>CP125975.1:431356318-433856318 GCA_030063025.1 Avena longiglumis
AGCAAGGATGGTCGCTCACAGAGGAGGAGTTTGACACATATGTGGCGGAGCTCTCCCAGCAAGAGGAGAATGTTGGGTAGGATGCCGAAGATGATTCGGTTCAGCCCTCCAACTTTGGAGAGTCTTCATACAAGCAACCCTCCTATGATTGGGGCGCGTCTTCTTCTTCATCGCAAGCGCCTGACTATGATCATTCCTATGATGACCCACCATCTTGGGCTTACTACTCGCGCTATTGAGCCCCACTTAGGCC
Source organism: Avena longiglumis (assembly GCA_030063025.1). Lineage (NCBI taxonomy): Eukaryota > Viridiplantae > Streptophyta > Magnoliopsida > Poales > Poaceae > Avena > Avena longiglumis. The sequence goes on from CP125975.1 coordinate 431,356,572, forward strand.
AAAAGCCTAAGCTTGGGGGGAGGTATACCGACATCACACTCATATATATATATATCATGTTCGGTCGGTTCTTTGTATATCCATTGTTTCGCTTTCTTTTTGGTTCTTGCTGCTGCTTTCTTAAAAACACAAAAATACCAAAAATATTTTTGTTGTTTCTCTTGGTTTGTTTCTTTGCTTTTTAGCTTTGGTTTGCCTTAAAGAAAATCCAAAAATATTTTGCTTTGTTTGGTTTGTTTTTGCTTTGTTTGCTTGTTTGAAAAAAATCAAAAACACCAAAAATATTTGTTGTTCTTCTTTGGTTTTGTGAGTTCTTTGCAGGGTTCAGCCGTCCTCAGTGGATTTTGGTTTCATGTTATTATTCAAGTCACACAAGTGAAGGGCAATAATGAATATTAAGACAACTTGAGGCGTGGTAAGAGGCTGGTAACGAACTCTATTTGTTTTCATTTTTGTACATATACTCATCATTGTGAGCATGCTTAGTCTGTTCATGTAAAATGTATGTTACTGATGGATGCTTAGTAGTTCTTGCTTGTTTGTGATTAGTTCTAGCTTGCTAATAGTTTGTAGCATGTCATATGAATGTTTGCTTGCATTGTTTTATTCATATTTTGGTATGATATTGTGGTATCCTCCTCTGAATGTTTCATGTGAATCGACTTGGCACATGCTCACGCATGCATATGACTAAACAATAGTCACTAAGCCTCGATGATTTATTTTGCCTCAGAGTTCTTGTATCACTTTCATGCCATAATTAATCCTGTTTTGTTGCAAGCATGATTATGACAATTATTTCTCTCTCGTTTGTCGCTCCTTTTCTATTGCTAGCCTTCACTCGCACTGAGTATGAGCTCTACTTGTGCATCCAACTCCCCAAAACCAATATTCCCAACAGTGTCCAACATACCTACCTATTAGCATCATTTGCTATTTCAGTGCATATTCTATATTCCTTGTTTTCTTCCAAATAAAATGTTTGTCTATTTTGAGAAAGTTAGTTAGTAAGCTCTCACGAACTTGATGGCACACTTTATTTCTTGCACTTAATAATCCTGAACCATTGTGACCTGTCCATGAAAGTTATATGCTTGCAAATTATAGGCTGGGAGTTTGCAGAACCTTGCTGTCACGAGGAACGCTTTCAACACTTATGGATACATATCCAGTTGGTACCTTACTCTTATGTTTGCAGATGTCGTCGTTGTGAAATAAAAGGGGAGCTTGTGAGTTTATGGATTATATATATGTGTTAGAGAAACGCCTGGGCTGCTAGCCTAAGCCATGCCTAATCATGGTGGAATCTTGCAGCATCACCATAATGAGCATCTATGAAGCATCTTCAATAAAAACCTATGCAAATAGCAAATAAAAGGATCGCTGAGATGCTCATTGTCTGCTTGCCTTGTCATTTTGATTATGGGATAGCTCCTGTATCATGTGCAAGGGGTATCCCGTTGGAGGTTCTCTATGATATTCATGTATTTACAATGACAAGAACTTACAGGTAACCAAAGTTGAGTAGCATGAGGAGCGGCTCTCGTACCCAAGGGACATGGGATTTCCAGTTTATGGTCTGTCAAGCATATAACTCATATTGGACCTCACTTTCACCTTAACCATATGAAGATGCCTATGATAGGGGCAATGAGAGCTCAAAGCTAATGAGTACCTTACTCTCAGCATTTGGAAGCCTTTCAAACTTTTCAAAACCTTTTCACTTCCTTGTTGAGTCACCACTTATTCTATGAACACCTTCTTGAGAGCATAGTTGCCATTCTTGTGTTTGTCTCAAAACATGGTTAATTATGTCATGACTTTGATGCTTGTATCTCTGATATTTTTACTTCTAGTCTTCACTTGAACACTACTAGGAAAACAGCTATAGGTAATCAGCACATCCGTGGCTCACATGGTTGAAGTGCCCCACGGCTAAAACAGGCGTGGCTCACCTGTGGGCAGTGCCCTACTAGTAACTAGAACAACCGTGGCGCACATGACTATAGTGCGCCACAGATGTGTGTGGGCCAGGGCCCTGTTGGCCACACGCCAAACATCTGTAGCGCACTACAGTCATGTGCGCCACGGTTGTTAGGGTCATCTGTGGCGCACGTGTGCCTGGTGCGCTACGCCTAAGCGCATGCCCCCCTCTGCTCTGAAACGGCCACAAACTTCTGTGGCGCACTCGGCCTAGTGCGCCACAGGGAGTAGGAGCATCTGTGGCGCACGTGGCATAGTGCGCCACAGATGTTTGTACTCCCTGTGGCGCACTAGGGCCGTGTGCGCCACGGATGTGTCGATTCTTTTAGGACAGCACTTTATGTGCACATGTGTGCCCACACATCCACCACCCCACACTTCACTTTCCCCTTCTTCTTCCTCCTTAGATCTAGTCGGGATCTTCTCCTTCCCACCTCAATTTCTCCACACATTCACCATTTTTAGCATGTAAAACTTGCTTTGGATGTTACATAAGTAATAGAGGAGGTCTCCGGTCTCTCATCTATCCGTCTCCGGTCGACGCGCGCACCTCTCCTTTCCATCTTTCTCGCGATCGATCGGTCTCTCATCTCGGTAAGTTGTCCATGTAAGGATGTGTTCATGTGTATATGGATGATGTGCTCATATGTATGTAGATGATCGATGCTCATGATGTGTGTATGTGTGGAGAGGATCGATGGTCATATGTGTGTGTATATGGAGAGTATCGATGATGCTCATGCATGTGTGTATGGAGAGGATAATGATATGTTCATGTGTGTATGGATCGGTCTCTCCCTCTCTTGTGTTTGTATGTGAACAAGTTGCCATTTGTTTTGCCAAAATGTTGATTCATTTCCATTTTGGCAAGACTTTGGCATTTTGCAAAGGTCCTAATTTTAGGATAGGTCATGCCGAAATTTTCTATCGACCATTGCATGCATGCATTCATTATGTGGTTCTAATAGACTTCAAAATTGTACCGTGTACATCGTGCAGGCAAAAATGGTCCGCATAATGAGCGAAGGCATTGTGGCTAGATTTTTGAAATGTGCGACGGCCGACATGATACGAAATAACAAGACAGATATAAGATGTCCGTGCAGAAGATGCAAACTCAAATGGGTGATCGACCCAGATTCCGGGAATCTGCAGGCGCACCTGCTCCGCCTTGGTTTCATGGATGGATACACTCGTTGGATAAGCGATGGCGTAGATGATGGAGACGGTGAATAAGGTGGCCAACATGACGATGATCATCATCACGGCAAGAACGGGCGAGATGATGAAGAGTCTCCTGGAGATGGTGAAGGTGCGGAAGCAGACCGGGATGATGATGATCTAGATGCCGGAGGAGGAGACGACGATGGAACAACGTCAGGCTGGGTGCGGGACCCTTATGTGCAAGAGCTGCTTCTCAAGCAGACGAGTAACGCCAGGGCTGCCACTAGAGAGAAAGCCAAGCTTGCGCAACTTGAGAAAGACGATGTTACTCCATTGTATGAAGGATGCAGGCCCGATGATACCCGGTTGAATGTAATGCTCAAGGCTATGGAGATGAAGGCAAAACACAAATTGAGCGACGCAAGCTTCGACGATATGATGGCATTCTGGCACGATCGTCTCCCCAAGGGGAACACATGTCCAACTAGTATCGAGGACGCCAAGAAAATCGTTTGTCCTCTCGATCTACCGCACGTTAGATATCACGTATGCATCAAAGATTGCATCATTTATCGGGGCGAGGACGCGGATAAAACCACATGTCCGGTGTGCGGCGTGAGTCGATACAAGAAAGGGAAGAAAGCATCTCGAAAAGTGGTATGGTACTTTCCTATCACTCCTCGCCTGCAGCGCTATTTCGTGGACCCTAAGGAAGCGAAGCTCATGCGATGGCATGCGGAAAGGAAGAAGCCAAGATATGATGATGATGATGACCCCGAAAAGGATGAGCTGCTGACGCACCCTTCAGATGCTAGCCAGTGGAAAGCATTGGACCTCGAATTCCCAGAATTCGGTGGAGATTCAAGGAACATCAGGCTTTGTGCAAGCACCGATAGACTCAATCCGCTCGTAGCAGCAAAGACGCACGCACTTGGCCCGTGTTTGTATGGATGTACAACCTCCCTCCATGGTTGTGCATGAAGAAGAAGTACATACAAATGAGTATGCTAATTCAAGGGCCAAAACAACCTGGTACCGACATCAATATGTATCTCGGGCTGTTGAAAGAGGAGCTAGCCACGTTATGGGAATCTGAGCCAATACTTACGACGCCGCACAAGATTATTTCACTATGAGAGCCGCGTTGGTCACTACGGTGCAAGACTATCCAGTTATGGTATATCTCGGGCAGGTTATCCAAGGATTCTGCGCATGCGTTAGGTGCATGGATAACACAAGCTATCTCCAACTAGAGAAAGATCCAGGTCATCAAAAATCGTGTTCATGGCGCACCGAGGTGGCTCGGCAAGAATGATCCATGGAGAAAACGTGGAGACCTGTTCGATGGCAAATCGAGACCGAGGAATCCCAGGCGTAGGAGCAGCGAAGAAGTGGAAGAGTTGCTGAAAACCGGAAAGATTGTCCTAAGCCCGGAAAGAAGCGAAGAGGAAGCAACAAGACAAGCCATTGATGAAGGTATGGAAAACAAGGTCTGCATTCGGGAGTTGCCATACTAGAAGTTTCTCCGACGCCTCATAGCCTCGACATCATGCATATCACGAAAAACGTGCGAGAGTCCGTCGCCACCATAATCAACATGCCGATAGGGACGAAAGATGGTCCGAAAGCAAGGCACGACCTGATATGCTTGGGTATCCGGAAGGAGCTTCACGGAGGACGCACTACTCCTGATGATCAGGAAGATGACGATGATCATGAGTCGGAGACGACACAAGGTCGTCGGAAGGGTGAAAAGTTCAAGAAGAACGAATATTACTGCCCTCCTTCTTGCTTCACTCTAAGCCAGGATGAGATCAAACAGTTTTTCAAGTGCCTTCTAGGAGTCAAATTTCCTAACGGCTACGCGGGAAAGATAAGCAGATACCTAGACGAGGCGAAGCAGAGGTTCAGTGGCATGAAGTCTCACGACTGTGCCATGCTAATGACGCAGGTACTTCCGGTCGCACTAAGAGGGATAATGGACAAGCACGTCCGTGAAACGTTATTTGGCCTATGCAAGTTTTTCGACGTCATCTCTAGGAAGTCGATTGGCTTGAATCAGCTCGGAAGGCTACAGGAGGAGATCGTGGTGATACTATGTGAGCTTGAGGTCTACTTCCCACCCGCATTCTTCGACATTATGGTGCATCTGCTGGTCCATGTCGTGGAGGACATCATACAACTCGGGCCGATGTTCCTCCGCAGCATGATGGCGTTCGAAAGGATGAACGGACACATCAAAGGATACGTTCGCAACAGGTCCCGTCCAGATGGAAGCATAGCCAAGGGCTTTCTGGCAAGAGTGCATCTCTTCGCACGAATTATCTAGACATCGAGAACCTGCCGGTCTTCCCGTCAATGTACACCTTGGCAAGCTCGACGGATCTGGTCACCGAGAGGGTCGACATCGCATGCAGACTTTGATTTTCGACGCCACAGACTTTGATCGAGCAAACCTCGTCGCCACAGCATTTAGAACTGGTCGATCCTTGGGTACAGAAGCACAAAAGGTTAATCGAGAAGAAGTACAGTGACCGGGGCATAGAGAGGACGCAGGGAGAAATAATCAAAGAGCACAACTCAGATTTCACGCGTTGGTTTAGGCAGACGCTCCTTGATAATCCCCCGCGCTCGCATTCTTCTGACACAGAAAAGATCATATTCACCTTGTCGCAGGGACCGATGCAAAACCTGGTGACCTATCAGGCGTATGATATCAACGGCTACACATTCTACACGGAGGAAAAGGACAACAAGTGTGATTATCAGAACTCAGGCGTAACATCGGAATTCTACACCGATGACAACGTGAAGGAAAGATTCTACGGAAGAATCGAGGAGATCTGGGAGCTCGACTACTGTGGAGAAAAGGTGCCGATGTTCCGTGTCAGATGGGCAAAGAGCGTCGAAAGAGAAGACCGGTATTTCACAACCATGGTTATACCCGAAGCAGCCAAATCCAAGGTCACGGTGCAAACTTGGCGAAAATGAACCGTGGGTACTGGCTACCAAAGTGGACCAATGTTTTTTCATTACCGACCCGACAAAGCCTAGCCGTGTTGTCGTGAGGAGAGGAAAAAGAAACATCATCGGAATGGATGGAGTCGCCAACGAGCAAGACTTCGACCAGTACGGCGATCCAAAGATTGAAGATGACGACGACTACGATGCAACAACATACATCACAAGAAGAAAAAGGACAACCCTACCCAAAAAAGGTAGCCCGTTCGAAAGAAGAAACATTAAAGTGCCGGGGCTAAATTATTCAACCGCGACAAAGAAGGGAAAAAAGATTATAAAATGCTAGCTCAAAAAATATTGTAAAACGCGTGGTCGAAAAATATTGTAATATTCATGGACAAATTATTATGAAATTTAGTTATACTTTGAATCATATTTGTAACACTTTTATGACATATATTATCACTTTTGGGCATTTTTGGAATATTTAAAAGTATTTTAAAAACAAAACAAAACTTGTATGGCATATATCACCACTTTTGGCATTTTTTTTGGAACATTTAAAAGTATTTTTAAAATAAAAATAAAAAGTGGGGCACCAGGATTCGAACCTGGGTGCTCATAGTTTAGAATAGAGTAGTGGGCAGAACCAGTGGGATAGACAAGAGTTCTTGCTAAAAGGAGCGTTGGACTCTTGTTATAGAGTGGTTAGATCCCAGATAGGCGTAGCGCACTAGCCCGAGTGCGCTACAGACATCCGTAGCGCACTCTAGCATAGTCCGCTACGCCTATCTGGGTTTTATCCACGTCATCGATCTCTCTCACACTCGCTCATCCCCATATCCCTCACACTCGCTCATCCCCATCCCCAGCCCGATCGATCCCCTCCGCCGCCGCCCACCGATCCCAGGAGGAGACGCCTGGCCACGCCGATCCGTGGAGGAGGAGGAGGCCCGCGCCACTCGTGGAGGAGGAAGCCCGCGCCGCTCGAGGAGGAGGAGGCCCGAGTCTGCCGATCCGTGGAGGTCACCGCTGCTCGAGGAGGAGGAGGCCGCCGCCGATCGATCCCCTCCGCCGCCGCCTCGCCCGCGCGCTCGTCATCGTCCTCGTCTTAGAGGTGAGCCTTCTCCCCTCTCTCCCTCTCTCCCTCTCTCCCCTCTCCACTTCTCTCCCTATCTCCACGGGTTAGGGTTCAGAGTATATTACTGATAGCACAAATTCTAATAAGTGGATCAAGCAAGATCCCTCTCCACTTCTCTCCCTATCTTCCAACAGAATTCTAGTGGATCAAGCACATAATACTGTATTCTGCAGCAAATAGCCAAATTACCTGCTTTTCTTTGCAGAGCACTCGCTAGAAATCTCTCCCTCATCTCCGTGTTGTTCATGGTCTCCAGCAGTAGCAAGATCCTTACATTTCTGTAGCAAGATCCTTCTGTTTACTATGAATTGAAACTTCCCAGGCTTTCATCTAAAAAATGAACTAGGACAGTTAGGGTGAAGTAGAAGATGCATGTTTGAAACTATTTACTACTGCCACAAGATTTACATCAAGTATATTTTGTATAATTGGTTCATTGTGTTAGCTAGTCAAGTAGTAGATGGTAGTTGGTAATCATACCGACATGGTTAGTTGCAAATAGGCATGAAAACAGTAGACGTAATTACACAAGGTTTGTGTGTAGAGGATTATTAAGTGTGCTAGTCCAAGAAGGGATCTTAGGGGGCTTTGGTTCTATTTCTGCTACCTAGGGGCGTCTGTGGTGTGGATTCCCCACACCTTCAGGGTAGCAACTATAAGAGGACAATGCAAAGTGAAGTCAATGCGTGAGTTAGAGGCTGCATAGTTCAATCCACTTTCAAAGTTTCAGGCCATCTAGTTGAGTTTGCGCACTTCACACCAATGCACAAATCCACTTTCAGAGTTCCAGGCCATTCAATGGTGTGGTAACTGATTCAGTTGATATTATGGAAGTGAAATATCCTGATCCTTGATGTATCAGCATATATCATGGGTTTAGGCATGTCTATGGCCTGCTTTTCTTTATTGAATTGAAGACTGTGGAACTTGATGACAAAGGGTAGGTTCTTGTGCTTTGTTATACATCTGGGGATGTTCGTATATTTTGATTAATATTGGGCTTATATTTTTAGCTATGGTCTTGGGCAACCGCCGTGACTAGGCAAAGCTGTGTAGACTTACTTCACCTCAGTTGTACATTCATATGCACCACAGAGATGTCAAGGCTATGCTCATATGTGTTGTTTCCCCTCAATAATTCCAACTGAAGCTTCTTAAAGCCTTCCTGCACAGACGGAAGGAATTAAGATAAACAACCAAAGAACAAAAAACACTTCTGAAGTCTGAACAGTAGATGCATATTATCATAGGTTTGAGATTTTGGTTGATTGTGTTGATGCACAAAAGTTATTGTAGCACAGATTGTGGGCATCCATTGTGGTTAGAACAATGGTATTGCTTCATTGGAATCATACAATAAGTGGCATGCTTATGTAAGATCATTCTCATTTTTACCTTTACTTATTCACAAGATTTATTTTAATTGGGTTGTCATTGTTGCTTAAAGAGATAGCTTCTGTCATATGGCTATGCTTAAATTGATAACAAAAGTTTATATGGTTGTGGCAATCTTTGGGACCGGATGGATGTGGTTGTGAAATGGTTTGGAAGGAAAACTAGAGTAGTGTTGGTTTTGCTACTATCTCAGGCCGGACAATAGCACCTTGAAATTGTGCTTGTGCTTGTATATGAAGCACTTTATTATGTGTGTATGCAGGTTCTTGTATGAAATGAGTCCCGATTTTGCGGAATGTTGTTAACTTCCGTTTCGGCATAAATCGGGCACTCCTAGTTTAAGAAAATTAGCAAAGGTCATGCCGGATTTTTCCGTGCATTTAACCAATTATTTGTTTTTTATTAGTGCAAAGATGTGTGACAACGACGAGGCTGGATGTTCTAAGCGCATCAGCGCTGAAGGAGAACTCAGACCTCCGAATAAACAATTGAAATTCTGGGAGGCGGCCCAGCATCTAGAAGACGATGAAGAATACCATCCTTCGGAGAGCGAGGATGATGAGATGGAAGACGCGGAGGAAGAAGCCGAAGGAACGGCGGACGATGAAACCACTGATGGCGGCGAGGGCATAGGGAGTGGTAGCAACCCTCCTAAGAAGAAGAAGAAGCCGAAGGACCGGCGCCCGAACACGGCACGGTCAGGGAGGAAATTACCGAAGTGAGCCCATCAGGGTTCCTTTGGAGCCCGCCCTTGTCGTCAAAGGGTACGGTGGGCAAGTGGCGGCGATCACCCGGACAACCATCTCGATCAACACCGAGAATCTCCAGTATAAAGATAATGGACACTTGCGCACTCCTCTTCGAGAAGTCGCACGCGGATACAAGTTCCCGCTAAGTATCGAACAAAATTATCATGGGAACGAAGTAAACACATCCGCCTCACAAAATGAGCACCGCCCGGCCACCGGAGAACCCGGATAAAGAAGAAGATCTATAAAGAAGGCAAAAGTCTCGAGGAGATCCAGAAGATTGACCCGCAAATCACCGAAGATCAGTTCCGGGAGTTCAAGGAGAGGTGTGAATCCGAAAGAGCCCTGGCCAATAGTAATCGGGGAAAGGTGCTGCAGGCGATGAATATAGGTCATCACCATCTCGGATCTGGTGGATACAGAACCGCGGAGGCCAAATGGAATAAGGAGGACGAAGAGTATAGATCCAAGGGGATAGAAAACCCCTTTTCTAAATTCGAACCCGGGCAGGTTCGAAACTTCATTAGGGCCTGTTACCATGTGGACCCAAAAACCAAACAACTCACCGCGGATCCTGCGGTGAAGGAATTCGAGGAAATTGTGGTAAGTATAATCTAATTACCGCGGATCAACACGATTGCAATCTAATCGATGATCTAAATGATTCACTGTTACTTCTTCTGCAGGAGGAGGAAATTGTTGCTAGTCATGGATCCCAAGGTTCCTCATCCCAGGGGTCGACGGCGGCCACCCGGTGGGATAACCCTTTTAACAGGGCGATGAACCGGGCCAAGAAAATAGAGCCGATTCTAAGAAGTTATCGCCGGCCGTCTGCCGCCTCGGGGTAAGAATTGGGTGGATCATTTTGGTCCACCGCCGAGGACGCATGTGGCGCCGTCGGAAGGAGCGAGGAGGAAAACAGAGAGGTTCAAGAACTTAAGGCACAAGTGGCGCGGATCCCGCAGATCGTCCAAGACAACTCGGCAATCACCCTTACGTCCTTCCCGCCTACCTTGGTGGAGTCAATAGCGAATCGGAGTGCGGGTGGTCGAGTAGGGCTGCGATTCCAAGCATGGTCGCAGCCACTCGAACAACGCGGCGCCGACTCAGCGAACTACGTGTTCGTGACTCCGCTAGCACCGCGCGCGCAAGTGTTGGTGACTTCCTGCCATCACCGCGAGCCGGAGTACATGTTGGTGCCCCCGCCATCGCCGGCGGCACCGGAGCTCCAAGCACCCGTCGATAGGGAGAATACACGCGCCAAAGACCGCGCCATCAAGCAGCCTTCCGTCTCTTGCACGCCTGTCGCCAGATGCGGTGCGTCGACATTAGCCGATCTCGACGCCATCACGGTAAACAAATTGCTTTAATTACCGCCTTTCATGCCATCTATATATTACTCTTGTGGCATCTCGCTCTGACGACGCCGTACATGTTTTCTGCAGACGGATGTTCCTTGCACTCTCTTATGCTACGTGAACAACGAGCTGAGGGATGTTGCCAAGGGTACCATCGTTCAACCCTTGAAGCGCACGTTCCACTTAAAACCGATGCCAGATAGCGTGCACAGGGTTAAAATTAGTCGGGTGCTAAGGGGCTGCGACGACCTGGAACCTCCCATTCAACCCCTAGGAGCGGATGAAGAAGAGTCGTCTGTCCTCAGAAGTTGCTTCGGCTTGTTCTTGCTATGGCCAAAGAGCATGATCCGTTTGGGGACGGCGGGGGCCATCACGCCACAGACAAAAGCACCGCCTGTCGTGTTGGCCGACAAGCGGTGGCAAACTTACCGCCGTCACCTCCACGCGTGGGTCGGATGATCATGTTGATGATATGCACATGGCGCAGATCCGCCGAGGACGGCTAAGACCGGAATGATCACTTCTTCAAGACTCGGCAACGAAGAAGACCTAGCTGGTGGCCCCCAGAGAAAGCCACTATCACCAAGCGCCTGCTTTGGTTCTCGGAGACGCCCACTATTGCGCTTTACAGAGCCACCGATACAACCAACCGCCCTTTATTCTAAGCCCGCACACTATAGGGCGGCCGGTGCTCGATTATGCCTGCCCGCTCTCCAAAAGGAAAAAGGGCAGAAAAGAAAATCTAGCAGCTCGAGCCCCGGTGGCGTCAATCGCGAATCCGATCAGGTTTCGGACGGGCCACCAAGACCCGAGGGTATTATGTGGAGGATTCATGTGGCGGTGAGCCCATGCTACCTAAGAATTTGCGGAAGCTCGCCAGTTCGAACTGCACGGTGTGCATGACGGCGTGACGATATAGAGAGACGCCTTTCTATCGGAGAAAGATCCTCGCACCGGTATTCGTGGTTAAGGTGCCACCGGCTTGGGCTTCACGACACCTCATGGATCTGTTCTTCCCGCGTTCGAGGACATCTTCAATATGTTCCACCTATACCGCTGCACTATACCATGGTCCGCTCTTTCTCTCACCGCCACGCAGATCATTAGAGAGAACACCGGCATCGCTATAGTGGACCCCTACTACATGCGTGCTGGGTTCCCTCACGAACGACGATCGTGGCCTCGCACCTAAAAAGAATCCTCGTGGCGAACAAGACAAAGGAATACATTCTCGTGCCTTACTTTCCCGAGTAAGTCGTTATTCACCGCCACCGCCGATTGGCTTTATTAGATCATCATCATTCTTTTTCAACACATTCCATTTGAATTTTTGCGCAGAGATGAACACGCACGCTCATCTCCTTATCGCCAAGCATTCCCACGCCATTTATTTCGACTCGGGAGTCTAGAAAAGAAGAAAATTACGACAAGATCAAGGAAGTTCGATGATGCTCACCGGCTTTGCCTCGATGGAAGGCACCAGCTTCGCGTAAGAAGGTCAAGTTCGCAGCACGCCTTCAACCACGTAAGAGTTCCCTGCGTGAAGCAGCCGGAAAACAAGAAGAAGGAAGCCTACCACGCACTCCATCACATGAGGCGTTCCTACTTGACCAAAGAATTCTACGCCAGATCATCTCAAAAGGTCAAGCAAAGGCCAAGATCAATGATTCGGATATTAGACAAGAGATGTATCGCATCCAAAGCAGTTTGGGGCAATCATCTTTCGTGATGTCATGACTTCGGGGGGGATCTTCTATGGAGGAAATATCCCGAATAACCGTGACATAGAAGATCGCCTAGAGATGCAGGGTGACTATAGGAAGTTCATGACGAGACAGTATGCCCTCCTGCTCTAAGCCGAGCCGTAAGGCTTGATGTTGGCCTAGTTGTAGTTGCAAACTATAGATGACCTTTGTGTGTGTGTGTGGACGACAAGTGTACTTATCTTATTAGGTTTATGAATCACCGCTTACTTATTTTGCTTATTATTATTATATATCAATCAATGCTTGGTTTTTTTGCTTACTCTTTGGTTTTTTTGCTTACTCTTTGGTTCTCGGACGACAAGTGTGAGTTATTTTTGTCTTTTTCGAGAATGTGCCGATGATTGAAATGTCGTGGCACAATATATATGTGAATGTGCTATGACGGGATTGTTAGCCTTGTGATATGCACAAGTCCAGGAATTGTGCATCCTACTTGGCTAACAGTCCCGTCATAGCATTTCCTGTGTCCAACGACCTAGCTAGTTATATATGAGGCATTCTTTTCGAGTTATTTTTGTCTTTTTCGAGAATATGCCGATGATTGAAATGTCATGGCACAATATATATGTGAATGTGCTATGACGGGATTGTTAGCCTTGTGATATGCACAAGTGTAGGAATTGTGCATCCTACTTGGCTAATAGTCCCGTCATAGCATATTCCTGTGTCCAACAACCTAGCTAGTTATATATGAGGCATTCTTTTCGAGTTATTTTTGTCTTTTTCGAGAATATGCCGATGATTGAAATGTCGTGGCACAATATATATGTGAATGTGCTATGACGGGATTGTTAGCCTTGTGATATGCACAAGTCCAGGAATTGTGCATCCTACTTGGCTAACAGTCCCGTCATAAGCATATTCCTGTGTCCAACAACCTAGTTATATATGAGGCATGCTTTTCGAGTTATTTTTGTCTTTTTCGAGAATATGCCGATGATTGAAATGTCGTGGCACAATATATATGTGAATGTGCTATGACGGGATTGTTAGCCTTGTGATATGCACAAGTCCAGGAATTGTGCATCCTACTTGGCTAACAGTCCCGTCATAAGCATATTCCTGTGTCCAACAACCTAGTTATATATGAGGCATGCTTTTTGAGTTTGCTCTTTTTGATTTAAGAGTACTTTCTATAAGTGTATCTTCATATGCGACTTTAATTATACATGTTTTTTCAATCACCGGTTAGTTATTATTGTCAACTTGTAGATGACGTGGTACGTCGTGTACAAGGGACGGGTTCCCGGAGTCTACGATGATTGGGAAGACTGCCGGAGTCAGGTGCACCGTTTCAGCGGCAATAGCTACAAAGGGTACAACACTATGGCGGAGGCGGAATGTAGAGATCCCAACCTAATAAGGTCGATTCCTCCTGTGTTTTACAATGCTAGTCCCTGGATCATTAGCTAGCATCCACAGTTAAGATGTAATATCAAGATACAAAGGTCATAATATAAATTTATAACCAGGAATAACATAAGTTTATTACATCAAACATAACTCGTTTGGCTATTACAATACATTGCAGCGGAATAACTATAGTCATGGGTCCTTCATCTTCGAAGTGCCACAGGCAGATGTTGGTTGTAGACTTTGTAGTCCTAGTCAATCAAACAATCTTCATTTAAAAACAATCAACCTGCAACATTACAAGTTACAACCACAAGGTTCAATACATTTTGAATTGTATTGGCAAGCTTCACTTCTTTGTATAATAAGAGGATCCTATCATTATATGCTTATTTGGCTAGGTAGAGTTTAAGGCTTATAAAGCAATATTTTATCCTATCTTTTCAAAAAGGGTTTTAAGTCCTTTGTCAAATTTCTTTTCCAAGTTCCTTGAACTCCTTGGTAGAAACTCAAGTGTTCAAGTCCTTGTCAAAATCCCTTGAGCACCTTGGTAACCCCAAGTGCATCAAGTTTTATCAAAACTCATGAGTTCCTTGGTAACCCCAAGTACATCATGCCCTTGAGCACCTTGGTAATCCCCCCGTGCAACAAGCTTAACAAAATCTCTTTGAATTCCTTGGTAGACACACAAGGGCATCAAGTTTTTATTTTAGAAGTTAGGATGTCGAGATCTCCCATGATTCAAACTTTAGTTGCTCAGTATTGTCCATAACCGGGGACACGGCTAAGTACTTAGATTTTATTTACTTCTACAGAAGGAGTACACTTTACCCACATGACACAATCCCATCTTGTTGCCACCAGTGGCCTACTGGATCAGTGCTCACCAAGATGGAGTACCGGCAGACTGAGAGTGTGACGAAGTCTTTCCAAAAGGTCCTCCCATACATCATTGCTAGCTTGCCTTCAGCCCCCATGAAGCATTCCAGATCCCCATGTCCGGTAACCAAAGACAATGTATGGGTCTTCCTAATGTAGTTGACTAAGACAGAGCCATAATAGCATGTGGTTGTATATGAAAGCCACAATTGGAGAAACATGTTCAATCTCTAAGTTTCCTAGGTGGTTTTCTTTTTGGAGCACAACACAAGGTGAATCCCATAGACATGGTTCCTTTTGTTGCCACCTTCTCCAAAACTTAAAGTGTCCACCACCTAGGTGGTTCATTTAGTCCTTGTTTTATTATGTAAAACATAAGTCCTTTTCTCAATCCTTTGTAAAATCTCAACATGTATCTCTTGTCAAAATAAAGCATGGCTAAGCATGTACAACTACAATATTTTCACTAAGGAGTGTATAGGGAATCCTATTAGGATTAGCATAGCATAAGTATAAATCATTTTCATGCATGTTTTCAAAATCCACTAATGTATAACAAAAATAGTAGGGCAAATGTATGATAGTGTAACTTGCCTTTTGGTAGGGAATGAGGGTTTACTCCTTGATCTTGCTAGTCTCACACTTTGCTAATTTCACTACAAGTCAATCAAGCAAAACCAATCAACTAACATTCCAAACCACCATTACTCAAACAAAAACACACACACAAGACAAGAAGGAAACTAAGTCATGCATAAGTGTGCAAAGGATGGTTCTATTGCAAGGATGGTCTCCACTAGGTTTCTAAACTTTGTAAGGTCCAAATTGGTCATTTACCAAAATGGCAAAGTCATTAGTTAGAGGGTTTTGCCCAAAAACTATTTTAAAATTCCATTCAATTTTTTTATATGCTTGAGAAAATGGTTTTATCAAATAAAAAATCTTTAAGTTTCTCACCAAAAGTTTCTAACTCTCAAATCTTGGTGTTTTGGTTCAGTAGCTTTGAATCAAAATATTTTCCCAAGGTTTTTATTCCAAAATCCTTTTTCATAATAAAACCCTTATCTTTATTTAGCTAGAAATAGACTAATTCAAATAATCCATTCTAAATTTTTCTAATTTCATTTTCAAAACCATGGGTTGGTTCCTAGGGTCAGTAAGGTCACAACAATCCAATTTGCAAAGGTTTCATCCTTAAATTCAATTTTTAAACAATTTTTATACTCTAAACAAGCATACAAAAGAATCTGCAAAAATGAGCAAACAAACAGATACTATTTGCTAAACTAATTCCATAGTTGGCTAGGGCTTGTTCTCATGAATCCATTTTTATAAAATTTGTAATTTTTGGACGTGTGGTTTGAAAGTTACAAGGGTTTGAAGTTTGCAAATAATTCTGATTCAAATCTGTTTTTAGTTTTAATCCTGGCCACGCGTCGAGCCGTGATTGGCCGATACCGGTTCGTCTGGATCGCGTGCTGCGGAGCGTTGGATTTAAGTTGGATCGTGTGGCACAGAACGCGTACCTCTTCGCGGTAAGTGATCTAATCGCAGCGCTTGGATCTACATCCTACGACTGCTAGCATGCTTGCCTAGGATCGGCGGCGCTGGCGGTGGCTTGCGGCGGCGCATGGCCAGCAATGACGCCACTGGCGATTACAGGAAGCGGAGAGGGGGAAAAAGGTGCTCACCAGAATCGTGATGAAGAGGGGATGCTCAACGTGTGCTTGTCGCGGTAAGGCGCCTGCATACCGCAATTGCTCGCCGGAGTGGAGGACGGCGTCGGGTGCCTCAGGTGGTCATCGAGGATGGCGCTGTGGATCACTCCAAAGCGAAATATCGACGCGGTTAGATGCAGAAGGATGTGGCAAGTATGGGAGTGTGAACGAGGAGATGCGGGGCGGTCTAGTTTACCTGGGGGTCGTCGTCGGAGAAGAAACAGGCGGCGGCGCTGTCAGAGCTAGTCCAAGCCAAAGCTCTGGGGCGCCCGTGAAGGACACGGGGAGAAGCGTCTGGGAGTGGGGAAGCTACTAGGGTGTTCGAGAAGGCTCGGGGCGGTGTTGAATTGCCGGAATCGGCACTGAACCTCGTCGGAGACGGCGGCGGTGCAGAAAGAATTGGCGGCGACCTAGAGGAGGAGTGATCTGGGGGAAAAGGAGGAGGAGGCGCTGGGGTTTTAACGCGCATGGTCAAGGCGAGGTAAAGGCGCGGCGTTATGGCGAATTGAACGCGCGGAATCACAGCAGGTAACGGTGGTCGAGGGAGGAAGAAGGGGTCGCGCGGGTGGAAAAGAAGAACAGGAGCGGTGGGGTCTACCTGTCAGTGGGAAAAGAAACGAGGGGAGGTCCACATGTCATACTCTGCGCGGGTCTGTTAGTGGGTGTGAACCGTTTTCTTGCGGGGTGATGAAACTGGGCTGGTGCTGGGCCTATTGGGCTGCCTGGGTTGGGTTGGCCATTTCCTATTTTTTTCTTTTGAATTATTTTTCCTTTTCTATTTCTGATTTCTGTTTTGAAATTCCAAACAACAAATCATACTCAAATCAATTCAAACAATCAACAAACCTTGCAACTATGAATTTGGTTATGTTTAGTAACATAAACCAAAATCCAAAATAAAATAATAATTTTAATTCTTTTTAAGATCCATTCTTTAATTAAATAAAATGGATCTTTAGTTATTTAATAAAATAGGGTTTTATTAATTTATAAAATCTTCATTTAAAATCCAAATATTTTCAAAAACCAATTCAGTAGGTTTTATTTGAAAGTAAAGAATACTTGGAAAGCTTGTTTAAAATAAAATAACCTTTTATTTATGGTCCATTTACAATTAAATAAATGGGTCTCAGTTATTAAATCAAATAGGATTTGTTTTATTGAGATGTTTATTTTAAAATCTAGAATAAGGCCAAAGCATTTTAGTAGGTTTTATTTGTGAATATCAAATATTTGGAAAACTTATTTAAATGATTAAATAAGCTTTGATGTTTCAATTAAATTGGTAAAATCTTTTATTTAAATAAAGTTGGATATTAAATCCTTATTAATTTATTTAAATAAACCTTTGCTAATTTTATTTAAATAAAAGGTTTTAATTCAAAAGCTTGGCCAAGGTTTTAATTTGGCTTTATAAAATATTCTTTATTTATGAACTCATCTTTTATTTTGAATACCAAATCTTTTATTAAATGATTCCAAAATAGTAATTACAAAAACATTTTTAATTTCCATTAATTAAATGTTTAACTCATTAAATTCCTCTAGGATTTAATTCAAATGGGTTTGAGGTTCTATTTAAACTCAAAAAGTTTCTTCTGGCTCTGAAATTTAGGCAAAGTTTTATTTTATTCTTTTATTTTCACATTACAATATTTGGAAAATCTTGGGATGTGACAGGCTACCACCCTTAAAATAAATCTCGTCCCGAGATTTGGGAAGGTTAGGGTTACACGCAAGTTCAAAGCAACTAGGGTACTACCACCCTTAAAAAGTTTCAAACAAAAATTACATATTGTCCTTCTTGGGTTCCTGGGGAGAATTTATCATGGCAAACATTTGCATGGTTTCCTTGGTTTCCATACTTGACTCATGGGCCAAGGTTGAGCTTCTCCATAGGCTTGTTCAACTTGTTCTTCATCCTTTCTGGACAGTTGCTAGCATAGTGTCCTGGGTTCTTGCAGTTGAAACAATGAATGTCCTTGAGTTCTTTACGTGGCTCTTGTGGGCAAGTTGCTACATAGTGGCCTGGTTCTTTGCAGTTGTTGCACCACACTTGGTCAATCTCTTTATTCTTCTTGTTCTCTGGGCATCCACTGGAGTAGTGTCCCATTTCCTTACATTTACGACATTGTGCAAGACTCATGTCTTGCTTGGGTTTCTTGGTTTTCTTTGATCCTTTGAATTGGGTTGTCTTGTTTGGAGGTATGAGTGGTCCTTTTCCTTTGGTAGACTTGGATCCTTCTTGTTTCCTTCGTTCTACCATGGCATAGATGGGACATTGGTCAGGAGTATGATCACTTCCTTCACAAAGGTAGCAAGTAGCTTGAGAGGTGGGGCATTGTCCAACAGGATGGTCTTCTTCACAATTGGGGCATTGTCCTTCATGCTCCGTGGAAGTATGATCCTTGTCTCCACAAATAATGCAAGCTGGGGCTCCATCTAGAATAACATTCTTGTCATCCTTGTTATCATACACTCTTCTAGGATAGCTTTCTTCCATACTAATCATTTGATTAGTCACCTTAAGCATCAGTTGGGATTGTTCCTCCAAAAACTTTTGCAGTGCTGGATCTTTATCACTATTGTTGGCTAGGAACTGAGCTGTCAGTTGGTTCAACTGATGTTGGGTTGCTATGAGCTCTCTCATGCTGTCAGCTTGGTTGGTGTTGGTGTCATCAACCTTGATGTTGGAGTCCTTTGGAGTAGACATCTGTTTGGGTTGAAGGAAGATTAGAATAGGCCAGATATTTCTAAGGAGATATTTCTAATCACACACATCACACTTCACACAAGCAACGTGCATGCAATCACAAACCAACCTTTTCACTCAAACAAGGTTCAAGCACATACTTAGGCAAAAAAATATTTTTGTTACACCACATAAGTTGGTGTGTTTTTGACTTAGCTAAAATATGGTGGTCTATCTATATGGTTCACTTGTGATCTTTCCTTCCTTCATGATTCTTCTTACTTGAGATCATGGTTTCCTTGAGAAAACTCTTGGTTACAACACTTCAAAGTTATTGATGGTTCCTTCTTATTTTGCATTCCCTCAGTCTCTAAATCTTGAGTAAGATTTTCCTTGTTTCACTTGTGGTCCTTAGTGATATCCAAGTTGGAAGTCCTTGGTGAACATGCTGAAGATGTTGAAGTCATTAGAGTTGAAGATGTTAAAGAAGTCCCTTGCACATGGTGTAGTCTTTGGCCATGGTGTAGGTTTTTCCATCAAGTTGAAGTAGAAGAGATGTAGAGTTGTAACCAAAATGGTTAAGGGAAAGAGGTTACAAGTGTTTTTGTAAATAAGTTTTTGGAACAAAATACAACTCCTATTTTTCTAAGGGTTTTTGTCCAATCCTAGGGTTACAAATCCTACAGGCAACACAATGCTCTGATACCATCTGTAGAGATCCCAACCTAATAAGGTCGATTCCTCCTGTGTTTTACAATGCTAGTCCCTGGATCATTAGCTAGCATCCACAGTTAAGATGTAATATCAAGATACAAAGGTCATAATATAAATTTATAACCAGGAATAACATAAGTTTATTACATCAAACATAACTCGTTTGGCTATTACAATACATTGCAGCGGAATAACTATAGTCATGGGTCCTTCATCTTCAAAGTGCCACAGGCAGATGTTGGTTGTAGACTTTGTAGTCCTAGTCAATCAAACAATCTTCATTTAAAAACAATCAACCTGCAACATTACAAGTTACAACCACAAGGGTCAATACATTTTGAATTGTATTGGCAAGCTTCACTTCTTTGTATAATAAGAGGATCCTATCATTATATGCTTATTTGGCTAGGTAGAGTTTAAGGCTTATAAAGCAATATTTTATCCTATCTTTTCAAAAAGGGTTTTAAGTCCTTTGTCAAATTTCTTTTCCAAGTTCCTTGAACTCCTTGGTAGAAACTCAAGTGTTCAAGTCCTTGTCAAAATCCCTTGAGCACCTTGGTAACCCCAAGTGCATCAAGTTTTATCAAAACTCATGAGTTCCTTGGTAACCCCAAGTACATCATGCCCTTGAGCACCTTGGTAACCCCAAGTGCAACAAGCTTAACAAAATCTCTTTGAATTCCTTGGTAGACACACAAGGGCATCAAGTTTTTATTTTAGAAGTTAGGATGTCAAGATCTCCCATGATTCAAACTTTAGTTGCTCAGTATTGTCCATAACCGGGGACACGGCTAAGTACTTAGATTTTATTTACTTCTACAGAAGGAGTACACTTTACCCACATGACACAATCCCATCTTGTTGCCACCAGTGGCCTACTGGATCAGTGCTCACCAAGATGGAGTACCGGCAGACTGAGAGTGTGACGAAGTCTTTCCAAAAGGTCCTCCCATACATCATTGCTAGCTTGCCTTCAGCCCCCATGAAGCATTCCAGATCCCCATTTCCGGTAACCAAAGACAATGTATGGGTCTTCCTAATGTAGTTGACTAAGCCAGAGCCATAATAGCATGTGGTTGTACACGAAAGCCACAATTGGAGAAACATGTTCAATCTCTAAGTTTCCTAGGTGGTTTTCTTTTTGGAGCACAACACAAGGTGAATCCCATAGACATGGTTCCTTTTGTTGCCACCTTCTCCAAAACTTAAAGTGTCCACCACCTAGGTGGTTCATTTAGTCCTTGTTTTATTATGTAAAACATAAGTCCTTTTCTCAATCCTTTGTAAAATCTCAACATGTATCTCTTGTCAAAATAAAGCATGGCTAAGCATGTAGAACTACAATATTTTCACTAAGGAGTGTATAGGGAATCCTATTAGGATTAGCATAGCATAAGTATAAATCATTTTCATGCATGTTTTCAAAATCCACTAATGTATAACAAAAATAGTAGGGCAAATGTATGATAGTGTAACTTGCCTTTTTGGTAGGGAATGAGGGTTTACTCCTTGATCTTGCTAGTCTCACACTTTGCTAATTTCACTACAAGTCAATCAAGCAAAAACCAATCAACTAACATTCCAAACCACCATTACTCAAACAAAAACACACACACAAGACAAGAAGGAAACTAAGTCATGCATAAGTGTGCAAAGGATGGTTCTATTGCAAGGATGGTCTCCACTAGGTTTCTAAACTTTGTAAGGTCCAAATTGGTCATTTACCAAAATGGCAAAGTCATTAGTTAGAGGGTTTTGCCCAAAAACTATTTTAAAATTCCATTCAATTTTTTTATATGCTTGAGAAAATGGTTTTATCAAATAAAAAATCTTTAAGTTTCTCACCAAAAGTTTCTAACTCTCAAATCTTGGTGTTTTGGTTCAGTAGCTTTGAATCAAAATATTTTCCCAAGGTTTTTATTCCAAAATCCTTTTTCATAATAAAACCCTTATCTTTATTTAGCTAGAAATAGACTAATTCAAATAATCCATTCTAAATTTTTCTAATTTCATTTTCAAAACCATGGGTTGGTTCCTAGGGTCAGTAAGGTCACAACAATCCAATTTGCAAAGGTTTCATCCTTAAATTCAATTTTTAAACAATTTTTATACTCTAAACAAGCATACAAAAGAATCTGCAAAAATGAGCAAACAAACAGATACTATTTGCTAAACTAATTCCATAGTTGGCTAGGGCTTGTTCTCCTGAATCCATTGATATAAAATTTGTAATTTTTGGACGTGTGGTTTGAAAGTTACAAGGGTTTGAAGTTTGCAAATAATTCTGATTCAAATCTGTTTTTAGTTTTAATCCTGGCCACGCGTCGAGCCGTGATTGGCCGATACCGGTTCGTGCGGATCGCGTCTGCGCGAAGCGTTGGATTTAAGTTGGATCGCGGCATGTAACGCTGCACTCTTCACGGTAAGTGATCTAATCGCAGCGCTTGGATCTACATCCCACGGTACGCTAGCATGCTTGCTAGGATCGGCGGCGGTGGCTTGCGGCGGCAAGACGGTCAGCAGACGCTACGGCGATTACAGGAAGCGGAGAGGGGAAAAAGGTGCTCACCATAATCATGATGAAGAGGGGATGCTCAACGTGTGCTTGTCGCGGTAAGGGGCGCTCTGGTACAGCTGCAATTGCTCGCCGGAGTGGAGGACGGCGTCGGGTGCCTCAGGTGGTCATCGAGGATGGCGCTGTGGATCACTCCAAAGAGAAATATCGACGCGGTTAGATGCAGAAGGATGTGGCAAGTATGGGAGTGTGAACGGGGAGATGTGGGGCGGTCTGGTTTACCTGGGGGTCGTCGTCGGAGAAGAAACAGGCGGCGGCGCTGTCAGAGCTAGTCCAAGCCAAAGCTCTGGGGCGCCCGCGGTCGAGTGAAGGACACGGGGAGAAGCGTCTGGGAGTGGGGAAGCTACTAGGGTGTTCGAGAAGGCTCGGGGCGGTGTTGAATTGCCGGAATCGGCACTGAACCTCGTCGGAGACGGCGGCGGTGCAGAAAGAATTGGCGACAGCCTAGGGGCAGAGAGGAGGAGTGATCTGGGGGAAAAGGAGGAGGAGGCGCTGGGGTTTTAACGCGCATGGTCAAGGCGAGGTAAAGGCGCGGCGTTATGGCGAATTGAACGCGCGGAATCACAGCAGGTAACGGTGGTCGAGGGAGGAAGAAGGGGTCGCGCGGGTGGAAAAGAAGAACAGGAGCGGTGGGGTCTACCTGTCAGTGGGAAAAGAAACGAGGGGAGGTCCACATGTCATACTCTGCTGGTGCATTAGTGGTGTGAACCGTTTTCTTGGGTGATGAAACTGGCTGGTCTTGGGCCTATTGGGCTGCCAGGTTGGGTTGGCCATTTCTATTTTTTCTTTTGAATTATTTTTCCTTTTCTATTTCTGATTTCTGTTTTGAAATTCCAAACAACAAATCATACTCAAATCAATTCAAACAATCAACAAACCTTGCAACTATGAATTTGGTTATGTTTAGTAACATAAACCAAAATCCAAAATAAAATAATAATTTTAATTCTTTTTAAGATCCATTCTTTAATTAAATAAAATGGATCTTTAGTTATTTAATAAAATAGGGTTTTATTAATTAATAAAATCTTCATTTAAAATCCAAATATTTTCAAAAACCAATTCAGTAGGTTTTATTTGAAAGTAAAGAATACTTGGAAAGCTTGTTTAAAATAAAATAACCTTTTATTTATGGTCCATTTACAATTAAATAAATGGGTCTCAGTTATTAAATCAAATAGGATTTGTTTTATTGAGATGTTTATTTTAAAATCTAGAATAAGGCCAAAGCATTTTAGTAGGTTTTATTTGTGAATATCAAATATTTGGAAAACTTATTTAAATGATTAAATAAGCTTTGATGTTTCAATTAAATTGGTAAAATCTTTTATTTAAATAAAGTTGGATATTAAATCCTTATTAATTTATTTAAATAAACCTTTGCTAATTTTATTTAAATAAAAGGTTTTAATTCAAAAGCTTGGCCAAGGTTTTAATTTGGCTTTATAAAATATTCTTTATTTATGAACTCATCTTTTATTTTGAATACCAAATCTTTTATTAAATGATTCCAAAATAGTAATTACAAAAACATTTTTAATTTCCATTAATTAAATGTTTAACTCATTAAATTCCTCTAGGATTTAATTCAAATGGGTTTGAGGTTCTATTTAAACTCAAAAAGTTTCTTCTGGCTCTGAAATTTAGGCAAAGTTTTATTTTATTCATTTATTTTCACATTACAAGATTTGGAAAATCTTGGGATGTGACACGGAAGCTAGATACACGCGCTATCTAGCGGTAGTTAGGACAAGGAACCGGATGAAGACCTACACCTTCGTCGCGGCGGTGATCATGCTTATCTTCTTTGGTTATTTATCCCGCGTTTGTGTCTAGCTAGCTAGTTTAGATGTCTAGGCGAGCTTCCGAGCTCTAACTTGTTCGATCGACACATGTATTCGCATGTCACCAACTACTACTTTGTAACATGATCAAAACAATGTAACTTAGACTATGTATTCATGTATGAGACTTATCTATATGTATTTGTTTCAATCTTGTTTTTCATATTGAGTATTTATATATATAATTGTATATCTTGTATCAGTGTGTGTATATCTGCTGTAATATTGTATATAATCTGTATTGCATATAATTTGGCTTGGAAATTAAAAAAACAAAAAATACATCTGTGGCGCACATGGTCTACCTTCTGTGGCGCACTACACCTAAAGCGCACCATGGATGTTTAGTGGCGCACTAGGTAGTGCGCCACAGAAGATCCAAGGGGTAGCGCACCATGCCAAACTTCTGTGGCGCACTAGGAGGTGCGCTACGCCTATCTCTACACAACCGTGGCGCACT
This sequence comes from Avena longiglumis, assembly GCA_030063025.1. Taxonomy (NCBI): domain Eukaryota; kingdom Viridiplantae; phylum Streptophyta; class Magnoliopsida; order Poales; family Poaceae; genus Avena; species Avena longiglumis. Next base: position 431,381,324 of record CP125975.1, read on the forward strand.
AGGCAGTGCGCCACGGCTGAGAGATAGCCGTAGCGCAAGGCCCGTGGTGCACTGCAGGTGCGCCACAGATGATGGTTTCAGGTGCGCCACTAAAGGCCGTTTTCCTAGTAGTGGAAATTCAGAGGTGCTATGGAATTTATATTGTGCTCTACAAACAAAGGCAAGTGAGATACCACTCTATCATATCTTCCTATGAGCATTGCAATGTTGCTTATGTTTATGTTCCATGCTACTTATTATTATTGAGTTGGTTTATCTTCATGGCTTGCAATGACTATTGAGTAGACTTGGTTGCATAATTCTTATTATGAATGGTTTAAGTATCTAATCCTGTGCTGAGAATATATACATCATATGAAGCAAATGTGTTCATGAAAGTTCTTTTATCGCACTCAGTTTTCAACTGAATTGCTTGAGGACAAGCAATAAGCTAAGCTTGGGGGAGTTGATACGTCCAAAACGTATCTACTTTCCCGAACACTTTTGCTATTGTTTCTCCTCTAAACTTGTGTGATTTGGATACAACTAACATGCATCGACGTTGTTTTAGCGTAAATTACCTTGGTGTCTAGTTTTTGTGCGAAAATCAACTATCGTGAAAAATCCCGGAAAATATGCCAAAATCCTATTTCACCAGAAGATCCACGGGCAGTGCACGAGGCGAGTGGAGGCCTGGGGCCCACACCTGCCAGCGCTGCCGGCCTGGCGCCTAGGGGGTGTGGCCACCCCAGGCACCCCTCGGCCTCCCTCTTCGCCTATAAGTTGCCTCTTGACCTAAAAACTGAGGGGGGGGGTTCGATGTTTTTCCTGAAAGAGTTCCGCTGCGCCGCCACCACCAGAAGCCGCGATTCAGAACCAGAAACTCCGTTTTGGCACCCTGCCGAGACGGGGAATTTGGGGAGGATCATCGCCATCGTCATCACCATCGCCTCTCCATCAACCATCAATGTTTCCCTCATCCATAAGTGAGTAATCCCTCGCTGTAGGCTATGGGGATGGTAGGGATTGGATGAGTTCTATCATGTAATTGAATAAGGTTGTTAGGGCATAGTGCCTAGTATCTCTATTAGTGCTATTTGATTTTGTTGCAACTTGTTGTGCTTAATGCTTGTCACTAGGGCCCGAGTGCCATGATCTCATATCTGTACTTATTATTGAATCATTATGATAGTATTGGTTGTGATCTTATCTGTAAGTTGTCTACACATATTATTGTCCGGATCCAAAGGCCCCGAAGTGACAGAAATTGGGACAACCGGAGGGGATGGCTGTGGTGTGAGGATCACATGTGTTCACGGAGTGTTAATGCTTTGCTCTGGTACTCTATTAAAAGGAGCACCTTAATTGCCAGTAGTTCCCTAGAGGCCCAGCTGCCACGGGCTGGTAGGACAAAAGATGTTGTGCAAGTTCTCATTGTGAGCACACATGACTATATATGGAGCACATGCCTAGGATTGTTTAGTACTTGGTTGCTTAATATTATTTATCTGCAATGCCCTAGATCTTGAAGTTACATGTTTAGACTCGTCCATGCAACGCCCATCCATCCATCCCTATGCCTACCGCGCTCTTATCCTGCTGTTTGCTGTTACTGTTACTATTGCTCCTGTTTTGCTACTGCCGTTGCTTTGCTGTTGCTACTACAAACTGTTGCTACTGATAAACTTATGTGAGCAAGAACTATTTACAGGTGCAACTGAATTGACAACTCAGTTGTTATGGCTTGCAAGTATTCTTTGGCTCCCCTTGTGTCGAATCAATAAATTGGGTAATACTGCCCTCGAAGACTGTTGCGATCCCCTATACTTGTGGGTCATCAGCTGTCACTGGGAACGCTTTCAACATTGCATTTGTACTTTGTACGCAGTTGATATCATGCTATTTTGTCTATCGATGTCGTCGGTGTGAAATAAAAGGGGAGCTTGTAAGTCCATGGAGTTATGTATGTGTGTTAGAGAAACGCCTAGGCCGCTAGCCTAAACCATGCCTAATCATGGTGGAAACTTACAACATCACCATAATGACATCTATGAAGCTTTCTTATTATAAAAAAGAGACATACCGAAAAGAGGAAAGAGAGAAAAGGCACCATTTTCCCATGGTAAATAAGTAGATTATTGAGATGCTCATTGTCTGCTGGCCTTGTCATTTTGACTATGGGGTAGCTCATGTATCATGTGCAAGGGGTACCCCGTTGGCCGTTCTTTATGATACACATGTACTTATTATGACAAGAACTTACAGGTAACTAAAGTTGAGTAGCATGAGGAGCGGCCCTCGTATTCAAGGGACATGAGATTGCCAACTTATACTTTGTCAAGCATATACTCCATAGTTTGTTCACTTTAACCTTAATCACTTCAAGATGCTTATGATAGGGGCAATGAGGGCTGAAAGCTAACAAGTACCATAATTTTTGGAAGCTCTTTTTGAGATTTGAAATCCCTGCTTCCCTTTTGTGAAGGGACTTTGTTCCACCATTATATTGAGTCTCCACCTTCTATCCTTAGGAACCAGTTAAGAGAGCATAGTTGCCATTATTAGTTCTATATGCATTGTCCCAAAACTTATTGATTGATGCATATTGTTGATATTACTTATTCTTGTGCTATTTGTATCTAGTCACTCTTATGAGCTTTGAATGTGTCCTATGCATCTATTTGCTACTCCATGAGGGACAAGCTGAATGCCACTATGCTATGTTTTCTATATGTGAAACAAAACAAACGTTTTTCAATGCATGTTATTCATGATCTTTGTTTGTAACCTTTCATGTTGCATGCATAGTTAATTTGTTTTACTGTTAGAACTCCATCTTTCATGCTCATGTTTAGAGTTCTTTGATCCTAGCTTTCAATGCTTGCAAATGGTTTGATCTTTATTTTGATGGTGCATGTCACCTCAAAAATTATTATTTTTATCACTTACCTACTCGAGGACGAGCAGGAGTTAAGCTTGGGGATGCTTGATACATCGGAAACATATCTATAACTTTTTGTTGTTCCATGCTTGTTTAGTATCTACACTTTGAGGTGTTTTTATATGTTTCTGGTACTAACCTATTAACAAGATGCCACAGTGCCAGTTTCCTGTTTTCTTCTGTTTTTGGTTCCAGAAAGGCAGAAAATCAATATTCTCGGAATTGGACGGGACAAAAACCAAAGTCAATATTTTACCGTGGGGAACACAGATCTAGAATACGAGACGGAGGGGATCCACCAGGGGGCCACACCCCTAGCCGCGCATCTAACCCTAGCCCATGCATCAGGGGGAGGGGGGGTGCAGCCGCCTTGTCTGCCCCCTGCCTCACCTCTTTGCCTATAAAGACCCCCCGATACAGAAACTCTAGAGACTCGATCAATATTCCACAAAACCGTGTGTAGCCACCGCCACCATCGTCCCTAGATCGGGGGGATCTGAAGCTCTTCCCGGCACCCTGCCAGAGGGGAGATCATCCCGGAGGCCTTGTTCTTCATCATGCCTGCCTCCGGTATGAAGTGTGAGTAGTTCCACCTTGGACTATGGGTCCATGTAGTAGCTAGATGGTTGTATCTCCTCCTTTGTGCTACCATGTTTAGATATAGTGAGCTCCGTTCATGATCAAGATCATCTATTTGTAATCATGCATGATGTGTTTGCGGGGATCCGATGGATATTGAGATTACTATGTTAGATTGATTAATGGTTTTGTCTGATTGATTCTATCATGTCTGTGTTGTTTGTGATCTTGCATGCGCTCTGTTTCTAGTAGCTATCTTGGCCAAGTAGATGCTAGTGACTCTAAGAGGGGGTATTTATTAGCTATAGTGGGTTCATGCCTCTATTTAATCTAAGGGAAGTGACAGAAATCTCTAAGGTTGTCGATGTTCTATTGCCACTAGGGAGAAAACAACGGTCTCTTGTTCATGGAATAAGTGGATTGTTTACCTTACACACTTTGCTTAAAGCAGTTATCCATTGCTTGCAACTTAATACTGGAGGGGGTTTAGATGATAACCTGAAAGTGGATTACTAGTCATAGATGCAGTTGGATGGCGGTATATGTATCTTGTTGTATGCCCAATCGAATCGCATAGGATCATAAATGTCTAGTATGGCATTGTTATGCCTTGCTCAGTCCTGTTAATTGCCCTGCTGTAATTTGTTTACCCAGCATGCCATGTTTGTTTATCTTAAGGAGAACACCTCTAGTGAACTATGGACTCCGGTCCAACCCTTACCATTGATACATCTTTCATTGTTACTGTTTACTTTCTGCAATCCACTATTACCTTCCACACCATGCAGTTAATCCTTTGTTTTCAGCAAACCGGTGAGATTGACAACCTCACTGTTAGTTGGGGCAAAGTCTTGACTTTGTGTTGTGTAGTTTTCCAAGTTGATAGCAAAACCTTTGAGTCGTTTCCTTCCTCCTACTGGTTCAATAACCTTGGTTTCTTACTGAGGTAAAAGTTGCTGTTGTGCTCATCATACCTCCTCTTGGGGTCTCCCAACGAAGCTTCACACACTCATCAGAATGCAATACTAGAAATTCATGATCCTATGAGATTTGATTAGGAAATACAACAAGATGCATAGACAGCCATCCAACTGCATCTATGACTAGTAATCCACCTTCAGGTTATCATACGAATCCCCTCCAGTAATTAAGTTGCAAGCAACGGGTAACTACTTTAAGAAAAGTTTGTAAGGTAAACAATCCACTTGTTCCATGAACAAGAGACCGTTGTTTTCCCCCTAGTAGTAACATCACATCTACAACCTTAGAGATTTCTGTCACTTCCCTTAGATTTAATAGAGGCATGAACCCACTATCGAGCATAAATACTCCCTCTTGGAGTCACTAGCATCTACTTGGCCAAGATAGCTACTAGAAACGGAGAGCATGCAAGATCACAAACAACACAGACATGATAGAATCAATAAGACAAAACCATTAATCAATCTTGAAAGGGCATGTATGCCCCCATGTGAGGTTTTGGTAATTAATGACAATATCTATGGACTAATGTGTAAATTGAGTTTCACTTGTAGGATTGTCCATTGGAATAGGTTGGGCCATGTGTTGGTCTCAAGGTTGAAAGTTGAAGAAATGTCCAAGGGCTTTGTGCCCATTGGAATCATGAAGAAAGAAGGAGCTTGAAGGTTGATCAATACAAGTGCAAAGAGTGGCATCAAGTTGGATCAAACTCAAGAAGGGATGAAGAAGGGCGAGCTCAAGATGCGCCATATCTAGAAGATCTCATGCTTGAAGCTTGCCATCCTCGTGTTCATGGAGTGATGAAGACAAGTTCAAGAAGAGGTTTCCCCATGGAGTATGTGGGAGCAATTTGCAAGTCTTCATCAAGAAAGAGAAAAAAAGAAAGGTGTTCCCACTATAGAAGAACAACACAGTCTACATCAAGTTCAAGTGGGATGCTCAAGGCAAAGGTATGTTCTTGATAGGGCTTCTCTTTCGCCGGTCTCGTGTTGTTAGTTGGGAGACCGGGTTTAGGATAGATAACCGTACTATCAAGAGGGTCTCTCAAGCGGGTGTCTCGTTTGCATCATTCGGAGAGAGCTCAAAACTTTGCATTCATAGCATCATCTTTCTTGGTTGTTATTTGGTTCTTGTCCATGAGAGGATCTAGAGCTTGTGGTCATCATCATAACAAGCTCTAGTTCATCAAATAAGGATTTCACTTGCATATCTTATTGTGGTTTTTGATCTTGCGAGTTTTCTGGCTCCACACCTTGGGGGATACTTCACATATATATTCATGGTATTTTCTCCCAAGGTGATACCCAGTATTTTTCTTGGATTCTATTTGTTGTTATCTTTCCAACAAAATTGGTTTCATCCCATTTGGAGTTCGGATGCAAAAATTATTGCATTTCTGGTTTTCTAGTTTCTGGAATTTCTCTGACCGGAAGTTCCGGCTTCCTATCAGAAGTTCCGCTAGGGCATTTTTGCCGCCGGAAGTTCCGGTGGAAGTTCCAGTACTTCTTCCGCTCATGATTAGTAACTTCTGTTTTGAAAGTGTTTATTTGACGGAACTTCAGTCGGATTTTCCACCGGAAGTTCTGCTCCCACCGGAAGTTCCGGCCAGGGACCGGAAGTTTCGCTCGGGCTTAGTTGCCGCCGAAAGTTCCGGTTGAATTTCCGGCTCTTGTTCTTCTCACATTCAGTAACCTCTCTGTTATTGTTTGCTCTATTTGATGGAACTTCTGTTGGAACTTCCACCGGAAGTTTCGCTCCCACCGGAAGTTCCGGTGAACCGGCGGAAGTTCCGACCAGGTCTTGCGTTTTCAGTTTCTCGCTTTGCAGTTTTTGACCGTTGGCTGTGTGCCACCGGAACTTCCGGCCTCCCACGGGAAGTTCCGGCCATGGTCGCGAATTCCCATAACGGGCAGATCTGGGATCCCTTTAAAAGGGGCTCCTCTTCCCCTTCGTGGGCAACAACTCTTTTCTTGGTTCTTGGCTTTCTCTCTCTCCTCCATTGTTGACCTTGAAGAAGCTTTCCCTCTCCCCTTTCCCTTCCTATGATTCTTGCATCTTTTTGAGGGATTTGAGAGAGGAGATCTAGATCTACAATCCCCCAAGCTAAATCCCTTCTTTGTGAAGGAATCATTGGGATATAGATCTTGGAGAGTTTTGTGTTCTCCTCTTGTGTTCTTCCTCCCTTATTCCCCCAATAGATTTTGTAGCTTTATTGGAATTTGGTAGTGAAGGACTTGCCCTTGCATTTGTTGCATAGGTTTGAGTTCTCCTCTGAGATTCGGTGAGTACAAGCTTGAGGGCTTGTTACTCTTGGGTTCCTTGGAACCCTAGACGGTTGTGTGGTTGGATTGTTGACCTGTTGTGGTCTTGTTAACCTTTTGTGGTCTTGTTGACCTTTTGTGGTCTTGTAGCCTTTTGTGGCGTTGTTGGCCTTTTGTGGCATTGTAGCCTTTTGTGGCTTTGTTGTTGGGAGCCTCCAATTGAGTTTTGGAGTTATCCCCGATCTTGTAACGGTTCGGTGACCGCCCTCAAGCGTCCCATAGTGGAGCGAGTTCCCGCCTTTTGTGGTGCGCACTCGGGAGAATAGGGTGAGCCTTTTGTGGCGTCGGTGAGTTGCGTGCTTCCGCATCCGGGGTGAGGCCTTGTGTGGCGTTGGGTGAGCGTCGAGCCACCACACCTCGAGGTGAGCCATTTGTGGTTCAGAGAGCATTGCGCCATCACACCTCTCCAACGGAGACGTAGCTTCTTTGGAAGTGAACTTCGGGAAACAAATCTTCGTCTCTGCGTCCATCGGTTATCTCTCGACAGAGACCTTGACTTATGCACTTTACATTGTGATAGCCATCGTGCTTGAAGTATTTATATCTTGCTATCACCTTGTTGCTTGTATTGCTTAGCATAGGTTGTTGGTGCACTTTGGTGAACTTAGTGGCTAGGTTTTGTTCTCAATAAATTAAACGCTAGTTTTATTCCGCATTTACTTGAGCCTAAACCGTAATAATTTTAAAAGCCTATTCACCCCCCGTCTAGGCGACTTCCTTTGTACTTTCAAATCTGACATAGTAATATCAATATCCATCGGATCCCCACACACACAACATGCATGATTACAAATAGATGATCTTGATCATGAACGGAGCTCACAAGATCTAAACATGGTAGCACAAAGGAGGAGAGACAACTGAAAGTATCGTATGGGCACCTAGAGGGGGGGGGGTGAATAGGTGCTACTTCAAATTTTCTTATTTTTCAAATTAAGGTTTGACAATAAGGTAAATTCTCTAGATAATGCAACTAAGGTGAATTTACCTATATGACAATTATGCACGAGCTACCACAACACAAGTAAGAACTAGTAAGTAAAGTGCGGTAAAGGATAGAAGTAACCAAAGTGGTGGACGTGGAGACACAAGGATTTGTTTCCCGTAGTTCCTTCCTTTTGAGGGTAAGTACGTCTACGTTTGGAGAGGGGGTGGTTTCAAACCACCAACGCCACGAGAGGCCTCCCTTGTTCTCCGATGAATCTCACCCCAACGGGATCGATTCACCTTCCAATATATCGGCAACCTTCAAGGTGGAAGCCGACACCTTTACAAGTTTGGGGCACACATCCACAACTTAATCGGAGGCTCCCAAATACAAGGAAGCTATCAAAGAAATTAAAGACAAGCTTGTAAGAACCAAAACTAGAACTAGGGTTTCCAAGAAAACACTAGAGCAAAGGGGCCCTCAATTGAATGAGGGGGAAATGAAGATCTCTTTTGGTGAAGTAGTAGATCAAGGCCTCCTCTTTCGATTCCCCAAAGATCAAGGACTTCGGGTGGTGGATTGAAGAGATCTTGCGAATTTGGTGGCTCCAATGGTGGTCTTGACTTTAATGCGAATGAGCACCTTGTCCCAAGGTAGGTGAGAGGATATCTATAGTCCCAGCTCCAATGTGGTCGTTGCAGCATTTAATGAAGCGGTAGTACCGGACTTTCCAAGCGGTAGTACCAGAAACAACCGGTACTACCAGACCGGTACCTGAGATGCCATGATGGGTTGTCTAGTCCACAGTTTCCACCGGTATCAATGTGTGGAGCTACCGCATGGCGGTAGTACTGCCCCTACAGAGCGGTACTACCGGACACATGTGGTAGTGCCGCATTTTGATACAGGAGGGAACAACAATGTGAGTCAAGAGGCCAATCTCCTCATAAGTGAACGGTACTACGGTTAGTTCTGAGAAGATATTCAAGCTTGCCAATCGCTTCAGTCTTGACCGGTATCAAAATGCGATACTACCGCTTTTTCATACCGCTCAGTTTTGAGGAGTTTGGCCAGCTTGCCAAGCGCTTCAGTCATGAGCGGTACCAAAATGCGGTACTACCACTTTTTGATACCGCTTAATACTGTGGCCATTGGCCATTGTACTCATCACACGGCTAGGCCTGGAGGAGAAACCCGGTGGTACCGGACCCGAGCGGTAGTACCGGATGAATTATCCGGTACTACTGGACATCACTGAGGCAGAAAATGGAGCCGCAGGCAAACCCTTTTTGTGTGTAATTTGATAGGGAATTCTATGTATACAACCTGTAGAATACTTGGCAGATAATTAGTCCATTGTGTGTGTTGTAATAAACACCAAAATCTCTAGGGATAAGAAATGTTCTTTCAATCTCCCCCTTTTTGGTGTTAGATGACAACACACATTTTGCATGATAGAATTGATGACAAGTAAGATTTTGTAAAACAGAGATGGGGCTCCCCCTAGATAAGTAGAGACAAGCCCCATATTATTTTACCAGGTACATGAGAGTGCATAGTCACACATAGTACACATACCTTCGCACATAAGTGTGTGATGAGAACCACAATGATGAGGAATAGATAATGTCATCACACACCACATAAGATGGATCCAAAATGATAATAACCAAACCATACAAATGATGGATCCATACGATAACCACATAGTCTTCGCATACATAGCACAAATAGTTAGTTCATAAGTTTCACACATAATAAGAGGCAAGTAGCAAATAAAGTTCACAAGCGATTAAAAATCAAAGGCAAGAGCGAGCTTGTGACTTTCCCATGCAAATCCCGGATGCCTAATGTGACTCTTCTCCCCCTTTGGCGTCAAGACACCAAAAAGGGACAAGAGCTACTCTAACGTCCCGGAGATCACTGGTAGTCATCATCAGAGTCTTCCCCATACGGAGGCGGAGCATGGAAAGTGGAAGAGGCATCATCGTCCCAGTGGCTGTGCTTGGAGATCCATTGTTCTTCCGGAGTGATGTTGTCCTCGGATCCCTCGGAGGTGATCAACCCTTGAGCTCGCATTACTTCTTTCTGACGTGCACTGGCTTTCTTGGCATAGACATGGGCCTCATACATACGCTTCTGATTGTCAACCTAGAAGCAGAAAACCTTCTTAAGCTTAGCCTCAATCCTCTTGGCACATGATGGTTGGGCAGTCTTGCGGCGTGAGGCCACAAAATCAGCATCTTGGGCATCATCATCATCACCGGAGCCATCCTCAAGCGGGTTACCATCCTCATCAACAAGTTGACCATTCGTGTTGCATGGTTTAAGATGGGTCTTGATCAATAGATTCTTGTGCCGGTGAGTAACAAGACGTTGGGAGGAAATGTTCCGAGCAAGAGATGGGCACTTGTGAAGAATAAGTGACATGATGTATGGGGCAAAAGAAGGAGACCGCCGAGTGTGAGTAGCATGAACCATCTCGTTCCAAATCACGTCCATCACATCAATTGGTTGTCCTGAATCACGTTGGCGGTGAGTTGTGATCATGATGTCCACCATGAAACCATGCATCTCATCAATATTGACAGAACAGGGAGCGATGGTCTCACGAAAAATGCGATGCAAGATATCATATGTTGGGAGAAGCCACTTGATCTTTCCAACAATACCACGCCCACATATGCAGAGTGGAAGAAGAACATCCTTCTTCATGGGACGCTCGTTGTTGTGACAACGGAAGCCAACCGGAGTATCTCTCCCACGGTCCTCATATCCAAGGATAGCCCCAAACTCAGCCAATGTTGCGGTCTTGACAACTCCCTCTGTCATCCAGGTGATAGTCCGAGTCTGGTTCTTGGCAAAATGAATGGTGGCATAGAACTGTGCAATGAGCAAGGGGTCATAGTCGCACTTGAACTGCATAATGGGAAGCAAGGCAATGTTTGTGCAAATCTCAAGTGCTTCACCAAAGTAGTTCAAGTTCTCGTTCACATGGTTCATCTCAATCCACTTCTGAGGAACCACAATCTTCTCACCCGTCATGAGAACCTCAAAGTAGACCCGCTCTTGGAAGTCGGTGTAAAATAGACTCTTGTCCCTAGACTCATGGCGAGTAGTAACATAGGGATTGTCAGATCGGAGGGCAACAAACTCAGCCTCGGGAATGTCAGACAACTTCTTTGACCCAGATGGCCCTGAACTGTGACTCTTGCGGTGACCCGTGCGAGGAGGAGAAGGAGGAGCACTACCTTGACCAGCACTTAACTTAACCCCCCCTCCATGTCGGCCCCGAGTGGATTTTAGCTTCAGACGGCTGCTAGGTTGCGGCATGATCTCTTCTTCTGATTGTGTCTCTGACTCTGACTCAAAGTCCTCTATCTCATGACGAGCTTTGGACCTTTTGCGTGATCCCTGGGAGCTCTCTGCACCAGTGAAATAATAAGGGAGGTAGCAGAGGGATAAGGGCACAAGAACTTGAAACAAGTAGAATACGAATTTCAAGTTTTAGAAAATTTTTGCTGTCAAGATCTTGAGCGGTAGTACCAGATCTTGCAAGACAATCTCGGAGAATCGTCCGGTACTACCGGTCGTGCAATTACAGCACATATCTGTTGACATCTATCTAGGACTGGCAGCAAAACTTAATGTAAAACGAGAATCCATCGGAGATATGTACGTGCACACGATACAACCACAAAATCACAAGTTTTAACCAAGAATCAAAGTGTCCCTAGATTCAATGGGGAAAACAAGTGAGGAGAAAGGAAGGACGGTAGTATCGGTGTCCATGGCGGTGGAAAACAAGGAGGAGCCCGCGAGGAAGCCGTATCTGGTGAGGATCCGTGGGAAGGAGGGAGGGGCGAAGCTCCGGCGGTGGCGGTTAGGAGTGGAGACGGGAGAAAATGAGGCATTGAGGGGTGCCTCTCCCAGCGTCTCCACCCTTAACTAAGACTTGAGTAGTCTTAGGACGAAAAGCGGTAATCTGAAGGCGGTAATCAGAGGAACGGCCGGTAGTACCGCAAGAAGCAGTAGGACGGCAACGTAGTACGCACTGGAAGTTTCCAAAAAAGCAGCCTGGAAACATGTCCCTGTGCGGTAGTACCGCTCATTTCTTGCGGTAGTACCAGTTTTTTGAACCGGTAGTACCGTAACCACCAGAACAGACAACCAAGTTTGAAAACAGGAGGGTTCTTGTGCGAAGAAGATGAGTTTTGTCATAGGATAAGGAAGGCTTGGGTTAAGGGAGTTTTACTGATCTAGACCTATGCACTCTAAAAAATAAAACATCAACCACAAATATGGAGAACCAAACAAGAGTGCATTGACCGAGGAAGCAAAACCAACTCAAAAGTGAGAAACACGAGTAAGCACATCAACCTCTCGATTGAGAGGGGGCGGTGGCCTAGGCCACCATATTTGAGTATACTCGGCTTGGCACCACGAAGATATATCTTGGGTCCATTACTGAAACTCATCATTAAGCTCACATATCACTAAATGATATTAAGAGGAATTATTTTGTTTACTTTGCGCATAATGGGGGGAGGGATGGTCCAATCAATTAGGACCGCACTCCCCCTATGTCCATGCCTACACATAAACCAAATATGGGTCGAATATTAGGTGAGAATGTAAGATAATCAAGTCAAGCTCCTTGAATCTACGATATTTAGTTCATTCCTCAAGTAGCAAAACCTTGCTTCATCAAGTGGCTTCGTGAAGATATCGACAAGTTGATCTTTTGTTGACACATAGGATAGATCAATATCACCTCGAGCAACATGATATCTAATGAAGTGATGGCGAATCTCAATATGCTTTGTCCTTGTGTGATCCACCGGGTTATAGGCAATCTTGATGGCACTTTCATTTTCACATAGAAGAGGAACTTTGTCACAATGGACATTGTATTCCTTTCAAGTTTGCCTCATCCATAGAAATTGAGTGCAAGCGCTAGCGGCTGCCACATACTCGGCTTCGGCGGTGGAGAGAGATATACAATTTTGCTTCTTAGAAGACCAACATACCAAGGACCTACCAAGGAATTGGCAAGCCTCGGATGTTGATTTTCTATCATCCTTATCACCCACCCAATCCGAATCCGTGTATCCACAAAGAGCAAATGTTGAGCCTCGAGGATACCAAAGACCATAAAATAGGGTATGAACTAAATATCGAAAGATTATCTTGACCGCCATCAAATGGCTTTCTTTAGGAGCCGCTTGATATCTTGCACACACACCTACACTCAACACAATATCGGGTCTAGATGCACAAAGGTAAAGCAAAGAACCAATCATGGACCGGTATACCTTTTGATCCACATCTTTACCATTTGGATTTTGTTCTAGATGAGTCTTTGTAGCCATGGGAGTAGGAGCTCCATTTAAATCTTGAATTTTGAATCTCTTGAGCATATCTTGAGTATACTTGGCTTGATTGAAGAATGTCCCTCCTCTAACTTGCTTGATCTCAAAGCCAAGAAATACTCTCAACTCCCCCATCAAAGACATCCGGAACCTACTAGCCATAAGCTTTGAGAACTCATCATTAAAAGCTTTGTTAGATGAGCCAAAGATAATATCATCAACATATATTTGGCATACAAAAAGCTCCCCATTGACTCTCTTAGTAAAAAAGAGTGGGATCGATTTTCCCAACCTCAAATCCACGGTCAAACAACAACTCTCTAAGGTGATCATACCACGTGCGTGGGGCTTGCTTGAACCCATAGAGCGCCTTATCAAGTTTGTAGACATGGTTTGGGAAGTTGGGGTCCTCAAATCCCGAGGGTTGCTTAACATATACCAACTCATTTAATGGACCATAAAGAAATGCACTTTCTACATCCATTTTTTGTAACTTGAAATTATGATGTGCCGCATAAGCAAGGAGGATACAGATGGACTCAAGGCGATCCACGGGTGCATAAGTTTCTCCATTATCGATGCCTTCAATTTGAGAATACCCTTGTGCAACCAATCTAGCCTTGTTCCTTACTATAATTCCATGCTCATCTTGCTTGTTCTTGAATATCCACTTTGTTCCAATAACATTGCGGCAATCCTTTGGCTTCTCAACTAACTTCCATACTTTGTTTCTCTCAAAGTTGTTGAGACCTTTGTGCATAGATTCTAACCAATCCGAATCTTCCAGAGCTTCCCACAATTTCTTAGGTTCAATCATGGAGATGTGTGCTTGGTTTTCACTGAACCTCTTCAATTGTGCTCTTGTGGAAATGCCTTTCCTTAGGTCACCAACCACATTTTGTAAGGTGTGGTCTCTTAATTCCAACATTCTTTCCTTTCTAGCTTCGCGACGAGCGTGGATCTCCGTGTTGTTTCTTGGGGGACCCTCTTCATCATTTTGATACTCGTCTTCACCATCAACTTGACCTTGATCATCATTGGAATCATTCTCTTCATCTAGAGGAAAAGATTGACCTTGGTCATGATCAAGTGCTCTTCTAGCATCAATCTGAGCTTGGTTCAAAGCAGTTTTTACGGATCTTCCTTGAGCAATTGCCTTGGAACCACTTGATACCCTGGCGAATGAATCAAGCTCCCCTTGACTAGAGTTGTCACTATGATCATCGTGTTGAGGGTCCACATCTTGTCTTTGGATTGAGTCATTATCCTCCTCGGTGGATGGAGCTTGTTGATGTTGTGAAGATGAGGGCCCACTTGAGTGGAGCATAGTTCTTCTCGATCCGCCATAAGGGTTTCCTCAATGGGGCGGATATATCCCACACCCATTATTCCTATGGCATCCTGAGGCATTTCATCATCTGCATCACAAGCATCAACACGCCCCCTTGGGGACCATCATATTCTTCAAAGGTCACACTACAAGATTCTATGACGGCTCTAGAGAGCTTATCATAGATTCTATAAGTGTGAGATTCGAGACCATAGCCAACAAAAATACCCTCTAATGCTTTAGACTCGAATTTGGACAAACGAACACCTTTTATGAGATAGAAACACTTACAACCGAACACCCAGAAGTAAGATATGTTGGACTTGTTACCGGTAAGTATTTCATATGGAGTCTTATTGATTTCTTTGCGGAGGTAGAGCCGGTTTGAAGCATGGCAAGCGGTGGAGATGACTTCGGCCCAAAAGTAGTATGGAGATTTAAACTCCGCCAACATGGTCCTAGCCATCTCAATAAGAATCCGTGTCACATCCCAAGATTTTCCAAATCTTGTAATGTGAAAATAAATTAATAAAATAAAACTTTGTTTGATTTTCAGAGCCAGAAGAAACTTTTTGAATGCAATTGGAACTTCAAACCCATTTGAATTTAATAAAAAAACTAAAGGGATTTAAAAAGATAAACATTTAATAAAAGGAAAATAAAAACATTTGGAAATACTATTTTGAAACAATTAAATGAAAAGGTTTGTTTTCAAATGAAACAGAAGTTTTACAAATAAGGATTATTTTATAAATCCAAATTAATCCTTGGCCAATATTTTGAAATAAATGTTTTGTTTTGAATAAAAATGGCAAAGGTTTTATTTAAATAAAATAATAAGGAATTAATATTCAAATTTTATTTAAATAAAAGGTTTTACCATTTTAATTGAAACATCAAAACTTATTAAATTATTTAAAATAAGTTTTCCAAATGTTTGATATTCATAAATAAAACCTACTAAAGTGTTTTGGCTTTATTTTAGATTTCAAAATAAATATTTTAATAAGACAAATCCTATTTGATTTAATATGGAAGTCTATTAAATTTAATTAATAATGAACTCTAAAATAAAGTGTTATTTTGTTTTAAAACAAGATTTCCAAATGAATTTTATTTTCAAATAAAACCTACTGATTTGATTTTGAAAATATTTGGATTTCAAATGGGGATTTTATTAATATCAAACCCTATTTGATTAATAAACCATGGTCCATTTTATTTAAATTATAAATGGAACCTTTAACAAAATTGTTATTTATTTTAAACAAGGTTTCTAAATATACCTTATTTCAAATACAACCCACTATTTTGGTTTTGGAAAATATATGGATTTAAATTGAGTTTGAAATAAATCAAATCCTAATTTGATTAATTAGCAATGGACATTTATTTAATTAATAATGGACTTTATTATTTAAAAAAATTATGGATTTTAGATTTAGGTTCAGACTACTGAACAGAACCAAGTCAAAATTCCAAAGTTTTGGTGTTGGTTTGAATTGAATTGAAACTTGTTTGTTTGTTTAAAAACCAAAACAGGAAAATAGAAATAGAAAAAGAAAAGGAATCAGACAGAAAAAAAATATGGAAATGGAGTGACCCAACTGAGCCAGCCCAAACAGCCCACCTAGCCCAATCCCCACCCCACCGCAGCGAAACGTTTTCTCACCATAGAAGGAACCCGCGGAGCAACAGACATGTGGACCCCTTCCCTTCTCCCTTTCTTTCACTGCCAGCGGACCCCACACCCTCTTGTTCGTCTCCCATGGCGATTCCTCCTCGCCTCTGCCATTGAATCCTCGATCTTAATTCGTTTTAATACGGCCACAATTACTCGTGGTGATCAAGCACCTTTAAACGCCAATCACTCCTCTCCGTTTCTCCTCTGCCTCCTTCCCCAAGCACGCCTCCAGGCCGCCACAATCTCTCCTTGACTGTCTCTGTCTCCGGCGACCATTCTCATCAATTCCGGCAGCCTCTCACCGACCTTGCCTCTTCGACCACCCTCACCTGATCCCCACATCCTAGCGAACCTCCCAGAGGCATTAGATCGCTCAAGACGCCCAGAACCCCAAGAACGACGCCCTCTCGCCACCGTTCACTGCCTCTACTCCGACAAGTACCCTAGGTAACATCTGACCACCCCCTTCCATCTCGTTGATGCACACACGATCACCGACCCCGTACGCATCTAACGCAACTGTTATCTTGCTTTCCCGTGGCTTGTGTCGTCGCCTCCGACGATAAACAGAGAAGCCCGACGCGGACACGAACTCCGGCGAGCGATTCAAGCTAGCCTAGTGCGCCCCTTGGCCAACAAAGACCACGTTGAGCATCAGCGGTGCGCTACGAAATCGGTGAGCTTCCCCTCCCTCTTTCTCGCATCCTGCATCGTCGGCAACCTCGCCGTTTGGCCGCTCCGCCACCAGACGCCGCCGCCAGCGCCTCCGATCCTTGGCAAGCATGCTCGCAGCCGTAGGATGTAGATCCAAGCGCTGCGATTAGATCACTTACCACGAAGAGGTACGCGTTCTGTGCCGCACGATCCAACTTAAATCCAACGCTCCGCAGCACGCGATCCAGACGAACCGGTATCGGCCAATCACGGCTCGACACGTGGCCAGGATTAAAACTAAAAACAGATTTGAATCAGAATTATTTGCAAACTTCAAACCTTTCTAACTTTCAAACCACACGTCCAAATTTGACAAATTTTATGTCGTTGGATTCAGGAGAACAAGACCTAGCCAACCATGTCCTTAGTTTAGCAAATAGTATCTGTTAGCTTGTTTGAATTTGCAGAAACATTTGTGTACTTGTTTAGATTAGAAAAATTGTTTAAAATTGATTTTTGGATTAAAACCTTTGCAAATTGGATTGTTGTGACCTTACTGACCCTAGGAACCAACCCTTGGTATTAAAAATGATTTTTGTAAGATTTAGGTTGGATTACTTGACTTAGTCATTTTCTAGCCAAATAAAAAGAATGGTTTTTGTTATAAAAATGTTTATGGAAAGAAAACTTTAAGGAAATGTTTTGGACCAAACCTACTGACCCAAAACACCAAGTTTTGCAAATTAGCAACTCATTTGGTGAAAAACTTAATAGTTTTGCCTTGATAAAAACAATTTTCACCACATGAAATGATGAATGGAATTAAAAATAGTTTTTGGGCAAAACCCTCTAACTAATAACTTTGCCACTTTGGTAAATGACCAATTTGGATCTTACAAAGTTTAGAAACCCCATAGATACCCTATTTGCAAAATAAAACTATCTTGTGCATGCTCCCCTGCATGAATTGGTTTCCATTGTCTTGTGTGTGTGAATTTGTTTGAATGATTATTGGTTTGGAATGTAAATTGAATTGGTGTTTGCTTGATTGACTTGTAGTGAAGTGTGAGACTAGCAAGATCAAGGAGTGAACTACCATTCCCTACCAAAAAGGCAAGTGATGCTTCATACTTTTTGTCCCATTACTTTCTCTATGCATTAGTGATTTTGCTAAGTAAAACTTGCATGGATTTTGCTAAGTATAGACCTTGCTATAAGAAAACCTAGTAGATGAATACTTAGTAGGATTTTCCTAAGTTAAAGATTCCTACTACTATCAAGCTTAGCCTAGCTAATAGAAAACATGGGTGGAATATATATTCACACTATGGAAAAATATTCTAAGTCTGAGGACTTAGGTTTTGTTTAATAAAACAACTAAGTTAATGAACCTCCTGGGTGGAATGGAAGGATTGGGATATGTTGAGTGGTTCACAAGGCCATGGACTTGGATTGTGTATCTCACTTGTGGATGGCCACCCAGGAAACAAAGGGATTTGAGATGTCAAATGTTGAGAAGCTTCAAGTGCAACCACTTGGCAATATGGGCTCTGCCATGATCATATAGGTTGCAAGAACTTAGCCAAATGGACAGTGGGTGGTAGTGTTTGATAGGTTGGAGCGCGTCCATTTTGGTCTAAGGGAAGGCTTATGAAAGATTTTGTCTTGGGAAACCAAGTCTTGTGGGTAAAGTGCACCACCTCTGCAGAGTGTAAAATCTAAGTACTTAGCCATGTCCCTGGTAAAGGAAAATTTGAGCATCAAGACATGGAAGCAATCAAGAATCTCATCATTCAAACTTCTAAAGTTAAAACTTGTGGATTAAACAAGGTTTGTTTGAATTCTTCAATCATTGATGGAGAGATGGCTTGGTACAAGGATCTTGAAATCTTTGATTGAGAAAAATGATTTTGTCAAGCAAAAACCTAGTATTTTCAAAATGATAAGAAAAATCTATTTTGAGCAATGCAAGCCTCATCTCCACTTAGCCAAATGCATATAGTTGATAGACTCCACAATAATACCTTAGGATCATTTGCCAATACAATTCAAATGTATTGACCCTTTGTGGCTGTAACTTGTATGTTGCAGGTTTGATTGATTTTAGTGAAGATTGATTGTTTAGGATTACAAAGTCTACAACCAACATCTGCCTGTGGCACTTTGAAGATGAAGGACCCATGACTATAGTTATTCCGCTGCAATGTAATGTAATAGCCAAATGATCTATGTATGATGTAATAAAATTATGTTATTCCTGGTTATAAAGTTATAATATGACCTTTGTATCTTGATATTACATATTAATTGTGGATGCTAGCTATTGATCCAGGGACTAGCATTGTAAAACACAGGAGGACTCTACCTTATTAGGTTGGGACCTCTACAATCTGGTTCTTCATTTCGGCCACACCATTTTGTTGAGGGGTGTATGCAGCGGAATATTGATGTTTAATTCCCTCATCACTAAGAAAATCATTCAAGGTGTAGTTCTTGAACTCGGTGCCGTTGTCACTTCTTATGATCAATACGGGAAGATTGTATTGATGTTGGACCATGTTGATGAAGTCGATGAAGGTCTTTTGGGTATCACTCTTCAACTTGAAGAAATATACCCATGAGTATCTTTAAAAGTCATCAACAATCACCGAACAATATTTATTCCCACCAAGACTTGCATGAGATGGAGGACAAAAAAGGTCCACATGGAGGAGATCCAAGATTTTGGTAGACTTGATGCGGTTCTTAGGCTTGTGAGTGTTGGAGATATGCCCAAGAGGCAATAATAAAGTGGTTATTATCATATCTTCACACTTATGATAAATGTTTACATACCATGCTATAATTGTATTAACCGGAAACATTAATACTTGTGTGATTTGTAAACTAAAATAAGAGTCCCTAGTAAAGCCTCTTGTTAAACTAGCTTGTTGGTTAATATATGATCATGGTTTCCTGATCATGAACATAGAGATGTTATTAACAACAGGATCATATCATTAGGAGAATGATGTGATGGACATACTCCTATAGATAAGCGTAGCATAAAGATCAAGTCATTTCAATAGTTCAATTGCTATATGCTTTCGATACATAGTAACCTAATTCCTTCGACCATGAGATCATGCATATCACCTTTACGGATGGATGCTTTGATGACATCAAACACCACATCAGAATCGGGTGGCTATAAAGGTGGCATTGAGTGTTCGGAAAGTATTGGTTGAAACACATGGATCAAGAGGGATTTGTCCATCCATATGACGGATAGATATACTCAGGCCCTCGGTGGAATGTTATCCAATTAGCTTGCAAGCATGTGACTGGCTCACAAGGGATCACATATCACGGAACGAAAAAAAGTACTTATCGAACGAGGTTGAACTAGGTATGCGAGATACCGATGATCATAACCTCGGATAAGTAAACTATCGTGAGACAAAGGGAAATTGGTATCGTATGTAAGTGGTTCATTCGATCGCAAAGTAATCATAGAAATATGTGGGAGCCATATGAATTTCCAGATTCCTCTATTGGTTATTGTTCGGAGAAGTGTCTCGATCATGTCCGCATAATTCACGAACCGTAGGGAGACACACTTAAGGATTCGACGTTGTTTGAGTAGTTATGGTATTATGAGAAAGAGACCGAATGTTGTTCGGAGTCTCGGATGGGATCCGGGATATCACGAGGTGATCCGGAATGGTCCGGAGAATAAGATTCATATAAGGAAAGTCCCGTTTCGGAGTTCGGGAATGATTCCAGTGTTTTCATCGGGAATGTTCTAGAAGGGTCCGGATTGTCCGGCACTCCGGGGGGAGGGTACATGAGTGTGTCATTGAATGATTGCATCATGTACTAAGTGTTCTTGCTGTTCCAAAAACATGAAATTCAAATTGCCAGTTTGAAAGTCAAACGGCTAAAACAGGAAACTGTGGAAAACAGGAAACTGTGGGAAACAGGAAACTGTGGGAAACAAGCAAGAGGAGGTTGAAACCAACTTGGAGGAGGAGTTCCTCTCCTCAAAGTCGGCGCCCAACCCTAGTCCGAGTTGGGTAGGGACTCCCTCCCTCCCTGGCGCCTAGCCCTCCACCTATAAAAGGAGGCGGGGCTCCTCCTTGAGACACACAAGTTTCTACCTCTAATCTCGTGTTTAGAGCCGTTTGGTTTAGAGCTTCTAATTGCTTTAGCCTGCGGTTTAGAGCCTTCTAATTGGTGTGTCTAATCTCTAGACCACTAATAGCCCTCTCATAATCCACCATACTCGCTCCGGCTTGAAGCCTGGGATTTCCTCTACTTGGTACCACGCCGTTGTCCGGGATCGCGAGAGAGTGCTACAACCTCCATTTTCTGGAACAAGGAGAGGAAGGTCTTTGTCGAAAATCCGACGTGTGACCGATTGGAAGCGCTTAGGAGCCTTGCGGAAGGATCGTCCACACGATCTTGAGATCGGAAAGAGTACGACTACATCACCCACGAGAATCCGCTCTCATTAAACACTTTGGAATCTTCGAGGGTAATTTATTCCATCGACTCGTTTCTACAATCTAGTAGATAGATCTTGGCTTGTTTGTTTGTATGCGATAGAAATTTTTTTGTTTTCCATGCTACGAACCCCTCAAAGGGGTATCAGAGCCGTGTCTATATGTAGATCTGTTGCACGAGTAGAACACAATGGTCATTGTGGGTGTTGATGCTTTTATTGTCGATTGCTTTTTGTGTACTTTGCATCTTGCGGTATGTTGGGATGAAGCGGCCCGGGCTAACCTTACATGACATCGTTCATGAGACTTGCTCCATGCTTAACATGCAACTTGTATTGCATAAGTGGCTTTGCGGGTGCCTATTTCTCCTAGCATAGTTAAGATCCAATTTACAACGGGTAATCAACAATGCTAGTATCAATGTTGTGGTTCTTGTTCGTAAGTTAGAACGACACTTATTGAAAGCCCCAAACCACGTAAAATATGGAAAGAAAGTAGAGGCGTCTAACTTTGTTTTGCAGGGGTGTGCAGTGATGTGATATGGCCATGATTGTGATTATATTTGATGTATGCAATGTTCCTTATTGTAAGTTGGCAACCGGCAGGAGCCATATGGTTGTCTTTAATTTATGTTATGACCCGCGTGTCTATTCAAAGTAGTTGTAATAGTTGAAACCGGTGGACGACAACCATGGAGAAGCGTCATTGACCTTGATGCAATGCCGGTAATGATGGAGATCATGTTCGTGCTTGAAGATGGAGATCGGAAGCACAAAGAAGAAAGGCCATATCATATCACATATTATGAATTGCATGTGATGTTAATAATTTATGCATCTTGTATTGCTTAGTAGACGACGGTAGCATTATAAGATGATCCCTCATGCACATGAATTTCAAGTCACAAAGTGTTCACCCTTAGTTAGCACCGTTGCTAAAGCTTGTTGTTTCGAAGCACCACGTGATAATCAGGTGTGTTAGATTCTACAAGTGTATACAACGTGAGCAAGCCAGATTTGCTCATGCGGAAACTAAGGTTTGATCTTGACGAGCCTAGCATGTACAGACATGGCCTCAGGAACACGGATTACCGAAAGGTAGAGCATGAGTCATATAGTAGATATGATGAACATGTTGATTGTTCGCCGTTGAAGCTATATCAACTCTCGTGATGATCGGTTTTGATGTGGTGGATTTGGTTCGTGTGATCACTAAAACAATGTGAGGGATATTGTTTTGAGTGGGAGTTCACCTAGATTAATTTAATTATTAATTAGAACTCAATTTATCATAAACTAAATCAAAGTGAATTTGCATAGCTGTTGTAGTCATTGGCATCCGTTTACCACCTTGCGCTTAGTTATAATTGAGATAATAAAACTATAGAATTCTGGTTAGTTACTTTACGAACTGGTATCGTATTGTTTTGAAGTGTTAATCTAAAGTTTAAAAGTCCTATTGCAAACTTTCAAGAAGTTCAGTTACTCCATGAAGTTTAATAATTAGTATTAAATCAAGAGTAACAATTCCAAGTGTTAGTGTATAAGTATCATGTTTGTTTCCATGATTCTTGATATTCAAAGGATTGTCTTAATATCAAGGTTATCTAGGATCTGAAAGACTTATTTCAGAAACCATGATGTGTGGAAGATATCGTGATATCTGAAACGAAGTTTTGGTTGCAACATGATAGAGTATAATATGGCTAAAGTCATGTTCTCATATTTGATGAGAATTTGCAAAAGGTTGGATACACTAGTTGTCCTAATCCTCCAAAAGGTTTTGGAGAGCAACATTATACTTGCGATTCACCGTTACAAGCTAAAAGTAGCTTGATCATGGATAAATCCATGATGAGGGTGAATATTTGATGTAGGTAAGATGTTTACTACACCAAGAGATTACTAAAGAAAGGAATTTGAAAGAACACCAAACATTTGATGATAGGTGATCTACTTCAAAGTGCAAGTCCAAAGACATTGGTATTTAATTATACACGCTTTGGATTATGTGTCATATGTATGACTCCACTATTGATATTGATAGATTCTTTCAAATGTAAAAGGAAATATTGAAAGAGAATCTCATAAATATATGGCAGAAAAGAAAAGACTAGAATTGTTCAGTTTAAGTATATAGATGATATACATGTTATGGCTATATTCTTTGCTTATTAAACAATGTGGTTATTAAGTATTTGATACTGAATTTGTTGGTGTGAATCGTCATACGAAACAACACAATTCATGAACTACAAT
The DNA here is from genome assembly GCA_030063025.1 of Avena longiglumis. NCBI lineage: Eukaryota > Viridiplantae > Streptophyta > Magnoliopsida > Poales > Poaceae > Avena > Avena longiglumis. The sequence continues at coordinate 431,404,835 of CP125975.1, forward strand.
GGCCTAAGTAACTAGCAAAAGAATATGTGATGATGTTCATCGAGAACAAATAAAGGGTTATTGTGTTGCTCGTTAAACATCAAATATTGCCTTCAAGATTTGTTTTATCAGGTATTATGAGAACAAAAGGGTTGTTCAAATAAATTACCGTGATCCATAAAAGATGGATGATTCACAAATCTCGTTGGAGAAATCACATCCATAAAACTAGTGCTAAAAATGTCGAAAGACAAATTGATTGAAAGATCACTTAGGAAGTGACATCGCCGTTTAAATTATAATGGAAAGAAAACATGAAGAAACTCCATATGGATGGAATTTTGGAGTCTTCTGATTTTTGATCAAATGATGCTTGTGAAACTTTCCTAGAGATAATTAAAACTTCGTTCATAGGACAAAAGGGAACGCATGACTAGCTTATTGGAACTTGTACATATTGTTGTACGAAATCCATTATGTGTAGTCAAAAGCGATGGATTTCAACTTCATATGCTTTCTCCAAAAATTTGAGTGAATATATGAATATTTACTTAATAAGAATGAAGTGTGAAATATTTGAAAAGTTCAAAGATTTTCAAGATGAAGTGCAAAATCATTGTAACAAGAATATAAACAGTTTATGATAAAGAACATAAAGGAAGATATTTGAGTTACAAAGTTGAGCATAATACCTAAGATTTAAGGAATCGTTCCGTGGATTTGCATTTCCCGAAACACCATAAGAGTATGGAGCGTTCGAGATATGTAATTAAACCTTGTTTGACATGGTAAGATCAAAGGTATAATTCATAAAACTGCCATTATATTTTAAAGATTAAAAGCTTTAGAGATTACCGTTTTTCCACTGAAAAGAGCTCCATCATAATCCGTTGAAATGACACCATGGTTTGGGATAAAACCCAAGTTGTCCTTTCTTAAACATTGGTTTGCTATGCATAAGAAAGATGTTTGCAACCAAAGTCGTATGAACCTATATTTGTATAACTGTTGAGTATTCCTCCATAACACCAGAGACAAAAGTGTTTGTCGCTTAGAACGTCAAGTTTCTTTAAGAAGGAATTTTTCGTGAAAAGTTAAGTGGGAGGACAATAGAACTTTGATAAGGTTAAAAGAACCTTAGCTATATGTGCAAAGTTGCGCAGCGCCGAAAAGTGTTCCGGAGTTAGCAACAATGCTCATGGCTCGCGTACCTCAAAGGTTGTGGTCGCGGAGATCTAAGTTCCTATTGAAACAAGTAGGTCGGGTGAACAATCAAATACCAAGATTTGAGAGTTAAATCATTATTTGTCAATAATGATCCGACTACGTGCAAAGAAGCGATGATGAGCCCTGACTCCGTCAAATGGCTTGAAGCCATAAAATCCATGATAGTTCCATACACGAGAAATCAAGTTTTGAACTTGAAGGACCCTCGAGAAAGGTGTAAGACCTTACAGTTGTGTTTGGATCTACAAATAAATAGACATGGATGTTGCACATCTATGAAATAGTCGACATGTTGGGAAAGAGTTCACAACAATATTCAAAGGTTGACTATGACAAGATCTGATCTTTCATAGTGATATTTAGTCTAGACGGATTAATGTAGCAACCACTCCATATAATTTGTTATATGGTAGTTGAATAAACAAAACAAGTTCTTCTAATAGAATCGTTACCTAGGACGTGTGCATGACACGGTCCATAGGGTTTTGTTAATTCAAAGGATGCTAAAAGCATATGCAAACTTCAATGGTTGAAGTGAGCATCGCGGAGTTGGAATCTTCACTATGATGAAACTGTTAAAAGAGTTTAATTTCATCAGAGACAATGAAGATGCTTGCGTTTGCAAGAAATTAAGTGGGAGCGCTAAGACATATTTCTAATACATTATGTGGAGGACATATTGTTGATTAGAAAAGATGTATCTTTATTAACACATATTAAGAATTTCATCCCGATGAAAGACTTAGGCAAAACCCAAATATTTGGCATCAATAGACGCTAATATGGTTGTGCCAGAAGTACATAGACAAGATATTGAATGAGTTCAATATAGAAACTACAAGAGAGGTTCTTGTCGCACAGAAAGGATTGAAAGAGTTCAATGTTGATGATATATTCAAGTGTATTGACATTTGGTAAAGTGAAACAAATAATCAAGTATAGATTGATACTTGATGTATGAAATCACAAAGAGTATTTATATCAATCATACTGTGATATGTACAAATCCAGATATGTCCTATGCTCTAAATGTTATGAGCATATACCAGAATAATTCATAAGATGATCATTGGACAATAGTAAGGATATTCTTATGATCTTTTGGAAGAACTAAGAGTATATTATTTGTAGAAGTGACAAATAGATGGTTAGTTCATTGTAAAAGTACTACATTGATACTAGCTTTGTCACAAAGTACAAATTAAGTTTATCTCAATCTAAACTAAGGGTGGCACAATATAATGGAAAGTGAGTTCCATAATGGATTTGGATGAGTTCCAAAGTTAAGACATTGTGACAGATACTACAACAAAAGGCTAAGTATATGACTGCTATTATAGCAAAAGAGGGCATTTGTGTCAAGTAGTTTGTTATCAAACTAGGTGTAGTTCACAGAGGGATAATACTATGAAGATATATTGTGCGACAATATTATCAACATGTTTTAACCCCAAAGAACTAAAGGTAACACCGAAAGACCAAATTTATACAAAGCCATCTCATTAGAGAATGAGTGATGCGTAGAGACGCAAAGACATGCAATTACACACGGACCTGGAAGTGCCGATCCGAGATCGATTGACCACTAGCAATCGGTACATACAACACCGGAAAGCCATAGGTGTTGAATACACAAAGGTTTGAAACTAGATTATTGACTCTAGTGCAAGTGGGAGACTGTTGGAGATATGCCCAAGAGGCAATAATAAAGTGGTTATTATCATATCTTCACACTTATGATAAATGTTTACATACCATGCTATAATTGTATTAACCGGAAACATTAATACTTGTGTGATTTGTAAACTAAAATAAGAGTCCCTAGTAAAGCCTCTTGTTAAACTAGCTTGTTGGTTAATATATGATCATGGTTTCCTGATCATGAACATAGAGATGTTATTAACAATAGGATCATATCATTAGGAGAATGATATGATGGACATACTCCTATAGATAAGCGTAGCATAAAGATCAAGTCATTTCAATAGTTCAATTGCTATATGCTTTCTGATACATAGTAACCTAATTCCTTCGACCATGAGATCATGCATATCACCTTTACCGGATGGATGCTTTGATGACATCAAACACCACACCGTAACTGGGTGGCTATAAAGGTGGCATTGAGTGTTCGGAAAGTATTGGTTGAAACACATGGATCAAGAGTGGGATTTGTCCATCCATATGACGGATAGATATACTCTGGGCCTCTCGGTGGAATGTCATCCAATTAGCTTGCAAGCATGTGACTGGCTCACAAGGGATCACATATCACGGAACGAGAAAAGAGTACTTATCAAGAACGAGGTTGAACTAGGTATGCAGAGATACCGGATCATAACCTCGAATAAGTAAACTATCGTGAGACAAAGGGAAATTGGTATCGTATGTAAGTGGTTCATTCGATCGCAAAGTAATCGAGAAATATGTGGGAGCCATATGAATTTCCAGATTCCTCTATTGGTTATTGTTCGGAGAAGTGTCTCGATCATGTCCGCATAATTCACGAACCGTAGGGAGACACACTTAAGGATTCGACGTTGTTTGAGTAGTTATGGTATTATGAGAAAGAGACCGAATGTTGTTTGGAGTCTCGGATGGGATCCGGATATCACGGTAATCCGGAATGGTCCGAGAATAAGATTCATATAAGGAAAGTCCTGCTTTGAGTTCGGGAATGATTCCGTGTTTTCATCGGAATGTTCTAGAAGGTCCGGATTGTCCCGACTCGGGGAGGGTACATTAGTGTGTCATTGAATGATTGCATCATGTACTAAGTGTTCTTGCTATTCCAAAAACATGAAAGTCAAATTGCCAGTTTGAAAGTCAAACGCTAAAACAGAAAGTGGAAACAGAAATTGTGGGAAACAGAAACTGGGAAACAAGCAAGAGGAGGTTGAAACCAACTTGGAGGAGGAGTTCCTCTCCTCAAAGTCGCCCAGCCCTAGGCCGAGTTGGGGAGGACTCCTCCTCCCTCGGCGCGCCTAGCCCTCCACCTATAAAAGGAGGGCAGGCTCCTCCTTGAGACACACAAGTTTCTACCTCTAATCACAGTTTAGAGCCGCTTTGGTTTAGAGCTTCTAATTGCTTTAGCCTGGTTTAGAGCCTTCTAATTGGTGTGTCTAATCTCTAGACCACTAATAGCCCTCTCTCATAATCCACCATACTCGCCGGCTTAAGGCGAAGCCTCGGGATTTCCCTCTACTTAGGTACCACACGTTGTCTTTGCCGGAATCGCGAGGAGAGTGCTACAACCTCCACCTGCTTTGGAACAAGGGAGAGGAAGGTCTTCGCTGGCACCGAACGTGTGACCGATCATGAAGCGCTTAACGCAGCGCCGGAAGGATCGTCCACATGATCTTGAGATCGGAAAGAGTACGACTACATCACCCACGAGAATCAGCTCTCGTTAAACACTTTGGAATCTTCGAGGGTAAGTTATTCCATCGACTCGTTGCTACAATCTAGTAGATAGATCTTGGCTTGTTTGTTTGTATGCGATAGAAATTTTTTGTTTTCCATGCTACGAACCCCTACAGTGAGGAGCATCATGCATATTCCCTAGAACACAGGCCCTGCAAACACAATCTTTGGCAAAGGAAACATTTTCTTTTAGTCCAATAATATGGCCCTCCTTGTGGAGACTTTGCAAAGTTCTCATATTGACATGGGCTAGTCGGCGATGCCATAACCAACCCACATCGGCCTTTCCGAATAAGCACATCGCACTTGTAGTGGCTTGCCCCGAAAAGTCCACCACATAAAATTCATGTTCGACGTACCCAACAAAAGCGACCTTGAGAGACTTGCTCCACATGAGGACCACAATATCATCATCAACAAAGACGGCAAAACCCATATTTCCAAGAGCACGGACTGAAGTAAATTGTATCCAAGGGTCTCAACAAGCATGCCGTTCACGAGTGTCATGTCATGAGCAACCACTTCCTTGCCGAAACCCATTACCTTAAACTTTTACTTGTCGGCATATGTCACTGTGATTTGATCATCATTTGGCTTTAAGTCCTTGACAATAGACGAGCTTTCGGTCATATGACTTGTGAAACCACTATCAAGCACCCACTTTGACCCTCGGAAGCATAAGTCTACAAAAGATCAAGCTAATTTTTAGGTACCCATTTTTCAATGGGTCCTCTTTTGTTAGCAACAAGGGTCTTGGGAACCCAAATAGACCAAGCAATATAACCATCATATGGGCCAACGTATTGTGCATACACATCACCATAATGATCACGCATTAGAACATAGTGAGGGTTAGCACTTCCGGCAAAGTCATCATGAGACATAGTTTTACCACGTGTGGCCTTACTATCCACAATGGCCTTCTTCTTCTTGTTGTTGTTGTTGTTCTTCTTCTTCTTAGTATTGGAGACAAAACCAATGCCCATTTATTACCACTAGGCCTTTGCTTGCTCAAAAGATCATCAATGGACTTGTTGCCTTGTGGAAATGTGGCCTTAGCAAGCTCCCTCTTCAACCTAGCATTCTCTTCAAGAATAGTTGTACTACTAGATGGAATGAAGTTACTAGGTGAAGGAATATTGGCCAATTGAGTTTGAAGCGTTTCATGGGACTTTGTGAGAGACAAGAGTTCACTCTCCAAACCCTTATGGGCCTTGTTAAGCAAACTAAAGTCCTCGGCAAGTTTTTCATGAACCACACCAAACTCAATCTTGTCCTTTTTAGCCCTTTTGTATTTAGCAATAGCATGATCACGCTCTTTGATGAGTTTATTCACAATAATGTCATTAGCCTCATCAAGCCCTTCAAGTTTTAATTCAACGGACATCCTAGTTTCTTGTTCTTCTTCTAGATCATTGTTTAAAGCCTCTAGCTCAATCATGTGTTAATGTCCAAGTTTACATCTTACATCTAGGAGCTCTTGTGTGTGGGAAAGTTGATCTAGGATGTTACCAAAATGTATCTTAGCATCCCCTTGTAGTTTAGTCATAAACTCATCAAAAGCAATTAATTCCTTTTTAACATCTAGAGACATCTCATCACCAGTTTCATCATTAGCTAAGGGAGTGGAGTGAGATGATGAGGATACCTCCGTTCCTCTTGCCATAAGGCAAGTGACGTTCTTGATGGGAGAATTCTAATTTGGAGAATCGAAGAGTGAGAATGTCGGAGTAGAAGTAGTGGCTAGAGCCGCCACACCATTAGAAGTTTCCTCTTCATCATCTTCATTGTCGGAGGAGTATTCTTTATGAGTGATCAAGACAATTTCTCCCGACTTCTTGTTGATGGGATTCTTCTTGATGAAGGATTTCTTGTAAGGTGCTTTGAGAGTCTTCTTCAACACAAGCTTACCCCCATGATCTTCTCTCTTCTCATAGGGACAACTTGCCAGAAAGTGATACCGGTCACCACAATTGAAGCAAGTTCTCAATCTAGTAGTATTTTCTCTTTTCCCATTTGGGTTTCTTCTTCTTTGCATTTCCATCTTGGCCTTGGCGGGGTTCTTCCAAAATTTCTTTGCAAGAAGGCCATATATTGAAAATGAGAAATCTTGACTTCATCGGCGTGGTCCATGGAGAGGCCTTCATCACTATCATCTTCATCTCCATGGTCCACAACTTTGGCCTTCAAAGAAACATTGAAAACATTGCTCATACCAAGGGCACAGGCACGAGCATCTTTGGCATTCTTGGCGGCAACTTTGAAGGCGGCCATCTCTTGCATAACTTCATTTGAGGTCATGAGATGGTAGTTGTGTCTTCCTTGTAGGCTCTTCAAGTCGGTGGGCTCAAAGGGCATGAGTGCACTCACATATTTCCTTTTTATCCATGCATCATCCACGTGTGAGGCACCGACATTTCTAAAAGCGGTGGCGGTGGTCTTGAGCCTTCGGTACATGTCTTCCTGATCTTCACCTTCCTTCATGTAGAAGCCTTCGGCTTCATTGCTTAGAGCATCATACCGGTTCCTCCTCATACTCTCATTTCCAACAAACAATACAGTGAGGGAATCCCAAGCTTCCTTGGAAATGCTAAAGTGCTCAATGTGTGGATAATCCTTTGTACCTAAACCTTGTTGAATCATATGCAAGGCAGTGGCATTGAGTTGACTATTGACAACCTCTCTTCTTGTCAAGTTGTCTGGATCCCCAATAAAGAGTCCATGCTCGATGATGTTCCATAGTTCAATGCAAGAGCTGCGCATATGAGTTCACAATAGTGATTGCCATTGAGCAAAAGTAGCAGATTCTTCAAGCTTAGGTGGGTCACCTGTCACATCCCAAGATTTTCCAAATCTTGTAATGTGAAAAATAAATGAATAAAATAAAACTTTGTTGATTTTCAAGGTGAGAAGAAACTTTTTGAATCCATTTGGAAACTTTCAAAACCTATTTGGATCAAATAAATCCTAAAGGGATTTAAAAAGATAAACAATTGATAAAGGAAGTTTTAAATATTTGGATTTACTATTTTGAATCTTTTAATAAAAAGATTTCGTTTTCAAAAGAAAAGGTGGATTTATAAATAAGGATTATTTTATAGAGCCAAATAAAACCTTGGCCAAGTTTTTGAAATAAAATGTTTTGTTTTGATAAAAATAGTAAAGGTTTATTTAAATAAAATAATAAGGATTTAATATCCAATTTTATTTAAGTAAAGGCTTTTCCCATTTTAAATAAACACAAAAACTTATTTATTTATTTTAAATAAGTTTTCCAAGTATTTTATATTCTCAAATAAAACCTACTGAAGTGTTTTGGTTTTATTTTAGATTTTCAAAATAATGATTTTAATAAAACAAATCCTATTTGAATTAAATGAAATGGTCTATTCATTTAATTATTATTGGACCCTAAAATACAATGTTATTTTATTTTAAACAGGTATTTCAAGTATCTTATATTTTCAAATAAAACCTACTGATTTGGTTTTGGAAATATTTAGTTTTCAAATGGAGTTTTTAAATAAATTAAAACCCATTTGATTTATTAACTAGTGTCCATTTTATTTAATTATAAATGGACTCTAAAATAAAATATTATTTTATTATTTGACTTTGGTTTTGTGTTGTTAAACAGAACCAAAACTTATTACAAGTGTGGTGATTGTTTGAATTGTTTGAATGTTTGTTTTGTTGTTTGAATTGTGAATTGATTTTCAAAACAGAAAATAGATTTGGAAAAAAGAAAAAATTCAGACAGAAAAAAATATGAAACGGCCCAGCCCAACTATCCTAGCCCAGCATACCAGCTCCTCTTTCCACCCCGAAGCGTTTTCTTTCACCCAGCAACTCACCCACTCAGCGACTGACTACTGGCCCCCACCTCGACTCCCTCTCTTTCGCTGACGAGCAGGCCCCACCGCCAGCTCACCTCGTCTTCAACCCATGACCTGTTCTTCCACCCCCTCTCTCCCGTTTCTGCGTTGAATTCGCGGGCTTAATTCTCGTTTAATGGCGCAATAACCCCGCTCTGCGACCACGCAAGATAAAGCGTCTTCCCCTCCTCTCCATTTCCCCTCTCTCGCCCGGCTCTCTCGGCCACCAGGCTGCTCGGAATTCTCCCCGAACCACCACAGACTCCGGCGAACTCCCGTTTAAAATCCGGCCACCACCGCCAGCCATCGCTTCAGAGCACACGCTTGCTCGCCATCATCTCCTGCACCTTCCAAGCTTTCCTCTTCGCTTCGCAATGACGATCGGCCCTCGCCGAACAACGCCGCCGTCCGCTCCAACTCCGACGAGCCCCACAGGTAGTTTCCGACCGCGCCTCTCCTTCTTCTTCACGCACACATCATCACCATGGTTTTGCGCATCTGACCCTTCCTCCCATTTGTCCTAGCGTGCACCGTAGCCCCGCCCCCAACGACGCCCAAGCGAACCCGACGCCAGAAGCTCCTCCGACGAGCAATCACCGTCGCCCCCGTGCACCCCCTGCTCTCCTACGACCACGTTGAGCACCAGAATACCACGGCGGACCCGGTGAGCATATCCGTTCCCTCCCTCGCTTCCTATTTCATCAGCGCCGCCATCGTCTGACCTCGCCGCCGCCAGCCACCGTCGCTGCGCCGCCAGACTTTGACCAATCTCCTGTGAGCCGTTAGATCATCATCCAGCGGCTAGGAAAGAAAGTGAGCGAAGGGGTATCGAGCGATCTGTGCCGTGCGATCAAGTTGGATCCTGCGGTCTGTGTCTGTCGATCCGAGCGAAGCGGTATAGATGAATCAGGAACAGCCACGTGGCCTCTGTTTGATTTAAAAGACAGAAAACTTCTATTAGATTTCCAATTTTGTAAATTGCACAACTTTTGATCCACACGTCCAAAAATTGCAAACTTTATACCAATGGAATCAGTGGAACAAGCCCTAGCCAACCATGCCATTTGTTTAGTAAAAAGCTTCGGGAAAAATGGTTGTTTTTGAAGAAACATTTGTATGCTCGTTAAGGATGTGAAAATTGTTTAAAAATGAATTTGGGGATAAAATCTTTTGCAAATGGAGTGTTTTGAACCTACTGACCATAGGAAACACTTTGTGGTTTCAAAAATGTATTTGGTGAAGGAAAAGAATGATTCTTTGATTTAAAACCATTTCTAGTCAAATAGAAATGTGGTTTATTTATTAAAAATGGTTTTGGAAGAAAACTTTTGGAAAATGTTTTGTTTTAAACTCTCTAACCCCAAACACCAAGTTTTATGATTTGAAAACATATTTGGTGAACCCTATAGATTAATGCCTTAGTAAAAATATTTTTACACCACATAAAAATGATACTTTGTTTTGAAAATGGTTTATAAAGTGAAATCCTTTGCAAATAACTTTGCCACTTTATAAAATGACCATTAGGTGTTTTCAAAAGTTTATGACCCATTAGGAACCACTTTTTCAAACAAAACAAAGCTTGGCATGCTTGCATGCATGACTTTGACTTTGTTATTTTATGTGATTGTTTTGCTTGATTGGTAGATTGAGTTTGTGCCTTGCTTGATTGATTTGTAGTGACTTGAAGAGTGTGATTGTTGCAAGGACAAGGAGTGAACCTATATCCTCTATCAAAAATGCAAGTGATGCTTCATAATTTGTCCCATTACTTTCACTATGCATTAGTGATTTTTATCTATGTAAAACTTGCATGGAAATTTTGCTAAGTATAAACCTTGCTATAGGAAAACTAGTAGATGAAACCTTAGTGGAAATATTCCTAAGTTAAGATTCCTATTACTATCAAGCTTAGCCTAGCTAACAAAAAACAAGGGTGGAATATAAATTCACACTATGGAAAAATTTCTAAGTCTGAGGACTTGTGTTTTGTTTAATAAAACAACTAAGTTAATGAATCACCTGGGTGGAATGGGACTTGAATGGTGGTTTTTGGTTGAGTGGTTCACAAGGCCCATGTCTATGGTTGACCTTGTGTTTGTCACTTGTGTATTGCCACCCAGGAACAAAGAGATTTGAGATGTCAAATGTTGAGAAGCTTCAAGTGCAACCACTTGGCATTATGGGCTCTACCTAGATCATATAGGTTGCAAGAACTTAGCCATATGGACAGTTGGTGGTAGTGTTTGATAGGTTCGAGCGCGTCCATTTTGGTCTAAGGGAAAGCTTCTGAAAGATCTTGTCTTGGGAAACCAAGTCTTGTGGGGAAAGTGCACCACCTCTGCAGAGTGTAAAATCTAAGTACTTAGCCATGTCCCTGGTAAAGGACAATTTGAGCATCAAGACATGGAAGAAATCAAGAATCTCATCATTCAAATTTCTAAGTTAAAAACTTGTGGTTTCAACAAGGGTTAAAGGATCTTCAATCTTTGATTGAGAAAAATGATTTTGTCAAGCAAAAACTTAGTGTTTTCAAATGTTAAGGAAAAATCTATTTTGAGCAATGCAAGCCTCAACTCCACTTATCCAAATGCATATAGATGATAGACTCCACTATACTACCATAGTATCACTTGCCAATACAATTCAAATGTATTGACCCTTGTGGCTGTAACTTGTATGTTGCAGGTTTGATTGATTTTAGTGAAGATTGATTGATTAGGATTACAAAGTCTACAACCAACATCTGCCTGTGGCACTTTGAAGATGAAGGACCCCATGACTATAGTTATTCCGCTGCAATGTAATGTAATGGCCAAATGAGCTATGTAAGGATGTAATAAAATTATGTTATTCCTGGTTATAAAGTTATATTATGAACTTTGTTTCTTGATATTACATCTTAACTTTGGATGCTAGCTATTGATCCAGGGACTAGCATTGTAAACACAGGGGACTCCACCTTATGTTGTTTAAAGGTTGGGACACTCCCTCTACATCACCTCTATTGTATAGATGAGGGTGAGGGATTGGGGGTCGGGAGAGTACCATGAATCACGGTTCTCACCCTCCCACCATCATTTTGTGTGGATAAATTAGTGTTGTCTTGTTTACCCCTAACCATTCTATCCTTGGGGGATACCGGAGTATTCCCTTTGGGTAAAACGGATGGACGATCCTCTTGAGGAGAGGGGGATGATGAGCCATCTTTGTCTTTAAGAAGTTGCTCAAGCATCTTCTTGACTTCATTGACCAAGGAAGAGCTCAATCTTGTTTCCAAGTTTTTGAGATCTTCCATGGTCACCATAGTAGGCTCACCATCACCTTCCCCATCTTGGCTACCCATATTCTCTTAGGCGGTAAAGCCCAAATAAAGAGCTGAGGCTCTGATACCAATTGAAAGGATCATATGGGCACCTAGAGGGGGGGTGAATAGGTGCTACTTAAAATTTTCTTCTTTTTCAAATTAAGGTTTGACAATAAGGTAAATTCTCTAGATAATGCAACTAAGGTGAATTTACCTATATGAAAATTATGCACGAGCTACCACAACACAAGTAAGAACTAGTAAGTAAAGTGTGGTAAAGGATAGAAGTAACCAAAGTGGTGGACGCGGAGACACAAGGATTTGTTTCCCGTAGTTCCTTCCTTTTGAGGGGAAACACGTCTATGTTTGGAGAGGGGGTGGTTTCAAACCACCAACGCCACGAGAGGCCTCCCTTGTTCTCCGATGAATCTCACCCCAACGGGATCGATTCACCTTCCACTATATCGGCAACCTTCAAGGTGCAAGCCGGTGTAGGGGTTCGTAGCATGGAAAACAAAATTTTCTACCGCATGCAAACAAACAAGCCAAGATCTATATACTATATTGTAGCAACGAGTCGATAGAGGAACTCACCCTCGAAGATTCCAAAGCGGTTAACGAGAGCAGATTCTCGTGGGTGATGTAGTCGTACACTTGCCGATCTCAAGATCGCGTAGACGATCCTTCCGACAAGGCGTTCGCAGCTCCTCGTAGTGATTGGTCACACGTTCGGTACTGACGAAGACCTTCCTCTCCCTTGTTCCAGCGACGTGGAGGTTGTAGCACTCTCCTCGCGATTCCGGCAGCACAACGGCGTGGTACCGGAAGTAGAGGGGAGATCTCGCAGGGCTTCGCCTTAAGCCGGAGCGAGTATGGTGGACTATGAGATAGCCCTCGATGATCTAGGGTTTAGACACACCGAGGAAGAGGTGCTAGGCCGGTGGCTAGGGCTTGGGTTTTGCCCAAGTCGGCGGCTAGAGGAGCCCTAGGAGGTGGCGGCAGCTGCAGGAGGTGGCGGCACCAAATTAGGGTTTAGAGGAGAGGATCTTGTGTGTCTTGGAGGGGCAGCCCTGCCCCTCCCTTTATAGGTGGGAGGTGCGGCCAAGGGGAGGGGAGTCCCTCCCCAACTCGGCTTGGAGGTGGGCCACCGGTTGGAGGAGGGAACTCCTCCCCAACTCGGTTTCAAACTTCCTTCTCCTCTTTCCAAAAACTGCCGTTTGACTTTTCAAACTAGCCGTTTGACTTTTCAAACTAGGATTTGAATAAACCCTTTATTTTGGACAGCGAAGACAACAAGTACATAATGCATTCATACCAACTTGATATAACACATTCATGTACCCTTTCCCCCCCCCGGAGTGCCGGACATTCCGGAACCTTCTAGAACATTCCCGATGAAAGCACCGGAACCATTCTCCAACTCCGAAACGGGACTTTCCTTATATGAATCTTATTATCCGGACCATTCCGGATCTCCTCGTGATATCCCGGATCCCATTCGAGACTCCGAACAACATTCGGTCTCTTACTCATCATTCCATAACTACTCAACAACATCGAATCCTTAAGTGTGTCTCCCTACGGTTCGTGAATTATGCGGACATGATCGAGACACTTCTCCGATCAATAACCAATAGAGGAATCTGGAAATTCATATGGCTCCCACATATTTCTACGATTACTTTGCGAATGAATGAACCACTTACATACGATACCAATTTCCCTTTGTCTCACGATAGTTTACTTATCCGAGGTTTTGATCGTTGGTATCTCTGCATACCTAGTTCAACCTCGTTACCGATAAGTACTCTTTTCTCGTTCCCGTGGTATGTGATCCCTTTTGAGCTAGTCACATGCTTGCAAGCTAATTGGATGACATTCCACCGAGAGGGCCCAGAGTATATCTATCCGTCATATGGATGGACAAATCCCACTCTTGATCCATGTGCCTCAACACATACTTTCCGAACACTCAATGCCACCTTTATAGACACCTAGTTACGGTGTGGTGTTTGATGTCATCAAAGCATCCTTCCGGTGGTGTTCATTAGCATGATCTCATGGTCGAAGGAATTAGGTTACTATGTATCAGAAAGCTTATAGCAAATGAACTATATTAAATGACTTGATCTTTATGCCACGCTTAACTATAGGAGTATATCCATCACATCATTCTCCTAATGATATGACCCTGTTGTTAATAACATCTCTATGTTCATGATCAGGAAACCATGATCATATATTAACAACAAGCTAGTTTAATAAGAGGCTTTACTAGGGACTCTTTTATGTTTACAAATCACACAAGTATTAATGTTTCCGGTTAATACAATTATAGCATGGTATGTAAACATTTATCATAAGTATGAAGATATGATAATAACCTACTTTATTATTGCCTCTTGGGCATATCTCCAACAGCCGGCACCTTTACAAGTTGGGGGCACACATCCACAACTTAATCGGAGGCTCCCAAATACAAGCAAGCTGTCAAAACAATCAAAGACAACCTTGTAAGAAGAAAAACTAGAACTAGGGTTTCCGAGAAAACATTAGAGCAAAGGGGCCCTCAATTGAATGAGGGGGAAATGAAGATCTCCTTTGGTGAAGTAGTAGATCAAGGCCTCCTCCTTCGATTCCCCAAAGATCAAGGACTTTGGGTGGTGGATTGAAGAGATCTTGCGGATTTGGTGGCTCCAATGGTGGTCTTGACTTTAATGCGAATGAGCACCTTGTCCCAAGGTAGGTGAGAGGATATTTATAGTCCCAGCTCCAATGTGGTCGTTGCAGCATTTAATGAAGAGGTAGTACCGGACTTTCCAAGCGGTAGTACCGGAAACAACCGGTACTACCGGACCGGTACCGGAGATGCACTGGGTTGTCTAGTCCACGATTTCCACCGGTATCAATGTGTGGAGCTACCGCATGGCGGTAGTACTGCCCCTACAGAGCGGTACTACCAGACACATGCGGTAGTGGCGCATTTTGATACAGGGGGGAACAACAATGTGAGTCAAGAGGCCAATCTCCTCAGAAGTGAACGGTACTAAAATGCGGTACTACCGCATTTTGGTACCAGTCAGTTCTGAGAAGATTGGCAAGCTTGACAATCGCTTCAGTCTTGACCGATATCAAAATGCGGTACTACCGCTTATTGATACCGAGGAGTTTGGTTGGCTAGCTTGCCAAGTAGGTACCACCAAATGAGGGGTACCGCTTTTTGATACCGCTTGATTAAGGACAAGACATTGGCCATTGTACTCATCACACGGCTAGGCCCGAAGGAGAAACCCGGTGGTACTGGACCCGAGCGGTAGTACCGGATGAATTATCCGGTACTAACGGACATCAGTGAGGCAGAAAATGGAGCAGCAGGCAAACCCTTTTCGTGTGTAATTTGACAGGGAATTCTATGTATGCAACCTGTAGAATACTTGGCATATAATTACTCCGTTGTGTGTGTGTTGTAATAAACACCAAAATCTCTAGGGATAAGAAATGTTCTTTCAACTACCATCTAGCTACTACATGAACCCGTAGTCCAAGGTGGAACTACTCATGCTTCATACCGGAGGCTGGCATGATGATGAAGAAGGCCTCCGATATGATCTCCCCTCCGACAGGGTGCCTTGAAGATCTTTAGACCCCCCTGATCTAGGGACGATGGTGGCGGCGGCTACAGACTATTTCGTGGAAGATTGATCGGGTACTTAGGGTTTTGGTATCGGGGGCTTCTTATAGGCGAAGAGGCGAGGCAGGGGGCACCTAGGGTGGCCGCACCCCCAAGCACGGGCTAGGGTTATCCGCGCGGCTAGGGGATGTGGCCCCCTGGTGGATCCCCTCCGTCTCGTGCTCTGGCTCCGTGTTCCCCACGGTAAAATATTGACTTCGGCTTTTGTCCCGTCCAATTCTGAGAATACTGATTTTCTGCATTTTCTGGAACCAAAAACAGAAGAAAACAGGAAACTGGAACTGTGGCATCTTGTTAATAGGTCAGTCCCAGAAAACATATAAAAACACCTCAAAGTGTAGACAAAGCAAAGCAAAGTAGATACTAAACAAGCATGGAACATCAAAAATTATAGATACGTTTATGACGTATCAAGCATCCCCAAGCTTAACTCCTGCTCATCCTCGAGTAGGTAAGTGATAAAAAAGAATAATTTTTGAGGTGACATGCACCATCAAAATCAAGATCAAACCATTTGCAAACATTGAAATCTGGGATTAAAGAACTCTAAACATGAGCATGAAAGATGGAGTTCTAACAATAAGACAAAGTAACTATGCATGCAACATGAAAGGTTACAAACAAAGATCATGAATAACATGCATTGAAATACATTTCTTTGTTTCACATATAGAAAACATAGCATAGTGGCATTCAGCTTGTCCCTCATGGAGTAGCAAATACATACATAGGACACCTTCAAAGTTCATAGGAGTAACTAGATACAAATATTTGAAGAACAAGCAATATCAACAATATGCATCAATCAATAAGTTTTGGGACAATGCACATAGAACTAAGAATGGCAACTATGCTCTCTTAATTGGTGCCTAAGGATAGAAGGTGGAGTCTCAATATAATGGTGGAAGAAAGACCCTTCATAAAAGGGAAGCAGAGATTTCAAGTCTCAAAAAGAGCTTTCAAAAATTATGGTACTTGTTAGCTTTTAGCTCTCATTGCCCCTATCATAAGCATCTTGAAGTGATTAAGGTTAAAGTGAACAAACTATGGAGTATATGCTTGACAAAGTATAAGTTGGACATCTCATGTCCCTTGAATACGAGGGCCACTCCTCATGCTACTCAACTTTAGTCACCTGTAAGTTCTTGTCATAGTAAGTACATGTGTATCATAGAGAACCGCCAACTGGGTACCCCTTGCTCATGATACAGGAGCTATCCCATAATCAAAATGACAAGGCAAGTAGACAATGATCATCTCGGCAATCTTCTTATTTACAATGGGAAAATGGTGTTTTTTCTCTCTTTCCTCTTTTCAACATGTCTCCTTTTTTATAAGAAGAAAGCTTCATAGATTGCTCACTGTGGTGATGCTGAAAGTTTCCACCATGATTAGGCATGGCTTAGGCTAGCGGCCTAGGCATTTCTCTAACACACATACATAACTCCATGGACTTACAAGATCCCCTTTTATTTCACACTGACGACATCCATAAACAAAAGAGCATGATATCAACTATGTACAATGTACAAGTGAAATGTTGAAAGCGTTCCCCATGACATCATGGTTCTGATAATTCCAACGTATAAGTGCATGCATATACAACATGGATGACACAATGGTTCAAGTTTATTTAGGGGCAAGAAAAATAAAGTGTGCCACCAAGTTTGTGAGAGCTTTAATCACTAAGTTTTCACATAACAAGGAGACTTTTTAATTGGAAGGTAGATGAAAACAAGAATGTACTTGGAATGGTGTAACAGACCATGCATATGAATTTATAGTGGACACTTTGGAATAACTTGGGTTTTTTGGGAGTTGGATGCATGAGTAGAGCTTACAGGCTAGCAAATGACTGGGAGCGACCAACTAAGAGAGCAATAATGGCCATAATCATGCAGAGCGACAAAACATTACTGATCACAAGTCAAGTATTAAATGATCATAAAGGCTATGGTCACTTGTTCATAGTCATAACATGGTGTGAGCATGTGCCAAGTCAACCCAAACAAAGCATCATAGGAGAATACCACAATACTATGATTTTTTAACGCATGATTCCTTAAAGGCACATTAAGCAATCCCAATTTGGAACAATTCATGCTACAGTAATAATCACTATGCATAAGGTCAAAACAACATCTAGCATAACATGCTAAAGTCTAAGTCACAGTCAAAGCAAGCTCCTCTTGTACTATTCAAGCAAGAACTTTCTACTCCTCTCCAACACCAATCAACTTATTTGAAACAACACAGAGAGAACGGGGGTCCAAACTAATTTATTCAAGAAAGCTAAGCAAACAAAAAACGAAAACTAAGACGCTCCAAGAACAACACAACTTGTGCATGAAATAATAAAAACGAAGTGTCTAGAAAGACCTGAGATTTTTATTGATGAAGAAGGGGATGCCTTGGGCATCCCCAAGCTTTGACGCTTGTATCTCTTGAATTTTTCTTGGGGTGACACGGGGTGGCATCCCCAAGTTTCAGCTTTTGTCCATTCTTCATCTCATTACATCATTTTTCCTCTACACCTGAAAATTTTCCTTCATACAAAACTTCACACAATCTTCATTAGCAAAATTAGTGCATTCAAAAGGTAATAGACCTTTGGGTTTTGGTTTTAAAATAGCAAAACTTTCACTAAAAACACAAGCTACAATATCAACTCCCTCAAAAATCTCAATTTCCCAAAAAGAACCCAAAAAGGAATCAAAAAGAAGCAAATGCAAATAATGACAGAAATCTGTCAAAACAGACTAGCATGTAGAAACCGATTTTTTCGAAGACCTTCTGTTGCTCAAATCAAAAAGTGTTGAACTAACGAAAGTTATCTAACATACTGGGGGATTTATTCAGAAAATTATAGATCAATCCTACTTACAGATATGTTACACGAATTTTTACGGTGGAGCACAAAAATCTGTTTCGGGACAACAACTCCCCAAATCTTACTTCCCTCTCATTAGAGGTTATTCTTGGAAAAAAACAAAAAAAAAGGATAATAAGAGGTCATTACAGAGGTAATAATTTCCAAGACTCAAGAAAACTTTTGGGTTATCTGCCAATAAGTACTTTTATTTAACGCATTTAAGTTAGGCACAAGAAGTAAGAATCAAGTATTTTCAAATGAAGAAGCATTAAGATTAATACTCGTAATCTCTTCAACTAGGAAAGATATCTCATCCGAATGAGTTTTAGAGGATCCTTTCTAATCTCTCTTAGGTTCACTACCTTCATCAAATGGGTTTTCAGGAATAATCCAATCAAAATTCTTTTCTAAGGCTTCATGCATTCCTACAAGTTTAAAAGGTATGGGTTTCTTAATTTCCTCTTTGGGTTTGGTTTTATCTAAAGTACCCATAACATCTATACATGATTCTAGCATATTAAAATGTTCAAAGACCTTTTTGGCTTCCTTAGCAATATCATTGAACTCTTTTAGTAAAGTTTTTAGGATAAAATCTCTCTTTTCAGCATCCTCTTCTTATTTTAGTTTAAGAAACAAAATTTTCATCATGGGGTTAAGGTTAACAAACCTAGCCTCCAACATGTGAACTAAAGAATCTGCAGCAATTTCATAATTAGGAGCGAGTTCTGCTAAGGATCTATCCTCAATATCCTCATGTTTTCTAACATGATTAAAGAATTCTGCAATATTTTCTTTCCCAATTATAGAGCCACTACCTATTGAAAGGTCTTTCAAGGTGAACTTGGGACTCAACATGGTGAGCTAGAGCAAGGTGAAACTAGAGTAGAAACTAATTTTTGTGTGTTTTTGATAAGAGAAAGCAAAATAAACGAAACTATTTTTTTGGAGTTTTTGATAAAAAGGGGCAAACAAAACCAAGCAAAAAAAAAACAAAGTAAATAGAAAGGTTGTGAAGGACTCCCCTTGTGAAGCCGTCCTTAGCCTCCCCGGCAACAGCGCCAAAAAATCTTGATGGTGGCTCAGATCAATGTAGAGCTTCATTGGGAGTCCTCAAGAGGAAGGTGTGATGAGCACAACAGCAAGTCTTCCCTCAGTAAGAAACCAATGTTATTAAACCAGTAGGAGGAAGGAAACGACTCAAAGGTGTTGCTATCAACTTGGAAACCTACACAACACAAACTCAAGACTTTGCCCCAAGGAACAGTGAGGTTGTCAATCTCACCGGTTTGCTGAAAACAAAGGATTAACTGTATGGTCTGGAAGGTAATGGTGGTTTGCAGAAAGTTAAACAGTAACAGTGGAAGATGTATCAATGGTAAAGATTGGACTAGGGTCCATAGTTCACTAGAGGTGTTCTCCTTAAGATAAATAAAAATGGCATGCTAGGTAAACAAATTACAGCAGGGCAATTGACAGGACTGAGCAAGGCATAACAATGCAATAGTAGTGTCACATCCCAAGATTTTCCAAATCTTGTAATCTGAAAAATAAATAAACAAAATAAATAATTGTTGAATTTTAGGGTGAAAAGAAACTTTTGTTTCTAAATGGAAACTTAAAATCCCATCTTGAACAAACTTTGATTAAATTTTCAATCCAACAAAATCCAAATCAAGTGAAGTGCATTCCTCAATGAATGTATCTTGAAATTTAAACACTTGGAAAAGTTAGACCAAAACCCTAAAACCCTAATGGAAGAAAAACATTTCCAAGTTATCTCTAAGACCATGGATTTGATCCAAATAAAAAATTTGTCAACAAACATTTATAAATGATCAAGAATGACAAATAAAAATATTATAAAACCATAGAAATTGATTTCAATCAATTTGGAAC
Source organism: Avena longiglumis (assembly GCA_030063025.1). Classification (NCBI taxonomy): domain Eukaryota; kingdom Viridiplantae; phylum Streptophyta; class Magnoliopsida; order Poales; family Poaceae; genus Avena; species Avena longiglumis. The sequence continues at coordinate 431,425,105 of CP125975.1, forward strand.
CAATGATAAAATCTTATGAATTTAATAAGATAAGGAAAAGTAATTTCCAAAGCTAATAAAGCACCTATCTAGAAATCCATAACAAATGGTGAGCAAATAATCCTAAAGATATTTGAAAGGATAAACAAATATTAAATAAGATTTTACAAATTGGAATCACCAAGTTTGGACCTATAAATAAAAAGATATGGATTTTATAAGGTAAACATAGAAATATTAAATAAGGAATATTTAAAGACCATTTTAAATGTTGACCTAATCCATAAGCAAAGGGAATAAATATAATCCAAATCCAAATAAAATAATGGATAAAGAATTTTCAAATTAAATGAAAGGGGCATTAACCAAATTCTATTTCTATTTTGAATAAGGAAAAAGTCCCTATTAGAAATGATTAATTAAATCATGGGAAAATAATATTTGGAATTTACCCAAGTGGAATAAAAGTTATTTAATTAACTTAAATAAGATCAAAGAAATCTTCCAAATAAAATTTATGGAATTAAAACTATATTTAACTTCATAGGAATAAAGACAAATACCCAATTTAAATGATTTATAAATCATATTAAAAAAAACATTCCTAATAATTCAAGGTGAATTATTTGACACCCAAATAAAAAAATAAAACCTACTGAAAATATTTGGAAGAATTTAGATTTCAAATGGAGTTTGAAAAACATTATTAAATCTTATTTGAAATAATACAAGGGCCTATTTTAATTAATTATTATCCCCTAAAAAGAATAAATATACTACTCTAAATTTGACTTCAGAATTTATTATTAATCAGTGTTTGAATCCACACAAAGTTTGAGAGAAGTTTGAATTCAAATGAATGTTTGAATTGATTAAACAAAATCAAAATAGTATTAGAATTGGAAAAAGAAAAGAGAAACATAACAAAAAAAAAGTGAGCAAAGCCAGCCCAACCCAGCTAGCCCACTAAGCCCAGCAGCCCACTCTCACTCCCCCCCCCCGAACCGTTTTCTTCTACTCGCGATCAAACCCGCAAAGACGCTGATAGTTGGACCCCACCTCCCCTCTCTCACTCGCTGACGACCTTGCCCCACCTGCCAGACCATCATCTCCACCCGCCGCTGTGACCGCGCCTCCTCCCGACCGTTTCAGGCGAAATATTCTCGGCATCAATACGTGTTGATGGCGCAGTAATTTCTCCTCGTGACCACGCCCTCTTAAGCACCTCTCCCTCCTCGCCATTTCCCCTCAGATCCCGCTGCCAGAGAGCCACCAGGCTGCCTCTAATTTGCCTTGCACTGCCGCGGCCTCCGACGGTGATTCCGGCCATCCTCCACCGCGCCTTGCCCCCTCGACCATGCTCACTTGTTCCCCATCAACCACGGAACCTCCCAGTAGTCTCAGCTTGCTCGCGCTTGACCCATAGCGTCGGCAACGACAACAGCTGAACATCGCCGCCGTCTGCCTCGACTCCGGCGAGTCCTCCTGGTAAGCACAGACCCTCCTTGCCCTCCTTTTGATGCACACATGTCAGTGACTCGCGTACGAAGCTAACCGCATCCTTCGTTTGCTTTCTCGTGCTCCGTAGCGTCGCCCTCGTCGACGACTGACCGCACCCGTGCTAGCGATCTACTCCGGCGAGGAATTCCGACTGACCCCGTGCGCCCCTCGACAAACAGCAAGCACGTTGAGCTTCAGCATCACTCCACGAACCTGGTGAGCCACCTCATCCTCTCCCTTGCTTCCTGTAGCCGCCGCAGCGCCGCTAGCAGAGCGCCGCCGCCGCGCACCACCATCGTTGCACCGCCAGTTATTGGCAAAGCAGTGGGAGCCGTCCGATCTGAATCCGAGTGACGCGATAGAACCTAAGCGAAGAGGTATCCTGCGATCTGTGTCGTGCGATTAAGTTAGATCCTGCTGTTGGAGATATGCCCTAGAGTCAATAATAAATATAGTTATTATTATATCTTTGTGTTTATCATAAATGTTTACATTCATGCTATAATAGTATTAACAAGGAAACATTAATAGTTGTGTGATTTGTAAACCTAATTTGAAGTCCCTAGTAAAGCCTCTTCATAATACTAGCTTGTTGGTTAATAAATGATTGTGGTTTCCCTATCATGAACATTGAGATGTTATTAACAACAAGATCATATCGTTAGGAGAATGATATGATGGACATACTCCTATAGATAAGCGTAGCATAAAGATCAAGTCTTTTTAATAGTTCAATTGCTATATGCTTTCTGATACATAGTAACCTAATTCCTTCGACCATGAGATCATGCATATCACCATCACCAGAAGGATGCTTTGATGACATCAAACACCACACCGTAACTGGGTGGCTATAAAGGTGGCATTGAGTGTTCGGAAAGTATTGTTTGAGACACATGGATCAAAAGTGGGATTTGTCCATCCATATGACAGATAGATATACTCTAGGCCCTCTTGGTGGAATTTCATCCAATTGGCTTGCAAGCATGTGACTGGTTCACAAGGGATCACATATCACGGGAACGACAAAAGAGTACTTATCAGTAATGAGGTTGAACTAGGTATCTAGAGATACCGACGATCAAAACCTCGGATAAGTAAACTATCATGAGACAAAGGGAAATTGGTATCGTATGTAAGTGGTTCATTCGATCGCAAAGTAATCGTAGAAATATGTGGGAGCCATATGAATTTCCAAATTCCTCTATTGGTTATTGTTCGGAGAAGTGTCTCGATCATGTCCGCATAATTCACAAACCGTAGGGACACACTTAAGGATTCGACGTTGTTTGAGTAGTTATGGAATGATGAGTAAGAGATCGAATGTTGTTCGGAGTCTTGTATGGGATCCGGGATATCACGAGGAGATCCGGAATGGTCCAGAGAATAATATTCATATAAGGAAAGTCTTGTTTCGGGGTTGGAGAATGGTTCCGGTGTTTTCATCGGGAATGTTCTAGAAGGTTCCGGAATGTCCGGCACTCCAGAGGGGAAGGGTACATGAATGTGTCATAACAAGTTGGAATGATTGCATCATGTACTAGGTGTCATCGCTGAGCGAAATAAAGGGATAAATCAAATCCTAGTTTGAAAAGTCAAACGCCAATTTGAAAAGTCAAACGGCTATTTTGCTTGGTGGAGGGAGAGTAGGAAACCTACTTGAGGGAGGAGTTCCTCTCCCTCCACCCGCCGGCCTTGGAAGCCGTGTTGGGGAGGGACTCCCCTCCCCTTGGCCGCCGCCCTCCACCTATATAAGGAGGGGCAGGGCTGCCCCTCCAGACACACAACTTGCACCCCGCAAACCCTAGCTCCAAGCCGCCACCACTGCTGGCCGCCTAGGCTAAACCCTAGCCGAGTTGGGGCAATCCCCTTGCCCTAGCCGCCGGCCTAGCCTCTTCTCCTTGGTGCGTCTAAACCCTAGATCACCAAGGGCTCTCTCATAGTCCACCATACTCGCTCCGGCTTAAGGCGAAGCCCTGCGAGATCTCCCCTCTACTTCGGTACCACGCCGTCTGCCGGAATCACGAGAGAGTGCTACAACCTCCGCTGCCTGCTGGAACAAGGAGAGGAAGGTCTTCGTCAATCGAACGATGTGTGACCGATGGAAGCGCTTAGCATCAGCCGGAAGGATCGTCTACGCGATCTTGAGATCGGGAAGAGTACGACTACATCACCCACGAGAATCCGCTCTCGTTAAACACTTTGGAATCTTTGAGGGTGAGTTATTCTATCCACTCATTGCTACAATCTAGTAGATAGATCTTGGCTTGTTTGTTTGTATGCGGTAGAAATTTTTTGTTTTCCATCTACGAACCCCTACAATGGTATCAGAGCCGTGTCTATATGTAGATCTATTGCACGAGTAGAACACAATGGTCATTATGGGAGGTGGTGCTTTTATTATCAATTGCTTCTTGTGTACTTTGCATCTTGCGGTATGATGGTATGAAGCGGCCCGGGCTAACCTTACATGACATCGTTCATGAGACTTGCTCAACATGCAACTTGTATTGCATAAGTGGCTTTGCGGGTGTCTGTCTCTCCCATTATAGTATAGATCCAATTTACAACGGGCACTTGATAGTTCAAACATCAAGGTTGTGGTTCTTGTTCGTAAGTTAGATCAACACTTATTGAAAGCCCCAAACCACGTAAAACATGCAAAGAAATTAGAGGCGTCTAACTTTGTTTTGCAGGGGTGTGCTGTGATGTGATATGGCCATGATTGTGATTATATTTGATGTATGCAATGTTCCTTATTGTAAGTTGGCAACGGCGAGCCATATGGTTGTCTTTAATTTCTGTTAAGACCCGTGTCTATTCAAAGTAGTTGTAATAGTTGAAGCGGTGGGACAACCATGAAGCGTCATTGACCTTGATGCAATGCCGGTGATGATGGAGATCATGTTCGTGCTTGAAGATGGAGATCGGAAGCACAAAGAAGAAAGGCCATATCATATCACATATTATGAATTGCATGTGATGTTAATCCTTTATGCATCTTGTATTGCTTAGTTAACGATGGTAGCATTATAAGATGATCCCTCATGCACATGAATTTCAAGTTCTATAGTGTTCATCCTTAGTGATCACCGTTTCTAAAGCTTTTTGTTTCGAAGCACCACATGATGATCGGGTGTGTTAGATTCTACAAGTGTATACACCGTGAGCAAGCCAGATTTGCTCATGCGAAAGCTAAGGTTTGATCTTGACGAGCCTAGCATGTACAGACATGGTCTCGGAACACAGATCACCGAAAGGTAAAGCATGAATCATATAGTAGATATGATGAACATGTCGATTGTTCGCCATTGAAGCTACATCAACTCTCGTGATGATCGGTGTTGATGTGGTGGATTTGGTTCGTGTGATCACTCAAACAATGTGAGGGATATTGTTTTGAGTGGGAGTTCACCTAGATTAATTTAACTATTAATTAGAACTCAATTTGTCATAAACTTAGTCTAAACTATTACAAATATGTTGTAGATCAATGGCGGCCCTACCATCAATTTTAATGCGTTCCTAGAGAAAGAGAAGTTGAAAAACAATGGAAGCAACTTCGCGGATAGGTTTCGCAATTTGAGGATTGTCCTCAATGATGGTAATTTGACCTATGTGCTGGATGCACTGGTGACCCTTTCACCGATGATGCTACCGATGAAGTAAATAATGTTTACCTCGCTCGGAAGAATCAGTACTCCACAGTTCAATGTGCTATCTTGTATGGTTTAGAATCGGAGCTTCAGAAAAGGTTTGAGAATTCAGACCCACATGATATTGTCCGTGAACTCAAACTGATTTTTGAGACTCACGCGGCAGTTGAGAGCTATGAGGATTGAAAAGTTCTTTAACCGCAAGATGGAAGAGGGCAGCTCGTCGGTGAGCATGTGCTTAAGATGTGGCACGCATAAACAAACTTCAAAGCTTGGGTATAGTGATTCCTAATGCTTTGGGGATTTACCGTGTCCTCCAATCACTACCACCAAGTTACAAGAACTTTGTGATGAACTACAATATGCAAAGCATGAACAAGAAGTTGCCAGAACTCTTCTCCATGTTAAAATCTGCAGAAGTGGAGATCAAGAAAGAGCACCAAGTGTTGATGGTCAATAAGACCACCAAATTCAAGAAAGGCAAGTCTAAGCAAAAGGGACACTTCAAGAAGGGTGGTAAGAAAGTTACCGCACCGACGAAGAAGACCAAGGCTGGACCTAAGCCTGATACAGAGTGCTTTTACTGCAAGGGAGAAGGTCACTGGTAGCGGAATTGCCCAAAGTACTTGGCGGATTTGAAGAACGGCAACATCAAGAAGAAAGGTATATCCGATATACATGATATTGATGTGTATCTCACTAGTACTCGTAGTAGTACCTGGGTATTTGATACTGGTTCGGTTGCTCATATTTGTAACTCGAAATAGGTGCTGCAGAATAAACGGAAGCTAGCGAAGAACGAGGTGACGATGCGCGTGGGAAACGGATCAAAGGTTGATGTGATCGCAGTCGGCACGCTACCTATTCATCTACCATCAGGATTAGTTTTATACTTAAATAATTGTTATTTGGTGCCTGCGTTAAGCATGAACATTATATCGGGATCTTGTTTATTGCGAGACGGTTACTTGTTTAAGTCCGAGAATAATGGTTGTTCGATTTATATGAGTAATATGTTTTATGCACATGCACCTTTGATAGATGGTCTATTCTTATTGAATCTCGATAGTGGAAATACACATATTAATAACATTGAAGCTAAATGTTTGAAATCGAGCGATAACTCGACCTATATGTAATCGTCGTCTTGGTCACATTGGAGTGAAGCGTATGAAGAAACTCCATTCCGATGGACTTCTTGAATCACTTGATTTCGAATCACTTGAAAGATGCGAAGCATGTCTGATGGGTAAAATGACTAAGACTCCATTTTCTGGTATGATGGAGCGAGCTACGGACTTATTGGAAATCATACATACCGATGTGTGTGGTCCAATGAGTGTAGCATCGCGCGGTGGTTAACGTTATGTTCTTACCTTCACGGATGACTTGAGTAGATATGGGTATATCTATTTCATGAAACATAAGTCCAAAACTTTCGAGAAGTTTAAGGAATTTCAAAGTGAGGTGGAGAATCAACGTAACAAGAAGATTAAATTTCTACGTTCTGATCGTGGAGGTGAATATCTAAGTTACGAGTTTGGTGAGCATCTGAAGAAATGCGGAATACTTTCAGAATTGACACCGCCGGGAACACCACAGCGTAATGGTGTGTCCGAACGTCGTAATCGAACTCTCTTAGATATGGTTCGTTCTATGATGTCACTTACAGATTTACCGCTATCATTTTGGGGTTATGCATTAGAAACAGCCGCATTCACTTTAAATAGGGCACCATCTAAATCCGTTGAAACGACACCGTATGAATTATGGTTTGGGAAGAAACCTAAATTGTCGTTCCTTAAAGTTTGGGGTTGCGAAGCCTATGTAAAGAAGTTACAGCCGGACAAGCTTGAACCCAAAGCGGAAAAATGCGTCTTCATAGGATACCCAAAGGAAACTATTGGGTATACCTTCTATCATAGATCCGAAGGCAAAATCTTCGTTGCTAAGAATGGATCCTTTCTAGAGAAGGAATTTCTCTCGAAAGAAGTGACTGGAAGGAAAGTAGAACTCGACGAGGTTGTCGAACCTTCTCTCGAACTTGCGAGTAGCGCAGCACCGGAAGAAGTTCCTGTGGTGCCTGCACCAATAAGATAGGAAGCTAATGATGATGATCATGAAACTTCGGTTATAGTTGCTACAGAGCCTCGCAGGTCAACGAGAACTCGTACCACTCCTGATTGGTATGATCCCGTTATGAGTGTCATGTTGGTGGACAACACCGATGACCCTGCGACATATGAGGAAGCGATGATGAGCCCAGATTCCAATAAATGGCAAGAAGCCATGAAATCCGAGATTGGATCCATGTACGAAAACCAAGTATGGACTTTGGTGGACTTACTGGATGGCCGGAAGGCTGTCGAGAATAAATGGATTTTCACGAAGAAAACATATGTTGATGGTAATGTTACTGTCTATAAAGATCGACTTGTCGCAAAAGGGTTTTGACAAATTCAAGGAGTTGACTACGATGAGACTTTCTCACTGTAACACCCTCAGAATCGGCCCTATGCAAGTTTTAGCGAAATTCGCCAAACCCGCATAGAAACGATTCAAAGGTGCCCACCAGGCACTTTCGTGCGGGTGGAAAAAACAAAGTAATAACATTACACAACAGTCCTCGATGGGACCCACAGAACAGATATATATAGCAGCGGCTCAAGGAGCCAAGAATACAGATATAATATACAAAGATCCAAATCACCTTGAAACGATATAGCGTCCAGCTACGGACAAGATGCAAATGGGGCTAAGAGCTCAAGAATAACCAATGGCGCCCATAACCCTGCCTGGCCAAGCCGGAAGGGTAACCCCGCTAACGGCGTCGATCTCAAACTGCTTAAACAAAGGGTGACAAAGGGCAAAGGAAAAGAAGGAGCGTCGATCGAGGCCAGTACACGGCGAGGCTAGAATTCGGCGGTCCTCGCCTACATAGGTATGGTGGACTGAAGCGGCAGCGGCAGCAAGCACTAAACAACCTATAGAGACTCGATACAACTGGCGGTTATCAGAGAGGGATGAGATGACCTATCCGGATCCAACCTGAAGCTAACACCAAACAAACCCATCCTGGTGTTTCCCCCTCGAGTCCAATCGAGGAAGTCAACCGAGGAACTCACACCGTTGGCAGTTTTACTTATTCAGTTATAGTGGCGGCACTTTACTAGACAGGTTAGATAATCGCCACGATACAAGAAATGGGCACTTTTAGTTAACCATTCCGTTATAGTGGCGGTACTTACTAATCGAGATATAGATGAGATAAACCCAAAACCCAGTGCTTGTTGGTACTTTTATTCAGCCATTTCGCTAGAAGTTGCAATACTTACTAGTCGAGATATGTTGAAGCGTACAACCAAACAAGCAATTGTGGGCAGTATTAATTAGCCATTCCATTATAGTGAAGCTGATTACTAGTCATTATAAGTCAAATTTATAGCGATAAACTTTAGTTATGCTTGTCTATGATCAAGAAACTGTGCTCCAAGTCGTCCATATCCGCGGACACGGCTTTGAAAGTTTTACCGGCGGTGCACCAATAGCAACACACGCCGATCAGCCTCGGAAAAACCAAATCAAAACCCGAGGCTTTCACTGAACAATCACAGATTCAGAATATTTCAGGCCACCCCTTAGAGTAGAATCCGCAACGGAGTAAGCAAGCTCCGAGACGGCCTCAAGGTTTGGGTGGACGGCGGTAAACGACTGGGAACCCGAAAGTGTGGCTGGGCTTGTCGATACCGCGTAAACGTGTCCCGATCCTAAACAGTACAGTGTGCACCTCGCACAAACGTAAATAAAGCGGTAAACATGGCATAAGTACAGGATAGTAAAAACACCTCAAACTAGTTTGTGGCCCCAAGAAATAAGAATGAATCAAGCTCTGGCTCAGGGGGGTCCCATATACCTCCCGGATGTGGATAGCGCGATAAATCAAGGAACAGGAATCAAGTACTCGGGGTCTTACGGGACACAAGTGGGCGTTCGGAAACCAAATATTATCTATCACCCACCGATGCCTCTGCTTATTTCAATTTTAGTTGTTAAGCAGTAAAGTGAACAATAAGTAAAACTAGGATCATCTCCAACATCAACATGCGGCAATACATCAAGCTGTGGCATATGGCGACACACATCAAGACTTGAGCAAGCAACTACGACGCATAAGTCCAACTATCTACCAAACAACGGTAATAGGGTGTGTCCAAGGCAATATAGGGCTGCAGGAATATCACGTGCGAAACTAAAGCATCGCAACACAGATAGCAATAGATCAACAGGAGGAAGTAAATACTATAAAAGTAAGATAGGTAGAAAGGAGATGCTGCTTTGAAAACATTGCGAAGGTTCGACGGAAGATCGGTGAAGCTCACATCAACTCAACGGCCTTATCCGAAGAAGCAAAACGCTAGAAGAAACACCGGATGCAATATTTAATACCACGGAAGATCGGCATGATGCATGCATGATGGATGACAGGGCAAGGTGCGATGCAATTAGGTCAAGTTAAGTGGAACCGGGGTCCCGACATTAATTACTTGGTTCAAGTTGTTTAGCTACCCGCAATTTAAGTGTTGTTATAACAAGGCAAGATAAGATTCCGGTTCGCTACACAAGTTTAAAGGAGGCCAATATAAGGCTAGATTTGCCCGCATATGGGCCCCATATTTAATTATTAGATGAATCGGCATAAGGCCCCCAAACCACAGATATGCATGCGGGAATGACAATTCAATATGCAACGAGTTGTTATTATATTATGAAATTAGGGTTTCGGAAGGTTCGCACATCGGAGGGCTCGGCGATATTGGGGTTTCGGGGTTCGGAGTCGGTCTCGGGGTCCATGGTTCTGGCGGGGTCGTGCTAGAACTCCGGGGTTAGGGTCTCGGATCGGGGTTCGACGGGATCGTTCTCGGAGCGGAGTAGATCTTGGCGCGTCCGGGCGCAGGACTTGGGTCGCTTCCGGGTCGGTATCGGTCTTGTCGTCGGCCAGATCTTGTCGGGTCCCACGGGGTCGTTCTTGCCGTTGCGAAGGTCTTGTCGGGTCCACGCCATTGCGTCGGTCTTGTCGTCCGGGGGAATCCCGATGTTCCGTGGAGAAGATCTTGGCGTCCGAGGGAGATTCTCGGTGTCCGTGAGGTAGTCCCTTGACGTTCACGAGGGAGTACTTGGCGTATCCGGGTCGATGACCTTGGCGTTCGGGAAGGAGAGCTTGACGCGCCGGGGTTCGGTCTTCGGTGCCGAGATCGGTCTCCGGATCCTCAGGGTCGGGTCTTCGGGTCATGTCGTGCCGAGGGGTTCGGGCTTGATCTTCGGACTCCGGGGTCGGGGTCGGGGCTTCGAGGACGGTCTTGTGGCTCAGGGCACGGTCTTCGTGTCTCGACGTCGGTGGTCGAAGTCGGACTTGGGTTGTCACCTAGGTGTTCGGATGCGCACAGTCTCGGTGCAGATGGCGTTGACGAGCTCGAGACACGGTACAGGTGCTGCAACCAGGTATACAGACATCGATTGGTACCACACGTAAGCACCAACACATACACGCGTAGTCGTGGCTGCATCGCCTCCACTTGCCCACTCGCTACCGGAGGGCGGACGGCGACGGCCGAGCAGGCGGCGGGGATGAGGGGACCATGAGGCGACCTTTGGTGGCGCGCGCGTAACGGGCGGCGAGCGGCTTGCGAGCTTGAGGCGACGAGGAGACGGAGAGGACCCGTGGCAGGTTGTGGCGCGCGGCGATGCGGCGGCAGAGGCGCGAAAGGGTGCGCGGGCAGCGCTGGCCGGGCGGTGGCGGTGGCTGCGTCGGGAAGCAGAGGAGGCGGCGGCCGGACGATGCACGGGCCGGCGAGAGCGGGCAGGCGGAGAAGGAAGCGCGGGGCAGTGGACAGCGGCGGCAGCGGGCGCATGCATGCGAGGGAGCGTGGAGGCAGGCTCGGCAGAGCGGGTCGGGCGCTGGGCGGCAGAGAGGTTGAAGCAGCTGGAGGCCGGAGGGCGGCACCGTGGCGAGGCGAGGAGGGTCTGCAGAGGCGACGGAGGAGAGGAGCGACCTTGAGCAGCGGAGGAGGAAGAGCAAGGGCGGTGGGCGGAGGAGGGCGCCGAGTGGGAGGCGAGAGGGCGGGGAGGCGCTGCGTGCAGGAGCTTGGGGAAAAGAAGGAGAGACGGGGGAGGAAGAGGACGGGGGAACAGGGATGCCAGGCGGGGACGTGGCGTGGGGCCCGGTGGGGCTGGGTGGTCTGCGTGTGTGTGCGTTGTGTTGCATGTGTGCTGAGCTGGGTGAGAGAGGGAGAGGTGAGGGAGGAGAGAGAGGGGGCTGGCCACGTGGCGGGTTCTGAGTGGGTGAGGGAGAGGGAGGCAGTGAGGTGGCGAGATGCTATTGGGCAGGGTGAGGTGGCCAAGGGGGGTGTGGGTAGAAGGATGGGTAGCTGTAGGAATTAGGGGCGGTGCAGGGTGGACCGATTTAACATCTGGGGCGGTCGTTCGGGTCTACTCGGCCCGTTCGACTGCCCCACTAAAAAAATAATTGTAATTTTTATTTATTCTTAATTATCTTTTGTAACTAATTTTAGACAAACAAAATATCCGGAACAACCGGGGTTTGGCGTTTGAATAATTGTCGGGGCGTTTTAGAAAACAAAAGCGGGCTTTGCGGAATAGTTTTGGCAAACAATGCATGATGATGACGATGCAATGCACAAATTCAACGCGATTTTCTAGTAGTGGTTTTGCGGGATGCCACAATTCGACACCACTAACAATGGATCTCGCCCTCGAGATCCGCCTCATGGTACCGGGAGGAAGGTCGGCGATCTTAATCTTCGCGCTTCGTGTAGATCCTCGCGTCACCACTAACAAGAGGTCGTTGTCCGTGATCGTCAAGAGAACACTCCGGGAACAAAGGGCGAAGGTAGAGGTATCAACAAATGAGGCCACCCCTAACTTCGGTAGGAGGAGGGAACCGATGCATTCTCGTCCACTTCAATGTACGAAAGCGAATAGAAAGGGTAGTCGGCATGGGGGCCAATCCATCACGCACCCAAACTATTACTCTGCATAATCAGCAGAAAAGAGTGCAACCATTCTCGGAATCAGACTGAAGATCTCGACAAGCGAGGTTCGGAAACAAAGGAGTGATGCAGACTCTGCATCGGATCTGGCGTAGATGATGTCGTCGCGCCGGAAAACATCGGAAAACACAACAAAGAACAAAGAATGGCACCACAGACGGAGGATTCCTCGGATAGCATGAAGACCGGATGTAGTAACACCGTTATTGAAGAAGGAAGCGAAACCCTAAAGGTACGACGGAGACCCAACCACGAGAATTCCTGGACTCGAAGAAAGAGACGAGAGCGGATTCAAAACACGTAGGGGTAAGAGGGGAACAGCAGAGGGGTAAGGAGTAAAATCAGACCTAATCAGAACTATCCAACCGATTTTTGCAAAAATAGTTTTGACACTCTACTTCGGCCGTTAGCTAGGTTATCCTACAGGCTGGACTTGTGGGGTATCGCAACTGCTGGGCTCTGATACCACTCTGTAACACCCTCAGAATCGGCCCTATGCAAGTTTTAGCGAAATTCGCCAAACCCGCATAGAAACGATTCGAAGGTGCCCACCAGGCACTTTCGTGCGGGTGGAAAAAACAAAGTAATAACATTACACAACAGTCCTCGATGGGACCCACAGAACAGATATATATAGCAGCGGCTCAAGGAGCCAAGAATACAGATATAATATACAAAGATCCAAATCACCTTGAAACGATATAGCGTCCAGCTACGGACAAGATGCAAATGGGGCTAAGAGCCCTGAAGAATAACCAATGGCGTCCATAACCCTGCCTGTGCCAGGAAGGGTAACCTCGCTAACGGCGTCGATCTCAAAACCTGCTTAAACAAAAGGGTGCCGACAAAGGCAAAGGAAAAGAAGGAGCGTCGATCGAGGCCAAGACACGGCGAGGCTAGAATTCGGTCCTCGCCACATAGGTATGGTGGATCAAGCGGCAGCGGCAAGAAGCACTAAACAACCTATAGAGACTCGATACAATGGCGGTTATCGAGAGGATGAGATGACCTATCCGGATCCAACCTGAAGCTAACACCAAACAAACCCATCTCGGTGTTTCCCCTCGAGTCCAATCGAGGAAGTCAACCGAGGAACTCACACCGCTGGCAGTTTTACTTATTCGATTATAGTGGCGGCACTTTACTAGACAAAGTTTAGATAATCGCGTCTGATACAAGCAGTGGGCACTTTTAGTTAACCATTCCGTTATAGTGGCAGTACTTACTAATCAGATACAGATAGCATGAGATAAACCCAAAACCCAGCAGTTGTTGGTACTTTTATTCAGCCATTTCGTTGTAGTTGCAATACTTACTAGTCAGATACAGTTGTCGCAAGCGACAACCAAACAAGCAATTGTGGGCAGTATTAATTAGCCATTCCATTATAGTGAAGCTGATTACTAGTCATTATAAGTCAAATTTATAGCAGTAAACTTTAGTTATGCTTGTCTATGATCAAGAAACTGTGCTCCAAGTCGTCCATATCCGCGGACGGCTTTGAAAGTTTTACCCGGCCGTGCACCAATAGCAACACACGCCGATCAGCCTCGGAAAAACCAAATCAAAACCCAACGAGGCTTTCACGATGAACAATCACAGATTCAGAAATATTTCAGGGGCCACCCTTAGAGTAGAATCATAACGAGTAAGCAAGCTCAGACGGCCTCAAGGTTTGGGTGGCGGTAAACGATCGGGAACCCGAAAGTGTGGCTGGGCTTGTCGATGCAGCGAACGTGTCCCGATCCTAAGCGATGCAGTGTGCACCTCGCAAACGTAAATAAAGCGGTAAACATGGCATAAGTACAGGATAGTAAAAACACCTCAAACTAGTTTGTGGCCCCAAGAAATAAGAATGAATCAAGCTCGCTCGGGGGTCCCATATACCTCCGGATGTGGATAGCGATAAATCAAGGAACAGGAATCAAGTACTGGGTCTTACGGGACACAAGTGGGCGTTCGAAACCAAATATTATCTATCACCCACCGATGCCTCCGCTTATTTCAATTTTAGTTGTTAAGCAGTAAAGTGAACAATAAGTAAAACTAGGATCATCTCCAACATCAACATGCGGCAATACATCAAGAATCGTGGCATATGGCGACACACATCAGCACTTGAGCAAGCAACTGACGCCGCAAGTCCAACTATCTACCAAACAATGGTAATAGGGTGTGTCCAAGGCAATATAGGTCAGGGAATATCACAGTGCGGAAACTAAAGCATCGCAACACGAGATAGCAATAGATCAACAGGAGGAAGTAAATACTATAAAAGTAAGATAGGTAGAAAGAGGAGATGCTGCTTTGAAAACATTGCCGAAGGTTCGACAGAAGATCGGGGCGAAGCTCACATCAACTCAACGGCCTTATCCGCGAAGAAGCAAAACGCTAGAAGAAACACCGGATGCAATATTTAATACAACGGCGGAAGATCGGCATGATGCATGTATGATGGATGACATGGCAAAGGTGCGATGCAATTAGGTCAAGTTAAGTGGAACCGGGGTCCCGACATTAATTACTTGGTTCAAGTTGTTTAGCTACCCCGCAATTTAAGTGTTGTTATAACAAGGCAAGATAAGATTCCGGTTCGCTACACAAGTTTAAAGGAGGCCAATATAAGGCTAGATTTGCCCGCATATGGGCCCCATATTTAATTATTAGATGAATCGGCATAAGGCCCCCAAACCACAGATATGCATGCGGGAATGACAATTCAATATGCAACGAGTTGTTATTATATTATGAAATTAGGGTTTCGGAAAGGGGTTCGCACATCAGAGGGGGCTCGACGATCTTGGGGTTTCCGGGGTTCGGGGTTCGGAGTCGGTCTCGGGGTCCATGGTTCTGGCGGGGTCGTGCTAGAACTCCGGGGTTAGGGTCTCGGATCGGGGTTCGACGGGATCGTTCTCGGAGCGGAGTAGATCTTGGCGCGTCCGGGCGCAGGACTTGGGTCGCTTCCGGGTCGGTATCGGTCTTGTCGTCGGCCAGATCTTGTCGGGTCCCACGGGGTCGTTCTTCTTGCCGCTAAGGTCTTGTCGGGTCCACGCCATTGCGTCGGTCTTGTCGTCCGGGGGAATCCCGATGTTCCGTGGAGAAGATCTTGGCGTCCGAGGGAGATTCTCGGTGTCCGTGAGGTAGTCCCTTGACGTTCACGAGGGAGTACTTGGCGTATCCGGGTCGATGACCTTGGCGTTCGGGAAGGAGAGCTTGACGCGCCGGGGTTCGGTCTTCGGTGCCGAGATCGGTCTCCGGATCCTCAGGGTCGGGTCTTCGGGTCATGTCGTGCCGAGGGGTTCGGGCTTGATCTTCGGACTCCGGGGTCGGGGTCGGGGCTTCGAGGACGGTCTTGTGGCTCAGGGCACGGTCTTCGTGTCTCGACGTCGGTGGTCGAAGTCGGACTTGGGTTGTCACCTAGGTGTTCGGATGCGCACAGTCTCGGTGCAGATGGCGTTGACGAGCTCGAGACACGGTACAGGTGCTGCAACCAGGTATACAGACATCGATTGGTACCACACGTAAGCACCAACACATACACGCGTAGTCGTGGCTGTACTGCTCCTCCACTTGGCCCACTCGCGCTGGAGGGCGGACGGCGGACGCGAGCACGGGCGACGGGATGAGGGGACCATGGAGGCGACCTTGGTGGCGGCGTGGCGAGCGGCTTGCGAGCTAGAGGGGGCGGCGAGGAGACCGGGGAGGACCCGTGGCGAGCTGTGGCGGAGGCGGCGATGCAGTGCAAGCGGCGGCGAAGCGGAGGGCGCATGAGCGGGCGGCGCTCAGCCGGGCGGTGTGGTGGCTGCGTCGAAGCAGAAGGCGGGCGCATGCACGGGCCGGGCGGGCGAGCACGCGGCAGCGAGGAGCCTTGGGAAGGAGGCGCTGGGACGTGGATCAGGCGTTTCAGCGGCGCCAGCATGCAGTGGAGCGGCTGAGCGAGGCAGGTGGTCGGCCTGGGCGGCGAAGAAAGGCCAGAGGCCGGGCGGCAGCGAAAGCGGCAGCGAGGAAGGTCAGCAGCGGCGGGCGTGGCGGAGTGGGGAGCCGGGCCGGAGGCGCTTGGCGCTGCGGGAGCTTGGGGGAAAAGAAGGAGAGACGGGGGAGGAAGAGGACGGGGGAACAGGGATGCCAGGCGGGGACGTGGCGTGGGGCCCGGTGGGGCTGGGTGGTCTGCGTGTGTGTGCGTTGTGTTGCATGTGTGCTGAGCTGGGTGAGAGCTGAGAGGGAGAGGTGAGGGAGGAGAGAGAGGGGGCTGGCCACGTGGCGGGTTCTGAGTGGGTGAGGGAGAGGGAGGCAGTGAGGTGGCGAGATGCTATTGGGCAGGGTGAGGTGGCCAAGGGGGGTGTGGGTAGAAGGATGGGTAGCTGTAGGAATTAGGGGCGGTGCAGGGTGGACCGATTTAACATCTGGGGCGGTCGTTCGGGTCTACTCGGCCCGTTCGACTGCCCCACTAAAAAAATAATTGTAATTTTTATTTATTCTTAATTATCTTTTGTAACTAATTTTAGACAAACAAAATATCCGGAACAACCGGGGTTTGGCGTTTGAATAATTGTCGGGGCGTTTTAGAAAACAAAAGCGGGCTTTGCGGAATAGTTTTGGCAAACAATGCATGATGATGACGATGCAATGCACAAATTCAACGCGATTTTCTAGTAGTGGTTTTGCGGGATGCCACACTCACCTGTAGCGAAGCTAAAGTCTGTGAGGATTATGTTAGCAATCGCTGCATATTATGATTATGAGATATGGCAGATGGATGTCAAAACAGCGTTCCTCAATGGAGACATTGATGAAGAGTTGTATATGATGCAAACCAAAGGTTTTGTCGATCCTAAAGATGCTAACAAGGTATGCAAACTTCAACGGTCCATATATGGATTGAAGCAAGCATCCCGAAGTTGGAATCAACGTTTTGATAAGGTGATCAAAAGTTTTGGTTTTATACAAACTTATGGAGAAGCTTGTATTTACAAGAAAGTGAGTGGGAGCTCTGTAGCATTCTTAATACTATATGTAGATGACATATTGTTGATTGGGAATGATGTAGACCTTCTTAATAGTGTCAAGGAATATTTGAATAATAGTTTTTAATGAAAGATCTTGGCGAAGCAGCATACATATTAGGCATAAAGATTTATAGAGATAGATAGAGACACCTAATATCATTGTCACAAAGTACATATTTGGACAAAGTTCTAAAGAGGTTTGGAATGGAAGATAGCAAGAAAGGGTTCTTGCCCATGTTGCCCAATACGACCTTGAGTAAAACTCAAAGTCCAACAACGGCAGAAGATAGAGAAAGGATGAGTAAAACTCCCTATGCCTCAGCCATAGGATCTCTAATGTATGCCATGCTATGTACTAGACCCGACATTGCATATGCTGTTAGTTTGACTAGCAGATATCAAAGTGATACAGGAGTGGATTATTGGACAGCGGTCAAAAACATCCTTAAGTACTTGAGAAGAACTAAGGATATGGTTCTTTCTTATGGAGGTGATGAACAACTCGTTGTTAATGGTTACACCGATGCTAGTTGGAACACCGATCCTGATGATTCTAAATCACAATCTGGATACGTATTTACTTTGAATGGTGCAACAGTTAGCTGGAGGAGTGCAAAGCAAAGCGTTGTGGCGAGATCTTCAACTGAATCGGAATACATGGCTGCTTCGGAGGCTTCGCAAGAAGCGATATGGATGAAAGAGTTCATTACAGAGCTCCGTGTGGTTCCAAGTGCGCTGGACCCAATGTCTATCTACTGTGATAACATGGGCGCCATAGCCAATGCGCAAGAACCAAGGTCACACAAGAAGCTGAAGCATATCAAGCTATGTTTCCATGCTATTCAAGAACATGTACAAGATGGTGACATAAAGATTTGCAAAGTACACACAGATCTGAATGTGGCGGATCCGTTGACTAAACCTCTCCCGAGGGAAAAACATGACCAACACCAAACTGCCATGGGTGTTCGGTATATTACCATGTAATCTAGATTAGTTGACTCTAGTGCAAGTGGGAGACTATTGGAGATATGCCCTAGAGGCAATAATAAATATAGTTATTATTATATCTTTGTGTTTATGATAAATGTTTACATTCATGCTATAATAGTATTAACAAGGAAACATTAATACTTGTGTGATTTGTAAACCTAATTTGAAGTCCCTAGTAAAGCCTCTTCATAATACTAGCTTGTTGGTTAATAAATGATTGTGGTTTCCCTATCATGAACATTGAGATGTTATTAACAACAAGATCATATCATGAGGAGAATGATATGATGGACATATTCCTATAGATAAGCGTAGCATAAAGATCAAGTCTTTTTAATAGTTCAATTGCTATATGCTTTCTGATACATAGTAACCTAATTCCTTCGACCATGAGATCATGCATATCACCATCACCGGAAGGATGATTTGATGACATCAAACACCACACCGTAACTGGGTGGCTATAAAGGTGGCTGTTGCCTGCCAAAACCCACCGGCGAGCAGCGACGAGCAACACGAAGAGCCGGGAGGCTCCTCAGATCGCCGGTGGGCCTCGGTCCCTGCAACGGCTCAAAACTCCGCACACGCCCCGGCTTGGTTCGAGATGCACCTGACCTATACCTGGTCAGGAAGGTGAAGGATTGCTTCGATTGATTTCCTGCATGGTAAAGAAGTATACGTAAAATTCGAGCCGTGACCGGCTCCCAGGTTTCCCTGTGAATCGGCTCCTAGAGACGATTATCCCCATGGTTCTGCATTAGATTCACGATAACATGGGGTTTTGCTTTATCATTACAAGTTAAATCGATCTACGATAGTTTAACGCTTTCACCACGAATCGGAACATCCTACACGTAATTGAGCCCGATAGATACAAAAGATGTTAGTAAACTAACCCTAGAGGAGGCCTAACAACCGACGAAAGTCAATTACGGAACAACTTCTAGAACTAGTAAACCACGCCTCTACGCATTACTGGATCGCTCAACCCTTGCAAGGCCTGACTACGTAGATATCAAACTAAACCTTGGCGAACAAGGCATAACCATAACAGATCGAATCAACTAAATAAAGATCAAGCAAGATGCTACCCTTGCACTTGGGAAAAGGTGCAAAGGTAGCGAGGTAACTAGAGGCAGCATAAATCAAACAATTATAACGAAAAGCACCGATGCTAGCCTCAACAAATCTATGATAGTAGTGTTACTCGCCATCAACAAGGCTTCAGTACGAGTAACACTAAATAACGCATAAGTAAAAATCCTGCCTAGATCGCAAGATGCGATCTAGGCAGCATGACACTTACCCGAAAGAAACCCTAGAAACAAGGGGTGGCGATGCGCCGAGATTGTGTTTGTTGTGAACGTGACTGTCCTCCTTTTCTCGATAACCTTAGGTACATATTTATAGTCCGGAGACTCTCTACTTTTGGAATAACTCTACAACTCTATCGTTACCTAAACTGAAACGGAACCTAAACTGAAATGAAACCTACTATGATACAAGATACACGGGCAATTTAGCCCAGATCCACGCACAATGACGATTCAACAACACGTTGAATATACGTATCTTCCAAGCCCATCTTGATCACGGCCCATCTCCGTCTTTGGCCAAAATATGGCGATAACACATGCCCCCCTGGTTTTGGCAATAATAATTCCAAAACCACTGCTTTTTTCTCCCCTTTTTGTATCGGGTTGCGCTTGATAGAATGCGTTGCGTAACAGGATCGCCACGCCACCCCTCATCATGATGCCTGTCTTCTCAACTCCTTCGCACGCATGATTTGACAATTTTGGCAAGACATTCGGGAAACCGCTATGGCATTGAACCGTCTCCACTATTCCCTTATTTAAATTCGCCCGAGCAGTCATTCCCCATCTTCCTCCAAGAGCCAGAAAACCCTTCCTCCGCCGAAAAACCTCTTCCTCCGCCATGGCCTCTTCCTCTTCCGCCTGCTCTCCCAGTCTTCCAACAAGATCGGTGACCGAGCCGACGCTGAGCACTACCACGGCGGCAGATAAGATTTCGCCCACGATGGTGGGACGAAGGGATTTCGCCGGTCGGAGGATGATGCGTCCCTGATCGACAGCGAGGAGAGCCTACGCCTCGTTGACGGGAACGGAGGCGAAGAGCAGACGACGCCCGGTCTTGGGGCGGCCGAGTCCTCCGACGAGGAGGAGGAATCGAGGAGGACACCTCCTCCGACGAGTACCCGCGAAGCGCTCGCCGGGTCCAGCGAGGACACAAGACGACGAGGACGAGGAGGCCCGCTGGCTTCTTCAAAGAAGAAGCAGAAGACGACGCCGCCAAGAAGACAAATGAACAAGAGGGCGGCGGCGACAACGGCGATCTCGGCCTTTAGATTAGGAACCAGTAGTAGTAGTAAGCTCCTTTGTAATCAATCTTTGTAAGCACTCAGCTTCAATGAATGAATGAAAATCCGTCAAGATTGTCTTTTTTGCCCCAATTTTGCCGATAGCCACAATAGGTCGATGCTCCAGAAGCCGATAGCAACGTATCGGCTTTCACCTTGTTACGTTCACACAGTCAACCAAGCCACAGCTCAAAGAGCCGACGCACATCGGCTTTCCCAAGAACGTTGACAAGGTCAAACTTGGTCGCATACTTAGGCAAACCTTAAACGGCCATTTTCCAGTTTCAAACGGTAACATGACCTCTTCAAAAAGGGCGACCCAGATCTCCAATTGCCCATCGACCAGATCGAGCTCACAGCAACAAGAACCCTCAATCCTCAACTGCATAGATCCATCTCCGCCGGTAAACTAGATGGCGGAATCGTCCAACACCAATCCAGAAGTCCCCGGTCTGAAGGTACGCCTACCTCGCAACAACGCGATTAGAATTTAATGACGAACACCTGAATTAATGCCTTGATTCCATCATTAAACTTTCTAGGTTTCGTACATTCCTGCCGCATCCTTCTCTCCCAAATTCTCTGTCTTGGCCTCGCATGATTCTAGTCCCGCCCATCCGATTTCTTTGAAGCAAATAGAATCCCCTTCGTAAGCCAAGACCTAGATCTGAACTCTTGGGCCGACTGCTTGCGAGCCTGGCCTAATCCCCCTGAACATTGGGTCTCTTGGTTCAGTAGGGTAGCTAGAGCTTACCAATCCCAATGGGAAACTACGGGAATAGCCGATGCCTTGCATCTATCATTGTCTCCTCTTGAGAAACACGAGAATCTTCTCAGAACCATCGGCTATTTCTGGTCTGACGCTCTGAACTGCTTCATGTTCGGTCATGTCCCCATGTCACCAACTTTGTTAGACGTGGTGATGATTACTGGTCTGGATGTTACATCATCCAGCCCTTCTGCCTTTAAACTGACCAAAGTCCCCTACAAACTGTCTTCCAAAACAGATCGCATTTAATCGGGTGCCTACCTCCAACGCCATATGAAAACAAAGGGCCTTGTCTCAGAAAAAGAACATACAGCCTTTCTCAACTTCTGGCTGGAGCATTTCATATTTTGTGGCCCTTCCCTTGCTCCAACCAAAAACTATCTCTCCTTAGCCCATGAACTGGCTAAAGGTACTCAACTTGGCCTTGGCAAACTGTTCCTTGGAGAAGTCTATCGATACCTCCAGTTGATGTCTGTCAAGCTGTTCTCTGGTGTAGCAGTTAAAACAGGTGGTCCTTGGTGGTTTATTCAGCTATGGGCTCAGCTGTATTTTCAAAATCACATCCCAAACTTCCCCCTTTTGGCGAGCTGCACCTTTCCAGATGTAAAAGGGAAGCAGATCCGATGCACCAGCTATGGCCAAGCTTTGTATCGACTGCCAGGCAGTAAACTGACCCCTTAGGAGGCGTCCAAATGGTTCAGCACTTTCTTCCAAGGCCTGGACAATCCTACCTTCTTCCCTTACATGGAGGAATCGGAACACTTCGAAAATCCACTCTCCTCCAGGCTAGACAATTTTGCCGATGACACTAGCACTCGGCAGCTCTTTTCCACCGTGATTCGTCCCTGTTTCCTTCCAGTTGGCATGAGTACGTCCAACAGAATAATCAAACCTGGGTATGAATTCTACCAGCCAGTCGTAGTGGCTCGCCAATTTGGCCTTGGAAAAATAGCTCCCCACTTCTTTCTCCATCACCTTACAGAGAGCAGAGCCGACCTGCCTGATCCTCTCACCAGCCAAAGGTGTTATTCCTTTTTTGATGCTCTGACCATCCCAATTCCCAACGACCTCAGCTTTGCCTCATCAACCGATGGCTTTGAAGACTGGTGGTCGATGTGGAAGACTCACGCCTTCAGGAGAGCTCTGGGACCATTGCTGAAACAGCTCGATGCTAACTACGACATCCCCGTGGAACAGGTACCACTACTTGCAAATTCTTGACCCAGCTTGCAATTGATCCTTTTATTAATCCATTCTTTCTCTTTGCAGCAACAAGATGGCCCTGAGCCTACGCACAGTGATGGCTCCCCCTTCGAGTTCTTTCCGCCAGCTCCTATGGTTCTTTTCTGCAAAAACTCGCCACCTCTAAAAAAGGTCATAATGCAGAAACAGCCGATATCACCACAATCGGCTTCCAAGAACCCAAAGAACCTCTAAGCCGCCTGCCTCGAGTCCCAACTAAAACAAGAACGACGACAAGGAAGGTAGCTGCCAGGAAGACCTTGAAGCGCCGGAGCCCTTCTCCAGAAAGCTCGCATGTAGGGTGATCTATGCCTTGGTCGATCCTTCTAATTCTTCCATCTTTGTAGACCTGCTTGTGCTCACTGGTTCTCCTTTTTTACAGGCTTCCGTCGAAGACACCTCCAGCGAGAACACTCAGACCAATCGAGGAGAACTGGACCCAACAGGTTCTGAAAGTACCATCACACCGAGCCAGCCAGATTCATCACCATCGGCTTCAGAAAAGGTCTTTTCTCGAACCCATCGCCCGAGCACCGCCGAGGCGGGGCCATGGTCCTAAGAGAGCTCGCAAAGGACTGCAAGCTTCTTCGTCGAGCCAGGAGGTTTCGAAAATCATCACCCTTTACGCTCTTACTACTTGTTTCTTTTGATCTGCCGATTAATCCTTATTTCCATCGGCTAAACACCTTCCATGCAGACGACTGATGTTTCTAGTGAGAAAGCTGGGGCAGTGCCGATGCCTTTCGCCAAACCGGACCTAGCAATCCCCGAAGGTGCAAATGAAACGGCTACCACTCCGGCCCAGCCCCCAGCAACCATACACAAGCCGATCGTCTCCTCATCGGCTCTCCCCCGACCTTAGGAGAGGTACGTTAGCTTCTTTCGGCTCATCCTTACATGTTTGGATGCATACTGATGCCTTTTCGGGCTGCCAGAATTGTGATATTTCAGGTTTTCTGACGTTCGACCCTGAATCCATTGAACCAACTCCCTCCGTTGCTGCTGATGAACCACAAGCCAGTGTTGTTCCACCTCAATTCCAGCGTCTTAAAGCCCTGCTGTCCTCTCCGATAGAGGAGCTGATCGAGGGTTCTGAGGAGGTGAAGAGCGTCCTGGCTGAAATAAAAGACCAGCTCCCAATAGCATTGCAGGTGAAACTTTGGCCAGTTGTAACCCTGTCTTTCTACGGGTCAAGGGTGAAGTTAGCTCGTGAGAGGATCAGTCTGCGCCACGCCCAACTTCCACTGAAGGCCAATATCGCAGAAAGATGCCAATAGCTCAACGAGAAAAAGGTGTCTCTGGATGCCAAAACTGACACCTCTGTCAGTACTGCCGATCTCGCATTCTTGAAAAGGGAGTTGGAAGATCTTGAAGAGAAGGTCCGGGCGACTAAACAGCTCATCCGCGACAAGGAAGAATCCATCGCCCGCTCCCAAGACGAGGCGGAAAGCCTCAAAGCCCAACTGAAGACCGATCTGGCAGAAATACGTGCCCTGAACAAGCAGCTGGTGACGGGCAAGGATGAAGATGACGAAGCCGAGATCGCCGAGGTGGATTGTGTCCATGCTGACGCGCTCCACGCCTTCGAAGCATTTCTTCAGTAGCTCGTATGTGTAAACTGGCACCTGTTTGTACCATGTGTGAACCTCTAGAGTCGATGACCGTGCATCGGCTATATATTTTTGCGTTTATTTGGCCGATTTCCAGTATCGGCCCCCACATTTTTACTGTCCAACATCTCACGTGCTTTTTACTTGGCCGATTTCATGTATCGGCCCCCATGTTTTACTGTCCATCATGCCACATGCTTGGGAAATATTTCTTGAGATGTTGACCGTTGACCGCCACTGGGAATTTCACGCCGTCCAGCTCCTCAAGCATGTATGCGTTTCCTCTTAAAACTTGATCGACCCTGTACGGCCCGTGCCAATTTGGAGACCATTTACCATATGTTGCATCCTTAGTCCCTAATGGCAACATTTTCCCATACCAGATCACCAACGTGGAACTCCTTTGGCCTCACTTTCTTGTTATATGCACGAGCTACCTTGGCCTTGTTCTCTTTGATCTTCTCAGCTTACCACAGCCTAAGCTCGCTTAAATCCTCAACACCGCCACTCATCGTGGTTGCATATTCTTCAGTTGTTAGATTGTCCTGCAAAGTGACACGTCTCGATCCAGCCGTAATTTCCCAGGGCAATACGGCTTCTTGTCCATATACTAGATGGTATGGCGAGGTCTTTATCGCCCCATGGCATGACATGCGCTAAGCCCACAACGCCTCTGACAAAACCTCGTGCCAATGCCTAGGGTGCTCATCGACTTTTCTCTTGATCAGCTTGATGAGGCTCTGGTTGGATGCTTCAGCTTGCCCATTTGCCTGAGCATAGTATGGAGATGATCTGATCAGCTTAATCCCCGTGTCCTCGCAGAACTTTCTAAACTCTTGAGAAATAAAGACCGAACCTCCATCGGTCGTGATAGTTTGGGGAATCCCGAATCTATGGATGACATGTTCTTTCACAAAGTTGATAACATCCTTTGAGTTTACTGATTTCAGCGGGACAGCCTCCACCCATTTAGTGAAATAATCAGTGATGGCCAAAATCCACATGTGGCCTTTGCTTGATGGAGGATTGATTTTGCCGATCATATCCATGCCCCAACCTCGGAATGGCCAAGGCTTGATGATGGGGTTCATTGCTGACGCGGGTACCATCTGAATTTTCCCAAATTTCTGACATGCTTGACACCCTTTGTAGTACTTGAAGCAGTCCTCAAGCATGGTGGGCCAATAAAACCCTGATCTCTTGATCAAACATTTCATCTTGTGAGCTGATTGGTGAGTTCCGCAGGCGCCTTCGTGTACCTCATGTAGGAGCCGATTGGCCTCGGCTGTCCCCAGACATTTGAGTAATAACCTTCCGAGTCCTCAGAAACATGTCATCCCCAATAAGAACATACTTCATGGCCTTGTACCTTATCCGTTTAGGTGCCCCCCGAGCCGAATCCTTCAAGTAATTGAAGATATCGGCTCTCCGCCGCCTTCAGAACTGCACTGAACATCGGCTCCCTCCGCTACATCCTTGTAACTCAAGCCATTTTTGCAAGATCATTCGCCTCGTATTCGCGACCATGGGATCTGTGAAGTTTATGTACCGAACTGTGCCATCAGCTCAAAAGGCAGCCATAGTGGGAAGAGGGACTCGCTCACACTTGTATTCCTCCGTGAGTTGGGAAATCACCAACTTGGAGTCTCCAAAATTTCCACCGCTTCGCTCCGATGAGCAACTCCATTCCTTGCGATCGCCTCGCACTCGATGGCGTTGTTGGTGCGAGAGGTAGATAACTGATGGAGAAGGAAAATGTTGCCCCGGGCGACGAGTAAAATGCCGATGCCGCAGCCATCGCCACAAACCGATCCATCGAAAAACATAGCCCACGCTCTTATAGACAAGGTCGCTATGTTAGTGTTGATCCTTTCGCGATAAGGTCGCCAATGCTCGACCCTTAATCGCTTTCGGGTTGATACCGGATGTCAACTCCGATAATGCAAACATCCATTTGCCCATCGGCCTTTCAACATAGGAGCCGACAAAGATGTGCTTTATGACGCCCGATTTGCATATGATGATGATCTCCGATAGCAAAATGTGGCGCAGCTTGGTGCAGGTGAAAACAGCAGAGGCACAACTTATCGATATCGGATACCTTGTCTCGCATCCAAAGATCCTTCGCTTATGTAAAATACGACTCGCCCAGCCCATCATAAACTTGCACCACCACCGAGGCGATGGACGTGTCACCGACAAGTAAATGTAGAACGGTTCGTCCGGCGGAACTAACCAACCGCGGCTTGCCGATATTCTTTGATCTCGTCAGAGGCTCATTGTTGTTCTGCCCCCCAGCGAAATTCGTCAGATTTAATTTTCACCAGTCCCATGAACGGTTCTATTCTTCCTGACAGATTGGAGATGAATCTTCTGACGAAGTTGATCTTGCCGATGAGAGATTGCAGTTCTTTCTTTGTGGTAGGTGGCTTCATTGTTCGTGACCGCCTCGACTTTTCAGCCGATCTCAATTCCTCGCTCATGGACCAAAAACCCAAGAACCGACCGCCGTCACCTCAAGGCACACTTCTTTGGATTCATCCGCAGTCAATTTTCTTGTTCGGTCCAGACGCTGCTGCAGATCGTCCAAGTGTCCTTGCGATCAAGCAGACTTGACCACCATGTCATCGATGCAAATTTCCACCAACTTGCCGATCAGATCATGGAAAATATAATTCATGGCTCTTTGCACGTGGCGCCGCATTCTTCAGTCCAAACGTCATGACTACATACTCGAACAACCCCACCGAACTCGACTCAACGGCCTTGTGTATGTCTTCCGAGCCATAAAAATTTGGTTGTAACCGCATTGCCATCCATGAAGCTCAAGATCTTATGACCAGCCGCTGCGTTGATTAACGCCTCGCCACCGCATCGGATACTCATCCTTTGGGGTAGCTCGTTGAGATCCCGAAAATCTATGGCAACACGCCAACGGCCATCCTTTTCTCTACAGTACGATACTAGAAATCCACTCAAAGATACCGCATGGCCCGATTAACTTGGTCACAACATTTTCTCGACCTCCTTCTTGACTTCTTCCATTTCGCCTTCATCCGTCGTGCTCGCTGCCGAATGGCCGAAACTTTTTTAAGCGGAGTCGATGCTCAATAATGCTCTGTCTAACCTGGCATCTCCGTAGTCCCAAGCGGCGATCGGATATTTTTCAACAGGCTATCATCGGACCCCGCAGACTGGATCTAACTTTTTGCTGATAAATGTTGGTCGTGGCTTATCCCCAGGACCAATGTCGATCTCTTCTAGTTCATCAGCGGATGTAAACCCATACCCTAGCTTTCCGTCACCTGTCAAATCGATGCTAAACACAGGGCAAACAGCAGGTGAGGGTAACAAAAATAATTTGGGCCGATTGCCTGAATCGGCCCCCTTTTTGATTGCATTAGTCAAGGACGGTTTACACCTTATTGTTTTACAATGGCAGGGCATCTCCCTGCTACGACTACGTGATCTGCTTGTCGTATGATTGGTGCTTTTTATTTTTTGTGGCCGATCGCGAGGATCGGCCGTACCACGCATGGTCGTGGACTTGGCTACTCTGTCAGGCCAGTGGATAAGACCAGCCTCACCCCTTTTTTGTAGCTTCACGCGCCACAGCCGTCTGCATCGATTCCGAGATCGGCTCTTGGTCTTCGCTTCCCGACGTTCATGCCAGCTATGGAGACCTCGATAGAATCATCTACATGGATGACCTCCACGTCGTCTCCATCCCATCAGATTAGGCATCGTGCATCGTGACGGAATGCAGCTAGCGTGAATCCAATCTCTCCTAGCAAGACAGCAGAGGTGCTTTTGCTCCACGACGAAGAATGACGTGGGTATTGTTTTCCTGCCCACGGTTAGATCCACGCTCAAGACGCCTTTGCGCTTCAAGTCCGCCGTTGAAGTCGCTTAACGTGACGTTGGTTTTGATCGACCGCATGGAGCGCCCCAAACGCCGTAGCATGGAGTATGGCATTATATTGATCGCCCGGTGTCCACCAACATCTTGCTGACAGGCTGCCCATTGATGTAGCCTCGTAGGTACAGGGCTTTCAGATGTTTGTAACCCTTCTCACGTGGCTTCTCAAAGATAACCGGTCGTGGGCCGCACGAATCTGTACATCGGTAGCTCGCAGGTTCTGGAGCGCAGAACTCTGACGGAAGTATGAACACCATGTTTGTGCCAGCCGATGTCTTTACATCGGCTTTTAACGGTTTGGGGCGCCACTCTTTCCTTTTCGGGCGATCTTCCGTTTCCAAAGTCTGCCTAATTTTAACGGCCAGATCGGGCCGTGCTTTCTTTAAAGCGTGGAGATACTGCGCTTCGGCTTCCTCCAAGTTACGCAGCCGTTGCACTCTACGCTTTTGGGTGTGTCTGAGTCCGTCGGGACACCACCTTGGACGGTGATATCTGTCTTCTTCTTTGTCATCCCTTGGCTTCTCGAGGCCTTTTGCTCGAGCGGACTCCCTGTAAGGGCCCTGAGGTGGGCGAGGCCCTAGACGTTTGAACACTGAAACTGGCCCCGTGTTCTCCTTCTGCTCTCCACATTCCGGGCAGTTGTCGACTGTAGGCAATCGGCTCATTCCCGCATCCCAGCAATACTTGAAGAAAGGACAATCCCAATGTTTGTCTGCGCCTTCCTTTTCTTTAGACGGTCCCGTAGCGAGGTGCTCATATCCTTCATCGTCTCCATTGCGCATGACGTTGGTCATCTCGACGCTCATACTTGTTAAGGAGATGCGTGGAATGTGGCTTCGATATCGCACTCTCCTCACCTGTTCTTCCGTTAGGTCTTTGTCATTGTGGTCGGGCGTCGCGTGGACCAGCCTCCTCTTTCTTTGCCCCGAGAGCGACCACCTTCCTCCTTGTACGTGTCATGGTGGTACCCAAACCCTGCCATATTAACACCGAGAAATCCAGCTGACGCCTCGCGGAGTGATTGAGTTCTACCATATTGACGCCGGGGAATGGGTTTGTGTCCACTTTCATGGCGAACTGCCCAAGGATCAGACGGCCTTGTTCTATCGCCGTTTGGATCTGGCGACGTAACTCTTTGCACTCATTGGTGGTGTGGGTGAACGAGTGATGCCACTTGCGATGGTCTCCGTTCATCTCTCGAAATGGGGATTTTGTGGCCCTCGGGCAACTTCAATTTCTTTTCAAAGCAAATCGAAGATCTGCTCAGCTTTGCTCACGTCGAAGTCGAACCCTTTTGCAGGCCCTTGCTGCTTCACCCATTTGCAGGACACAGGGTCTGCCCCCCGAGCCCATTCAGCCACAGCCACCTCCTGGTCTTGTGTAGGATCATCTTCTTCTGTATCGACCAGGCCTATCAGACGTTTGAACTTGTCTTGGTACAACTCAGGGTGGCGCTGTTCATACATCGTCAGTTTCTGGGCCATGTGCGCCAATGATTTGTACTCTACTTGGAAAGCCAGATCCTTGATGGGTGCTGAGAGACCCAACACTGCCAGCTCGACTACTTCCTTCTCAGTTAAACGAGCTGAGTAACATCGGTTCTTGACGGTCCTGAAGCGCTGGATGTACTGCTACGATTTCTCCCGCTTCGCCTTTGTGCAGGTCTGCAATGCCAGCCTCGGTAGCCTCACGAATGATATTGGATGTGGAACTGCTCTTCCATTGCTTCCAGTCTGAATCAAATCGGTGGCAGCGGTGTACCACCCAAAAGCTGGTCCTGTCAGGGATTGCGCAAAAAAACCTTACGCGCAACTGATCCGATGCCGAAATCATGCCTAGCTGCGCCAGGTATCGGCTTACGTGCTCGATCGAGCTCGACCCTTCTGACCCGCTAAACCTTGAGAACTCAGGGAGCCGATACTTGGGTGGCAGCGGAATCAGATCAAACTCGTTGGGGTACGGCTTTGAATAGCCGATTGTCCTTCTCTTCGGCACGAAGCCGAACTGGTCTCTCAAGATGGTACGGATTTGCTCCACTGTTTGAGCTGCAGGGGCTAGATTCTCATGACTTGTTCCAGTGGCATACTTGGCTAGCCACGCCTGTTTGTCGGCGTCCATCCCAGACATCGCTGCTCCAGAAACTCCTGAAGCTCCCGCCCAGAACCCCGCCAGAAACTCCTGCGGTTGCAATCTGCTGGTGCGTGTCGTTATTGCAGTCCGCACGTAGGTGCATACATATCCATGTGGGATTTCCTTAGGTGGCTCAAACAGAATTGGCAATCGCTGGGTCGCCTCCAACCTTGTAGACGACGATGCCATCGCTTCTGGCGGCTCGAGCTGCAAGTGTGAATGGCATGTGGCCTGTCTGAGCGGTCTTTCTCCTAGTGAGTCCCTAAGTAGGCCCGACGGAGAGTAATGATGTTTCATGATCTCTGAACTACGCGAATCATGACCGCCGAAAGCGTTCACTGTGCTCTCGAATGGCGGTGCAGAGAATGAGCCACCATGTAGTTGACTTCCGTCAGAGCTGCAGTGCGCTCCTCAGGAAGGAATGCAGATCCACCTCATCAAGAGCACCCTCGGGGAGAACCCTCCACTTGATGCCATGCTTACGGGTCCTCTCAAAGAGTCGATGAGATCGGCTTCAAGAGAGCTCGATCTCGCCATACTTCGCCTTGTGCTCTTGAGCAGTTCGTCAATGCGTGGTCGTCATCCCCCATCTCAGCGTCGGATGTTGATGCAGATGTTGTTGAATGTCCCACCGGGCGTGCGAGAATGTGTTGCTGCCAAAACCCACGGCGAGCAGCGACGAGCAACACGAGCGGAGGCTCCAGATGCTGGTGGGCCCTGGTCCCTCGGGCAACGGCCCGCAAAACTCCAGACGCTACGGCTTGGTTCGAGGGCATGCCACCTGACCTATACCTGGTCAGGAAGGTGAAGGATTGCTTCGATTGATTTCCTGCATGGTAAACAAGTATACGTAAAATTCGAGCCGTGACCGGCTCCCAGGTTTCCCTGTGAATCGGCTCCTAGAGACGATTATCCCCATGGTTCTGCATTAGATTCACGATAACATGGGGTTTTGCTTTATCATTACAAGTTAAATCGATCTACGATAGTTTAACGTTTTCACCACGTAACTGGAACATCCTACACGTAATTGAGCCTGATAGATACAAAAGATGTTAGTAAACTAACCCTAGAGGAGGCCTAACAACCGACGTAAAGTCAATTACCGGAACAACTTCTCTAGAACTAGTAAACCACGTCTCTACGTACTACTGGATCGTTCAACCCGTTTGCAAGGCCTGACTACGTAGATATCAAACTAAACCTTGGCGAACAAGGCATAACCATAACAGATCGAATCAACTAAATAAAGATCAATCAAGATGCTACCCTTGCACTTGGGAAAAGGTGCAAAGGTAGCGAGGTAACTAGAGGCAGCATAAATCAAACAATTATAACGAAAAGCACCGATGCTAGCCTCAACAAATCTATGATAGTAGTGTTACTCGCCATCAATAAGGCTTCAGTACGAGTAACACTAAATAACGCATAAGTAAAAATACTGCCTAGATCGCAAGATGCGATCTAGGCAGCATGACACTTACCCGAAAGAAACCCTAGAAACAAGGGGTGGCGATGCGCCGAGATTGTGTTTGTTGTGAACGTGATTGTCCTCCTTTTCTCGATAACCTTAGGTACATATTTATAGTCCGGAGACTCTCTACTTTTGGAATAACTCTACAACTCTATCGTTACCTAAACTGAAACGGAACCTAAACTGAAACGAAACCTACTATGATACAAGATACACGGGCAATTTAGCCCAGATCCACGCACAAGGCCGATTCAACAACACGTTGAATATACGTATCTTCCAAGCCCATCTTGATCACGGCCCATCTCCGTCTTTGGCCAAAATATGGCGATAACAGTGGCATTGAGTGTTCGAAAAGTATTGGTTGAGACACATGGATCAAAAGTGGGATTTGTCCATCCATATGACGGATAGATATACTCTGGGCCCTCTCGGTGGAATGTCATCCAATTGGCTTGAAAGCATGTGACTGGTTCACAAGGGATCACATATCACGGAACGAGAAAAGAGTACTTATCAGTAACGAGGTTGAACTAGGTATGCAGAGATACCGACGATCAAAACCTCGGATAAGTAAACTATCGTGAGACAAAGGGAAATTGGTATCGTATGTAAGTGGTTCATTCGATCGCAAAGTAATCATAGAAATATGTGGGAGCCATATGAATTTCCAGATTCCTCTATTGGTTATTGTTCGGAGAAGTGTCTCGATCATGTCCGCACAATTCACGAACCGTAGGGAGACACACTTAAGGATTCGACGTTGTTTGAGTAGTTATGGAATGATGAGTAAGAGACTGAATGTTGTTCGGAGTCTCGGATGGGATCTGGGATATCACGAGGAGATCCGGAATGGTTCAGAGAATAATATTCATATAAGGAAAGTCATGTTTCGGGGTTGGAGAATGGTTCCGGTGTTTTCATCGGGAATGTTCTAGAAGGTTCCGGAATGTCCGGCACTCCGGAAGGGAAGGGTACATGAATGTGTCATAACAAGTTGGAATGATTGCATCATGTACTAGGTGTCATCGATGAGCGAAATAAAGGGATAAATCAAATCCTAGTTTGAAAAGTCAAACGCCAATTTGAAATGTCAAACGGCTATTTTGCTTGGTGGAGGGAGAGTAGGAAACCTACTTGAGGGAGGAGTTCCTCTCCCTCCACCCGCCAGCCTTGGAAGCCGAGTTGGGGAGGGACTCCCCTCCCCTTGGCCGCCGCCTTCCACCTATATAAGGAGGGGCAGGGCTGCCCCTCCAGACACACAACTTGCACCCCGCAAACCCTAGCTCCAAGCCACGGCCGCCACCACTGCTGCACGCGCCTAGGGCTAAACCCTAGCCGCCGAGTTGGGGCAATCCCCTTGCCCTAGCCGCCGGCCTAGCCTCTTCTCCTTGGTGCGTCTAAACCCTAGATCACCGAGGGCTCTCTCATAGTCCACCATACTCGCTCCGGCTTAAGGCGAAGCCCTGCGAGATCTCCCCTCTACTTCTGGTACCACGCCGTCGTGCTGCCGGAATCACGAGGAGAGTGCTACAACCTCCGCTGCCTGCTGGAACAAGGGAGAGGAAGGTCTTCGTCGAGTACCGAACGTGTGACCGACTGCGAAAGCGCTAACGGAACGCAGCGCCGGAAGGATCGTCTACGCGATCTTGAGATCGAGAAGAGTACGACTACATCACCCACGAGAATCCGCTCTCGTTAAACACTTTGGAATCTTCAAGGGTGAGTTATTCTATCGACTCGTTGCTACAATCTAGTAGATAGATCTTGGCTTGTTTGTTTGTATGCGGTAGAAATTTTTTGTTTTCCATGCTATGAGCCCCTACACCTGCGGCCAGAGCTGATCGATCCACGCGCCGTTTTTGTCCAATAGGAAGCAGCCACGTGGCCCAGAGTTCGTTATAAAAACAGAAATTGATCTATTAGATGTTCAATTTTGTAAAATTCATAATTTTCAAACCACACGTCCAAATTTTGCAAACTTTATATCAATGGAATCAGAAAGACAAGTACATTTCAACCATGCCCTTTGTTTAGTAAATTGCTTCTGTTAAATTGATTGTTTTTGCAGAAACTTGTGTAGGCATATTTTGGATATAAAATTTGTTCTAAAATTATTTTAATGATAAAACCTTTGTCAAATGGTTTGTTTTGAACCTACTGACCCTAGAAATCAATTTGTGGTATCAAAAACTTATTTTGTGAGGCAAAATAATAATCTTTGAATTAAAGCATTTCTAGTCAAATAAAAATGTTATTTATATGTTAAAAATACTTTTTGGAGGAAAATCTTTGGGAAATATTTTAATTTAAACTCTCTGACCCTAAACACAAAGATTTATGTTTTGAAAACATATTTTGTGAACCCTATAAAATTTATTGCTTTGCTAAAGACATTTTCAACCACATAAAATAATTCTTTGATTTAAAAAGAGTTTATAGATAAAATCTTTTGCAAATAGTCTTGCCACTTTTATAAAATGACCAATAAGAGTTTTAGAATGTTTATAACCCATTAGAAATCACTTTTCCAAATAAAACAATCGTTGGCATGCTTGCATGCATTGTTTTGATTCTATTATTTTATGTGATGTTTTTCTTGAATGGTAGATTGAATTTTTGCTTGCTTGATTGAATTGTAGTGGAATTTGAAGAGTGTGAATATTGCAAGATCAAGGAGTGAACTTATATTCTCTACTAAAAAGGCAAGTGATGCTTCATACTTTTGTCCCATTATTTTCACTATGCATTAGTGATATTTCTAAGTAGGACTTGCATGGAATTTTTGCTAAGTATAAACTATGCCATGGGAAATCCTAGTAGAAGAAACCTTAGTAGAAATTTCCTAAGTTAAGATTCCTACTACTATCATGCTTAGCTTAGCTAGTAGAAAACAAGGGTGGAAATATTCATGCTATGAAATATTTCTAAGTCAAGGACTTGTGTTTTGTTTAATAAAACAACTAAGAGAATGAATCACCTGGGTGGAATGGAAGGAATGGTTTGTGTTGAGTGGTTACACAAGGACCATTTCTATGGTTTACCTTGTGTATCTCACTTGTGGAATGCCACCCAGGAACAAAGAGATTTGAGATGTCAAATGTTGAGAAGCTTCAAGTGCAGCCACTTGGCATTGTGGGCTCTGCCTAGATCATATATGTTGCAATAACTTAGCCAAATGGACAGTTGGTGGTAGGGGTTTGATAGGTTGGAACGCGTCCATTCTGGTCTAAGGGAAGGCTTCTGAAAGATCTTGTCTTAGTGAAACCAAGTCTTGTGGGGAAAGTGCACCACCTCTACAGAGTGTAAAATCTAAGTACTTAGCCATGTCACTGGCAAAGGACAATTAGAGCATCAAGACATGGAAGCTATCAAGAATCTCCTCATCCCAATTTCTAAGTTAAAACTTGTGGTTGGACAAGGGTTGAAGGATCACCAATTTCTATTGGGAGATGCCTTGGGTGATTTTTGACAAACAAAAACTTAGTATTTTCAAAAGATAAGGAAAATCTATTTTGAGCAAAGCAAGCTTAAGCTCCACTTAGCCAAATGCATATAGATGATAGACTCCACTATACTACCATAGTATCACTTGCCAATACAATTCAAATGTATTGACCCTTGTGGCTGTAACTTATTATGTTGCAGGTTTGTTTGATGTTAGTGAAGTTTATTGATTAGGATTACAAGTCTATAACCAACATGACTGCCTGTGGCACTTTGAAGATGAAGGACCCCATGCTATTGTTATATTCTGCTGCATTGTAATGAGATAGCCAAATGAGCTATGTAAGATGTAATAAATTATTTTATTCCTGGTTATAAAGTTGTATTATGACCTTTGTTTCTTGATATTACATCTTAACTGTGGATGCTAGCTATTGATCCAGGGACTAGCATTGTAAACACAGGGATCTCTACTTTATTAAAGGTTGGGACCTCTACAACTAGACACTCATCATCCTATGAGATTTGATTGGGC
Organism: Avena longiglumis; assembly: GCA_030063025.1. Taxonomy (NCBI): domain Eukaryota; kingdom Viridiplantae; phylum Streptophyta; class Magnoliopsida; order Poales; family Poaceae; genus Avena; species Avena longiglumis. The sequence goes on from CP125975.1 coordinate 431,460,812, forward strand.
AATACAACAAGATACATAGACCGCCATCCAACTGCATCTATGACTAGTAATCCACCTTCAGGTTATCATTCGAATCCCCTCTAGTATTAAGTTGCAAGCAACGGATAACTACTTTAAGCAAAGTGTGTAAGGTAAACAATACACTTGTTCAATGAACAAGAGATCGTTGTTTTACCCCTGGTAGCAACAACACATCTACAACCTTAGATATTTCTGTCACTTTCCTTAGATTGAATAAAGGCATGAACCCACTATAGAGCATAAATACTCCCTCTTGGAGTCACTAGCATCTACTTGGCCAAGATAGCTACTAGAAACGGAGAGCATGCAAGATCACAAACATCACATACATGATATAATCAATAATACAAAACCATTAATCAATCTGACATAGTAATTTAAATATCCATCGGATCCCCGCAAACACAACATGCATGATTACAAATAGATGATCTTGATCATGAACGGAGCTCACAAGATCTAAACATGGTAGCACAAAGGAGGAGAGATAACCATCTAGATACTACATGAACCCGTAGAACAAGGTGGAACTATGTGGCATCCCGCAAAACCACTACTAGAAAATCGCGTTGAATTTGTGCATTGCATCGTCATCATCATGCATTGTTTGCCAAAATTATGTTTGCAAAGCCCGTGTTGTTTTCTAAACGCCCCATCTTATTCAAACGCCAAAACCCCGGATGCAACCGGATATTTTGTTGTCAAAAACTATTTACAAAATCCGTCGCAATCAATTAAAAATATTAAATTATTTTTGTGCGGGGCAGTCGAACGGGCCGATTGACCCGAACGACCGCCCCAGAAAAACTGAATCGGTCCGTCTTGGACACCCCAGCAAAACCTAAACCTACCAATAATCCTACCCAACCTGCCCAGCCACCTCACCCCAGCCACTAGCATGCCGCCACCTCACCCCTCCTCTTCCCTCTAGCCTATCCCCACCTGCCACGTGCCCCAACCTCTCCCTCACACCCTCTCTCTCCTCTCTCTCTCTCAAACCCAGGCCACACACTCCCAGCCCCACCACACATCACGCAAGCACGCACCCGCCTGCACGCCCTCTCCCCACCCCCGGTCCCACGCGGGACCCGCCAGCCACGCGCGCTGCCTTCCCCCGTCTCCTACCTCCCGCCTGGAGCATCCTCTTCCTCCCATCGCCACCTACCCTCCCCGCTCGCCTCCCTCTTCCCACGCCCGGCCACCCTCCTTCCACCTCGTCCCCGCGCGACCTCGCCCAGGCCCTCACCACCGCCGCCGCGCGCCTCACCTCGCTCCGCCGCTCCGCGTCCCAAGGTCGCCGCCTCGCCCGCCTCAAGCTCCCTGCCCCTCCCTCCGCTCATGGCCGAGCCTCAGACTGCCCGCATGAGCTCGCCTCACCATCTCGCCCTCGCGCGTGCTCCCCTTCTCGAGCCGCCGAGCATCAGCCGTCTTCAGCGTCGCCGGTCGCCGCCGCCCGCCGCCGCTGGCCGCCTCTGCCTGCCTCACGGCCTCGCCGCGCCGGCGACCAGCGACGCGCCCGCCGCCCGGCCGTCGCCTCGAGCACCTTCCGCTGCCGCCTGCCCGATCCACCGTCTCCGGTAGCCGCCGGCCTTCCCCTGGCGCCCTCGCCGCCGCTTGTCTTGGCCGAAGCTCGGCGCCGCCGCCCGCTCCGGCCAGACCCTGCGGGCTCCGCCTCGTCCGCCTCGCCGGCCCCAACCGTCGTCGGCCCCGCGCCGCGACCCTCCACCCCGAGCCCTGCCTGGCACCGCCAAGACCCCGACCTCGAGACGATAAGATCGCCGTCATGGAACCGAACGCCGGGACGTCGATGCGGAATACGCCAAGGCCTACGTCACGGATCCGAAGGCCCCGATCTCGAGGATCCGCAGCCCGAGTTATGATCGCTTTCCCGGAACCGAAGACCACCGAGGCCGTCCCGATCCCGGCAACGGCAACCGTCTCTGAACATCTTCGACATGGAACGCCAAGTCAGCAACCCCGACCAGACCAGCCACCGTGGGACCCCAAGATCTACACCTCGGACTCGATGCCTCAGAGCCGCTCCCGAAGACCGATCACGGATCCGGTGGCCGAGACCCTGAACTCGGAGGTCCTCTCCACGCAACGCCAAGTACCTCCTCCCGGACGCCAAGATCTACAATCGGTCCCCTAAGGCACCGCGACCCCGGCGCGTCAAGTGCCTCGTCCCGGAACGCCGAGTACTACGACATGGATCCGATTGAAGCAGATCCGAAGGCGGTAGATGCAACAAGTACTTCCCCAGATCCGATGCCCGAAGACCCCGGATGCGCCAAGAACTACCCCGATCCGAGAACGACCCCGGAGTCCGAGAACGCTTCCGCCGAACCCCCCGAACCCCAGATCCGTCGAACCCTGAGACCGACCCCGAACCCCGGAACCCAAGACCGTCGAGCCCCCTCTGATGTGTGACCCCTCTTCCTCGAACCCTATTTTATAACATATCAACTTGTCGCATAATAACTGTTCATGCATGCATCCTATCTGTGGTTTGGGGGCCTTCCGCCGATACACCTAATAATTAAATATGGGGCCCATATGTGGGCAAATCTAGTCTCATATCGGCCTCATTTAAATTTGTGTAGCGAACCCGGTGCTATCTTCTGACATGTTAAGACAACATTTAAATTGCGGGGTATCTAAACAACTTGAACCACCTAAATAATTGTCGGGACCCCGGTTCCACTTAATCTTGACCTAAATGCATCGCACCTTGCCATGCCATACATCATACATGCATCATGCCGATCTTCTGCCGTTGTATTAAATATTGCATCCGTTGTTTCTTCTAGTGTTTTGGTTCTTCGCGGATAAGGCCGTTGAGTTGATGTGAGCTTCGCCCCGATCATCGGTGGAACCTTTCGACAATGTTTTTCAGGCGAGCATCTCCCCCTTTCTACCTATCTTACTTTGCTAGTATTTACTTCCCTCCTGTTGATCTTTGCTATCTGTGTTGCGATGCTCTAGTTCTCGTTCCCGTGATATCCCTTGCAGCAATATACAGCCTTGGACACCTCCTATTACCTGTTGTTTGGTAGATAGCTGGACCCGCGTGTCGTAGTCGCTTGCTCAACTGTTTTGCTTGTCGGCTAGTACCACCCTTGTTGGAGAATTGCCGCATGTTGACGTTGGAGATGATCATGGTTTACTTATTGTTCACTTTACTTTCTGTTTAACAACTAAAATTGAATTAAGCAGAGGCATCGGTGGGTGATAGGTAAGATTTGGTTTCCGATCCCACTTGTGTCCGTGGGACCCGAGTTCTTGACACTGTTCGAGATCGAGCGCTAACCACATGTGGGGAGATATGGGCCCCCATTGATAATTACCCGATTTCAAAGTATTGTCTTGGGGCCACAAGTAGTTTGGGGCTTTATTACTATCCTGTACTTATGCCATGCTTTATCGCTTTATTTACGATTGTGCAGGTACGCACATCTATCGCTTTGAAGCGGAATGTTTCGGTGTCGACAGTCCCGATTGGGGACTGCCGTCGCTCACAGCCATTGACGAAACCCTAAGTCCGTCTCGAGACCGGCCGACTTGCTATGGTGTACTTAGTGGGGTGGCCCCAGTGCTTGCTTTGGTCCGGGAGCCGTGACTTAGGCCCCGCCGACATACCGATGGGTGTATGTTAACCGATCCGCAAAAGGGTCAAGTGCTGTGGATACTTTGGTGCACCCTGCAGGTTAAATCTTTTCGAGAAGCCGTGTCCGCGGTTACGGACGACTTGGAGCATAAGTTGTCGATCATAGACAACTATAACTAAAGTTTACTGTTTAAATTGACTTGTTTCGATATGATTAGTAATCGCTTCACTACAACGGAATGGCTAAGTAAAAGTACCAACAATCTTGGGTTTTGGGGTTATCTCATGATAATTGTATCGACTAGTAAGTGTTGCCACTATAAGTAACGATTAACTAAAAGTGCCCATCGCTTACTTTATCGTGACGATTACCTAAACTCGACTAGTAAAGTGCCACAACTATAATCGAATAATTAAAGCGCCAACCGTGTGAGTTCCTCGGTTGACTTCCTCGTTGGTCTCGAGGGGAAACGCCAGGACGGGTTTGTTTGATGCTAGTACCAGGTTGGATCCGAATAGTCCTTTCTCACCCCTCTCTGATAGCCGCCATTTGTATCGAGTCTCTATAGGTTGTTTAGTGCATGCCGCCACAGATCCACCATACCTATGTAGGCGAGGACCGCCGATTCTAGCCTCGCTGCAATGGCCTCAAGATCGACGCCCTTCTTTTTCCTTTGCCCTTTGTCGGCACCCTTTTGTTTAAGCAGGTTTTGAGATCGACGCCGTTAGGTGGTTACCCTTCCGCTTGGCTCGGGCAGGTTATGGACGCCATTGGTTATTCTTCAGGCTCTTAGCCCCATTTGCTTCTTGTCCGTAGTCGGACGCTCACCGCTTCAAGGTGATTTGGATCTTTGTACCGTATTGTATTCTTGACTCTTTGAGTCATTGTTGTATATATCTGCTCTGTGGGTCCCATCGAGGACTGTGTAATGTTATTACTTTGTTTTTCCACCGCATTTAAAGTGCTGGTGGGCACCTTCAATCGCTTCTATGCGGGTTTGGCGAATTTTTTGAAACTTGCATAGGGATTCTCGAGGGTGTTACAGAGTGGTATCGAGCTCAGAGCTATGATACCCCACAAGTCCAGCCTGTAGGATAACCTAGCTAACGGCCGAAGTAGAGTGTCAAAACTATTTTCGAAAATCGGTTGGATAGTTCTGATTAGGTCTGATTTTACTCCTTACCCCCTGCTGTTCTTCTCTTACCTCGACGTGTTTTAAATCTTCCCTCATCTCTTTCTTCGAGTCCAGGAATTCCCGTGGTTGGGTTTCCGTCGTGCCTTTAGGTTTTCGCTTCCTCCTTTGGTAACGGTGTTCTACCATCCGGTGTTCAAGCTGCCAGATGAATCCGTCTACGGTGTTACCATCCTGTATTCCTTGTTTGTTCCTTCCGGTGTTTTCCGACGCGACGATATCCTCTACGCCAGCTCTGATGCAGAGTCTGCATCACTCCTTTAATCCGAACCTCGCTTGTCGAGATCTTCAGTCTGAATCCGAGGGTTGGTTGCATAATCTATCTGTTCGTGCACAGGGTAATGTTTTGAGTGCGGGATGGAGTCGCGACCATACCACTACTCTTCTCATTCGCTTGTGTACATTGAATGGTGGACCGATGCAATTTTACTCCTTCCATGGAAGCTAGAGGTGGCCTTACCTTTAACTTCATCCGTTGTCTATCCGGAGTGCTCTCTCGACGATCAGCGACAACGACCTCTTGTTAGTGGTGTCGCGAAGATCTGCACGAAGCGAGAAGATTCAGAACGCCGACCTTCCTTCCGGTACCATGAGGCGGATCTCGAGGGCGAGATCCCTTGTTAGTGGTGTCGAATTGTGGCATCCCGCAAAACCACTACTAGAAAATCGCGTTGAATTTGTGCATTGCATCGTCGTCATCATGCATTGTTTGCCAAAACTATGTTTGCAAAACCCGTCTTTGTTTTCTAAACGCCCATCTTTATTCAAACGCCAAAACCCCGGATACAACCGGATATTTTGTTGTCAAAAACTATTTACAAAATCCGTCGCAATCAATTAAAAATATTAAATTATTTTTGTGCGGGGCAGTCGAACGGGCCGATTGACCTTAACGCCCAGAAAACTGAATCGGTCCGTCTTGGACACCCCAGCAAAACCTAAACCTACCAATAATCCTACCCAACCTGCCCAGCCACCTCACCCCAGCCACTAGCATGCCGCCACCTCACCCCTCCTCTTCCCTCTAGCCTATCCCCACCTGCCACGTGCCCCAACCTCTCCCTCACACCCTCTCTCTCCTCTCTCTCTCTCAAACCCAGGCCACACACTCCCAGCCCCACCACACATCACGCAAGCACGCACCCGCCTGCACGCCCTCTCCCCACCCCCGGTCCCACGCGGGACCCGCCAGCCACGCGCGCTGCCTTCCCCCGTCTCCTACCTCCCGCCTGGAGCATCCTCTTCCTCCCATCGCCACCTACCCTCCCCGCTCGCCTCCCTCTTCCCACGCCCGGCCACCCTCCTTCCACCTCGTCCCTCACGACCGCCAGAGCCCTCACCACCGCCGCCACCTCGCTCCGCATCGCCGAGGTCGCCGCCCGCCTCAAGCTCCTGCCTCCTCCCACTGCCGAGCCCCGCTGCCCGGCCATGGCTCGCCCGACCACCATCTCGCCACAGCTCCGAGCCGAGCCGCCAAGCATCAGCCGTCTTCCGCTGGGTCGCCGCCGCCGCCCTGCCGTCTGGCCGCCGCCTCGCCTGCCTCGCAGCAGCCCGCCATGACTGCGGCCGCTACCGCCTGGCCGCCTGCCGCCCGAGCACCTTCCGCCGCCGCTGCCTTGCCACCGTCTCCGCGCCTCGCCCTGGCCCCCCTCACGGCCGAAGCCGCGGCTCGCCCGACGCCGCCCGGCCAGACCTGGCTTCGCCTCGCTCCGCTGCCCCAACCGTTGCCGCCCGGCCATGACCTCCACCGAGCCCTGCTCGCACCGCCAACCCCGACCTCGAGACGATAAGATCGCCATTATGGAACCAACGCCGACGTCGATGCGGAATACGCCAAGGCCTACGTCACGGATCCGAAGGCCCGATCTCGAGGATCCGCAGCCCGAGTTATGATCGCTTTCCGGAACCGAAGACCACCGAGGCCGTCCGATCCCGCAACGGCAACTGCCTTCTCAACATCTTCGACATGGAACACCAAGTCAAGAACCCCGACCAGACGCCACCGTGGGACCCCAAGATCTACACTCGGACTCGATGCCTCGAGCCGCTCAAGACCGATCACGGATCCGGTGGCCGAGACCTGAACTCGGAGGTCCTCTCACGCAACGCCAAGTACCTCCTCCCGGACGCCAAGATCTACAATCGGTCCCCTAAGGCACCGCGACCCCGGCGTCAAGTGCCTCGTCCCGAACGCCGAGTACTACGACATGGATCCGATTGAAGCATCCAAGGCGGTAGATGCAACAAGTACTTCCCAGATCCGATGCCGAACCCCGGATGCGCCAAGAACTACCCGATCCGAGAACGACCGAGTCCGAGAACGCTCACGAACCCCGAACCCTGATCCGTCGAACCTCGAGACCGACCCCAACCCCGAACCCAAGACCGCCGAGCCCCTCCGATGTGTGACCCTCTTCCTCGAACCCTATTTTATAACATATCAACTTGTCGATAATAACTGTTCATGCATGCATCCTATCGTGGTTTGGGGCCTTCCACGATACACCTAATAATTAAATATGGGGCCCATATGTGGGCAAATCTAGTCTCATATCGGCCTCATTTAAATTTGTGTAGCGAACCCGGTGCTATCTTCTGACATGTTAAAACAACATTTAAATTGCGGGGTATCTAAACAACTTGAACCACCTAAATAATTGTCGGGACCCCGGTTCCACTTAATCTTGACCTAAATGCATCGCACCTTGCCATGCCATACATCATACATGCATCATGCCGATCTTCTGCCGTTGTATTAAATATTGCATCCGTTGTTTCTTCTAGTGTTTTGGTTCTTCGCGGATAAGGCCGTTGAGTTGATGTGAGCTTCGCCCCGATCATCGGTGGAACCTTTCGACAATGTTTTCAGGCGAGCATCTCCCTCTTTCTACCTATCTTACTTTTATAGTATTTACTTCCCTCCTGTTGATCTTTGCTATCTGTGTTGCGATGCTCTAGTTCCCGTTCCCGTGATATCCCTTGCAGCCATATACAGCCTTGGACACATCCTATTACCTGTTGTTTGGTAGATAGCTGGACCCGCGTGTCGTAGTCGCTTGCTCAACTGTTTTGCTTGTCGGCTAGTACCACCCTTGTTGGAGAATTGCCGCATGTTGACGTTGGAGATGATCATGGTTTACTTATTGTTCACTTTACTTTCTGTTTAACAACTAAAATTGAATTAAGCAGAGGCATCGGTGGGTGATAGGTAAGATTTGGTTTCCGACCGCCCACTTGTGTCCCGTAGGACCCGAGTTCTTGACACCTGTTCCGAGATCGAGCGCGCTAACCAGGTGGGGAGATATGGGCCCCCCATTGATAATTACCTGATTTCAAAGTATTGTACTGGGGGCCACAAGTAGTTTGGGGCTTTATTACTATCCTGTACTTATGCCATGCTTTATCGCTTTATTTACGATTGCGAGGTATCGCACAATCGCATCTTTTGGAAGCGGAATGTTTCGGGTGTCGACATCCCCGATTGGGGACCCGCCGTCGTTCACAGCCATTGACGCAAACCCTAAGTCCGTCTCGAGACCGCCGACTTCGTTCGGGTGTACTTAGTGGGTGGCCCCGGTGCTTGCTTTGGTCCGGGAACGCCGTGACTTAGGCCCCGACATACCGATGGGTGTATGTTAACTGATCTGGCAAAAAGGGTCGAAGTGCCTGTGGATACTTTGGTGCACCCCTGCAGGGTTAAATCTTTTCGAGAAGCCGTGTCCGCGGTTACGGACGACTTGGAGCACAGTGTCTGATCATAGACAACTATAACTAAAGTTTACTGTTTTAAATTGACTTGTTTCCGATATGATTAGTAATCAGCTTCACTACAACGGAATGGCTAAGTAAAAGTACCAACAACTGCTGGGTTTTGGGGTTATCTCATGATAATTGTATCTGACTAGTAAGTGTTGCCACTATAACAGAACGATTAACTAAAAGTGCCCACTGCTTACTTTATCAGGACGATTACCTAAACCTGACTAGTAAAGTGCCACAACTATAACTGAATAATTAAAACTGCCAACTGTGTGAGTTCCTCGGTTGACTTCCTCGTTTGGTCTCGAGGGGAAACGCCAGGACGGGTTTGTTTGATGCTAGTACCAGGTTGGATCCGAATAGTCCTTTCTCACCCCTCTCTGATAGCCGCCATTTGTATCGAGTCTCTATAGGTTGTTTAGTGCATGCCGCCGCTGCCGCTCAGTCCACCATACCTATGTAGGCGAGGACCGCCGAATTCTAGCCTCGCTGCAATCGCCTCGATCGACGCTCCTTCTTTTTCCTTTGCCCTTTGTCGGCACCCCTTTTGTTTAAGCAGGTTTTGAGATCGACGCCGTTAGCAGGGTTACCCTTCCGGCTTGGCCTGGGCAGGGTTATGGACGCCATTGGTTATTCTTCAGGGCTCTTAGCCCCATTTGCTTCTTGTCCGTAGTCGGACGCTCTACCGTTTCCAAGGTGATTTGGATCTTTGTACCGTATTTCTGTATTCTTGACTCTTTGAGTCGCTGTTGTATATATCTGTTCTGTGGGTCCCATCGAGGACTGTTGTGTAATGTTATTACTTTGTTTTTCCACCCGCACGAAAGTGCCTGGTGGGCACCTTCGAATCGTTTCTATGCGGGTTTGGCGAATTTCGCTGAAACTTGCATAGGGCCGATTCTGAGGGTGTTACAAACTACTCACGCTTCATACCGGAGGCTGGCATGATGATGAAGAAGGCCTCCGGAATGATCTCCCCTTTGGCAGGGTGCTTTGAAGAGCTTCAGACCCCCCGATCTAGGGACGATGGTGGCAGCGACAACGGACTGTTTCATGGAAGATTGATCGGGTACTTAGGGTTTTGGTATCGGGGGCTTCTTATAGGCAAAGAGGCGAGACGGGGGGCACCCAGGGTGGCCGCACCCACCCAGGCGTGGTATAGGGTTAGCCGCGTGTCCAGGGGGTGTGACCCCCTGGTGGCTCCCCTCCGTCTCGTGCTCTGCATCCGTGTTCCCCACGGTAAAATATTAACTTTGGCTTTTGTCCCGTCCAATTCCGAGAATATTGATTTTCTGCCTTTTCTGGAACCAAAAACAGAAGAAAACAGTCAACTGGCACTATGGCATCTTGTTAATAGGTTAGTCCCAGAAAACATATAAAAATACCTCAAAGTATAGACAAAACAAAGCAAAATAGATACTAAACAAGCATGGAAAATAAAAAATTATAGATACGTTTACGACATATCAAAATGCATCGTAACTCTCCTTACCATCCGGTCTACCTCGTGTCACTCTCCCTTGTCTCACTCTTGTCAAATCACGTTGGTAGTTCAAGTGTTGTCGGCTCATCCTTCTCAATGGCGCAAGGAAGATCCGGACAGCGACATCGTCCTTGACAGTGACCTCGACCTCTATCTCGACAGTGAACTCGACATGAATGCATCGTTGAAGTCCCTCTGTGTCACTACCTCAACTTCATCCTCAGCCGCTCATTAATGGCGGTAAGCCCAACTCTGAGTATTGTATTTGTAGATATGCATGTACATGGTGCGTGGATGCGTTATGGATGGCATGGATTATAGATCTAATTAGGTAACCTGTGTGGTAGGGTTTACAATTTTGATTAGTACCATTAGGGTCAGATTGGGGCCACTACGTGATAGATTGTTGCCTTTTTTGTGGTCTGTCGCCTCGATTTCACTAGTTACGATTTGATGGATTAGATCTAGGGTGTACCACCCAACATTTAGGACTAAATGAAGGTAGTAGTAGTATTTTGTGCATTTGCATACATGTATCTGAAAATGGGAGGAAATTTTGCGGAAAGGAAGAAGTAATTCAAAATTGAGTATTTAGGATGAATATTTCAATTCAAATGAAAAGAATACAATCATGTAAAAATCAGAATATTCTTTATTACTTAAGGATTAAATTCTTATTTTACAAAGTCATAAATAAAAAAGATAATACAATAAGAAAATAAATTACAAATAATTAGGAAAAGTAAATGAATACACTTTATTTCATTATTAATTAGGAAAAGTTAATGCAGTAGATATTCATAGGAAGAGGCCATCATCGGCGGATAGGTCGTCTTCGCCGGAGTCATCGTCATCATCGGAGCCTAAGCCATCGAAGTCGGATCAGTTATCGTCTGAATCAGTTAGTTGTCAAGATAATCAACAAAACATTGATCGCTAAGTTTGACGTGTGGTGAGTGGACTACTGGAATATCATGTGCGATGTACACGGCAATTATTTTGGTCGTTATCTTTTCAGATGTTTTTTAGTAGCAATGAATATTGTTTTGCATCATCCACATAGCGTTGATAGTTCGTCTTTCGCTATTTTTTCAACATACTTGTTTTATGGCCATGCATTCCATTTTGCATAATCGAGTCTATTTTGCATAGTCTAGTTCATGTTTGTCTTCCTTTCTTTTCTTTCCGCAATAAAAGAAGGCATGAAGTGTAACATAGATAACAAAACCCTTTTTAGGGAACACAACACAATAGTTAAACAAAGGCACACACAACAATAAGTGAACATAGAAATAATCGATCCAAAGAAAAAGACATGAAACATTAATTTTGATATCTACTTTCTGACAATGCTATTACATTGCTCATACCAAGATAGGGGAAAGAAAAAAATTAAGAAAATCTATAGAACCCTATGCTATAGTAACCTAGGACTAAAGCAACCCTAAGCTAGACTCTACATGCGGCTAAGCGGTACCAGAGGGCGAGGGTCTCTGCTACCAGATCGGCTCCCGCCCGCGAGAACCCGCGTCAGGCGAGGGTTTCCGCTGCCACATTGGCACTCGATGGGCCCCATGACCCGACGGGGGCGGAGCGCCTGTCTCCTAATGCCTCTCACGGAGCGTGATCCCGCAAGCATCCGCTTATAACAGGCCCAGGCCATGCATGCGGCCTACCATCCATCCACGCGGGCAGGAAAGGGCGCGTGACCTCTTCCCGACAAGGAATCCCGGGCCACAGGGCCCGACTCCTAGGAGATTTGGGCTCCATTGCAATGTCGCGACGTGTCCTCCTTGTCGTCCGTCCCATGGCCAGAAAGAATTGGGACAACTTGTATAGAAGATTCGGCCGAAATTTTCATGTGTTATTATTGACTTGGATTGCAAAGTCTTTATGATTGAACAATAAAAAGAAAATTATAACAAATGATAAATATAAAAAGTCCTACATAAATTCCAAAACTATTTTCTTGATCTTCTGATTCTTTATTTCTTCTTGATATTGATCCCTACAAAATACAACAAAAAGGCAAACAAAGAATAATAGAAAAGAGAGATTATGGGGTCAGTATTAGTCACATACTAGGCATAGAGTTGCGATGTTAAATTCATCATGGAGTTAAATTAAATGGGGCCATTTTAATATTTTTCTTATTAAATATATTTCTTCGGCCTTTTGCATCATAGGCTAGAGCAAATTCATACTTGGAAAGTTAAAGAAAATAGCCAAATCAGAGAAAATATCCTCACAACTGAACTGATCCACATGGATAAGATCTAGCTCTGGAAACTTGAACCCAAGGGACCCTACATGTAAGCATCTTACAACACTACATGTACTATGTGTGTTGTTAACACCGCAGAGAAAGGAATAAGCACATAAAAGAGCTAGTCAAGCCATAGCTTAGTTACCACCACAACCACTAGCAGCACCAGGAGAAGCAGGCTAGTAGCACAAGGAAAAGAAGTCCAATGATATAAGGAGGAACAATCTAGTAGCATAAGTAGGAGTTGATTAAGATCAACACTAAAAGTAGCATGCCACAACTACTACTTCACAAAAGCAGGTTGCTACACTAAGACCAACATTAGTATCTATTCTTACCATTTTACTTAAGAAAATGTTTTGGAAGGAAATAGAGCTCTCATTTCAACGTAGTAGTGCTATGCTAAATGCATCCTAGAACCTTGTGAGGCAGTAATGACATCTTTTATTATCATATATTAAAGCCTCCGCCTATGCATCACTGGTTGGGTCTTATCACTTCTATGCACATCTATACAAGCAGCACATATAATTTGTATATACAAATATCTTAGGACATTAAGCTAAAAGCAGCAGATTATATAAACCATGATCATGCTATCGTGCACACTCTAGAGAGGCACCACAATAGCAAGACCATAGACAAAGACGCCACTAGGGCAGTGAATCATATCACCAAATTATCAGGCCATGAGCACATCTGCAAGCAAAGGAAATTGTCCTAAATCATTTTCTTACTCAACTTTCCTAGAAATCATTTCTTTGCTTAGCATGTGATGCATATAAATGCATACATGAAATTTGTAGATTATTGTATTAAATTCCTTATTATTTAGAAACTTTATTATATTTATTGGGACTAACCTATTAATAGTTGCAAAAGTGCACAATTTCTTGTTTTGCACTTTGTTGTGTAGGAATTTCATAAATATGGAAGAAGATCGCTTATTATGGTGAAAATGGGAGTTTCCTGAAATCTGTGTCTGTAGAACAATTTTCAAAGATGCCAAGATTGTTTTTCAAAAGATGACGTCTAATGGAAAAACTTTCAACATGAAAGTAGTTAGAAATTTTGTGATAATTCTAATTGATATAAAATGCATCCAAAAAGGAGGTAATAAGCGACCTACAAACCTATTTTATGGAAGGATACATAATAAGTTTTGGGATTCCGAAATTTATGAAGGGATTAATCATAACTCTTCCCATACTTGATGGATTCAACCATGGGTCGGTTTGTTGGGATCCTAGGGATAGAAAGAAGGCCTAGGAAGGTTCTAGAGGTGCCCAAGATCCCTTGGATCAAAGGGACTTCTATCCCATGGATTAGATTGCATCTCCACCACTATACATTGAGGGGAAACTCTACTGTTGGAGGCATCTTGTCACATTCCAAAATTTTCCAAATTTTGAAATGTGAAAAATAAATAGACAAAATAAAAATTTGTTGAAATTTAGGGTGAGAAGAAACTTTTTGAATCCAATTGGAAACCTTCAAACCTATTTTGATCAAATAAATCCTAAAGGTATTTAAAAGGATAAACAATTAATAAAGAAAATTTTGATAGTTGGAATTACTATTTTAGATCTTTTAAATAAAAAGATTTGTTTTTCAAAAGCAAAAGGTAGATTTATAAATAAAGATTATTTCTTAAAGCCAAATTAAAACCTTGGCCAAGCTTTGAAATAAAACATTTCTATTTGATAAAAAGAGTAAAGGTTTAATTAAATAAAATAATGAGGATTTAATATCCAATTTTATTAAAGTAAAGGCTTTGACATTTTACACTAAAACTTGTTAAAATTATTTTTAACAAGATTTCCAAGTGTTTTATATTTTCAAATAAAACCTACTAAAATGATTTTGGTATTAATTAGATTTCAAATGGAGATTTTAATAAATCAAATCCTATTTGAATTAATAACTAAGGACTATTTTATTTAATTATTAAATAGATCCTAAAAGGATAAAAGTGTTATTTTATTTTGGACTTTGAATTGTGTTGTTAAACAGAACTAAAATCAATACAAAGTTTAGCAAAAGTTTGAATCCATTTGTTGTTGAATTGTTTGATTGAAATTCAAAACGGAAAATCAAATAGAAAAAGAAAAAGGCAATCAGTATAAAAAAATGAATCGGACCAAACCCAACTGGCCAGCCCACTAAGCCCAGCAAGAGCCCACCCGGCATACCCCACGTGCGAAACGTTTTCACCAGGAAAAGAACCCACACAGCCACTGACGTAGAGAACCCACTCCCACTCTCTCTCCCTAACTGACAGGCAGGCCCCACTCTTTCCCCCTCCACCTCGCTGACAGACAGGTCCCACCGCCACCTCACCGTCGTCTTCAACCCCAAAACCACGCCCCTGTCGTTGCTGCCGCGTTATTGCCGGCGTCAATACGCTTAATTGCGTGACTTAATCCCCGCCGTGACCACGCAAACTTAAGAGCACGCCTCTCCTCTACTTTTCCCCTCACTCGCCTCTCCCTCTCTGCCCCCAGGCTAAGCGAATCGAGAGCTCAAAACTTTCTGCTCCGGCGACCTTCTCCAGCAAAATCCGGCGAACCACTGCCACCCCTCACCTCCTTCTGCACGCTAGCACATTCACCATCGCCAGGCTCACCCGCCCATAGCACCAGTTCGCTCCAGGCCCGAAGCTTCGTCATTATCAATCGAGCCGCCGCGTCGTCCTTTTTTCCGCAACCTCCTGGTAAGTCTCGACCTCCCCAGCACCTCTCAGTGATGCTCCCTTACTCGCGACCCTCGTGCGCACCTAACCGTGCCTCTCCTTTGCCTTAGCGCAGTCCCGAACGACGCCAGCAACGTCAACCCGAGAGCACCGCCGCCCGCACCAACTCCGGTGAGCGATTCCTCCTGTCCCAGTGCGCCCCTTGTCTCCTCGCGACCACGTTGAGAATCGCCATGATCCCCTAAGCACGGTGAGCTGTTTCCCCCTCTTCCTTGCTTCCTGTATCGTCGGCAAGCTCGCCGCCAGAGCGTACGCCGCCGCCAGCCGCCGCTAGCGCCGCCCAACCATGGTCAGAGGAGCTGAGTCCGTTAGATGTTGATCCTGCGGCTGAGATTAGAACTAGACGAAAGGGTACGAGTTGATCTGCGCCGTGCAATCTAAATAAAATCCTACGGTTCGCAGAGGCCGATCCGCACGAAACGGTACCGGCCAATAAGGACACGCCGCGTGGCACTGGTTTGATTTAAAATAGAATTTGGAATCAGATTGATATGCAAAATTGTAAAATTCATAACTTTAAATCTACACGTCTAAATTTTGCAAATTTTATATCAATGGATTCAGTAGAACATGTACTTTGCAACCATGCACTTTGTTTAATGTTTTGCTTCTGTTAAATTGGTTGAATTTGTAGAAACATGTGTAGGCTTAATTTGAATATAAAAATTGTTCTAGATATAATTTTAATGTGTTATCTTTGCAAAATTATTTGTTGTGAACCTGCTGACCCTAGGAATCAACTCATGGATTTAAAAATGAATTTTGTGAAGTTTAGGAATAAATACTTGAATTAGCTCATTTCTAGTCAAATAAAAATATTGATTTTGATATGGAAATGATTTTTGAGTAAAACCTTTGAGAAATGTTTTGATTCAAACCTTCTGACCCTAAACACCAAGTTTTGTGAATTAACAACTTATTTGGTGAACAATATAAAATTATTGCTTTGCTAAAAGATTTTCCACCACATGAAATAATGGTTTGATTTAAGAAATGGTTTATAGATATAACCCTTTTGGAAATGGTTTTACCACTTTAGTAAATGACCACTTTGAACTATATAATGTTTAGAGCCTAGTAGAAACCACCTTTGCAAATAAAAATATATTTTGCATGCTTGCATGCATGACTTTGTTTCTATTATTTTATGTGTGATGAATTGTTTGAATATTGGTTGGAATGCTAGTTGAATCTATGTTTTCTTGATTGATTTGTAGTGAAGTTAGAAGAGTGTGATATTAGCAAGATCAAGAAGTGAACCAACATTCTCTACCAAAAAGGCAAGTTACACTATCATCCAAGTCCTACTATTTTCATTACACTTAGTGGATTTTTGAAACATGCATGATAAGGTTTACTATATTTTATGCTATGCTAAATCCTAATAGGATACCCCTATATATTCCTTAGTGGAAACATTGTAGTTGTAGTATGCTTAGCCTAGCTATATATTTGGGATGGGATACACGTTATGATTATATGAAGTATTGAAAAGACTTATGTTTTATATAATAAAACAAGTACTCAATGAACCACCTGGGTGGACAAGGATACTCAAGTTTTGGACAAGGTGGCAACAAAAGGAACTATGTTTATATGGCAATCTCTTTTTGTTGTGCACTAGAAGAAAATCACCCAGGGACTTAGAGATTGAACATGTTTCTCGTACAGTGGCTTCTGTGTACAGCCACATGCTAAATGGGCTCTGGCTTAGTCAACTACATAGTGGAGACCCATGCATTGGCATCTTCAGGTTAACTAGATTTGTGCTAGGGAACTTGGAACCCTACATTGGTGCCTGGTAGACAAGCTAGCATTGTGTATTGGGAGGAATCCTATGGAAAGACTTTGTCACATTCTCAATCTGCCAGTACTCCATCTTGGTGAGTACTTATCCAGCGGCCACTGGTGGCATCAAGATGAGATTGTGTCATGTGGGTAAATTGTACAACTTCTGCAGAAGATCAAATTCTAAGTACTTAGCCGTGTCCCCGGTTATGGACAATACTGAGCAACTAAGGCCTGAAGCTATGGAAGATCTCGACATTCCAATTTCTCAAAGTTAAAAACTTGAGGGTAACAACAAGGGATTAGAAGCACTTGGAGTTTTCCAAGAAGTTCAAAAAGATTTGACAAAGATCAAAAAACTATTTTGAAAAGATAGGACAAAACTATATTGTTTTCTGCAAATGAGCCTAAACCCCACTTAGCCAAATATGCATGTAATGATAGGATCCACATATTTATACTTAGTAGTGAAACTTGCCAATACAATTCAAATGTATTGACCCTTGTGGCTGCAACTTATTATGTTGCAGGTTTGTTTGATGTTAGTGAAGTTTATTGAATAGGATTACAAGTATACAACCAACATGACTGCTTGTGGCACTTTGAAGATGAAGGACCCCATGCTTATAGATATTCTGCTACAATGTAATGTGATAGCCAAATGAGCTATGTAAGATGTAATGAATTATTTTATTCCTGGTTATAAAGTTGTATTATGACCTTTGTTTCTTGATATTACATCTTAACTGTGGATGCTAGCTATTGATCTAGGGACTAGCATTCTAAACACAGGGATCTCTACCTTATTAAAGGTTGGAAACCTTACACATCTATCCATTATGAAGAATGAAAAAAAACTATAAATCTAAAGATGAATGGACTAAAAAAATATACAACTCCTTCGAATAATTCACGATAGTGGGAACAACGGTAAAAAAATCCAAGCCAGGTAAATCATGTTGCGAGAAAAGCACGTGCAGACTGACAAAATAAAGGCAACAGATTCTCAATTTGAAAATTTAAAAGGGACAGATAAAATCAAAAAAGTCTAAAGACAGACATAGAAATAAAAAAATATGAAGTGTGTCCTTCGCTATATGAAAAGTTCATGCTCGGTATAGGTTTACTAAGTCGCTCCTCTATAAAATTTCTAGCTCATTTGCAAGATATCAGTCACACTGCATAGGTTCGTCTCCTCCGAGCAGAAAGGTACTCTTCCTCTTAACTCCCATGGAAAAATTTGTCGTCCCACCCACTATAGAGGAGAAACTATGCCCCCCGATAGTCGATACTCTACATCTGGGCTATCTCGAGGAGGAGGAGTATCTTGGAGGTGGCTCGTGCGTTCCTCAACGTGGGCTACAACTTTCTTCACTTGGGGGCACATTTGTTGTATCATGTTCAGTTGTTGGCGCACAACGACATGAACGTGCGCTTCGTCAATGTTCTAGACGCGCTTTTTCTGTACGATCATTGTTATTATTGCGGCTCCGAGATGGCCGTCTTCACTAAGACCAACGTCTTCACCAACTACGATAGCTTCTTCCTGATGGTCCGCTACATTCACCTACTAAGGTCCGTGGAGCGGCAGCAGGACGCTCCAGACCAGCATCTGGACTAGAACTGTGCCCAGCATTGAGGAGCCAACGAGCGACCTTTGTTGTGTTGTCTAGAGCAACGTCAAGCTCCAAGGGTATGACAAGCGAGAGAGACTTCCCATCTACAATCGTCATCATGTTGTAATAGTACTAATTAGTTTAGCTAGGTAGATGATAGCTCCAAATATTTACACTTTTTATCTAGGATTTTCCATTGATTTTCACCGGGTTTCGTTGATTTTGATCTTTTAACTAATGCTAATATTGCAAGGTAGTGAAACCTTGTTCTATTGTGTCAGCTTTCAGGTATTGGACACTTTTGAAAGATCCAAAAACATTTATGGACTAATTACACTTAATTGAGCAAAACCCCAATTAAAGATTATTCCATGTGAAGGCTCTAGTGCCTTTAACGACGTGTGGTACAGTTGGAGGCTGCCCGTACGATCCACTCATACTACCTTTTGTCGCCTCTGTTATATCAATACAAGCAACTTTTGTGAAGGAAGGAGGACTGCTAGGAGATGACCTCATGTAGGGTTAAGCTAAGATAAAAGGGCAAAGCCCACCGAGATATAAATCGTGCCAAGGCATGACCATACCGAGTTATATAAGGGCCGACCGAATGAGTACCGGGTTACTGTGAGCTAAAGAACATTGGCTTGACTCGGCCGACATATAAGGTATGTCGGCACGAGGTATAGCGAACTTCCTATCTACAGGTACGGGATTGGCCTAGTCATAATAGGCGAGGCCGAGTCAGAAGATGTCTTGCTCTAGAAGGAGAGAGCTAGCCCCAAGGTCATCACTGTGCTCTGTCTCTCCCTCAGGAATCCACGTAGAGCCAAGTGCTACAGACAAGGACCAGAGGGGCAGAGGGATAGAGGATATGTCACGGAGGTGACAGTCCCAGAGTCCAACAATCACATGTCGTGGGCTCTAGGTATTTGTCATTGATAGAAGGGCGACAAGGAATGGGGCGTGCCAAATTACCCTTTTGGGAAGAGCATATGCCCTGAATATGTTGTCCAGCCCAGCCCTAGATGTAACCTGGCCACCCCTTTATAAGGTAAGCCAGGGCCTCCTAGAGAGGGGATCGATTCATTTTACACTTAGAGGGTTCGTGAGTTCTTCTTCCTCCTCTCTCTGATACAGCTCAAGGAGAAAGTGTAACCATTGTTGATCAACGGAAAGATCGTGAGAGTATTCCGTGTGTGTAGAATCCACTACACTATCCCTTCCTAGATCCCACTAGTAAAAATTGTCCCCATATTTAGCCTACCCATGACATCTACCATGCCACCACCACAATAGTTGGCACCAACCATGCATGGGGCCAGCAGCGATGCTAGCTGGAATCAAGATCCGGACGAGAAACTTCATCGCTACCGGCGAGCGCATTGTCTTCGGGCTCATGCAGCGCTTCGACCTGTGGGACTACGTCGGCGACACTGCGCACCACTTCGCCAGGCGCCCTCCTTCGTGCAACGGGGTCTTCATCAACCTAGGCACGCACAAGGTCTATGTTGGCATCAACATCTCCTGCGTCTACCCACGGCGAGTCATCCTTGCGGGAGAGCCTCCCCTCAGCGCTGCTAGCGGTCCGCGTATCATTGTCCCCATAGGCAGCGTTGAGGTGATGATGATGGCACCAACCGCAGGCGTTGGAGCCGGCGCAAGCAAAGATCTAGCGGCAGTAGATCCGGCAGCAGCAAACCCGGCAGAGGCGGATAATGTAACTCCCAGGGTACCTTGTACAAGGGGTCCTCCACTGGAAAGGCAAGAAAAATACTGCAGGAAGAGATAGATAGATTAACTACTCCTATAGATCCTATTGTAGATCCGGCCCGAGCACATGCCGAGCTGGATGAGACCCAGCAGAAAGTGCTAAAGGGAGCCAAGAGAGTAGCAGCTACACAACAGTCACTTAACATTAACTTGTGTGAGTATGCTAGGCAAAATAATCTTAACACTAGCCCAACTCGCATGGATGATATAAGGATGAAGGGAAAGAATCTCCTTAGTGATATTAATAAGGAACATGTTTCAAGGCCAGGTAACTCGTCTGACCCAGGGTTGCCGAGGTATAGCACGCCTACGAAAAACCTAAGGGTTGCAGATGCAGCAGCTGCCGAGATACCTACTCTGTACAGTGAAGCCCAGTAGAGGCAACAAGAAAGAGTGAATGAGCTGGTGCGCATAGAAAACCAGCAGAATGAGGAATTGCTAAAGAACAACCCAGAAAGACCTGGAGATTCCCATATCGTTCATTCGGCTGGAGGTGCTCTAGCAAGATTAGCTGGCGCATCATCTTCACTCGGTGGAGGCACGAGGAGAGACGAGGTGGTAACCTCAGGAAGACAGAACAAGATGATTGTGTCGTATGATGTGGCAGTGGTCGGGAAAGCAAAAAATAGCACAAGCTCGTGACCAAGGAAGTGGCAGCCAAGGTAACCAAAACCCCGACCAAGGTCATGGTGGCCAGCGCAATTCGGTTGGCGGAGGACAACATCCACCCCAGCAACATGAGCCGAGGTATATGCCTCGGCAAGAGCGCAGTGCAGGGCCAGTTCAGCAGAACCCAGAGCAGAACATGTACAATGATGGTTACTCGGCAATGGAGAACGCCGGGTTCCATAGGACGATCACCATGTCCTGGAAGCAAGGATAGGGAACATGAACTTGCAGCCAGATGACGCAAGGTTAAAGTTGGATAGAATATACAGGTCCGAACTGTTGGAAGAACATGGTCCACCTGGTCCGGCGTGCTTTGGACCTCGGATTATGAGGGAAGCTCCTGTGGCACATTTCCAGTTGCCAGGGGAACAAAAACATATGATGGAAGTACAAATCCAGAAGATTGGCTAATAGATTATACAACTGCACTACACATTGTAGGGGGAAACGTCAGATGGGCTATAAGATATGTACCGCAGTTTTTAGAGGGACCTGCAAGGGTCTGGCTAAATAATCTGCCCGCCGGAAGTATCAACTGCTGGTTAGATTTTCAGGAGATATTCGTGAGCAACTTCACAAGCACGTACAAGAGGCCAAACAGACCTCACCATCTCGCCATGTGCAAGTAGAGGCCGAATGAAACATACCGTGAGTTCTTAACTCGGTGGTGGAACCTGAGAAACTCCTGTGAGGGAGTGATCGAGTCACAAGCAATAGCATGGTTTGCACAAG
The DNA here is from genome assembly GCA_030063025.1 of Avena longiglumis. Taxonomy (NCBI): domain Eukaryota; kingdom Viridiplantae; phylum Streptophyta; class Magnoliopsida; order Poales; family Poaceae; genus Avena; species Avena longiglumis. The sequence continues at coordinate 431,482,468 of CP125975.1, forward strand.
GGTGCAGATACACTCAATCACTCTGAATCATTGTGATTGCAGCGAGATATGCCAACTACATTGGCCGAGACAATCAGAATTTCTGACTCATACGTGTTGGGTGATCTGGCTCAGCCAGAGCTTATGTCGGCAGAGAAAAATGAGGAGTAGTACGCCCGTGATGGTGATGGGTCATCCCGGAGAAACGATTTCCAAGGAACGAGGACATATGGTAGGCCAAATTATCGATACAATTCGATTCATGTTGCAACTGTAACCCAAGATCATCTAGGAGCTGGGGGTAATCAGTGACAGAAAAATAGTGTGCAACAGTGGACGCCGAAGAATGACGACAAGAAGCAGTGGAGTGCGGAGCAAAAGAAGCAATGGAAAGAGAGGCTAAAGTACACGTATGACTCTATGCTAGATCAACCCTGCAAGTTTCACACTCCTAATCCGGCTAAGCCGGCGAATCATACAACTCGGCAGTGTGCTTGGATGAAGTTGGCAATGGGCGGAGCAGAACCAAACTAGCCAAATCATAGACCACATCTCACAGGAGGCAATGCTCAGCAGTAGCTAGCTTTACACCCACCACCGTCGAGGTACGAGAACCATGATAGAAGAGAAGTTGTGCACCTAGTGGCAAATCATAACCAGGAAAATAGTGGAGGCCCCGGCCATGGAGGTAGGAATGAGTATAGAGAACACCATCAGGCGTATTGTGTGTTTACCATGGAAGAAACTGTTAGGCAAAGCATGCAGAGGAGACATATAGAAGTGAATGCAATTATGCTGGGTGTGTCGAAGTATATGCACTGGTCGGATCAGGAAATTACTTGGAGTATCAGGGATCATCCCAAGATCATGCTGAAACCCGGATCGTATGCCTTGGTGCTTGATCCGATGTTCATTGGGCCGAATATCAATGTAAAATTCTCCAACGTGTTGATTGACAATGGCTGCAGTATAAATATATTGTACAAGGACACAATGCACAAGATGGGTATCAATAAGAACATGTTGCATTCGACTAAGACTACCTTCCATGGCATTGTGTCGGGGTTGTCTTGTGAGCCAATTGGCAAGATCCGGGTTGATGTGTTATTCGGCAAAAGGGAGAACTACAGGACTGAGAATTTGGAGTTCGAGGCTGTGGACCTGGAAATTTGCTACCATGCACTGCTGGGAAGGCCGGCAATATCAAAATTCATGCATTGTACTCACATCAGTTACTTGAAGATGAAGATGCCAGGACCCCATGGGATTATCACCATTGCTAGAGATTACAGAAGATCGATGGAGTGTGCCTCGGCTGGATCAAATCTGGCTGAGTAATTAGTGATTGCAAGATAAAATGAATGATTTAGGAGGTGGAAGCTTTGGCTCAGTCGTCATAGTTAAATCTGCTGGCACTCGCTAACCCAGATGGAAGTGTGTCATTCTAGCTAACAAAGGACACAAAGAATATTTAGATCGACGACCAGTTCCCAGAGTGCACCATCAATATTGGTGCCACCCTAAACGATAAATAGGAAAGCAAACTCGTCAGCTTCCTCCATGAGAATCGGTATATCTTTGCTTGGTCCACTTAGGATCTGCAAGGTGTGCCGAGGGAGCTGACTGAACACTCTTTGCATGTTAGGCCAGATGCAAGGCCGGTGAAGAAAACTTTATGCCGCTTTGCCGAGGACAGGAGAAAAATATTGGAGATGAGATAGCTTGGCTCCTTGCAGCTGGGTTTATAATAAAAGTGCTTCATCCGGATTGGCTCTCTAATTCGGTGCTGGTAGAGAAGAAGAAAGATGACATGAATGTAGCAGTGGTGTGGCGTATGTGCATCGACTACACCAACCTGAAAAAAGCATGTCCAAAGGATCCATTTACTTTGCCGAGAATAGATTAGGTTAATGATTCGACCGCTGGTTGTGAGTTACTATTATTTGTAGATGCGTACTCTGGTTTCCACCAGATACCATTAAAATCCGACCGATCAAATAAAGACTGCATTCATTACCCCTTACGGGGCTTATTTCTATCGCACTATGCCATTCGGCTTACATAATGCAGGGGCAACATATCAAAGATGCAAGCAAAAATGCTTACACGCAAAAATGTACAAGTATGTGTTGATGATGTGGTAATAAAAACCAAAGAGAGTCACATGCTACTAGATGATATCCTGTAGATATTTGCGAATCTAAGGAGATTCCGAATGAAGCTTAACCCGGAAAACTGCACCTTTGGTGTCCCGTCCGGAAAATTACTTGGTTTCCTCATATCAAGCCGAGGTATCAAAGCAAATCCAACAAAAATTCAGGCGGTTGAGCGCATGGAGCTGCCGAAGTGTCTCAACAATGTCCAGAAATTTACAGGTTGTCTGGCATCATTGAGTTGGTTCGTAAGTCGGCATGGAGAAAAGGCATTAACCTTATATCAATTAATAAAATAGTCGGATAAATTCATCTAGACACCACAAGCTGGTAATGCTTTTCATGAATTAAAGAAAATATTAGCCTCTGCACCTATGTTAGCTTCACCACTATCAAAAAAGCCGATGTTGCTCTATATAGTAGCGATTAACCGAGTCGTGAGTACCGTGGTAGTGGTGGAGCGTGACGAAGAAAGTAAGTATGTACAGACACTAGTAGATTACCTAAGCAAGTACTCTCTGCGTCAAAACAAAACTATCCACATTATCAAAAATGGCATACAACGTATATATGTCGGCAAAGAAACTTAAGCATTACTTTGAGGAACTCCCTATAAAGGTGATATGTGAACCACCAATTGCCGAGATAATCGGAAATAAAGATGCAAGTGGACGAATAGACAAATGGGCAATTGAGCTAGCCCCATATGCTCCATAATTTGATAGATGAGATGCAATCAAGTCTCAAGCACTGGCGGATTTTTTCGTTGATTGGGATGAAATGCAATATGAGCTGCATTTTCCTGATTTGAACAATTGGAGGATGCACTTTGATGGATCAAGATTGAAAACTAGGCTAGGTGTCGGGATAGTGCTTACTTCACCTAAGAAAGTTCAGCTGAAGTATGTGATGCAAATACATTTTGCTGCATCAAACAACGTAGCCGAGTATGAGGCACTTGTTCATGGTTTAAAAGTGGCAAAGGACATTGGCATACATCGAATACAGTGTTTTGGTGATTCAGACCTGATGGTGCAGCAATTACCGGGTCATTGGGATGCACTTGATGCAAATATGGTACTGTGTAGATTTCATGTACAGAAGATACGTGGGTACTTTGAAGGATGTGAATTCCATCATGTGCCTCGGGTAGGGAATGATGCAGCCGATACATTGGCGGAACTCGGCTCATCCAAGCAATCTATCGCACCTGGAATAGCACTTGAACACCTCAGGAAACCATCAATTATACCATCACCTAAATCCGAATCAATCTGTATCCCGGCCAACCCAACATCCGAGGTTGTCCCAATGGATATAGATGGGAGAAATGATCCGAGTAACCTGGGGACTAACTCGGCAAACCCAGGGACTACCTCACAGAACCCGGGGACTGGTCAGTATAATCCGGCAGAAGTTATGTCGGCTGAGGCAATGGAAATTGATGAAGTGGTTACCCCGGCACATGAAGTACCATAATGGGCACGACCAATTTTCAAATTTTTGAAAGATGAAATCCTGCCGAGTGATGAAGTCCTTGCCAGGCAAATCCAAAGAAGGGCAAAGGCCTATACCATTATAAACAACGAGCTATACAAAAGAAGTGTCACCAGTGTCCTGCTGAGGTGCGTTGATTCGGTAGAAGGTCAAGAGATCCTCCTAGATATCCATCAAGGAGAATGTGGAAATCATGCTTCATCTAGAGCCTTAGTTGCCAAAGTATTCCGGCATGGATTTTATTGGCCTAGTGCTCTGCAAGAGGCAGAGGAAGTAGTGAAAAAATGCAATGACTACCAAAGATATGCAAGCAAGATTCATATGCCATCATCCGAGTTAAAAACCATACTTATCACCTGACCATTTGTTGTATGGTGTTTGGACATGGTTGGGACATTTAAGCCGACTCGTGGTGGCATGACCCATATCTTGGTCATGGTTGAGAAATTCACAAAATGGATTGAGATTAAACCAACAAGAAAATGTGATGGGCCCACAGTCATCAGATTTCTCAAGGATATTATCCTGAGGTATGGATACCCATATAGTATCATAACAGATAATGGCACAAACTTCCCTGAAGGAGCATTCGCCCGATTCTACCAAAAAAGTAAGATAATACTTGATGTTGAATCAGTCGCACATCCCGTATCGAACGGGAAAGTGGAAAGATCCAACGGACTAGTACTATTCGGGATAAAATCACGACTCATTGAGCCACTGCAAAGATCACTGGGGTGTTGGATTGAGGAGATCTCTGCCATGTTATGGAGCCTAAGGACAACTCTGAATCGATCAATAGGCTATACACCATTCTTTCTGGTATATGGAAGCTGTATTACCAGCCGACATAGTGCATGATTTGCCTAGAGTCACCCAATACAAGACGCCGAAGTGAATGAAATAACCCTGCAAATGATGTCGATCTACTAGAAGAGGCAAGAGAACTGGTATTGTCTAGATCTGCCATATATCAACAAAACCTCAGACGCTATCATAGCAAGAAAATAAACCCTCGAGTTTTTCGAGAAGGAGATCTAGTGCTTCGGCTTGTGTAGCGCACGACCGACATGCATAAACTATTACCTCCATGGGAGGATCAATTTATTGTGAGCAAAGCATTGCATAATGATGCATACTATCTTATACTAGTAGAAGGCACGTGCTTTGCACGTGTGCGTTACCATACAACTTTGCACGGAATTATATCAGATTTGGGATGGAAGGCAACAGACAAAACGGTCGTTATGTGGAGGGGTTTTGCTCCGAAAGAAGCTCAATAGGCATTTGAAATAGCCGAAGCTAACTTGAGTAAAGATGGCTTGTTTCTACCCATTTTGTAGATATTTATTTATTTAACCTTCTGCCGCATCTCCTGTAAATTTTACACTGGATCGATCTATCAGTATGACTGACAAAATATTGGTGTTTACAACAAAACTGATCGGATATTAAATATAGGCGTGAATCCTAATGTCTTACTGTACCTTGAAACTGATTTGTGCTCATATCATATACAATCAGCTTGTTTAGAATTACAGTACTCCCTCCGATCCATATTAGTTGACTTACATTCATTTAGATATAAATGTATCTAGTCAAGTTTTAGTGGTAGATACATCCGTATCTAAACAAATTTGAGTCAACTATTCGTAATATGGATTGAAGGGGTTAACATAAGGTAGTCAATCCCCCGGTACAAGCTCTAAAGCCTGTCCAGTTACAAACTGAACGTTTACAACAGCTGTGTTACCGTTGTGCCATTGGAGAACACAGGGGCAATAGACAAGTTACTGACAAGCTTCAGGCCGATTGCACAGGTCCTCCTGTAGCTGGGATGCTTCTGTTGTATGCTAAATTTCGCAAGAAAAAATGCACACAAGGAATATGACAATGCTAAAAGAACTTCAAAATTTCTGCTGGTGACAAAAGAGCTTTAACCCACGCAGAACCTTCCTATTAATATCCTAAACTCCTAATCCAAGTGAAGCTTGCATGAGACATCTAAACAAAATATTATGTATCTATCTATAACCTTACTCCCCCAGTCATTATATGAAATTCTAAGAAGTTAGAAAGATTATATGTATTGACATAAGACCTCTATTGTCTCATCAAGGTTGGACACACAGTTTTTGTGTACATATTACGCACAACATCATCTATTGGGGATGCCAGCTGCAATCAAAATAATAACAAAAACATCTACCATAAGCAAAAGATTACAGGTTCTGCAAAGGCCATGCACGTGCAGTGGCAGACCCACATTCGGGTAAAAACAACGCCCAGGTTGGACACACAGTTGTTTCCTTTGGTTAGTCAAGAAAAACATAGTGTAGTACCGTATTATGCACATGGATTACACCAAAACATCTTTGTAGACAATACTTTTTGTGTTTTTTTCCTGATGGGTCAATATCCTTATTTGGTTTTGCAAGTATTCTAGTTGTTTGCCTTGCTATCCCTCTAGACAAAGCAACATAGAGTTGGCCATGCGGTAACACCGGCTCAGGAAGATATACGCCAACATTTGGGATTGTTTGACCTTGAGCTTTGTCGATTGTCATGGCAAAACTTAGGCGAACGGGCAATTGCTTTATTTTAAACCTAAAGGGAAGCATCATCATCTGAAGGATAGAGAGGAATTCGTGGAAGGAACACTCGCTTCCCAGCATATTGACCACCAATAATTCCTACATCAATATAATTCTCTAGAAATTCATTGATAATAAGCTTGTACCTGCATAAACCATTAGAAGGACCAAGTTTGTGAATAGCCTTCCCGCATCATTAGTTCTTGAATTTAACTGTCATGGTGTTGGTTTTGCATTGCTACAACCCGCACCACAAACTCATTCTTAATACTTACGATTCCTTTGCAATTAGGCTTCCCTTTGATCTAGAGTCATTCGCAGATATCTATCTCGATCGTGATAATGCTTACGGTGAGCGTAACTCATTTGTATAACACCTCTGGTTTCAGTTAAATGATTATTCTCCTCTCCAGCGATCGCTATTTACACAAACTAAATCAAGCAAAAGACACAGAAATGGTTATACATGGTAGGGCAAGATATCGACAAAGATGATAATTAGAGTGTAATAGATGTAACATTGGTTCCATTTTGGTGAAGCTGGTCAAGTGGACATTTGTAAAATCTCTGAAAGGATCATTTCATTCTGTTTCATTGGATCTTGCTAGATGGCTTCTGGTGTTTTCTACAACATTCTACAATACAAGCTTTGCACTAATAGAAAAATTCTCACAATAAAAGCAACGATATGGAGTCATTTTGCGTTCAGGTAGCATTGCCTTTTATGATCTACCAACAGACAGCCGTTTGGAAAAAAACACAAACACCTTGCGTGCAATAAAAAACATAGTAGTCCAAAAGGTACAACTAGAACAATCTCCAATTCCCGTGTGCAAATATAGTGACACTCATACCATTAACAAGAAGAATCACGTATGTGGCATTCTCGTTCAAAAGAATCTTCAAAAAACTCACAAGCGACGGGAAGAGATAGGAAGCCAAAACAAGGGACTTACTTCTGGCTTGTGGCACTATGGTCAAATGGTCAGCTACCATGAGACTGAACTCAGCGGTCGTCAAGAAATCTCGAACCTAATGCGAGCCTGCAAGGACCAAGGAGATGGTGGCGGGGCTGCAATGAAGGTGGTGGTGTGGAGCAGAGGCGGCGAGGAGATGGACCGATGGAGGTGGTGGTGTGTGACGGGCTACAAAGATTATCCACGGCTAAAACAGTGTTGCCAGGCAGTGCTTCAGCGTGAGGAGGATTGAGGGAGGTTGGCAAGAAACCGAGTTGCTTCACATTTTGCAAGAGGCGGCAAGGATCGTGAGTTGTGGATTCTTCCAGAAGGGTCAGCGAATTCACCGGTTGGCGGGGATTGGGGCTGGCGAATCCGGATGTTAGCAGCTTTTAGATTGAATCAAATCGATGGATAGTAATTAATTTGTTTTGCTAGTGACGGGTGAACCAGGGGAGAGGAAGGCAGATTCAAATTTCAAAAAATCGTGTACTATAATAGTAGAGATAGATGCTTAAGCACAGGAGAATAATAAGGCGGACAGGTCAGGAGAAGAATCAAAGAGGCCATCGAATGTATCTCTACTTCGTTCATTTTACACTTAGTTAAAGTGTATGTATCTTGAACTCTCATATGTCGGACTGTATGCCGACAATGAGTTAATGAATGAAACCTCAGCACCTCGATTTGTAACTCGAAGACTGCCTTAATAAAATTGTCTCTTATGCATTTACTTCTATATATCAGCTGGCTTAATTTTCTTAATCTTTAGGCCGAATTAGTAATGTGTTGGCAACAAAGGCCAACTCTTCGACTTGTTGCTGTCCAAAAAATAGGCTTCATGGCAAGCAAGAGAAAAGCTAGCGAATGTGTCGTGGTGGTGGCACGGAAGATGCCATGGGTAGGCTAAAGTATGGGGCCAATAGATGCTAGAGGGATCCGGGGAGAGAAGATATAGTAATTTCTACACACAAACGCTCAACAAGTAAATCTCTATTCCTCTCCTCAATGAATACAAGTGCTCCAAGAGCTGTCTCATAGAGAGGAAGAACACTACTACACGAGCCTTTAGGCGTAGAATGAATCGATCCCCATCTCAGGAGCCAGCGTCCCCCTTATAAAGGGGTGTCTTGGTTCCTTCTAGGGCTGACGTGGCAAGCATATTCTTAGAATATGCTTGTCCCAATATGGTAACTCGGCGGCTTCCTTTCCGTGTCCCCCTTCTAAGGGCGGAAATGTTCCAGAGACCTTCACATGCACGCCTCGGGCTCCCTGACTGTCACCTCCGTGACCTTCTTCTGCCCTTCTGCTGCTCTGCTCTTTGTCTTTTGTGCTTGGCTCTGTTTAGATTCCTTCTAGCCAGTGACTAGGGTTTGACTATAGGCACCTCCTTCTCTTGCAAGCTTCGTGTTACTCGGCCTTATCTCACATAACTCGGCTCGGCCTTCACCTGCATTCAAGTTAGTTAGACCCATTCGGCCGACTTAACTCATATGTCGGCCGGATAAGGCGTTACTCATTCTATATCTGTCATGGCCTTGCTTATCTCGGCCGACTCTTATATGACCCGGCCGACACAAGCAGTAACTCGGCTCATGACAAGGGAGATTTCTTTCGTCTTAGCCTGTCTTGACCCTATCCGAGGTCACCTCCCCAACATTAGTCCCCGAAGCTGGTGTGGTCCTGCCTGAAACCTCAGTTTCCCAAGATACTTATCTCTTTCTTTCCGAGTTACTTCTTTCTGTTCGAGGTATCCGTGCATCTTCCCGAGCACGCCTCATCCTACGTGTACCACTCATCATTGTTCTTCTAGTTTTTTGTTCCTCTATAGTGTCCATTGACAAGCTACAGTGATTACTGCGCCCGTCGCGTTGGCGCAGTGACGCCTCGAGTGCCGCATCGGTCAGGAGGCCCTATCCCCTCCTGCGCCGTGTGGTCTTCGGTGTGGTTCCACTAGTTGCGAACGGTTCCGCCGCACGCGTGATTTACACGGTTATCGTGGCGCACCCACGATCCCACTACCGCTAGGACTGCGCGGTTATAAGGAGGGGAACAGGGCTAGACGATTTTACTTTCCCCCTTCGTTTTCCCTTCTTCTTCCTCCTCGCGCCCGTGCCTCTGTTCGTGTGCTGGTGGTTGCGCCATTGTCGATCTCCTCGACGGTGACGCTGCAGTTCTTCTGCTCCGACGACCTCACCGCCGTGCCCTTCTTCGCCGCCTCTGCCGGTGAGTTATCCTACAGCACCGCCGCTAGATTTCCGCCCTAGGCAATCCCTCAGTTTCCTAGATTCCTGGCGGCGGTTCTTCTTCGTTGCGCCGCCACGCTCGTTAGAACCACGACGGGTCCCTACACTTCTAGGCCTTCCCCCGCCGCTAGTTTCTCCTCCGTTGATTCCTCCGACGAGCCCATGTCTAGTTCTGCCAGTGGATCCCTCGTCGATGAGGATGATTTTGCCTCCGGTCCAGAACGGGGTTCTTTGCAGGGTTCCACCATCACTCGCCGTGAGGTAGAGTGGTTAATCAAGACGCGCCGGATCCCTGCCGAGGTAAGCTGTCACTTGCCCGGCAATGAATCCTCTCCAGTGCTCAACGAGGGAGAGTGCGTAGTCTTCATGTCCCATTTTGCTCGTGGGGTTTGGCCTCCCCAGCGATTTCGCTAGGGATTTCCTCGATTACTTCGGCCTCCAGCCGAATCATCTGCCGGCCAATGCTATCGCCTCTTTGTCAGCTTTCATCTCGGCCTCGGAGGGGTACTTCGGCCTCTGGCCCTCCGTACCTGTCTGGTCTAAATTCTTCCAAATCCGATCTAATGTCGTACCGGACAAATCTCGTCACCCTTCCGAGAAATCCCTTACCCAATGCGGGGATGCGTCTATTACACCTCGGAGAAACTCCGAGTTCCCTCGTGTTGCCAGCCTCGAGTCTTGCAAAAAATGGCATAGGTCATTTTTCTATGTCAAAACACCGGGAAAGAAGACAAAATTTGGCTCCCCGCTTTTTCTATTGGCCCCCCTTCCAAGAAGAATTGGAACTACAATCCTAGGAAAAGCCATGCTCTGGCCGAGGCATTTGAGATTCGGCTCAAGGAGTTGATCCGCGCCGGGCTCCGTGGTGAGGATCTGATGACCGCATTCATCAGCAGCCGAATCTTCCCTTTTCAGCTTCGCTCTCACAAGCTTTGTTACATGAGTGGTCCTCTCGATTCCAACCGAGTTTCGATGGTTGCGCTCGACGACTATCACATATATAAGCGTGTCTGAGCTATCTTCAAGACCGATATGCCGGAGGAGTGGGCATGGGGACTGAGGCCATTCACTCGCGGGAATCCCCCTCCTCAGGTAAATTTACGCATTGGTGTTTGCTTCCGAGTCACCTTTGTGACTGTTCTTTTGCTCATCCTACTTTGTTTCTTCTCTCGCAGAGGTTTGCGGAGCAAAAGACCGAGGATGCCGAGGTTCTGGCTCTTCCGTGGACTGCAGATCGGAATACCACGGACAGTGGGGAACCTGACTCAGAAGAGTTTGTCCCTAAGTCGGATGTTGCTCCGGCTCGCGCCCGTGGAAAGACCTCGGCCCACGGGGATGAAGGTGACTCGGACGACGTCCAAATTCTTGAGGTAGTTGTCATGATGCCTATCTCTTACGCATTTCCGGCTCCTACTTTCCCAGCTAATCCATCCGTTCAGGTGCACGACGCCGAGCCTCTTGCTTCTCAAGCTCCTGCTACCTCGAAGAAGCGCACCGCTCCGGCAGGACCCTCCGATGCTGCTCCCAAGAAGCGAGTGAAGAAGTCCGTGCATCATATTCTGAGGCGTAAATGAATATGCCCGAGAGGCAATAATAAAGTGGTTATTATCGTATTCCTTAATTATGATAAATGTTTATTTTACATGCTATAATTGTATTAATATGGAAACGTTAATACATGTGTGTTTAATAAACAAAAAGGAAGTTCCTAGTTATGCCTCTCTTATAAACTAGCTCGTTGATTAACAAGATGATCAAAGGTTTCCTGATCATGGACATTAGATGTTGTTAATAACGAGGTCACAACATTAGTGTAATGGTGTGATGAACATTCATCCGAAGTATAGCATTACGATCAAAGTCATTGAGTTTATATTGCTATAACAACTTACGGAGTGATCCTAATCCTTAGACCATGAGATCATGTCAATCACTAACACCGGAAGAGTTTCTTGATAACATCAAACGTCACACCATAACAGGGTGATTATAAAGATGGGTTCAGAACTACTAAAGTGTTATGTTGAGGCCCATGGGTCGAGAGTGGAATTTTTTCATCCCGATGACGGATAGATATGCTCTGGGCCCTCTCGGTGATATCACATTGATTAGCTTGCAAGCAAGTGATTTGATCACTAGAATGTTATATCATGGAAACGAGAAAAGAGTGCATGTCAGTAACAAGATCAAACTAGGTATGGAGATACCGATGATCGAATCTTGGACATGTAATATATCACGAAACAAAGGGATTAAGATACTAGCATAAAAGGTTCCGACGATCACAAGAAAGTCATCGTTGAATGTGTGGGAGTCAGTATGGGTCTCTAGATTCCGCTTATGATTATTGATCCGAGAGGGGTCTCGATCATGTCCGCATTATTCACGAACCATAGGGTCACACACTTAAGAGACACCGACATCCAATTGGAGCAAAAGTTTCATGCCGAAAAGAATAACACGCGCAGGAATTTATTTCACTAGATACCGAAACACGTTTTTGGGTGAAATTGCATAAAGTGGTTATGCATGTGAAATAGAATTCTAGCAAGGGGTTATTTGTGAATGTTTGTCATTAAATTAATTGACAAAATTCTGAATAAAATAAAAGAGTTTTATTTAATGAGAGTTTGCATTAAATTTGGTGGAAATTTAATGGGAATTTGAGTGGGTTTTTTAGTGGAGGGAACTGGAAGGCATTTGAGTGAGTGGAGTGTCCACCCACATGAATGTGGAAGAGGTGGGGGCAGCCCCATGGCTGGGCGCATGGCCCCTTGGGTGCCCCCCTCTCCCTATAAAAGGAGCCCCCCTCCCTCTCTCTCACTCACACCTCCTCATGAAGGATCTCTCTCCCCCTCTAGAATTTATCCCCCATGGTCTCGGACTAGCGAGATACATGTTCCCGGTGGCTATTCGGCAAGAAAGAGTTGTACTTCCGCTGCATCGCTGGAGCGAGAAGGCGGAGGTTTCTCGGTGCCTCGAACGCAAAGCGAGCAACGGATCTTGTTGTTTTGCGGCGCTAGGACTTCCTCTCGATCTTGAGATCGGCAAGAGATCGTCTACATCAACCACGAGTTTGGACTCGTTAAGCTTTGTCGGTCTTCAAGGGTATGTTCTCTATGGAAATACATTTGCCCGTTGTTTGTATCTAGTAGATAGATCTTGGTACATAGTTGTTCCCATCGTAGGAATTTTTTGTTTTCTATGCTGTGAACCCTACAGTGGTATCAGAGCCGGATCTATGCATGGATACTTTGCACGGGTAGTACACATATGAGTATGTGGGAGATGATGATCATTTTATTGCTTCTTTGTTGTACTTTGGATATTGGTGGCATAGTGGGATGAAGCGGCCCGGACAAACTTTACATGTCCTCGCACATGAGACCTGTTCCACGCTTGACATGCAACTAGTTTTGCATAAGTGGCTAGCGGGTGTCTGTCTCTCCTACTATAGTCAATATCTAATTTGCAACGAGTTGTCAACAATTTGGTTATCCTCGTTGTGGTTCATGTTCGTAGGTAAGAACGGTTCTATGTTTGAAATCCCTAGGCCACGTAAAATTTGCAATGGATAAATTAGAGGCGTCTAGTTTAGATTGTTGTTGGGCTAGTGTTATGATATGGTGATGTTGTAAGTAGAAGTATGAGATGATACTCTTACAACACACATAGCGTGTAAGTTCCATAGACCTTGGCCTTACACATAAAGGTATGATAGAGACCATACCACGGTGCACATGATGGAGATCATATGCGGGAACCATATCATTTCACTTATTAACATGTGATGTTTGATTGCATCTTATATTGCTTGTTTGGCGTTTTATTAGCATAATAAGATGATCCCTCATTTGGATATCAAGATAAGAATGTGTTCTTCCTTAAGTATGCACCGACAATGTTTCGTCGCTTCAAGACATCACGTGATGATCGGGTGTACTTGAATCCACGAGCATATCTCGGGTGTAAGACAGTTACACACGCGAATACTAAGGTTCTTACTTGTCGAGCCTAGCATGTACAGACATGTCCTCGGAACATGGACCGAAAGGTTAAGAATGAGTCATATGTTTTGATATGATGACCATATGGATGCTCGCCTTTGAAGCTACACTGACTCACGTGATGATCGGACTTGGTGTAGTGGATTTGGTTCATGTAATCACCAAAAAGACACGAGGGATGTCGTTTTTGAGTGGGAGTTTATTTCTAATTTGGATTAGTAGAACTCAATTTATCATAAATTAAATCAAAGTGAATTTGCATAATTTGTTGTAGTCATTGGCATTCGTTCACCACCTTATGCTTAGTTATAATTGAGATAATAGAACTATAGAATTCTGGATATATACTTTACGAACTGGTATCGTATTGTGTTGAGTGTCAATATAAAGTTTAAAGTCCTATTGCAAACTTTCAGCAAACGCTGTTTACTCCGGGAAATTTAATAATTGGTATTAAATCGAGAGTAACAATTCCAGTTTTAGTATCTTAAGTATCATGTTTGCCTCCATGATTCTTGATTGTTTTAATATCAAGTTTATCTAGGAGCTGAAAGAATTGTTTCAGAAACCATCATGTGTGGAAGATATAATGATATCTAAAACAATGTTTTGGTTGCAATATGATAGAGTATAATATATGTTCTCATATTGGATGAGAATTTACGAAGGTTGGAGATGCTAGACATCCTAATCATCCAAAAGGGTTCTGGAAAGTAATGTTATACTCACGATTCTCCTTTATAAGCTACAGTAGCTTGATCATGAAAGTCGTCATGATAAGGATCAATAGAAGATGTATGTAAAGTGTTTACACTAAAAGATTACTAAATAATGGATTTTGAAAGAATACCGATCATTTTGATGATGGTGATGTACTTCAAAGTGCAAGTCCAAAGGTATTATTATTTGAATATACATGCTTTGGACTATGTGTCATGTATATGGCACCACTTTTGATGTTGATAGATTCTTTTAAAAGGAAAAGGAAATGCTGAAAGAGAATCTATAAAATATATTTGGCAGAAAAGAAAAGATTGGAAATATCCAATTTAGGTATATAGATGATATACATGTTATGGTTGTATTCTTTGCTTGTTAAACAATGTGGTTCTTGGGTATTGGATACCGAATTGGTTGGTATGAAATTTCATATGGAACAACACAATTCATGAACCACAATGGCCTAAGTAACAAGCAAGAGAATATGTGATGATGTTCATCGAAAACAAATAAACCGTTGTTTGTATTTCTCGTTGACACCAAAGCTTGCTTTCAACATTTGTTTTAATAATAGTTATTTAAATCAGGTATTATGAGAACAAAGGTTGTTCAAATAATTACCGTATTCCATATAAGATGGATGATTTAAAAATCTAGTTGAAGAAATCACATCCATAAAGCTAATGCTAAAATGTCGCAAGACAAATGATTGAAAGATCACTTACGAAGTGACATCGCTGTTTAAATTATATTGGAAAGAAAACATGAAGAATCTCCATATTCATGGATTTTTGGAGTCTTTGATTTGATCAAGTGACGCTTGTGAGACTTTCCACGTGATAATTAAAACTTCGTTCAAAGGCCAAAGAAGAACATTTATACATATCGATGTATGTATTCCATTATGTGTAGTCGTAAGCGATGGGTTTCAACTTCATATGCTTTCTCCGGAAATTTGAGTGAATATTCACTTAATGAGAAAGAAGTATGAAATATTTGAAAAACGTTTCAAAGACTTTCAAGATGAAGTGGAAAATCATTGTAACAAGAAAATAAATGGTTTATGATTTTATCATAAGGGATTTGTTTGAGTTACAAGTTTAACAAGAAAATAAATGAATTATGATTTTATCATAAAGAGATTTATTTGAGTTGCAAGTTTAGCAAAACACCTAGATTTACATATCCCGAAACACCATAGGAATATGGAGTGTTTGAGATTTGTAATGAAACCTTGTTTGACATGGTTGGATCAAAGGTGTTATTTATAAAACTGCCATTATGTTTTAAAATATTAAAGCTTTAGAGACTACCGCTTTTACACTGAAAAGAGCTCCATCTTGATCTGTTGAAATGACACCATATGACTTATGGTTTGGGGTAAAACCCAAGTTGTCCTTTCGTAAATTTTGGTATGCTAAACATAAGTAAGATGTTTACTACCAAAGTCGGATGAGCATGTCTTTGTAGGTTATTTCGAATAACAATTGGTTATTCCTCCATAACACCAAGGACAAAAGGGTTTGTCGCTTGAAACGTGAAGTTTCTTGAAGAAGGAATTTTTCGTAAAAGTTAAGTGGGAGAACAATAGAACTTTAATAAGGTTAACGAACCTTAGCTATATGTGCTGAGTTGCGCAGCGCCGGAAATTGTTCCGGAGGCTGCCATAATGCTCATATCTTATGTGCCTCAAAGGTTGTGGTCACGGAGATCTAAGTTCTTATTGAACCAAGTCGATCGAATAAACAATCAAATACTAAGATTTGAGAGTAAATCATTATTGTTTGACAATGATGAACCGACTATATGCAAAGAAGCGATGATGGGCCCTGACTCCATCAAATGGCTTGAAGCCATAAAATCCGTGATAGTTCCATACACGAGAAATCAAGTTTTGAACTTGGAAGACCCTCCGGAAAGGTGTAAAAACCTATCGGTCGTATTTGGATCTATAAAGAAACAGACATGGATGTTTCACATCTATGAAATAGTCGACATGTCGTAATGTATTTTACGACAATGTTCAAGGAGTTGACTATGACAAGATTTGATCTTTCATAGCGATATTTAGTCTGGACGGATTAAAGTAGCAACCACTACATATAATGTGGTATATGGTAGATGAATAAACAAAACAAAGTTCTTCTAATAGAATGGTTACCTAGGACGTGTACATGACACGGTCCAAAGGGTTTTGTTAAATTCAAAGGATGCTAAAAGGGCATGCAAACTTCAATGGTTGAAGTAAGCATCGCGAAGTTGGAATCTTCACCATGATGAAAAAGGAGTTTTTCATCAGGAGAGGATGAAGATGCTTGCATTTGCAAGAAATTAAGTGGGAGCGCTAAGACATATTTCTAATACATTATGTGGAGGACATCTTGTTGATTAGAAATGATGTATCTTTTATTGACAAAGGTTAAGAATTTCATTTCGATGAAAGACTTAGGCAAAACCCGAATATTTAGCATGAAAGTCTATAGTGGATAGACCGTGACGCTAATATGGTTATGCCAAACATACATATATGAGATATTGAAGGAGTTCAATATAGAAACGACAAGAAACGGTTCTTGTCACATGGAAAGGAATTGAATCAAGATTCAAGTGTATCGACACTTGATAAGTGAAACAAGATTCAAGTGTTTTGACTCTTGATGAGTGAAATCACAAAAATGTTTTGATCAATCATACAATGATATGTACACATCCAGATATGTCCTATGCTCTAAGTGTTATGAGCATATACCAGAATGAATCATAAAATGATCATTGGACGATAGTAAGGATATTCTTATGATCTTTTGGAAGAACTAAGAATATATTTGTGTAGAGGTGACAAACAATTACAAATAGTTCATTGTAAAGCGTTACATTGATACTAGTTTTGTCACAAGATACAAATTAAGTTTATCTCAATTTAAACTATCGGTGGCACAATGAAATGGAAAGAAAGTTTCCATGATGGATTTGGATGAAATCCATAGTTAAGACATTATGACAAATACTACAACAAAAAGGCTAAGTATATGACTGCTATAGTAGCAGCAAAGGAGGGAATTTGTGTCAAGAAGTTTGTTATCAAACTAAGGTGTGGTTCGCAACGGGATAGCACTAAAGATATATTGTATGACAATAGTATCGACATGATTTAACCCCAAGGAACTAAAGGTATCACCGAAAGACCAAATTTACACAATGCCATCTCATTGGAGAATGAGTGATGCGTGAAGACACAAAGACATGCAAATACACACAGACCTGAAAGCGTCAGATCCATAGATTATGTTAACCACTTGCAATTGCGTATATGGAACACCAGAAAACCATAGATGTTCAATACGCAAAGTTTTCAAACTAGATTATTGTCTCTAGTGCAAGTGGGAGACTGAAGGGAATATGCCCGAGAGGCAATAATAAAGTGGTTATTATCGTATTCCTTAATTATGATAAATGTTTATTTTGCATGCTATAATTGTATTAATATGGAAACGTTAATACATGTGTGTTTAATAAACAAAAAGGAAGTTCCTAGTTATGCCTCTCTTATAAACTAGCTTGTTGATTAACAAGATGATCAAAGGTTTCCTGATCATGGACATTAGATGTTGTTAATAACGAGGTCACAACATTAGTGTAATGGTGTGATGAACATTCATCCGAAGTATAACATTATGATAAAAGTCATTGAGTTTATATTGCTATAACAACTTACAGAGTGATCCTAATCCTTAGACCATGAGATCATGTCAATCACTAACACCGGAAGAGTTTCTTGATAACATCAAACATCACACCGTAACAGGGTGATTATAAAGATGGGTTCAGAACTACTAAAGTGTTATGTTGAGGCCCATGGATCGAGAGTGGAATTTTTTCATCCCGATGACGGATAGATATGCTCTGGGCCCTCTTGGTGATATCACATTGATTAGCTTGCAAGCAAGTGATTTGATCACTAGAATGTTATATCACGGAAACGAGAAAAGAGTGCATGTCAGTAACAAGATCAAACTAGGTATGGAGATACCGATGTAATATATCGCGAAACAAAGGGATTAAGATACTAGCGTAAAAGGTTCCGACGATCACAAGAAAGTCATCGTTGAATGTGTGGGAGTCGGTATGGGTCTCCAGATCCTGCTTCTGATTATTGATCCGAGAGGGGTCTCGATCATGTCCGCATTATTCACGAACCATAGGGTGACACACTTAAGAGACACCGACATCCAATTGGAGCAAAAGTTTCATGCCGAAAAGAATAACAAGCGCAGGAATTTATTTCACTCGATACCGAAACAGGTTTTCGGGTGAAATTGCATAAAGTGGTTATGCATGTGAAATAGAATTATAGCAAGGGGTTATTTGTGAATGTTTGTCATTAAAGTAATTGGCAAAATTCTGAATAAAATAAAAGAGTTTTATTTAATGAGAGTTTGCATTAAATTTGGTGGAAATTTAATGGGAATTTGAGTGGGTTTTTGAGTGGAGGGAATTGAAAGGCATTTGAGTGAGTGGAGTGTCCACCCACATGAATGTGGAAGAGGTGGGGGCAGACCCATGGCTGGGCGCATGGCCCCTTGGGTGCCCCCCTCTTCCTATAAAAGGAGCCCCCTCCCTCTCTCTCACTCACACCTCCTCGTGAAGGATCTCTCTCCCCCTCTAGAATTTATCCCCCATGGTCTCGGACTAGCGAGATACATGTTCCCGGTGGCTATTCGGCAAGAAAGAGTTGTACTTCCGCTGCATCGCTGGAGCGAGGAGGCGGAGGTTGCTCGGTTCCTTGAACGTGTGTGCGAGCACGGATGCGCTGCTGTTTTGCGGCGCTGGGACTTTCTCTCGATCTTGAGATCGGCAAGAGATCGTCTACATCAACCACGAGTTTGGACTCCTTAAGATTTGTGGGTCTTCAAGGGTATGTTCTCTACGGATATACATCCGCCCGTTGTTTGTATCTAGTAGATAGATCTTGGTACATAGTTGTTCCCATCGTAGGAAATTTTTTGCTTTCTATGCTGCGAACCCTACAGTAAAACCATGCATGCGGTTACTGGGTGAGTTTACTTTCATTGTATTTCTAGTTTATCTCTTTCTGTCTATTGAATCGACTTTTTGTCTTTCGCAGAGCTCCTCTCTCTGCGAAGCCAAGTGGTCAGAGTATGACAAGCCTTGCTACTCGGCTGCCTTCTCCTCCGCCTCCGGAAGATACTCGGGCTCCTAGTCCTTCTCGTGTTGACTCTCCTCCTGCGCCGACCTATACATCGCCTCAGCGAGATGCACCCACTGCTCCCACCATTAACGCCGACATAATGCCGCCACCAGATCATCCTGCTGAACCTGTTGCCCCTCCTTAGACCGCCGAGGTTTCCCCCAACGACCCTTTGATCACCACGATCCCAGCTGCTACTCCTGCTCCAGCCGAAGATATCACCATCTCGCCCCCCTTGGAAACCATAGTTCCTCCTGCTCCTCAGGACGTGATTCCTAACGCCGAGGTTGCTGCCCCTGCCGAAGCCTCTCCTAGAAGTAGGAAGGTTGTTGTTACCAAACCTTCAGCATCTCAGAAGGGGCCGGCTAGTTCTTCTAAGACCAACATCGTTGATGCACTTCGCAAGGTGGCTTCCTCTACTAAGCCTGATGTCACCCCGGCCGCCGACACTCAACTTACTCTTCACAAGAGTCCCGTGACGGCGGTAGTTACACAACGGTCCCAAGGTAAAGTGTTGACCCGCACTGAGAGCGGAAACAACCTCGGCTCTTTGGTGGAGTATGCCAATAACTGGAATGCCGCCGATCAACTTGAAGGCAATCCGAGTAGCCAACCATTTCAGCTTTCCGACATCAGCAGTCGCTTTCATATGGCTGCTAAGATTGTTCTTGATAGCGACAAGATGAACGAGGTAAGCGCTTTCGTTGATAGTTTGTCTGTTATTCAAGTGGTACTATATATGCACTAGTCCCCGAAGCTTGCAACCAGATAACTTGTTGTTTGTTTGGAAGCTTTATTAGGCTTCAATTGCATTTCTTGCTAACTTAAACCTTTTGCGATTTGGATTAGCCGTGGTCCATGCATATCTGAGCCAAGTTTTATTTGATTCGGATCTGCCTGAACTTTGAGTATCCAACCACCTAGATCCGAGTCGAATTTTACTTGATTCAGATATGTTTTAGCTTTAAATATCCAGCCACCTAGATCCGAGTCAAGTTTTACTTGATTCGGATTTATTTTAGCTTTAAATATCCACCCACCTAGATCCGAGTCAAGTTTTACTTGATTCGGATCTGCTTTAACTTTGAATATCCAGCCACCTAAATCCGGGTCAAGTTTTGCTTGATTCGGATTTTAGCTTTGAATATCCAGCCACCTAAATCCGGGTCAAGTTTTGCTTGATTCGGATTTATTTTAGCTTTGAATATCCAGCCACCTAGATCCGAGTCAAGTTTTACTTGATTCGGATATGTTTTATCTTTAAATATCCAACCACCTAGATCCGAGTCAAGCTATTTTAGATTTGAATATGCAGCCACCTAGATGCAAGTCAAGTTTTACTTGATTCGGATCTGCTTTAACTTTGAATATCCAGGCTTTTAACCTTCCATTATATCTAGGTTGCCCATGATCGGTGGACGGCCGAATTTCAAAGGTTGCTCTTCTCCCACAAGAAATTGCAATAAAAGTATGAGAAGGTTGTTCCTGTGGTGAAAAAGGTTGGTAATTTAACTAATCAGTGTACTGTTCCTTAAGTTTGTAATTCTTCTGGCTTGTCGTGCTAATTCACTCCTCGTTGGCGTGCAGCTAGTATCAACAATCTGAATACCCGCCTTACCAAGAAGGTTACCGCTCTTGAAGTTTGGTTCCTCTTTAGCCTATTAATTTTTGTCCGAGATAAATATTGGGTCTCTTACAACCTTCCGGCTTTGGTATAGCCGAGCTACAAACAATTGCAGCATCGCATGAAGAATGCATACCTATGCCTGATATGATGCTACATTTTTTAGAACAAGCTGCCGCTCATTCGGCGCAACTCCAAGAGAAGGACGATGAGATAACTCGCTTACGTGCCGAGGTTGAGTCTCTCAAGATTTCCCAGAAGTCTGAACTGGAAAAGGTTGATCAGGAATTTTTTGAAGAAAAGAATCAACTGAGCCTGCAGTTGCAGAATGATAAGGAACTTCTTGAGGCTGCCGAGCTAAAGAACCGGACGATGAGCGAGGAAATTACTCGTTTCGAGAAGAGTAGGGCCGATTGGTCCCTGGATCTCCAAAAAATGTTGAGTTATATTCATCGTAAGTTTCTGCCCGTGGCCGAGTTATTTACTTCTCTTTCTTATTTTTAACTGATATGTTTTCCTTTCCTGTAGATCATTTTCCGGAAGCGAAACCAGTGAGCTCTAAGGCAGTGATTTCTGCTCTCCAGCGCCGAGGTGTCCCTGCTGACTTGAGTCCAGAATACTCGATGGAAGATTTCCTGGTTGTTGGCGGTGCTGCTATTGGACCAATGAAGATTATGGGAAGAGATCTGGTGCAAGCAGCTATTCGGGCCTACCATGTTCTTTGGCCGAATACCTCTAGAACGCCTGATATTGATGAAGTTAAAGTGCTTGTGGCGAGGTTAATGGCATCTCAGACCCAATTAAATCTCTGGAGGGAATCTGCTGGGAGGGCTGGTGCTGATATGGCACTTACAGCCGTTTTGTCTTGGTACGAGGATATCTCCCTCGATACTCTGATGAATTTGCGCACTGGCTCTCGTTGGGTTGAGGATCCAGAGTTCGTCGCTCGCTGCCAAGCTCGCGCCTTCCAGCTTATTGAGTATGCTGACGTGCATAATTGGATTGAAGGGCCGATTTTTCTTCCCAATCCAGCGGATGATGTCGAAGTTGAAGATGCATCGGGTGATGACTCGGCCGATCAGGATGGATCGGAGGGTGATTCAGATGATTCCCGTGATTCAAACGATAGCTCGGGCGAAGATGGCGACGCGCGATCGTCCTCTAAAGGTGCTGAAAGCTCTCGAGCTCAAACTGATGTCTCTCGGCAGCCGGAGCTTGCACCCGAGGTTACTATGGATTCCGTTGAAGCCGAGGTAACGTCGGCTGATGCGCCAGCTACTTCGGAGCGTCCAGTTGTTGAAGATACTCCCCTAAAGGAGAACGAGGTCCCTCCTCCAGCGTCCGAGATACCCATGTCCAATGCTCCTGACCATGCTACTTCCCATTAAGGGTTGTTTGGCCTCTTCTGGCGTGTAGGCTTGAAAAAACTTCAATTTGCTTTAAGTCACCGACATGTCGGGCGTATGATGTTTGTGAAACAATTGTCCGTCTTTTGGTGTTGTTCGAACCTTTTTGCCTTGCGCCGCTGAGGCGTTGGTGATGGTGACTATTGTTATTTCGTTTAAGTTAAGCTATCTGTCTCATATCTTTGCCTTGGCCAATTTTAATTTCGTAAGGCCGGATCGTATTCTCCCATGTAGTTGACCTTCGTTCGACATCTATCTTGCTTACCCTTTGTAAACTTGGTTGTATAGTTGTTGTTTTCGCGATTTCTATTCGAAGTATAATGCTCCAACCTCATAGGTCGGCTTGTATTCCTTATCATACTTTGACTTGTTGAGTTTGTTACCTCTAGAATTCGTTAATTATTTTCTCCTTGTTGTCCCTTTGTCGATCGAGGCACGCTTATGTTGCGTCTTATGAATTATGGGCAGCAAATTGGGGTAGTCCCCGAGTTTCTGCTGAAGCTATTATGCTCTTGTATGAATGGACTAATGAGCGGTGTAAGTCATCCCCGAGTTATCCCTTGGGTCGCTGAAGGTTTATGTCTGTTCAAATAATATCGAATAACACGAAACAGTCCCCGAGTTACAAACTGGGTTGCCGAAATATAATTCATAGCTCAACGCAGAGAATACCACGGGGCAGTCCCCGAATCATTGCTCGAGGTTCGGAGGTTTAATACATATTTCAAAACAAGAAACAATCATGGGGAAGTCCCCGAGTCGATGCTCGAGGTACCGAGGTTTAATGCATAATCCGAAATATGGGATAACACGGTGCAATATCCAAGTCACTGCTCGAGGTGCCGAAATTTAATACATAATTCAAAATAGGAAATAACATGGTGCAGTCCCCGAGTCACTGCTCGAGGTTCCGAGGTTTACTACATAGTCTTAAAAATAGAAACAACATTGTGCAGTCCCCGAGTCGCCGCTCGAAGTGCCGAGGTTTAATACATGCTTGATACTTTAACTTGATGCGTCGCATCACGACGTACATCATATGGCTTCTAAGTGTAAAACGGGAGAAGTTAGGCTATGTTCCATGGTCTTTTTGATTCATCTCCGGCCTTATTCACCTTATTCTTCTCTGGTGGCTGAGCGTCGATCAGGTAATATGCATCATTGTGCAATGCTTTACTCGCGATGAATGGTCCTTCCCATGGAGGTGAGAGTTTGTGCATGCCGGCTGTGCGTTGCACTAGTCGAAGAACCAAGTCTCCTTCTTTAAAAACTCTTGGATTTACTTTCTTGCTATGGTATCGTCTGAGGTTTTGCTGATAAACAACTGATCTTGATAACGCCAATTCCCTTGCTTCCTCTAGCAGATCCACATCGTCTTGTCGTGATACTTCGTTTACCTCGGCCATTGTGTATTGGATTACTCTTGGCGAGTCATGCATTATGTTTGCTGGGAGCACAGCTTCTGCCCCGTATACCAGAAAGAAAGGGGTATACCCTGTCGACCTGTTTGGGGGTGGTCCTGAGGCTCCACAGTACTGCTGGAAGTTCCTCAATCCAGCATCCTGCCGACCTTTGTAGTGGCTCTATAAGCCGGGGTTTTATTCCTGACAATACCAGTCCATTTGATCTTTCTACTTGCCCGTTTGAAGCTAGGTGAGCCACCGAGGCAACATCTAGTCTTATGTGCTTTTCTTGGGAAAATCTAGCAAAGGCTCCTTCAGCAAAATTTGTGCCATTATCTGTGTTAACACTGTGTGGATATCCATATCTCAAGATAATATCTTTTAGGAATTTTACCGTTGTTAGTCCATCACATTTCCTTATTGGTTTCACCTCGATCCACTTTGTGCACTTGTCCACCATGACTAGAATGTGAGTCATTCCGCCTCGGGCTGGTTTGAATGGTCCTACCATATCCAAACACCATACCGAAAAAGGCCAAGTGATTGGTATTGTCTTTAACTCGGACGAGGGCAGATGTATCTTGCTGGCGTATCTCTGGCAACCATTACATTTTTCCCCTAACTCTTTTTCCTCCTTTAATGTCGTCGGCCAATAAAACCCATGCCTGAATGCTTTGGCCACTAATGCCCTGGATGAGGCGTGATGCCCGCATTCTCCCTGATGTATATCCAGGAGTATTTCCTGTCCTTCTGCCGAGTCAACACATCTTTGTAGTACATTCGTGACGCTTCTCTTATACAGCTCATTGTTTATGATTGTGTAAGCTTTTGCTCTTCTTACTATTTGTCTAGCCAGTACTTCGTTACTCGGCAAGATTGCCTCCTTAAGGAATGAGAATATGGGTTGCGCCCATATCGGCGTGATTTTCTCTGGGATAGTTTCACTGTCAATTTCCATATTTTCCGCCGACATAACGGCTTCGGATTTTTCTGTGTTTACTCGTGCGATGGCCGGGTTCACCTTCAAAAAATCCGGGTCGCATTCTTTGTCGATTTCCATTGGCACACTCCCTTCTTTCAATTCTGCCGAGATACGAATTGACTCGGACTCTGGTGATGGTGTAATCGATGGTTTTCTCAGGTGCTCTAGGGCGATACCTGGGGGAATTGACTGCCTAGTTGATCCGAGTTTTGACAGTGTGTCTGCAGCGTCATTTTCCGCCCGAGGTATATGATGAAACTCGCATCCATCGAAGTAACCACTGATTTTTTGCACATGAAATCTATATAGGGCCATGTTCGCATCTAATGCGTCCCAATTGCCTGATACTTGCTGTACTACTAGATCTAAATCCCCATAGCATAGGATCCGACGTATACCAATCTCTTTTGCCATTTTCAAACCATGGACGAGTGCTTCATACTCGGCTACGTTGTTTGATGCGGTGAAATGTATCTGCAGCACATACTTCAGCTGATCTTTTTCGGCGAAGTTAACACTATCCCTGCCCCCAAGCCATTTCTCAGCTTGGATCCGTCAAAGTGCATTATCCAATAATTCGGATCTGGTAATGGCGGCTCATATTGTACCTCGGCCCAATCCACAAAGAAGTCGGCCACTGCCTGAGATTTGATTGCATCTCGCCTATCGAACTGCGGAGCATAAGGTGACAACTCGATTGCCCATTTTTCTATTCGGCCACTTGCATATTTGTTGCTCAATATCTCGGCTATGGGCGCTTCACAAATCACTTTTATCGGATGCTCTTCGAAGTAATGTTTAAGTTTTTTCGCCGACATGTATACTCCATAAGCCATCTTCTAGTAGTGCGGGTAGTTCTGTTTTGAGGTCGATAGTACCTCGCTTAGGTAATATACCGGCCTTTGTATTAACTTATCCCCTTCATTCCGTTCCACAACAATCACCGCACTTACCACTCTGTTAGTGGCAGCTACATAAAGTAACATAGGTTCTTTTGACAATGGAGAAGCCAAGATCGATGTTGTGACCAACATCTTTTTTAACATGAAATGCATTATCTGCCTCCGGTGTCCAGATGAATTTATCATACTTTTTCATCAGTTGATATAGAGGTAATGCCTTTTCCCCCAGCCGACATACGAATCGACTCAGCGAGGCCAGGCAGCCCGTGAATTTTTGTACATCATTTAGACACCTCGGCAGTTGCATTTTTTCAACTGTTCAGATTTTAGTTGGATTTGCCTCTATACCTCGGCTGGACACGAGGAAACCGAGTAATTTTCCAGCCGGCACACCGAAGGTTCATTTTTCCGGGTTAAGCTTAATTCGGAATCTTCTCAAATTTGCGAATGTTTGCTGAATATCATCAAGGAGCGTTTTGCTCTCTTTGTTTTTTATAACCACATCGTCTACATATACTTGTACATTTCTTCCTATCTGGTCATGTAGACACTTTTGCATGCATCTTTGGTATGTTGCTCCTGCATTATGCAGGCCGAATGGCATGGTGCGATAGCAATAAGCCCCGTACGGGGTAATAAACGCAGTCTTTATTTGATCGGCCGGATTTAACGGTATCTGGTGGAAACCAGAATACGCGTCTACAAATGACAACAGCTCACAACCAGCGGTCGAATCAATGACTTGTTCTATTCTAGGTAAAGGAAAAGGATCTTTGGGACATGCCTTGTTTAGGTTCGTGTAATCGATACACATTCGCCATACGACGGCTAAATTTGGGTCATCCTTTTTCTTTTCCACTAACACTGGATTTGATAGCCAATCCGGATGAAGCACCTCCATGATGAACCCGACCGCAAGGAGCCGAGCTATCTCATCCCCTATTATTTTTCTTCTGTCTTCGGCGAAGCGGCGGAGAGGTTGCTTCACCGGCCTTGCTCCTGGCCTTACATGCAAAGAGTGCTCAGCCAACTCCCTCGGCACACCTTGCAGGTCTTGAGTTGACCATGCAAAGATATCCCGATTCTCACGGAGGAAGTTGGTGAGCTCGCCTTCCTATTTGGCATCTAGACCGACACCAATCGTGATGGTGCGCTCTAGGAACTGCTCATCTATCTGAATATTTTTGTCTCTTTAGTCGGCTGGAAAGAAATGCTTCCATGGGGGTTGGCCAGTGCCGGCATATTCAGATGTGCCGACTGAGCCAGAGCCGCTACCTCCTGCGATTACCAATGACTCGGCCAGATTAGATCCGGCCGAAGCACACTCCATTGACTTTCTGTAATCTCCAGCTACTGTTATCACCCCCTATGGCCCGGGTAACTTCATTTTCAGATAAGTAATATGACAGCTACTCATGAATTTAGCCAGCGCTAGCCATCCGAGTAAAGCATGATAGCAACTCTCTAGGTCCACCACTTCAAACTCCAAATTCTCCGCTCTGCAGTTCTCCCTTGTGACGAATAACACATCTACTCGGACTTTTCCAATGGGTTCGCATGAAAGACCCGACACTATTCCATGGAACGTCGTTCTTGTGGATTGTAAAATATTGTGTGTTATGCCAAGTTTGTGCATTGTGTCCTTGTACATAATGTTGATACTACTCCCATTATCAATGAGCACTTTTGAGAATTTGACGTTAATACTGGGTCCGACAAACGTCGGATCTAGTACCAGTGCATACGACCCTGAATTCGACATTATCTTCGGGTGATCTTTGATGCTCCAGGTTATTTCCTGATCGGACCAAGGCACGTATCTTGGTACTGCCGGCATAACAGCATTCACTTCCATATGACGGCGTTGTACACTTTGCATGTCTTGCTGTTCTATTGTGAACACACAGTATGATTGATGATGCTCCCTATAATCATTACGTCCGTTGTTTCCGGGGTTTGTCCTTCCATCCTGACCTTGATTTATCACTTGATGCACTGCATCTATCCGGTCTGAGTTATCATACCTTGGAGGAGGTAGTGGTAACATTAGCTGCTGCGTATTTGCTCTAGTTAGCTGTGGCTGCTGCTGGTGGTGCGCTTGATGAGGGGGCGCTTGCATGTCCGCCGGGTTCCCCATTGCATTTTTCATCCAAGAACATTGACGAGTTGTATGATTGGCCGGCTTGGCTGGGTTTGGAGTGTGGAATTTACATGGTTGATCCAGCATGGATTCGAACGTGTACTTCGGCCTCTCCTGCCATTGCTTCTTACGCTCGTGTCCACCGCTTTTCCTTCATTCCTGGTGTCCATTCTTTGAGGATCGTTTCTTCGTCACCGACTGCTTCAATGACTCGGCTGGTCCTGTACTACCGCTGCCACCTGATTGGATGCATACCTGTAATCCGGTCTTTCCTCCCTTCTTCTACCTCGGAATTCATTGCGCCTTGATGATCCGGCTGCATCTCTTCCGTATTGATCTTGGTGCTCTCGATGCTCTGCCGACATTAATTCTAGTTGCGTCGGATCCCCTAATGCATACGAATCTGCTATCTTGATGGTCTCTGCCAAGGTGGTCGACATATCTCTTTGCAGCCTCTGCCATAGTACACTCCCATATCGGCAGCCTTGAGCAAACCAAGATGTAGCTTGAGACTCTATGACCCCTTCGCATGAGTTTCTGAGGTTACACCACCGAGTCAAGAATTCCCTATCTGTTTCATTCGGCTTCTGTTTGCACATAGCAAGCTGATGAGGCCTATTCGGCCTCTTATATGTACTGGTGAAATTGCTGACAAACATTTCTTCAAAATATAGCCAACAGTTGATACTACCTGTCGGCAGATTGTTCAATCATACTCTGGCTGGTCCTTCCAGCATTTGTGGTACGTATCTCACCGACCATCGTAGGTTTCCACCAGCTATTTTTACTGCAGTGGAATAGTCAATCAACCAATCTTGTAGTTTTGTGCTCCCATTGTATGTTTTTGTGCCCCTTGCCAATTGGAAATTCGGCACTGGTGGTTCGCCCATGATCCGAGGTCCGAAACATGCCGGACCTGGCGGACCCTGTTCTTCCAATAACTCGGACCGATATAATCTATCCAGTTTTAGTCTTGCGTCACTGGACGGCAAGTTTCTATAAACTATTCTCTCTTGTATTCCATAATGGTTATTCCCACCATGTCCTGGATGCTCCATATCCGAGTAACCATCATGGTACCTATCATTTTCCTAATTATGGTGAGCCTGTCTCACTTCTCGCTCTTGCCGAGGCTCATACCTTGGCTGAGGATCAGGTGGAGGGTTTCTCCTTCCCTCCGATGGGTTATTGTTCTCATGATTTCCCCTTCCGAAGTCTCTGTGCCCTTTGTTCGTACGGCCAGGGTTTCTATTTCCACTATTACCTCGACTGCCGTTGCCTATGTTATCATTGAGATTTCCGTCTACCGCCGGATCATACGGAACAATTTGCTTATTTATTTTTCCTGAAGTCACCGCTCTATCTTTTCGCGCGTTGTTTTCGGGTGAGGATGCTGCCGCCGCATATAGTGCGGGTGCTGCTCCAGCCGAATGAACCATACGCGAGGCTCCCGGTCTTGTCGGGCCAGCCCTAGGAATTTCTTCATTCTGCTGGTTCGCAATGCGCACCAGCTCATTCACTCTTTCTTGCTGTTTCTGCCGGGCTTCGCCGGTTAATCATTCTAGCTCCAAAGCAGCGGCATTTGCCGCCCTTAGGTTCTTTTCCAGGGTACTATACCTCGGCAATCCTAGATCGACTGGATCAACTTCACGAGCTTCATGCTCTTTGTTGATATCGTCCATGAGGTTCTTTCCTCTCAATCTCAACTCATCTACCCGCTCGGGGGCCACATCCAGCTTGTTCGCCTTAGCATATTCCCGTAGGGTCCTGTTCAAGGACTCCCGCAAGGCCGACACCTTTTTTGCCTCTACTAGTACTTTCTGTCTGGTCTATTCTAACTCTGCCTGGGCGTTAGCCGGATCAAGTATCAGCGCCACAGGAGTGGTTAGATTATCTATAGTTGCCTGGAGAATATTTTCTGGTCTTTCCAGAGGCGGCCATCTTACCCTTGCTGCCTTTGGGGTTGTCTCCTGCACCTCGGCTGACTTGGTTGCTGGCGGATCTACCTCGGTGGGCTGTGGAGCTGCTTGCTTCATGGTGACCTGTCCTCCTGCCGCCGGGTCCTTGCTTTGTCTGGCACCTGTTCCTGCCACCTGCGCTGCGGCTGTCATCATCACCTCGACGCTGCCGACGGGGCGTGCTCCACGCGGACCATCGGCAGCACTGAGGGGAGGCTCTCCTGCATCAATAACTCGGTTAGGATAGACGCAGGAAGTGTCGACGCCAACGTAGACCTTGTGCATGCCCAGGTTGATGAACACGCCGTTGCGCGGAGGCGCTTTCCTCCTGAAGCTACCTGCATTATCGCTGACATAGTCCCAAAGATCAAATCTCTGGACTAAGCCAGAGACAACCCGCTCGCCGGTGTGGATGAAGTTTCCCGTCCGGATCTTGACTCCAGCTAGCACCGCTGCTGGCCCCATGGTGGGCGCCAACTTTCGTGGTGGTGGCACGACAGATGCCATGGGTAGGCTAAAGTATGGGGCCAATGGATGCTAGAGGGATCCGGGGAGGGAAGATGCAGTGATTTCTACACACAAACGCTCAACAAGTAAATCTCTATTCCTCTCCTCAATGAATACAAGTGCTCCAAGAGATGTCTCATAGAGAGGAAGAACACTACTACACGATCCTTTAGGCGTAGAATGAATCGATCCCCTTCTCAGGAGCCAGCGTCCCCCCTTATAAAGGGGTGCCTTGGTTCCTTCTAGGGCTGACGTGGCAAGCATATTCTTGGAATATGCTTGTCCCAATATGGTAACTCGGCGGCTTCCTTTCCGTGTCCCCCTTCTAAGGGCGGCAATGTTCTAGAGACCTTCACATGCACACCTCGGGCTCCCTGACTTTCACCTACGTGACCTTCTTCTTCCCTTCTGATGCTCTGCTCTTTGTCCTTTGTGCTTGGCTCTGTTTAGATTCCTCTTAGCCAGTGACTAGGGTTTGACTATAGGCACCTCCTTCTCCTGCAAGCTTCTTGTTACTCTGTCACATCCCAAAATTTTCCAAATTTTGTAATGTGAAAAATAAATAAACAAAATAAATAATTGTTGAAATTTAGGGTGAAAAGAAACTTTTGTTTCTAAGTGGAAACATTAAAACCATCTTGAACAAACTTTGAATAGAATTTGAATCCAACTAAATTCAAATCAAGTGGAATGCATTCCTCATAAATGCATCTTGAAATTTAAACATTTGGAAAATAAACCCAAACCCTAAAACCCTAATGGAAGAAAAACATTTCCAAGCTACCTCTAAGCCTATCATATAAAAAAATTTGCCAACAAACATTTATAAATTATCAAGAATGACAAATATAAATATTATAAAACCATAGAAATTGGTTTCACTTAATTTGGAGCCATCGATAAAATCTTATGAATTTAATAAGATAAGGAAATTGAAGTTCCAAAGCTAATAAAGCTCCTATCCAAAATCCATACCAAATGGTGAGTAATTAATCATAAAGAGATTTAAAAGGATAAACAAATATTAAATTAGATTTTACCAAATTGGAATCACCAAGTTTGGACCTTTAATTAAAAAGATATGGACTTTATAAGATAAATAAGAAATAATAAATAAGGACTATTTGATAAGAGCTAAATAAATCTTGGCCTAATCCATAAGAAAATGGAATAAATATAATCAAAATCCAAATAAAATAATGGGTAAAGAATTTTCAAATAAAATAAAATGGCAATAACCAATTCTATTCCTATTGGAATAAAGACAAAATTCCCTAATAAGAATGATTAATTAAATCAAGGAAAATAATTTGAATTTACCCAAGTGGAATAAAAGTTATTTAATTGACTTAAATGAAATACAAGGAACATTTAAATAAAATTTATGGAATTAAACCCATATTTAATTTCATTGGAATAAAGGCAAATACCCAATTTAAATGATTAATAAATCATATTAAAAATATTCCAAATAATTCAAAGTGAATCATTTGACACCCTATTAAATAAATAAACCTACTGAATAGGTTTGGTAAAAATATGGATTTCAAATAAAGTTTTAAAACACATTAAAACCTATTTGAAATAAAGACAAATGCCAATTTATAAAATAAATAAAAGACCCTAAAAAGAATAAAAGAATTATTCTAAATTTGACTTTAGAATGTATTATTAATCAGTATTAAAATCTACACAAAGTTTGGTTGAAGTTTTAATTCAAATGGGTGTTTGAAATGATTAAACAAAAATCAAACACATAAATAGAAAAATAAAATGAAAAACAAAACTCTACAAAAAAAATGAACTAAGCCTGCCCAGCCAGCAAACCTAGCCCACTGGCCCAGTTAGCCCATTTACCACTTCCCGAGAGAAAACGGTTCGCACCAAGGATTTGACCTGCCCCTCACTGACTGTCGGACCCCACCTCCTCTCTCTCTCTCTCTCTCTCTCTCTCTCTCTCTCTCTCTCGCTGATAACCACACCCCACCCGTTAGGCTTCTTCCTCACCCCGCGACGATCGCGCCGACCGTTTCCTGCCTTGATACCGCTGTTGATTTCGCTGCAATGCCTCGCCTTAATCTCGCCGCGACCACGCTCCCTTAAATACCTGCTCCCCCTCTCCGTTTCCCTCCAGAAACCACCTACTCTCTGCCCCCAGGCTGCTTCCATTTTGGCTCGCACCGCCGCGGACTCCGACGAGATCCTCGAGCAATTCCGGCCACTCCTCGCCGCGCTTCGCCCCCTCGACCACACGAGCGTGTTCCACAGACTCCTGTGCATATCCCGGTGTCACTCTCTTGGCCGCGTGAGCACCAGAGCTTCGGCAAGGGCATCATCCGAGCGTCACCGTCGCTTGCCACTCCTCCGGCGAACTCCCCAGGTAGCTTCCGTCCACCCCCTTCCCTCTCGTTGACACGCGTATGATCCCCAGCACTATGCGCATCTAACAACAACCCTATTTCGTAATGGCGCGCATCGTAACGTCGCCCCAACGACGACTGACCGCACCCGACTCCGTTTTGAACTCCGACGAGAGATTGACAGCAACCCCGTGCGCCCCTTCACCAACCACGAGCACGTTGAGCTCCAGCACGTCCCGGCGAACACGGTGAGCATACCCTCCCTCTCCCTAGCTTCCTGGAATAGCCAGAGCACGGTCGTCCGAGCGTCGCCGCCGCCAGCCACCGTCGAGCGCCGCCAAGATTTGGTTAAGACGCTAGGAACCGTAGGATGTAGATCTGGCGTCTACGAAAGATTCATTAAACGAAGAGGTAAGTTTGGTTCTGTGCCGCTCGATCTAATTTAATCCAACGGCCTGTTTCTGCTGATCCGCGCGAAACGGTACGCGCCAGTAGGAAAGCGCCGCGTGTCCAGGGTTTGTTTTAAAACACAAATTATGTTCTATTAGATGTTCAAATTTGTAAATTGCATAAATTTTGATCTACACGTCCAAAATTTGCAAATTTTATATAATGGAATCGGAAAAACAAACCCTACCCAACTATGCACTTTGTCTAGTGAATTGCTTCTGGAAACTTGGTTGTTTTTGCAGAAACTTGTGTAGGCATAATTTG
The DNA here is from genome assembly GCA_030063025.1 of Avena longiglumis. Lineage (NCBI taxonomy): Eukaryota > Viridiplantae > Streptophyta > Magnoliopsida > Poales > Poaceae > Avena > Avena longiglumis. The sequence continues at coordinate 431,515,825 of CP125975.1, forward strand.
AATATAAAATTCATTCTAAAATTATTTTTGTGATAAAATCAGTGGCAAATGGTTTGTTTTGAACCTACTGACCATAGAAACCAACTTGTAGATTCAAAAACATATTTTGTGAAGCAAGAGAATAAATCTTTGAATTAAAGCATTTCTAGTCAAATAGAAATGTTGTCTATATGTTAAAAACACTTTTTGGAGAAATATCTTTGGGAAATGATTTGGATTAAACACTCTGACCCCAAACACCAAGTTTTAGAATTAAAAATGTATTTGGTGAACCCTATAAAGACTATTACTTTGCTAAAGGCATTTTCAACCACATAAAATAATGCTTTGGTTTAAAAAGGGTTTATAGGTAAAATCTTTTGCAAATGGTTTTGCCACTTTTATAAAATGACCAATAGGTGTTTTCAAATGTTTATAACCCATTAGAAACCACTTTTCCAAATAAACAATCTTTTGCATGCTTGCAAGCATTGCTTTGTTTCTATTATTTTTATGGGATGTTTGCTTGAATGGTAGATTGAAATTGTGCCTTGATTGATTGAATTGTAGTGGAATTTGAAGAGTGTGAATATTGCAAGATCAAGGAGTGAACTTATATTCTCTACCAAAAAGTCAAGTGATGCTTCATACTTTTGTCCCATTATTTTCACTATGCATTAGTGATATTTCTAAGTAGGACTTGCATGGAATTTTGCTAAGTATAAACTATGCCATGGGAAATCCTAGTAGATGAAACCTTAGTAGAAAATTTCCTAAGGTAAGATTCCTACTACTATCATGCTTAGCTTAGCTAGTAGAAAACAAGTGTGGAATATATTCAGACTATGGAATATTTCTAAGTCAAGGACTTGTGTTTTGTTTAATAAAACAACCAAGTGAATGAATCACCTGGGTGGAATGGAAGGAATGGTTTGTGTTGAGTGGTTACACAAGGCCCATTTCTATGGTTTACCTTGTGTATCTCACTTGTGGATGGCCACCTAGGAACAAAGATATTTGAGATGTCAAATGTTGAGAAGCTTCAAGTGCAGCCACTTGGCATTATGGGCTCTGCCTGGATCATATAGGTTGCAATAACTTAGCCAAATGGACAGTTGGTGGTAGGGGATGATAGGTTGGAACGCGTCCATTCTGGTCTAAGGGAAGGCTTCTGAAAGATCTTGTCTTGGTGAAACCAAGTCTTGTGGGGAAAGTGCACCACCTCTGCAGAGTGTAAAATCTAAGTACTTAGCCATGTCCCTGGTAAAGGACAATTTGAGCATCAAGACATGGAATCTATCAAGAATCTCCTCATCCCAATTTCTAAGTTAAAAACTTGTGGTTGAACAAGGGTTGAAGGATCACCAATTTCTATTGGGAGATGCCTTGGGTGATTTTGACAAGCAAAAGCTTAGTGTTTTCAAATGATAAGGAAAAAAATCTATTTTGAGCAAAGCAAGCCTAAGCTCCACTTAGCCAAATGCATATAGATGATAGACTCCACTATATTACCATAGTATCACTTGCCATTACAATTCAAATGTATTTACCCTTGTGGCTGTAACTTATTATGTTGCAGGTTTGTTTGATGTTAGTGAAGTGTGTTGATTAGGATTACAAGTCTACAACCAACATGTTTGCCTATGGCACTTTTAAGATGAAGGACCCCATGCTATAGATATTTCTGCTGCATTGTAATGAGATAGCCAAATGAGCTATGTAAGATGTAATGAATTATTTTATTCCTGGTTATAAAGTTGTATTATGACCTTTGTTTCTCGATATTACATCTTAATTGTGGATGCTAGCTATTGATCCAGGGACTAGCATTGTAAACACAGGGATCTCTACCTTATTAAAGGTTGGGACCTCTATAGATGGTATCAGAGCATTGTGTTGCCTGTAGGATTGTAACCCTAGGATTGGACAAAACCCCTTAGAAAAATAGGAGTTGTATTTGTTCCAAAACTTATTTACAAACAATCTTGTAAACTCTTTCCTCAATCTTTTGGTTCTGATTCTACATCTCTTCTATTCCAAACTTGATGGACAAAGCCTCCTCCATGATCAAAGACTTCAACTTTATTTTCACCAAGGACTTCAACTTTGGATATCACTAAGGACTACAAGTGAGACAAGAAATATTTCTCAAGACTTGAAGACTAAGGAAACACAACTTAGAAGGAACCATCATCACCTTTGAAGGTTTGTGACCAATACACAAGAATTCTCTAAGGATACAAATATCTTGTTCAAAAAGAAACACCTAAGAAGGATGGAATGATCTCAAGTGAACCATATAGTTGGACCACCATATTTAGTTTAAATTAAACCCACCAACTTATGTGGTGTAGCAAAAATATTTTGTTGCTTAAAAATGTGCTTGAAACTTGTTGTTTGAGTGGAATGTTTGTTTGTGATTGCTTGTGGATTGCTTGTGTGAATTGTGATGTGTGTGATTAGAATTAATTCCTTATAAATCTTTTGCCTATTCTAATCCCAATCCAACACAAACAGATGCTTACTCCAAGTAACTCCAACATCAAGAATGGTGACAACAACAACCAAGAGATGCACATGACACTACAAGGAATCTGGCTATATATGACCCTCCATTTTCGTCACAAAATCGTCATAGTAGTCCATTTATGACGATTCTATGACGATTTTGAGATCGTCGAAAGCTGGGCGTCGCAAATGAACTATAACAACGTTTTTGGTAAAATCATCATAACCGTCTATGACGATATTGGATCGTCATAACGTCTATGACGATCCAATATCGTCATGGGCCATCTAGCCTAGCCAAGTCATATCCTACGTGGCTGATCCTACGTGGCAAAATTGTGACGAAATTAAATCGTCTTAAATCAAAATCAGCCCAGTCCATTTCGATTGCTTACTTGGGCTGAGCCCATTAATTCTGGCCTTTTACTTGGCCAAATACGATGATTCGTTACTCTTATGGGCTTTGGCCATTGTGTTTCGCATTTCACTTTTGGGCCTTGGCCTTTTCACTGTCCAATTAGTTCTTAGATTTTTCTATTTTTTTTGAAACATTTATGTATTTATTTGGGCCACGGCCTATTTAGAGCCCAACAATTAATACTTGGTCCAATACAATTTTCAGCCCTTTTTCCATATTTCTTCTATCCCAAAAATCACAGTCAATAATTTTATAAGATGATTCCCCTCATCAAATTTTTATTCATCATTACATAACATTTGTGTAACTGAAACATAAAAAACAACCAGATATTAGAATCGTTATAAATTTTGAATAACATCCAAGAATAGTCTATTAGTCCATTACAATCATTACATGGTTCATTCCAAACAACTAGATATTTTGACTATTAGAATACAGGTAGCTCTTAAATATAGGGTCTTCAAGATTTTCTCGAATTTCTTTGGCTGGAACTCCTGGAAAAGAGAGGAAAGACAATTTTTTAGAGTCAGGATATAGCAAATAATTGCCTAGTATTACGAAATAGTAGAATCATAAAATAGGCAACAATAGTTGAGAAAACACATCATGAGATTTGTTGATAAATTCTACAATAAGGTAGTTTTAAACATTGCAATACAGACACCAGGCAACTTTGCATTTCACTTAATCTAATCTAACAAGACATGGTTAATCACACACGCATACAAACAAGCAGTCCATGTAAGCAAATGTGCACAACAATAAATTTAAGAGACATAAGATACAGGTTTTAGTTTTTCAAGTCATTCGAGAGAATGTACACCACAAACAGACTCTTCTGAAAACAGTTCTTTGATAACAAACTACCAATCCATCCCACGATAGTAACCAACCAATTGTAGTTTCCAACAAGTCATCTCTACGACTACCAATCCATCCCACGATACACCCATCCTTGACCTCACACCAGACATAGCACATACCACGATGGGCAGGAGAAGCGCAAATTATGAACAAGACATTGGGCGGATCTATCCTTTCACTCCATGGTGGTGATCTGTTATTCTATTAGTATTAGTCACTATGGACAAGCTACAGCTGAGACCAATCAGGAACCTAGTTTGCTAGTTTCCCAAATAAATAAAAAATCTTGAGATGCCCCAATCAACAAAACATCAGAGAGGCTGACATGTCCAGATTCTCTCTTACAATCACAAGACTATCTGAAGAATCACATAAAGGATGCAACAAGGGTGTTAACTCACCAAAGCTTTGCTGGAGCTCCCATATTTTCTCTAAATCTGCAAGCATCATTCAGCAACAAAAAAAGTTCAAAACCACATCAGAACAAACACAAACAGAAAATTCAGTGGTACATAGACACTGAAGGTTTGCAGCAGACCTGGAGCGAGAAATCGGTGACGTCGAGGAGCAACAGCCGGGCCTTGTAGTGGTGAGACAGAGCCCTGGCGAGCGACTGCAGGTAAGGGCTACAAAACTGCAGGAAGTGCTGCTGTATAGATGGTCCACAATAAGAACTACTGACAATAGTACTACAAGACACCAAAATAAGCAAGAATTGACAACGAAGTATTCATTCATTATTAGACCATAGGATCTGTAGCTCTGTTATTGTTTGCATAATACACCAGTAGTTGTTCACAGAAAGAAATAGAAAAGTATAGTGCTTGAGATACAATCATAATCACAAACTAAATTAGCCATCTGATGAGGACTACATATAAATCTGGTTGTCTCAACTAATTTCTATCTCAAGTTAATGCATTATTATAGCACAATCATCAAATTGCAATTTCTTGCTCTGCAACCACGCAAAACAAAATGAGAGTCTATTTCAAAGCAGATAGTACCAAAGCAACACTATGAATGAGATGGAACTATTGCATACCCAAGGGTTTGAGTCAGGATTGAGGGTCAGCCGTGCAACAAACACTGCTGAAGCCCCAACAACTGATGGTAAGAACCGGACACAGCCATACTCCAACAGGCTCAGCTCGGCAAGGTAGCTCCTCCTGACAGAGATGGAACTAATAAGTAGGAAAGAGAAGATGACAGAGATTACAACAGGCTCAACTCGACAGAGTTGCAAGATCTGACAGAGATGGAACTAATAAGCAGGAAAGAGAAGATGACACGCACCTCCTGCTTCATGTATGTGTTGTCGGTGATGTAGCAGAAGTCCTCCATGTTTGGGGGGCTGATCTCCTCATACTTCCTGGATCCACAGAAACGGATCCAAAATCAGACCCGATTCTCCAACTCTATGCAGTGTGAAATGGGGATAGGACGGGTGCTTACGAGGCAATGAGCATGGCGGAGAAGCCGAGGAGATGAAGCTTCCGACGGTTGAGTGAGTTGGTGGAGAGGAAGCGGTCGATGTACGAGACGGTGAGGTAGAGGGTGTCGGAGACGAGCTTGTACTCCTCGGCGACCTCGACGAGCCAGTCGATGAGGATACCGCGCATGTTGGGTGTGATGTCCACCTGCATCCGCTCGATGTAGTCCGCCGCCGCTTCGCCTGGACCTGTAGTCAGTCAGACAGGGCTCGTTAGGATACTGCAGCGGAGCGATGAAACCGATGTGGGAGAAGGAGAAGGACGCGTACGTCCATGGATCGGAGGTAGGAGTAAATATCGGAGGCATAGGGGGCGCAGAGCTGCTGGTACCCGGTCTCATCGGCCGCATCAGGCGCCGGCTTGGGCGCGGGCAGGAGGCACACCGTCCTCTTGGGCTTGGAGACCTGGGACGACGACGAGGACGACTTCCTGGGCTTCTTGAAGAGCGCCTGGGACCCGTCGGCATTGTTGGGATCGTGCGGAGCTCGTTGAGCGCGACGCGCTTGTGCTTGGCTATGATGGCGACGATGCGCTTGGCAGATCTAGGCTATGAGGTCGGGGGCGAGCCGATCCAGCGCTTGTGCTTGGCTATGAGGTCGGGGGCGAGCCGATCCAGCGCTTGCCGGCCGAGACAAATCACTGTATCAGGGACTAGAGTTGGTGAGGACGTTGGAGTTTGAGGGTGAGGAGGGGAGGAGGATGGTTGGGGCTAGCAGCGGATCGGGAGGAGGGGAGACGGACGGGGGGTGGTCGGAGAAGACGGAGCCGGACGGGGGTGGTGGAGATGGGGATCCGAATAGAGGCGGCGGGGTCTGCCGTGTGAGGGGATTAGGGTTTGGGAGTGTGAACCCTCGGGTGCGATCTGTATGGGTGGTGTGAGGATTTTACAATACTGCCCCTACACACTTATCTAAGCAAGACTGGAAATTATAGCTATTTCAGTCAATTCACATCCAGAATGTTGGCGGGAGTGGGAAAACTGCGCTGTGACTTGGGACGTTGGATGGAGCTCATCTAAACGGTTTGAGATCTGCTTCGTGGGCTGATCCGTGGGTAGTCCTGCTCTCTCTTCTGACTAGTTGGCTCTTTTGACCATTTTGGAAACAAGTTTAAGTATTTCAAAAAAAAATCGTTATGGCCAGAATCAGGGCATAGTTTGTGATAATGTTCTCATATTGTGCACACATATGTATCATGGGACGGCGAACAATGTTGCAGGAGGAAGTTTTCCTTTTTGAAACACGAAAAATCCATTTTTCATTTTCCGAGCGCGAAAAACGGGGCGATTTGTGAAGCAACCACCAAATAACGGTTTTAGAATGATACCACCACATTTTGTAAAAATATTAGACCACCTTAAATGGACAATGTCCCAACCGGGGTATCTCAAACCTTTCCGTTCACCCCTGGCGAAAAAGACAAATTCCTGCCGAATCGGCAGGAAGTGGGTCCGGTTTGAACTACAGGTACATGTTCCGATGCTCATTATTTTTGGCAAAAATCATTTTTTAGACTCACAATATGCTATTTCTTCAGAGATCCAATGTAAGTTTAGCGAGGCTCAGCCTGAGCTAAGAACATTCATGCCCGTCGTTTGGACCATAGTTTGAAACGGGCATAAAAAATTCAAAAATGGTCCGATCAATGCAAATCCTTCGCGTGGTGTCTTATTATGTGACATAATTGCAAGTAAAAATACCGAACTTGTTATATTGCAAGTGTCTCGAAAAACCTTCTCGTAAATGACATATCATCTCCGGTTTCATGGCTTTGGCCAAACGACCAATGTTATGGCGTAATCGGGCATAGTTTGTGATAATGTTCTCATATTGTGCACACATATGTATCATGGGACGACGAACAATGTTGCAGGAGGAAGTTTTCCTTTTTGACACACGGAAAATCCATTTTTCATTTTTCCAAGCGCGAAAAACGGGGCGATTTGTGAAGCAACCACCAAATAACGGTTTTAGAATGATACCACCACATTTTGTAAAAATATTAGACCACCTTAAATGGACAATGTCCCAACCGGGGTATCTCAAACCTTTCTGTTCACCCCTGGCGAAAAAGACAAATTCCTGCCGAATCGGTAGGAAGTGGGTCCGGTTTGAACTACAGGTACATGTTCCGATGCTCATTATTTTTGGCAAAAATCATATTTAGACTCACAATATGCTATTTCTTCAGAGATCCAATGCAATTTTAGCGAGGCTCAGCCTGAGCTAAGAACTTTCATGCCCGTCGTTTGGACCATAGTTTGAAACGGGCATAAAAAATTCAAAAATGGTCCGATCAATGCAAATCCTTCGCGTGGTGTCTTATTATGTGACATAATTGCAAGTAAAAATACCGAACTTGTTATATTGCAAGTGTCTCGAAAAAACCTTCTCAGAAATGACATATCATCTCCGGGGTTTCATGGCTTTCGGGCCAAACGACCAATGTTATGGCCAAAATCAGGGCATAGTTTGTGATAATGTTCTCATATTGTGCACACATATGTATCATGGGACGGCGAACAATGTTGCAGGAGGAAGTTTTCCTTTTTGACACACGGAAAATCCATTTTTCATTTTTCCGAGCGCGAAAAATGGGGCGATTTGTGAAGCAACCACCAAATAACGGTTTTAGAATGATACCACCACATTTTTTAAAAATATTAGACCACCTTAAATGGACAATGTCCCAACCGGGGTATCTCAAACCTTTCCGTTCACCCCTGGCGAAGATAAATTCTGCCGAATCGGCAGGAAGTGGGTCCGGTTTGAACTACAGGTACATGTTCCGATGCTCATTATTTTTGGCAAAAATCATTTTTAGACTCACAATATGCTATTTCTTCAGAGATCCAATGCAATTTTAGTGAGGCTCAGCCTGAGCTAAGAACTTTCATTCCCGTCGTTTGGACCATAGTTTGAAACGGGCATAAAAAATTCAAAAATGGTCCGATCAATGCAAATCCTTCGCGTGGTGTCTTATTATGTGACATAATTGCAAGTAAAAATACCGAACTTGTTATATTGTAAGTGTCTCGAAAAAACCTTCTCAGAAATGACATATCATCTCCGGGGTTTCATGGCTTTCGGGCCAAACGACCAATGTTATGGACAGAATCAGGGCATAGTTTGTGATAATGTTCTCATATTGTGCACACATATGTATCATGGGACGGCGAACAATGTTGCAGGAGGAAGTTTTCCTTTTTGACACACGGAAAATCCATTTTTCATTTTTCCGAGCGCAAAAAACGGGGCGATTTGTGAAGCAACCACCAAATAACGGTTTTAGAATGATACCACCACATTTTGTAAAAATATTATACCACCTTAAATGGACAATGTCCCAACCGGGGTATCTCAAACCTTTCCGTTCATCCCTGGCAAAAAAGATAAATTCCTGCCGAATTGGTAGGAAGTGGGTCCGGTTTGAACTACAGGTACATGTTCCGATGCTCATTATTTTTGGCAAAAATCAGTTTGAGACTCACAATATGCTATTTCTTCAGAGATCCAATGCAAGTTTAGCAAGACTTAAGGCCAAATATTTGAATTCAAAACCCTAGTTTCAAAATTATATTTTGAATTATGATATTGTCTCTACCATGAACTAATGTGATATTAGTAAATCTACTATTTTTAAATAATAAAAGTATTGACAATTAGCAACCTAGGAGGATGTAATTGAATTTTATAAAAATTTGGAGCCAAAAATCAATTCATTTCGACTTCTTATGAAAAAGATAAAAAAGAATTAAGAAAATAGAAAAAGAAAAACAATGCCGGTTTATTTCTGCCGGGTGCTAAAGCCCACAACGACAAGTTAAAAAATGTAGCATTCTGGACCTAAAGGCCCAGGCCACCCGATCTTGACCGGACCGCTAAGGCCCAGCCCACTCGATCTAAACCAGATTGGTTTTTGTTTATAAAGGGGAAGCGCGGTAAATTGACTACAATAGATGGTTAGCGGGATGGTTAGGGTGGTGCACTTGATGGACTACGTCCCAGGTTCGACCCCTGGGTCCTACATCTTTTTGCGCCATTAACCAATGGATTTGTAAAAAAAGCATACCAATGTTATATTAATAAAGAACAACTACACAATTAAAACATAAATAGTGAGCATATCGACACATAAACGCATGTTCCCAGATTTGATCAACAGTGAGCATGTTCGTGGGGTCTTGGGTTTGATCCCCTACTCCACTTTATTTTGCTATATTTATTTCAATTTGGTTGGGTCAATTTGACACGTAGACGCATATCGACACATGGACATGCCACGTAAGCATAACTGCTGATCTGGCCAATGAGTTCAATTAATTTATTTTATTTTAGACAATATGACGTTTTAAATTGGTCGTAATCGACTACAAATAAGGATCAAATATGTACAGTGTAGATTATGACGATTTCATCAGATGAAATTATGACGATTCTAACAAAAACGTCGTAATTCTACACGATTTTGACCTCTCCAAATAGCCTACGACCATCTTGTGCGAAATCGTCATAAATCTATGACGATTTCATTTCCCATCACTACGAGAAGGTCACAAGTTGACACATTTCTTGTAGTGTGAGAGAACTCATAGTAACCCAAACCCAGTTGAACCAAGTGACAACTCAATTTTGGGCCAACAACAATGATTTAGACCCAACCATGCAAAGGTTTTTGGAAACCCAAACCCAATTGTTGCATAGGATGACAAGTCAAATGATCAACATGGGAGACAACCCTTCCCAAGGAGTTTATGACAACAAGGATGTCAATGATGATATTCTAGAAGGAACCCAAGCTTGCAATGTTTGTGGATACATGGATCACACTTCTAAAGAGCATGAAGATCAGTGCCCTAATTGTGAAGAGAAACATCCAACCAATCAATGCCCCGCATCTCAAGCTACTTGTTTCCTATGTGAAGGAAATAATCATGTCCCTATCCAATGCCCCATCTATTCCATAGTTCAACAAAGGAAACAAGGTGGAGTGCATCAACAGTTTGTAAACCCTCATGAGGGAACAACTTCTGCCAAGAAGGATGAAGGCAAAGTCAAAACCATGCATCATAAGGCCAAATCCAAAGTGACCACAAAGTGTTGCTACTCTTGTGAAAAAGAAGGTCATATCTCTAGTAACTACCCCAAGAAGAGAGAAAGATTTCCCACCTTTGTGGTGAAATATGAAGAGCATGAACTAGAAGAACTCCTAGCTTTGGAGAGACCCAAAAAGAAGAAGAAGGACATAAGCGAGTTGCAATGTTAAAATTGCAAAGAGATGGGACACTATGCCAGTGATTGTCCAGAAAAGAAGAAGAACCAAGGAAACAAACAAGAGGCAATGATACCAAAGGAAAAGAAAGATATTAGCCAAGTGATGTGTTTCAAATGCAAAGAACTAGGCCATTATGCAAACAAGTGCCCAGAGAAGATACATCAAGATCCCAAGTAAACCAAGATGTAATCTAGTTGGAAATTTTTAAGGGTGGTAGTACCCTAGTTGCCTTGAAGCCAATTTCTAACCCTATCTTCCCAAATCTTGGGACGAGATTTATTTTAAGGGTGGTAGCCTGTCACATCCCAAAATTTTCCAAATTATGTAATGTGGAAAATAAATAAACAAAATAAATAATTGTTGAAATTTAGGGTGAAAAGAAACTTTTGTTTCTAAGTGGAAACATTAAAACCCATCTTGAACAAACTTTGAATAGAATTTGAATCCAACTAAATTCAAATCAAGTGGAATGCATTCCTCATAAATGCATCTTGAAATTTAAACATTTGGAAAATAAACCCAAACCCTAAAACCCTAATGGAAGAAAAACATTTCCAAGCTACCTCTAAGCCTATGGTTTTGATCCATATAAAAAAATTTGTCAACAAACATTTATAAATGATCAAGAATGACAAATAGAAATATTATAAAACCATAGAAATTGGTTTCACTTAATTTGGAGCCATAGATAAAATCTTATGAATTTAATAAGATAAGGAAATTGAAGTTCCAAAGCTAATAAAGCTCCTATCCAAATCCATACCAAATGGTGAGTAATTAATCATAAAGAGGTTTAAAAGGATAAACAAATATTAAATAAGATTTTACCAAATTGGAATCACCAATTTTGGACCTTTAAATAAAAAGATATGGACTTTATAAGATAAATAAGAAATAATAAATAAGGACTATTTGATAAGAGCTAAATAAATCTTGGCCTAATCCATAAGCAAATGGAATAAATATAATCCAAATCCAAATAAAATAATGGGTAAATAATTTTCAAATAAAATAAAATGGCAATAACCAATTCTATTCCTATTGGAATAAAGACAAAATTCCCTAATAAGAATGATTAATTAAATCAAGGAAAATAATTTGAATTTACCTAAGTGGAATAAAAGTTATTTAATTGACTTAAATGAAATACAAGGATCATTTAAATAAAATTTATGGAATTAAAACCATATTTAATTTCATTGGAATAAAGGCAAATACCCAATTTAAATGATTAATAAATCATATTAAAAATATTCCAAATAATTCAAAGTGAATCATTTGACACCCTATTAAATAAATAAACCTACTGAATAGGTTTGGTAAAAATATGGACTTCAAATAAAGTTTTAAAACACATTAAAACCTATTTGAAATAAAGACAAATGCCCATTTATAAAATAAATAAAAGACCCTAAAAATAATAAAATAATTATTCTAAATTTGACTTTAGAATGTATTATTAATCAGTATTAAAATCTACACAAAGTTTGGTTGAAGTTTGAATTCAAATGGGTGTTTGAAATGATTAAACAAAAATCAAACAGATAAATAGAAAAAGAAAATGAAAAACAAAACTGTACAAAAAAATGAACTAAGCCTGCCCAGCCAGCAAACCCAGCCCACTGGCCCAGTTAGCCCATTTACCACTTCCCGCGAGAAAACGATTCGCACCAAGGATTTGACCCGCCCCCTCATTGATTGCCGAACCCCACCTCCTCTCTCTCTCTCTCTCTCTCTTGCTGACAACCACACCCCACCCATCAGGCTTCTTACTCACCCCGCGACGACCGCGCAGGCCGTTTCCTGCCTTGATACCGCGGTTGATTTCGCTTCAATGCCTTGCCTTAATCTCGCCGCGACCACGCTCCCTTAAACACCTGCTCCCCCTCTCCGTTTCCCCCCAGAAACCACCTACTCTCTGCCCCCAGGCTGCTTCCATTTTGGCTCGCACCGCCGCGGACTCCGACGAGCTCCTCGAGCAATTCCGGCCACTCCTCGCCACGCCTCGCCCCCTCGACCACACGAGCGTGTTCCACATACTCATGTGCATCTCCCGGTGTCACTCTCTTGGCCGCGAGAGCACCAGAGCTTCGGCAAGGGCATCACCCGAGCGCCACTGTCGCTTGCCACTCCTCCGGCGAACTCCCCAGGTAGCTTCCGTCCACCCCCTTCCCTCTCGTTGACACGCGTATGATCCCCAGCACTGTGCGCATCTAACAACAACCCTATTTCGTAATGGCGCGCACAGTAACGTCGCCCCCAATGACGACTGACCGCACCCGACTCCGTTTTGAACTCCGGCGAGAGATTGACAGCAACCCCGTGCGCCCCTTCACCAACCACGAGCACGTTGAGCTCCAGCACGTCCCGGCGAACACGGTGAGCATACCCTCCCTCTCCCTAGCTTCCTGGAATAGCCAGAGCACGGCCGTCCGAGCGTCGCCGCCGCCAGCCACCATCGAGCGCCGCCAAGATTTGGTTAAGACGCTAGGAACCGTAGGATGTAGATCTGGCGTCTACGAAAGATTCATTAAACGAAGAGGTAAGTTTGGTTCTGTGCCGCTCGATCTAATTTAATCCAACAGCCTATATCTGCTGATCCGTGCGAAATGGTATGCGCTAGTAGGAAAGCGTCGCGTGTCCAGGGTTTGTTTTAAAACAGAAATTATGTTCTATTAGATGTTCAAATTTCTAAATTGCATAACTTTTGATCTACACGTCCAAAATTTGCAAATTTTATATCAATGGAATCAGCAAAACAAACCCTACCCAACTATGCACTTTGTTTAGTGAATTGCTTCTGGAAACTTGGTTGTTTTTGAAGAAACTTGTGTAGTCATAATTTGAATATAAAATTCATTCTAAAATTATTTTTGTGATAAAATATTTGGAAAATGGTTTGGTTTGAACCTACTTACCATAGAAACCAACTTGTAGATTCAAAAACATATTTTGTGAAGCAAGAGAATAAATCTTTGAATTAAAGCATTTCTAGTCAAATAAAAATGTTGTTTATATGTTAAAAACACTTTTTGGAGAAAAATCTTTGGGAAATGATTTGGATTAAACACTCTGACCCCAAACACCAAGTTTTATAATTAAAAATGTATTAGGTGAACCCTATAAATATTATTATTTTGCTAAAGGCATTTTCAACCACATTTTTTTGAGGGTAAAATAGTAGGGCAAAAAACCCCACTACAATTTTTATATATTATAGAGAGTTACAAAAGAATATTTACAAACTCAATCCACCTCAAAGAAGAGGGATAACATTCTAAGAAGCTATCTCCTGTCTAAATTAATTTCAATCCAATCTTTAAGGCCCTGATGATACTTCTTCTTAATTCTATATAGGACCCATCTTAATTCCTGGGCTACAATAGCCTTCCAGTTCTCAATCGATGCATGCTGATTATTGAAGATTTCATTATTTCTGCAAATCCAAATGCCCCAAGTTCCAAGTATCAGAATTTCCATTGCAAAAGGGACATTAAGATCTTTTTTAATACTGGCTAAAGCTTCAAAGATATTTTGATCAGCCATATTGACCTATGAAATTTCAGCCCAGCAAGCTCTTGCAAAAGGGCATTCCCAAAAAAAATGTAGGTTGGTTTCTTCACTGTTACAACCCTGGAAAACACAGTCATAAGATGCCAGAGAAAAACATTTCCTTTTCAGAAGGTTTCTTGTGTTGAGTCTATCAAGCAGTAAGATCCAGAAGAAGAATTTGTGCTTTTGCTGACAAGAAGATTTCCATAACCAAGAGAAATGTGGCTGAACCGGTTGGCAACCAGCTAAAGAGCAGTAAGCCTTTTTGACCAAAAAATTACTGCCCCAAATGTAAGACCAAATATCGGATTCCCCCTTCCTTCCAGTATTGAGAATTTGCTCAAGACTTTGATATTCCTGGAAAGCTTGTTGGGAAAAAGGAAGGTAAAAAAGGTCCTGAGTATTTTTAGTATGCAGGAACTCACTGACAGAGATGTGAGGTTTTTTTTGCATAGGAGAGGAGATGAGGAAGCTTATGTTGAAGGCAGCTATCATTCCACATATCAGACCAGAATAGTGTGGATTTCCCATTTCCAACCAAGCACTTTGCAAGTCCTTTAAAAATGTCAATCAGTTTTAGATGAGCTTTCCACCAAAAGGATCCCTCAAGACTTCTTCCAGGGAGCTTACCATTACAGTAGTAAGTATTCCATATAAGGTGAACCCAAGGAATATCCTTGTGATTATAAAACTTATCCAAATTCTTCAAAAGAAGTGCAGAGTTTTGAACATTAAGGTCAAGAACTCCCAATTCCCCCTGGTTCTTGGGTCTACAAAATTTCTTCCATGCTACAAGAGCATTACCTCTAGCTTGAACATCAGAAGTTTTCTTTCTCCACAAACATTGCCTCATATATTTAATCAATTGTTCCTTGATAGCGACAGGAAGATCAAAACAGCTCATGTAATATATGGGAAGGGAAGACAACACAGATTTGACTAACTGCAGTTTCCCCCCATAATTAAGAAAGTCAGCTATTCCACACAACCTTCTCTCAATTCTCTGAACAATAGGCAGGAAATGTTCCACAGCAGGTTTATTCAAGCTCAGA
This sequence comes from Avena longiglumis, assembly GCA_030063025.1. NCBI lineage: Eukaryota > Viridiplantae > Streptophyta > Magnoliopsida > Poales > Poaceae > Avena > Avena longiglumis. The sequence continues at coordinate 431,530,968 of CP125975.1, forward strand.
GGCAAACCAAGATAGGTAAAAGGCAAGGAACCAGTGAGGCAAGCAAGGGTATTAGCAAAATGCCCAAGCCTCTCAGAGTCCATGTTAATTGGCATCATGCTGGATTTAGAATAATTAACTTTGAGTCCAGTGGAGAGAGCAAAAGTATGTAGAATTGCCTTAAGGCACAAGAGTTGCTCAGAATCAGCCTTAAGGATTACTAAAGTGTCATCTGCATACTGAACCACAGGGAAGTCAGGACAGAACACATCTTCAGTGGGCAAAGAAAGAAGACCCAGGTTCATTGCCTTATTGAGGATACTTTGAAGGAGATCAGCAGGCAGAACAAACAATAAAGGAGATAAAGGATCTCCTTGCCTAACACCCCTTCTACAGTAAAAAAAATTCCCAGGCACACCATTTAAAAGAACAGAGGAAAAAGCTGACCCAAAGATCATCTGAATCCAAGAAATCCATTTATCTCCAAAACCCTTGGCTTTAAGGATATTGATAATTGCAGAATGCTCAATTCTGTCAAAAGCCTTTTCAAAATCAAGCTTAAGAATTAAAATTTCCTCCTTTGACTTGTGCCTTGGATAGATCTTGGATAGATCAAGAAATTCAAATGCCCAACCTAAACAGTCTTGGATAGATCTTTGCTTGAAGAAACCATATTGATTCTTGTGAACAAGTTTAAGTATGACTTTTTGCAGCCTATTATCTAGAATCTTGGTGATAATCTTAAAGACACTATTTAGCAAAGAAATAGGCCTAAAATTAGCAGGAGTCAGAGGAGCAGCAATTTTTGGAATGAGGGTGATAAAAGAAGAATTAATGCTTTCCAAAGAGGCTTGCCCTTCATAGAACTCCACAAGTATATGTTTCACATCATCCTTAATAATAGGCCAGCAAAGCTTCATGAATTCATTATTAAAACCATCAGGGCCAGGGGATTTATCATTAGGCAGATTTGTGATGACCTCATCAATCTCCTCATCAGAGAAAGGCTTTTCCAAAGCATCCCTTTCTTCCTGGCTTAAGCAATCACCAGCCAAGTCATCAAGATTGAAATGCATTTCAGGCTTATCAAAAGAGCCCATTCTATTTTTAAAGGAATTCCAAAGGAGATTTGCTTTGCCATCATGATCATAAACCTCAAGATCAGAATCATCCTTGAGCATGGAAATGTAATTATGCCTAAAGCTTATGGTAGCTCTGGAGTGAAAGAACTTTGTGTTTTCATCCCCCAGCTTAACCCATTTAATTTTCCCCCTCTGTTTCCAATAAGTATTCTGATCTTGCAGAAGAGTAATAATAAGATTTTTCAGGATATCCCTAAGATTCCATTCTTGAACAGTAAGAGTTCTCATTTCCTCCATGATATCAAGAAAGTCAATGGTGGCATTAACATTACAGATTTGTGCCTTCGGGCAAGGTACTGTTGGCCCAAAGCTTCAAAGACTCTTCTCACATTTTGAATTTAGCATTGATTTTTTTGCAGAATCCATAAAACCCACAGGAATGTTCCAGGCATTTTGAACAATAGCTTTAAACTCCTTATGATGCAACCAATGATTTTCAAATCTGAACACCTGAGCTTTGGGAATCATTGTGCCAATGGAAATGACACAAGGAAGATGATCAGAGGTAGGCTTTGCAAGAGGAGCAACAAAAGTTGAGGGAAAACTCTGAGTCCAGGCAGCAGAAGTAAAAAACCAATCCAATCTTTCCAAGAGGGGATCTTTCTGCATGTTACTCCAGGTGAACTTTCTACCCTTAAGAGGTAACTCTATGAGACCCAAATTATTAATGGCTTCATTAAAGAGAAGCATACCATTCACATCTACACCCAATTTATTTCTATCTGAAGGCTGTCTACAGAAGTTAAAATCTCCCACAATGAGCCAGTACAAATCATCAGGCATATCAATGCTGCCAAACCAATCTAAAAATTCAGTCTTTTTTTCAGGTAAACATGGCCCATAAATGTTGGTTAGGATCCAGGATTCATTGGACAAGAGAGATGTCAAGGTGATGGAGATAGAAAACTCATTGAGAAAGGAAAGATGTCCAGAGAACAGGGAACCATTCCAAATGGTGATCAAACCTCCAGATGCACCTCTGGAGGGAAGAAATTCAAAATTGGTAAATTTGGAGGGGCAGAATTTTTTAATGTAGGAGCTATCAAAGTCCTCACGCTTAGTTTCTTGGAGACGGATAATGTCACAACTAGACTCCTCAATTTTTTTTCTGAGAGCAATCCATTTTTTTTCAGAATTGATTCCCCTGATATTCCAATTCAAGATCTTCCAAATTATTTTGTTATTCATTAAGAAACCAGGAGCAAGTATAGATATGGGGTGATATAAATAATGTAATCACCCAGGAGAGGAAACAACAATTACAGAGGCAAAAGGCAATCCAATTCAAGGTACCACAGAGATATTCCACAACAAGTACCAACCACATTGCAATATCACAATCACAGAACACATGACATGGAGTCAACAAGACTCCAGCAAAAGACTTAGTTTGATACATTAAAACACTTAAGAAGAGGGCTTCTTCTTGGCTTGTCACAGTACCAGCAGCCTGTGTTTCTTCTTGCCACCAATGCCCAAGCTGGAAGAGGCTCCTCCTTTAATGCTGCCTTTTGTAGGAGCCTTAACTGCCACTTCATTGGCCTTTCCTTTCTTGAGCAACCTCTTCTCCAGGTCCCCATCCTTTACCTTGCAGAATGAAGCAGCAAGATTTTTAACCACTTTGGATTCAGACAAGGAGGAACAGTATTACAAACCAGGCAATCAACAATTAGACAATTAATGTGACTTTTAAAACCCCCATTTAGTTCAACAATTCTAGGGCTTCTTCTCACCTCTGAGTCCACAAGAGGTTCCTTGCCCTTTCTCTTTCTGGCAGGGGTAGAGGGAGAGCATGAAGATTTATTGGATTCAATACCCAGGCAAGAAGGGGCCATCTGGGAAAAGCTCTCATTAGGAATGATGAAAGAAATTGAACTTTCCTCAGCAATAGGTTCTTTAATAATTTCCCATAAAGGAGAAGTAAGAAATCCCTTGACCCAATTAAACTTCTTAGGAGTAGCAAGCATGAGAGTAATGAAGTTAAACCAACTTACAGGGATATCACACTTAAGCGAGCCCATTGAAGAAGATTCTTCTGAATATGGGGGGCAAAATAATTCTCCCAGAGCTCCAAGCCTTGTTGGAAAAATCCCTGCTTAGCCACATGCACATCAGGAATGGAGATAAAAGTTCTCACCATCCCAACCTGAAGGTGAGCCTCATTTGGAGAAAGAAGGTGCTGGTCCTCCAACATCCAATCATCATTCTCAGGAGCCACAGTACTTGAGTCCATAGGGCTTCCTACCCCCTCCTCAGCATCAGAATTGGCCTCCTCTTCATCAGCCAGATAGTTCTGAAAAATGTTTTGAAGGCCTTCACCAATGCCAACCCCTTGTGGTGCAACAGCCACACCCTGATCCTCCACAACCTCAGGCTCATTAACAGATTCATCATCATCAGACTCCCAGTCTTGCACAATGATAGCACCTGTAACTCCACTGTTCACATCTTGAGGTGGCAGATGCTGATTGTCAATAGGCATATCTTCTCCAGGAGCAATGACAGGGCCTTGAACAGGAGCAGCAGCAGCCTCCCAGGGACCCCAACCTTCAGCATTACCACCATCAGGGGCAGGATCCTGCACAGGGGCCATCCACTGTCCCCAACCACCCCCAGGAGCAGGGGGAGGGGGAGGTGGAACTTGGGGCCCAAAGACTGGGCCATGAGCAGGAACAGGGTGTGGGTCCACATTGTCATCTGGCAGTGGGTCCTCCTCAGGTGGGCCCCCTCCAAGCAAGTGACTCTGAAGAACTTCAACAGAAAAAGTCCATGACTCTGTCTCCACCAAGTCACCAATGGTAAACCTCACACTCTTGGGGATGTCAACCAAGTCAGTAACACGAATCTTAGCAATAATCCTACCCTTTTGGTCAGGGTCCCTATCCCACAAAAGAACCTTCCCAATATCCGCAAAGACATCATTCAGATCCTCCATATGCCAGTGGTCAAGGGGAGGCCCAACTAGCATCACCCAGCACTCATTATTAAACTGAGTCCTACGCCAGTTATCGCCCTCATTGTGCTTAACAAAAGAAACATGCACATCTTGAAACGGAATCGGGCTCTCCGCAATGAGTCTATCACGGTCGCTGACATGATGAAACTGCACATACGCAGACCCAAAGGGACAAGCCTGGATATCTCTGAAGTGCACTCCAACCTCATTATTGAGGAAATCAACCAGGACACCATGAATATTCAAGAACGGAACAGGACCAGGAGGTAGGAGAAAATGGTAGCAATGGCATACTGTTCATGCGCCCTTGACCTCCGAGGCACCACCACCCTTTTAACGCGATTCCGCCCAGCCACCTGCATAATCTGGAAGCCATTCGGCAGGAAAGGCGCAGGATCAATCGGAATGTTCGCCATTACAACGCCCTTCACCGGCGACGAGCAAGAGGGGAATGGGGTTTTAGCGGGCGGGGGAGTTGAGGAGACAGGGGAAGTGGTAGTTGTTTTTTGCAACGAAGTGGTGAACTCGTGAAAACTGCCGTGAATAATGGGCCGGGAATGAGTAACTGCCTCGGCCATGAACCATCCCTCATACGAATTGTCGGGCCAACTACATTTTGGGAAAGAGGGGAATTTCAGAAAAGGAAGGAGACCAGGCAATTTAAATGCCGCGCGATTGGCGCCTCCCCCAGACCCGACCGGCGTTACCATCGACTTAAAACCACCATCAGTGAGCACTTGAGCATAAGATCTGCCATGAAGTCCTGATTTGAACTCACCATTAATACGTTGCTCAGTCACAGGCGAAGGAACCGCAGGAGACGCAGGAAATTTGAGTCTTTGAAAAACCGAGGCACCTTTACTGGAAGGCTTCAAAGAAGGAGATTTTTTTGCACTTTCTTTTTTGTACGTGACAACTTTCCATTCTTTTTTGTACGTGATTTTTTCAACCACATAAAATAATGCTTTGGTTTAAAAAGGGTTTATAGGTAAAATCTTTTGCAAATGGTTTTGCCACTTTTATAAAATGACCAATAGGTGTTTTCAAATGTTTATAACCCATTAGAAACCACTTTTCCAAATAAACAATCTTTTGCATGCTTGCAAGCATTGCTTTGTTTCTATTATTTTTATGTGATGTTTGCTTGAATGGTAGATTGAAATTGTGCCTTGCTTGATTGAATTGTAGTGGAATTTGAAGAGTGTGAATATTGCAAGATCAAGGAGTGAACTTATATTCTATACCAAAAAGGCAAGTGATGCTTCATACTTTTGTCCCATTATTTTCACTATGCAGTAGTGATATTTCTAAGTAGGACTTGCATGGAATTTTGCTAAGTATAAACTATGCCATGGGAAATCCTAGTAGATGAAACCTTAGTAGAAAATTTCCTAAGTTAAGATTCCTACTACTATCATGCTTAGCTTAGCTAGTAGAAAACAAGGGTGGAATATATTCAGACTATGGAATATTTCTAAGTCAAGGACTTGTGTTTTGTTTAATAAAACAACCAAGTGAATGAATCACCTGGGTGGAATGGAAGGAATGGTTTGTGTTGAGTGGTTACACAAGGCCCATTTCTATGGTTTACCTTGTGTATCTCACTTGTGGATGGCCACCCAGGAACAAAGATATTTGAGATGTCAAATGTTGAGAAGGTTCAAGTGCAGCCACTTGGCATTATCAGTTACACAGCGCAAAATATGAAGCGATGTGTAATTACCCCTGCAGTAATCGAGGAGTCACTATGTGACTTGACAGGTTGCAGGGATAACTATTCACACGCCAGTGATCACTGTAGCAGCCCAACGAATGGGGCAAGTGCAATGATTACTGACACGTACGTAGGATGGGAGTAGCTTACGAAGGAAGGGAGGGAAATAACCTTTACGTATCAGAATGACTCGGACGATGAGATATTCCTTGGATGAATCCAAAATGATTTGGAACAATTATGAGATCAACAATATTACGGCAGAGTCGCACTTCAAAGATTGGTCGACCAAAGCATATGTCGGCAACACGGATATTAGTTCCGAGTAAAAATGAATCTGTTGTGGCCTTGTCGGCTAAATTCGTTAAGCCCGCACCAGCTTTGGGGACTAATGTTGGGGGAATAACCCCATGTAGGATCAAGATAAGGTAAAAGGGCAAAGCCCACCAAGATATAAATCGGCCAAGGCATGACCTGGCTGAGTTATATAAGGGCCGGCCAAATGAGGGTCGGGTTATCCTGAGCTAAAGAACATTGGCTTGACTTGGCCGACATATAAGGTATGTCGGCACGAGGTCTAGAAAACTTCCTATCCGCAGGTAAGGTCTTGGCCGAGTCATAATAGGAGCGGCTGAGTCAGAAGATGGCTTGCGCGAGAAGGAGAGAGCGAGCCCCAAGGTCCACACTGTGCTCTGTCTCTCCCTCAGGAATCCATGAAGAACCAAGCGCTTTATGCAGCTCAGATCACTGTAGAGCTTCATTTGGAAACCCCAAGAGGAAGGTATGATGATAACAATAGTAAGTCTTCCCTCAGTTATGAAACCAAGGTTATCGAACCAGTAGGAGGAAGGAAACGACTTCAAGGTGTTGCTAACAACTTGGAACCTACACAACACAAACTCAAGACTTTGCCCCAACGTACAGTGAGGTTGTCAATCTCACCGGTTTGCTGAAAACAAAGGATTAAACATATGGTGTGGGAGGTAATGATTGCTTGCAGAAAGTAAACAGTAACAGTAGATGATGTATCAATGGTAAAGATTGGACCGGGGTCCACAGTTCACTAGAGGTGTTATCCTTAAGATAAATAACATAACATGCTGGGTAAACAAATTACATCGGGGCAATTGACATGACTGAACAAGGCATAACAATGCAATACTAGACATTCATGATCCTACGAGGGAATTACAAAAATATGCATAGACCGCCATCCAACTGCATCTATGACGAGTAATCTACCTTGAGATTATTATCCGAACCCCCTCCAGTATTAAGTTGCAAGCAACAAATAACTGCTTTAAGCAATGTGTGTAAAGTAAACAATATAATTGTTCCATGAACAAAAGATTGTCGTTTTCTCCCTAGTGGCAACAGCACATCTACAACCTTAGAGATTTCTGTCACTTCCCCAGATTCAATAGAGGCATGAACCCACTATCAAGCATAAATACTCCTCTTGGAGTCACTAGCATCTACTTGGCCAAGATATCTAGTAGAAACGGAGAGCATGCAAGATCTCAAACAACACAGACATGATAGAATCAATAATCAAGAAGACAAGATAGAATCATTAATCAATCTGATATAGTAATATGAATATCCATCGGATCCCCGCAAACACAACATGCATTATTACAAATAGATGATCTTGATCATGAACGGAGCTCACAAGATCTAAACATGAAAGCACAAAGGAGGAGAAACGACCATCTAGCTACTGTATGGGCCCATAGTCCAAGATGGAACTACTCACGCATCATACCGGAGGCTGGCATGGTGATGAAGAAGGCCTCCGGGATGATCTCTCCCCTCTGGCAGGGTGCCGGGAAGAGCTTTAGATCTCCCGATCTAGGGACGATGGTGGCGACGGCTATGGACTGTTTCGTGGAGATATGATCGGGTACTTATTGTTTTGGCATCGGGGCCTTATATAGGCGAAGAGGCGAGGCAGGAGGGCGTCCAGGGGCCCACACACTGCCCAGGCGCGGCCCAGGGTGGGCCCGTGCATGGGGGTGGCCACCCCGTGGCTCCCCTTCGGTCGCCCTTCGGTCTCCGTGTTCTCCTCGATGAAATATTGACTTTGGCTTTTGTCCCGTCTAATTCCGAGAATATTTCCTTACTAGCTTTTCTAAAACCAAAAACAGCAGAAATAGGCAACTGGCACTTCAGCATCTTGTTAAAAGGTTAGTCCCAGAAAATGTATAAAAGTACCTCAAAGTGTAGACAAAGCATAGAAAAGTGGATACTAAACAAGCATGGAACACCAAAAATTATAGATACATTTACGACATATCAAGCATCCCCAAGCTTAACTCCTGCTCGTCCTCGAGTAGGTAAGTGATAAAAGAATAATTTTTGAGGTGACATGGACCATCACAATCATGATCAAACCATTTGCAAGCATTGAAAGTTGGGATTAAAGTACTCTAAACATGAGCAAGAAAGATGAAGCTCTAACAGTAAGACAAAGCAACTATGGTGCAACATGAAAATATACAAACAAAGATTCATGAATACAATGCATTGAGAGATGTTTGTTTGTTTCACATATAGAAAACATAGCATAGTGGCATTCATCTTGTCCCTCATGGAGTAGCAGAACATAAATGCATCGGACGCCTTCAAAGTGCATAAGGGTGACTAGATACAGAAAGTTAAAGAACAAGCAATATCAACATTATGAATCAATCAATAAGTTTTGGGACAATGCACATAGAACTAAGAATGACAACTATGCTCTCTTAATTGGTGCCTAAGGATAGAAGGTGGAGACTCAATAAAAAAGTGGAAGAAAGGACCTTCAAAGGGAAGCAGGGATTTCAAGTTTCATAAAGAGCTTCCAAAAATTATGGTACTTGTTAGCTTTCAGCTCTCACTGCCCCTATCATAAGCATCTTGAAGTGATTAAGGTTAAAGTGAACAAAGTATGGAGTATATGCTTGACAAAGTATAAGTTGGCAATCTCATGTCGCTTGAGTACGAGGGCCGTTCCTCATGCTACTCAACTTTAGTTACCGGTAAGTTCTTGTGATAGTAAGTACATGTGTATCGTAGAGAACCACCAACGGGGTACCCCTTGCCCCATGATACATGAGCTATCAAAATGACAAGGCAACGGATGATGAGCATCTCAACAATCTTCTTATTTACCATGGGAAAATTGTGCTTTTTTCTCTTCTTTCCTCTTTTCTATCTATTTTTTCCTTTTTTATAAGAAGAATGCTTCTTAGATTTCTCATTATGGTGATGCTGCAAGTTTCCACCATGATTATGCATGGCTTAGGCTAGCGGCCCAGGCGTTTCTCTAACACACATACATAACTCCATGGACTTAAAAGCTCCCCTTTTATTTCACACCGCCTACATCCATAAACAAAAGAGCATGATATAAACTGCGTAGATATTTATAGGTGTTGAAAGTGTTCCCCGTGATAGGACGGTTTAGCTAATTCCCAACTTATAAGTGCAAGAATGTACAACATACATGACACAATGGTTCAAGTTTATTAGGGGCAAGAAAAATAAAGTGTGACATCATGTTTGTGATAGCTTTAATCACTAATTTTCACATAAAAAGTTTAATTTGGAAGATAGATAAAACAAGAATATACTTGGAATGGTGTAGCACACCATGCATAGGAATTTATAGTGGACACTTTGGAATAACTTGGTTTCTTGGGAGTTGGATGCATGAGTAGATCTTACTCAATACAAGTGGAGGCTAGCAAAAGACTGGGAGCGACCAACTAAGAGAGCAATAATGGCCATAATCATGCAAAGCGAGAAAACATTATCAACTAAAGCATAAAGTGGTACCACAAGTCAAAAACTAAATGATCATAGAGGCTAAGGTGACTGGTTATAGTCATAGCATGGCGTTAGCATGTGCCAAGTCAACCCAAACAAAGCATCAAAGGAGAATACCACAATACTATGCTTTTGTATGCTAAAACAACGCATGATTCTTTCAAGGCACATTAAGAAATCTCAATTTTTTGGAACAAGTCATTCTACAACAATAATCACTAATCATAAGGTCAAAAAAACACATAGCATGACATGATAGAGTCTAGGTCACAGCCAAAGCAAGCTCCCTTTGTACCACTATAAGCAAGAAACTTTCTACTCCTTTCCAACACCAATCAACTTATTTGAAACAACACAGCGAAAGCAGGGGTCCAACTACTTTATTCAAGCAAATTAAGCAAAGAAAACCAAAAACAAAAACTAAGATGCTCCAAGAACAACACAACTGCGCATGAAACAACAAAAACGAAATGTCTAGAAAGACCTGAGATTTTTATTGATGAAGAAGGGGCTGCCCTTGTACCTCTTGAATATTTAATTAGGGTGACACGGCATGGCATCCCCAAGCTTGAGCTTTTGTCCATTCTTCATCTCATTACATCATTCTTCCCTTACACCTGAAAATTTTCCTTTATACAAAACTTCACACAATCTTCATTAGCAACATTAGTGCATTCAAAAGATAAAAAACCTTTAGGGTTTAGTTTTAAAATAGCAAAAATTTCATTGAAGACACAATCTACTATATCAATTCCCTCAAAAATCTCAATTTACCAAAGAGAACTCAAAAGGAAATCAATAAAGAGGCAAATGCAAATAATGGCAGAAATCTGTCAAAACAGAGCAGTAGGTAAAAACCAATTTTCTCGAAGACCTTATGTTGCTCAAATCAAAAAGTGTTTAACTAACGAAAGTTAGCAAACAACCTGGGGGATTTATTCATAAAATTATAGCTCAATCCGACTTATAGATATTTTTCAAGAATGTTTAAAGTGAAGCACAAAAATCTGTTTCGGGACAGCACTTGCCCAAATGTTACTTCCTTCTTATTAGAGGTTATTATTGGCACAAAATCAAACAAAAAGGATAAAGAGAGGTTATTACATAAGTAATAACTTCCAAGACTCAAGAAAACTATTGGGTTATCTCCCAAGAAGTACTTTTCTTTAACGCCTTTAAGTTAGGCATAAGAAGGATGCTCACATAAGAAATATGAATTGAAGTAAAAGAGATCATCAAGAAGAAAATTCAAAACACATTTAAGTCTAACCCACTTCCTATGCATAGGAATCTTGTAAGAGAATAAATCAAAGAAGCACATAGTAACAAGAATGGGTAGATAAAACAAGAGCAACTTCAAAACTTTCAGCATATAGAGAGGTGTTTCAGTACCATGAAAATTTCTACAACCATATTTTTCTCTCTCATAATAATTTTCAGTAGCCTCATGAATAAACTCAACAATATAACTATCACATAAAGTATGCTTTTCATGATCTAAAAAAACATAGTTTTTATCAAGCTCAAAAATAGTGGGATTAAAACCTTCAAACCCACTTTTAACAATTTTATAACAAGATGACTGATCATTCTCAAGAGATATGGGGTTCCAAGATAAAGTTAATACCTCTCCAATATCATTTTCAATAGTAGTACTATTAATATTATTAACCAATATAGGACCATCATCTAGAGCTTTATCATAAACATTTTCTAAGCAAAACTCTTTAGTACCATGCATTTCGAAATTAGGCGCAAATAAAGGATTATCATAAGATTTATCAAAAATTGCATGGATTATCATAGATAATAGGACCACAATTATTATTACAGGTTTTACCCAAAGTAGATATTTCAAAGGATCCACAATTATTATTACAGGTTTTACCCAAAGTAGATATTTCAAAAGGATCCATAAGAACATAACATTCATCATCCTTTGGTAAGCATGGGGGACAATCTAATAATGTAAGGGATAAAGATTTACTCTCATTAGAAGGTAGGCATGGGTAGCTAATCCATTCTTCCTCCTTTTGTTCATCACTCTCCTCCTCTTTTTCATCTAATGAGCTTCCCATTTCAGCAATTTCTTCTTCCATAAGCTCCTACAAGGCATTAGTCTCTTCTGTTTGTGGAAAGCATCTATTAATATATTCAAGAATATAGCCATTTTATTACTTGTAATTATCAAAGCAAAATTTAAGTATATCATAAACCTCATATTTATAAGGTGAATCATCAATATTTTCAAGCAAACTAGCAAGTTCAAATGCACCCTTCCAAGCAATAAATTCTTCAATTTGTTCCACATCATAAAAGTCATAATTTCCTTTAACATAAGAAGATATGGTAACATTATCATTATACTCACATTGAAAAGGGAGGTATTTATACCTCCTATAGGAACAAGATTTATCACAGCAATAAGTAACATTATAAGTAGAGCACACGTTTCTAGCAATGGTATTCAATTTATCAATTTTTTCCCATAAGTGTTTCCCTTTTTGTGAAAAGTGGTGTTCCTTATAATAATATTTTTGTTCTTCCGTGAACCCACCTTGCCAATAAGAACTAGTTTCAAATAAACCAACCATTGATAGAAAGCATGACAAAGCAAGGCAATAACAAACCAACAACTATAGTAGGAACTAATTTTTGTGTTTTTTGATAAGAAAAGGCAAGCCAAACAAAGCAAAAGAAACTAAGCAAAACAAAAACAAAGTAAAGAGAAAGGTTGTGAAGGACTCCCCTTGTGAAGTCGTCCTTAACTCCCCGACAACGGCGCCAGAAAATGTCTTGATGCGGCTCAGATCACTGTAGAGCTTCGTTGGGAAACCCCAAGAGGAAGGTATGATGATCACAGCAGTAAGTCTTACCTCAGTTATGAAACCAAAGGTTATCGAACCAGTAGGAGGAAGGAAACGACTCCAAGGTGTTGCTAACAACTTGGAACCTGCACAACACAAACTCAAGACTTTGCCCCAACGTACAGTGAGGTTGTCAATCTCACAGGTTTGCTGAAAACAGAGGATTAAGCATATGGTGTGGGAGGTAATGATTGCTTGCATAAATTAAACAGTAACAGTAGATGATGTATCAATGGTAAAGATTGGACCGGGGTCCACAGTTCACTAGAGGTGTTCTCCTTAAGATAAATAACATAACATGCTGGGTAAACAAATTACATCGGGGCAATATACAGGACTGAACAAGGCATAACAATGCAATACTAGACATTCATGATCCTACGAGATTAGATTGGGCATTACAAAAATATGCATAGACCACCATCCAACTGCATCTATGACTTGTAATCCACCTTGATATTATCATCTAAACCCCCTCCAGTTTGCAAGCAACGGATAACTACTTTAAGCAATGTGTGTAAAGTAAACAATACAATTGTTCCATGGACAAAAGATTGTCGTTTTATCCCTAGTGGCAATGGCACATCTACAACCTTAGAGATTTCTATCACTTCCCCAGATTCAATAGAGGCATGAACCCACTATCGAGCATAAATACTCCATCTTGGAGTCACTAGCATCTACTTGGCCAAGATAGCTACTAGAAACGGAGAGCATGCAAGATCTCAAACAACACATACATGATAGAATCAATAATCAAGAAGACAAGATAGAATCATTAATTAATCTGACATAGTAATCTCAATATCCATCGGATCCCCACAAACACAACATGCATGATTACAAATAGATGATCTTGATCATGAACGGAGCTCACAAGATCTAAACATAAAAGCACAAAGGAGGATAAACTGCCATATAGCTACTGTATGGACCCATAGTCCAAGGTGGAACTACTCACACATCATACCCGAGGCTGGCATGGTGATGAAGAAGGCCTCCGGGATGATCTCTCCCCTCCAGCAGGGTGCCGGGAAGAGCTTCAGATCCCCAGATCTAGGGACTATGGTGGCGGCAGCTACAGACTGTTTTGTGGAGATCTGATCAGGTACTTCGGGTTTTGGCATCAGGAGGCTTATATAGGCAAAGAGGCGACGCAGGAGGGCGGCCAGGGGCTCACACCCTTCCCAGGCGTGTCCCAGGGTGGGCCCGCGCGTGGCGGGGGGTGTAGCCACCCTGTGGCTCCCCTTCGGCCGCCCTTCGGTCTTTGTGTTATCCTCGGTGAAATATTGACTTTGGCTTTTGTCCCGTCCAATTCTGAGAATATTTCCTTACTAGCTTTTCTGAAACCAAAAATAGCAGAAAACATGCAACTAGAACTGTGGCATCTTGTTAATAGGTTTGTCCCAGAAAATGTATAAAAATACCTCAAAGTATAGACAAAGCATATAAAAGTGGATACTAAACAAGCATGGAACATAAAAAATTATAGATAAGTTTACGACGTATCAACGCTACATACAAGGACCAAAGGGGCAGAGGGACAAAGGAGATGTCACGGAGGTGATAGTCCTATTGTCCAACAATCACATGTCGTGGGCTCTGGGTCTTTGCCATTGATAGAAGGGCGACAAGGAAAGGGGCTCACCGAATTACCCTTTTGGGAAGAGCATATTCCGTGAATATGTTGTCCATCTCATCCCCAGATGTAACCTGATCACCCCTTTATAAGGTGAGTTAGGGCCTCCTAGAGAGGGGATCGGTTCATTTTACACGTAGAGGATTCACGAGTGCTTCTTCCTCCTCTCTCTGATACAGCTCAAGGAGCAAGTGTAACCATTGTTGATCAAAGGAAAGATCGTGTGAGTATTTTGTGTGTGTACAATCCACTATGATATCCCTCCCTAGATCCCACTAGTACACATTGCCACCATATTTATCCTACCCGCGACATCTGACGTGCCACCACCATGACAAGGATGAAATACGAACAAAGTCGCAAATAGTCCCAAAAGAGAGGAGATCAAATCTGAAGAGGGAGAAGAAATCCACCTCATCATTCGAAGATCTCTAGCCTCTTGATCATCAACTCCACACCTTAGTTCCCCATTCATACTAAGAGAGAGAGAGATTCATACTTGTAATATTTTCCTACTTTAGTTTGTACTTGATTTGATCTTCAACAATACTGTGGTTTGCTATGGTAAAGTTGAGATGATTTCTATTTGCAATATGATTATATCTTTGATCTATTCTCCTCTCATGTGTGAGTAAATCCCCATAGGCGTGGGACATGTGGAGAATTGACGAGATGTGTTGTGTCTCTTTTATTTTCATCCATTTGTGATTATTGTCATGATTATTATATTGTGAGAATGATTATCTATATTTTCCTAATGTTTGTTATGCAATTTAAGGACCCCAGTAACATGATCCTAAGATCTCATATATATGAACTTATTTACTAGCTAATCAATGACCTCAAGTGACACGACCGATATCAATGAGGAGCTAGTATGACTCAAGGACAACAAGGAACCATCAAGTTTAAAGCCTTGATCTGGTCGGAAGACCTTAACTAATGTTCTAATAGTGACTTTTCTAATGGGCAAAAGGATCATTGGGATCAACAAGAATCTACCAAGAGGACTCTTGATTGGTTTGGGTTGCTTGCGTACTCACATATTAATAATAAGTATCATAATCACTTATCCCCATTTTATTCACCTAGCACATTCACTATCACCATGAACCGTTTCTCTCCACGCCTGACTTTTCATCTGTAGGAATCTCGAACAACCTCCTTACTTTTACTTTTATGTTATTTACTTCAAGTACCATTTAATACTAAAATCTATTTCCTTTTCACACATCCATTTCCACTCTCAACTTGCAGTCAATTCACTCAAGACAAAGTGACACCTTGAGTGCAACAGAAATGCCTCAGATAAACACTTTCATAGGCTCCTTATTGGCATATGTATACAAACTAGAATCAATACTTTCATAAAAACATGCTCTGACGAACATGTGCTCTTGCAAGCTATCAGTAGCTAGGTTAGTTTGGTGTTACTCATCAATGTCTTCTCTAGCTAGCTTATGTTGGTGTTACTCATCGATGTCTTCTCTAATATCTTTGTGCGCATCTAATTTTTATTTGAACTTCTTGGTTCTAGATTAAGATCTGTAAAACATGTAATATAAAAAAATAACTTTCAATGCTAGCCGATGTATAGGTTCTGCCTCATAGGCTTATCATCGTTGCTTAAAGCTGCCTCTAGGACGAGCCTAGGTGTTACGATAGTATCTAGAAGCGTGCTTGATTCGGCTCTAGGGCCGACTTTGTAATGGAAAATGGTGATGCATTAAACTTCTTGCTGTGCTCTCTATTCTACTCAGAATTTTTTTATGGCACGGCTTAAGATGCTTGTTTCATCTACCATTCTGACTTTTTTTTCACGCTATAACTTAGACCACAGCCACCTAGGACCTTACTACGGGGTCGACTATAATGATCTTTTTCATAAATCATCAACCATTTTAGCTACTAGACAAGCCCCTATAGACTAGAAGACATGTCTATTAACATTAATTTGTAGACGCATGGTCAAACATTATGCTTAACAATCAAGCCCTAGGGTACGCAAAGTGAGGTCTACTACACATGAACAACGCTAAAAAGAAACATTCTTTCCAATTTGGGGGCTCTTCATATGTATTTACACTATGCTAACATTTTCGTTTAATAGTCAAACATTTAGTCTAACGGTCGCGCCCTAAGGGGCACAAAGAGGCGTCTAGAATTAATAATGAACTTGCACTTAAAAGAACATACATCATCATTGTTTTAGTGATTACACAATCCTAATTCACTATCACACCCCCCATCATCATGACCGATGGTATAGTTTCAAAGGTAGACATCGACATGTTAGTCACATCAATCATGTGACTCATGTTAACCTTTCGGCCACTTGTGTTTCGAGGCCATGTATGTACATGCTAGGCTCACCAACATTAACCTTAGTGTATTTTAGTGAAACATGGCTCACAACCACCATATGCAAACACCGATATGTATAACACCCGATCATCATGGCGTGCTTCATAACGGAGAACTTTCTTAGTGGTGCACACTAAAGGGAGAACATGTATATTGGAATTATGTTTGAGGAATCATATTATAATGCTACCATCGTAAGTCTAATACTAACAAAATAAGATGTATAAGTAATCAACATCATATATAAATAAGTTACACAATATGATATGGCCGTCGCGCCTTGATCTCCATCGAGTGCGCCAGCTTGACACCAGGTCCATGGCGCCTCCATGCCGTCGGTAGTACATTTCATAAACACTTATCTAGACCATACATATCACATGCTCCCTGTAAAATAAAATTAGATGCCTCTACTTTATGGTTGCATGCTTTAAGTGGTTGATTGGGTTTTTGCACAAGAACTGTTTCTTACCTACGAACTTTCAACCACAATATGGATTGACTAGTTTCCACTTTAAGTCCCTTTTTAGGTTCGTCCTTTGTAAATTCCATATCAACTAATATAGCAGAGATAGACACCCGTTATTAAGTTATATGGTACAAGCCATATGTTAAGTGTGAAACCAGTATCGCGTAGGTTTACGTGTAAGGTCAGTCCGAGTTGCTTCATCAAACATTGACACGATATGAACAAGTACACGTGGGAGGGTAGCAACTAGAAAATCAATGCCCACATATTTCTATGTGTTCTACTTGTACCAATACATCTACGCATAGATTTGCTATGATACCAATGAAGGGGTGATGCAGGGCTGAGTTGATGTAGGAGCGCTTCGTTGGGAACCCCAAGATAAAGGTGTGAAGCAGCACAGAAACAAGTTTTCCCTCAGTAAGAAACCGAGGTTATCGAACCAGTAGGAGGAACGAAACATCACACAAGTGTTGTAAGCAATGTGGAGACCTGCACAACACAAACTCAAGACTTTGCCCCAACGAATTAGTGAGGTTGTCAAGCTCACCGGTTTGCTGTAACAAAGGATTAATCATATGGTGTGGAAGGTAATGGTTTGCAGTAAGTAAACAGGTAACAGTGGAAGATGTATCAATGGTAAAGATTGGACCGGGGTCCATAGTTCACTAGAGGTGCTCTCCTTAGATAAACAACATGGCATGAAGGATAAACAAATTACAGCAGGGCAATTGACAGGAACTGAGCAAGGCATAACAATGCAATACCAGACAAAAAGATCCTATGATATTCGATTGGGCAATACAACAATATACATAGACCACCATCCAACTTCATCTATGACTATAAGTCCACCTTCAGGTTATCATCCGAACCCCCTCCAGTTTTAAGTTGCAAGCAACAGACAACTACTTTAAGCAAAGTGTGTAAGGTAGATAATCCACTTATTTCATGAACAAGAGACCGTTGTTTTCTCCCTAGTGGCAACAACACATCTACAACCGAAGAGATTTCTTTCACTTCCCTTGGAAACTAGAGGCATGAACCCACTATCGAGCATAAATACCCCCTCTTGGAGTCACTAGCAACTACTTGGCCAAGATAGCTACTAACAACGGAGAGCATGCAAGATCACTAACAACACAAACATGATAGTATCAAATAGACAAAATCATTAATCAATCTGATAGTAATCTCAGTATCCATCGGATCCTCTCAAACACAACATGCATGATTACAAATAGATTAGATCTTGATCATGAACGGAGCTCACAAGATCAATACATGAAAGCACAAGGAGGAGATACAACCATCTAGCTACTACATGGACCCATAGTCCAAGGTGGAACTACTCATGCATCATACTGGAGAAGAAGGCCTGCAGGATGATCTCCCCTCCGGCAGGGTGCTGAGAAGAACTTCAGATCCCCCCGATCTAGGGACGACGGTGGCGGCGGCTACATAAGGTTTCGTGGAGTTTTGATCAGGTCCTAGGGTTTCTGTATCAGGGGATTCTTATAGGCGAAGAGGCGAGGCTAGGAGACGACCGGAGGTCCCACACCCTACCCAGGCGCGGAGTGGGCCCACCCGCGCCTAGGGGGGTGTGGCGGCCCTGGTTCGCCTCTCCGTCTCCCCTCTGGACATCGTGCCTCCCACGGTAAAATATTGACTTTTGCTTTTGTCCCATCCAATTCCAAGAATATTGATTTTCTGCCTTTCTGGAACCAAAAACAGAAGAAAACATGCAACTGGCATTGTGGCAACTTGTTAATAGGTTAGTTCCAGAAAACATGTAAAAAGCAAAGCAAAGTAGATACTAAACAAGCATGGAACATCAAAAATTATAGATACGTTTCCGACATATCAAGCATCCCAAAGCTTAACTCCTGCTCGTCCTCGAGTAGGTAAGTGATAAAAGAATAATTTTTGAGGTGACATGCACTATCAAAACCAAGATCAAACCATTTGCAAGCATTGAAAGTTGGGATCAAGAACTCAAAACATGTGCATGAAAGATGTAGTTCTAATAATAGGACATAGTAACTATGAATGCAATATGAAAGGCTACACACAAAGATCATGAATAACATGCATTGAAAAACGTTTGTTTGTTTCACATACAGAAAACATGGCATAGTGGCATTCAGCTTGTCCCTCATAGAGTAGCTAATAGATGCATAGGACACCTTTAAAGTTCACAAGGGTGACTAGATACAAATAGCACAAGAACAAGTAATATCACAATATGCATCAATCAATAAGTTTTGGGACACTGCACACATAATGGCAACTATGCTCTCTTAATGGTGCCTAAAAGTAGAAGGTGGAGACTCAAATAACGGTAGAAGATAAGGGAAGCAGAGATTTCAAGTTTCAAAAATAGCTCCCAAAAGTTATGGTACTTGTTAGCTTTCAGCCCTCATTGCCCCTATCATAAGCATCTTGAAGTGGTTAAGGTTAAAGTGAACAAACTATGGAGTATATGCTTGACAAAGTATAAGTTGGCAATCTCAAGTCCCTTGAATACGAGGGCCACACCTCATGCTACTCAACTTCAGTCACCTGGAAGTTCTTGTCATTATAAGTACATGCGTATCATAGAGAACCGCCAACGGGGCACCCTTGCACATGGTACAGGATATATCCCATAACCAAAATGACAAGGCAAGCAGACAATGAGCATCTCAGCAATCTTTTAATTTACAATATGCATAGCTTTTTTTTGAGGATTCTTCATAGATATCTCATTATGGTGATGCTGCAAGTTTCCACCATGATTATGCATGGCTTAGGCTAGCGGCCCAGGCGTTTCTCTAACACAAAATACATACTCCATGGACTTACAAGTTCCCTCTTTATTTCACACCGGTGACATCCATAGACAAAAGAGCATGATATCAACTGAGTACAAAGTACAAGTGCAATATTGAAAACGTTCCTCGTGACAGCACGGTTCTGCTAATTCCATCGTATAAGTGCAAGTAGAGATACGTTCCATCATACACCCAAGCGACTCGCCGCCTAGCCGCCGAGCTCGCCCATTGTACCTCCTCCATAATACAATCTAGCAGGAGTAGGTCTTTACCCTCCGGGGGGCCGAACTCGGTAAACCACGTGTCTTTGCCCTCATCTCGCGACCGCATGGCTGGCCGCCTTGCCCTCGTTATACTACTCACGCCGATTGCAGCATTCGCCGTGACCATTCCCACGGCGATGCCCACCGTGGGGCCGGTCTGGCCGGTGTTCTGCGGCGAGATCCAATCTGCCCATCAACGAGACGGTTGCCACCGGCCGCATGATAGCAATCAGCGAGATGCTCCAAATCTTGCCGAGCAGCTACGTCCCGGCGGCGCGGCCCGTCACGCACAGCGTGATCCTGCCGATCGGCACGATCAGCCTCTTCGTTGGCCTCACCGACGTCATCGTCTCGGAGGATTCGGCTCGCACCCACGAGTTGCCGCCGCGCGATCGGCTCTCCGAGAGCCAGATCCGCACGATCCATCGCCTCGCCTCCGAGTACAACTCGGCCCACAACGATGTGGCCGAAAAATCAGCGGCCGCTGGAGACGCGGCCCTCGATGACGACACCGACTCGGCGACCCCGGCGTCACTCACCGGGTCCATCACCGCGGCTTCACCCGCGGGCTCCATCACTCAGGTCTCCAACGTGGAAGACTTCGAGGACCCCTCCATCCTCGGGATCTTCGAATTCGACTCCGGGTCGGAGAACTCCGCCGACCTCCGCGACGGAACCAGTCGCCACGCCGCGACCTACATGGCAACCGGCACCGATCCACCGGAGGATCCATTCTCCACCCCAATCCCTCCTAACGCCACGACAATGGAGGTCGAGGAACTCCGCCTGAAACTGGCGGAGGCGGTGCGCAAGGAGCAAGCCGAGCGCGAAAAATTTCGCCTCGAGCAGGTGACGGCGCAGGAACTATCACGCTACCACCAGCAGTGGATCAGGTCGCGCCTGAACCCCACCGTTCAGGGGCGTGCCCTGAACTTCGACGACGAAAACGACCCGTCCCGCGTGGCCGAGCGCGCGATCTGCGAAAACGCGCCACCAGGAGGAAGCGCCCGGCCCCCGCCAGGATCAACGGCGATGGGCGCCCCACCTCCACCCAACCGCACCCCTCCCAGGGACCAGCCGCGGATAGTAGTCTCCTCACGGGAGCGAGACGCAAACGGCCTCCCACTGTTCTCCACCCCGATGGACAACCTCGTGGCAGGCCGAGCAGCAGCCGACAGCATCACGTCCACCGGCGACGGCGCCCTACAGATCCAATATGTCAGGGCCCTGCTCGCGAAGGCCGTCGAGCAGCAAAGAGCGGGCGCCGACTCGCAAGGTCGAGTATACTCGCGTTCCTCGGGAAGCAGAGCGGCCTCCAGCGGCCGCCCAGCGGCGGCAAACACCCTCAACTGCCCGCCACCAGAGCCACTGTAGCTCCAACACCGACCCGCGAACGCGACACTATCCACCAACGACTCCAGGCCGGCGACCAACTTCGTCGCCGCCAACGGGCAACCCATCGACGCCCGCACCCACATCATCAACAACCAAAGCTGGCGCGCACGCCAGCCCGACGACCTGCGACATACCCTAACCAATCGCCGCGACGGCGAGCCCATAGGGTCGCTCAGTCGACTCGGACCCAAGTGCTTCGGACCAATGATCCGAGGTGAGAAGTACCCGCCAAACTTCAAGGCGCCAAAGGAGATAGAAAAGTACGACTCCTCGTACGACCCCGCGGTCTGGCTAGACACATACCTCATGGCGATGGGGATCGCAGGCCACACCAAACTGCTAGCCGCCCGTTACCTCCCCCTGATGATGGAGGGGACGTGCAGGCAGTGGATCAACACCCTCCCCCAGGACAGTATCGACTCCTGGGAGGAGATGCGCGACTCCTTTGTCAGGCACTTCGAGTGCTCCTACACCCACACCACCACTATCGAGGACTTGGAGCAATGCGTACAGGGACCCCGCGAGTCGACCCGCAACTGGGTCCAACGGTGGCAGGAACTCTAGTACAACACGGTCGGCATCCACCCGGACACCACGATCTATTGCTTCAAGACCTCGTGCCGCTACGAGCCCCTGGTCGCCAAGCTCAAGCGACACTGTCGCACACTCGACAACATCCCCGACCTCCTCGAAATCGCCAAACGGTACGCGGAGGAAGATCCAAACCAGGAAACTGACGACGAGTTAGGAGGTCAACGCCGCACGAGTGGCAACGACAGCGGACGACGGTCCGACCTACGCTACAGCAACACTCGCCTCACCGGCAAGCGTCGCAGTGACGGGCGAGTCGACTTCGTCGCCAACGCCGGGCACGTGCAACGCGAGGCCAAGAGCTTCCGCCGCGACGGAGGACAACGCCGCGACGGCGGCAACTACAAGGCCAAGCCTAGGTTCGACCCCGCGGCTCTCCTTAACCAACCATGTGCGTTTCATAGCAGGGAAGGGAAGCCCGCAATGCACACCACCGCCGACTGCCACACCCTCAGGGAAATCGAGAAGGCACGGCGAGCGCGGGAGGACCCCGACAACGACCCGCCAAACGGCGGAAAATTCGGCAAAGTGGCCGGCTCGCTCCATACCTTCACAGGCTTCAACACGAAGCGCGAGAAGAAGGTCATCGCCATTGCCGCCGCCAACACGGTGGCCTGTGGACGTTCCCGCCCTAACTGGTCAGAGCAGCCCATCACCTGGAGCCGCCAAGACCACTCTCCAAGCATCGAGTACCCAGGACGAGTCACCCTGGTGGTCAAGCCCAAGGTCGGCGACTACTGGCTCCCCAAGACATTGATGGACGGCGGCAGCTCCATCAACATCCTGTACCTCGACACCTTCAGGCGGCTGCGGCTCCCGCAGTCGATGATCGAGGCGACCCACACCACATTCCATGGCATCGTCCCCGGTCGGAAGGCGTACTCGATCGGAAAGGTCACGCTGCCAGTCACTTTCGGCACACCGGCAAACTTTCGCACCGAGCGGATCGTCTTTGAGCTGGTGCCCTTCGACAGCCCCTACCACTGCGTCCTGGGGCGCCAGGCGTTCGCTAAGTTCATGGCAGCACCCCACTACGCGTACAACGCGATGAAGCTCCCCGGGCCATGCGGCGTCATCACCATCAACGGCGACCCCGACATGGCCGCCGAGTGCGAGGCCAACGGAGCCGAGCTCGCTGACGCCGTCATCGCGGCGGAGACCAACCACGCCGATGAGCTCGCCAAGTATGCGAGCAGGGTCAACAACGACGACCCCACCATACTCAAGAAGCCCAACTCAGAGGGCGCAAACACCTCAACCTTTGAGGCCACGACACACACCCGCACCGTCGAGCTGGTCCCAGGCGACTCCAGCCGCAGTGACGATCGGACGGCATGAGCCCAAAGCATAGGAAGGCGCTCATCGAAGTTCCTCCGTGAGAACAGGACATCTTCGCATGGAAACCCTCCGACATGCCCGGTGTCCCTAGGGAGCTCGCTGAGCACAAGCTAAACGCCGACTCCAAAGTGCGACTGTCCGCCGCCGCGGCTTCAATGAAGAACGTCGTCGAGCAATCGCCGAGGAGGTGCAGCGTCTACTCGCTGCCGGCTTCATCCGGCCAATCAAGTACTCCAAGTGGCTGGCAAACCCAGTCCTGGTCGAGAAGAAGAACGGGACCTGGAGGATGTGTATCGACTACACAAACCTGAACAGCTCCTGCCCAAAGGAGCAGTTCGTCCTCCCGCGGATCGACCAGATAATCGATTCAACCGTGGGCTCGGAGTCGCTTTGTTTCCTCGACGCCTACTCTGGGTACAACCACATCAAAATGGTTGTCGAAGACGAGGAGAAGACGACATTCATCACGCCATTCGGAGCCTTCTGCTACACCGCCATGACCTTCGGCCTCAAAAACGCCGGGGCGACCTACCAGCGGTGCATGCAAGAATGCCTCGTGAGCCAAATTGGCCGCAACATCCACGTCTACATCGACGACGTGGTCGTAAAATCCGCTCGCCAGGGCGATTTACTCGCCGACCTGGCGGAAACGTTCGCCAACCTGCGAAAATACAAGATAAAGCTCAACCCGGGCAAATGCACCTTCGGTGTCCCTGCAGGTCAACTACTGGGGTACGTCGTCTCCAAACGAGGGATCGAAGCAAACCCCACGAAGATCGACACGATCGCCCGGCTCGGAAAACCCGAGTGCCTGCGCGACGTTCAAAAACTGGTCGGGCGAGTAGCGGCTCTCAGTCGCTTCATCCCCCGCCTGGGCGAAAAGGCGATGCCCCTATACCATCTGATGCGCAAGAACCCCACCTTCCAGTGGGACAAGGAGGCGGACGACGCAGTCCGCGATCTCAAAAAGGTGCTACTCGCCGCGCCACTACTCGCCACCCCCGCTAACAAAGAACCCATGCTGGTCTACGTCGTGGCTTCCGAGCGCGTCGTCAGCGCCGTGATGGTCGTAGAACGACCGGAGGAAGGAAAGGAGTGCCCAGTGCAGCGACCGGTGTACTACATCAGCGAGGTCCTCACCGAGTCGCGCCAATGGTACCCCCAGTACCAAAAGCTGGTATACGCGGTCTTCAGGGCTCAGCGGCGCCTGCCGCACTACTTCCAGGAGCACCCGATCACGGTCGTTTCCTCGGCACTGCTGCAGGACATCATCCGCAACCGTGAGGCGACCGGGCGGGTCGCCAAGTGGACCGTCGAGATTGGCGTCCACAACATCAAATACGAGCCACGAAAAGCGATCAAGTCGCAGGCACTGGCAGACTTCATCGCCGATTGGGAAGAGGCCCAGCAGCCAGAGAAGCTGCCGTACCTCCATTATTGGAGCCTGCACTTCGACGGCTCCAAGAACGCGCACGGCGCAGGTGCAGGGATCGTGCTAACTTCACCAAGGGGCGACAAGCTCCGCTACATCCTCCGCCTCGACTTCACACCCTGCACTAACAACATGGCTGAGTATGAGGCCCTACTCCACGGCATGCGAGCTGCCAAGGAGATGAACGTTAATCGCCTCCGCTGCTACGGAGATTCTGACCTCGTCGCGGGGCAGGTCGCTGGCACCTGCGACGCCGTCTCCCCCACCATGGCGGCGTACCACCAAGAAGTGGACAAGTTAGGCGGACACTTTACAGGCTACGCGGTAGAGTGGATCGACAGGCGGAAGAACGAGGAGGCCGACGCACTCTCTCGCATCGGGTCAGCTCGACTCACCCCACCCGCCGGCGTCTTCCTCGACACGATCACGAAGCCATCAGTCTCTCCCCCAAGGGAGATCGACATCGGAGTCCCGCTCCAACCAGAGGCAGCCTTGGTCGCGCTCGTCAACGAGCCAGACGACTGGACCAAGCCCTACATCGCCTACCTGGAAGCCGGCACCTTGCCAGCAAACGAGACGGACGCCCGGATGATCGCCCGCCGCTGCAAGTCCTACACCATCATCGACGGCGAACTCCACAAGCGCAGCGTCACCGGCGTGTTTCAACGCTGCGTCCAACCCGCTGAAGGACGCAAGATCCTCCACGATATCCACTCCGGCGACTGCGGCCACCACGCAGGTGCCCGCTCCCTGGTCGCCAAGGCCATGCGACATGGCTTTTACTGGCCCACCGCACACGCCGACGCCGTCGACATTGTCCAGCGGTGCGCCGGGTGCCAGAAGTACGCCAACCAGACGCATGTGCCGAGCTTAGCGCTCAAAATAATCCCTATCACCTGGCCATTTGCCGTGTGGGGCATGGACATTGTAGGACCCTTCAAAAAGGCTCCCTCCGGCTACACCCACCTCCTGGTCGCGGCCGACAAATTCACAAAGTGGGTGGAGGCCAAGCCAGTTCGGAAATGCGACGGGAAGACCGCCACTAAATTCCTACGCGAGCTCATATATCGCTACGGGTTCCCAAACAGCATCATCACGGACAACGGCACCAACTTCGCCAAGGGAGCCATGGCCGAATTCTGCGAAGAGCACCACATTCGGCTCGACCTCGCGTCAGTCGCCCACCCGGAATCCAACGGCCAGGCGGAACGGGACAACCAAAGCATCCTCCACGGACTGAAGCCGCGACTCCAAGTACCACTTGAGCGCACCGCCGGGTGCTGGGTCGAGGAGTTGCCCTCTGTCATCTGGGGGATCTGCACCTCAGTCAACAGGTCGACAGGGTTCACCCCCTTCTTCATGGTCTACGGCGCTGAGGCAGTCATGCCCACCGACCTCGAGCACGACTCGCCGCGGGTCGTCCACTACACGGAGGCTGCGAACGATCTCGCCCGCCAAGACGGGATCGACCAACTCGACGAAGCACGTGACCTCGCTCGGTCACGCACCGCCATCTACCAGCAGGGACTCCGCCGATACCACAGCCGGCGGGTGAAAACTCGCACCTTCCAAGAAGGCGACCTGGTGCTACGCCTCATCCAGGACAATAAGGGCATGCACAAGCTCTCCCCTCCGTGGGAAGGTCCATTCGCCATCGGGCGCGTACTCGACAACGACGCCTACTACCTCATCGACGTCCGCGGGGACGGCGAACTCGACGTCAAGCGACCATGGAATGTAAACCTCCTACGGAAGTTCTACTCCTAGAACCCCACACATGTACTCTCCAGTCTCTATGAAATAAAAAGAAACGGTTACCGCAAGTTGCGCCTACTCTCCATGACTTGTGCCACTCGCACTCGTAATAACAGCGTCAAGCTAACCGCAGAAGTCAACCTTGGTACAGCGATCGGCACGGCTAAGTAGTGCGGTGCAAGAGCACTGATTCGCCTCAGGTCTTGCATCGTCCATGAAAAACGCCTACCCGGAGCCCCATTGGAGTCGCCTAGCTTGACTGGTTCTACGAACCAAGACAACTGCCTTCGCTTCTCACAGCGACCTTGGTCCTCCGCATCCTCGGCATAGCGACTCGAACGGCTAAGTACCACGCTCGGGGACTGAAGACCAGTTCATCGCGAGCGGTCGGGGAAAACGCCAAGTAGGAGAGCATGCCCAGGACTCACCACACGACTGATCCCATGGGCCAGGCAGGAGTGACGCGCTTAAACCAACGCGCTAAGTCCTCAACCACCCTCGAGTCGCGCCTAGAACAACCAAGTACCACGCTCGGGGACTCGGCCACCCGACCTCGCTCGCGCAAGGGAAAACGGTAAAGTACAGAGCACTCAAGGGAGTCGCCTGGCGACTGGCTCTCCGAGCTCGGGCGAGTCGAGCACAATAACAAAACACATAACAACAACAAATACATCACATACGAGGTAAACCCCACAAAAGGGCGGACGCGCTCGGGGACTCGTTCAAACATCAATCACAAACACATGACAAATACCAAAATAGACACAATGTCTCATTCAATTGCATATCGCATTGTCTCATGTTACAAAATATGCCTGCATGGTAGACCTGCTGCTAACGCCACAAGGCAAATTATCCTACTCTGCAGGCTTTGATGACGACTCGCCAACATCCCGGCGATTGCGGATGAACGGCGCGTACGGGTTCAACGGATACGTCGTCAGTTCACCCGCCATCGCCGCGTGAAAAGGTTGCTCGACCTTGAAGTCACGATGCGGCGGCTCGGGGTCGTTCGGCACGACGACTGTCTCCTGGTACGGAAGGAGATCGCCCATTGCCCAGACACGTTCCGAGTACGTGGCGGCGCGCTCCTGCAACTTGAGAACCTCGGACAGCTCCACCGCGCCAGTCGACGATGGGTATCTACTCGTCACATCGTCGATGTCGAAGTCCTCGGGGAAGTGGGCAAGTCCAAGAATAAGTGCCGTCGACGCTCCGCGCCGAAACGCCGACCGCGTCATGAACTCAACGACCGCGGGTGCCTTCTCCAAATACTTCCACACCTCAACGAGGTCGCTGGGAATCACCTCCGTGGGCGATATCTCTTGGAGATAGGCGCGGATGCACGTCGCCGACAATGTTGCCGAGTCGACAAGCATGCTTACACATTGCCTCGCGTCGAACGAGCTCGCCTCTTCCTCGCTATCTATGATGCGACCTGCGAGTAGAAGACAATAATGAATACGACGGACACCACAAAATACACAACCACCGGAAGGGGCAGATGCACTTACCAATCAACGGGCGGGCGAGTTCCGTGATGAAGCTTTGAAGTGACGTATGGTCGTCCTGAAGCCCAGCAACAAGGGCATCGGACACTTTGTGATCCTCTTCGGCGGCTGCAATGGCGGCCTTGGCTCGCCCATCAGCCGAGCTCGCTTCTTCTTTTGCCTCCCGCAGCTCGTGCTCGAGGTTGGCGACCCGCTGTTCAGCTGCACTCAAAGTTGATTGCGTCGCCACCAAATCACCAGCGGGGACAAGCCCCTGGCGAGCTTCTTCTGCCTTCGCGGCAACAGCCTGAAGCCCTTTGTTCGCCTCCTGGACGATGGCCAATTCTTTCTCCGCGCGCTGCTTCGCGGCCAATCGGTCAGCCGATTCAAGCTGTAGACCCTGCATATCATCAAAAAGGTTAATAAAAGCAAAAAATTCCTATGTGCCCACCCGCTGAAATTCAGCGAGTACGCACTCGGGGACTGGTACTCAAAGAAATTCCTAAGTGCCCACCCGCTGAAATTCAGCGAGTACGCACTCGGGGACTGGTACTCAACGAAATTCCTAAGTGCCCACTCGCTAAAATTTAGCGCGTGCGCACTCGGGGACTGGATGCGGAAAATAAAGTTAAGATATTATAAGAATCAGGCCACTGCAAAGCACCGACCTGATCCTCGGGGACTGGATGTACCTGGATGGCTGCGCCAAGCATGCCGTGGAGTTGTGTCGCGTCCACGGACGCGAGGAGAGCCGGCGTATGCCCACGACGTTGGTCGACTTCAGCATCGGCGGTCCCAGGAGCGTGGCTTGAAGGCGAAGTCCGACTCGCCGCGGCCGCCTTGGTCATGAAGCGTGGGAAGGTAGCGATAGAGGCACCCGCTCCAAAAGAGGGCGGCTCGGCCGTTCTAGGCAAGGGAGCGCCCTCCTTCGTAGACGCGGCTGCCTCCGTCACGGGTCCAGCTGGCGCAACCGCTGTATCGTCAGAAATAGTGACGACGTCGTCACCTTTGGCCTTCTTGCTGCCATCCGCAAAGACGACGACCTCGTCGGCTTTCCTCTTGCGGGAGGGATCCTTCTCGCTAACGACGGGTGGCACCTTAGCCACGGTCGGATGGCCCATTCTCTTCACTCCGGTCCCGTGCATCAATCGTATAAGCAAAAATAATTCAAGTAATTATGAAGACAAAGAAGGGTGAGTGTACTCACTTGACGACTGGTATAAAGCGTAGCCCCGTACGGAGGCCGGTTGGTTTTTCCAGTTCAAGGCCCAGTCGGCGACTGAGCCCCATCTCCAGGACGTCGCGTGCCCAAGACACGGACGGCTTCTTCGTCGTTGAGGCTGCAGCTAGAGCCTCTGGGATATCTTCGGCAGGAGCCTCCTTACGAGGCGAAGCCGCTGCAGCCGGAGCATCCCCCAGCCCAGAGACTGGGGCGAATGGCGGAGGCATTGAAGCCAGCGGCACTTCCACGGTCTCCGTGTCCAGCACGCCTGCCATTGGTGGCGCATCGTCCTTGGCCGGGCTGGGAGCGTCGGAGCTGCTCGCCGAGTGCGGCGGCGAGGCCGGCCTCGATGGCTTTGTCTTCTTCTTCGGAGGGGCCCTTGCCTCCTTCTCTTTCTTCTTCTTCTTCTTCGACGGAGTGGCCTGACGGCGCGAGGTGGTCTCTGGAAGTTCGTCGTCGTCATCGTGACGCTCGAGGCTTCTGCTCGCCTCGAGCTCGCGCTGTCGTTGTCCGCGGGTCTTGCGAACCAGTGGGGCAACCTCCTCCTCGGTCTCGTCGTCGTCCTCATCGCCCTTAGAACCATCTTTGGCGGGTGGCGACTCGCCTACGTCCTGGACGGACGAGCTCGAGTTCTCATCGTCCGAAGGTGGGAGCCATCCTTCCACCACTTGGAATAGCTGCAATAAATACAAGATGAAATTAGAATTACCGCGACTTGGAATTAAGCAATACAAGATGCATACAGGATTAACATCACATGCAATTCATAATATGTGATATGATATGTCCTTTCTTCTTTGTGCTTCCGATCTCCATCTTCAAGCACGGACATGATCTCCATCATCACCGATGTTGCATCAAGGTCAATAATGCTTCTCCATGGTTATCGTCCACCGGCTTCAACTATTACAACTACCTTGAATAGACACGCGGGTCTTAACAGAAATTAAAGACAACCATATGGCTCCTGCCGGTTGCCGACTTACAATAAGGAACATTTCATACATCATATATAATCACAATCATGGCCATATCACATCACTGCACACCCCTGCAAAAAAAAGTTAGACGCCTCTACTTTCTTTGCATATTTTACGTGGTTTGGGGCTTTCAGTAAGTGTCGTTCTAACTTACGAACAAGAACCACAACATTGATACTAGTATTGTCAATCACCCGTTGTAAATTGGATCTTAACTATGCTAGGAGAAACAGGCACCAAGAAGCCACTTATGCAATACAAGTTGCATGTCAAGCGTGGAGCAAGTCTCATGAACGATGTCATGTAAGGTTAGCCCGGGCCGCTTCATCCCAACATACCGCAAGATGCAAAGTACACAAGAAGAAATTGACAATAAAAGCATCAACGCCCACAATGACCATTGTGTTCTACTCGTGCAACAGATCTACATATAGACACGGCTCTGATACCACTGTAGGGGTTCGTAGCATGGAAAACAAAAAATTTCTATCGCATACAAACAAACAAGCCAAGATCTATCTACTAGATTGTAGCAACGAATCGATGGAATAACTTACCCTCGAAGATTCCAAAGCGGTTAACGAGAGCAGATTCTCGTGGGTGATGTAGTCGTACACTTCCCGATCTCAAGATCGCGTAGACGATCCTTCCGGCAAGTGCTCCTAAGCGCTGTAGTCGGTCACACGTTCGATTTCGATGAAGACCTTCCTCTCCTTGTTCCAGTGAGGCGGAGGTTGTAGCACTCTCCTCGCGATTCCGAAGACAACGGCGTGGTACCGGAAGTAGAGGAGATCCCAGGCTTCGCCTTAAGTCAGTGCAGTATGGTGGAGTATGAGAGAGCTTTAGTGGTCTAGGGATTAGACACACCAATTAGAAGGCTCTAAACCAAGGCTAGGGCAATTAGAAGCTCTAAACCAAAACGGCTCTAAACCGGAGGCTTTGGCTAGGGTTTAGATTAGAGGATAGGAACTTGTGTGTCAGAGGAGGGGCCCCGCCTCCTTTTATAGGTGGGAGGTGCGGACAAGGGAGGAGTCCTCCCAACTCGGCCTTGGTGTGCGGCCGGCTTGGAGAGAGGGACTCCTCCCCAAGTCGGTTCCAACCTCCTCCTTCCTCTTTCCCTCACTTTCTGTTTTAGCTGTTTGACTTTCAAACTTTGTTTGACTTTTCAGTTTGGGATTCAATTTAATCCTTTATTTGGAACAGCGAACACTTAGTACATGATGCAATCATTCCAATATGCAATGACACATTCATGTACCCTTACCTCTGGAGTGCTTGGGACATTCCGAACCTTCTAGAACATTCGATGAAAACACCTAATCATTTCCGAACTCAAACAGGACTTTCCTTATATGAATCTTATTCTCCGGACCATTCCGGATCATCTCGTGATATCCGGATCCCATCCGATACTCAACAACATTCGGTCTCTTTCTCATAATACCATAACTACTCAAACAACGTCGAATCCTTAAGTGTGTCTCCCTACGGTTCGTGAATTATGGACATGATCGAGACACTTCTCCGAACAATAACCAATAGAGGAATCGAAATTCATATGGCTCCCACATATTTCTACGATTACTTTTATGATCGAATGAACCACTTACATACGATACCAATTTCCCTTTGTCTCGCGATAGTTTACTTATCCGAGGTTATGATCGTCGGTATCTCTGCATACCTAGTTCAACCTCACATCGATAAGTACTCTTTTCTTGTTCCCGTGATATGTGATCCCTTGTGAGCCGGTCACATGCTTGCAAGCTAATTGGATGACATTTCACCGAGAGGGCCCAGAGTATATCTATCCGTCATCTGGATGGACAAATCCCACTCTTGATCCATGTGTTTCAACCAATACTTTTCGAACACTCAATGCCACCTTTATAGCCACCCAGTTATGGTGTGGTGTTTGATGTCATCAAAGCATCCATCCGGTAAAGGTGATATGCATGATCTCATGGTCGAAGGAATTAGGTTACTATGTATCAGAAAGCTTATAGCAAATGAACTATATTAAATGACTTGATCTTTATGCTACGCTTAACTATAGGAGTATGTCCATCACATCATTCTCCTAATGATATGACCCTGTTGTTAATAACATCTCTATGTTCATGATCAGGAAACCATGATCATATATTAACCAACAAGCTAGTTTAACAAGAGGCTTTACTAGGGACTCTTTTATGTTTACAAATCACACAAGTATTAATGTTTCCTATTAATAAAATTATAGCATGGTATGTAAACATTTATCATAAGTATGAAGATATGATAATAACCACTTTATTATTGCCTCTTGGGCATATCTCCAACACCTTATCCTTGTCATCGTGCATTAGCTTGAAGGAAATATCCTCCATGAGTGGCTCCGTCTGTCGTCCCGGCTTCGAGACTCTAAATCCCCAAAGGTCCTTCCTATCAAACTTGGTGAGCTGAAGTGCCTTGATACTAGGAAGTGGGAGATTGAGCACACTAGTAAACTACACGATGCATGAACCAAAACGAGTTCCATTGAACTCCTCGGCAGTGCTGATCACAAAGCTAGGCATTTAATGTAAGATAGAGAAATATTAGAACAACACAAGTAAAAGAAAACAAGACAGTAGAATGAAAGAAAAATCATACATCATCCATAAAACATACAAGTCATGGCATACAAAGTCCATCACAACACTAAGGTTCAACATAAATTAGACAATTTTTTGTAAAAATATGACAAGTGTGGTGGTCCAACTAACGGAGTATGTTACAATTCCCACTCACTTGCCAAATTAGCTATCAGGGCATCCCTAGAGGCAATCTGTCGATCTTGATCACAAGATTCCAATGCTAAGTCTATGATGTCTTCTATTAAACGTTGGTTAGAAGCCTCTAAGTCTTGGGTATGCTTCTTCTCTTCTCTAAGGTCATTTTTAGTGTTGAGCATTCTACACTTGAGTCTGTCACCAAGCTCCTTGATGGAATTCCAAGTTGCATTCCTTGCAGAGTCAAAGAATTACATGTGCATTTCTAAGATGGTGACCATGCACAATCCCGACTCATTGTGGTTGTCTTCCTTGTTTTTGTACAAGTGAAGTTGCACCCACCAATATTCTTCTCCTTCATCCATCACGGGAAATACCATATATCCCCATGGTAACCATAAGGTTCTTGAGTGCTTTGTGAAACTCCGTCTCACACTCCAAAGTCATAGTCATGAGTGGTCCCTTCTTCACGGCTTCGTTGATGGAATTCATCTACAAATGAAGATGAGAAAGAAGATTAGAAAAATTTACAAGAATAAAAAGACAAGTGTGGAATTTTGCAAAGAGTTGCATTTTTCTTTAGTGGTTTTCTTAGTCTAATCCATCCTAGGGTCATAATCCTACAGGCAACACAGTGCTCTGATACCATCTGTAAGACCCCACCTTTATAAATTTAAAGGTCCTTGTGATTGCAATGCTAGTCCCTGGATCAAATGCTAGCATCCACAGTTTAAGATGAAGTACACAGATACAAAGGTCTTTATTACATCGTCATTCCAGAGATAAACATAGTCTTTTACAACACCATAGCCAAAGGCTAGTACAAGAGTTCATAACATAAATAACTAAAGTAAAGTCTTCATCTTCATGTGCCATAGGCAAACTTGTTGAGTGTAGACTCATAACCCTAATCCTCATCAGATTAACCTACAACATCACAAGTTACAGCCATAGTGGGTCAATACATTTGGAATGTATTGGCAAGTGATACCATAGTAGAATAGTAGTATCTAACATCTATATGAATTTTCCTAATTGTAGCTTAGGCTTGCTTTGCTCAAAATAGGTTTTTCCTATCAGTTGAAAACACTAAGTTTCTGTTTGTCAAAAACTCCCAAGGAACCACCAATAGACATTGGTGAAACCCTTGTTTAACCACAAGTTTTAACTTAGAAACTGGGATGAGGAGATCCTTGATAGATTCTATATCTTGATGCTCAAATTGTCCGTTGCCAGGGACACGGCTAAGTACTTAGGTTTTTCCTTCTCGGGAGGTGGTGCACTTTCCCCACAAGACTCGACATGCATCGAGATGCGATCTTTTAAAAGCCTTCCCTTAGACCAAATGGACGCGTTCCATCCTATCACCCTACCACCATCTGTCCATCTAGCTAAGTTATTGCAACCTATATGATCAAGGCAGAGACCATATGCCATGTGGTTGCACTAGAAGCTTATAAACACTAAGTATCTCAAATCCCTTTGTTCCTGGGTGTCTTTCCACAAGTGTGATACACAAGGTGGACCAAAGAAATGGTCCTTGTGTAACCACTCAACTTAACCCAAACATACCATTCCACCGAGGTGATTCATTCAGTTAGTTGTTTTATTAAGCAAAAACATAAGTCAAAGACTTAACAAAATTTCCATAGCATGTATATAATCCACCCTTGTTTACTACTATCTAGGCTAAGGATGATAACATATCAAGTATATTAACCTAGGATTTTCCAAGGAATAGCATAGTTTATACTTAGCGAAATTCCATGCAAGGCCTATTCAAAATATCAAAATAATAGGACAAATATACATGAAGCACCACTTGCCTTGGTATTTGGCGGAGTAGCAACAATCTTCACAATCAGCACTAGCACCAAAATCTACACATAAAATGATAGCACCAAATTCTCATTCAAAATATTCAAGCAAAAATATATGAATGCATGAAATGCAATGAAATGAATTTTCCTACACTAAACCATTTAACCAAACAGTACTGAACACAAAGTCATCTAAATATAGTCTAAATAAACTTAAATTTGTTTAAAAATCATTTTCTAAATAATTTATATAGTCAAAATAAGCCTATATTTTTCTCTGCACAAAAACCATTTTTATAGAAACAAAATACAAAAATAATCCCACAGTAGTGTAGGATTTATTTTTGTGAATCCATTGATATCTTATTTCCATTTTTTGGATAAACAGAACAAAAGTTATGCATTTTACAAGTTTCAATCTCGAATAGATACAAAAACAGATTTTAAATCAAAACCCTAGACATGTGGCTCTGTCTGATTGGTCATACCGCTTTGCGCTGATCGGCTAACATGGAGCGTTGGATCTAAGTGACTCTGTACGGTTTAGATCAAACAAAAATGTTTTGATTAAGTGATCTATCCTAGCCACTATATCTGGATCTAACGGCTACGGTGCACGCGACCAAAGTCTGGCGGCGCTAGCGACGCTGCGCGGCGGCGACGCTCTGGCGGCGATGGTCGGGTGAATACAGAGGGAGCTGGGGGTTGAGGTGATGCTTACCAGACTCACGAGAACACGAGGAAGCTCAATGTGTCGCTGGTGTGCGCGGGGGCGTGCTGTGGTGGTCGGGAGAGCTCGTCGGAAACCTTGCTGGCGTTGGGCATGGCTTGACGGAGACGACGGTGACGTTCTATGCCTCCCTACGACAAACAAATCACATCAGTGGCTGCACAAGGACACGGAGCACATGGGTGTTTGGTCCAGAAGACAAGGGGCGCTCGATTTCTTACCGTAATTTCTCACCGGAGATGATTGACGCCTCAGGTGCTCACAGTGGCTAACGGAGACGGCGACCTAGGCTAGTATAGGATGAACCAGATGTGAGATTAGTTGCACAAGAACTAGAGGATCACAATCGTGTGGTCGAGAGGCAAAGGGGCACGCTATACTCACCGGAATAACTCGCCGGAGTGCGTCGGGCAGCGGCGGTGCGAGCTTGATTGCGAGCAGCCTAGGGGCGCTAAGAGGGGGCTTGGTGAGGGGAAATGACCATGGTGAGGTGGTGCTTTAGTAGCCAGAGCAGGAGCGGAAATTATGCAAGGAATCAACGGAATTTAAGAGAATTCATTGGCGACGTCACTGCGGGGAAGAAACGGCGGAGCGGGTCGTCGCGCGGTGATTTGGGGACGATGAGCTGATGTGGCAGTGGGCCATGTTTGTCAGGGAGCGGGTGTGGCGCGGGTGCGGTGAGAAACAGAGGGGAGAGGGAAAACGCCGGGTGGGCTTGCGGTAACAATGCAATACTAGTCAGAAAGATCCTATGAGATTCGATTGGGCAATACAACAATATACATAGACCACCATCCAACTGCATCTATGACTATAAGTCCACCTTCAGGTTATCATACGAACCCCCTCCAGTATTAATTTGCAAGCAACAGACAACTACTTTAAGCAAAGTGTGTAAGGTAAACAATCCACTTGTTCCATGAACAAGAGACCGTTGTTTTCTCCCTAGTGGCAACAACACATCTACAACTGAAGAGATTTCTTTCACTTCCCTTGGAAACTAGAGGCATGAAACCACTATCGAGCATAAATACCCCTCTTGGAGTCACTAGCAACTACTTGGCCAATATAGCTACTAACAACGGACAGCATGCAAGATCACAAACAACACAGACATGATAGTATCAAATAGACAAAACCATTAATCAATCTGACATAGTAATCTCAATATCCATCGGATCCCCGCAAACACAACATGCATGACTACAAATAGATTAGGTCTTGATCATGAATGAAGCTCACAAGATCTATACATGAAAGCACAAGGAGGAGATACAACCATCTAGCTACTACATGGACCCATAGTCTAAGGTGAAACTACTCACACATCATACCGGAGAAGAAGGCCTCCGGGATGATCTCCCCTCCTGTAGGGTGCCAGGAAGAACTTCTGATCCCCCGATCTAGGGATGACGGTGGCGGCGGCTACAGAAGGTTTCGTGGAGTTTTGATCGGCTCCTAGGGTTTCTGCATCGGGGGCTTCTTATAGGCGAAGAGGCGAGGCTGGGAGGCGGTCGGAGGGCCCACACCCTACCCAGGCGCGGGGTGGGCCCACCCGTGCCTAGGGGGTGTGGCGGCCCTGGTTCGCCTCTCCGTCTACCCTCTGGACTTCGTGTCGCCCACGGTAAAATATTGACTTTGGCTTTTGTCCCGTCCAATTCCGAGAATATTGATTTTCTGCCTTTCTAGAACCAAAAACAGAAGAAAACAAGCAACCGACACTATGGCAACTTGTTAATAGGTTAGTTCCAGAAAAGATATAAAAACACCTCAAAGTGGAGACAAAGCAAAGCAAAGTAGATACTAAACAAGCATGGAGCATCAAAAATTATAGATATGTTTCCGACGTATCAAGGGGTTCCGTAGATGAAAATAAAAAAATTGTAACAACGAGAATAACACAGCCAATATCTATATATGCAGGTGTAAAGTAACAAGAGGGATTCAGTGTTCATACCCTTGAAGAACGAAAGATGGAGTACATTCCCGTTCAAATGTCGTCGATGTAGTCATACGAAGTCGTAGACCTCAAGGTCATGTAGGCATCCAAGAGTCTAGCACCACAGCTGGTGGTGCCTCTGTAGTTCTACACACGTTTGGTGTATAGGCGTCTCCTAGGTCCAGCAGAGCAGCTGAAGAAGAAGATCCAGACCAACTCCAATGAAAAAACCAATGGAATGATTTGTAGAGAGGACCTCCCCTTCTTCGGTAGGGGAAAGGGGAGCACCCCTTTCCCTCAAAGTCCTGGGGTGGGACTAAAAAAGGAATAGAAGGAGGAGGTAGAGGCCGGTGGTGGGTGGGCCCCATACCACGCATGGCAATGCCCCATGGATAGATTGTGGGGGGGGAGACCCCACCCCGCGTGCCATCTCCAATGGGCCCTTCCCTCCGAGAAGGCCCATTAGGTGGGCTTTGCTCCTCTTTATTAATTAAATTCACATTTATTTATTAACTCATACAATTAATAATAAATATATATTAATTAATTTCTTTCATTTCGAACCACCTTTTGAACCCCTTTGAACAACTTCGGTTTCTCCATGGAACAATTCTAGTTCTCCCTCTTCTATTTTTCTTACGATCTCGGATTAAACGTAAGTGTCTCTACTCTTAAGTGTTCCATCCTATGGTTTGGGAATGCGTATACATGGTCGATACCCCTCTCCGATCAATGACCAACAGCAGGATCTAGAAACCCATGATGGCCCCCATCCATTCCACGAATTACTTGATTGCTTGAACCTTAAACATCGAGTCTCATTCCCTTTGTTCTATGATACATGGTTTGTCCAAGATTTGATATCCGGTATCGCCATACCTTGTTCGATCTTATTACCAACAAACACATTTCCTCGCTCTCGTGATATTAGATCCCCATGACCTAGTAACATGCTTACAAGCTTCATAGATGTAATCTCACTGAGTGGGCCCAAACTACCCATCCATCACCCGGATAGGAAAATGCTAATCTCGATGCATATGCCTCAACCTAATATACACCTTTATGATCACCTTGTTATAGTGTGACAGTTGATGTAATCAAAGCAACCATGGGTGATAGTGATTAAATATGATCTCAGGTCAAAGGAGTGAGTCACTACGCTTTATAGATATCGCAATTGTGAACTTTGTGACTGGATCTCATTGCAATACTATGGTTGCGTGTGTCCATCACATCATTCATCCAATGTCATGACCTAGTGTCAATTGACATAAATATCCATGATCGGGAAACCTCGATCATCGGTTGACCAACGAGCTAGTGTAGTAGAGGTTACTAGGGACCTGGTTGTTTACATACTGTATGTGTACTAATGTTTCTGCTTAATAGATTTATAGCATGGCATAAATATCATCATGAAATAACGAGATATGATAATAAACATATATTATTTGCCTCTAGTGCATATCTCCAACACCCAGTTGCTTGGGGTAAGCGCTCTGGCCCCGCTTCTAGGGGGCCCACGGTCCTCCGCAGATTTCCCTTCTCGCAAGAAGAAAGGGAGGTAGGACTTTGAGGGCACATGCTAGTGAGTGTTTCTTGGCTCTTTTTCTTTGTAATGTCTTGGTTTATGTTTGGATGTGCTTCCTTTTTGCAACGAGAAAATCCATGGATCCTTCGGTTCCCCATCTATCGTGGGGCTGAACACCCCCCTTGATGGGACCACTAGCCATTGCGGGGAGCCCAAGCTCCCCGCTCACAACGAGGCCACAACTTGGCAAGGAGGTGACGGCTGTTCCCGGTAAATTGCTTCACTTCAAATCTTGTTCCTTATGTTCATGTTTATATTCTTCTCCAGTGTCGCTCGTGATACACGAAGCCCCCAAATCTCTGACTCAATAGGCCTGAACACCCTTAAGGGAGACATCTGCCATTGCTTCCTCGTGGTGGGAAACTGAGGAGTGGCGAATCCAGGCACCAACTACCCATCATGAGGCCCCACCATCCGGTGGTACGAATGCCCAGGACATTTCCAGCCGTGGATCCTATTGGGAGCTGACTTGTTCCATCATGGGTGAAGCCTGGAGAGCTCATCTGGCTTGTGAGGCAGACGTCGCTCTCTCCAGGCTCAGATGGAGGTCTCAAATGTCTTTAGGGATTGTCAGCAAGGTAATCCATGCAAAGTGGAGCGAGTCGGGCTTCCGTCCGCCAGATAGAATGCCACCGGAAATGACTCCATGATGTGTAGGGGTTCAAGCAGCAATCCCTCCTCGATGACCCCCGCACGTCGAGGAAGAGGCTGTCACCCTTGCACGGGTGCCTTTTCCTGCCGGTTAGTCAAGTGGAAATCCTAGAGGGAGTTCGAGGAGATACCTTATCATGGGAGCTAGACACGTCGCGATATCTCATCGCTCTTCGTGAGGGCCTCCCTGGATCGGAGGATGAGGTCCACCGTATGGAGGTCCAACTGGAGGAGGCAAAGAGGGAGGCTGAAAGCGCGTTGCAGGCACTCCGTAAGACGTAGGAGGCAAGCGACACGTGATCAGAGAACGGTAGCTGGCCTAGGCGTGGACATGGGTCTTCACTTCTTTTCTACGCTGCTGGCTCGACTCGAGGACCGCAGCTCGTCCATGGATTCCCTCTTGAAGGAAGAAGGCAGGGAGGTGGCCTCTGGTGTGGCTCGGGCTTTTCTATGTAGGCTACACCACCATATCCATGACTTCGACGTGGAGGTGATCTTCAAGCCCTTGAGCCCCGACAAGAGCTTCCAGGCTTCCCGGGAAGCGGTGGAGGCGGACGTGACCAAGCCGAGAGGGAGTTCGAGAAGATCCCTTGGTGCGAGAGCCCGACAAGATCGACTAACAATATTCATACTTAGTGCGGGTACATAATAGAATTTATTCAAGACTAAAATTAATCCTGACGGCAGACGTAGAGGTAGAGTGCCGACAGCCACTACATCGACCTTCGAGCCATTTACGATGCACATCGTCACCTCGTCCTTCCCCAGGCGCCTCTAACAGAACTAGTATCAAATACCCAGGAGTAAGGAATACATCTAAAAATTGTATACAAATATTTCTTTGTCTTTGGAAGCTATCTTGCCAGCTACTTGAGTAGTTGCGCTTCCAGTGCCCATCCCCCTTGTAGTAGAAGCATGTGACGCTGGGCTTAGGACTGGGCCTTGTAGCCTTAGTGGTGTTTGCAAAAATTTGCCATCCTTCTTAGGCAACTTGCCATTGCCCTTATATCTCGACTTCTTAAAGTTGGCGGTCTTATTAACCATCAGCATCGTGTGCTTCCTCTTGATATTAACCTCAACAGTTTTGAGCATGGTGAATAACTCATCGACGAACTTTTTAATTCCCTCCATATTGTAGTTCAACACAAAGACCTTGTAGCTAGGGGCATCGATTGCAGCACCCTATCAATCGCGAGCTCATCTGGGATCTTGCAATTTAGGACGTTCAAGCATTGAACGTAGACAAATATCTTGACTACATGCTCGCTCACATAGCTGTGCACTTCCATCTTGGCGGAGTAGAAGAGCTCGGAAGCTTCATACCTCTCAGCCCGAGCCTATGGAGCAAAGACGGCCTTGACATCTTCAACGATCTCAAAAGAACTCATCTTCTAAAAACACTTTTGAAGCTCTGGCTCCATGGCATAGAGCATTCCACTCTGGATGAGGGAGAAATCATCCGCCTTGGACTTCCAGACATTCTTTTCTTCCTGGGTGGTGGTTTCAGCGGGTTTCTCAGTCAGCGGGTTTCTCGGGCAACTCATTATCGATGACATGCGTTAGCTTGTAGGGGACTAGGAGGATCCTCAGGTTGCAGTACCAGGCAGTGAAGTTAGTTCCATCAGTTTTCAGCTTGTCCTTCTCTAGGAATGAGCTAAGGTTGAAGGTGGGTTGGCGAGACATATACAATGGATTTTCAAAGTATTTAGACCATGTTCATAATATGAGTTCAAGTTTTAATTTACACTAAATTTAAAACAAAGAGAAATCCCACTCAAGCAAACATCCCTCAATTCGTTTAGTGATCACATGATCACAATACGTACACCACCCCCGATCGTCATGGTTGGCGCTGTAGTTTCAAAGGTAGACATTCCCCAATGTCAATCACATCATTCATGTGACTCATGCTCAAACTTTCGGTCTCTTTTGTTCCGAGGCCATGTTTGTACATGTTAGGCTCGCCAATTATAACTTGTGTGTATTGCAGTGCAACATGGCTTACACCCACCGTATGC
This sequence comes from Avena longiglumis, assembly GCA_030063025.1. Classification (NCBI taxonomy): domain Eukaryota; kingdom Viridiplantae; phylum Streptophyta; class Magnoliopsida; order Poales; family Poaceae; genus Avena; species Avena longiglumis. Next base: position 431,572,692 of record CP125975.1, read on the forward strand.
GAATGCAGATATGTCTGACACCCGATCTAACGGCGTTCCTCATAACAGAGAACTTTCTTAGTGGTTTACACACAAGGGGAACACTATCATTGGAATTATGTGAGAGATCATCCTATTATGCTACAGCCGTATATCTAATATACAAGAAAAATAATATACAAAATAAATACTACAAAAGTATGGTGACATGACATGGTTGTAGCGCCTTGATCGCCATCGAGAGCTCCAATGGAAAACATTTCATAAACTTACCAATACCATGTCACGACACACGCCCCTGCAAAATAAATTTAGATGCCTCTACTTGATATTTTGTATGTTTTACGTGGCTTTAGGGATTTCACGGCAGAACTCCTTCCCACCTATGAATGTTGAGCCATAACATGGATTCAATATTTCCTCTTCTCTCCCTTTTTAGGGCCCTCAATTGTAAATGTCATATAAACTACTGTAGAGATACAAACACCCCCAAAATCCACTTTCTTGTGTACCAGTCTCGCGAATCACTACACAATGTCGGTTGGGGACCGCTTCATCAAACAGTACCACGATATAACAAAAGTACACGAAAGAGGGTAGAAACTAGAAAATCGCTGCCCACATATTGCTATGTGTTATATACGTATAACATGTCTACCCATAGATCGGCTCTGATACCACTGTTGGGTTCCGTAGTAGAAAACAAAAAAATTCTAACTACGCGAACACAATAACCAAGATCTATTCTATGTAGACATAAGTAACAGAGAGGGAAACAATATTCATATCCTTGATGACCGAGGTACACCTTATGCAGGTAGGCATATGTTGATGAAGATGAACATATCCTCGCTCCAAGCGTTGAGCTCCTAGCGCCCAAAGTGTGGCATCTATGAAGTTCTACACACGTCTAGTGTAGGCGACGTCTCCCGGGCTCCGATCTAGCCGAGCAGCATAATAAGAAAGATGGTGGACCGAATAGCGCACGATGATAGTGTGGAGGTGGAGAACTCAACTCCCTTAAAGTTCTCTCCAATCTTATAGAGAAATCTCTAAGGAAAATGAGAGAGGGGAGAGAATGGGATGCCTTCAAAGGGGATAGGTTCCCCTTTATTTATAGTAGGAGGGGAGGGCCAACACCCAAGGGGTAAGCGGTGTGGGACTACCCGTAGGCCCCCAAGGGAGACGCCGGACCCCAGGTGGGCCCCAGGCGGGGAGCCCACTAGGGCTTGGCCGGCTGGCCCCTCTCCTCCCATGCGCCTTACCCTCTTGGGCCTCCTCTTTGGGTGAGGCCCATTAGACATGGGCTGCCTTTAAAAATAAAATAAAAATACATGTTTTATATTTAATTCAATTAATTAATATAAAACACATATATTATTATATCTTTCACTCTGGAACTCCTTCTGGACCCCACCGATCAACATTGGGTCCTACAAGAAACTTTTTCGATTTCTCTCTCTCATTTCTCCTACGGTGCCGGATCAATCCATATGCTTCCCCACCATTAAGTGTGCCACCCTTCGATTTGGAAAGACTCTGAACATGACCGAGATTGACTACTCAGCCACCCTCTCGTATGAATGAATATCAGCTGGACCTGGATGCCCATAATGACCTCCCTGCATTTCACGAATATCATCGCTTGAACCTTCAGCCTCGCGTCCCACTCTCTTTGCCACTCGATACCTAGTTCATCCAAGATTTGATCTTTGGTATCTTCATACCTAGTTCGATCTCATTATCGATGAACTCGTTTACTTGTTCCATGCTGTTGCATTTCATGACCTGGTCATACGCTTGCAAGCTTCGTTAAATGCAACGTTACCGAGTTGGCCAAGTGTATCTATCCGTTACTTGGATTGGAAAATCCTGGTCTTGATACATACTTCTCAACACGTCCCTTCGGAAAACCCGAGTGGTTTCTCTTTGATCACCCTTTAAAGGCTTGATACTTGATACCATCAAGGCTCCCTTCAGTAACAGTGGTTATGTATTATCTCATAGTTAAAGGATTAGGCTGTGAGATTTCTATGTTTTCATCAATGGTGAACATTTGTAACTATATCATATGATGTAACTTTGGGTGTATGTCTATCACATCATTTGTAACACTACGGTTCTGAAAAGACCGTAGCTTCTATATGACATGCCAATCCCTGGATCGGTTCATTGGCTCACAATAGAATAAAGATGAATAACATAGCAAAATATCCATGTATCATAAATAACTAAGATCTAGAGTAACATTATTACAATAAAGGCTTAGCTCTAGGCTAGCTCAGCTTATTCAAGTAGCAACATAAGTAAAGTAACTCCTCCATTCTTCAAATTGCCCACAAGTGAACAAGTACCGAGTGGATTACCGTGGCCTAAATCGATCACTTAGAATCTGAATATCCTGCAACATGAAACGTAGCAGCCCCGAAGGGTCAATACATGGAATAGAGCTATTAAAGGAGACAATAGAGCTAACATCTACATATTTGGCAAGTGGAGATGTGGCTAGCTTGCATTTGCGAATACCTTTGTCCTACTTTCGTAAACAATTTTTGATTTTCTTTGAAAAAGATCCCAATTAAGTTAACCCATCAACATTAAAGCAATTAGAAAATTAGAATGAGCGAGAAACATGTCATGAAATCAATATCAAGCAACTCAGATGTCCATAACCGGGGACATGGCTAATCGATTAGTTTATACACCCTGCAGGGGTTAGTAGACTTTACCCATGTGACTTGGTGAGCCCAACTCGTACCACCACTCATATTGGGTGATGATAGGTAGAAGTCCAAGAAGGGACCGTTCAGGAAGTAGCTCCCCAAACCCGAAACGCACCGGTCCAACCTACCAAAATTCTACATCTCTGGATACGTGGGTTCGAGTTACCACAACCTACTGAGTCCAACCAACCGCCCATTTCATTATTGGCACATGGTTGTACACGTAAGCTACAAAATAAAGAAGCCAATCATTTTCTCTTGATACCTGGGTGTCTTTCCGCAATGATACCACCAAAAATTATCAATCCCATCACACCCAGGACATTCATTGATTAAGTTGTTTTTAGTTTTCGCAAACCAACACATTTAGAAACAACTTTCATTGATGTAACCCAGCCCTCGTTCATCATAGCATGGCTAAGCACATCTACTGTAGCACCCCGGGGTAAAACCACTACTAGAAAATTGCTTGGTGTTTTTGTTTTGTGCATCATCATGACAACATCATGCATTTATTTGTCTAAAACAATTTCCCAAAAGCCTATTTTGTTTCCTAGAGATTTCCCCTCTTTGTTCAAATCGAAACCCTAGATCCGTTCGGATCTTTTATTTGTCTAAAACCTTTTTTGCAAATGTTTTATTTTAAAAGAAAAGAAAATAAATAATATAAATATTTTGTTAGGGGGAGGCAGTCCATCCAGTCAGGCCCAAAGGCCCAACTAGACAGACCACCTACTACCCCATATATAAAACCCTAACCCTAGATATCTAGACCAAACCCTAGCCTAACCCTAACCCTAACCAGATCCTACCTATTCCCACTCTCCGCCGCCAGCTACACAAAATCCTTCACTCACCCCCTGCCCTGATCCTCTCCACACACGCACACTCACGCCGCGCCCGCTCCCTGCACGTTCCAACCCGCTCGCCTCTCTCCTGTGGGTCCCACGCGACTCGGTCTCCTCTCCCGAACCCCGCACCTCCCTCTCACCCCGAATCCCCCACCTACCATGACCTCTCCTCCCTCGACTTCCTCCCTTGCTCCCCACCGCTGCCAGCAATCGCCGTTGCGGTCCCTTCACCTCTGCTGCCGGCCTTGAGCTCGCCCCTCACGCGGGCGCCCCCGAGCTTCCGAACCCCTCCTTCCCCGAGCCCAAGCGCCTCCCCACCTCCTCTGGCGCTGTCGTCCGCTTTCCCGGCCTTGGTACTGCAGCGCTACGCCGCCAACGCCACGGCCGCCCTCCTTCGCCCTTCCGTTGCCCGCTTCGGCCGTCCTCTGTGCTGGCCAGCAGCATCGCCGCCCTCCCTCTACTCTCGCCCGGCACCGTCCCGCACTGCGTCAGCCTGAACCGCCGCGGCCACCTCAAGCCGCGTCTCCGCGTCGAGCCAGCCTCCTCTGCCCCTACAGCCGAGCCTGCTGTTCTGTCGCCCATCGCCCTTGTCCTTACCGGCCCTGCTGCAGCATCCCCGCCGGCCCTTCTGCTCTTGCTTGTTTGCTGTCGTTGGGCCTTCTCATGTCGCACCGCAGTGTCATATGGCCGCGCCAAACGTTCCCCGGCCTCGAGCGCCACCGTCCTCGATGTCGGCTTCGTCTCTCTGCTAGGGCCCTCCTCTGCTCCGTCAGGCGGGCCACCACCGACCTCGCCCCTCCGCCGGCCGCTGGGTGCGACCCCAAGTCTTCCTGCGCCTATGCATCCCCGGCCACGTGCGCCTCCATCACCGCTCCTACTTGTGTGCACCGTTTCCTGCTTGTGTTCTCGACAGGAGCTAGCCACGCGTGCACCCAGATCCTTGTTTTTGGTCGTGGTCTATTACCCGACGCTGAAATCCATCTTGGTTCCAAGACTGCTATCGGTTCTCCAAGACAAGATAGACAGCATCCCGCCTCCGGTGCCGAAGACCAAGACCGAGACGATGACTACGCACCGAGATGATCCGCAACCCCCACAAGGACATCGTGTTGCCACCAAGGTATCCCGAGGAGCCTCGGACACCCATTCAAGTTCGCCATCAACTCGGCGCTGAAACATGAGTCCTACCTCGACTTTGAAGCTGGAACCCCAAGGCCGTCGACACGGACCTGGTGAATCCCCGGTCTTCTTCACGGATGCGATCCGAAGGCCAATGTGTCGAGACCAATCCCCCGAACCCCTCCGAGCATCCAAGATCTTCGATCCTAGAAGTGTGTGACCTTTTCCGAGCCCATATTTTATAAATTGCCAACTATATATCTTGTTGCATTAAATCCTTCATATTGCATACATATTTTTGTGGGTTTGGGGCATTTGTCGATTCACCTAATAAATTAAATATGGAGACCATATGTGGGCGAATCTAGTCTTATATGGGCACTATTTAAATTTGTGTAGCAAACCGATGCTATGTTTTGCCATGTCAAGACCACATTAAAATTGCAAGATATCTAGATAACATAACCCACCTAATTAATGTCGGGACCCCGGTTCCGCTTAATATGGCCTAATTGCATTGCACCATTGCCATGTCATACATCATACATGCATCATGCCGATCTTTTGCCGTAGTATTAAATAGTGCATCCGGTGTTTCTTCTAGTGCTTTGCTTCTTCACGGGCTAGGCCGCCCGATCTTCGGATGAACCTTCGGCAATGTTTTCAGGCGACCATTCTCCCCCTTTCTACCTATCTTATTTTTATAGTCTTTATTTCCTCCTGTTGATCTATTGCTATCTGTGTTGCGATGCTCTAGTTTTCGTACCCGTGATATCCCTTGCAGCCTTATATTGCCTTGGACACATCCTATTACCTGTTATTTGGTAGATAGTTGGACTTGCGTGTCGTAGTCGCTTGCTCAAGTGCTATTGTGTGTCGTCAAGTACCACAGTTGTTGGAAGAATGCCGCATGTTTAATGTTGGAGATGATCATGGTTTTACTTACTGTTTAATAACTAAAATTGAAGTAGGTAAATAATGTAGAGGCACAAGCGGGCAATAGATGTTATTTGGTTTTTAACCGTCCACTTGTGTCCTGTAGGACCCCGAGTACTTGATACCTGTTCTTTGAATGTTCGCACTATCCGCATGTGGGACCATGAATCCCCCTAGCCAGAGCTTGAGTCATATCTTATTTCTTGGGGCCACAAGTAGTTCGGGGCTTTATTACTATCCTGTACTTATGCCATGCTTTACTGCTTTATTTATGATTGCGCGTGGAGTGCCTGTACTATTTTGGAACCCCGTGCCACGTTTTCGCGGTATCGACAAGCCCAGTCACACTTTTTGGTTCCCAGTCGTTTACAGCCGTCGTCACAAACCTCTGGGTCCGTCTCGGAGCCGTCCAACTTCATAGCGGGTAGCTTGGTGGGGTGGCCCCCTGCAATTTATATGAATCTTGCAATTTCTCTATCGTGATGCCTCGTTGGGTTTCATTTGGTTTTTCTCGAGGTTGATCGTGCGTGTGTTGCTATTTGTGCCCCCCTGCAGGGTAAAACTTTCTGAAAGCCGTGTCCGCGGTTATGGACGACTTGGAGCGCAATATCTCGATCAAAGACAACTATAACTAAAGTAGTGCTATAAATTTGACTTTATAATGACTAGTAATCAGCTTCACTATAATGGAATAGCTAAATAAAAGTGCCAACAACTGCTGGTTTGGGTTGTCACCTGTTACCATTGTATCTGACTAGTAAGTATTGCAACTACAACGGAATGGCTAAATAAAAGTACCAACAACTGCTGGGTTTTGGGATGCCTCATGCTACATGTATCTGACTAGTAAGTATTGCAACTACAACGGAATGGCTAAATAAAAGTACCAACAACTGATGGGTTTTGGGATGCCTCATGCTACATGTATCTGACTAGTAAGTACTACAACTACAACGGAATGGTTAACTAAAACTGCCCACTGCTTATTATATCAGGATGACTCATGCTATATATATCTGACTAGTAATTGCCGCTACTATAACGGAATGAATAAAACTGCCAACTGTGTGAGTTCCTCGGTTGACTTCCTCGTTTGGTCTCGAGGGGGAAATACCAGGATGGGTATGCTTGGTGATAGTTTCAGGTTAGATCCGAATAGGTATTTCTTATCCCTATCTGATAGCCGTCAGCTGTATTGAGTCTCTATAGGTTGTTTAGTGCATGTTGCGCTGCCGCTTCAGTCCACCATACCTATGTAGGCGAGGACCGCCGAATTCTAGTCTTGCCGTGTACTGGCCTCAGTACTGACCGCTCTCTTTTTCCTTCACCCTTTGTCGGCACCCCTTTTTGTTAACCAGGTTTGAGATCGACGTCGTTAGCAGGGTTACCCTTCCGGCTTGGCCTGGGCAGGGTTATGGACACCATTGGTTCTTCTTCAGGGCTCTTAGCACAATTTGCATCTTGTCCATACTCGGACGCTGTATCGCTTTAAGGGTGATTTGGATCTTTGTATTGTATATTTGTATTCTTGACTCTTTGAGTCGCTGTTGTATATATCTATTCTGTGGGTTCCATCGTGGACTATTGTGTAATGATATTACTTCGTTTTCCACCCGCACGAAAGTGCCTGGTGGGCAACGTTTGAATCGTTTCTATGCGGGTTTGGCGGGGATCGCTGAAACTTGCATAGGGTCGATTCTGAGGGTGTTACATCTACCAACTGTGGCTCATCTACAGGAAAATCCTACCACATAATAGGACATAGCATAGCGATAGTACTTTCCTACACATGCATCTACAAAATACACGACAATGCATTGAAAATAGTAGGACAATATCATGAACAAAGTAGCATCTACTTGCCTTGGCTGTTGCGGTCGAACGAACAATCCTCACACGAATAAGCGTTGCACCAATCACAATCTACGCGATACAATTGCAATCACATAAACAACCAAACGCAACCATATACAAACGTGGCAATGCAAGATGCATGCATGACAAGTTTGAACAATGCTACAGTAGCTTTACCTAATCTTATTCAGTATACCTACTGTATGCATGCATGGAAAACATTTTAAGTGCATAGAAAACAAAGAATGCAATTTTAAATGACCAACAATTGAGCTATAACCCAATATTTATCCACTGCTATTGAACTATTTGTAAAATCTTGGAAAAATATCCAATGTGTAGGCAACCTAAAATAGAACCAGTACCAACTGGAATCACTCAAAACGGATTTATAAAATTTCCTAGGTAATTAAAATACTCCAGTAATACTTTTTATAGATTCTGCAAGTTCTAGTACTGTAAGTCTACCTTTTTAATTCACTAACAGATTACTTTTGTTCTACTGATTCCACGGACATTTTATTTGCAATTTTTGGAGTTGTAGAACTTTTACTATGAATTTATTACTCTAAAAAGGACATTAAACTAATTAATTGATCACGGCAGAATATTTCTGAAAAAGTATGAAACAACTATACAGCAAGATTCTACGTGAAACACTGAATCCATACATATTTTATTTGCAATTTTTGGCCCAGTAGATTATTTTCTATCGATTTTAGAAGATCTATCTAATTTCTGCCAAAATAAATCGAATTAAAACATCAATCAAACTTTGACTGACTTGACCACGCTGACTAGTCAGCGGCCAGACCAGCCAGTCAACGGTCCATCTGGACTTGATCTTTGATCGAATCAGAGGGGCGGTGCTTACCGGCGGGTCAACGGCGGCGGCTGGTCAACAACGACGGCTGGCGGCGGTCTCTGGCGGCGGTGGCGGCGTGGGCGGGAAGCTCGTGGGGGTGGCGGCGTCGGGCGGCGGCAGCAGGCGGCTGGAGCGGCGGTGGCGGTGGCGCGCTCCGGCGAGCAATCCCCGGCGACGGCGGGCTCTGCAGGGGGGGAAAAGCAGTGAGACGAATCATCGAGGGGAAGGTCGCAGAGTCAACGGGGGACTCGGGGCGGAGCCTCTTACCTCGTTCGCGAGCTCGCCGATGGCGGCGAGATGGGGAGGCGGCTAGGGTGGCGTGAACGGGAAAATTTGAACGGGGGAGAGAGGAGGGGGAGGTTTAAAGGGTTGTGGGCATTGGGGGGAGCCGAAATCCAAACAAAATCGATGGAAATTGCGCTCGAGTCCGGCAGGGACTCTGCGTGTTCGTCACTGGGGAAGGAGACGGGACGGGGCCCGCGTGGCGGTGACAGGCGGGCGATAACGGGCGAGGCCCGCTCGTCAGTGGCTAGCAAAGCAGCGGCGGCGCTGACTATCTGCCGCTGGGCGCGCTGGTGGCAGGCCCCGGGGTCATTGGCTGTGGTCTACCGGGCTGCACGGGTTCCTCTTTTTTTTTCTTTTTCTTTTTCCTGAACAATTCCTAACTGAAATTTTGTGTCTAAAACTGTCTATAAACAAGCTGAAAATTCAGATTGTCATAGAATTTGCTTCGAAGCTCCGATTGAGGCGATTCAAAGTGCTACGGGTTCGTGTCGGAACCCTCTACGCACATGTGCCTTCCAAACAACTAGAATATACCATTTTGGCAGATGCATGGTCGAATCCAAGCACTCAAGTGTAGGTGTCAAAATGCAATTGCAAGTGAGGTGTTTTGCCAAAACCTTTTCAAACTGAATTTTTGCAATGATGTTCATGATGCAAAGACATGTATGCTATGCAGTACCAAATATAAAATTTGGGATGTTACATGACTAACCCCCTTAAGATGAATCTCGTCCTCGAGATTCGGCGTGGCTAGCAAATAGGTGTGGGTGGTCCTCTCGGATGTCATCCTCACGCTCCCAAGTGGCTTCCTCTTCGGTGTGGTGGCTCCATTGCACCTTGCAAAACCTGATCGTCTTGGTACGGGTAATCCTCTCCTCTCTCTAGTATCTTGACCGGCTTCTCCTCGTAGGTCAAGTCACTCTCAAGCTGAACCTCCTCTAGTGGACCGTGTCTCTCAATGGTGTATCCACCATCTTTGGATGGCACTTTTTCAGCTGGGACACGTGGAACACATTGTGGACGGCGGACGGAGCCTCTGGCAACTCCAACTGATAAGCAACCTCTCCTTTGCGTGCTAGGACCCAATATGGTCCTATAAACCGAGGTGTCAGATTACCCTTGATTCCAAATCTCTTAATTCCACGTAGTGGCGACACTCTGAGGTATGCTCTATCACCTATATCATACACCACTTCCTTGCGCTTGGCGTCAGCGTAGCTCTTCTGCCTCGACTGTGCTACCTTCAGCCTGTCCCTAATCAAAGCGACCTTATCCTCGGCGTCCTTGATCAAATCAAGTCCAAATAGCTGACGCTCTCCTACTCCATCCCATAGCAATGGTGTCCGGCATCTTTTCCCATATAGCACATCAAACGGCGACGTCTTGATGCTGGTTTGGTAGCTGTTGTTGTAGGAAAACTCAGCATACGGCAAGTTCTCATCCCAACTAGAACCATGAGCCAAAGCGGAAGCTCTCAACATATCCTCCAAAATCTGATTTACCCTCTCGGTCTGTCCATCAGTCTGCGGGTGGAACGTTGTGCTAAACTCCAACCTAGTTCCCAATGACTCGTGAAGCTGGCGCCAAAAGTGCGATGTAAATTGGGTGCCTCTATCTGATACTATGCTCTTGGGAACTCCATGTAGGCACACAATCATGTCCATATAAATCTTGGCCAACCTTGCAATCGTGTAGGTTGTCTTCACCGGTATAAAGTGGGCTACCTTGGTCAAATGGTCGACCACTACCCAAATAGAGTCATATCCCGACCTGGTCCTAGGAAATCCTGTGATAAAATCCATTCCCACTCTATCCCACTTACAATCCGGCACGGGCAATGGCTGTAGCAATCTTGCTGGCTTCTGGTATTCTGCCTTCACTTGGCTGCATACATCACATAAGGCAATATGCTCGGTGATGTCTCCCTTCATGTTACTCCACCAAAATCTGTCCTTTAGATCCATATACATCTTCGTATTGCCCGGATGTATGGAATATGACGAGTCATGAGCTTCCTGCAGAATCAACTTCCTTATCTCCGGATCGTTGGGAACGCACAAACTATCTCCATACCACAAGGTTCCTTGCTCATCCTCATGGAATTCTTTTGCTCGATCCTCCTTCATATTTTCCTTTATCTCCTCTATCTCCTTGTCTCCTACTTGAGCCTTCCTGATCATGTCCTGTAGCGTTGGTTGGACTTCCATTGCTGCCAAATATCCTTCTAACACTACCTCCAGTCTAAGTTCCTTGAATTGCTTGCACAAATCCTCGGACAATTCCCCAACAGTCAATCCATTGGCATAGACCTTCTGTCTTAGAGCATCTGCTACTACATTGGCTTTTCCCGAGTGGTATTGCAAATTCATATCATAATCCTTGATAAGCTCCAACCATCTCCTTTTCCTCATGTTCAGTTCCTTCTGTGTAAATATGTACTTTAGGCTCTTGTGGTCGGTGTACACATCACAGTGTTTTCCCATTAGGTAGTGTCTCCATACCTTGAGTGCGTGTACAACCGATGCTAATTCCAAGTCATGCGTGGGTAATTCCTCTCATGGTGTTTAAGTTGTCGTGAGGCATATGACACCACTCTCCCATCTTGCATCAGCACACTTCCAAGTCCCTGTCGAGAAGCATCACAGTACACTTGGAAATCCTTCTGAAGATCAGGTAAACACAGAACAGGTGCGGTCACTAGTCGACGCTTCAGTTCCTGAAAGCTGGCTTCACACAAATCTGTCCACTCAAACTTCTTCTCCTTCTTCAGCAATTCTGTCATCGGCTTAACAATCTTAGAAAAATTCTCTATGAACCTCATGTAGTATCCAGCAAGTCCCAAAAAGCTCCGAATATCGCCCACATTCTTGGGCGCTTCCCACTCAGTTACTGTTGTCACTTTGCTTCGATCAACAGCGACTCCTTCTCCTGACACCACGTGTCCAAGAAACCCAACAGTGTTAATCCAGAATTCACACTTGCTGAATTTGGCATACAGCTTATGTTCCCTCAGCTTCTCCATAATCAGTCATAGATGTCTCTCATGTTCAGCATCATCCTTGGAATATATCAGTATGTCATCGATGAACACAACCACGAACTTGTCCAAGTACTCCATAAACACCTTGTTCATCATGGTCATGAAATATGCCGGAGCATTCGTTAGTCCAAAAGACATAACGTATACTCATATAAACCATACCTAGTGGTGAAAGCAGTTTTTGGTATGTCCTCCTCCCGGATCTTCAATTGGAAATAGCTCCATCGCAGATCAATTTTGCTAAACACCTTTGATCCTTCCAGTTGATCAAACAAATCATTTATGTTTCGCAGGGGGTATTTGTTCTTGATGGTCACTTCATTCAGCGAGCGATAGTCCACCACTAACCTCTTGATGCTATCCTTCTTCTCCACAAATAGAACAGGTGCACCCCATGACGACGAACTGGGCTGTATAAATCCCTTGTCCAACTGCTCCTTTAGCTGTTTCTTTAATTCCTTCAGCTCATCCACATCCATCTTATATGGTCTCTTTGCTATAGGTCATGTTCCCGGCATTAGATCGATGAGAAACTCCACATCCCTGTTAGGTGGCATTCCTGGGAGCTCCTCTAGAAACACGTTAGGGTACTCCTTTATCACAGGGACAGTATCCATGCTAACCCCCTTAAGAGAATTCAGCTTACACCTTCCCGGTCGCACCGACGACTTGAACCTAATTCTCGTGCCATCCGGGGTTTTGAGCGATACCGCTCACTGTGCACAATCTATGTGTCCCTCATGCATAGACATCCAAAACATGCCTAATATTACATCTAAACCTTGTGACTCCAATATTACTAGATGTGCAATAAAATTGTATGCTCCAATCCTCATAGTTAAGTCGCGGCATCCCGCGCTAGCTATCATATCCCCTCCAGGTGAGCTTACTCTAATGGACCCTTTTAGAGACTCCGTGGGTAGCTTATACTTATCCACAAATGCCCTTGATATGAATGAATGCGATGCACCAGTATCGAAAAGTATAAGTGCAGGGTGAGTGTTGATTGGAAACTTACCAACCACAAGCTCAGGATCATCTGGGATCTCCTCCACATTCATGTGGTTCACTGTGGTCTTCTGGTTGTTGCCTGGCTTCAGTCCCTTCTTCTCTGGGGAGTTATCTGCATAATATCCCTTCTGGCCGCACTTGAAGCACGTCACCTCACTCAGGTCCTTCTTCACAAAGTTGCGCTCACGGTTGCGGTCATGTCCATTGTGTCCTCCAGAATGGTGAGTGTGTCCTCCCTTGTGGTTGTGGAGGTTGCTCTTGTGGCTCTCATGGAAATGTCCATCGCTTCCATGGCTGTGGCGGTCATGGCTTCCATGGCGCCCATGGTCACTTCCCCCATGCTTGGAGTATCCATCATAAGAAGTGCGAGACTTGTGGTGAGAGCCAGAGTGGTGATTGCTGCTCTTTCTCTTGCGGTTTTCCACCTTCTTGTGCTTCCTCTCCAAGATTCTGGCCTTGTCCATAAGCTGCTGGAAAGTGGGACAATAAACCACTAGCAACTGTACTAAAATCTCATCACTGAGGCCATCCAGGAACCTCTCTCTCCTTTTGGCATCAGTGTCAACATCCTCAGGGGCATAACGCGACAGGTTGTTGAACTCCTCTATATATTCAGCCACGGTGCGGTTGGTTTGGAACAAGTTGCGAAATTCCTTCCTCTTCAGGCTCAGAACTCCTGAAGAAACGTGGTTGGTCCTGAAACCTTCCTCAAACATTGCCCAAGTCACAGTGTCCAGCGGGTGGGTGATCTGAAAAGTGTCCCACCACAAAGCGGCTGGTCCCTCCAGTAGGTGAGCGGCAAATCTCACCTTCTCAGCATCCGTGCACCCAACAGTTAACAGATCCTTATTCACTGAACGCAACCATTTGAGAGCAACCATCGGCTCCGTTGTAGTAGAGAACTTCGCTGGCCTTAGCCTCAGGAACCTTGTAAGTGCATCTCCCTGGGGCTGGTTGTTCCCATTGTTGTTGTTGTTCTGAGCTTCCATGAACTGGGTCATCACCTGGGTTAGCGGTGCATGAGCCGCCATAAGCTGATCCATCTCAGTGGGTTGACGGCGGGGAGGCATCTGCGGTTCAGCACATGTAAGCTTAGAAAGAATCGATTACGAAAATAGGATTCTATCCATGCATTATGCTCAAACATCAACCACTACAAGGAATGTGTTATTCTATGACCTTCTCATAGTGACCATGGACAAAATCGTCATAAAATTATGACGATTTCGCACTAGATGGTCAAAAGCCGTTCGGAAGGTTCAAAATCTTACAAAATTATGACGATTTTTCTCAGGATCGTCATAGTTTCATTAGCCCAAATCGTCGTAAATCGACCAATATAGTTTATGATGTTATTTGAACCTCACTACGACGATTTAAAATCGTCATGAGCTCCAAATTAAGATAAGTTAAAATTGGTAGTCGGCCACGCCAAGATTTCCGCCTATGTGTCGGTTTTTACTATGTGTAATATCCGTATTAATATCTATTTATCTATGTGTGACTACGTGTCATATCTGTGTTAATATTTGCTTACATGGCGCTTCTTAAATCTGCTTACATGGCGTCACGACGCACGTTGCTTAATAGGCAGAAGTTATGTGCAAAAAAAGACATGCGAGGATTTGAACCCACGACCTCCCCAGCGTACCCAGCGAACAATACCACTACACCAACTAACCTTACTTGGCATAATACTACAAGGTACAAGATTACGTCCCCGGGGATAAAAATTTGATCCCCGGGTCCTCTTCTCGACGTGTCCATCTAAATTCCCTTTGCTACCTCGGACCAACAATTGCTACATACGTCCGCTTTTGCTACCAGTAGCGTAAAACGGTTTGACCGAAATAGAAAACAGATTGGACCTCGTGGAGAGTTCACGGAGACCATGTAGCAATTTTTTAACTAATGTAGCAAAATCGACTTCACGGAGAATTGCGGAGACCTCGCGGATACCTCGTAGCAAGAAGTTTGTGCTATTGTAGCAAAATCATAAAACATATGTAGCAATATAATTATGTTAATGTAGCAAAAGTCGATCACGGAGCAAAAACTTGTAAGAAAAAATCAATGTAGCTGGCCGCCGCAGTAGCAACACCGTAACCGTATGTAGGGACCGTCGCCATGTGTAGCAGAGCCTCTCTTGAAGGTAGCACCACCGCCACCGCAGGTAGCAACGATCGTCGCCATATGTAGCAACACCAGAAGTTGTATGTAGCATATTTGGTCATGGTGTAGCATCGCTGTGGGATAGCTCATTTGGTCACTGGCGGCTAGCCATGGCGAGCAGCGTGGGCGCAAAATAGGACGCTCTCCGGTGACGATGACGGCCATTGGCGTGGGATGCGAGGCGGAGCAATGGCGGCCATGGGAGAGAGAGCCATCGTGTTACAAAGACATACCACATGGGGCGAAGCTTTCCATGGAGGCACGGGGGGTGAGCTATGGTGGCGCGTGTGCGGAGACGACGACCCGGTGGCACGGCGTGCGGAGACGGTGGCCCGATGGTGCGGCGGCGCGGCGGCCCGGTGGTGCGACGACACAAAGCGCGAAGCGTGAGACGCATCGCGATGCGGACATGCAGAGTCGCGATTAGCAAGATGCGTGAGGTTGTGGTCTAGCGCAGGGAAGAGATAAGGTGAACTCCACCACACGTCACAACTCACGCGTATCCGGGGGACAGGAGGATGCGATCCCCCGGGGGCATCCTATCATTTCCCATACTACAACGATCCTTTATATCTATTCAATTGTTTTGCCTGGGCTGATTTCTCTGTCGCGATGGGCTTCGGTGGGAAGGTTCCAATTTTGGGCCGGAGACCCAAAATCACCTAGGTCAGGCCGCGTACCTCAAATCCATACCCCCACCCCATTCACCCTCCCTCGTCTCCACTCATCCACCCATGCGCGCCGCCTCTTCCCCATACGACCCATCGCCACATCGCCGGCCACCCCACCCCTCAGGCTCTCACCTTCCCAGCCACATCGGGCCACCCCACACCTCTGGCGCCTCCCATCCGAACCACCTCCGCCTCACCCTCGACCCCCATCTCCCTCCGCTACTCGACCAGGACTTCTCGCCAACTTCACCGACAACAGAGGGATGCTCCTGGGAACGCCAACAACGCGCCAAAGCGGCCGGGTCGACGCAAGATCGGCCGCTCGTCAACGCCACCGCCGACTACGCTGGCAAAGACCCGAGCCGGCGGTTCGCACGGGAGGTGGGCTTCACGCGACTTATCCCAAGATTTACTCACGGCAGTGCCGGACATGACGGTGATTGCCGAGCTGCCTCAGGACATCATCCGGTTCACTCCCAAGTATTTCGTCGGAAAGCCGGCGGGAGAGTCTTCGGCGCTGCAACTTCCGTTCGAGACCTACTCCTTCTTCTCGGCCGCCCCTTGCTGCAACTCCGGGCGTGCAGACTGCGCACCGGCCAGCGCATGACCGGACAAGGTGAGTTTCAAACACAAATCACTCCGTGGGCCGTTACACTTATGTGATTGCTGTCAAGAAAACTTTGGATGGTGGAATGTAACAGAGAGAAAAAGACAAGTTTTGTTTGTAAAACAATGTGACTTATCTGAAATTTTTCTTTATTGGAAGAGCAAAACACAGATGGTTGGTCTTGGCCATTACACCGCTTATAGTCGCTGCATTATCGCTTCTCATTGCAACGCATGCGTTTGCTTTTGGAGGAGGAGGAGAAGAAAACAAGCGTAAAGAAAGCCGCGATTACCATGTAAGTCCTCTTCCTAAGGATTAACACGTTAATTAACGATTCTATTGGTGGATCACAAGGGAGTGGTCATGATCGCTCATTGATTACCCGACCACAGTGATGCAGTGCTACTGGAAGACAAGACATTTTGCCTATCTATTGGAATTGCTAATGCTCAACTTACATTGAAATGAAGATTAGCAACGCTTTTGTTTCTCCGGGTTTAATAGGAGTATTTAGCTATATATGCCGATCATCGCACACCTGTCCTCTTGCAATGATTCAACAAAGAAAGACGACATCCAGAGCATCGATTCCTCTGCTGACACATCGACGCTGGCTGCAACAGATAACTTCTCCGAGCGCAACAAACTCGGGGACGGGGGGGTTTGGTTCGGTTTACAAGGTGCCAATCATTGAATCATACACCCATAACATGCAAATGAAGAATGTTTTTATTAACTTATACAAGTAGTACTAATAATGCAATGTTGCTAGTATGTGTGTGTACTAGTATGTGTGTGTTTGTACGATTAAGCATCCCGGATTGCGCAGGTGTCCTTTACGAAGGTCGAAATAGCGGTGAAGCGGCTCGCAGACCTCCACTCAAGGAATAGAGGAGCTTAAACGGAGCTGGTTCTAGTGGCTAAGCTTCAAGACAAGAACCTCGTCAGGCTCGTCGGTGTTTGCACTACCCTTTCGTATAGTTTTCCTTGTCAAAGGTCCAATTTATTTAGTTTGTATAAGCTGCAATCAAGAGTCGTTTGAAGGATTGAGGGGCCAACTAGAGCTCATGTATGGTCGGTGCTTCCTTGTTGCATTCATCTTAAGATATTTGTATTTTGTGTAATCTCTTATTGTGGTGATAGACTACTTTATCCATTCTTATCCTGATTTCTCTGTCTGCAGATGTTGCTTATTTTGACAAAATCGGTCAACAGTGCTTTGAGAAGAATCCCAAATTTGATATGGCACCACCGTTAGGTGGCACCGATGCGCTTTTCTTATCTCTTATACGTGCATTAATTTGGTCAGTATGTTTCATTCTGTTCCCATCATACTGATGTTGTGCCATATACATGTATACTTTAGTGCTTAACTCAAATCTTATGCGAACTGTTCTACAGGAATCCTGCTACATTTCTTCATGCATACACATGCCTTCCCCTTGCCCAAGAAACAAGACAGTGCTAGTGCTTCTTGCAGACATTCTTGATTCAGGAGTTCTGTTTGCACTGTTGATGTGTGAGCACAAGGTTAGTCCAATCTCCTGTCAGAACTTCCAGTGGGATCATGGGATACTAAGGGTGTGTTTGGTTATGCTTCTTCAACCTACTTCTGTTGTCACAAAGCCAAAAGCTAACCAAAGGAATATTTTCTACAGCTGATTTCTTCAACGCAACCTGCTTTTCCTAATGTTATTTTCAAAGCAGGTTTACCCCTGCTTCTATTGTGTTGGATTCTAACTTCCTTGAATAATTACCCACCAATGCCCCTAGTAAGTCGTACCGGTTCTTTTTATTTTGTCTTGTTGGGCGGAGTCTCTCTCTTCTCTTCCTCGGAGGCGCCTCCTTTTTCCCTGTGTTTCCTTCAATTAGCCAGGGTTGTGCAGCCCCGCCCTTCCTTACGTCCGGCCCGCCGGCGGCAATGCCACCAATCCGTCCTTCCTAGTCTCCACTCATTTCCCCCCCTTTATCTGATCCCTTCCCTACTGCAGCACCTCTCCCCACCAAAGACGGAATAACGACGCCGCCCGCCGGAACTGAGTCACTGCACGCCGTTTACTGCTTGTGTAGGACGTCTTTATTCTTACTGGACGATGCTCGGCATGGTGATTACAACTTGCATGTACGACGTACAAGGTAGCTCGGCAGATTGATTAGATCGACGTTTGCTCGTACTATGAACTAGCTAGCTTGCTAGATTCACCAGATCGATTTAGCTAGCACTCGCGCAAGACATCACACTAGGAACCGACAATATCCACATGCGTATAACAGGCCTCGTTATTTTATTTCTCATTCTCACGGAGTGTGTTACAGGCTTGTGCTAGGACCGATTCGTTTCAATTCATTCTTGTTAGGATTACTGGCTCTCCGTTACTCAACATTGTTAATAAATATCTTTGCTGGAAAGAGTTCGTTGATAAATGTGACACATATGAAGACCATCTACATGGATCGTCACGTTAAGCTACACAAAGGTAAAACTGATGAAGTTCCAGAAGGGAAGAATGAGGATATAATTGATAATATTATACAAATAGAAAGCCAGGGTAGTATACTTTTGTTTGAGAGAAGAAAAAGCAAATACTTGTGTTGCTACAAGATAGACTTTTGTGTTGGCTATATCTCTTTTGTAATAATTTCAGAACGTCACTTTCTATGCATATTATCTACCTGTGTGCAACATCTTGAAATTTAATATTTTTACCCCCAACATTGTAATTTACATGTTCAATCGGTGTATAATGGGTGTTTACGGTCCGTTACAATATATCAGGACCTCATGGGTATTATAGATAATTCCTATCAAAACAACAGTTCTACAGTTGCTCTAACCAAACAACTTGCAGCTTTTTCTACAGTTCTCTGTTCACAGTAACTTTCTCACAGTTCACAGTTCACATCAGCTTTTTCAAAATCCACAGCACAACCAAACAGACCCTAAGTTCATTTGACTTATTTTCTACTTCTGAACACTCTTTACCTCCCAATTGAACTTTCTAGAGGTTCATACAAAGGGCATAAAAACTTATTTTATTGTTAGTTAGTCAGTTACATCTTTTACTATATCCAAAGTCACATGCCACATCTCTGAAAACTTCTGTATCAACCTTGCAGTTCGTGTTCTTTGGTATCACATTATCAGATTTGCCATGTTACCACATTTGCAGCGTCGAGATCAGCAAGCTGCCACCGCAGGGGTGTTCCCTTTATGGATTAGATAAGTCCATGATCTCTCCCATCCTCTTCCTTTATTACTTGGTTGATAGGCCAAGGTTCCATGGCATATTATTTTGTCGAGTTCCTATGTGATGTGGAAAGGTATTGTCTGAATAGCGTTTTATTAGGTTCCCGTTTTTTTTTTGCCTGCTTAACCTGTGGAGTATTTCCTAGAGCTTAATTTTCTTGCTGCTGCTCTTTTCGTATACACGGAGCATTTCCTGGAGCTTCACGTGTGCTAGTACATTTGTTCTATCTAGTACTTGTAGTGTCTGGTCGTGCATTTGATGAACTACATGTGTATATTTGAGTGTCAGTAGCAATTAGTTTGTGAACTATAATCTGTTGATTTGGAGTTGGGTTCTTGTAAATCTATTATTTATTGTGCTTCTAATTTTCTACGTTATTACTAGTAGATATGATTTCATTCTGATTCGATGGCCATCATTTTCTCTCTTATCTGAGGAGATCAAGGCTAAAGTTGGAAGAAGGGAAGATTTTATTGCATAATCAAAAAGTGGAGTAGATAGTCATGTTTTCTAGATAGTTATACATGGTCTTGGATGGTCTGAACTATGAATGGTTGTAATATACTACATATCCCCAAATGTTTTATATTCCAGGTTATGTAATACGGCTTGATTGAAATATACATTATAATTTTCGATGTCATTTGTGAAAATTTATTTGATTTTGGTTCTTGGCTGCTCGGTCATAGTAAATGATCCAAAAGATATTTGGGCTAGTAAGAAATGATCCAAATAATTTTTGGGCTTTAAAATGGCCGTGGCCTAAACAATATTAAATTGCAGCAGTGAATAATTCAAAAAATGCAAAACAAAATCATTGTAGAAAAAGGCCCGGGGCCTAGAAATAAAAAGGCCAATATGTTGGGCTTGAGCCATGTAGCTGAACAGAATTGATTAGAAAAGCTTATTTGAATTATTGGGCTTGGCCCACATAAATGACCGAATGGACTGGGCTGAATTCAGACTACGACGATTTTATTTCGTCATAATTTTGCCACGTCGGATCTGACCTGGCCTGGCTAGATGGTCCATGACGATATTGAATCTTCATAGAGGTTATGACGATCCAATATCGTCATAGAAGGTTATGACGATTTCGCAAAAATCGTCGTTATAGTTCATTTGCGACGCCCAGCTTTCAACGATTTCATTTTCGTCATAAGATCGTCATAGATGAACTACTGTGACGATTTTGTGACGAAAATGGAGGGTCATAGAAGCTCAGATTTC
The DNA here is from genome assembly GCA_030063025.1 of Avena longiglumis. Taxonomy (NCBI): domain Eukaryota; kingdom Viridiplantae; phylum Streptophyta; class Magnoliopsida; order Poales; family Poaceae; genus Avena; species Avena longiglumis. Next base: position 431,593,283 of record CP125975.1, read on the forward strand.
TTGTAGTGAACAAAACAATCACAGACAATCTCAAGCAAGCAACACATCAGCAAGAAAGCAATCAAGCAACGTTCCAGGGGTTATCCTAGCAATATATATCTACTGAAATAGTTTTATAAGCGTTGGCAACAGTTATCAACATAAATTGGCCAACAAAGCATTAAAACAGGAATCTGCCAAAACAGTCCAGCAGTGTTCACGAATTTTTCTACCTGACTTAAACTCGTCAGGAATTTTTGCTGATTTTTTTGTATACAGTACAGAGAGTTTCGAACCAAACCCTATTTTTTATATTTTTCCCAGTTACCAATAAAATATGAAAAATCGTACAGTACAGCTGGGTCAACAGAAAAACTTCATCAGGAAAAACTCGGATGTCAACCAAAACTTGTCATAACTCTACTATAAAATTCGCACAAATAATCCTGGAACTTTGGAGTACACATAGGAGCAAATAAACACTTTAAACTAACATTAAATAAGTTTTACATTGATCGAGACTTAAGCTAACGATGTATCCTAACGACGACTATTTGGTGGACATCTATCTACTTCATGAAGAGGTTGCAGTAGGTCCTTGCACTCATGCGTTGGCGCTTCTGTCCACAAACCAACCATGGCGGTGGAGTATACACCTCTCCTGAATCATCACTTGAATCCTCAAATTCCACCTCTTCTGGATCCTCCTCTTCTTCTTCATCCTCTACTGCAGCTGCAACAGCTACATCTCCTCCACCATCTTCGTCTCCTTAATCATCATCATCTTCTTCCTCATCATCATCATCGTTCCCACCGTCATCATCATCATCATTGTTGCCATCATCTCCATTGTTGTCATCAGGGGGTGGATTCAACTGTGCTTGGAGAGCGGCAATCTGGGCTGCCATGTCAACAATAGTCTGGTCCCTTTCCTGACGGTCCCTTGCAGCTGTTGTATGGCTTGATTGTTTTCCTGCACGGTCCCATTAAGTTGTGCTATGGTTGCGTCCCTGCCTATTAGTGCATGGTTCAGAACATCCACAGCTTCATGCAAGGTCTCAATCTCCTGTCCCTGGACCACCATACTGTTGCTGGCAAAATCTGCTATTTCCTTTACCATCATCACTTTCTCAGCTAGAGCTCCATTATCCCTCTCCATATCCTCTATGTGCCTCCGACGGGGCGGCATGTTGTTCCTGTCGCCCGGGGTGACCACAACGTTCCCATTCTCATCAAGCCTTCCGTAGTCACGGTAGGGTGAGTCTTCTGGCAACAGGTGTCGGACAAGATGGCACTGGCGTGAGAGGGCTTCATGCAGGGCCAAGTTTATTCCAAGCCCCCAGTTAAAATATGTCTTGGTGTATACCAGATGCACAGGGTTTGGAAAGGCGGCATCCCTGAAGATGAAAGTGGAGATCTCCCAGGCGTCCTTGTATAGCCTTCTTCCCTTGAACATGGGCAGTGGCAATCCCAATGTCTGCGAGAGCTCTGCCAACTGTCTTGCAAAGCTCCTTGGTGACTCCATCGTTGCATACTCAGTCCTGACTTCTCCCATCTATCAATCAAAATAGGAAAGTGTGAGAATAGCACATGGTAAAGATTTACGAGAGTGACAGGCATAAGAGGAAAGACAGAGTTAATATAAGCTTTAATAATTCTATGGCTTCCTAATCCAAACCTGGGTCACGATCCTATAGTCGACACACGGGCTCTGATACCATCTTGTAACACTACGGTTTTGAAAAGACCGTAGCTTCTACGTGACATGCCAATCCCTGGATCGGTTCATTGGCTCACAATAGAATAAAGATGAATAACATAGAAAAATATTCGTGTATCATAAATAACGAAGATCCAGAGTAACATTATTACAATAAAGGTTTAGCTCTAGGCTAGCTCAGCTTATTCAAGTAGCAACATAAGTAAAGTAACTCCTCCATTCTTCAAATTGGCCACAAGTGAACAAGTGCCGAGTGGAGTACCGTGGCCTAAATCGATCACTCAGAATCTGAATATCCTGCAACATGAAACGTAGCAGCCCCGAAGGGTCAATACATGGAATGTATGGCAAGTAGAGATATTAAAGGAGACAATAGAGCTAACATCTACATGCATATGTGGAAAGTGGAGCTGTGGCTAGCTTGCATTTGCGAATACCTTTGTCCTACTTTCGTAAACCGTTTTTGTTTTTCTTTGAAAAGATCCCAATTAAGTTAACCAATCAACATTAAAGCAATTAGCAAATTAGAATGAGCGAGAAACATTTCATGAAATCAATATCAAGCAACTCAGATGTCCATAACCGGGGACACGGCTAATCGATTAGTTTATACACCCTGCAGGGGTTAGTACACTTTACCCATGTGACTTGGCCAACCCAACTCGTACCACCACTCTCATATTGGGTGATGATATGGAGAAGTCCAAGAAGGGACCGTTCGGGAGGTAGCTCCCCAAAACTGACACGCACCGGTCCAACCTACCAAAATTCTACATCTCTGGATACGTGGGTTCGAGTTACCACAACCTACTGAGTCCAACCAACCGCCCATTTCATTATTGGCACATGGTTGTACACGTAAGCTACAAAATAAAGAAGTCAATCATTTTCTCTTGATACCTGGGTCCCTTTCCACAATGATACCACCAAAAATTATCAATTCCATCACACCCAGGAGATTCATTGATTAAGTTGTTTTTAGTTTTTGCAAACCAACACATTTAGAAAAACTTTCGGTGATGTAAGCCAGCCCTCGTTCATCATAGCATGGCTAAGCACATCTACCAACGGTGGCTCATCTACAGGAAAATCCTACCACATAATAGGACATAGCATAGCGATAGTACTTTCCTACACATGCATCTACAAAATACACAACAATGCATTGAAAATAGTAGGACAATATCATGAACAAAGTAGCATCTACTTGCCTTGGCTGTTGCGGTCGAACGAACAATCCTCACACGAGCAAGCGTTGCACTCGTCACAATCTACACGATACAATTGCAATCACATAAACAACCAAACACAACCATATACAAACGTGGCAATGCAAGATGCATGCATGACAAGTTTGAACAATGCTACAGTATCTTTACATAATCTTATTCAGTATACCTACTGTATGCATGCATGGAAAACATTTTAAGTGCATAGAAAACAAATCATGCAATTTTAAATGACCAACAATTGAGCTATAACCCAATATTTAGCCACTGCTATTGAAATTTTTGTAAAATCTTGGAAAAATATCCACTGTGTAGGCAACCTAAAATAGAACCAGTACCAACTGGAATCACTCAAAAAGGATTTATAAAATTTCCTAGGTAATTAAAATACTCCATTAAGACTTTTTATAGATTCTGCAAGTTACATTACTGTAAGTCTACCTTTTTAATTCACTAACAGATTCCTTTTGTTCTACTGATTCTAGGGACATCTTGTTTTCAATTTTTGGAGTTGTAGCACTTTTACTATGAATTTATTACTCTAAAAAGGACATTAAACTAATTAATTGATCACGGCAAAATCTTTCTGAAAAAGTATGAAACAACTATACAGCAAGATTCTACGTGAAACACTGAATCCATACATATTTTATTTGCAATTTTTGGCCCAGTAGATTATTTTCTATCGATTTTACAAGATCTATCTAATTTCTGCCAAAATAAATCGAATTAAAACATCAGTCAAACTTTGACTGACTTGACAACGCTGACATGGATTGCTGACGTGGCGCGCTGACTAGTCAGCGGCCAGACCAGCCAGTCAACAGTCCATCTGGACCGTTTGATCCAGATCGAACGGCAGAGGGGGGCGGCGGTGCTTACCAGCGGTCAACGGCAGCGGCGCGGGTCAGCAACGACGGCGGCGGCGGCTCGGGCGGTCTCCGGCGGCGGCGGTCGGTGCGACAGCATGCAGGGTGAGGCGGGGAAGCTCGGGGGGTGGCGGCGCGTCCGCGGGCGATGACAGCAGTCGGCTGGAGCGACGGCGGTGGTGGCGCGCTCCGGCGAGGAATCCCCAGTAGTGGCGGCGGGCTCCGCAGAGGGGGGAAAAGCGGTGAGACGAATCGGTAGAGCGGGGGGAAGGTCGTAGAGGCAACGGGGGACTCGGGGCGACGCCTCTTACCTCGTTTGCGAGCTCGCCGGCGGCGGCAATGGCGGCGAGATGGGGAGGCGGCTAGGGTGGCGTGAACGGGAAAAATCAAACGGGGGAGAGAGGAGGGGAAGGTTTAAAGGGGTGTGGGCGTTGGGGGGAGCCGAAATCCAAACAAAATCAACGGAAATCGCGCTCGAGTCTGGCAGGGACTCTGTGTGTTCGTCGTTGTGGAATGAGACGGGGCGGGGCCCGCGTGGCGGTGACAGGCGGGCGACTAACGGGTGGGGCCCGCTCGTCGTGGCCGGCGGCGATTATCTGCCATGCGGCTGCTACTGCTATCACGGGCGGGTGCTTGCCGGCAGGTGGGCTTTGGGCCTGGCCCGGCTGGATCTTGATGCGCGGTTCCTCTTTTTTTTATTTTTCCTTTTTTTTCTTGAACAATTCCTAACTAAAATTTTGTGTCTGAAACTGTCTAAAAACAAGCTGAAAATTCAGATTGTCATAGAATTTGCTCCGATGATCCGATTGAGGCGATTCAAAGTGATACGGGTTCATGTTGGAACCCTCTACGCACCTGTGCCTTCCAAACAACTAGAATATACCATTTTAGCAGATGCATGGTAGAATCCGAGCACTCAAGTGTATGTGTCAAAATGCAATTACAAATGAGGTGTTTTGCCAAAACCTTTTCAAACCTAAATTTTTTGCAATGATGTTCATGATGCAATGACATGTATGCTATGCAGTACCAAATCTAAAATTTGGGATGTGAAATCATTCAACTAATGATATGACCTCATTGTCAATTGGCATAAATGTCCATGATCTCGAAACCCTAGATCATCCGGTTGACCAATGAGCTAGTTAACTAGAGGTAACTAGAGACATGGTTTGTTCACATACCACACGTGTATTAATGTTTCATATTAACACAGTTATAGCACGACATGAAATGTATTATGAAAATACAAGAGATATATCAAATAAAACACTTTATTATTTTCCTCTAGGGCATATCTCCTTTAGAAAATGGGCAACACCCTTACCCGTGGCACATTACATAGAGGTATCCCATAGGTAGTACACATATCCATGGCACACCTATCATCAGTGTGCCACGGGTAAGTTGGGTGTTGCCGAATGCACCCTAGCCCACACACAATGGTGGCGCACCTCTGGCAGATGCGCCACGGGTAAGTGACCTACCCGTGGGGCACTGCTAACAGGTGCGCCACGAATATTTACCCGTGGGGCACTACTAACAGGTGTGCCACGACTATTTACCCGTGGGGCACAGGTGTGTGAATTACCTATAATTTTTTTCCTAGTAGTGTCGACGACCTGGATCTGGATAAACCATGTCCCCCTCTTGTTTGTTAGCTGACAAAGTCACCAGCGTACACCCTCTTCCCAAAAACCCAAGTCCATCAACCATGGACATTGTCGTGGAGACACCATGTCACATACCCTTAGTTTCCTTGGCGATCTCCTTCAGCGGGCTCCCTAATATATCATCGAGCTCCTCCTCATCCTCCCTGCCTAGCCCACTTCTTATGACAATCTCTTCTTTGTATTGATGCTATCAGACTTCAAAGGTACCTTCGGGCGCCACTTGTGTGCCTGCCTCCTTCAGTTCCATGTCCCCGAGTCATCCCTCCACGAGCTCCTCCACCAGAATGTAACATCCCAAAAATACTAAACTTGGATCATCAAACTCTAATCATCAAATTTAGGGTTAACAAAAACTTTGCTAAATAAAATTATGAAAGCATGCATGGTGTATGCACTTCATTTGGAATTCTTTTGAACCAACTTGATTCTGTGTTTCCTTGCTTGTAAATGGATTCTTAGGTGAAATAAACATCATCTAAACAATTGCCAAACTTTTCTCAAAGACAAATAAATCAAAACAAAGCTAAATAAGGGAATGGTCATTTGGACCAATTTAACTCCCATGCCTACTTTGGCTGTATCAAACTTTCAGAACCTAACAGAAACTTTTCTGGATCTTTGCACCCCTTGATTGTACTCATAACAAAGTATCAAGGCCCACTTTGTGATCATCCAAAAACATTTAAATGCATAGTTTAAATGACAGTTCAAAATTGAATCTTTATCATATGGGAAGATCCCACTTTTTCAAAAACCACTCAAACAAGCTCAACTTTCAAAACCCAAGGATCTGCAGACTCACCAGCACCAACCTAGCACACCCACCAAAAATCTTTTCAAAATTCAAAACTTGAATTCTTGCGGCCATTTCATCAAACACCTTGCAGATACAAATCAAACAAAATCCAAACACTATTGTGAGCAGTGATTGAAGCCTAACTTGTTCCCTCTCTGGTTGCAAATAGGCTTTAGTAGATCATCTAGCTCAAGTGCAAACCTCTAGCATCACTGTAAGCTTGGCAATGCCATCAATGGTGAGCAGGACGAGTGTGCACTTGTCACCCCCATGTCGACAGCAAGCAAGGAGAAGAACCAAGCCTAGCCAACATGTCTGGGAGCAAACCAACACCCCACCACCACTCCATGTCCACCGCTCGAACCTTGCCAACCCCTGGACCACACGCACGGACCATGCCAAGCTCGCCAACAACCATGCCGAGAGCGCGCCCCGTGCGCCACGCTCGACCGACGCCCACAGACCGCGCGCCGCCCTCGCCGTGTGCATACGTGATCACCACCGTCCCAGTAACCCCGAAGACACGCTCGTTCGCCGCCGCGCGGACCACGCGTGCTGTGCGCCATTAAATCTTCCGTCGGGCACGCGCAGAGCATCGTCGCGTTCCGACCAAACCACACCGCCCCATGTCTTTCCACCGTGTCGTTGAGCATCGCCAGGGAGCACCTCACCGCCCCCTACCGTCTCCCACGCCAATAGCCGTCTGTACCGTCGACCACGACGAGCTCACCTTGCGCCTCGTTGGTCCCCTCGCTCCACTATAAATAGAGGCCACCCCAGCCGAATTGCGCACACCATCTCACTCCCCTCTCCTTACTGATCGTGCCACCCCGTTCCCAGAGCAAGGCGAGCAGCGCATCGCCGGAATTTCACTGGAGCCCGCCGCCTCTGGAGAAGAAGGAAGCCAGCGATTGGAGCCGCCCCAGGAGAAGCTGCCGGTACCAGGAGGTTCGCCGTCGTCGACTTCGTCGTTCGCCCGCCTCGCCGACCCTCGCCTGAACCCCGGTGAGACCCCAACGACCCCCACTGGCTGCGCTAGGTTTCTGTCTCGCCGGCGTTTCCCAACGTCGACGATGACTCTCAGCCGTTGGATTAGAACCAGATCGAACGCACCACATCGCCCCATACCGCTTCGCACCCCCTCGTCTCACTGGCGCGTGGAGACAGCCACTTAACCAACCCGCGTAAGCGCTGTGCTTAGCAGGCCGGCCCAGTATCGCTTCCCGCGCAGCCTAGTTATTTGAAATTGACCTTTTCCATTTTATTTCAAACACATTTCTGTACCCAGTTTCAAAAATCAACCCAGGCCGATTCAGTGCACCAAATCGAATGAAACTAATTTAGTTGGAAAGGTCTGGAAGTGCTGAATCCAAGCCCGTTGGATGTAAGTCATTTGGATCTGTAGATCATCCATGGTAAAAATAACAAGGCAGAAGCTTTTCTTCATTCAAACATTTTTCAAATTTAAACCATAATAGCTTTTGAGTTGATTCCAACTCTCAAAAATCACATTTAACCATACCTTTCAGAATATATAAAAATATATAGGATTACTTATAGAAATAATGTTCAAGTAATAAAAGAATGCCCCATAGGCATTTCTAGTCACTTTATTTAATTAAAATAAAAGGGTAAAACCTTATTAAATTGTGACACCACTTTAAATCATATTCAAATATGTGGTGATGACATGTGTCAACATGATCCCATGTTTGGTTTGGAGAATATTAAATCTTAAGTAGTTTTTCAATGAGTAGAAATTACTTTTCTAAAAATAAAAGGATTTAAACCAAGCTTTAATCTTGTAATGTTAGTGATGATGCTAGATCATCTATAGGACCCTTTGTGTGATGATTGCAAGTAGTTAAGTATTGTTTGGTGATTGTGTACCTCGTATTTATTCATAGACGCTAGTACCGACCAAGGATACGAGGAGGAAGGAGGATTCTACGAAGAAGAAGCCGAGGAGAACTTCAACCACTGCTCTGCACAAGGCAAGTTTACTAACTAAGTGGACCAATGCAAGCTAACACTTGCAATAAACCCTGCTAATGCAAGCTTATACTGATACTTATGCAAGCTAATACTTGCTTGTTACCATGACCACTATATGCCTTAAGCATAGATGATCATATCCACTTGATAAACCAATCCTATTTTTACTTACGAGCTTTATACTTTATTTCTTTATCAACGCTAGTACTTAGAGCTTACTTAAGTGAATTGTAGATACTAGAAGGATAATTGAAGGTTGCATGAAGAGCATAAAATTTGGCCTAAACTAGATAATCTTGATGTCAGCCTAAGGCATAAGATTAAACTTAGTTAAACTCCACTAGTTTACCACCCCTCATTAGTGCTTACCCCCACTTGTAGATGCTAGTGCTAAGCATAAAACTTGACCAACTTTAGATGGGAATACTTGGTGGTGAAAATGGTTATGAAAACCTTGGAATGATGGATCATTCTATTGAAATGTTTTGGACATGTGTTTCCGAACACCTGATGATTTTGGTGATGAAAATGTTGAGGAATGAGCCTTAGCCCTTTTTAAAACTGATGGTTGTCTGGATGCGATACCATTCCAATTTTATCGTACAACCACAATACCCGAAGATGGGGTAGGGCTTTACTGGAAACTTATATACCTTAGTATTAGTTCCCTCACAACCAAGGTCTGAGCTGAGGCTACCTTGTGAAGATTGTCCACCTGTGCAGTACCCAAGATGACAGTTGGTCATGGTTGGGAGGCCAAACTCATAGGAGAGGTGCTTATACTAGGGCGTGTAATTGAAAGGTTAGGATTGATTATCCGCATACTGAGTATGGTGAATTCAGGATTTGTTCCTGACGGATGTATCGAATGTTGTGGTGAAAGTGTACAGTCTCTGCAGAGTGTCAAACTATTCGAATAGCCGCGTCCACGGTTATGGACAGTTGGAGTGGCCATACTGTTCCCCTGTCAGATGTTTTCAAAAGACTTGTGAAATGAATTGAGACTTTGACTTGACCACAATAGGGTTGTGATATGAAATACAAGTTCCCACTTAGGTGTTATAAAACTTCAACTAGCATTCATTGCTTCTAAACTTAGTAGAGATAAATATGGCTTTTGCCAAACAACCCTAGAGCCGAGTGTCCTATTATCAAAAACCCCTTTCACTTGTTAGCATTAGTTTGCGAGTACTTAAAGAGTACTCATGGCTTTGTCCCTGGATATTCCCGTGGCCATACTATGAAGAGGAGTACCTGAAGGATGGACCCCAGGAAGGTTACGACAACTAGGATCATCTCCCATCGTCAGCATTGCCTGTGACCCCGAAGATGGATCTTCGCCTATGCTACCGTTATTATTACGTATTCCGCTGCTTGAAGTTGTATTAAGAATTGGATCATGAGATCCCTATTTGTGTAAGAACTTATGTACGGTTTGTAATGGATGATGTACTATGGTATCCAATTCTGTTATGTCTCGCAAAAATGGTAATCCTAGGATTGCAATGTATGGCATAACAGGCATCTGGGATTAAAAATCCGGGTGTTGACAAGTTGGTATCAGACCCATCCTGACCATAGGAGACCCTAGTTAGATTGGACGTTTGAATCAAAAACTTAGTTTCCAAAACCAAAGAAAGCAAATATTTACAAAAAATTATTCTCATTCTTATCCCTTTGATTCTTTCATGAAAATTCATGTTCCTCAAAAACTCTTGCAAAATACATAAAATTTGACACACTTTGTAACACCCTCAGAATCGGCCCTATGCAAGTTTTAGCGAAACCCGCCAAACCCGCATAGAAACGATTCGAAGGTGCCCACCAGGCACTTGCGTGCGGGTGGAAAACGAAGTAATAACATTACACAACAGTCCTCGATGGGACCCAGAGAACAGATATATATACAACACGAGTCCATGAGTCAAGAATACAGATATAAGGTACAAAGATCCAAATCACTTTGAAAATGATAGAGCGTCCGACTACGGACAAGATGCAAATGGGGCTAAGAGCCCTGAAGAATAACCAATGGCGTCCATAACCCTGCCCAGGCCAAGCCGGAAGGGTAACCCTGCTAACGACGTCGATCTCAACACCTGCTTAAACAAAAGGGGTGCCGACAAAGGGCAAAGGAAAAAGAGGAGCGTCGATCGAGGCCGATTACACGGCGAGGCTAGAATTCGGCGGTCCTCGCCTACATAGGTATGGTGGACTGAAGCGGCAGCATGCACTAAACAACCTATAGAGACTCGATACAACTGGCGGCTGTCAGAGAGGGATAAGAAAGACCTATTCGGATCCAACCTGATACTATCACCAAACAAACCCATCCTGGCGTTTCCCCCTCGAGACCAAACGAGGAAGTCGACCGAGGAACTCCCACAGTTGGCAGTTTTATTTATTCGGTTATCGTTGCAGCAATTACTAGTCAGGTATAGATAATCGTCCTGATAAAAGAAGCAGTGGGCCCTTTTAGTTAATCATTCCGTTGTAGTTGCAACATTTACTAATCAGATACAGATAGCATGAGATAAACCCAAAACCCAGCAGTTGTTGGTACTTTTATTTAGCCATTCCGTGATAGTTGCAATACTTACTAGTCAGGTACAATGGTCGCAAGCGACACTCCAAACAAGCATTTGTGGGCAGTATTATTTAGCCATTCCATTTTAGTGAAGCTGATTACTAGTCATTATAAAGTCAAATTTATAGCACTACTTTAGTTATGCTTGTCTATGGTCGAGAATCTTGCTCCAAGTCGTCCATAACCGCGACGGCTTTCGAAAGTTTTACCGGCGGGTGCACCAATAGCAACACACGCCGATCAACCTCGGAAAACCAAACAAAACCCAACGAGGCCTTCACGACAAAGCAATCACAGATTCAGAAATATTTCAGGCCACCCATTGAGTAGACCATAGCGAAGCGGTGACTCGAGACGGACTCAAGGTTTACGACAATGGTCTGTAACGATGGGAACCCGAAAGTGTGGCTGGGCTTGTCGATACCGCGAAAACATTCCGCTTACCTAAACAGTGTGCTCCTCGCAATCGTAAATACTGAGTAGCATGGCATAAGTACAGGATAGTAAATAAAACCTCAAACTAGTTTGTGGCCCCAATAAATAAGACTGAATCAAGCTCGCTCGGGGGTCCCATAATCCTCCGGATGTGGATAGCGCGATAAATCAAGGAACAGTATCAAGTACTCGGGGTCCTGCGGGGCACGAGTGGGCGTTCGGAAACCAAATATTTTCTATCACCCACCGATTCCTCTGCTTCAATTTTAGTTGTTAAACAGGAATTAAAGTGAACGATAAGTAAAACTATGATCATCTCCAACATCAACATGCGGCAATACATCAACAAGCTGGCATCGGGCGACACGCATAGCACTTGAGCAAGCGACTACGACGCGCAAGTCCAACTATCTACCAAACAACAGGTAATAGGATGTGTCCAAGGCAATATAGGGCTGCACGGTATATCACAGGTACGGAAACTAAAGCATCGCAACACAGATAGCAATAGATCAACAGGAGAGAACAAATACTATAAAAGTAAGATAGGTAGAAAGGGGGAGATGCTCGCCTGAAAAACATTGCCGAAGGTTCAACCGAAGATCGTGGCGAAGCTCACATCAACTAAACACCGGGTGCAACATTTAATACTACGGCAAAAGATCGGGCATGATGCATGTATGATGTATGACATGCCAAAGGTGCGATGCAACTAGGTCATATTAAGCGAAACCGGGGTCCCGACATTTAATTAGGTGGTTCATGTTATTTATCTACCCCGCAAATTAAATGTTGTATTAACATGGCAAGATAAGTTACCGGTTCGCTACACAAATTTAAATGAGGCCAATATGAGACTAGATTTGCCCGCATATGGGCCCCATATTTAATTATAAGGTGAATCGGCATAAGGCCCCCAAACCACATGACAATATGCATGCATGAACAATTTAATATGCATCAATTTGTTATTACATTTATAAAATAGGGCTCGAGAAAAGGGGTCACACATTAGAGGGTCTCGACGAACTTGGGGTTCCGGGGTTCGGGGTTCGACAGGGTCCAGGGGCCGGTCTCGGGGTCCAGGGTTTGACGGGGTCGTTCTCGGACTCCGGGGTTAGGGTATCGGATCGGGGTAGTAGATCTTGTCGCTTGGCATCCGTGAAGTAGAACTTGTAGTCCGTCTTTAGTCGGTGGTGAACTTGACCGATGGTCTTCGGGTCCGGGAAGGAGCACTTGGCGTTGCCGAGCGGGAGTTCATGTCGTAACCGTGTCGACGATCTTGGCGGTTATCGGGTTCGGTCTCCAGATTCCGGGACGGAGCGCTTGGGTTCCGACCATTGTCGGTGGAGATCTTGGGCGTCTAGGTACTCCCATCTTATCGGAGTCTTGGCGACCTTGTACAAGAATCTCCTCATGCCTTCGCAACATCAACACGGCACGACATCGAGCCACAGCTTAACATCATCACCACTTCTACACCACACTTCTCCACATCCAAAGACACTGCAGGGAACACATAGGCCTCGGAGAGGCTGGCGTGGTCACGGTCGGGCGGTTCAGTGATGCAAGACGGCTGGGCGACGCGACCTGCAGAGGAACGAGGCGACGGAGGGCTCGGGAAGCAGCAAGGCGAAGGACGGCGCCAAGGACGCGCCAGAGGCGGCTTAGTGCGGTCGCGGGCGGAGGCACGGCGGGCCGAGGCGGACGGGTCGAGCTTCAGGAGACGCCGGAGGGGAGCAGCAGTGATCGCGGCGGAGGATGAGGGCGGCTGGGCAGCAGAGGCAAGCGGAGGGACGAGGGCGGCGCGGCGAGCACCAGAGGGAGGCGCGCGCTCGAGGGGAGACAGCCGGAGCTCGCAATGAGGTGGGCGAGGCAGCAGCGGCCAGCTGGGCCGAGGCTTGGCCGGAGAAGCGGGCGTCCGGCGAGCTCGAGGCGGCTGGAGGAAGCTGCGAGGTAGGCGGCGAGGGACTGGGGCCCATGGCGGCGGTCAGGCGGAGGAGGCGGCGGAGCGGGCGAAGCGGCGGAGGAGCTCCGGCGAGGAGGAGGAGGCGGTGGGTGCGGCGGGCGTGGCTGGCGCCCGAGGAGGCGGCGTCGGGTGGCTCAGCGGGAGGGTGAGCGCGTGCGGCTGGGGAGGAGAGGCGGTCGAACAGCGGAGACGGTGGTGGGCGGTGGCGAGCTCGAGGAGGGAGGAGGCGAGCGGGCGGGCGCTGGCCGACGGCTCGCCGGCGACGGGAGGAGGCGCGGCGGGGCGCGGAGGCGGGTGAGGACGCGGTCGGGCGGTGGTCGGAGGGAAGATGGGGAAGGGGAGAGAGGTTGGGGAAGGAGGAGGGTGAGCGACGGGGTGAGTGGGCGACAGGCGGGGTCGGGGTGGGCCAGGTGGGGCCAAGGTGGGGCAGGGGCGCGTCAGGGGTGGGACCGGGGGCCGCGGGTGGCAGTGTGTGTTGGCGTGTGTGTGTTGTGTGGGGGGGGGTGGGTTGTGTGCTGAGAGAGAGAGGGAAGGGAGAGAGGATGTGGACCAGGGGTGGGGTCAGCCTGTAGGTGAGAGAGGGTAGGAGGGGGCTGGGTGAAAGAGGGAGAAAGGGGTGGTGGATTGATGAGGTGGCAGGTGGGTAGAAGTTGGGTGAGAGGGTGAGGTGGCGGCCTGTGGTTGGAGGGTAGATTAGGATTGGGTGGGGATAGGTTTTAGAGGGGGCTGGTTTAGAATTTGTGTTTGTTTGGTTCTGTTTAATTTAAAACAAAGCCACTTTGCAAATAGTTTTTAGGGAAAATAAAATATCCGATACACTCGGGGTTTTGCCTTTAAAATAAAAAGGGGTGTTTGTACAAACAGAACTAGGCTTTTCGAAATTAATGCAGACAAACAATGCAAGATGATGGCGATGCAATGCACAAAAACAACGCAATTTTCTAGTAGTGGTTTTGCAGGATGCCACAATTCGACACCACTAACAATGGATCTCGCCCTCGAGATCCGCCTCATGGTACCGGAAAGAAGGTCGGTGATCTGCATCTTCTCGCTTCGTGTAGAGCTTCGCGACACCACTACCAAGAGGTCGTTGATCCCGTTCGCCAAAAGAACACTCCGGATAAACAATGGACGAAGTTAAAGGTAAGGCCACCTCCAACTTTCATGGACGGAGTAAGAATTGCATCGATCCACCATTCAATATACAAAGCAAATGATAAGAGTAGTGGTATGGTCGCGACTCCATCCCGCACTCAAAGCATTACTATGTACACGAATAGACAGATTATGCAACCAACCCTCAGGATTCAGACTGAAGATCTCGACAACCGAGGTTCGGAAACAAAAGAGTGATGCAGACTCTGCATCGGATCTGGCGTAGATGATGTCGTCGCGTCGGAAAACACCGGAGGACACGAGAAGGAACCAAGAGAAATCCACCAGACGAAGGATTCCTCGGATAGCATGAAGATCAGATGTAGCAACACCGTTGTCAAAGGAGGAAGAGAAACCCTAAAGATATGACGGAAAACCCATCCACGAGAAGTCCTGGACTCGAAGAGAGAGAAAAGAGCGGATTCAAAACACGCAGATGTGAGAAGAGAGCAGCAGAGGGTAAGGAGTAAAATCAGACCTAATCAGAACTATCCAACCGATTTTGAAAAATAGTTTTGACACTCTACTTCGGCCGTTAGCTAGGTTATCCTACAGGCTGGACTTGTGGGGTATCACAACTGTTGAGCTCTGATACCACTCTGTAACACCCTCAGAATCGGCCCTATGCAAGTTTTAGCGAAACCCGCCAAACCCGCATAGAAACGATTCGAAGGTGCCCACCAGGCACTTGCGTGCGGGTGGAAAACGAAGTAATAACATTACACAACAGTCCTCGATGGGACCCACAGAACATATATATATACAACACGACTCCATGAGTCAAGAATACAGATATAAGGTACAAAGATCCAAATCACTTTGAAAATGATAGAGCGTCCGACTACGGACAAGATGCAAATGGGGCTAAGAGCCCTGAAGAATAACCAATGGCGTCCATAACCCTGCCCAGGCCAAGCCGGAAGGGTAACCCTGCTAACGACGTCGATCTCAACACCTGCTTAAACAAAAGGGGTGCCGACAAAGGGCAAAGGAAAAAGAGGAGCGTCAGTACTGAGGCCAGTACACGGCGAGGCTAGAATTCGGCGGTCCTCGCCTACATAGGTATGGTGGATCAAGCGCAAGATGCACTAAACAACCTATAGAGACTCGATACAATCTGGCGCTGTCGAGAGAGGATAAGAAAGACCTATTCGGATCCAACGATACTATCACCAAACAAACCCATCTGGCGTTTCCCCTCGAGACCAAACGAGGAAGTCGACCGGAACTCCACAGTTGCGCTTTATTTATTCGGTTATCGTTGCAGCAATTACTAGTCGTATAGATAATCGTCCGATAAAAGAAGCAACGATGGGCCCTTTTAGTTAATCATTCCGTTGTAGTTGCAACATTTACTAATCAGATACAGATAGCATGAGATAAACCCAAAACCCAGTAGTTGTTGGTACTTTTATTTAGCCATTCCGTGATAGTTGCAATACTTACTAGTCAGGTACAATGGTCGCAAGCGACACTCCAAACAAGCATTTGTGGGCAGTATTATTTAGCCATTCCATTTTAGTGAAGCTGATTACTAGTCATTATAAAGTCAAATTTATAGCACTACTTTAGTTATGCTTGTCTATGGTCGAGATACTGTGCTCCAAGTCGTCCATAACCGCGGACACGGCTTTAAGAAAGTTTTACCCGGACGGGGTGCACCAATAGCAACACACGCTCGATCAACCTCGGAAAAACCAAAACAAAACCCAACGAGGCCTTCACGACAAAGCAATCACAGGATTCAGAAATATTTCAGGGGGCCACCCCATTGAGTAGACCAAGCGAAGCCGGTGACTCGAGACGGACTCAAGGTTTGCGACAATGGCAGTAAACGATCGGGAACCCGAAAGTGTGGCTGGGCTTGTCGATACCGCGAAAAACATTCCGCTTACCTAACAAAGACAAGGTGCTCCTCGCACAATCGTAAATATGAGTAGCATGGCATAAGTACAGATAGTAAATAAAACCTCAAACTAGTTTGTGGCCCCAAGAAATAAGACTGAATCAAGCTCGCTCGGGGGTCCCATAATCCTCCCGGATGTGGATAGCGATAAATCAAGGAACAGTATCAAGTACTCGGGTCCTACGGGACACAAGTGGGCTCGAAACCAAATATTATCTATCACCCATCGATGCCTCGCTTACTTCAATTTTAGTTGTTAAACAGGAATTAAAGTGAACGATAAGTAAAACTATGATCATCTCCAACATCAACATGCGGCAATACATCAACAATCGTGGGTAATCGATTTACACGCAACAAAGACTTGAGCAAGCGATCACGACGCCATAAGTCCAACTATCTACCAAACAACAGGTAATAGGATGTGTCCAAGGGAATATAGGGCTGCACGGTATATCACAGGTACGGAAACTAAAGCATCGCAACACAGATAGCAATAGATCAACAGGAGGGAATAAATACTATAAAAGTAAGATAGGTAGAAAGGGGGAGATGCTCGCCTGAAAAACATTGCCGAAGGTTCAACCGAAGATCGTGGCGAAGCTCACATCAACTCAACGGCCTTATCCGCGAAGAAGAAAAACACTAGGATAAACACCGGGTGCAACATTTAATACTACGGCAAAAGATCGGGCATGATGCATGTATGATGTATGACATGGCAAAGGTGCGATGCAACTAGGTCATATTAAGCAGAACCGGGGTCCCGACATTTAATTAGGTGGTTCATGTTATTTATCTACCCCGCAAATTAAATGTTGTATTAACATGGCAAGATAAGTTACCGGTTCACTACACAAATTTAAATGAGGCCAATATGAGACTATATTTGCCCGCATATGGGCCCCATATTTAATTATAAGGTGAATCGGCATAAGGCCCCCAAACCACATGACAATATGCATGCATGAACAATTTAATATGCATCAATTTGTTATTACATTTATAAAATAGGGCTCGAGAAAAGGGGTCACACATTAGAGGGTCTCGACGAACTTGGGGTTCCGGGGTTCGGGGTTCGACAGGGTCCAGGGGCCGGTCTCGGGGTCCAGGGTTTGACGGGGTCGTTCTCGGACTCCGGGGTTAGGGTCTCGGATCGGGGTAGTAGATCTTGTCGCTTGGCATCCGTGAAGTAGAACTTGTAGTCCGTCTTTAGTCGGTGGTGAACTTGACCGATGGTCTTCGGGTCCGGGAAGGAGCACTTGGCGTTGCCGAGCGGGAGTTCATGTCGTAACCGTGTCGACGATCTTGGCGGTTATCGGGTTCGGTCTCCAGATTCCGGGACGGAGCGCTTGGGTTCCGACCATTGTCGGTGGCGATCTTGGGCGTCTAGGTACTCCCATCTTATCGGAGTCTTGGCGACCTTGTACAAGAATCTCCTCATGCCTTCGCAACATCAACACGGCACGACATCGAGCCACAGCTTAACATCATCACCACTTCTACACCACACTTCTCCACATCCAAAGACACTGCAGGGAACACATAGGCCTCGGAGAGGCACTGGCGTGGGGTCACAGGGTCGGGCGGTTGCAGCGATGCAAGGCGGCCAGGGCGACGACGCGACCTGCAGAGGAACGAGGCGACGGAGGGCTCGGGAAGCAGCGAGGCAGAGGACGGCGCCAAGGACGCGCCCAGAGGCGGCTTGGTGCAGGGCGGTCGCGGGCCGGAGGCACGGCGGGCCGGAGGCGGACGGGTCGGGGAAGCTCGCCGGGAGGCGCCGGAGGGGAGCGGCGAGGCGGTCGCGGCCGGAGGGATGAGGGCGGCCGCGGGCGAGCAGAGGCAGTGAGGCGAGGAGCCGGCGAAAGCACCAGAGGGAGGCACGGCAGCCGAGGGGGAGACGGCCGAGCTCGCAGGAGGTGGGCGAGGAGCGGCATGGCCAAGGTGAGGAGGTCTTGGCGGAGCGGGTGTCCGGGCGAGCTCGAGGGCGCCGGAGGAAGCTGCGGTAGAGGGCGCGGCGAGGAGGCGGAACTGCAGGCGCGGCGGAGGAGGGCGCGGCACCGGGCGGAGGAGGAGCGAGGGAGCCCGCGAGGAGGGAGGAGGCAGTGCGTGCGGGCGAGGGCGGCGCTGCGAGGAGGCGTCGGGCGGGAGGAGGTGAGGGCGCGGCCTGGGAGGAGAGGCGGTGAACGGGCAGCGGGTGAGCGGTGGCGAGCTCGAGGAGGAGGCGAAGGGCCGGGCCGGGGCGGCTCGCCGGCGACGGGAGGAGGCGCGGCGGGGCGCGGAGGCGGGTGAGGACGCGGTCGGGCGGTGGTCGGAGGGAAGATGGGGAAGGGGAGAGAGGTTGGGGAAGGAGGAGGGTGAGCGACGGGGTGAGTGGGCGACAGGCGGGGTCGGGGTGGGCCAGGTGGGGTCGGGGTGGGCCAGGTGGGGCCAAGGTGGGGCAGGGGCGCGTCAGGGGTGGGACCGGGGCATGTGTGTGTTGGCGTGTGTGTGTTGTGTGGGGGGGTGTGGGTTGTGTGCTGAGAGAGAGAGGAAGGAGAGGATGTGGACCAGGGGTGGGCCACTGTGGGTGAGAGAGGTAGGAGGGGCTGGGTGAAAGAGGGAGAAAGGGGTGGTGGATTGATGAGGTGGGTAGAAGTTGGGTGAGAGGGTGAGGTGGCCTTTGTGGTTGGAGGGTAGATTAGGATTGGGTGGGGATAGGTTTTAGAGGGGGCTGGTTTAGAATTTGTGTTTGTTTGGTTCTGTTTAATTTAAAACAAAGCCACTTTGCAAATAGTTTTTAGGGAAAATAAAATATCCGATACACTCGGGGTTTTGCCTTTAAAATAAAAAGGGGTGTTTGTACAAACAGAACTAGGCTTTTCGAAATTAATGCAGACAAACAATGCAAGATGATGGCGATGCAATGCACAAAAACAACGCGATTTTCTAGTAGTGGTTTTGCGGGATGCCACACACTTGATCACTCTACTAACTTACTCATCCTATATTCTTATAGATGGATGTGAAGTACAGCAAGTTTTATCAGTTGGGGAATGGAGGAGACCTTATCTTTGAGAGGGATTTGGACCAGCTTTCGGAACTTCTGGAGCGTCCGCAACCCGAGTTCTTCGGAGCTCAACTCAATGATCAAGGAGGAGAAGATCTGCAGTGGCTAATTGTTGCAAGTCTCCGAGGAAAGATTGAACCTCCCACTGCGGAAGGAATTTAGTTTACCTTAAGAGAGAACAACTGGCTCGATGGACTTGCCAGGGCCATGCAGGAAGCTCTTTCCCGTCTCTGTGGGCAGAGTATCAATTATATCAAGGGTACTCTCTTTGAGTTTTACCCAAGGCGTGATGCTAATGGACAACCACTCGAATCCCCATACCACCCTGAGTTGCAGACCCAATTGGACCACCTTAGCTTCATGATGTACGATCTTCAGCAAGAATTGGACAACTGCCGTGACTACTCCAACCACAAGGCTGCCATCATCAAGACGAAGGATCAAACCATCGCCATGCTAGCAAAGGATCGCAAGTCTCGCCGCCGTCAGCTCGACAAGAAGGAGCGTATCGTTGCTCGTCTTCGCCACCGTATCTCATCTTTGGAGGAGACCATCCACGAGAGAGACATGCAGTTCGAGGAAAGGGAGAATGCCGGAGAGGATCTTCGTGGAGACCCCTACTCCTACCTCAGCGATGATGATGATTTTTTGGAGGATCAGGCTATGGACTTCTTCACCGATGAGGATGATTTCGCCTTCATCGATGACGATGAAGATGACGAAGCCACAGATTCCGAGGAGTAGTACCACTTGAGCACTAGCGTAGTGAGTAGTATTCGGTCCCACTGTATCGTAGTTTTCAGAGTGGTTCTTAAAACCATCTGATTTTCTTTGTTGTGGTGTGTGTTGTATCATGTGCTATGAATGAATGAATGAATGAATGAATGAATGAATGAATGAAAAAGCAAGTTGCTAGAAAAATCTGAGTCAAACTTTAAAAACTTTTCAAATACCCAAAACCTTAGCAATTTCCCTCTTTTCTCATGATCTATCCCAATCTTCAGATGCCATGCGGAGGACGTGGTTCATCCCCGGACCCGATGTTGCAGATTCTGCAAATGTTGACTTCTGACCGCGAAGCTGAAAGAGCGGAACGTCAAGCCAATCTAGCCACCCTGCAGCAGATAGCCCAGCTAGCCCACAACAACCAAGGCCACAGAAATCAGGACAACGATGGATCTAAGCTCAAGAATTTCCAGAATACCAACCCACCTGTTTTCACTAAGTCAGAAGAACCCCTAGATGCCGATGGTTGGCTACAGACCATGGAAAATAACCTAGAAGTCGTTGGAGTGGAAGCTAACGAGAAAGTTCTGTTCGCCACCCACTATCTAGCCGGAGATGCCAGGGCATGGTGGAACAGTGTTCGCGCAATGACCGGAGGCCAGATGATGACCTGGGAGGAATTCAAGGTCAAGTTTAGCAGAACCCATGTGCCCCCAGGTTTGATCAAGAGAATGAGAGGCGAGTTCATAGAACTGAAGCAAGGGAGAATGACCGTAGTGGAATACCGTGACAAATTCTTGTCATTAGCTAGGTATGCCCCGGATGAGATCGACACCGAAGCCAAGAAGAAAGAAAGATTCCTAAATGGTCTGCATGATGAGATGCAGACGGTATTAGTCAATATCCCCTTTGCTGATATTGAAGCCCTTGTCGACTCAGCTATCCAGATGGATGGAAAGATCAATCAAGCCAATGAGAACCGCAAGCGTCACATGATGCATCAACCAGGAACACATCAGACCCCAAAGTATCGCCCTAACCCATCTCCCGGATTTGCCCCAAGAACCAACAGACCCCCGATGAACCATCCGACCTATCCCAACCGTGGAAACCCTAGGCCCGGAGGAAATCACAACAACCCCGGCAACGCTAGCAATTTCAACCGTGCCCCCACCCAAGTTCAATAACAACAATGCTACCGCCAACACCAACACTGCCCCGAGGACTGGAAGCAATGATGTGCCTGTAGCAGCAAAGGACAAGTCACAAGTGACTTGTTATGACTGTGGAAATAAAGGCCACTATTCCAACGAGTGCCCCAACAAGAAGAATGCCGCAGCACCCAATGCCAATGCCCCAGCTCAGCAACATCGTCGTGTTCAGCCAGGAAGGAGATTTGCCCCAGGGAATTCGCTCAACCGCAACGGCCGTCTTTTTCTCATGCATGCTGAAGAAGCTCAGGAAGTGCCAGACGTCGTGCTGGGTATGTTTTCTGTTAATTCAGTATTTGCTCGAGTGTTGTTTGATTCTGGTGCATCGCACTCATTTGTCACCGAAGAATTTGCATGCACTAGTAAAATTCAACCAACCAAACTGAAGCATGTTATGATCGTTCAAATCCCCGTATCAACCACCAAGGCTTGGCAAATTTGCAAAGTCGTCCCTATCCGAATCCATGGCATAGATTTTTATGCTAATCTGATAGTACCCGGAACTAAAGGTTTGGAAGTAGTACTAGGAATGGATTGGATGTCCAAACATAAAGGATTGATTGACTGTGCCAAGAAAGCCATAACCATGACCAAGACAAGGAATATCAGTCGAGCATATATCTGAAACCTTACCTCGCCAATTCAAGTGCAACAAGAGTATAGCCCAACCTACCATTGACCAAGTCCAGATAGTCTGTGAATACCCCGATGTATTTCCAGATGTTTTGCCCGGTATGCCCCCAGATCGGGATATCGAGTTTATCATCGAACTAATCCCCGGAACTGGACCAATAGCCCAGAGACCATATAGTATGAACCCATCAAAGCTAGCAGAACTGAAGAAGCAACTGGATTCCATGTTGGAAATTGGATTGATTCAACAAAGTGCGTCACCATGGAGGTCACCTGTCTTGTTTGTGGACAAGAAGGATGGAGGTAACCGTTTGTGTACGGATTATCGGAAGCTGAATGATGTCACTATCAAGAACAAATACCCCTTGCCCAAGATAGAAGATTTGTTTGATCAGTTGACCGGTGCCAAAGTGTTTTCTAAGATTGATCTTAGAACAGGCTATCATCAACTCAAGATTCGTGCAGAGGATATCCCAAAGACTGCCTTAACCACCAGATATGGATTGTATGAGTATACAGTCATGTCTTTTGGATTAACCAATGCCCCGCTTATTTCATGAATCTCATGAATAAGATTTTTATGGACTTCCTTGATAAGTTTGTTGTTGTTTTCATCGATGACATTCTGATTTATTCCAAATCAGAAGAAGAACATGAGCTACACCTAAGGACCATTCTTGGAACCCTTAGAGAGCATCAGCTGTATGCAAAGTTTAGAAAATGTGAATTTTGGTTACAGGAGGTAGGATTCCTCGGTCACATTGTATCAGCCGGAGGAATTGCCGTTGACCCTGCAAAAGTAAAGGATGTCGAGGATTGGCAAGCCCCAACCACTCAAACCCAAGTTCGTGCATTTCTCGGATTGGCTAGATATTACCGCAAATTCGTAGAAGGATTCTCGAGTATCGCCAGACCCATGACCCAATTGCTGAAGAAGGACAAGAAGTTTGAATGGACCGACAAATGTGAAGCAAGTTTTCAAGAACTCAAGAGAAGATTGATTTCAGCCCCAATCTTGATCATGCCGGATATCATGAAGCCCTTCGATGTGTATTGTGATGCATCCAAGATCGGTCTCGGATGTGTGCTAATGCAAGAAGGAAAAGTTATATCTTATCTATCTCGACAACTGAAGAAACATGAGCAAAATTACCCAACCCATGACCTCGAACTCGCAGCCGTAGTTCTAGCCCTGAAGACATGGAGACATTACCTGATGGGAAACCGCTGTGAGATTTATTCAGATCACAAGAGCCTGAAGTATATATTCACTCAGAAGGAGATGAATATGAGGCAGAGAAGATGGATTGAGCTAATCAAGGATTACGATCTAGACATTCACTATCACCCTGGTAAAGCCAACGTGATAGCAGATGCCCTTAGCAGATTGTTGTGCCGCTTGAACTCCATGATTTTAAAGGAGCAACCAAGTTTGCACAAAGATATGGAAGATTTTCGAATGGAGTTAGTAAGTAAAGGATTTTGGCTAGCATAGAACTTCAACCCACTTTGATCAGCCAGATCAAAGAGGCGCAGAAAGGAAATGCTAGTATCGACAGAATTAAGCGTCGTATCGGTACAGGCAAAGTACCCGGATTCACCGAACACGAAGAAGGAGTTCTGTGGTACAAAGTACGCCTTTGTGTACCATCGGATTCTGAGTTGAAAGAAGTTATTTTGAAGGAGCCTCATGATACTCTTTATTCTATCCATCCCGGAGGAACTAAGATGTATCAAGATTTAAAAGAGCAATTTTGGTGGCATAAGATGAAGAGAGAACTCGGAAGCTATATCGCCAAGTGTGATATATGTCAGCGAGTCAAGGCGGGACATCAATGACCCGCTGGATTGTTGCAACCATTGCAGATTCCGTAATGGAAATGGGATTCCGTTGGAATGGACTTTATCACCGGATTACCTACTTCTAGTAGGGGAAATGACTCTATCTGGGTCATAGTGGACCGATTGTCCAAAGTCGCCCATTTCTTACCCGTCAAGACCACATATCAGAGTTCGAAGCTAGCGGAGTTGTACATCGCTAGAATAGTTAGTTTGCATGGAGTCCAGAAGAACATCGTATCGGATCAAGGAACTCAGTTTAACTCAAGATTCTGGAAGAAAGTCCAAGAAGTTCTAGGAACCCGCCTAGATTTCAGTACCGCGTATCACCCTCAAACCGATGGACAAACGGAGCGAGTAAACCAAATACTCGAAGATATGCTGAGAGCATGTGTGTTAGAATATGGATCCAAGTGGGAAGACTGTCTGCCATTTGCAGAATTTTCGTACAACAACAGTTATCAAGCCAGTCTGCAAATGGCCCCATTTGAATTCATGTACAGAAGAAAGTGTCGCACCCCTTTGAACTGGTCGGAAGTAGGAGAGAGTCAGATTTTCGGACCCGACATCCTACGAGAAGCAGAAGAGAAGGTTCACAAGATTCGTGAGCACCTCAAGACCGCCCAGTCCAGACAGAAGAGTTACGCCGGCAAGAGACGTAGAGACCTCGCCTTCAACATAGGAGATTTTGTTTATCTGAAGGTGTCACCATTGAAGGGAATGCAGCGTTTCCAACTCAAAGGAAAGTTAGCCCCCAGATATATCGGACCCTTCAAGATTCTGAACCGTCGAGGAGAAGTGTCGTATCAATTAGAACTACCTGAAGAGATGTCAGCTTTGCACAATGTGTTCCATATCTCATTACTTCGCAAGTGTCTTGAAGTCCCCGAGAAGACCGAAGTGTTCAAAAATATCGATCACCGGACCATAGAGATCAAAGATGACCTGACCTATCCTGAAGTACCTATTCATATTTTGGAAGAAGCTTTCAGAACTACCCAAACCCGAAGCATCAAGTTTCTCAAGATTCAGTGGAATAACCACACAGAAGAGGAAGCTACCTGGGAGCGCGAAGATCACATCAGGACAGAGTTTCCGATCTCTTCAAATCCTAGGTAATCTTTTTCGTTCTTTTTCAAATCTCGGGACGAGATTTTGCTTAAGGGGGGAAGGTTTGTAACATCCCAAAAATACTAAACTTGGATCATCAAACTCTAATCATCAAATTTAGGGTTAACAAAAACTTTGCTAAATAAAATTATGAAAGCATGCATGGTGTATGCACTTCATTTGGAATTCTTTTGAACCAACTTGATTATGTGTTTCCTTGCTTGTAAATGGATGCTTAGGTGAATCAAACATCATCTATACAATTCCCAAAATTTTATCAAAGACAAATAAATCAAAACAAAGCTAAATAAGGGAATGGTCATTTGGACCAATTTAACTCCCATGCCTACTTTGGCTGTCTCAAACTTTCAGAACCTAACAGAAACTTTTCTGGATCTTTGCACCCCTTGATTGTACTCATAATAAAGTATCAAGGCCCACTTTGTGATCATCCAAAAACATTTAAATGCATAGTTTAAATGACAGTTCAAAATTGAATCTTTATCATATGGGAAGATCCCACTTTTGCAAAAACCACTCAAACAAGCTCAACTTTCAAAACCAAAGCATCTGCAAACTCACCAGCACCAACCTAGCACACCCACCAAAAATCTTTTCAAAATTCAAAACTTGAATTCTTGCGGCCATTTCATCAAACACCTTGCAGATACAAATCAAACAAAATCCAAACACTATTGTGAGCAGTGATTGAAGCCTAACTTGTTCCCTCTCTGGTTGCAACTAGGCTTTAGTAGATCATCTAGCTCAAGTGCAAACCTCTAGCATCACTGTAATCTTGGCAATGCCATCAATGGTGAGCAGGCCGACTGCACACTTGTCACCCCCATGTCGACACCAAGCTAGGAGAAGAACCAAGCCTAGCCAACATGTCTGGGAGCAAGCCAACACCCCACCGCCACTCCCTGTCCACCGCTCGAACCTTGCCAACCCCTGGACTACACGCACGGACCATGCCAAGCTCGCCAGCAACCATGCCGAGAGAGCGCCCCGTGCGCCATGCTCGACCGACGCCCACAGACCGCGCGCCGCCCTCGCCGCATGCATACATGATCACCACCGTCCCAGTAACCCCGCAGACACGCTCGTTTGCCGCTACGCGGATCACGCGCGCTGTGCGCCATTAAATCTTCTGTCGGGCACGCGCAGAGCATCGTCGCGTTCCGACCAAACCACACCGCCCCACGTATTGCCACCGTGTCGTTGAGCATTGCCAGGGAGCACCGCACCGCCCCCTACCGTCGCCCACGCCAATAGCCGTCTGTACTGTCGACCACGACGAGCTCACCTTGCGTCCCATCGGTCCCCTCGCTCCACTATAAATAGAGGCCACCCCCAGCCGAATTGAGCACACCATCTCACTCCCATCTCCTCACTAATCGTGGCACCCTGTTCCCAGAGCAAGGCGAGCAGCGCATCATCGGAATTTCACCGGAGCCCGCCGCCTCTGGAGAAGAAGGAAGCCAGCGATTGGAGCCGCCCCAGGAGAAGCTGCCGGTACCAGGAGGATCGCCGCCGTCGACTTCGTCGTTCGCCCGCCTCGCCAACCCTCGCCTGAACCCCGGTGAGCCCCCAATGACCCCCACCGGCCGTGCTAGGTTTCTGTCTCGCCGGCGTTGCCCAACGTCGATGATGACTCTCAACCGTTGGATTAGAACCAGATCGAACGCACCACATCTCCCCATACCGCTTCGCACCCCCTCGTCTCACTGACGCGTGGGGACAACCACTTAACCAGCCCACGTAAGCGCTGTTCTTAGCAGGCCGGCCCAGTATCGCTTCCCGCGCAGCCCAGTTATTTGAAATTAACCTTTTCCATTTTATTTCAAACACATTTATGTACCCACTTTCAAAAATCAATCCAGGTCGATTCACTACACCAAATCGAATGAAACTAATTTTGTTAGAAAGTTCTGGAAGTGCTGAATCCAAGCCCGTTGGATTCAAGTCATTTGGATCTGTAGATCATCCATGGTAAAAATAACAAGGCAGAAGCTTTTCTGCATTCAAACATTTTTCAAATTTAAACCATAATAGCTTTTGAGTTGATTCCAACTCTCAAAAATCACATTTCACCATACCTTTCAGAATATATAAAAATATATAGGATTACTTACAAAAATAATGTTCAAGTAATAAAATAATGCCCATAGGCATTTCTAGTCACTTTATTTAATTAAAATAAAAGGGTAAAACCTTATTAAATTGTTACACCACTTTAAATCATATTCACATGGACTAAAATATGTGGTGATGACATGTGTCAACATGATCCCATGTTTGGTTTGGAGAATATTAAATCTTAAGTAGTTTTTCAATGAGTAGAAATTACTTTTCTAAAAATAAAAGGATTTAAACCAAGCTTTAATCTTGTAATGTTAGTGATGATGCTAGATCATCTATAGGACCCTTTGTGTGATGATTGCAAGTAGTTAAGTATTGTTTGGTGATTGTTTACCTCGTATTTATTCATAGACGCTAGTACCGACCAAGGATACGAGGAGGAAGGAGGATTCTACGAAGAAGAAGCCGAGGAGAACTTCAACCACTGCTCTGCACAAGGCAAGCTTTACTAACTAAGTGGACCAATGCAAGCTAACACTTGCAAGATATCCTACTAATGCAAGATTATACTGATACTTATGCAAGCTAATACTTGCTTGTTACCATGACCACTATATGCCTTAAGCATAGATGATCATATCCACTTGATAAACCAATCGTAGTTTTACTTAAAAGCTTTATACTTTATTTGTTTATCAAAGCTAGTACTTAGAGCTTACTTAAGTCAATTGTAGATACTAGAAGGATAATTGAAGGTTGCATGAAGAGCATAAAATTTGGCCTAAACTAGATAATCTTGATGTCAGCCTAAGGCATAAAATTAAACTTAGTTAAACTCCACTAGTTTAGCACCCCTCATTAGTGCTTACCCCCACTTGTAGATGCTAGTGCTAAGCATAAAATTTGACCAACTTTAGATGGGAATACTTGGTGGTGAAAATGGTTATGAAAACCTTGGAATGATGGATCATTCTATTGAAATGTTTTGGACATGTGTTTCCGAACACCTGATGATTTTGGTGATGAAAATGTTGAGGCATGAGCCTTAGCCCATTTTAAAACCGATGGTTGTCTGGATGCGATACCATTCCAATTTTATCGTACAACCACAATACCCGAAGATTGGGTAGGGCTTGACTAGAAACTTATATACCTTAGTATTAGTTCCCTCGCGGCCAAGGTCTGAGCTGAGGCTACCTTGTGAAGATTGTCCACATGCAGCACCCAAGATGACAGTTGGTCATGGTTGGGAGGCCAAACTCACAGGAGAGGTGCTTATACTAGGGCGTGTAATTGAAAGGTTAGGATTGATTATCCGCATCGAGTATGGTGAATTCAGGATTTGTTCTGGCGACGATCGAATGTTGTGGTGAAAGTGTACAGTCTCAGAGTGTCAAACTATTGAATAGCCGGCCATGTTATGGATGCTTGGAGTGGCCATCTGTTCCCGTCAGATGTTTTCAAAAGACTTGTGAAATGAATTGAGACTTTGACTTGACCACAACAGGGTTGTGATATGAAATACAAGTTCCCACTTAGGTGTTATAAAACTTCAACTAGCATTCATTGCTTCTAAACTTAGTAGAGATAAATCTGGCTTTTGCAAAACAGCCCTAGAGCCGAGTGTCCTATTATCAAAAAACCCTTTCACTTGTTTGCATTAGTTTGCGAGTACTTAAAGAGTACTCGTGGCTTTGTCCCTGGCTATTCCCGTGGCCAGACTATGAAGAGGAGTACCTGGAGGATGGACCCCAGGAAGGTTACGACAACTAGGATCATCTCCCATCACGACATTGCTCGTGACCCGAAGATGGAGCTTCGCCTACGCTACCGTTATTATTACGTATTCCGCTGCTTGAAGTTGTATTAAGAACTGGATCATGAGATCCCTATTTGTGTAAGAACTTATGTACGGTTTGTAATGGATGATGTACTATGGTATCCAATTCTGTTATGTCTCGCAAAAATGGTAATCCTGGGATTGCGATGTATGGCATAACAAGCATCTGGGATTAAAAATCCGGGTGTTGACACAGAACCCCTACCATCCATACACGCCAGACGATGTGCTTGATGCTACACCCTAATGCCTAGGGTTACCGGTTTCCATGATGCTTCATATGCCTTCATCCAAGTGCTAAATTGTAGCTCGCTATCATCAAAATCTCATGTCCCACACTCCATGTACCCGTGCCCTATCAGACCGCAGTGATCGTAGTAGAGAGGGATTTTCTCATACTTAACTTGAATATACATGTGGTTCTGTCCTTCTGACGATAGTGGGGTGAACCTAGTAAGAGGTTATTTCAAGTCCAACTTCCGAGCGTGATAGAAATCAAAAATACCCGTCTTACACCTCTCCCACCCTGCTTGCTAATTGTGTGATCGCCTCCTTTGTCCGGTGTAGTGGTGGGATCTTATGGATTTGGATCCATGCTTGGACCTTGTTTGGAACTTCGTACAGTATCAAAGTTGAGCCTTCAAAAGGCTTGATCATCTGCCAAAACATCGAAATAGCCATGTGCCATCTTCTGTGATCCACTTCCAATCTCCGAAGTAGGGCGCCTAAAATGTGAACAGATTGTTTCCCACCTCACAGAATGACACATCATGTGCCAGGCTCCACACTCCCAGCATCGTCTTCTTCAATGATCCAGGGCTGAAACCCTTCCTAGTGAGCAGCGTAGCTACTGCCATCCACTTCACTATGGGAAGCTTACCCACTTCTGCCTTTGCCGAGAAACAAAACATCTAGCTCTGCCTCGTGCAGCTTCAAGTTTTTCAGGAGTTCCCCAACATCTGCGTTCCGTCCTCCGTCCTTTCTTGTCTCAGAGTTTGACGACTCAGCCACCATTGTCTAGATCCTCCGATCGGTGCATAGACATGAAAAACCCTAACTCCACACCCTCACCAAGGCCGGGCAGCCAGACGAGCGGACCTCTTAACCAACCCGAGCAAGGGAGAGAGTCAGGAGAAGATTGCCAGCCACAATGATCCGATTGAAATAGTCCTCCAGTGGTGATCGACACTGCTGTCTCCCTTCCCTTGTTCTCCTCTCATGTAATCTCAAACATGATGTTAACCTATCCTGTGCTGAATTAGGTTCCGAACATTTGAAAAGGAAGGTCGGCCTATTAGTGGAATGTACTAGGAGTGACGGGCCAAAAATCAGCCCATCAACGGAGTGTACTACATTAGTGATTATGTTAAACATTTTAACATGGCTCAAGTAATCCTTTAACTTAATATATTATTTTTCTGAATGTTAGTAGGAGAACTGCTAAATCCATTGAATAGATAGAAACCGGTCAAAAGACCCACACTGCTCGGTTTATTAGAGGAAAACCGGGCAAAAACCTGAACAACGGCAAGCCACACCTAAGCACACTGCCGCACACCCTCACAAAACACACATCCCTCTGACCGAAGACCACCTCCAAAATGATGCCCCAAAGAGGGAATGCGATGCTGAGTAGCGCAGCCACCGCCCAATCTGGAAGACCAAATCTCGGGTTTTCCCTAGAGCAAGTCGAGAAGGGCAAGTGAGGAATGCTACATCGATGCCTTCAACAAGCAAGCGATGCCGGTAGGTGTCACCGTCAACGACTCCGTCGACAGCCGGAGTACGACTTTCACCGGCAAACCCATCCGCACAAGCCCAACATGGAAACTGTATACCACCAAACCATCCGTGCTTCCCTTGCCTCCACGGCCAACCTCACCTCCCGGCGAGACCGACATGCTGACAACCCTCCTTCCTCTTCTCCGCGCTGGAAAGGAGGATGAAACGACAACAGTATCGCCATTCCTCTCCCTTTGGAAGGATGCAACACCCGCAAAGCGCCATTTGTCTCCCCTTCGGAGGATGCAATGTCCACACCGCGCCATTCGTCTACCAACTGAAGGATGCAACGCCCATCATAGCATCATTCATCTCCCTCCAGCCACCACCACCTCGATCTGCCATGCACTACAGCAACACAGGACCGCAAATCAAAGCCCCTGCCTCCGCCGTCTTCTTCCTCTTCCCCGCACTAGGTGAAAGGATGCAACACCCCTCCGGTGCCATTCATCTCCCACAGTCCGCAGGTCAGAGCAAGCAGGCGACACCGTAGGGACGTGGATGCCTACACCCACCAAAACCCTCCTACACCGTCTGCTGAAACTGCCCAGATCGAGCCCCTGCGAGGCCCAGATCGATCCCTCCTCGTGCGCAGCTGCTGTGAATGCCCGCACCACCTCCGCTGCGGCCGGCCACGGCAGTGCCTCGCTGGCCTGCCCTCGCCGCACCGCTTGCCAGCCCCCATCGCACCTCGCCGGCCTGACGAAAAGCACTACCCAGCGCCAACCACCATGTGGCGGCTTCTCCGCGCAAAACGGGGGCGGCCTAGGGGCGCGTCCTCCACCTTCGGTGGCAGGGCGCCGGCTGCAGTAGCGGCCAGGTCGGCCAGATCTGAGGAGCTTTTTTTTGTGTGGGTTGGGTGCCCTCCGGAGCCGCCCCGCGCGAGAGCAAGTCGGGAGGGGTATCAACACACTGTCTCGTGGCTAGTTATTTAAAAAAAATGAGCAAAAATGGATGGACCAGGAAACTAAAAGCGGTGCCTGGGTTGATAACCCATTAGCATACGACCGGATCAAATCATCCCAAAAGTAAAACAAAATTACAGAATCAAGTCAATTAAAACAAGATGGAGGATTGGAGGGACAGTTAGGACAAATTGAAATTTCCATGATATCAGCGTCAAGAAGCAATTCACCCAATGCTAGGCGCGTCTGAGTCCATTTTAGAACCAGAGGCTTCACTCCATGAAATCACCACCTGAAAGCTTCCGAGAATCACAATGCTCACAATGCCATCATCGTCAGGACCGTCACACGTGCTGCCACGGTCCATGCCCACCAACCCTAGCAAGCATAAGAACAAGCACACACAGAAGCAAACAGCTCAGCTGGTGAGCAAAAATGAAGCAAAGCTCCAATGAGAAGACCAACAACAAGACAGTTAGACAGGTCACTGAAAAATTGTTCTCCTCCTTTATGGTTCCAGGTCACTTGAGAATGTTTTCGGTTTCAGACTTTCGTTTGGATAGTAGAGTAAGGTATATCACTAGTCCTACTTGCTGGCCATCGACATGTACTTGTATTTCCAAATTACTATGGCTTTGATAGTAGATTACACATGACACTTTTTTTGTAATTGTCGGTAGCGTCAAGTTCTTAGATCACACAATGGCATGTTAAATTACGCCATGACATCACCTTGGGACTAAGAAAAGGCATTCATCAACTTTTTACAGCAAAAACATACGCGAAACAACAGGCCGACACGATATCATTTCTAAGCAATTTACCCAAGAACTTTGCAACTTATCTAAAAGTAAAGCTTTTATCCGAAAAGGAATCAATGCAAAGCATGTACCATCAGAATACTGTAGTAAACAAGAGCCAAAAGCAGGGCTCACCACGTTCGCGTTTGCGGATGCCGAGATGCTGTAGTAGCCGCCGTCCTGAGACCCATCGCTATGGCCATTGTTCCCGCCGGCGCCGGTAATGCTACCGCCGCTTGCTCCGGAGGTGGCGTTCTCCTTTGGCAGGCGGTACGAGAGCTCGTACACTGGCGTGCCGTCTGGCTTAAAGAGTCCGTAGTTGCGCTCAGAGGACGGACCAGGCTTCATGTTCTCGTTGAAGAGCGCGAACAGGTACACGCGCAGCGCCCCTTCCGGGCGCAGCGGCGTGCCCTTGCCCTCGGAGACGAGGCGCATGACGTTGCCGTTGTACCTCGCTGCGTTCTGCGGCGTCGCGCCGGTCTCGTTGGCGTCACCGGCCGACGGCCACCCGGTCTCCGACACGCGCACCCCCACCGTGCGCGCCGCCGCGCGGTTGGCCGCCGCGATGGCGTGGTACACGGCGTCAACCTGGGCTACGAGCATGTTGGGGTAGTGCAGCCCGGACCCCGGGTCGGGGACGCCGCCGTGGCCGGGTTCAAGCAGCGCGTACTCGAGCTCCACGCCGGTGGAGTCCCCGGCGTAGGCGAAGTAGGGGTAGGCGTTTACGAGGAACGACGAGCCGGTGCGGGCGTGGAAGTCGAGGAGCGGGCAGAGGATGGGAAGGAGGTCCTTGCGGAAGTAGGCCGACGAGGGCGGGTAGGACGTGGCGAGCACGCCGAGGTTGTGCGCAGTGGTGACGGAGACCTGCTTGTCGAGGCCGAGCTGCGCGAGCGCGTCGTGAATACACTGCATAGCCGGGAGGAGCGAGGAGGACAGCGCGGAGCTGTTGTCGCCGGTGAGCACCTCGTTGCCGACGGTGAGGATGGCGATCTTGGTGGCTGGGAGTGCTGGCTGGATGACGGACCGGACCCAAGAGGTGGCGCCGGAGGGGGTGGAGACGGCGGCGAGGCACTCGTCGGGGACGCCGACAATGAGCTCGACGCCTGTGTTGGCGAAGGCGCGGATGGTGGACGGATCAGCGTCGTAGAGGCGGACGCGGCCGAGGCCGAGGCCGGCGAGAAGCTGCAGGGCAGAGGTTGTCGGCGGGAGGTTGTTCCCCACCCGGCCGTAGTTGATGCCCAGCAGCGCCGACGACGTCGCCTCGGGCGCAGCGGGTAGAAGGAGCATGAGCAGAAGGAGAAGGAGCGGCATTGTCACGGCAACGTGTGCTGCACGAGGCGGAGATGCGGAATACGACTGTGGCTGCGCGGAGCTCAGAGCATCACTAGCAGGGTACTAAAAGGGCAACCCGTGTTCGTGTAGTTTAAGGCAGTGAAAAAACCTGTTTTACGAGTAGACGCGCCGAATAAAAGCAGCACATGTAAACGACAACATGTAAAATAAAATATTCTGTTTACGAGGTGCTGTTCCGTGCACCCGCTGTATCAAACCGTAAAACAGGGGTTTGGACAAAAATTTAACTTTGGCAATATAAATAAGTACTTGGCAATGCAAATAAGCAAGCAAATTGATGAATAGTTTAAAGTTTCTACATCAATTCTCATAGCTATCACTTTATTAAACTAAAGTACTTAGAACAATGTTCATCACCACCGTAGGATGGGGAACCAAGTGCGAGCCGGCACGCTTCCGCTCCTTGATGTGGGTGGCGGCAACCATCTCGGCGACCTCGGCGTTGGTGGGGAGACCTCCGCCTGCCGTGGGTGCCACGGCGACCATCGGCGGCGGCACGAGGCCTCCAGAGGTCGGCGGGGTGGTGTTGAGGCTCATCCTCAAAGAATTGACGACGGCGTCGCGAGAATCGACCGGCGCGAGCAGATCGGCAGCGGCGGCTCGGGGGTAGGAATGGAGAAGCGCTGAAATTTCCTCCTGCGCAATCAGGTGGAGGGATGAGGATTGCCCTACGGGTCAAGCCGTGAACCCCCACTAGTAGAGGTCGAGAGGCGTTTTCCGGCTCAACCCTTAAATTTTTTTATGAGCCACGCTATTTAGGGTCATGATCTGCGCCTCGCAACCCATAAATTGGCTATTATTTTTATGGTTTGCTCCTTTTAAGGGTCCTGCTAGTGATGCTCTCAACACCTTGCAGGCAGATGGAATCAGAATCGCATAGATTTTTTTAACACGAGAGCCGCTAAATTTATTGATCATAAGGAAACGAGTTTCACAAAAAGAAATATATGTAAAGGAATTAGGCAAATGTTCAAGTCACCTAAAAGAACCAAAAAAGATTCTTAAAAAAAACGTAAAGAGGGTACAAGAAGTAACTCAGCCCGAATCAAAGCGGATCCAGGCCCCTGCTAAGTTCCACATCCTTGCCTCATCACGGATCTGCGTGACAAGTCCTTCAATCGAGAGTTCTTTATGTTAGAACGCTCTAGTCAAATGTTCCACGCTGCTAAGAGCATCTCCAATCACGTTTTTAAGAAACCCTTTTTTTTACGAGTTTTATATTTTGATGAGAGAATTTCGTCTTACTCATGTTTTCAGGACATCGATTTTATCTGCATTTAGGCTTTTTTTCATCCGGCATTGCCAGGCCGATCCCAGCGCGCTGGAAATCGTCTCAGAACACTGGATGTAGCAAATCTCGCCGTGTAGCGCCAGTGAGAAAAACGTTCTCTCTCCTCCCACACGCCCATCTTCTCTCTCCCTTCCCCCACACGCGGGTCTAGGGCTTGGGCGGCGCGGATTGCCGTCGTCTCATCGCCAAGCTTGGCGCCGTCTCGTCTATGGCAAACTATGCACAACTATGCCAAACTATGTTTAATTTTATGCCGAACATTGCTCTGTATTTATATTTATGTCGAACTGTTTGAATTTGAGCCGAATTTAGGAAAAAAACTCACCAATTTTCCTCGCTTGGGAACTACGCATGGAAACACGAGTGGGAAAACGACTATTCCCATGCCGAAAGTTACATTCGTCTGGCACTAAATAATGCCGGATTTTGGCCTGAAACGTCCAACGAGTAGAGGTGCTCTAAGAGGGCAAGAGACAAAACTCATTTTCTATGATTTGTAGTAGTGTTTAGGCGATATAGTTGCAGCCACTTGGATACCGACGATGCACCATCCCAAGAGGATGGCAACAAGGTCGACAGTTTAGACCATACTGCAAGGGGTGTACAAACTTCTTGAGACCAAGGACATTCACTGAATAGGTGCATTGGTGTTTCGAGGTTGGAAAACAAGATAAAATTATTAGGGTTTCGTGGGTCGATGCCTCCATAACATCTCTCTATATATACTTGGGATTTACTGTCGGTATACAACACCCAAGGGGCCAACTTAATATACCTCTCAATCTAAATTAGTACATATAAGATTTAGATTGGTCTTCAATCAGTATAACATCTGTTGTGTGGTTGGTTTCGTAAACACATCAGCCAGCAGCAAGTTGATCATTCAAAGAGATGAACCTAACTTCTAGTGCATCTTCAGCAATATACTCTCGCATAAATGGAAATCAATTTCAATGTGTGTAGTATGAGCATGGAAGACTGGATTCACCGGTAGGTAAGTAGTCCCTAGGTTATCATACCATAAGATAGGAACACACTGCCCGAGACACTCCATGTTCTCTAGTCAAGGAATTGAACCATGTAGCTTTAGCAGCCCCGTTCGCAAGTGCCTTATATTCTGGCTTGGTGCCGTACCTCGAGACAGTTAGTTGTTTCTTCAAACTCCATGAAATAAGTCTTAGACCAAAAAATATTGCAAAACTTCCTATAGAGCGTCGATCATCAACGCATCCAACCAAGTATGCATTAGTAAATATACTAATGAGTAACAAAGTTGACTTGTATATATGAAAATTAGTGTCCAAAGTTCGTTTCACATATCGCAAAATGCCCTTGACTTCTTCTTAGAATACTTTAGTAGGCCGAGATAGGAAGTGCACACTTTGTTCACTGCGAAGGAAATATATATCAGGACATGTGAGGGTCAAATAATGTAAGCCACTAATAATGTTACGGTTCCGGAAAAAATCATCAATACTCAATGGTGTATCAGTTTCACCAAGTCGCTCTGTGGGAACTAGTGGAGTAAAAGTGGGGTTTCAATTCGTATGTTGATCAGTTCATGTTGACTTATGTTGATTCGAGTGTGAGCAGACCAAGTGTGTTTGAGAGGGTGCTGAAGTCAGTTGGATCTTGTTTCTCCTTTGTCAGGAGAGAAGGCTATGTATATGTGTGTATGTGGAATGAACTCTCTCCTCCACCCCTGTGGATGGAGAGGTATATTTATATGGAGGGAACCGGCCTTGCCCTTAGGAACAATTAAGCCACATCTTCCTCTAGAACAAGGCCCAAGGAATCCTACGTACGGTGAGCCATATCCGGCATGATACTGCGTATTGTTACGGACATCATATGATGACATCCAAGCTCAGGGTCCTCCTCTCCATACCCGATTGCCAGTGATGCGGCATGATGAGGTATATAAGGCTCTCACCCCATCACTTCCATCGCGATCCAACTGTCTTGGTCATTATATTTGTCCTGGGTACCCATGCCCGGGCTGCAAACTGAATGAAAATGATGACCTCAATGATGGCCAACTTTCGGGCTAAGCTGACTAGTGTTGGTTTAGCTTAGATATTTCCCATGACTTCCTTTTACTCCGGGTACCCGATACACCAGGAACCCGTCACCGCGAGAAACTTTCTTCGGGTTCTCTTGATCTGGCTAAGACAGGTCTCTAGCGTGGCAGATTCGTGGCTAGAAAAGTCTAATCAATCGTGGAAATGCCTCCATGGTCGATGGTGAAGGTTAGTTTGTTTCAAAAATTACAAACGATCTATCTAAATGCAACATGGTCGCATCGTTTTTGTTCTGCAAGCAAGGGGTAAATGCTAGTCTTTTCCAGGCTTACGGTACAAAGTGTTTTCTTAAATTCTATAAACATGATTATGTAATGTTGGGTGAGTTAGGCATAAATGTTTGATTGTTAATTTCTTTTGTCGCAAAACATGGCACTCAGTCTTTACTAACGTTTTGTTGTAAATAATGGGGATTTGTTGCATACACTATTGCTTTTTTGACATTGGTGTGTTAAAAATGTTGCAAGATTTTTTGATACACTTGGCAAGTTACTATAGATTCATGTTTTACAATGATGTTGCATTTCCGAAAATGCTACATAACAAAAAAAGTTTTATGTTTATTATATTTTGCATGAGCGACCGAATTTTTGCAGTAATGATCCGGGTCCATGAATGCCTGAGTAGTCAAACTGTTGCACTTATACAAATGCTACATGCATATGAAAAACTGTTACATTCGAGACATTTTTTGCAGTAATGACTAGATTCTTGCAGCAATGAGGAGGGGGTCCACTTTTGTATAGTGAAGGCTACAACACTAAAACCTCCTAATGCATTAGTTGATAGATTCCTAGCGTTTTCCATAAACACACATGGAGTAGCATTGCGAATCAGAAATAGTTAATTTTTTGCTAAGCGTTATCCACTCATACTACGCCCGCTCGTGCTACATTGAGAGAGATGTGAGATCGAGATATGGCATCAGGTATGGAAATACAACAAAGAGAGTGGACATGGTGAGGCGAGGGAAGAATAAATAAAGATCTTTGCCCACGTCAGCTCGTGCTACATGCATATAAAGGAGAGCCCTGGGTTCCTCTAGGGCTGACGTGGCAAGCATATTCGAGAAATATGCTTGTCCCAATATAGTAGTTCGACGCCCCCCTTTCCCTGTCGCCCCTCTAACGACGGCAAGGTTCCAGAGGGCCCCTCCTGTGCGCCTCGGTCTTCTGGACTGTCACCTCCGTGACCTCCTCCTGCCTCTCTGTCTCTCTGCGCCTTTGTCCGTAGCGCTTGGCTCCGCTCAGATTCTCCCTAGCTGTTTGACTTCAGGCTTCTCCTTCTCCTGCAAGCTTCATATCATTCGGTCCTTCCTCGCATAGCTCGGATCATCCTTCACCTGCACCAAGATCACTCAGACTAACCCGGCCGACTCACGTAATATCTTGGCCGGGTAATGTCTTAATGTACATATACGGGTCTCTCGCCTCCATATGTCGGCCGACTTCTACAGGATTCGGCCGACTTAGACTGTAACTCGGAAACCAGACGGGGATCGTACCCTCGTCTTTCCCCGTCTTTAACCTATCCGGGGTCACCCCCCCAACATTAGTCCCCGAAGCTGGTGTGGCCCTGCCGATATTTTCGGCCGGGTCGTATCAGCTTCATCACATTTTTCTGTATTGTTTCCGAGTTATCTTTTTCTCGTTCGAGGTACCCATGTTCCTTCTCTCGTACGCCTTGTCCTACGTGTCACCCCCATCATTGTTCTTCTAATTTTTTGTTCCTCTACAGTATTTACTGACAGCTCTGATTAACACTGTACTGCCGCTACGCCGCGCGCCTGTGTCGTTTCCCTTGGGGATCGCAACCTTCTTCGCTGCTGTGTGGCCATTGGTGCGGTTCCACTTAACGTCGTGCGTTTGTGTCGCACCCACGATCTACACGGTCAACTGCTGCACCCACGATCCCACTACCTCGCTTGTGGCTCGATTATAAAGAGGGTAGCGGCGTCTGGGATTTCACTTTTCCCCTTCTCGTTCGCCTGTGCCCTTCTTCTTCCTCTCGCTTCCGCGCCCTCTTGCAGCTCCGCCGCCGCGCACTCATCAGAACTTCCGACGGCGAGGACTCCGCCGTGTTGTTCCGCCCGTCTCGCCTGTGCTCGCCAGCACCGGCACCGTCGCCGGTGAGTTCTTTCCGGCCGCGTTGCCTAAGTTTTATCCTAGATTTCTCCGTTTCGATCTTGTATTCGTGCGGCGGTCCCTCTGCTCCTCCGCCGCCGCTCCCGTGCAAAATCACGACGGGGCCTCGTAGCTCTAAACTTCCCTCCGCCGCCAGCTCTTCTTCCGGCGAACCCATGTCTAGCTCCTTTAGTGGTGCTCTGGTAGAGGAAGATGACGCTGGCTCTGGGCCCGAGCGAGGCTCGTGGCAAGGCTCTTCTGTTACACGCCGTGAGATTGAGTGGCTTATCCGAACTCGGAGGATTCCCGCCGAGGTCTCTTGTCGCTTACCCGGCAGCGAGTCCTCTCCGGATGTTAGGGAGGGCGAGTATGTAGTTTTTATGTCGCACTTCGCGCGTGGCTTTGGTCTCCCTCTTAGCAATTTTGCTAGAGAGTTTCTCGACTACTTCGGCCTTCAGCCGCATCATCTTCCTGCGAATGCCATCACTTCTCTTCGCTTTTATCTCCCTGAGGATACTTCGCCTATGGCCGTTCGCACGCCCTGGTGAAGTTCTTCCAGATTCGTTCTAACGTAGTCCCTGAAAAGTCTCTGCACCCTTCCGAGAAATTGCTTACTCAATGTGGGGCAGCGTCCATTACACCTCGGAGGAAATCCGTATTTCCTCGTGTCACCGGGTTAGAGTCGTGCAAGAAGTGGCACAAATCCTTCTTTTACGTCAAGAACAGAGGGACGGAGGACAAGAATCGTCTTCCTGCCTTCTCAATTGGTCCGTCTTCTAAGGTGAATTGGACTTACAACCCGAGGAAGAGTCAT
Source organism: Avena longiglumis (assembly GCA_030063025.1). Lineage (NCBI taxonomy): Eukaryota > Viridiplantae > Streptophyta > Magnoliopsida > Poales > Poaceae > Avena > Avena longiglumis. Next base: position 431,633,235 of record CP125975.1, read on the forward strand.
GCCTTGGCTGAGGCTTTTGAGATTCGGCTTAAAGAGCTGATCCGCGCCGGGTTATGCGGCGAAGACCTGATGGCTACCTTTATCAGTAGCCGAATCTGCCCATTTCAGAAGCGGACTCACAAACTGTGCTACATGAGCGGTCCTCTTGACCCTAACCGAGTCTCGTCCGTGGAGCTGGACAATTACCTTATCTATAAGCGTGTCTGAGCTATCTTTAAGACGGAGATGCCTGAGGATTGGGCTTGGGGATTGAAACCGTTCACCCGAGATCGTCCGCCTCCCGAAGTAAGATTAATCAATAACGTTCTGCTATTCCATTGTTTTCATAACGGATTCCGCTAACTTTCTTTATCCCCGTCTTGCAGAGGTTCGCAGAGCAGAAGAATGAGGATGCCGAAGTTTTGTTGCTTCCGTGGCCTGCGGACCGGAGCACCCCGGATACTGGTGAGCCAAACTCGGAAGAGTTCGTCCCTAAGTCGGACCCTGCCCCGGCTCGAGCTCGTGGCAAGACCTCGGCGCACGAGGAGGAAGGTGATTCGGACGAGGTCCAAGTTCTTGAGGTAGTTGCCGCAATGCCTATTTCTTATGCATTTCCGGCTTCTACTTTCCCAGCTAATCCGGCCGGTCAGGTTCACGACGCCGAGCCTATTGCTTCTCGACCCCCTGTTACCTCAGGGAAACGCGGGGCTCCTGCTAGTGCCTCAGAGGCGGTCCCCAAGAAACGAATGAAGAAATCCGCTCCGAATCCTCCCAGGCGCAAGACTATGCCTGGAGTCGCCGGGTTAGTTCCTTTCGCTCGTATTTCTTGTTTCTCTCTTTCTGTTTTTCATACCGACACTCTTTTTTCCTTCTTATCTTTGTAGTGCTCCGCTTTCTATTAAACCCGGCGGTCCTAGCATGACTAGCCGCCCGATTCGGCAGCCGTCTCCTCCGCCCGTCGATGATACTAGGATTCCCAGTCCTGCTCGTGCTGCCTCTCCTCTAGCTCCAATCGGCCCTCCGAGATTTTCATCGAACCCATTGCCCCTTCTCAGGGGTCCCAGCCGCCATCGAGCCTCTATCTGCCAAGATGGTTTCTGACCCACTCCAGCCGAAGAGGTCGTTATCTCGGCGCCTTCTGCGACTGTGACTTCTGCTGCTCCTGAAGACACCGTCCCCATGACCGAGGTATCGCTTCCTTCTGATGCCTCTTCTAAGGCGAGAAAAGCTGTTGCCACCAAGGCTTCCTCTTCCCAGAAAGGTCTTGTCGGCTCTTCTCAGCCGAGTATTGCCGACATGCTGCGCAAGGGAACTGCGCCTACCAAAGCCTCCGTTGTTCGGCCAAAGACCAAATTTTGCTCTTCATAAGAGCCTGTAGCTGATGATTACACAACATGTCCGGGGTAAGGTCTTAACTCGGACAGCTAGTGGGAACAGCCTCGGCTCGCTGGTGGAGTATGCCAATAATTGGAATGCTGCTGATCATTTTGAGGGTAATCCCATCAATCAGCCCTTTCAGCTTTCCGACATCGGTGACGTTTCGATCAAGCCGCCAAGTTCATCCTTGACACTAACAAGATGAATGAGGTAATTGCTGTTTTGCGGAGTTTAGATTGGTTCCCCAAATGTTACTATATGCTCTAGTCCCCGAAACTTGCAAGGAAATAACTTGTTATATGCTTGGAAGTTTAATGATGTTTTACTTAATTTAACTTTATTTCTAGGGTTCGAATATCCGGCCACCTAGATCCGAGTTAAGTTTTGCTTGATTCAGATTAGCTTTGAATATCCGGCCACCTAGATCTGAGTTAAGTTTTGCTTGACTCGGATCTGATTTATCTTCGAATATCCAGCCACCTAGATCCGAGTTAAGTTTTGCTTGACTCGGATCTGATTTAGCTTCGAATATCCAGCCACCTAGATCCGAGTTAAGTTTTGCTTGACTTGGATCTGATTTAGCTTTGAATATCCAGCCACCTAGATCCGAGTTAAGTTTTGCTTGACTCGGATCTGATTTAGCTTCGAATATCCAGCCACCTAGATCCGAGTTAAATTTTGCTTGACTCGGATCTGATTTAGCTTTGATTATTCATTTATCGTTTTGCTCCATTGTTCAGGTTGCACATGACCGGCGAACTGCCGAATTTCAGAGGTTGCTTTTCTCGCATCGCAAACTGGAGGAAAAGTATGAGAAAATCCTTCCTGTGGTAAAAAAGGCTGGTAAGTCGATAGTTCCTTTTCGTTATTCTCGATATTCTTATTGATTTGTCCGCTAGATGCCGGCTCACTTTTTTTTGGTGAACAGGTAATATTAATAACCTCAACATTCGTCTTGAGAAGCAAGTCAAGAGCTTGGAAGGTTAGTTTCCCTTTTATCTTAGACCTTTTCCCTTTTTAACATGTGTGCTAAGCTTGTTTATTTCGTTTGGCTTTGGTAAAGCTGAGTTTCAAACCTTTGCAGCGTCTCACCAAGATTGCACGCCCATCCCTGACGTGATGCTGTATTTTTTAGAATAAAGCGCTGCTCATTCGGCATAGCTACAAGAAAAAGATGATGAAATAGCTCGCCTTCGAGCCGAGGTGGATACCCTTAAGCTCTCTCGGAAATCCGAACTAGAAAAGATTGACCAGGAATTTTCCGAGGAGAAGAATCGGCTAGCTTTGGAGTTGCAGAAGAATAAGGAACTCCTCGAGGCTGCCGAACTGAAACTCAGGGATTGAACGAGGAAATTGCTCGTTTTGAGAAGAGCAAGGTCAATTGGGCCAAAGACCTTCAGATAATGATGAGTTTCATTCATCGTAAGCTTCTTAGCACAGCCGAATTATATTTTTGTCTTTGCCTCTGCTGCCACCTGACACGTTCGTGTTTTGCGCAGATCATTTTCCCGAGGCTAAGCCCGTGAGTTCTAAAGCAGTTCTTGCAGCTCGTGAGCGCCGAGGTGTTCCTGTTGCTGCTGACTCGGAGTATTCAATGGAGGATTTCCTGGTTGTTGTTGGTGCTTCAATTGGTCCAATGGAGATTATGGGCCGGGATTTGGTGCAAGCAGCTATCCGAGCTTACCACGTTCTTTGGCCGAACACTTCTGGGACTCCTGATATCAACGAGGTCGAATTAATGGTGAAAAGACTGATGGCATCTGAGAGGCAACTAAGTCTCTGGAGGGAATCAGCCGGGCGCGCTGGCGCTGATATGGCCCTTACTGTTATCATGTCGTGGTATGAAGACATTTCTCTTGATATCTTGAGAAATCTGCGCACTGGTTCTCGCTGGGTTGAAGACCCCACTTTCGTCGCTCTTCGGCAAGCTCGCGCCTTCCAACTCGTCGAGTATGCCGACGTGCATACCTGGAATGAAGGGCCGAGTTTTCTTCCAAACCCGGATGAGGAGGTCGTAGTGGAGGATGCCTCGGATAACAATTCGACTGAGCAAGGGGAGGATGAGGATGACTCGGCCACATCTGGCAGCTCCAGTTCAAGCTCAGGCAACGATGACGATGCGCGGTCCTCCTCCAAAGATACTGAGCATTCAACTGCACAGACTGATGCTCCTGAGCAGCCTCGGGCTTCCGCTGAAGTTGCACCTGGGTCTATGGAGGGCGAGGCAACCTCGGTCGAAGTTCCTCCTATGTCGGAGTGCCCAGCGCCTGACCAAGTTGCTGCTTCTCCAGCGAACAATGCTTAAATTATTTCTTATCCCTGGCATGCCGGGCGTATGATGTACGCGAAACATTTGTCCGTTCTCTGTATGATTTGAACTTATTTTGCCGTGTACTGTGGTGACATATACGCTTGTAGTTGTTGTCATTTTGTTTAAGTGGGTGTATGTCCAAATTCTTGCTTTGATGGCCCGCAATTTCCTGATTTTAGGATGTATCCTTGCTTTCGTTTTTTCGTGGTTTAGCCGAGTAGTCTAGGCGTGGGCTCTGAATATCATACAATATTGATCTGTTCTGAACAGAGGTTAACTACTACTTTGGAACGATATACGGCAATCCCTAAATCACTGTTTATCGCGCCGAACTTCAATATGTAAACCAAATTTCAGAAATAATATAAGACCAATACCGAGGCGCTGCTCAGGGTAGTGCTCTACATAAAACTGGGGCAGCATATGGCAGTCCCCGAGTCGCTGCTTTGGATGCCGAGGTTCAGATATTTAGTATGAAATGGAAATGATATATGGCAGTCCCCGAGTCACTGCTCTGGGTGCCGAGATTTAGTACATAAGATGACATTGAAATAATAGACGACAGTCCCCGAGTCACTGCTCTGGGTGCCGAGGTCCAGATATATAATATGATATTGAAATAACACACGACAGTCCCCGAGTCACTGCTCTGGGCGCCGAGGTTCAGATACATAACATGAAATTGAGATAACATATGGCAGTTCCCGAGTCACTGCTCTGGGTGCCGAGGTTCAAATACATAACATGAAATGGAAATAACATATGGCAGTCCCCGAGTCACTGCTCTGGGCGCCGAGGTTCAAATACATAACATGAAATTGAGATAGCATATAGCAGTCCCCGAGTCACTGCTCTGGGTGCCGAGGTTCAAATACATAACATGAAATTGAAATAACATATGGCAGTCCCCGAGTCACTGCTCTTGGTGCCGAGGTTCAATACATCATTGGTTCTTGACCTCGAGATACAATGCTAGGAGTAAAATGGCCGAAGCAAAGCTACATTCCATGGACGCTTCGTTTCTTCGCCATGCGCCTTTGTTCCCTCCGGGCCGTCGATTAGATAATAGGCATCGTTATGCAATGCTTTGCTCACAATGAATGGTCCCTCCCATGGAGGTGACAACTTGTGCATGCCGGCCGTGCGTTGCACCAATCGTAGGACTAAATCTCCTTCTTTGAACACCCTTGGATTCACCTTCTTGCTGTGATATCGTCACAGGTTCTGCTGATAAATAGCTGATCGTGATAGTGCCAGTTCTCTGGCTTCTTCTAGCAGGTCTACAGTTTCTTGCCGAGCTATCTCGTTTATCTCCGAGGTTGTATACTGAGTAACTCTTGGCGAGTCATATATTATGTCAGTTGGAAGTACGGCCTCTGCCCCGTATACCAGAAAGAATGGTGTATAACCCGTTGATCTATTCGGAGTAGTCCGGAGGCTCCATAGTACGGCTGGGAGTTCCTCAATCCAACACCCTGCCGACCTTTGCAACGGTTCGACAAGTCGTGGTTTTATTCCTGATAGCACCAGTCCATTAGACCTTTCCACTTTCCCATTAGATGCTGGGTGAGCCACAGAGGCAATATCTAGTCTTATGTGTTTCTCTCTGCAAAATCTGGCGAAGGCTCCTTCTGCAAAGTTTGTGCCATTATCTGTAATGATACTGTGCGGATACCCATATCTTAAGATAATATCTTTGAGAAATTTCACTGCTGTGGACCCATCGCATTTTTTATTGGTTTCACTTCAATCCATTTTGTGAACTTGTCCACCATAACCAATATGTGGGTCATTCCTCCTCGTGCCGGCTTAAATGGTCCCACCATATCTAAACCCCATACAGAAAATGGCCAAGTGATGGGTATTGTTTTAACTTTACCGATGGCATGTGTATTTTGGTTGCGTATCTCTGACACCCATTGCATTTTTCAACTAATTCTTTTGCTTCTTTCAATGCCGTCGGCCAATAAAATCCATGCCTGAATGCTTTGGCTACCAAGGCACGAGATGAGGCATGGTGCCCACATTCTCCTTGGTGTATATCTAGGAGGATCTCCTGACCTTCTGCCGAACTCACACACTTCTGCAACACGCTTGTGACGCTTCTTTTATATAGCTCATTGTTTATGATTGTATAAGCTTTTGCTCTCCTTACAGTTTGTCTAGCTAATACCTCATTACTTGGCAACATCGAGTCTTTTAGGTAAGAGAATATGGGTTGCGCCCATAGCGGTGTGACTTTTTCTGGTGTGATCTCACTGTCTATTTCCATGTTTTCTGCCGACATACCTATCTCGGCTTTCCCCATGATTGTGCTTACTTTGGCAGTCCTCCTCTTGGGGGGTTCCGAGTTATATTGCTGATCTACTTCCATCGACGCGTTATCTTCTGCTGAATTTGCCAGGATAAAGATAGATTCGGATTCTGGTGATGGGATTATTGATGGTTTCCTGAGGTGTTCCAGGGAAATACCCGGAGGAATTGATTGCCGGGTTGATCCTAGTTTTGACAACGTGTCTGCGGCATCATTTTCTGCCCGAGGTATGTGGTGAAATTCACATCCTTCAAAGTATCCACTGATCTTTTGCACGTGAAATCTGTATAAAGTCATATTAGCATCTAATGCGTCCCAACTGCCTGAGACTTGTTGTACTACCAGATCCGAGTCACCATAGCACAAGATTCGGCGTATGCCAATTTCTTTTGCTACTTTCAATCCATGGACCAGTGCTTCATATTCGGCTACGTTGTTGGATGCAGCAAAATGTATTTGTAGCACATACTTCAGTTGGTCTCTTTTAGGCGAGGTTAACACTATTCCTGCCCCCAAACCATTCCTTAGTTTGGAACCATCAAAATGCATAGTCCAATAATTTGGGTCTGGCAATGGTGGATCATATTGCACCTCGGCCGAGTCTACGAAAAAGTCGGCGACCGCCTGAGATTTGATTGCATCTCTCCTATCAAATTGTGGAGCGTATGGTGACAACTCGATTGCCCATTTTGCTATTCGGCCACTTGCGTCTTTGTTGCTCAATATGTCGGCTATGGGCGCCTCACAGATCACTTTGATGGGATGCTCTTCGAAGTAATGTTTAAGCTTTTTCGCCGACATATATACCCCATAAGCCATCTTCTGATAATGTGGATAATTCTGTTTTGAAGTGGATAACACCTCACTTAAATAATACACCGGCCTCTGAACCGACTTACCGTCTTCCAGTCGTTCCACTACGACTACAGCACCCACTACTCTGTTGGTAGCCGCTACATAGAGTAACATAGGCTCTTTTAATAATGGAGAGGACAAAATGGGTGTTGTGACTAACATCTTTTTTAACTCATGAAATGCGATGTCCGCTTGTGGAGTCCAAATGAACTTATCTGATTTCTTCATCAGCTGATAGAGTGGTAGCACCTTCTCTCCTAGCCGACATACAAACCGGCTAAGCGAGGCCAGACAACCCGTGAATTTTTGTACATCATTTAAACATCTTGGCAATTCCATTCTTTCTACTGCCTTTATCTTGGTTGGGTTGGCCTCTATACCTCGGCTAGATACAAGAAAACCGAGTAATTTTCCTGCTGGCACGCCAAACGTGCATTTTTCTGGATTAAGCTTCATTCGGAACCTTCTCAGGTTCGCGAAAGTCTGCCGTATATCTTCCAGTAACGTTTTGCTTTCCTTGGTTTTGATGACCACGTCATATACATATACTTGTACATTTTTTCCTATCTGATCGTGTAGACATTTTTGCATGCATCTCTAATATGTCGCTCCTGCGTTTCGCAGGACGAATGGCATTGTGCGATAGCAATAAGCCTGCACGGGTAATAAACGCGGTCTTTATTTGATCGGCCGGATTTAACGGTATCTGGTGGAAACCAGAATACGCGTCTACAAATGACAATAACTCACAACCAGCGGTCGAATCAATGACTTGGTCTATTCTAGGAAATGGAAAAGGATCTTTTGGACACGCCTTGTTCAGGTTGGTGTAATCGATACACATTCGCCATACAATGGCTACATTGGGATCATCTTTCTTCTTCTCTACTAGCACCGGATTCGACAACCAATCCGGATACAGCACCTCCATGATGAACCCGGCCGCGAGGAGCCGAGCTATTTCATCTCCTATTATTTTTCTCCTGTCTTCGGCGAAGCGGCGGAGAGGTTGCTTCACCGGCCTTGCTCCTGGCCTTACGTTCAAAGAGTGCTCAGCCAACTCCCTCGGAACACCTTGCAGATCCTGAGTTGACCATGCAAATATGTCCCGATTCTCACGGAGGAAGTTGGTGAGCTCGCTTTCCTATTTAGCGTCCAGTTCGCACCAATAGTAATAATGCTCCGGAACCGCTCATCGATCTGAAATTTCTTCGTTTCTTTAGTCGGTGAAAAGAGACATCGCCATGCGGTTGGCTAGCGCCAGATGTTCAACTGAATCGAGCGAGGGCTGCTACCTCTTGAATCCTTCTCTTTTCTCTTGTTATAACCAATGATTCAGCCAAATTTGACCTGGCTGAAGCACACTCCATTGACTTCTTGTAATCCCCTGCAACTGTTATTACACCTTGTGGTCCGGGTAGCTTCATTTTCAGATAACTTATATGACAACTGCCCATGAATTTGGCCAATGCTGGCCGTCCGAGTAAAGCATGATAGAAACTTTCTAGATCCACCACCTCAAACTCTAAGTTTTCTGCTCTGCAGTTATCCCTTGTGCCGAATAACACATCCACTCGGACCTTACCAATGGGTTCACATGAAAGCCCTGGCACTATCCCATGGAAAGTGGTCCTCGTGGATTGCAACATGTTCTACGATATTCCGAGTTTATGCATGGTATCTTTGTACATGATGTTGATACTGCTTCCATTGTCAATGAGTACTTTTGAGAATTTCACATTGATGCTCGGTCCAACAAATGTTGGGTCTAATACAAGTGCATATGACCCAGGATTCGGCATTATCTTGGGATGATCCTTTATGCCCCAAGTTACTTCTTGATCCGACCAAGGCATATATCTTGGTACTGCCGGCATAACTGCATTTACTTCCATATGCCGGCGCTGCACACTCTGCTTGTCTTGTTGTTCCGTTGTGAACACGCAATAAGACTGATGATGTTCTCTGTAATCATTGCGTCCAGTATTCGCCGGATTCGTCCTTCCATCCTGGACTTGGTTCATCACTTGATGTACCGCGTCTCTCCGATCCGAGTTATCGTACCTCGGGGGAGGGGGCGGTAACATCAGTTGCTGTGCATTTGCTCCAGTCAACTGTGGTTGATGCTGCTGATGTACTTGATGGGGTGCCTGAACTCCTGCGGGGTTCCCCATTGCATTTTTCATCCATGCACATTGGCGGGTCGTATGGTTAGCTGGCCTGGATGGGTTTGACGTGTGAAATTTGCAGGGCTGATCTAACATGGATTCAAACGTGTATTTCGGCCTCTCGCCATCGCTTTTGTTACGGGGTCCACTGCCTTTTTCCTTCATTCTTTGGTGTCCACTGCTGAGGTCCATTCTTCTGCCGTTGAGTTGCTCCGTGACTCGGCTGATCTTGTGCTATTGTCGCCACTTGGGCCGAATTATATCTATAATCCGGCCTTTCCTCTCTTCTTCTTCCTCTAAAATCACTGCGCCTGGATGACCCGGCCAAATATCTTGCATAATGGTCCTGTTGCTCGCGATGATCCGCCGACATTAATTCTGGTTGCGTTGGGTCCCCTAATGCGTAGGAGTCTGCTATTCTGATAGTTTCTGCCAGTGTGGTCGGCATATCTCTTTGCAGACGTTGCCACAACACGCTGCCATAGCGGCATCCTTGCGCGAACCAAGCTATTGCTTGCGATTCTATAACCCCTTCACATGAGTTTCTCAGGTTGCACCACCGAGTTAAAAATTCTCTATCTGTTTCATTCGGCCTCTGCTTGGACATGGCTAACTGTTGTGGCCTGTTTGGCCTCTTGTATGTGCTGGTGAAGTTGCTGACAAACATTTCCTTAAAATCCAGCCAACAGTTGATACTGCCCGCTGGTAGATTATTCAGCCACACCCTGGCTGGTCCTTCCAGCATTTGTGGTAATGCACTGCATCGCCCATCGTAAGTTTCCACCCGCTATTTTCACACCAGTGGCATAATCAATCAACCAGTCCTGCGGTTTGGTGCTCCCATTATACGTTTTCGTGCCCCTTGCTAGCTGAAAATTTGGCACAGGCGGTTCGCCCATGATCCGTGGTCCAAAGCATGTCAGCCCTGGTGGACCCTGTTCTTCCAACAGTTCGGACCGGTATAGACGATCCAGCTTTACTCTTGCATCATTTGATGGCAAATCCCTGTACAGAATTCTATCTTGTACCCCATAGTGGTTGTTTCCGCCATGGATCGCATACTCCATCTCGGAATAACCATCATTGTATCTCTCATTAATTTGATTGTGGCGAGCTGGCCTTGTTTCTCTTTCCTGTCGGGGTTCATGCCTTGGTTGCGGGTTGAGCAGCAGCTCTCTCCTTACTTCGACCGGGGTATTTTTCTCATGATTGCCTCTTGCGGGTTCTCTTCTGCCGAGATCTCCATTGCCTCGGCTCCCGCCGTCTTTTTCCACACGGCCGTGGTTCCTCTCCCGACTGTTACCTCGGCTTGCATTGCCTCTGTTCTCATTTGCCTTTCCAGCCATTGCCGGATCATATGGAACAATTTGCTTGTTCCTCTTCCGGTTACTTTGTCCTTCGTGCATTATTTCCGGGTGAAGATGCTTTGCCACGGATAAGGCAGGTGCCTTGCCAAGTGAACCATTCGAGGCCCGGCCTCGCCGGTCTGTCTTGAGTATTTCTTCGTTTTGCTGGTTCGCAATGCGACCAGCTCATTCACTCTTTCTGTTGTTTACCGGGCTTCCCCCAACCCTCTAATTCCAATGCTGCGGCATTTGCCGCCTCGTGTTCTTTAAGTCGGTACCTCGGCAGCCCTAAGTCAACCGATTCCCTATGAGCATCATGCTCTGTTGATATCATCCATGAGGTTCTTCCCCTTAATCTTAATTCGTCCACCGCTCGGGTGCAACATCGCTTATTAGATTTGGCATATTCTCTCGTGGTCCTGCTCAGGACTCCGCAAGGCCGATACCTTTTTGGCCTCTACCAAGACCTTTGCTGGTTTCTTCTAACTCAGCCTGAGCATTTGCCGGATCAAGTATCGGCGCTACAGGTGTAGTCATGTTTTCTATGGTCGCCTGAAGAATGTTCTCTGGCCTTTCCAGAGGTGGCCCTCTTACTCTTGGTGCTTTTGGGGTGGTGTCCTGCACCTCGGTCGGGCTGGTCACTGGTGGGATTACCTCGGTGGGTTGTGGTGCGGTCTGCCTGGGTGCTCCTTGTACACATGTGGCGGGTTCCCTGCTTGACCCGGCTGCTGCTGCTCCAGTTTGCACTCCGGCAGCAACCATCACCTCGACGCTGCCTGCAGGATGTGCTCTGGGCGGACGGCCTGCTGCGTTAAGAGGTGGCTCTCCTGCAACAGCAACTCGATGAGGATAAACGTCGGAGATGTCGACGCCGACGTAAACCTTGTGCCCGCCCAGGCTGATGAAGACACCATTACGCGGGGGAGTTTTCCCTCTGCATTGTCGACATAGTCACAGAGACCAAATCTCGGACCAAGCCGAAACAACGCTCGCCCGTGTTGATGAAGTTTCCGTCCGGATCATAACTCCGCTAGCACCGGCCGGCCCCATTTGGCGCCAACTGTCGTGGTGGTATCACGACAGATGCCATGGGTAGGCTAAAGTATGGGGCCAATGGATGCTAGAGGGGTCTGGGGAGGGAGAATGTAGTTGATTCTACACACAGAAGACTAAGGCAAAGATCTTTATTTCTTCTTCCTTGGGCTACAAGTGCTCCTTGAGCTGTATACAGGGAGAAGAGAAGAACTTTACCAGCCTAACGGCTCTAACTTCAGTCGATCCCCCCTTCTGAGTCCAAGCCTCTCCTTATAAAGGAGAGCCCTGGGTTCCTCTAGGGCTGACGTGGCAAGCATATTCGAGGAATATGCTTGTCCCAATATAGTAGTTCGGCGCCCCCCTTTCCCTGTCGCCCCTCTAACGACGGCAAGGTTCCAGAGGGCCCCTCCTGTGCGCCTCGGTCTTCTGGACTGTCACCTCCGTGACCTCCTCCTGCCTCTCTGTCGCTCTGCGCCTTTGTCCGTAGCGCTTGGCTCTGCTCAGATTCTCCCTAGCTTGCAGCTAGGGTTTGACTTCAGGCTTCTCCTTCTCCTGCAAGCTTCATATCATTCGGTCCTTCCTCGCATAGCTCGGATCATCCTTCACCTGCACCAAGATCACTCAGACTAACCCGGCCGACTCACGTAATATCTCAGACGGGTAATGTCTTAATGTGCATATACGGGTCTCTCGCCTCCATATGTCGGCCGACTTCTACAGGATTCGTCCGACTTAGACTGTAACTCGGAAACCAGACGGGGATCGTACCCTCGTCTTTCCCCGTCTTTAACCTATCCGGGGTCACCCCCCAAACAAATAAATCATTTCCAAGATCTCTCAAAGACTATGAATTTGATCCATATAAAATTCAGCAACAAACATTTATAAATGATCGAGAATGATAAATAAAAATATTATAAAACCATAGAAATTAGTTTCATTTTATTTAGAGCCATGGATAAAAACTTATGTATTTAATAAGATAAAAGGAAATAATTTCCAAGGCTAATAAAGATCCTATCTAAAATCCATACCAAATCTTCAGCAAAGTAATCCTAAAAGAATTTAAAAAGATAAACAAATATCAAATAAAAATATACTCCCTCCGTCCCAAAATAGATGTCTCAGATTTTTAAAATTTGGATGAACCTATATACTAAATAGTGTCTAGATCCATCCAAATTTTGACAAATCTAAGACATCTATTATGGGACGGAGGGAGTACAAATTGAAGGGAATATGCCCGAGAGGCAATAATAAAGTGGTTATTATCGTATTCCTTATTTATGATAAATGTTTATTTTGCATGCTATAATTGTATTATTACGGAAACATTAATACATGTGTGTTTAATAAACAAAAGGTAGTTCCTAGTTATGCCTCTCTTATAAACTAGCTCGTGGATTAACAAGATGATCATAGGTTTCCTGATCATGGACATTGGATGTTGTTAATAACGAGGTCACAACATTAATGTAATGGTGTGATGAACATTCATCCGAAGTATAGCATTACGATCAAAGTCACTGAGTTTATATTGCTATAAACACTTATGAAGTGATCCTAATCCTTAGACCATGAGATCATGTCAATCACTAACACCGGAAGAGTTTCTTGATAACATCAAACGTCACGCCGTAACAGGGTGATTATAAAGATGGATTCAGAACTAATAAAGTGTTATGTTGAGGCTCATGGATCAAGAGTGGAATTTGTTCATCCTGATGACGGATAGATATACTCTGGGCCCTCTCGGTGATATCACATTGATTAGCTTGCAAGCAAGTGATTTGATCACTAGAATGTTATATCACGAACGAAAAGAGTGCATGTCGAACGAGATCAAACTAGGTATGGAGATACCGATGATCGAATCTCGGACATGTAATATATCGCGAAACAAAGGGATTAAGATACTAGCGTAAAGGTTAGACGATCACAAGAAAGTCATCGTTGAATGTGTGGGAGTCGATGGGTCTCCAGATCCCGCTTCGATTATTGATCCGAGAGGGTCTCGATCATGTCCGCATTATTCGGGAACCGTAGGGTGACACACTTAAGAGACACCGACATCCATTTGGAGCAAAAGTTTCATGCCGAAAAGAAAAGGAAAGCGAGGAATTTATTTCACTAGACATCGAAACTGCTTTGGTTGAAATTGTGAAACTGGTTACGCATGTGAAATGGAATACTAGCAAGGGTTTTATGTGAATGTTTGTTAATTAAAGTAATTAACAAAATTCTGAATAAATAAATAAAAGAGTTTTATTTAATGAGAGCTTGCATTAAATTTGGTGGAAATTTAATGCATGTGAGTGGATTTTGAGTGGAGGCTTTTTAATGGGAGTGGAGGCTTTTCATTTTGAGTGGGAGCTCCACCCACATGAATGTGGAAGAGGTGGGGCAGCCCCATGGCTGGGCGCCATGCCCTTGGGTGCCCCCTCTCCCCTATAAAGGCCCCTCTCCTCCTCTCACACCACACCTCCTCGTGAAGGATCTCTCTCCCCTCTAGAATTTATTCCCCATGGTCTCGGACTAGCGAGATACATGTTCCCAGTGGCTATTCGGCAAGAAAGAGTTGTGCTTCCTGCATCGCTGGAGCGAGGAGGAGGTTGCTCGGTGCCTCGAACGTGTGCGAGCACGGATGCTTGCTGTTTTGCGGCGCTAGGACTTCCTCTCGATCTTGAGATCGGCAAGAGATCGTCTACATCAACCACGAGTTTGGACTCGTTAAGCTTTGTCGGTCTTCAAGGGTATGTTCTCTACGGATATACATCCGCCCGTTGTTTGTATCTAGTAGATAGATCTTGGTACATAGTTGTTCCCATCGTAAGAAATTTTTTTGTTTTCTATGCTGCGAACCCAACAGTGGTATCAGAGCCAGGTCTATGAGTAGATGCTTTGCACGGGTAGTACACATATGATTATGTGGGCGATGATGATCATTTTATTGCTTCTTAGTTGTACTTTGGATATTGGTGGCATAGTGGGATGAAGCGGCCCGGACAAACTTTACATGTCCTCGCACATGAGACCTGTTCCACGCTTGACATGCAACTAGTTTTGCATAAGTGGCTAGCGGGTGTCTGTCTCTCCTACTATAGTCAATATCTAATTTGCAACGAGTTGTCAACAATTTGGTTATCCTCGTTGTGGTTCATGTTCGTAGGTAAGAACGGTTCTATCTTCGAAAGCCCTAAGCCACGTAAAATTTGCAATGGATAAATTAGAGGCGTCTAGTTTAGATTGTTCTTTGGGCTAGTGATATGATATGGTGATGTTGTAAGTAGAAGTATGAGATGATACTCTTACAACATACATAACGTAAACTCCATAGACCTTGGATTTACACATAAAGGTATGATAGTGATCATACCACGGTGCACATGATAGAGATCATATGTAGAACCATATCATTCCACTAATAAACATGTGATGTTTGATAGCATCTTATATTGCTTGTTTGGCTTTATTAGCATAATAAGATGATCCCTCATTTAGATATCAAGATAAAAATGTGTTCTTCGTTAAGTATGCACCGACAATGTTTCGCCGCTCAAGACATCACGTGATGATCGGGTGTACTTGAATCCACGAGCATATCTCGGTGTAAGACAGTTACACGCGAATACTAAGGTTCTTACTTGGCGAGCCTAGCATGTGAGACATGGCCTCGAACACGGACCGAAAGGTTAAGCATGAGTCATATGTTTTGATATGATGACCATATGGATGCTCGCCTTTGAAGCTACGCCGACTCACGTGATGATCGGACTTGGTGTAGTGGATTTGGTTCATGTAATCACCAAAAAGACACGAGGGATGTCGTTTTTGAGTGGGAGTTTATTTCTAATTTGGATTAGTAGAACTCAATTTATCATAAATTAAATCAAAGTGAATTTGCATAATTTGTTGTAGTCATTGGCATTCGTTCACCACCTTATGCATAGTTGTAATTGAGATAATAGAACTATAGAATTCTGGATATTTACTTTACGAACTGGTATCGTATTATGTTGAGTGTCAATCAAAGTTTAAAGTCCTATTGCAAACTTTCAGCAAACTCTATTTACTCCGTGAAATTTAATAATTGGTATTAAATCGAGAGTAACAATTCTAGTGTTAGTATCTTAAGTATCATGTTCGCCTCCACGATTCTTGATTGTTTTAATATCAAGTTTATCTAGGAGCTGAAAGAATTGTTTCAGAAACCATCATGTGTGGCAGATATAACGATATCTGAAACAATGTTTTGGTTGCAATATGATAGAGTATAATATATGTTCTCATATTGGATGAGAATTTACGAAGGTTGGAGATGCTAGACATCCTAATCATCCAAAAGGGTTTTGGAAAGTAATGTTATACTCACGATTCTCCTTTATAAGCTAAATTGGCTTGATCATGAAAGTCGTCATGATAAGGATGAATAGAAGATGTATGTAAAGTGTTTACTACACTAAAAGATTACTAAAGAATGGATTTTGAAAGAATACCGATCATTTTGATGATGGTGATCTACTTCAAAGTGCAAGTCCAAAGGTATTATTATTTGAATATACACGCTTTGGACTATGTGTCATGTATATGGCGCCACTTTTGATGTTGATAGATTCTTTTAAAAGGAAAAGAAAATGCTGAAAGAGAATCTATAAAATATATTTGGCAGAAAAGAAAAGATTGGAAATATCCAATTTAGGTATATGGATGATATACATGTTATGGTTGTATTCTTTGCTTGTTAAACAATGTGGTTCTTGGGTATTGGATACCGAATTGGTTGGTATGAAATTTCATACGGAATGACGCAATTCATGAACCACAATGGCCTAAGTAACTAGCAAGAGAATATGTGATGATGTTCATCAAAAACAAACAAACCGTTGTTTGTATTTCTCGTTGACATCAAAGCTTGACTTCAAGATTTGTTTTAATAATTGTTATTTGAATCAGGTATTATAAGAACAAAGGTTGTTCAAATAATTACCGTATTCCATATAAGATGGATGATTTACAAATCTAATTGAAGAAATCACATCCATAAAACCTAATGCTAAAATGTCGAAAGACAAATGATTGAAAGATCACTTATGAAGTGACATCGCTGTTTAAATTATATTGGAAAGAAAACATGAAGAATCTCCATATTCATGGATTTTTGGAGTCTTTGATTTGATCAAGTGACACTTGTGAGACTTTCCACGTGATAATTAAAACTTCGTTCAAAGGCCAAAGAAGAACGAACGACTAAATTATTGGAATTTATACATATCGATGTATGTAGTCCATTATGTGTAGTCGTAAGCGATGGGTTTCAACTTCATATGCTTTCTCCAGAATTTTGAGTGAATGTTCACTTAATGAGAAAGAAGTATGAAATATTTGAAAATGTTTCAAAGACTTTCAAGATGAAGTGGAAAATCATTGTAACAAGAAAAAATAAATAAATTATGATTTGATCATAAAGGGATTTATTTGAGTTACAAGTGTAACAAGAAAATAAATGAATTATGATTTTATCATAAAGGGGTTTATTTGAGTTGCAAATTTAGCAAAACACCTAGATTTACATCTCTCGAAACACCATAGGAGTATGGAGTGTTTGAGATTTGTAATGAAACCTTGTGAGACATGGTTGGATCAAAGGTGTTATTTATAAAACTGTCATTATGTTTTAAAAGATTAAAAGCTTTAGAGACTACCGCTTTTACACTGAAAAGAGCTCCATCTAGATCCGTTGAAATGACACCATGGGAGTTATGGTTTGGGGTAAAACCCAAGTTGTCATTTCTTAAATTTTGGTATACTAAACATAAGTAAGATGTTTACAACCAAAGTCGGATGAGCATGTCTTTGTAGGTTATTTCGAATAACAATTGGTTATTCCTCCATAACACCGAGGACAAAAGGGTTTGTCGCTTGAAATGTAAAGTTTCTTGAAGAAGGAATTTTTCATAAATGTTAAGTGGGAGGACAATAGAACTTTGATAAGGTTAACGAACCTTAGCTAAATGTCTTTGAGTTGCGCAGCGCCGGAAATGGTTCTGGAGGCTGCCATAATGCTCATAGCTTATGTGCCTCAAAGGTTGTGGTCACGGAGATCTAAGTTCCTATTGAACCAAGTAGGTCGGTTAAACAATCAAATGCAAGATTTGAGAGTAAATCATTATTGTTTGACAATGATGAACCAAATATATGCAAAGAAGCGATGATGGGCCCTGACTCCGTCAAATGGCTTGAAGCCATAAAATCCGTGATAGTTCCATACACGAGAAATCAAGTTTTGAACTTGGAAGACCCTCCGGATAGGTGTAAAAACCTATCGGTCGTATTTGGATCTATAAAGAAACAGACATGGATGTTTCACATCTATGAAATAGTCGACATGTCGTAAAGTATTTTATGACAATGTTCAAAGAGTTGACTATGACAAGATTTGATCTTTCATAGCGATATTTAGTCTGAACGGATTAAAGTAGCAACCACTACATATAATTTGGTACATGGTAGATGAATAAAAAAGTTCTTCTAATAGAATGGTTACCTA
Source organism: Avena longiglumis (assembly GCA_030063025.1). Classification (NCBI taxonomy): domain Eukaryota; kingdom Viridiplantae; phylum Streptophyta; class Magnoliopsida; order Poales; family Poaceae; genus Avena; species Avena longiglumis. The sequence continues at coordinate 431,651,167 of CP125975.1, forward strand.
GGACGTGTACATGACACGGTCCAAAGGGTTTTGTTAAATTCAAAGGATGCTAAAAGGGCATGCAAACTTCAATGGTTGAAGTAAGCATCGCGGAGTTGGAATCTTCACCGTGATGAAAAGGAGTTTTTCATCTAGAGACGATGAAGATGCTTGCATTTGCAAGAAATTAAGTGGGAGCGCTGAGACATATTTCTAATACATTATGTGAAGGACATCTTGTTGATTAGAAATGATGTATCTTTTATTGACAAAGGTTAAGAATTTCATTTCGATGAAAGACTTAGGCAAAACCCGAATATTTAGCATGAATGTCTATAGTGGATAGACTGTAACGCTAATATGTTTATGCCAAACGTACATATATGAGATATTGAAGGAGTTCAATATAGAAACGACAAGAAACAGTTCTTGTTGCATGGAAAGGAACTAAATCAAGATTCAAGTGTATCGACACTTGATAAGTGGAACAAGATTCAAGTGCTTTGACACTTGATGAGTGCAATCACGAGAATGTTTTGATCAATCATACCATGATATGTACACATCCAGATATGTCCTATGCTCTAAGTGTTATGAGCATATACCAGAATGAATCATAAAATGATCATTGGACGATAATGAGGATATTCTTATGATCTTTTGGAAGAACTAAGAATATATTTGTGTAGAGGTGACAAACAATTACAAATAGTTCATTGTAAAGCGTTACATTGATACTAGTTTTGTCACAAGATACAAATTAAGTTTATCTCAATTTAAACTATGGGTGGCACAATGTAATGGAAAGGAGATTCCATGATGGATTTGGAAGAGTTCCAAAGTTAAGACATTGTGACGAATACTACAACAAAACGCTAAGTATATGACTATAGTAGCGACAAGGAGGGAATTTGTGTCAAGTAGTTTGTTATCAAACTAAGGTGTGGTTCGCAACGGGCTAACACTAAAGATATATTGTATGACAATAGTATCGATGTGTTTTAACCCCAAGGAACTAAAGGTCTCACCAAAAGACCAAATTTATACAATGCCATCTCATTGGAGAATGAGTGATGCGTGGAGACGCAAAGACATGCAAATACACACGGACCTGAAGCGTCAGATCCGTAGATTATGTTAACCACTTGCAATTGCGTATATGGAACACCGGAAAGCCATAAGTTTTCAATACGCAAAGTTTTTCAAACTAGATTATTGTCTCTAGTGCAAGTGGGAGACTGAAGGGAATATGCCCGAGAGGCAATAATAAAGTGGTTATTATCGTATTCCTTATTTATGATAAATGTTTATTTTGCATGCTATAATTGTATTAATACGGAAACATTAATACATGTGTGTTTAATAAACAAAAGGTAGTTCCTAGTTATGCCTCTCTTATAAACTAGCTCATTGATTAACAAGATGATCATAGGTTTCCTGATCATGGACATTGGATGTTGTTAATAACGAGGTCACAACATTAATGTAATGGTGTGATGAACATTCATCTGAAGTATAGCATTACGATCAAAGTCATTGAGTTTATATTGCTATAACAACTTACGAAGTGATCCTAATCCTTATACCATGAGATCATGTCAATCACTAACACCGGAAGAGTTTCTTGATAACATCAAACGTCACACCGTAACAGGGTGATTATAAAGATGGATTCAGAACTAATAAAGTGTTATGTTGAGGCTCATGGATCAAGAGTGGAATTTGTTCATCCCGATGATGGATAGATATACTCTGGGCCCTCTCGGTGATATCACATTGATTAGCTTGCAAGCAAGTGATTTGATCACTAGAATGTTATATCACGGGAACGAGAAAAGAGTGCATGTCGGTAACGAGATCAAACTAGGTATGGAGATACCGATGATCGAATCTCGGACATGTAATATATCGCGAAACAAAGGGATTAAGATACTAGCGTAAAAGGTTCCGACGATCACAAGAAAGTCATCGTTGAATGTGTGGAGTCGTTATGGGTCTCGGATCCCGCTTCGATTATTGATCCGAGGGGTCTCTATCATGTCCGCATTATTCACGAACCGTAGGGTGACACACTTAAGAGACACCGACATCCATTTGGAGCAAAAGTTTCATGCCGAAAAGAAAAGGAAAGCGCAGGAATTTATTTCACTAGACACCGAAACTGTTTCGGTTGAAATTGCTGAAACTGGTTCTACATGTGAAATGGAATACTAGCAAGGGGTTTTATGTGAATGTTTGTTAATTAAAGTAATTAACAAAATTCTGAATAAATAAATAAAAGAGTTTTATTTAAATGAGAGCTTGCATTAAATTTGGTGGAAATTTAATGCATGTGAGTGGATTTTTGAGTGGAGGCTTTTTAATGGGAGTGGAGGCTTTTCATTTTGAGTGGGAGCTCCACCCACATGAATGTGGAAGAGGTGGGGGCAGCCCCATGGCTGGGCGCCATGCCCCTTGGGTGCCCCCCTCTCCCCTATAAAAGGCCCCTCTCTCCTCCTCTCACACCACACCTCCTCGTGAAGGATCTCTCTCCCCCTCTAGAATTTATTCCCCATGGTCTCGGACTAGCGAGATACATGTTCCCGGTGGCTATTCGGCAAGAAAGAGTTGTGCTTCCGCTGCATCGCTGGAGCGAGGAGGCGGAGGTTGCTCGGTGCCTCGAACGTGTGCGAGCACGGATGCGCTTGTTTTTGCGGGCGCTTAGGACTTCCTCTCGATCTTGAGATCGGCAAGAGATCGTCTACATCAACCACGAGTTTGGACTCGTTAAGCTTTGTCGGTCTTCAAGGGTATGTTCTCTACGGATATACATCCGCCCGTTGTTTGTATCTAGTAGATAGATCTTGGTACATAGTTGTTCCCATCGTAGGAATTTTTTTTGTTTTCTATGCTGCGAACCCAACACAAATTAGAATCACCAATTTTGGATCTATAAATAAAAAGATATGGATTTTATAAGATAAAGAAAGAAGGAAAATAAATAAGGAATATTTAAAAGCCAAATTAAATCTTGGCCAAAATCCATAAACGAATAAAAGTTATTGAATAATAAAAAGGAGAAAAGGATTATTTAAATAAAATCATAAGGATTAAACAATATCCAATTATATTTAAATAAAGACAAATTACCTAAACTAAATAAATAATAAATCCCAAGAAAATTATTTAGAAGACAATTTAAATATTGAATTAAATCCATGAGCACATGGAATAAAGGGATAAAGAATATTCAAATAAAAATTATATGGCATTAACCAAATTCAATTCTATTTGAATGAAGACAAAATATCCCTAATATAAAGGATTAATTAAATCATGGGAAAAATAATGAAATTACCAAAGTGGATTAAAAGTTATCCAATTAAATTAAAAAGAATAAAAGAATAATTAAAAAGAATAATATGTATTGGAACCATATTTAAAATCTTATTTAAATAAAGACAAAATGTCTATTTAAATAATAAACCCTAAGAGAATATAAGAAAATATTCTAAAATAGATTATTTAAATATAATAATAAATGGTATTAAAATCTTACTAAAAGTTTGGAAAAGTTCTGAATTCAATGGGTGTTTGAATTATTTGAACAAAATGAAAACAGAAAATAAAATGGAAAAAGGAAAAGAACACATAAAGAAAAAAAATAGAAAAAGACATCCCAACTAGACCTACCCCAGACCCCAGCCCAGCAAAGCCCAGCAAGCCCACCGGCCGCCTCTCTCTTTTCCTTCCCCCGCGAAACGTTTCTCACTCAAACCCCTACCCCTCACCTCGCTAACCCGTGGACCTCTGCCACATAGACATCGTCATCTCTACCCCACGACCCATTCCCCTCACCCCGTTGCCGTTTCCAGCACCGATTACTCGCGTTCAATTCACCTAAATGTCGCGATCAATCCTCGCCAGCATCCACGCCCTCTTAAACTCCATCGTCCCCTCTCTCTTTCCCCCAGACGCCACTCCCTCTCTGCCCTAGGGCTGCTCAAATTTCTCGCTGCAACCTCCACTGCTCCGGCGAGCTGCTCCGCTGATTCCGACCACCCCATCCACCCCCACTGCCCCTGGAACCTACTAGCTTGATCCCCATTACCATGTGCATCTTCCGGTACCACCCAATCGCTCGCGCGCCCCCTAGAAACTCGACTTCTTCACCGCCCGAGCGCCACCGCGGACTGCTCCAACTCCGGCGACGCCCCCTGGTAGTTCCTGACCTTCCCTTTCACTCTCGATGATACGCGTATGTTCACCGATCTCGTGCGCACCTAACTCAACTGTTTGTTTGCCTTATCTTGGACCGTAGCGTCGCCTCCGTCAACGGCAGTGTGTGCCCGTCGCTAGTAGGAACTTCGGCGAGCAATCACCAGTGACTCTGTGCGCCCCTTTATCGATGGCGACCACCTCGAGATCCAGCACGTCACGGAGAGTCTGGTAATGACGTCCTCCCTCTCCCTCGCTTCCTGATTTGGCCGGACCACTGCAGCCCGAGCGCGCCGCCGCTCGTCGTTGCCCAGCGCTGCCAGATCTTGGCTATTTTGCTGTGAACCGTTAGATGATGATCCAGCGGATAGGATAGATCATTTAATCGAAGGGGTAAGTTTGTATCTGTGTCGTGCGATCTAAATAAAATCATGCGGCATGTGTTAGTCGATCCAACCAAACCGGTATCGCCTAATAGAATTACACCACGTGGCCTGTTCTGTTTGAATAAAATCAAGAAAATGAATTTGATTGTTTAAACTTGCAAAAATCATAACTTTTGTTCCGTTTGGACAAATTTTACAAATTTTATATCAATGGATTCACAAAAATGTGAACTTTGAAACCATGACCTTAGTTTAGTATTTTTCTTCTGTAAAATTAAGTGTTTTTGTAGAAACATGTTTAGACCTATTTTGAGTATAAAAATTATTCTAAAAATGATTTTAGGGTAAAATCTTTTGTAAATGGTTTGTTTTGAACATACTGACCATCAAAACCAACTTTTGGATTTAAATATATATTTTGTGACACTAAGGAATTATTTCTTTGAATAAAAAGCTTTTCTAGTAAAATAAAAATGGTGCTTGATTTAAAAATGATTTTTGAGTGAGACCTTTTGAAAATGGATTTGATTTAAACACTTTGACCATAAACACTAACATTTGTGTTTAAAAATATATTTGGCTAACACTACAAAATATTACTTTGATTTAAATCATTCTAACAAAATAAAGATGATTTAAAGTGGTCATTTTCACTAACTTAATTTTAAATGGTTTTGCCACTTTTATAAATGACCAATAGGTGTTTTAAAATGTTTATAACCTATTATAAACCACCTTTCCAATAAAACAATATTTTTCATGCATTGTTTTGTTTTCATTATTTTATGTGGTGAAATTTTTTGAATGCTTGATTGAATTTGTGCCTTGATTGAATTGTAGTGAACTTTGAAGAGTGTCACAATTGAAAGATCAAGGAGTGAATCTATATTCTCTACTAAAAAGGCAAGTGGTGCTTCATACATTTTGTCCTATTATTATCACTATGCATTAGTGATATTTTTGAGTAGGACTTGCATGGAAATTTTACTAAGTATGCTATGCCATGGGAAATCCTAGTAGATGATGCTGAAAGGGAATTTATTGTCATAATCACTTTTGGTGTTCGGTAACAACAAGTAGATCATTTTACAGTTTGTCATTGTCCACAGGTTGGTATTTTGATAAATGAACAACACCCTCACACTTGGGAAAAGTCCTCATTCATTTGACACATTTCTGGAAACTCCAGACCGGAATCTCCGGTCTGCCAGGACCGGAGTCTCCGGTGTGTTCCGGAGTTTCCGGACTTGTCTCCGGTGGGGTCTTCAGGATCAACGCTGGGTCATTCAGATGGGCGGTCTGGAGCCTGCACCGGAGGATACTCCGAAGTCTCCGGACCTTGTTTAGTCTGGAGTCTCCAGTGTTGGAAGACCGGAGTCTCCGGTGTTGCTGGGTCAGGATTGTTCTAGGTCATTCAAATGGGCGGTCCGGAGGCTGGTCCGGAGATTGACCGGAGTCTCTGGTCTGACTTTCTACAACGGTCAGAAAACGGTTTGTGGAGGGGGCTGCCTATAAAAAGGGACCCTTATCTTCTTCCTCCAGCTGCTCGAGCTGCTCAAGAACACCAACCCCATTAGAGCCACCAAATATACAAGATCTCTTCATCCAACCATCCAAAGTCATTGATCTTTGGAGAATCGAAGGAGGAGGCCTTGATCTACATCTTCACCAAGAGAGATCTTCATTTCCCCCTCATTCACTTGAGGGCCCCCAAGCTCTAGTGTTCCATTGGAAACCCTAACTTTGATTTGGTTCTTACAAGCTTGTCTTTGATTTGTCTTGACATCTTGCTTGCATTTGGGAGCCTCCAATTAAGTTGTGTATGTGTGCCCCGAACTTGTTGTAAAGGTGCCGGCTTCCACCTCGAAGGTTGCCGATATAGTGGAAAGTGAATCGAGCCTGTTGGGGTGAGATTCATCGGAGAACAAGGGAGGCCTCTCATGGCGTTGGTGGTTTTAAACCACCCCCTCTCCAAACGTAGACGTACTACCCCTCAAAAGGAAGGAACTACGGGAAACAAATCCGTGTGTCTCCGTGTCCACTCCCTTGGTTACTTCTATCCTTTACCGCACTTTACTTACTTGTTCTTGCTTAGTGTTGTGTTAGCTTGTGCTTGGTTGACATATAGGTAAATTCACCATAGTTGCATATTCTAGAGAATTTACCTTTCTTGTCAAACCCTAATTTGAAAAAGAGTAAAATTTGAAGTAGCACCTATTCACCCCCCTCTAGGTGCCCATACGATCCTTTCAAATGCCTTAGTAGAATTTTCCCTAAGTTAAGATTCTTTCTACTATGATGCTTAGCCTAGCTAGTAGAAAACAAGGGTGGATTATATTCATGCTATGAAAATATTTCTAAGTCTATGACTTGTGTTTGGTTTAATAAAACAACTATGTGAATGAATCACCTGGGTGGAATGGTAATTGTTTGGATGGATTTTTGTTGAGTGGTTACCAGGGCTCCATTTTCATGGCATACCTGTGTATCTCACTTGTGGAATGCCACCCATGAACAAAGAGATTTGAGATGTCAAATGTTGAGAAGCTTCAAGTGGAGTCACATGGCAATATGGGCTCTGTCTGGATCATATAGGGTGCAGTAACTTAGCCAGATCGATAGTTGGTGGTAGGGGTGATAGGATGGAGCGCGTCCATTTGGTCTAAGGGAAGGCTTCTGAAAGATCTTGTCTCGATGCATGTCGAGTCTTGTGGGGAAAGTGCACCACCTCTCGAGAGAGTAAAATCTAAGTACTTAGCCGTGTCCCCGGCAATGGACAATTTGAGCATCAAGACATGGAAGCTATCAAGGATCTCCTCGTCCCAATTTCTAAGTTAAAAGCTTGTGGTTGAACAAGGGTAAAGGATCACCAATTTTCATTGGTAGATTCCTTGGGTGATTTTGAGAAACAAAAACTTAGTGTTTTCAACTTATAAGGAAAGCCTTATTTTGAGCAAAGCAAGCCTAAGCTCCACTTAGCCAAATGCATATAGATGATAGATACCACTACTCTACCATAGTATCACTTACCAATACAATTCACATGTATTGACCCTTGTGGCTGTAACTTATTATGTTGCAGGTTTGTTTGATGTTAGTGAAGTGTGTTGATTAGGATTACAAGTCTACAACCAACATGATTGCCTGTGGCACTTTGAAGATGAAGGACTCCATGCTATATAGTTATTTCTGTTGCATTGTAATGAGATAGCTAAATGATCTGTGTAAGATGTAATGAATTATTTTATTCCTGGCTAAAAGTTGTATTATGACCTTTGTTTCTTGATATTACATCTTAAACTGTGGATGCTAGCTATTGATCCAGGGACTATCATTATAAACACGGGGATCTCTACCTTATCAGGTTGGGACCTCTACAAAGGGTCATTCATATCACCCCAATTTAAGTTTTGCAAGTAAAATGATGAAAGGGCATGTGTGCCCCATGTGTTATTTTGATAATTAATGACAATATCTATGGACTAATGTTTGAATTGAGTTTTATTGGTAGGAATTGTCCATTGACATTGCTTGAACCATGTGTTGGCTTCAAGGTTGAAATTTGAACAAAGAAGAAGATTTGAGGTTGATCAAAAATTGCAAAGAGCGGTTTCAAGTGTATTAACAGTCAAGAAGAAATAAATAAATGCAAGTTCAAGATGCGCCATCATCCGAATATCACATGTTTGAAGCTTACCATCCTCGATGATCATGGATTGATGAAGACGGGTTTAAATAAGAGGTTTCCCCATGGAGCATGGGGAGCAATTTGCAAGTCTTCATCAAGTGAGTAGGAGCAAGAGAAATCAATAAAGCTATTCCATGTTGAGAAGGACAAGATTGTCGTTATCATGCTCAAATGGAATGTGCAAGGCAAAGTTATGATCTTGATAGGTTTTCTATTTTGTTAGTCTCATGATGTTAGTTGGGAGACCGGGTTTAGGATAGATAGCCGTACTATCAAGAGGGGATCTCGAGTGAGTAACTCGACCGTATCTTTCAGAGAGAGATAAAATCATTGCATACTTAGCATCATCTTTCTTAGTTATTGTTTGTATCTTATCCATGTGAGGTTCTAGAGATTATGGTTATCTTTAGAACAAGCTCTTGAAGTTTTCCTGCTCCACACCTTAGGAGGTATCTCACATATTCATACTTGATATTTTCTCCCTTGTTGGTATCCAATATTACTTTTTGTTGGATTTTACACGTCGTTATTTTTCCAACAAAATTGGTTTTATGTCATTCGGAGTTTGGATGCTCAAGTTATCGTGTTTTTGGTTCAAGTGTTTTTCCATCTGATTTGTGCGTTTCTCTACCGGTGATGCCGTCCTTGCACCGACAGTGCCACACATGTGGTACTGTCACTTCAAGTGTCGTGGTCACTGCCTCTTTATTTAAATCACGTACGTTCGTAGTGCGGCAGTGGACCAGCAGAGCTACGATGTTTTCGCTCTACTTCCTCATCGATCCTTGCCTATGTTCATCCGAGGCAGCGGCATTGTCGGGGTTGGGTCCGACAGTGCCGCCCATTTCTGTCTTGTGAGCATATTCTCTTATGGATATCTGAGGAGGGCCGGTAGTGCCGCTTGCGCGCGAACTGGACATAACAGTTGGATTTCAGATCCTCCTATTTAAGGGACCCACCTTCTTCCTCACCACTAAAATTTTGATCTCTTATACTCTCTCCTCCATTGGAGATATCCCCATGTCCCTCCTACGATTCTTGCATCTTTGGAGGGATTTTAGAGAGATCTTAATCTACAACCTCACCAAACCAAATCACTTCTTTGTGAAGGAATTCTTGGGATATAGATCGTTGGAGAATTCGGTGTTCTCTGCTTGTGTTGTTTCTCTCTTATTCCCCCAATATATTTTGTAGCTTTGGTGGAATTTGGGAGCAAAGGACTTGCCTTTTCATTTGGTCCATACATTTGAGTTCTCTATGGAGATTCGGGGAGTACAAGCTTGAGGGCTTGTTACACTTGGGTTCTTGGAACCCTAAACGGTTGTGTGGTAGCGGTGTTGTTCTCTTGGGGCCTCCAATTGAGTTGTAGAGATCTCTCAAGCTAGAGGCCCTGGTGGTGATTCTTGGGAACCTCCAATTCTGAGTTGTGAAGATTACCTCAATCTTTTACGGGTTCGGTGACCGACCTCAAGTTTCCCATAGTTGATCGAGTGTCCACCTTTTGTGGTGTGCACTGGGAAGAATAAGGCGAGCCATTTGTAGCGTCGGTGAATAGTATGCCTCCGCATCTTGGGGTGAGGCCTTGTGTGGCGTTGGGTGAACATCGAGCCACTACACCTCACGGTGAGCTATTTGTGGCGTTCGGGGAGAATTACGCGACCGCACCCCCCAACAGAGATGTAGCTTCTTTGGAAGTGAACTTCGGGATAAAATCATCGTCTCTGTGTCCGTCAGTTATCTTTATACCCGAATCCTTTACTTATGCAATTTAAATTATGATAGTCATCGTATTTGAAGTAATCTATCTTGCTATCACCTTGTTCCTTATCTTGCATATCATAGGTTGTTGATGCACTTAGTTGAACCTAGTGAATTTAGGTTTTGTTCTTGATAAATTAAACACTAGTTTTTTCCATATTTGTTAGAGCCTAAACCATGGTTACTTTAAACGCCTATTAACCCCCTCTAGGCGACATATCTATCCTTTCAAATATGCCGACGGTCTCCGACCACTAGTCGGAGAAAGTTCACGTCCGAGAATGGAGATCTAGGGAGGATTATAGTAGAAAATGAGCTAAGACGTTGAAATAAATATTTTTCCCTTAGTTTCTATGGGCCAGCTAAGCTTACACCGGTTATGCATCCAACTTAAGATTGTCGAATCATTTGGCATTTTGGATGTCTCATTGGGTCTCTTCGATTCACAGGATACCAAAATCGCGGGTAAAAGAAGGGTATACAATATTGAATGTTGTTAGAGTATTGTACTGATATGGTTATTATAATAGTTTAGGATAGTTAGAACACTAGCCTAACTTGATTTTTACTTCAATATAATCCATATACGTCTATATATACTCACCGATGAATAATACATTCAATATATTCTGCCAATCCCTCTCTATCGTTCTACATGCTAAACCGATCTCAAACCCTAGCCGCTGACACGCTTCCGCCACGCTGCCCCCAGAGAGGTCGATCTCCATGATCTCCGCCAGCGGCTGCACAACCCGTACGCAGGGCTCGTTCGCTGATCCATGATCAGCTATCCTATAAGTCTCTTTTTCCGATCCCTTGATCGGTTTTATTTTTTGGTTACGATCTTAGATCGAATTGAGTCGCCCACCGCTGTCGTCCACTCGCGCCTCTACTCCTACTATCGGCATCGATGATCTACACCGAGCATGTGCGCTTGCCCTCTCCTCTACCGCGCATGTCCTGGCATGCTAGCGCGGCCTTACGGCAGGCTGCCGCGGACGGTTTCTACGCCTTCCTTGGAAGGCTGTCGCGCCCCCCCTCAGATCGTCTTCGTCGTCATTGTTCGGGACTTCACCGACAACGCCGCTATCGACTACAATCTACGCATCGTCCATGCCATGGCACATACGGCGCACCATCGGTCTGATCAACCTATCCCACGCCTGTCTATGCCAAGCACGCCCCGAGCACGCGCCTACCACCGATCGAGCTACGGGATGCCGCTGCATCGCTCCTACGGACCTCAGTGCCACCACCTTTGGTCAACGCTACCGGCTCTTTGTGGGTACGTCGCTGGTGGTCTCCTAGACGCTGCACCGACTTGCGCCTTGCAGCTATGCCTCCCCCTCTGGTCATAGCGTCGCTACACACAGTTTACTTCGCCGTCCCCCCGCACCGACGTCCTCGGTTTCCACTGCACCATCTCATACGGGACAGATCACCGCCATCTACGCATGGTCTTCTTCACGTTGTCGGGTTCTTCCTCGCCGACTTTGAGCACTGCCGCCGCACTTCACAAGGTAACCTACAGGGCGACATGTCGCTATCGTAGGTCTCACCGACTACCCCATCGCCACTCTAGGCATCCAGCATGACCACCCCAGGTCGCTATTGTTTTCGCCGCCCTCTACGTCTTCGTCCAGTACAACTTTGCCGCCAGCATCATCGCCTCGTCCCCGACTACACCACCCGCTCCTCTACTCTGACAACCGAGGACAGCATCAGCATCTCTCCCTTCGCCGCTCTACGCTCGCAACCGTCCTGGAGGCCTCCTCTGCTAGTCTCTCTAACATGTTGACAAGTTCATGGTGGTCCCTACCCCTCGCACGCCTAGTACTGGCAACACTGGGAGTGCCTTCGTCCCCGACGCGTTCTTGAGTCTGGTAAGCTTGGATCGGCACCTCGTCTTCATCGACTTCAACATGGTCTTCTTCGGCATCGCCCCCTTCTCTACGACTGTCTCGACCGCGTCACCGACGAGTTCTTCTTTGCATACTCAGTTCCGTCAAAACTGGAGTGTGCGTTTGTCCCCGACATGCGCCTAGTTCTGGCAAAACTATGGTTGCACCTCGTCCTCGACGGCTCGAACTGCATCGAACCTCGACAAGCCTCCGCGGAACCTCGGCAAGCCTCCTCTACAAGCCTCCGCGGACCCTCGACGCGTCTCCATCATCATCACCACGGCGCCCTCTTCGCGCCTGCGGCTTCACGTGCAGCTACCTCGACACCGGCATCCCCGACCACGGCGACCCCTCGCTTGGCTACCTCGACCATGGCACGGCCCCATGCTCTCTGCTCCCTCAACATCGGCACAAGGGCTATCACCTCGCTTGAGCATCTCACCAGCTTCCTCTACAGTCCAAGCTACCGCGACGCGACACCGTCCATGATGTTCCCGTTTGGACTGCCGGGATATCAGCCTACTGGATTCTACGTTGGTTTATCGCCAGTCTAACTGGCTGCGACGTTCAAGTTGTTCGCGACACTACTGCTCGACTGCAGTGGGTTATTAGAGTATTATACGGACACAGTTATTATGATAGTTTAGGATGGTTAAGAACTCTAGCCTAACTTGACTTATACTCCAAAATAATCTCATGTACGTCTATATATACTTGTCCAGGAGGCTCAATAATACATCCAACATATTTCGCCAATCTCTATCTATCGTTCTACAAATGTTAAATGTTTGATTATTTTTGTTTGAACCCAAGTTAGTTGGAAAGTATTATATGAGAGTCTTTACATTACAAAACATAATTGGACGAAAAATTACCCATGGACTAGGGTGCAAAGATATCTATAGATAAGATGTCATCTCACCGAATTTATGACCAAACGATTAGAAGAACTCAAACAAATGTAGTCATGTTTTTTTTTTTGAACACTCCATGAGTCAAAGACCAGTGAGACACGAGGAAGTAGCCCGGTGGTTCCATGGCAAGGATCACCACCCTAGGGTATAGAGGTAACACCACCCAATGGTAAATTGCATCACAACGACCTTCATCCATTCAATCAAACGCAAAATTTACTAACTTTAACCACCTTTCGTCCATGTAAAGGGACAACAGAATTAGGGATATACCCAACCAGTGTGGTTGTGGATATTCTCAAACCACCATAGTTTCTCTTTGTAATTTTCATGTTGCTAGTAGATTGTTTTATTGCTCACATCTACCATAGAACAAAAGACTACAAATTATAAGTTAAATCTTACACAGCGGTCCAGTGGCATTACATCCATTTCAACATAAAACTCGCAAATAAGCTAAGACGACGGAAGTTGACAAAAACTTGAGTACTTCTTCCGTCCCAAAATAGATGTTTTAGATTTATCAAAATTTCGATGAATCTATATACTAAATAGTGTCTAGATTCATCCAAATTTTAACAAATCTGAGACATCTATTTTAAGACGGAGTGAGTACAATTTTACGGAGCTTATTTTCCTCACAGTTAAGGTGCATTTCTGCACAAGTTTCAACAAAAAGAAATGGTCGCATGTAATTTAATTTTTTTGGCGCGTAATTTAAAATTGATGTAACCTTTAGGCATCCGCGTGTGTTATCTAGGGCATCTTCCATATTCAAAGGATAAAAAACCATAGAAAAATTTAAAAGAACACAATGCTGAATTGTCGTGTCAATTCCAAAACTAGATGACTGTGTTGGAAGCAAAGTCAGTGAGACATCATTATCTTTTTTCTAATAAAGAGTATATATTAACATCGTCCAGATACCAATTAGACCTAGCCTCCGTAACAACGCATTACAATACGGATTACCGCGCAATACGGGTTACACAGCCAAAAAAAGAAAAATTACAAAAATAAAAAAGGAAGAGAAATTACAAAAAAAAAGCCTCGCTACAATGATCTATTCCTTGTAAGAGTAGCACTAACACCACTAGGACATCACAAAAGTCCAGTTTCTCCAAAAGTGACGCCTCCAAGAAAGTCCTCGCTCTTGCCTTTAACAAGATCATTATCAAGCACAACCAATTAAGGCCAGACCTTGGATTTTCAACCTGAAAGGCAAGACTTTGAACTTCTTTTGTGCAGTCGCCCCAACTTTCAAGCCGCTCCTCCAAGTCATGAATCAACAAACCAATTCCTCACCGTAACAAAGATTTGAACCACCATTTCTAGTCCTCAGATCTCAGCTTCCATGACCTTCTCCGCTAGCACCATGGAACGAGAGCATGCCCATGATACTAACAGCCAGCAGAGCTTCGAAGCGCTCCCTCTGAAACCAAACCATGAGAGTAAAACACAGGTGCGCGTGACCAAAACTTACCTGGTCTAGCAATCTCCAAGCATGAGTCTCCTAGTGGAGTTCGTCGACGGAGACTTCCAAAACATGCCACAGCAGCCAGATCGATGGGGGCAGGCATCCGGCAGATCAACATGTTGACACAAGTTGGAATCCTAGGACCTCCACCTTTATTCATGCCGAGCTAGTAGCCCCACGCCACCCGCCGGCAGCCTATTAGATCCACGGCCCCGAACCCCACCAGTGGAGGCCGTTCAAGGAAGGAGACGGCAGAAACATGGACGATCTTCCCTCAGATCGGGCCGAAGAAACCACGCAACAAAGAGGGGATGAGAAGGTGACATGGTTATACCTTACGGGTACACGACATTAGCATACCTGGTCCAGTCCAAGGAAGGCTCACAAGAATATACGCGACCCATGAAGATTTTTGGGTGCCCCAAGCCCATGACGTCTTTGGATCCTTGGAGAGCAAGACTAGAGCAGATAGAATATTCAAAGGGGAAAACCCTAAACCTGTAACCGACTTGATCTATGCCCGGGACCTGCCTACCTCTATATAAAGGCTAGGAGGGCACAGCGAGGAGGACATCTCTCTCTCTCTCTCTCTCTCTCTCTCTCTCTCTCTCTCTCTCTCTCTCTCTCATACCACCGCATACACACCTCCATGCCAGATTGCATCTACGCACCCCTGTAACTTTCGGTTCCGCCATAATCAAGAGCAGACAAGCAGGAGTAGGGTTTTCCCTCCCGGGGCCTGAACCTTGGTAAATCTCGTGTCCCCTGGTTGATTGTCTGTTAACCGTTCTGCGATCTCCAGCACCCCCATCTTCACCAAAACCCAAGCTCATAACAATGGGCATTGAAGAGATTAAACCTCGTCAATTGGCGCCGTCTGTGGGAACTGGGGGTGCTGATTGTGCGATCGTGACGGTCCCGACCAAAGCGATCTACAACTCCTCGGCAACGGAGAGCCATCTCCTCTTCGGCGCTTTCGACTTCACCGCCCACTCGCCAGCCACCCTGAGGGACTTCGAGCCCGTAGGCGACAGGCTCAAAATCCTGTTCGGGAGATTCTGCTTCCAGGTGGGTCAGACCGGCACTCTCCGCCTCCCAGAGCGGGTGCCTCTGCCATCGATCAGGCCCGCCTCGTGGGCCCCTCATCTCGTGCTACGCACGTCAACTTTGGAAGATGGGTCATACGACAGCAGTAGCAGCTGCAACTCAGATCTGTGTGATCCCCCGTCGGATGAAGGGACCTACGGTTTCGGATCCGAAAGCTGCGGCAGCAGCGATCCAACCTACGGACGCTACCAATGCATCGCAGTCATCCAAAGCGACGTTGAGCAACCACCAGAGTCGGGTGCACACGCATCGCCGCACAACCCACAGGGTAGAAACTGCAAAAACAGGAGGCAGCCATCCCCCAGCCCAACGTGGACGATCTTGACGCCAATCGAGTAATCCACCTCAGCAAGGAAGGATAGAACCAAGCACGCGAAGCCGTGGCGGGCAACAAGATCCTGCATGTGGGTGCCGCACGGGACCTACTGACGGCATACCACCTACTCCTCATCGATGAGCACAAAAAGCAGGTGAAGATGCAAGAGGTACTCGACAAACGCAAGCAAGCGGCCTCGAAGTCTAGCGTGCGACGAGCTGCGCTCTCCGCCGTTGGTGGCTCCATATCGCATGGCAACAACGCCAACAAGCATCGTTCTCGCGTAGAGAACATGGACCCCGCTGCACGACGCGAGGTGACCCGAACCCTCAACACGTCCTTTATGGAGATAGACGCCAACGGCAACATCATACTGAAGACGCCACAAGTTGCGATCATGGCAGCCACCACATACCTTGCGTCCCATCCACCTCTGGTGGGGGACCCGAAGAGGGCCATGCACAATTCTGCACCAGCCGGACTCAGACTCGTTGGAGCTGCGCTCCATGGGGAACCTCCTGCGGAGCCAAAAAAGAAGGCTGCGGTCAGGTTCAACCGCAGCCCCACACCCTCATCCGACGAGGAGGAACACGACCTACCTCGATGACACAAGAGCTCACGACATTGCAGCCGCGACTACGACGCTCGAAGCGAACTCACTCAACGCAAGATCGACAAGGCACGCACCAAGCGCGTGTGCTCATCCGAATCCGAAGAGGATGACGATGAAGGAGAACTTTGTGGGGCTCGATGCTTCAGCAGATCTGTTCGACGGACACGGATGCCGAGGAACTTCAAGCTTCCCTCGGACACTCCGAAGTTTGATGGCACGCAGGACCCTAAGGCGTGGCTCAGCGACCACCTGTCGTCCGTCAAGCTACACGACGGCAACAAAAACACCGCCTTGCAATGCCTTCAGCTGCAGTTGACAGGCGCAGCCCGGATCTGGCTCAGCAGCCTATCCTCGGGATCCATCCGAATCTGGGAGGAACTGGCATATAGTTTCATCCGAAACTTCAAGGGTACCAGCAAGAGGCCAGCCTCGATCGAAGAGCTGCAGGCCTGCACCCAACGAATGGGCGAATCCATTCGCTCGTACATACTAAGATGGTCCAACATCAAGAACTCCGCGACACACATCTCTGAGGAGAGAATAATCGACGCCTTCAAAGATGGTGTCAAACGCCAGGACTTCAAGGAAGAACTTGGGCGCGTCAAGCCCAAGACACTCGACCACCTCATGGACATCGCCAATAGGTGGGCAGATGGCGAGGACTTTGTCCACCGAGCACATTCGGAGAAGGAAGATGACTACGGCCGCCGACTTGAGCGTCGTAGCAAGCGAAGATCGTGCATCTACGACGATCGCGACGGACCCGACATGGTCGCGGCTAGCTACGCCGACCGCCGCAACGAAAGCAACCGCAGCAGCGGCGGATACCGTGGAAACAACTTCCACAATGGAGGACGCCCAACGCAAACGTGGCAACGCCGCGGCCGCGATGACGAGCCCTCAGCATACGACAAATTGTTCGGCCCATGCACCATCCACTTCTACATCGACAAGCAGGATGGCAAAAAGAAGGCCAGCCACATGCTCAAAGACTGCCGCGAGTTCCAGAAACTCAGCGAGAGCCTGTCCCAGATCAGACAGCAAGCCCCGAACCCCGGGTACGGGCACGCACCCGCACCAGGTAACATCACCCACGGAGCTCCTCCACCACCACCCGTGGTACATTCGAATCACCCGATCGCACTCATGCAGAACAACGGCGGAAACGGGTACCCTGCGCCGAAAGGGTCATTGATGATCCAAAAGGGGCGCCCAACAAATAGGGTGCAATAGAAGATCACCCGCCAGGTCAGCTTGGCTGTGACCGCTCCACCCGCCATCCCTGAGTACCTCAGCGGTTCGGAGTCCTGCATCACATTCAGCCGTTCGGATCACCCCCGCCAGATCCCTCGCCCAGGTCATGCTGCCCTGGTGCTCGAGGCGTAGATCAGAGGGTTCGAGATGAGTCGTGTCTTCATGGACGGAGGCAGCAGCATCAACCTGATGTTCGCTAGCACCTTAGCAGCAATGCGGATCCCGCTGTGCAGCCTGGAACAATCCGACACAACGTTCCACGACATCATCCCAGGGAAGGGCATATTCCCCCTGGGAAAGATATGGCTCTAAGTCATCTTCGGCAAGCCCGACAACTTTCGATGCGAGCGACTCGAGTTCGAAGTGGTGGATTGGCCATCACAATACCACGCCATCCTCGGGCGCGTGGTATTCGCAAGGTTCCTGGCAGTACCGCACTATGCGTACCTGCTACTCAAGATGCCAGGACCTAGGGGCGTCATCACAGTCCACGGGAGCTTCACCCGGTCGGATCACTGCGACAGGGACTTCAACAGAATCTCCCAGTCATTCGGCATGCAGGAGGAGCTCATAAGGCTCCGAGAGGTGACATACAACGGGGCACCCCTAGTCTCGAGGCAAAACGCACCCGACATGTCGTCAACTCAATAGTCAACACGAAGAAGGTGCAGGTCCACCCGACAGACGCCTCCAAGACGGCGCTGATCGCCAACGACCTCAGCCCCGCATAGGAAAGCGCGGTCATCGAATTCCTCCGTGAGCGCTGGGAAATCTTTGCCTGGTGTCCTACGGACATGCCAGGAGTTCCCAGGGAATTCGCCGAGCATGCACTCAATGTGTTCCTAGCTGCCAAGCCCGTAAAACAGTCCATCCGACGAGTCCGAGCCACGGGCCGAAGCCATTGGATTCAAAGTCAACAGACTGCTCGACGCTGATTTCATAGTAATCAAAACAAGGGAGGCTAAGACACTGATCGACAAACTCCACGAGACGTTTGACAACCTTGATCGCTACAAGATCAAGCTAAACCCAGAAAAGTGCTCATTCGGCCTCTACTGCTATACATAGCAGCTACACACCAGGTGGTAAGCACCGTGCTCGTGGTCGAACGACCCGAAGATGGCAAGACTCATGGGGTCCAACGCCCTATCTATTACCTGAGCGAGGTATTGACGCCAAAAAAATAGAGGTGCCCTCACTACGAGAAACTCGTCTACGGCGTGTTCATGAAGGATCATCGGCTGAGTCACTATTCCAGGAGCATCAGGTGATGGTTGTCAACGAGCCACCCCTGAATAGCATCCTGAACAACCCGGAGGCCACAGGACACGTGGACCTATGGGGCATCGAGTTGTCCCCTCTAGACATAGTCTATGAGAAACGTCATGCGATCAAGTCGCAGGTCCTACCGGACTTCCTCGTCCACTGGATGGAGATGCAGTTGCCGTACACCCCAGACATGACACAGTCATGGACGATGCACTTTGATGGCTCCAAACATGAGGCCGGAGCAGGATCCGGGGTCATACTGACATCCCCGCAGGGCGACAAGATGAAGTACGTCCTCCGGATGAAATTTTGAGCTTCCAACAACGAAGCCGAATACGAGGCCATCATCCATGGCATGAGGATGGCCAAGATCTGTAGCGCAACGCGCCTGGTCATCTACGGTGACTCGAACCTCGTCGTCCAGCAGACGATGAACGAGTGCGACGCACACGCCGCCAACATGATCGTGTATCGCGCGCTCTACAACTCACTCGAAGGAGACTTTGAAGGCTGTGAGCTTCGGCATGTTGGAAGAGAAAGCAACGAGGAAGCCGACAGACTCGCCAACATCGGCTCCACCTGTGCACGGGTGCCACCAGGTGTGTTCCTTGAACAGATCTGGGTGCCATCCATCAAAAGGAAATTCCCTAAGGGATCACCCGAAGAGGCAGAGCACTCGGGGGCTACGCTACCCGAAGGACATGAAGGACCCGAAAAGCTCGACACAGAGGTCACGGTGGTCAACCTGATGCAGGTCATGGCAATCAAAGAAACACGGACACAGTCGTACCTGCGGTACCTGATAAACAGGGAACTACCTGATGACCTGACAGATGCCCGGCGCATATCTCTCCGGTCCAAGGCCTTCACCATCATCAATGGTGAGTTGTACAAGCGCAGCATTTCGGGTGTGCTCCAAAGGTGCGTCACCATCGGTGACAACAAAACCATCCTCCAAGACATCCACAAGGGCATCTGCGGCCATCACGCGGGCATCCGCGCTCTCGTCGCCAAAGCTCTACGAGCTGGGTTCTACTGGCCAACGGCCATGAACGACGCCAAAGACATCGCCCGAAGGTGCAACGGGTGCCAGAGGTTCTCAGACAAACCACACGCACCAGTATCGGAGCTCAGGACCATACCCTTGGCCTGGCCCTTCGCCAAATGGGGCCTCTATATGATCGGCAAACTGCCCAAGTCCTCGAAAGGAGGACACGTCTACCTCCTGGTCGCAGTCAACAAGTTCACCAAGTGGATCGAGGCCATGCCCGTTACCAACCAAAAGGGTAAAACAGCCATGAAGTTCTTCCAATCCATAGTCTACAGGTTCGGTGTGCCGCACAACATCATCACCGACAACGGGTCAAACTTCATCTTCAAATAACTTCAGGACTTCTGCGAAGGCCTCGGGATTAACATATCATACGCCTCCGTGGTGCACCCGCAAACCAACGGGCTGGTCGAAAAAGCCAATGGCCTCGTCGGCGGCGGCATCAAGAAGTGCCTACTGAGCCCACTCGAGCGGCTTGCGGGATCATGGGTAGAAGAGCTACCCTCCGTCCTCTGGAGCTTGCGCACAACGCTAAACAGCTCAACTGGCTACACGCCTTTCTTCATGGTGCACGGAGCCAAAGCCGTGTTGCCTGCAGAAGTACGCCATAAGGCCCCACGGGTCGTCGCCTACAGCAAAGCCGAATCAACGTCCGCACTCAAAGACACCGTCGACACACTCGATGAGGCACGCGATATCGCCACGGCTTGATCGGCGGTCTACTAGCAGAGCCTCCGCAACTATCACAGCCGTCGGCTGCGACCAAGGTCCTTTGTCGAAGGAGACCTCATCTTACGACTCAAGCAAGAGCAGCCGAAAAAGCTCGAGTCACCCTGGGAAGGACCACATGTCATCACCGAAGTCATCCCAGGTGGCGCCTACCGTCGCAAGCACGTGGAGTCTGGAGTCGCATACTCCACCCCATGGAACGTCGCACAATTGCGACGCTTCTACCCCTAGCTATCCCCCTTTACTTTCAATAAGGCTATTCAACCAAGGCTACTCATCCGAACAATGTACCTCCTCATTATGATATTAATAAAGCTAAGTGTCTCGCCCGAAAATTTATCTTTTACTCACATTTCTTTATGCTACAACGCACTCGGGGGCTCCCTCTCACCTCACGACCTCGTCGACTGAGGATAACGCGTGTACCACTACTAGGAAAATGGCTATAGGTAATCAGCACATCCGTGGCTTACATGGTTGAAGTGACCCACGGCTAAAACAGGCGTGGCTCACCTGTGGGCAGTGCCCTACTAGTAACTAGAACAATTGTGGCGCACATGGTCATAGTGCGCCACATATATGTGTGGGCCAGGGCCCTGCTGGCCGCATGCCAAATACCCGTAGCGAACATAGAGGGGGTGCGCTACGCTTGTTTGTGTTAGCCGTGGCGCACATGGAGGGGGTGCGCTACGCCTAAGCGCGTGCACCTCTGCTCTATAAACGGGCAGACACATCCGTGGCGCACTCTGGCATGTGCGCCACGGTTGTAATTATTCCCTGTGGCGCACTGGGGCCACGTGCGCCACAGATGTGTCGACCCTTTTTTTGGCAGCTCCACTTTGTGCACATGTGTGATTATCCACCACCCCACACTTCACTTTCCCCTTCTTCTTCCTCCTTAGATCTAGTCGGGATCCTTCTCCTTCCCACCTCAATTTCTCCACTCATTCACCATTTTTAGCATGTAGAACTTGCCTTGGATGTTATGTACGTAATAGAGGAAGCTCTCCGGTCTCTCATCTCCTTTCTCCGGTCTCGCACGCACCTCTCCTTTCCATCTTCTCGTGATCGTTCTCTCATCTCGGTAAGTTGTCCATGTAAGGATGCTCATATGTATGTAGATGATCGATGCTCATGATGTGTGTATGTGAGGATCGATGGTCATGTGTGTGTATATGGAGAGTATCGATGATGCTCATGCATGTGTGTATGGAGAGGATAATGATATGTTCATGTGTGTGTATGGATCGGTCTCTCTCTCTTGTGTTTGTGTGAACAAGTTGCCATTTGTTTTGCCAAAATGTTGATTCATTTCCATTTTGGCAAGACTTTGGCATTTCGCAAAGGTCCTAATTTTAGGATAGGTCATGCCGAAATTTTCTATCGACCATTGCATGCATGCATTGATTATGTGGTTCTAATAGACTTCTAATTGTACAGTGTACACAGTGTAGGCAAAAATGGTGCTCATAATGAGTGAAGACATTGTGGCTAGATTTTTGAAATGTGCGACGGCCGACATGATACGAAATAACAAGACGGAGATAAGATGTCCGTGCAGAAGATGCAAACTCAACTGGGTGATCGACCCAGATTCCGGGAATCTGCAAGCGCACCTGCTCTGCAATGGTTTCATGGATGGATACACTCATTGGATAAGCGATGACGAAGACGATGGAGACGGTGAAGGTGGGAAACATGATGATGATCATCATCACGGCGAGAACGGGTGAGATGATGAAGAGTCTCCTGGAGATGGTGAAGGTGCGGAAGTAGACTGGGATGATGATGATCTAGATGCCGGAGGAGCAGACGATGATGGAACAACGTCAGGCTGGGTGCGGGACCCTTATGTGCAAGAGCTGCTTCTCAAGCAGACGAGTAACGCCAGGGCTGCTGTTAGAGAGAAAGCCAAGCTTGCGCAACTTGAGAAAGACGTGGTTACTCCATTGTATGAAGGATGCAGGCCAGATGATACCCGGTTGAATGTAACGCTCAAGGCTATGGAGATGAAGGCAAAACACAAATTGAGCGACGCAAGCTTTGACGATATGATGGCATTCTGGCACGATCGTCTCCCGGAGGGAAACACATGTCCAACTAGTATCGAGGACGCCAAGAAAATCGTCTGTCCTATCGATCTACCGCACGTTAGATATCACGTATGCATCAACGATTGCATCATTTATCGGGGCGAGGACGTGGAGAAAACCACATGTCCGGTGTGCGGCGTGAGTCGATACAAGAAAGGGAAGAAAGCACCTCGAAAAGTGGTATGGTACTTTCCTATCACTCCTCGTCTACAACGCTATTTCGTGGACCCTAAGGAAGCGAAGCTCATGCGATGGCATGCGGAAAGGAAGAAGCCAGGAGATGACGATGATGACCTCGAAAAGGATGAGCTGCTGACGCACCCTTCAGATGCTAGCCAGTGGAAAGCATTAGACCTCGAATTCCCAGAATTTGGTGGAGATTCGAGGAAAATCAGGCTTGGTGCGAGCACCGATGGACTCAATCCGTTCAGTAGCCAGAGCAGTATGCCCAGCACTTGGCCTGTGTTTGTATGGATGTACAACCTCCCTCCATGGTTGTGCATGAAGAAGAAGTACATACAAATGAGTATGCTAATTCAAGGGTCGAAACAACCTGGTACCGACATCAATCTGTATCTCGGGCTGTTTAAAGAGGAGCTAGCCACGTTATGGGAATCTGGAACCAATACTTACGATGCCGTCGCACAAGATTATTTCACTATGAGAGCCGCGTTGGTCACTACGGTGCAAGACTATCCAGGTTGCGGGTATATCTCGGGGCAGGTTATCCAAGGATTCTGCGCATGCGTTAGGTGTATGGATAACACAAGCTATCTCCAACTAGAGAAAGATCCAGGGTCTTCGAAAATCGTGTTCATGGCGCGCAGACTTTGATCGAGCAAACCTCGTCGCGCTACAGCATTTAGAACTGGTCAATCCTTGGGTATAGAAGCACAAAAGGTTAATCGAGAAGAAGTACAGTGACCGAGGCATACAGAGGACGCAGGGAGAAATAATCAAAGAGCACAATTCAGATTTCACGCGTTGGTTTAGGTTGACGCTCCTTGATAATCCCCCGCGATCGCATTATTCTGACACGAAAAAGATCATATTCACCTTGTCGCAGGGACCGATGCAAAACTTGGTGACCTATCAGGAGTATGATATCAACAGCTACACATTCTACACGGAGGAAAAGGACAAGTGTGATTATCAGAACTCAGGCGTAACGTCGGAATTCTACACCGATGACAACGTGAAGGAAAGATTCTACGGAAGAATCGAGGAGATTTGGGAGCTCGACTACTGTGAAGAAAAGTTGCCGATGTTTCGTGTCAGATGGGCAAAGAGCTTCGAAAGAGAAGACCGGTATTTCACAACCATGGTTATACCCGAAGCAGCCAAATCCAAGGCCGCCGGTGCGAACGTGGCCGCAAAAAATGAACCGTGCGTAATGGCTACCAAAGTGGACCAATGTTTTTTATTACCGACCCGACAAAGCCTAGCCGTGTTGTCATGAGGAGAGGAAAAAGAAACATCATCGGAATGGATGGAGTCGCCAACGAGCAAGACTTCGACCAGTACGGCGATCCAAAGATTGAAGATGATGACGACTACGATGCATCAACATACATCACAAGAAGAAAAAGGACAACCCTACCCAAAAAAGGTATCCCGTTCAAAAGAAGAAACATTAAAGTGTCGGGGCTAAATTATTCAACCGCGAAAAAGAAGGGAAAAAAGATTGTAAAACGCTAGCTCAAAAAATATTGTAAAACACATGGTCGAAAAAGATTGTAATATTGATGGACAAATTATTATGACTTATTTGTATCATGGAAAAATTATTATGACATATTTTGAATTATATTTGTACCACTTTTATGACATATATTATCACCTTTGGGCATTTTTGGAATATTTAAAAGTATTTTAAAAACAAAACAAAACTTTTATGGCATATATCACCACTTTTGGGTATTTTTTGGAATATTTAAAAATATTTTTAAAATAAAAAAGGTGGGCACCAGGATTCGAACATGGGTGCTCACAGGATTATAGAATAGAGCAGTGGTTAGAACTAGTGGGATAAGGCATGCTAGTGGTAATTATGGGGTTGGCAGCCCTCTTATCTGACTAGTCCTACCCACTTAGGCGTAGCGCACCCTGGCCAAGTGCGCTACGGTTATCCGTAGCGCACTTGGCCAGGGTGTGCTACACCTAAGTGGGAAGGACCGTGAGCCACGCCCTCCCCATCATCCTTAGACACAGATCGTCTAAGTCCCTCCCCGCATCGTCCCCATCCCCATTGACGCGCCGCCGCCGCATCCCAGGAGGAGGAGGCCGCCACGCCAGGAGGAGGAGGCCGCGACGCTAGGAGTAGGAGGAGGCCGCCTTGCTCACGCGCACATTCCGTGGAGGAGGAGGTCGGTGGCGGCGAGGTTCCTGCAGCGTCGGCTCCGCTCCTCCGGCGGCAAGGTGCTCTGCCGCTCCCTCCCCCTCGTTACCTCGTCTGCCAGCCCTCGTCGTCCTCATCTCAGAGGTGAGCGCCACCCATCCCCTCTCTCCTTCTCTCCCTCTCTCCTCGAGCAATGGTTAGGGTTAGCACCTCATGATTCAATTGGTGCCTCTGAAAGCTTCAGAACAATGGAATTGACATTTTTTCCTAATGGAATTGCAATGGTTAGGGTTTCTCTATACTAGATGGTTCTGATTTAGGTTTAGGTTTAGCAAATTTTAGCAATGTACTAGATGGTTAGGGTTTGACAGTGAGCAAATTATGTTCTTGTGCATTATGTTTGACAGTGAGCTTACAGTGATCTTCCACTGTGTTAGATAAATCTTGATGGTCGATTGGATGTTAGATAAAATTTGGCCTAACATGTTATTGTCATCATACAGTGGGCATACTGTTATCTTTCACAAGTAGATAAATGACCCATGATCTAAGACACATGTTACTGTCGAGGAAATGTAGATGCTACTGTCATAAAATTTGGCCAAATTGAAGACACATGTTACTGTCATAAAATTTAAGACACATGTTATTGTCATAAAATTTGGCCAAATTTTATCTATAGTGTGACTTATCTGCAGATGTCATACTGTTATCTTTCACAAGAAGTCAGTGCTACTTGTGGAGGCATTTATCTAACACTAGTGATCTTCTCTGACTTCTTGTAGAACATCTGCAGATGTTACTTTCATCATAAAGTGGGCACAACTAGTTGGTCTGCATTTTACTTGTGCATTTGAATTGGTTAGATTCTGTGCAGAACATGTTGCTAAATTCATTGTAGTTGATTTGTTTAGGCTGCAGTAGGTTAGCTTGTAAGATTTATTTGTTCTAGTTGTAGTTAGCAGTAGCTTGCAATATACCTGGCAGTAGGTTAGCTTGTAGGTAGCAGTAGGTTAGCTTGAATTTGCTGTAGTAGGTTAGAAGTAGTAGGTTAGCAGTAGGTTAGTAATAAATGTAGTAGTAGTTGCTGTAGTAGGTAGATTTTATGCTTGCCATACTTCTGTAGTGCATCAGCTCCAATGAATAGTTCTTATATGTAGTTAATGTAGTTGGTTTTTTAAATGTGCTAATAGTTAGTGCTAGTTTTCAATTTTTAAATGTGTTCTTAATTAAATATGTGGCTGCTTTCATTGTTGCCATTTACTTTCCAGTAATTGAATAATTGGCTGCTTTCATATAGTAACTTTCCAGTAGCAGAGTGCTGGCTATGCTGGTAATGAGCTTGCCATTTATTTTTATATACCTGGTAATGTGGTGGTAATGTGTTGTGCCGGCTGTGCTGTCTATTTATTTTTATATACCTGGTAATGATCTTGTTCTTGCTGTGCTGATAATGTACTGGCTGTGGTGGTTATGCTTGTGGTTGTATGAAGCACTTTCTTATGTCGTGTATGCAGGTTCTTGTATGAAATGAGTCCTGATTTTTGCCGGAATGTTGATTAATTTCCGTTTCGGCAGAAATCGGGCACTCCAAGTTTAAGAAAATTAGCAAAGGTCATGCCGGATTTTTTCGTGCATTTAACCAATTATTTGTTTTTGTTAGTGCAAAGATGTGTGACAATGACGAGTCTGGATGTTCTAAGCGCATCAGCGCTGAAGGAGAACTCGGACTTCCGAGTAAACAATTGACATTCTGGGAGGCGGCCCAGCGGCTAGAAGACGATGAAGAATACCATCCTTCAGAGAGCGAGGATGATGAGATGGAAGACGCGGAGGAAGAAGCCGAAGGAACAGCGGGTGATGAAACCACTGATGGCGGCGAGGGCACAGGGAGTGGTAGCAATGCTCCTAAGAAGAAGAAGAAGCCGAAGGAACGGTGCCCGAACACGGTCGGCACCGTCAGGGAGGAAATTACCGAAGTGAGCCCATCAAGGGTTCCTTTGGAGCCCACCCTTGTCGTCAAAGGGTACGGTGGGCAAGTGGCGGCGATCACCCGGACAACCATCTCGATCAACACCGAGAATCTCCGGCATAAAGATAATGGCCACTTGCGCACACTCCTCTTCGAGAAGCTGCACGCAAGATACAAGTTCCCCGCTAAGTATCAGAACACAAATTATCATGGGAACGAAGTAAAAAAATCCGCCCTCACAAAGATGAGCACCATACGCCAGCTGGAGAACCCGGATAAAGAAGAAGATCTATAAAGAAGGCAAAAGTCTCGAGGAGATCCAAGATTGACCCGCAGATCACCAAGATCGGTTACGGGAGTTCAAGGAGAGGTGTGAATCCGAAAGAGCCCTGTCCAATAGTAATCGGGAAAGGTGCTGCAGGCGATGAATATAGGTCATCACCATCTCGGATCTGGTGGATACAGAACCGCGGAGGCCAAATGGAATAAGGAGGACGAAGAGTATAGATCCAAGGGGATAGAAAACCCCTTTGCGAAATTCGAACCCGGGTAGGTTCGAAACTTCATCAGGGCCCGTTACCATGTGCACCCAAAAACCAAACAACTCACCGTGGATCCTGCGGTGAAGGAATTTGAGGAAATTGTGGTAAGTAATCTAATTACCACGGATCAACTCGATTGCATTCTAATCGATGATCTAAACGATTCACTGTTACTTCTTTTGCAGGAGGAGGAAATTGTTGCTAGTCATGGATCCCAGGGTTCCTCATCCCAGGGGCCGACGGCGGCCACCCGGTGGGATAACCCTTTTAACAGGGTGATGAACCAGGCCAATAAAATAGAGCCGGTTACGTAGAAGCCGTCGTCGGCTGGCCGTCTGGCTGGCCTCGGGGGTAAGAATTGGGTGGATCATTTTGGTCCACCGTCGAGGACGCATGTGGCGCCGTCAAGAAGGAGCGAGGAGGAAAACGGCGAGGTTCAAGAACTTAAGGAACAAGTGGCATGGATCCCGCAGATCGTCCAAGACAACCTGGCAATCACCCTCACGTCCTTCCTACCTACCTTGGTGGAGTCAATAGCGAACTGGAGTGTGGGTGGTCGAGTAGGGCCGTGCCCGATTCCAAGCATGGTCAGCAGCCACTCGAACAACGCGGCACCGACGAATCAGGCGAACTACATGTTCGTGACTCCGCCCGCTAGCACCGTGGCACCGCAAGTGTTGGTGACTCCCCCTGCCGTCACCGCGGTGCCGTACATATTGGTGGCCCCCTGCCATCATCGCGGCGGCACTGGAGCTCCAAGCACCCGGTAGGGAGAATACACCGGCGGCCAGCACCGCGCCATCAAGCAGCCCTTCCGTATCTTGCACGCCCATCGCCGTATGCGGTGCCTCGACATTAGCCGATCTCGACGCCATCACGGTAAACAAATTGCTTTACCGCCTTTCACGCGATCTATTACTCTTATGGCATCTCTGACGACGCCGTACACGTTTTCCACAGACGGATGTTCCTTGCACTCTCTTATGCTACGTGAACAACAAGCTGAGGGATGTTTCCAAGGGTACCATCGTTCAACCCATGCAGCGCACGTTCCACTCAACGCCGATGCTAGATAGCGTGCACAGGGTTAAAATTAGTCGGGTTCTAAGGGGCTGCAACGACCTGGAACCTCCCATTCAACCCCCAGGAGCGAATGAAGAAGAGTCGGCTGTCCTCAGAAGTTGCTTCGGCTTATTCTTGCAATGGCCAAAGAGCATGATCCGTTTGGGGACGACGGGGGCCATCACGCCACAGACAACAACGCCGCCTGTCGTGCCAGTGACAAGCGGTGGCAAGGCCCCCTTACCACCCTCGCCCTCATCTCCACGCGGTGGGTCGGATGATCATGTTGATGATATGCACATGGCGCAGGATCCGGACGAGGACGACGAAGACTGGAATGATCACTTCTTCAACACTCAGTTTAGCAACGAAGACCTAGCTGGTGGCCCCACAGAGAAAGCCACTATCACCAAGCGTCTGTTTGGTTCTCAGGAGACGCCTCCAGCTTGCACCTTTACAGAGCTAGCTGATACAACCAACCGGCCCTTTATTCTAAGCCCTGACACACTACATAGGGCGGCCGGTGCTCAGATTGCGGTGCATGTCCGCTCTCCATAAGGAAAAAAGGGCAGGAAAAGAAAATCTAGCAGCTTGAGCCAGCCGGTGGCGTCAACTGCGAATCCGATCAGGTTTCGGGACGGGCCACCAAGACCCGAGGGTATTATGTGGAGGATTCATGTGGCGGGTGAGCCCATGCTACCTAAGAATTTGCGAAGGCTCACCAGTTCGGAACTGCAGAATGTGCAAGACGGCGTGCTGGCGATAGAGACACGCCTTCTGGCGGAGAAAGATCCCTCGCACCCGGTATTCGTGGTTAAGGTGCCACCAGGCTTGGGCTTCGTCGACAATTCCCCTGCGGATCTATTCTTCCTGCGGTTCGACGACATCTTCAATATGTTCCACCTATACCCGCTGCACTATACCATGGTACGCCTGTTTTCTCTCAGCCTGGCCATGCAGATCGTTAGAGAGAACACACCGGGCATCGCTATAGTGGACCCCTACTACATGCATGACGGTTGCTTGGGTTCCCCCACTGAACGACGTATCGTGGCCTCGTACCTAAAAAAATCCTCGTGGCGAACAAGACAAAGGAATACATTCTCGTGCCTTACTTTCCTGAGTAAGTCGTTATTCACTCTCCATCGTCGATTGGTTTTATTAGATTATCATCATTATTTTTCCAACACATTCCATTTGAATTTTTTGCGCAGATATGAACACCGCACACTCATATCCTTATCGCCGAAGCATTCCCACGCCACGTATTTCGACTCGGGGAGTCTAGAAAAGAAGAAAAACTACGACAAGATCAAGGAAGTTCTGGATGATGCTCTCACTGGCTATGCCTCGACGCAAGGCACCACCTTCGTGCGTACGAAGGTCAAGTTTGGCAGGCATGTCTTCAACCACGTAACGGAGTTCCCCTGCGTGAAGCAGCCGGAGAACAGTAAGAAGGAAGCCTACTACGCACTCCATCACATGAGGGCGTTCCTACTTGACCAGCAGAATTCTACGCTGCCAGATCATCTCAAACAGTGGGCCGAAGCAAAGGCCAAGATCACTGATTCAGATATTAGACAAGAGATGTATCGCATCCAACAACAGTTTGGGGCAATCATCTTTCGTGATGTCATGACTTCAGGGGGATCTTCTACGGAGGAAATATCCCGAATAACCATGACATAGAAGATCGCCTAGAGATGCAGGGTGACTATAGGAAGTTCATGACGAGACAAGGCGTCATCCTGTTCCCTAAGCCGAGCCAGAAGGCTTGATGTTGGCCTAGTTGTAGTTACAAACTATAGATGACCTTTATGTGTGTGTGGACAAGTGTACATGCTACCTCTTATCTTATTAGGTTTATGAATCATCGCTTATTTATTTTTCTTCTTATTATTATATATCAATCAATGCTTGGTTTTTTTGCTTACTCTTTGGTCCTTTGCTCACTTTGGTCCTTCTTTTTTCCTTACTCTTTTTTAGAGAATAATGCTGATGATTGAAATGTCGTGGTACACTATATATGTGAATGTGCTACGACGGGATTGTGAGCCTTGTGATATGCACAAGTCCAGGTCTTATGCATCCTACTTGGCTTACAGTTCCATCATAGCATATTCCTGTGTCCAACGACCTATGTATATATATGAGGCATTCTTTTTGATTTACTTTGGTCTTTTTCGAGAATAATGCCAATGATTGAAATGTCGTGGCACAATATATATGTGAATGTGCTACGACGGGATTGTGAGCCTTGTGATATGCATAATTCCAGGTGTTGTGCATCCTACTTGGCTCACGATTCCATCGTAGCATATTCCTGTGTCCAACGACCTATGTATATATATGAGGCATTCTTTTCGAGTTACTTTGGTATTTTTTCGATAATAATGCCAATGATTGAAATGTCGTGGCACACTATATATGTGAATGTGCTACGACGGGATAGTTATCCTTGTGATATGCACAGGTCCAGCTGGTGTGCATCCTACTTCGCTAACTGTTTCGTCGTAGCATATTCCTGTGTCCAACGACCTAGCTAGTTATATATGAGGCATTCTTTTGAGTTACTTTGGTCTTTTTCGAGAATAATGTCGATGATTGAAATGTCGTGGCACACTATATATGTGAATGTGCTACGATGGGATTGTCCGCCTTGTGCTATGCACAAGTCCAGGTGTTGTGCATCCTACTTGGCGGACAGTTCCATCGTAGCATATTCCTGTGTCGAACAACCTAGTTATATATGAGGCATGCTTTTTAAGTTTGGTCTTTTTGATTTAGGAGTACTTTCTATAAGTGTATCTTCATATGCGACTTTAATTATACATGTTTTTTTCAATCACCGGTTAATTATTATTTTCAACTTGTAGATGACGTGGTACGTCGTGTACAAGGGACGGGTTCTCGGAGTCTACGATGATTGGGAAGACTGCTGGAGGCAGGTGCACCGTTTCAGCGGCAATAGCTACAAAGGATACAATACTATGGTGGAGGCGGAAGTTAGATATACGCGCTATCTAGCGGGAGTTAGGGCGAGGAACCGGATGAAGACCTACACCTTCGTCGCGGTGATCATGCTTATCTTCTTTGGTTGTTTATTCCGCGTTTGTGTCTAGCTAGTTTAGATGTCTAGGCGAGCTTTCGAGCTCTAACTTGTTCGAGACACATGTATTCGCATGTCACCAACTACTCGGTAACTTGATCGAAACAATGTATAACTTATGTATTCATGTATGAGACTTATCTATATGTATTTGTTTCAATCTTGTTTTGCGAATTGTGCATTTATATATATAACTGTATATCTTATATCTGTGTGTATATCTACCTATAATATTGTATATAATCTATATTGTATATCATCTGGCCCTAAAATTAAAAAAAAGACACATGTGGCGCACATGGCACAACTTCTGTGGCGCACAGTGTCTAATGCGCACCTGCACAGGCTAGTGGCGCACTACCACATGCGCCACAGAAGATACGTCTTGTAGCGCACCTGGACAACTATCTGTGGTGCACTGGCATATGCGCCACGCCTATCTCGGCACAACCGTGGCGCACCAGGCAGTGCGCCATGGCTAGGAGATAGCCGCAACGCAAGCCTAGTGGCGCACGGGCAGTGCGCCACGGATGGCTTTTCCACGTGCGCCACTAACTGCTGTTTTCCTAGTAGTGTACACCTGAGTAGCTGACCACGTCAGGCTAACGAAAAGGGTATGCATACAACCAAGCACCACGTGCTAACACGACGAAACTTTACAAATAAAGGGCACAACACGCCCAGTCGAAATATATACAAGTTTTACATCTATCTTTTTGACAGGAACTACCTATTCTGAAGGATCACATGCGCGCGATGCTCAAAGACATCTACAACTTCTTCGGCATACTGCCTAACAGCCACATAGTGCGGGCGCATGTCCCATAGGCCACCATATGGTCGAGGGGGCGGCCCAGCCGCCACAGCCGCAAGATCCACATCAGGGCGATGCAGCCGCACGAGGGAAAGGGCGGCCTTCACCCCCGCAACTAACTGGTGCCACACCAGCTCCCTGACGTGACGCACATCTCGAAACTTCGCCAGCAAGCCCCAGAGAGTCGATGACGCTTCATTAAGGGGAAACATGACATGCAGAATTGACGCCAGAGAAGTCTTCACCTGCCGCAGCACCCGTGACACCTGGTGGGCACGATCCTACATAGTCGCAAGGACCGTGGCACGGTCGCGATCCATCCAGAAAAAGCCACCAGCTTCCATATCTTCCCGGGTCAAGCAATTGATCCGAACATCAACGCGCTCCTTCTCCTCCGTTGGAACAAGGTTAGCACCTGCAACAATAAAAAAGTAAGATGGTCCGCCAACAGGCGCATCTGAAAATGAGTAGCAGCTCGAAGAAACTTATACTTCAGTTGTTCGGCCAACTGTCGCAGCTCCCCCATCAGATATAGCTCTCTGGCGGCACCTCGCTCTGCCTTCAACTTCCAAACGTCCGCATGGCCTCGGATCCCAAGCAAATCCTTCTCAAGACTGCGGACGCGGTCACGAAGAAAAACAAGTTGTGACGCATCATCCAAGGATGGTCGCGGCTGTGAAGCATACGAAGTATCGATGGGGTCATCACCCGAAGGTTCCTAAGGAAAATAGAAAGGATATAAACAACACACGATTAGGCAACATCTCTAAGGCTCATTATATACAACAAAAGTCCACTGCGTGGCACAGTAAGTGTTCATCAAGATATTACAACAAAGGTAGAAGGTAACTATCCTAAAACTAAAAATACAAAGTCTAAGCAACTGCATCCCGAGTGGCCTCGGAGCCAGAGCGCCTGCCCTTGACCTCCTCCTACTACTTTGCTGCATACTCCACCAGGAGGTCAATAAGTTTTGGCCCATAGTGCTTACAGCAAGCGGCGAAGAGAGCGAAGGCTACCTCGGAACCGTCGGGGGGCATTGGCATCTGGGAGGTGACCTGATGAAGATCCAGCTCCGCTCCGGACGCCATAGCCATTGTCAGCCCCATGGATGCGCAAATGCCCTTCTGCTTGCGCTTATAGGCTGCAGGCGCATCCACTGACAACGCATCCGCCAACAAGTTGACTGTTGGAATTATGCCCTAGAGGCAATAATAAAGATGTTATTATTATAATTCTTGTTCATGATAAAGTTTATATTCCATGCTAGAATTGTATTAAGCGGAAACTTTAATACTTGTGTGGTTTGTGAACAACACCGTGTCCCTAGTACGCCTCTATGGACTAGCTCATTGATCAATGATGGTTAAGGTTTCCTAACCATATACATGAGTTGTCAATTGATAATGAGATCATATCATTGGGAGAATGATATGGTGGATAGACCCAAACAAAGCAGAGCAATTAGATCGTGTCATCGTGTTCGTCTTTGCGAAGCTTTTCCTATGTCAAATATTGTATTCCTTAGACCATGAGATAATGCAACTCCCTAGTACCGGAAGAAAGCTTTGAGGTCATCAAACGTCATCCTATGAGAGGGTGATCATAAAGGTGTCTCTCAGGTGATCGGAAAGTATCATTGGGTTGTATGTATCGAGATGGAATTTGTCCCTCCCAAGTCGGAGAGATATACTTGGGCCCACTCGAATCGATATCAACACCGCTTGCAAGCATGTGGTTAAGTAGTTAATCACAAAGTGATATCGGATTACGGAGCAGTGAAGTACTAACGTGGGAGATTGAACTAGGTATGATGCACCGACGATCGAATCTCGCAAGTAAAATATCGCGAGACGAAGGAATATATATATGGATTGATTGAATCCGGCATCGTGGTTCATCCGATATGATCATCGATGAATGTGGGAGTCAATATGGGTGCCTGCACGCTGTTGATTATTGATAGAAGATCATGTGCATATTCTCGAACCCGTAGGGTCACACACTTAACGTATCTCGCTAGGATAGATTGGATAATTGTTTTATGAATTTTGTTCGAGTCTCGGATGGGATCCGGATATCACGAGGTTCGGAATGGTCCAAGAATAAGATTCATATAAGGCGGTGCAGTTTTGGAGTTGAATTGTTCGGTTAATCGGTATTGTACGAAGCTTCTAGAACCTTCGGAAGGGACCAACGTGGCCCCACCTTCCGGGAGGGGCATGGGCCTATGAGGGAGTGTCCTGGCCGCATTGGGCCAGGCACAAGGCCCCATAGGGCCCAGCCGATCTAGATAAGTTTAAACTCGTTTAAACTAGAGATAGGATTTCTAGATAAGGGAGAGTTTAAATCGTTTAAACTAGAGATAGGATTTCTAGATAAGGGGGAGTTTAAATTGTTTAAACTAGAGATAGGCTTGGAGGAGGGGCAAGGGCTGGCCGCCCCCCCTCTATATATAGAGGGGTGGTGCGCCCCCTTCCCCACTACTCCACACCTTCCTCCAAGCCCTAGCTGCCTTGCTACCTTCCTCTCTCCCTCCCGACTGTTTGTAGGCGAAGCCCTGCAGCAGAAATTCTCCACCATATACACCACGCCGTCGTGTTGTAGATCCATTCTATCTCTCCACCACACTCGCTGGCCCGAGGAAGGAGGAGACGTCGAGGTGCTGCACGTGTGCATCTCACGGAGGCACCGCCACTTGTGGTGCTAGATCGGATCGGATCGCGAGGAGGAGAAGCGAGTACGACTACATCACCCACGTTCCGACGAACGTTCCGCTCTGCGAATCTTCAAGGGTATGAAGATCTAATCCAATCTCTCTCGTTGATTGCATCTCCTAGATTAGATCTTGGCTTTCCCTCTGTTCGCATCCGTAGAAAATTTTGATTTACTATGCCGCGAAACCCTTCATTGACATCCTCAAGGGCAACACCCTTGGGAACGAGCTCCTTGTAGAAGCGCCAGAGGACCTCCTTGGCTTTGGCAAGAGAGCCAACCACAGTACTGCAGTGGTCTTCGACCGCCGCAGTAGCATCATCCAAAGCACTACCGTGCTCCAGGGCACTGCGGTTGAACTCAATGCCTGCGGCATCTAGAGAAAACGGAAAAAGTACAGTAAGAATCGAACAAAGGCACAGAGGCAAGGCAGACGAAACAGAACATACAGGCGAAATCACTCACCTGAGATAGCTTTGGCGGCAGCCATCAGCTTATCGGACACCTCCGTCTCACGCGAAGCCACGGCGGGGGCGAGATGCTCCTCGCGGTCTGTAGCTTCCTGCTGCAGGCGCTCCTTGGCCGTAGCTGCGTCTGCTAGCTCCCGCTCGAGGCGCTCCTTCGCACCAACGACATCTTTGTCCTTCTTTTCCGCTCTCCCAAGGCTCTTTTTGAGAGCATCAAGATCGCGAAGGGCAGTGTTATTCTCATCTGCAAAAAGCAACAAAGAACGTACGTGATCTCAACAAGCTAGCAAGCAGACGAAAAAATAAAGGATTTGTTGTGGATGTACCTTGAAGTTGCCGCAGGCTGGCCTCCAACGCCAGGTGCTGCTTCACCAGCTGGTTTGCACCTTGCACAAAAGGCTGCAAGAAGAAACAACTTGTCAAGTCAAGGGCTCGAGGGTTGTGCCCAAGAAACAAGCAAAAGATCAAACACATGAAAAACGCTCGGGGGCTCCCCCCGAGACATGCAACAAAGAATCAACGATCAGCAGACCATACGAAAATATGGCTCGGGGGCTCCCCCACAGCAAGAAAGAAAACACTTACATGCTCAGATGGAGATTCCGAAGGTCCGGCTGTAGTCTTCTGGGAGACGATCACCCGAGCCTCCTGGAGAGAGGGGTTCGGAGCAGCGCCCCCAGAGGTGGCCACCATTTGAGAGGGAGGAGGCGTCATCTTCGACTCCCCTACCATCTCCTGAGTGGCATCGCTAAAAGAGCCCTCAGAAGAGTGGATGCAAAGGAAAGCACCAGTCAAAAGACAAGAATACAATAAAAGAAGAAAAAGGCATTCGAAGGCACTTATGAGTCTATGTCGCTCAAGTTAAAAACAGGCAGGGCCCTCTGGCCTTTCTTCTCTTTGGTCTTCGTCTTCGCTGGCGGCTGCAGCACTACAGCCCGCACAGGAACGGTCAGGATGGGAGAGGAAGAGGCACCATCACCTCCACTGTGATGGATAAGGCACGGCGGGTCCCCAGGCGTTGGCAGAGTCGAGGCATCCGAAGATTCGCTCGAGCTCCGTGCCGCTTTCGGGTCTGCCCCTCGCTCGCCTCGGGGCCTTCCTCAGTCGGTGACTGCACCGGGGGAAGCTCGGAGACGGAGTCCACGACTTTGTTGTCCGGCGCATCTGGAAACCGTTCAGGTAGTGGAGGCACCATGCCAGTTACCTTGAACTCCTGCCAACCTTACGCGACGTCGTTCGCGAGATAGTGAGATTGAAGCGGTCCAGGCCAACCTTACGTGACGTCGTTCGCGAGACCGGCTCCGCACTTGACGTGTGGCTTGTACCACACATGCGGCTGGTGGATGTCAGTTTCTCTCACTATAGTTGTCATGGGATTAACACCGGAGTTTGGCAACCATAATATCACCGTTGTGGCTTTCCGTAGGTAAGAATCGTTCTTAGCATCTACTCCCATAATCCACGCAAAACATGCAACAACAAAGTAGAGGCGTCTAACTTGTTCTTGCAGGGAGTGTTTTCTGTGATATGGTATGGCCCAAGATGTGATGTGTATATTGTATGTGATGATCATGTTTTGTAATGTTTCACGACTTGCATGTCGATGAGTACACAACCGGCAGGAGCCATATGGTTGTCTTTATAATTGTGTATGACCTGTGAGTCAACTTCTTATACGCCATGTAATAGCTTTACTTTATCGCTAAGTAGTTAGCAATAGTTGTAGTTGCTATTCGTGGTGGAGGCAATCATGGTGGAGTGATGGAGATCATGCCGGAACGCACAAGATGGAGATCATTGCGCGAGGATTGGCTATACCATGTCACATAAAGTTATATGCATGTGATGTTTATCCCTTTATGTATCTTATTATGCTTAGATCGCGACGGTAGCATTATAAGATGATTCCTCACTTAAAAATCAAGATAAAAACTGTGTTCTCCCCAAGTATGCACCGTTGTGAAAGTTCGTCGTGTCCAAGCATCACGTGATGATCGGGTGCTATAGACTCTACGCTCACATACAACGGGTGCAAGCCAGTTTTGCACATGCGGAAATACTTGGGTCTAACTTGACGAGCCTAGCATGTACAGACATGGCCTCGGAACACAAGAACCGAAAGGTTAAGCATGAGTCATATGAATGATATGATCGACACTTCGTTGTCCACCATTGAAACCACATCTCTTCTCGTGATGATCGGATTAGGTGTGGTGAATTTGGATCATGTTCACTAAACAACTTGAGGGATGTTGAATTTAGTGGGAGTTCATCTAGTAATTTGATTAAGTTGAACTATTTATCATGAACATAGTCTAAATTGTACTTGCAAATACTGTAGATCACATGGCCAAATCCAACTTCAACTTCAAAGTTTTTGCTGAGAAGGAAAAGCTTAGAAACAATGGGTCTAATTTCACCAATTGGTTCCGCAATCTAAGAATCATTCTATCTGGCGGACAAAAGGACTATGTCCTTGGTAAAGCGTTAGGTGACCCCCTGCTACAATCGCACGTACGATGAGAAAGCATCTATCACCACGCGTAAAGATGATTATGGTGTGATTAAGAGCACCATGTTGTTTGCTATGGAACCGGAGCTTCAAAATCGTTTTGAAACCTATCCCGGGCCCTTTGAGATTCTCGAGGAGCTGAAAACCATGTTTCAGACTCAAGCCCGTTCTGAGAGATATGAGATCTCTAAGAAGTTCTTTAACTGCAAGATGGAGGAAGGGAGTTCCGTTAGTGAGCACGCCATAAAGATGTCGGGCTACACTCAACGCCTTGAGCAACTGGAATGCACGATTCCAGAGGAGCTCAAGATTGACAGGGTTCTGCAATCACTCCCTCCCAGCTACAAAAGTTTTGTAGTGACTCATAATCAGATTGGTTCCACTAATACGATCACCGAGCTCTTCGCAAAGCTGAAGGCTGCGGAAGTGGACATCAAGAAGGATAATCACGTGTTGATGGTCAACAAGCCCTCCTTTAAGAAAGGTAAGGGAGCAAATAAGCCCTTCAAGAAGGGCGGTGGCAAGCGTAATGCCCCTGCTGAGAAGAAGCTCAGGTCTGGTCCCAAGCCAGACACTGAGTGCTTCTATTGCAAGGACAAGGGTCACTGGAAGCTCAACTGTCCGAAATACTTAGCGAACAAGAAGGCTGGCACCATCAAAGGTATATTTGATATACATGTTATTGATGTTTTCCTTACTAGCCCTCGTTGTAGTGCCTGGGTATTTGATACCGGTTCAGTTGCTAATATTTGTAACTCGAAACAGGAGCTACGGAATGAGCGGACTGCGAGGATGAGGTGACGATGCGCGTTGGCAACGGATCAAGAGTTGATGTGATGGCCGTCACGCTCTCCTTAGTTTTACCTTGGATTAGTTTTAAACCTTAATAAATGTTATTATGTGCCTGCGTTGAGCATGAACATTATTTCCGGATCATGTTTATTGCAAGACGGTTATTCATTTAAATCGGAGAATAATGGTTGTTCTATTTATATGAGTAACATCTTTTATGGTCATGCACCTCTTATGAATGGTTTATTTCTTCTAAATCTCGAAAGGGATGAAACACACATCCATAACATTGAGGCTAAGAGATGCAAAGTAGATAGTGATAATACTACTTATTTGTGGCACTGTCGTCTAGGTCATATTGGTGTAAAGCGCATGAAGAAACTCCATTCTGATGGACTTTTGGAGTCTCTTGATTTTGAATCATTTTACACATGCGAACCATGCCTCATGGGCAAGATGATCAAAACCTCGTTCTCCGGTATGATGGAGCGAGCAACGGACTTGTTGGAAATCATACATACCGATGTATGCGGACCGATGAGTGTTTCGACGCGCGGTGGATATCGCTATTTTCTCACTTGTACCGATGACTTAAGTAGATATGGGTATATCTATTTAATGAAACATAAATCTGAAACGTTTGAAAAGTTCAAGGAATTTCAGAATGAAGTGGAGAACCATCGTAACAGAAAGATTAAGTTTCTACGATCCGATCGTGGAGGTGAATATTTGAGTTATGATTTTCTCACGCATCTTAAAGCAAGTGGAATCGTTTCACAACTCACGCCACCCGGAACACCACAGCGCAATGGTGTGTGCGAGCAGGAATCGAACCCTATTAGATATGGTCCAATCAATGATGTCTCTTCTTGATTTGTTATCATTTTGGGGTTATGCATTAGAAACCGCTGCATTCACTTTAAATAGGGCTCCATCTAAATCCGTTGAGACGACACCGTATGAACTGTGGTTTGGTGCTAAACCTAAGTTGTCGTTTCTTAAAGTTTGGGGATGCGAAGCTTACGTCAAGAAGTTGATGCCGGACAAGCTCGAACCCAAAGCGGAGAAATGCGTCTTCATAGGATACCCTAAAGAAACCATTGGGTATACCTTCTATCACAGAACCGAAGGCAAAGTGTTTGTCACAAAGAACGGTTCCTTTCTTGAGAAGGAGTTTCTCTCGAAATAAGTGAGTGGGAGGAAAGTAGAGCTAGACGAGGTTATTGAACCTTCTCTTGAATTGGAGAGTAGCGCAGCACCTGAAATTGTTCCAGTGCCGCCTGCACCAACAATAGAGGAAGCTAATGACAAGGATCATGAAGCTTCGGACGATGCTGCTATTGAACGTCGCAGGTCGACAAGGTCGCGTGCCCCTCTTGAGTGGTACGACAACCCTGTCTTGACTGTCTTGTTAGTAGAAGACAGTGAACCTACGAACTATGAGGAAGCGATGATGAGCCCAGACTCTGAGAAATGGCTAGAAGCCATGAAATCCGAATTGGGATCCATGAGCGAAAACCAAGTATGGACTTTGGTGGACCCTCCTAGCGACCGAAAGGCCGTTGAGTGCAAATGGATATTCAAGAAGAAAACGGACGCGGATGGTAATGTTACCGTCTATAAAGCACGGCTTGTCGCAAAAGGTTTTCGACAAGTTCAAGGTGTTAACTACGATGAGACTTTCTCTCCCGTAGCGATGTTTAAGTCCATTCGGATTTTATTAGCAATTGCTGCATTTCATGATTATGAAATATGGCAGATGGATATCAAGACTGCTTTCCTCAATGGCAACATTGATGAAGAGTTGTATATGATGCAACCCGAAGGTTTTGTCGATCCTAAGGATGCTAGTAAAGTATGCAAACTTCAGCGTTCCATTTATGGACTGAAGCAAGCATCTCGGAGTTGGAACCTTCGTTTTGATCAAGTGATCAAGAGCTTTGGATTTGTTCCAAATTGCTACGAAGCTTGTATCTACAAGAAAGTGAGTGGGAGCTCGGTGACGTTTCTGGTACTATATGTGGATGACATATTGATTATTGGAAATGACATCAACATGCTTAACGATGTGAAGAGTTATTTGAACAAGTTTTTTCAATGAAAGACCTAGGTGAAGCTGCTTATATATTGGGCATCAAAATCTATAGAGATAGACAAAGACGCTGATAGCTTTAAGCGAGTACATACCTAGACAAAGTTCGAAAAGGTTCGAGAATGGATAAGGCAAAGAAAGGTTCTGCCTATGTTGTCGGGTAAGATATTGAGCAAGGCTCGGTGTCCACTACGGTAAATGATAGGGAAGCTATGAGCAAAGTGCCTTATGCCTCGGCCATAGGTTCCATCATGTATGCCATCTTGTGTACTAGACGGATGTGTCCAATGCTCTTAGTTTGACGAGATATCAAAGTGATCCGAGTGGAACATTGGACAGCCGTGAAGAACATCCTA
Source organism: Avena longiglumis (assembly GCA_030063025.1). NCBI lineage: Eukaryota > Viridiplantae > Streptophyta > Magnoliopsida > Poales > Poaceae > Avena > Avena longiglumis. The sequence goes on from CP125975.1 coordinate 431,692,670, forward strand.
AAGTACTGAATAGGACTAAAGAAATGTTCTTAGTCTATGGGGTGATGAACGACTTGTCGTAAAGGTTACGTCGATGCTAGTTTCGACACCGACAAGGATGATTCCAAATCTCGACGAGGATACGTTTATATTTTGAATGGAGGCTGTGAGCTGGAGAAGCTGCAAGCAAAGCGTGATCGCGGGATCTACAGATGAGCGGAATACATGGCTGCTTGAAGCGTCAAGTGAAGGAGTTTGGATCGAAACTTCATCATAGAGCTTGGCGTGGTTCCAAGTGCATTGGACCCACTGGAGATATTGTGTGACAACACTGGCGCCATAGCACTCGCTAAGGAACCAAGATATCATCCAAAGACCAAGCATATCAACCGCAAGTTTCATATAATCCGAGATTATATAGCAGATGGAGATCTGAAGATTAGCAAAGTACATACGGATCTGAATGTCGCAGATCCATTGAATAAACCTCTTCCACGTGTAAAACATGATCAACACCTCAGTGCCATGGGTGTGAGATTGTTGCCAAATGTAAACTAGATTATTGACTCTAGTGCAAGTGGGAGACTGTTGGAATTATGCCCTAGAGGCAATAATAAAGATGTTATTATTATAATTCTTGTTCATGATAAAGTTTATATTCCATGCTAGAATTGTATTAAGCGGAAACTTTAATACTTGTGTGGTTTTTGAACAACACCGTGTCCCTAGCACGCCTCTATGGACTAGCTCATTGATCAATGATGGTTAAGGTTTCCTAACCATAGACATGAGTTGTCAATTGATAATGAGATCATATCATTGGGAGAATGATATGGTGGATAGACCCAAACAAAGCAGAGCAATTAGATCGTGTCATCGTGTTCGTCTTTGCGAAGCTTTTCCTATGTCAAATATTGTATTCCTTAGACCATGAGATAATGCAACTCCCTGGTACCGGAAGAAAGCTTTGAGGTCATCAAACGTCATCCTATGAGAGGGTGATCATAAAGGTGTCTCTCAGGTGATCGGAAAGTATCAGTTGGGTTGTATGTATCGAGATGGAATTTGTCCCTCAAGTCGGAGAGATATACGGCCCACTTAATCGATATCAACACCGCTTGCAAGCATGTGGTTAAGGAGTTAATCACAAAGTGATATCGGATTACGAACGAGTAAAGTTTCTGTGAACGAGATTGAACTAGGTATGACGGTACCGACGATCGAATCTCGGGCAAGTAAAATATCGCGAGACGAAGGGAATATATATATGGGATTGATTGAATCCTGGCATCGTGGTTCATCCGATATGATCATCGATGAATGTGTGGGAGTCAATATGGGTGCCCAGACCCCGCTGTTGATTATTGATAGAAGATCATGTCTGCATATTCTCGAACCCGCAGGGTCACACACTTAACGTATCTCGACGCTAGGATAATTGGTTTATGAATTTTTGTTCGGAGTCTCGGATGGGATCCGGGATATCACGAGAGGTTCCGGAATGGTCCAGAGAATAAGATTCATATAAGGCAGTGCAGTTTTTGGAGTTCGGAATTGTTCCGGGTTAATCGGTATTGTACCGGAAGCTTCTAGAACCTTCCGGAAGGGGACCAACGTGGCCCCACCTTCCGGGAGGGGCATGGGCCTATGAGGGAGTGTCCTGGCCGCATTGGGCCAGGGGCACAAGGCCCCATAGGGCCCAGCCGATCCTAGATAAGTTTAAACTCGTTTAAACTAGAGATAGGATTTCTAGATAAGGGAGAGTTTAAATCGTTTAAACTAGAGATAGGATTTCTAGATAAGGGAGAGTTTAAATTGTTTAAACTAGAGATAGGCTTGGAGGAGGGGCAAGGGCTGGCCGCCCCCCCTCTATATATAGAGGGGTGGTGCGCCCCCTCCCCACTACTCCACACCTTCCTCCAAGCCCTAGCTGCCTTGCTACCTTCCTCTCTCCCTCCCGACTGTTTGTAGGCGAAGCCCTGCAGCAGAAATTCTCCACCATATACACCACGCCGTCGTGTTGTAGATCCAATCTATCTCTCCACCATACTCGCTGGCCCGAGGAAGGAGGAGACGTCGAGGTGCTGCACGTGTGCATCTCACGGAGGCACCGCCACTTGTGGTGCTAGATCGGATCGGATCGCGAGGAGGAGAAGCGAGTACGACTACATCACCCACGCCCGATTTAACGTTCCGCTCTGCGAATCTTCAAGGGTATGAAGATCTAATCCAATCTCTCTCGTTGATTGCATCTCCTAGATTAGATCTTGGCTTTCCCTCTGTTCGCATCCGTAGAAAATTTTGATTTACTATGCCGCGAAACCCTTCATTGACATCCTCAAGGGCAACACCCTTGGGAACGAGCTCCTTGTAGAAGCGCCAGAGGACCTCCTTGGCTTTGGCAAGAGAGCCAACCACAGTACTGCAGTGGTCTTCGACCGCCGCAGTAGCATCATCCAAAGCACTTACGTGCTCCAGGGCACTGCGGTTGAACTCAATGCCTGCGGCATCTAGAGAAAACGGAAAAAGTACAGTAAGAATCGAACAAAGGCACAGAGGCAAGGCAGACGAAACAGAACATACATGCGAAATCACTCACCTGAGATAGCTTTGGCGGCAGCCATCAGCTTATCGGACACCTCCGTCTCACGCCGGTTACCACGGGGCGAGATGCTCCTCGCGTGCAGTAGCTTCTGCTGCAGCGCCTGGCCGTAGAGCGCTCGCTAGCTCCCGCCGAGGCGCCCTTCGCACCAACGACATCTTTGTCCTTCTTTTCCGCTCTCCCAAGGCTCTTTTTGAGAGCATCAAGCTCGCGAAGGGCAGTGTTATTCTCATCTGCAAAAAGCAACAAAGAACGTACGTGATCTCAACAAGCTAGCAAGCAGACGAAAAAATAAAGGATTTGTTGTGGATGTACCTTGAAGTTGCCGCAGGCTGGCCTCCAACGCCAGGTGCTGCTTCACCAGCTGGTTTGCACCTTGCACAAAAGGCTGCAAGAAGAAACAACTTGTCAAGTCAAGGGCTCGAGGGTTGTGCCCAAGAAACAAGCAAAAGATCAAACACATGAAAAACGCTCGGGAGCTCCCCCCGAGACATGCAACAAAGAATCAACGATCAGCAGACCATACGAAAATATGGCTCGGGGGCTCCCCCACAGCAAGAAAGAAAACACTTACATGCTCAGATGGAGATTCCGAAGGTCCGGCTGTAGTCTTCTGGGAGACGATCACCCGAGCCTCCTGGAGAGAGGGGTTCGGAGCAGCGCCCCCAGAGGTGGCCACCATTTGAGAGGGAGGAGGCGTCATCTTCGACTCCCCTACCATCTCCTGAGTGGCATCGCTAAAAGAGCCCTCAGAAGAGTGGATGCAAAGGAAAGCACCAGTCAAAAGACAAGAATACAATAAAAGAAGAAAAAGGCATTCGAAGGCACTTATGAGTCTATGTCGCTCAAGTTAAAAACAGGCAGGGCCCTCTGGCCTTTCTTCTCTTTGGTCTTCGTCTTCGCTGGCGGCTGCAGCGCTATAGCCCGCACAGGAACGGTCAGGATGGGAGAGGAAGAGGCACCATCACCTCCACTGTGATGGATAAGGCACGGCGGGTCCCCAGGCGTTGGCAGAGTCGAGGCATCTGAAGATTCGCTCGAGCTCCGTGCCGCTGGGTTCGCCTCGCCGCCTCGGGCCTTCTCCGGTGGATCGCACCGGGGGAAGCTCGGAGACGGAGTCCACGACTTTGTTGTCCGGCGCATCTGGAAACCGTTCAGGTAGTGGAGGCACCATGCCAGTTACCTTGAACTCCTGCACAATGAAGACAGACTTTCAGAACCGGAAAGTACAAGAAAACGCACTCGGAAAAATCCCTACGCGCACGTCCCAGATCTACACCTGCGGAACTGGTCGAGAGGCAGTGAACGGAGGGGTCCACAACTTCCGCGGAAGGACCTCGTCAGCTTTGTATTTCAGCAGCGGTCGAAGGACTCTGTCGAGATCCCCCTTGGAGAGCTCCTCATCCGCAACTCTCATTGGGTCGCAACGGACAGAATAAAGGAACATCGGGTGCGCCCTAGCCTGGAGTGGCTGCACCCGACGTTTGAGGAAGGTGCGGATGATACCCACACCATTCACCTCCTTCTCTGGAATCACCTGGAGGTCCTGCACCCGACGGTAGAGATCCTCTATCTCCTCCACATCGCCCTCCAGGATATGGTTTTGCCAAGACCTCTTCAGCAGGATTTTCTGGGTGGAGTCGAAAGGGGCAAGGCCGAAGTCATGCTCGTCCACTATGGAATCGCGGATATAAAACCACCTCTTCCGCCAGTATTGGACGGACTTAGACATAGAAAAAGAAAATAAGAGAAAATTGGATCGAAGGGAAATGATGCAGCCACCGATCGGATAAACTCTATCAGAGCCGGACTGCCTCTTCACGGAATAGATCTTCCGGAAGAGGCCAAAGTGCGGCTCGATACCGAGCCAGCACTCGCAAAAAGTGATGAAACAGGCGATGTGGAGAAGAGAATTGGGCGAGAGATGATGGAGTTGGATGCCATAGAAAAACAACAGTCCACGGAGAAAATCGTGGACTGGGAGCGAGAGGCCCCGAAGAACAAAGGCGACAAACATGACCCGAAACCCTGCGGGTGGACGGGGAATTACCTCGTTGCCGGGGATCTTGATGGCCTCCTTGTCCTGTGGGATTAAGCCCCACTCATGAAGCTTGCGCAGGTCGCCCTCACGCGTCTCCATACGCCGCCACCCACCATCGGTGACACGAGTGGCGACGGTGCCCTTCTTGCCGCCGGTAGCAGCACTCGTGGAGGTCTTCTTCGATTTCACCATTGCAGCGCGACGACGGCGGTGGTGCGAGCGCAGGAAAGAGGAGGGAAACGATCGGAGAATTTCCAGAGCGTGGCAAGAAAAGCTCGAGAAAATGGAAGCAGTAGAAAGCAAGTGTCTGCGGTGAAAACAAACCACAATTTTTCCCCACAGTTATAAGGATAAAGACGATGAACAGAGACCGTTCATCTGGAAGCCCTAACACCAGCATCAAATCCAACCATCCACGTGTCAGCATAGCAGCGAACCGTCGCTCACACGCCGCCCACTATGCACGGAAACCGAGGAGACGTTGTAATTCTCGCCACGTCGTGCATGACCAGTCAACTCCAAGTCAGAAAATGGGACCCACGTTCGTCTAGTCACGTCACCTCTGGAGCCGCAGACGATTGAGATCACCGATCGTCGGCACTGACGTCAGCAAGTCCATACTAGCAACGGTTACAAAACTTCGGCTAAACAGCTAAAGTACTCACTCGAATCTATGACTCGAGCAACTACTCGGGGGCTACTCCTATCAGGAGCGCTGGCCGCGCACCCGAAGCATGAATAACGTACTACGCCAATGATCCATTCTTTGAGTCCTACGTTGAGTCTACGACTCCACCACTACGGACTCAGGGGCTACTCCCATCGGGAGGATTGATTCAAGCATCCGAAAAAATTGTTTCCTACGGACCTGAAGCTAACAATGGCTGAATTAAAGTCTCTGTTCGATTCTACGACTCGAACAGACACTCGGGGGCTACTCCCATAGGGAGCGCTGGTCGCGCACCCTATGAATATTTGACTGTGATCCTTTCGGATCAGAATGCAAAATCTTTTCGGCAACTTTGCCCCAACCAACGCTAAGTGAGTAACGCTCTCCTTGGCCACCCGAAACACCTCTTCGGTGATAAAATTTCGGACACTGTGTCTGTGACGCAAAGATAAGACCTACAGATACCATGTGATGGCCTGGTAACACACCTGATTGCGCTCTACTAGTAAAAATCCGTGCCAACAAGAGCGATGAAAATCCCGACGGACGCGTTGCGTACATCATTCGAAAACTACTGGGATTCGACTCCTGTAAGAACTCAACGGCCTGAGTCGAATTGCGCCAGCATCTGTTCCGGGTTCGAGTCGAGGGACTCGAATCTAAAGAAGATCGTGTTGTTTTGTCCTAAGACAGTTAACTGACCCTGATCCGTCGGGAGAGTCAAGCACATGCATCAACAATCCCTACATACTAAAATCATTCTCTAATGAACATAAACAACTGCACCCAAAAGATTGAAGAGTCCTCAGCCGAATCTATGATTCGACTGAACACTCGGGGGCTATTGACATGGTTATACCCTACGGGTACACAACATTAGCATACCTAGTCCAGCCCAAGGAAGGCCCACAATAATATACACGGCCCATGAAGATTTTCGGGTGGCCCAAGCCCATGACGTCTTTGGATCCTTGGAGAGCAAGACTAGAACATATAGAATATTCAAAGGGGAAAACCCTAAACCTGGAACCGACTCGATCTATTCCCGGGACATGCCTACCTCTATATAAAGGCTAGGAGGACATGACGAGGAGGACATCTCTCTCTCATACCACCGCATACACACCTCCACGCCAGATTGCATCTGCGCACCACTGTAACTTTCGGTTTCGTCGTAATCAAGAGCAGACAAGCAGGAGTAGGGTTTTCCCTCCGGGGGCCTGAACCTAGGTAAATATCGTGTCCCCTGGTTGCTTGTCTGTTAACCGTTCCGCGATCTCCAGCACCCCCATCTTCTCCAAAACCCAAGCTCATAACAATGGGCATTGACGAGATTAAACCTCGTCAGAAGGAGGGGATCTCCTAGGTCAATATCTAGGAATCCAAACCCTCCCAGCTCCAAGCCCCGCCGTTGGTAGTCAACGTGTCGCCAATGGATGATCTCCACCTCGACCCTAGCTAGGAGATAGCATTACCTTTCTTTTAAAAAGGTTTAAGTGGATGAGAAACTGCATATATTTGGTGCAAAGAAACACATAGAAAAAATACTCCTTTAAAACATGCAATTTCATTTTTTTGGAAAGAAGCATATATTAATATCAGATGATACCAATTACACCCAGCCCCTGCAACAACGCATTGCCCTAGCGGCCATATGGATGCACACAACCAAAAAAGAAAAGTCATGCTATATTGACTCATTCATTAAAACAACAGTACTACCACCACCAAGACAACACCAGAAGTCCATCTTCTCCAAAAAAAAGACGCCTCCAAGAAACATTGCACAAACACCGTCATTGCCCGACCAAAGATCTAGGTTTTCACCTTGAAGAAATTCCACGTTCTCAAAACAATACCTTCAACAAGGCCATTGCCGGACACAAACAATTAATGCTAAACCCTGGGTTTTCACCCTAAAAGGTAGGACCATGAACCTGTCATGTGCATTCGCCCCCACTTGCATGCCACTTCTCCAAGTCACGGGTCACTAAGCCAATTTCTCATCACCACCCAGAATCGAACCACCATTGTTAGTCCTCAGATCTCGGTCTCCATGACTTTCTCTGTCAGCACCATGGAACAATAAACATGCCCCATGATAATAACAAACAACAGAGCTTCGAAGCACACCCTCTGAAACCAAACGGTCAGATTAAAACATGGGTGCGTGATACATCCGAAACGTATCTATAATTTTTTATGTTCCATGTTTGTTTACTATCTACTTTGCTTTGCTTTGTCTAAACTTTGAGGTGTTTTTATATGTTTTCTGGAACTAACCTATTAACAAGTTGCCACAGTGCCAGTTGCTTGTTTCCTTCTATTTTTGGTTCTAGAAAGGCAGAAAATCAATATTCTCGGAACTGGACGGGATAAAAGCCAAATTCAATATTTTACCGTGGGCAACATGAAGCCAGAAGACGAGACAGAGAAGTCTCACCAAGGGGCCACACCCCTGGCCGCGTGGGTGGACCCACCCCGCGCCTAGGAGGGGTGCAGCCGCCCTGGTTGCCCCCCTGGCTCGCACCTTCACCTATAACAAGCCCCCAATGCAGAAACCCTAGACACCTGATCAAACCTCCACAAAACCTTTAGTTGTCGCTGCCACCATCGTCCCTAGATCGGGGGGGTCTGAAGTTCTTCCCGGCACCCTGTCGGAGGGGATATCATCCCAGAGCCCTTCTTCTTCATCATGCCAGCCTTCGATATGAAGCGGGAGTAGTTCCACCTTGGACTACGGGTCCATGTAGTAGCTAGATGGTTGTATCTCCTCCTTGTTCTTTCATGTATAGATCTTGTGAGCTCCGTCCATGATCAAGATCTAATCTATTTGTAATTATGCATGTTGTGTTTGCGGGGATATGATGGATATTGAGATTACTATGTCAGATTGATTATTGATTTTGTCTATTTGATTCTATCATGTCTGTGTTGTTTGTGATCTTGCATGCTCTCTGTTGTTAGTAGCTATCTTGGCCAAGTATTTTCTAGTGACTCCAAGAGGGGGTATTTATGCTCGATAGTGGGTTCATGCCTCTAGTTTCCAAGGGAAGTGACAGAAATCTCTTCGGTTGTAGATGTGTTGTTGCTACTAGGGATAAAACAACGGTCTCTTGTTCATGGAACAAGTGGATTGTTTACCTTACACACTTTGCTTAAAGAAGTTGTCTGTTGCTTGCAACTTAATACTGGAGGGGGTTCAGATGATAACCTGAAGGTGGACTTCTAGTCATAGATGCAGTTGGTTGGTGGTCTATGTATATTTTTGTATTGCCCAATTGAATCTCATAGGATCTTTTTGTCTAGTATTCCATTGTTATGCCTTGCTCAGTTCCTGCCAATTGCCCTGCTGTAATTTTTTTACACTTCATGCCATGTTTTTATCTAAGGAGATCACCTCTAGTGAACCATGGACCCCGGTCCAATCTTTACCATTGATACATCTTCCAATATTACTGTTTACTTGCTTCAAACCATCATCACCTTCCACACCATACAGTTAATCCTTTGTTACAGCAAACTGGTGAGCTTGACAACCTCACTGATTCGTTGGGGCGAAGTCTTGAGTTTGTGTTGTGCAGGTTTCCACGTTGCTTGTAACACCTTTGAGACGTTTCCTTCCTCCTAATGGTTCAATAACCTCGGTTTCTTACTAAGGGAAAACTTGCTGCTGTGCTCATCACACCTTCCTCTTGGGGTTTCCAACGAAGCGTCCCACAACAGTGTTGGGCGCCATCAAGCTCTTTCTGGCACCGTTGCCGGGGAGGCTAAGGACGTCTTCACAAGGGGAGTCCTCCTCAACCTTTCTCTTTACTTTGTTTTTGGTTTGCCTAGTTTCTTTTGCTTGGTTTTGTTTGCCTCTTTTTATCAAAAAATCCAAAAAAAATTAGTTTAGTTTGGTTTGCTTTCTCTTATAAAAACACAAAAAAAATAGTTCCTAATCTAGTTGCTGGTCTGTCTTTGCCTTTCTTGGTCATGCTTTCTATCAATGGATGGTTTCTTTGAAACTAGTTCTTATTGGCAAGGTGGGTTCACGGAAGAACAAAAGTATTATTATAAGGAACACCATTTGTCACAAAAAGGGAAACACTTATGGGAACAAATTGATAAGTTGAATACTATTGCTAGAGACGTGTGCTCTACTTATAATGTTACTTATTTCTTTGATAAGTCTTGTTGCTGTAGGAGGTATAAACACCTTCCTTTTCAATGTGAGTATAATGACAATGTTACCATATCTTCTTATGTTAAGGGAAATTATGACTTTTATGATGTGGAACAAATTGAAGAATTTATTGCTTTCAAGGGTGCATTTGAACTTGCTAGTTTGCTTGAAAATACTGATGATGCACCTTATGAATATGAGGTTTATGAGATATTTAAATTTGGTTTGATAATTACAAGGAAGCAAATGGCTATATTCTTTAATATTTTAATAGATGCTTTCCACAAATGGAAGAGATTAATGACTTGTAGGAGCCTATGGAAGAAGAAATTGTTGAAACTGGAATCTCATTAGATGAAAAAGAGGAGGAGAGTGATGAACAAAAGGAGGAAGAATGGATTATCTACCCATGCCTACCTTCTAATGAGAGTAACTCTTTATACCTTACATTATTTGATTGTCCCCCATGCTTACCAAAGGAGGATGAATGTTATGCTCCTGTGGATCCTTCTGAAATATCTACTTTGGGTAAAACCTGTGAAGGTTTTAATCCCACTGTTTTTGAGCTTGATAGAAATTATGTGTTTGTAGATCATGAAAAGCATGATTTATGTGATAACTATATTGTTGAGTTTATTCATGAGGCTACTGAAAATTATTATGAGAGAGGTAAATATGGTTGTAGAAGTTTTCATGGTACTGAAACACCTCTCTATGTGCTGAAAGTTTTAAAGTTACTCTTGTTTTATCTTCTTATGCTTGTCACTTTGCTCTTTGTGAATTTATTTGTGTACAAGGTTCCGATGCATAGGAGGAGAGTTAGACTTAAATGTGTTTTGAATTTTCTTCTAGATGCTCTCTTTTACTTCAATTCATATTTCTTATGTGAGCATCTTCTCCAACTTTCTGAGCCCAACTTAAAGGCGTTAAAGAAAAGTACTTGTTGGGAGATAACCCAAAAGTTTTCTTGAGTCTTGGAAGTTAATACTTCAGTAATAACCTCTCTTTATCCTTTTTGTTTTCTTTTTGTGCCAAGAATGACCTCTAATGAGAGGGAAGTAAGATTTGGGGAGTTGTTGTCCTGAAACTGCTTTTGTCCTCCACCATAAAAATTCGTGAGGAGTCTCTGTAAATTCGATTGAGCTAAAAATTTACGAATAAAACCCCAGTATGTTAGATAACTTTCGTTAGTTCAACACATTTTGATTAGAGAAACAGAATATTTTATAAAAAACGGTTTCTACCTGCTGGTCTGTTTTGATAGATTTCTGCCATTATTTGCACTTGCTTCTTATTGATTCCTTTTTGAGTTCTCTTTTGGGGAATTGAGCTTTTGAAGGATTTTTTACAGTAGCTTGTGTTTTTAGTGAAAAAATTTGCTGTTCCAAAGCTAAACCCAAAGGTCTATTATATTTTGAATACACTAATATTGCTAATGAAGATTGTGTGAAGTTTTGTATGAAGGAAAAATTTCAGGTGTAGAGAAAGAATGATGTAATAAGATGAAGAATGGACAAAAGCTCAAGCTTGGGGATGCCACCCCAGTGTCACCCCAAGAAATATCCAAGAGGTACAAGCGTCAAAGCTTGGGGATGCCCAAGGCATCCCCTTCATCATCAATAAAAAGCTCAGGTCTTTCTAGACACTTTGTTTTTATTGTTTTATGCACTGTTGTGTTGTTCTTGGAGCGTCTTAGTTTTAGTTTGCTTTGCTTAGTTTGTTTAATTTGCTTGAATAAAGTAGTTTGGACTCCCGTTCTCGCTGTGTTGTTTCAAATAAGTCGATTGGTGTTGGAAAGGAGTAGAAAGTTCTTTTTTGGAAGTGCAAGAGGAGCTTGCATTGACTGTGACATAGACTTTAGCATGACATGCTAGGTGTTGTTTTAACCTTATGCTTAGTGATTATTGCTGCAGCATGGCTTGTTCCAAACAATTGGGATTGCTTAGTGTGCCTTGAAAGAATCATGCATTGTTTTAGCATGCAAAAGCACAGTATTGTGGTATTCTCCTTTGATTCTTTGTTTGGGTTGACTTGGCACATGCTCACACCATGTTATTACTATGAACAAGTCACCATAGCCTCTATGTTTTGTTGCTCTGCATGATTATGGCCATTATTGCTCTTTTAGTTGGTTGCTCCTAGTATTTTGCTAGCCTCCACTTGTATGAGTAAGCACTACTCATGCTTCCAACTCCCAAGAAACCAAGTTATTCCAAAGTGTCCACTATAAACTCCTATGCATGGTGTGTTACACCATTTCAAGTATATTCTTGTTTTCATCTATCTTCCAATTAAAAAGTTTTTTATGTGAAAATTTAGTGCTTAAAGCCCTCACGAACTTGATGGCACACTTTATATTCTTTGCCCCTAATAAACTTGAACCATTGTGTCATCTATGTTGTATATGCTTGCACTTATATGTTGGAATTAGCATAATCATGCTGTCATGGGGAACGTTTTCAACATTGCACTTGTACTTTGTACACAGTTGATATCATGCTCTTTTGTCTATGGATGTCACCGGTGTGAAATAAAGAGGGAGCTTGTAAGTACATGGAGTTATATATTTTGTGTTAGAGAAACGTCTGGGCCTCTAGCCTAAGCCATGCCTAATCACGGTGGAAACTTGCAGCATCACCATAATGAGCATTCTGTGAAGCATCCTCAATAAAAAGCTATGCACATAGTAAATAAAAATATCACTGAGATGTTGATTGTCTTCTTGCCTTGTCATTTTGGTTTATGGGATAGCTCCTGTACCATGTGCAAGGGGTACCCCATTGGCGGTTCTCTATGATACGCATGTACTTACTATGACAAAAACTTACAAGTGACTGAAGTTGAGTAGCATGAGGTGTGGCCCTCGTATTCAAGGGATAGGAGATTGCCAACTTATACTTTGTCAAGCATATACTCCATAGTTTGTTCACTTTAACCTTAATCACTTCAAGATGCTTATGATAGGGGCAATAAGGGCTGAAAGCTAACAAGTACCATAATTTTTGGAAGCTCTTTTTGAGACTTGAAATCCCTGCTTCCCTTTATGAAGGGACATTCTTCCACTATTATATTGAGTCTCCACCTTCTACCTTTAGGCACCATTAAGAGAGCATAGTTGCCATTCTTAGTTTTATGTGCAGTGTCCCAAGACTTATTGATTGATGCATATTGTTGATATTGCTTGTTCTTGTGCTACTTGTATCTAGTCACTCTTATGAACTTTGAAGGTGTCCTATGCATCTATTTGCTACTCTATGAGGGACAAGCTAAATGCCACTATGCCATGTTTTCTGTATGTGAAATAAACAAATGTTTTTCAATGCATGTTATTCATGATCTTTGTTTGCAGGCTTTCATGTTTCATGCATATTTACTTTGTCTTATTGTTAGAGCTCCATCTTTTATGCACATGTTTAGAGTTCTTTGATCCCAGCTTTCAATGCTTAAAAATGGTTTGATATTGGTTTTTATGGTGCATGGCACCTTAAAAATTATTCTTTTTATCACTTACCTACTCGAGGACGAGCAGGAGTTAAGCTTGGGGATGCTTGATACGTCGGAAATATATCTATAATTTTTGATGTTCCATGCTTGTTTACTATCTACTTTGCTTTGTCTACACTTTGAGGTATTTTTGTAGGGGTTCGTAGCATGGAAAACAAAAATTTTCTATCGCATACAAACAAACAAGCCAAGATCTATCTACTAGATTGTAGCAACGAGTCGATGGAATAACTTACCCTCGAAGATTCCAAAGTGTTTAACGAGAGCGGATTCTCGTGGGTGATGTAGTCGCATTTCCCGATCTCAAGATCGTGTAGACGATCCTTCCCAAGGCTGCTAAGCGCTTCAGCAATCGGTCACACGTTCGGTATTGACGAAGACCTTCCTCTCCCTTGTTCCAACAGTGTGGAGGTTGTAGCACTCTCTCGCGATTCCGCAAAGACAACGGCGTGGTACCTAAGTAGAGGGAGATCCGCAGGCTTTGCCTTAAGCCGGAGCGAGTATGGTGGAGTATGAGAGAGAGCTATTAGTGGTCTAGAGATTAGACACACCAATTAGAAGGCTCTAAACCAAGGCTAGGGCAATTAGAAGCTCTAAACCAAAACGGCTCTAAACCGGAGATTAGAGGATAGGAACTTGTGTTCAGAGGAGGAGGCCCTGCCTCCTCTTATAGGTGGAGGGCGCCAAGGGAGGGAGTCCCTCCCAAGTCGCCCTTGGTGGCGCTACTGCTTGGAGAGGAGGGACTCCTCCCCAAGTAGGTTTTGCCCTCTTGCTTGTTTCCCAGCTTGTTTTAGCCGCTTGACTTTCAAACCGCCATTTGACTTTTCTGCTTTAGGATTCAATTTAATCCTTTATTTGGAACAGCAAGAACACTTAGTACATGATGCAATCATTCCAATATGTAATGACACATTCATGTACCCTTCCCCGAGTGCCGGACATTCCGAACCTTCTAGAACATTCCGATGAAAACACCAAATCATTTCCGAACTCAAACAGGACTTTCCTTATATGAATCTTATTCTCCGACCATTCCGGATCACCTCGTGATATCCCGGATCCCATCCGAGACTCAACAACATTCGTATCTTTCTCATAATACCATAACTACTCAAAACAACGCCAAATCCTTAAGTGTGTCTCCCTACGGTTCGTGAATTATGCGACATGATCGAGACACTTCTCTAACAATAACCAATAGAGGAATCTGGAAATTCATATGGCTCCCACATATTTCTACGATTACTTTGCGATCGAATGAACCACTTACATACGATACCAATTTCCCTTTGTCTCACGATAGTTTACTTATCCGAGGTTATGATCGCGGTATCTCGCATACCTAGTTCAACCTCGTTACCGATAAGTACTCTTTTCTCGCTCCCGTGATATGTGATCCCTTGTGAGACCACATGCTTGCAAGCTAATTGGATGACATTCCACCGAGAGGGCCCAGAGTATATCTATCCGTCATATGGATGGACAAATCCCACTCTTGATCCATGTGTCTCAACCAATACTTTCCGAACACTCAATGCCACCTTTATAGCCACCCGCCACGGTGTGGTGTTTGATGTCATCAAAGCATCCATCCCAGAAGGTGATATGCATGATCTCATGGTCGAAGGAATTAGGTTACTATGTATCAGAAAGCATATAGCAATTGAACTATCGAAATGACTTGATCTTTATGCTACGCTTATCTATAGGAGTATGTCCACCATATCATTCTCCTAACGGTATGATCTTGTTGTTGATAACATCTCAATGTTCATGATAGGGAAACCACAATCATTAATCAACCAACAAGCTAGTGAAGTATAGAGGCTATACTAGGGACTTCAAATTAAGTTTACAAATCACACAAGTATCAATGTTTCCTTGTTAATACTATTATAGCATGAATGTAAACATTTATCATAAACACAAAGATATAATAATAACTACATTTATTATTGCCTCTAGGGCATATCTCCAACAGTCTCCCACTTGCACTAGAGTCATCTAATCTAGTTTACATGGTAATATACCGAACACCCATGGCAGTTTGGTGTTGGTCATGTTTTGCCCTCGGGAGAGGTTTAGTCAACGGATCCGCCACATTCAGATATGTGTGTACTTTGCAAATCTTTATATCCCCATCCTGGATATGTTCTCGAATAGCGTGAAAACGCAGCTTGATATGCTTCATCTTCTTGTGTGACCTTGGTTCTTGCGCATTGGCTATGGCGCCCATGTTATCACAGTAGATAGACATTGGGTCCGCAGACTAGGAACCACACCCAGCTCTGTAATGAACTCTTTCATCCATATCGCTTGTGAAGCCTCCAAGCAGCCATGTATTCCGATTCAGTTGAAGATCTCACCACAACGCTTTGCTTTGCACCTCCAGCTAATTGCTGCACCATTCAAAATAAATACGTATCTAGATTGTGATTTAGAATCATCCGGATCGGTGTTCCAACTAGCATCGGTGTAACCATTAACAACGAGCTGTTCATCACCTCCATAAGAAAGAACCATATCCTTAGTTCTTCTCAAGTACTTAAGGATGTTTTTGACCGCTGTCCAATGATCCACTCCTGGATCACTTTGATATCTGCTAGTTAAACTAACAGCATATGCAACGTCGGGTCTAGTACATAGCATGGCATACATTAGAGATCCTATGGCTGAGGCATAGGGAGTCTTACTCATCCTTTCTCTGTCTTCTGCCGATGTCGGACTTTGAGTTTTACTCAAGGTCGATAGCAACATGGGCAAGAACCCTTTCTTGCTTTCTTCCATTCCAAACCTCTTTAGAACTTTGTCCAAATATGTACTCTGTGACAATGATATTTGGCGCTTCGATCTATCTCTATAAATCTTTATGCCTAATATGTAAGCTGCTTCGCCAAGATCCTTCATTGAAAAACTATTATTCAAATATTCCTTGACACTATTAAGAAGGTCTACATCATTCCCAATCAACAATATGTCATCCACATATAGTATTAAGAATGCTACAGAGCTCCCACTCACTTTCTTGTAAATACAAGCTTCTCCATAAGTTTGTATAAAACCAAAACTTTTGATCACCTTATCAAAACGTTGATTCCAACTCCGGGATGCTTGCTTCAACCCATAGATGGACCGTTGAAGTTTGCATACCTTGTTAGCATCTTTAGGATCGACAAACCTTTGGGTTGTATCATATACAACTCTTCATCAATATCTCCATTGAGGAATGCTGTTTGACATCCATCCGCCATATCTCATAATCATAATATGCAGCGCTTGCTAACATAATCCTCACAGACTTTAGCTTCGCCATCGTGAGAAAGTCTCATCGTAGTCAACTCCTTGAATTTGTCGAAACCCTTTTGCGACAAGTCGAGCTTTATAGACAGTAACATTACCATCAGCATCTATTTTCTTCTTGAAAATCCATTTGTTCTCGACAGCCTTCCGGCCATCCGGTAAGTCCACCAAAGTCCATACTTGGTTTTCGTACATGGATCCAATCTCGGATTTCATGGCTTCTTGCCATTTATTGGAATCTGGGCTCATCATCGCTTCCTCATATGTCTCGGGGTCATCGGTATTGTCCACCAACATGACACTCATAACAGGATCATACCAATCTGGAGTGCTACGAGTTCTCGTTGACCTCCGAGGCTCTGCAGCAACTTCAACCGAAGTTTCATGATCACCATCATTAGCTTCCTCTCTTATTGGTGCAGGCACCACATGAACTTCTTCCGGTGCTGCGCTACTCGCAATTTCGAGAAAAGGTTCGACAACCTCGTCGAGTTCTACTTTCCTTCCAGTAACTTCTTTCGAGAGAAATTCCTTCTCTAGAAAGGATCCATTCTTGGCAACGAAGATTTTGCCTTCGGATCTATGATAGAAGGTATACCCAATAGTTTCCTTCGGGTATCCTATGAAGACCCATTTTTCCGCTTTGGGTTCAAGCTTGTCCGGCTGTAACTTCTTTACATAGTCTTCGCATCCCCAAACTTTAAGGAACGACAATCTAGGTTTCTTCCCAAACCATAATTCATACGGTGTCGTTTCAACGGATTTAGACGGTGCCCTATTTAAAGTGAATGCGGCTGTTTCTAATGCATAACCCCAAAATGATAGCGGTAAATCTGTAAGTGACATCATAGAACGAACCATATCTAAGAGAGCTCGATTACGACGTTCGGACACACCATTACGTTGTGGTGTTCCTGGCGGTGTCAACTGTGAAAGTATTCCGCATTTCTTCAAATGCTCGCCAAACTCGTAACTTAGATATTCACCTCCACGATCAGAACGTAGAAATTTAATCTTCTTGTTACGTTGATTCTCTACCTCACTTTGAAACTCCTTAAACTTCTCGAAAGTTTCGGATTTATGTTCCATGAAATAGATATACCCATATCTACTCAAATCATCTGTGAAGGTAAGAACATAACGATAACCACCGCGCGATGCTACACTCATTGGACCACACACATCGGTATGTACGATTTCCAATAAGTCCGTAGCTCGCTCCATCATACCAGAAAATGGAGTCTTAGTCATTTTTCCCATCAGACATGCTTCGCATCTTTCAAGTGATTAAAAATCAAGTGATTCAAGAAGTCCATCGGAATGGAGTTTCTTCATACGTTTCACTCCAATGTGACCAAGACGACAGTGCCACATATAGGTCGAATTATCGCTCGATTTCAAACGTTTAGCCTCAATGTTGTTGATATGTGTATTTCCACTATCGAGATTCAATAAGAATAGACCATCTATCAAAGGTGCATGTGCATAAAACATATTACTCATATAAATCGAACAACCATTATTCTCTGACTTAAACAAGTAACCGTCTCGCAATAAACAAGATCCCGATATAATGTTCATGCTCCACACAGGCACTAAATAACAATTATTTAAGTATAAAACTAATCCCGATGGTAGATGAAGGGGTAGTGTGCCGACCGCGATCACATCAACCTTTGATTCGTTTCCCACGCGCATCGTCACCTCGTTCTTCGCTAGCTTCCGTTTATTCTGCAAAGACTCGCTTGAGTTACAAATATGAGCAACCGAACCAAGATCAAATACCTGTGCACTACTACGAGTACTAGTGAGATACACATCAATAACATGTATATCGATATACCTTTCTTCTTGATGTTGCCGTTCTTGATCCGCCAAGTACTTTGGGAAATTCCGCTTCAAAGGACCTTCTCCCTTGCGAAAAGCACTCAAGATCGTGCTTGGGTCCAGCCTTGGTCTTTTTCGCCGGCGTGGTAACTTTATTACCACCCTTCTTGAAGTGTCCCTTTTGCTTAGACTTGCCTTTCTTGAATTTGGTGGTCTTATTGACCAACAACACTTGGTGCTCTTTCTTGATCTCCACTTCTGCAGACTTTAACATAGCAAACAGTTCTGGCAACTCTTTGTTCATGTTCTGCATGTTGTAGTTCATCACAAAGTTCTTGTAACTTGGTGGTAGTGACTGGAGGACACGGTAAATCCCCAAAGCATTGGGAATCACTATACCCAAGCTTTGAAGTTTGTTTGCGTGCCCAGACATCTTAAGCACATGCTCACTGACGGAGCTGCCCTCTTCCATCTTGCAGTTAAAGAACTTTCCAGAAGCCTCATAGCTTTCAATTGTCGCATGAGTCTCAAAAATCAATTTGAGATCCTCGACAATATCATATGGGTCTGAATTCTCAAACCTTTTCTGAAGCTCCGATTCCAAACCATACAAGATAGCACACTGAACTATGGAGTACTGATTCTTCCGAGCGAGGTAAACATTGTTTACTTCATCGGGAGAATCACCAGTGGGTCACCCATGTGCATCCAAAGACATAGGTCAAATTACCAGCTGTGAGGACAATCCTCAAATTGCGGAACCAATCCGCGAAGTTGCTTCCATTGTTTTTCAACTTTTCTTTCTCTAGGGACGCATTAAAATTGATGGTAGGGGCTGCCATTGATCTACAACATATTTGCAATAGTTTAGACTAAGTTTATGACAAATTGAGTTCAAATTAATTAAGTAATTAAACTAGGTGAACTCCCACTCAAAACAACATCCCTCACATTGTTTTAGTGATCACACGAACCAAATCCACCACATCAACACCGATCATCACGAGAGTTGATATAGTTTCAATGGAGAACAATCGTCATGTTCATCATATCTACTATATGATTCATGCTTTACCTTTCAGTGATCCGTGTTCCGAGACCATGTCTGTACATGCTAGGCTCGTCAAGATCAAACCTTAGTTTCCGCATGAGCAAATCTGGCTTGCTCACGTTGTATACACTTGCAGAATCTAACACACCCGATCATCACGTGGTGCTTCAAAACAACAAGCTTTAGCAACGGTGCTAACTAAGGGTGAACACATTATGACTTGAAATTCATGTGCATGAGGGATCATCTTATAATGCTATAAATGCCTACTAAGCAATACAAGATGCATAAAGGATTAACATCACATGCAATTCAATAATATGTGATATGATATGGCCTTTCTTCTTTGTGCTTCCGATCTCCATCTTCAAGCACGATCATGATCTCCATCATCACCGGCATCGCATCAAGGTCAATGACGCTTCTCCATGGTTGTCGTCCACCGGCTTCAACTATTACAACTACTTTGAATAGACACGCGGGTCTTAACATAAATTAAAGACAACCATATGGCTCCTGCTGGTTGCCAACTTACAATAAGGAACATTGCATACATCAAATATAATCACAATCATGGCCATATCACATCATTTGACACCCTGCAAAACAAAGTTAGACGCCTCTACTTTCTTTGCATATTTTACGTGGTTTGGGGCTTTCAATAAGTGTCGTTCTAACTTTTAACAAGAACCACAACATTGATACTAGTATTGTTGATCACCCGTTGTAAATTGGATCTTAACTATGCTAGGAGAAACAGGCACCCGCAAAGCCACTTATGCAATACAAGTTGCATGTCAAGCGTGGAGCAAGTCTCATGAACGATGTCATGTAAGGTTAGCCCGGTCCGCTTCATCCCAACATACCGCAAGATGCAAAGTACACAAAAAGCAATCGACAATAAAAGCATCAACGCCCACAATGACCATTGTGTTCTACTCGTGCAACAGATCTACATATAGACACGACTCTGATAACACTGTAGGGGTTCGTAGCATGGAAAACAAAAATTTTCTATCGCATACAAACAAACAAGCCAAGATCTATAAACTAGATTGTAGAAACGAGTCGATGGAATAACTTACCCTCGAAGATTCCAAAGTGTTTAACGAGAGCGGATTCTCGTGGGTGATGTAGTCGTACTCTTCCCGATCTCAAGATCGTGTAGACGATCCTTCCCATGCTCGGCAGCGCTTCATGATCGGTCACACGCTCGGTACTGACGAAGACCTTCCTCTCCCTTGTTCCAAAGAAATGGAGGTTGTAGCACTCTCGCGATTCCGCAAAGACAACGTGGTACCGGAAGTAGAGGGGAGATCCCGCAGGGCTTCGCCTTAAGCCGGAGCGAGTATGGTGGAGTATGAGAGAGAGCTATTAGTGGTCTAGAGATTAGAGACACCAATTAGAAGGCTCTAAACCGAAGGCTAGGGCAATTAGGAGCTCTAAACCAAAACGGCTCTAAACCGGAGATTAGAGGATAGGAACTTGTGTGTCTAGAGGAGGAGGCCCTGCCCCTCCTCTTATAGGTGGGAGGGCGGCCAAGGGGAGGGAGTCCCTCCCCAAGTCGGCCTTGGGTGGCGCGCCGGCTTGGAGAGGAGGGACTCCTCCCCCAAGTCGGTTTTGCCCCCTCTTGCTTGTTTCCCACAGTTTCTTGTTTTAGCCGTTTGACTTTCAAACTGGCCATTTGACTTTTCTGTTTTAGGATTAAATTTAATCCTTTATTTGGAACAGCAAGAACACTTAGTACATGATGCAATCATTCCAATATGTAATGACACATTCATGTACCCCTTCCCCCCCGGAGTGCCGGACATTCCAGAACCTTCTAGAACATTCCCGATGAAAACACCGGAATCATTTCCGAACTCCGAAACAGGACTTTCCTTATATGAATCTTATTCTCCGGACCATTCCGGATCACCTCGTGATATCCCGGATCCCATCCGAGACTCCGAACAACATTCGGTCTCTTTCTCATAATACCATAACTACTCAAAACAACGTCAAATCCTTAAGTGTGTCTCCCTACGGTTCGTGAATTATGCGGACATGATCGAGACACTTCTCCGAACAATAACCAATAGAGGAATCTGGAAATTCATATGGCTCCCACATATTTCTACGATTACTTTGCGATCGAATGAACCACTTACATACGATACCAATTTCCCTTTGTCTCACGATAGTTTACTTATCTGAGGTTATGATCGTCGGTATCTCTGCATACCTAGTTCAACCTCGTTACGGATAAGTACTCTTTTCTCGTTCCCGTGATATGTGATCCCTTGTGAGACAGTCACATGCTTGCAAGCTAATTGGATGACATTCCACCGAGAAATCCCACTCTTGATCCATGTGTCTCAACCAATACTTTCCGAACACTCAATGCCACCTTTATAGCCACCCAGTTACGGTGTGGTGTTTGATGTCATCAAAGCATCCATCCGGTAAAGGTGATATGCATGATCTCATGGTCGAAGGAATTAGGTTACTATGTATCAGAAAGCATATAGCAATTGAACTATTGAAATGACTTGATCTTTATGCTACGCTTATCTATAGGAGTATGTCCACCATATCATTCTCCTAACGATATGATCTTGTTGTTGATAACATCTCAATGTTCATGATAGGGAAACCACAATCATTAATCAACCAACAAGCTAGTGAAGTATAGAGGCTATACTAGGGACTTCAAATTAAGTTTACAAATCACACAAGTATCAATGTTTCCTTGTTAATACTATTATAGCATGAATGTAAACATTTATCATAAACACAAAGATATAATAATAACTACATTTATTATTGCCTCTAGGGCATATCTCCAACAGTTTTTATATGTTTTCTGGAACTAACCTATTAACAAGTTGGCATAGTGTCAATTGCCTGTTTTCTTCTATTTTTGGTTCCAGAAAGGCGGAAAATCAATATTCTCGAAATTGGACGGGACAAAAGCCAAAGTCAATATTTTACCGTGGGCAACACGAAGCCAGAAGACGAGACGGAGAAGGCTCACCAGGGGCCACACCCCATGGCCGCGTGGGTGGTCCCACCCCACACCTGGGGGGGGTGCAGCCGCCCTGGTGCCCCCTGTCTTGCCCCTTTGCATATAAAAAGCCCCCAATGCAGAAACCATAGACACCCGATCAAAACTCCACGAAACCTTCTGTAGCCGCCGCCACCATTGTCCCTAGATCAGGGGGATCTGAAGTTCTTCCCGGCACCCTGCCGGAGGGGAGATCATCCCGAAGGCCTTCTTCTTCATCATGCCAGCCTCCGGTATGAAGCGTGAGTAGTTCCACCTTGGACTACGGGTCCATGTAGTAGCTAGATGGTTGTATCTCCTCCTTGTGCTTTCATGTATAGATCTTGTGAGCTCCGTTCATGATCAAGATCTAATCTATTTGTAATAATGCATGTTGTGTTTGCGGGGATCCGATGGATATTGAGATTACTATGTCAGATTGATTAATGGTTTTGTCTATTTGATTCTATCATGTCTGTGTTGTTTGTGATCTTGCATGCTCTTCGTTGTTAGTAGCTATCTTGGCCAAGTAGTTGCTAGTGACTCCAAGAGGGGGTATTTATGCTCGATAGTGGGTTCATGCCTCTAGTTTCCAAGGGAAGTGATAGAAATCTCTTCGGTTGTAGATGTGCTGTTGCTACTAGGGAGAAAACAACGGTCTTTTGTTCATGGAACAAGTGGATTGTTTACCTTACAAACTTTGCTTAAAGAAGTTGTCTGTTGCTTGCAACTTAATACTGGAGGGGGTTCGGATGATAACCTGAAGGTGGACTTCTAGTCATAGATGCAGTTGGATGGCGGTCTATGTATATTGTTGTATTGCCCAATCGAATCTCATAGGATCTTTTTGTCTAGTATTGCATTGTTATGCCTTGCTCAGTTCCTATCAATTGTCCTGGTGTAATTTGTTTACCCTTCATGCCATGTTGTTTATCTAAGGAGAGCACCTCTAGTAAACTATGGACCCTGGTCCAATCTTTACCATTTATACATCTTCCACTGTTACTGTTTACTTGGTGAAACCATCATCACCTTCCACACCATACAGTTAATCCTTTGTTACAGCAAACCGGTGAGCTTGACAACCTCACTGATTCGTTGGGGGCAAATTCTTGAGTTTATGTTATGCAGGTTTCCACGTTGCTTGTAACACCTTTGAGACGTTTCCTTCCTCCTATTGGTTCGATAACCTCGGTTTCTTACTGAGGGAAAACTTGCTGTTGTGCTCATCACACCTTCCTCTTAGGGTTTCCAACGAAGCGTCCCACGATAGTGCTGGGCTCCATCAGTGTGCACGACCGAATCCCATTCGATCCAGCAATCTCTTGGCATGAGCGCACTATGGAGTTCGCCGACGGAGCCTCATGGAACATGACACAGAAACCAGATCAATGGAGACAAACATCATGAAGATCTTCGTCTTGGCTTGAGAGAGATCCAGGACCGCCCCCTTTATTGAAACTGAGCCAGTGGCCCCACACCACCCGTCGGAAAGACCACCTCCAACGAAGAAGAAGGCCACCACCACCATCATACCTAGGGATGCTGCCCTAGGCGTCCTCGTGCTGCGTGGGAGGCCCCGAGAACCCGTGCCATCGTCGGAGAAATGAGATGCATCTGTTATTAGAGATCAAGCCCGTCCAAACCCATATAGGCCCAAATCAAGCCTGTCCACCTCCGTTTCCCATCATCTGTTGCCAATTCAGCACGCCTCCCTGGGTCGCCGCCTCTCCGCTGCGCCACCACCGCACGCCGGAGCAGCACCCCGCCGCCGCGGCGCAGTCACCTTTGCCGCAAATGGCTAAGGCGAGCCGCCGCCGCGCTCCACGGGCTTTGTCCGGCGACGCCCAGGGTGACGGCGACGGGAGAGGAGGCTGGGTGGGGGAGGAGGGGTGGCGGCTGGGTCTAAACAAGTGGAACCCGATTAAAACACGCAATTTCATAACCAACCATTACAAGAATCCGTACGGGGTGAGTACGTAGGCGTGTTGTGATTCTTATACCCTGCTTTTGTCATTGTGTGGGTGGAGCGCTAGAGCAGGAGTGCACTTGTGGTCTTGTGGTGGGTACCGTTTCACGTGACCGTTTCACGCGACGCAGCGAGTCGAGTCCGTATGCACACTGACTGAACTGTGGATAGGTGAGTGACTGAACCGTGGGATTCTCCGACCAACAGTCGTCGGGATGGTCGCAACGCTTGTGACGTTGGAGAGAGAGAGAGAGAGAGAGAGAGAGAGAGAGCCCGGCCACCCCACCCACCCACTTCTCATAGGAACAGCGCTCCCTCGGCAACCATATGTCACCGGAGAAGACGAGAAATCACGCAAGCCATCCACCGGAGGAGACCAGCTGATCGCTCTCGCCCTCGCCGGTAATGCTTTAGCCAATCGCGTCGAGTAGGTTAATTCCTCTTTAGGTATCGTTTACTATGTGTGTTGCTTGATCCTTCCTTAGCCCCCCTTATTTCCCCCTTGATACCTGATGCGATGCGATGAAATGCACTGCCATGCCATGCGTACGGTGATGCATCACTAAGCCCTAGTATTTCCTTCTTTCGCTGCTACTCTGCTCCCGCTTTAATCCCAACCCCACGGATTTCCCCATTGGATTTGGATACCGTGAAGTTTTTTTAAAAAATTTGACGTCCGAGGGTTTTTAGTGTTTTTTCTGTCTCATATGTTGGACATTGCTTTGCCTTTGGGTAGCGTCACTCTTGGAGAATTTTTTTTTTTAGGGAAAAAGAGTTAACGAAGAGAGTTCCGTTGATTTTGCTAGTATATTAATTAAACCAGAGCTTCCGTTCCTGTAGTCTTTGGGAGAGGCTTAATAAGCCCCTGCTTTATTTGGGTATACATGTTTTGCGCTGTTATAAGCGGCGACCTTCTGCTTCGCCCTTTCTCTTTTTTTCGTGTTCGTGGAGGATTCTTGGCAAGATTTTCTCTGGTTCCGTGCGAAGAGTTTTCTACCACAGTCTGTCTTGTCTCCTCTACTCGACTTTCAAGGCATATACTCCCTCCTTCCAAAATTAGGATGTCTATTAGTTTTAATCGAAGTCAAACTTCATAACCTTTGATCAAGTTTATTGAATAAAATATTAATCTCTACAATATCATCTCAATGCGATTAGAATTATTATATAATATATTTTTTATTATATGCATTTCATGTTGCTGATGTTGATCTATTTATCTATATAGTTGTTCAAACTTTATAAGGTTTGACTTTGATCAAAATTAATAGATGTCCTAAAATGGAAAGGAGAGAGTAAATCTTTGAATCCCCTCTTCTTTCAGAATAGATAGAAACAAGGAAAACGCTCTAGACTAGACCCTTCGTCCGGGTACGGTACATGTTTTGCTATCTTCTGTGCAAGAGCGATTTTATGTTTTGCAAACAGCTTCGTCCGGTCTGATATTTGTATTCCTCTTGTAAGTTGTAATAAGGTGTCATGAATAATTTAATAAAAAAAGCTATGTGCATCTCGATGCAGAGGCTGGGGGGTCTCAAACTCCATTTCAAAAAAAGAATCGCGCACTTTTAATCTGATTTATACTACATATCCTAATATTCTGGTCAAGGGTAAAAATAAGCAATCTGAAATATCACCATTACTTCCTAAAGCATACTGCATTGACATAATGCATGCATTATCATTTATCTTTCATTGAAACAAAGTTTATAATGTATCCATATTTTTACATTAATCTTGTTTTCTGTTTTGTTGTAATCACCATTTTTACCCCTTGCATTTGCAGAGAGGTCCTCTTGTCCTCTCATGATGGACCCGCCTGATGAGGGCATCTCCACCGGGTCGACCCATCTGGTCGTCCTAAACGGTCCGTTTCTGTCCGTTTGGATCGGGCCGCGGTCGATTTGGGGCCATGGTCTGGCCAGTCTGGCCGACCACGTCCAGCGGTGCGATCCATTTGTTCGCGCCTAGCCATTGCCAACGTCGGCGTATTTCCAGTGGCTTCCCGCCGTCATGCCGTCTTCCGCCTTTCTTTTCCGCCGATTCCCGCGAGTTCTGGGCGTTTTTCGTCGCGTCCAGGCACAACCATAAAAAGGGGAGGTCGCCGAGATATCTTCGACCAGACCCGCACCACCCACAGCACAAAAAACACCATGCCTGGCCGCCGACGTCGACCCGACGAGGTCCGTGGCAACCCCGACGCCGGCAGAGAAGAAGTGCCCGAGCGCCTGCTGCCCTCATGGTGGCCGAACCCGCTGGAGTTACCGGACGTGCTGCCTCCTCCGATTCTGGGGCGCCCGCGGATTTACAGGATGCGCACCCCACTATGTCGCCCTTTCTACAACCGCCACGTGACCACCGGCGAGCCTTTCACGATGACGGTGGGGGGACGCATCTTTCTGCCGGAGTACCGACGATGGGACCAACTCGCATTGGTGCGTGCCGACCTCCGGGAAGCGGTGCGGGCCAATACCGACGACACTTCCCTGCGTGCCCGCCTCACCCGAGCTAAAGAGGAGGTGCATACATAGCGAGCGATCATCAATTCTCTCAATGATGAATGGTGTATCTGACTCGTCGCAGCCGCCGTGCCGGCGGTCGCGCATAGTTTTATGTTGTGTGATGCGCTTGTAACAAATGTTTTAGGGCTTTAATAAAGATTTTCATTGCAAATGGCCAAAGCCTACATTTATAGATCATACATGCCCGCACAGCCTAGCCTACTCGTCAGAGTCGGAGGAGGATTCAAAGTGGTAGTAGCGGCGGCACATGGTGTGGTCGAAGACATTGACGTCGAACTTTTCTTTGCTGTCATACTTGAAGAGAGAGATGTTGTCCGCCTCGATCTGGTGTGAGCGGGCGAAGCACTCCCGGCCGTTGCCGAGGTACATCTGGCCAAGGTGGTCAAACTGCAGATCGACTGGGTACCTGCTGGTCCTGAAGCCATTCACTCGCAGCATGACAAGCGGTGGCGGCTTATCACCGATCAGCATCACGAACCAGCGGGGGAGGAGCAGCCTGTCACGTGGCATGCGAGGCGGATGGCCACGTCGAACTGGGTGCCTGGGTCGAAATCTCCGGGCGACGACGGCGGTAAGGGAGAGCGTGGTGGCGCGGTGATTTGATCGCGTCCTCCACGCTTCCCTCGACGTCCACGGCCGTTGTGCCCTCCCCTCGATCCAGCGTCGTCGGCCATGGCTAGCTACAGGTAGTGGAGAATAAAAATGAGTAGGAGGAGAGGATGGTGTTCTATGGGGAGAAGATGGCCACGGACGCCAGTTAAAAAGGGCCGGCATCGGATGCCGGTGCGGAGGTCGAAGGGACGGCATTAAAGTGTCCAGCCAGTCAGTTTGGCGTCTCGTCGCCATTTATGCGCCGCCGTCAGTCAGCCTTCCGTGTAGCGCCTCTGAATCGGTGCCGCCGTTGCGTTTGAATCGATACCGTCGTGCGCGTCTGAATCAACGTCGCGGTGGCTGACGTGTGGGCCAGCGGCACCAACGGACTGGACACCCGAGCTGTCCGCGCGAATCTGGGCCGACGCAAACGGTGCCTAGATTAGATGCACGAATAGCTCGAGCCAGACGCGTTTGTCTGGATGGGTCGGCCCGCTTGAACGCCGCGTACGCCCTACACGTCCGCGCGGACAAGTTCTGACACGTTCGGATGGAATGCGTCAGTCCGGTGGAGATGCCCTGAGCCGCCGCGCACGCTCTGCACGTCCGAACAAATAAGTTTGGACACGCTCAGACAGAATCCGTCGGCCCGGTAAAGATACGCTGAGTTGCCACCACCACCTCCTAACGTAGTGTCCATCAAAGCTGAAGGTGCTGCAAAGGAATCACCACCAAGCAAGCCAAAAAAGCCTATGAGGCTCCCAATATCCAGGCCTGGACTGGGAAAGAAAGGCCAGCCCATCCAACTTCTCGCCAACCACTATAAAGTCTCTGTGAAGAGTTCAGATGACTTTTTCCAACACTATTCTGTAAGGTGCTATCCCTAGTTCACCACTTTAGTATTTCAAAAGAGACAAGTTTGTGACCTTAATTTTGCATCATCTCCATGCTGATTTGGTAGTTCTGTTATACTTTGCTGGGTAGGTCAAACTGAAATATGAGGATGATCAACCGGTTGAAGGGAAGGGGATAAGCAGGAAGGTGATTGATAAACTGCAACATACATACCGCTTCGATCTTTCAAACAAGGACTTCGCCTATGATGGTGAAAAGAGCCTCTTCACAATTGGGGCTCTTCCTCAAGTAAACAATGAATTCACCGTTATCTTGGAAGACATAGGAACTGGAAAATTAGTTCTGCTCCTTGACCTGCTTCCACGCTATCTTACCTATCTAATACTACGCTCGGTGTTCCGTATAACTCAATTCTCACTTCGTTGTAGGAGTGCTGCCAATGGGAGTCCCGGAGGTAATGACAGTCCTGGAGGTGGTGACAGGAAGAGAGTGAGGCGACCATACCAGACAAAGACTTTCAAAGTGGAATTGTGCTTTGCGGCAAAAATCCCAATGGCTGCAATTGTGCAGGCCATTAGAGGTCAAGAATCAGAAAACTCCCTGGAGGGTCTCCGAGTTCTCGATATCATACTGAGGCAGCATTCTGCAAAACAGTATGTGTCCTCATGAATGTATTAACTTCCAAAGCACTCCCATGTGCTTAAACTTCTACATGCCTTCCATGTCATGACTCTTCTCACTACACACAGGGGCTGCCTTTTAGTTCGTCAGTCATCTTTCCACAACAATCCTGCTAGCTTCCTTGACTTGGGCGGGGGTGTGATGATTTGCCGAGGATTTCACTCAAGTTTCTGTGGTACACAGAGTGGCCTCTCCCTGAACATCGGTATGCATCTTACTCTCATATTATTGTAAGACTCTCTCCATCGTTCATTTTGCAATGCCTACACCCGATTTTACATGCTCATGTCTAACTTCTTTGAACCTGCAGATGTTTCAACTACAATGATTGTTAAACCTGGTCCTGTTATTGACTTTCTTCTTGCTAACCAGAAAGTTGATCACCCTGACAGAATTGACTGGCAAATGGTAAGTTGCATCTTTGGTGCTCTTCATAATATTGCGTTAAAAGTTACCAACCATATTTATTTTTGATAATTCTAATTTGGACGTTCACCTAACAGGCTAAGAGTGCTCTCAAGAACTTGAGGGTCAAAGCTGCTGCTGGAAATTCAGAATTCAAAATTGTTGGTTTGAGTGACAGAAAGTGCAACCAACAGACGTGAGAGTTCCTCTTAACCCTTTTATTCATTTTTACGAGTGCTTATTATTAATATTTTGGAAAGGGTATCCTACTGTGTCTAGCTTGTTCTACAATTTATTGTTCTCTACAGTTTACTGGAGATTGGCATGTTTAACTAGGTTTTCATGGAGGCAGAGGAATGGTAACACTAGAGACACTAGTACTGTCGAAATAACAGTCTCTGATCACTTTCGGAGGCACAAAGGCATAGAACTCCTGTATTCTGGTAATTTCCCTTGTATCCATGTGGGGAGGTCAAAGCGTCCGACGTATTTCCCTGTGGAGGTTTGTTTCAGCTACATCTTCAAAGCCCTCTCCCCTTCTGAAATTTCATCCCTTATCTCAAGTCCTGGTGTTAACTTTTTGTATGACCAGCTTTGCACGCTTGTTCCTCTGCAAAGATACACCAAAGCTCTGTCTACTCTGCAAAGGTCCTCACTTGTCGAGAAATCAAGACAAAAGCCTCAAGAAAGAATGTCAACCCTCAATGATGTGAGTTATCATCTAGATTTTAGCTTGCAGCAACCATATATAACGTGCAGTTTTTTTATATTGGCAACTAACTGAGAGTTCATGCTACCCTAAATGCAAGGCACTTAAACGTAGCAACTATGACTCTGACTCCATGCTGAAGGCATGTGGCATTTCAATTGAACCAAAGTTCATTCAAATTGAAGGGAGGGTCCTGCAAGCACCCAAGGTCAGTGAGAATTCACTAAATTTAGTTTGGCATGCTCGTGTTCAATATTCTTCCGAATGTATCTAACAAGTAAGCCTTCTATCATCTACTTCCTCCGTTTCAAAATATAAGATGTTTTAGCTTTGTAAAGCAAATGTATCTAGACAACTTTTAGTATATAGGTTCACTCATGTTTGGAATAAATCTACACACTAAAACAAGTCTAGATACATTTTCTTCACAATCCTAAAACATCTTATATTTTGAAACAGAGGGAGTAGCTGAGAGCCGGCAACAGTGAAGTGAAGATGTGTTGCCTCGCAATGGACGTTGGAATCTTGCAAACAAGGTCAGAACATTTTCTCTTTCTACCTTTCTGTACTACTTCTTGATCATCAATGAACCTGTTATTTTGCTGATTCTGTTTTTTTCGGAAGCTAGTTCAGGCCTGTTCTGTTAAGAGGTGGTCGGTTGTTAATTTCTCTGCACGGTGTGATGTTCGGGGTCTTGTCCGAGACCTTCAAAGGCTTGCAACTGCAAAGGGAATTGTATGTTTTACTTTTTCTGCATCATTTTCAATAGTTCTTCTTTTCTGTTGCTGAACTTAGTTGTTTGCAGGAAATAGACGACCCTTATACTCTAATTGAAGAGATCCCATCAATGAGACGAGCGCATGTGTCAGACAGAGTGGATAAGATGTTTGCTGAGATAAAATCCAAGCTACCTGGAGTACCCAGGTTCCTTCTGTGCCTTCTTCCTGAGAGGAAAAACTGCGAAGTTTATGGTTGGTTCATGTTTTTTATTTTTATTATTATTTGTTATCCTTGTTTATAAGCATGATTACCTTTTTTTTTTAAGTA
This sequence comes from Avena longiglumis, assembly GCA_030063025.1. Lineage (NCBI taxonomy): Eukaryota > Viridiplantae > Streptophyta > Magnoliopsida > Poales > Poaceae > Avena > Avena longiglumis. The sequence goes on from CP125975.1 coordinate 431,723,619, forward strand.
TAAGCATGATTACCTGTTACAGATATATAATATAATTTTGCTTCAATCAGGTCCTTGGAAGAGGAAGTGTCTTGCGGAATTAGGCATTATTACACAATGTCTAGCTCCAACAAGAGTCAACGATAATTACCTAAACAATGCGATGTTGAAGATAAATGCTAAGGTTTGTTGACGTGGCCCTGTTTTCTTTTTCTGTATTATTGGCTATCGTATATGCTTACGATATTTGTATTTTTGCCGGTGGTTAAATAGCTTGGTGGGCTGAACACATTGCTGCAAATTGAAGTATCCCGTGGAATACCTATTGTGTCAGAGGAGCCTACTATCATCTTAGGCATGGATGTGTCACATGGTCAACCTGGGCAATCTGATAGACCTTCCATTGCTGCAGTAAGAGAGATGCAGTTTTACACTTGAATACTAGCTCCCATGTCATCTGAATGATTGTAAATTTATAAGTGCTGTTATAACTCTACTTGAACTATGGCTTTGGATTATGTTTAGGTGGTTAGTTCTCGCGAGTGGCCTCACATCTCTAAATACAGAGCAACGGTACACACCCAGTCACCCAAACTAGAAATGATATCCTCATTGTTTAAACCACGGGGAACTGAAGATGATGGTCTCATTCGGTATGATATGTTCGTTTGATCCACTGTTGAGTTCATTTATTGTCCATAATATGTGTGTATGTCCTTGTTCTTATGTTTTATTGCACACCTTGCTAATGGAATGATATCATTGCACTTGGGACTTCCAGGGAGTCACTTGTCGACTTCTACACTACTTCTGGACAGCAAAAACCAGATCGAGTTATTATTTTCAGGTATTAAGTTCTGAAATTACTATTTGCGAACACCACTTGACTTTGCAGAGAAACCATTGAAATGTTTTTTTTATTGGAAATGGATAGTTGATGATGTCTTAACCACCATTGTATTCCTCATATGCCCATTTCAGGGATGGGGTTAGCGAAAGCCAGTTTACCCAGGTCATAAACATCGAGCTTGAGCAGATCATTGAGGTAATGTATTTATTTGATTCCAACATGTTCTTATGGCAGATCCAATACATGTACCTTGGTACAAGTAATTACCCCCCATTGGACACTGTTATTTCTACCTTGAATCAATTCAGGCCTGCAAGTTCCTGGACGAGAAGTGGGAGCCTAAGTTCACAGTCATTGTTCTTTCAGACTGGATCTCCAGAGAATGTTCCTCCCGGTAAACTCTGTTTTGACCCTACTTTTCTTATGGAGTAAAACATCCCCCTCGTCATGTAATTTTATGTGAAATGAGGTAGGAAAAACAAGTGTTAATATCAAATTCTGTAGGTACTGTGGTGGATAAACAAGTCTGCTATCCCAAGAATTTCGACTTCTACATGTGTGCACATGCTGGCATGATTGTAAGCAATCTCTGCCTTCTGCACTGTTTCTTGTTACCACGTACCAATATGGTGATGGTAGTTTGCAGGTGTCTTAACTTACTGAGCAGTTTACAAGGGTCAAATTGTCTTGTGCTTGTTGTCTGTGCCAGGGAACCTCAAGGCCAACACATTACCATGTTCTGCATGATGAGATCGGCTTCACTGCTGATGCGCTTCAGGAATTTGTGCATTCCCTTCCCTGTCTTACGTGTACGTAGATGCCAGATGGTTCTCATAAAAATTGTTGTCAAGCTATGTTTTGAACTTGGTTGCTATGGAATTTTCAGGTACCAGAGGAGCACAACGGCGATATCAATGGGTACATGACTCTCGACACCATCCTGGCTATATTTTCCTCTTGGCTAATGTATGATAAGTTGGTCATATATGCATTTCCTTATATCCTTTTTTTTTCATTCACGCAGTTGCTCCGGTTAGCTACGCCCTATCTTGCGGCCACCCAGGTGGGCACGTTCATCAAGTTTGATGACACGTCAGATGCGTCGTCAAGCCAGGGAGGGCACACGTCCGTGGGCAGCGTTCTGTGCAAGAGCAACGTCAAGAATGCCTACAATAGACACCGCTAATCTGAAGAATAGCCACCACCCACTATAACAATGTACAGGGCCCCTGAACTTAACAACAAGTTCCCGTGTCTAATCGAATAGAACCATATTTGGATTTGGATATAGATGAACTCACCGAACATTGATCTCGGTGAAGTTGTTGATTATTAAGGCACGTAGTAGCTAGGATAAAGTTTTTTTTTTTTTTGAGAAACAATCGCTGCATATATTAGATGGCATAATCAGGTGCCAAAAGGCTTACAATCTCCTCAGGCGGGGATCCTAACCAAGTCTTACACAATTTATTTTCGCAGCTAAACTTTGCTAAACAATGCGCTACTCCATTACCAGATCGGCGCACATGACTGACTCGATGTTCAGGAAAACTCTTTAGCAAAGCCTTATTCTCCTCAACCAGGTGACCATGCAAAGACCGGTCCCTGTCACTGCTGTCCAGTTTTGCCACCACACCCAGACAATCCGTCTCCAGGCAAACCCTTTGAACTCCTATTTCCATAGCCAGATGTAAAGCTCTCTTGCACGCCATTAGCTCCATCTGCTCCGGGTCAGTTGTAGAGTTCAAAAAATGGCCAGCTCCCGCGAGGAAACCGCCATGGTGATTCCGCAGAACCACACCACAACCTCCACTTGACGACGCGGCAAAAAAAGAACCATCAGCGTTTGCCTTGCACCAATTGTCCTCAGGAGGGAGCCAGTGCTCCACAACTTTGGGTGGAACGGGAGGTGCCACAGGTAAACTCTCCAGCCACTCTTCAACCAAGAACATAGCTCGACGGGCAATGTTCTGTGGGTCATCGATCTTCTCTTCCTCCCTGGCATCATTTCGAGCAAGCCAAAGTTGATAGATCATCATTATAGCTATGGAAACTTCCTTATCCGAGAGACTCCCCATCCAATCAATAATCCATCCACGAAGCTCGTACGGCCTCATATTTTCAGTATCAGGACTACGTAGTTGCAATCCAGTATACTCGCGGATTAGGTCCCAAGTCCGCACGGAGTGAGGGCAGCTCCAAAAGCGATGTAGCTGGGATTCATCACGATTGCACGCAATACACTTGACTCCCTCCTTTATCTTCCTTCTTTGTAGCTCATCCCCCACCGCCAGCCCATTCCTAATAAGTCTCCACACATGAATCTTCGCCTTACCAAGGACAGCAGCACCCCATAGTGCTAGCCAGCCACGGTGCTCCTCACAAGAAGTCGAGGAGCCCGGCCGCCCAGCTAGACACTCATTTAGTTGCATCTTTAAATGGTATGCCGACTTGACACTGAATACTCCGTTTTTGGTGTAATTCCATGCGATTAAATCCTCTGATCCAGCACGACCCACGGGTGTATTCAAAATGTCAGCAACATCCCCTTCAAAGAAAATATCATTTAGCTTGGCTTCGTCCCAACCTCCACCATTTGGAAGCAGCAATTCTTTAACAATCGTCACCTCCTTCTCAGGTTTTAGCCCTAGTGGACGTTTTAAACCCTACCTCGGAATCCAATTATCCGACAGGACATTCACTGCTGCGCCGTCACCTATTCTCCAAATCAGGCCCTCCTTTAACAAGTCTCTTCCGTGTAGGATGCTCCTCCATGTAAATGATGATGCTTTTGGGCATTTCGCAGTAAAAAAAACCATCCTTGAAGTATCTTGCACGAAGGACCCGTACACAAAGAGAGGAGGGAGAGGTTTGAATTCTCCAGGCTTGTTTCGCGAGCAAAGCTTGGTTAAAGTCCGTGTAGTTCCGAAACCCCATCCCGCCTCTTTTCTCGGTGAAGTTGTTGATTATTAAGGCACATAGTTAGGATAAAGTTATTGACTATTAAGACACGTAGCTAGGATAATTCCTCGTGAGAAGAATCTGCTCTCATATGAGGGATCAAAGAAATGATCCCTCTATTCCTCAACCCATACATATATATTTGAGGAAGAGAACTTGAGAGAGAGGAGAGCCGACATGTCTTATGAGGATGCCCCTCATAGGTAATATATAGGGAAGAGGGAGAGCAGAATAATTGGAGGAGGGGGTCTCTCGGGACAGCCGTCACCTCCACTAGGGGAAACCCTAGCCCCTGAGGAAGGGGCGGATCTGGGTGTGTTGTCACCCAAGGGAGGCCTAGGCTCCATTCTAGGAAGCCCCGTGGACAGCTCCTTTCGGACTTCCTTTCTGCACTTCTGGACTCTCTGAAGAGGCATGTCAATCCAATTTTTTCTACAAATAAATTTCTCAATTTATGTCTTATATATTGCTCAAATTAACTCCTTAATTTATGAATTACTTATATGAAAGATCCTTTCGGTACTTTCGTATAAAGACCGATACATCACATATATATGAACCTATATATTTTATAAAACCTTTTCGAAAACTCTACGACATAAAACAACCTCAGAAAAATTCCTATGAATGTAAAAAAATATTTATGCTAACTCAACAAGCACCTTCCGGATTTACGTTTTGTCGCCAAAACAATTATGTTTTCTCTCTAAAGCTAGTTTGATGTCTTTGAACTATTTCGATGTCTCCAAAATATATTCTAGGTGACACATAACTTATATATTATAGAACCATGGTTGGAATACACGGGAGCTAAGCTATGTGGTGGAGGTTCCATTGTACCGGGAAATACACCTAGGATTAATAACAAATATAGTCAGTGATTTTTCCGCCTACCACGTTGACCATAAATCCTTGAATGGGACTGGAAAATTAGCTAGACCTTATTCCTTTCGTATGTCTTCGGATGATAGATCAGACAGTGATCCAAAGTGGAGAACAGCAGGTTGGAGCATATAATTTCACCATCCTGTGGTGTAGTGTGGTGCAGGGTGACGACTTAAGTGTCTTGCAATGGAGGGAAAATAAGTGTAGGTATTTGACCAAAGCTCATTGCAATGGGTGGACTATGTGGTCATGAAGAATACTAGTGATTGGCTTGTCTTTACACTGGGCCTCAGACCAAGAAAGTTTGAACGAAATTTTAGACCCGGTTGTGTAACAAAGTTAAAGACATTTGTAGGTAAAGTAGGCACCTCTACAAAGTGTAAAAATATGAAATGTTACTCCATGTTCTCGGAAAGAACTACAAACACAATGCGGAAAAGGACTACATGAAGTCATGTACCCGTGAAGGTTGCCTAACATAGCTTTCTAAATAAAACTTATCTTTTTTTTCTAAAAACTGATTTCAAAAACTTGCATAAGCTCAGGATCGATGATCTCAGGTTATAGATAGCGCATTGAACACCCACCTATTTAGAACTTGCTAACTCTGATTGACATGGGCATGACCCTTCGAGTGCCCATCATTAGTATATATAGTGCAGACTAACAGAGGGCTCACTTGAAGATACATAAAGATCCATGACGATTCAACAAATACGAAGCCTACAAGGACACAAACTCCTAGCGATACATTAAAAGGAAAGTCCAAGACTAGACTAGATACAAACTCTACACTTATAACCAACTCGTATTGGCACCCGAGACCTAGCCTCCCCATATATAAAATCTAGGAGGGACCAACAAGGGGGGCAACCCATAATAGATCTAGACAATAGACACACACCTTTCTCTCTCTAGACGAGATCGCATCTATTTGACTCAACGAGTTTGTACTCTCCAATGATAGTATGGGCAGACAAGCAGTAAGTAGGGTTTCCTCTACGAGGGCCTGAACCTGGGTAAATCGTCTTCCTTGTTTTTATATTAAGCCAACGAAATCACCAGCGCTCTCTTTTCCATGAAACCCAAATTCCATAATAATGGGAATTGCCGAGGTCACCCCTCGTCATCGATGAACTCAAACTATCTTCTTATCCCTTTTTATACTCTGGTAAGTTATTAAAGTCATCCAAACCCAATAAGACAACAAAAAGGGCCACTCCACATCTAGGACCGCATGTTTGTCGGGGATGAGACCCTTCTTGTGGTCTTGTTCTCGGGAATTTCCCGAGGTGGGGCTTCCCGGGAGGGTATTAGTAGACTCCGATGTTTACAGGGCATCTTCTTCATTGTCGGGGCAAGCAGTCTCCTGGCCCTAGGACTTGGTAAGCTTGATGGAGGGACACACGGGCCTCTTGATGAAATCCCCCGATGGAATGGGATCTCTTTCGCAACGAACTTGGAGAGCTCATCAGCAATGAAGTTCGAAGCATGTGGGATGTGCTCCATTTGCAGACTATCAAAGTGTCGCTCCATATTCCTCACCTATTCCACATAGGGCACCATATGTGGGGATCTTTACTCCTTTTTTACCTGGTTAACCACTAGTTGGGAGTCACCACGGATGATTAGGTGCTGGATTCCTAAGCATGTTGATGCCCGGAGGCCGGCAAGCAAATATTATGCATCTTGGTGGTGGAATACTACTTGTTGTAGAGAATCGGGAGCACATACTTAAGTTCCTTGTTGGTGGGCTCCACGAGGAGCACTTAAGCCCCTACGCCATCAATCAAGAATGAGCCCTCAAAGTTCATGATCAATTTCCCTGGGTCTTCTGTCCTGAGAAGGGAAGACTGTGCTTCTTCTTTGTCCCACAGGGTCATGGTCCATTCCCTAACGAAGTTTGCTAATACATGCTCTTCATATCTTGGGTGTTGACGAAGTGGAGGTCAAAACCTAATAGTTCCATGATCCACTTGACAATTTGCCAGATGGCTTTGCGATTGCGCAACATGCGCTCAAGGAAGTATCCCATCACCACCATGATGTCATGTGCCTTGAAGTAGTGTTGCGGCTTCCTTGACGCGATGATCACTCCTAGGAGAAGCTTCTGGATGGCGGGGTAACACACTTGGGCATCATGCAGTACCACACTGATGAACTAGGATTTTCTTTGTGTGGGTGCTATGTGGCTCATTATTGGGCCCAATCAGTGATCTTAGGCGATCTCTATTGTTGGGGTCATGGGAAGTCACCTTAGGGCTGGTAGGCACGCACGACAGTAGTTTTCCAGTCCCAACTAGCACACTTTGGTTGTCTTGGCTATTAGGGCTCCGGGGACATGCTCTAGGATCTCCTTCCTCCCTCTCCATGACAAGGAGTGTGCCCACCACTTGAGTTGTGACAGCCATGTAGAGAAGGAGTGGCTCGCTAGGCCTTGGAGCCACCAAGATCGTAGGCACCGCTAGGTATTTATTTAGGTCTTGGAGGGATGCCTCCGCCTCAAGGGTCTAGTCAACAGACCAGACATTTTCAATAGCTTGAAGAAAGGTAAGGCACACTTGTCCATCCTCGAGATGAAGCATCCTAGGATGGTGGTGTCCAATTGGGGCGATGCACATTTTGTACATGCATGGTGTACTCGATACACTCGATCACCCTGATCTTGTTAGGGTTGGCTTGGATCCTCTGGTGGGATACCAGTAAACCCAATAGTTTCCTAAGGATACCTCGAATACACACTTCTAAGGATTCATATTGAGGTTGACCTTGTGAAAGTTGTTGAATGTCTCTTCTAAGTTCTGGGGTAGGGTGTCCTAGACCTTGGTATTGACCACGATGTTGCCGATGTACAATTTTATGTTCCGACCTATTTGAGGCTCAAGATATGCGCGCATGGCATGATGTAAGGTGGATCCTATGTTGTTAGTTCGAAAGACATGAAAGTATAGCAAAAGCAGCCTTCTAGAGTGATAAAAGTCGTCTTCTGTTCATCTTACTTGGCCATATTTAATTGGTGGTACCCCTAGAAGGCGTCTAGGAAACACAGCAAATTGCAGCCTATGGTGGAGTCGAATATCTCGTCAATCCAGGGGAATAGGTCCTTGAGAGATGCCTTGTTTAGGTCTATAAAGTCCATGCACAACCTTTTATGGAAGATATGCGGCTTGGGAATGACAACGGGTTCACCACCCACATTGGGTGCAACACTTCCCAAATGACATTGGCCTTCTTGAGATTTCTCACTTCAGAGATGATGAAGTCTTGCTTGTCCTACATTTCACATCATACCTTCTACTTTACCGTATGGATCTCGGGCACATTGCCAGATGGTGCTCAATCACCTTCCTTGGAACCCATGGAAGATTGGATGGTTCCCAAGAAAACACGTCTAAATTATCCCGTGTCATCCCCATGGAATCGGGGGTATACACGAGTCTTTAGTTGTTGCCCATGGACCGTCAGGCAACCTCGACCCGGTAGATTGCTTGCCAAGCTGGGAGATATGGAGCACTTCCCGGGGAGGAGCAGAGAGCGGATCTTCGTCATGACCCTCTCAAGATACATATTACCAGGGAGGAAGACAAGTTCCTAGGGAACGAAGAGTCGTTCCCGGTCAGCATGCAGACCTTTGGTGCTAACCGTTCCCGTGGGCAGAGTAGGTGTGACAGAGCAACTCCTGTCGTCTCATCCATTTAGGTGAGGTGGTCGACAGCTGGCTTGGACACGTGTCGCTCATGGCTAAGCTTTTATCAGGCTATGAGCACCACACTCCCACCATGCGTCGGGCCATATATTTGGAAGATATTTACTAGAACATGTGGTTACCCCTTGATAATATAAAAGGAGGGCCAAAGTTGAGAGGAAGGGGGGATTTCTCTAGGAGAGTACTAACAGAGTAAGAAGAAGAAAAGATATACATATATATAGGGAGAGAGAGAGATATATCCTTCAACGGGAATTGTAATAGATACACAACCACCATATACTCCATAGTTGCAGGATGTAGGGTTTCACACAATGTGCCTGAACCGTGGTAAAAAAACTGTGTGTTCATGTGTATGAATCTTCTGTGTTGGTTGTGACGTTTTGTGCCCCTAGCCGAACTGCAAAGGGGAGTTCGCATCCTCGATGTTCATGAATCAGGATGCAACATCCTGGAGGAAGGTGACGAGCGTGCTTTCCTATTTGTTAGAAAGTTCGGCTGGTAGCGTTACCGGGCAGCTTTTGTCCTTGAGTAGATGTATTTTCTTCGTCAGGCTACGGTTTTCTACCAGATGCTTCTTTCGCGAGGGAGAGGGGTCTCCCTCCATAGGTTCACCCATTTCCCTGAGTGTCACCATAACAGTCTCCCGGAACATCTTCTCCATGCAGAATACTATGTCCCGGGAGTCAGGTCTGATGGTGATGACTCCCCACCGCGCGGGCATTTTCAAGATGGTGTACGCGTGGTGCATAGCTAATAGGATTCACATCTTAGATGACAAACAAAAAAAACTATAAGAGAGAAAACAAGAACAAAATCAAATCTAAGGGATGCAAGTAACGAGAGAGCTAAGGGGCTAATAACCCTCCAAAGTAAATCCTGGGCTTACTTGTGCACATGGGCCTGGGGGCTATGGTGAAGGGAATATGCCCGAGAGGCAATAATAAAGTGGTTATTATCTTATTCCTTGTTTATGATAAATGTTTATTTCTCATGCTATAATTATATTAATCAAAAACTTTAATACATGTGTGTTTAATAAACAAATAAAGAGTTCCTATTTATGCCTCTCATATAAACTAGCTCGTTGATTAACATGATGATCAAGGTTTCCTGATCATGGACATTGGATATTTTTAATAACGAGGTCACACCATTGGTGGAATGATGTGATGAACATTCATCTGAAGATAGTAATATGATCAAAGTCATTATGTTTAAATTTCTATAACATCATTACAAGTAACTTTAGTCCTTAGACCATGAGATAATGTCAATCACTAACACCAGAAGAGTAGCTTGATAACATCAAACATCACACCGTAACAAGGTGACTATAGAGGTGGATTCAGATACTCTGATAGTGTTATGTAGAGGCTCATGGATCAAGAGTGGGATTTGTCCATCCCGATGATGGAGATATATACTTTGGAACCTCTCGGTGATATCACATTGATATAGTTTGCAAGCAAGTGATGGAGATCACTAGAATGTTATATCACGGGAACAAGAAAAGAGTACATGTCAGTAACAAGATCAAACTAGGTATGGGGATACCGATGATCAAATAGCGGACATGTAAAATATCGCGAGACAAAAGGATTTAGTTGCAATATAAAAGGTTCACACGATCACTAGTAGTCATCATTGAATATGTGGGAGTCAGTACGGATCTCTAGGTCCCGCTGCTAATTATTGATCGGAGAGGGTTCTCGATCATTTCTGCATTATTTGCGGACCGTAGGGTTACACACTTAAGGGATAACGACACCATTTGGAGCAAATAAGATGCCAGAAAAAGAATATGAAAGCGCTGGAATTATTTCAATGAAAACCGGAATTGTTTCGGGTGAAATTGCGGAAACTGGTTGTGCATGTGAAATTGAAATGTTGCAAGGGGTTTTATGTGAATGTTTGTTAATTAATGTAATTAACAAAATTCTGAATAAATAAATAAAAGAGTTTTTATTAAATGAGAGATTGCATTAAATTTGGCGGAAATTTAATGGTTTTTGAGTGGATAAAATGGAGGGCCATTTGTGTGAGTAGGAGCTCCATCCACATGAATGAAGAAGAGGTGGGGGCACCCACCATGGCTGCCACGCCATGGCCCTTGGATGCCCCCTCCTCCTATAAAAGGAGCCCCTCCTCTCACTTCTCACTCACACCTCCTCGTGAAAGATATCTCTCGCCCTCTAGTATTTCCCCATGGTCTCGGACTAACGAGATACATGTTCCTAGTGGCTTTTTCTTGAGCGAGGATTTTCTACTTCCACTGCATTGCTGGAGATAGGTCACGGAGGTGGTCGGGGTTCCGGAAGTGTGTGCGATCCCAGATGCTCCGCTAAGTTATGGGGCTGCCGGACTTCTACATGATTTTGAGACCGGAAAGAGATCGACTACATCACTGTGACACCCCTAGGATTAAGGCTAGACAAATCCCAGACCTTCGTCTGAACATAAGCCTAACCTAATCCCGAAAGCGTACAGAGAAATAATTGATAACACAACAGTGACCCTACGACACAAAATTTATTACAGCGAGCTCATAACTGAGAGAAGAACCAAAATATTACAAGTAGAGGTCACTGACCACAAACATCAAACAACGAAAGGCAAAATTATGCTATTAAGTATAGCAAACTTAACAAATGGCCTACGAGGCCTGAAGCATAACGATGACGTCCAATCCATAGATCCTAGACTGCCGGCTGGAAACTCCAAACTACTCGTCGATGTCGATGCCGTGAAGAACTCATCCTCAATGGTAACACTTACTCTGCTGCAAAAGTATCAACGAAGCAAGGGTGAGTACAGGGTGTACTCCACAAGACTTATGGCTGGTGGAGTTGTTTTGCATAAAGCCATCTTTGTTTTGTAAAACAAGAGGGAGAAGAATCTCGACTAATCAGAATATTTTAAAAGGGGATAAGAGAGCGATATCTCCAACTTTGATCATTTATTTATATCCACCGAATCATCATTAGTTGAACCTATCTAGGATCACCCCCTCTATCCCTGAGGAAGCATCCTTAAGCATACACTACTTAACTTGCCAAGTTTTACGATTAGGTTCAAGTTCTCTACAATCTTTGAATCTGGTCTCCAAGTTCGTCCATAACCATGGACACGGCTTTTCGAAAAGATTTAACCCTGCAGGGGTGTACAACTTTACCCACACGTACCAACCGATTCTTAATGCCAACGTTATTAGCCCTCTTCCTTGGAAGGCCGGCAGAGAGTGGTTGACCACGACCTTTCCCTTGCTTCGCCGAGACCATGAGTCACGCACTAGGGAGATGCCGCCGTAACGGGTCGAGTCCCGAAGCCGGTCCCTAATGATGTGTATAGGGTTCAAGATTACGGATGCCGACCATCTCTTGTTCCCGGCCACGCTTACCTACCTGTTATGAATGCACCTCCTTCACATCCATTCAAGAACATCCAAGATGCGTATGTCGAATGGAAAGCCCAAACTATGTGACTCATGGAATCTACTAGGCAAGTTAGTTGGTCGAGGGGGTTTCCAGGCCCTCGTGTGGCTGTACGCTTGTCTTGGACCATAGGCAAGAACATCGGGTCCTAAGGGTGGCAAGTATGGGACTGCAAAAACCACATCCCACCGTGGCCTCCCATACAAGCCTTAGCATATTTATTATCCATCTCTGATCATACCGCGTCATACTGTCAAACTAGGTTCATTTGCAGCTCTAATTCATCAACCGGATGGATCAGTGGTAATAGCTAAGCATGGGTAAGCACAACAGATGTAACAGCTCTAGCAACGCTTCACAAGCTCAAACCCTAGTTATGCTAGGAGCAGTGAATCAGGGAATATAGGCTTCAAAGGAAACATGCTTCAGATAGGATTACTCTATCTATCGATAAAAGACTTTGGAATCATATGCACATGGCAAGAATGTAAATACTTTGAAAACATAGGATTATATCATGTGTGGGGCTTCGCTTGCCTTTGCCAGTTGATATCCAGAAAGCAGAGCTCTAGACACCTGGTACTTGACTTGATTATAGTTGATCAAATATTGGTCTTCGAGCTTCGACGGTGTTAATCTCGACCCTCTATGGTGTTGACCTCGGTCTTCGATCTCGAACTCAATCTTGATCACGCATTCTACCGAAGAAGAACCAAATACCGGAAAAGAAGGAAAACATTCAACACATGGCATCGATGCAATGCTCAAACAAGAATTATGATATGACAAGTTGAATTGTATCGAAATGAAAACCCTAAACATGCTTGGTCATTTTAATCGGGGTCCGAGGGATCCAAACCCTAATTCGGAGAAACCCCGGAGGCATATGAGAGGGGTTGTTTTGTTGTTCTAATTAAACTTGCAATTTAAGTTGCTTATCAATGCATGATTATAATTTAATTAGGTAGAATTAATTTTTCTGAACATTTTGATATATTATTTGTATTTTTCTGATTTAAAATGAATTAGTTATGAATTTCTTCAATTTTACTTCATTTTAAATCATTTTTAGAATATTATAAAATAAATTATATTTTGGAATTACTTATATATTTTTATTAATCAGAAACATTTCTGAAAATATCTTTATCACTTACAGCAGGGACCCACCTGTCAGGGATTTAATATTACTGAAATGATTTACCACAACATTTGAAAAAGAGAAATAGAGAATATTGCACCATGCTGACGTTATGCTGACGTCAGCCATGGAGCTCATCCCAGATCGAGCTCGGGCTACGTGGTAGGGGGCGCGCGGGCGAGCGAGAGCGCGTGCGCTGGACGGGAGGCGCTGCGCTGAACCAACTAGTGGCGGCGCCGCCCAAGATTGGTCGCCGGAGAAAGGTGCACGGCGGTGGCCAGCGGCGGAGCTTGCAGGTGCTCGTGGGGAGGAAGAACCAGAGCGAGAGGGGGCAAAGGAGAGGGTCCACGAGGACCACGAGCTCACCCTGAGCGCGATGGAAGGGTCGGGGAGGCGAGGCGAGGTCAGACGACAACGAATCGATGGTGGCAACGACGGCGGCCGACGGTGGTTCGGGGATGATTCCATCAAGGAGGGAGCTTCCCTGCTTGCGTGCTTCACGGATAAGAACGAGGGAGACGAGGCGGTGCAAACGATGCTCTTGGAACGGCGTGGGGTGGCCCGAGACGGCGGGGCTCACCGGCTTCTGTGAGCTCTAGGGTTAGGGTTTGCGCACGAGGGAGCGAGGAGGAGGGGAGTTTAGGGATAGGGTTCATCTGCGGCGGCTCTGGGGATCAAATAGACGCTCGGGGGCGGCGACGTTGATCGCGGCGCACGGCGGAGCATCGGTTGGCCGGCGGCGAGCCACCGAGCTGTTTCGGCAGCGGGAGGAAGACGACAGGGACATGAGGCAAAGCGGTACGGGCCGGCTGTGGGCTGTAGACGGGCCAAATGGGCTGCGGGAAAGTGCAGTGAGCGGCAGGGAGAGGAGAGGAGAAGAGCTGGGCCGGCCCAGATGGTCTTGGCTCTATTTTTTTCTGCTGGAACGTTTTATTATTTTTGTTTTGCCTTTTCTCTTTGTTTACTTTTAAATCCAAATCTGTTTTGAGTAATTTCAAAATACAGAGACTTTTATAAATATTTAAAATACTGTATAACCCTTATAATCCATTTGGGTTCCAAAGTATTTTTGTATTTTCAAAATATTTAAACCCATTTGAAGGTTTTCAAAGAGAGAAAGAAAATAAGGTTTTGGGTTTTATTTTAGTGTTTTATTTCCTACATGCATTTTAAGATGAGGATGATGTTCATGAATGCACAAACAAACCCTAATTAGTATTTAGTGAAACTAGGGTTGTTACAATCACCAACGAATCCATACTCGTAAAGCTTTGCCGGTCTTCAAGGATATGTATTTTGGATGTATATTCATCTTTTGATTGTATCTAGATAGATGGATCATGGCGTATACAGTTCCCATCATAGGATTTTTTGTTTTCTATGTTGCGAACCCAACAGTGGTATTAGAGTCGGATCTATGTGTATATGCTTTGCATGGGTAGTACACATATGAGTAAGTGGGAACAGATGGTCATGTTATTGCTTCTTATGTTTATTTTGGATATTGGTGGCATAGTGGGATGAAGCGTTCCAGACAAATTGTACATGTCCTCACATATGAGACATGTTCCATGCTTGACATGCAACTAGTTTTTTATAAGTGGCTTGCGGGTGTCTGTCTCTTCTACAATAGTCAATATCTGATTTCCAATGAGTTGCCAATAATTTTATTATCATCATTGTGGTTCCATGTTCGTAGGTAAGAACAGTTCTTTCTCCGAAAGCCCTTATCCACGTAAAAACATGCAAAAGATAAATTAGAGGCGTCTAGTTTTTTGGTTTTGCTGGGCAAGTACTATGATATGGTAGTATTATAATTTGTAGTATGAATTGATACTATTGGAAATTATGATATGGAAAAGTGTAAGTTTCATAGACCTTGGCCTTACACATATAGGAATGATTAAGATCATACCACGATGCACAAGATAATGATCAAGTGCAAGAACCATATCATATCACTTTTACCATATGATGTTTGTTTGCATCTTATATTGCTTGTATGGCACTTTAGTAGCATTATAAGATGATCCCTCATTTAAATATCAAGATAAGAATGTGTTCTTCCTTTAGTATGCACTGTTGAAAAGTTCGTCGTTTTGAGAAACCACGTGATGATCGGGTGTGATAGAATCAACGTTCACATACAACGGGTGTAAGACAGTTTTACACACGCGAATACTAAGGTTCTTACTTGGCGAGCCTAGCATGTACAGACATGACCTTGGAACACGAACCGAAAGGTAAAGCATGAGTCATATGGTCGATATGATACCCATATTGATGCGTGCCTTTAAAGCTGCACCGAATCACGTGATGATCGGACTTGGTGTAGTGGATTTGCTTCATGTAATCACCAAAAACAACTAGAGGGATGTTGGTTTTGAGTGGGAGTTTATTTCTAATTTGGATTAGTCGAACTCAATTTATAAATTAAATCAAAATGAATTTGCATGATTTGTTGTAGTCATTGGCATCCGTTCACTAACTTATGCTTAGTTATAATTGAGATAATAGAATAATAGAATTCTGGATATTTACTTTACGAACTGTTAACGTATTGTTTTGAGTGTCAATCTAAAGTTCAAAAGTTCTATTGAAAACTTTCAGCAAACTCCGTTTACTCCATAAAGTTTAATAATTAGTATTAAAACAAGACTAACCAATTCCAGTGTTAGTATCTAAAGTATCATGTTTGCCTCCATGATTGTTTTAAATATCAACGTTATCTAGGAGCTGAAAGAATTTTTTTTAGAAACCATCATGTGTGACAGATATTACGATATCTGAAACAATGTTTTTCTTGAAATATGATAGAGTATAATATATGTTCTTATATTGGATGAGAATTTGCGAAGGTTGGAGATTCTAGACATCCTAATCATCCAAAAAGGTTTGGAAAGTAACATTATACTCACGATTCACCTTTATAAGCTACATTACTTGATCATGAAAGTTGTCATGATAAGGATGAATAGAATATGTAGGTAAAATGTTTACTACACTAAAAGATTACTAAATAATGGTTTTTGAAAGAACACCAAACATTTGATTATGGTGATCTACTTCAAAGTGCAAGTCCAAAGGTATTAGTATTTTACTATATACTCATTGGACTATGTGTCATGTATATGGCTCCACTGTTTATGTTAATAGATTCTTTTAAAGGGAAAGCGAGTGCTGAAAGAGAATCTTAGAAATATTTGGCAGAAAAATAAAAGACTAGAAATGCCCAGCTTAGATATATAGATGATATACATGTTATGGCTGTATTCTTTGCTTGTTAAACAATGTGGTTCTTGGGTATTGGATACCGAATTGGTTGGTATAAAATAGCATACAGGACAACACAATTCAAACTTCAATGGCCTAAGTAACTAGCAAGAGAATATGTATGTGATGATGTTCATCGAAAACAAACAAAATTTTGTTGTATTTTCGTTGACATCAAAGCTTTCCTTCATGATTTGTTATTTTTTAGGTATTATGAGAATAAAAAGTTGTTCAAATAATTATCATATTCTATATAAGATGGATGATTTACAAATCTAGTTGGAAAAATCACATCCATAAAAACTAATGCTAAAAATGTCGCAAGACAAATGATTGAAAGGTCACTTACGAAGTGACATTGTCGTTTAAATTATATTGGAAAGAAAACATGCAGAAACTCTATGTTGATGGAATTTTGGAGTCTTTTGATTTTGATCAAATGACACTTGTGATATTTTCCTAGAGATAATTGAAATTTTGTTCAAAGGCCAAAGAAGAACGAACGACTAAATAATTGGAATTTATACATATTGATGTATGTAGTCCATTATGTGTAGTCGTGAGCAATGGATTTCAACTTCATATGCTTTCTCCGGAAATTGAGTGAATGTTAACTTAATGAGGAAGAAGTGTGAAATATTTGAAAATGTTCAAAGAATTTCAAGATGAAGTGGAAATCATTGTAACAAGAAAATAAAGAATTTATAATTTGATCATAAAGGAAGATAATTGAGTTACAAGTTTAGCAAAACACCTAAAGATTTGCATTTCCTGAAACACCATAGGAATATGGAGTGTTTGAGATATGTAATAAAACCTTGTTTGACATGGTAAGATCAAAGGTGTCATTTATAAAACTGCCATTATATTTTAAAGATTAAAACTTTAGAGACTACCTCTTTTACACTAAAAAGATCTCCATCATGATCTGTTGAAATGACACCATATAAGTTATGGTCTGGGATAAACCCAAGTTGTCCTTTCTTAAACTTTGGTATGCTAGACATAAGTAAGATGTTTACAACCAAAATCGGATGAGCATGTCTTTGTAGGTTATTTCAAATAACCATTGGGTATTCCTCCATAACACCAAAGACAAAAGTGTTTGTCGCTTAGAACATAAAGTTTATCGAGAAGGAATTTTCGTGAAAAGTTAAGTGGGAGGACAATAAAACTTTGATAAGGTTATTGAACCTTAGCTATATGTGATGAGTTGTGCAGCTCCAGAAAATGTTATGGAGGCAGCCATAATGCTCATGGATTACGTGCCTCAAAGGTTGTGGTCACGAAGGTATAAGTTCCTATTGAACCGAGTAGGTCGGGTAAACAATAAAATACTAAGATTTTAAGAGTAAATCATTATTGTTTTACAATGATGAACCGACTACATGCAAATAAGCAATGATGGGCCCCGAATCCGTCAAATGGATTGAAGCCATAAAATCCGTGATAGTTCCAAACACGAGAAATCGAATTTTTGAACTTGGAAGACCCTCCAGAAAGGTGTAAAACCTATCGGTCGTATTTGGTTCTATAAAGAAACATACATGGATGTTTCACATCTATGAAATAGTCGACATTCGTAAACTATTTTACGACAATGTTCAAGGAGTTGAATATGACAAGATTTGATCTTTCATAGCGATATTTAGTCTGAACGGATTAATATAGAAACCACTACATATAATTTTGGTATATGGTAGTTGAACAAACAAAACAAAGTTCTTCTAATAGAATGGTTACCTACGACATGTACATGACACGGTCCAAAGGGTTTTGTTTATTCAAAGGATGCTAAAAGGGCATGCAAACTTCAATGGTTGAAGTAAGCATCACGGAGTTGGAATCTTCACCGTGATGAAAATGTTAAAAGGTTTAAATTCATCGGAGATGATAAAGATGCTTGCATTTGCAAGAAATTAAGTCGGAGTGTTGAGACATATTTCTAATACATTATGTGGAGGACATCTTGTTGATTGGAAATGATGTATATTTTATTGACACAGGTTAAGAATTTCATTTCGATGAAAGACTTAGGCAAAACCCGAATATTAGGCATGAATGTCTATATGGATAGATAGTGACGCTAATATGGTTGTGCCAGACATACATATATGAGATATTGAATGAGTTCAATATGGAAACGACAAGAAAAGGTTCTTGTCACATGGAAAAGGATTGAATCAAGATTCAAGTGTATTGATACTTGGTAAGTGAAACAAGATTCAAGTGCTTTGAAACTTGGTGAGTGAAATCATAAGAATATTTTGATCAATCATACCATAATATGTACACATACAGCTATGTCCTATGCTCTAAATGTCATGAGCATATACCATAATGACTCATAAGATGATCATTGGACAATATTAAGGATATTCTTATGATCTTTTGGAAGAACTAAGAATATGTTTTTGTATAAGTGACAAATAATTACAAATAGTTCATTATAAAGTGTTACATTGATACTAGTTTTGTCACAAGATACAAGGTTAAGTTTATCTCAATTTAAACTATGGGTGGCACAATGTAATGGAAAGGAGATTCCATGATGGATTTCGATCAATTCCAAAGTTAAGACATTGCGACGGATACTACAACAAAAGGCTAAGTATATGACTAGTATAGTAGCAACAAAGGAGGACATTTGTGTCAATTAGTTTGTTATCAAACTAAGGTGTGGTTCACAACGGGCCAACACTATAAATATATATTGTACGACAATAGTATCGACATGATTTAACCCCAAGGAACTAAAAGTCTCACCAAAAGACCAAATTTATACAATGCCATCTCATTAGAGAATGAGTGATGCGTGGAGACGTAAAGACATGCAAATACACACGGACTTGAAATTATCAGATCTGGAGATTATGTTTACCACTAGCAAATGCATATATACAACACCAGAAAGCCATAAGTGTTGAATGCGCAAGCTTTTCAAACTAGATTATTATTGACTCTAGTGTAAGTGGGAGACTGAAGGGAATATGTCCGGGAGGCAATAATAAAATGGTTATTATCTTATTCCTTGTTTATGATAAATGTTTATTTCTCTGCTATAATTGTATTAATAGTAAACGTTAATACATGTGTGTTTAATAAACAAATAAAGTATTCCTAGTTATGCATCTCATATAAACTAGCTCGTTGATTAACATGATGATCAAGGTTTCCTGATCATGGACATTGAATGTTGTTAATAACAAGGTTACAACATTGGTGGAATAATGTGATAAACATTCATCCGAAGTATAGTAATACGATCAAATTCATTATGTTTAAATTGCTATAACATCATTACAAGTAAATTTAGTCCTTAGACCATGAGATCATGTCAATCACTAATACTGGAAGAGTAGCTTGATAACATAAAACGTCACACTGTAACAGGGTGACTATAATGGTGGATTCAGATACTCTGATAGTGTTATGTAGAGGCTCATGGATCAAGAGTGGGATTTGTCCATCCCGATTATAGAGAGATATACTCTGGGCCCTCTTAGTGATATCACATTGATATAGCTTGCAAGCAAGTGATGGAGATCACTAGAAGTTATATCACGGGAACAAAAAAAGAGTACATGTAGGTAACAAGATCAAACCAGTTATGAGGATACCGATGATCGAATCTCGGACATGTAAAATATCACAAGACAAAAGGATTTAGTTTCAATGTAAAAGGTTCACAGGATCACTAGAAGTCATCGTTGAATGTGTGGGAGTCAATACGGATCTCCAGGTCTCGCTACTCACTATTGATTGGAGAGGGGTCTTGATCATGTCTGTATTATTCACAAACCATAGGGTGACACACTTAAGGGATACTGACACTATTTGGAGCAAATAAGATGCCAGAGAAATAATATGAAAGCGCTGGAATTATTTCAATGGAAACCGGAATTGTTTTGGGTGAAATTGCTGAAACTGGTTCTGCATGTGAAATTGAAATGTTGCAAGGGGTTTTATGTGAATGTTTATTAATTAATATAATTAACAAAATTCTGAAAAAATAAATAAAAGATTTTTATTAAATTAGAGATTGCATTAAATTTGGTGGAAATTTAATGGTTGTTTAGTGGAGAAAATGGAGGGCCATTTGTGTGAGTGGGAGCTCAACCCACATGAATGATAAAGAGGTGGGGGAACCCACCATGGCTTCCACGCCATGGCCCTTGGATGCCTCCTCCTATAAAAGGAGCCCATCCTCTCACTTCTCAATCACACATTCTCATGAAGGATCTCTCTCCCCCTCTAGTATTTTCCCATGGTCTCAGACTAGCGAGATACATGTTCTGGTGGCCTTTTCTGGAGTGAGGATTTCCTACTTCTGCTGCATTGCTGGAGAGAGGTTGCGGAGGTGGTCGGGGTTCCGGACGTGTGTGCGATCACGGATGCTTTGCTAAGTTGCGGGGCTGCCAGACTTCTACACGATCTTGAGATCGACAAAAGATCGATTACATCACCAGCGAGTCCATACTCGTAAAGCCTTGTCGGTCTTGAAGGGTATGTATTCTGGATGTATATCCACCCGTTGATTGTATCTAGATAGATGAATCGTGGCGTATATAGTTCCCATCGTAGGAATTTTTTTTGTATGCTGCGAACCCAACATGTGGTGCCTTGGCCCATCTAAGGCTGACATGCCCTCACCCAGGTCCTTGTGGCCCCCTTCATGATAGGTGGGCCTGATATGTTAGAAACGTATATATAATTTTTGATGTTCTATGCTTGTTTAGTATCTACTTTGCTTTGCTTTGTCCACACTTTAAGGTGTTTTTATACACTTTCTGGAACTAACCTATTGACAAGATGCCACAGTGCCAGTTGCCTGTTTTCTTCTGTTTTTGGTTCCAGAAAGGCAGAAAATCAATATTCTCGAATTGGACGGGACAAAAGACAAAGTCATTATTTTACCGGAGCAACACGGAACCATGAAGCAGAGCCGGAGGAGGGCCACAGGTTGGCCGCACCCCCTAGGCGCGGGCAAGCCCTAGAGGCTCCCACAGGGGGTGTGGGCCCCTTGGACACCCACCGACCTTGATTCCTGCGCCTATAAGAAGCCTCCGACCCAAAAACCCTAGGGCATCCAGAAGAAATCCACAAAAACCTCCACAGCACCGCCGCCACCAAAGGGGAGATTCGGGGGACATAAAGTCTTTGTTCCAGCACCCTGCCGGGACGGGGAAGTGCCCCCAGAGCCATCTCCATCGATCTCCATCGCCATCTTCATCACCGTTGCTGATTCCCATGATGAGGAGGGAGTAGTTCTTTCTCGAGGCTAAGGGCTCTACCGATAGCTATGTGTTCATCTCTCTCTCTCTCTCTCTCTCTCTCTCTCTCTCTCTCTGCATGGTCATATTGTGATCATGAGCTTTGTAATCAAGTAGATCTACCTTGCTACTCAAGTGCTTCATTAGATCTCTGATCTCCCCTTGTGTATGAAAGTGACAGCGTGCACTCCATGGTAGCACTTAGGTTTGACTCTACATAAATACTCTTTGTGCTTTAATAGATCTATGCTTCTCCCCACGTGTGTGAAAGTGACAACGGGCATACCGTGTGTGGCACTTTGGCTAGATTGAATATTTTTATCAGTTATATTTGGAGTTGGATATCTCTATAAAATTGTGGTGTTTGTTGGAACCATCCAGTGCTCAAGGTGACAGTGTGGGGTTATCTAGATTGGGGAAGGCAGACTTTGAGGTGTGTTGTATAGCCCTACCTTGGATTAGAGTGTCCAACCGGAGAGTAGTTAAGAGTAGTATCATGAAGAGAGGATATTTATATGAGAGAGTGTTCACTAGTGAAAGTATGATCCCTAGGCCTTGTTTCTAAGAATTGAAACACCGTTTGCTACTAGATCTGTTGCATGTTTGCTTGCTTCTTTCTTGTTGCCTTTAGTCTCTTGTGCCGTCAAGCTATTTTCTGGCACCGTTACCACTTGTATTTCACTATCTCTTCGCCGAACTAGTGCACCTATATTGGGTGTGTTGGGAACACACGATACTTCTTGTATCTTGATTGCAGGGTTGCTTGAGAGGGAATACCTTTGACCACTTCATCCCTGAGTTCGATAAACCTTGAGTAATCCACTTAAGGGAAACTTGTTGCTGTTCTACAAACCTCTGCACTTGGAGGCCCAAAAATTGTCTACAAGAATATAAGTGCGTAGACATCACGGCCCCATGATGGGACCCTAGAAAATTCTATAACCTTTTTCGTACGAGACCGGAAAAATCCCAAACTTCTCCGTTAACCTAAAAACGGCTTTCCTTTTATGAATCTTTATCTCCAGACCATTATGAAGCTCCTTGTGATTTCCTGGATATCGTTCGAGACTTCAAATCAATACTCAATCTCATAATCAAGTATATCCAATAACTATCCTAGTGTTACTAAACGTTAAGTGTGTGACCCTATGGATTCGGGAATATACAGACATGATCGAGACTCTTCTCAAATCAATAATCATCAGCAGGACCTGTATGTCCATGATGACTCCCACACATTCAAGGAAGATCATTATGGGTTGAACCACGATGTTGAGGATTCAAACAATCTCATATCCCATTCTGTTTTTCATGTGATACTTGCTCGATATTCGATCGTCAATATCACCATAGCTTGTTCAGTGTCGTTACCGAAAAGTTCTCTTTACTCGTATCGTAATACAATAGACCCATTACTAAACTCATTAGTCACTTTCTTGCAAGATACTTAGGATGGTGTTTTACCGAGAGGGCCCAAAGATATCTTCCCATCACATGGAGTGACAAATCCTAGTCTTGATCCATGTAACTCAACAAGTACCTTTCGATATACCGGAAGAACATCTTTATGATCATCCAATTACGAAGTGGCAGTTGATGCCCACAAAGTATTCATGTAGTACCAGAGAGCAACATGATCTCATGGTCGAAGGAACATGATACTTGACATTTTGAAAGCTACATCAATTAAAATTTAGTGACACGATCAAATTGCTATGCTTAGTTTTGAGTCTATCCATCACATCATTCTCCTAATGATATGACCTTATTATTAAATAATAACACATATCCATGGTTAGAAAACCTTAACCTGGAGTGGAGCGCCTAAGGGGGTAGGACCCTACCCGATGTTATGGGGCCTCGGGCGCCGAAGGAGGGGCCTAGGTGTGGGGTCTTCTCACGGAACACCCGTTCATGGTGGGCCTTTTGGGGGCGTTGGAGGCTATTGGTGGGCCATGTCGGTGGCTTTACATGGCATGCCTTTCTTCCGGGTCGCCGAGTAGGTGCTCCTTGCTCCTTGCGCTCCACATTAGCTGGGTGGCTTCCTCCGATGGTGATGTTTCCCTGGAATGGCATATTCATAGGACCATTGGATAAGTACCAATAAGCTGACATGACTTGCCAAATAGGTAAATTCGATAATTTATGGTTAACCCGAAATTCCGTACGTGTCACCATATGTGCTGACCCATGATCATCCATTGTAGGGAGTGGTTTTTTTAGATTGTTTAGCATGTCTTTGAGAAGCTAGCTAGCTAGGCTAGCCGGTTGCAGGGTAGCGGCTTCAAGTTGGCAGGCTCAAAGTTCACAAGTTGGAGGGTATTAGGTATCGCATGAACCCATCAGTTTGGGATCTTTTTTGCAGCAATGGTCGAGTTTTTGCAGCAACAGTCTGAATTCACCCAAGCATGTTAAACGACATGACAGACCGACTGATGCTACATCCGGCTGATGCCTAGGGCTCGTCAAAATAATAAGTACCATGTATTTTGCGTGACAAAATTAAAATTCTTCCATTTTCATCCCTAATTGCATAGTCGACACATATTGTGGAGGGGTTAATCTGCAGTGATCGGAGCTAGAGGGGTGGCCAACCTTTCACAGAGACCAACACTACGGGAGAAAGAATCTGACGCCGGGTCCCCGGGCGTAGGGCCCTCAATGCCGCCGGTAGGCTGGCCCGACTGCTGTCACAGATGTGGTCTTGCCAGACGTGCGTAGCCTCTTCTCCGTCGCAGGCGTAGCCTCTTCTCCGTCGGCGAGAAAAGTCGTTTACAGATATAAATGCGTAGACCATATGGGGCCCACCTAGATGACTAACGGCCGTTTGGCTACGCCGACGGCTTTACCGTCGGCCTAGATTTTTTCAAAATTTTTTCCAATTTTTTTTTCAAATTTTTTTTTCAAATTTTTTTTTTCAAATTTTTTTAACATTTTTGTATTGTTTAACTTGTTAATCTCACATGGACATTTTTAATTCTAAGTATACTTAGTCTCAAGTTAAATTGCACAATTAGTCAAACTTCCCAACCGGTCACCCATCCTAATACTACTCCAGCCCCAACACGCTTAACTTCTTCGTTCTTTTCACATGAGCTTCCGACAAACAAACTAGAACTTGTTGTGAATATTATCATATCAAACCTATTAACCATTACACTATAATGTTAGACATATTTGTTTTTTACATTTCATACAATTTTTTGAGTAAACAACAATAAATAAGTAATAATAATCTTAAATTCAAATAAAAATAAAATAATTTTTATTTATTTTGCTTTTTTTATTTAAATTTGAATAATTCATATCTACAAATCCATAAATCACAATTCGACAAATAATATATCCAAATCGATCAGAAAAATGAGAGGAATCCAAATATGACATCCCTATCATCTATTTAATTATATATCATAAATTTTAAATATTATACCAACTGAAACTATGTCAAGATTCATGAAACACCCCGCTTTTGGCACTTGAAAAATAAAAAATGGCTTTTTAGTGCGACGAAAAGGAAAATTTTCTTCTGCAACATTATTCGCCATCCCATGATATACACGAGTGCATAATATGGGAACATTAGCGCAAACTATATCGCGATTCTAGCAATAACATTGGTCATTTGACCTGAAATCCAGAAAACCTCGATTGAGATAGGTCATTTTGTGAAGGGTTTTTTGAGACACGATCAATATATCAAGTTTTATATTTTTCCATGCAACTATGTCATATAATATGACACCATGCGAAGGTTTTGTATTGTTTCGATCGTTTTTTAATTTTCTATGCCCGTTTCAAACTATCGTCAAACTTCCTAAATCGAGGGGCATGATGATTCTTAGCTCGGGGACGAGTCTCACTAAACTTGCATTAGATCTCTGATGAAATGGCATATTGTGAACCTAAAAATGATTTTTCAAAAAATCATGAGCAATATATCATGTACCTGTAGTTCAAATCTAACTCATTTCCTACCGATTCAGCAGGAATTTGTCTTTTTCACGAGAGGTGAACGGAAAAGTTTGAGATTCCTAGGTTTGGAATTGTTCATTCAATATGTTCTAGCATTTTTTTAAAATGTGGTATTATCATTTTGAAACTTTTATTTGGTGGTTGCTTCACAAAAACACCCCGTTTTTTGCACTCGGAAAATGAAAAATGGCTTTTCGGTGCGACGAAAAGGAAAACTTCCTCCTGCAACATTGTTCACCATCCCATGATACACATGTGTGCACAATATGGACACATTATCTCAAACTATACCACGATTATAGCAATAACATTGGTCATTTGACCTGAAATCCGGAAAACCTCGATTGAGATAGGCCATTTTGTGAAGGTTTTTTAAGACTCAATGTGTTGGAGATATGCCCAAGAGGCAATAATAAAGTAGGTTATTATCATATCTTCATACTTATGATAAATGTTTACATACCATGCTATAATTGTATTAACAGGAAACATTAATACTTGTGTGATTTGTAAACATAAAAGAGTCCCTAGTAAAGCCTCTTGTTAAACTAGCTTGTTGGTTAATATATGATCATGGTTTCCTGATCATGAACATAGAGATGTTATTAACAACAGGGTCATATCATTAGGAGAATGATGTGACGGACATACTCCTATAGATAAGCGTAGCATAAAGATCAAGTCATTTTAATAGTTCAATTGCTATATGCTTTCTGATACATAGTAACCTAATTCCTTCGACCATGAGATCATGCTTATCACCTTCACCGGAAGGATGCTTTGATGACATCAAACACCACACCGTAATAGGGTGTCTATAAAGGTGGCATTGAGTGTTCGGAAAGTATTGGTTGAGACACATGGATCAAGAGTGGGATTTGTCCATCCATATGACGGATAGATATACTCTGGGCCCTCTCGGTGAAATGTCATCCAATTAGCTTGCAAGCATGTGACTGGCTCACAAGGGATCACATATCACGGGAACGAGAAAAGAGTACTTATCGGTAACGAGGTTGAACTAGGTATGCAGAGATACCGGCGATCAAAACCTCGGATAAGTAAACTATCGTGAGACAAAGGGAAATTGGTATCGTATGTAAGTGGTTCATTCGATCGCAAAGTAATCGTAGAAATATGTGGGAGCCATATTAATTTCCAGATTCCTCTATTGGTTATTGTTCGGAGAAGTGTCTCGATCATGTCCGCATAATTCACGAACCGTAGGGAGACACACTTAAGGATTCGATGTTGTTGTGTAGTTATGGAATGATGAGTAAGAGAACGAATGTTGTTCGGAGTCTCGGATGGGATCCGGGATATCACGAGGAGATCCGGAATGGTCCGGAGAATAAGATTCATATAAGGAAAGTCCCGTTTCGGAGTTGGGGAATGATTCCGGTGTTTTCATCGGGAATGTTCTAGAAGGTTCCGGAATGTCCGGCACTCCGGAGGGGAAGGGGTACATGAATGTGTCATTGCAAGTTGGAATGATTGCATCATGTACTAAGTGTCATCGTTGTTCCAAATAAAGGATTAATCGAATCCTAGTTTGAAAAGTCAAATAGCTAAATTGAAAAGTCAAACGGCTAAATTTGGAAAGTGGAAAAGAGGAGGAGGAGGTGAAACCGAGTTGGGGAGGGAGTCCTCCTCCCCAAGCCGGCGCACCACCCAAGCCAAGTTGGGGAGGGACTCCACTCCCACCCCTTGGTCGCCGTCCCCTCCACCTATATAAGGAGGGGCAGGGCTCCCTCCTAGCACACACAAGTTGCCTCCCTCTAAACCTAAACCCTAGCCACAGCCTAGGGATTTCTCCCAAGCCGCCGAGTTAGAGCTTCTAATTGCTCTAGCCGCCGGTTTAGCCCCTTATAATTGGTGTGTCTAAACCCTAGATCACCAAGGCTCTCTCATAGTCCACCATACTCGCTCCGGCTTAAGGCGAAGCTCATGAGATCTCCCTCTACTTCGGTACCACGCCAGTTGCCGGAATCGCGAGGAGAGTGCTACAACCTCCGCTGCTTTGGAACAAGGGAGAGGAAGGTCTTCGCCGAAAATTTAACGCAGACCGATCAAGGAGCACCGCCGAACGCAGCCGGAAGGATCGCTACGCGATCTTGAGATCGGCAAGTGTACGACTACATCACCCACGAATCTACTCGTTAACCGCTTTGGAATCTTCGAGGTGAGTTCCTCTATCGACTCGTTGCTACAATCTAGTAGATAGATCTTGGCTTGTTTGTTTGTATGCAATAGAATTTTTTGTTTTCCATGCTACGAACCCCACAAAGGGTATCGAGCCGTGTCTATATGTAGATCTGTTGCACGAGTAGAACACAATGGTCATTGTGTGCGTTGATGCTTTTATTGTCGATTGCTTCTTGTGTACTTTGCATCTTGCGGTATGTTGGGATGAAGCGGCCCGGGCTAACCTTACATGACATCGTTCATGAGACTTTCTCCACGCTTGACATGCAACTTGTATTGCATAAGTGGCTTATGGGTGCCTGTTTCTCCTAGCATAGTTAAGATCCAATTTACAACGGGTGATTAACAATACTAGTATCAATGTTGTGGTTCATATTCGTAAGTTATAACGACACTTATTGAAAGCCCCAAACCACGTAAAATATGCAAAGAAAGTAGAGGCGTCTAACTTTGTTTTGCAGGGGTGTGCAGTGATGTGATATGGCCATGATTGTGATTATATTTGATGTATGCAATGTTCCTTATTGTAAGTTGGCAACCGACAGGAGCCATTTGGTTGTCTTTAATTTATGTTACGACCCGCGTGTCTATTCAAAGTAGTTGTAATAGTTGAAGCCGGTGGACGACAACCATGGAGAAGCGACATTGACCTTGATGCAATGCCGGTGATGATGGAGATCATGTTCGTGCTAGAAGATGGAGATCGGAAGCACAAAGAAGAAAGGCCATATCATATCACATATTATGAATTGCATGTGATGTTAATCCTTTTATGCATCTTGTATTGCTTAGTTCACGACGGTAGCACTATAAGATGATCCCTCAAGCACACAATTTCAAGTATTAAAGTGTTCATCCTTAGTAAGCACCGTTGCTAAAGCTCGTTGTTTCGAAGCACCACGTGATGATCGGGTGTGTTAGATTCTGCGAGTGTATACAACGTAAGCCAGATTTGCTTATGGAAGCTAAGGTTGATCTTGACGAGCCTAGCATGTACAGACATGGTCTCGAACACGGATCACCGAAAGGTAAAGCATGAGTCATATAGTAGATATGATGAACATGTTGATTGTTCGCCATTGAAGTTGCATCAACTCGTGATGATCGGTTTTGATGTGGTGGATTTGGTTCGTGTGATCACTAAAACAATGTGAGGGATATTGTTTTGAGTGGGAGTTCAACGGCAATATGATTAAAAGTTGAACATTATTTATCATAAATTAAATCAAAGTGAATTTGCATAGTTGTTGTAGTCATTGGCATCCGTTTACCACCTTACGCTTAGTTATAATTGAGATGATAGAACTATATAATTCTGGTTAGTTACTTTACGAACTGGTATCGTATTGTTTTGAAGTGTTAATCTAAAGTTTAAAAGTCCTATTGCAAACTTTCAGTAAGTTCCAGTTACTCCATGAAGTTTAATAATTAGTATTAAAACAAGAGTGACAATTCCAAGTGTTAGTGTATGAGTATCATGTTTGTCTCCATGATTCTTGATATTCAAAGGATTGTCTTAATATCAAGGTTATCTAGGATCTGAAAGAGTTGTTTCAGAAACCATGTGTGGAAGATATTGTGATATCTGAAACGAAGTTTTTGTTGCAACATGATAGAGTATAATATGGCAAAAGTCATGTTCTCATATTTGATGAGAATTTGCAAAAGGTTGGAGACACTAGTTGTCCTAATCCTCCAAAAGGTTTTGGAGAGCAACATTATACTCGCGATTCACCGTTACAAGCTAAAAGTAGCTTGATCATGGATAAATCCATGATGAGGGTGAATATTTGATGTAGGTAAAATGT
Organism: Avena longiglumis; assembly: GCA_030063025.1. NCBI lineage: Eukaryota > Viridiplantae > Streptophyta > Magnoliopsida > Poales > Poaceae > Avena > Avena longiglumis. Next base: position 431,753,109 of record CP125975.1, read on the forward strand.
TTACTACACCAAGAGATTACTAAAGAAAGGAATTTGAAAGAACACCAAACACTTGATAATGGTGATCTACTTCAAAGTGCAAGTCCAAAGACATTGGTATTTAACTATACACGCTTTGGACTATGTGTCATATGTATGACTCCACTATTGATGTTGATAGAATCTTTCAAACAGAAAATGAAATACTGAAAGAGAATCTCATAAATATATGGCAGAAAATAAAAGACTAGAATTGTTCAGCTTGAGTATATAGATGATATACGTGTTATGGCTATATTCTTTGCTTATTAAACAATGTGGTTCCTAAGTATTTGATGCTGAATTTGTTGGTATGAATCGTCATACGAAACAACACAATTCATGAACTACAATGGCCTAAGTAACTAGCAAAAGAATATGTGATGATGTTTATCGAGAACAAATAAAGGGTTATTGTGTTGCTCGTTAAACATCAAAGCTTGCCTTCAGGATTTGTTTTATCAGGTATTATGAGAACAAAAGGGTTGTTCAAATAATTTCCGTAATCCATAAAAGATGGATGATTCACAAATCTTGTTAGAGAAATCACATCCATAAAACTAGTGCTAAAAATGTCGAAAGACAAATTGATTGAAAGATCACTTAGGAAGTGACATCGCTGTTTAAATTATATTGGAAAGAAAACATGAAGAAACTCCATGTGGATGGAATTTTGGAGTCTTTTGATTTTTGATCAAATGACGCTTATGAAACTTTCCTAGAGATAATTAAAACTTTGTTCATAGGCCAAAAAGGAACGAATGACTAGCTTTTTGGAACTTATACATATTGTTGTATGAAGTCCATTATGTGTAGTCAAGAGCGATGGATTTCAACTTCATATGCTTTCTCCGAAAATTTGAGTGAATATATGAATATTTACTTAATAAGGATAAAGTATGAAACATTTGAAAAGTTCAAAGACTTTCAAGATGAAGTGCAAAATCATTGTAACAAGAATATGAATAGTTTATGATAAGATCATAAAGGAAGATATTTGAGTTACAAGTTTAGCATAATACCTAAGATTTAAGGAATCGTTCCGTGGATTTGCATTTCCCGAAACACCATAAGAGTATGGAGCGTTCGACATATGTAATTAAACCTTGTTTGACATGGTAAGATCAAAGGTATAATTCATAAAATTGCCCTTATATTTTAAAGATTAAAAGCTTTAGAGATTACCGTTTTTCCACTAAAAAGAGCTCCATCATAATCCGTTGAAATGACACCATATGTTATGGTTTGGGATAAAACCCAAGTAGTCCCTTCTTAAACATTGGTATGCTGTGCATAAGAAAGATGTTTGCAACCAAAGTCGGATGAACCTGTCTTTGTATGTTATTTCGAATAACTGTTCCTCCATAACACCGGAGACAAAAGTGTTTGTCGCTTAGAACGTCAAGTTTCTTTGAGAAGGAATTTTTCGTGAAAAGATAAGTGGGAGGACAATAGAACTTTGATAAGGTTAAAAGAACCTTAGCTATATGTGCAAAGTTGCGCAGCGCCGAAAAGTGTTCCGGAGGTAGCAACAATGCTCATGGCTCACGTACCTCAAAGGTTGTGGTCACGGAGATCCAAGTTCCTATTGAAACAAGTAGGTCGGATGAACAATCGAATACCAAGATTTGAGAGTTAAATCATTATTTGACAATAATGATCCAACTACATGCAAAGAAGCGATGATGAGCCCTGACTCCATCAAATGGCTTGAAGCCATAAAATCCGTGATAGTTCCATACACGAGAAATCAAGTTTTGAACTTAAAGGACCCTCGAGAAAGGTGTAAGACCTTACAGTTGTGTTTGGATCTATAAAGAAATAGACATGGATGTTTCGCATCTATGAAATGTTCGACATGTTGGGAAAAGAGTTCACAACAATGTTCAAGGGTTGACTATGACAAGATTTGATCTTTCATAGCGATATTTAGTCTAGACGGATTAATGTAGCAACCACGACATATAATTTTGTTATGTGTTGGATAAACAAAAACAAGTTCTTCTAATAGAAGGGTTACCTAGGACGTGTGCATGACACGGTCCAAAGGGTTTTTGTTAATTCAAAGGATGCTAAAAACATATGCAAACTTCAATGGTTGAAGTAAGCATAGCGGAGTTGGAATCTTCACTATGATGAAACTGTTAAAAGAGTTTAATTTCATCAGAGACAATGAAGATGCTTGCATTTGCAAGAAATTAAGTGGGAGCGCTAAGACATATTTCTAATACATTATGTGGAGGACATATTGTTGATTAGAAAGATGTATCTTTATTAACACATATTAAGAATTTCATCTCGATGAAAGGCTTAGGCAAAACCCAAATATTTGGCATCAATAAACGCTAATATGGTTGTGCAGAGGCCGAAGTACATAGATGATGTATTGAATGAGTTCAATATAGAAACTACAAGAAAGGTTCTTGTCGCACAGAAAGGATTGAATGAGTTCAATATTGATGATATATTCAAGTGTATTGACACAGGGTAAGTGAAACAAAGATTCAAGTATAGATTGATACTTGATGTATGAAATCACAAAGAATATTTATATCAATCATACTGTGATATGTACAAATCCAGATATGTCCTATGCTATGAGCATATACCAGAATGATTCATAAGAAGATCATTGGACAATAGTCAGGATATTCTTATGATCTTTTGGAAGAACTAAGAGTATATTATTTGTAGAAGTGACAAATAGATGGTTAGTTCATTGTAAAAGTACTACATTGATACTAGTTTTGTCACCAAATACAAATTAAGTTTATCTCAATCTAAACTAAGGGTGGCACAATATAATGGAAAGTAAGTTCCATAATGGATTTGGATGAGTTCCAAAGTTAAGACATTGTGATAAATACTACAACAAAAGGCTAAGTATATGACTGCTACCACCGACAACCTTGAAGGCTCCGGCTTTGGGTGCTCGTAGTGAACTTGGTTCCGCGACGGTATGGCTTCGGGTAATACTATCTTCGAAAAGAGGTCATGGTGAGAAGACCTTGTCGGGACAAACATAGACTGCGAGTGTTCGATCTCAGGGCTTCAACATCCCAGCACCAAACTTCCTGGCAACAAACCAGGACACACGCAGGTACATGCGAGGACACCAGGGACGAGGAGGCCGGGCTCGGCGCTGGGGCACCGCGAGACGAGGCGGCCGACGGGCGGTACTCGCAGGCACCGGAAGCGGACCGACGCGGGATGTTGAGGACGGGGCCGCGGGAAGCTCGGGGAGGCAGTGGACGGCGAGGCCGGCGCAACGGGTCCGACGCGGAGGCGCCGGTGAGGAGCTCGGCTCAAGGCGGGCGAGATGGAGGCGACGCGAGGGTGCGGTGATGCGGCCAGAGGACAGCCGGCGAGGAGGAGGAGAGGGCCCGACGGGAGGTGCGGCAGCCATCTGCAGAGGGCGCCGGCGGGCGGGTCGGAGGGCAGGCGGTCGACGTCATGGGCCACCGGATGGGGCCGACGAGCGCGATGGCGGCCAGGGAGGTGTCGCCGGCGCGGATGCGGTGCAGGGAGAGGTCGCCGGCGGCCAGCGGGTGGCTGCGGTGGCGGAGCCAGGGAGGGAGCGGCGGTTGAGGGCGGAGGCGGTGACTGGCGGAGCTCGGGCTCGGGCGGCGCTCGAGGTGGGAGGCGGGGCCGGGCTCGCGCGGCCAGGAACGCGGCAGGGATGGTTGCAGAGGGAGGCAAGGCGGAAGGAGGGAGATGCGGCGGCGAGGCGGCTGCTCGCGGGCCGGGGGCGGCAGGGAGAGTGAGAGCTGGCCGGAGGCGAGGTGGAGGAGGGCGGCCGGAGGTGGTGCTTGGCGGGGCGCGTCGGGAGGGAGAAGGGCCGGCGAGCGAGCGGATGAGAGAGCGGCGGCGTCGATCTCTACAAGGGGAGGGACGGGGGCGATGGCAGAGAGGAGACGGGGAGAGAGGGTGGGCGAGGCGCGGTGGGGAGGTGGGGAGGTGGGGTCGGGGAGGGGAAGGCGAGGTGGGGAGCGAGGGCGCCGGCGGCGAGCAGAGCGGCGGGAGAGAGGAGAGGTGCGGGCAAGCGGGGTCGGGGCAAGGGCGGCGCCGCTCGGGGAGAGAGGAAGAAGAGAGGGGGGTGGGGGACGCTATCGGGGTGGGGCCGGGCTAGTGGGTTGGCGGGACGACCAAAGGGCCAGGAGGTGGTTGACTAGGGGGTGGGTCGGTGTGGGGGTGAGTGAGGAAGTGGTGGGCCAGAGAGGGTGGGTCCAGGTTGTAAGGGAGAGGGGGTAGGTGGGGGCTAGGTGAGAGATAGAGAGGGGTGTAGGTGGGGGCTGTGGATTGGTGAGGTGGCTGGGCTGAGGGTGAGGTGGAGCGACGGTGAGGTGGCAATCTGGGGTTGGTGGGTAGACTAGGTTTGGGTAGGAATAGATTAGGGTTTGGGTTTTATTATTTTGTAAAATATTTATGGTGTTGTCTTGTTTTAAATCTTTTTAGCAAAATAATTTTTAGGCAATTAATTTAATAGATAATTATAAGACTTGTTTTGAAATAAGAGAAGAGGTATTTTTAGAAAACAAAAATAGGCTTGTTGAAAATAGTTTCAGACATACAAATGCATAATGATGACGATGCAATGCACAAAAACAACGCGATTTTCTAGTAGTGGTTTTGCGGGATGCCACAATTCGACACCACTAACAATGGATCTCGCCCTCGAGATCCGCCTCATGGTACCGGAAAGAAGGGCGCCGACCTGAATCTTCTCACATCGTGTAGATCCTCGCGACACCACTAACAAGAGGGCGTGGTCCGTGTTCGTCGAGGGAACACTCCGGGAACAAAAGGTCGAAGGTAGAGGTATCAACAAATAAAGCCACCTCTAACTTCCGTGGACGGAGTAAAATCGCTGGATCCACTGATTCGATGTACAAGAGCGAATGATAAGAGTAGTCGGATGGTGATCAGTCCATCGCGCACCCAAAGCATTACTCTGCACATGAATAGGAAATTATGCAACCAACTCTCGAAATTTAGAATGAAGATCCTCATAAGCGGTATTCAGAACAAAGGGATGATGCTAGCTCTGCATTGGATCTGAGGTAGATGAGGTCGTCGCGTCAGAAAAACACCGGAAGGCACGAGAAGGAACAAAGAGAAGTCCACCAGACGAAGGGTTCCTCGGATAGCATGAAGACCAGATGTAGCAACACCGTTACCAAAGGAGGAAGCGAAACCCTGAAGGTACGATGGAACCCAACCACGAAATCTGGACTCGAGAGAGAAGAGAGCGGATTCAAAACACGAGAGGTAAGAGGAGAATAGCGAGAGGGTAAGGAGTAAAAGCACCTAACCAGATCTATCCAACCGATTTTGCAAAATAGTTTTGACACTCTACTTGACCGTTAGCTAGGTTATCCTCAGTTTGGACTTGTGGGGTATCGCAATCGCCGAGCTCGATATCACTCAGAACACCCTCGATCGACCCTATGCAAGTTTCAGATTCCCCCAAACCCGCATAGAAATGATTCAAAGGTGCCCACCAGCACTTTCGCAAGGGTGGAAACGGTAATAACATTACACAACAGTCCTCGATGGGACCCATGTAACGTATATATATACAAATGACTCAATGAGTCAAGAATACAGATATAATATACAAAGATCCAAATCACCTTGAAAATGATAGAGCGTCCGACTACGGACAAGATGCAAATGGGGCTAAGAGCCCTGAAGAATAACCAATGGCCTCCATAACCCTGCCCAGGCCAAGCCGGAAGGGTAACCCTCCTAACGACGTCGATCTCAAAACCTGCTTAAACAAAAGGGGTGCCGACAAAGGGCAAAGGAAAAGAGAGAGCGGTCAAGATCTTGAGGCCAAGACACGGCGAGGCTAGAATTCACGGTCCTCGCCTACATAGGTATGGTGGATCAAGCGGCAGCATGCACTACACAACCTATAGAGACTCGATACAACTGGCGGCTATCAGAGAGGGGTAAGAAAGACCTATTCGGAACCAACCTGATACTACCACCAAACATACCCATCATGGTATTTCCCCCTCGAGACCAAACGAGGAAGTCAACCAAGGAACTCACACAGTTGGCAGTTTTACTTATTCAGTTATCGTTGCAGCAATTACTAGTCAAGTATAGATAATCATCCTGATATAATAAGCAGTGGGCAATTTTAGTTAACCATTCCGTTGTACTGGCGACACTTACTAGTCAAATTCAATTAGCATGAGATAACCCAAAACCCAGTAGTTGTTGGTACTTTTATTTAGCCATTCCGTTGTAGTTGCAATACTTACTAGTCAGGTACAATGGTCGCAAGCGACAACCCAAACAAGCAATTGTTGGCAGTTTTATTTAGCCATTCCATTATAGTGAAGCTGATTACTAGTCATTATAAAGTCAAATTTATAGCACTACTTTAGTTATAGTTGTCTATGATCGAGATACTGTGCTCCAAGTCGTCCATAACCGCGGACACGGCTTTCAGAAAGTTTTACCCTGCAGGGGTGCACAAATAGCAACACACACTCGATCAACCTCGAAAAAACCAAATCAAAACCCAACGAGGCTTTCACGACAAAGCAATCACAGGATTCAGAAATATTTCAGGGGGCCACCCCATTGAGTACACCATAACGGTTAATGACTCGAGACGGACTCAAGGTTTGCGCCATGGTCAGAACATCGGGAACCCAAAACTGGGCTTGTCGATACCGCGAAAACACTCCGCTTACCTAAACAGTACAGGTGCTCCTCGCACAATCATAATAAAGCAGTAAAGCATGGCATAAGTACAGGATAGTAATAAAACCTCAAACTAGTTTGTGGCCCCAAGAAATAAGACTGAATCAAGCTCTGGCTCAGGGGGGTCCCATAATCCTTCCGGATGTGGATAGCGCGAATATTCAAGGAACAGGTATCAAGTACTCGGGGTCCTACGGGACACAAGTGGACGGTTAACAACCAAATAACATCTATTGCCCACCTGTGCCTCTGCTTACCTACTTCAATTTTAGTTGTTAAACAGTAATTAAAGTTATGATCATCTCCAACAATAAACATGCGGCACATACTCCAACAACTGTGGTACTTGACGACACGCAACAGCACTTGAGCAAGCGACTACGACGCGCAAGTCCAACTATCGACCAAACAACATGTAATAGGATGTGTCCAAGGCAATATAAGGCTGCAAGGGAATCACGGGTACGAAAACTAGAGCAACGCAACACAGATAGCAATAGATCAACAGGAGGGAATAAATACTATAAAATTAAGATAGGTAGAAAGGGGGAGATGCTCGCCTGAAAACATTGCCGAAGGTTCAACCGAAGATCGGGTCGACACTCGCATCAACTCATCGGCCTAGTCCGTGAAGAAGCAAAATACTAGCACAAACACCGGATGCACTATTTAATACAACGGCAGAAAATCGGGCATGATGCATGTATGATGTATGACATGGCAAAGATGCAATGCAATTAGGCCATATTAAGCGGAAACGGGGTCCCGACAATTAATTAATAGGTTCATGTTGTTTAGATACCCCGCAATTTAAATGTTGTCTTAGCATGGCAAAACATAGTATCGGTTCGCTACACAAATTTAAATGAGGCCAATATAAGACTGGATTTGCCCGCATATGGTCCCATATTTAATTATGAGGTGAATCAGCATAAGGCCCCCAAACCACACAAATATGCATGCGAGTATGACAATTTAATATGCATCAATTTGATATTACATTTATAAAATAGGGCTCGAGAAAAGGGTTCACACATTAGGGTCAAAGATCTTGGGGTTTCGATGGTTCGGGGTACGGTCTCAGGGTTCAGGGTTCGACGGGATCAGCGGGAGAGGATACAAGACGGAGAACTTGTCGTGACGTGCCGGAGATCTTGGTTCCAAGCGGTCGATCTTGTCGTCGAGAAGATCTTGTCGGGTCCGCGGTCGTCGGGTCGTGTCGTTCCACGGCGGAGATCTTGGTTTTCCGGGTCTCGGCGTCTTGGGATCCGAGAGGAAGTACTCGACGTGCCGGAATGAAGAACTTCGCGTTTCGGTGGCGATCTTGGCGGTCTTCGGGATCGGGCCTTGGCGTCCGAGAGGAAGTGCTTGGCGCTCGGCGTCCTTCGGTATCCATGTCGACGGTCTTGGCGTCCGGGGATCCTCTGGGTTTCCACCGACAACCTTGAAGGCTCCGGCTTTGGGTGCTCGTAGTGAACTTGGTTCCGCGACGGTATGGCTTCGGGTAATACTATCTTCGAAAAGAGGTCATGGTGAGAAGACCTTGTCGGGACAAACATAGACTGCGAGTGTTCGATCTCAGGGCTTCAACATCCCAGCACCAAACTTCCTGGCAACAAACCAGGACACACGCAGGTACATGCGAGGACACCAGGGACGAGGAGGCCGGGCTCAGCTGGGGCACCGCGAGACGAGGCGGCCGGCGGTACTGCAGACCGGAAGCGGACCGACGCGGGATGTTGAGGACGGGGCCGCGGGAAGCTCGGGGAGGCAGTGGACGGCGAGGCCGGCGCGACAGGGCCGACGCGGCGGCGCCGGTGAGGAGCTCGGCTCGGCAGCGGTGCGAGATGGAGGCGACACGAGGGTACGGTGATGCGGCCAGAGGACAGCCGGCGAGGAGGAGGAGAGGGCCCGCACGGGGAGGTGCTCGACGGCCACTACAGAGGGGCGCCGGCGGCTCGGGCGGGGTCGGAGGGCAGGCGGTCGACGTCGCGGGCCAGCGGCCACTGGATAGGGCCGACGAGCGCGATGGTGGCCAGGGAGGTGTCGCCGGCGCGGATGCGGTGCAGGGAGAGGTCGCCGGCGGCGGCGGTGGCGTGATGCGGAGCCAGGAGGAGCGGCGGTTGAGGCGGAGGCGGTGGCGGAGCTCGGGCTCGGGCGCCGAGGTGGGAGGCGGGTCGGCTCGCGCGGCCGAACGCGAGATGGTTGCGAGAGGCAAGGCGGAAGGAGATGCGGCGGCTGCTCGCGGGCCGGGGCGTCGGAGAGCGAGCGGGCCCGGAGTGAGGAGGGCGGAGGTGGTGCTTGGCGGGGCGCGTCGGGAGGGAGAAGGGCCGGCGAGCGAGCGGATGAGAGAGGGGCGGCGTCGAGCTCTGCAAGGGGAGGGACGGGGGCGATGGCAGAGAGGAGACAGGGAGAGAGGGTGGGTGAGGCGCGGTGGGGAGGTGGGGTTGGGGAGGGGAAGGCGAGGTGGGAGGCGAGGGCATGGCAGAGCGAGGCGAGGAGAGGAGGAGAGGTGCGGGCGGGGGAGGCGGGGCGGCGGGCGCCGCTGGGAGAGGAAGAAGAGAGGGGGGTGGGGGACGCTATTGGGGTGGGGCCAGGCTAGCGCGGTTGGTGGGGTTGGGCGGGACCCAGGCGGGCCAGGGAGGTGGTTGACCAGGGGGTGGGTCGGTGTGGGGGAGAGTGAGGAAGTGGTGGGCCAGAGAGGGTGGGTCCAGGTTGTAAGGGAGAGGGGGTAGGTGGGGGCTAGGTGAGAGAGAGAGAGGGGTGTAGGTGGGGGCTGTGGATTGGTGAGGTGGCTGGGCTGAGGGTGAGGTGGAGGGACGGTGAGGTGGCAAGCTAGGGTTGGTGGGTAGACTAGGTTTGGGTAGGAATAGATTAGGGTTTGGGTTTTATTATTTTATAAAATATTTATGGTGTTGTCTTGTTTTAAATCTTTTTAGCAAAATAATTTTTAGGCAATTAATTTAACAGATAATTTATAAGACTTGTTTTGAAATAAGAGAAGAGGTATTTTTAGAAAACAAAAATAGGCTTGTTGAAAATAGTTTCAGACATACAAATGCATAATGATGACGATGCAATGCACAAAAACAACGCGATTTTCTAGTAGTGGTTTTGCGGGATGCCACATACATGAATGTGTCATTGCAAGTTGGAATGATTGCATCATGTACTAAGTGTCATCGCTGTTCCAAATAAAGGATTAATCGAATCCTAGTTTGAAAAGTCAAATAGCTAAATTGAAAAGTCAAACGGCTAAATTTGGAAAGTGGAAAAGAGGAGGAGGAGGTGAAACCGAGTTGGGGAGGGAGTCCTCCTCCCCAAGCCAGACCACCAAGCCGAGTTGGGAAGGACTCACCCCTCCTTGGCCGGCCCTCCACCTATATAAGGAGGCAGGCTCCTCCTAGCACACACAAGTTGCCTCCTCTAAACCTAAACCCTAGCCACAGCCTAGGATTTCTCCCAAGCCCGAGTTAGAGCTTCTAATTGCTCTAGCCGGTTTAGCCCCTTCTAATTGGTGTGTCTAAACCCTAGATCACCAAGGCTCTCTCATAGTCCACCATACTCGCCCGCTTAAAGCCTGCATGAGATCTCCCTCTACTTCCGGTACCACGTCGTCTTTGCTTGGGAATCGCGAGAGTGCTACAACCTCCATTTTCTTTGGAACAAGGAGAGGAAGGTCTTCGTCGAACGATGTGACCGATCATGGAGCGCTTGGAACACGCTTGGAAGGATCGTCTACGCGATCTTGAGATCGGCAAGTGTACGACTACATCACCCACGAGAATCTGCTCTCGTTAACCGCTTTGGAATCTTTGAGGGTGAGTTCCTCTATCGACTCGTTGCTACAATCTAGTAGATAGATCTTGGCTTGTTTGTTTGTATGCGATAGAATTTTTTTGTTTTCCATGCTACGAACCCCTACACAATGAATATACCAAGTCTGGTATTTTTCCATGGAACTATGTCATATAATATGACACCACGCGAAGGTTTTGCATTGTTTCGATCGTTTTTTAATTTTTTATGCACATTTCAAACTATCATTAAACTTCCTAAATCGAGGGGCATGATGATTCTTAGCTCGGGGACGAGTCTCACTAAACTTGCATTAGATCTCTGATGAAATAGCATATTGTGAACCTAAAAATTATTTTTACAAAAAATCATGAGCAATATATCATGTACCTGTAGTTCAAATCTAACTCATTTCCTACCGATTCAGCAGGAATTTATCTTTTTCACGAGAGGTGAACGGAAAGGTTTGAGATTCGTATGTTGGGAAATTGTCCATTCAATATGGTCTAGTATTTTTGAAAAATGTGGTATTATCATTTTGAAACTTTCTTTTGGTGGTTGCTTTACAAAAACACCCCGTTTTTTGCACTCGGAAAATGAAAAATGGCTTTTCGGTGCGACGAAAAGGAAAACTTCCTCCTGCAACATTGTTCACCATCCCATGATACACATGTGTGCACAATATGGACACATTATCTCAAACTATACCACGATTATAGCAATAACATTGGTCATTTGACCTGAAATCCAGAAAACCTCGATTGAGATAGGCCATTTTGTGAAGGTTTTTTAAGACTCAATGAATATACCAAGTCTGGTATTTTTTCATGGAACTATGTCATATAATATGACACCACGCGAAGGTTTTGCACTGTTTCGATCGTTTTTTAATTTTTTATGCACATTTCAAACTATCATTAAACTTCCTAAATCGAGGGGCATGATGATTCTTAGCTCGGGGACGAGTCTCACTAAAATTGCATTAGATATCTGATGAAATAGCATATTGTGAACCTAAAAATGATTTTTACAAAAAATCATGAGCAATATATCATGTACCTATAGTTCAAATCTAACTCATTTCCTGCCGATTCAGCAGGAATTTGTCTTTTTCACGAGAGGTGAATGGAAAGGTTTGATATTCCTAGGTTGGGAAATTGTCCATTCAATATGGTCTAGTATTTTTGAAAAATATGGTATTATCATTTTGAAACTTTATTTTGGTGGTTGCTTCACAAAACACCCCGTTTTTTACACTTGAAAAATGAAAAATATGTTATACGAAAGTATTTGTATTTTTTATGTATTTTTTTGAATAAAAATATATAATATTTGAGTTTATATAGATATATCTTATTTTTCTGCAAATTTTGATATATTATATGTATTTTTCTGAATTTAAATGATTTAGTTATGATTTTTCTAAGATTAATATGGCAAAAAAAGAAAAATAGCTACGCCGACGGCTTGCCGTCGGCATAGGTCTGAAACCTACGCTTTGCCGTCGGCGTAGACTTGACGCCGTTGCTCTACCGTTAGCCCAATAGACTACGTCGACGGTCATGTTTACGCTGACGGCGGCCGTCGGCCTATTTATTTTACACCGACGGCAAAACTAGGCCGACGGCCAGTCAATCTACGCCGACGTCTTCGATATTTTGTCGTCGACGTATAAAATGTCCGTCGGCCTATTTAGTTATTCCCGTAGTGGAAGCGGGTGGATGGGGGCAAATATGCCAAGGCGCGCGGGGCATCATCATTTACATCTGCAAAAGATGCTGCTATATATAGTAGCCTAGCCTATAGTAGTGGCGGATTCAGGAGTAGGCAATCATCACACGAACACGTCTAGAGTGAGAGGTCGGTGTGGCCGTGTGGGTCCAGCGTAATCGATTTGTTCATCCACTAGCAGATGAGAGTTTTCAAATTGCAAGTCCTCGTGGAAAAGGCCCCTGCCTTTCTGATGGGTTTTTGGGTGTGCTGCCCTCCCGATCTTGCATGTTGTCCTGACTGACATTTCCCTCCCCTCTCTCTCTCTCTCTCTCTCTCTCTCTCTCTCTCTTATGTGGCCTAGTTGTGCTTGTAGTTGTTGGAGTTGCTAGATACTTCTACTAATGACAAATTGAAAAATGGTGGTGTCTTTTCATGATTGTAAAGTTCTTCTATTAACATATATACAGCATGCATGATGTTGCAGCTCAGTTTCGGTGTGAAAAGTTTGTAACATGGATCCTTCCGTGGTAGGTAAAAGTCAGATATTTCTTAGCCATACGATCACAGCTCTGGAATTTCTATAATACTTCTTGCCCCTTTTGAGTAGATGAGGTAGGGGAGACCATATGTTGGAGACAGATGTATGTGGCAAACAATGTTAGATGATGCAATCATGGATATCTTTGTTTGGATGACAACTTTGCAGACGCACGGTTCATGACGATAGATACGTGTAGCATGTATGATAAACTCACACAAAGCTACTAACTGATTAGGGATACGTACGGAAAGAGATTATATATGGAAAAAAATATCCACGACACATACTAATTGTCGCTCACATATACACATCGGCTAAGGGAGGTGACACGAGACAATTAAATCATGTACTAAAGAGATGGAAACTCTGCTGCAAGAAAAATGTAAGAGAGATACATGTCAATATATTGTTCAGGAGATGCATATGCCATATGATATCGATCTCTACATTTTGGAATTGTATTCACACACTTAAATAGGAGTTTTTACCGAGTTATAACTCGATTTTTCTGTGTTCACTCTGCATTGAGCTATGCCATAAATATTATGATGTCAATAATGGTCAAGTTGAATTAATCACAGCTACCATAGGTTTCAGTAACTAATAATCTGTAATGTACTTCCTTCGTCACAGTTTGGAGGGCGTTTTAGACAGATTGTTGGAACCTAGGTGAGAGCTGATTAGGGCCAGAGATTTGTGTCAAAAACATGCGTCCATTAATTATTTGGCGCCCTATTAAACGTAATTACTAAATGAAAACTAGGAGTTTAGGCGCATGCATTGGTGGAATTGTGTGCAAGAATTAATTCCTTGGCTGATGGAGTAGGAAGTGAGAGGAAAAAATGAGACATTAATTCTGTAATTAAGTCTAACACGCGAGGAGTTTTGGAAACGCATGGCTTTTGTAAGACGCCCTCCAAACTGTGACGGAGGGAGTAGCATTTTTGGTTTGACATGCTCATGTGTGTTAGCCAAAAAAAATTCTTTACTGTCATTTTCGAGTTTTTTTAAGACTACAATTTTTTGTGCATATATTGGTAATCGTATGCAGTATAATGTTTGCTAATGCATACATATTTTCATTTTGTGTGTGAAAAGGAAAATATGGGATTATCACTTGCCCCCTAGCCTGTTGAGTTTTCGAATTGTTCCACAAAAAAAAATCAGCAACTTCATCATTTCAGGGTACAAAAGATGATCATCTCATCCATTTGTCTCCTTGCAGCACACTGTATGATCCCAGCAGCTTTATAAAAAAATATGGAACTAAAGATTGTGCTGAAATTTTACAATAAATAAATAGGTATGAGAATCATTTTGATACTGCACCCTCGATCTAAAAAGGAGAGAGAATCATTTTGATACCTTTGTCTTACTTGAACCTTTTGATTTCTCTGGTTGTATTATAGTGCATACATGACCAAAAAGAAAGAAAAATAGAACAAGAGAGGAAAGCCTAGCACTACGAATGTGTACATCAACTATTAAATAAGTTACGTATGCACACGTGATGACACAAAGTACGCCGAATTAAATATTTGAGCATATGGGCAGACTGTTAGTACTTAATTAAGATCTTTCAAGTACATACTCCCAAACAATGTTAAATGGCTATACATCTAGTTATGACCCCAATACTACTACATTTCTTGATTGAATATGCTATAGTACAGCCCTACTAGTAGTACTTTCACTGAGAAGAGTCCTCAGTGCGTGATTACTTGCTTTCTCAAGGCGATTTTGTTGATCTAGAATGCATTCAAAGAGATTTTTTAAGTTGATTTAGACCACATTCAAAGAGTATACTATTGGCTGCAACGATGGTCAATGGCTCCGTTAAAGAAAGCGCCCACGGGGTAAAACAGTAGCAGCTCCAGAAATGTAGCTACATCAACTAGTATTTAGGTAACAAAGCAACATAATTTCCAATGTGGCCACATTACAGATTAAATTAAAGCATGTACTACTATGGACTTTGTTTAGTAACTCGAGTATTATGACAAAACATTTAAGACACATTCGTTCAGAATTATCCTATCAATAGTTATAAAATTAGCAGTTAATAAACAAAGAAATGAAGACACCGGGAGTGAAGAAATTATTGCGAGATGCATACATGTGTGCATGCCATGTAACTATGCACAACACACACGAAAAAAGCATAATCTACGAAAAACATTAGAAGCATGTGTATGTTTTGGATTTGGTGTCGAATATGTGTATTGTGCTATCGGTTAATTAGACTTAAATAGGCGGATATGGTTATGTCTTGGAGTTTACACATGGTTATGTCTTAGACTTAAATATGTAACTCGAGCATAATATATGAAATCATGTGTTACTATACTATGTTGATTTAGTACATGGAGAATAGCGCCATGTGGATGTAAGCGTTGATTGATAAACCTCGTTAACGAATATTGTCTTCCGTCTATATTTCTCAATGGCCTAATTGTGTAAATTCTAACTGTGCAAAGAAAAATGTTGGCCGGACTGGTTTATAAATGCAATTATATTTGGTTTAGTTAGTTCTGGCGGGTTACAATCCAGCATGCTCGCATTGGATGACTACACGATTATGACTAATAAGATCAATTGTATATATCTAACATGTTTTCCTATGTGTTTGACTCTTATTGCTTGTGAAGTTCTACATGAATAAATTCAACAACAAAACTAGTGCACATCGTACGGAGATCAAATCATGCTTTCATCCATGAATATTATAGTATATATCCTTTACCAAAGAATAAATAGAAATATATAAAGTGTTTACAAATAAGATGGGTTGATTGCATAGCTATCCATCCTACAAATCCAACTCTCAAAGACATATAAAAAAGGCAGCATATATATCCTCTACAGTACGGAATAGATCCAAATTAAAAACCGAAAGGTAAAGGGGAACAGGAGGAGAGTTGGATGGTTTCATCTCATCTCGACAAGGACAATTCCTTGGCCAGCGATGGAAACCGAACAAAATAAAAGTATGTACAACACATATTCTAAGAATCATACACCAGGCGAGGGAATGCATGCACTACTTCCACTAATTTGTAGCCAAAAAATCACCATCATTCAAATAATTTGCACCAAAAATCCAACATGGGAGAGATCTGAGACACTAAAAAGATTACCCAAAATTAGGTGCACGGGCCATATAAAGACCAAGGAATTAAAACTCACGTTTTTGTGTCAAAAGGAAACTCACAAATAAGCAGCTCGCCAAATGCCAATAGTAGTAGTGGCCAAGTGGTAGAAGCTAGCCATACTTAGCTAGTTGCTCCTCCATCTCAATCTCCATCCAGATCACACAAGGAGTACTCGATCCATCAGCTCGCTCACACGTACGCAGAGAGAAAGAGTGGTACGTACGCTATAGCTAGTGACGGTCGTACTTATCTCCGGCGCCGCCCGAAGAAGAGAAGAACCCAGCATGGCCGCCGTTCGCCGCCTTCTCGCCTTCCGTCGCCGCAGCCTCGAAGTCGTCAAACGGATTGAAGTTGAAACCTCCCATGTCGTGGCCGTGGTGGCCACTGCCGTACTGATCAGCCGCACCTGATCCGCTGGCCGTCGTAGCAGCGGTGGCGGCGCTTGGCATCGCGTTGCTCCTCGCGAACAGCGCGAGCGCGTCCATCAGAGAGTTGCCACCTCCGCTGGTAGTGCCGGCGTTAGCTAGGGTAGCGGTGGTGGTGGTGCAAGTGGCCATGGAGGGCAGCAGTGCAGGATTGTGCTGCTGCGGGTACTTGAGAGGGGACGGGCGCAGCAGAAAGGATGGGCCGTAGGCGGAAGCACCTCCAAGGAGGCGCGGACGGACTGACGGGGGCGGCCCGGCGGCGAAGGGCGGAGCCGGGAAGCCGGTGAACTCCTGCACCATGGCCCGGAAGTTGGAAGTGTCGGTGGTGAGCACGGTGGTGGGGGGACGGCGGGAGGCTCTGGGGCGCTTCTTGGGCGGCTTTGACGGAACCGGAGGGTGAGGTTGGGGAGCCGGCGCCGGCGTGGGGGACATGCGGGTGGGGGACGAGCTGGGGAAGAATCCGTGGAAGGAGGAGTCGTGATCGAGGTATAGGTTGGCGGGTGAGGAGGAGGGAAGGAAGAGGCTGTGATGGTCGACGGAGGAGAATTCTTGGTCGGTGCCGGTGCCGGGAAGGGAGGGCGAGGAGGGGAGGCTGTCGCTAGTGGTGGACGCCATGGAAGGATCGATAGAGGATAGGGAAGGAAGAAGAAGAGTTGTGTGGCGGATGGACTGGTAGATAGATAGGGTTTGGTGTGGAATATTGGAGATCTTGATGTGGGTGGATTGCTGATGAACAAGCTAGGAGGGGGAGAAGGTTGATGAGGACTGGAGATATGGGGAGTGGTGGCCGTGAGGAGAAGAAGCTGCCAACTTTTCTTTTTTTCCTTTTCTTGCGTCTACTTTTCTTTGCTCTTCTTGAGGTGTTTGTGCCTTTGTGGTGAATTGTAGAGACAAAAGGTAGCGTAGTGGTAATCGTATTTCCATTGTTTTAAGGGATTAATTACTTTTAAGAAGTAAATTGATGATTTTTTGTGGTATCAACGCATACATGCATGTATTGTCCACGCATACATGTATCCTAAGAAAAAATATTAACAGTCTCAAGGACACAATTAATTTGATCACCAACTTAAGTGAAAATGTATAGTATTGATCATATTATTATATTCCAACATTTTTTCCTTACGGGCATGTTCTAAAGCGACATGAATTATGACATGAACAAAGTATGATTTTAAGAACTGACTAGTTAGCCCTCTTTTGACAAAGTTGTATATCATTTATTTTCAAAGACTTGTAGAGTCAATATATATAATTGACCTAACTTCATCCGCCAAAGTTGTTCCACATCCATTCCCATTAACCTCGGTCGACTATGTTAGAGTATTAGGCATATACAGTTGTTATGATAGTTTAGATAGAGTTATGATCTGTTTCTATACAGTCCTAACTTGACTTGTACTCCAAAATAATTCCTTGTACGCCCATATATACTCGTCCATAAGGGTAAATAACACATTTATCATATTCTGCCAAACCCATACTCTTTCATGATATCAGACTAAACCGATCCAAAACCCTAGCCGACACGTTCCACTGCTTCGCCCTCGGGGAGGTCGATCTCCATGATCTCCACCAGAGGCTATGCATCCCGTCGCAGGGTCCGTCTGCCAATCCACGATCGGCAACCCTGGTGAGTCTTTTGCGATCTCTTGACCGGTATTTATTTTTTGGTTTACCGATCATAGATCGGATTGAGTCGCCCACCGTCGTCGTCACCGTGCCTCTACTTCGACCATCGTCATCTACAATATACACTGCACACATGTGCCTTCCTTCTCAGTTGACATGCCTGCCTTGGCAGTCAGCGGCCGCCTCGGATCGCCTATACGTGGGGATGACTTCAGAGGGCCAAGAAAGGTAAAAGGACAAGTTTGACCAAGAATAAGGTCAACTGAGATAGGGAGGCTGACATAAGCCGACATTGGCTGCTATATTGAAGCCAACATTTAATATATGTCGGCATACACATGTAATATTTCTGATTTGTAGGTATATCAGAGACAAGTTAACGAGGCAGGATCCGACATATGGAGTAGGCATATTCTCATAGAGTATATGTCAGCTCCTAAGTCAATGGCTCTGCCAAACCCAGGAATTCAGGAGGTGATAACGATGCAGCTAACAAGCGTGCCCCTAAAATCTGGAAGCCCATCCTGTCGCGGGTTTTCTTGAGGGAACAGTGTCAGAGAAACCGCTGATGGTCAGGGGCACGTCAAGTCCCATCTTGATAAGAACGGTATCTGGGACCAATGTATGAATTTTTTTACAGCATATTCCTGCCAGGTCAGCCCTAAACATGTAACCTGGGCACCCCTTTATGAGGTGCACCAGGGCCTCCATAGAGATTGTCGATCAATTCTTAGTCCGTTTCCCCATCTAGGCATAGAGAGAGGCAGAACACTTCTTCTTCCTCCTCTCGCGTAAAACTCAAGGAGCATATGTACTATGTTCTTGATCATATATGAGATCTAGAATGCAGGAGTAGGGATTTTATCTCAATAGAAGATCCCTGAACCTAGGTATATTGTGTGTACTTGTGCTTGTTCGTTATTCTCTATGTACAGATTCGCTGCACGTTCCACCGAATCCGAGTTTGCGCGATCATCAACCTAAGAGATTAGGGGCGGATCGGCACCGTCGGCCACCTGCAGAGTAAATTTCTACAAAATACATAAAACCAAGTCAAATAATATAAAAACCAAGGTAGGTAAATGACGGAATATATAACTCGAAATCCTACCCATGACATCTATCGTGACACCACCAAGACAGTTGGCGTCCATCGTGGGGCCATCAACGGGGCTTGCTGGAGTGTTCATCTGGACGAGAAGCCTCATCGCTTCCTCAAGCGAGGGCATCCTCTCTGGCCTTGTCTAAATGTTCGGAGCACTCAACTTCATCATCGACAATACAGGGTGCTTCGACACCAGGCCACTCCCTAGGGACGGTCGCTTCCTCAACTTCGGCGAGCATCAAGTCTACGTCGCCCTACATGCCGAGCGCGCATATCCTGTATGGGTGGTAGTAGATGAAGATCCTCCCTCTATTCGTACTGCTTGCGGCCGGCATACCACACGCTCTATAGAGTTCATGATGATCACTCCCACTCTTGTAGCTCCTGTGGTGAATCAACATGTGGACGATGATCCAAATGTAACTCCCAGACCGACAAGAACTGCTAAGTTGCCGCTATAAAGGCCATAAAACAAAGCTAGCAGTAGTAGGGCACAAGTGTTGCAAGAGGCCATAGAGAAGATGGTTAAGCATGTGGCTCCAATAGCAGACCTGGCTCAGGAACATGCCTAGTTAGAGGCAACTAGGCCAAAGGTTCTCGAGGGATCCAAAGATGTAGCTCGAGCGCAACTTTTTTTAGAAAGGAGTATATATTCATATCACAGAGATATCAATTACATACGGCCTCTTCAACAACACATGCCCTAGCAGCCTTACAGATGCACACAACCCAGAAAAAATAATTATAAAAAAGAAAAGTCCCACTATAGCGATGAATTTCTTGCAGCAGCGGCACTAATACCACCAGAACAACACCAGAAGTCCACCCTCACCAATAGCGACGCCTTCAAGAAGGAAATAGTGCACAAGCGCCATCGCCGCCCGATCAAAGATCATAGGTTTTCACCCTGGAGAAAGTCATCACTCACAAAACAATGCCTTCAACAAGGCAATTTCCAGGCACAACCAATTAAGGTCGGACCTTAGGTTTTCATCCTGCAAGATAAGAATGTAAACTTCTCTTGTGCCGCTGCCCCCACTTTTTGATGCCACTTCTACAAGTCACGAATCACCAAGCCAATTCCACATCACCACTAGGACTCGAACCACTATTGGTATTCCTATGATCTCGGAGCTCGGGCTGGATATCACCCTTCGGGAGTATAAAAAGGCTAATGGGTTTACTAGGATTAACCGTACCAGAACAGAAGGTGTTCGTAACCGAGTTAGGAAACTTAATGCTGAGATAGCTAGAGATGGTGGAGCCAAGACCGATATGTCGGCTCGACAAATGTCAGCGGAACTACCAAAGTACAGTACCCCGACAATGAATCTTAGGGCTACGGAGGCGACAGCTGCCGAGTTACCTCACTTAACCAGAGAAGCCAAAAGTCGACAACAAGAAAGGGTGAATCACTTAGTGTATGTTGCATGTCAGCAAAATGAGGCTATCATCAGGGAAAACCCTGCCGGAGCTAGAGTTTCACAGGCCGTTCACTCGGTTGGAGTTGCTCTGGCAAGATCTGTCGGCCAAGCAGCATCATCTCCTCATGTTTCTCCTCGTGCTACAAGACATGAAGAAAGTGCCACTTCAGGAAGAAACAAGCAGTTAGTACCTTATGATCGGGTGGTTGCTGGAAATCAAGTGGCATCACAAGGAAATGTTGGCCAAGGCAATGTTGGACAAGGAAATATTGGGCACGGTAATACCAGCCAAAATTATTAGCAGCAGCCTCGGTGTAGTAATCATCCAGCTGGAGGGGAGAATCCACCTCAACTTCAGTAGCAAGTTCTAGCTCCTCGGCCGCAACAGACCGCCAGGAAAATAATGCAGCACCAAGGAGCTAACCCAAATGCAAACATATACAATGGTGGTTACTCGTCTATGGTGAATGTCAGATATCAGATGTCGGACCACGTGTATAATGCGCTTGGATCCTGGCTGGGGAACATAAACTTACAACTAGATGATGCACGATTGAAGTTGGACAGGATTAATATGTCAGAACTTATTGAGGCTCAAGGTCCCCCAATTCCTACGTGTTTTGGACCTCTGATCATGAGAGAACCTCCTGTGCCAAAATTTTCGTTAGCACGAGGCACCAAGACCTATGACGTCAACACCAAGCCAGAGGAGTGGTTGATTGATTATGCACAATTGTGAACATCGCACAAGGAAACTCTAGATGGGTGGTAAGATATGTCCCCCAAATATTGGAGCGATCCGCAAGATTATGGTTGAATAATTTGCCACCAGGAAGCATAAACAGATGGTTGTATTTCGAGGAGTATTTTGTTAGCAATTTCACAAGTACCTACAAGAGGCCTAGCCTCCCTCACCAGCTAGCCATGTGCAAGCAGAGGCCGAATGAGACAGATAGAGAGTTCCTCACAAGGTGGTGCACTATGCGCTACTCCTATGAAGGGGTAATTGAGTCACAAGCTATAGCATAGTTTGCACAGAGGTGTCAACATGCAAGTATGATGTGGCAAAGATTGCAAAGGGATATGCCGACAACATTGGCCAAGACAATCAAGATTGTTTACTCATATGCATTGGGCGATCCGACTCAGCCATTGCTTATGTCCGCACATGCAAGTATGGAAATCCGGCATATGATGGAGCCGGGTCATCTAGGCGACATGATCACAATGACTATAGAGGAAAGAGAAGAGAAGAAAGGACGTACTATCGATATGGTTCAAATCAAGTTGCTGCAGTGAGTCAAGATCATCCCGATGCCGGCAATAGCTAGTGTCAGAGGAGAAGTGGACAACAACAACAACAACAATGGGTGCCAAGAAATGACGAGAAAAATCTATATGAGAAAAACAAGCTATGGAAATATAAGCAAAAGTATACATATGAGATGATGCTCAATCAGCCCTGCAAGTTCCACACTCCTAATCCGAATAAGCCGGCAAATCATATGACCCAGCAGTGCAACTGGTTCTAGCGGGCCGAGAAAGGAGATACAACAAATCACCCTCCTCCACCTTCCCCACCTCCACTCACAGGAGCAAATGCTCATATGGTAGTTGCGTAGCCGAGGTATGAGAATCAGCAATCGAGGTACAATAACTCGGAAAGAATAGAATTTGTGCATCAAGTATATAACCAAGGAAACAATGATGGCAATGTCGGCCAGGGAGGCCGTAATGAGTATAGATAGCATCACCAGAGTTATGTGGTGTTTGTGACTGGGGTGACTGACAAACAGAGTCAACATCGACGGCAGATGGAACTGAATGCCACTATGTCGGTTGTGTCAAATTTTATGTATTGTTAAGACCAAGAGATCACTTGGAGTGTGAAGGATCGCCCCAAGATCATGCCGAACCTAGGAGGATTGTTATACCCAACATTCATTGGGCCAGAGATAAATGTCAAATTCTCCAAGGTGCTCATTGATGGAGGGAGCAGTATTAACATAATGTATAGGGACACAATTCATAAGATGGGAATCAGTCCAAACATGTTGGAACCAACCAAGACCACTTTCCACGGTATTATTCCGGGATTGTCATGCGAGCCAATGGGCAAGATTTGGGTTGATGTTTTTTTGGTAGCAGAGAGAATTGTCGGACTGAAACTGTACTGTTCGAGGTAGTGGACCTCACCAGCTGTTATCATGCATTACTCGACAGGCCAGCACTGCCAAAGTTCATGGCTTCTACTCATATTGCTTATCTAAAAATGAAGCTACCAGGTCCCAATGGCATTATCACTATCATTGGCAATTATAAGCGCTCCATGGAGTGTGCCTCGGCTCGTTCCTCTCTGGCTGAGTCATTAGTGATCTCTCGTGAGAAAAAAAGAGTTGTGGAGGTTTTAGCTTTGGCTCAGTCGGCTCATTTGGGAATGCCATCATTGTCAAACCCGCATGTCAGTGTTGCCTTTCAAGCGACAAAAGAAACAAAAAAGATTCCAATTGATGATGCATTCCTAAAGAGCATTGTTACCATTGGTGTCGGATTAAACGGGAAATAGGAAAGAGAGCTCACCAACTTGCTCTGTGAGAATCGGGATATCTTTGGATGGACAACACAAGACTTGCAAGGTGTGCCGAGGGATTTGGCTGAGCACTCACTTCGCGTAATGCCAGATGCAAAACTGGTGAAGCAACCTCTCCATCGCTTCGCCAAAGATGGGAGAAAAATAATTGGTGATGAGATAGCTCGGCTCCTGGATGCTGGGTTTATCATGGAAGTACTGCATCCAGACTGGTTGCCTAACCCAGTTCTGGTAAAGAACAAGAAAGATGACCCTAATGTCAATGTAGTTTGGCGAATGTGTATTGATTGCATGAATCTAAACAAGGCTTGTCCCAGGGATCTGTTTCCACTGCCAAGAATAGATCAAGTTATTAACTCAACTACCGGATGTAAACTATTACCATTTGTAGATGCATATTCTGGTTTCCACCCGATACTGTTAAATCGAGATGATCAAATAAAAACCACCTTTATTACCCTGTATGGGTCTTATTGCTATCACACTATGTCATTTGGCTTAAGAAATGCAGGTGCCACATATAAAAGGTGCATGCAAAAATGTTTGCATGATTAGATTGGCAAAAATGTACAAGTGTATGTCGATGATGTGGTGGTAAAAACCAAAGTGAGTCATACTCTCATAGATGATCTAAGGCAAACATTTGCGAACTTAAGAAGATTCCGGATGAAGCTTAATCCAGAAAAATTTACATTCGATGTCCCGGCTGGGAAATTACTCGGTTTTCTTGTGTCCAGTCGAGGATAGAGGCAAAACCAACTAAAATAAGAGCAACTGAAAGAATGGAACTACCAAAGAGCCTTAATGATTTCTAGAAGTTTACTGGTTGCCTGGCATTGTTAAGTCCCTTTGTTAGTCGGCTGGGGAAATGCATCGCCACTATACCAGTTAATGAAAATATCTGATAGGTTTATTTAGACACAGCAAGACGATAATGCGTTCCATGAACTTAAAAAGATGTTGGCCACAACACTAGTATTAGCGTCACCATTATCCAAAGAGCCGATGTTACGCTATGTCGCAGCAACTGACCGAGTAGTTAGTGTTGTAGTTGTGGTTGAGCATGAAGGGGAAGGAAAATGGTGCAAAGTCCGGTGTATTACTTGAGCGAGGTGATCTCAACATCAAAGCAGAACTATCCCCCTACCAGAAAATGACTTATGGCGTCTATATTGTGGCCAAGAAACTCAAGCACTATTTCCAAGAGCATCCCATACGAGTGATATGTGAGGCACCTATCTCGGAAATTCTAGGTAGCACTACTAGGAAAAGGCCTATCAGTGGCGCACCATTTTGGGACTTCTATGGCGCATATGGGATACGCCACTGTTATCTCGCCACTAAAGTGCAGTTCTGTGGCGCATATTGCCAAAATGCGCCACAGAAGTCCCGAACCAGATCTCAAACTTCTGTGGCACATTTTGCCAATATGCGCCACATAAGTTTTTTTCAAATTTCAAAAAAAAAAACTGGCCAGATCTGTCCAAAGGTGGTGCTCGCCAGAGGTGGTGCTCGCCGGAGGTGGGGGTCGCCGATGGAGGAGATAAGGAGGTCGCTAGTGGAGGAGGTGGAGGTCGCCGGTGGAGGAGAGGAGGAGGCCGCCGGAGGAGGAGGAGAAGGTCACCGGAGGAGATCACCGGGGTGGAGGAGGAGGGAGGTGGGAGGAGGAGGAGGAGCTCACCGGGGTGGAGGATGGGGAGCTCACCGGGGTGGAGGAGGGAGGAGCTCACCGGAGTGGAGGAGGGAGGAGCTCACCGGGGTGGTGGTGGAGGAGGAGGAGAAGCTCACCGGGGTGGAGGAGGAGGATGATCTCACCGGGGTGGAGGAGGAGGAGAAGGTGAGGAGAATGAGAGAAGAAGGTGAGGAGGGTAAGGGTGGAGGAGGGGAAGAGTATAAGAGAGGGAGAAGGGGCGGGATTCAAATTTTGAATTTTGGACAAGACTTCTGTGGTGCATATGGAAGAAATGCGCCACAGAAGTTTGTCCTCCTTTTTTATTTTTTTGCAGGAAAAAACGATCTTTTGGCCATAACTTTTTACTCTTTTCGAATTTTTAAAATCTAAATAATTGCTAAGCGACCATATGTCGTTGCGAGCGGATGCGAAATCTCATTCTCGTCATTTTGGTATATTATACGTATTTTTTCGACATCGTATGCAAAAGTTACGGCCGTTTTACCGTGGCATATACTTTTTGCATAAAAAGTCGAAATGCATGTTTCTTAATTTTCCTTCAAACTAGACCACATTACCTATCTCTATGTGAAAGAATTTTATTTTTTGAAGTGTTTTTCATTTTATATTATTTTTTGCAAGGCTAAAAAGGGCGATCCACATGGGGGGGGTGGAATCTGTTTTTCCTACTCCAACTTCTGTGGCGCATGCCTCTATATGCGCCTTCTGTGGCGCATATGGTCATATGCGCCACAGAATGTTGGTCAGAGTAAAGTCAATGAGATTCCGTGGTAGGGTTGACCCGAGCTTTCTGTGGCGCATATGTCCACATATATGGCGCATAGATTCCGTGGTAGTTCCAACTTCTGTGGCGCATTTTTCCTATATGCGCCACAGAAGTGTGAAGACTTCTGTGGCGCATTTTATGAAATGCGCCACTGGACAACTTTTGTGGCGCATGGTTAGAACCATGCTCCACAGAAGGTCTGTCTATCTATAGCTAGTTTCCTAGTATTGTAGTAAAGATGCAAGGGGTAGAGTGGCAAAGTGGGCCATAGAGTTAGCTCCATATACACCGCAATATGATAGGCGAGATGCAATTAAGTCTTAGGCTCTAGCCAACTTTTTTGTTGATTAGGCTGAAATGCAATATGAACCGCCATTCCATGACTCGAACTATTGGAGGATGCATTTTGATGGGTCAAAAATTAAAACGGGTCTAGGTGTCGGCATAGTACTCACCTCTCCCAAGAAATATTAATTGAGATATGTGTTGCGGATTCATTTTAGAGCATCCAATAATGTAGCTGAGTATGAGGCCCTCATCCATGATATAAAAGTTGGAAAAGCAATTGGTATCAGGAGAATTCAATATTTTGGTGACTCTGATCTAGTAGTGCATCATGTTTCTGGTAATTGGGACGCTATAGATGCAAACATAACATTATACTGTTTCCATGTCCAGCTTATTTCAGGATACTTTAATGGGTGTAAATTCCATCATGTACCTCAGACAGAAAAGGAGGCAGTGGATACTTTGTCAAAGCTAGGCTCATCTCGGCAAGCAATTCCGCCTAGCATAGTGCTAGAGCACCTAAGGAAACCATCAATTAAGCCTTCACCTAAATCCGAGTCAATCTTTATCCTGGCAAATCCAAAGCTATTTGTGGTGTGGTCCTTGGATATGGTGGGACCGTTCAAGCCTGCACATGGAAATATGACCCACATATTGGTCATGGTAGATAAATTTACCAAGTGGATAGAGGTAAAGCCAATTATAAAATGTGGTGGAAGTACAACTGTAACATTATTAAAGGATATAAAACAAAGATATGGCTATCCACACATCATTATAACAGATAATGGCACAAACTTTGCCGAGGGAGCATTTGCTCGGTTTTGTATGGAAAATAGGATAAGACGTAGCTTCGGTCGCACATCATGAATCAAATGGGCAAGTGGAAAGATCCAATAGACTAGTATTATCCGGGATAAAACCTTGGCTTGGAACCACTCCAGCACACACCTGGATGCTGGATAGAGGAATTTCCTTTAGTACTTTGGAGTCTAAGGACAACACCGAATCTCTCAACTAGCTACATGCCATTTTCCTTGTATATGGGGTAGAAGTTGTATTACTAGCCAACATAGAGCATGAATCGCCTTGAGTCACTCAAGATATAGAAGCTGAGGTAAAAGAATCCTGGTAAAATGATGTCGATTTTCTCGAAGAAGCACGAGAATTAGCATTGTCTAGATCTGCAATATATCAACAAAGTATCTAACGATATCATAACCGGAAGATAAACCCTCGTGTTTTCAAAAAAGGGGATTTGGTGCTCCGGTTAGTGCAACACACTGTTGGAATGCACAAATTATCACCCCATGGGAGCGTCCATTCATTGTAAGCAAAGCTCTGCACAACGATGAATATTATCTTATAGATCCTCAAGCACCACAGAAGAACAAGGCGAACATGTTGGGTGAAGAAACTAAAAGACCATGGAATGTAGCTTTGCTTCGCCCCTTTTTCACTTGAGTAACAATGTATGTATTTCTTAACTCTCGGATGTCGGACATGTATGTCGACAATGAGATATGAGTGAAAATGCCAGAGCCTCGAAAGAAACTCGGGGACTCCCTTGTCGTAATATTGTTTGTTTTTTAGTATTTTATTTTTAATGTATGTTGGGTTTGCTCTTTCTTTCCTTATTTCGGATTAGTAGTGTATAAACACAAGATGCCCAACTCTTCGACTTAGTTGTTGTCCAAAACCCGGCTTCATGGCAAGCAAGATCAAAAGATAAAGGTAGATAAACACGAAAAACGACTAAGGAAGGGAAAAAACAGGCAAGCCGACATTTTTTGACTAACCCCTTATATTTTGTCTCTTTGCTTATGTCGGATGTATTTGTGTCAAATCTCAAAGTTTCAAGTATTGTTAACTTAATTATTATGACCTTGTGACTCATACGTTGAACGCCAAAAAGGTAGACAAGAGCCAAGGTTATGAAATTGAGTGAACAAGAAAACAAACTCGGGGACTTGCCAAAAAGCGATTTAGCATCAATCCCCATCACTAAACTCAATTGTGAAAAAGGCCACCAATAACCAAGTATGTGTTACATCTGCACCTGGAATACCGGGGATTTAATGAATTTAAAGTTTTTCAAGCCTTAAGAGGGTGCAGGATCAGAACCAGTGTCGATAGGATCCGAGCTTGGAGTGGAAATGTCGGCAGACAAGGTAGAGTACTGGTTATTGCAGGAGAAACCTCGACTTTGATATCCTCATCAATTGTTTCCTCTTCTTCCTCGTCTCCTTCTTCTTCACCCACCACATCAAGAAAACTCAGCCCTTCCCAAAAGGCATGAACATCAACATACTAGATGAAAGCATAGGTTGTCTCATGGCGCTTCTTAACAAGCTCTGGGTCAATGGTCCACTTGGCACCTTCGCACAAATGTCACAAAACCTTAAGATTAACGTTCTCATACCAAGAGAGCACAAAGGTTAAAGAATCATCAGCGCCAAATCGACCAGCTGACTTGCGCCATTGGTCAAGCCTCCCTTCACTGGACATCAGCCGTTCAGCAAAATCCGAGACATGCTCCAGGGTCTTTTCTCCCGGCCAAAGTGCATTAAAGGTGAAGATGACACCCTTAAGAAGGTCAACCCCGGAGGATTTCATGGACTTGGTCCGGGCAGTAAGAGAAATCAAGTGCTCGTTAATGGTGAGATCGCCCGAGACTGGAATACACTCGGTCTTATTGGATCTGGATTCTCAATGGCCTTAATAGAAATACGAAAACCTCAGGGAAATTTTATGAAAAAAGACAGCAACCAATGTCAGATAGAAGTCCGCTTACGAAGAAAATATCGGCAGACAAAAAAGAGCAAGAACTCAGTACCAAGGTATCCATTGATTTGGTTCAGCTCAGTCAGCCAAGCCTTGGATTTTCCTTGAAGAGCCTCAAGATCTTGTTGAGCGGATGACACCCGAGACTCGGCATTGTTAAGAAGTTCTTCATCCTTCTGAATTTTGCCCTCCAGGCGACTCTTTTCCTCGGCAAAACATTGGATAACACCTTCAATCTCGACCTTGTTCTCCTTCTTCATGTTTTCAATTTGCTATTTGAGCCAAGATATTTCATCTCGCTCTTTCTTGAGCTTAGCTTAGTGTTCCCCTACTTGTTCTAGAAAATGACTCATCGGTTCTGGCATAGACACATCGTTTTGGATATTTTCTACAAGAATGAATTTCTTGGCTACACTGAGATAGAAAACTATATAAAAATGAAGATAAGGAATGTACAGATAAAACCATAGGGAAGATGAGATACCTTCAGCCTCAGAGATCTTTTGGTGTAGCTTTTCCACTTTTGCCTCAGCTGTAGCTGCCGATAAAGGGGAAAAGTTAACCCAGCAAAGAGAGAAAATTCGAGTCAGAAGGTAGATAAGGGATAAACCTTTTCCCTCCACCTCGGCTTATAGATCCTTATGTTTGATGAGGAGATTCCTATAGTCCAAGAGAAGCTTCTGGAAAACCTTGGTTCGGGTATCGGAGGAGACCTACAAAAGATGCAAAGTTAATGGAGGTTCAGCTTTAAAGATCCAAGCCGAGTAAAACTCGACTTGTATCTCAGAAAATGGAGATTCAGTTTTAAAAATCCAATCCTAGTAAAACTCTACTTGTATCTCTGAAAATGGAGATTCAATTTAAAGATTCAAGACGAGTAAAATTTGACTTGTATCTTGGAAAATGGAGATTCAATTTTTAAGAAGATCCAAGCCGAGTAGAACTCGACTTGTATCTTGGAAAATGGAGATTCAATTTTAAAGATCCAGGCCGAGTAACACGGGTTGTATCTTGGAAAATGGATATCGATTCTAAAGGTTTCAAGCCGAGTAAAACTCGACTCGAACCTTGGAAAACGGGGATCGATTCTATGAATCAAACTATGGAAAACTAATCAGCTACTGATAAGTTTTAAGATTCTGGCCGAGTAAATACTTCACTCAGTCATAACCTCGGGGACTAGGAGATATATATATATGTAATATGAACATGAAAAAAGTTGAGTATATGTACCTATATAACCTTATCAGCATTAGCTAAAGCAACTCTAGCTGTATACATTAGCTCGGCTATAGTCTGAGGGCCAGGTGTTGTTTGCTGTTGAGGCTTGGCCTGAGGATTTGATTGAGGATTCTTGGAGGTCACCTCAAAGGCATTGGCATCATTCCAATCCATGGCATATTGCCAAGTGGAGCCAAAACTTTTGCCACTTAAGGTGCGATTGAAAACTAAGCCTTTCTCGGCACCGGAGGCTATGTTGCCAGCTTTGGCCGTAGCAACACTCACGTGAAGGTTGAGTTGTTTGTTAGTAGATGACCTAGAAGCACCGGTGATTTTCTTTAACATATCCACAGCTAAACCCTTCTTGGTCATAGCTACGGATTTCTTTGTTTGTTGATGCTGCTGAGGATGTGGATGCATCTATTTCTTATAGACTATGGACGGTTGATGCTGCTAAGGTTGCTTCTGCTATGGAGGCGGTTTCTTCTTTTGCTGCTTTTGTAGTGGTGGTTGTTGCTTCTGTTGTTGTTGTTACTGATCTGGTTTAGTTTGAAAGGACTCAGGGGCAGAAGTGGTTTCAACATTAACTAACTTAGTGCCAATGTTGCCAGCGCCGAGGTTCTTCTCTCTCAGGTGCCAGGGTCTCAATTCTCAGCCCATCCTCTCCTCTAGTCCTCAGTCTTCCCTTCGGTCGGGATACATTGGTATCCGACATAGGAGGAATGTCCCTGGCTGGACTCGAAACAAGAGTGTCATCATGAGGTGGAGAAGAGGGAGGAGGAATCTCGGATGCCATGCACGAGGCGGTCTATGAAGCGTCCAAATTAGATCTGCAAAATAGCAAGACATACATATGTAAAACAAAATACAGAAAATAAATAAAGAGATAAACAAGAAATATAGTAGTTCGAACAAGTATCAGTATAAGGAAGATTACCCGGCTATTGTTGGTTTGCGATAAACCCTCCTGCTGACTTTGCGCCTCTTGGCGGGCTGATCTTGCTCAACCCCAGCTCCCCTAGATGCGCCATGTTTCTTGATGCCAACTTGGCCCCCCACGGCAAGAGGAGTAACATTGTGCACCTGACCAGCTACGTCAGCTGGTATAGAGTGAGGAGGATATGTGAATGATATTGGCATGGGGTCAAGTATCTCTATAATCCTACATTCATCATCATCATCATCATCATCATCATCATCATCCGGCACTTCCTCAAAGCCTCACGAGTAGGGGTCTTACCCGGGGATGGGCCGGCGCCGGCATGAGGAATGGGCATGAAGTCCTCCGAGTCTGGATCCTGTGAATCTGAGGTTGTGTTATCATCAACCCAAGAGATTAGGGGCGGCTCGGCACTATCGGCGACCTACCGAGCAAATTTCTGCAAAAGACATAAAACCAAGTCAAATAAGATAAAAACTGAGATAGGGAAATGATGGAATATATAACTCGAAAGCTTGCCCATGGCACAAGGTGTTCACGGTTATAAGGAGCTTTATCCCATTCCCAATCAGGAACCATCTTTGTCTTAAAGATGGATTTGACTCGCCTCCAAATCTACTGCTCGGGAAACTCAAAGGTTGAGGTCCAATTTGGATCAAAGCAGCCACTCATGTCGCATATATTTTGAGAGAGAAGCTAGAGAGGGTTCACTCGGAGATTAATAAATGTCCTCATAAGGTCCTGTGCTGACATTACTGCCTCCACCAACTGCTCAATGACGGCGTGAACCTCATTGATATCCTTCAACTTGGTATTCAGGTCAAACTTCCACTTATGGTTGCTAGGCATGCCGACTTCAAAATTTGGCAGTCGAATGAAATCTACCTTGATCGTATTCTTCATGTAAAATAAGGTGTGCTGCCACTTCTTACATGAATCTAACCCTGGACTCGAGGGAATATGGACTTTTCCTAGGCACTATGGTGGCAGCACCGCATTGAGTCGGTTGTTTCTCATCCGCGGGGACGTTCGAGTCAGGAATGACTTGGACCCAAAACTGGAAGTATTTAGCCCACATGTTTATAGTAGGCCAGAGGCCGAGATAACCCTCAACGCAAGAGATAAATGAAGAAAGGGAACATATGGCGTTGGCCGGAAGATGATGCGGTTGGAGATGGAAAGATTCAAAGAAATGCTTGGCGAAATCGCTAAGGGGAAGAGTGAATCCGCACTGGAAATGGGAGAGGGAAACAACAAACTTACCAAGAAGGGGATCTGGGGTGGTCTCGCCGGAGGGGAGGCGGCACTCGACCTCCGCCGAGAATCGTGGAGCCACTCAAGCTCTGCACTACTAACATCTGAACCCTTCCAAGAACCGCGCTCGCCGGAGGCTTCCACTTATTCTTCCTCCTCGACAACGACAACTTCCTGGGGATCCATCTCCTCATTGGCCTCGTCGGGGAGAGTCAGAAATGGCGCGGTCCTATCGTGGCGATAGAGGAGTCCATGTGGGAAGAGCCGGTGGAAACCAGAGAATTAGACTAGCGGTAGCGCAAAGTAAAACGAAGCAGTGCAACGGCGCTTGGGAGAAAGCAGAGAGCGAGGCAGCACATGGAAGAGGAGAGCGGATGAATGAAGGTAAAAACAGGGTTTCCCCACCCCCTATTTAAAGACCCAATGGTTTCTACGGTAGTAGGATCGGTTGTGCATCGAAGCCACATCGTGGGCGTGTATTTGTAGGGGTTCGTAGCATGGAAAAACAAAATTTTCTACCGCATGCACACAAACAAGCCAAGATCTATCTACTAGATTGTTGCGACGAGTCGATTAGAGTACTCACCCTCAAAGATTCCAAAGCGGTTAACGAGAGGAGATTCTCGTGGGTGATGTAGTCGTACACTTGCCGATCTCAAGATCGCGTAGACGATCCTTCCGGCGCTGCGTTCCGGTAGCGCTTCCATAGTCGGTCACACATTCGGTACTCGATGAAGACCTTCATCTCCCTTGTTCCAGCAGGTAGCAGAGGTTGTAGTTCTCCCCTCGCGATTCCGGAAGCATGACGGCGTGGTGTCGGAAGTAGAGGGAAGATCCCGCAGGGCTTCGCCTAAGCCGGTGCGAGTTATGGTGGATCTAGGGTTTCCGGCGATCTAGGTTTAGAAGGCCGGAGAGGAGGAGGTGGTGTCGACGGCGGCTAGGGCGACGGCGGCTTGGAGGCGGCGCGACACGGGTGGGGAGGGCTGGTTGTGTGCTCTTTGGGGCAGTCCTCCGCCTATATTTATGAGAGGGAGGGAGGCTTGGGAGAGGGGAGTTTGAATCCATACCCAAACCTAAGTTGGATAGAAGTAAGGACTCTTTCCTTCTTCCACTAGGAAACCATTGTTCCAGTTTGACTTTTCAAATCTCCCTTTTGACTTTCAATTTAGAGATTTATTTCTCTCTTGAAAATGCCCAACCAAAGTGACTGAGGACATGATCCAATCATTCCACTTACCCATGAAACATTCATGGACCATTCCCCATCCGGTCCGGTGACCCTTCTAGAACCTCTCCGATGAAAATATCAAAATCATTCCCGAACTCCATAATCGTACTTTCCTTATATGAATCTTATTCTCCAGACTATTCCGGATCTCCTCATGATATACCGGATCCCATCCGAGACTCCAAACAACATTCGGTATCCCTACTTACATTCCATATCTACTAAACAACATCGAATCCTTAAGTGTGTCTCCCTATGGTTCGTGAATTATGCGGACATGACCGAGACACTTCTCCGATCAATAACCAATAGAGGAATCTGGAAATTCATATGGCTCCCACATATTTCTATGATTACTTTGCGATCGAATGAACCACTTACATATGATACCAATTTCCCTTTGTCTCGTGATAGTTTACTTATCGGAGGTTTGATCGTCGGTATCTCTGCATACCTAGTTGAACCTCGTTACCGATAAGTACTCTTTTCTCGTTCCCATGATATGTGATCCCTTGTGAGCCAGTCACATGCTTGCAATCCAATTGTATGACATTCCACCGAGAGGGCGCATATTATATCTATCCGTCATATGGATGGACAAATCCCACTCTTGATCCATGTGCCTCAACACATACTTTTCGAACACTCAATGCCACCTTTATAGCCACCCAGTTATGGTGTGGTGTTTGATGTCATCAAAGCATCCTTCCGGTGATGGTGATTAGCATGATCTCATGGTCGAAGGAATTAGGTTACTATGTATCATAAATCTTATAGCAAATGAACTATTGAAATGTCTTGATCTTAATGCTACGCTTATCTATAGGAGTATGTCCACCATACCATTCTCCTAATGATATGATCTTGTTGTTAACAACATCTCAATGTTCATGATCGGGAAACCACGATCATCTATTAACCAACAAGCTAGTATTACAAAGAGGCTTTACTAGGGACTCTAATTTAGTTTACAAATCACACAAGTATTAATGTTTCCGGTTAATACTGTTATAGCATGAATGTAAACATTTATCATAAACACAAAGATATAATAATAACCATTATTATCATTGCCTCTAGGGCATATCTCCAACAGTATTTGGGCAACCACCCCTCAGAACATGCCATGTATGCGGCAACAGCCCACCACGTCGAAGCCAGGCATAACGATCAATGCAGGAAACGAGGCGCCACACGGACGTGACCCGCGCTAGTGATAACTGACAAGGTGATACATGAACAGTGTTACATGTCAGGGTTTGGTTCAAAAAATTAGGCAAAGTGTGATGATTACTTTCCATGTAGGATAAAATAATATAAAACAAACATAGACTTGAAAAGTTGTGAAGTAAACGAAGAAAAAAACTAAGTAGAGAGAAAAGATTTGGAGGATGAGATATAAGTCGGCTTTGGCATGAGAGCACCAATATGAAGTGTCGAGTTAAAGAGAAGGAAGGCCGATATATATGAGCAAGATAAGAAATAGATGTTCTAAGTACATTAGAGGAACCTGTCGAGGCCTATCAGTTAACACTGCTAGACCTTGATAGCTTTGGGGACTAATGTCAGGGGATGACCCCAGGTAGGGTCAAGAGAGATAAAAATATAAGGTTAGCCAAGAATAAGGTCGACCGAGATAGGTAGGCTAACACAAGCTGACATTGGCTAGTATATTGAAGACGATATATAATATATGTCGACATACACATGTGATGTTTCTTATTTGCAGGTATATCAGAGACGAGTTAACGAGGCAGGAGCCAACATATGGATTAGGCATATTCTAATAGAGTATATGTTGGCTCCTAAGTCAATGGCTCTGCCAAACCCAGGAATTCAGGAGCTGATAACGATGCAACTGACAAGCGTGCCCCTAAAACATGGAAGCCCATCCTGTCGAGGGTTTCCTGGAGGTAACAGTGTCAGAGAAACCGCTAAAGGTTAGGGGTAAGTCAAGTCCCATCCTGACAAGAACGGTATCTAGGCCTACTGTATGACTTTTTCTAGAGCATATTCCTGCCAGTTCAGTCCTAAACATGTAACATGGGCACCCCTTTATGAGGTGCACTAGGGCCTCCATAGATATGGTAGATCGGTTCTTAGTTTGTTTCCCCACCTGGGCATAGAGAGATGCAGAACACTTCTTATTCCTCCTCTCGCATACAGCTCGAGGATGATATGTACTCTGCTCTTGATCATATATGAGATATAGCATGCAGGAGTAGGGGTTTTATCTCAATAGGAGAGCCCTGAACCTGGGTATACTGTGTGTACTAGTGCTTGTTCGTTCTTCTCTATGTGCAGATTCACTGCACTCTCCCTCCCCGGATTCCACATGCGTCCATCCAGCCCTAGACTCAAGCTTACCCATGGCATCTGCCGTGACACCACCACGACACCTTCATTGTCATCGCCTGGGACTTCAACGACAACATCGCCATCAACTCCGATCTACGCATCATCCACGCCATGGCACATACAACGCCCCGTCGGTCTGATCAACCGATCTCGTGCCTGTCTATGCACAGCATGTCCCCGAGCACGCGATTACAACCTATCGAGCTACGGGCTGCCGTTGTGTCGCCCCTTCGGACTGCAACACCGCCGCCTTAGTCCTCGCTGGCTGCCAACACACCTCACAAGAGTGTACACGCCGGTGGCCTCCGACCACTGCATCGAATCGCGCTCTGCATCTATGCCGCCCTATCGGGTCGTAGCGCCACTCGCCACAGTTTACATCGTCGTCCCCGTGCACCGATGCCCTAGTCTATCTCCGCGTCACCTCCCACGGTGTGCATTGCCTACATCTGTGCATGGTCTTTGTCACGCCGGATTCTTATTTTCCAACTTCGAGTACCACCGTCCCGCCAATCTAGATGTCCAACATGACCACTCCAGCCGCCGTTGATTTCGCCCCTTCTACGTCTTCGTCCTTGCCCTTGTGTGTCACGTATTGGCAACACCGGTGCGTGCCTTCGTCCTCGACACGTCCATGATCCTGGTAATCTTAGATCGGTGCCTCGTCTTTGTCGGCCTTGATAATGTCTTCTTCGGCATCGACACCTTCCTCTACGACTTCCTTGACCGCGTCACTGCCAAGTTCTTCTTTGCGTACTCGTTTGGCACAACCGAAGTATGCCTTCGTCCCTGACGTGCACCTGGTCCTAGAAAAAGTATGGCCACTCCTCATCTCTAATGGCTTGGAATGCATCGTCTTTAGCATCGACATCCTCAACGACTGCCTTGACGCGTCTCTGGCATTCTACTCGTGCACTATGCGCTTGTGGCTTCATGTGTAGCTACCTTGACACTGGCACACGACCACGACATCGACCAGGTGACCCCTGGCATGGCCACCTCGACCAAGGTTGCGTCAGCCAATGCTCTTGGCTACCTCGACATCGACAGAAAGGTCTACCACCTCGCTTGAGCACCTTATCATCTTCCTCTACAGTCCAAGAATTCGCACCGCGACACGCCGTCTACGACACTCTCAATGCTACTATCGGGGGATGTCAGCCTACTGGATTCTACTTCGATTTCTCTCCAGTCTGGCCATCCACGATATTCCTATTGTTAGAGTATTAGGCTTATACAGTTGTTATGATACTTTAGATAGAGTTAGGATATGTTTCTATATTGTTCTAACTTGACTTGTACTCCAAGATGATTCCATATACGCTATATATTCTTCATCCATCATATTTTGTCAAACTAATTTGCACGTGATTTGTCGATCTTGCGCCGTGTGAGCTCATCGTGAGCATCATAGTGGCGGCTCATTCATCGTGGGATGCGGCATCGCCGCGACAGGTTGTGGTCATCATCGTCGAATGACGACATGTGGTTCCTTGCGAACTTCACCGACGCCTTCTTCGGTTATGGAGCCGCCTCTCCGAGTAGTGCGCCCCCCACGAGCCCAAGGCCCGCAATCGCAGATTTATGGATTGTGTGTCTAGGATCCCTGGCCGGTGGCCGGTTTGCTGCCATGTACGTGGTGGCTTCAATAACCGCGGTCTGCAGTGTTTTGGGCATTATGTTGCCCGGCGAGTCCATCGACATGAAGGACATGTCGAGTTCCTTAGTGTCATCGCGCCTGGCGCTAGGGTCCATGTGCTCCAGCCAAGAGCGTCTCTTGTAGGCGGCGTGGCCGTAGTAATCTTTGGAGGAGGACCCGTGGATGGAGGAGAGCGCGGCTTGTCGTATGCTTGATTCGTCGGCTGTCCTTCGACGTTTCTCGAGCTCTTTGTGCTGCGCAACCTGTCGGTTGTGCTCCTTCACGAGGAGCCAGTGGTAGCCCATCAGCATATCACGTAGGGGGTTGCCCCGTACGACCTCTCGGACCCTCTCCCATTCGACCTCGGTGAGGTGAATCTCCTGCCGAGCCGCATCATTACCGTTGGCGGAGTTGGGGGTTTGGAGGGTTCGGGGGATTCATAGGAGGGACAGGTCCTCCATTTGCAGCATTGGGGGGGGGAGCCTATGGATTTCCTCTGTTATCATCGTGAGCGTCAATGATGGTCGCGCACATGAAGCGGTAGGGGAGATCGTTACTCCCGCAGCTCTCAGATCCAGAACCGTAGGTTCCTTCCTCCGTAGGAGGGTCGCAGAGATCGGAGTTGCAATTGCTGTTGTCATCTGAATTGTACGCTAGCGAGGGTGCACTTAGGGCACTGATTGGCGGCACCCACCAAGAAGGTGCGATTGTCGGAGGCACCACCCGTTCAGGGAGGCGAAGGGTGCCAACCTTGCCCACCTGGAAGCACAGGCTCCCGAGCATCATGTCCACTTTGTCTCCTACGAAATCAAAGTCTTGGCGAGTCGCCGACGAGTGGACGGTGAAGTCGATGGTGCCGAAGAGAAGATGGTTCTCCATCACAGAGGAGTCGAAGATCGTAGCGGATGGGGCCGTCACGACCGCTACATCAGCATCCCCAGTTCCCACAGACGACACTAATTGACGAGGGTTCGACTCATCAATGCCCATTGTTATAGACTTGGGTTTTAGAGAAGGAGGGGACGCTGGAGATCGCGGAACGGCTAACATACAAGCAACAAGGGGACACGAGGTTTACCCAGGTTCAGGCCCCCGGAGGGGAAACCCTACTCCTGCTTGTTAATGGCGGTGCCGAAGGTTACATGGGTGCGCAAATTGGATCTGGCGAGTTGTGTGCTAGGTTATGAGGTGAGTTCCTCCTTGTCATGCCCTCTTGGCCTTTATATGGAGAGGCCAGGTCTCGAGGTAGATCGAGTCGGTTACAGATTAGAGTTTTACCCTTTGAATTTCTATCTAAAGCTAGCCGGGTTCTTCAAAGAGTCGCATCCTTTATGGGTATGGGTCTGGATCACCGGAATCCTTCATGGGCTTCGTCATCAGTAGTGAATAATTGCATGAGCTTCTGCCAGGCCTGACCGGGTAAGCCAACATCAAGGACCCGTAAGGCATACCCATGTCACATACTCTTTCATACCCATTTTGTGTTTACGAGTCTCTGGCATGTTCAAGCTGTGCTAGCTGTTTTCTAGCCAACTCAACTAAAAGTCCGAATGGATGAAAAAAAAAGATAGACAATATATTACTTCCTCCAATCCATAATAAGTGATGTTGATTTTGTATCTATCTATGATCCATAACAAGCAGAGGGAGTAATATATTAAATTTTTAACACTCTCTCATATATAGACTACTTTAGTTCTAGCGCAGGTTTGGTGTAGGCTACACACAAAAAATTAATGTTGCGTGAACAGAATCTTAAACTTGAGATCCCTAGGTTCTGTTATCATGTCGAATCGAATTACTAGCCAACTCAACCAAAACACGAAATTAATAAAACGGGTACTAGACTGTATATTATATTGTCAACATTTTCTCCACTCTTGATTCCCGAGGGATAAATGTAGAGAGAAAAATGATGAGCGCACATGAAAAAGTTTACTGCATAAATGTGTGACGTCGATGCTCGTTGTGCTTGTTTACTACATAAATCCTTTTATCGATTGTTGCATTCTTTTTGGCATAACCGAATTCTTTTCCTGACCGGGTGTCTATGCAATGGAGCCACCTTCTCGCAAAAGAAAAACCATGGAGCCGTACCAAACAATTTTCTGCTCGGGTCGTCCGTTCGATGTTTTATATATCAATTTAAACTCATATGGAATGCCTTCTTTCTAATAAATACTTTCTCCGTTGTCTTGTGTACTTCCTTCGTTTCAAAATATAAGATGTTTTAGGTTTGTGAAAAAAAAATCTAGACTTCTTTTAGAGTGTGTAGATTCATTCAAAAGTTGAGTGTATCTATATACTAAAACAAGTTTAGATTTATTTTGTTCACAAATCTAAAACATCTTATATTTGAAACGGAGGAAGTATTTTGCAACAGAGGGTATTATACATGCACATGCGGGCTTTAGCTCACTGCAGAGAAAGTTGAAGTATTCAGAATTTATTCATGTTAGCGTCCCATGATCTTCTTTGTCTACCACAAGACTACGGGTTAATGATAAATATCAGTGCCCAATTATCAGAGTTTCAGCTATTTTAAATTTGTATATAACTGTATTTGTGGCAAATTATCGGAGAAACTTGTGAGTTTAGACTAGGGTTGCAGGGCGACAACCGATCTGCGCCGCTTCATAGGAAATTTTTCTTAGTATAGTTTAAAAAATTAATAAAATTAGTCTAATTTAAACTTAATTTTGCTTTTGCGGATTTATGTAGGTTGCCACTTGCAATCCTAGTTTAGACATGTAAAAAAAAGCAAGATGTTATGCATGAGGGGAGATCTATCATCGCAGCATAAAGGGCGATGTGGCAAGCATGATAGTGATGGTGAGAGTAGTACCTATAGCTAATTAGCTTGGATGCAACTATCGATCTCCCTTCCACTATTGGCTGCTTTCCTTTGCAACACAACAAACAGTACACTTGCACCTAGTTAGCTTATTAGATCTAGCCGCCTCTCTATTTCGCTACAGCGCCCTTTTCTTTAGGAGTTTTTCTCTCTAGATTAATTTTTTCTTTAATTTTGCTGTTGGAACTGGTCCGTACTTAACTGAGTAGTCAGCAGATACAGCCATACAGTTCGGCAAATAGCTATATGCATTGAATATGAGAAGATGCGGTTCAAAATTTGTTACATGTACCAAATAATACATGTATAATCAAAATTTGCTCCCTCCGTTCCATAATATAAGATGTTACTATAATCAATACTTATATTACTGGACCAAGGAAGTAGTAATAGACATTAATTCATATGGAATTTCATAAATATACATGTCCTTGTTTTTCAGATCGCATGATTATGAATTGAAGCATTCCCCCGTCTCTCAATTAGTATTGGTCGGGTTTTGTCAAATTTGGACCTTTTGAAAAATTGGACCTTTAGTCTACTAGTAAAGTATATGGATTGACTACAGATGAAGAGAGTGAGTCTTGTTGCAACTTGAGTTTAGGGTTTACTGCATGTGCGGTCTTCAAATATTCCTTTAAAAAAACATAGATGTGCATCATGCTGATATACTTTTAGAACACATGTTAATTTTTACTAATCTGCTTGTATGTTGTGATCAAAGACCACAATCAAAATCTTGTATTGGAGAATATGATAATGGAGAAAGGGAATTATATATACCGAAGAGAATGGTCATTAAAATACAATACAAGGAGATTAGGGTACTTCAATCACGCATGTTTGTTGCAAAGATCATTTTTTCCCTCATTTTTCACATTTTTTTAAATAATACATTTTTTATTCAATTTCACAAATAATACACGGAATGAGAAATTTGCGAATCTAACGGACCGTCTTCTTTTCAAAACACGACTAGAGCTGGTCTTTATTTGAGAAGACGATAAGCCCCTTCTTTAATTGAAAAGCTGGTCTTTATTCCAGAAGACGATCGGCGCTGTCGTCTTTCGAAATGAACACGCTGGCATTGATCATGCATGGTACGTGCTGTTTAGCACGTCCAAATTCATTTTAGGGTACAGACCATTGTTTCGCGCCATTTTCTTCCGTCATCTCTTCGCGCCATTTTCTCCCGCCATTGCTTCTCGACGTGTTTTTCCGCCACAGTTTCCCTCCGTCTTTCTCGCCTATTCTTCTCGGTGCTTCTATAAATCCGGGCAACGAATGTTATCTCTTCACCCAGTTCATCTGTTCCTCCTCTTACTCTCTCATTTCCCTCTCCTCTCCATCATGAGTGTGCCCCGTTCAAAGTCAAAGTGCAGGGCTAGCAAGCTTTCCACTATGACGGACCCGTTTACCTGGCCACAGATGTCCATTGACCTATACCATTTAGCCAGAAATGTTACGATAGACAATAAACCAGCCCAATGGGAGGACCTACTCGTTTGTGATGATGCTCTCGTTCAGCTTGGTAATGCAGTTCATCGGAGAGGGTGGGAACTAAGGACCCCAAATCAGGTACGAGAGGAGCTTATCAGGATCCAGGCTAGGTGGGACACGCTAGACTTCAAGAGTGAAGTTGACATACTGCAGAAGGCTGAGTCACCTTGGGCCTGGATAGAAGGGAGCGAAGATGAGGATGATGTCTTCATGCCGCCATCCGTTGGAAGCAAGGCGAGAGCTGAGTGGGACAAGAGGCGGGAGAAGAAGAAAGCGCAGGCCAAGAAGAGCAAGGGTGAGGGATCATCGAAGGGAAAGGGTGAGGCATCGTCGAAGGGAAAGGGAAAGGCATCGTGCTAGAGATAGAGATGGCTCTTATTTATGTATCGCAAGTTATGTTGAACTGGGTTGCAAGCTATGTTGAAGTGTTTGTCGAATAAAATCGTGAAATATTAGAAAGGTGTCTCACACATAGGTAGATATATGTCTCATACATAGGTAGATAAATGTCTGATACATAGATAGATATCACTGGTGTCG
The DNA here is from genome assembly GCA_030063025.1 of Avena longiglumis. Classification (NCBI taxonomy): domain Eukaryota; kingdom Viridiplantae; phylum Streptophyta; class Magnoliopsida; order Poales; family Poaceae; genus Avena; species Avena longiglumis. Next base: position 431,795,292 of record CP125975.1, read on the forward strand.
ACGGCGAGGTGGCGGAGGCCTCGGTGTACTCCATCCGTATCTGTGTGGTGGCATCACATCACGGCGAGGTGCAGTTGACCCTTCACCTTGATCCTGCGTATCCTGTGTGGGGAGAGGCGGTGGAGTACCTAGCTGATACTGGCCAAACCAGTCTACCTGCTCATGTTGTGTCTGCTGATCCTTGTCGTCATTAGTGCCCCATGAACCGTAGTCTCCTTCCCGTGTACAAGAAATTAAGTAATGAATGATGTAATGATGCATCTAACAATAGTAGGAAGGGGCAATCTTTACCCTGAGGATGAGATTGTAGTCGATAAGCGAAGTCCATGTAGAGGATCTACTGCTGCCACTGGTTGAAAGTAATATGGTTCTGCTGCCACTGGTCGAAAGTAAACTGCGATTGCTGCCATGGGTCGGAAGTAAACTGTGATTGCTGCCACCCCGAGCCTCCAGCCTGGTCTAGAGGTGGTGCTCTCGGCGGCGCCTGCTGTAGGAGTCGTGGACGAGACCCGTGGCGGAGTGGAGGAGGAATCTGCTACTCGTGCCACCCCGAGCCTCCAGCCTGGTCTAGACAAGGTGGCTGCTGCATGGGTGGACACTGGGCGCGCTCCTCTATGGATCGACGCGGTGGGCGCTGCTGCGTGGATTGACGTGGGGCGCGCTCCTCCACCGAGTGACGCTGTGGGCACTGTGCTGCTCGGTGTTGAACGACGTCCGAGACGCTGGTGCACGTGATGGTCGTGTAGATACGCCATAGCTTCTCCTCGACAGGCCGAGTGAAGGACTGAGCCTGCTGACGAGGCACAAGAGAAACGGACGAAAGCGTTCGTCCGTACTGAGCCACCTCAGACTGTAGCTCACACGTCATGTCGGCATGCATCTGTCTCATAGTTAAGTACGCACTATATATGCACTCATGTTCATTATGCTCTAAAAAAGTACTTACCGCTAACCCGTTGGAGTCATTGAGTGGAGGTGTTGCTAGTTTTCCGAGAGTACCTGTCATTACAATTTGTTAGACCATCATTAAAGAACAGAGATGAAGTAAGACACATTCCTGATGTACATATATTTACTTACGTGTGCACGACATCTGAAAGGAGAACATCTGGACGTGGGGGATCTACCATCTGGCAAAGACCGAACTGCCGCATGACCCTCTGTTGAGACATCTCCTCAACTAGGCAATCGAAGATGATCTTCAATTTAGTCAGCCAGTACTCTTGATCTCTAGTGCACATAATAGATAACCCGCTGGGATATCGTGTGTGTCGTCCCTTCAAGGTGTACGGCTCCCAAATCATGACATCCTCTTTCAGTGTGTCGAACTGCTCGCTGGACGATGGATAGCATCTAACGACTTGCCCTCCCGCAAAACGACACTGCATGACAAAATAGTTGTTAGTATCCTTCATATTGTAGTACCAGAAGTGCAATTTATTAAGACGTTACACTGACCTTGCGACGGGTCCAGTGAGTGCTAAATGTAGGCAAGTCAATTTGCTCTTCGTCAAACAGCAGGTCAAACCGGTAGACAATTGTTTCATGTTCCTGGTTGCCGACTATTTGGTTAAAACTTACTTCTGGACGGCAGATATGGAACCTCTCCCATGAACATATTTGTAGCAACAATGGGAAACCTAGCAAGGCAGAATTGTCCTTGGTTAACTGGCAAGCATTGCACATACCTCGGTACGTAGCTACTAAGACAGCTGAACCCTAACTCCACTGTGTGTTGTCTTCCTGGCATATCGCTTCCGCGACCCCTCTAGCAAAATGGATGTATTGCGCACTAATGGTCGACACGTGGTTCTCAGTGAACATCACCTTCCTGAGCAGCCACATAATGTATGTCTTCGGGCTGCATGTAATCTGTGGCGCAGTCATCGGAGTGGCTGGGAACCCAAACCTCTGGATCTGCATTGGCAAATAGAACAATTACCGGTACTGCTCCAACCAAATAGAACAATTGGCAAATATCATGGATGGAACAAATACAAAGAATGAAACGCATCTGATACTGCTCCAACCATCCAAATTTTGGCCCATGATTGTCATTATAAAAGGCATGAGCTCCATCACGGATGCCAAAGAACCGTTGGGCCATGTCTTGGGCCCAATTTGCCGGTGGATCAATTGGGCCTATGGGCACGCCAGCCAACGGAAGTCCCAGCAAGTATGAGACGTCCTGAAGGGTAGGAGCCATCTCTCCCCATCGAAAGTGGAAAGTGTGAGTATCAGGCCTCCATCGATCCACCAAGCACGTGAGCAAAGACGAGTCGTAGTGTAGGCAACTAGTCTGGAACCCATGGTGTCGGCCTTCTATCTCCTCCATACGAGTGGCCTCAACTAAACAAACGAATGGTAAGAGCCTATCCCACTTCAATCTGCATAGCCCACTTCAATCTGCATATGGAGATAGCACAACAGTTTAGTTACTTTGGCATATAAATATCCCAACAACAAGAGAAATAAATATCACATGCCTTTGAAGCCAATCAGGGTGTATGCACCAGTTCGACATGGGAGTGTGAGTCACTAGGTACTTCAAGGTCCCCCGGTTAGCATCCAGTACCATCGACCGGTGCTTTCTATCTACGTCAGCATTCAGCAAAGATCCTGCCATCTGCACATTACAAATTTAAGACATAGTTCCACACATATAACAAATTTAAGACATAGTTCCACACATATAACAAATTTAATACATAGTTCCACACATTTTACAAATTTAAGACATAGTCCCACACATGTTATAAATTTAAGACATAGTTGCACACATATTACAAATTTAAGACATAGTTCCACACATGTTACAAATTTAATACATAGTTCCACACATATTAAAAATTTAAGACATAGTTCCACACATTTTACAAATTTAAGAAATAGTTCCACACATATTACAAATTTAAGACATAGTTCCACACATATTACACATCTAGTTTCTTCCTCTGCCTCTTCTTCCTCGGCTGCCACGTCCATGAGGAGAAACTCCTCCAGTCCCGAAGATGTGGCAATTGGTGTCTATATGATCAAATTGATTACATATAAAACATTGCCTAGTAGGGCCTCCGGCTTCATATTCATCCATATCATTACGGATGCGGACACATTGTCGCCTTCCTCTTCCTGTCTGCATTAGTTAAGGATCTGGGATGTAAACCCTTTCACCTGGATTTACTTTGTTGAAATTTTCCCATGCTCTATATCCCATCATCTCGCCTGTCCACGTATTGACCACGGCCTCCTTAAGGAAATAAGGAGACACAAACGAGATCGCATCCATACCCATCAGCCCGCATGCAGCTAGTACATGCGAGCAAGGTAGATGCAACAACTTGGGTTTATTGCACATGCACTCACACATTGGCTAGGCTTCGTTGCCTCTCCTCACCTCATGTGTCTTTACCTATTCTCTAGTTCTGATCTGGTTGGAAGGGAGGCGTACCTCGAACCTTCTTTCCTGATTACCGATGGCGACGACATGCATGGACTGAGCCTTCTCCATCTTGGCATCCATGTAATGCATGATCTTTGAATAGTACCTCATGTTTGGGTTGTTCATGATATGCATATGAGTCATCTGGAGTCTGTCTCTGAAGTACTTCAGAGTTCCGGTGAAAATACACTCCACAATGGCTGTTAATGGCAGAGCCCTGCTTCCTCTAAAGAAGAAGTTGTAAGTTTCAGCCAAATTTGTAGTCATGACGCCAAACCTAGCACCATGGGTGTCATGCAGTAGAGACCACCTCTCTACATGCTCGTGTTGTATTCATTTCTGAAAATTTTAATCCTTCTGCCAGGCCTTCTAGTACCGGGTTGGTCAAATCCTGGCAAGTCACAAAGGGCAATGGGTTCTTCCTCCGGTGGTGCTGCTCTTGTTGTTTCCTGTGCAGCTAACGCCGTTGAATGAGCCGCGACCGCTACTGCTCTAGCTGATCTCCTCTGGGTCACATGTTTTTTAGTGAAGTCATCCAGATAGCCATGACACTTGATGTACTTACACTCTTGGTTCTGCTTGCACAGGTTCATGAATAGGTTCATAAGGGCCTTGTTCCTGAACTGTGAGAAAAAGTTGGCCCCTAGATGCCACATGCACCAATGACGCTGCATGTCCATCCATGGAGTTAATTCATCAGGAGTGGGCTGTGTGAGCTTATTTATCGCACTTAGTATACCTGGATTCCTATCATGAAGGACACATACATTCGGTGTATCTCTCACAATTGCTATCTTCAGCTGCCTGAAAAACCATACCCAACTCTCGGTGTTCTCTCTATCCACGAAAGCAAATGCAAGTGGAACAACTTGATTTTTTCCATCTTGACCTATGGCAGTCAATATCTGACCCCTGTACTTGCAGTGAGAAATGTACCATCCACACAGATGACTGGTCGACAGTGAGTGAAAGCTTCTATGCATATAGAAAATGAGAAGAACACTCGATGAAGCACCCTCAAATTAGGTTCCTATGGAAACGTAAAGTGTTGGATGTCCACGTAGGTGCCTGGATTCCTAGCCTGCAGTGTCTGGAGGATCCTAACAACACAGTCATACGAGTCTCGAAATGAACCAAACCTTGCCTCCAGTGCCCTCTTCTTAGTCCTCCAAGCCTCCCCGCATCAAATATTGTAGCGGAATCTGACAGAAACTTTGTTGATGATAGCTTTTAACCCCATGGCTTTTCCCTCCACTATCTCCGTGTATAACAGTCTAGCCAGGAGGGTTGACGTGAGGTTACGATGGTCCTGAAGGACACTGTCAATTTGACATGTGTGCATCACAACATCGGTGACCTTCCAGTTTGTGTCATGCCTAGGGACGGGCATGCACCCTTGCAGGACATCCAGCTACCTCGCAAGCCAATGTCAAATATTGTTGTGATGACACCTTCATTTTGAAGACCCATTGCATGGACATTGACCACTCAATGATTGCTTCCTGCAGATGTCTCTTGCTAGGATATAATGCACCCAGAGAGATGTTGTTCGCGTGATACTGCCATGCCAAATCATGCACATCGTTCACATTCATTGCTGTTGTGTTGTCATTATTCCATGATGTCGGAATAGGTTGGGCGATCTCTTCTTGATCAGACTCGCCAGAATCAGCAGCCGTATCAGTTGATACGCCCAATTTGCATCACCATTCTATATCATAATTTACCTCTATTCATTGATATTTGTCTTATTATGAGGTATTACTTATGGCTTTTCATCTGTTTATGCATGTTGGCTGATTCTTGGAGGATGGACTGCCGGAGTCTGGATTCTGATGGAAAAGAAGGCGTTTCGGTGCAATTTCGCGAAGATCAGAAAAATACCATAAAATATGGAAACATATTATTTTGCCAGAAGACGAAGGATGCCAGAAGGAGGGACGAAGTGAGGCCTCAGGGGGCCACACCCCTAGGCGCGGGCCCACCTGACCCCGTGCCTAGGGCAGGTGTGGCCCACCTGCCCGGCCTCCGACTCCGCCCCTTCGCATATATATTCCCTTTGAAACCCTAAGGCTCGGGGAGCGACCACAGATAGATTTTCGCCGCCTCTTGGGGGCGAAAAACACCGAGAGAGAAAGATCTCTCCGGTAGACAGATTTTTGTCGGGGGAATTCCTTCCCGGAGAGGGGAGACCGTCTCCATCAACACCGTCATCAAGCTAGGATATTCATCGGGATCATCATCATCCACACCATCATATCCACCAGCACCATCATCACCACTCCGTCCCGCTGTAACAATTGTGTTGGATATTGCTTGGTTCATTAGGGGAAACTTTCTCGGTGTTGATTACTATTGTAGTTGATGCTTGTGAGTGGAACCATTGGATTATTGTTTATGTTCAGATTGTTATCCATTATCGTATCATCTTTGATCTTGATCCATATGATGTCTTGTGAGTAGTTCGTTTAGTTCTTGAGGACATGGGAGAAGTCATGTTGTTAGTAGTGAATCTGTGATGAGTTATTATTCAATGGTTTAGTATTTAAGTTGTGGTGCTATTCTTCTAGTGGTGTCATGTGAACATCGACTAAATGATACATCACCATTTATGGTCCTAGGGGAATGCATTGTGCATTTGTCTACTAATCGCGGGGTTGCCGGAGTGACAGAAACCTGAACCCCTGTTAGGACACCTTTGCACAAGGGACCGTATGATATCAAAGTTTAAGGCTGTGGTTAGATTTATATCTTAATTACTTTCCTATAGTTATGGATGTTTGTAGGGGGTTTAATCACAAGTATGTATTAGTCCTAGGAAGGGCGGTATGTTAGCACAGGTTCACCCACACAACACTTACAACACCAGAGAAGAGTACTCAGCTATTTGAAGCGAAAGCACTTGACAGAATTCCCATGTGTCCTCGAGAACGTTTGGTCCTTATAAGTATTTCCACCGGCTTGTCCTTTGCTAAGAAAGGATTGGGCCACTTTCTCCGTTTGTTCGTTACCTTTGTTACTTGATCCTTGTTTTGTTGCCTTGTTAGAAAACCACTAAAAATCTGTTTGCTAAGTATTCACAGGGATTTCCTGATCCATACCACTGTTCATCACCTTCTGCTCCTTGTTGGGATTGACACTCCTATTTATCGAAAGTACTATGATACACCCCCTATACTTGTGGGTCATCAAGACTGTTTTCTGGCGCCGTTGCCGGGGAGTGAAGCGCTATTGAAGTGTGGAACTGGTAAGGGAAACTTTCACTGTGAGTATTGCTCTTGTTACTTCTTGTTACTTTGTTTCCAATATGGATAACCCACTTGTTTTTCTGTTTGGAAAACCTACTACCACTGCTCGGGTAGTAGATGAACCACCACCTGTTGAGATAGATCCTTTTAAGATGCCTACAAGTATTGTTAATCGTGTTATGGATAATTATTATTTTGGGGATGGAACTGTCCGTCCTAGTGATCACTTGCTTTTTATCCATGAATTATGCAGGTTGTTTAAGTGTGCAGGTATTAGAACTGAACATGTGAAGAAGAAGTTACTCTCCATATCCTTGAAAGGGAGAGCTGAAGAATGGTATAAGCTGCTGAAGAATGGACAATCCATGGAATGGGAGTATATGGCATCTCTCTTTTACTCTAAATTTTGTCCTCCCAGTGAGATTCATCAGGATAAAATCTTATATATAAATTTTGGCCTCTTGATGGAGAGAGTACAACTCAAGCTTGGGGGATATTGAAGTTACTAATGCTTAAATGTCCTATTCATGAACTCCCTAAAAATATTATTCTCAATAACTTTTATGCTAGGCTTCCTCTTCATGATAAAGATTTACTAGATGCTTCTTGTGCTGGATCATTCACACGGATGAAGGAAGAAGCTAAATGGGATCTACTAGACCGTATTCAAGAGAACACTGAAGCTTGGGAGAATGACAAAGGAAGAAAGTCCGGTATAAACTATGATTATGAATGCATTAAATCTTTTATGGGAATTGATGACTTCCGTGATATTAGCAATGAGTTTGGTCTTGATTCCCAAAGTATTGCCAACTGTTTTAAGGCCTTTGCCTCTTACATTGAAATTCCCAAAAAGAAGTGGAATAAGTACCATGCTCCGTATAAAGATGTTGTTAGTCATGTTCCTGTTAGAAGTAGTCAAGTTTGTACTACTAATCATATTGTGCATGAACCTCATGTTGAGAAAATGCCTTTCCCAGCTAAGTTAAAGTAGTATTCTATGATTATTAGTGCAAATAACAAAGGTACAAAGAAAACTGTGGAGCCTAGTAAGCATTTGAGTGATGAACCTGTGGTAGCTATTGTGAAAGACACTATCACTAGAAATATGGAGGATGAGCACACTTTCTTCTGTGAAAAGCTAGTGTTCTTATGCTTTCTGTTAAAATTGGTGATCATTGCTACTATGGTTTATGTGATATTGGTGCTAGTTCTAGTGCTATTCTTTATGAGATTTACAGGGAAATTATGCATGAGATTGGTCCTTGTGAGCTTGAGGACATTGATGTGGTTATTCACCTTGCTAACAAGGAGACCATTTGCCCCATTGGCATTATAAGATATATGGAGGTTCTCTATGGTAAGATTAAGTATCCTGCTGATTTTCTAGTGCTTAATTCAGCAGCTAGCAAAGCTTGTCCCATCATTTTTGGTAGACCTTTCTTAAACACTTGTGGAGCTATTATTGATTGTAAGACGGAAAAAGTTTTAACTAAGTTTGGTGTATATTCTTATGAGTTTAACTTTTCCAAATTTGCTAAAGCTCCTTGTGAAAATATGATTTTAGGATGGAACAACTTGCTTCTATTGATCCAGTATATGACCTTGGACCACTTTTTGATGACTGCAAGTATGCTTATTCTAATGATAAAGTTGTTTCCAGTGAAAATTATATTGTCAACTTTATTCAAAGTGCAATTGAAAGTTATTTTGAGAGAGGGAAACATGGTTTTATGCATCTCAATGATGTTAAGTTTCCCCGTTTTATGTTGAAAGCTTTAAAGTTGCATCTGTTTTGTCTTCCTATGCTAGTGGTTTTTTGTTTAAATAATTCGTTTTCTCATGATACCCCCATGCATAGTAAGTGGGTTAGGCTCAAGTGTGTTGTTTATCTGCTTCTTGATGCTCTCTTTTGTTTCAGATATATATTCTATGTGAGCATCTTTGGAAGTTTCAAGCCTAACTTAAAGGCATTAAAGAAAAGTACTTGTTGGGAGATAACCCAAGAGTTTTATCGAGTATTGGAAGTTATTACCTCAGTAATAACCGCTTCTTATCCTTTTTGTTTTGGTTTTTGTGTCAAGTTGAACTACTTTTGTGAAGTAGAGGAGTTGTGAAATGTGGCTATCCTGGGACAGATTTTTGTGATGCATTGTAAAAATTCGTGAGGAAGCTCAGTACTTCGGATGGAGCTGAATTTTTCTGAGCTTGTTCTCCAAGTTGTTACCAAACTTTCATCAGTTCTGCAATTTTTGATTTGAGCAACATAAGGTCTTCGGAAAAATCAATCTTTACCTGCTGGTCTGTTTTGACAGATTTCTGCCATCATTTGCATTTGCCTCTTACAGAAGATTTTGTTTTGATGGGTTTTCAGTTGAAGTGCTTACCAAAGGTTTATTGTTTTTGCTTACACTAATGCTGTCATTGAGTTTGTGCAAAATTTGTATGAAGGAAATTCTCAGGAGAAAGAGAGAAGGAATCTGCAGAGTTCGTCTTTGAATAGGTAAAAGTGGTGAAAACAGAAGGTTCGTGAAACCCCATTTTTTTTATATTTTTGATGTTTTTAATACATAAGGGAAGTTACAAGACGAAACTGAAGAGGAAACAGAGCCCGGGGTGGACAAACCCACCCCAGGCGCGGGCCCAGCCTGGCCGTGCCTGAGGGGGGTGTTCCCCCCTCGAACTCCGTCTCCGCCTCGTTTCCATGTCAAAACCTTCCTTATGCATTGAAACCTCGTAATATATAACCCCCCGGATCCCCCGAGGTTCGTGTTTCGTGTTCTCGTCGTGTTTTCTTTTCAATCTGTTTCTGTGAGGAAATATTCTCAAGTTTAGAGCACCATGGTCTCCTCCAACGACAAAGGCAAGAAGCCCGGGAAAGAAGAACCTCAAGTCCCCAAGGTAGAGGAGATTCCGGTAGGTTATGAAGGAGACACGGAGGAGGACAAGCAACCGGACACCCGCGCTACCGTCGCAAGCATTGGTTTGGTGGCACAACCTACCCAGCTTAGGAGGACAATGCAGATGTCTACAGGAGGGAGAACTCCGCGTCATATCCTCGCTCCACGCACACTTCCTCCTAGTACCCCTTGTTCTAACCGTGCAGGGAAGAAATGCTCTAATTTCGAAGAATGGAGAAAGAATAACAAGGACTGGGATCCTCGGTCCGAGTTGATCATGGGCTGCATTGAGCATAATTCGAGTTAATTCGTACTCTAACCTTCGATATGGAGGATTTTAAGAAACTTATTAAAGAGTTTATCAAGAGAACACCACCACCACCGAAGGAGTAATTCGTCATCAGGTTTGGCATCCCCTTGGCTTGTTCCAAGCTTGGGGGAGTGCCGCGGTATCACCACCATTATCTTTTATCTTTTACCTTTTTTAGTGGATTCATATCCGTGGTAGAGAGGTTATCTTATAGTTTGTTTTGCATGCGTAAGTATCTCTCCTTTAGTTGATTATCTATGTATCCCTTGGTGTGAGTGCCTTTATTTGAATATTAATGAGAAGTCTCATCTTTTACATTTTGCACTTCTTATTTTAGTTTGCAATCTCTATTATATGATGGATCTTGTTGTTCAGTATTGGCACCACTTTGGGATCATCAAGTGGATCTAAATTGGTTTTGGCAAACCGAGTTCTGGTCAGTGGCATTAGTTTAAAAGAAAAAGAAAGAAAGAAAGAAAAGGCTTACAGGTATTTGGTATCATTTGTTTTCTTTCTTGTTGGATCATAAGCTTAGTATTCTTTATTTAAGATTCTTTTGTGTCTTTAAGGAAGATTACATGTTTGGCTTTATTACTTGTATGTTTGCTTGTTTCTTTCAACTCTCTTGCTTGCTACCTAGCCTTGCTAGCCAAAAACCTGTTTTGAGAAGGCATACTTCTCATGTTTCCAAAATCCTCTGAACCCAAACTTTTGGCACTTGTGTCCACCATATCTACCTAGTAACTTTTGATATTCCAAGCAAATTCTCAAGATTCATCTACCTTTCGAGTTAAAAAGTATTTTGTTATGAGAAAACTAGTTAGTAAAGCTCTCACAAACTTGATGGCACAACTTATTTCCTTGCCCCTAATAGACTTGAACCATTGTGAACATCGAAGTTGTATATGCTTGCATCTATACGTTAGAATTAGCAGAACCGTGTTGTCACGGGGAACGTTTTCAACATTGCACTTGTACTCTGTACATAGTTGATATCGTGCTCTTTTGTCTATGGATGTTAATGGTGTGAAATAAAGAGGGAACTTGTAAGTCCATGGAGTTTGTGTCCTGTGTTAGAGAACCGTCTGGGCCGCTAGCCTAAGCCATGCTTAATCATGGTGGAAACTTGCAGCATCACCTTAGTGAGTTATCTATGAAGCATCCTCAATAAAAAGCTATACACATAGTAAATAAAAAGATCGCTGAGATGCTCATTGTCTGCTTGCCTTGTCATTTTGGTTATGGGAAAGCTCATGTACCATGTGCAAGGGGTACCCCGTTGGCGGTTCTCAATGATATGCAAATACTTACAATGACAAGAACTTACATGGGCCCAAAGTTGAGTATGCATGAGGAGTGGCCCTCATATTCAAGGGACATGAGATTTCCAACTTATATTTCGCCAAGCATATACTCCATCTTTGTTCACTTTAACCTTAATCATCTCAAGATTCTTATGATAGGGGCAATGAGGGCTCAAAGCTAGTAAGTACAATAATATTTTGGAAGCTCTTTATGACTTGTAATCCCTACTACCCTCTAAGGAGGGACCTTTCTCCTAGTTACCAGTTGAGTCAGTAAACCTACTTCCTCTCTATCTCCAACAAGCTTTTGAGTTGTTGTGTTTCAAGCATTCATATGGTGATTTATTCAATCATGTTCTCTATCTTCCTTGTTTGCATAAAACTCTTATCTATTGAGTATTACTTTGAAAACATTCACTTGTGAAAAACCTTTTTGAGCAAAGTGTGCTCCTGTTTTGAAACTTCTACAAAAAGCTTTTGTGAAACTGTTTACTAGGTGTTCTATGACCAAGAACAAGTTTGCCAATTCCAATTATGATTTATATTTATGCATCTCTATTGTGACTGTTGTACTTGGTTGCATGCTAAGTTATATAATGGTGAGTTTCTTTCTTCTTTGAGTTGTGCAATGGTAAGTGTGATGCTTCTTGTTCGTATTCTTTTATCGACACTTCACTCCATAAACCTGTGGACATGTTTACTGAGCTCAGTTTTCTCTTGGGGACAAGCGAAGTGTAATCTTGGGGGAGTTGATATGCCCAATTTGCATCACCATTCTATATCATAATTTACCTCTATTCATTGATATTTGTCTTATTATGAGGTATTACTTATGGCTTTTCATCTATTTATGCATGTTGGATGATTCTTGGAGGATGGACTGCCGGAGTCTGGATTCTGATGGAAAAGAAGGCGTTTCGGTGCAATTTTGCGAAGCTCAGAAAAATACCAGAAAAATATGGAAACATATTATTTTACCAGAATACGAAGGATGCCAGGAGGAGGGACGAAGTGGGGCCTCAGGGGGCCCACACCCCCTAGGCGCGGGCCCACCTGACCCCGCGCCTAGGGCAGGTGTGGCCCACCTGCCCCGCCGCCGACTTCGCCCCTTCGCCTATATCTTCCCTTCGAAACCCTAAGGCTCGGGGAACGACCACATATAGATTTCTGCCGCCTCTGGGGGCAGAAAACACCGAGAGAGAAAGAGCTCCCCGGCACACAGATTTCTGCCGGGGGAATTCCTTCCTGGAGAGGGGAGACCGTCGCCATCAACACCGTCATCAAGCTAGGCTTCATCGGGATCATCATCATCATCATCATCCACACCATCATCTCCACCAGCACCATCATCACCACTCCGTCCCGCTGTAACAATTGTGTTGGATATTGCTTGGTTCATTAGGGGAAACTTTCCCGGTGTTAGTTACTATTGTAGTTGATGCTTGTGAGTGGAACCATTGGGTTATTGTTTATGTTCAGATTGTTATCCATTATCATATCAAATTTTATCTTGATCCATATGATGTCTTGTGAGTAGTTCATTTAGTTCTTGAGTACATGGGAGAAGTCATGTTGTTAGTAGTGAATCTGTGATGAGTTATTATTCAATGGTTTAGTATTTAAGTTGTGGTGCTATTCTTCTAGTGGTGTCATGTGAACGTCGACTACATGATACTTCACCATTTATGGGCCTAGGGGAATGCATTGTGTATTTGGATACTAATCGCGGGGTTGCCGGAGTGACAGAAACCTAAACCCCCGTTAGGACACCTTTGCACAAGGGAGCATAGTATCTCAGAGTTTAAGGCTATGGTTAGATTTATATCTTAATTACTTTATTGTATTTATGGATGTTTGTAGGGGGTTTAATCATGTAACACCCTCAGAATCGACCCTATGCAAGTTTTAGCGAAACCCGCCAAACCCGCATAGAAACGATTCGAAGGTGCCCACCAGGCACTTGCGTGCGGGTGGAAAACGAAGTAATAACATTACACAACAGTCCTCGATGGGACCCATGTAATGTAGATATATATACAACAGCGAATCAATGAGTCAAGAATACAGATATAATATACAAAGATCCAAATCACCTTGAAAACGATAGAGCGTCCAGCTACGGACAAGATGCAAATGGGGCTAAGAGCCCTAAAAAAATAACCAATGGCGTCCATAACCCCGCCTGTGCCAAGCGGAAGGGTAACCGTGAACGGCGCGATCTCAAAACCTGCTTAAAAAAGGTGCCGCAAAGGGCAAAGGAAAAAGAAGGAGCGCCAAGATCGAGGCGAAGACACGGCGAGACTAGAATTCGGCCCTCGCCACATAGGTATGGTGGATCGAGCGGCTGACAAAGATGCACTAATCAACCTATAGAGACTCGATACCGGGCGGCTATCGAGAGGGGTGAGAAAGACCTATTCGGATCCAACCGATACTATCATCAAACAAACCCATCTGGCGCTTTCTCGAGACCAAACGAGGAAGTCAACCGAGGAACTCACACAGTTGGCAGTTTTACTTATTCAGTTATCGTTGCAGCAATTACTAGTCAGGTTTAGATATTCATCCTGATAAAGTAAACAGTGGGCACTTTTAGTTAATCATTCCGTTATAGTGGCATCACTTACTAGTCAGATTCAATTAGCATGAGATAACCCAAAACCCAGCAGTTGTTGGTACTTTTACTTAGCCCTTCCGTTGTAGTGAAGCTGATTACTAGTCATATCGGATACAAGTCCATTTATAACAGTGAACTTTAGTTGTAGTTGTCTATGATCAAGCATCGTGCTCTAAGTCCATAACCGCGACACGGCTTCTAAAAGATTTAACCTGCAGGGTACACCAAAGTATCCACAGCACTGACCCTTTTTGCCGGATCGGTTAACATACACCCATCGGTATGTCGGCGGGCCTAAGTCACGACGTTCCTGCACTAAAGCAAGCACGTGGCCACCCCACCAAGTCGACACGCAACGGTCGGCCGGTCTCCGAGACGGACTTGGGGTTTGCGTCTGTAACGATGACAAGTCCCCAATCGGGACGTCGACAATAAAACACTCGCTTCCTAAACAAAGACAGCGTGCTCCTCACACAATCGTAAATAAAGTAGTAAAGCATGGCATAGGCAGGATAGTAAATAAATCCTCAAACTAGTTGTGGCCCCAGACAATACTTTGAAATCAGGTACTAATCAATGGGGCCCATATCTCCCCACCGTGGTTAGCGCTCGATCTCGAACAGTGTCAAGAACTCGGTCCCACGGGACACAAGTGGGCGATCGGAAACCAAAACTTACCTATCACCCACGATGCCTCTTAATTCAATTTTAGTTGTTAAACAGGAGTTAAAGTGAATGATAAGTAAAGCCATGATCATCTCCAACATCAACATGCGGCAATTCTCCAACAATTGTGGTACTTGACGACAAGCAAAACACTTGAGCAAGCGACTACGACACGCGGGTCCAACTATCTACCAAACAACAGGTAATAGGATGTGTCCAAGGCTATATATGGCTGCAAGGGATATCACGGGTACGAAAAACTAGAGCATCGCAACACAGATAGCAAAGATCAACAGGAGGGAAATAAATACTAGAAAAGTAAGATAGGAAGAAAAGGGGAGATGCTCGCCTGAAAACATTGTCGAAGGTTCAACCGATGATCGGGGCGAAGCTCACATCAACTCAACGGCCTTATCCGCGAAGAACCAAAACACTAGAAGAAACACCGGATGCACTATTTAATACTACGGCAAAAGATCGGGCATGATGCATATATGATGCATGACATGGCAAAGGTGCAATGCAATTAGGTCATATTAAGCGGAACCGGGGTCCCAACAATTGATTAGACAGTTCAAGTTATTTAGAACCCCCGCAATTAAATGTTGTTTAACAAGGCAGAGGATAGTACCGGGTTCGCTACACAAGTTTAGATGAGGCCAATATAAGGCTAGATTTGCCCGCATATGGGCCCCATATTTAATTATTAGGTGAATCGGCATAAGGCCCCCAAACCACATGAATGTATGCATGCAAGACAATTAAATATGCACAAGTTTTATATTTAGCATTTATAAAATGGGTCATACTAGGCGTCCCCCGGGGGATTAAAACTTTCCATCCCCCGGGTCCTCCTCACGACACGTGTCCACTAAATAACAGCCAAACTCCCACTTTTGCTACAAACGCCCCGTTTTTGCTACAAAATATCCCGTTTTTGCTACATGTAGCAAAAAACGGTTCAACATAGAAATAGAAAAACAGACTAGGGCTCGCCGGAGAGTTCGCCGGAGACCTCGCCGGCGACGGTGTATCAAAAACAAATACTAATGTAGGAAAACCGATTTCACCGGAGACTCGCCGGAGACCTCGCCGAATAACGCGTAGCAAAAAAATTGTGCTTTTGTAGCAAAATCAGAAAACAGATGTAGCAAGATGATCATGCTAATGTAGCAAAAGCTTAACTTCGCCGGAGACATTGTCGGAGGAAAAATTGTAGCAAAAAAATATGGCATTATAGCAGCACCGCTCGCGCATGTAGCAACACCACAAAGCATATGTAGCAGGTTCGGTCGCTGTGTGTAGCATGACCGCTCGCTGCAGGTATCAACGCCTCTCACCATAGGTAGCAGGTCAGGATGCCGCAGGTAGCAACGACTGTGGCCGTAGGTAGCAATATCAGAAGCCGCATGTAGCAAATCCAACACCCGCTTGTAGTATCGCCATCGACCGCATGTAGCAAGAACTGACACGACTTGTAGCAACGTTGGATACCTCGTAGCAAGAAAATAGAACATACAGACTAGATCTTGCCGGAGAGTTCGCCGGAGACCTCGTCGGCAATCTTGTAGCAAAAACATATTTCAATGTAGCAAAACCGACATCGCCGGAAACATCGCCGGAGACTCGCCGAAAAACGTCGCCGAAGACCTCGTAGCAAATGATTTACGTTATTTTAGCAAAAACATAAAACAGTTGTAGCAAAATGTTTTTTCTAATGTAGCAACGGGATATCGTCAAGACATCGCCGAGATTCCTTGGGGATATCGTAGCAAAACAGTAGAGATTGGTTGTAGCAAAAAGATTGTGTGAAAGTAGCAAAAAATATACGAATATGTAGCAAAAAAAACATGATAAGGTAGCAAATGCTCGTAGCACTGACGGACAACATAATTAGCAACATCGGTCAACATAAGTAGCAAGACATGTCTGCTAGAGTAGCAAACACTAGAGACCGTAGAAGCAACTCGGTCGCCTTAGGTAGCACGCCATGGCTGCAGAATCTGGCCATGGCCGCTTGTCCCACAACTTCTCCATCGTGGTCGCAGAGAAGCCATAGGCTCCAGAAGTTTAGGCCTTGGGGCAACACCGGAGAGGAGGAGAAGGATGTTCATGAGCTCCAATCCATAGCCAACATCGGAGACCGTCGCTCACAGCAACAAGCACCATCTAGCTGGCGCAGCACTCGCCATGCACGGGCGCGGGTCATGGCGGTGCTCGCTGCAGGTGGCGTGGGCCACGGCGGCGCGGGCTGTAGCAGAGGGGCGCGTTGGCGGGAGCTTGCTTAGGATAGGAGGAACGGAGCTTGCCGGTGGTGCGCGGCACCGAAGAGGTGCGGCGGCAGGAGGCTCACGGCGGAAGGTGCGCGCGACAGGATACATACGGGAGTAGGTGACGTACAGGAGTTGGATGGAAGGTTGAAGATACGACACCTCCCACCACTCGTGAGTTGTTCCATGGCTTTGAGCTACCCGGGGGATAAAATCACGGGATCCCCCGGGGGAACAGTATCATTTTCCTTATAAAATAGGGCTCGGGAAAAAGGGGTCACACATTTAGGGTTCGGCGAACTTGGGTTTCCGGGGTTCGGGGTTCGACAGGGTCCAGGGTTTGACGGGGTCGGTCTCGGCGGGAGCGGATACTAGAAGGAGAACTTGTCGGGTCCCACGGGGTCGATCTTGCCGTTGCGAGGGTCTGGTCGGGTCCGCGCCATCGTGTCGATCTTGGCGTCCGGGGGAATTCCCGATGTTCCGTGGAGAAGATCTTAGCGTCCGGGATGCAGATCTTGTCGGTTCCCTGTCGGAGGTCTCGGCGCTTCGGATCGGTCTTCGGTTCGGGGCCTCAGGGTCTTGGGGTTCGTGTCCGTGTGGCGGTCTTGTTGTTCCGTGTAGGCGTTCTCGAGTTCGATGGCGAACTTGTCCGGTACCGGGGTTTTCGGAGATCTTGGCGCGGCTCCGGGTACGGGATCTGATCGAGGCTTGGATCCGGGCCTTGGTGTCCATGAAGGGGACCTTGCCATCTGTGATGTAGATCTTGTCGGTTCCCACCGCGAAGGCCTCGGGTCTTGGCTTCGCTGCCGGCGATGGTCTTGGATAGTCGCCACATAGTCGTCAAGTCTCGTCTTGGTGTCCATCGGGTTCATCTTCCTGCATCGACGTCAGCGATGGGCGGCCAGAGCACAGGTGGGCGGAGGCTCGAGGGCGTCCGGTGATGTGGCGAGCTCCTCGACTCGCCGCCGAGGACGGCGACGGCGGCGGGCCCGGCAGAGGTGCAGAGGGCAGGCGGAGCAGCGACGGACGGCGGGGCCGAAATGGCCGGTGGCGTTGGCGTGAGCGCCGGAGGCGAGACGCCAGAGGTGGGTCATACGGCGAAGCCCGCAGCGGGATGCAGAGCCGGGAGAGGCGGGCGAGGCCGGGCGGAAGGCGGAGGCGCTGGCGCGGGCGCAGCTGTGGCGGGGGCGGGGCGGAGGCGGCCAGGAGGGAGGCGAGGAGGGCCCGACGGAGCGAGCGCGCGAGGGAGCACGGGGGTGGCGGCTTGCGGGCGGACGCGGCCGAGAGAGTGGCAGGGGAGGAGGCGACGCGGGAAGGGTGGTGGCCGGAGGTGGCTGCGGCGAGAGGGGAGCAGGCGGCGGCGGTGGTTGGGGGGAGCGGCGGCGGCGCGCGCGCTGCGAGGGGGAGGACGGCGAGGTGGGGAAGGAGAGGAGAAGGGGGCGGGGGAGGCGCCGGAGGGGATCCAGGGAGGCGGCCGACGGAACCTCGCGGCCAGGGAGAAGCTTGGGAGCGGGAGGGTGCACGCGGGGCTCGGGGGGCTCGCGGCAGCGGAGCCGCAGCGGGAGAAGGGGAGGCGGAGAAGGGCGCAGCGGCGGCGGAGGGTTGGCGGGCGGCCGGAGACGGGGAAGGGAGCCAGGGAGGGAGAAGGGGGAGCGGGGGGAGAGGGAGGCGTGCGGGAGGAGAGAGGTTGGAGGAAGGGGACGGGGTGACGTGGGCAGGGTCCAGTGGCTGGGGGCCCATCGCATGCGGGGGAGGGGGAGGGCGGTTCTGGGGTGGGGGACGCGTGCGTGGACCGGCAGGGGTGGGCTGGCTCGGGAGGGGTGGGACCCGGGGTGGCAGTGTGTGTGCGTGTGTGCTGTGTGGGTGTGTTGGGTTGGGGAGAGAGAGGAGAGAGAGAGGGGAGTGGCCAAGTGGCAGAGGGTGGTTGGTGGGGGATTTGGGGTGGGCTGATGTGGCGCGACGGGGTTGGCCGGGGTGAGGTGGAGGCTGGGTGTGGGTAGATAGATTGGTGGTTTTAGGAATTGTTGGGGTGGACCGTTTGTAAAATCCTGGGGGTGGTCGTTCGGGTTGAAACGGCCCGTTCGACTGCCCCCGCTAAAATAATTAATTACATTATTTCTTTCAACCAGCTTTGTTGCAATCCGACAGCGGACAAAACAAAACAATCCGGGGGACCCGGGGTTTGCATTTTGAAAACAAGACGGGCGTTTAGAAAATAAAGACAGGTTTGTCCGAAAATAATTTTATGCGAACAAATGCAAGACGATGACGATGCTCAAATGTAATGTGGCATGATGACATGAGCATGCGGTCATGATGATGCAATGCACAAAAACAACGCGATTTTCTAGTAGTGGTTTTGCGGGATGCCACAATTCGACACCACTAACAATGGATCTCGCCCTCGAGATCCGCCTCATGGTACCGGAAAGAAGGTCGGCGATCTGCGTCTTCTCGCTTCGTGTAGTTCCTCGCGACACCACTAACAAGAGGTCGTTGTCCCTGGTCGTCGAGAGAACACTCCGGAACAAAAGGGTCGAAGGTAGAGGTATCAACAAATAAGCCCCCTCTAGCTTCCATGGACGGAGTAAAATTGCATCGATCCACCATTCAATGTACATAATCGAATGATAAGAGTAGTGGTATGGTCGCGACTCCATCCCGCACTCAAAGCATTACTATGTACACGAATAGACAGATTATGCAACCAACCCTCAAGATTCAGACTGAAGATCTCGACAAGCGAGGTTCGGATCAAAGGAGTGATGCAGACTCTGCATCGGATCTGGCGTAGATGATGTCGTCGCGTCGGAAAACACCGGAAGGCACGAGAAGGAACAAGAGAAGTCCACCAGACGGAGGACTCGGATAGCATGAAGACCAGATATAGCAACACCGTTATCAGAGGAGGAAGCGAAACCCTGAAGGTACGACGGAAACCCAACCACGAGAATTCCTGGACTCGAAGAAAGAGAAAAGGGCGGATTCAAAACACGTAGAGGTAAGAGGAGAATAGCAGAGGGTAAGGAGTAAAATCAGACCTAATCAGAACTATCCCACCGATTTTGAAAAATAGTTTTGACACTCTACTTCGGCCGTTAGCTAGGTTATCCTACAGGCTGGACTTGTGGGGTATCGCAACTGCTGAGCTCTGATACCACTCTGTAACACCCTCAGAATCGGCCCTATGCAAGTTTTAGCGAAACCCGCCAAACCCGCATAGAAACGATTCGAAGGTGCCCACCAAGCACTTGCGTGCGGGTGGAAAACGAAGTAATAACATTACACAACAGTCCTCGATGGGACCCACAGAACAGATATATATACAGCAGCGACTCAATGAGTCAAGAATACAGATATAATATACAAAGATCCAAATCACCTTGAAAACGATAGAGCGTCCAGCTACGGACAAGATGCAAATGGGGCTAAGAGCCCTAAAAAAATAACCAATGGCGTCCATAACCCTGCCCAGGCCAAGCCGGAAGGGTAACCCTGTGAACGGCGTCGATCTCAAAACCTGCTTAAAAAAAGGGGTGCCGGCAAAGGGCAAAGGAAAAAAGAAGGAGGCCAAGATCGAGGCCAAGACACGCGAGACTAGAATTCGCGGTCCTCGCCTACATAGGTATGGTGGATCGAGCGGCTGACAAAGATGCACTAATCAACCTATAGAGACTCGATACAACCGGGCGGCTATCGAGAGGGGTGAGAAAGACCTATTCGGATCCAACCGATACTATCATCAAACAAACCCATCTGGCGTTTCTCGAGACCAAACGAGGAAGTCAACCGAGGAACTCACACGGTTGGCGCTTTTACTTATTCATTATCGCAGCAATTACTAGTCGGTTTAGATATTCATCCCGATAAAGTAAACATGGGCACTTTTAGTTAATCATTCCGTTATAGTGGCATCACTTACTAGTCGATTCAATTAGCATGAGATAACCCAAAACCCAGCAGTTGTTGGTACTTTTACTTAGCCCTTCCGTTGTAGTGAAGCGATTACTAGTCATATCGGATACAAGTCAATTTATAACAAAGAACTTTAGTTATAGTTGTCTATGATCAAGCATCGTGCTCCAAGTCGTCCATAACCGCGACACGGCTTCTCGAAAAGATTTAACCTCAGGGTACACCAAAGTATCCACAGCACTTGACCCTTTTGCCGATCGGTTAACATACACCCATCGGTATGTCGGCGGGCCTAAGTCACGACGTTCCTGCACCCAAAGCAATGCGTGGGGCCACCCCACCAAGTCGACACCGCAACGAAGTCGGCCGGTCTCCGAGACGGACTTGGGGTTTGCGTGCTGGCTGTAACGACAAGTCCCCAATCGGGACCGACATAAATAAAACACTCCGCTTCCTAAACAGTACAGCGTGCTCCTCACACAATCGTAAATAAAGTAGTAAAGCATGGCATAGGTACAGGATAGTAAATAAATCCTCAAACTAGTTGTGGCCCCCAGTACAATACTTTGAAATCAGGTACTAATCAATGGGGGGCCCATATCTCCCCACCTGTGGTTAGCGCGCTCGATCTCGGAA
Organism: Avena longiglumis; assembly: GCA_030063025.1. Classification (NCBI taxonomy): domain Eukaryota; kingdom Viridiplantae; phylum Streptophyta; class Magnoliopsida; order Poales; family Poaceae; genus Avena; species Avena longiglumis. Next base: position 431,816,600 of record CP125975.1, read on the forward strand.
CAGGTGTCAAGAACTCGGGTCCTACGGGACACAAGTGGGCGGTCGGAAACCAAAACTTACCTATCACCCACCGATGCCTCTGCTTAATTCAATTTTAGTTGTTAAACAGGAGTTAAAGTGAATGATAAGTAAAGCCATGATCATCTCCAACATCAACATGCGGCAATTCTCCAACAATTGTGGTACTTGACGACAAGCAAAACACTTGAGCAAGCGACTACGACACGTGGGTCCAACTATCTACCAAACAACAGGTAATAGGATGTGTCCAAGGCTATATATGGCTGCAAGGGATATCACGGGTACGAAAAACTAGAGCATCGCAACACAGATAGCAAAGATCAATAAGAGGGAAATAAATACTAGAAAAGTAAGATAGGAAGAAAAGGGGAGATGCTCGCCTGAAAACATTGTCGAAGGTTCAACCGATGATCGGGGCGAAGCTCACATCAACTCAACGGCCTTATCCGCGAAGAACCAAAACACTAGAATAAACACCGGATGCACTATTTAATACTACGGCAAAAGATCGGGCATGATGCATATATGATGCATGACATGGCAAAGGTGCAATGCAATTAGGTCATATTAAGCGGAACCGGGGTCCCGACAATTGATTAGACAGTTCAAGTTATTTAGAACCCCCGCAATTAAATGTTGTTTAACAAGGCAGAGGATAGTACCGGGTTCGCTACACAAGTTTAGATGAGGCCAATATAAGGCTAGATTTGCCCGCATATGGGCCCCATATTTAATTATTAGGTGAATCGGCATAAGGCCCCCAAACCACATGAATGTATGCATGCAAGACAATTAAATATGCAACAAGTTTTATATTTAGCATTTATAAAATAGGGCTCGGGAAAAGGGGTCACACATTTAGGGTTCGGCGAACTTGGGTTTCCGGGGTTCGGGGTTCGACAGGGTCCAGGGTTTGACGGGGTCGGTCTCGGCGGGAGCGGATACTAGAAGGAGAACTTGTCGGGTCCCACGGGGTCGATCTTGCCGTTGCGAGGGTCTGGTCGGGTCCGCGCCATCGAGTCGATCTTGGCGTCCGGGGGAATTCCCGATGTTCCGTGGAGAATATCTTGGCGTCCGGGATGCAGATCTTGTCGGTTCCCTGTCGGAGGTCTCGGCGCTTCGGATCGGTCTTCGGTTCGGGGCCTCAGGGTCTTGGGGTTCGTGTCCGTGTGGCGGTCTTGTTGTTCTGTGTAGGCGTTCTCGAGGTCGATGGCGAACTTGTCCGGTACCGGGGTTTTCGGAGATCTTGGCGCGGCTCCGGGTACGGGATCTGATCGAGGCTTGGATCCGGGCCTTGGTGTCCATGAAGGGGACCTTGCCATCTGTGATGTAGATCTTGTCGGTTCCCACCGCGAAGGCCTCGGGTCTTGGCTTCGGTTGCCGATGATGGTCTTGGATAGTCGCCACATAGTCGTCAAGTCTCGTCTTGGTGTCCATCGGGTTCATCTTCCTGCATCGACGTCAGCAATGGGCGGCCAGAGCATAGGTGGGCGGAGGATCGAGGGCGTCCGGTGACAGGGCGAGCTCCCTGGGACTCGCCGGCCGGGAGGACGATGACGGCGGCGGCCCGGCAGGAGGTGCAGAGGGGCAGCGCAGGGCGGATCCGCGGACGGCGGACGGCGGGCCGAGCAGGGTGGCGGTTGTCGCCATGAGCCGGGCGGGAGACGGCCAGAGGTGGGTCACCGGGCGAAGCTCCGCTGGGATGCAGAGCCGGGAGAGGCGAGGCCGGGCGGAAGGCGGAGGCGCTACATGGCGGGCGCAGCGGTGGCACAAGGCCAAGGGCGGAGGCGGCCAGGAGGGAGGCGAGGAGGGCCTGATGGGGCGAGGAGCACGGGGTGGCGGCTTGCGGACGCGCCGAGAGGTGAGGAGGAGGCGACGGGAAGGGTGGTGGTGGGAGGTGGCCGGGCGAGGGGAGCAAAGGCGGTGGTTGGGGGAGCGGCCAAGGCCGCTTGAGGGGGAGGACGGCGAGGTGGGGAAGGAGAGGAGAAGGGGGCGGGGGAGGCGCCGGAGGGGATCCAGGGAGGCGGCCGACGGAACCTCGCGGCCAGGGAGAAGCTTGGGAGCGGGAGGGTGCACGCGGGGCTCGGGTGGGCTCATGGGCAATGAGCCATGGGAGAAGGGAGGCGGAGAGAAGGGCGGCGGAGGGTTGGCGGGCGGCCGGAGACGGGGAAGGGAGCCAGGGAGGGAGAAGGGGGCGCGGGGGGAGAGGGAGGCGTGCGGGAGGAGAGAGGTTGGAGGAAGGGGACGGGGTGACGTGGGCAGGGTCCAGGTGGCCAGGGGTGGGCCCATCGCATGCGGGGGAGGGGGAGGGCGGTTCTGGGGTGGGGGACGCGTGCGTGGACCGGCAGGGGTGGGCTGGCTCGGGAGGGGTGGGACCCGGGGTGGCAGTGTGTGTGCGTGTGTGCTGTGTGGGTGTGTTGGGTTGGGGAGAGAGAGGAGAGAGAGAGGGGGGTGGCCAAGTGGCAGAGGGTGGTTGGTGGGGGATTTGGGGTGGGCTGATGTGGCGCGACGGGGTTGGCCGGGGTGAGGTGGAGGCTGGGTGTGGGTAGATAGATTGGTGGTTTTAGGAATTGTTGGGGTGGACCGTTTGTAAAATCCTGGGGGTGGTCGTTCGGGTTGAAACGGCCCGTTCGACTGCCCCCGCTAAAATAATTAATTAAATTATTTCTTTCAACCAGCGTTGTTGCAATCCGACAGCGGACAAAACAAAACAATCCGGGGGACCCGGGGTTTGCATTTTGAAAACAAGACGGGCGTTTAGAAAATAAAGACAGGTTTGTCCGAAAGTAATTTTATGCGAACAAATGCAAGACGATGACGATGCTCAAATGTAATGTGGCATGATGACATGATCATGCGGTCATGATGATGCAATGCATAAAAACAACGCGATTTTCTAGTAGTGGTTTTGCGGGATGCCACAAATCACAAGTATGTATTAGTCCTAGGAAGGGCGGTATGTTAGCACAGGTTCACCAACACAACACTTACAACACCAGAGAAGAGTACTCAGCTATTTGAAGCGAAAGCACTTGACAGAATTCCCATGTGTCCTCAAGAACGTTTGGTCCTTATAAGTATTTCCACCGGCTTGTCCTTTGCTAAGAAAGGATTGTGACACTTGCTCCGTTTGTTCGTTACCTTTGTTACTTGCTCCTTGTTTTGTTTCCTTGTCAGAAAACCACTAAAAATCCGTTTGTTAAGTATTCACAGGGATTTCTTGCTCCATACCACTGTTCAACACCTTCTGCTCCTTGTTGGGATCGACACTCCTATTTATCGGAAGTACTACGATACACCCCCTATACTTGTGGGTCATTATCAGTGTTGCCTTCTAAGTCTTCGACTTCCATCTGATGTCGCAACAAGCCATCATATATCTTGTCCTCATCAGCTTCGCCACTGAAAATGTCTTCCCCTAAACCTTGACCATCGTTGTCCGATACATAACCATCACCCCCGGTGTGTGCGTAGCTACTATGACCTGATTCGTAACCGCCGCCACCCTCTTGGCCCTGACTACTCAGGCCTTGATAGTTGCTACCATCCTGGGCTTCACTGCTCTGGCCATGATCATAACCACCTCCAGCATGACTGGTCTGACTACTCTGGCCATCATCATACGCAGCCTCTTTTGCCACAGGTATCACTAAGACACCGGGGTTAACTATTCTTTTCTGGCAAGCTTGCACAAATTTGACCCATTTATGTTGCGCTTCTATCGGCCTTAAATAAAAATTAGGGGTTTGCCTTGACTTAGTCCATAAAGCATGCACACCGACAGTATGGGTCAGAGGGATCCCTAAAGAAGCATATAACCAATCCTTCAACTGAGTAACAGGCACTATTTCAGGATTCTGAAGCACTTCATCCATAAAATGAAACTCGCTCAAATCAACTCCGTGCTGGTTTGTTCTGACGAAACCAGCACCATAGAAGAACCTAAACACTACGTTACTTGACATGACTTTCGACCTAAAAAATACCGAAAATAGTCAAATACACGCACGTTGACACATAATACTCTACAAATAAACTTCTAATCCAATGATCGAAAGATCTTGCATCTAACAGACCCCATCAAAGGCTACCTGTAAACATACACAGATGACTGCAATTAGCAAGAAATTAGGGTTTACCCATGAAGCGTGCGAAGTCCTGCCATGCAGTAGCCTCCAGTCACCGGATCAGAACCTCCACCATGCAGCTGCCTCAAGTCCCAGCACCAGCCTCCACCATGGACATTGCTCTCCAAGAACACCACCAAATCCCTCCACCAAAACGACTCAAATTACTATACCAGGCTATCCCATTAGTAGATCGAGACTCTACTAGCGTGCTAATATGTTAAAGCACCGAGTTTGGATGGAAATCTGGGCTAAAAATCGGTGCAGCACCTGGTGGAAATAAGAGCAAAAATAGCTAGAAAGAGGGAAGGAGGAAGAACAGCCAGGGAGGAGAGGACGAGGAAGATGGGCCGGTGATGCGTTATAAAGGGACGTCGGGGCACGTCGTCTATTCAAAAAACGACCGCGGGGTCGTCTTTCCAAGAGACGAGCATGGGCTGCCCTCCCCTTGTCAGTCAACAGCGCGGCCAGGCGGGGCCCACTGCAAGCGCCCGTCGTCTTTTGAAACAAAGAAAGGCGCGGTTGGCTTTTGATTTAAAGACGACATTCTGGTCGGCTTTTGAATTAAAGAGATGCTCCGGTCGTCTTTTGGAAAGAAGACGACCCGTTAGATTTGCAAAATTTCTATTTCATGTATTATTTGTGAAATTGAATAAAAAATGTATTATTAAAAAAATTAGCCGTGATACTCATGATGTACTTAATTAAAACTTTTTGCCACAACATGGACTGACTAGCTAGATTGTTTCAAAGAAGCAAGGGAAATTAATACCAAAAATAATTATTTACATAGCTAGATAAACAATTAGCAAGAGGGTTGACGGAATAAAGGGTTCCTAGAACTAGTACCTAGAAGAGGAGGAAGTCTTGGCAGGCGGTCAAGACTCAACCTCTACCAATTCAGTCGGCTTCCTGCGGAATACGGATAGCACCAAAACCCACTGGATTCTAAGGTCCATGGCCCGATAGTGGGATTTCATGACGGAGTTGTGGCCGTACATGACATGAAGCATTAGAGTCTGATAACCCCCAAGTCCAGGGGATCACCGTAGTACCTCTCAATATGGAAGTAGGGTATCAATCTGCAGAAGCAAGAAGGAAAAGCTATATATTCTGTACAACTAAAGTGTCACAAGTTTTAGTTGATTATGCACTAAACAAGTTATAAGAAATAAGATGGTTGTTTTAATGGTTGGAAGTTTAATGTAACAAAACAAGAATATAATAGTGTCCCAATCCTCTTCAATGCAAGAGGAAAAGACAAAGGTTTTCTTTTATAGGAACAATGGATATGGGTTCATGGGTTCACTTAATCCTCTCTTCTCCATCTATGGTGATTATTATGTTTTAGATAGTAAAGGTACACACAATTGCAATGTTTTAATGGTACTTTTATGGTGGCTACATGTCATAAAACACATAGGTGAAAGAAGTACTACTTTGTGTTGCTAGGTCACCCTTGCAATAAGGCTAGAATTTGGTTTGTGTCACGCCACACATCACACTTCTCCCTTTTTACACCTAGATAAAGGATGTTGGGATGCATTGCTGTCACTCAATACATATATCATACTTCTTAATGGACAACATTCTAAACACTAGTGTAATGATTCATATTTGTGATATGTTGAGAGTATTAGCACATCTCTCTCATCTACGCCCACTTGGTGGTGTCAATCACCTCATGATATGGATAAAAACGGCATTATGTATAGATCTAAACCATTGCATGCATCATAGAATATTCCCAAAGCATGACAAACCATGCAAGATCCAACAGAATGGTAAATGAATAACAAGTACTATCTCATAACACAATATCCACCATAGGAATTACATAGATAGATCGATACTCATGCAAGGCACATTATATGAACTTCAATAATGATCATACATGGAGATATTAGATCAAGTTATCACCATAAACCCAAATTCCAGGGGGTGTACTACTCACCTCTCATCATGGAGAGTGATGAGGAGGCGTTGGTGAAGGAGGAGAGGCGGCCGGAGGCGATTCCGGCAGCGGTTCCCCCTCCAATCTTCCTCCGAGCGGCGGCCTGCTGGCTCTCTGTTACTTAGTTTTCGATCTTTTCATCCATACGTCTCGAGAAAGGATGACATGGGGTATATATAGATGGTTTTAGGTCAAAACGAAGCGAATGGCGTTGGAATCAACAACTTCAGACTTTTGATAGCTGAGATCATAGTTGTGGCGTGCCCTCTAGTAAATGGGCTCCCATTTTCAGCTTGTTGGTCCCCTTAGGCTCTACTTTAGCTTGTTGGATTCATATGGAAATTATCTAACAACTCCCATTGACCTAGCTTCGTTCAAGTTCCATAGCTCCTGGAAAGTCAAAAACACTAACACAAGGTTTTTCTGCCAGAAAAAGTGTAGAGGTCCCAACCTGATAAGGTAGAGATACCCGTGTTTACAATGCTAGTCCCTAGATCAATAGCTAGCATCCACAGTTTAAGATGTAGTATCAAGAAACAAAGGTCATCATACAACTTTATAACCAGGAATGAAATAATTCATTACATCTTACATAGCTCATTTGGCTATCACATTACAATGCAGCAGAAATATCTATATAGCATGGAGTCCTTCATCTTCAAAGTGCCACAGGCAATCATGTTGGTTGTAGACTTGTAATCCTATTCAACACACTTCACTAACATCAAACAAAACCTACAACATAATAAGTTACATCCACAAGGGTCAATACATTTGAATTATATTGGCAAGTGATACTATGGTAGAGTAGTGGTATCTATTATCTATATGCATTTGGCTAAGTGGATCTTAGGCTTGCTTTGGTCAAAATAAGGTTTTCTTATGAGTTGAAAACACTAAGTTTTTGTTTGTCAAAATCACCCAAGGCATCTACCAATCAAAGATTGAAGATCCTTTAACCCTTGTTCAACCACAAGCTTTTAACTTAGAAATTGGGATGAGGAGATCCTTGATAGCTTCCATGTCTTGATGCTAAAATTGTCCATTGTCAGGGACACGGCTAAGTACTTAGATTTTACTCTCTCAAGAGGTGGTGCACTTTCCCCACAAGACTCGACATGCATCGAGACAAGATATTTCAGAAGCCTTCCCTTAGACCAAAATAGACGCGTTCCAAACCTATCACCCCCTACCACCAACTGTCCATTTGGCTAAGTTATTGCAACCTATATGATCCAGGCAGAGCCCATAATGCCATGTGGCTGCACTTGAAGCTTCTCAACATTTGACATCTCAAATCTCTTTGTTCCTGGGTGGATTTCCACAAGTGAGATACACAGGGTAGGCCATGAAAATGGGGCCCTGGTAACCACTCAACAAAAATCCATCCAAGCAATTACCATTCCACCCAGGTGATTCATTCACTTAGTTGTTTTATTAAGCAAAAACATAAGTCAAAAGACATAGCAAAATTTCCATAGCATGTATATAAATCACCCTTGTTTGCTACTAGCTAGGCTAAGCATGATAGTAGTAGGAATCTTAACTTAGGGAAAATTCTACTAAGGCATCATCTACTAGGATTTCCCATGGCATAGTTAACACATAGAAAATCCCATGCAAGTCCTACTTAGAAATATCACTAATGCATAGTTAAAATAATAGGACAAAATGTATGAAGCACCACTTGCCTTTTTGGTAGAGAATATAGGTTCACTCTTTGATCTTGCAATAGTCACACTCTTCAAAGTTCACTACAATTCAATCAAGGCACAAATTCAAACTAGCATTCAAACAATTCATCACATAACATAAAGAAAACAAAACAATGCATGCAACATGCAAAAAATTGTTTTGTTGAAAAAAGTGGTTTCTGCTAAGGCTATAAACATTTTAAAACACATATTGGTCATTTATAAAAGTGGCAAAACCATTTAAAATCAAGTTAGTGAAAATGGCCATTTAAATCCCTTTTTCTTTTGCTAGAAATGATTTTATTCAAAGAATAATTTCTAGTGTTAACCAAAATGTTTTTAAACACCAATATTAATGTTTATGGTCAAAGTGTTTTAAAACAACTCTATTTACAACAGGTTTCACCCAAAATCATTTTTAAATCAAATCAACATTTTATTTTTCTAGAAATGCCTTTAATCAAAGTAATAATTTTCTAGGATTTAATTAAATACATTTTTAAATCCAAAATTTTGTGTTTAGGGTCAGAAAGTTTAATTCAACCCATTTGGAAAAGTTTTACTCAAAAACTATTTTTAAAACATAATCAATAGTTTTATTCTACTAGAAATGCTTTTATTCAAGGAATAATTCCCTAGTGTTACGAAATATACTTTTAAATCCAAAAGGTTTTTTTATGGTCACTAGGTTCAAAACAAAACATTTGCAAAAGATTTTACCCTAAAATATTTTTAGAATAAATTTTATAACCAAAATAGCCCTAAACAAGTTTCTACAAAAACAATCAATTTTCCAGAAGCAAAATGCTAAATTAAGGGCATGATTGGAAAGTATTCTTTTTCCTGATTCCAATGATATAAAATTTGTAAAATTTGTACGTGTAGATTAAAAGTTATGAATTTTACAAATCTAAACATTTTACGTGGAGCGTTTCTATTGGCTAGTACCGGTTCGCTGGGTCGATCATCGTGGGCCGTCAGATCTAAATAACCATGCACGACACAGATGAAATCATACCGATTCATTTGATGATCTATCGTAGCGCTTAGATTTAAATCCTACGGCTCACAGCACGTTAACCACAGATGGGCGGCGCTGGCGCGACGGCGCGCTCTGTCAGCGACGTTGCCGGCGAACTAGGAAGCGAGAAAGAGAGGGGAAAGGCTCACCAGGTTCGCAGGGTGTTGCTGATGTTCAACATGGTATCCGCAGGGACAGGGCGCACGCGGTCACTGGCGATTCCTCGCCGGAGTTCATGATAGCGTCAGGCACGTCCTATTGTTGACGGGGGCGAGGCTACAGACCACGAGAAGGCAAATGGAAAGGGGCGTTAGAAGCGCGTGGGTACAGAGAACATCTGAGCGTCATCGCGAGAGAGAGTGAAGGTCAGGGTTCACCTGGAGAGGTCGCCGGAGCGGACGCAGGCGATGGTGGCGCTCAGTTGTCGATGTTGCCGAGGCTACGGGGCACGCGCGGGCGAGCTGGAGCTACTGGGAGATGCGTACAGGGCTACTGGTCGATCTCGTGTGGTCCAGGGGTAGTGGGCAGGTCGGCTTCGCCGGAATCGGCCGGGGAAGGTCATCGGGAAAGCGAGGTTTGCAACGAGAAATCTGGGCAGCCTAGGGGCGGAGAGTGTGTGGCGTCTGAGGGGAAAAGAGAGAGGGGACGTGGGCGATTAAGAGGGCATCGTTGCAGCGAGGGATTAATCGGCTATTAACGCGAATTGAAGGCGCGCAATCACGGCAGAAACAACAGCGAGGTTTGGGGAGGAATGGGTCGCGGGGTTGATGACGATGACGGGGCTGCGTTGTCAGGGAGTAAGTGGGGGGGTACAGTGGGGCCTCGCGTTCAGTGACTGAGCGGGTGCAGACGTGTATGAGAAAAGAAATGGTTCGGGAAAGAGAGATGGGCTCCTGCTGGGCCTGATGGGGTGGGGTTTTCTGGGCTGGGTCTGTTTCATTTTTTCCTTTCCTTTTTCTATAGTGTCACACATCTACGCTTCTGATTCATCGGCTTCCATTCCGTAGATGCTTTCATAGTTAATTCCTTTGACACTTCTGGATATTTCTGACTACTCATAGAGGAATTATGTTTGGTCTTCAATTGAATAGAGTGTTTCAACTTCTTGGTCTTATGTGTCTTCGAAATATAGCAAGGGTTAAGAAGGTATGGTTGAGTACGAGCGTACTAAGCAAGTTTACTGAAAAGGAGTGTTTTATGCACTAACTACAACCATGGACCAAAGATAGTAGGTTATGTAGGTTTTCGTAAACATTTCTTCAAGGTTTCTTTTATTCTGAGGATTTATCTCCTCAGTCTTCATAGATTGATTAGAACTTCGTGGATTTACTTTCCTGCAATGTTTGCAACTCCTTTCCGAAACAGGGAGTAACATTTCACACTTTTGTACACTCTATAGCGGTGTGTTGCTTTACCCATGAGAGACCAATTCCTTGTTGCAAATCTGGGAAACTTACCCGTCCACACTTCCTATGGTGTGGGGCCTGGTAATTGATCCAAGTCGATAATTGTTGTTCTCTGCGACCCCGTATGCCCACCCTTTTGCTAGCTCAGGACAACAACTATGCCGGTTTACATTCCTAAAGAGAGAAATCCATCATAGACAACAAATATCGAGGGAAATGAGGGATCCCAGCCATGTTCATGTGCCTAATGTAGAAACATGGCTCTGATAAGGTTGTCCGTCAGCATACGAAAGGAAGAAGATCCAGATGACTTCCCAGAGCCATATAGATATCATGGTTAACGCGTAATTTATGGCGCAATAATCACTAGCGACATTTGTTATTAATTTCTATATGATACTTTCCCGTGAAAATGGAAGCTCCACCAATCAAAAAACCATACCATGGTTCCATTTGCCCGCCATACTAGGTTAACACCACTCGGGTCGATAACCAATAAGTCAGATTATTAAGAAAATAGTATTTTCTTCCATCCTTTTTGAAATGCAGGTGATAACCATAGTAGGTTGCAAATACTTGATAGAAAATAATCAAAGGACATGAGCAAGTGTGAACTTGCCTGGATATAGTGAAGTAATATAGTCAAATTTATCGACTTGACCTTGGACCTCGGGTTCTAAAAAATACCATCATTTACAAGTAAGGGCAATGTTTAAATAATAAATATGCTATTATGCATAAGTAATTCTATGCATTTTATAAAACTCCCGAAGTAATCCCCAATATTGTAAGTGATGAGGATTTAACTCATCAATGCCCATTGTTATTGACTTGGGTTTGAGGAAAGAGGGGTGCACTGGAGATCATGTTTATCTAATAGACAAGCAATGCGGGACACGAGATTTACCCAGGCTCAAGCCTTCGGAGGTAAAACCCTACTCCTGCTTGTCTGCTCTTGATTGATGGTGAAACCGATGATTACAGGGGTACGCATATGATATCTGGCGGGTATGTATGCTAGGGTTGAGATTGTCCTCCTCGCCATGCCCTCCTGGCCTTTATATAGGTAGGCCAGGTCTCGGGATAAAGGTCAAGTCAGCTACAGGTTAGGGTTTTACCCTTTAAACTTTTTATCAAAAGCAAATTTTATCCTCCAAGGAATCGCATCCTTCACTGGCCTGGGTCACCTGAATCCTTCCTGGGCTTCATCATCAGGTGCAGATCATCACATGGGATCATGCTGGGCTGAATCGGATAGGCCAACCCGTGTCAGTAAGTGAGTTGAACTTAGGTGATTTGTTCAAGATTTGATTTATCTTCAAGCTTAATTCACAAGAAACTCTATCTATAAGAAACTTAATACTAACATATAAGATATAAAAGTAAAGTATAACAACAACACATGATTAAGGTAAATTGATATCACATAACTATTAAGAAAGTTCGCGGTTTTAGTTGTTAAAAGTTAAAAGACATAACGTAATGTGTTTGTTTGAAGTGGCAAAAAGAATAAAATTTGAATAAAATGTTGTTTACGTTAAGTTAATCAACTTTGAAGATTATTAGGACTAAAGCTATGGTTTTTGATAAAGTACAAATGATCTTGAATTATTATACTTCTAGCTTATTTATATTAGGTCAAAGTTAACTATAAAAATAGAAATGGAGTTAAAACATGATATTTATGTCATTACCAAGTTGTAGGGTTTTTCTAAACATAAGCAAAGATGAAATCCTACATGTACAAAGTATAGCCTTAAGGACTTAGATTTAACAGGTTGAATATAAATGGATTATACTACAAGATTTTTCTATGGGAAATAGGTGAACTTATTATATAGTTTATTTAGTTAATACCAAGTTTATGAGTCACCCATAGTATGGTTCTAAGTCTAATATATAGACATAATATTTATTTGGTTGTTTTACCTAAATTATTAGGTAATAAAAAATTTTGAGAAAATTATAATCCTTTTTCAAAATAATAAATTCTAAATGACTTAAGTGAAGATACAAGAAATTTATTTTAGTTTATAAAGATAAAGAAAATATACTATTATTACTTTCCAATAAGAAAGTGATTTTATAAAGACGAATATAACAATTTTTATAAATCCTAAGGTAACTTGAAATTGCATAATTAGCATTCTTATAAGATAATAGATTTCTTTTTATACATAAAAGTGATTTTTATTTATTTTTAGGATTTTTCCTTGTTTTACTAAATTTTATTAAGAGATTAATTGGTGTTAATATTTAGTTGTATCTTATTTAACTCAAACAATCAATTATATATTTTTCCTAGTTATATCTTATTTTTTGTGAACATTTTGATATATTATATGTATTTTTATGATTTTTACTTATTTTTCTAGAGTTTAAAATGTTTATTTATGGGTTATTTTGGAAATTTTACCTTTTCTTTTTATTTATTTTTTACTTTAGAATTTTGGTATGGCCCACTGGCCAGCCTGACCCGGCCCATAATAGAGCCCGGTGGTTGGGCTCAATCCAACCATGGCCCTAGGCTCGGCCATCCTGGCCCTTTACTCTCTCTCGGTCCAGTACTGGACCTTACCCCTCTTCCTCTCTCACGATCCCGGTGTCACCGCCTCTGTCGCCCCTCTACCCCAGCTAGCTCTGGCTGCTCTGGTCGCTACCGCACATGGTTCTAGAATCGCCGCTCTCCGCTCGTTCTCCCTACCCTGCTTGATTTGAGAATTGTATCCTCTACTACCTGCTCCCTTCTTCTTTGTGGCGCTAAGGTTTCTCTCCCCGTGGCTTTGACACTTGCTAGTGACCTCGTGGATTTGTGGTGGTGGTATAGCAATGTGGACATGGTGTTATGGTGGTCGTCGGCCACTACTGCTGCGGCGACGAGCTGGTATTGTAGGTATGGCTTGGCGTAGGTCGAGTGTTGTGGTGCTCCTTATGTCTCCACTCTCTATGGCCTCCATCGTAAGTCTACTTCCTCTTCTTGAGCTTAAGGGAGGATGTCGGGTAAGTCTTACTCCTCCTTCCCTCTCTTTGTCACTCTCTGAATCTTATCCTTCCTCTTGTACCACCCAAAATTAGGGATTTTTCATGAACTAGGGTTCCTCCTCTCTTTCCCTGATTACTATCTTCATCATGATCTAAATGGCTAGACTGGTGGATTACTTAATCATATTTGTGATCCCTATACTTGTTACATTAAACCACTACTGTTACTTTTCCTCAGATATTAATTATATGTGTTGTATGCTTATCTTACTTGTTGTGATATATGTTGTGAGCATACACTGGAACATTGTGATTACCCATACCTAGCTTGGGCTGGTATTTCCTTGCAGGACCAATTGGATACGGTAACTTATGGTCTTGAATGTGCTTTGATTAAACAAACATTAGTCACTGAATAAATTTTTGTATAGTAACTTCTTTAAACACAATGTTTTAATTCAGTTACTAGGATAATTTTGGTAAGAAATGTATTTATCTAATTGTCAGAGAACTAAGCATGACATGATTCATAGTGTATCTAGGAAGATCACAAGATCTCTTGGCCTAGGCTTCATTTGACTTTCTTGGATTTTTTTATACTGAAGTTTGCTTCCTTACAGATGATGATTATGTCTTGTCGTGGATAAATGGATATAGTTTGGAATTGATTCCTAACTGGTTAGTTAAGAAAATGATGATTTCATTATATCAGATATCTTCTTGAGATTCAATTAAAAGAACAATATCCTAATAGCTTCTATTAGTTAATGTATGTTACTATGGTGCCTCCAAAATTGGAGTGTGCACAGTAGTGACCTCAAAACAACAAGATCTGCTATTGGGCATCTTTGGACTTGATATTTTCTTATGTCAATGATGCAAAGGCTGAGACTCCAACTGTTACTGCTCTATACATAAATGGATGGTTGTGCTTGTATCCATTTTATGAATAATAACTATATCAAATTATGATTCCAAGTCTTTTACTAGGAAAATGATAAGGACATAATTGATGTAGTTTAGCACATGATTTTAAGTGGCTTCTATAGGTGGTCTTGTTGTTGTGGTACCTCCTTGGAGGATGCACAGTAGCATGAATCATTTATATCATCTGCTATAGTATTTGTTGTCAAATAGTTGGAATATGTCTAGCCAATGATGCAAAGGCTATTGCTTAGTCTTATGAAATTTAAATAATAGATACTATTATTTATAGTTGTTAAATATCCAGTGATAGGGTTACACTCCATTTGCTTGTAGCTCTGAGGATAACCTCAACTCCAAGTGTTGTGACTAATAAATGTTAAGAACAAAGATTGGGCATGAGTTTGGAGATGATCAACATGTCCTAGATGTTGTTGCTGGAACCTGTGGTTCTAGTTGTGGCTTGAAGTGGCTTGATGAGTTTGCTCCTGATACTATCTTGGCCTTACTACTCTGGTCTATTGTCTTGCCCTTGTGCTTCTTCTGTCTTCTAGCTTGGCATGCCCTCTCTTGGCTTTCCCTTGCTCAACACCCTAAATCCCCTTCCCCAAGGTTACCATGGTGGATTTCTTAGAGATGTTGTGAATATGGATGGATGTGGTAATGTGCTTGTGTTCTTGTGTGTGTGGAGAAAGGAATAGTAGTCTAGGAGTTATTCTGCGACTGCTCTCTTCCTTATATACTTCCTTATATATACCCTCCTTGTTGTGTTGACACAACAGCAGCTACATGCAGTGTGTAAGCTATTAGCATGCTTACATGTGGGGTATGTGATGATTCATGTTCATGGTCTAGAAATATCTTTTGTGGATATACTTGAGTTAAGATGTGATATTTTCTGTTTTGACTATCCTCTTTTACTTACGCATGGTGAAACTTGCCCTAGGCGAGTGATGCAATTTGTCTGAGGAAAAAATTTGGATAAGAACATACTCTATATTGGCCCATTTTTATACTACTCAATAATGCAATTAGCATGGCAACTCTATTCTTAGAGGAGAGTAACACTAAACCCAGAACCCTCCTTTTATCTTTATTTTAGTTTATCTTTTCTTTTGCATGAACAAGAACAAGAAGAAAAGAAGATAAAGCAAATATAGAAGTTTTAAGTTTAGGTTTCCCCTTTTTTTATTCTTTTGTAAATTTATTTTCTATTTGAGAATAATTTATTGGAGTGAGAGAACTCTGATCACTCTAGTCTTTTCGTTTGGAGAAAAATTTACCCAGATTTTCAGATGCATGCATGCAAGTGCACAAAATCCTAAATATACCCTTCGTTTAGTCCTAAATTCTAGGATGTTACATTGAGCACCTCACATCCAATCAATACAAACCCACAGGTATTAAGGTTGTTACCGACAATCAGTCATGTTGCCTGCACTAGTTTAAATTCGTGTGTGCCTGATGGTGTTTGTCCATCGGACTGTGATCACAAGCCCCCCACACATACATGCAAATTTACGGTCAGGAATTAAAACCCCAACAAGTGTGTATTTTTATAAAGTACAAGGCATGGCTTGTTTGCATTTTACACATTCTTCATTAAACATAAATAAGCAAAAAAGGCCTTAACTCGGGAAGATTGATACCTAATTTGTTTGCCTAGATAGAAGTTAATTAGAAGGTTACATTTAAAACCTAATGTTGTGTGTCCTATCCAATTCTAAGTCCAAAGCCTAAAAAAGCATTGCTCATTAACACCTAATATATACACTGTGTGATCCTAGCGCAGGGCTTAATAGGATTGACAGAAATAATCATACCAACAAGTTGCAACTTCTTTTTTAGGACTAATCTTCAAAGGAACTCCATATTACGTGTGCTTGGTCTGGAGCAATTCGAAGATGGTTTACCGACCAATAAGTTGTTCATGGGTGCACGAACATGTGTTGGTCAGGGGCGCGAACATGTGGTATCAGAGCCAGTTTCCCGCGGTTACACAGTCGTATATGGGTTAGGACCACGGACATGTGGTGCATGACACATGTGGTCCATCGTGGCACACGACATGACAGATGTGTTGGAACTAAAGGCACAGACGTGTGCCAAGAGGGGACGTTCCTGGAATGTGTTGTTGATTGACGAGAACGTCAATCTTCTAAGGATGGGTGTATGTGAGATCCTAGCACAGGGCTTAATAGGATTGATAGGATACTCATACCAATAAGTTACAACTTCTTTTTTGGGACTCATCTTTAAAGAAACTCTAGGTTAATCTTTTTTAGTCTAGAGAAACTTGAGGATTGTTGACCAACTCAAAAGTTATTCCCGGATATGCACGAGTGAGGATAAAGTATACAGAAAATACTAGTATTAGTACGTGGGGCGAGTCTAGAAATCTTAGAGAGATGCCTGGGGTAACAACTATCGGGGCTAGGGTGGCCCGGGTGTTTCATACACCCTCTCTATCTCGTAAGTATATGATATTATTGTAGGGGTCTGTCGCATGGAAAACAAAAAAATGCTATCGCATGAACACACAAAAGCCAAGATCTAATCTATGAGATCGGTGCAACGAGTTTGTAGATAATTAACCCGCATAGATCCAAAGTGATAACGACGAACACACAAACCAAATCTCAATCTCAAGACAGATCATCGATCTTCCACCTTCACGCCTAAGCTCCATGCTGCAATGGTCACACACGACGGTCGTAGAAGAAAGACCTTTATATCCTTTACAAAGAGGGGCAAATGAGGTTGTAGATCTCCTCGGAATCCCAACAGCACAGCGAAGAGATTACTGCAGGGCTTCACCTAAGCTGGAGCAGCGTATGGAGGAGAGAGGGGAGGCGCTGGTGACTAGGGTTTGGGGTGAGGTGCTAGGGTGTGCCCTAACCCTCCTTATATGGGTGGAGGGGGCGCAGCCAGGGTTCCCAGCCCTATCCGAGTCCTCCCACAAATCCTCTAGGCCGGCGTCAAGGAGATGGAAAGGGAAACCTTGCCCCTCAAGGTTTCCTTTCCTTCCTTCACTAGGATTTGACTTTTCAGACTAGGATTTGACTTTTCAAACTAGAGTTTGTTTCTCTCTTCCTAGTACTTTGCTGAGTTGGCCTAGGGCATGGTGCGGCCAGACCCTTAGGGCATGGCGCATCCCAAGTGCACCCCACCGGGGTGGTGGACCTTCCAGAACCTTCTAGAATCTTCTGGTCAAAACACCAAAAACATTTTCGAACCCTGGAAATTTACTTTCCTTATATGAATCTTATTCTCCGGACCATTCCGGACCCCCTCGTGATGTCCTGGATCCAACCCAAGACTCCGAACAACATTCAGTCTCTAACTCATATTCCATATCTACTAAACAACATTGAATCCTTAAGTGTGTCTCCCTACGGTTCGTGAACTATGCAGACATGATCGAGACACCTCTCCGATCAATAACCATTAGTGGGATCTGGAAATCCATTATGGCTCCCACATGCTTCTACTATGACTTTGTGATCGAATGAACCATTTTACATACCAATTCCATTTTTCTCGCGATACTTTACTTATTCGAGGTTTGATCATCGGTATCTCTATACCTAGTTCAACCTCATTACTGATAAGTACTCTTTACTCATTTCGTGATATGACATCCCTTGTGACCTAGTCACATGCTTGCAAGCCAATTGGATGACATTCCACCGAGAGATCCCAGAGTATATCTATCTGTCATATGGATGGAAAAATCCCACTCTTGATCCATGTGCTTCAACACATACTTTCATAATACTCAATTCCACCTTTATAACCACCTAGTTATGAAGTGGTGTTTGATGTCATCAAAGTATTCATCCGATAATGGCGATTAACATGATCTCATGGTCGAAGGATTAGGTTACTATGTATTTAAAAGCTTATAGCAAACAAACTTTAAATGACTTGATCTTATGCTATGCTAATTATAGAAGTGTGTCCATCACATCATTTTCCTAATGATATGATCTTGTTATTAATGACATCCAATGTCCATGATTAGGAAAACATGATCATGTATTAACCAACAAGCTAGTCTAACAAGAGGCTGACTATGGACTCTTTTATGTTATAGAACACATACTTATTAATGTTTCCGGTTAATACAATTATAGCATGGGATGCAAACATTCATCATAAACACAAAGATATAATATTAACAACTTTTATTATTGCCTCTGACACCCATGGCGTTCTGGTGTTGGTCATGTTTTTCCCTAGGGAGAGGTTTAGTCAACAGATCTGCCACATTCAGATTTGTGTGTACTTTGCAAATCTTTATGTCACCATCTTGGACATGCTCGTGAATAGCATGAAAACGTAGCTTGATGTGCTTCAGCTTCTTGTGTGAATTTGGATGCTGCACATTGGCTATGGCACCCATGTTGTCACAATAGATAGCCATTGGGTCCAATGCACTAGGAACCACACCAATTTCCGTAATGAACTCCTTCATCCATATCGCCTCTTGTGAAGCCTCCAAAGCAGCTATGTATTCCGATTCAGTTGAATATCTCGCCACAATGCTTTCCTTAGCAGTCCTCCAGCTCATTGTTGCACCATTCAAAGTAAATACATATCTAGAATGTGACTTAGAGTCATCTGGATCAGTGTTCCAACTAGCATCGGTGTAACCGTTTATAACGAGCTCTTTGTCACCTCCATAAGAAAGAACCATATCCTTAGTCCTTCTCAAGTACTTTAGGATATTTTTGACCGCTATCTAGTGATCTACTCCTGGATCACTTTGATATATGCTATTCAAACTAACAGCATATGCAATATCCGATCTTGTACACATAATGGCGTACATGATATAGCTTATGGCTGAGGCATAGGGTGTTTATTAATTTTCTGTCTATCTTCTATCATAGCTGGACTTTGAGTTTTACTCAAGGTCGTAGTGGGCAACATGGGCAAGAACCCTTTCTTACTTTCTTCCATTCCAAACCTCTTTAGAGCCTTTTCCAAATATGTACTTTGTGAAAGCGCTATTAAGCGTCTTGATCTATCTTTATAAATCTTGATGCCTAAAATGTATGCAGCTTTGCCAAGATCCTTCATTGAAAAACTATTATTCAAATAGTCTTTGACACTTTTAAGAAGTTCTATATCATTCTCAATCAACAATATTTCATCTACATATATTACTAGGAATGCTACAGCGCTCCCACTCACTTTCTTGTAAATACAAGCTTCTCCATAAGTTTGTATAAATCAAAAGATTTTGATCACCTTATCAAAACGTTGATTCCAGCTCTAGGATGCTTGCTTCAATCCATAAATGGACTGTTGAAGTTTGCATACCTTGTTAGCATCTTTAGGATCGACAAAATCTTTAGGATGTACCATATACAACTCTTCTTCAATGTGACCATTGAGGAATGAAGTTTTGACATCCATCTGACATATCTCATAATCATAATATGCGATGATTGCTAACAAAATACTCACAGACTTTGGCTTCACTACCGGTGAGAAAGTGTCATCGTAGTCAACTCCTTGAATTTGTCGGAACCCTTTCACGACAAGTCGAGATTTATAGACGGTTACATTACCATCAGCATCTGTTTTGTTCTTGAAAATCCATTTGTTCTCGATAGCCTTGCAGCCATCCGGCAAGTCCACCAAAGTCCACACTTGGTTTTCGTACATGGATCCAATCTCGGATTTCATGGCTTCTTGCCATTTGTTGGAATCTGGGATCATCATTGCTTCCTCATACGTCGTAGGGTCGTTGGTGTTGTCCACCAACATTAAATTCATAATAGGATCATACCAATCAGGAGTGGTACGAGTCATCGTCGACCTGCGAGGTTCAGTAGTAACTTCGTTCAAAGTTTCATGATCATTATTATTAGCTTCCTCTCTTATTGGAGCAGGCGACACGGGAACATCTTCTGGTGTTGTGCTACTCTCAAATCCGAGAAGAGGTTCGACAACCTCGTCGAGTTCTACTTTCCTTCCAGTCACTTCTTTTAAGAGAAACTCCTTCTCGAGAAAGGATCCATTCTTGGCAACAAAAAATTTTCCTTCTGATCTATGATAGAAGGTTGCGGTGACCCAGTAAACCACTGCATGATGTAGTACACTATAGTTGTTGACATAACACCAATGAAACACCGTTCACTAGTATTACATCCCTCAGAGTGGTACAACAGAAACACAACAGGTCCAAGACCTGACTATAGGTTACAACTCAACTCTTTACATAAGTGATACGCCCAATTTGCATCACCATTATATATCATAATTTACCTCTATTAATTGATATATGTCTTATTATGAGGTATTACTTATGGCTTTTCATCTGTTTATGCATATTGGATAATTCTTGGTGGATGGACTGCCGGAGTCTGGATTCTGATGGAAAAGAAGACGTTTCGGTGCAATTTCGGGAAGATCAGAAAAATACCAGAAAAATATGGGAAAATATTATTTTTCCAGAAGAATGAGGAAGCCAGAAGGAAGGGCGAAGAGGGCCCACAGGGGGCCCACACCCCCCTAGGCGTGGGCCCACTCTAGGTCGCGCCTAGGGAAGGTGTGGCCCACCTGCCCGTCTCCCGACTCCGCCCCTTCTCCTATATCTTCCCTATGGAACCCTAAGCCTCGGGGAGCGACCACTGATAGATTTCCGCCGCCTCTAGGGGCGGAAAACACCAAGAGAGAAAGATCTCTCCGTTAGACAGATTTCTGCCGGGGGAATTCCTTTCCAGAGAGGAGAGATCGTCGTCATCAACACTGTCATCAAGCTAGGCTTCATCGGGATCATCATCATCATCCACACCATCATATCCACCAGCACCATCATCACCACTCCGTCCCGCTGTAACTATTGTGTTGGATATTTCTTTAGTTCTTAGGGGAAACTTTCTCGGTGTTAATTACTATTGTAGTTGATGCTTGTGAGTGGAACCATTGGATTATTTTTTATGTTCAGATTGTTATATATTATCATATCCTCTTTGATCTTGATCCATATGATGTCTTGTGAGTAGTTTGTTTAGTTATTGAGGACATGGGAGAAGTCATGTTGTTATTAGTGGATTTGTGTTGAGTTATTATTCAATGGTTTAGTATTTAAGTTGTGGTGCTATTCTTCTAGTGGTGTCATGTGAACATCGACTACATGATACTTCACCATTTATGGGCCTACGGGAATGCATTGTGTATTTGACTACTAATCATGGGGTTGTCGGAGTGACAGAAACCTGAACCACCATTAGGACACCTTTGCACAAGGGAGCGTAGGATCTTAGAGTTTAAGGCTGTGGTTAGATTTATATCTTAATTACTTTCATGTAGTTATGGATGTTTACAGGGGGTTTAATCACAAGTATGTATTAGTCCAAGTAAGGTCGGTACATTAGCACAGGTTCACCCACACAACACTTACAACACCAAATAAGAGTACTAGGCTATATGAAGCAAAAGCACTTAAAAAAATTCCCATGTGTCCTCGAGAACGTTTGGTCCTTATAAGTATTTCCACCGGCTTGTCCTTTGCTAAGAAAGGATTGGGCCACTTGTTGCGTTTGTTCTTTATTACTTGCACTTTATTTTGTTGCCTTATCAGAAAACCACTAAAAATCCGTTTGCTAAGAATTCACAGGGATTTCCTGCTCCATACCATTGTTCAACACCTTCTACTCCTCGTTGGGATCGACAATCCTATTTATCTAAAGTACTACGATACACTCACTATACTTGTGGGTCATCAAGACAATTTTCTGGCGACGTTGCCGGGGAGTGAAGCGCTATTGAAGAGTGGAACTGGTAAAGGAAACTTCTACTGTGAGTATTTCTTTTGTTACTGATTGTTACTTTATTTCCAATATGGATAACCCACTTGGTTTTCTGTTTGGGAAAACTACTAACACTACTAGGGTACTAGATGAACCACCACCTGTTGAGATAGATCCTTTTAAGATACCTACAAGTATTATTGACCGTGTTATGGATAATTATTATTTAGGGGATGGAACTGTCCATCTTGGTGATCACTTGCTTTCTATTAATGAATTATGTGGGTTGTTTAAATGTGCAGGTATCACAACTGAACAGGTGAATAAGAAGTTACTCTCCATATCCTTGAAAGGGAGAGCTGAAGAATGGTATAAGCCGCTGAAGAATGGACAATGCATGGAATGGGAGGAGATGGCATCTCTATTTTACTCTAAATTTTATCCTCCCAGTGAGATTCATAAGGATAGAAATCTTATATATAACTTTTGGCCTCTTGATGGAGAAAGTACAGCTCAAGCTTGGGGGAGATTGAAACTACTAATGCTTAAATGTCCTATTCATGAACTCCCTAACAATATTATTCTCAATAACTTTTATGCTAGGCTTTCTCTTCATGATAAAGATTTACTAGATGCTTCTTGTGCTGGATCATTCACACGTATGAAGGAAGAATCTCAATGGGATATCTTAGACCGTATTCAAAAAAACACTGAAGCTTGGGAGAATGACAAAGGAAGAAAGTCAGGTATAAACTATGATTATGAATGCATTAAATCCTTTATGGGAACTGATAGCTTCCGTGATATTAGCAATGAGTTTGGTCTTGATTCCCAAAGTATTGCCAACTGTTTTAAGGCCTTTTCCTCTTATATAGAAATTCCCAAAAAGAAGTGGAATAAGTACCATGCTCCTTATAAGGATGTTCTTAATCATGTCCCTGTTAGAAGTGTTGAAGTTTGTACTACTAATCATATTGTGCATGAACCTTATGTTGAGAAAATAACTTTCCCAGCTAAGGTAAAGGAGTATTCTATGATGATTAGTGCAAATAATAAAGGTACAATGAAAATTGTGGAGCCTGATGAGCGATTGAATGGTGAACCTGTGGTAGCTATTGTGAAAGACACTGTCACTAGAAATATAGAGGATGAGCATATTGTCTTCTGTGAAGATGCTTCTAATATTATATCTCATCCTAGTAAGGCTAGAAAAGCTAGTGTTCCTGTGCTTTCTGATAAAATTGGTGATCATTGCTACTATGTTTTATGTGATATTGGTGCTAGTTCTAGTGCTATTCCTTATGAGCTTTACAGGGAAATTATGCATGAAATTGGTCCTTGTGAGCTTGACGACATTGATGTGGTTATCCACGTTGCTAATAAGGAAACCATTTGCCCCATTGGTATTGTAAGAGATGTGGAGGTTCTCTGCGATAAGATTAAGTATCCTACTGATTTTCTAGTGCTTAATTCAGCAGCTAGCAAAAATTGTCCTATCATTTTTGCTAGACCTTTCTTGCACACTTGTGGAGCTATTTTTGATTGTAAGAAGGAAAAAGTTTTAACTAAGTTTGATGGAGATTCTTATGAGTTTAACTTTTCCAAATTTGCTAAAGCTCCTTGTGAAAACACCTTGCCTAATAAAGATTTCAGGATGGAACAACTTGCTTCTATTGATCCGGTTTATGACCTTGGACCTCTATTTGGTGAATGTAAGTATGCTTACTAGGATGATAAAGTTGTTACCAGTGACAGTTATATTTTCAACTTTATTCAAAGTTCTACTGAAATTTATTATGAGAGGGAAACATGGTTTTATGCATCTCAATAATGTTAAGTTTCCCCGTTTTATGTTGAAAGCTTTGAAGTTGCATTTGTTTTATCTTCCTATGCTACTGGATTTTTGTTCAACAATTCGTTTTCTCATGATACCCCCATGCATAGTAAGTGGTTTAGACTCAAGTGTGTTGGTTATTTGCTTCTTGATGCTCTCTTTCACTTCAAATATATATATCCTATGTGAGAATCTTTGAAAGTTTCGAGCCTAACTTAAAGGCATTAAAGAAAAGTACTTGTTGGGAAATAACCCAAGAGTTTCGTCGAGTATTGGAAGTTATTACCTCTTTAATAACCGCTCCTTATCCTTTTTGTTTTGGTTTTTGTGTCAAGTTCAACTACTTTTGTGAAGTAGAGGAGTTGTGAAAAGTGGCTGTCCCGGGACAGATTTTTGTGTTGTATTGTAAAAATTCGTGAGGAAGCTCAGTACTTCGGATGGAGCTGAATTTTTCTGATCTTGTTCTCCAAGTTGTTACCCAACTTTCATCAGTTCTGCACTTTTTGATTTGAGCAACAAAAGGTTTTCGAAAAAATCAATCTTTACCTGCTGGTCTATTTTGACAGATTTCTATTATCATTTGCATTTGCCTCTTACAGAAGCTTTTGTTTTGATGGGTTTTCAGTTGAAGTGTGTACCCAAAGGTTTATTTTTTGCCTACACTAATGTTGTCATTGAGTTTGTGCAAGGGTTTTGTATGAAAGAAATTTTCAGGAGAAGGAGAAAAGGAATCTGCAGAGTTCGTCATTGACTAGGTAAAAGTGGTGAAAACAGAAGGTTCGTGAAACCCCAATCTTTTTATATTTTTGATGTTTTTAATTCATAATGGAAGTAACAAGACGGAACAGAGGAGGAACCGAAGGCCGGGTGGACAAACCCACCCCAAGCGCAGGCCCAGCCTGGCTACGCCTGAGGGGGGTGTGCCACCCCCGAACTCCGTCTCCGCCTCGTTGCCATGTTAGAACCTTCCTTATGCATTGAAACTTCGTAATATATAACCCCCCGGATCCCCTGAGGTTCGTGCATCGTGTTATCGTCGTGTTTTCATTTCGATCTATTTATGTCAGCAAGTTTAGAACACCATGGTCTTCGCAAATGACAAAGGCAAGAAGCCCGTGGAAGAGTTAAAGTTGGAAGAACAAACCACCGCAGGGACAAGGGCAAGGAAACCTACTTTTGTATGAGCAATTAACACTGGGATGCTTTTTCTCGCAACATGCAGGGAATCATAGCCTTCGGTCCAGACTTTAGATACTGCCCTAAGGCAGTGGAAGCCCTTCGAACCACTGATGAGTTTTGTGATAAGTACCGTGATTTAAGGATGAAGGTGGATATGCTTTAAGAGGAAAATAACAGACTTCGTAAGATGCTGGAAGATTTTATGACCCTAAACAAAAGAACACCACCACCACCAAAGGAGTAATTCATCATCAGGTTTGGCATCTCCTTGGCTTGTTCCAAGTTTGGGGGAGTGCCGCGGTATCACCACCATTATCTTTTATCTTTTACCTTTTTAGTGGATTCATATCTTTGGTAGAGAGGTTATCTTATAGTTTGGTTTGCATGTGGAAGTATCTCTCCTTTAGTTGATTATCTATGTATCCCTTGGTGTGAGTGCCTTTATTGGAATATTAATGAGAACCTTCATCTTTTACTTTTTGCACTTCTTATTTTAGTTTGCAATCTCTATTATATGATGGATCTTGTTGATCAGTATTGGCATCACTTTGGGAGCATCAAGTGGATCTAAATTGGTTTTGGCAAACCGAGTCCTTGTCAGTAGCAATACTTTTTGAAGTTTGAAAGTAAAAGAGAAAAAGCTTGCAGGTATTTTATATCATTTGTTTTCTTTCTTGTTGGCTGATAAGCTTAGTATTCTTTATTTAAGATATTTTGTATCTTCAAGGAAGATTGCATGTTTGGCTTTATTACTTGTATGCTTTCTTGTTTCTTTCAACTCTCTTGCTTGCTACCCAGCCTTGCAAGCCAAAAACCTGTTTTGAGAAGGTATACTTGTCATGTTTACAATCCCTTTGAACCAAAAACTTTGCCATTTGTGTCCACCATATCTACCTAGTAGTTTTTTCTATTCCAAGCAAATTCTCAAGCTTCATGTTAAACCCCTCCTTTATAAAGGATAAGATCCCTGTGATTGCAATGCTAGTCCCTGGATCAATGCTAGCATCCACAGTTTAAGATGAAGTACACAGATACAAAGGTCGTTTATTACATTCATTCCAGAGATAAAGCATAGTCTTTTACAACTCAGGGCCATAGGCCTAATACAAGAGTTTTAAGGAATAAGTAAATAAACACAAGTCTTCATCTTCATGTGCCACATGCAAGCATGTTGAGTGTAGACTCATGACTCCTAATCATCATCGGAGTAACCTGCAACATCACAAGTTACAGCCACAGAGGGTCAATACTTTGGAATAGTATTGGCAAGTGATACCTTAGTATATTTTTAAGTGGACTATAGAGCTATATGCATTTTTGGCTAAGTGTAGCTTGGCTTGCTTTGCTTGAAAATAAACTTTTCCTATTAGTTGAAATCACTAAGTTTTCTTTGTCAAAAACATTCCCAAGGAAACCACCAATAGACATTGAGGTCCTTCACCCTTGTTCACCCACAAGTTTTTATTTAGAAGTTGGAGTGATGAGATTCTTGTGGCTTCCATGTCTTGATGCTCAAAAGTGTCCATTACCTTGGACAAGGCTAAGTACTTAGGTTTTCCATCTGCAGAGGTTGTGCACTTTCCCCACCAGACTTGGTTTCCCAAGACAGGACCTTTCAGAAGCCTTTCCTTAGTCAAATGGACGCGTTCCATCCTATCATCCCATCTACCACCAACTGTCCAAATGACTAAGTTCTAGCTACCTATGTGATCAAGGCAGAGCCCATATTGCCAAGTGGTTGCACTGTAAGCTTTCTCAACACTTGGCCTCCAAATCCCTTTGTGCCTGGGTGGCATTCCACAAGTGAGATACACAACCCAAGTCCATGGCCTTGTGTAACCACTCAACATAACCCAATCTTCCCATTCCACCCAGGAGGTTCATTTGTCTTAGTTGTTTTATTAAGAAAATATAAGTCTCTTGACTTAGAATATTTTTATCATATAGTATATAGATATTCACCACCCTTGTTTGCTATAAGCTAGGCTAGGCAAAATATGGTAACTTAACTTAGGAAAATTTCCCTAGTAATTCTACTATTTCACTTTACTTAGGATTTCCCAACTTAGCACTAAGCAAAATATCATGCAATATTTTAGCAAAAATAACTAATGCTAGTACAAAACTTAGGACAGGAATATTATGAAAATATCACTTGCCTTGGTAGTGTGGAGAGTAGCACTCTTCACAATCACAATCACTAGCAAAATCTACACATGAAAACAAAACATACAATTACACACAATTTGAATACAATCAAAAATAATATGAATGCATGTATGCAAGGAATTACCAAGTGTTAAATTTTGAAAATTCTACTAAGTGTGTTCATGACTACAGAAACATAACATGTCACAAGTTTGTCCAAAACTTATTTGGCCATAATACAATTTTTATAAAGATAATTCTATATCTAAAATAGCCCTAAACTTGTTCCACAAATAAAACCATTTTAACTGTTACTATATGCTAAACAAATTGGATATTCAGAAAGGCCTTGTTTCACTGAATCCAACGGTATAAAGTTTGCAAAAATCTAACGTGTCATTTGAAAGTTATGAGCATTTGAAGTTTGAATCTAAATCAGGTTTTAAATTCTGTTTTTAGTTTAAATCACCCCACGCATCGCGTTATTTCTGGCGCGTACCGGTTCGCACCGGATCACCCTCCTGTGCCGTTGGATCTGACTAACGTTGCACGGCTCAGATCTGTCCATACCCCTTCGTTAAGTGAAGTGTTTCTACGCGTAGGATTCAGATCTAACGGCTAAGAATCTCCTAACCAAAAACGAGCGGCGCTACCGGCGGTGACAAAGGCGTCGTCGATGGCGATGCCGGCGTTCTAGGTCGCCCGGGAGGAAGGAGATGCTTACGAACCGCAGGAGGATGCCGATGCTCAAGGTGGCAATGGCTTGGAAAGGCGTTCGGGTTCGTCGGGATTTCGCCGGAGTTCGCGAATCGTCACGCCACGATCGATCGTCGACGTTGGCGAGGTTCCTTGTCACGCTAAGCCAAAACAGGGGTACTGTCAGATGCGCAAGACGATGAGGATTCTAGGCGTATCAATCAGAGGGCAAGGGGCGGTGGCTACTTACGGAGGGAGGTCGCCGGAGTTCTTACAGGAGACGGTGGCGGCCAGTCGTCGACGTTGCCGAAGCTAGGGGTCATGCGAAAGCAAACGGAGAGTGTCAGAAGATGCACAGAGGTTCCCTGAACAAGATAGCGTGAACGCGAGACTGGGGGAAACTCGAGGCTCACCGGAATTCGCCGGCGCAGTCGTCGGAGACGGCGGGGTTGCAGAGAGAAATGCGCGCAGCCTGGGGGCGTTCAGTGCTCGGGGTTTTGGGGAAAAGAGAGAGGGGACAGAGGGGGTTTATATAGCCTGGCTAAGCGCGAGAATTACTCGGCCATTGATTCGAATTGATGCCGCGATTATCACTCAGGAAACGACAGCGTTGATTGGGGACGAACATGTCGTGCGGGTGGAGACGACGCTGGCGTGGAGATGGCCCGCTTGTCAGCGAGGTACGCGGAGTTTGGGTGGGGTCTGCTTGTCAGCGTCTGGTTGCATGTGCTCGCGCGTGTGGAAAGAAAAGGAGATCCCCGGGTGGGCTTACTGGGCTCATTCTTCTGCTGGGCCAGATTCTGGCCGCGTGGCCTTTTTCTTTTGAAGGACTCTTTTCTTTTTCTAAATTCTTTTTCTGGTATGAATTTTAATATGAATTCAAATCCTTTTGAAATCAAACTGCCTTGGAACTTTTGCAGGGTTTTTGTGGATTCAAAAATAGTCATAAAACTAAGTGGTTACTTTGCAAGGCTTGGTCCAGCTTGGTTTCTAAAATAATTATGGATTTGTTCCTGTTTGCAAGTAATTGAAAGGGATTTTGAAAACTACTTCTAAATTTGAAATCTTGGGGGTTAAAAGTTTTACCTAAACTTTCCATCAATGGAGGCAAACACAAGTATTTAAACATTCAAATTTCAATGGGTGATGTTTATTTGAGACAAATTGACCACATGAAATCATAGCTCATATTCTATCACTAAGTGATTTCTGAGAAAACCCTAAATGAATGAATGATGTAAAGTGATATGAATGAGTTTTGAAACTATGATTTTTGGGATGTTACAAATCTAACCCCCTTAAGGTGAATCTCGCCCTCGAGATTCGGATTGGCTAGCAAATAGGTGAGGGTGGTCTTTCCGAAGATCATCTTCTCTTTCCCATGTTGCTTCCTCTTCGGAGTGATGGTTCCATTGTACTTTACAAAATTTGATAGTCTTGGTCCTGGTGACTCTTTCTGCGGTCTCTAGAATCTTGACAGGCTTTTCCTCATAAGTGAGATCACTTTCTAGCTGAACTTCTTCCAAAGGTATGGTATCCTTCAAAGAAGACTCTTCCATTTCTGGGTGACATTTCTTAAGCTGACTCACATGAAATACGTTATGGACTGCTAATAGAGATTCTGGCAATTCGACTTCATATGCAACTTCTCCTTTGCGACTTAGAATTTTGAATGGCCCAACATATCTTGGTGCCAACTTTCCTTTGACTCCAAATCTTTTCACTCCACGGAGTGGTGATACCCTGAGATAAGCTCTATCCCCAACTTCGTAGGTGACTTCTCTACGCTTAGAATCCGCGTAGCTTTTCTGTCGGGACTGTGCTATCTTCAACCTATCTTTAACCAATTTGACTTTTTCTTCAGCATCTTTGATAAGATCTGGTCCAAATAAGCTCCTTTCGCCCACACCATTACATAACAATGGGGTGGTACACTTCCTTCCGTAGAGTAATTCAAACGGTGCCATTCCAATACTAGATTGATGACTATTGTTGTAAGAAAACTCTGCGTAGGGTAAACTTTCATCCCAACTCGCTCCGTAATCTAAAGCACATGCTCTCAACATGTCTTCTAGAATTTGGTTGGTCCTCTCTGTTTGTCCATCTGTTTGAGGATGAAAGGCAGTACTGAATTCCAATCTCGTTCCTAAGGATTCATGAAGCTGTCTCCAAAAGTGAGAAGTGAATTGAGTTCCTCTATCTGACACAATACTCTTTGGCACACCGTGAAGGCATACGACTCTGCTCATGTATATTTTTGCTAACTTGGCACTTGTATAAGTTGTCTTTACAGGTATAAAATGAGCCACTTTAGTTAGGCGATCCACTACTACCCATATGGAATCATACCCTGACCTGGTCCTTGGTAATCCGGTAATGAAATCCATACCAATATTTTCCCACTTCCATTCGGGAATAGGCAGTGGTTGAAGCAAACCTGCTGGTTTTTGGTGCTCCGCTTTGACTCTACTACACACATCACATAAAGCAATATGTTCGGCGATGTCCCTTTTGAGATTGTTCCACCAAAACCTTTCTTTCATATCCATGTACATTTTGGTGTTTCCTGGGTGAATAGAATACGGAGAGTTGTGACCTTCTTGTAAGATCAGTTTCCGCAACTCTGGGTCTTGTGGAACACATATACGTTTCCCGTGCCATAAGGTTCCATGTTCATCAATACGGAAACTCTTAGCTTTTCCTAGACTAATATTTTCCTTGATCTTTTCAATTTCCTTATCGATCTTCTGAGCTTCTTGGATCCTGTTCAAAAGAGTGGGTTGAACATCTAATGACATAAGATGTCCTTCTGGTACAATCTCCAATCTGAGTTCCTTGAATTGTTTACAGCATCTTCCGCAATTCCCTTTGGTAAGACCATTTACAAACGTCTTACGACTTAAAGCATCGGCTACCACATTTGCTTTACCGGGGTGGTATTGCAAACTCAAGTCATAATCCTTGATAAGTTCTAGCCATCTTCTTTGTCTCATGTTGATCTCCTTCTGGGTGAAGATATACTTCAAGCTCTTATGATCGGTGAATACTTCACACCGCTTTCCCAAAAGGTAATGTCTCCATGTTTTGAGGGCATGGACGACAGAGGCTAACTCCAAATCATGAGTAGGATAGTTTACTTCATGAGTTTTGAGTTGTCTCGAAGCATAGGCTACGACTTTACCATCTTGCATAAGTACGGCTCCCAAACCTTGATGAGAAGCATCGCAATACACTTGGAAATCTTTTTCCAAATCTGGCAGACATAGAACTGGTGCTCTCACAAGTCTCTTCTTCAACTCTTGGAAGCTGACTTCACAACCTTCAGTCCAAGCAAATTTCTTGTCCTTCTTTAGCAATTCTGTCATAGGCTTAGCAACTTTCGAGAAATTTTCAATGAACCTTCTGTAGTAACCTGCTAAGCCAAGGAAACTACGAACTTCCTTCACATTCTTGGGTGATTCCCAATCTGTCACAGCTGAAACTTTGGCAGGATCAACTGCCACACCATCCTTTGTCATAACATGACCAAGAAAT
The DNA here is from genome assembly GCA_030063025.1 of Avena longiglumis. Taxonomy (NCBI): domain Eukaryota; kingdom Viridiplantae; phylum Streptophyta; class Magnoliopsida; order Poales; family Poaceae; genus Avena; species Avena longiglumis. Next base: position 431,847,886 of record CP125975.1, read on the forward strand.
CCAACTTTCTCTAACCAGAACTCACACTTGCTGAATTTGGCATAAAGTTTATGCTCTCTTAACTTTTCAAGTATCAAGCGCAAGTGTCTTTCATGTTCTTCCTTGCTTTTGGAGTAGACTAGGATATCGTCGATAAAAACGCATTTACCTAACTTGTCAAGGAATTCCATGAACACTTTGTTCATCATATTCATGAAGTATGCTGGAGCGTTGGTTAAACCAAAAGGCATCACAGTGTACTCATACAATCCATACCTTGTGGTGAATGCTGTCTTAGGTATGTCTTGTTCTCTTATTTTTAGTTTAAAATAGCTCGATCAAGATCAATCTTCGAGAATACACACGCCCCTTCTAATTGATCAAACAAGTCGTTGATTCTTGGCAAAGGATACTTGTTCTTGATGGTAACCTCGTTGAGAGATCGATAATCAATACATAATCTTTGTGTTCTATCCTTCTTCTCCACAAACAAAACTGGGGCTCCCCAAGATGAAGAACTTGGTTGAATAAACCCTTTCAGAATCGTTCTCCTAGTCGCTTTCTTGAGTTCTTTAGTTCATCCACCGACATTTTGTATGGCCTCTTAGCTATTGGTCCGTAACACGGTATCAAATCAATCAAAACTCCACATCTCTATCCGGTGGAATTCCTGGCAATTCCTCCGGAAATACATCCGGATACTCACACACAATTGGCACACTGTCCATGCTAACCCCCTTAAGAGAATTCAGCTTACTTCCTTTGGATTCAAAGTTTGACTTGAATTTTATCCTTTTTCCTTCTGGGGTTGTGAGTGCAACTGCATTTATTCGCAGTCCTAATACTCCTTCATACTTAGCCATCCAATCCATTCCCAATATTACATCCAATCCTTGGGAATTTAGGATTATTAGGTTCACTGGAAACTTATGTTTTCCAAACTCTATGACTAAGTCATGACATCCTGAGTTTACTATCATTTCTCCCCCTGGAGAACTTACTCTTATAGGACACCCAATGGTTTCTACCGGTAGTTCATTTCTTTCAACAAATGCTTTTGATATGAATGAATGAGATGCACCAGTATCAAAGAGTACAAATGCCGAAATTGAATTGAGTCTGAACTTACCAAAGAACGCATCAGGTTCCTCATAGACCTCCTCCACATTGATGTGGTTAACCTGTCCTTTCGGAAAGGATTTGGCTTGCTAGGTCCTTCAACCTTCTTTTCAGGCACTCATTAGCATAATGCTGCTTCTTGCATTTGAAGCACTCAACGGTGATGTCCTTTTTAACATGCCGACTTCCACTTCCACTACCATTTCCCGTGGTGGCTCTTATGTCCACCCTTGTGGTTCTTGTACTTATCATTGTCATGACTACGGTGATGCTTGTTGTCATGACGGCGGTTGTGGTGGTGTTTGTTGAATTTCCCATGTTTATGGGATCCCGAGTGCCATGTCATCATAGTGAGATCGTTTGTGAGACGATCCCGATGTGTTTCGGAGTGTTTCCTCTTCCTACTCTCGACTTGCTTCATTTTACTTTCCAAAATAGCAGCCTTGTCACACAAAGACTGATAAGTTGGAACATATGCTACAGATAACTGTAGGTTCAGCTCATCATTCAAGCCTTCCAAGAACTTTTCCTTTCTCTTGGCATCAGTATCAACCTCATCCGGTGCATAGCGCGCCAGATTGTTGAATTCTTCTACGTATTCTGCCACACTGCGGTGACGCTGTTTCAAGTTGTGAAACTCCTTCTTTTTCAGACTCATTATCCCTGATGAGATATGAGCGGTGCGAAACCCATCCTCAAATATGTCCCATGTCACTTCATCAATGGGGGTGGTGATTTGGAAGTTATCCCACCAAGTGGCGGCTGGTCCTTCCAACAGATGTGCTGCGAATCTGACTTTTTCAGCATCAGTGCAGCCCACTGTCACCAAGTCTTTGTTCACGTAGCGTAGCTCATTGGCTGCCATGGGATCGATTGTCCCGAAAATTTTGCTGGCCTTAGTCGTAAATCTGGTAAGCATATCAAAACCCGGAGGGTTGTTGTTGTTGTTGTTATTGTTGTTGTTGGGTTGTTATTGTTGTTGTTATTCGATTACGGATGAATGTCGTCATCATTTGCATGAGTTGTGTTTGCATTCATCATCATTGCATTCGGGGTGATGTTATTGGGGTTGGGGTTTGCGCGACGGGGAGGCATCTGTGGTTGTTCAAATAGATAAGAATGAGATACCCATAGATGTTTCATGCACAATACATCACAAGCAACACATAATAAGCAACATAAGAATATAAGTGCAACATCCACATAACAAACTCATGAAATAAAACACACAAGTGGCAAGCCATCCACATGTCGGATGGTCCAATATTAAGTTCGCAACGACAAGTATGAATATGAAAGTAAAAACGAGTAACAAGTCTACTCGTCAGCATCTATCTCCTCCTCAACGAAGGTAAGACCTGCGTTTTCCATCGCGGTCTTGTTCTCCTCTATCGTAGTGATCAAAGAATCAACCTTGGTCTTGAGAGCCCTTTTCTGGGAGCGAAGCCTCTCAATAACCATCTGCTGCTGCTCAAGCTCGAAGTCCTTGGACTTCAGTTCCTCGGTCATGTCCCGGATCTTCTTGTTCCTATCCTGGACGCGTTTCTCTTGGCTCTTGAACTTGCGGTCCTGGGCCTCGAACTTTGTCTCCATTTCCTTGATCATCTCATCCTGCTGCGCAAAAAGCTTCTCCTTTTCGCGAAGCTGCACCTGAAGCTCGTCATTACCTAGCATGACGTTCGTCCTGTCCGTATCTACGTGCCTGAGAAGAGTCTCTAAGTCCACGAAGATAAAGGCGTATCGGCTCATGGTGCTCCTCGAGTCGTCCTCAAGTCGATGGAGTCCCCATCAATATCACGTCTTCCAAGACGTGAAAGTGAGTACCCTAACCTGTCGGGAGTGACGGCCTAACGATCGTCCTATCAGTCTGCATGATCACCTCCATTCCTCTCTCCCTCATCGTGCATCAACTTGAAGACGATGGCCTCAGAGTAGGCTCAAGGCGTCTGGCTGGGTCACCTTGAAGCCCCAGAGGTCCTTCCTCTCGAACTTGGTGAGTGGGTACACCGTGATGGTAGGAAGAGGGAGATCAAGTAGAGTGGTAAGCTCAATGATACGGGGACCAAAACGAGTAACCGAAACTCCTCAACAAGGTCTTGACACAGGCATCTATTTATAAGATTGAAAAGTTAGAACATTGCAATTCAAGGTAAATCAAGACTAACATTCATACATATCCATGAAAAATCGTCATACAAGTCATGCATACATAAGTTCATTACATCACTCAAGGTCTAAACTTATTTAAAATATCCTTTGAAAATAAAGTGATAATTGGTGGTCCAACTAACTAAGTGACCTTACAATCCAATCTCATGGATCTATTGTTAAACACAATGTTCCTAGAGGCAATCCACCAATCTTGCTCTCTTGACTCTATCACTAAGTCTATAACATCTCCTCTTATTTCTTGGTTGGTGTCTTCCAACTCTTGAGTAATTTCCTTCTCTTTCTCCAAGTCCTTTTGAAGGTTGAGCATTCTGCACTTGACTCTAGCACTTAGTTCCTTGATAGTCCTCCAAGCTGCATCCCTGGCTGACTCAAAGAATGTGGTGTGCATGGTAGTGTTGGTGTACATGCAGAATCCCCTTTCTTTGTGGTTGTCTTCCTTGTTTTTGTATAAGTGAAGTTGCACCCACCAATACTCCACTCCTTCATCCATCACTGGAAAGCCCTTGTACACAGCTTCACCATGTGCATCCATTGCCTCCATGAGGTCCTTGAGAATATTGGGAAACTCAGTTTCACATTCCAAGGTCATGGTCATGAGTGGTCCTTTCTTCATGGCTTCGTTGATGGAATTCATCTACAAGGAAGTTGAAAGAGATTAGAAAAGTTTTACGAGAAGAATAGACAAGTGTAGAAGTATTTGAAAAAAACTTTTTCCTTAGTGGTTTTCCAATCCTAGGGTCATAATCCTACAGGCAACACAGTGCTCTGATACCATCTGTTAAACCCCTCCTTTATAAAGGATAAGATCCCTGTGATTGCAATGCTAGTCCCTGGATCAATGCTAGCATCCACAGTTTAAGATGAAGTACACAGATACAAAGGTCGTTTATTACATTCATTCCAGAGATAAAGCATAGTCTTTTACAACTCAGGGCCATAGGCCTAATACAAGAGTTTTAAGGAATAAGTAAATAAACATAAGTCTTCATCTTCATGTGCCACAGGCAAGCATGTTGAGTGTAGACTCATGACTCCTAATCATCATCGGAGTAACCTGCAACATCACAAGTTACAGCCACAGAGGGTCAATACTTTGGAATAGTATTGGCAAGTGATACCTTAGTATATTTTTAAGTGGACTATAGAGCTATATGCATTTTTGGCTAAGTGTAGCTTGGCTTGCTTTGCTTGAAAATAAACTTTTCCTATTAGTTGAAATCACTAAGTTTTCTTTGTCAAAAACATTCCCAAGGAAACCACCAATAGACATTGAGGTCCTTCACCCTTGTTCACCCACAAGTTTTTATTTAGAAGTTGGAGTGATGAGATTCTTGTGGCTTCCATGTCTTGATGCTCAAAAGTGTCCATTACCTTGGACAAGGCTAAGTACTTAGGTTTTCCATCTGCAGAGGTTGTGCACTTTCCCCACCAGACTTGGTTTCCCAAGACAGGACCTTTCAGAAGCCTTTCCTTAGTCAAATGGACGCGTTCCATCCTATCATCCCATCTACCACCATCTGTCCAAATGACTAAGTTCTAGCTACCTATGTGATCAAGGCAGAGCCCATATTGCCAAGTGGTTGCACTGTAAGCTTTCTCAACACTTGGCCTCCAAATCCCTTTGTGCCTGGGTGGCATTCCACAAGTGAGATACACAACCCAAGTCCATGGCCTTGTGTAACCACTCAACATAACCCAATCTTCCCATTCCACCCAGGAGGTTCATTTGTCTTAGTTGTTTTATTAAGAAAATATAAGTCTCTTGACTTAGAATATTTTTATCATATAGTATATAGATGTTCACCACCCTTGTTTGCTATAAGCTAGGCTAGGCAAAATATGGTAACTTAACTTAGGAAAATTTCCCTAGTAATTCTACTATTTCACTTTACTTAGGATTTCCCAACTTAGCACTAAGCAAAATATCATGCAATATTTTAGCAAAAATAACTAATGCTAGTACAAAACTTAGGACAGGAATATTATGAAAATATCACTTGCCTTGGTAGTGTGGAGAGTAGCACTCTTCACAATCACAATCACTAGCAAAATCTACACATGAAAACAAAACATACAATTACACACAATTTGAATACAATCAAAAATAATATGAATGCATGTATGCAAGGAATTACCAAGTGTTAAATTTTGAAAATTCTACTAAGTGTGTTCATGACTACAGAAACATAACATGTCACAAGTTTGTCCAAAACTTATTTGGCCATAATACAATTTTTATAAAGATAATTCTATATCTAAAATAGCCCTAAACTTGTTCCACAAATAAAACCATTTTAACTGTTACTATATGCTAAACAAATTGGATATTCAGAAAGGCCTTGTTTCACTGAATCCAACGGTATAAAGTTTGCAAAAATCTAACGTGTCATTTGAAAGTTATGAGCATTTGAAGTTTGAATCTAAATCAGGTTTTAAATTCTGTTTTTAGTTTAAATCACGCCACGCGTCGCGTTATTACTGGCGCATCGTTCGCACGGATCACCCTCCTGTGCCGTTGGATCTGACTAACGTTGCACGGCTCAGATCTGTCCATACCCCTTCGTTAAGTGAAGTGTTTCTACGCGTAGGATTCAGATCTAACGGCTAAGAATCTCCTAACCAAAAAGCAATGGCGCTACAGCGGTGACAAAGCGGCGCGCGTCATCGATGTGATGCGGCGTTCTAGGTCGCCTGGGAGGAAGGAGATGCTTACGGAACCGCAGGAGGATGCTGATGCTCAAGGTGGCAATGGCTTGGAAAGGGGCGTTCGGGTTCGTCGGGGATTTCTCGCCGGAGTTCGCGAATGCGTCTGCCACGGTCAGTCGTCGCCGTTGGCGAGGTTCCTTGTCACGCTAAGCCAAAACAGGGTACTGTCGATCGCAAGACGATGAGGATTCTAGGCGATCAATCGGAGGGAAGGCGGTGGCTACTTACGGAGGAGGTCGCGGAGTTCTTGCAGAGACGGTGGCGGCCACCGTCGACGTTGCCGGGTTAGGGTCATGCGAAAGCAAACGGAGAGTGTCAGAAGATGCACAGAGGTTCCCTGAACAAGATAGCGTGAACGCGAGATCGGGGAACTCGAGACTCACCGGAATTCGCCGGCGCAGTCGTCGGAGACGGCGGGGTTGCAGAGAGAAATGCGCGCAGCCTGGGGGCGTTCAGTGCTCGGGGTTTTGGGGAAAAGAGAGAGGGGACAGAGGGGGTTTATATAGCCTGGCTAAGCGCGAGAATTACTCGGCCATTGATTCGAATTGATGCCGCGATTATCACTCAGGAAACGGCAGCGTTGATTGGGGACGAACAGGTCGTGCGGGTGGAGACGACGCTGGCGTGGAGATGGCCCGCTTGTCAGCGAGGTACGCGGAGTTTGGGTGGGGTCTGCTTGTCAGCGTCTGGTTGCGTGTGCTCGCGCGTGTGAAAAGAAAAGGAGATCCCCGGGTGGGCTTACTGGGCTCGTTCTTCTGCTGGGCCAGATTCTGGCCGCGTGGCCTTTTTCTTTTGAAGGACTCTTTTCTTTTTCTAAATTCATTTTCTGGTATGAATTTTAATATGAATTCAAATCCTTTTGAAATCAAACTGCCTTGGAACTTTTGCAGGGTTTTTGTGGATTCAAAAATAGTCATAAAACTAAGTGGTTACTTTGCAAGGCTTGGTCCAGCTTGGTTTCTAAAATAATTAGGGATTTGTTCCTGTTTGCAAGTAATTGAAAGGGATTTTGAAAACTACTTCTAAATTTGAAATCTTGGGGGTTAAAAGTTTTACCTAAACTTTCCATCAATGGAGGCAAACACAAGTATTTAAACATTCAAATTTCAATGGGTGATGTTTATTTGAGACAAATTGACCACATGAAATCATAGCTCATATTCTATCACTAAGTGATTTTTGAGAAAACCCTAAATGAATGAATGATGTAAAGTGATATGAATGAGTTTTGAAACTATGATTTTTGGGATGTTACACTTCATCTACCTTTCAAATTAAAAAGTATTTTGTTATGTGAAAACTAGTTAGTAAAGCTCTCACGACCTTGGTAGCACACCTTATTTCTTTGCCCCTAATAGACTTGAACCATTGTGCCATCGAAGTTGTATATGCTTGCATCTATACGATGGAATTAGCAGAACCGTGTTGTCACGGGGAACGTTTTCAATATTGCACCTGTACTTTGTACTCAGTTGATATCATGCTCTTTTGTCTATGGATGTCAACAGTGTGAAATAAAGAGGGAACTTGTAAGTCCATGGAGTTTGTATTTTGTGTTAGAGAAACGCCTGGGCTGCTAGCCTAAGCCATGCCTAATCATGGTGGAAACTTGCGGCATCACCATAGTAAGCTATCTATGAAGCATCCTCAATAAAAATCTATGCACATAGGAAATAAAAAGATTGTTGAGATGCTCATTGTCTGCTTGCCTTGTCATTTTGGTTATGGGATAGCTCATGTACCATATGCAAGGGGTACCCCGTTGGCGGTCCTCTATGATACGCATGTACTTACAATGACAAGAACTTACATGTGACCAAAGTTGAGTAGCATGAGGAGTGGCCCTCATATTCAAGGGACATGAGATTGCCAACTTATATTTCGTCAAGCATATACTCCATCTTTGTGCACTTTAGCCTTAATCATCTTAAGATGCCTATGATAGGGGCAATGAGGGCTCAAATCTAGTATGTACCATAATCTTTTGGAAGCTCTTTATGACTTGTAATCCCTGCTTCCCTCTATAAAGGGACCTTTCTCCCACTTCCAAGTTGAGTCAGTAAACCTACTTCCTCTCTATCTCCAGCAAGCATTTGAGTTGTTGTGTTTCAAGCATTCATATGGTGATTTATTCAATCATGTTCTTTATCTTCCTTGTTTGCACAAAACTCTTATCTATTGAGTATTACTTTGAAAGCCTTCACTTGTGAAAGACCTTTTTGAGCAAAGAGTGCTCCTATTTTGAAAACTTCTACAAAGCTTTATTTGTGAAACTGTTTGCCAGCTGTTCTCTGACCAGGAACAAAGTTTGCCAATTCCAATTATGATTTATCTTTATGCATCTCTTTTGTGACTGATGTACTTGGTTGCAAGCTAAGTTATATAATGGTAAGTTGCTTTCTTCTATGAGTTGTGCCATGGTAAGTGTGATGCTTCTTGTTCGTATTATTTTATCGACACTTCACTCCATAAACCTATGGACATGTTTACTGAGCTTAGTTTTCGCTTGGGGACAAGCGAAGGTATAATCTTGGGGGATTTGATACGCCCAATTTGCATCACCATTATATATCATAATTTACCTCTATTCATTGATATATGTCTTATTATGAGGTATTACTTATGGCTTTTCATCTGTTTATGCATGTTGGATGATTCTTGGAGGATGGACTGCCGGAGTCTGGATTCTGATGGAAAAGAAGGCGTTTCGGTGCAATTTCGTGATGATCGGAAAAATACTAGAAAAATATGGGAAAATGTTATTTTTCCAGAAGAATGAGGAAGCCAGAAGGAGGAGCGAAGAGGGGCTGCAGGGGGCCCACACCCCCTAGGCGCGGGCCCACCCTAGGTCGCGCCTAGGGCAGGTGTGGCCCACCTGCTCAGCTCCCGACTCCGCCCCTTCGCCTATATCTTCCCTAAGGAACCCTAAGCCTCGGGGAGCGACCACAGGTAGATTTTCGTCGCCTCTGGGAGCGGAAAAAACCGAGAGAGAAAGATCTCTCCGGCAGACAAATTTCTTCCGGGGAATTCCTTCCCGGAGAGAGGAGATCGTCACCATCAACATCGTCATCAAGGTAGGCTTTATCGGGATCATCATCATCTCCACCAGCACCATCATCACCACTCCATCCCGCTATAACAATTGTGTTGGATATTTCTTTAGTTCTTAGGGGAAACTTTCCCGGTGTTAATTACTATTGTAGTTGATTCTTGTGAGTGGAACCATTGGATTATTGTTTATGTTCAGATTGCTATCCATTATTATATCATCTTTGATCTTGATCCATATGATGTCTTGTGAGTAGTTCGTTTAGTACTTGAGGACATGGGAGAAGTCATGTTGTTATTAGTGTATTTGTGTTGAGTTATTATTCAATGGTTTAGTATTTAAGTTTGAAGGGAATAGGCCCTAAGAGGCAATAATAAAGTGTTTATTATGTATATTCCAAGTATATGATAGATGTTTATGTTGCATGCTATAATTGTATTAATACGGAAACGTTAATACATGTGTGTTTAATAAACAAACAGAAAGTTCCTAGTTATGCCTCTCTCATAAACTAGCTCGTTGATTAACAAGATCATCAAGGTTTCCTGATCATGGACATTGGATGTTGTTAATAACGAGATCACAACATTAGTGTAATGGTGTGATGGACATTCATCTGAAGTATATAATTACGATCAAAGTCATTGAGTTTATATTGCTATAACAACTTACGAAGTGATCCTAATCCTTAGACCATGAGATCATGTCAATCACTAACACCGGAAGAGTTTCTTGATAACATCATCACACCGTAATAGGGTGATTATAAAGATGAGTTCAGAACTAATAAAGTGTTATGTTGAGGCCCGTGGATCGAGAGTGGAATTTGTTCATCCTGATGACGGATAGATATACTCTGGGCCCTCTCGGTGATATCAAATTGGTTAGCTTGCAAGCAAGTGATTAGATCACTAGAATGTTATATCACGGTGTCACATCCCAAGATTTTCCAAATCTTGTAATGTGAAAAATAAATGAATAAAATAAAATTTTGTTTGATTTTCAGGGCCAGAAGAAACTTTTCAATCCAAATGGAAACCTTCAAACCAATTTGGATCAAATAAAATCCTAAAGAGATTTAAAAATATAAACTTTTATTAAAGGAAAATAAAAATATTTAAAATTACTATTTTGGATCTTTAAATAAAAGGATTTGGTTTTTAAAGGAAAAGATAGATTTATAAATAAGGATTATTTTATATAGCCAAATTAAACCTTGGCTAATATTTGAAATAAAATGTTTTGTTTTGATTAAAAATAGTAAAGGTTTATTTAAATAAAATAATAAGGATTTAATATCCAATTTTATTTAAAGTAAAGGATTTTCCCATTTTAAATAAAACACTAAAACTTATTTATTTATTTTAAATAAGTTTTATAAAGTATTTTATATTCTCCAATAAAACCTACTGAAGTGTTTTGGTTTTATTTTAGATTTCAAAATAAATATTTTAATAAAACAAATCCTATTTGATTTAATAATGAGGGTCTATTGTATTTAATTATTAATGGACCCTAAAATAAAAGGTTATTTTGTTTTAAACAAGTTTCCAAGTATTCTTTATTTCCAAATAATACCTACTGATTTGGTTTTGAAAATATTAGGATTTCAAATGAAGATTTTATTAAATAAATCAAACCCTATTTAATTAAATAACTAAAGGTCCATTTTATTTAATTAATGAATGGATCCTAAAATGAATAAAAATATTATTTTATTTTATTTTGGGAATTGGTTTTTGTTGTTAAACAGAACCAAAAACTCATTGCAAGTGTGGTGATTTGTTGAATGTTTGAATGTGTTTGACTGTTTGAATTTTCAAAACAGAAAATAGATTTGGAAAAAGAAAAAGATTCAGACAGAAAAAAAATGTGATTTGGACCTGACCCAACTGAGCCAGCCCAATAAGCCCACTCGCATCCCACCTCCTCTTTTCCCCGAAACGTTTTCCTTACCGCAAAACAAACCCGCGCAGTGAATGACAACTGGAGCCCACCTGAAACTTTCCTCTCTCGCTGACAAGTATGCCCCACCCTCCTGTTCATCGTCCTCACCGCAGCGACCATTTCATCCCCGTTTTCTGCTTTGATTTCACGGCTTGAATTCGTCATAACGCGGCCACCATTACTCGCAGTAACCATGCCCCTTTAAACGCCAACGAATCTCCTCCGTTTCCCCTCTGTCTCCTTCCCCAAGCACGCCCCCAAGCCGCCCCAATTTCTCCCCGAGCAGCTCTGTCTCCGACGAGCTTCCACCTTCGATTCCGGCCGAGCCACACCACCTCCTGCCTCCCCGAGCACACGAGCACGCTCACCACATCAAGGCGCATCCACCTGTGCCCTTAGTATGACCGCGGGCGCTCCAGAGCAACGTCTGCAACAAGCTCTGAACGACGCCGTCGTCCGCTCCAACTCCGACGAGCCCCACAGGTAGTTTCCGGCCGCCCCTCTACCTCTCGTTCACGCACACAACTTTGTTTTGAACCTGCGCGTCTAACCGCGTCATCATTTTGTCTCGATGTGATCCTCAGCACCGTCCCCAACCACAACCAGAGCACGCCGTTGCCAGAACGAACTCCGGCGAGCGATTACTCCTACGACCGTGCGCCGCTTGCCCCGTCGACCACACGACGAGCTTCCCCATCCTCCTGCGATATCGGTGAGCCTACTCCCTCCCTTTCTCGCTTCCTGTTTCGCCAGCGCCGCCACTGTCAGACCGTCGCCGCCGCTAGCCACCGCCGGCGCCGCTCACATTTGGTCAATACGATGATAGCCGTAGGATCTGGATCGAACGAACTAGATAGAACACTTAAACGCCGAAGGGGTACGTGTTCTGGGCCACGCGATCTGTTTAGATCCAACGGTCTGCAGCGTGATCCACACTAAACCGGTACCGTCCAATTAGAGAGCGACGCGTGGCCAGCTCTAGTTTAAAACAGGAATTTGAAAACAGATTTGTTTGTGAATTTCAAACTTCTGTAACTTATAAACCACACGTCCAAATTTTGCAAACTTTATATCGTTGGAATCTGTAGAACAAACCCTAGCCAACCATGCCTTTAGTTTAGCAAATAGTATCTGTTAGCTTGTTGGTTTTTGCAGAAACTTTTGATTGCTTGTTAAGGATGTAAAAATTGTTTAAAAATGAATTTGGGGATAAAATCTTTGGCAAATGTTGTGTTTTGAACCTACTGACCATAGGAAACACTTTGTGGATTCAAAAATGTATTTTGTGAAACAAAAGAATGATTCTTTGAATTAAAACCATTTCTAGTCAAATAGAAATGTGGTTTATTTATTAAAAATGATTTTGGAAGAAAACCTTTGGAAAATGTTTTGTTTTAAACTCTCTGACCCCAAACACCAATTTTTGTAGATTGAAAACTTATTTGGTGAACCCTAGAGATTAATGCCTTAGTAAAAACATTTCTCCACCACATAAAATGATACTTTGTTTTGAAAATGGTTTTTAAAGTGAAACCTTTTGCAAATGACTTTGCCACTTTACAAAATGACCATTAGGTGCTTTCAAATGTTTATAACCCATTAGGAACCACTTTTTCAAACAAAACAAAGCTTGGCATGCTTGCATGCATTACTTTGACTTTGTTATTTTATGTGTTGTTTTGCTTGATTGGTAGATTGAGTTTGTGCCTTGCTTGATTGAATTGTAGTGACTTGAAGAGTGTGATTGTTGCAAGGACAAGGAGTGAACCTATACCCTGTACCAAAAATGCAAGTGATGCTTCATACTTTTTGTCCCATTACTTTCACTATGCATTAGTGATTTTCTCTAAGTAAAACTTGCATGGAATTTTGCTAAGTATAAACCTTGCTATAGGAAAACCTAGTAGATGAAACCTTAGTAGAAATTCCTCAGTCAAGATACCTACTACTATCATGCTTAGCTTAGCTAATAGAAAACAAGGGTGGAAATATATTCACACTATGAAAAATATTCTAAGTCTGAGGACTTGGTTTTTGTTTAATAAAACAACTAAGTTAATGAATCACCTGGGTGAAATGGTAATTTCTTGGTGGTTTTTGGTTGAGTGGTTACACAAGGCCAGGGGACTGGTGAACCTTGTGTATCTCACTTGTGGATGGCCACCCACGAACAAAGAGATTTGAGATGTCAAATGTTGAGAAGCTTCAAGTGCAACCACTTGGCAATATGGGCTCTGCCATGATCATATAGGTTGCAAGAACTTAGCCATATGGACAGTGGGTGGTAGTGTTTGATAGGTTGGAGCGCGTCCATTTTGGTCTAAGGGAAGGCTTCTGAAAGATCTTGTCTTGGGAAACCAAGTCTTGTGGGGAAAGTGCACCACCTCTGCAGAATGTAAAATCTAAGTACTTAGCCATGTCCCTGGTAAAGGACAATTTGAGCATCAAGACATGGAAGCAATCAAGAATCTCATCATTCAAATTTCTAAGTTAAAATCTTGTGGTTTGAACAAGGGTTGTTTGAAATCTTCAATCTTTGATTGAGAGATGCCTTGGTTAAAGGATCTTCAAATCTTTGATTGAGAAAAATGATTTTGCCAAGCAAAACTTAGTATTTTCAAAATGATAAGGAAAATCTATTTTGAGCAATGCAAGCCTCAACTCCACTTAGCCAAATGCATATAGATGATAGACTCCACCATACTACCATGGTATCACTTGCCAATACAATTCAAATTTATTGACCCTTGTGGCTGTAACTTGTTATGTTGCAGGTTTGATTGTTTTTAGTGAAGATTGATTGATTAGGATTACAAAGTCTACAACCAACATTTGCCTGTGGCACTTTGAAGATGAAGGACCCCATGACTATAGTTATTCCGCTGCAATGTAATGTAATAGCCAATGAGCTATGTAAAGATGTAATAAAATTATGTTATTCCTGGTTGTAAAGTTATATTATGACCTTTGTTTCTTGATATTACATCTAAACTGTGGATGCTAGCTATTGATCCAGGGACTAGCATTGTAAACACAGGGGACACCACCTTATGTTAATAAAGGTTGGGACACTCCCTCTACAGATGGTATCAGAGCATTGTGTTGCCTGTAGGATTTGTAAACCTAGGATTGGACAAAAACCCTTAGAAAAATAGGAGTTGTTTTGTTCCAAAACTTATTTACAAACAATCTTGTAAACCCTTTCCTTAAGCATTTTTTTTTCAACTCTACATCTCTTCTACTTCAACTTGATGGAAAAACCTACCCCATGACCAAAGACTATACCATGTGCAAAGGACTCCATCAACTCTAATGACTTCAACTTCTTCAACTCTAATGACTTCAACATCTTCAGCATATTCACCAAGGACTTCCAACTTTGATACCATTAAGGACTACAAGTGAGACAAGGAAATCTTCCTCAAGATGTGGAGACTAAGGAAATGCAAAATTAGAAGAAGTTCACTTCACTTGAAGTATTATGACCAAAAATTTTTCCCAAGGAAACCATGATCTCATACAAGAAGAATCAACCAAGAAAGATGGAAAGATCACAAGTGAACCATATAGATGGACCACCATATTTTGTTTAAGTCAGACCCACCAACTTATGTGGTGTAACCAAAAATATTTTTGATTGCCTAAAAATATGCTTGAAACTTGTTGTTTGAGTGAAAAGCTGTTTGTGAATGCTTGCACATTGCTTGAGTGAATTGTGATGTGTGTGATTAGAATTATTCCCTTAGAAATATTTTTCCTATTCTAATCCTAGTCCAACCCAAACAGATGACTTATCCAAGAGACTCCAACATCAAGGTTGATGACACCAACAACAACCAAGAGGACAACATGAGAGAACTTATAGCAACCCAAAACCAGTTGAGCCAAGATACAACTCAGCTTTTAGCCAACAACAATGGACTAGACCCAACCAAGATACAACAATGGACTAAACACAGGGGGCTCTATCTTATTAAAGATTGGAACCTCTACACACTACCACCCACTGTCCATATGGCTAAGTTCTTGCAACCTATATGATCATGGCAGAGCCCATATTGCCAAGTGGTTGCACTTGAAGCTTCTCAACATTTGACATCTCAAATCTCTCTGTTCCTGGGTGACATACCACAAGTGAGATACACAAGCCAAGTCCATGACCTTGTGTAACCACTCAACATAAACCAATCCTTCCATTCCACCCAGGGGATTCATTGACTTAGTGGTTTTATTAAACAAAAACATAAGTCCTTAGACTTAGAGATTTTTTTCCATAGTGTGAATATATTTTCCACCCATGTTTTCTATTAGCTAGGCTAAGATTGATAGTAGTAGGAATCTTAACTTAGGAAAATCCTACTAAGGATTCATCTACTAGGTTTTCTTATAGCAAGGTCTATACTTAGCAAAATCCATGCAGGTTTTACTTAGAGAAAAATCACTAATGTATAGTGAAAGTAATGGGACAAAAGTATGAAGCATCACTTGCCTTTTTGTTAGGGAATGGTGGTTCACTCCTTGATCTTGCTAGTCTCACACTTCACTACAAGTCAATCAAGCAAACACAAATTCAATTCACATTCCAAACCAAAGTCAAACAAACAATTTTTCACACACAAAGTAATGGAATCTAAGTCATGCATAAGCATGCAAAGGTTGGTTCTATTGCAAGGATAGTCTCCACTAGGCTTCTAAACTTTGTAAGTTCCAAATTGGTCATTTACCAAAATGGCAAAGTCATTTGCAAATGGGTTTTATCCATAAACCATTTTCACATCCTTTCATCATTTTATGTGGTGAAAAACATTTTTCTCAATACCACAACCTTAAGTGGTTTCACCAATTAAGTTGTTGTTTCTTAAAACTTGGTGTTTTTGGTCAGTAGGTTTGGTCCAAAACATTTCCTCCAAAGTTTTTACTCAAAACCATTTTCATAACAAAACAATAGTTTTATTTGGCTAGAAATGGACTAAACTAATTAATCCATTCTAAACTTTTCCAAATTCATCTTCCAAACTATGGGTTGGTTCCTAGGGTCAGTGGGTTCAAAGCAATCCAATTGCAAAAGATTTTAACACCAAATTCATTTTTAAACAATTTTTACATCTTTAACAAGCATACAAATGTTTCTGCAAAAACCAACAAGCTAACAGATACTATTTGCTAAACCAAGGGCATGGTTGGCTAGGGCTTGCTCTCCTGAATCCATTGATATAAAATTTGTAAAATTTGGACGTGTGGTTTGAAAGTTACAAGGGTTTCAAAATGGCATTTAAATCTGGTTTCTAAATCTGTTTCAATCAAACACTGGCCACGCGTCGCGCCGTGATTGGCCAGTACTGGTTCGTCTGGATCGAGTGACACAGACCACAGGATTAAAAGGCATGTGCGCTCGATCAAACGTTCTTCGTTTTAATGAATCTATCCTAGCCAACGGATCTGCATCTAACGGTTGCTACGTGTTTGACCTAAAATGAGTGGCGCTGACGGCGGCTGTGCGGCGGCGGCGCTCTGGCGGCGAGGTTGCCGACGATGCGGGATGCAAGAAAGAAGGAGGGGGAGCTCACCGAGTTCGCAGCACACTGTTGATGCTCCTCGTGGTCTTTGTTGGCCAAGGGGCACATGGGTTCCTAGGGAATTGCTCACCGGAGTTGAGCCGTGCCTCGGGTGTGGTCAGTCGTCGACGGGGACGAGGTTGCAGGCCACGCGCGAGTGATTGGCGAGCACCTGGAGATGCAGAAGACACAGACTAATCAAACAACATGATTTACTGATCAAGGCGCGCACGGAGTCGAGTGCTAGAGCTCACCGGAGTCGCGGGTCGCCGTGGCGTCTGTGGAGACGTTGCCGACACTCTGGGGCGCTCGGGGGCGAGCTGGCGCTACGGGGATGATCGCCAGGAGGTGGGGATCACGTGAGCATGGTCGAGGAGGCAAGGGGTGGCGAGGGGCTGCCGGAATCGGCCGGGGAAGTCGTCGGCGACAGGGTGTTATCGCAAGCAATTTGCGCAGCCTGGGGCTCCGGTGGGGTGTGGTCTGCGGGAGAAGGAAGATGAGACCAGGGTGGTTAAGACAGCAGGGTCCAGGGGGAGGATTAACCGCGCATTTAAACGAATTCAACTGAATTCATTTGGCCAGAAACGGCGAGGCGAGAGAAGGGGAGGAAACGGTCGCGAGGTTAGGGATGACGAACAGGAGGAGTGGGGCATGCTTGTCAGTGAGAGAGGAAAATTTCAGGTGGGATCCAGTTGTCATACATTGCGCGGGTTTGTTTTGCGGTAAGGAAAAACGGTTCGGGGGCGAGGGTGAGGGGGCTAGGTGGGCTGCTGCTGGGTTAGTTGGGCCAGATGGTGGGCTGCTCTATTTTTTTCTGTGTGAAACTTTTTCCTTTTCCATTTTCAATTTACTGATTTGAAATTCAAACAAATGATTCATTCAACCAAATCAACTCAAACAAACACCACACTTCACAATTTTGAACTTGGTTCTATTTATCAGCATAAACCAAATCCCAAAAATAAAATAATATTTTTATTCTTTTTAGGACCATTCATTAATTAAATAAAATGGTTCAGTAGTTATTTAATAAAATAGGGTTTGATTTAATTAATAGAATCTCCATTTGAAATCCAAATATTTTCAAAACCAAATCAGTAGGTTTTATTTGGAAATAAAGAATATTTGGACAACTTGTTTAAAATAAAATAACATCTTTATTTTTGGTCCATTAACAATTAAATAAAATGGGCCTTATTCATTTACTTCAAATAAGATTTGTTTTATTAGAATATTTATTTTAAAATCTAAAATAAAACCCAAAACACTTCTGTAGATTTTCTTTGAAAATATAAAATATTTGTATAACTTATTTAAAATAAATAAATAAGTTTTGGTGTTTACTTAAAATGGGAAAAGCCTTTACTTAAATAAAATTGGATATTAAATCCTTATTAATTTATTTTGAATAACCCTTTACTATTTTTATCAAATAGAAATATTTTATTTCAAAAGCTTGGCCAAGGTTTAATTTGGCTTTATAAAATAATCCTTATTTATAAAACATCTACTTCTTTTGAAAACCAAATCCTTTTATTTAAAAGATCCAAAATTGTATTTCCAAAATATTTTATTTTCCTTAATTTAAAATGTTTATCTTTTTAAATCCCTTTAGGATTTTATTTAATCCAAATAGGTTTGAAGTTCCAATTGAATTCGAAAAGTTTCTCCTGGCCCTGAAAATCAAACAAAGTTTTATTTTATTCATTTATTTTCACATTACAAGATTTGGAAAATCTTGGGATGTGACATAGTGTTTGATAGGTTGGAGCGCGTCCATTTTGGTCTAAGCGAAGGCTTCTGAAAGATCTTGTCTTGGGAAACCAAGTCTTGTGGGGAAAGTGCACCACCTCTGCAGAATGTAAAATCTAAGTACTTAGCCATGTCCCTGGTAAAGGACAATTTGAGCATCAAGACATGGAAGCAATCAAGAATCTCATCATTCAAATTTCTAAGTTAAAATCTTGTGGTTTGAACAAGGGTTGTTTCAAATCTTCAATCTTTGATTGAGAGATGCCTTGGTTAAAGGATCTTCAAATCTTTGATTGAGAAAAATGATTTTGCCAAGCAAAACTTAGTATTTTCAAAATGATAAGGAAAATCTATTTTGAGCAATGCAAGCCTCAACTCCACTTAGCCAAATGCATATAGATGATAGACTCCACCATACTACCATGGTATCACTTGCCAATACAATTCAAATGTATTGACCCTTGTGGCTGTAACTTGTTATGTTGCAGGTTTGATTGTTTTTTGTGAAGATTGATTGATTGGGATTACAAAGTCTACAACCAACATCTGTCTGTGGAACTTTGAAGATGAAGGACCCCATGACTATAGTTATTCCGCTGCAATGTAATGTAATAGCCAATGAGCTATATAAAGATGTAATAAAATTATGTTATTCCTGGTTGTAAAGTTATATTATGACCTTTGTTTCTTGATATTACATATAAACTGTGGATGCTAGCTATTGATCCAGGGACTAGCATTGTAAACACAGGGGACACCACCTTATGTTAATAAAGGTTGGGACACTCCCTCTACACACGGGAACCAGAAAAGAGTGCATGTCAGTAACGAGATCAAACTAGGTATGGATATACCGATGATCGAATCTCGGGCATGTAATATATCGTGAAACAAAGGGATTAAGATACTAGCGTGTAAGGTTCCGAAGATCACAAGAAAGTCATCGTTTAATGTGTGGGAGTCTGTATGGGTCTCCAGATCCCGCTTCTGATTATTGATCTGAGAGGGGTCTCGATCATGTCTGCATTATTCGCGAACCGTAGGGTGACACACTTAAGAGACACCGACATCCAATTGGAGCAAAAGTTTCATGCCGGAAAGAATAACAAGCGCAGGAATTTATTTTACTAGATACCGAAACAGATTTTCGGGTGAAATTGCAGAAAGTGTTTTTGCATGTGAAATGAAATACTAGCAAGGGGTTATATGTGAATGTTTGTCATTAAAGTAATTGAAAAAATTCTGAATAAATAAAAGGAGTTTTATTTAATGAGATTTTGCATTAAATTTGTTGGAAATCTAATGGGAATTTGAGTGGGATTTTGAGTGGAGGGAATTGAAGAGATTTTTTTGAGTGGAGTGTCCACCCACATGAATGAAAGAGGGGAGGGGCATCCCCATGTCCGGTGGCCAACCCCTTGGGTGCCCCCCTCCTCCTATAAAAGGCACCCCCCTCCTCACTTCTCACTCACACCTCCTCGTGAAGGATCTCTCTCCCCCTCTAGAATTTATCCCACATGGTCTCGGACTAGCGAGATACATGTTACCAGTGGCTATTCGGCAAGAAAGAGTTGTTCTTCCGCTGCATCGCTGGAGCGAGGAGGCGGAGGTTGCTCGGTGCCTTGGACGTGTGTGCGAGCACGGATACGCCGCTAAGTTGCGGTGCTAAGGAATTCCTCTCGATCTTGAGATCGGCAAGAGATCGTCTACATCAACCACGAGTTTAACTCGTTAATATTTTTCGGTCTTCAAGGGTATGTTCTCTACGAATATACATCTGCTCGTTAGGTATATCTTGGTACATAGTTGTTCCCATCATAGGAAAAAAATTTGTTTGCTATGTTGCGAACCCTACAAAGTTGTGGTGCTATTCTTCTAGTGGTGTCATGTGAACGTCGACTACATGATACTTCACCATTTATAGGCCTAGGAGAATGCATTGTGTATTTGGCTACTAATCGTGGGATTTCCGGAGTGACAGAAACCTGAACCCCGTTAGGACACCTTTGCACAAGGGAGCGTAGGATCTCAGAGTTTAAGGTTGTGGTTATATTTATATCTTAATTACTTTCATGTAGTTACGGATGTTTGCAGGGGTTTAATCATAAGTATGTATTAGTCCAAGTAAGTTCGGTACATTAGCACAGGTTCACCCACACAACACTTACAACACCAAAGAAGAGTAATCAGCTATATGAAGCGAAAGCACTTGACAGAATTCCCTGTTGGAGATATGCCCTAGAGGCAATAATAAATGTAGTTATTATTATATCTTTGTGTTTATGATAAATGTTTACATTCATGCTATAATAGTATTAACAAGGAAACATTAATACTTGTGTGATTTGTAAACTAAAATAGAGTCCCTAGTAAAGCCTCTTTATAATACTAGCTTGTTGGTTAATAAATGATTGTGGTTTCCCTATCATGAACATTGAGATGTTATTAACAACAAGATCATATCGTTAGGATAATGATATGGTGGACATACTCCTATAGATAAGCGTAGCATAAAGATCAAGTCATTTTAATAGTTCAATTGCTATATGCTTTCTGATACATAGTAACCTAATTCCTTCGACCATGAGATCATGCATATCACCTTTACCGGATGGATGCTTTGATGACATCAAACACCACACCATAACTGGGTGGCTATAGAGGTGGCATTGAGTGTTCGGAAAGTATTGGTTGAGACACATGGATCAAGAGTGGGATTTGTCCATCCATATGACGGATAGATATACTCTGGGCCCTCTCGGTGAAATGTCATCCAATTAGCTTGCAAGCATGTGTGGCTCACAAGGGATCACATATCACGGGAACGAGAAAAGAGTACTTATCGGTAACGAGGTTGAACTAGGTATGCAGAGATACCGACGATCATAACCTCGGATAAGTAAACTATCGTGAGACAAAGGGAAATTGGTATCGTATGTAAGTGGTTCATTCGATCGCAAAGTAATCGTAGAAATATGTGGGAGCCATATGAATTTCCAGATTCCTCTATTGGTTATTGATCGGAGAAGTGTCTCTATCATGTCCGCATAATTCACGAACCGTAGGGAGACACACTTAAGGATTCGACGTTGTTTGAGTAGTTATGGAATGATGAGAAAGAGAACGAATGTTGTTCGGAGTCTCGGATGGGATCCGGGATATCACGAGGAGATCCGGAATGGTCTGGAGAATAAGATTCATATAAGGAAAGTCCTGTTTCGGAGTTGGGGAATGGATCCAGTGTTTTCATCGGGAATGTTCTAGAAGGTTCCGGAATGTCCGGCACTCCGGAGGGGAAGGGTACATGAATGTGTTATATCAAGTTGGTATGATTGCATCATAAGTGTCATCGCTGAACAAAATAGAGGGTTTAATCAAATCCTTGTTTGAAAAGTCAAATGCCAATTTGAAAGTCAAACGGCTATTTTTGGGAAGTGGAGAGGGAGGTGGAAACCGAGTTGGGGAGGAGTCCCTCCTCCACCGCTGGCCCACTTGGGATCCGAGTTAGGGAGGGATTCCCCTCCCCTTGGCCGGCGCCTCCCTCCTATAAGAGGAGGGGCAGGGCTCCCCTCCTGGCACACAAGATTGCCCCCTCTAAACCTAACCCTAGCCGCCGCCGCCCACCATAGCCGCCGCCTAGGGTTTCTCCCCTAGCCGCCGACTTGGGCACCTCCAAGCCCTAGACGCCGGCCCTAGTAACCCCTCATTGGTGTGTCTAAACCCTAGATCACCGAGGGCTCTCTCATAGTCCACCATACTCACTTCGGCTTAAGGCGAACCCCTGCAAGATCTCCCCTCTACTTCCGGTACCACGCCGTTGTGCTGCCGAAATCGCGAGGAGAGTGCTACAACCTCCGCTGCCTGCTAGAACAAGGGAGAGGAAGGTCTTCGTCGAGTACCGAACGTGTGACCATTGCGGGCCGAACGCAGCCTTGCCGGAAGGATCGTCACGTGATCTTGAGATCGGAAGAATCGACTACATCACCCACGAGAATCCGCTCTCGTTAAACACTTTGGAATCTTCGAGGGTGAGTTATTCCATCGACTCGTTGCTACAATCTAGTAGATAGATCTTGGCTTGTTTGTTTGTATGCGATAGAAAATTTTGTTTTCCATGCTACGAAACCCTACAGTGGTATCAGAGCCGTGTCTATATGTAGATCTGTTGCACGAGTAGAACACAATGGTCATTGTGGGCGTTGATGCTTTTATTGTCGATTGCTTCTTGTGTACTTTGCATCTTGCGGGATGTTGGGATGAAGCGGCCTGGGCTAACCTTACATGACATCATTCATGAGACTTGCTCCACGCTTGACATGCAACTTGTATTGCATAAGTGGCTTTGCAGGTGCCTGTTTCTCCTAGCATAGTTAAGATCCAATTTACAACGGGTGATTAACAATACTAGTATCAATGTTGTGGTTCATGTTCGTAAGTTAGAACGACACTTATTGAAAGACCCAAACCACGTAAAACATGCAAAGAAAGTAGAGGCGTCTAACTTTGTTTTGTAGGGGTGTGCAGTGATGTGATATGGCCATAATTGTGATTATATTAGATGTATGCAATGTTCCTTATTGTAAGTTGGCAACCGGCAGGAGCCATATGGTTGTCTTTAATTTATGTTAAGACCCGCGTGTCTATTCAAAGTAGTTGTAATAGTTGAAGCCGGTGGACGACAACCATGGAGAAGCGTCATTGACCTTGATGCAATGCCGGTGATGATGGAGATCATGTTCGTGCTTGAAGATGGAGATCGGAAGCACAAAGAAGAAAGGCCATATCATATCACATATTATGAATTGCATGTGATTTTAATCCTTTATGCATCTTGTATTGCTTAGTAGACGACGGTAGAATTATAAGATGATCCCTCATGCACATGAATTTCAAGTCATAAAGTGTTCACCCTTAGTTAGCACCGTTGCTAAAGCTTGTTGTTTCGAAGCACCACGTGATGATTGGGTGTGTTAGATTCCGCAAGTGTATACAACGTGAGCAAGCCAGATTTGCTCATGCGGAAGCTAAGGTTTGACCTTGATGAGCCTAGCATGTACAGACATGGTCTCGGAACACGGATCACCGAAAGGTAAAGCATGAATCATATAGTAGATATGATGAACATGTCGATTGTTCCCCATTGAAACTATATCAACTCTCGTGATGATCGGTGTTTATATGGTGGATTTGGTTCATGTGATCACTAAAACAATGTGAGGGATATTGTTTTGAGTGGGAGTTCACCTAGATTAATTAGCTATTAATTAGAACTCAATTTGTCATAAACTTAGTCTAAACTATTGCAAATATGTTGTAGATCAATGGCGGCCCCTACCATCAATTTTAATGCGTTCCTAGAGAAAGAAAAGTTGAAAAACAATGGAAGCAACTTCGCGGATTGGTTCCGCAATTTGAGGATTGTCCTCACAGCTGGTAATTTGACCTATGTGCTGGATGCACCGCTGGGTGACCTGCCTGCAGCTGATGCTACCGACGAAGTAAAGAATGTTTACCTTGCTCGGAAGACTCAGTACTCCACAGTTCAGTGTGCTATCTTGTATGGTTTAGAATCGGAGCTTCAGAAAAGGTTTGAGAATTCAGACCCACATGATATTGTCCGTGATCTCAAATTGATTTTTGAGACTCACGCGGCAATTGAGAGCTATGAGGCTTCTGAAAAGTTCTTTAACTGCAAGATGGAAGAGGGCAGCTCCGTCAGTGAGCATGTGCTTAAGATGTCTGGGCACGCAAACAAACTTCAAAGCTTGGGTATAGTGATTCCTAATGCTTTGGGGATTTATCGTGTCCTCCAATCACTACCACCAAGTTACAAGAACTTTGTGATGAACTACAATATGCAAAACATGAACAAGCAGTTGCCAGAACTGTTTGCTATGTTGAAATCTGCAGAAGTGGAGATCAAGAAAGAGCACCAAGTGTTGATGGTCAATAAGACCACCAAATTCAAGAAAGGCAAGTCTAAGCAAAAGGGATGCTTCAAGAAGGGTGGTAATAAAGTTACCGTGCCGACGAAGAAGACCAGGGCTGGACGTAAGCCTGATACTGAGTGCTTTTACTGCAAGGGAGAAGGTCACTGGAAGCGGAATTGCCCAAAGTACTAGGCGGATTTGAAGAACGGCAACATCAAGAAGAAAGGTATATCCGATATACATGTTATTGATGTGTATCTCACTAGTACTCGTAGTAGTGCCTGGGTATTTGATACTAGTTCGGTTGCTCATATTTGTAACTCGAAACAGGTGCTGCAGAATAAACGGAAGCTAACTAAGAACGAGGTGACGATGCGCGTGGGAAACGGATCAAAGGTTGATGTGATCGCGGTCGGAACGCTACCCCTTCATCTACCATTGGGATTAGTTTTATACTTAAATAATTGTTATTTGGTGTCTGCGTTAAGCATGAACATTATATCGGGATCTTGTTTATTGCGAGACGGTTACTTGTTTAGGTCCGAAAATAATGGTTGTTCGATTTATATGAGTAATATGTTTTATGCACATGCACCTTTGATAGATGGTCTATTCTTATTGAATCTCTATAGTGGAAATACACATATTAATAACATTGAGGCTAAACGTTTGAAATCGAGCGATAACTCGACCTATATGTAATCTTGTCGTCTTGGTCACATTGGAGTGAAGCGTATGAAGAAACTCCATTCGATGGACTTCTTGAATCACTTGATTTGAATCACTTGAAAGATCTGAAGCATGTCGATGGGTAAAATGACTAGGACTCCATTTTACGGTATGATGGAGAAGCTACGGACTTATTGGAAATCATACATACCGATGTGTGTGGTCCAACGAGTGTAGCATCGCGCGGTGGTTATCGTTATGTTCTTACCTTCACGGATGACTTGAGTAGATATGGGTATATATATTTCATGAAACATAAGTCCGAAACTTTCGAGAAGTTTAAGGAATTTCAAAGTGAGGTAGAGAATCAACGTAAAAAGAAGATTAAATTTCTATGTTCCGATCGTGGAGGTGAATATCTAAGTTACGAGTTTGGCGAGCATTTGAAGAAATGTGGAATACTTTCACAATTGACACCGCTGGGAACACCACAGCGTAATGGTGTGTCCGAACGTCGTAATCGAACTCTCTTAGATATGGTTCGTTCTATGATGTCACTTACAGATTTACCGCTATCATTTTGGGTTATGCATTAGAAACAACCGCATTCACTTTAAATAGGGCACCATCTAAATTCGTTGAAACGACACCGTATGAATTATGGTTTGGGAAGAAACCTAAATTGTCGTTCCTTAAAGTTTGGGGGTGCGAAGCCTATGTAAAGAAGTTACAGCCGGACAAGCTTGAACCCAAAGCGGAAAAATGCGTCTTCATAGGATACCCGAAGGAAACTATTGGGTATACCTTCTATCATAGATCCGAAGGCAAAATCTTCGTTACCAAGAATGGATCCCTTCTAGAGAAGGAATTTCTCTCGAAAGAAGTGACAGGAAGGAAAGTAGAACTCGACGAGGTTGTCAAACCTTCTCTCGAAATTGCGAGTAGCGCAGCACCGGAAGAAGTTCCTGTGGTGCCTGCACCAATAAGAGAGGAAGCTAATGATGATGATCATGAAACTTCGGTTGTAGTTGCTACAGAGCCTCGCAGGTCAACGAGAACTTGTACCACTCCAGATTGGTATGATCCCGTTATGAGTGTCATGTTGGTGGACAACATCGATGACCATGCGACATATGAGGAAGCGATGATGAGCCCAAATTCCAACAAATGGCAAGAAGCCATGAAATCCGAGATTGGATCCATGTACGAAAACCAAGTATGGACTTTGGTGGACTTACCGGATGGCCGGAAGGCTGTCGAGAACAAATGGATTTTCAAGAAGAAAACAGATGCTGATGGTAATGTTACTGTCTATAAAGCTCGACTTGTCGCAAAGGGGTTTCGACAAATTCAAGGAGTTGACTGCGATGAGACTTTCTCACCAATAGCGAAGCTAAAGTCTGTGAGGATTATGTTAGCAATCGCTGCATATTATGATTATGAGATATGGCAGATGGATGTCAAAACAACATTCCTCAATGGAGACATTGATGAAGAGTTGTATATGATGCAACCCAAAGGTTTTGTCGATCCTAAAGATGCTAACAAGGTATGCAAACTTCAACGGTCCATCTATGGATTGAAGCAAGCATCCCGAAGTTGGAATCAACGTTTTGATAAGGTGATCAAAAGTTTTGGTTTTATACAAACTTATGGAGAAGCTTGTATTTACAAGAAAGTGAGTCGGAGCTCTGTAGCATTCTTAATACTATATGTAGATGACATATTGTTGATTGGGAATGATGTAGACCTTCTTAATAGTGTCAAGGAATATTTGAATAATAGTTTTTCAATGAAGGATCTTGGCGAAGCAGCTTACATATTAGGCATAAAGATTTATAGATATAGATCGAGACGCCTAATATCATTGTCACAAAGTACATATTTGGACAAAGTTCTAAAGAGGTTTGGAATGGAAGATAGCAAGAAAGGGTTCTTGCCCATGTTGCCCAATACGACCTTGAGTAAAACTTAAAGTCCGACAACGGCATAAGATAGAGAAAGGATGAGTAAGACTCCCTATGCCTCAGCCATAGGATCTCTAATGTATGCCATGCTATGTACTAGACCCGACATTGCATATGCTGTTAGTTTAACTAGCAGATATCAAAGTGATCCAGGAGTGGATCATTGGACAGCGGTCAAAAACATCCTTAAGTACTTGAGAAGAACTAAGGATATGGTTCTTTCTTATGGAGGTGATGAACAGCTCGTTGTTAATGGTTACACCGATGCTAGTTGGAACACCGATCCGGATGATTCTAAATCACAATCTAGATACGTATTTATTTTGAATGGTGCAGCAGTTAGCTGGAGGAGTGCAAAGCAAAGCATTGTGGAGAGATCTTCAACTGAATCGGAATACATGGCTTCTTCGGAGGATTCACAAGAAGCGATATGGATGAAAGAGTTCATTACAGAGCTGGGTGTGGTTCCTAGTGCGCTGGACCCAATATCTATCTACCGAACCTTACCGCACTTTCCGTTTGTCCTAGGGCGCGCTCTATCCTCACCTTCGACAACATCTGAACGCGCCCAACGCCGACGACGTCTCCGACGAGCAATCGTCGCCGTTCCCGTACGGCCCCTGCCCAACGACGAGCACCTTGAGCATCAGAGCGTCACCGCGATCACTGTAAGCACCCTCACCTCTTCCCTCGTTTCCTGTTTCGTCAGCGCCGCCACTATCTGACCGTCGCCGCCGCTAGCCACCGCCGGCGCCGCTCGCAAATGGTCGAGCACGTTAGCACCGTAGGATCACGATCCGACGCTCCCGATAGATCACTTAACCGCGAAGGGGTACGTGATCTGGACCATGCGATCTAACTTGATCCAACAGCCAGCATCGCCCGATCCGGCCGAACCGGTACTGACCAATCACGGTGCGCCGCGTGTCCCTGTTCTGGTTAAAAACAGAATTAGAAACCAGATTTAAAAACCATTTTCAAACCATTGTAACTTTCAAACCACACGTCCAAATTTTATAAATTTTATATCAATGAAATCAGGAGAACAAGCCCTAGCCAACCATGGCCTTAGATTGACAAATAGTATCTGTTAACTTGTTTGAAATTACAGAAACATTTGTGTACTTGTTTAGAGTATAAAAATTGTTTAAAATTGATTTTAGGATTAAATCTTTGGCAAAATAGATTTGTGTGACATTACTGACCCTAGGAACCAACCCATAGTGTTAAAAATGATTTTTGTGAAATTTAAGTCGAATTATTTAACTTAGCCATTTTCTAGCCAAATAAACTCATTGATTTTATTATGGAAATGTTTTTGCAAGGAAAAAACTTTGGGAAAATGCTATGAACCAAACTTACTGACCCAAAACACCAAACCTTGCCAAGGGCAACTCACTTGGTGAAAAACATAAAGTTTTACTTTAAAAAGAATAAATTGCACCACATAAAATGTTGAAAGGATTTTAAAATAGATTTTTGAGCAAAACCCTCTAACTAATGACTTTGCCATTTTGGTAAATGACCAATGTGGGCCTTACAAAGTTTATAAACCTAGTAGAGACCAACCTTGCAATAGAACCCTCTTTTTACAAGACTTGGGATCATTGCTTTGTGTATGTGAAATATTGTTTGAATGTTGGTTTGAAATGCTACTTGATACTATGCATGTTTGATTGTAGTGAAATTAGCAAAGTGTGAGACTAGCAAGATCAAGAAGTGACTATCATTCCCTAACAAAAAGGCAAGTTACACTATCATACAAAAGACCTACTATTTTCATTATACTTAGTGAATTTTGTAAACATGCATGAAAATGTTTTATACTTATGCTATGCTAATTCTAATAGGATTCCCTATACACTCCTTAGTAAAAATATCGAAGTTGTACATGCTTAGCCATGCTATGTTTTGAAAGAGATACATGTTGAGATTTTTACAAAGGTTCAAAAAAGGACTTGTGTTTTATATAATAAAACAAGGACTCAATGAACCACCTAGGTGGTGGACATTTTATGTTTTGGAGAAGGTGGCAACAAAAGGGAACCATGTCTATGGCAATCACTTTGTGTTGTGCTCCAAATGAAAACCACCTAGGAAACTTAGAGATTGAACATGTTTCTCCAATTGTGGATTTCGTGTGCAACCACATGCTATTATGGCTCTGGCTTAGTCAACTACATTAGGAAGACCCATACATTGTCTTTAGTTACCGGACATGGGGATCTGGAATGCTTCATGGGGGCTGAAGACAAGCTAGCAATGATGTATGGGAGGACCTTTTGGAAAGACTTCGTCACATTCTCGTCCGCAAGACTCCATCTTGGTGAGCACTAATCCAGTAGGCCACTGGTGGCAACAAGATGGGATTGAGTCATGTGGGTAAAGTGTACTCCTTCTGCAGAAGTTAATAAAATCTAAGTACTTAGCCGTGTCCCCGGTTATGGACAATACTGAGCAACTAAAGTTTGAACTATGGGAGATCTCGACATTCTAATTTCTAATATAAAAACTTGATGCACTTGGGGGTACCAAGGAATTCAAAGAGATTTTGTTAAACTTGATGCACTTGGGGTCACCAAAGTGCACAAGAGCATGATGTACTTGGGGTTACCAAGGGACTCATGATTCTTGATAAAACTTGTGGCACTTGGGGTTACCAAGGTGTTCAAGAGATTTAGACAAGGACTTGAACACTTGAGTTTCTACCAAGGAGTTCAAGGAACTTGGAAAAGAGATTTGACAAAGGACCAAAACCATTTTGAAAAGATAGGATAAATATTGCTTTATGCAAATAAGCCTCAAACTCTACTTAGCCAAATATGCATATAGTGATAGGATCCATTCTTATTATACATAAAAGTGAAACTTGCCAATACAATTCAAATGTATTGACCCTTGTGGCTGTAACTTGTAATGTTGCAGGTTGATTGTTTTAAATGAAGATTGTTTGATTGACTAGGATTACAAAATCTACAACCAACATCTGCCTGTGGCACTATGAAGATGAAGGACCCCATGATTATAATTATTCCGCTGCAATGTAATGTAATAGCCAATGAGCTTTGTATGATGTAATAGAATTATGTTATTCCTGGTTATAAAGTTATAATATGACCTTTGTATCTTGATATTACATCTTAACTGTGGATGCTAGCTATTGATCCAGGGACTAGCATTGAAAAACACAGGAGGACTCTACCTTATTAGGTTGGGACCCTACAAGTGCAAAGCAAAGCGTTGTGGAGAGATCTTCAACTGAATCGGAATACATGGCTTCTTCGGAGGATTCACAAGAAGCGATATGGATGAAAGAGTTCATTACAGAGCTGGGTGTGGTTCCTAGTGCACTGGACCCAATATCTACCTACTGTGATAACATGGGCGCCATAGCCAATGCGCAAGAACCAAGGTCACACAAGAAGATGAAGCACATCAAGATACATTTTCATGCTATTCGAGAACATGTCCAAGATGGGGACATAAAGATTTGCAAAGTACACACAGATCTGAATGTGGCGGATCCGTTGACTAAACCTCTCCCGAGGGCAAAACATGACCAGCACTAAACTGCCATGGGTGTTCGGTATATTACCATGTAATCTAGATTAGATGACTCCAGTGCAAGTGGGAGACTGTTGGAGATATGCCCTAGAGGCAATAATAAATGTAGTTATTATTATATCTTTGTGTTTATGATAAATGTTTACATTCATGCTATAATAGTATTAACAAGGAAACATTAATACTTGTGTGATTTGTAAACTAAAATAGAGTCCCTAGTAAAGCCTCTTTATAATACTAGCTTGTTGGTTAATAAATGATTGTGGTTTCCCTATCATGAACATTGAGATGTTATTAACAACAAGATCATATCGTTAGGAGAATGATATGGTGGACATACTCCTATAGATAAGCGTAGCATAAAGATCAAGTCATTTTAATAGTTCAATTGCTATATGCTTTCTGATACATAGTAACCTAATTCCTTCGACCATGAGATCATGCATATCACCTTTACCGGATGGATGCTTTTATGACATCAAACACCACACCGTGAATCGGGTGGCTATAAAGGTGGCATTGAGTGTTCGGAAAGTATTGGTTGAGACACATGGATCAAGAGGGATTTGTCCATCCATATGACGGATAGATATACTATGGGCCCTCTCGGTGAAATGTCATCCAATTAGCTTGCAAGCATGTGACTAGCTCACAAGGGATCACATATCACGGAACGAGAAAGAGTACTTATCGAACGAGGTTGAACTAGGTATGCAGAGATATCTTGATCATAACCTCGGATAAGTAAACTATCGTGAGACAAAGGGAAATTGGTATCGTATGTAAGTGGTTCATTTGATCGCAAAGTAATCGTAGAAATATGTGGGAGCCATATGAATTTCCAGATTCCTCTATTGGTTATTGATCGGAGAAGTGTCTCGATCATGTCCACATAATTCACGAACCGTAGAGAGACACACTTAAGGATTCGACGTTGTTTGAGTAGTTATGGAATGATGAGAAAGAGATTCGGAGTCTCGGATGGGATCCGGGATATCACGAGGAGATCCGGAATGGTCCGGAGAATAATATTCATATAAGGAAAGTCCTGTTTCGGAGTTGGGGAATGGATCCAGTGTTTTCATCAGGAATGTTCTAGAAGGTTCCGGAATGTCCGGCACTCGGGAGGGGAAGGGTACATGAATGTGTTATATCAAGTTGGTATGATTTCATCATAAGTGTCATCGCTGAAAAAAATAGAGGGTTTAATCAAATCCTTGTTTGAAAAGTCAAACGCCAATTTGAAAGTCAAACGGCTATTTTTGGGAACTGGAGAGGGAGGTGGAAACCGAGTTGGGGAGGAGTCCCTCCTCCACCGCCGGCCCACTTGGGATCCGAGTTGGGAGGATTCTCCTCCCTTAGCGCCTCCCTCCTATAAGAGGAGGGGCAGGGCTTCCCTCCTAGCACACAAGATTGCCCCCTCTAAACCTAACCCTAGCCGCCACCCACCATAGCCGCCGCCTAGGGTTTCTCCCCTAGCTGCCGACTTGGGCACCTCCAAGCCCTAGCCGCCGGCCCTAGTAACCCCTCCTTGGTGTGTCTAAACCCTAGATCACCGAGGGCTCTCTCATAGTCCACCATACTCGCTCCGGCTTAAGGCGAAGCCCTACGAGATCTCCCCTCTACTTCCGGTACCACGTCGTTGTGCTGCCGGAATCGCGAGGAGAGTGATACAACCTTTGCTGCCTGCTGGAACAAGGAAGAGGAAGGTCTTCGTCGAGTACCGAATGTGTGACCGACTGCGGGAGCGCTGCCGGAACGCAGCGCCGGAAGGATCGTCTACGCGATCTTGAGATCGGGAAGAGTACGACTACATCACCCATGAGAATACGCTCTCGTTAAACACTTTGGAATCTTCGAGGGTGAGTTATTCCATCGACTCATTGCTACAATCTAGTAGATAGATCTTGGCTTGTTTGTTTGTATGCGATAGAAATTTTTTGTTTTCCATGCTACGAAACCCTACATTCCCATGTGTCCTCGAGAACGTTTGGTCCTTATAAGTATTTCCACCGGCTTGTCCTTTACTAGGAAAGGATTGGGCCACTTGCTGCATTTGTTCTTTATTACTTGCACTTTGTTTTGTTGCCTTATTAGAAAACCACTAAAAATATGTTTGCTAAGTATTCACAGGGATTTCCTGCTCCATACCACTGTTCAGCACCTTCTGCTCCTCGTTGGGATCGACACTCCTATTTATAGAAAGTACTATGATACACCCCATATACTTGTGGGTCATCAATAAGATCCAGAGAACACTCTAGGTTAAAGAGAGATACAGAAATAAACTTCCTACAAAGAAGAATCAGAAATAATCAACTCATAACTATTATGCTAAAAATATTAGCATCTAACTATTTGGCTTGTATTGCTACTATTGCGATACTCTACAAAAGTAGGTTCTATGGCTAGAGATTATATTTCTATCTAATCAGCAACTTCATCTTCACTTCATTTGATGTAATTGTTGACTTCTTTTACTTCATTGAAGAGCTTGAGCTTTTTATGATGATTCATGGAGCATAACTTGATGTAGACGTCGTCTTAATGGCTTCAGAAGCTAGCAAGGGTTAAGAGAATACATTGAGTACGAGCATACTCATCAAGTTCACTAGAAACGATTGTTTGATGCACTATATCTACAGCCACAGACCATAGGTCGTATGCAATGCAGGTTTTCGTAAACATTTCTTCAAAGGTTACTTTTATTCTGAAAAGCTATGTCTGTTAGCCTTCACTGTTTTACCAGAACTATCATGGAGTTCCTTTCCTGTCACGTTTGTAGCTCCTTCCCGGAACAGGGAGTAACAAGTTACAGTTCTTACACTCTGCAGAGGCGCGTCACTTTACCCATGAGACATCTTAGCTTTGTTGCACATCCGGGCCGCGAACCCGTTCACACTTCCTTGGTATGAGGCCTAGACTAAGATCCAAGCCAATCACTGCCTTCTCCGCGACCCCGCATGTCTCCTTGGTGTACGCCAGCCCACCTATTGAATTACGGCAATTGGCAGTATAAACCATTCAGATGCCGGAACTATCGTGGGACGTTGAGGGTTCCCACCCATATGCTGCATATCTCCTACGAATTACCAATTAATGCATGCTACAGAGATAACAGCCATGACCTGCACATCCGGCTCCATGCGAGAGGGAAAAGATATAACTGACTTCTCCGTCCCATTCCAAATCTCATGGTCAACGCTTAATATACGGTGCAAGAATCACTGGCGACATTGGTTGTTAAGTCCTAGGTAATATGTTCCTTTACCACCGGAAATTTCATAGTAGGTTATTACCTCATGGTAAATAACACTGGATTTGCAAAATACTTTACAGAAAATAATCAAAGGACATGAGCAAGTGTGAACTTGCCTTTTGTGATTGCAAGATTATGCATTCATGGTCTTCGAGAGAATATAAGATCCAATATCTGAAATCGGCATCATTGGTCCGGTAAGGACTCATGTTTAAAGAAGCAATATGCTATTATGCATAAGTAATGTAATGCACTTTGATAAACTCGAACCTCTGGAATAAACGTTGTTCTAGTGTTTGGATATTGGAAATGGTTCCTTTAGAATGTGTTATACTTTTAGATAAGCTTCACACTTGTGATTCTTATTAAGGCGTGTGAGTGTGTGTGAAACAACATGTGACTATAATATCTTGCAACAATAAGATACACAAATGTGGAATGCTACACCAAGATTGCTTATATAAGAATTGTTTTACCCTCAAATTTTACTTTATAAGTAATGGCATTTATATGGAATTTAAGTGTCAACAATCTAAAATAAGTAAGGTATAAAGTAATATGATTATGATTAATTATCATCTACCGACTATGATAAAATTCCTTGAGTTTGGTTGATAAGAGTTGGAGATGATATTATAGAATTTGTTGTTTGAAGTGGCAGAAAGGATAACTTTCGAAGAAAGGGTTTCTTTGCTAATGTTATAACAATCTTGATAGTTAATAGAATATGGTCGAGGTCTCTTGGTGTTTACTTGGTTAGTTTGTTCTTGAGATGCATTGGGTCTTAATTGATACAGACCAAAGTAAACTATAAAATTCATATGAAAGTCTTTATCCTAATGTTTATAGTCTTGTATACTAAAGTTAACTTTAAGGACATAGATGTACTTAAGATGTAATGATTGTGGTATATGTACTTTGTTCACCTCATAATGTTTTCTTGAAGTTTATTAAGATTGGTAGCACTTTTATTTGAGTAGTGGTTTCCTAATAGAATGATTTATCTCCTTATAAAGATGTGTCTAAGGTTTGTAGATAAGTAAACAATATTATGTACTACTTATGAACTATCTTTGGATTTAATCTATTTATAAACTTATGATTGAAACAATGGTAAGGAGCTTAATTAAATTAAAACATATTGCTCTTGAAGACTTTATAATTTCCTAAGAATTCTTTTAGAAAATAATATTCCTTTATAGTTGAATAATAATTCAATAAAAATTGCATTTTAATTGATTGAACTACTTTGACTTTATATTAACAATATTTAAGATTAATATTATTTTTATACCTTAAAGGAATAATTTTAGAAATATTAGCAATTTTTACTTATCCTTTTATGAATTATCAACTAAGGAATTGGATTTGAATTCAAATTATTAGATTATTAAATTTTTTACTTACTTCAAAAGTGGAATGTTATATTTTTAATATGTAAATATTACATTTGTGATCATTTTGGTACATTACATTTATTTTTGTGATTTATAAATAATAAGATATGATTTTTATAAGATTTATTATTTTATAAACACTTAATAAATAAAAGATATTTGATTGAGTGAAATTATAATACATGATATGGTATTAAGTTATTGTTCTTATTTTTCTAAGAATTTTTATATATTATTTATATTTTTATCATTTACCATTCTTAAAATATGAATTATCAAAGTATTATACTTATAAAATCTTTATTTAATAATATTTATTTATATAGTTAACCTAATAATGTTTGGTAATAACGTTAAATTATAGATTTTATTTTTCTAAACATTTTCATATTTTACACATATTTTCTGAATTATAGAACACAAGTTATTGATTTAACAAGATTTAATCATTGTATTCAATTTCTAGAATATTTATATTTGAATTTATATTTTATTATCTATTTGCTAAACAGGAAATACTTTTTATACTTAGATTGGTTCTAGACCAAGTCACAGACATGTGGGCCAGTGGCCACGTTGGCATGGACTATTCAACACGCGGACCCGGTCAACACGTCGACGTGGTGCAAGGCGACATCACCATGACGTCACCTCACCGGTAACGGTCAGATGCTGACACGGCGGCGGTGGTCTAGAGTGAGTTAGCAAGCGTGGTTTGTCTAGTTAGAACGAGTGGGGGGTGGTGAACCTTATAGTGGCAGCACTGCTAGCAAATGGTTACCGGAAACTGACCGGCGACGAGCCCGTGCGGCGGTGCTTGCAGTCGATCATGACAGCGTTGATTTAGCAAGAAAATGAAACAACGGAGACCACTGGGAGGTAGAGGGACTCACCCTGGTCACGATGGAATGCTCGGGAAAGCGAGGGGAGGCGTGACAACGACAAATCGACGATGATGGCCACGGTGGCCGATGAAAGGGAGCGCATGTTTTCACATGATTCACGGCGCGCCAGCTCCCGTGCTTAGTCCTAGGCGAACAAGAACATGACAGCGCATCCAACTGTGGCTTCAACGAGATGAGGGTGGTCGGATTTAATCGGAACGATGAACTCCGGAGAGCTAGGGTTTCAGTGAGGAAGAGAGATAGTTCTAGAGAGTGAGAGAGAGGATAAGATTGTTATGAGAGGATAGAGGAGGACGCGCCGGTCTTATCTACTCCCCTCGGGGTCGGCGGTGAGCATCACGGCGATCGATTCGTGCTGAAGACAGCGGATGGCATCGGCGGGGCGCACACAGCTACCTATGTGTGTGAGGATGACGACGACGCCAGTTTTGCAAAAAAACTGGCAACTCTTTCCTCTAAACCCGTGATCCCTCTTATGGCCCCACTCTTCAGTCACCGTGGGTGGCCAGTTGGGCTCGTTATTGGGCCTTGGTGTACTGCGCGTGAGCAGCAGATAGAAGGTTAGGAAATGGGCCTGGGGCCAGATTTTGGGCTGAGCAGTTTATTTGAATTATTTCTTTTAAAATTCTCTTTACTTTTCTAGCTTTTGTATTTTAACAATTGTTTTGAATATTCCTTTTAGAATTATTTTTTATAAATACTTGCATCAACAAATTAAATATACTTTAGATTCATTTAGTGAACCTTTATTATATAAGGTTTATATTTTCTTTATTTCCTTTATAGAGGTCCTTTCTATTAATATTTTGTAGAGGTTCATGTTATGAATTTATACCTGAATACTCTATAACTTATTAAAGGATGTATTACTATTAATTCATGAGATTTGATTCTTATCAACTTATTACTAAAGAAATTTTTATATAGTGATCATTCTTATTATTTGTCACATATGATTCTTGAGAACTAAAATGGTTAATATTATTCTCATCGACTTAAAT
The DNA here is from genome assembly GCA_030063025.1 of Avena longiglumis. Taxonomy (NCBI): domain Eukaryota; kingdom Viridiplantae; phylum Streptophyta; class Magnoliopsida; order Poales; family Poaceae; genus Avena; species Avena longiglumis. Next base: position 431,884,857 of record CP125975.1, read on the forward strand.
GACATCAATATAAATAGTTTGTTATAACTTACATAGAAATTTAGGGTTTTAGATTATAACTGTTTACTATCTGTTTTAAGAGGCTTAAATTTATTCATGATCTTATAGATAGGAATAACATTTAAGGTTTAAGACATATTGTCTTTTATTCTTATGATTGGAAATTATACCATTATTTAGGGTCAAGTAATAGAGTTGTTATTTAGGATGGCTTAAGAGTAAGAGTTGATAATTATAGTTTCTAGGCACTTATGGTTTTAATGTTGTGAATTGGCAAGATATACTTAAGTGATTTGTTATAGTAAAATGTTCCTATAGGCCATTGTGGAAATAAAATGATTGATCATACATATGAAATAGATATTGAGTTTGATTATAGATTTAGGTTGAATGTTACCAAGAATTCCTAGCTTCCATACTTCATAATTCTGGACTCCTAATTAAGGAATTCCTTTCCTAGATATTCTACTCCTTCACATTCATCATTATGGTTTAACATGATGAGCTTTACTTCGCAAGAATATTCTTATCAATACTTCCTCCTTCTAAATCAATTAGATAGTTGCTTCTAACTCCCTTTATATACTTCCTTTATCCTCCATTACTAATATTACTCCAACGGATGTACCTATCAAAATCTACTTTCCTCTAGTGCTTAATATCCTGTAAGAGGAATATTATTACTTCAATAACTCAATGTTGCTCTAGCATCAACTGAGTCATACTATGTTTCCTTTACTTGCCTCGGTAACTCTTTCCTAACTTCTCATTGTACCATTGTGATTTGTCATGGCTATCCTAGGATAACATATCCACACTAGGTTGTAATCATGTTCTATCACCAATATCACTTATACATGATATAATCATTCACTCTTAGTGTCTTGAGCATGATCCTAATAATCCTTTGATCATTTATGGCTTAGGTTTCCAGTTGGCTAAAAAAGGATTTATCCATACAACATTAAGGTTCTATTATAATTATCTTCTCAGTGTATCTATCTGACTAAGAGATTTTATTATTTTACTATACCTACTTGATTCAATAGGATTACTCATGGTAACTATCTTCAGAATTCATCCTTATAATCTTATTTTTTACTCTATATACCTTTATTTAGGATATCTCTTATATCCATTTAGGAGTGAGTTAACCCCCTTAATTTATCATATTTATTTTATTCTCTTCCAACACTTTCCCATCCTATAGATGATATCTAAATCTAGCATTACCACCTACCTCTTATTACTTCTTTCTTTATAGACCTTAAGTGAATTCGATGATAAAGACAAGAGTTGATATATCAAGAATTGATAGGCTAAGAATTGGTGAATCAATAGTTGATTACTCAACATTAATGAACAACAGATATCAGAATATGGTTCAATAGGAATGATAAGGATTGTTATGGAAAGAAAGATATGTGGTGAATGATCTTGACTTGATTTCCTTCCTACTCAATACAACTAAAGGGTTAAGGTTGTATTACCATGATACTCATGGTGGAAATAGATAAGAATAAGATAATTCAAAGTTTAGTTGTTAATTTCTTGTTACTGGAGTTGTATCCTTAACTTAGTATTCATAAGTTGTTGTAAAGAATACTATGACATGACCTCTTAAAGACCAGATATTAATCATTAAACAATGTGTTGTGGTTTAATTTTATTACATTTGATCTACCCTTAGATCAAATCATGTTTATCCAAGATAAAGTTTTAGTAAAGTACATAATGAAACTTATCGCAGTCAACTTGATCATCTACTTCAATTCCATCAAGTTGAGAGAAGCTTCAATCATTTTGACAAGTTTTATTCAAAAGCGCGAAAATTATTCAGATTTTCTATGCATGAATGCAATGCACACATCTGTGTTCAGCTTATTTCTAAGCTCTAATGATGGGAAGTTCGTAAACTCTCACTTTTAGGAGTAAGGAATTGACTTGTGTTGGTTACGGAATTTCTCAACTCCATGGTAACCTCAAATGGAAATAATTGTAATATTCCATATCCATATCTTTTCCTTGAATTTTCATCATACTTGGAAATCTCCAACTTGTTGTCTCCAATACTCCAAAGTTCCTTTTACTATCCCCTTTTAGGGATATGTCCTTATTATAAACTTCCTAATTTGGGGTCTCTTCTTTAGTTCCTTATCCTGATTAGGTATCCTAATCCAACTCCTTTAAATATCATCGATCTTATTTACTATATTATGTAAGGTCTAGGAAGTTTCACTGAACATGGTTTTAAATTCTATTAGACACTAGTTATGGTCAAAAGACAAATTTTTTGGTTTGTCATTGTATGGTCTATACTGGTATTCCTTCCAAATATTGGTTTTGTACACCTTTAATCCAAATCCATATCTCTTATTCCTATAAACATGTCCAATTGTATGTGCTTTATTCCCTCTGAAGGATCACTTAAGAGTTGTTTCTTTTCAAATTAGTATGTTAGGACTATTCTATTTTATTACTTCTAGCTTTTACCTTATCAAGCTTTTAGTCAATTTTTTGTTATCACCTTAAGTACTTCTTCAGCTTCATCTATTAATTACCTTAAGGTTTGAGTACTACTATCTTGAAGTAAACTTCGGTCTTTCACCCAGACATACTTCCAGGAGTACTTTTGTAATGATGAATTTCTTTTTAACCTTATGAGAATAAGTCTTAATGTTGTCAAAGTTTAGTACTTCTTCTCCAACCTTTACTTGGAAAGTCAGATGCAATACTTCCATTTATATTATTTACTCTCCCCCTCAAGGTTTACTAATGGTCTCCGAACGGTGTATATAATAACCTTTAACTTTATCACCAGAATATTTATCTATGTTCAGCTTACACTTTACCTGCCTAAGGTCTCATAAAAGATCTTACGGTGTACCCACACAATTATGGATCTCCGAAGTGAATCTTCCGGCCTTATTTATCTTACTAGCTATGTGGACATTCTTTCTTTGGAAGGCCTGATTTCGTGAAGCGTTTTAGAAAACGGTTAATTAATTATTATACTTCTTTATGTCTTCTCTAACTTAGGCCAAGTTTTATATTCTTTATGCAATAATCAAGATAATCTGGTTAACTAGGTCAGCCAAATACCAGCTGCGAATCATCCTAGGGTATAGAAATTACCCTATGGTTTCTAACATACTACCGGCATTCTCTCTGAGTTGTCAGAGCTTGAATACACTTTGGTTTTAAGACTACTTATTTGCACCTATTCATGATACTTTCATGAACTAGGTACAACTAGTTCATTAACTTTTTAGCAATATCATCTACTTTGGGTGAACTTAAGTTCATAACTTCTTGTTGCTCCATATATCTCCTACATTAATCTTCCTTCTTATTGCTGACTAACAATGATCTGAACTTAATTCATCCTTCAAATTGTGTTGATACTCCTCATACTTGTCTTTACTCTTCATGTAAGTATTCATCTTGGTCTTTGGAACTCGTCACTCCCTTACACAAATTCCCTTTTCTATATAAATCTATAACATCAAGTTATATCTGGATGTTGCAACATGCATTTGCACACCAAATCAAACTTCATGTATAAATCTAGTCAATCCAGAAGATTTAAGAAAATCCAAGAGTCGATAAACAACAAAACATATACCATGTATTATACATATGTTTTGGATAATTTACATATGAACTGAACGTTCCAACCGTTCATCTCTCCTATACATTACATAGCTATCTTACAAGAACTTTTTGTTCCTATGAGTATAACCTCACTTATTTCAGCAAACCTCTCGAAACTTCAATACGCATTACCCAATATGTACATTATTCAAGTACTCATCCCTACGGACTTCATTCCATTCTTACTTTCATCCTTCGCTAGTGCTTCCTGGAATTCCGTCCATGATGACGTGAAGTCCTACGAATGCCTACTGGAGCGTAAGAGCATCCAGGAGGTGCGTATTCTTGATTAGAAGTACCTAGACTGAGGTTAGTCATTGAAAATGACTAGAGTTGGCGTAATTTTCTGCAGGATATTCCTGCATTTCTGGCAATGCTTCCTCAAATTAAGATGGTTCCTTCGCCTTTTCTTGGATCCATTCATACATATTGGTATAATAACTACCGGAATACTCCTCTAAGTCGATTGGATTGGTATTACCTCCATATGGTCCATAAGGCTCTCTAAGGTTATAGTTGGTTTCTTCTCTGAAACCTATATCACAAGGTATAGGAGTTCCTATAGTTCCATCCTTAGATTCTACTCCCCATTCATAATGGTCCTTCTCAGAGTGATTTGGAATGGCTTCTGCCCAAATTTTCTGTTCTGAGGTATACTTCGTCCATGGATCTTCAGGTGACTGGGGTTTATTTTGGTAGTAAGCATAGGTTTCTGACTGTGGATCATCGAATTTGGTTTCTTCATGCACTTCTCCTGAAAAGATGTTTTTAGCATGCCTAACTTCTTTATCTAAATTTTGTCTACGTGTCATTGCTTTGACAGGATCGATAAAATCGTCAATGACTGTATCCAGCTCCTGAACTAAGAATTGGTGACTGTTATGGTGTCAACACCCGGATTTTTAATCCCAGATGCCTGTTATGCCATACATCGCAATCCCAGGATTACCATTTGTGCGAGACATAACAGATTTGGATATCACAGTACATCATCCATTACAAACCATACATAAGGTCTTACACAAATAAGGATCTCATGATCTAGTTCTTAATACAATTCAAGTAGTGGCAATACGTAATAATAAAGGTGGCGTAGGCGAAGCTCCATCTTCGGGGTCACAGGCAATGCTGACGATGGGAGATGATCCTAGTTGCCGTAACCTTCCTGGGGTCCTTCGTCCTGGTACTCCTCTTCATAGTCTGGCCACGGGAATAGCCAGGGAAAAAGCCATGAGTATTCTTTAAGTACTCGCAAACTAATACTATCACATCCCAAAATTTTCCAAATTTTGAAATGTGAAAAAAATAATTAAACAAAATAAAACTTTGTTGAAATTTTAGGGTGAGAAGAAACTTTTTGATTCCATTTGGAAACATCAAAGCCTATTTTGATCAAATAAAATCCAAAAGGGATTTAAAAAGGTAAACAATTAATAAAGAAAGTTTTGATAGTTGGAATTACTATTTTTTGGATCTTTTAATAAAAGATTTGGTTTTCAAAAGAAAAGGTAGAAAATAAATAAGGATTATTTTATAGAGCCAAATTAAATCTTCGCCAAGCTTTTGAAATAAAATATTTTGTTTTGATTAAAAGAGTAAAGGTTTAATTGAATAAAATAATGAGGATTTATTAATATCCAATTTTATTAAAGTAAAGGCATTTCCATTTTAATTAAACACTAAAACTTGTTATTTTATTTTAAATAAGTTTTTCAAGTGTTTTATATTTTAAAATAAAACCTACTGAAATGATTTTGGTATTATTGAGATTTCAAATAGAGTGGTTAAATAAATTGAATCCTATTTGAATCAATGATTATGGTCCATTTATTTAATTATTAATGGATCCTAAAAGGAATAAAAATTATTTTGTTTTGGACTTTGGATTGTGTTGTTAAACAGAATTAAATTCAACACAAAGTTTAGCAAAGGTTTGATTTCTTTTGACTGTTTGAATTGTTTGTTTGAAAATCAAAACAGAAAATCAAATTGAAAAAGAAAAAGCAGTCTGTGTAAAATGAAATGTATAAATAACCCAACAGCCCAGCCCCGCATCCCAACTTCCCCAAATGAAACATTTTATTTCACTCAATCTCGCACCATGAGTCACGCACAGTGGCCCATCTCCCCTCTCTCCTCGCGATAGCATACCCCACGCCAAAGACGTCGTCGTCTCCACTCGACCGTTCCCCCTCGCCGTTTCTGGCAGTAACTCCGACGTTGAATTCGCGTTGATGACGGCCTTAACTCCTCCGGTGACCATGCATACTTACTCGCCCTTGTCCCCTCTCTCTTTACCCCCAAACCACACCACCCCTCTGCCACTAGGATGCCGGAATTTTGAGCTCAAGCTTCCCTGTCTCCGACGACTTCCCCGGCCAATTCCGGCGAACCGCAGCCGCCCCTCGACTTCCTCTGCACGCGAGCCTGCTTCCTACCTCTTGGCGCATCTCCCCGTGCCACTCGTTCGCCCGCGCTTTCCCCAGAGCGTCGGCAAGGACAAGCTCAACTCGCCACCGCCGTCTGCCATTGCTCCGGCGACCTCCCCAGGTAACCTCCGTTCGCCCCAGCGCCTCCTGTTGATGCTCACATATTCCCCAGATCAGTGCGCATCTGACCACGTCATTATTTTACCTCGGAGCGACCTCCAGCCTCACCTCCGACAGCAAACAGAGCCGCCCGTCGTCAGTAGCTACTCCGACGAGCAACCGTCGCCGCTCCTGAGCGCCCCTCGCCAAGCCAGCGCCAGCTCGAGCTTCACCTCGACCACGCGAACACGGTGAGCTGTTTTCCTTCTTCCTTTGCTTCCTGGAATCGCCGCGACGCCACCGCCTGAGCGTGCACCGCCGCTCGCCGCCGCACAGCGCTGCCAGTCCTTGGTCGAAGCAGCTGAGCCCGTTGGATCCTGATCTTGCGGCTAAGATTAGATTTAGGCGAAGGGGTATGAGTCCATCTGTGCCACACGATCTCACTTAGATCCAACGATCCAGAGAGGCCGATCCGCACGAAACGGTACCGGCCAGTAGAAATGCGCCATGTGGACAAGGTTTAGATTAAAACAGAAATTTGAATCTGATTGATATGCAAACTTGTAAAATTCATAACTTTAGTTCTACACGTCCAAAATTTGCAAATTTTATATCAATGGATTCAACAGAACAAGCAGTTTGCAACCATGCACTTTTTTTAATGTTTTGCTTCTGTAAAATTGGTTGAATTTGCAGAAACATGTGTATGCTTATTTTGAATATAAAAATTGTTCTAGATATAATTCTAATGTGAAATCTTTGCAAAATTGTTTCTTGTGAACCTACTGACCCTAGGAACCAACTTATGGAGTTAAAAATGTATTTTGTGAAGATAAAGAATAAATAATTGAATTAGCTCATTTCTAGTCAAATAAAAATATGGATTATGATTTAGAAATGATTTTTGAGTGAAACCTTTGGTAAATGATTTGATTCAAACCTTCTGACCCTAAACACAAAGTTTTGTGAATTAACAACTTATTTGATGAACAATATAAAATTATTGCCTTGATAAAAGCATTTTCAACCACATAAAATAATGATTTGATTTAAAAATAGTTTATAGATAAAACCTTTTGCAAATGGTTTTACCACTTCAGTAAATGACCACTTTTGAACCTTACAATGTTTAGAGCCTAGTAGAAACCACTTTTACAAATAAAACTATCTTTTGCATTCTTGCATGCATGACCTTGTTTTTGTTATTTTATGTGTGACAAATTGATTGAATGCTAGTTGAATTTGTGTTTGCCTGATTGCATTGTAGTGAAGTTAGAAGAGTGTGATAGTTGCAAGATCAAGAAGTGAACCAACATTCTCTACTAAAAAGGCAAGTGCCACTATCATCCAAGTCCTACTATTTTCATTACACTTAGTGGATTTTTGTAACATGCATGATAAAGATTTACTATATTTTATGCTATGCTAAATCCTAATAGGATACCCTTGAAGGGAATATGCCCGAGAGGCAATAATAAAGTGGTTATTATCGTATTCCTTATTTATGATAAATGTTTATTTTGCATGCTATAATTGTATTAATACGGAAACGTTAATACATGTGTGTTTAATAAACAAATAGAAAGTTCCTAGTTATGCCTCTCTTATAAACTAGCTCGTTGATTAACAAGATGATCAAGGTTTCCTGATCATGGACATTGGATGTTGTTAATAACGGGGTCACAACATTAGTGTAATGGTGTGATGAACATTCATCCGAAGTATAGCATTACGATCAAAGTCATTGAGTTTATATTGCTATAACAACTTACGAAGTGATCCTAATCATTAGACCAGGAGATCATGTTAATCACTAACACCGGAAGAGTTTCTTGATAACATCAAACGTCACACCGTAACAGGTGATTATAAAGATGGATTGAACTACTACTGTGTTATGTTGAGGCCCATGGATCGAGAGTGGAATTTGTTCATCCCGATGACGGATAGAAATGCTCTGGGCCCTCTCGGTGATATCACATTGATTAGCTTGCAAGCAAGTGATTTGATCACTAGAATGTTATATCACGAACGAGAAAAGAGTGCATGTCGAACGAGATCAAACTAGGTATGGAGATACCGATGATCGAATCTCGGACATGTAATATATCGCAAACAAAAGGATTAAGATACTAGCGTAAAAGGTTCCGCGATCACAAGAAAGTCATCGTTGAATGTGTGGGAGTCGATGGGTCTCCAGATCCGCTTCGATTATTGATCCGAGAGGGGTCTCGATCATGTCCGCATTATTCGCGAACCGTAGGGTGACACTTAAGGGACACGACATCCAATTGGAGCAAAAGTTTCATGCCGAAAAGAAAAGGAAAGCGCAGGAATTTATTTCACTAGACACCTAAACTGCTTGGTTGAAATTGCTAAACTGGTTCGCATGTGAAATAGAATACTAGCAAGGGTTTTATGTGAATGTTTGTTAATTAAAGTAATTAACAAAATTCTGAATAAATAAATAAAAGAGTTTTATTTAATGAGAGCTTGCATTAAATTTGGTGGAAATTTAATGCATGTGAGTGATTTTTGAGTGGAGGCTTTTTAATGGGAGTGGAGGCTTTTCATTTTGAGTGGGAGCTCCACCCACATGAATGTGGAAGAGGTGGGGCAGCCCCATGGCTGGGCGCCATGCCCCTTGGGTGCCCCCTCTCCCTATAAAGGCCCCCTCTCCTCCTCGACACCACACCTCCTCGTGAAGGATCTCTCCCTCTAGAATTTATCCCCATGGTCTCGGACTAGCGAGATACATGTTCCGGTGGCTTTTCGGCAAGAAAGAGTTGTGCTTCCGCTGCATCGCTGGAGCGAGGAGGCGGAGGTTGCTCGGTGCCTCGAACGTGTGCGAGCACGGATGCATTGTTTTATGGCGCTAGGACTTCCTCTCGATCTTGAGATCGGCAAGAGATCGTCTACATCAACCACGAGTTTGGACTCGTTAAGCTTTGTCGGTCTTCAAGGGTATGTTCTCTACGGATGTACATCCGCCGTTGTTTTTATCTAGTAGATAGATCTTGGTACATAGTTGTTCCCATCGAGAAAATTTTTGTTTTCTATCTGCGAACCCTACAAGGGTATCGAGCCGGATCTATGCGTAGATACTTTGCACGGTAGTACACATATGAGTATGTGGGCGATGATGATCATTTTATTGCTTCTTAGTTGTACTTTGGATATTGGTGGCATAGTGGGATGAAGGCCCGGACAAACTTTACATGTCCTCACATGAGACCTGTTCCACGCTTGACATGCAACTAGTTTTGCATAAGTGGCTAGCGGGTGTCTGCTCTCCTACTATAGTCAATATCTAATTTGCAACGAGTTGTCAACAATTTGGTTATCCTCGTTGTGGTTCATGTTCAGAGGTAAGAACGGTTCTATCTTGAAAGCCCTAAGCCACGTAAAATTTGCAATGGATAAATTAGAGGCGTCTAGTTTAGATTGTTGCTGGGCTAGTGTTATGATATGGTGATGTTGTAAGTAGAAGTATGAGATGATACTCTTACAACATACATAACGTGTAAACTCCATAGACCTTGGATTTACACATAAAGGTATGATAGTGATCATACCACGGTGCACATGATAGAGATCATATGCGAGAACCATATCATTCCACTAATAAACATGTGATGTTTGATAGCATCTTATATTGCTTGTTTGGCGTTTTATTAGCATAATAAGATGATCCCTCATTTAGATATCAAGATAAAAATGTGTTCTTCCTTAAGTATGCACCGACAATGTTTCGTCGCTTCAAGACATCACGTGATGATCGGGTGTACTTGAATCCACGAGCATATCTCGGGTGTAAGACAGTTACACACGCGAATACTAAGGTTCTTACTTGGCGAGCCTAGCATGTACAGACATGGCCTCGGAACACGGACCGAAAGGTTAAGCATGAGTCATATGTTTTGATATGATGACCATATGGATGCTCGCCTTTGAAGCTACACCGACTCACGTGATGATCGGACTTGGTGTAGTGGATTTGGTTCATGTAATCACCAAAAAGACACGAGGGATGTCATTTTTGAGTGGGAGTTCATTTCTAATTTGGATTAATAGAACTCAATTTATCATAAATTAAATCAAAGTGAATTTTCATAATTTGTTGTAATCATTGGCATTCGTTCACCACCTTATGCATAGTTGTAATTGAGATAATAGAACTATAGAATTCTGGATATATACTTTACGAACTGGTATCGTATTGTGTTGAGTGTCAATCTAAAGTTTAAAGTCCTATTGCAAACTTTCAACAAAATTCTATTTACTCCGTGAAATTTAATAATTGGTATTAAATCGAGAGTAAAAATTCCAGTGATAGTATCTTAAGTATCATGTTTGCCTCTATGATTCTTGATTTAAACATCAAGTTTATCTAGGAGTCGAAAGAATTATTTTAAACCATCATGTGTGGCGAGATATAACGATATCGAAACAATGTTTTGGTTGAAATATGATAGAGTATAATATATGTTCTCATATTGGATGAGAATTTGCGAAGGTTGGAGATGCTAGACATCCTAATCATCCAAAAGGGTTTTGGAAAGTAATGTTATACTCACGATTCGCCTTTATAAGCTAAAGTAGCTTGATCATGAAAGTCGTCATGATAAGGGTGAATAGAATATGTATGTAAAATGTTTACTACACTAAAAGATTACTAAAGAATGGATTTTGAAAGAATACCGATCATTTGATGATGGTGATCTACTTCAAAGTGCAAGTCCAAAGGTATTATTATTTGAATATACACGCTTTGGACTAGGTGTCATGTATATGGAGCCACTTTTGATGTTGATAAATTCTTTTAAAAGGAAAAGGAAATGCTGAAAGAGAATCTATAAAATATATTTGGCAGAAAAGAAAAGATTGGAAATATCCAATTTAGGTATTTGTATGATATACATGTTATGGTTGTATTCTTTGCTTGTTAAACAATGTGGTTCTTGGGTATTGGATACCGAATTGGTTGGTATGAAATTTCATACGAGCAGCGCAATTCATGAACCACAATGACCTAAGTAACTAGCAAGAGAATATGTGATGATGTTCATCGAAAACAAACAAACCGTTGTTTGTATTTCGCTTGACATCAAAGCTTGACTTCAAGATTTGTTTTAATAATTGTTATTTGAATCAGGTATTATAAGAACAAAGGTTGTTCAAATAATTACCGTATTCCATATAAGATGGATGATTTACAAATCTAGTTGAAGAAATCACATCCATAAAACCTAATGCTAAAATGTTGCAAGACAAATGATTGAAAGATCACTTATGAAGTGACATCGCTGTTTAAATTATATTGGAAAGAAAACATGAAGAATCTCCATATTCATGGATTTTTGGAGTCTTTGATTTGATCAAGTGACGCTTGTGAGACTTTCCACGTGATAATTAAAACTTCGTTCAAATGCCAAAGAAGTACGAACGACTAAATTATTGGAATTTATACATATCGATGTATGTAGTCCATTATGTATAGTCGTAAGCGATGGGTTTCAACTTCATATGCTTTCTCCAGAAATTTGAGTGAATGTTCACTTAATGAGAAAGAAGTATGAAATATTTGAAAATGTTTCAAAGATTTTCAAGATGAAGTGAAAAATCATTGTAACAAGAAAAATAAATGGTTTATGATTTTATCATAAGGGATTTATTTGAGTTACAAGTGTAACAAGAAAAATAAATGAATTATGATTTTATCATAAAAGGGATTTATTTGAGTTACAAGTTTAGCAAAACACCTAGATTTACATCTCCCGAAACACCATAGGAATATGGAGTGTTTGAGATTTGTAATGAAACCTTGTTTGACATGGTTGGATCAAAGGTGTTATTTATAAAACTGCCATTATGTTTTAAAAGATTAAAGCTTTAGAGACTACCGCTTTTACAATGAAAAGAGCTCCATCTTGATCCGTTGAAATGACACCATATGAGTTATGGTTTGGGGTAAAACCCAAGTTGTCCTTTCTTAAATTTTGGTATGCTAAACATAAGTAAGATGTTTACAACCAAAGTCGGATGAGCATGTCTTTGTAGGTTATTTTGAATAACAATTGGTTATTCCTCCTTAACACCGAGGACAAAAGGGTTTGTCGCTTGAAATGTGAAGTTTCTTGAAGAAGGAATTTTTCATAAAAGTTAAGTGGGAGGACAATAGAACTTTGATAAGGTTAACGAACCTTAGCTAAATGTGCTGAGTTGCGCAGCGCCGGAAATCGTTCTGGAGGCTGCCATAATGCTTATAGCTTATGTGCCTCAAAGGTTGTGGTCACGGAGATCTAAGTTCTTATTGAACCAAGTCGGTCGAATAAACAATCAAATACTAAGATTTGAGAGTAAATCATTATTGTTTGACAATGATGAACCGACTATATGCAAAGAAGCAATGATGGGCCCTGACTCCGTCAAATGGCTTGAAGCCATAAAATCCGTGATAGTTCCATACACGAGAAATCAAGTTTTGAACTTGGAAGACCCTCCGGATAGGTGTAAAAACCTATCGGTCGTATTTGGATCTATAAAGAAACAGACATGGATGTTTAACATCTATGAAATAGTCGACATGTCGTAAAGTATTTTATGACAATGTTCAAAGAGTTGACTATGACAAGATTTGATCTTTCATAGCGATATTTAGTCTGAACGGATTAAAGTAGCAACCACTACATATAATTTGGTATATGGTAGATGAATAAACAAAACAAAGTTCTTCTAATAGAATGGTTACATAGGACGTGTACATGACACGGTCCAAAGGGTTTTGTTAAATTCAAAGGATGCTAAAAGGGCATGCAAACTTCAATGGTTGAAGTAAGCATCATGAGTTGGAATCTTCACCATGATGAAAAGGAGTTTTCATCGAGACGATGAAGATGCTTGTATTTGCAAGAAATTAAGTGGAGGCCGAGACATATTTCTAATACATTATGTGAAGGACATCTTGTTGATTAGAAATGATGTATCTTTTATTGACAAAGGTTAAGAATTTCATTTCGATGAAAGACTTAGGAAAAACCCGAATATTTAGCGTGAACGTCTATAGTGGATAGACTGTAACGCCAATATGGTTGTGCCAAACGTACATATATGAGATATTGAAGGAGTTCAATATAGAATCAATAAGAAACGGTTCTTGTTGCATGGAAAGGAATTGAATCAAGATTCAAGTGTATCGACACTTGATAAGTGAAACAAGATTCAAGTGCTTTGACACTTGATGAGTGCAATCACGAGAATGTTTTGATCAATCATACCATGATATGTACACATCCAGATATGTCCTATGCTCTAAGTGTTATGAGCATATACCAGAATGAATCATAAAATGATCATTGGACGATAGTGAGGATATTCTTATGATCTTTTGGAAGAACTAAGAATATATTTGTGTAGAGGTGACGAACAATTACAAATAGTTCATTGTAAAGCGTTACATTGATACTAGTTTTGTCACAAGATACAAATTAAGTTTATCTCAATTTAAACTATGGGTGGCACAATGTAATGGAAAGGAGATTCCATGATGGATTTGGAAGAGTTCCAAAGTTAAGACATTGTGACGAATACTACAACAAAAGGCTAAGTATATGACTGCTATAGTAGCAGCAAAGGAGGGAATGTGTGTCAAGTAGTTTGTTATCAAACTAAGGTGTGGTTCGCAACGGGCTAACACTAAAGATATATTGTATGACAATAGTATCGATGTGTTTTAACCCCAAGGAACTAAAGGTCTCACCGAAAGACCAAATTTATACAATGCCATCTCATTGGAGAATGAGTGATGCGTGAAGACGCAAAGACATGCAAATACACACGGACCTGAAAGCGTCAGATCCGTAGATTATGTCAACCACTTGCAATTGCGTATTTGGAACACCAGAAAGCCATAGGTGTTCAATACACAAAGTTTTCAAACTAGATTATTGTCTCTAGTGCAAGTGGGAGATGAAGGAATATGCCCGAGAGGCAATAATAAAGTGGTTATTATCGTATTCCTTATTTATGATAAATGTTTATTTTGCATGCTATAATTGTATTAATACGGAAACATTAATACATGTGTGTTTAATAAACAAATAGAAAGTTCCTAGTTATGCCTCTCTTATAAACTAGCTCGTTGATTAACAAGATGATCAAGGTTTCCTGATCATGGACATTGGATGTTGTTAATAACGGGGTCACAACATTAGTGTAATGGTGTGATGAACATTCATCCGAAGTATAGCATTACGATCAAAGTCATTGAGTTTATATTGGTATAACAACTTACGAAGTGATCCTAATCCTTAGACCATGAGATCATGTCAATCACTAACACCTAAGAGTTTCTTGATAACATCAAACGTCACACCGTAATGTGGGTGATTATAAAGATGGATTCAGAACTACTAAAGTGTTATGTTGAGGCCCATGGATCGAGAGTGGAATTTGTTCATCCCGATGACGGATAGATATGCTCTGGGCCCTCTCGGTGATATCACATTGATTAGCTTGCAAGCAAGTGATTTGATCACTAGAATGTTATATCACGGGAACGAGAAAAGAGTGCATGTCGGTAACGAGATCAAACTAGGTATGGAGATACCGATGATCGAATCTCGGACATGTAATATATCGCGAAACAAAAGGATTAAGATACTAGCGTAAAAGGTTAACGATCACAAGAAAGTCATCGTTGAATGTGGGAGTCGTATGGGTCTCGATCCCGCTTCGATTATTGATCCGAGAGGGTCTCGATCATGTCCGCATTATTCGCGAACCGTAGGGTGACACACTTAAGGACACCGACATCCAATTGGAGCAAAAGTTTCATGCCGAAAAGAAAAGGAAAGCGAGGAATTTATTTCACTAGACACGAATCAAGCTTCGGTTGAAATTGCTCAAACTGGTTCTGCATGTGAAATAGAATACTAGCAAGGGTTTTATGTGAATGTTTGTTAATTAAAGTAATTAACAAAATTCTGAATAAATAAATAAAAGAGTTTTATTTAAATGAGAGCTTGCATTAAATTTGGTGGAAATTTAATGCATGTGAGTGGATTTTGAGTGGAGGCTTTTAATGGGAGTGGAGGCTTTTCATTTTGAGTGGGAGCTCCACCCACATGAATGTGGAATAGGTGGGGCAGCCCCCATGGCTGGGCGCCATGCCCCTTGGGTGCCCCCTCTCCCTATAAAAGGCCCCCTCCTCCTCCTCACACCACACCTCCTCGTGAAGGATCTCTCTCCTCTAGAATTTATCCCCATGGTCTCGGACTAGCGAGATACATATTCCCGTGGCTTTTCGGCAAGAAAGAGTTGTGCTTCCTGCATCGCTGGAGCGAGGAGGCGGAGGTTGCTCGGTGCCTCGAACGTGTGTGCGAACGGATGCGGCTTGCTTTTGGCGCTAGGACTTCCTCTCGATCTTGAGATCGGCAAGAGATCGTCTACATCAACCACGAGTTTGGACTCGTTAAGCTTTGTCGGTCTTCAAGGGTATGTTCTCTACGGATGTACATCCGCCCGTTGTTTTTATCTAGTAGATAGATCTTGGTACATAGTTGTTCCCATCGTAGGAAAATTTTTGTTTTCTATGCTGCGAACCCTACAACCCTTATATCTCCCTTAGTGTAAACATTGTAGTTGTAGTATGCTTAGCCTAGATATATATTTGGGATGGGATACATGTTATGAATTATATGAAGAGTTGAAAAGATATATGTTTTATATAATAAAACAAGTACTCAATGAACCACCTGGGTGGACAAGGATACTCAAGTTTTGGACAAGGTGGCAACAAAAGGAACCATGTTTATATGGCCATCTCTTTTTGTATGTGCACTATAAGAAAACCACCCAGGGACTTACAGATTGAACATGTTTATCGTACAGTGGCTTCCGTGTACAACCACATGCTAAATGGGCTATGGCTTAGTCAACTACATAGTGGAAGACCCATGCATTGGCATCTTCAGGTTAACTAGAATTGTGTAAGGGAACTTGGAACCCTACATTGGTGCCTGGATGACAAGCTAGCATTGTGTATTGGGAGGACTTCTATGGAAAGACTTTGTCACATTCTCAATCTGCCAGTACTCCATCTTGGTGAGTACTTATCCAGTGACCACCGTGGCATCAAGATGAGATTGTGTCATGTGGGTAAAGTGTACAACTTCGGCAGAAGATCAAATTCTAAGTACTTAGTCGTGTCCCCGGTTATGGACAATACTGAGCAACTAAGGCCTGAAGCTATGGAAGATCTCGACATTCCAATTTCTCAAAGTAAAACTTGATGGTGACAACAAGGGATTTTGAAGCACTTGGAGTTTTCAAAGAAGTTCAGAAAGATTTGACAAAGATCAAAAACTATTTTGAAAAGATAGGATAAAAATATATTGCTTTCTGCAAATGAGCCTAAACCCTACTTAGCCAAATATGCATGTAATGATAGGATCCACTTAATTCTACATAGTAGTGAAACTTGCCAATACAGTTCAAATGTATTGACCCTTGTGGCTGCAACTTATTATGTTGTAGGTTTGTTTGATTTTAGTGAAGTTTATTGATTAGGATTACAAGTCTACAACCAACATGACTGCCTGTGGCACTTTGAAGATGAAGGACCCCATGCTTATAGATATTCTGCTGCAATGTAATGTGATGGCCAAATGAGCTATGTAAGATGTAATGAATTATTTTATTCCTGGTTATAAAGTTGTATTATGACCTTTGTTTCTTGATATTACATCTTAACTGTGGATGCTAGCTATTGATCCAGGGACTAGCATTGTAAACACAGGGATCTCTACCTTATTAAAGGTTGGGAACCTGACAGATGGTATCAGAGCACTGTGTTGCCTGTAGGATTATAACCCTAGGATTGGACAAAACCCCTTAGAAAAATAGGAGTTGTATTTGTTCCAAAACTTATTTACAAACAATCTTGTAAACTCTTTCCTCAACCTTTTGGTTTTGATTCTACACCTCTTCCTTTTCAACTTGATGGACAAAGCCTACCCCATGGCCAAAGACTTCACCATGTGCAAAATATTTCATCAACTCTAATGACTTCAACATCTTCAAGTGATTTCAACTTTAGTTTCACCAAGGATTTTACTAAGGACTACAAGTGAAAAACCAAGAGACACTAGATTGCCTACCAAAAGACATTGATATCAAGTTAGAGTATGGATCATATTGACCTATGAGGTATGATTATACTAAGTTATTATTTTCAAGAAAACTTGTTGTTTCCTTCAACTCATGAGTTAAGCTCATAAGTTGTTAAGAGGATAGTTGCTTGTTGCTTGTTTGATTGTTTGATTGTTTGATTGAACATTGGTTGTTTTTGAGTTGTGTGTTAAAACTTCTTAAAAAAAACTATCCACCAATACTTATCCCTATCAAACCAACAGATGCCTCCTCGTCGTGCCAACCCCAACCAAAACAACAACATTCCCCTGAGATACAGCAGATGTTGGCAGTTCAGACACAGTTGATGTAGGAGATGACCACATTCATACAGAATCAGAACAACAACAACAACAACAACAAAGAATACAGAATAAAGAATAAAGAATAAAGAATGAATAACAAAGAATAAAGAATAAAGAATAACAGCAACAACAACAACAACAATCAGAATAATCCTCCAGCACTTGATATGCTCACCAAGTTTCTAAAACTTAGGCCTGCAAGGTTCTCTGGAACAACTGATCCAATGGAAGCCAATGATTGGTTACGTTCAGTGAACAAAGACTTAGTGACTGTTGGCTGCACCGATGAAGAAAAAGTTAGGTTTGCAGCATTTCTGCTTGAAGGACCAGAAGCAACATGGTGGGACAACTTTCAGATCACCACTCCCCTTGAAGATGTGACTTGGGCTATATTTGAGGATGGATTCAGAACAACTCACATCTCACCTGGAGTTATGTACTTGAAGACAAAGGAGTTTCACAATCTGAAACAGCGTCACCTCAGTGTGGCTGAGTATATTGAAGAATTCAACAATCTGGCATGATATGCACCGGATGAAGTTGACACAGATGCTAAAAGAAAGGAGAAATTTCTTGAAGGACTTAATGATGATTTGAACCTGCAGCTAGATGTTGCCTATGTCCCAACTTATCAATCACTCTGTGACAAAGCCACCATTTTGGAAAACAAGATGAATCAAGTTGAGAACAGAAAGAGGAACCTGCAGCATAAACTCAAGAATCACTCAGGATCATCAAAAAAGAAACATTCATTCAAAAAGAGTAATGAAGATTCTGAACCACATCAGTATCACCACAACAACAATGGAAGTGAGAATAATGGAAATGATACTGGCAATGGAGATGACCTTGGTCAGAACCAACACGACACTTTCAAGAAGAAATACATTAGCCAGTTGCAGTGCTATAATTGTAAGGAACTTGGACACTATGCATCAGACTGTCCTGAGAAGAGGAAGAAAAAGGATGCTAGAAGAGCCAATGGAAATGACTCCAATGTGACCCAGAAAGGACATGTGAACCACATTGACATGGATGGAAACTTTGAAGAGATAGAAGAAGTGGATGTCAGAAACTAGTCAACTCCGAAGAGTCAAATAAGATTCCTTGTCTGGATGTTAAGTGTTGAACCCATAGTCAAGTGAACCATCAATGTAACCCTATGAGACTTTATTTTTAAGGGTGGTAGTACCCTAGTTGCCTTGAAGCCAACTTGTAACCTCTAGCCTTCCCAAATCTCGGGACGAGATTTATTTTAAGGGTGGTAGCCTGTCACATCCCAAAATTTTCCAAATTTTGAAATGTGAAAAAAAAATAAACAAAATAAAACTTTGTTGAAATTTTAGGGTGAGGAGAAACTTTTTGATTCCATTTGGAAACATCAAAGCCTATTTTGATCAAATAAAATCCAAAAGGGATTTAAAAAGGTAAACAATTAATAAAGAAAGTTTTGATAGTTGAAATTACTATTTTTTGGATCTTTTAATAAAAGATTTGGTTTTCAAAAGAAAAGGTAGAAAATAAATAAGGATTACTTTATAGAGGCAAATTAAATCTGGGCCAAGCTTTTGAAATAAAATATTTTGTTTTGATTAAAAGAGTAATGGTTTAATTGAATAAAATAATGAGGATTTATTAATATCCGATTTTATTAAAGTAAAGGCATTTCCATTTTAATTAAACACTAAAACTTGTTATTTTATTTTAAATAAGTTTTTCAAGTGTTTTATATTTTCAAATAAAACCTACTGAAATGATTTTGGTATTATTTAGATTTCAAATAGAGTGGTTAAATAAATTGAATCCTATTTGAATCAATGATTATGGTCCATTTATTTAATTATTAATGTATCCTAAAAAGAATAAAAATTATTTTGTTTTGGACCTTGGATTGTGTTGTTAAACAGAATTAAATTCAACACAAAGTTTGGCAAAGGTTTGAATTCATTTGAGTGTTTGAATTGTTTGTTTGAAAATCAAAACAGAAAATCAAATAGAAAAAGAAAAAGAAGTCTGTGTAAAAAAAATAAAACAGACCATTCAACCCAACAGCCCAATGACATTACTTCCCCCAACTTCCCCCCCAGTAAACGCTTTTCTTTCACTAAATCTCGACCATGAGTCACTGCAGTGGACCATCCCCTCTCTCTCCTCGGCCGACAAGACATTTCACGCCAAAGACGTCGTCGTCTCCACTCGACCGTTCCCCCTCGCCGTTTCTGGCAGTAACTCCAACGTTGAATTCGCGTTGATGACGGCCTTAACTCCTCCGGTGACCATGCATACTTACTCGCCCCTGTCCCCTCTCTCTTTCCCCCCAAACCACGCCACCCCTCTGCCACTAGGCTGCCGGAATTTTGAGCTCAAGCTTCCCTGTCTCCGACGACTTCCCCGGCCAATTCCGGCGAACCGCAGCCGCCCCTCTACTTCCTCTGCATGCGAGCCTGCTCCCTACCTCCTGGCACATCTCCCCGTGTCACTTGTTCGCCCGCGCTTTCCCCAGAGCGTCGGCAAGGACAAGCTCAACTCGCCACCGCCGTCTGCCATTGATCTGGTGACCTCCCCAGGTAACCTCCGTTCGCCCCAGCGCCTCCTGTTGATGCTCCCATATTCCCCATATCAGTACGCAACTGACCACGTCTTTATTTTACCTCGGCACGACCTCCAGCCTCACCTCCGACAGCAAACAGAGCCGCCCGTCGTCAGTAGCTACTCCGGCGAGCAATCGTCGCCGTTCCTGAGCGCCCCTCGCCAAGCCAGCGCTAGCTCGAGGTTTACCTCGACCACACGAACACGGTGAGTTCTTTCCCTTCTTCCTTTGCTTCCTGGAATTGCCGCGATGCCACCGCCGCTCGCCGCCGCGCAGCGCCGCCAGTCCTTGGTCGAAGCAGCTGAGCCCGTTGGATCCTGATCCTGCGGCTAAGATTAGATTTAGGCGAGAGGGTATGAATCCATCTGTGCCACACGATCTCACTTAGATCCAACGATCCAGAGAGGCCGATCCACACGAAACGGTACCGGCCCGTAGAAATTGTAGGGTTCGCAGCATAGAAAACAAAAATTTTCCTACGATGTGAACTATATACCAAGATCTATATATACTAGATACAAACAATGGGCGGATGTATATCCGTAGAGAACATACCCTTGAAGACCGACAAAGCTTAACGAGTTCAACTCGTGGTTGATGTAGACGATCTCTTGCCGATCTCAAGATCGAGAGGAAGTCCTAGCGCAAGAAAACAGCAAGCATCCGTGCTCGCACACGTTCGAGGCACCGAGCAACCTCCGCCTCCTCGCTCCAGCGATGCAGCGGAAGCACAACTCTTTCTTGCCGAATAGCCACCGGGAACATGTATCTCTCTTGTCCGAGACCATGGGGGATAAATTCTAGAGGGGGAGAGAGATCCTTCACGAGGAGGTGTGTGAGACAAGTGAGGAGGAGGGGCTCCTTTTATAGGAGGAGGGGGAACCCCAAGGGGTGGCGGCGCATGGGGCTGCCCCTTGCCCTCCCTCTTCATGTGGGTGGACACTCCACTCACAAAACTCCTCTAAATTCCCTCCACTCAAAAGTCCACTCAAAATTCCCATTAAATTTCCACCAAATTTAATGCAAACTCTCATTAAATAAAACTCTTTAATTATATTCAGAATTTTGTCAATTACTTTAATGACAAACATTCACAATAACCCCTTGCTAGAATTCTATTTCACATGCATAACCACTTTATGCAATTTCACCCAAAACCTGCTTTTGGTATCTAGTGAAATAAATTCGCGCTTGTTCATTCTTCGGCATGAAACATTTGCTCCAATTGGATGTCGGTGTCTCTTAAGTGTGTCACCCTACGGTTCGTGAATAATGCGGACATGATCGAGACCCTCTCGGATCAATAATCGAAGCGGATCCGGAGACCCATCTTGACTCCCACATTCAACGATGACTTTCTTGTGATCGTCGGAACCTTTACGCTAGTATCTTAATCCCTTTGTTTCACAATATATTACATGTCCGAGATTCGATCATCGGTATCTCCATACCTAGTTTGATCTCTACCGACATGCACTCTTTTCTCGTTCTGTGATATAACGGTCTAGTGATCAAATCACTTGCTTGCAAGCTAATCAATGTGATATCACCGAGAGGGCCTAGAGTATATCTATCCGTCATCGGGATGAACAAATTCCACTCGATCCATGAGCCTCAACATAACACTTTATTAGTTCTGAATCCATCTTTATAATCACCGTTACGGTGTGACGTTTGATGTCATCAAGAAACTCTTCGGTGTTAGTGATTGACATGATCTCATGGTCTAAGGATTAGGATCACCGTAAGTTGTTATAGCAATATAAACTCAATGACTTTGATCGTAATGCTATACTGGATGAATGTTCATCACATCATTACACTAATGTTGTGATCCCGTTATTAACAACATCCAATGTCCATGATCGAAACCTTGATCATCTTGTTAATCAACGAGCTAGTTTATGAGAGAGGCATAACTAGGAACTTTCATTTGTTTATTAAACACACATGTATTAACGTTTCCGTATTAATACAATTATAGCATGCAAAATAAACATCTATCATATACTTGGAATACACATAATAAACAATTTATTATTGCCTCTCGGGGCATATTCCTTGATCTCCCACTTGCACTAGAGACAATAATCTAGTTACATAGTGATATATCTAACACCCATTGAGTTACGGTGTTGATCATGTTTTGCTCTAGGGAGAGTTTTAGTCAACGGATCCGCTACATTGAGATCCGTATGTACTTCTAAATCTTTATATCTCCATCCTTGACATGCTCATGGATGGAGTGAACCGCGCTTAATATGCTTGGAATGCTTGTGAGACCTTGGCTCTTTGGCATTGGCAATGGCACCATTGTTGTCACAATAGATCACCATTGGGTCCAACGCGTTGCCACAACTCCTAGTTCGGATATGAACTCCTTCATCCAAATCGCTTCTGAGCCGCCCAAGCAAAGCAACATATTCGACCTCCGTTGTTGATCCCGCTACCACAGGTTGTTTGGAGCTCCTCCAACTAACCGCTCCGCCATTAATGAGAAATACGTATCCGGATTGAGACTTAGAGTCATCCGGATTGGTGTCAAAGCTAAGCGTCGACATAACACTTAGCGACGAGCTCTTCTTCACCTCAGATACAAGAAACATATCCTTAGTTCTTCGTAAGTACTTAAGGATATTCTTGACCGCTATCCATGTTCGAACCGGATCCGATTGGTACCTACTAGTCAAACTAATAGCGTGTGCCACATCCGGTCTTGTACATAGCATGGCGTACATTATAGAGCCTATGGTTGAAGCATAGGGACTTTGTCCATTATCTCTCTTTCTTCCTAGAAGCCGGACTTTGAGTCTTACTCAATGTCTTGCCTTGCAACATAGGTAAGAACCCCTTCTTACTTCCGTCCATTTTAAACTTCTTTAAAATCTTATCAAGGTATGTACTTTGCGATAGCCCTATTAGGCGCCTAGATCTATCTCTATAGATCTTTATGCCTAATATGTATGACGCTTCACCTAGGTCCTTCATTGAAAATTTGCTGTTTAGATAACTTTTAACACTGTTTAAAAGTTCTATATCAATTCCGATCAATAATATGTCATCCACATATAATATCAGAAATGCCACATTGCTCCCACTCACTTTCTTGTAAATACAAGCTTCTCCATAAGTTTGGACAAATCCAAACTCTTTGATCACCTCATCAAAGCGGAGATTCCAACTTCGCGATGCTTGCTTCAATCCATAGATGGATCGCTGAAGCTTGCACACCTTGTTAGCATCCTTAGGATCGACAAAACCCTTTGGTTGTATCATATACAACTCTTCTTCAATATTACCATTGAGAAACGCGGTTTTGACATCCATCTGCGATATTTCATAATCGAAATATGCAGCAATTGCTAACATAATCCTAATCGACTTTAGCATCGCTACGGAGAGAAAGTCTCATCGTAGTCAACTCCTTGAATTTGTCGAAACCCCTTTGCGACAAGTCGAGCTTTATAGATGGTCACATTACCATCAGCATCAGTTTTCCTTTTGAAAATCCATTTGTTCTCCACGGCCTTTCGGTCGTGAGGTAATTCCACCAAGTTCCAAACTTGATTTTCATACATGGATTCCATCTCGGATTCTTCTTCATACGTCGCAGGGTCATTATTTTCATCAACCATGAAATTTATGACAGGATTTCCGTACAGCTCGGGAGCCTGCGTCTGTTGACCTGCGAGGTTCGGTAGTACTCTCTTCGGAGTTTCATGATCATTATCATTAGTTCCCTCTTCAACAGTGGAGCCAACTCCGAACAACTTCCGCCAAGGCGCTACTCGCCACACTTTGAAGAGAAGGTTCCACAACCTCTTGAGTTCTACCTTCCGACTACTCACACCTTTCATGAGAAACTCTTTCTCTAGAAAGGATCCATTCTTGGCAACAAAAACCTTGCCCTCGGATGCGTGATAGAAGGAATACCCAATAGTTTCTTTAGGGCATCCTATGAAGACGCATTTTTCCGCTTTGGGTTCGAGTTTATCCGGTTGAAGTTTCTTCACATAAACATCGCATCCCCAAACTTTAAGAAATGATGCTTAGGTTTGTTTCAAACCACAATTCATACGGTGTCTTTTCAACGGATTTAGATGGTGCCCGATTTAAAGTGAATGCAGCAGTTTCTAGTGCATAACCCCAAAATGACAACGGCAAGTCCGTCGAGACATCATAGATCGAACCATATCTAATAAAGTACGACACGACGTTCCGACACACCATTTCATTTGTGGTGTTCCGCAGGTGTGAGTTGTGAAACAATTCCACACTCTTTCATGTGAGTGCTAAACTCGTAACTTAGATACTCACCTCCACGGTCGACGTAGAAATTTGATCTTTCTATTACGATGATTTTCCACTTCATTCGAAATTCCTTGAACTTTTCAAAGGTTTCGGACTTGTGTTTCATCAAGTAGATATAACCGTATCTACTCAAATCATCCGTGAAAGTAACAAAATAACGATATCCACCTCGTCGACACACTCATTGGACCACATACATCGAATGTATGATTTCCAATAAATCATCGCCTGTTCCATTGAACCGAAAACGGCGTTCTAGTCATCTTGCCCATAAGGCATGGCTCACATGTATCAAATGATTCATAATCAAGTGATTCCAAAAGTCCATCCGAATGGAGCTTCTTCATGCTTAATGCCAATATGACCTAGACGATTGCCACATATATGCGGATATATCATCATTAAGTTTAATCCTTTTAGCATCAACATTATGAATATGTGTAACATTATCATTGAGATCTAACAGAAATAAACCATTCATCATCGGTGCATGACCATAAAAGATTTCATTCATATAAATGGAACAACCATTGTTCTCGATTTAAATGAATAACCACTTTGCATCAAACATGATCCAGATACAATGTTCATGCTCGGCACCGACCGGATAACATTTATTTAAGTTTATGACTAATCCCGACGGTAAGTGGAGAGGCAGTTCGATGGCGATCACATCAACGCTTGATCCATTGCCGACACGCATCTTGACCTCACCCCTTGCTAGCGGTCGCTTGTTCCGCAGCCTTGATTCGAGTTACAAATATTAGCAACCGAACGGTATCAAATACCCGGTGCTATCATGAGCACTAGTCAAGTACACATCAATAACATGTATATCATATATACCTTTGTTTGCCTTGCCGGCCTTCTTGTCCGCAGATACTTGGGGCGATTGCGCTTCGATGGGATCCCTTACAATAGTAGCACTCGAATCGACTTAGGTCCAACTCGGGTTTCTTTTCAGCGCGCAACAGGCTTGCCGCCTTACTTCCCTTCCGCTTTTCCTTCTTGTCTTTCTTGAAACCAGTGTTCCTATTGATCATCAACACTTGATGTTCCTTTTGATCTCCACTTAGCTTTTAAGCATTGTGTAAGCTCGGGAGAGACTTCTTCATGCCTTGCATATTATAGTTCATCACGAAGCTCTTATAGCTAGGTGGCGAGACTGAGAACACGATGGATGCCTAAGTCAATGGGAATCGTTATTCCCAAGGACACAAGCTTATCAACAGAATCCGACATCTTGAGTACATGCTCACTAACGGAGCTGTGCTCTTCCATCATGCAGCTAAAGAACTTTTCTGAAGCATTATAGCTCTCTACAGCAGCATGTGTGTCGAAAATCATTTTCAACTCACCCATTGTATCAAATGCATTGCCGTTTTCGAAACGCTTTCGAAGTTCCGGCTCTAGCCCATACAATATGCCGCAATGAACTAAGTTGTGGTCCTCCTAACGAGTCAGATAGACATTCTTCTCCTCGTCAGGGGCATCATCAAAAGGTGGGGGGCCTAACGGCACTTCTAGCACATATTGCTTTTGTGCAGCAGAGAGGAGAATCCTCAAATTCATGGCCCATTCAGTAAAGTTGCTACCGTTCGTTGCTAGTTTCTCTTTCTCCATGAACGCATTGAAATTAAAAGCAGGTGGTGCCATCTACAACAGAATTTGTAAAGTTTAGACTAAGTGTATGATAGATCGAGTTCAACTAATCTATATTACGAATGAACTCCCACTCAAAAGCGACATCCCTCGTGTCCTTTTGGTGATTACATGAACCAAATCCACTACACCAAGTCCGATCATCACGTGAGTCGGTATAGCTTCAAAGGCGAGCATCAAATGGGCATCATATCAACTATATGACTCATGCTTAACCTTTGGTCGTGGTTCGAGGCCATGTGCATACATGCTAGGCTCGCCAAGTTAGAACCTTAGTATTTGCGTGTAACTGTTTTACACCAAATATGGTCGTGGATCCAAGAACACCCGATCATCACGTGATTTCTTGGAGGCGGCGAAAACATAATCGGTGCATACTAAAGGAAGAACACATTCTTATCTTGATATTTAAATGAGGATCATCTTATTATGCTTAACAAAGCGCTAATCAAGCAATATAAGATGTAATCAAACATCATATGTTTATTAGTGAAATTATATGGTTCCCGCAGATGATCTCTATCATGTGCATCGTGGTATGATCACTATCATACCTATATGTGTAAATCCAAGGTCTATGGATTTTACGCTATGTGTGTTGTAAGAGTATCATCTCATACTTCTACTTACAACACTACCATATCATAACACTAGCCCAAAGAACAATCTAAACTAGACGCCTCTAATTTATCCATTGCAAGTTTTACGTGGATTAGGGCTTTCGAGATAGAACCGTTCTTACCTACGAACATGAACCACAACGAGGATAATCAAATTGTTGACAACTCGCTAAAAATAGATATTGACTATAGTAGGAGAGCAGACACCGCTAGCCACTTATGCAAACTAGTTGCATGTCAAGCGTGGAACAGGTCTCATGTGCGAGGACATGTAAAGTTTGTCCGGGCCGCTTCATCCCACTATGCCACCAATATCCAAAATCACAACAAAGGAGCAACAACATGATCATCATCGCCCACATACTCATATGTGTACTACCCGTGTAAAGTATCTACGCATAAACCTGGCTCTGATACCACTGTAGGGTTCGCAGCATAGAAAACAAAAATTTTCCTACGATGTGAACTATATACCAAGATCTATATATACTAGATACAAACAACGGGCGGATGTATATCCGTAGAGAACATACCCTTGAAGACCGACAAAGCTTAACGAGTTCAACTCGTGGTTGATGTATACGATCTCTTGCCGATCTCAAGATCGAGAGGAAGTCCTATCGCCGCAAAACAGCAGCGCATCCGTGCTCGCACACACGTTCGAGGCACCGAGCAACCTCCGCCTCCTCGCTCCAGCGATGCAGCGGAAGCACAACTCTTTCTTTCCGAATAGCCACCGGGAACATGTATCTCGCTAGTCCGAGACCATGGGGGATAAATTCTAGAGGGGGAGAGAGATCCTTCACGAGGAGGTGTGTGAGACAAGTGAGGAGGAGGGGCTCCTTTTATAGGAGGAGGGGGGGAACCCCAAGGGGGTGGCCGGCGCATGGGGCTGCCCCCTTGCCCTCCCCTCTTCATGTGGGTGGACACTCCACTCACAAAACTCCTCTAAATTCCCTCCACTCAAAAGTCCACTCAAAATTCCCATTAAATTTCCACCAAATTTAATGCAAACTCTCATTAAATAAAACTCTTTATTTTATTCAGAATTTTGTCAATTACTTTAATGACAAACATTCACAATAACCCCTTGCTAGAATTCTATTTCACATGCATAACCACTTTATGCAATTTCACCCGAAAACCTGCTTTGGTATCTAGTGAAATAAATTCCTGCGCTTGTTCATTCTTTCGCATGAAACATTTGCTCCAATTGGATGTCGGTGTCTCTTAAGTGTGTCACCCTACGGTTCGTGAATAATGCGGACATGATCGAGACCCTCTCGATCAATAATCGAAGCGGATCCGGAGACCCATATCGACTCCCACACATTCCACGATGACTTTCTTGTGATCGCTGGAACCTTTTACGCTAGTATCTTAATCCCTTTGTTTCACGATATATTACATGTCCGAGATTCGATCATCGGTATCTCCATACCTAGTTTGATCTCACCGACATGCACTCTTTTCTCGTTCTGTGATATAACATTCTAGTGATCAAATCACTTGCTTGCAAGCTAATCAATGTGATATCACCGAGAGGGCCCAGAGTATATCTATCCGTCATCGGATGAACAAATTCCACTCTCGATCCATGAGCCTCAACATAACACTTTATTAGTTCTGAATCCATCTTTATAATCACCGTTACGGTGTGACGCTTTGATGTCATCAAGAAACTCTTCCTGTTAGTGATTGACATGATCTCATGGTCTAAGGATTAGGATCACTTCGTAAGTTGTTATAGCAATATAAACTCAATGACTTTGATCGTAATGCTATACTTCGGATGAATGTTCATCACATCATTACACTAATGTTGTGATCCCGTTATTAACAACATCCAATGTCCATGATCAGGAAACCTTGATCATCTTGTTAATCAACGAGCTAGTTTATGAGAGAGGCATAACTAGGAACTTTCTGTTTGTTTATTAAACACACATGTATTAACGTTTCCGTATTAATACAATTATAGCATGCAAAATAAACATCTATCATATACTTGGAATACACATAATAAACAATTTATTATTGCCTCTCAGGGCATATTCCCTTCAGAAATGCGCCACGTGGACAAGGTTTAGATTAAAACAGAAATTTGAATCTGATTGATATGCAAACTTGTAATATTCATAACTTTAGTTCTACACGTCCAAATTTTGCAAATTTTATATCAATGGATTCAGCAGAACAATTACTTTGCAACCATGCACTTTTTTTAATGTTTTGCTTCTGTAAAATTGGTTGAATTTGCAGAAACATGTGTATGCTTATTTTGAATATAAAAATTGTTCTAGATATAATTTTAATGTGAAATCTTTGCAAAATGGTTTGTTGTGAACCTACTGACCCTAGGAACCAATTTATGGAGTTAAAATGTATTTTGTGAAGATAAAGAATAAATAATTGAATTAGCTCATTTCTAGTCAAATAAAAATATGGATTATGATTTAGAAATGATTTTTGAGTGAAAACTTTGGTAAATGATTTGATTCAAACCTTCTGACCCTAAACACCAAGTTTTGTGAATTAACAACTTATTCGATGAACAATATAAAATTATTGCTTTCATAAAAGAATTTTCAACCACATAAAATAATGATTTGATTTAAAAATGGTTTATAGATAAAACCTTTTGCAAATGGTTTTACCACTTTAGTAAATGACCAATTTTGAACCTTACAATGTTTAGAGCCTAGTAGAAACCACTTTTGCAAATAAATCTATCTTTTGCATGCTTTCATGCATGACCTTGTTTTTGTTATTTTATGTGTGACAAATTGATTGAATGCTAGTTGAATTTTTGTTTGCTTGATTGCATTGTAGTGAAGTTAGAAGAGTGTGATAGTTGCAAGATCAAGAAGTGAACCAACATTATCTACTAAAAAGGCAAGTGCCACTATCATCCAAGTCCTACTATTTTCATTACACTTAGTGGATTTTTGTATCATGCATGATAAAGATTTACTATATTTTATGCTATGCTAAATCCTAATAGGATACCCTTATATCTCCCTTAGTGGAAACATTTTAGTTGTAGTATGCTTAGCCTAGATATATATTTGGGATGGGATACATGTTATGAATTATATGAAGAGTTGAAAAGATATATGTTTTATATAATAAAACAAGTACTCAATGAACCACCTGGGTGGACAAGGATACTCAAGTTTTGGACAAGGTGGCAACAAAAGGAACCATGTTTATATGGCCATCTCTTTTTGTATGTGCACTAGAAGAAAACCACCCAGGGACTTAGAGATTGAACATGTTTATCGTACAGTGGCTTCCGTGTACAGCCACATGCTAAATGGGCTATGGCTTAGTCAACTACATAGTGGAAGACCCATGCATTGGCATCTTCAGGTTAACTAGAATTGTGTAAGGGAACTTGGAACCCTACATTGGTGCCTGGATGACAAGCTAGCATTGTGTATTGGGAGGACTTCTATGGAAAGACTTTGTCACATTCTCAATCTGCCAGTACTCCATCTTGGTGAGTACTTATCCAGCGGCCACTGGTGGCATCAAGATGAGATTGTGTCATGTGGGTAAAGTGTACAACTTTGGCAGAAGATCAAATTCTAAGTACTTAGTCGTGTCCCCGGTTATGGACAATACTAAGCAACTAAGGCCTGAAGCTATGGAAGATCTCGACATTCCAATTTCTCAAAGTAAAACTTGATGGTGACAACAAGGGATTTTGAAGCACTTGGAGTTTTCAAAGAAGTTCAGAAAGATTTGACAAAGATCAAAAACTATTTTGAAAAGATAGGATAAAACTATATTGCTTTCTGCAAATGAGCCTAAACCCTACTTAGCCAAATATGCATGTAATGATAGGATCCACTTAATTCTACATAGTAGTGAAACTTGCCAATACAATTCAAATGTATTGACCCTTGTGGCTGCAACTTATTATGTTGCAGGTTTGTTTGATTTTAGTGAAGTTTATTGATTAGGATTACAAGTCTACAACCAACATGACTGCCTGTGGCACTTTGAAGATGAAGGACCCCATGCTTATAGATATTCTGCTGCAATGTAATGTGATGGCCAAATGAGCTATGTAAGATGTAATGAATTATTTTATTCCTGGTTATAAAGTTGTATTATGACCTTTGTTTCTTGATATTACATCTTAACTGTGGATGCTAGCTATTGATCCAGGGACTAGCATTGTAAACACAGGGATCTCTACCTTATTAAAGGTTGGGAACCTTACAAATACAAACAGTTAAAGGGGTTTTTGTATTAGGACACTAAGCTCTAGGGTTGTTTTGCAAAAAGCCAGATTTACCTCTACTAAGTTCAGAAACAAAGAATGCTAGTTGAAGTTTTATAACACCTAAGTGGGAACTTGAATTTCATATCACAACTCTGTTGTGGTCAAGTCAAATTCTCAATTCATTTCACAAGTCATTTTGAAAACATCTGACGGGGGAAACAGATGTAACTCCAACGTCCATAATCATGACGCGGCTATTCGAATAGTTTGACACTCTGCAGAGATTGTACACTTTCACCACAACATTTGATACATCTGTCAGGAACAAATCCTGAATTCACCATACTCAGTATGCATATAATCAATCCTAACCTTTCAATTACACGCCCTAGTATAGGCACCTCTCCAGTGAGTTTGGTCTCCCAACCATGACCAACTGTCATCTTGGGTACTACACAGGTGGACAATCTTCACAAGGTAGCTTCAGCTCAGACCTTGGCCATGAGGGAACCCATACTAAGGTATATAAGTTTCCAATCAAGCCCTACCCATATTTCGGGTATTGTGGTTGTACGGTAAAATTGGAATGGTATCGCATCCACAACCATCAGTTTATAAAGGGCTAAGGCCTGCCTCAACATTTTCATCATCGAATCATCGGTGTTCGGAAACACATGTCAAAACATCTCAAGAGAATGACTCATCATTCTAAGGTTTTCATAACCATTTTCACCAAGTATTCCCATCTAAAGTTGATCAAGTTTTATGCTTAGCACTAGCATCTACAAGTGGGGTAAGTACTAATGAGGGTGGTGCACTAGTGGAGTTTAACTACACAATCTCATGCCTCGGGATGACATCAAGATTATCTAGCTTAGGCCAAATTTAATGCTCTTTATGCAACCTTCAATTATCTTCCTAGAATCTACAAATCACTTAAGTAAGCTCTAAGCAATATCTTTGATAAAAAAATAAGGTATAAAGCTTGCAAGTAAAACTAGGATTGGGTTATCAAGTGGGTATGATCACATATGCTTAAGGCATATAGTTGGCATGGTAACAAGCAGATATTTGCTTGCATAAGTAAGGTATCTTGCAAGTGTTAGCTTGCTCAATCAACTAGTAGTATTAGGCTTGCCTTGAGCAGAGCAGTGGTTGAAGTTCTCCTCGGCTTCTTCTTCGTAGTATCCTCCTTCCTCCTTGTATCCTTGGTCGGTACTAGCGTCTATGAATAAATACGAGGTACACAATCACCAAACAATACTTAACTATTTTCAATCATCACACAAAGATGTTATATAGATGCTCTAGTATCATCCCTAACATTACAAGATTAAAGCATTTGTCTTATTTATTTTATTTTTAGAAAAGTAATTTCTACTCATTGAAAAACTACTTAAGATTTAATATTCTCCAACTCAAACATGGGATCATGTTGACACATGTCATCACCACATATTTCAGTACATGGGAATGTGATTTAAAGTGGTGTCACAATTTAATAAGGTTTAACCTTTTTATTTTAAATAATTAAAGTGACTAGAAATGCCTATGTGGCATGCTTTTATTACTTGAACATTATTTCTGTAAGTAAACCCATATGTTTTTATATATTCTGAAAGGTATGATCAAATGTGATTTTTGAGAGTTGGAATCAACTCAAAAGCTATTATGGTTGAAATTTGAAAAATGTTTGAATGCAGAAAATCTTCTGACTTGTTATTTTTACCAAGAGTGATATACAGATCCAAATGATTTGAATCCAATGGGCTTGGATTAAGCATTTCAATACCTTTCTAACAAAATTGGTTTCATAAAATTTGGTTCACTGAATCAAGCTGGGTTGATTTTTGAAACTAGGTACAGAACTGAGTTTGAAATAAATAGAAAAATCTAAATTCAAATGGTTGGGCTGCGCGGGAAGGGTTAATGGGCCGGCCCAGTGTCACTCTGCAGCGTGGGGCTCAGCTGACCGTGGGGTCTACCGGTCAGTGGATCATAAAACGCAAAGCGGTATGGGGCGATGTGGTGCGTTGGATTAGAAGTAAGATCAACGGCTGAGGGTCGTCGTCGATGATGAACATGTCACCGGCGAGCTCGAACCCTAGCGGCTCGGTGGGGGTGCTTAGGGGGCATACCGGGGCTCTAGTGACAACAGCGAGGCGGGAAAACGACGAAGTCGACGACGGCGAACTCAGGGGTGGTCGCGGCAGCTCCGGGGGTGGTCGAAATCAACGGCTCCCTTATTCTCTAGAGGTGGCCTGCTCCGGCGCAATTCTGGTGAACTGCTGCTCCTTGTGCTCCACTAAGGGGTGGACTGATTAGTGAGGTGAGGGGAGTGAGATGGTGTGCAGAAATAGAGCGGGGGTCGTCTCCTTTTATAGGCTCGACGGCGAGACCGAGAGGGATGGGAAGGCGACGGCGGCAGTGGCGACATTCTGAGCTAGAGGCATGGCCGAGGTTGGCGATCGACGGGCGGTCTCCTGGCGATGCTCTAAGGTTTAAATGCACGTGTAGGGGCGGTGGCAAACGGTCGGGAACGTGCGATGCTCTGCGAGGCAGAGGCGGCGAACTCCGCGGTGAGCGGTGGCTACGGGGTACGGTCGGTGAAATGAGCATGTCTAGTGGTCTCCTGGGACGGTGGGGTGCATGCTGGCGGGTGGCGAGGGCTCGAGGTGGTCGGGTTGCGTGGGAACGGCGCGTGCTCTGTGGTGCGCGTCGGCATGGTCGACAGCGGCGCGGGCGCGGCGTCCTGGCGGTTCTGGTCGTTGTCTTCGAGCTAGGGCTAGTCGAGAGGGGGCGGTGAGGCATGGGCTGCATGCTAGACAAGGTTGGCACGGGTAGTTCTTCTCCTAGCTTGCTGTCCACACTAGGGTGACAACTGTGGTCTCGGCCTGCTCACCCTTGATGACATTGGCAAGCTCACAGTGGTGCTAGTGGTTAGTTAAGGTTGCAAGATGATCTACTAAGGCTAGTTGTAACAAGAGAGGAAACAAGGTTGGCCCAAAACACTGCTCAACATAGTGTTTTTGATTTGGTTGATTTGCATCTGCAACCTGTTTAATGAAATGGCCGCATGAACTTGAGTTTTGAACTTTGAAAAGATTTTTTATGGCTGTGCTAGGCATGTGTTGAGGATTCTGTGGATGCTTGGGTTTTGAAAATTGAGCTTGTTTGAGTGGTTTTTGAAATAGTGGGATCTTCCCATATGAAATAGATTCATTTTTAAACTGTCATTTAAACTAAGCATTTAAATGTTTTTGGATGATCACAAAGTGGGCCTTGATACCTTGTTATGATTACTATCAAGGGGTGCAAAGATCCATACATGTTTCTGTTAAGTTCTGAAAGTTAGGGATAGCCAAAGTAGGCATGGGAGTTAATTTGGCCAAAGTGACCATTCACTTAATTTGCTTATTTTGAGTTGTTTGTCTTTGGGAAAAGTTTGGGGATTGTTTAGATGATTTTTATTTCACCTAAGATTCATTTTACAAGCAAAGAAACATAGAACCATGGCAATTCAAAAGAATCCAAATTTTGAATACACACACATATGAATGCTTTCATATTTTTAGTTGGGAAAGTTTTTGTTAACCGTAAATTTGGTGATTAGAGTTTCATGATCCAAGTTTAATATTTTTGGGATGTTAAAAACCTTCCACCCTTAAACAAATTCTCGTCCCGAGATTTGAAAAAGGACAAAAAAGATTACCTAGGATTTGAAGAGATCGGGAAACTCCATCCTGATGTGATCTTCGCGCTCCCAGGTAGCTTCTTCTGTGTGGTTGCTCCATTGAATCTTGAGAAACTTGATGCTTCGGGTTCGGGTAGTTCTGAAAGCTTCTTCCAAAAAACGGATGGGTACTTCGGGATAGGTCAGGTCATCGTTGATTTCTATGGTCCGGTGATCAATATTCTTGAACACTTCCGTCTTCTCCGGAACTTCGAGGCACTTGCGAAGTAATGAGATATGGAACACATTGTGCACGACTGACATCTCTTCGGGCAGTTCCAATTGATACGACACTTCTCCTCGATAGTTCAGGATCTTGAAGGGGTCGATATATCTGGGGGCTAACTTTCCTTTTAGTTGGAAATGTTGCATTCCCTTCAATGGTGACACTTTCAGATACATAAAATCTCCGATGTTAAAGGCGTGGTCTCGACATCTCTTGTCGGTGTAACTCTTCTGTCTGGATTGGGCTGTCTTGAGGTGCTCACGAATCTTGTGAACCTTCTCTTTTGCTTCTCGTAGGATGTCGGGTCTAAAAATCTGACTCTCTCCTACTTCCGACCAATTCAAAGGGGTGCGACACTTCCTTCCATACATGAATTCAAATGGGGCCATTTGCAACATAGCTTGATAACTGTTGTTGTACGAAAATTCTGTGAACGGCATATAGTCTTCCCATTTAGATCCATACTCTAACACACATGCTCTCAACATGTCTTCGAGTATTTGATTTACTCGCTCTGTTTGTCCGTCGGTCTGAGGGTGATAAGCGATGCTGAAATCTAGTTGGGTGCCTAACCTTCTTGGACCTTCTTCCAGAATCTTGAGGTAAACTGAGTTCCTCGATCCGATACGATGTTCTTGGGGACTCCGTGCAAACTGGCGATTCTAGTGATGTATAACTCCGCTAGCTTCGAACTCTGATATGTGGTCTTGACTAGTAAGAAATGGGCGACTTTGGACAATCTGTCCACTATGACCCAGATTGAGTCATTTCCCCTACTAGATGTAACATCCCTAAATTTATATTTCAAAACTCATTCATATCATCCTTACATCCATCATCATTTAGGGTTTTTCTCAAAATCATTTTAGAAACAGGAGCATTTGTGGCTCATTATTTTATGTATGAAAACCCTAGCCTTTGTGCTACATGCTAATGAGAAAGATGCTATTATTCATTCAGGATGTTTTGAATTCAAACTTAAGTGGTCTCAAAAGCTTGAGCAAGGTTTCAAAACAAAATATGGAATAAAACCAAAGTTTTGCCTATTATTAAATCTCCTAAAAGGCTTGGTTTTATTGGTTTATTTTCAAAATAACCTAAGTAAGCCTGAGTGAACAGATGTGTGTTACACCTATTTAAATGCAAGGAACACTGTACGAAAGGCTGGAGCAAGTTTGAATTCAAACTTAATTGAAAAGGGTTTGAAAACCATTTCTAGAAATTCAATCAGAAAAAGAAAAGGAATAAAGAGGAAAAAAATAAATAACCAGCCAATTTGGCCGACCCAGCCCAACACGGCCCAGCTAGCCAGCAGCCCCCACCCCCGCGAACCGTTTTTTTTCACCCACCCCCGCACCCACCGAGTGACTGACGAGCAGGACCCACTCCCCCTCCTTTCCTCTCGATGACAGCCGCGGCCCACACGACGTCGTCGTCTCCACCCGCAGACAGCTCAATCCCCAAATCACGCCGGCCATTCCCAGTATTGATTCGCGGCGTCAATTCACGATGAATGCCGGAGTAAATCTCGCTCACGACCAGGCTACTTAAACCCCTCCGTCTCTCCCTTCTCCCCAAACCCGAACCAGAGCGCCACGAGGCTGCGTGAATTGCTCCTCGCAACCCCGCCTCCGACAAACTGCAGCCACAATTCCGCCAACTCCGACCACCCTCCGCTTCGCTTCACACGAGCAGACTCCGGCAACCTCACGCATCTCCTAGTACCTCCGGTTCGCCTGCGTGACCCGTAACGCCGCAACGCAAACGATCGAGCCGCCACCGTCTTCGCTTCAACTCCGTCGAGCTCCTCCGTAAGACCAGACCGCCCCAAGCCTTTTTCTTCACGCACGCGTATTCTCCATGAACTCCTGCATCTAACCACATCCTCTCGCTTTTCTCGTGATCGACAGCCGCCTTCGACCTCAATCGAACCATCCGCCGCTGCACCCTACTCCGCGAGCAATCCACCGCAACCCCGAGCGCCTTTGCCGAGCCGACCACATGTTGAGCATCCCCACGCGATCACGGTGAGTACCTTCCTACCCTTCTAGCGCCCTCAGATCCGGCGCCGCCACCGTCGACCGCCGCCGCCACATGATGCTCAGCCGCCAGATAGTGGTTGGCTGATTGAGTCCGTTGGATCTGTATCGTTGGATCTGTATTGAGCCGCCAGATCTAAGTTAGATCCTACGGTCCGCATCTGTCGATCCGACCGAATCGGTACGCGCCAGTAGTTTTGCGACACGTGTCTAGGGTTGGATCTGAAATAGAAATTCAAATCAGATTTAGATCAGATTTTCAAATGGCTATAACTTGAGATTCCCACGTTGGAATTTTGCAAACTTTATACCGTTGGATTCAGTGAAACAAGGCCTTTCTGAATCTACAATGTGTTTAACAAATAGTATCTGATAAAATGACCTTTTATACAGAAACATGTTTAAGGCTATTTTGAGTATAGATTTAGTTTAGTAATTTGTATTAGTGCCAAATAAGTTTGATTGGCAAACTTTGTGTCTTGTTTTGTTTCAGTTCATGCACTTGCTTGGTAGAGTTTTCAAAAATCATCACTTAGCATTTTCTTGCATGCATGCATTCATATCTTTGCTTGTATATGAATTGTATGTAATTGTGTGCTACCAATTTTTTTGTAGATTTTGCTAGTGACTGTGATTGTGAAGAGTGCTACTCTCCCCATTACCAAGGCAAGTGATACTTCATGATATTTCTACCCTTTATTTTGAATAAGCATTAGAATTATTTTTGCTACGTCTTGCATGCTACTTTTGCCAAATGCTATGTTGGGAAATCCTATGTAGAGTAGAATTGTAGAATTGCTAGGGAATTTTTCCTAAGTTAATTTACTATGCCATGCTTAGCCTAGCTAGTAGAAAACAAGGGTTGGTAAAGTATGTACATGCTATGGTGAAATAATTCCAAGTCCTTTGGGACTCATGCTTTTCTTAATAAAACAACTAAGACAATGAACTTCCTGGGTGGAATGGGACTTGAATGGTGGTTTTTGGTTGAGTGGTTACACAAGGCCATGGATTTGGCTTGTGTATATCACTTGTGGTATGCCACCCAGGCACAAAGGGATTTGGAGGCCAAGTGTTGAGAATGCTTACAGTGCAACCACTTGGCAATATGGGCTCTGCCTTGATCATATAGGTTGCTAGAACTTAGTCATTTGGACAGTTGGTGGTAGTGGGATGATAGGTTGGAATGCGTCCATTTGACTAAGGAAAGGCTTCTGAAAGGTCATGTCTTGGGAAACCAAGTCTGGTGGGGAAAGTGCACAACCTCTGCAGATGGAAAAAATCTAAGTACTTAGCCAAGTCCATGGTAATGGACAAATTGAGCGTCAAGACATGGAAGCTACAAGAATCTCATCACTCCAACTTCTAAGTAAAAACTTGTGGGTGAACAAGGGTGAAGGACCCCAATGTCTATTGGTGGTTTCTTGGGAAAGTTTTTGACAAAGAAAATCTTAGCAATTTCAACTAATAGGAAAAACCTATTTTCAAGCAAAGCAAGCCAAGCTACACTTAGCCAAAATGCATATAGAAATATAGTCCACTTAAAATTTACTAAGGTATCACTTGTCAATACTATTCCAAAGTATTGACCCACTGTGGCTGTAACTTGTGATGTTGCAGGTTACTTCGATGATGATTAGGAGTCATGAGTCTACACTCAACATGCTTGCCTGTGGCACATGAAGATGAAGACTTGTGTTTATTTACTTATTCCAAAATTCTTGTATTAGGCCTGTGGCCATGAGTTGTAAAAGACTATGTTTTATCTCTGGAATGGATGTAATAAATGACCTTTGTATCTGTGTACTTCATCTTAAACTGTGGATGCTAGCAATGATCCAGGGACTAGCATTGCAATCACAGGGATCCTTTTCCTTTACAAAGGAGGGTCTAACAGATGGTATCAGAGCACTGTGTTGCCTGTAGGATTATGACCCTAGGATTGGAAACCACTAAAGAAAAAATTTCAACTACTTCTACACTTGTCTATTCTTCTCGTAAACTATTCTGATCATCTCTTTCTCATCTCTATTTGTAGATGAACTCCATCAACGAAGCCGTGAAGAAAGGACCACTCATGACCATGACCTTGGAGTGTGAAACTGAGTTTCCCAAAATTCTCAAGGACCTCATGGTGGCAGTGGAAGCACATGGTGCAGCTGTTTACAAAGGCTTTCCAGTGATGGATGAAGGAGTGGAGTATTGGTGGGTGCAACTTCACTTGTACAAAAACAAGGAAGACAACCACAAAGAAAGAGGATTCTGTATGTACACCAACACTGTGATGCACACCACATTCTTTGAGTCAGCAAGAGAAGCAGCTTGGAGGACTATCAAAGAACTAGGTGCTAGAGTCAAGTGCAGAATGCTCAACCTCCAAAAAGACTTAGAGAAAGAGAAGGAGCTTACTCAAGAGTTGGAAGCCACCAACCAAACCTTAAGGGGTGATATTATAGACTTAGTGATGGAATCAAGTGAACAAGATAGGTGGATTGCCTCTAGGAACATTGTGTTTGCCAATAGATCCAGTGAGATAGGATTGTAAAAGCACTTCGTTAGTTGGACCACCACCTATCACCTTATTTTCCAAAATGATACCTTAAATAAGATTGGACCTTGATTGATGTAATGGATTCATGTATGCATGACTTGTGTGATTTTGTGTTCCAAGGATGTGTATGTGATGTTGTCTTTGTTTATCTTAAATAGTGTTGTTCTAACTTTTCTATCTTATAAATAGATGCCTATTACCATCAGCACTGTTGAGGAGTTCCAGGTTACCCGTTTTGGTCCTCGTATCGTTGAGCTTACTACCTTGCTCGATCTCCCTCTTCCCACCATCATGGTGCACCCACTCACCAAGTTCGAGAGGAAGGACCTCTGGGGCTTCAAGGTGAACCAGCCCGGACGTCAGACAGAGCCTATTACGGAGGCCATCGTCTTCAAGCTTATCCACGATGACAGGGAGAGAGGCATGGAGGTCGTCATGCAGGACCTGATAGGACATCTGTTAGGCCGTCACTCCCTACAGGTTAGGGGCACTCACTTCCACGTCTTCGGAAGACGTGATGTTGATGGAGAGTCCATCGACTTTGAGGACGACTCGAGGGATGCAGCAGAGCCGATACGTCTCTATCTCCAGGACTTAGAGTCGCTCATCAGGCACGTGGACACAGACAGGACCAACGTTATGCTCAGCAATGACGAGCTCCAGGTGCAACTTCACGAGAAGGACAAGCTTTTCGCACAGCAGGACGAGATAGCCAAGGAAATGGAGACGAAGTTCGAGGCCTAGGACCGTTGTAACTACCTCGGTGAATTACTCTCCTAGTTACAAGCCTGGATGAGCGGAAATGGTTGAAATAGTACGGTGGGGCCCAAATGCCACTCACAGGTAGACCTTTCGGCTGTCCCAACCATTTCCAAACATCGGGACAAGTGCAGGCGTGAATCGGTGAAGGGATCAACTACATACACAAATGAGTATGTATGCAAGCCACCATACAATAGTACATCAGAGCCATTCCATCTAAAAAGAAAGGAAATATAGCAACGCCATACGGCAAGATTAAAATGTCCTAGATAGATATAATAGTTTAGGATATCTCCTCATACATCACACATCAGAGTATCAGGCGGAAGCGGCAAACAAGATCCGAGTACGGATAACAAGCAAATCGGCATAAGATGCCCCATAAATAAGCACATCCCGCCCACAGATCTCACGGATCCCCGTTCCCGGAATCTCTACACCGAACAATCGTTGCCCACATCATCCGCCTCCTCCACCCAGTATCCATCTTGGGAGTGTACCTGTTCATCTGAACCAAATAATTTATCGTGTGAGACCCTAGGGGTACTCAGCAAGTCTTTATGCCTCTAAAGGGGACACAACCTGGGGTGACGCAATTGCAGCAAAAGATAAACCCTAACAGTTCTATAGATACTCGCTAACCATCTGCCTAACCAAAGATAGACGGATGTCCGTGAATTAATGACAACAGTTATAACAGTAATACCATCAGATTCATCCTCCTCCTCGCTTACCAACGAGGAAGCGGACGAACAACCCCCCATCCGTTGGCAATTTTATTAACCATTCCATGAGTGTTGCACTATTTACTAGTCAGTTACTTAGTCAAATTAAAAGCGGTGCTTTAGTTATGCTTGTCTATGATCGAGAAACTGTGCTCCAAGTCGTCCATAACCGCGGACACGGCTTTCAGAAAGTTTTACCCTGCAGGGGTGCAAAAATAGCAACACACACTCGATCAACCTCGGAAAAACCAAATCAAAACCCAACGAGGCCTTCACGACAAAGCAATCACAGGATTCAGAAATATTTCAGGGGGCCACCACATTAAGCTACCCACAACGAAGTTAGCTGACTTCGAGACGGACTCAAGGTTTGCGCTGCTGGTCAGACGATCGGGAACCCGAAAATGTGACTAGGCTTGTCGATACCGCGAAAACACTCCGCTTACCTAAACAGTACAGGTTTTCCTCGCACAATCGTAAATTAAGCAGTAAAGCATGGCATAAGTACAGGATAGTAAATAAAACCTCAAACTAGTTTGTGGCCCCAAGAAATAAGAATGAATCAAGCTCTGGCTCAGGGGGGTCCCATAAGCCTCCCGGATGTGGATAGCGCGAATAATCAAGGAACAGGAATCAAGTACTCGGGGTCCTACGGGACACAAGTGAGCAGGAAAAACCAAATAGCAGATATTGCTCACCGGTGCCACTTTCATTAGTTATCACATTACTACTCAAGTTAAGTTGTTTAGGTACCTCGTTATCCAACAAACACTCACATACCCTACACATGCTGTTCTACGACTCGCATGGCTCAAACAACTCATGTAGTAATGGCTCATGGGATGGAGGAACAAGCTTCGGTGGGGTTTAATAGTAAAGGCTATGCAATACTTGGGATTCAAATTAATGCAATCGTGACTCAATGATGCAAGAATAAGATAGAGGCAATAGGTACTAAATGTATGCAAGCATGTGGTAGTGCTTGCCTGGCAGCTCAGTTGAAGCGAGAGAAGGATCTGGGTAGTGCTCCTGGGTCTCTTGATATATCCCCTGCTCAGCGTCTATTCGAAGAAGAACCAAACAAACAAGGGCCAACATAAATACAGTGCACAAGCATATGAATAAAATGCGACAAGCAAACAATCATGCCATGATGAATGATGCACAATTTGCATGGCAATAAAGTAGCATGGCATGGGTGAGGTGTGGAATACAAGAATAAGCATTTTATTGAGTTTTGGCCACATTTTATCCTCATATTAGTTGCTGTTTACATTATATTTATATGATGCATGCTGCAATTCAGAACATGGACTGCATAAACAGAAAGGTCTCGTCGAGCTGATCATTTTAGACATATCATTTGTTAAATTTGGAGTTATAAATCAAAAGTTATTAATTAATTAAGGTGAAGGTCATTTTATTGTAATTTAATTCAACTTGAAATTTTAAGTGCCCAAAATATATTTTGGATGGCATATTTGAAATCCTCACATTTTTCTGATTCAAAAACATATATTATTTGTACTATTTGGAATTATGAATTTAAATTTATTTTAAAGTCAAAATTATTAAATAGGGTCAAAGTCAAAGGTTGATTATTTAAATTAATTCTGAAAATATTTGATTAAAGATTTGAATTCACATTCAAAAATAAAACATTTTTCATATTAAGTTTGAATTCAAATTCCAAACCATTTGAAAGTTATGAATTCATTTAGGTTTAAACAGATTTGAAATTTGAGTTGAATTAGAATTAATTTGAAAAGATTTGAATTTTGAATCAGATTCCAGCAAATACTTTTATTACTCAGATTGAGCTATCCATCAGCGACAAATGGGCCAGAGTCTTGTGACCGGGCAACTTCACGTAAACACTTCGTCACCTGTGGTTTACCTACCCTCACCGTTGGTGGGCGGCAAGGAGGCGGGGCCGAGGCCTTGGCTGCCATCGGCGGGCGACACGTGGTGGATCCAGGGGCTGCGGGGTTGCAAAGCCAAAAGGGGAGGAGCCTTTTTGCAAAACTCCCGCAGGAGCTGGCAGGTGGGCCAGATGGGCTGCGGGTTGAGGCGGGAAAAAGGGCAGGGGTTTCTTTGCAAAACGCCAATGGCCGTCGGAAGCGTGGCCGACAGACGCGTCGCTGCCGGCGACGGATCTGGCCGCTTTCCGGCGATGATGGCGAGCGAACCACGGAGATCCTTGCCAAGCCGCAAAAACCAAAGTTGAAGAGGGCGCTACCGGCTACAAGTTTCGTTCAGGGAGCTTGCGCGGAGGAGGGTTGCAGCAAGGCGGGCGAGGAACAGGCGGGGATGATCCGCTGCACTGTCTGCTGCTGACGAGCGGCCGTGCATGCGCGTGAGGTGCTCGACGGACGGCGGCGGCGCTACGGTGCACGAGGGGGAAAGGGGCATGTCTAGGGGGTCGAGGAGCTCATCGGGAGTTCGACGGTGTGGTTGGAGGAGCCCGGGGTGGTCACGATCGGGCGCGTAGCTGGGGCTCTGGAGCTCCTGGTGCAGGCGGCGTCGGCGACTCGGCGAAGTCCAGGGCTGCCCCGTCCCAGGCGTCGAAGAGGTAGCAGAGGGAGGCCCTGGTGCTCCTGGCTCAGCTCGGCGCGACCCAGATCGTCCAGAGGGAGAGGTGGCCGCGGCTAGGGTTTAGGGCATGGCGGTGGGCTTGCAAGTTTGGGGAGGAAGAAAGGAGGAAGAGGGGAGGAAGAGGAGGTCCCAGGAGCCTCCTGGAAGGATCTGGGGTGGTGGCG
This sequence comes from Avena longiglumis, assembly GCA_030063025.1. Taxonomy (NCBI): domain Eukaryota; kingdom Viridiplantae; phylum Streptophyta; class Magnoliopsida; order Poales; family Poaceae; genus Avena; species Avena longiglumis. The sequence goes on from CP125975.1 coordinate 431,928,746, forward strand.
AGCTGGGTGGTTGGGGGATAAGGGAGGAGAGGGGAGAGGCACATGGGGATGCCACCTTTATGCAAAAAGGGAGAAGGGGGGTGGCTCGGGTTTGGCTAGGGTTTGGAGAGAGGGGGACCAGGGGGATGCACATGGGAGGGGTGGTCAGGTGGGGCCGAGCTAGGTGGGAGAGAGAGGGGCCGAGAGAGAGGGAGGAACTAGGGTTAGATTAGAGGGGGTATGGCTCGGGTTAGGGTTAGATGGGGTAGCTAGGGTAGGGGGAGGTTAAAGAGAGAGGGTTAGATGAGAGAGAGAGAGATGAGGAAGGGTGGTGTGCTCTTTTGAAAAAACCAAACAAGGTCAAGCCAAGCTCAAGCAAGATCTAGTCAAAAGAGAGGAGGGGGAAAAAGGTGGTGAGGGTTTTTTAGGGTTAGAGCATGGCCAAGGCAAGACCAACCAAAGGGGTTTAGGGTTTGCATGCATCAAGCTAGATCAAGCAAAGGGGAAAGAGAGATGATCCACCCAAAAACCAAAGAAAAACAAAGAGATCAAAGGATGATGATGGTTGCATGGCCCATGCAAGCATTTAATGCCATGTGTCATCCTTGTGAAAACAAAGATAATATCTCCTGGCATTTATTTATTTGCATCCTCCAAAGTTGGAGTAAGGGTCAAGCAAAAGAATTTGTAGAATTGAATCCACCCTATCTCTCATGAGCTAGACTAAACACCAAAAGAAAAATAATTACAAGATCATGGATAATGGGATGGTGGAATGGTAAGGTGGTGAAAACAAAGTGGTGGAGTTGAATAAAAGATATGCCCCCAACTCAACTTGGGCATTTAAACAATATATCAAGAACCAAATACAATATCAAGAGACAAATACAATTAATAATGCATATGAGATAAGAACCAAAACAAAAAGGGTTTTTGTATGATGCTCAAATGCAAGGTGGCATGATGACATGAGCATGATATGATGATGATGCAACAATTATCTGTAGGAAGTAGCCATTGTATTACTAACCCAAGTAGCATTACAGTTGTTAGACAAATGGGATGCTAAAACTCTCCCCCACTAAACAGGAATCTCGCCCCGAGATTCTAGGAAGAAGAAGAAGACTCAAAGAGGGTAGGATAGTTGGCACGGAGCTCATCTTCACGCTCCCAAGTGGCTTCATCAACAGAATGGTGCGACCACTGCACCTTGCAGAACTTGATGGACTTGTTGCGAGTCCTTCTTTCTGCGGTCTCAAGGATTTTTGTGGGGTGTTCTTGATAAGACAGGTCTTCTTGGAGATTGATTAGCTCATGATCCACGGTCCTGTAGGGATCCTTGAAGCACTTCTTGAGTTGAGATATGTGGAAAACATCATGGACCTTGAGTTTTTCTGGGAGCTCGAGAGCATAAGCAACTTCTCCTCATCTTCCATGAATTTTGAAAGGACCGATGTATCTAGGAGCCAGCTTTCCTTTGATACCAAAACGGTGTGTGCCTTTCATGGGAGTGACACGAAGGTAAACGAGATCACCAGGGACATACACCATGTCCGTGTGCTTCCTGTCATAATTGCTCTTCTGGCGACTTTGAGCAATCTTCAGATTTTCAAGAATGATGTGCACCTTCTCCTCCGCTTGAGTTACAATGTCAGGGCCAAACCATATTCTTTCTCCTGCACCTGACCAACCAATCGGAGTTCTGCATTTGCGGCCATAGAGAGCCTCAAATGGTGCCATCTTTAGACTTTTCTGGAAGCTGTTGTTGTAAGAGAATTCAGCATAAGGAAGACATTCTTCCCACTTCATGCCAAAAGAGATGACGCAAGCACGAAGCATATCCTCCAGAATCTAATTGATCCTTTCAACTTGTCCTTGCGACTGAGGGTGGTAAGTTGTGCTGAAGTTCAACTTTGTTCCCAAAGCATTTTGGAAACTTTCCCAGAACTTGGAAGTGAAGATGCTCCCACGGTCTGAACTGATCTCAAGCAGAACCCCATACAGAGAGACAATTCTGTTGATATAGAGCTCAGCCAACTGGATTCCAGAAATTGTTTCCTTGATGGGGAAGAAGTGAGCCACTTTAGAGAGCCTGTCAATGACAACAAAGATTGCATTGTTGCCCTTCTGCGACCTTGGAAAACCAGTGATGAAATCCATCTCTACTTTCTCCCATTTCCATTACGGGGGTTTCAATGGCTGTATAAGACCGAAAGGTTTCTGATGGACAGCTTTCACTCTGCGGCAGACATCACACTCCGAGACATACTTGGCACAATATCGTTTCAAACCCGGCCACCAATATTGTGTTTTCAAGTCCATGTACATCTTTCTGCTGCCAGGGTGGATAGAAAGAACAGAATCATGCGCCTCCTTGAGAACTTGCTCTCTCAAACCCGGGTAGTTCGGAACAAACATCCGGTGTTCAAAGAAAAGCGTGCCTTGATCATCGACGTGGAAGGACTCATACTTCGGAAGCTGAAGTTTGGAGATGATCTTTTGGTGTGCGGATCACTGTCGACGAGAGCGAACCTTTTCTTCCAAGAGAGGGGTTGCTAGAAGGTTCAGGAGATACCCTTGTTCCACAATTTCAAGGTTGAGCTGACGGAATTCCTCGCACAAGAGAGGTTGTTGTTCTTCCATCATGAGGTTGTTGACATAAGCTTTGCGGCTGAGAGCATCGGCCATGACATTAGCTTTGCCCGGAGTGTAGTTGATGGTCAAATCAAAATCATTGATTGCTTCAATCCATCTCCTCTGCCGAAGGTTGAGATCAGGCTGAGTGAAGATATACTTCAAACTTTTGTGATCAGAAAAGATTTCACAACGGTTGCCAAGCAAGTAGTGTCTCCATAGCTTCAAAGCAAAGACAACTGCTGCGAGCTCGAGGTCATGTGTAGGATAGTTGATCTCATGCGTCTTCAACTGTCGAGAGGCATAAGCAACCACTTGTTTTTCTTGCATAAGGACCGCACCCAATCCTTGCAAAGAGGCGTCACAGAATATCTGGAAAGGCTTAGATGTGTCCGGAGGAACCAAGACTGGTGTGGAAGTGAGCTTCTCTTTGAGTGTCTCAAAGCTTGCTTGACATGCAGGAGTCCAAAGGTATTTCTTGCCTTTCTTGAGGAGATCGGTAAGAGGCTTCGCTATCTTCGAAAAGTTCTGAACGAAGCGACGGCAATAATTAGCCAAACCAAGGAAGCTCCGCACTTCTTTGACATTAACCGGAGGAAGCCATTCAACAATTGTCTTCACGGTTTCCGGGTTGACTGCAATGCCCTTGGCAGAGATGACATGACCAAGATAGGTTACTTGAGGCAGCCAAAACTCACACTTTGAGAACTTTGCATACAAGCGGTTCTCACGAAGCTTGTTTAGGACACACCGAAGGTGTTCTTCATGTTCTTCCTTTGACTTAGAATAGACTAGGATGTCATCCAGATAGACCACAAGGAACTTATCGAGATACTCCATGAAAACCGAGTTCATAATCCTCGAGAAGGTAGCAGGTGCGTTGGTGAGACCGAAAGACATGACCGTGTACTCATACAGGCCATAGCGGGTGGTGAAAGTTGTTTTAGGAACATCTTCCTTGCGAATTTTGATTTGATGATAACCACTTCTCAAGTCTAGCTTAGAGAATACCACAGCTCCAGCTAGCTGATCGAAGAGATCATTAATCCGCGGAAGGGGATATTTATTCTTGATGGTTTTAGCATTGAGAGCCCGATAGTCAACACAAAGTCTATCAGTCCTGTCACGCTTCTTCACAAAGATTGTTGGGCTACCCCAAGAATAAGTACTGTGTTGAATGAAACCCAACTTCTCTTGTTCATCAAGTTGACGTTTGAGTTCAGCCAACTCAGCAGGACCCATCTTATAAGGCCGCTTGGAGATAGGAGCCGTTCCAGGTTCAAGCTCAATTACAAACTCAACCTCACGATCCGGAGGCATACCCGGCAACTCTTCAGGAAAGACATCTGGGAACTCACAGACCACCGGAACACTCTGAATAGCTTCCATAGCATCATCATTCAGATCCGCCAAAGAGAAAAATGGATAGCAGAGTCGACTTGGAGAAAAGACTATATGGCCTTCGTGAATCTTCAGAGAAACCGAGCATTCAACAATCAATCATAGCTGCATTTGTCAACCAGTCCATGCCCAAGATGACATCAATGTCGAAATTGCCTGTAACAATTAAGGATGCCGAGAACGAAGAGCCACCAATCTCAATTTGATTGCCATGGCTGATTTTAGAAGCTGCCATCTTTGCTCCAGGAGAAAGGACCATTAACCGCTTAAGGAGAGGATCCAACGCTAACTCATTTTCATTTGCAAACTTGTGAGAAACGAAAGAATGCGATGCACCAGAATCAAACAAAACTCATGCAGGGACTGAGTTAACGGAAAGCATACCCATCACAACTCCAGGTGCATGCTCAGCTTGAGCGGCGTTGACACAGTTGGCACGAGCAACAGTAGACCCGGGCTTGGTGTTGATGTTGAGAGCCCGAGGTGGTGGTGCACGAACCAAAGGAGAGCTTGCCGCAGATCTTGGAGGTGGTGGCGGAAGAGCTTTGTTTTTCAACGGACGGTTCCATTTTAGATGTCCAGAGTCTCCACACGTGAAACAAGCACCAGGTGGACGTGGAGAAACGTAGCCAGGGACTCCGCCAGGCGCTCCAGGGTAGTGGTGGTTGTAGCCCCTGGGAGCAGCAGTGAGGAAGTTTGGTGGCCTTGCCGCGAAGCTTGAAGGTCTTGGTGGAGCCGGGAGCGACGGTGGGGTGTTAGGAACCCAAACACGACGCTTAGAAGGAGCTGACATAGCTTAAGAGCTTGGTGCATCACGGTTGTGTTTCTTTGACTCCTCAAACACTTGCCTACTTTCTTCCTCCTGCAGAGCTGTATGCTGAAGTTCCAGAAAAGATGCCGGCCTTGCATGTGTGATTGCATATTTAATCGATGCATTGAGCCCTTGCCGGAACCTCTTTTGCTTCTTCTTGTCATCGGAGATCTCATCACCACCATAACGAGAAAGATTCATGAAGTTCCTGATGTAGGTATTGACATTATCATTTCCCTGCTTGAGGTTGAGAAACGCTTCCTTCATCCTCTCCATGACAATTTCTGACAGATACTGCTCTTTGAACGCTCCAGTGAACTGTTCCCAAGTAGGCTGAAAACCAATGCAGTTTGCCTTCAGGTAATTCTCCCACCAGAGAGCTGCATCTCCCTTCAGAAGGTGAGTAGCACACTTTACCCATTCTTGCTCAGGAACATCAGCAGTCTCCAGTAGCCTTGACATCTCACGCAACCAATCATCAGCATCAAGTGGTCGATCAGAAACATCAAATTGGCGTGGGTTGAACTTTAGGAAGCTTTTGATGTCTCCTCGCTTGGGAGGTGGAGGTAGCGGAGCAAACTCATTCCTCCTGACACTTTCCTCAAAACGCTGCTGGTTCTGCTACATTGCTGCCAAGGCATTGGCGATGTTTGACAACGCGGACCCCAGTTCAGGTGGTATGTCCTCATCAGAACGGCGTGGTGGAGCCATCCTGTGATTGATATAAAACACAAGTCAGTACTATAATGGAGAATAATAATAATCCAAAATAGTACCAAGATGGAATTAACCAAGATTAAAGGATACAATTTACTAAGATGATATTAAAATATCAACAAAGTTCAAAGCACCTAGAAGATATTAAGCATATCGCACACGACTAAAAAGGAGTGTGGTACACAGATATATCAAAGAAAAATTTTCCACAAATTTCAGCATTAAAATACCAATAGATGCGCAAAATCACTTAACGAATCAAGATTAGTGACTCTACCAATTCAATATACAAAAGCGAATGATAAGAGTAGTGGTATGGTCGCGACTCCATCCCGCACTCAAATCATTACTCCGCACATGAATAAGTGGAACACATATCCTAACCCCTTCTTCTTACGTCGAACCTAAAGATTAGTAACTACGGAAACGAACACCCCAAACAGGATAACGTCGGATAACAAAGAGTAAGACAGATCGCGGCGGTATACAACAAATCAGATAGATTGCGTCGGTTTGCAAAAGCCTGTCGGTATGGAATGTACCAACAGTTGATAACCAAAAGGCCGATTGTGATAACAACTTGGATGCAACAGATAGACAAGGAATTACATACACACACACACTCAACCTATGGTACTACGGAAACCCAGAACACGTGAATCCTAGTTTGAACTTTTAAGAGGAGGATTGAAAACGTTACACTTCCTTACCAGAAAAGGGTGGGTGGGTGGGTAAGAAGAAAAGTGGAAGCAATCCTACTCTCACGTTTTGTTTTTCCCTAGTATACATAACTACCAAAAATATTTGCTAGACTGACAACGACCATTTGGCTGAGACCCTGAAGGGCGGGATGGCTCTGATACCAATTGTAACTACCTCGGTGAATTACGCTCCTAGTTACAAGCCTGGATGAGCGGAAATGGTTGAAATAGTACGGTGGGGCCCAAATGCCACTCACAGGTAGACCTTTCGGCCGTCCCAACCATTTCCAAACATCGGGACAAGAACGGGCGGCGTAATCGGCAGGCGAAGGGATCAACTACATACACAAATGAGTATGTATGCAAGCCACCATACAACAGTACATCAGAGCCATTCCATCTAAAAAGAAAGGAAATATAGCAACGCCATACGGCAAGATTCAAATGTCCTAGATAGATATAATAGTTTAGGATATCTCCTCATACATCACACATCAGAGTATCAGGCGGAAGCGGCAAACAAGATCCGAGTACGGATAAGAAGCAAATCGGCATAAGATGCCCCATAAATAAGCACATCCCGCCCACAGATCTCACGGATCCCCGTTCCCGGAATCTCTACACCGAACGATCGTTGCCCACATCATCCGCCTCCTCCACCCAGTATCCATCTTGGGAGTGTACCTGTTCATCTGAACCAAATAATTTATCGTGTGAGACCCTAGGGGTACTCAGCAAGTCTTTATGCCTCTAAAGGGGACACAACCTGGGGTGACGCAATTGCAGCAAAAGATAAACCCTAACAGTTCTATAGATACTCGCTAACCATCCGCCTAACCAAAGATAGACGGATGTCCGTGAATTAATGACAACAGTTATAACAGTAATACCATCAGATTCATCCTCCTCCTCGCTTACCAACGAGGAAGCGGACAAACAACCCCCCATCCGTTGGCAATTTTATTAACCATTCCATGAGTGTTGCACTATTTACTAGTCAGTTACTTAGTCAAATTAAAAGCGGTGCTTTAGTTATGCTTGTCTATGATCGAGAAACTGTGCTCCAAGTCGTCCATAACCGCGGACACGGCTTTCAGAAAGTTTTACCCTGCAGGGGTGCACAAATAGAAACACACACTCGATCAACCTCGGAAAAACCAAATCAAAACCCAACGAGGCCTTCACGACAAAGCAATCACAGGATTCAGAAATATTTCAGGGGGCCACCCCATTAAGCTACCCGCAACGAAGTTAGCTGACTTCGAGACGGACTCAAGGTTTGCGTCAGTGGCTGTAAACGACTGGGAACCCGAAAATGTGACTAGGCTTGTCGATACCGCGAAAACACTCCGCTTACCTAAACAGTGCAGGTGCTCCTCGCACAATCGTAAATTAAGCAGTAAAACATGGCATAAGTACAGGATAGTAAATAAAACCTCAAACTAGTTTGTGGCCCCAAGAAATAAGAATGAATCAAGCTCTGGCTCAGGGGGGTCCCATAAGCCTCCCGGATGTGGATAGCGCGAATAATCAAGGAACAGGAATCAAGTACTCGGGGTCCTACGGGACACAAGTGAGCAGGAAAAACCAAATAGCAGATATTGCTCACCGGTGCCACTTTCATTAGTTATCCCATTACTACTCAAGTTAAGTTGTTTAGGTACCTCGTTATCCAACAGACACTCACATACCCTACACATGTTGTTCTACGACTCGCATGGCTCAAACAACTCCTGTAGTAATGGCTCATGGGATGGAGGAACAAGCTTCGGTGGGGTTTAATAGTAAAGGCTATGCAATACTTGGGATTCAAATTAATGCAATCGTGACTCAATGATGCAAGAATAAGATAGAGGCAATAGGTACTAAATGTATGCAAGCATGTGGTAGTGCTTGCCTGGCAGCTCAGTTGAAGCGAGAGAAGGATCTGGGTAGTGCTCCTGGGTCTCTTGATATATCCCCTGCTCAGCGTCTATTCGAAGAAGAACCAAACAAACAAGGGCCAACATAAATACAGTGCACAAGCATATGAATAAAATGCGACAAGCAAACAATCATGCCATGATGAATGATGCACAATTTTCATGGCAATAAAGTAGCATGGCATGGGTGAGGTGTGGAATACAAGAATAAGCATTTTATTGAGTTTTGGCCACATTTTATCCTCATATTAGTTGCTGTTTACATTATATTTATATGATGCATGCTGCAATTCAGAACATGGAATGCATAAACAGAAAGGTCTCGTCGAGCTGATCATTTTAGACATATCATTTGTTAAATTTGGAGTTATAAATCAAAAGTTATTAATTAATTAAGGTGAAGGGCATTTTATTGTAATTTAATTCAACTTGAAATTTTAAGTGCCCAAAATATATTTTGGATGGCATATTTGAAATCCTCACATTTTTCTGATTCAAAAACATATATTATTTGTACTATTTGGAATTATGAATTTAAATTTATTTTAAAGTCAAAATTATTAAATAGGGTCAAAGTCAAAGGTTGACTATTTAAATTAATTCTGAAAATATTTGATTAAAGATTTGAATTCACATTCAAAAATAAAACATTTTTCATATTAAGTTTGAATCCAAATTCCAAACCATTTGAAAGTTATGAATTCATTTAGGTTTAAACAGATTTGAAATTTGAGTTGAATTAGAATTAATTTGAAAAGATTTGAATTTTGAATCAGATTCCAGCAAATACTTTTATTACTCAGATTGAGCTAGCCACTGTCACTGACAAATGGGCCAGGTCTTGGCAACTTCAGACGCGTAAACACTTCTTGTGGTTTACCTACCCTCACTCGACCGGTGGGCGGCAAGGAGGCGGGGGCAGGCGTCTTGTGACCATCGGCGACACGTGGTGGATCCAGGGGCTGCGGGGTTGCAAAGCCAAAAGGGGAGGAGCCTTTTTGCAAAACTCCAGGAGCCGGGTGGGCCGATGGGCTGCGGGTTGAGGCGGGGAAAAAGGCGGTTTCTTTGCAAACGCTTGTAGCCGGAATCGACGGCCGACCGACAGACGCTGCCGCCGGCGACGGATCTGGCCGCTTTCCGGCGATGATGGCGAGCGAACCACGGCGATCCTTGCCAAGCTGCAAAAACCAAAGTTGAAGAGGGCGCTACCGGCTACAAGTTTCGTTCAGGGAGCTTGCGGAGGGCTGCGGCGTTGAAGCGGGCGAGCAGGCGATGATCCGCTGTTTGTCTGTCTGCATGGCGAGCGGCGCGCGTCTTGAGGTGCTCGACGACGGCGCTACGGTGCACGAGGGGGAAAGGGGGCATGTCTAGGGGGTCGAGGAGCTCACCGGGAGTTCGACGGTGTGGTCGGAGGATCCCGGGGTGGTCACGATCGGGCGCGTAGCTGGGGCTCTGAGATCTGGGTGCAGGCGGTGCAGCGGCGTCGGCGGCTCGGAAGTCAGGGCTGCCCCACGTCTGGCGTCAAGAGGTAGCAGAGAGGAGGCCTGGTGCTCTGCTCGGCTGGCGCGACCCAGATCGTCCAGAGGGAGAGGTGGCCGCGGCTAGGGTTTAGGGCACGGCGGCGGGCTTGCAAGTTTGGGGAGGAAGAAAGGAGGAAGAGGGGAGGAAGAGGAGGTCCCAGGAGCCTCCTGGAAGGTTCTGGGGTGGTGGCGAGCTGGGTGGTTGGGGGATAAGGGAGGAGAGGGGAGAGGCACATGGGGGTGCCACCTTTATGCAAAAAGGGAGAAGGGGGTGGCTCGGGTTTGGCTAGGGTTTGGAGAGAGGGGGACCAGGGGGATGCACATGGGATGGGTGGTCAGGTGGGGCCGAGCTAGGTGGGAGAGAGAGGGGCCGAGAGAGAGGGAGGAACTAGGGTTAGATTAGAGGGGGTATGGCTCGGGTTAGGGTTAGATGGGGTAGCTAGGGTAGGGGGAGGTTAAAGAGAGAGGGTTAGATGAGAGAGAGATGAGGAAGGGTGGTGTGCTCTTTTGACAAAACCAAACAAGGTCAAGCCAAGCTCAAGCAAGATCTAGTCAAAAGAGAGGAGGGGGAAAAAGGTGGTGAGGGTTTTTTAGGGTTAGAGCATGGCCAAGGCAAGACCAACCAAAGGGGTTTAGGGTTTGCATGCATCAAGCTAGATCAAGCAAAGGGGAAAGAGAGATGATCCACCCAAAAACCAAAGAAAAACAAAGAGATCAAAGGATGATGATGGTTGCATGGCACATGCAAGCATTTAATGCCATGTGTCATCCTTGTGAAAACAAAGATAATATCTCCTGGCATTTATTTATTTGCATCCTCCAAAGTTGGAGTAAGGGTCAAGAAAAAGAATTTGTAGAATTGAATCCACCCTATCTCTCATGAGCTAGACTAAACACCAAAAGAAAAATAATTACAAGCTCATGGATAATGGGATGGTGGAATGGTAAGGTGGTGAAAACAAAGTGGTGGAGTTGAATAAAATATATGCCCCCAACTCAACTTGGGCATTTAAACAATATATCAAGAACCAAATACAATATCAAGAGACAAATACAATTAATAATGCATATGAGATAAGAACCAAAACAAAAAGGGTTTTTGTATGATGCTCAAATGCAAGGTGGCATGATGACATGAGCATGATATGATGATGATGCAACAATTATGTGTAGGAAGTAGCCATTATATTACTAACCCAAGTAGCATTACAGTTGTTAGACAAATGGGATGCTACAACCGTAAGTTCAAGAGTCAGGAGAAACGCGTCCAGGATAGGAACAAGAAGATCCGGGACATGACTGAAGAACTGAAGTCCAAGGATTTTGAGCTAGAGCAGCAGCAGATGGTGATCGAGAGGCTTCGCTCCCAGAAGAGGGCTCTCAAGGCCAAGATCGATTCCTTGACCACTACTATTGAGGAGAACAAGACCGCGATGGAGAACGCAGGTCTTACCTTTGTCGAGGAGGAGATTGATGCTGATGAGTAGACTTGACTACTCGTTTATCTTTTATTATCGTATTCTCTATTTGTGAACTTGTTATTGGACCATCCGACATGTGGATGGCTTGCCACTTGTGTGTTTTATTTCGAGAACTTTGTTATTCTGTTTTTGAGCTTTTATCCTTGAGTTGCATGCTATGTGTTTGTTTGTGATGTATTGTGCATAAAACATCTAAGGGTATCTCATTCTTATCTCTATTTGAACAAACCACAGATGCCTCCCCGTCGCGCAAACCCCAACCCAACAACATCACTCCAGAAATGCAACAGATGATGAATGCTCAAACACAGCTTATGCAGATGATGACAACATTCATCCAAAACCAGAATAACAACAACCCCAATAACAACAACAATAACAACAACAACAACAACCCTTCCGGTTTTGATATGCTCACCAGATTTCTGCTTTTGAGGCCAGCTAAATTTTCGGGGACAACTGATCCCATGGTGGCCAATGATTGGCTACGTTCTGTGAACAAGGACTTAGTGACCGTGGGCTGCACGGATGCTGAAAAGGTCAGGTTCGCAGCGCATCTGTTGGAAGGGCCAGCCGCCACATGGTGGGACAACTTCCAAATCACCACTCCTTTAGATGAGGTGACTTGGGATATCTTTGAAGATGGCTTTCTCACTGCTCATATCTCATCAGGTATGATGAGCCTGAAAAAGAAGGAGTTTCACAACCTGAAGCAGCGCCACCGCAGCGTGGCTGAATATATAGAAGAGTTCAACAATCTGGCGCGCTATGCACCGGATGAGGTTGACACAGATGCCAAAAGAAAGGAAAAGTTTCTGGAAGGCTTGAATGATGAGCTAAACTTACAGTTGTTTGTGGCATATGTTCCAACTTATCATTCTCTGTGTGACAAGGCTGCTATTTTGGAGAATAAAATGAAGCAAGTCGAGAGTAGGAAGAGGAAACACTCCGACAAGCACAGCTCGGGATCGTCCCACAAACGATCTCACTATGATGACAGTGGAAGCTCGGGATCCCATAAGCATGGGAAATTCAACAAGCACCACAACCACAACCGTCATGACAACAAGCATCACCGCAGTCATGACAACGACAAGTACAAGAACCACAAGAGTGGACATAAGAGCCACCACAGTGGGAATGGTAGTGGAAGTGGAAGTCGGCCTGCTAAAAGGGACATCAGTCAGGTTGAATGCTTCAAATGCAAGAAGATGGGACACTATGCAAATGAGTGCCCTGAAAATAAAGTTGAAGGACCTGTCAAGCCCAATCCTTTCTAGAAAGGTCAGGTGAACCACATTAATGTGGAAGAGGTCTATGAGGAGCCTGACGCTGTTGCTGGTAAGTTCAGACTCAATTCCATTCCAGCATTTGTACTCTTTGATACTGGTGCATCTCATTCATTCATATCAAGAGAATTTGTTGAAAGAAATGAACTGCCGGTAGAAACTATTGGGTGTCCTATAAAAGTAAGTTCTCCTGGTGGAGAAATGATAGTGAATTCAGGATGCCATGACCTAGTCATAGAATTTGGGAAGTATAAGTTTCCCGTTAACTTGATTATATTAAACTCCCAAGGTTTGGATGTCATTCTGGGAATGGACTGGATGACTAAGTACAAAGGAGTGATATATTGTGCCAGCCATACTGTCTCACTCACCACTCCGGAAAATAAAAGGATCAGATTTAAGACCAGCTTTGGAGCAAAGAGGAGTATGCTTAATTCTCTTAAGGGGGTTAGCATGGACAGTGTGCCAATTGTGTGTGAGTATCCGGATGTGTTCCCGGAAGAATTACCAGGAATGCCACCAGATAGAGATGTGGAGTTTCTGATAGATTTGATACCAGGTTCTGGACCAATAGCAAAGAGACCATACAAAATGTCAGTTGATGAACTGAAGGAGCTCAAGAAGCAACTAGGAGAACAATTGCAGAAAGGATTTATTCAACCAAGTTCTTCATCTTGGGGAGCCCCAGTCTTGTTTGTGGAGAAGAAGGATAGAAGTCAAAGGTTATGCATAGATTACCGTTCACTTAATGAGGTAACTATCAAGAACAAATATCCTTTGCCAAGAATCAATGACTTGTTTGATCAGCTAGAGGGAGCATGTGTGTTCTCGAAGATTGATCTCCGGTCAGGCTATTTTCAACTCAAGATAAGAGAGCAAGACATACCTAAAACAACATTCACCACAAGGTATGGATTGTACGAGTATACCGTAATGCCTTTTGGCTTAACCAATGCTCTAGCCTACTTCATGAATATGATGAACAAAGTGTTCATGGAATTTCTTGAAAAGTTCATTGTCGTTTTCATCGATGACATCTTAGTCTACTCCAAGAGCAAAGAAGAACATGAGGTAAACTTGCGTTTGATACTTGAAAAGTTAAGAGAGCATAAACTTTATGCCAAATTCAGCAAGTGTGAGTTTTGGTTAGAGGAAGTTAGTTTTCTTGGTCATGTTATGACAAAGGATGGTGTAGCAGTTAATCCTGCTAAGGTTTCAGCTGTGACAGAATGGGAATCTCCCAAGAATGTGAAAGAAGTTCGTAGTTTTCTTGGCTTAGCAGGTTACTACAGAAGGTTCATTGAAAATTTCTCAAAGGTTGCTAAGCCAATGACTGAATTGCTAAATAAAGACAAGAAGTTTGCTTGGTCTGAAGGTTGTGAAGTCAGCTTCCAAGAATTAAAGAAGAGACTAGTGACAGCACCAGTTTTATGTCTGCCAGACTTGGAAAAGGATTTCCAAGTATATTGTGATGCGTCTCATCAAGGTTTGGGTGCCGTACTTATGCAAGATGGTAAAGTTGTGGCTTATGCCTCGAGACAACTCAAAACTCATGAGGTAAACTATCCTACTCATGATTTAGAGTTAGCCTCTGTCGTCCATGCACTCAAAACATGGAGACATTACCTTTTGGGAAAGCGTTGTGAAGTGTTCACGGACCACAAAAGTTTGAAATATATCTTCACCCAAAAGGAAATCAATATGAGACAAAGAAGATGGTTAGAGCTTATTAAGGATTATGACTTGAGTTTGCAATACCACCCCGGTAAAGCAAATGTGGTAGCAGATGCTCTAAGTCGTAAGGTGTTTGTAAATGGCCTTACCAAAGGAGAATTGCCAGATGATTTGTGTAATCAATTCAAAGAACTCAGATTGGAAATTGTGCCTGAAGGACATCTCATGTCTTTGGATGTTCAACCCACTTTGTTGGACAAAATTCGAGAAGCTCAGAAGACCGATAAGGAAATTGAAGAGATTAAGAAAAATATTGGTCTAGGGAAAGCTAAGAATTTCCATGAAGACGAACAGGGTACATTATGGCATGGGAAACGTATCTGTGTTCCACAAGATCCGGAGTTGCGGAAACTGATTCTGCAAGAAGCACACAACTCTCCGTATTCTATTCATCCGGGTAACACCAAAATGTACATGGACATGAAGGAAAGATTTTGGTGGAACAATCTCAAGAGAGACATCGCCGAACATATTGCTTTGTGTGATGTGTGTAGTAGAGTAAAGGCGGAGCATCAGAAACCAGCAGGTTTGCTTCAACCACTACCAATTCCTGATTGGAAATGGGACAAGATTGGTATGGATTTCATTACCGGATTACCAAGGACCAGATCAGGATATGACTCCATATGGGTAGTAGTGGATCGCCTAACTAAAGTGGCACATTTCATACCCGTGAAGACAACTTATACAAGTGCCAAGTTAGCCAAAATCTACATGAGTAGAATTGTATGCCTTCACGGTGTGCCTAAGAGTATTGTTTCCGATAGAGGAACCCAATTCACTTCCCATTTTTGGAGACAGCTACATGAGTCATTGGGAACGAGGTTGGAATTCAGTACTGCTTCTCATACTCAAACTGATGGACAAACAGAAAGGACTAATCAAATTCTAGAAGACATGTTGAGGGCATGTGCCCTAGATTATGGAGCAAGTTGGGATGAAAGTCTGCCTTACGCAGAATTTTCTTATAACAACAGCTATCAAGCCAGCATTGAGATGGCACCGTTTGAGTTTCTCTATGGAAGAAAATGTACCACCCCATTGTTATGGAATGGTGTGGGAGAAAGAAGTTTATTCTGGCCAGATCTTATCAAAGAAGCCGAAGAGAAGGTCAAATTGGTTAAGGACAGATTGAAGATAGCACAGTCCCGACAGAAAAGCTACGCAGATCCTAAGCGTAGAGAAGTCACCTACGAGGTTGGAGATAGGGCTTATCTTAGAGTATCACCACTCCGTGGAGTGAAAAGATTCGGAGTCAAAGGAAAGTTGGCACCAAGGTATGTTGGGCCATTTAAGATTCTGAGTCGCAAAGGAGAAGTTGCCTATGAAATTGAACTGCCAGCATCTCTATCAACAGTCCATAATGTATTTCATGTGAGTCAGCTTAAGAAATGTCACCCAGAAATGGAAAATCTTCTTGGAGGGATACCATACCTTTGGAAGAAGTTCAACTAGAAAGTGATCTCACTTATGAAGAAAAGCCTATCAAGATTCTTGAGACTGCAGAAAGAGTCACGAGAACGAAAACTATCAAGTTTTGCAAAGTGCAATGGAACCATCATACCGAAGAAGGAGCGACATGGGAAAGAGAAGATGATCTTCGGAAAGACCACCCACACCTATTTGCTAGCCAATCCGAATCTCGAGGGCGAGATTCATCATAAGGGGGTTAGATTTGTAACATCCCTAAATTTATATTTCAAAAATCATTCATATCATCCTTGCATCCATCATCATTTAGGGTTTTTCTCAAAATCATTTCAGAAACAGGAGCATTTGTGGCTCATTATTTTATGTATGAAAACCCTAGCCTTTGTGCTACATGCTAATGAGAAAGATGCTATTATTCATTCAGGATGTTTTGAATTCAAACTTAAGTGGTCTCAAAAGCTTGAGCAAGGTTTCAAAACAAAATATGGAATAAAACCAAAGTTTTGCCTATTATTAAATCTCCTAAAAGGCTTGGTTTTATTGGTTTATTTTCAAAATAACCTAAGTAAGTCTGAGTGAACAGATGTGTGTTACACCTATTTAAATGCAAGGAACACTGTACAAAAGGGGAGCAGGTTTGAATTCAAACTTAATTGAAAAGAGGTTTCAAAACCATTTCTAGAAATTCAATCAGAAAAAGAAAAGGAATAAAGAGGAAAAAATAAACAACCAGCCAATCTGGCCGACCCAGCCCAACAAGGCCCAGCTAGCCAGCAGCCCCCACCCCCGCGAACCGTTTTATTTCACCCACCCCCGCACCCACCGAGTGACTGACGAGCAGGACCCACTCCTCCTCCTTTCCTCTCGTTGACAGCCATGGCCCACACGACGTCGTCGTCTCCACCCGCAGACAGCTCAATCCCCAAATCACGCCGGCCGTTCCCAGTATTGATTCGCGGCGTCAATTCACGATGAATGCCGGAGTAAATCTCGCTCACGACCAGGCTACTTAAACCCCCTTTGTCCCCTCTCCCTTCTCCCCCAAACCCCGAACCCAGAGCGCCACCAGGCTGCGTGAATTGCTCCCTGCAACCCCGCCGCCTCCGACAAACTGCAGCCACAATTCCGGCCAACTCCGACCACCCCTCTGCTTCTGCTTCACACGAGCAGACTCCGCTTGGCCTCACGTATCTCCTAGTACCTCTGGTTCGCCCGCGTGACCCGTAACGCCGGCAACGCAACGATCGAGCCGCCACCGTTCGGCTTCAACTCCGCCGAGCTCCTCCGTAAGACCAGACGCCCAAGCCTTTTTCTTCACGCACGCGTATTCTCCGTGAACTCCTGCATCTAACCACATCCTCTTGCCTTCTCGTGATCGACAGCCGCCGACCTCGCCCGAACCATCCGTCGCCAGACCCTACTCCGGCGAGCAATCCACCGCAACCCTGAGCGCCCCTTGCCGAGCTGACCACATGTTGAGCATCCCCACATCCCTGCGATCACGGTGAGTACCTTCCCTACCCTTCTAGCGTCTCAGACGGCGCCGCCACCGTCGACCGCCGACGCTGCGCATGCTCGCCGCCGCTAGTGGCTCGTTGATTGAGTCCGTTGGATCTGTATCGTAGGGCTAGGATAGATCTTAAACGAAAAGGTACGCGCGCATCTGAGCTGCCAGATCTAAGTTAGATCCTACGGTCCGCATCTGTCGATCCGACCGAATCGGTACGCGCCAGTAGTTTTGCGACACGTGTCTAGGGTTGGATCTGAAATAGAAATTCAAATCATATTTAGATCAGATTTTCAAATGGCTATAACTTGAGATTTCCACGTTGGAATTTTGCAAACTTTATACCGTTGGATTCAGTGAAACAAGGCCTTTCTGAATGTACAATGTTTTTAACAAATAGTATCTGATAAAATGACCATTTATACAGAAACATGTTTAAGGCTATTTTGAGTATAGATTTAGTTTAGTAATTTGTATTAGTGCCAAATAAGTTTGATTGGCAAACTTTGTGTCTTGTTTTGTTTCAGTTCATGCACTTGCTTGGTAGATTTTTCAAAAATCATCACTTAGCATTTTCTTGCATGCATGCATTCATATCTTTGCTTGTATATGAATTGTATGTAATTGTGTGCTACCAATTTTTGTGTAGATTTTGCTAGTGACTGTGATTGTGAAGAGTGCTACTCTCCCCATTACCAAGGCAAGTGATACTTCATGATATTTCTACCCTTTATTTTGAATAAGAATTAGAATTATTTTTGCTAAGTCTTGCATGCTACTTTTGCCAAATGCTATGTTGGGAAATCCTATGTAGAGTAGAATTGTAGAATTGCTAGGGAATTTTTCCTAAGTTAAGTTACTATGCCATGCTTAGCCTAGCTAGTAGAAAACAAGGGTTGGTAAAGTATGTACATGCTATGGTGAAATAATTCCAAGTCCTTTGGGACTCATGCTTTTCTTAATAAAACAACTAAGACAATGAACTTCCTGGGTGGAATGGGACTTGAATGGTGGTTTTTGGTTGAGTGGTTACACAAGGCCATGGATTTGGCTTGTGTATATCACTTGTGGTATGCCACCCAGGCACAAAGGGATTTGGAGGCCAAGTGTTGAGAAAGCTTACAGTGCAACCACTTGGCAATATGGGCTCTGCCTTGATCATATAGGTTGCTAGAACTTAGTCATTTGGACAGTTGGTGGTAGTGGGATGATAGGCTGGAATGCGTCCATTTGACTAAGGAAAGGCTTCTGAAAGGTCCTGTCTTGGGAAACCAAGTCTGGTGGGGAAAGTGCACAACCTCTGCAGATGGAAAAAATCTAAGTACTTAGCCAAGTCCATGGTAATGGACAAATTGAGCGTCAAGACATGGAAGCTACAAGAATCTCATCACTCCAACTTCTAAGTAAAAACTTGTGGGTGAACAAGGGTGAAGGACCCCAATGTCTATTGGTGGTTTCTTGGGAAAGTTTTTGACAAAGAAAAACTTAGCAATTTCAACTAATAGGAAAAACCTATTTTCAAGCAAAGAAAGCCAAGCTACACTTAGCCAAAATGCATATAGAAATATAGTCCACTTAAAATTTACTAAGGTATCACTTGCCAATACTATTCCAAAGTATTGACCCACTGTGGCTGTAACTTGTGATGTTGCAGGTCACTCCGATGATGATTAGGAGTCATGAGTCTACACTCAACATGCTTGCCTGTGGCACATGAAGATGAAGACTTGTGTTTATTTACTTATTCCAAAACTCTTGTATTAGGCCTGTGGCCATGAGTTGTAAAAGACTATGTTTTATCTCTAGAATGGATGTAATAAATGACCTTTGTATCTGTGTACTTCATCTTAAACTGTGGATGCTAGCAATGATCCAGGGACTAGCATTGCAATCACAGGGATCCTTTTCCTTTACAAAGGAGGGGTCAAACACTAGAAGTAGGCAATCCGGTGATAAAGTCCATTCCAACGGAATCCCATTTCCATTCCGGAATCTGCAATGGTTGCAACAATCCAGCAGGTCTTTGATGTCCCGCCTTGACTCTCTGACATATATCACACTTGGCGATATAGCTTCCGATTTCTCTCTTCATCTTATGCCACCAAAATTGTTCCTTCAAATCTTGATACATATTCGTTCCTCCGGGGTGGATAGAATAAAGAGTATCATGAGCTTCCTTGAGAATAACTTCTTTTAACTCAGAATCTGCTGGTACACAAAGGCGTCCTTTGTACCACAGAACTCCTTCTTCGTATTCGGTGAATCCGGGTACCTATACCGATACGACGCTTGATTCCGTCGATACTAGCATTTCCTTTCTGCGCCTCTTTGACCTTGCTGATCAAAGTGGGTTGAAGTTCTATGCTAGCCAAAAATCCTTCACTCACTAATTCCATTCGGAAATCTTCCATCTCCTTGTGCAAGCTTGGTTGCTCCTTCAAAATCATGGAGTTCAAGCGGCACGGCAATCTGCTAAGGGCATCTGCTACCACGTTGGCTTTACCAGGGTGATAGTGAATGTCCAGATCGTAATCCTTGATTAGCTCAATCCATCTTCTCTGTCTCATATTCAGCTCCTTCTAAGTGAATATATACTTTAGGCTCTTGTGATCCGAATAAATCTCACAACGGTTTCCCATAAGGTAATGCCTCCATGTCTTCAGGGCTAGAACTACGGCTGCGAGTTCGAGGTCATGGGTTGGGTAATTTTGCTCATGTTGTTTCAGTTGTCGAGATAGATAAGATATAACTTTGCCTTCTTGCATTATCACACATCCGAGACCGATCTTGGATGCATCACAATACACGTCAAAGGGCTTCGTGATATCTGGCATGATTAAGATTGGGGCTGAAATCAATCTTCTCTTGAGTTCTTGAAAACTCGCTTCACATTTGTCCGTCCATTCAAACTTCTTGTCCTTCTTCAGCAATTGGGTCATGGGTCTGGCGATACTCGAGAATCCTTCTACGAACTTGCGGTAGTATCCCGCCAATCCGAGAAATGCATGAACATGGGTTTGAGTGGTTGGGGTTTGCCAATATTCGACATATTTCACCTTTGCAGGGTCAATGGCAATTCCTCCGGCTGATACAATGTGGCCGAGGAATCCTACCTCCTGTAACCATAATTCACATTTGCTAAACTTGGCATACAACTGATGCTCTCTAAGGGTTCCAAGAATGGTCCTTAGGTGTATCTCATGTTCTTCTTCTGATTTGGAATAAATCAGAATGTCATCGATGAAAACAACGACAAACTTATCCAGGAAGTCCATAAAGATCTTATTCATGAGATTCATGAAATAAGCGGGGGCATTGGTTAATACAAAATACATGACAGTATACTCGTATAATCCATATCTAGTGAGAAAGGCAGTCTTTGGAATATCCTCTACGCGAATCTTGAGTTGATGATAGCCAGTTCTAAGATCAATCTTAGAAAACACTTTGGCACCGGTCAACTATTCAAACAAATCTTCTATCTTTGGCAAGGGGTACTTGTTCTTGATAGTGACATCATTCAACTTTCGGTAATCCGTACATAAACGGTTACCTCCATCCTTCTTGTCCATAAACAAAACAGGTGACCTCCATGGTGACGCACTTGGTTGAATCAATCCAATTTCCAGCATGGCATCCAGTTGCTTCTTCAGTTCTGCTAGTTCGGACGGGTTCATACTATATGGTCTCTGGGCTATGGGTCCTGTTCCGGGGATTAGTTCAATGAAAAACTCGATATCCTGATCTGGGGGCATACCGGGCAAAACATCTGGAAATACATCGGGGTATTCACAGACTATCCGGACTTGGTCAATGGTAGGCTGGGCTATACTCTTGTTGCACTTGAATTGACGAGGTAAGGTTTCAGATACATGCTCGACTGATATTCATTTGTCTTGGTCATGGTTATGGATTTCTTGGCACAGTCAATTAATCCTTTATGTTTGGACATCCAATCCATTCCTAGTACTACTTCCAAACCTTTAGTTCTGAGTACTATCAGATTAGCATAAAAATCTATGCCATGGATTCGGATAGGGACGGCTTTGCAAATTTTCCTAGCTTTGGTGGTTGAACCGGGGATTTGAACAATCATAACATGCTTTAGTTTTGTTGGTTGAATCTTACTAGTGCATGCAAATTCTTCGGTGACGAATGAGTGCGATGCACCAGAATCAAACAACACTCTAGCGAGTACAGAATTAACAGAAAACATACCCAGCACGACGTCTGGCGCTTCTTGGGCTTCTTCAGCATGCATGAGAAAAAGACGGCCGTTGCGGTTGAGCGAGTTCCCTGGGGCAAACCTTCTTCCGGGCTGAACACGACGCTGTTGTTGAGCTGGGGCATTTTCATTGGGGGCTGTGGCATTCTTCTTGGGGCACTCATTGGATTAGTGACCCTTATTTCCACAGTCATAACAAGTCACTTGCGATTTGTCCTTTGCTGCAACAGGCACAACATTTCTTCTAGTCCTCGGGGCAGTGTTGGTGTTGGCGGAAGCATTGTTGTTGTTGAACTTGGGTGGTGCATGGTTGAAATTGCCAGAGTTGCCGGGGTTGTTGTGATTTCCTCTGGGCCTCGGGTATCCACGGGTCTGTTGGTTCTCGGGGCAAATCCTGGAGATGGGTTGGGGCGATACTTTGGAGTCTGATGGGTTCCTGGCCGATGCATCAGGCGGCGCTTGCGGTTCTCATTGGCTTGGTTGATCTTTCCTTCCATCTGGATGCCAGAGTCGACAAGGGCTTCAATATCCGCAAAGGGGATATTGACCAACACTGTCTGCATCTCACCGTGCAGACCATTCAAGAATCTTTATTTCTTCTTGGCTTTCGTGTCGATCTCATCCGGGGCATACCTAGCTAATGACAAGAATTTGTCACGGTATTCCACTACGGTCATCCTTCCTTGCTTCAGTCTCTGAACTCATCTCTCATTCTCTTGATCAAACCCGGTGGCACATGGGTTCTGCTGAACTTGACCTTGAATTCCTCTCAGGTCATCATCTGTCCTCCGGTCATTGCACGAACACTGTTCCACCATGCTCTGTCATCTCCGGCTAGATAGTGAGTGGCGAATAGAACTTTCTCGTTAGTTTCTACTCCGATGACTTCTAGGTTGTTCTCCATGGTTTGCAGCCAATCATCTACGTCTAAGGGCTCTTCCGACTTAGTGAAAACAGGTGGGTTGGTGTTCTGGAAATTCTTGAGCTTAGATCCACGGTTGTCCTGATTTCCTTGGCCTTGATTGTTGTTGGCCATCTGAGCTATGTGCTGAAGGGTGGCTAAGTTGTCTTGACGTTTGGCTCTTTCAGCTTCATGGTCAGAAACCAGCATTTGCAGGATCTGCAACATCGGGTCCGGGGATGAACCACTTCCTCTGTGTGGCATCTGAAGATTGAGATAGATCATGAGAAAAGAGGGAAATTTCTAAGGTTCAGGGACTTTGAAAAGTTTTTAAAGTTTGACTTAGATTTTCTAGCAACTTGCTTTTCATTCATTCATTCATAGCACACGATACAAACACACACCACAACAAAGGTAAACAGATGGTTTTAAGAACCATTCTGGAAACTACGATACAGTGGGACCGAATACAACTCACTACGCTAGTGCTCAAGTGATACTACTCCTAGGAGTCGGGGTAGTCGTCATCCTCATCATCCTCATCATCATCGATGAAGGCGAAATCATACTCATCGGTGAAGAAGTCCATAGCCTGATCCTCCAGAAAATCATCATCATCGCTGAGATAGGAGTAGGGATCTCCACGAAGATCCTCTCCGGCATTCTCTCTTTCCTCCAACTGCATGTCTCTCTCATGGATGGTCTCCTCCAAATCCGAGATACGGTGGCGAAGACGGGCAATGATGCGCTCCTTCTTGTCGAGCTGATGGCGGAGAGACTTGCGATCCTTCGCTAGCATGGCGATGGTCTGATCCTTCATCTTGGTGATGGCGGACTTGTGGTTGGAGTAGTCACGGCAATTATCCAATTCTTGCTGACGATCATACATCATGAAGCTGAGGTAGTCCAACTGAGTCTTCAGCTCGTGGTGGTATGGGGCTTCCAGTGGCTGTGCCATAGCATCACGCCTTGGACAAAATTCAAAGCGGGTACCCATGATCTGGTTGATACTCTGCCCACACAGACGGGCAAGAGCTTCCTGCATGGCTCTGGCAAGTCCATCTAGCTAGTTGTTCTCTCGCAAGGTGAACTGAATTCCCTCAGCAGTGGGAGGTTCAATCTTTCCTCGGAGGCTTGCAACAATTAGCCACTGCAGATCCTCTCCTCCTTGATCATTGAGCTGAGCTCCGAAGAACTCGGGGTGTGGATGCTCCAGAAGTTCCGAAACCTGGTCCAAATCCCGCTCAAAGATGAGGTCTCCTCCATTCCCCAACTGATAAAATTTGTTGTACTTCACGACGATCTATAAGAATATAGGATGAGGAAGTTAGTAGAGTGATCAAGTGTGTCAAATTTTATGTATTTTGTAAGAGTTTTTGAGGAACATGAATTTTTATGAAAGAAACAAAGTGATAAGAATGGAAATAAGTTTTTGTAAATATTTGCTTCCTTTGGTTTTGAAACTAAGTTTTCGATTCAAACGTCCAGTCTAACTAGGGTCTCCTATGGTCAGGATGGCTCTGATACCAACTTGTCAACACCCGGATTTTTAATCCCAGATGCTTGTTATGCCATACATCGCAATCCCAGGATTACCATTTTTGTGAGACATAACAGATTTGGATATCACAGTACATCATCCATTACAAACCATACATAAGGTCTTACACAAATAAGGATCTCATGATCCAGTTCTTAATACAATTCAAGCAGCGGCAATACGTAATAATAAAGGTGGCGTAGGCGAAGCTCCATCTTCGGGGTCACAGGCAATGCTGGCGATGGGAGATGATCCTAGTTGTCATAACCTTCCTGGGGTCCTTCGTCCTGGTACTCCTCTTCATAGTCTGGCCACGGGAATAGCCAGGGACAAAGCCATGAGTACTCTTTAAGTACTCGCAAACTAATACAAACAGTTAAAGGGGTTTTTGTATTAGGACACTAAGCTCTAGGGTTGTTTTGCAAAAAGCCAGATTTACCTCTACTAAGTTCAGAAACAAAGAATGCTAGTTGAAGTTTTATAACACCTAAGTGGGAACTTGAATTTCATATCACAACTCTGTTGTGGTCAAGTCAAATTCTCAATTCATTTCACAAGTCATTTTGAAAACATCTGACGGGGGAAACAGTATGGCCACTCCAACCGTCCATAACCGCGGACGCGGCTATTCGAATAGTTTGACACTCTGCAGAGATTGTACACTTTCACCACAACATTTGATACATCTGTCAGGAACAAATCCTGAATTCACCATACTCAGTATGCATATAATCAATCCTAACCTTTCAATTACACGCCCTAGTATAGGCACCTCTCCAGTGAGTTTGGTCTCCCAACCATGACCAACTGTCATCTTGGGTACTACACAGGTGGACAATCTTCACAAGGTAGCTTCAGCTCAGACCTTGGCCATGAGGGAACCCATACTAAGGTATATAAGTTTCCAATCAAGCCCTACCCATATTTCGGGTATTGTGGTTGTACGGTAAAATTGGAATGGTATCGCATCCAGACAACCATCAGTTTTATAAAGGGCTAAGGCTCCTGCCTCAACATTTTCATCATCAGAATCATCTGGTGTTCGGAAACACATGTCAAAACATCTCAGTAGAATGACTCATCATTCTAAGGTTTTCATAACCATTTTCACCAAGTATTCCCATCTAAAGTTGATCAAGTTTTATGCTTAGCACTAGCATCTACAAGTGGGGTAAGTACTAATGAGGGGTGGTGCACTAGTGGAGTTTAACTAAGTACAATCTCATGCCTCAGGATGACATCAAGATTATCTAGCTTAGGCCAAATTTAATGCTCTTTATGCAACCTTCAATTATCTTCCTAGAATCTACAAATCACTTAAGTAAGCTCTAAGCAATATCTTTGATAAAAAAATAAGGTATAAAGCTTGCAAGTAAAACTAGGATTGGGTTATCAAGTGGGTATGATCACATATGCTTAAGGCATATAGTTGGCATGGTAACAAGCAGATATTTGCTTGCATAAGTAAGGTATCTTGCAAGTGTTAGCTTGCTCAATCAACTAGTATTATTAGGATTGCCTTGAGCAGAGCAGTGGTTGAAGTTCTCCTCGGCTTCTTCTTCGTAGTATCCTCCTTCCTCCTTGTATCCTTGGTCGGTACTAGCGTCTATGAATAAATACGAGGTACACAATCTCCAAACAATACTTAACTATTTTCAATCATCACACAAAGATGTTATATAGATGATGTAGTATCATCCCTAACATTACAAGATTAAAGCATTTGTCTTATTTATTTTATTTTTAGAAAAGTAATTTCTACTCATTGAAAAACTAATTAAGATTTAATATTCTCCAACTCAAACATGGGATCATGTTGACACATGTCATCACCACATATTTCAGTACATGGGAATGTGATTTAAAGTGGTGTCACAATTTAATAAGGTTTAACCTTTTTATTTTAAATAATTAAAGTGACTAGAAATGCCTATGTGGCATGCTTTTATTACTTGAACATTATTTCTGTAAGTAAACCCATATGTTTTTATATATTATGAAAGGTATGATGAAATGTGATTTTTGAGAGTTGGAATCAACTCAAAAGCTATTATGGTTGAAATTTGAAAAATGTTTGAATGCAGAAAAGCTTCTGACTTGTTATTTTTACCAAGGTTGATCTACAGATCCAAATGATTTGAATCCAACGGACTTGGATTAAGCATTTCAATACCTTTCTAATAAAATTGGTTTCATGCAATTTGGTTCACTGAATCAAGCTGGGTTGATTTGGAAACTAGGTACAGAACTAAGTTTGAAATAAATAGAAAAATCTAAATTCAAATGGTTGGGCTGCGCGGGAAGGGTTAATGGGCTGGCCCAGTGTCACTCCGCAGCGCGGGGCTCAGATGACATGGGGGTCTACCGGTCAGTGGCTCATAAAACGTGAAGCGGTACGGGGCGATGTGGAGCGTTGGATTAGAAGTAAGATCAACGGCCGAGGGTCGTCGTCAACGATGAACATGTCACCGGCGAGCTCAAACCCTAGCGGCTCGGTGGGGGTGCTTAGGGGCATATTAGGGCTCCAGTGACGACGGCGAGGCGGCCAAACGACGAAGTCGACGACGGCGAACTCAGGGGTGGTCGTGGTAGCTCCGGGGGTGGTCTGCTCCGGCGCAATTCCGGCGAACTACTGCTCCTCGTGCTCCGGCTAAGGGGTGGACTGATTAGTGAGGTGAGGGGAGTGATATGGTGTGAAGAAATCGAGCGGGGGTCGTCTCCTTTTATAGGCTCGACGACGAGACCGAGAGGGATGGGCAGGCGATGGTGGCGACACGGCTACGGGTGGCTAGAGGCATGGCCGAGGTTGGCGATCGACGGGCGGTCTCCTGGCGATGCTCTAAGGCTTAAATGCGCATGTAGGGGCGGTGGCAAATGGTCGGGAACGCGCGATGCTCTGCGAGGCAGAGGCGGCGAACTCCACGGCAAGCGGTGGCTACGGGGTACGGGCGGTGAAATGAGCATGTTTGGTGGTCTCCTGGGACGGTGGGGTGCATGCTGGCAGGCGGCGAGGGCTCGAGGTGATCGGGTTGCGTGGGAATAGCGCGTGCTCTGCGGTGCGCATCGGCATGATCGACAGCGGCGCGGGCGCGGCGTTCCTGGCGGTTTTGGTCGCTGTCTTCGAGCTAGGGCTGGTCGATAGGGGGCGGTGAGGCATGGGCTGCATGCTAGACAAGGTTAGCACGGCTAGTTCTTCTCCTAGCTTGCTGTCCACACTGGGGTGACAAGTGTGCTCTCGGCCTGCTCACCCTTGATGACATTGGCAAGCTCACAGTGGTGCTAGTGGTTAGTTAAGGTTGCTAGATGATCTACTAAGGCTAGTTGTAACCAGAGAGGGAACAAGGTTGGCCCAAAACACTGCTCAACATAGTGTTTTTGATTTGGTTGATTTTCATCTGCAACTTGTTTGATGAAATGGCCGCATGAACTTGAGTTTTGAATTTTGAAAATATTTTTGGTGGGTGTGCTAGGCATGTGTTGAGGATTCAGTGGATGCTTGGGTTTTTAAAATTGAGCTTGTTTGAGTGGTTTTTGAAATAGTGGGATCTTCCCATATGAAATAGATTCAATTTTAAACTGTCATTTAAACTAAGCATTTAAATGTTTTTGGATGATCACAAAGTGGGCCTTGATACCTTGTTATGAGTACTATCAAGGGGTGCAAAGATGCATACATGTTTCTGTTAAGTTCTGAAAGTTAGGGATAGCCAAAGTAGGCATGGGAGTTAATTTGGCCAAAGTGACCATTGACTTAATTTGCTTATTTTGAGTTGTTTGTCTTTGGGAAAAGTTTGGGGATTGTTTAGATGATGTTTATTTCACCTAAGAATCATTTTACAAGCAAAGAAACACAGAACCATGGCAATTAAAAAGAATCCAAATTTTGAATACACACATATATGAATGCTTTCATATTTTTAGTTGGGAAAGTTTTTGTTAACCCTAAATTTGGTGATTAGAGTTTGATGATCCAAGTTTAATATTTTTGGGATGTTACATATGGTAAGTGTTTAGTAAAGACCTATAATGATCCATATACTCTATGGCTAGAGTAGGTTCAGTTTGGACTAGAATAGAGTGATCTAGCTCATGCTCTGTACTTGAGGTTTCATGGGGAATAATGGTGTGAGTACTACCTTCTAGAGCTTGGGATTTCTGTTCTCGAATCATGGTTATGGCTGTTGTTACTGCAATCCGATATGCAGATGCCATGCACCTTGCCTCTCCTGATGGCATTTCTCCATTAAGTCCTAAATTTTTGGGTAGCATGATCATGACACGGTATTTAGCTAATACCTGCCCATCATAGTAACTATAAATCTTGACCAAAAGTCTTGATTCACAATCCAAACTCCATAGAAGTTGTCGGAGAGTGTTTGTCCAATCCCCTCCGTAGTCATTTAACTTCATGTTCATCACTTGAACATTCTGGGGTGGATACCGAGATGCCATTTAAAACTATAGATAAGAAATTATCATCAGGCACATAGAGTTAAAACTCTTTCTAATGATTGGAATTGCAATTATACTAAAGAATTATCGCACTAGCAACATGATAGGATTATTCTCAGTTGAATATCCATCATATCACTAGAGAACTCTTTATTATTGCGGATATCTTTCCTATAGGTCCTACCCCTTTACTAGGTTTCCAACCTAAGGTCAAAGCATATGCTCTGATACCGGCTGCGGTGACCCAGTATACCACTGCGTGATGTAGTACACTATAGTCGTTGACATAACACCAATGAAACACCGTTCACTAGTATTACATCCCTCAGAGTGGTACAACAGAAACACAGCAGGTCCAAGACATGACTATAGGTTACAACTCAACTCTTTACATAAGATCCAGAGAACACTCTAGGTTAAAGAGAGAGAGAAATAAAATTCTTACAAAGAAGAATCAGAAATAATCAACTCATAACTATTATGCTAAAAATATTAGCATCTAACTATTTTGGCTTGTATTGCTACTATTGCGATACTCTACAAAAGTAGGTTCTATGGCTAGAGATTATATTTCTATCTAATCGACAACTTCACCTTCACTTTAGTTGATGTGATTGTTGACTTCTTTTACTTCATTGAAGAGATTGGGCTTTTTATGATGATTCCTAGAGCATAACTTGATGTAGACGTCGTCTTAATGGCTTTAGAATCTAGCAAGGGTTAAGAGGATATGTTGAGTACGAGCGTACTCAGCAAGTTCACTAGAAAAGATTTTTTAATGCACTATATCTACAGCCACAGACCATATGTCGTAGGCAATGCAGGTTTTAAACATTTCTTCAAATGTTGCTTTTATTATAAAAAGCTATGTCTGTCAGCCTTCATAGGTTTATCAGAACTTTCATGGAGTTCCTTTCCTGTCGCGTTCGTACCTCCTTCCCGGAACAGGGAGTAAAAAGTTATAGTTCTTACACTCTGTAGAGGTGCATCACTTTCCCATGAGAGATCTTAGCTTTGTTGCACATCAGGGCCACGAACCCGTTCACACTTCCTTGGTATGAGGCCCAGAATAAGATCCAAGCCAGTCACTGCCTTCTCGGTGACCCCGCATGTCTCCTTGGTGTATGCCAGCCCACCTATTGAATTACGGCAATTGGCGGTATATACTGTTCATATGCTGGAACTATCGTGGGACGTTGAGGTTCCCACCCATATGTTGCATATATCCTACGAATTACCAATTAATGCACGCTACGGAGATAACAGCCACGACCCGCACATCCGGCTCCATGCGAGAGGGAAAAGATATAGCTGACTTCTCCGTCCCATTCCAAATCTCATGGTCAACGTGTAATATACGACGCAAGAATCACAGGCGATATTGGTTGTTAAGTCCTAGGTAATATGTTCCTTTACCACTGGAACTTTTGTAGTAGGTTATTACCTCATGGTAAATAACCTATAATCATATTATTATGAAAATAGTGTTTTCTGACCTTTTTGAAATGCAGGTGATGACAACACTGGATTTGCAAAATACTTTACAAAAAATAATCAAAGGACATGAGCAAGTGTGAACTTGCCTTTTGTGATTGCAAGATTATGCACTCACGGTGTTTGAGACAATATAAGATCCAATATCTGAAATCCGCATCATTGGTCCGGTAAGGACTAATATTTAAAGAAGCAAGATGTTATTATGCATAAGTAATGTAATGCACTTTGATAAACTCGAACCTCAGAAATAAACGTTGTTCTAGGGTTTGGATACTGGAAATGGTTCCTTTAAAATGTGTTGTACTTTTAGATAAGCTTCACACTTGTGATTCTTATTAAGGCTTGTGAGTGTGTGTGAAACATGTGACTATAATATCATACAACAATAAGATACACAAATGTGGAATGCTACACCAAGATTGCTTATATAAGAATTGTTTTACCCTCAAATTTTACTTTATAAGTAATGGCATTTATATGGAATTTAAGTGTCAACAATCTTAAATATATAAGTAAGGTATAAAATTAATATGATTATGATTAATTGTCATCTGTCGACTATGATAAAAGTCCTTGAGTTTAGTTGATAAGAGTTAGAGATGATATTATAAAACTTGTTGTTTGAAGTGGCAGAAAGGATAACTTTCGAATAAAGGGTTTCTTTTCTAATGTTAAAACAATATTGATAGTTAATAGAATATGGTCGGGGCTCTTGGTGTTTACTTGGTTAGTTTGGTCTTGAGATGCATTAGGTCTTAACTGATACAGACCAAAGTAAATTATAAAACTCATATGAAAGTCTTTGTCGTAATATGTATAGTCTTGTAGACTAAAGTTAACTTTAAGGACATAGATGTACTTAAGATGTAATGCTTATGGTATCTGTACTTTGTTCACCTCATAATGTTTTCTTGAAGTTTATTAAGATCGGTAGTACTTTTATTTGAGTAGTGGTTTCCTAATAGAATGTTTTATATCCTTATAAAGGTGTGTCAAAGGTTTGTAGATAAGTAAACAATATTATGTACTACTTATGAACTATATTTGGATTTAATCTATTTATAAAGTTGTGAGTGAAACAATGGTAAGGATCTTAATTAAATCAAAACATATTGCTCTTGAAGACTTTATAATTTCCTAAGAATTCTTTTAGAAAATAATATTCCTTTATAGTTGAATAATAATTCAATAAAAAATTATTTTAATTGTGTTGACCTATTTTGACTATATATTAACAAAATTTAACATTAATATTATTTCTACACCTTAAAGGAATAATTTTAGAAATATTATCAATTTTTACTTATCCTTTTATGAATTATCAACTAAGGAATTGGATTTGAATTCAAATTATTAGAGTATTAAATTTTTTACTTACTTCAAAAGTGGAATGTTATATTTTTAATATGTAAATATTACATTTGTGATCATTTTGGTATATTACATTTATTTTTGTGATTTATAAATAATAAGATATGATATTTATAAGATTTATTATTTTATAAACACTTAATAAATAATAGATATTTGATCGAGCGAAATAATAATACATGATAATAGTATTGAGTTATTGTTCTTATTTTTCTAAGATTTTTTATATATTATTTATATTTTTATCATTTACCATTATTAAAATATGAATTATCAAAGTATTATTACTTATAAAATCTTTATTAAATAATATTTAATTAAATAGTTAACCTAATAATGTTTGATAATAAAGTTAAATTATAGATTTTATTTTTCTAAACATTTTCATATATTACACATATTTTCTGAATTATAGAACATAGGTTATTGATTTAACAAGATTTAATCATTGTATTCAATTTCTAGAATATTTATATTTGAATTTATATTTTATTATCTATTTGCTAAACAGGAAATACTTTTTATACTCAGATTGGTTCTAGACCAAGTCACTGACATATGGGCCAGTGGCCACGTTGGCATGGACTATTCAACACGCGGACCTGGTCAACACGTCGACGTGGTGCAAGGCGACATCACCATGACGTCACCTCGCCGGTAACGGTCAGATGCTGACACAGCGACGGTGATCTAGCGCGAGTTAGCAAGCGTGGTTTTTCTAGTTATAACGAGTGGGAGGTGGTGAACCTTATAGTGGCGGCACCGCTAGCAAATGGTTACCGGAAACTGGTCGGCGACGAACCCGTGTGGCGGTGCTTGCAGTCAATCATGGCAGCGTTGATTTAGCAAGCAAATGAAACAACGGAGACCACCGGGAGGTAGAGAGACTCACCCTAGTCATGATGGAATGCTCGGGAAAGCGAGGGGAGGCGTGACGATGACAAATCGACGATGATGGCCATGGTGGCCGATGAAAGGGAGCGCTCGTTTTCACATGATTCACGGCACGCCAGCTCCCGTGATTGGTCCTAGGCGAACAAGACCACGATGGCGCATCCAGCGGTGGCTTCAACGAGACGAGAGGTGGTCGGTTTTAATTGGAACGACGAACTCCGGCGAGCTAGGGTTTCTGTGAGGAGGAGAGATAGTTCTAAAGAGTGAGAGAGAGGATAAGATTGGTATGAGAGGATAGAGGAGGACGCGGAGTTCATATATACTCCTCTCAGGGTCGGAGGCGAGCATCACGGCGATCGATTCGTGCTGACGACGGTGGACGGCATCGGCGGGACGCATGCAGCTGACTCTGGACGTGAGGATGACGACGACGGCAGTTTTGCAGAAAACCCCCTAACAACTCTTTCCTCTCAACCCGCGATCCCTCCTCTGGTCCCACTCGTCAGTCACCGTGGGTGGCCAGTTGGGCTCGTTATTTGGCCTTGGTGTACTGCGCATGAGCAGTAGATAGAAGCTTAGGAAATGGGCCTCGGGCCAGATTTTAGGCTATGCAGTTTATTTGATTTATTTGTTTTCAAATTCTGTTTAATTTTCTAGCTTTTGTATTTTAACAATAGTTTTGAATATTCCTTTTAGAATTCTTTTTGCTAAATACTTGAAGCAACAAATTAAATATACTTTAGATTCATTTAGTGAACCTTTATTATATAAGGTTTATATTTTCTTTATAGAGGTCCTTTTTCTATTAATAATTTGTAGAGGTTTATGTTATGAATTTAATTTACCTAAATACTCTATAACTTATTAAAGGATGTATTACTATTAATTCATGAGATTTGATTCTTATCAACTTATTACTAGAGAAATTTTTGTATAGTGATCCTTCTTATTATCTGTCACATATAATTCTTGAGAACTAAAATGGTTAATATTATTCTCATGGAATTAAATGATATCAAGATAAATAGTTTGTTATAACTTACATAGAAATTTAGGGTTTAAGATTATAACTGTTTACTATCTGTTTTAAGAGGCTTAAATTTATTCATGATCTTATATATAGGAATAACATTTAAGGTTTAAGACATATTGTCTTTTATTCTTATGATTGGAAATTATACCATTATTTAGGGTCAAGTAATAGAGTTGTTCTTTAGAATGGCTCAAGAGTAAGAGTTGATAATTATAGTTTCTAGGCACTTATGGTTTTAATGTTGTGAAGTGGCAAGATATACTTAAGTGATTTGTTATAGTAAAATGTTCCTATAGGCCATTGTGGAAATAAAATGATTGATCATACATATGAAATATATATTGAGTTCTATTATAGATTTAGGTTGAATGTTACCAAGAATTCCTAGCTTCCATACTTCATAATTCTGGACTCCTAATTAAGGAATTCCTTTCCTAGATATTCTACTTCTTCACATTCATCATTATGGTTTAACATGATGAGCTTTACTTCACTAGAATATTCTTATAAATACTTCCTCCTTCAAAATCAATTAGAGAGTTGCTTCTAAATCCCTTTATATACTTCCTTTATCCTCCATTACTAATATCACTCCAACAGATGTACCTATCAAAATCACTTTCGTCTAGTGCCTAATATCCTGTAAGAGGAATATTATTACTTCAATAACTCAATGTGTCACATCCCAAAATTCTCCTAATTTTGGAATGTGAAATAAATAAATAAGTTTGATTGATTGTTTAACTATGTTGAAAATTCTCAATGAGAAGAAACTTTTTGAATAGAAAATCCTCTCAACCTTGAATTCAAAATCTTATATTCTTTTGTTATGACCTAAGTAGCCATATAGGCAAAAGGGTATGGATTGATTATGGATTGTAGAATTAGTGTGCAAGATTTCAAAATGAAAATCATGAAGCATTCATAAGCATTTCATTACATCCATGCAAAGATCTCACAAACTGAATCCAAATCCTGGTATCTAAAACCTATAGTTGATTTGCCCAAATGTTCCTAAGGGTAATTAAATTGACTTATTAAGACCCACTGTTGCTAAGTCATAAATTATTGATAATTATAGCCTAAAGAGATCCAATTAATACTACAAAATTTTAGAAACAAAATTGAGCTCATTTGGAGCTATTATGAAAAAGTTATGAAATAAATACAAACACATGAAGATATAAATAAAATGAAATATACAAGGATTTGTAAATCCACTACTTCCAAACTAGTAAAAAGATTAAAATTTTGATCCTATAATGATCTATTCGATTTTAGAAAAATTTAGAAACAAGAATCATGTCATTTGGAGTTCGTATGCAAAAGATATGAGAGAAACAAGTAAATAGAAAAAGAAAAAGAAAAAAAAAAAGAGAAATTCTTTTTTTTAACGGCCGGCCCACCTGGACCGACCAGCCAGAGGGTACATGAAGAAGGATCCCATTGCTTTAAAATTCGTGCAAAAAAAATCTGTTTTCTAGACCTATCTCTATTCAAACTGCTATAACTTTTTATCTACAACTCCGAATTGACTTCCGTTTGTTTCTACTTGTTCCCTACTCCAAGGTCTATCTCTACATTGTCTCAAACCTCCATATAAACTCGTGGAGCCATAGCTGTAGGAGTTTTTCTTCTCGAAATCCCGAATCTACATATGTCCGAATCTTATTTCGCTTTTTAACCCATCTAGACTTCTTCGTTTGCCTTCGGTCAAAAAACGAAAGTTGTAGGGATCGTCGAGATATTTCAATCCCTACAAACCTCACCTCTTTTCATCCACCACAGCCAGAGAATTTCGTATCGCAATATTTCAGATCTTACGGTGTAAATCCAAGATCTACTCGCGCTCGTTTCTTCAAATCCAAATTCCTTTGGTGAGAAGGTAGGAATAATGATTCCCCACAACTTTCATGTTCTGAGTTTTTCGATTTGACCTACGGATTTATCTCTCTAACACAGATCTATTTCTTGTCTATTCTGAGCCAAAATCGGGTCAATCTTTTCTTCTAGCCACCGGATCTTATCCAAACGGTCGAGATCCAATCAAACCGGTGCGTGCCATGTCGTCATCCCGGTCATCTTCCTCATCAACGCCATGTCAACGTAAGGTCAACATCTAGTCCCAGTCAGCATGCAAAGTCAACCTGTCCAGTCAGCGGAATATTCCCTGGAATATTCCGTTCGAATTTAGAATTGCACATTATATATCTAATTTGTAAAATTCATTAGAAATTCATACCACGTCCAAAAATTGCATATAATATATCAAATTGAAGATAATTTCACGTAGAATCATCTTATTGGAATAGATCCAACTTTTATTGTACGTGGTTACTGCAATAATTTAATTAGTTTTAATGGTCTTTTAGGTTAATAAATTCATAAGAAATTATCTGTAACTCCGAAAAATATGAATAAGATATCAAATTGAAGCTACTGTAATGTACTTTAATAATATCTGGTTGTATCTAGCCTTTGCCGACTATTTAACCCGTAGCAATTTAATTAGTTTTAATGGCCTTATAAATCATTGAATTCATAGTAAATTAATTGCTTGTCACAAAAATATAAATGATATACCGTTGGAAAGCTGGTTCCATGTAGATCATCAATATGCAGTTAGTTTCAGCATTTTACTATAAGATTTTGCCATGAAGATTTAAATGGTTTAATGTCTTATTTAGAGTAATAAATTCATAAGAAAATAAATACTATTCAGAAAATTATAAATAATATGTCCCTGAAATCACAATTCCGTGGAGATTACAGATATAATTTTATTTGATTTCTAGACAACAGAAACCATAGGAATCATTTAAAACCATTAAACACTATTTAAATCATACAAAAAGATCTATAACTCCAATTAGGGTGAATCCAAGTGCTAAGGTTTTGTATTGACAATATCTATACAGAGAAATTGCATGACAAATTATTTGGTACTGTTAAAACAGAAATTCATACAGAAATATTTAAACCCATTGAAATAGTGTTTTAAACATAGGAAAATATCTATAACTCCTTTTTAGGTGATTAAAATTGCCACTGTCTCTAAATTGCATTATCTATCCAGTAGCATCTAGTTCACAATTTAATACGACATAAACATATTTAGTTCAATTAAAGTGGTATACACCATATTAAATCGATACAACTTTAGTAATAAAATCTTTAGTGCAATAAATGACTTTCCACATGCATCATGTAATCTAACTATGTTCAGAACACTAAATGCAACCATTGTGACTCATTAAATCGTCATGCATGCATCTGTTCATCATTGTTTTCTTGTAATGTTGCACTGTTGTATGTTTGCAATGTTTTGAATGGTGTTTGTTCTGTTTGCTTCAAACGTTAGATTGCGAGGAGTGCAACTTTTGTGATTGAAACTACTATGATTGCAAGTATTGTGGTTATTACGAAAGAGGCCATTATAATTGTGAGGATTATCTAATCGACTACATCTACAACAAAGGCAAGTGGTGCTATCTTGGTCATAAATGTCCTATTGTTTTCCTATGCATTATAGATGTTTTTGTAGAATTCTGTAGGAATTGATGTGTATACGCTATGCTATATCCCATATTATTCCCTAGTATTCCTTGTTTATGAGCCATCGTATTGGTAGATTGCTTAGCTATGCTATTTAGACGAGGAAGGGAATCACATCATGAAAAGTTATATGTTTTGAAAGGATTATGTTTTGCTAAATGACAAACCAACATGTTTTAATGAACCACCTGGGCGGAATGGCATTGATTGGGTCATCGAGTGTGAATTTTGGTGGGGAATGCCGCCCAGGACACTGAGAAATGATTGGTTTCTTTGTTTGGAAGCTTTCGTGTGCAACCATGTGCCAATAATGAAATGGGCGGTTGGTTGAACTCAGTAGGTTGTGGTAACTCGAACCCGTGTATCCAGATATGTAGATAGTGTAGGTTGGACCGGTGCGCGTCGGGATTGGGGAGCTACTTCCCGAATGGTTCCTTCTTGGACTTCTCCCTGCCATCACCCAATATGAGAGTGGTGGTACGAGCTGGGCTGGCCAAGTCACATGGGTAAAGTGTACTAACCCCTGCAGGGTGTATAAACTAAGTGCTTAGCTGTAACACCCTAAGAATCGGACCTATGCAAGTTTTAGCGAAACCCGCCAAACCCGCATAGAAACGATTCAAAGGTGCCCACCAGGCACTTTCGTGCGGGTGGAAAACGAAGCAATAACATTACACAACAGTCCTCGATGGGACCCACAGAACAGATTTATATAACAGTGACTCAAAGAGTCAAGAATACAGATATAATATACAAAGATCCAAATCACCTTGAAAATGGAAGAGCGTCCGACTACGGACAAGATGCAAATGGGGCTAAGAGCCCTGAAGAATAACCAATGGCGTCCATAACCCTGCCAAGCCGGAAGGGTAACCACGCTAACGACGCCGATCTCAAAACCTGCTTAAACAAAAGGGTGCCGACAAAGGGCCAAGGAAAAAGAGGAGCGTCAAGATCGAGGCCAAGACAGCGAGGCTAGAATTCGGCGGTCCTCGCCTACATAGGTATGGTGGACTGAAGCGGCAGCGGCAGCATGCACTAAACAACCTATAGAGACTCGATACAACTGGCGTCAAACAGGGAGGGGTAAGAATGACCTATCCGGAACCAACCTGATTCTAACATCAAACAAACCCATCCTGATGTTTCCCCCTCGAGACCAATCGAGGAAGTCAACCGAGGAACTCACACAGTTGGCAGTTTTATTTATTCAGTTATAGTTGCGGCACTTTACTAGTCAGGTTTAGATAATCGTCCTGATAAAGTAAGCAGTGGGCACTTTTAGTTAACCATTCCGTGATAGTGGCAACACTTACTAGTCAGATACATTTATCATGAGATACCCCAAAAACCCAGCAGTTGTTGGTACTTTTATTCAGCCATTCCGTTGTAGTTGCAATACTTACTAGTCAGATACAATTGTCGCAAGCGACAAACCAAACAAGCAATTGTGGACAGTATTATTTAGCCATTCCGTTGTAGTGAAGCTGATTACTAGTCATTATAAAGTCAAATTTATAGCAATAAACTTTAGTTATGCTTGTCTATGATCGAGATACTGTGCTCCAAGTCGTCCATATCCGCGGACACGGCTTTCAGAAAGTTTTACCCGGCCGGGGTGCACCAATAGCAACACACGCTCGATCAACCTCGGAAAAACCAAATCAAAACCCAACGAGGCTTTCACGACTGAACAATCACAGGATTCAGAAATATTTCAGGGGGCCACCCCTTAAAGTAGAACCCGCAACGAAGTTAGCTGACTTCGAGACGGACTTAAGGTTTGTGGGGCCGGCTGTAAACGACTGGGAACCCGAAAGTGTGGCTGGGCTTGTCGATACCGCGAAAACGGGTCACAATTCCTAAACAGTACAGTGTGCTCCTCGCACAATCGTAAATACATAAGTAGCATGGCATAAGTACGGATAGTAAATAAAACCTCAAACTAGTTTGTGGCCCCAAGAAATAAGATCAATCAAGCTCGCTGGGGGTCCCATATACCTCCCGGATGTGGATAGCGCGATAATTCAAGGAACAGGTATCAAGTACTCGGGGTCTTACGGGACACAAGTGGGCGTTCGGAAACCAAATATTATCTATCACCCACCGATGCCTCTGCTTATTTCAATTTTAGTTGTTAAACAGGAATTAAAGTGAATGATAAGTAAAACTATGATCATCTCCAACATCAACATGCCGCAATACATCAACAACTGTGGCACTTGACAACACGCAACAGCACTTGAGCAAGCGACTGCGACACGCAAGTCCAACTATCTACCAAACAACAGGTAATAGGATGTGTCCAAGGCAATATAGGGCTGCACGGTATATCACAGGTACGGAAACTAAAGCATCACAACACAGATAGCAATAGATCAACAGGAGGGAATAAATACTATAAAAGGAAGATAGGTAGAAAGGGGGGAGATGCTTGCCTGAAAACTTTGTCGAAGGTTCAACCGAAGATCGGGGCGAAGCTCACATCAACTCAACGGCCTTATCCGCGAAGAAGCAAAACACTAGAAGAAACACCGGATGCACTATTTAATACAACGGCAGAAGATCGGCATGATGCATGCATGATGTATGGCATGGCAAAGATGCGATGCAATTAGGTCATATTAAGCGGAACCGGGGGTCCCGACAATTAATATATGGTTCAAGTTGTTTAGATACCCCGCAATTTAAATGTTGTATTAGCCAGACAAAAGATGGCACCGGTTCGCTACACAAGTTTAAATGAGGCCAATATGAGACTAGTTTGCCCGCATATGGGCCCCATATTTAATTACGAGGTGAATCGGCATAAGGCCCCCAAACCAATGATATGCATGCGAGATGAATGACAATTTAATATGCGACAAGGTTATATTTCATTTATAAAATAGGGTTTGCGGGAAGGGGTTCACACATGAGGGGGTCGCGACGAACTTGGGGTTCCGGGGTTCGGGGTCGGTCTCGGGGCCAGGGTTCGACGGAAACGGCGGGAGAGGATACAAGACGGAGAACTTGTCGTCCAGGGTCTCGGTGTCCGGGGGCGCATCGGATTCTCCCGGGCCGATGCCGTTCTTGTCGTCGTGTCGATCTTGTCGGGTCCCACGGGGTCGATCTTGCCGTTGCGAGGATCTTGTCGGGCTCGCGCCATCGAGGCGGTGTTAGCGCCGAGCGTTCGTGGCAATCTTGGCGCCCGCGGGCGATCCTGCCGCATCCGCGGCCGTCGGGTCGTGTCGACGGCCATGGCGTCGGGTGAAGCACTTGTCGCATCCATGTGGAATCCTTGACGATCGTGGCGGCGATCTCGGTTGGTCTCCGGGGTTCAGGGGGTCTCGGCCCGTGATTTAAGATCATGGCGTCCGAGAGGGAGAACATGGCATGTCGAGCTCGGCCTTCGGGTTCCGTGGAAGAGTTTGGCGTTTTGCGGTCTGCGGACCCGTGAAGGAGAGCTTGGTCCGAGGGTTCCGTCGGAGGTCTTGTCGATGGATCCTCGGTCCATGCGGCCTCGAGGCGAACTTGTCGATGCGGTCCTGTTAGGTGGTCGCGAGCGACTTGGCGGTACTTGGGGTCTAACGAACGTCTCTGAGATGCCAACTTGTGTCGAACATGCTACAGACGAAAGACCGGGCGGCCCACGCTACCGGAGGCGGAACGCGGGCGGCGCAGGGCCGGGCAGCTCGACGACGACGCGGGAGAGGCGGTGCGAGACGGCAGACCCGGCGTGGCGAGGAGGTCTGGGCGGCGCGGGAAGCCGGCATCTGGCGAGAGGGGGGGCGGCGAGGCGGCCAGCGGGCGAGGGGCCGAGCAGGGACGGGCCTGGCGAAGCTCGCCGGAGGAGGCGGCAGGCGGGCGCCCGGAGGTGGACCGAGGAGGACGGCGAGGCGAGACGGCGAGGCAGCGGCGGAGGAGCGAAAGGCGGCGGGCGACGGCGAGCGCGGGCGAGGAGCCTGGCGGGGCGGAGCCCGAGGAGGCGCCGCGTGGCGGACGGCGCAGAGGAGGCGGTGAGGCCGGAGCGAGCGCAGCGAGGTGAGGCAGCACGCAAGGCCGAGGGCGACGAGGCGGGCGGGACGGAGAGGCGGTGGAGGCGCGAGGACGGAGGTGGCTGGGCAGCCGGGCGGTGGCGGGCGGAGGGCGCCGAGACCATGGTCAAGGCGGTGGCTGCATGGCGAGGTAGCAATGGGGCGGGAGAGGTCAGCGCGAGGCGAAGGGGAGGCGTGGCGGGCGAGCGCCGAGGAGGCGGAGCTCGCAGCGGCATGGGCTGCAGAGGTAGGGAGAAGGAGCGACGCAGCGGCGGGGACCGAGGTCGGGGGTGGGCGGCGCTGGGAGGAGGCGCGCGCGCTGAGGGAGGAGAAGGAGGGTGGGGCCCGCGTGGGGATAGGGGCTGCGTGGGGATCTGGCAGGGGATGCTGGCGCGTGGGTGTAGTGCGTGTGTGGCCCTGTGTGTGTTGGTGGGGTGTGGATGAGTGGGGGGTTGGGTTTAGTCTAGGTGGCAGCTTCTGGTTGGCTAGGGGGAGGGAAGAGGGTGAGGTGGCAGATTACTATTGGGGGGGTGATGTGGAGGGGAGGGGTGGTTAGATTATCTGGTAGTTGTAGGATTTGGAAGGGCGGGTGTAGGTGGACCGTTTGTATTTTCTGGGGGTGGTCGTTCGGGTCGAAACGGCCCGTTCGACTGCCCCCGCTAAAATAATTAAATCTTTTTATTTGATTTAAACGGGCCTTGTGCAAACCGATAGCGGACAAAATAATTAATCCGAAGAACCGGGCTTTGCATTTGAATTAAGATGGGGCGTTTGGAAAACAAAATGGGCTTTGCGAAAATAGTTTTATGCAACAATGCATGATGATGACGATGCAATGCACAAATTCAACGCGATTTTCTAGTAGTGGTTTTGCGGGATGCCACAATTCGACACCACTAACAAGGGATATCGCCCTCGAGATCCGCCTCATGGTACCGGAAGGAAGGTCGGCGATCTGCATCTTCTCGCTTCATGTAGATCCTCGCGACACCACTAACAAGAGGTCGTTACCCGTGATCGTCGAGAGGACACTCCGGAAAACAAAAGGTCGAAGGTAGAGGTATCAACAAATAAAGCCACCTCTAGCTTCCGTGGAAAGAGGGAACCGATGCATTCTCATCCACTTCAATGTACAAAAGCGAATAGAAGGGGTAGTCGGCATGGGGGCCAATCCATCACGCACCCAAACTATTACTCCGCACAATCAGTAGAAGGGAGTGCAACCATTCTCGGAATCAGACTGAAGATCTCGACAAGCGAGGTTCGGAAACAAAGGAGTGATGCAGACTCTGCATCGGATCTGGCGTAGATGATGGCGTCGTGTCGGAAAACACTGGAAGGAACAAAGAATGATACCACAGCAGACGGATTCATCAGGCAGCTTGAACACCGGACGGTAGAACACCGTTATCAAAGAAGGAAGCGAAACCCTGAAGGTACGACGAAAACCCAACCACGAGAAATCCTGGACTCGAAGAAAAGATAAGAGAGCAGATTCAAAACACGTCGAGATAAGAGGAGAATAGCAGAGGGGTAAGGAGTAAAATCAGACCTAATCAGAACTATCCAACCGATTTTGCAAAATAGTTTTTGACACTCTACTTCGGCCGTTAGCTAGGTTATCCTACAGGCTGGACTTGTGGGGTATCGCAACTGCTGAGCTCTAATACCACTCTGTAACACCCTCAGAATCGGACCTATGCAAGTTTTAGCGAAACCCGCCAAACCCGCATAGAAACGATTCAAAGGTGCCCACCAGGCACTTTCGTGCGGGTGGAAAACGAAGCAATAACATTACACAATAGTCCTCGATGGGACCCACAGAACAGATTTATATAACAGTGACTCAAAGAGTCAAGAATACAGATATAATATACAAAGATCCAAATCACCTTGAAAATGGAAGAGCGTCCGACTACGGACAAGATGCAAATGGGGCTAAGAGCCCTGAAGAATAACCAATGGCGTCCATAACCCTGCCCAAGCCGGAAGGGTAACCTCGCTAACGACGCCGATCTCAAAACCTGCTTAAACAAAAGGTGCCGACAAAGGCCAAGGAAAAAGAGGAGCGTCGATCGAGGCCAAGACAGCGAGGCTAGAATTCGGCGGTCCTCGCCTACATAGGTATGGTGGACTGAAGCGGCAGCGGCAGCATGCAATAAACAACCTATAGAGACTCGATACAACTGGCGTCAATCAGGGAGGGGTAAGAATGACCTATCCGGAACCAACCTGATTCTAACATCAAACAAACCCATCCTGGCGTTTCCCCCTCGAGACCAAACGAGGAAGTCAACCGAGGAACTCACACCGTTGGCAGTTTTACTTATTTGGTTATAGTTATGCACTTTACTAGTCAGGTTTAGATAATCGTCCTGATAAAGTAAGCAGTGGGCACTTTTAGTTTACCATTCCGTGATAGTGGCAACACTTACTAGTCAGATACATTTATCATGAGATACCCCAAAAACCCAGCAGTTGTTGGTACTTTTATTCAGCCATTCCGTTGTAGTTGCAATACTTACTAGTCAGATACAATTGTCGCAAGCGACAAACCAAACAAGCAATTGTGGATGATTATTTAGCCATTCCGTTGTAGTGAAGCTGATTACTAGTCATTATAAAGTCAAATTTATAGCAATAAACTTTAGTTATGCTTGTCTATGATCGAGATCTTGCTCCAAGTCGTCCATATCCGCGACACGGCTTCGAGAAAGTTTTACCCGGCCGGGGTGCACCAATAGCAACACACGCTCGATCAACCTCGGAAAAACCAAATAAAAACCCAACGAGGCTTTCACGACTGAACAATCACAGGATTCAGAAATATTTCAGGGGGCCACCCCTTAAAGTAGAACCCGCAACGAAGTTAGCTGACTTCGAGACGGACTTAAGGTTTGTGGGGCCGGCGGTAAACGACTGGGAACCCGAAAGTGTGGCTGGGCTTGTCGATACCGCGGAAACGGGTCACTATTCCTAAACAGTACAGTGTGCTCCTCGCACAAACGTAAATACAGAAGTAGCATGGCATAAGTACGGGATAGTAAATAAAACCTCAAACTAGTTTGTGGCCCCAAGAAATAAGACTGAATCAAGCTCTGGCTCAGGGGGGTCCCATAAACCTCCCGGATGTGGATAGCGCGATAATTCAAGTAACAGGTATCAAGTACTCGGGGTCTTACGGGACACAAGTGGGCGTTCGGAAACCAAATATTATCTACCACCCACCGATGCCTCTGCTTATTTCAATTTTAGTTGTTAAACAGGAATTAAAGTGAACGATAAGTAAAACTATGATCATCTCCAACATCAACATGCCGCAATACATCAACAACTGTGGCACTTGACAACACGCAATAGCACTTGAGCAAGCGACTGCGACACGCAAGTCCAACTATCTACCAAACAACAGGTAATAGGATGTGTCCAAGGCAATATAGGGCTGCACGGTATATCACAGGTACGGAAACTAAAGCATCGCAACACAGATAGCAATAGATCAACAGGAGGGAATAAATACTATAAAAGGAAGATAGGTAGAAAGGGGGGAGATGCTCGCCTGAAAACTTTGTCGAAGGTTCAACCGAAGATCGGGGAGAAGCTCACATCAACTCAACGGCCTTATCCGCGAAGAAGCAAAACACTATAAGAAACA
This sequence comes from Avena longiglumis, assembly GCA_030063025.1. Lineage (NCBI taxonomy): Eukaryota > Viridiplantae > Streptophyta > Magnoliopsida > Poales > Poaceae > Avena > Avena longiglumis. The sequence continues at coordinate 431,973,012 of CP125975.1, forward strand.
CCAGATGCACTATTTAATACAACGGCAGAAGATCGGCATGATGCATGCATGATGTATGGCATGGCAAAGATGCGATGCAATTAGGTCATATTAAGCGGAACCGGGGGTCCTGAATATTAATATATGGTTCAAGTTGTTTAGATACCCCGCAATTTAAATGTTGTATTAGCCAGACAAAAGATGGCACCGGTTCGCTACACAAGTTTAAATGAGGCCAATATGAGACTAGTTTGCCCGCATATGGGCCCCATATTTAATTACGAGGTGAATCGGCATAAGGCCCCCAAACCAATGATATGCATGCGAGATGAATGACAATTTAATATGCGACAAGGTTATATTTCATTTATAAAATAGGGTTTGCGGGAAGGGGTTCACACATGAGGGGGTCGCGACGAACTTGGGGTTCCGGGGTTCGGGGTCGGTCTCGGGGCCAGGGTTCGACGGAAACAGCGGGAGCGGATACAATACGGAGAACTTGTCGTCCAGGGTCTCGGTGTCCGGGGGCGCATCGGATTCTCCCGGGCCGATGCCGTTCTTGTCGTCGTGCCGATCTTGTCGGGTCCCACGGGGTCGATCTTGCCGTTGCGAGGATCTTGTCGGGCTCGCGCCATCGAGGCGGTGTTAGCGCTCGGGAGCGTTCTCGTGGCAATCTTGGCGTCCTGCGGGCGATCCTGTCGCATCCGCGGTCGTCGGGTCGTGTCGACGGCCATGGCGTTCGGGTGAAGCACTTGTCGCATCCATGTGGAATCCTTGACGATCTGTGGCGATGATCTCAGGTTCGGGTCTCCGGGGTTCAGGGGTCTCGGCGTCCGTGACGAAGATCATGGCGTCCGAGAGGGAGAACATGGCATGTCGAGCTCGGTCTTCGGGGTTCTGCGGAAGAGTTTGGCGTTTTGCGGTCTGCGGTCCCGTGAAGGAGAGCTTGGGGTCCGAGGGTTCCGCGTCGGAGGTCTTGTCGATGGATCCTCGGGTTCATGCGGCTCCTCGAGGCGAACTTGTCGATGCGGTCCTGTTAGGTGGTCGCGAGCGACTTGGCGGTACTTGGGGTCTAACGAACGTCTCTGAGATGCCAACTTGTGTCGAACATGCTACAGACGAGCACTGGGCGGCGGGCCCACGCGCTGGAGGCGGAACGCGGGGCGGCGCAGGGGCCCGGGGAGAGCTCGAACGACGACGGCGGGGAGAGGCGGTGGCCGAGGACGGCAGGACCCGGCGGCGGAAGGAGGAGGTCCTGGGCGGCGCGGGAAGCCGGGGTACTGGCGGCGAGGGGGGTCCGCGGGTCGGCGTGAGGCGTGGCGTGGCTGCAGTGGCCGCGAGCGAATTGGCGGCGGAAGCTCGCCGGAGGAGGCGGACGGCAGGGCGGGCGCCGCCGGAGGTGGACCGAGGAGGACGGCGAGGCGGAGACGGCGAGGCAGGGCGGCGGAGGAGCGAGCCGGCGGGCCGGCGGGCGCGGGCGACGGCGGGCAAGGCCCGCAGGAGGGAGCTCGATGGGAGGTTCGAGGCGCCGGCGCGGGCAGGGCAGAGAGGCGGTGAGGCCGGAGCGAAGCGAGCGCGAGGGGAGGTGCAGTTGGGCACGCCGGCCGAGGGGGCGACGAGGCGGGGACGGAGAGCGGTGGAGGCGGAGGACGGAGGTGGCTGCGGGTCGGGCGAGCTGAGGGCTGGAGACCGCGGGTGGCTGCGGCCGGCTGCCGGGCTCGAGGTAGCAATGGGAGGAGGGCGGCTGGAGAGGTCGCGGCGGCGAGGCGGGGAAGGGGAGCTCCGCAGGCGGCGGCGGGCTGCAGAGAGGTAGGGGAGAAGGAGCGACGCAACGGCGGGGACCGAGGTCGGGGTGGGCGGCGCTGGGAGGAGGCGCGCGCGCTGAGGGAGGAGAAGGAGGGTGGGGCCCGCGTGAGGACAGGGGCTGCGTGGGGATCTGGCAGGGGGTGCTGGCGCGTGGGTGTAGTGCGTGTGTGGCCCTGTGTGTGTTGGTGGGGTGTGGATGAGTGGGGGGTTGGGTTTAGTCTAGGTGGCAGCTTCTGGTTGGCTAGGGGGAGGGAAGAGGGTGAGGTGGCAGATTACTATTGGGGGGTGATGTGGAGGGGAGGGGTGGTTAGATTATCTGGTAGCTGTAGGATTTGGAAGGGCGGGTGTAGGTGGACCGTTTGTATTTTCTCGGGTGGTCGTCGGTTTAAACGCCCGCTCGATCGCCTCGCTAAAATAATTAAATCTTTTTATTTGATTTAAACGGGCCGTGTGCAAACCGATAGCGGACAAAATAATTAATCCGGAGAACCGGGCTTTGCATTTGAATTAAGATGGGGCGTTTGGAAAACAAAACGGGCTTTGCGAAAATAGTTTTATGCAACAATGCATGATGATGACGATGCAATGCACAAATTCAACGCGATTTTCTAGTAGTGGTTTTGCGGGATGCCACATTAGTCGTGTCCCCGGTTATGGACAATTTGAGCGACCTGATACTGATGCTATGATATTTCTCACTCATCCTTATTTCTTAATTACTTAAAACTTGTTGGGTGAACATAATTGGGTAGGAGCACCTGGGAGTGAACCAGAGTGTCCTATTTATCGTATTGGAAAACTACTTTGTTACAAATGTTAGGATAAAACTGTTGCTTTATGCAAATTAGCCTGAACTCCACTTGTTCAAATAAGCATGTAGTTGATAGATCTGTTGTTAACCACTTTAGCCTACTTGCCATACATTCAATGTATTGACCATTCGTGGCTGCAACATTTCATGTTGCAGGTTATATCGTATATGAGTGATTGTTCATAGGTCGCGAGACTCCACTCAACAATTGTTCGCCTGTGGCACCTTTGATGGATGGAGATCTACCTTGTATTCGTTTTCCGCTGTGTACTTGAATAAATAATGTAAATTCTGGATCTTATTCGTTGTATTATGATGCACAGTTATATTTGGTATCATTTTGTAGTGTGTGTGCCAGTGAACCGATCCAGGGATTGGCACTATACACATGAACTCAGCCTTATCAGGCGAGGGTGTTACACAATGTTGCTCTGGCATCAACTTAGTCATACTATCTTTCCTTTACTTGCCTCACTAACTCTTTCCTAACTTCTCATTATACCATTGTGATTTGTCATGGCTATCCTACGATAACATATCCACACTAGGGTGTAATCATGTTCTATCAACAATATCACTTATACATGATATAATCATTCACTCTTAGTGTCTTGAGCATGATCCTTATAATCCTTTCATCATTTATGGCTTAGGTTTCCAGTTGGCTAATCAAGGCTTTATCCATACAACATTATGGTTGTATTATAATTGTATTCTCAGTGTATTTATCTGTCTAAGAGTTTTTATTCTTTTACTATACCTACTTGATTCAATAGGATTACTCATGGTAACTATCTTCAGAATTCATCCTTATAATCTTCTTTGTTACTCTATATACCTTTATTTAGGATATCTCTTCTATCCATTCAGGAGTGAGTTAACTCCCTTTATTTATCGTATTGATTTTATTCTCTTCCAACACTCTCCCATCCTATAGATGATATCTAAATCTAGCATTACCACCTACCTCTTCTTACTTCTTTCTTTATAGACCTTAAGTGAATGCTATGATAAACACAAGAGTTGATAGATCAAGAATTGATAGGCTAAGAATTGGTGAATCAATAGTTGATTACTCAACATTGATGAACAACAGATATCAAAATATGTCTCAATAGAAATGATAAGGATTGGTATGGAAAGAAAGATATGGGGTGAATGATCTTGACTTGATTTCCTTCCTACTCAATACAACTAAAGAGTTAAGGTTGTATTACCATGATTCTCATGGTGGAAATGGATAAGAATAAGATAAGTCAAAGTTTAGTTATTAATTTGTTGTTATTGCAGTTGTATTCTTAACTTAGTATTCAGAAGTTGTTGTAAAGAATACTATGACATGATCTCTTAAAGACCAGATATTAATCATTAAACAATGTGTTGTGGTTTAATTTATTATATTTGATCTACCCTTAGATCAAATCATGTTTATCCAAGATAAGGTTTTAGCAAAGGTTATAATGAAACTTATCGCAGTCAACTTGATGACATACTTTGATTCCATCAAGTTGAGAGAATCTTAAATCATTTTGCCAAGTTTTATTCAAAAGCGCGAAAATTATTCGGATTTTCTATGCATGAATGCAATGCACACATCTGTGTTCATCTTATTTCTAAGCTCTAATGTGGAGATGTTACAAAGGTATACCCAATTGTTTCTTTAGGGTATCCTATGAAGACACATTTTTCTTCTTTGGATTCAAGCTTTTTGGGCTGTAACTTTTTTACATAAGCTTCGCAACCCCCAACTTTAAGGAACGACAACTTAGGTTTCTTAACAAACCACAATTCATACAGTGTCGTTTCAACGGATTTATATGGTGCCCTATTTAAAGTGAATGCGGTTGTTTCTAGTGCATAACCACAAAATGATAATGGCAAATCTGTAAAAGACATCATAGAACGAACCATATCTAAGAGAGTTCGATTACGACATTCAGACACGCCATTACGTTGTGGTGTTCCTGGCGGTGTCAATTGTGAAAGTATTTCGCATTTCTTTAAATGCATACCAAACTCGTAACTTAGATACTCACCTCCATGATCAGATCATAGAAATTAATCTTCGTGTTACGTTGATTCTCTACTTCACTTTTAAATTCCTTAAACTTCTCAAAAGTTTTGGACTTATGTTTCATGAAATAGATATACCCATATCTACTCAAGTCATATGTGAAAGTACGAACATAACGATAACCACCGCGTGATGCCACACTCATTGGACCGCACACATCGGTATGTATGATTTCCAATAAGTTCGTAGCTCGCTCCATTATGCCAGAGAACGGAGTCTTAGCCATTTTTACCATTAGACATGCTTCGCATCTTTCAAGTGATTCAAGAAGTCCATCAGAATGGAGTTTGTTCATACGCTTCACTCCAATGTGACCAAGACGACAGTGCCACATGTATGTAGAATTATCATTCAATTTCATTCGTTTAGCATATATATTATGAACATGTGTATCACTATTATCGAGATTTAATAAGAATAGACCATTTATCATAGGCACATGACCATAAAAGATATTACTCATATAAATTGAACAACCATTATTCTCGAACTTAAACAGTAACTGTCTCGCAATAAACAAGATCCAGATATAATGATCATGCTTAACGAAGGCAATAAATAACAATTATTTAAGTATAAAACTAATCCCGATGGTAGATGAAGACGGAGCATGCCGACAGCGATCACATCAACCTTGGAGCCATTTCCAACGCGCACCGTCACCTCGCCTCTCGCTAGTCTTTTGTAGGGGTCCCAACCTAATAAGGTAGAGTCCTCCTGTGTTTTACAATGCTAGTCCCTGGATCAATAGCTAGCATCCACAGTTAAGATGTAATATCAAGATACAAAGGTCATATTATAACTTTATAACCAGGAATAACATAATTTTATTACATCATACATAGCTCATTTGGCTATTACATTACATTGCAGCGGAATAACTATAGTCATGGGTCCTTCATCTTCAAAGTGCCACAGTGTATGTTGGTTGTAGACTTTGTAATCCTAATCAAACAATCTTCACTAAAATCAATCAAACCTGCAACATTACAAGTTACAGCCACAAGGGTCAATACATTTGAATTGTATTGGCAAGTGATACTATGGTAATATAGTGGAGTCTATCATCTATATGCATTTGGCTAAGTGGAGTTGAGGCTTGCATTGCTCAAAATAGATTTTTCTTATCATTTTGAAAATACTAAGTTTTTGCTTGACAAAATCATTTCCCTCAATCAAAGATTTCAAGATCCTTGTACCAAGCCATCTCTCCATCAATGATTGAAGAATCCAAACAACCCTTGTTCAATCCACAAGTTTTAACTTTAGAAATTTGAATGATGAGATTCTTGATTGCTTCCATGTCTTGATGCTCAAATTGTCCTTTACCAGGGACATGGCTAAGTACTTAGATTCTACACTCTGCAGAGGTGGTGCACTTTACCCACAAGACTTGGTTTCCCAAGACAAAATCTTTCAGAAGCCTTCCCTTAGACCAAAATGGACGCGTTCCAACCTATCAAACACTACCACCCACTGTCCATTTGGCTAAGTTCTTGCAACCTATATGATCATGGCAGAGCCCATATTGCCAAGTGGTTGCACTTGAAGCTTCTCAACATTTGACATCTCAAATCCCTTTGTTTCCTGGGTGGCCATCCACAAGTGAGATACACAAGCCAGGTCCATGGTCTTGTGTAACCACTCAACATAACCCAATCCTTCCATTTCCACCCAGGTGATTCATTAACTTAGTTGTTTTATTAAACAAAACTTAAGTCCTCAGACTTAGAATATTTTTCCATAGTGTGAATATGTATTCCACCCATGTTTTCTATTAGCTAGGCTAAGCTTGGTAGTAATAGGAAACTTAACTTAGGAAATCCTACTAAGGATTCATCTACTAGGTTTTCCTATAGCAAGGTCTATACTTAGCAAAAATCCATGCAAGATTTACTTAGAGAAAATCACTAATGCATAGTGAAAGTAGTGGGATAGAAAGTATGAAGCATCACTTGCCTTTTTGGTAGAGGGTATAGGTTCACTCCTTGTCCTTGCAACAATCACACTCCTCAAGTCACTACAAATCAATCAAGCAAGGCACAATCTCAATCTACCAATCAAGCAAAACAACACATAAAAATAACAAATTCAAAGAAATGCATGCAAGCATGCCAAGTTTTGTTTTGTTTGAAAAAGTGGTTCCTAATGGGTCATGAACATTTGAAAGCATCTAATGGTCATTTTTGTAAAGTGGCAAAGTCAATTGCAAAAGGTTTCACATCAAAAACCATTTTCAAAACAAAGTATCATTTTATGTGGTGTTGAATATTTTTACTAAGGCATTTATCCATAGGGTTCACAAAATATGTTTTTAAAACCACAAAACTTGATGTTTAGGGTCAGAGAGTTTAGAACAAAACATTTTCCAAAGGTTTTCTTCCAAAACCAATTTTAATAAATAAACCACATTTCTATTTGACTAGCAATGGTTTTAAATCAAAGAATCATATTTTTATTTCTCCAAATACATTTTTGAGTCCACAAAGGGTTTCCTAATGTTAGTGGGTTCAAATCAATCCAATTGCCAAAGGTTTTAACCCCAAATTCATTTTTAAACAATTTTTACATCCTTATCAAGCATACAAATGTTTCTGCAAATTCAAACAAGCTAACAGATACTATTTGCTAAACTAAGGGCATGGTTGGCTAGGGTTTGTTCCACTGAATCCATTGATATAAAATTTGTAATTTTTGGACGTGTGGTTTGAAAGTTACAGCAATTACAAATTTGTATTCTAATCGATCAAAATTGCTTTTAAATCGAATCTCACACGTGCTGCTTCGATTGGACAATAACGGTTCGCTCGGATCGGCTACTGGCACGTTGGATCTAACTGAAACATGCGCATGATGGATGCATACCGCTTCGATCGATCTAATCCCACCAAACGCTTCTCATCCTACGGTTCAAAGCAACTAGGCTAAGGATGGGCGGCGGCTGACTTGTGGCGACGACGGTAAGACGACGGCGGGGTCGATGCTACAGGAAGCGAGGGAGGAAAATAATGTGCTCACTGTGTTCGTAGACGCCTGGGGAAGCTCAAGGAGGCACTGGTTGGCGAAGGGGCGCACTAGGGTTGCAGTAATTCCTCGTCGGAGTTGATGACAACGTCGGACGGCTCTGTCTAAGGTCGAAGTCGACGTTGCAGTTCATTCGAAGGCAAACAAAAGGCACGGTTAGAGGCGTATGGTCGAGGGGATGACGCGTGTGTGATAGAGGGAGAGAGGGGCGGTCTGGTCTTACCGGAGGTACTCGACGGAGAGGTTGCAGACGGCGGCGTCGTCCAGAGTTTGACGTAGCCGACGCTATGGTGCGCCCGCGGTTGAATGATTGACACAGAAAGATGCGCCAGGGTATGGTGAGCGTGCTCGTGTGCTCAGGGAGGCAGAAGGGCGCGTGTGCTGGCCGAAATTGGCGAGAAGGGTCGTCGGAGACAGAGAGAGTGGCTGACGAAATCCGGCAGCCTGGGGGCGTGCTTGGGGAAGGAGGCAGAGGGGAAACGGAGAGGAGTGACTGGCGTTTAAAGGTGCTTGATCACCGCGAGTAATTGTGGCCGTATTAAAACGAATTAAGCTCGAGGATTCAATGGCAGAGGCGAGGAGGAACGGTCGAGCGGGGTGGAGAGGAAGAACAGTGGAGTGGGGCCGTTGCGTCAGTGGGAAAAAGGGGGGAGGGGGAGGTCCACCAGTCAGTCTCGGTGTGGGTCAGAAACAGAGTGAGGAATGTTTTCTTTCGGGTGAGGGGGAGCTGGGCTGCTGGGCTTAGTTGGGCCAGATGGTGGGCTGTTCTATTTTTTTTTCCTGTCTAAATCTTTTTCTTTTTCTTTTTTCAATTTCTGTTTTGAAATTTCCATCAAACAAACATGGTTCAAATCAATTCAAGCAGCACTCAAACTTGTAATTTTGAAATTAGTTCTGTTCAGTAACATGAACCAAAATTCAAATTCAAATTAATAATTTTAATAATAGGGGCTATTACTATTTAATTAAGTGGTTGTTCCAATTATTATATCCATAGTTTTGATTTAATTCAAAGCTCCACTTGAGAACTAAATAAATTTTGAACCATTCAGTAGGTTGTATTTGAAGTTAAGGAATATTTGGAAAGCTTGTTTTTAAAATAAAAATAACAATTTTGTTAAAGGTTCCATTTATAATAAAATGGACCATGGTTTATTAATCAAATAGGGTTTGATATAATTAATAAAATCCCCATTTGAAATCCAAATATTTTCAAAATCAATTCAGTAGGTTTTATTTGAGAAATATAGCATACTTGGAAACTTGTTTTAAAACAAAATAACCTTCTATTTTAGAGTCCATTATTAATTAAATATAATAGACTTTCATTATTAAATCCAAATAGGATTTGTTTTATTTAGATATTTATTTTGAAACCTAAAATAAAGCCAAAACACTTTAGTAGGTTTTATTTGTGAATATCAAACATTTGGAAAACTTATTTTAAGTAATTTAATAAGTTTTGATGTTTCAATTTAAATTGGTAAAATCTTTTATTTAAATAAAATTTGGATATTAATTCCTTATTATTTTATTTAAGCAATCCTTTATTATTTTTAAATAAACCTTTTCTATTTTATCTAAAATAGAATGTTTTAATTCAAAAGCTTGGCCAAGGTTTTAATTGGCTTTATAAAATAGTCTTTATTTATAAAACTTCTATTTCATTTGAAATCAAATCCTTTCATTTACAAGTTTCAAAATAGTATTTCCAAAAATGTTTTTATTTTCCTTTACTAAATTTTTATCTTTTTAATCCCTTTAGGTTTTATTTATTTCAAATGGGTTTGGAGTTCCAATTGAATTCAAAAAGTTTCTTCTGGCTCTAAAAATCAAACAAAGTTTTATTTTATTCATTTATTTTCACATTACAAGAATTGGAAAATCTTGGGATGTGACAGGCTACCACCCTTAAAATAAATCTCGTCCCGAGATTTGGGAAGGTTAGGGTTACAAGCAAGTTCAAACAACTAGGGTACTACCACCCTTAAAATGTTTCAAACAAAAATTACATATTGTTCTTCTTGAAAACTTCTCTAAGCAAACTTTGCATGTGTCATTGGTTTCTTTACTTGACTCATGGGCCAAGGTTGAGTTTCTCCATAGACTTGTTTAACTTGTTCTTCATCTTTCTTGGACAATGGTTTGCATAGTGGCCTAGTTCCTTGCATTTGGAACACATCACTTGGCTGATATCTTTCTTTTCCTTTGGTTTCATTGCCTTTTGTTTGTTTCCTTGGTTCTTCTTCTTTTTTGGGCATTCACTGGAATAGTGTCCCATCTCTTTGCAATTGTAACATTGCACTTGGCTTATGTCCTTTTTCTTCTTTTTGGGTCTCTCCAAGGCTAGGAGTTCTTCTAGTTCATGTTCTTCATAGGTGGGAGATCTTTCTCTCTTCTTGGGACATTGATCTTCTTGTTCCTTGGATGCAAGATCCTTGTATCCAAAAATATTGCTAGCTTCGGTTCCTTCTAGATTAACATCCTTGTCATCCTTGTTGTTATTGGCTCTTGGGATAAAGTTTTCTCTCATGTTGATCATTTGAGTAACTAATCCTTGCAACAATTGGGATTGAAGTTTCAAAATCCTTTGTATGGCTGGGTCTAGTCCATTGTTGTTGGCTAAAAGCTGAGTTGTCTCTTGGCTCAACTGGTTTTGGGTTGCTATAATATCTCTCATGTTATTTTCTTGGTTGTTGTTGGTATTATCAACCTTGATGTTGGAGTTTCTTGGAGTAGTCATCTGTTTGGGTTGAAGGGAGATTAGAATAGGCAAGACATTTCTAAGGAGTCAATTATAATCACACACATCACAATTTACTCAAGCAATGTGCAAGCAATCTCAAACAAACATTTCACTCAATCAACAAAGTTCAATCACATTTTAGGCAACAAAATATTTTTGTTACACCACATAAGTTGGTGGGTTTGACTTAGCTAAAATATGGTGGTCCTTCTATATTGTTCACTTGTGATCCTTCCATCCTCCTTGGTTGATCCTTCTTGCATGAGATCATGGTTTCCTTGGAAAAACTTTTGGTTACAATACTTCAAATGATGTAGGCTCCTTCTAACTTTTGCATTCCCTCAGTCTCTAAATCTTGAGCAAGATTTCTTTGTCTCACTTGTAGTCCTTAGTGGTATCCATGTTGGAAGTCTTTGATGAAGAGGCTGAAGATGTTGAAGTCATTAGAGTTGAAGAAGTCGAAGTCATCCTTTGCACATGATGTAATCCTTGGCCATGGGTAGGTTTTTCTATCAAGTTGAAGTAGAAGAGGTGTAGAGCTTAAACCAAAATGGTTAAGGGAAGAGGTTACAAGTGTTTTTGTAAATAAGTTTTGGATCAAAATATAACTCCTATTTTTCTAAGGGTTTTGTCCAATCCTAGGGTTTACAAATCCTACAGGCAACACAATGCGATGATACCATCTGTAGGGGTCCCAACCTAATAAGGTAGAGTCCTCCTGTGTTTTACAATGCTAGTCCCTGGATCAATAGCTAGCATCCACAGTTAAGATGTAATATCAAGATACAAAGGTCATATTATAACTTTGTAACCAGGAATAACATAATTTTATTACATCATACATAGCTCATTTGGCTATTACATTACATTGCAGCGGAATAACTATAGTCATGGGTCCTTCATCTTCAAAGTGCCATAGGCAGATGTTGGTTGTAGACTTTGTAATCCTAATCAAACAATCTTCACTAAAATCAATCAAACCTGCAACATTACAAGTTACAGCCACAAGGGTCAATACATTTGAATTGTATTGGCAAGTGATACTATGGTAATATAGTGGAGTCTATCATCTATATGCATTTGGCTAAGTGGAGTTGAGGCTTGCATTGCTCAAAATAGATTTTTCTTATCATTTTGAAAATACTAAGTTTTTGCTTGACAAAATCATTTCCCTCAATCAAAGATTTCAAGATCCTTGTACCAAGCCATCTCTCCATCAATGATTGAAGAATTCAAACAACCCTTGTTCAATCCACAAGTTTTAACTTTAGAAATTTGAATGATGAGATTCTTGATTGCTTCCATGTCTTGATGCTCAAATTGTCCTTTACCAGGGACATGGCTAAGTACTTAGATTCTACACTCTGCAGAGGTGGTGCACTTTACCCACAAGACTTGGTTTCCCAATACAAAATCTTTCAGAAGCCTTCCCTTAGACCAAAATGGACGCGTTCCAACCTATCAAACACTACCACCCACTGTCCATTTGGCTAAGTTCTTGCAACCTATATGATCATGGCAGAGCCCATATTGCCAAGTGGTTGCACTTGAAGCTTCTCAACATTTGACATCTCAAATCCCTTTGTTTCCTGGGTGGCCATCCACAAGTGAGATACACAAGCCAGGTCCATGGTCTTGTGTAACCACTCAACATAACCCAATCCTTCCATTTCCACCCAGGTGATTCATTAACTTAGTTGTTTTATTAAACAAAACTTAAGTCCTCAGACTTAAAATATTTTTCCATAGTGTGAATATGTATTCCGCCCATGTTTTCTATTAGCTAGGCTAAGCTTGGTAGTAATAGGAAACTTAACTTAGGAAATCCTACTAAGGATTCATCTACTAGGTTTTCCTATAGCAAGGTCTATACTTAGCAAAAATCCATGCAAGATTTACTTAGAGAAAATCACTAATGCATAGTGAAAGTAGTGGGATAGAAAGTATGAAGCATCACTTGCCTTTTTGGTAGAGGGTATAGGTTCACTCCTTGTCCTTGCAACAATCACACTCCTCAAGTCACTACAAATCAATCAAGCAAGGCACAATCTCAATCTACCAATCAAGCAAAACAACACATAAAAATAACAAAGTCAAAGAAATGCATGCAAGCATGCCAAGTTTTGTTTTGTTTGAAAAAGTGGTTCCTAATGGGTCATGAACATTTGAAAGCATCTAATGGTCATTTTTGTAAAGTGGCAAAGTCAATTGCAAAAGGTTTCACATCAAAAACCATTTTCAAAACAAAGTATAATTTTATGTGGTGTTGAATATTTTTACTAAGGCATTTATCCATAGGGTTCACAAAATATGTTTTTAAAACCACAAAACTTGATGTTTAGGGTCAGAGAGTTTAGAACAAAACATTTTCCAAAGGTTTTCTTCCAAAACCAATTTTAATAAATAAACCACATTTCTATTTGACTAGCAATGGTTTTTAAATCAAAGAATCATATTTTTATTTCTCCAAATACATTTTTGAGTCCACAAAGGGTTTCCTAATGTTAGTGGGTTCAAATCAATCCAATTGCCAAAGGTTTTAACCCCAAATTCATTTTTAAAAAAAATTTACATCCTTATCAAGCATACAAATGTTTCTGCAAATTCAAACAAGCTAACAGATACTATTTGCTAAACTAATGGCATGGTTGGCTAGGGTTTGTTCCACTGAATCCATTGATATAAAATTTGTAATTTTTGGACGTGTGGTTTGAAAGTTACAGCAATTACAAATTTGTATTCTAATCAGATCAAAATCCTGTTTTTAAATCGAATCCTGTACACGTGGCTGCTTCTGATTGGACAATAACGGTTCGCTCGGATCGGCTACTGGGGTACGTTGGATATAACTGGAAACGTGCGGCACAGATGGATACATACCGTTTCGATCAGATCTAATCCCAGCCAAACGTTTCTCATCCTACGGTTCAAAGCAACTAGGCCAAGGGCGGCGCTGAGCAGTGCGGCGCAGCCGACGACGGCGGGGTCGATGCTACAGGAAGCGAGGGAGGAAAATAATGTGCTCACTGTGTTCGCAGACGCCTGGGTAAGCTCAAGGAGGCACTGGTTGGCGAAGGGGCGCACTAGGGTTGCAGTAATTCCTCGTCGGAGTTGATGACAACGTCGGACGGCTCTGTCTGAGGTCGAATTCGACGTTGCAGTTCATTCGGAGGCAAACAAAAGGCACGGTTAGAGGCGTATGGTCGAGGGGATGACGCGTGTGTAGAGATAGAGAGAGGCGGTGCGGTCACCGAGGTACTCGACGGAGAGGTTGCGAGCGTGGCGTCGAGTTTGACGTAGCCGACGCTATGGTGCGCCCGCGGTTGAATGATTGACACGTAAAGATGCGCCAGGTATGGTGAGCGTGCTCGTGTGCTCGTGGAGGCGAAGGCGCTGTGTGCCGGAATTGGCGAGAAGGGTCGGAGACAGAGAGTGGTCGACGAATCGGCACTGGAGGCGGGCTCGGGGAAGGAGGCAGAGGGGAAACGGAGAGGAGTGACTGGCGTTTAAAGGTGCTTGATCACCGCGAGTAATTGTGGCCGTATTAAAATGAATTAAGCTCGAGGATTCAATGGCAGAGGCGAGGAGGAACGGTCGAGCGGGGTGGAGAGGAAGAACAGTGGAGTGGGGCCGTTGCCAAGTGGGGAAAAAGGGGAGGTCCACCAGTCAGTCTCGGTGTGGGTCAGAAACAGAGTGAGGAATGTTTTCTTTCGGGTGAGGGGGAGCTGGGCTGCTGGGCTTAGTTGGGCCAGATGGTGGGCTGTTTATTTTTTTTCCTGTCTAAATCTTTTTCTTTTCTTTTTCAATTTCTGTTTTGAAATTTCCATCAAACAAACATGGTTCAAATCAATTCAAGCAGCACTCAAACTTGTAATTTTGAAATTAGTTCTGTTCAGTAACATGAACCAAAATTCAAATTCAAATTAATAATTTTAATAATAGGGGCTATTACTATTTAATTAAGTGGTTGTTCCAATTATTATATCCATAGTTTTGATTTCATTCAAAGCTCCACTTGAGAACTAAATAAATTTTGAACCATTCAGTAGGTTGTATTTGAAGTTAAGGAATATTTGGAAAGCTTGTTTTTAAAATAAAAATAACAATTTTGTTAAAGGTTCCATTTATAATAAAATGGACCATGGTTTATTAATCAAATAGGGTTTGATATAATTAATAAAATCCCCATTTGAAATCCAAATATTTTCAAAATCAATTCAGTAGGTTTTATTTGAGAAATATAGCATACTTGGAAACTTGTTTTAAAACAAAATAACCTTCTATTTTAGAGTCCATTATTAATTAAATATAATAGACTTTCATTATTAAATCCAAATAGGATTTGTTTTATTTAGATATTTATTTTGAAACCTAAAATAAAGCCAAAACACTTTAGTAGGTTTTATTTGTGAATATCAAACATTTGGAAAACTTATTTTAAGTAATTTAATAAGTTTTGATGTTTCAATTTAAATTGGTAAAATCTTTTATTTAAATAAAATTTGGATATTAATTCCATATTATTTTATTTAACCAATCCTTTATTATTTTTAAATAAACCTTTGCTATTTTATCTAAAATAGAATGTTTTAATTCAAAAGCTTGGCCAAGGTTTTAATTGGCTTTATAAAATAGTCTTTATTTATAAAACTTCTATTTCATTTGAAATCAAATCCTTTCATTTATAAGTTTCAAAATAGTATTTCCAAAAATGTTTTTATTTTCCTTTACTAAATGTTTATCTTTTTAATCCCTTTAGGTTTTATTTATTTCAAATGGATTTGGAGTTCCAATTGAATTCAAAAAGTTTCTTCTAGCTCTAAAAATCAAACAAAGTTTTATTTTATTCATTTATTTTCACATTACAAGAATTGGAAAATCTTGGGATGTGACATCTTTGTTTATTCTGCAGCACCTGTTTCGAGTTACAAATATGAGAAACTGAACCAGTATCAAATACCCAGGCACTACTACAATTACTAGTAATATACACATCAATAACATGTATATCGAATATACCTTCTTCTTGATGTTGCTGTTCTTTAGATCTGCCAGGTACTTGGGGAAATTCCGGTTCTAGTGACCTTCTTCCTTGCAGTAAAAGCACTCAGTATCAGGCTTAGGATCAGCCTTGGACTTCTTTGTAGGTATGGCAGCTTTCTTACCGTCCTTCTTGAAGTTACCCTTCTTCTTAAGCTTGCCTTGCTTCTTGAAATTGGTGGTCTTATTGACCATCAACACTTGGTGCTCTTTCTTGATCTCCACTTCCGCAGATTTCAGCATGGAGAAGAGTTCAGGTAATGTTTTATCCATACGTTGCATGTTGTAGTTCATCACAAAGTTCTTGTAACTAGTTGGCAGTGATTGGAGGACATGATGAATCCCCAATGCATTAGGAATCGTTATTCCCAAATCTTGGAGTTTATTGGCGTGCCCAGAAATTTTGAGCACATGTTCACTAATGGAGCCGCCCTCTTCCATCTTACAGTTAAAGAACCTCACGGAGACTTCATAGATTTCAACGGTCGCATGAGTCTAAAATATCATTTTGAGCTCACGGACAATATCATGAGGGTCATGGTTCTCAAACCGCTTCTGAAGCTCCGATTCCAAACCGTACAAGATGGCACACTAAACTGTGGAGTATTGATTCTTCCGAGTGAGGTAAAAAATTCACCTCATCGGTAGCATCAGCTGCAGGCGGTTCACCCAGCGGTGTATCCAGCACATAGGTTAATTGACCAGCATTGACGATAATCCTCAAGTTACGGAACCAGTCCACAAAGTTGCTTCCATTGTTTTTAAACTTTTCTTTCTCTAGGAACGCATTAAAATTGATGGTAGGGGCCTCCATGATCTACAACATATTTACAAAGAGTTTAGACTAAGTTTATGATAAGTTGAGTTCAAATTTAATTCTTAAATTAACTAGGTGAACTCCCACTCAAAACAACATCCCTCACATTGTTTTAGTGATCACACGGAGCAAATCCACTACACCAAGTCCGATCATCACGAGAGATGATGTAGTTTCAAAGGCGAACAATCAACATGTTCATCATATCAATCATATGACTCATGCTTTACCTTTTGGTATTCCGTGTTTCGAGACCATGTCTATACATGCTAGGCTCATCAAGGTTAAACTTAGTATCCGCATGTGCAAATCTATCTTGCACCCATTGTATGCACACGTAGAATCTATCACACCCGATCATCACGTGGTGCTTTGAAACGACGATTCTTAGCAACGGTGCCTACTAAGGACAACATTTTATTACTTGATATTTAGTGAGAGGGATCATATTATAATGCTACCGTCGCAATCTAAGAAATACAAGATGCATAAAAAGGATTAACATCACATGCAATTTATAATATGTGATATGATATGGCCTTTCTTCTTGTGCCCTTGATCTCCATCTCGAAAGCACTAACATGATCTCCATCATCACCCGCGTGGCGTCAAGGTCAATGGCGCTGCTTCATGGTTGTCCTCCACCAACAACAACTATTACAACTACTTGATGAATAGACACACATGTCTTAAATGAAATTTAAAGACAACCATAAGGCTCTTGTCGGTTGCTAA
Source organism: Avena longiglumis (assembly GCA_030063025.1). Lineage (NCBI taxonomy): Eukaryota > Viridiplantae > Streptophyta > Magnoliopsida > Poales > Poaceae > Avena > Avena longiglumis. Next base: position 431,990,044 of record CP125975.1, read on the forward strand.
CTTACAATAAGGATCATTGCATACATCATATATAATCACAATCATGGCCATATCACATCACAAAACAAGCCCTGCAAAAACAAGTTAGACGCCTCTAATTTTCTTTTCATGTTTTACGTGGCTGGGGCTTTCGAATAAGAACCGTTCTAACTTATGAGCATGAAACACAACATTGATACAAGTATTGCCAAGTGCCCATTGTAAATTGAATCTTCACTATGGTGGGAGAGATAGACACTCGCAAAGCCACTTGTGCAATGCAAGTTGCACGTTGAGCGTGGAGCAAGTCTCATGTACGATGACATGTAAGGTTATCCAGGGCTGCTTCATCCCTCCATCCCACAAGATGCAAAGTACACAAAAAGCAAATCACAACAAAAGCATCAACACCCACAAAACCATTGTGTTCTACTCGTGCAATAGATCGACGCATAGAGTCGGCTCTGATACCACTATAGGGGTCTGTAGCATGGAAAACAAAAAAATTCTATCGCATGAACACACAAAAGCCAAGATCTATTCTATGAGCTCGGTGCAATGAGTTTGTAGAGAACTAACCCTCATATATCCAAAGCGTTTAACAAGATTCGGATCTCATGGTTGATGTAGTCGATTACTTGCCGATCTCAAGATCGCGAAGACGATCCTTCCAACGCCACATTCCGGTAGCTCTTCCGCAGTCGGTTACACGTACGATAGTCGATGAAGACCTTCCTCTCTCTCTTGTTCCAGCAGGGTAGCGGAGGTTATAGATCTCCTCAGAATCCCAATAGTACGACAGTATGGTGGTGGTGGTGGAGGAGAAGAGATTACTGCAGGGCTTCGCCTAAGCCGCTGCAGCGTATGGAGGAGAGTAGGGAGGCGCCAGCGGCTAGGGTTTGGGGTGAGGTGCTAGGGGCCGCCCTCACCCCTCCTTATATGGGTGGAGGGGAGGCAGCTAGGGTTCCCATCCCTGGCTGAGTCCTCCCACAACTCCTCTAGGCCGACGGCAAGGAGAGGGAAATGGAAACCTTGTCCCTCAAGGTTTACTTCCTTCCTTCACTAGGATTTGACTTTTTAAACTAGGATTTGACTTTTCAAACTAGATTTTGTTTCTCTCTTCCTATTTTTAACATCACAGCATTTAGGAACCAACAAAGGGTAGAAATAGGATTTTGTGCATGTGCATGCATTCATCTGTAAAATACGGGTAAATTTTTCGCCAAACAAAAACCCTAAAGTGATCAGAGTTTCTTTCACTCTCTAGAGGTAAGAATAGCTCTTGATACTGATTGTTATAAACTTTGACATGATCTTTATGAATTAGTTTGTTTTGGGGGAAATAATTTGAATTAAAATTTGAAATTTGAATCATCTAGGAAATATTTAAAATTTAGAAGCTGGTATTTTAAAATGTTTTCCAAAATTATTTAGTAATATTATTGTTATATTAAAGACATATTAATCAATAATAAGAATTTAAGATAAATAAATTCAAATAAGAAATGAATTCTTTTTTCTTCTCTTTATTTCATAACCATTGTACGATGTAGAAATTATACAACCAATAGAGTAATTCATTACAGTAAGAGAATTGCAAGAAATGAAATTATATTATAAATAAATTATTACAAGATTCTTACAAAAAGAATAAAATGAAGATTACAATAAAAATTTATAAATCTATTTTTTCATATACTACATCTTGAGCATCCAGATCTTGTACCTGCAAAATACAAAGAAACATAAAAAGATAAATAAAGGTGTTATTTTTGTTAGTTTTACTCTCAGTTGAGAGCACTGAAGTGCATTGCTCAAAATTACACTATTGAGTAAATTGAAGGGACAAATTCCATCAATATAATGAATCTATTATTTTCAAACAAAAGAACTACAGATTCATATCATTATCAACAGCAAAGTAAAAGGGGGAAGTTTCACCAAGACTGTAATCAATAAAAGGATAAACAGTAAATAACCATTTCACTTGATCTGATCCACAACTAGCCCAAGCAGCCAGGCAGCTCAGTCAGCTAAGTGCATGTTGTGTGCTATCGACACAGCAACAACAGCACAAGCAGTCAAAAGGGAAGTGCATAGCCGTAGCATAGCTACCAGGAACCATATCTTCTTCTCTAGCACACTGCAAGAACACACCAGAACTACCAATTTCCCAAACAAATCTCAAGCCAAGATATATCCCAAATCATCCAACCATCTACATGATGGTGACATAAGGAGGAGGTGGTACTGGTGGATAGCAAGTTCAAGATCAAGATCAGTAGCCAGGAGAAGCAGGGACAGCACCAGGAGGTGTAGATCAAGATTAGTAGCCAGGAGAAGCAGGAACAGCACCAGGAGGTGTAGATCAAGATCAGTAGCCAGGAGAAGCAGGAACATCACCAGGAGGTGTAGAGAAAGATCGGGCTAGCAATACAAGCCAACAAGATCAACCAGCACCACAACAACAACACCAGCAACCAAGTTGTGTGGTGAGTACACATAAAACCATCACATGATCAAATTGTCTTATCTAGATTATCAAGCATGTGTTGTTTTATATGAAAACTTCTCAGAAAACACCTAAGTAGGGTGTATCCATCACAGAACGAAACTTATTATAATACAATGACTAATCCTTACAAACAAATCCAGGATCTTAGCCTGTGCATCATAGATCCTGGATATAAATCTATATTTCCACATCCCAATATAACAACAGTCCTAGATCATGATTTTTGGGAAAATCTCTTAAAAGAGTAGCACCTCAAAGATCAATAGATCTTAAGGATCTATATCAAACAGTAGTATAATCCCAAGTAGGTTAATCATTTTCTCAAAGAATTCAAGAATCATTAGCTGATACAAGGTACCAAAACACATCTATGAAGGACAGCAAGTCAGAAACTTAGTTTCTATGCCTCCGACCAACATCATAGGCCAAAGAAAATCCACAGGAAGCATAGGCTAATCATTCTAGTAGAATCTTTTAGTTCATCTTAGTAACAAGACACTCTAGAACACTGATAGAATAACACTTAGCACTAGAACAAATTCTTGTGTACCATTCCAAGGAAGATGTCACAAGGATCTATTCTAATCAAGCATATTCTACACAGAAATTTCACAATCAAACCTTGCTGAAAGTTATTCAATCATCTTCCTAATATAGTAATTAGGAATCATAGTGTTTGCATCAAAGAAATATCATCAGGGGAATTAACAGTAAATTCCCAAGAAATCAAATACAGGTTCCAGTACTGAAACTAGCTAACCAGCATCAATAACTAGACATCAGTCTAGATCAGAGCCATAGCACCACCATTTTTTACAATGACGGAGATCAAACGGAGATCAAGATCATATAAAAATTATCTTATAGAGCCACTAGCAATTCTGAGACCAACAGTAGATAGTAATTCAACAAAGTATAATCATCACAAATACTTCTAAGTCATTCATCATCCTCAATAACCAACACAGAGGGGTGAAACCCTAATCGAATCATGAAACCTAATTAGGGATTGCCATCAGAAGCACACATAAGCTAACGAGGGAAGCAGAGACAGAGAATCAAAGGGGGAGGAGGAAAGCACTTACCCATGGTCCTCGCTGACGATTAGAAGAGGAAGCACAAGGGGCCGACGAGCACACGGCGGCACGGGGAGCACCGGGGGCGATGCAACCTGCGTCGAGCCATGGCAGCGGCCATAGCCACACCGGTGGTCGAACGGCACCACCACAACACCAGGAGCACCGCATAGCACCACATGAGCGGCGGAGAGGTACATCGCCAGCAACCACCAAACCCTAGGGTTCAGGGTGGAGCTAGCCTAACCAGGGAAGACCTCTAGAGGCGAATCGATTAGGATAGGCGAAGGAGCGAGGTCGTCTACCTTGCCATACACCACGACGACGGCCGAGAAGGCCCAGGGCGGCGTGAATCGGGCGGGACAGCATCAGCAACGCAACGCCACCACAGGGTCGAAGGAGAGGAAGAGGAACGGGTGAGAGAGAACGAGAGTGGGTATGTACTAGGCCGATAGGGTCCAGTACCATATCGATGGGTGGTCTTGACCAGCCCAATTGGGCCAGGTTGGGCCTAGTCATCCCAATGGTTTGGCCCAAACGTTAAAAGAAAATTTTAAAAGATTTAATGAAAGACCAATATACCCCTCGAACTTAATAAACCCTAAGAAATAAAATAAGAATCCTAAAAATACAAATAATAGGTTTATAAGTTCATAAAAATACAAGCTATCTAATAAAATTAAGCATTTAATTTTTAATATAATAAATTTAGGTTAATGATTTTTATAATATATATTCATTATGTAAATTTATAAAAAATAAATAAAATTACTTTTATCATTCTTAATTAGTATAGTATTTTATAAAATACTAAATTGATATTTAAGATATCAAAATAAAATCTTCTAAATTAAAATGCTTGTTCTTAAAAAAATATATTAAAAAAATAGATATAAGAGTTAAAAATAAATAAAAATTAGTTTTGGACTCTTTTACTGATATATTATATGACAAAAATATTAAATATAATATTTACAAAATATTAAGAATTATTCTTAAAACAATTTCTTTTAATAAGGCAATTCAAAAAAATATTCTTAAAACAATTTCCTTTATTAAGGCAATTAAAGAAAAATTGTATATTGGGTAAAACACACAAAGAAGATAAATAATAAATGATGCATTGCATTACTATGCATAATTATTTTTGCTTCTTTAAATATTGTCCTTACCGGGCAATAATGATTTTTTGTAGAAATAGAAGCTCAAGGTCGAGTGCAAGCATCCGACTTCACTACCTTGCAATCACAAGGCAAGTTCATCACTTACTCATGTCCTTCGAAGAGTCTTTATCAAAGTAATTGCAAAATTGTGTGTTATCATCTATGTTTCGGAGAAAGAAAATATTATTTTCTCAAAACAAATAAATTGTTGATATCATCCTAAGTGGTGATATAGATAAGGTGGGCAATGGAACTTAGGTTTCCATTTGCAATGAGATTAATCACTTAGGACTTAACAACCCATGACATCAGTGATTCTAGCGATGTATATTACACGTTAACAATAAGATTTGGAATGAGATAGAGAAGTCGGCTGTATCTTCTTCCTCTCGCATGTAGCTGGATGTGCAGGTCATGGCTGTTATCCCCATAGAGTTCATTAATTGGTAATTCATAGAGGATATGCAGCATATGGGTGGGAACCCTCAACGTCACACGATAGTTGTGGCATCTGAACGGTATGTACCAACCATTGTCGTAATTCAATAGGTGGGCATGGCGTACACCAAGGAGACATGCGGGGTCAAGAAGGGGGCAGTGATTGGCTTGGATCACTACTGGGCCCCACATCATGGAATTGTGAACGGGAAAGTACGCCCGGTTGTGCAACAAGGAGTTGATCTCTCATGGGTAAAGTAACGCACCTCTGTAGAGTGTAAAAACTGTAACTTGTTACTCCCTGTTCTAGGAAGGATCTATGAATGCGGCAGGAAAGGAACTCCATGAAAGTTCTGGTCAACCTATGAAGGCTGATGGGCATAGTTTTTTATAATAAAATCAATCTTTAAAGAAATGTTTACGAAAACTACATAGTGCCAAGGAATGATAGTTTGAGGTGGTAGATAGAGCAATCAAACTTTCCACCTTGCATATAATGAACTTGTTGGGTAACGCTGTTACTCACCCTTTCCTTTGGTCCCTGCTTAGACTCTGAGGATCTAGAAGATACTCCGTTGTACGCAGCCGAAGGCCAAGAGGATGTCTACTGGGAGGAACCAGATCTGTCCGGCGGAGTGGAAGGGGTGGACTATGAAAACGTTATGGAGTGGAGGACAATGAGTCAGAATAGTTGCCATAGTTATTAGTAACCAATTGAGTCGAGCAATAGAAACTTTATATAATAATCTGAGCTCAAAGTTTGAACTTTAAATCTTCCGCTGAAACAGTTTTAAGTTGGTTTGTAATTTGAATCTTTTGAAGTCTCGAACTTCTGATATTGTAATAATAATAATGTGTGTATGTTTGTAAATTGGACCCACAATGTTTCTGATGTGCCACTCTGAGGGATGTGATATTTACAGAACAGTGTTCTGTGAATGTTATGTCAATGACTATAGTGTACTACACATGTAGTGGTATGATGGGTCGCCGCACTAGTCCTTTGCCAAGTTGGCCTAGCGCATGGTAAGGACAGCCCCTTAGGGCATGGCGCATCCCAAGTGCCCCCCTCCGAGGTGGTGGACCTTCTAGAAGCTTCTGGTCAAAACACCGAAAACATTTCCGAACCCCGGAAATTGACTTTCCTTATATGAATCTTATTCTCCGAACCATTTCGGATCTCTTCGTGAAGTCCTGTATCCAATCCGAGACTTCAAACAATATTCGGTCTCTAACTCATATTCCATATCTACTAAACAACATTGAATCCTTAAGTGTGTCTTCTTACAGTTCGTGAACTATGCAGACATGACCGAGACACCTCCCCGATCAATAACCATTAGTGGGATCTATAAATCCATTATGGCTCCCACATATTTATATGATGACTTTGTGATCGAATGAACCATTTTACATACGATACTAATTCCCTTTGTCTCGCGATACTTTACTTATCCGAGGTTTGATCGTCGGTATCGCTACACCTAGTTCAACCTCGTTAACGATAAGTACTCTTTACTCGTTCTGTAATATGACATCCCTTGTGACCTAGTCACATGCTTGCAAGCCAATTGGATGACATTCCACCGAGAGGGCCTAGAGTATATCTATATGTCATATGGATGGACAAATCCCACTCTTGATCCATGTGCTTTAACACGTACTTTCGGAATACTCAATGCCACCTTTATAACCATCTAGTTATGAAGTGGTGTTTGATGTCATCAAAGTATTCATCCGATGGTGATTAACATGATCTCATGGTCGAAGGATTAGGTTACTATGTATTTAAAAGCTTATGGCAAACGAACTTTAAATGAGTTGATCTTATGATATGCTAATTATAGGAGTGTGTCCATCACATCATTCTCCTAATGATATGATCTTGTTATTAATGACATCCAATATCCATGATCAGGAACACATGATCATCTATTAATCAACAAGCTAGTCTAACAAGAGGCTTACTAGGGACTCTTTTATGTTTACAAAACACACAAGTATTAATGTCTTCGGTTAATACAATTATAGCATGAGATGCAAACATTCATCATAAACACAAAGATATAATAATAACAACTTTTATTATTGCCTCTTGGGCATATCTCCAACAATTATGTACACTGGCATAATATTCAGTATGTATCTTTGACAATTCCATATGTATATGTTAGTGAAAATTATGCAATTATCTATAATGGAAATATTTTTTCATGATTGATCCGATAATATTTTTCACCTTATCAATCTAACAATTTTGTCTGCATATTGGCATTCAAAATAATAAATTTTTGGTTCCATGGATTCTAGTGAGGATCATGTACTCCGTATTTACGAAATAGGGTAGTAGCATTTCTTTGTGGACGTTGGATATCTAAATCCGGTGTTAAACTAGAAAAGAAAGCGCTCAGGGAAGTTGTGTGTCGTTTGTGTGTATGGAACTCACTATGACACAAACATTGTTGCAAGTTTTTTTTTCTGATTTTAGTATTACTTACTTAGCTTGGATTAATCACAGCTTGTAGTACTATTTTTCTAATTTCACACAAAAGTTGTTGCACAATTATAATTTCAAAGAAAATTGAAAGCATCTTGAGATTTTATTTAATACAAAATATTACGGATATATTAGTCAAAAAGTCCATATGGCCTACCACTTAGTCAAAGTTGATGTGTATAGGATTTGTGCTTCGTAATTATTTTCTTTCGGGGGTCCTTTTCCTTGAACTTTTTTGTATGCCTTTTCTTACCTTTCAGTGGAAAAGAAAACACAGCCAAGACCTGCAATTTAATAGTCCAAATGCAATCACATCTTCTTCTTAATTCGATACTCCCACCAATACATACTAAATATCGTTTTTTTCAATGAATACTAAATATCGTTGATTATAAAATTATACAAAATTAGCGATATTTATTATGGAACGGATGGGAGTACTATTTTTTCTAGCACTCATATAGTATCTTCCCTTCTACCAAATCCAAGGTCATCCTTCTACTGTAAATCCATATATATTCTACTCACGCAGTTAAGCTCATATCCCTATGTGTGTTTTGTGTTCTGCACATATTTGTGTTCTTAGTGCTCGAATCTGTGCAGCTCAGCATTTCAAAAAACATCTGATGTTTCTGTTTTGGTAGATATACAGCTCGTTGACTCTTCGTAAACATACGAATAAACTTGGATTCTCTTTTCTAAACGCATGAGCAGTAATAATATTTGAACAGTGCGTACTATACTCGATCGATTTAGACAGCTTGCTGCTCACTGCTCCACTCCACTTACTAAGATAACATTGTTAGTGAAAATGGTGGATGGGCGAGCCTCAGGAGCTAGCGCGTATTCTCAGTTTCCCACCACCTCATCTCTCCTGCAGTCTTTGGAAGGTGCATGTTGGTTCAACCACGTGTAGCTAGATCCCGTTGGTTGTACTACCTCTGTTTGGGATTATAAGTCCCGCACGGATAACTAGGTTGCCAATTTAAACAACAAAATATACATATTATAATATACAAATTATACCATTAGATACCTTAGAGATTATATTTTCTAATGATATAATTTTTGTAATATATAAGTTATATTTTGTTGGTCAAATTAACAACCTAGGTATGCGCGTAGGACCTATAATCCCAAACAGAGGGAGTACCCACGACCAACACATGCATGCGTACGTGGCCACATATTATTAGCCAGCATGGGAACTAACGCAGACCATGACCATGGCCTTTTTTTTACGGGAGCACAGACGAGAGCACCTAGTAGTATGTCGTACTAGTACTAGTACTTCATAATTTTGTAATTACGAACCCATGCAAGTATCCATCATTGCTGACTTTAATCTCTGTTGGGTGTTCTTCAAGAAAGATCTGGGGTTACAAAGATAATTCCTACGTCAGCATAGCGAGAGGCGAGTGAGAGAGGATGATCTCTAGAACTATCTTGGCTTTGGTGACGGTTATGTCCTGAAGTTTAAAGTTTTTTTATCCGATTTTTATTTTGGTGGTGCATTTAGATTTAGGGGATGCCCGTGGAATCATGTGGCTGGCAGATCTCCTGAGATTCAATCTATTTTTATGTTTTTTTTGTGGTTTTAGTTCAATCTCTTTCGATATACGATTGCCATGGCGTCGGTTGCTTCTCTACTGTGTTGGTACTTTTAAGGCCTTGCATGATAATTTATTTTCGTTTGTCTACTGCAACAAGATCTACTATAACAGGGTATGTTCGGCTCCGGCAAGGAATGAGGACGGCGGCACGTCTTCGGATCGCGCTAGTGTCTATAGTCGTTGCTGGTATAAAGAACTATTTGAACTTTGTTTACTTTAAGGTCTCTTAGTATTTTGTTGAAGATTATTAATAAATTGGTAGATTTTTTGCAAAACAAATCTGGGGTTTTGCTAGATCTAAAAGGTGTGAGAGAGAGAGACTAGTGTACGTCCGGAGCGCGTTGTTGTTGGTGTTGTTGATACGCGCAATAATCGACGTGCGCGTAGTCCTGGTGAGAATGATGTGTGGGTCGCTTTACTGCCCCACGGATGAGTCCGGTCGTCTCCGCTGCTCTCGAGAGATACTGCTAATCATACATGTTCGCACCGCAGCGCAGCGCAGCTTAGCGCGGTGAGTGTGGTTACTTCTCCTTTTCCAATCGGACCCGATCGAGCAGCTGCCCGTGCATGTGGTTCTGCTGCCAGGTAGAAATGATTCCGTACTCATCATTCAGACGTTATATTATATATACGGACAAACCATTATTAAGCTGGTCCAGCCCGGTTCGTTCATTCGTTCGTCCGTGGCCTAAATTACCTTGCCACCGGTCAGGGACGTGTTTGTACGCCCTTCCTCGATATTTAAAGATATAAAAAATATTTGAATTATTTTGTTTCAGTCCACAGAATTAGAGAAGTGGAATCGAGTAGAAATTTCGTATAGCTACGTAGGAGTAGCAACGTAGAGTTAACTGATGCCAAAAGTAGGCAAATACTCTGGCCTTTGTCTTGGCCAACTGGGGCTGCAACCAGTCTCTCTTCCTGCCATGGCGTGATAACCCACCCAGACACGTTGTACCCATTGACCAAGACGGCGGCTTGAGGCTGCTTCCACCGGCAAATGACAGCGACCAGCTTGTACTACTTTTTGTTGGTGGAATAGATGGCGCAAGCCCGGACAACGCGTCCTCCTAGCGGCAACCGCTAGAAGATGCAAATCAATTCGCCAAACCCAGAGAGCGAAGCAAAATTATAGAGGATGCTGACTATCGATCTGTGTCGGCCAATTTGACGGATCGGGCAGGCAGTGCTTACAGGTCACACAGAGCTGGTGGCTAGCCACTTGTACGACCGTGTAATCTTCCTGTCCGACAGCGATCGATCTTCTTCTCATACATGGCACACCTTGGCTGGGCCGGGACTAACGGTTGACATTTATCCCATTTGATTTGATCTCTGTTTTGGATCGGATCCATCCTAGTAGCTGGGGAAAAACATAGTACTACCTTCAGTGTGTGACCAGTCGTCAGACGTGCAAAAAATGTCAGCTGGTTACCACCTACAGCAACCGAAGAGAAGATTTGCTACAACTACAATGCAGCGACCCCCAACACAAGGTCTTCGCGGGGTCGATAGAAGTGGAGTTTAAAAATGGGAACACCCCGTGGGAAATTTAGCTGCTCGGGGAGTCGTTGGTAGGGTGCAGAAAACTCTCATGCCACAAACCTAATTAATTAGGTTTAGAAGTACAAATTACAGAACTGTATACATAGGTGGGTGACCGTCTCCATGAGCCGTCGGAGATCTTTTACGCCTAAGAAATACGGGTGTTTCGGTTTTTTATCTTTTTGCTTTTAGATAATTCCGGTTTTCTAGATGAGCTGGGCTGAAATCTTAGCCCGTGAGCCGCACCTTACACCCATAGGCGGACCTCTCAGTGGTCATCCTGGGCCGTTGCCTAGTCTTTCCAAATCTTTTAAGGTATAAGAGCATCTATACAGTTCCCAGGACGACATTATTAGGCCGAAATTTTTATTCAAACGCCGAAAAATGATCCAATCGTGTTCTCAGGATGTTGATTTCGTTTGGATTTGGGTTAACTTTTATCCGGCGTTTCCAGACCGATCTCGGGATGCTGGAAACACCCTGGGAATGCCGGACGAAGCGAAATCGATGAAAAAAGGCATCTCTGCATGTGGCCCCGTCCTGTCAGCGACTGGAAGCCGAGTCATTCTCATCGCGTCGCCTCGGCTCCCATGACGGACCGCCGGTCAATGACCGTCCGTCGTGTCGGCCACGCGTCGTCGTAATGGCACGCCACCGCCGGCTTCGGTCGGCGTACCCTCCAGCTGTGGGAGGCCCGGATGCTCCACGGCATGTAGGGTTTGTTGCATGGAAAACAAAAAAATTCTGTCGCAATAACACATAAAACCAAGATATAATCTATGGCGAAGCCAAGATCTAATCTACGAGGTCGGTGCAACGAGATTGAAGAGAACTAACACTCGTAGATCCAAAGCGTTAACGAGATCGGATCTCGTGGTTGATATAGTCGATCACTTGCCGATCTCAAGATCGTGTAGACGATCCTTCCGGCGCCGTGTTCTTGCAGCCCTTCCGCACTCGGTCACACGTATGAAGTCGATGAAGACCTTTTTCTCCCCGTTCCAGCGGGCAGTGGAGGCAGTAGATCCCCTCGGAATTCCAATAGCACGACGACGTGGTGATGGTGGTGGAGGAGAAGAATCATGCAAGGCTTTGCCTAAGTCGCAGCAAGACGGTGGAGGAGGGAAGAGGCCGGCGGCTAGGGTTGAGGTGAGGAAGGAGGGGTGCGCCCCCACCCCTATTTATATAGAGGGGGGTTGCGGCCAGGGTTCCCACCCCTATCCGAGTCCTTCCCCAACTCGGTGGCCAAGAGGGAGAGGTGGGAACTTGCCCCCCAAGTTTCCCCCTTACCAAATTAGGGTGTTTCCCCTCCTTTCCTTGTGCTGGCCGGTTGGCCCCCCTTGGGCTTGGTGCGACTGTCCCTAGGCCCCCACGGCATGCCACAGCCCAAGTGGCCCCTCCCGGGATGGTGGACCCACTGGTGGTCCCTCTAGAACATTCTAGAAGCTTCTGGTCAAAACACTGAAAACATTTTCGAACCCCGGAAAATGACTTTCCTTATATGAATCTTATTCTCCGGACCCGGATCTCCTCGTGATGTCCTGGATCCAATCCGAGACTCTAAACAACATTCGGTCTCCAACTCATATTCCATATCTACTTAAGCAACATCGAACCTTAAGTGTGTCACCCTACGGTTCGTGAACTATGCAGACATGATCGAGACACTTCTCCGGTCAATAACCAATAGCAGGATCTAGAGATCCATAATGGCTCCTACATATTCAACGATGACTTCGTGATCGAATGAACCATTCACATACGATACCGATTTCCTTTGTCGCGCAATACTTTACTTATCGGAGGTTCGATCGTCGGTATCTCCATACCTAGTTCAACCTCGTTACGTACTCTTTACTCATTTCGTGATATGACATTCCTTTGACCTAGTCACATGCTTCCAAGTCAATAGGATGACATTCCATCGAGAGGGCCTAGAGTATCGTCATATGGATGGAAAAACAAATCCCACTATTGATCCATGCGCTTCAACACATGCTTTCAGAATATCCAATCCCACCTTGATAACCACCCAGTTACGTAAGTGGCGTTTGATGTCATCAAAGTACTATCCAGTGTGAGTGATTAACATGATCTCATGGTCGAAGGAGTAGGTTACTATGTATCTGAAAGCTTGTAGCAAAATGAACTTTAATGACTTGATCTTATGCTATGCTTACTATGAGTATGTATCCATCACATCATTCTCTTAATGATATGATCTTGTTATTAATAATATCCAATGTCCATGATCAGGAAACCATGATCATCTATTATTCAACAAACTAGTTTCAACAAGAGGCTTATTAGGGACTCTTTTATGTTTACAAAAATACATGTATTAATGTTTCCGGTTAATACAATTATAGCATGTGATGTAAACACTTATCAGAAACACAAAGATATATATAATAATAACCACTTTATTACTGCCTCTTGGGCATATCTCCAACACGACATCGGCAACATGGCGCCACCGGACTTTCGGTGCCTGCCCGGCTGGAAGCGCAGCGTCGGCGGTGTGCCGGTGCCGCTGGTGTCAGAGGACGACGAGATGGCGGAGGAGATCCAGGCGCCATCGCGGCGATGGAGGACCCGAAGCTCGCGGAAGACCCCGGTAACTTAGTTTACTAGGAGCAGTTCTTCACCGAGCGTCGAAACCGGAAGCTCGCCGCCCACGAAGGCCCTCTCGGCTTGCCGCCAAAGCGCAACAACGCGGCAGGGCACCGTCGATGGTGGAGTGCGCCGGGACGGACACTCACCGCCGTCCTGGAGCATATCCACGTCAGCAATCGCCCAAGGCTGGTCTTCCCGCGCACGCCCCTCTGGCGAACTAGCTGCCCAGGAGGATGGGAAGCCTCGGTTCCTCGTCCTCCACCGCATCAGCCTCGCGATCGTCCGTCTCCGCACTTGCACGGTCGCCGCAAGCTAGCGGTGAGGCACTTCGGCCCGTGAAGCGGGAGGCCGACACATCGTGTCAACACCCGGGTTTTTAATCCCAGGTGCCTATTATGCCATACATCGCAATCCCAGGATTACCATTTTTGCGAGACATAATAGATTTGGATATCACAGTACATCATCCATTACAAACCATACATAAGGTCTTACAACAAATAAAGGATCTCATGATCCAGTCTTAATACAAATCAAGCAGCGGAATAACGTAATCATAATGATAGCATAGGCGAGACTCCATCTTCATGGTCACAGGCAATGCTAACGATGGGGGATGATCCTAGTTGTCGTATCCTTCCTGTTGTCCGTCCTCCTGATAGCCCTCTTCATAGTCTGACCACTGGAATAGCTAGGGACAAAGCCATGAGTACTCTTTAAGTACTCGCAAACTAATACTAACAAGTGATATGGTTTTGAATAGGAAGTACTAGGCTCTAGGTTGTTTTGCAAAAAGCCAGATTTATCTCTACTGAGTTCAGAAGCAAAGAAAGCTAGTTGAAAGTTTTATAACACCTAAGTGGGAACTTGAATTTTATATCACAACTTTGTTGTGGTCAAGTCAAAGTCATAAATCATGTCACAAGTCATTTTGAAAACATCTGACGACAGAATAGTATGGCCACTCCAACTGTCCATAACCGCGGACGCAGCTATTCTAATAGTTTGACACTCTACGGAGGTGGTACACTTTCACCACAACATTCGATACATCCGTCAGGAACAATCCTAAATTCACCATACTCAGTATGCGGATAATCAATCCTAACCTTTCAATTACACACCCTAGTATAAGCACCTCTCCTGTGAGTTTAGCCTCCCAACCATGACCAACTGTCATCTTGGGAACTGCATAGGTGGACAATCTTCACAAGGTAGCCTCAGCTCAAACCTTGGCCGCAAGGGAACCCATACTAAGGTATATAAATTTCCAGTCAAGCCCTACCCAAATTTCGGGTATTGTGGTTGTACGGTAAAATTGGAATGGTATCGCATCTAGACAACCAACAGTTTTATAAAGGTCTAAGGCTCATGCCTCAACATTTTCATCACCAAAATCATCTGGTGTTTGGAAACACATGTCAAAACATTTCAATAGAATGACTCATCATTCTAAGGTTTCATAACCATTTTCACCAAGTATTCCCATATAAAGTGATCAAGTTTTATGCTTAGAACTAGCATCTACAGGTGGGGGTAAACACTAATGAGGGGTGGTAAGCAAGTGTGGATAATCTAAGTTCAATCTCATGCCTCAGGATGACATCAAGATTTATCTAACTTAGGTCAAGTTTTATGCTCTTTATGCTACCTTTAAACAATCTCTCTAAACTCTACAAATCACTAGGTAAACTCTAATAGAAAGCTTTGATAAAGAAATAAAATACTAAGCTTGCAAGTAAAACTAGGATGGGGTATCAAGTGGTGTAAGCTTGCTAAGTCAATTGGTAGTATTAGGCTTGCATAATTGCAAGTATAAGATTGCCTTGTGCAGAGCAATGGTTGAAGTTCTCCTCGGCTTCTTCCTCGTAGTATCCTCCTTCCTCCTCGTATCCTTGGTTGTTACTAGCATCTATAAATAAATATGAGGTACACAATCACCAAACAATACTTAACTACTCTTACTTATCACACCAGGGTTTTCACTAGATGATCTATTATCATCACAAACATTACAATCATCAAAGCAAGGTTTTAATTATTTTATTTGGAAAAGTAATTTCTACTAATTGAAAAACTACTTAAGTTTTAATATTCTCCAACTAAAACATGGGATCATGTTGACACATGTCATCACCATATATTTCAGTACGTGGGAATGTGATTTAAAGTGGTGTCACAATTTAATAAGGTTTAACCTTTTTTATTTTAATTAATTAAAGTGGCTAGAATGGCCTATGAGGCATTCTTTTATTACTTGTCCATTATTGCTGCAAGTAAACCTATATATTTTTATATATTCTGAAAGGTCTTGTTAAATGTGATTTTTGAGAGTTGGAATCAACTTAAAAGCTTTTGTGGTGGAATTTTGAAAAATGTTTGAATGCAGAAATGCTTCTTCCTAGTTATTTTTACCATGGGTGATCTACAAGTCTGAATGGTTTGAATCCAACGGTCTTGGATTAATAATTTCAGTACCTTTCTAACAAAATTGGTTTCATGCAATTTGGTTCAGTGAATCGAGTTGGGTTGATTTTTGAAACTAGGTACAGAACTGGGTTTGAAACTAAAAGAATAAACCTAAATTTGAATTATTGGGTCACGTGGGAGTGTTAACTAGGCCGGCCCACTACGCACAGCGCGCGCGGGCTGGTTAAGTGGCTGTCCCCATTCGTCAGTGAGACAGAGAGTGGCGAAGGGGTACGAGGCGATTATGGTCGTAGGATTAGAAGCTAGATCTATGGTTGTGGTTCATCGTCCATGCATGAACAGGACAGGGCGAGGTCGAACCCTAGCACGGCCAGTGGGGGTCGACTGGGGCTCACCGGGGCTCAGGCGATGGTCGGCGACGGGGGCGGACGACGAAGTCGACGACGGCGATCCTCCTCGTACCGGCAGCTCCTCCTGGGGCGGCTCCAATCAACGGCTCCTTTCTTCCTTCTCCGCGGCAGAATCTGGCCAAAATTTCGGCGATGTGATGCTCGCCTTGCTCCGGGAATGAGTGGGGGTGGTTCTGAGAGAGAGAGAGAGAGGAATGTGTTGGTGTGAAGAAATCGAGCGGGGGTGGCCTCCTTTTATAGTGCCAGAAGGGGACCGACGAGCGCGGGTGGAGCTCGTCGCGGTCGTCGACACAGCAAGCTAAAGGCATGCGCGATGATAGGGGTGGTGCGGTGCTCCCTGGCGAATCTCAATGCCATGGTCACGCGGCGTGGGGCGGTGCGAAACGGTCGGAACGTCGTGGTGCTCTGAGCAGGTCCGACGGAAGAATTCATGGCGCACGGGCTGTCCTGGTCACGCTGAAAGTACAAAGGAAGTCGCCTAGAGGGGGGTGAATAGGCTTTTAAAAATATTACGGTTTAGGCTCAAGTAAATGCGGAATAAAACTAACGTTTAATTTATTGAGCACAAAACCTAGCCACTAAGTTTACCTAAGTGCACCAACAACCTATGCTAAGCAATACAAGCAACAAGTTGATAGCAAGAAATAAATACTTCAAGCACGATGGCTATCACAATGTAAAGTGCATAAGTAAAGGGCTCGGTTGAGAGATAACTGATGGACGCGGAGACGAAGATTTGTTTCCCGAAGTTCACTTCCAAAGAAGTTGCGTCTCCATTGGAGAGGTGTGATGGCGCAATGCTCTCCGAACGCCACAAATGGCTCACCTAGATGTGTGGTGGCTCGATGCTCACCCAACGCCACACAAGGCCTCACCCAGGATGCGGAAGCACGCAACTCACCGACGCCACAAAAGGCTCACCCTATTCTCCCAAGTGCGCACCACAAAAGGCGGGCACTTGCTCCACTATGGGACGCTTGAGGGCGGTCACCAAACCCATACAAGATTGGGGCTAACTCCACAACTCAATTGGAGGCTCCCAAAAACAAAGCCACAAAAGGCTACAATGCCACAAAAGGCCAACAAAGCCACAAGAGGCTACAAGACCACAAAAGGTCAACAAGACCACAAAAGGTCAACAACCCAACCAACCAACCGTCTAGGGTTCCAAGAACCCAAGAGTAACAAGCCCACAAGCTTGTACTCGCCGAATCTCCGAGGAGAACTCAAACCTATGCACCAAATGCAAGGGAAAGTCCTTCTCTCCCAAATTCCAACAAAGCTACAAAAGCTATTGGAGGAATAAGGGAGGAAGAACACAAGAGGAGAACTCAAACCTATGCACCAAATGCAAGGGCAAGTCCTTCTCTACCAAATTCCAACAAAGCTACAAAAGCTATTGAGGGAATAAGGGAGGAAGAACACAAGAGGAGAACACAAAACTCTCCAAGATCTAGATCCCAATGATTCCTTCACAAAGAAGGGATTTGACTTGGTGGGATTGTAGATCTAGATCTCCTCTCACTTTTCCCTCAAAAAGATGTAAGAATCATGGGAGGGAGAGGGAGTAAGAGAGCTCAAATAGGTCAACAATGGTGGGTAAAAACGAGCTCAAAATATGGGGAACCATTGGGGAAGAAGCCCCCCTTAAATAGGACAAGGAAAAACTGACCGTTTGGACCAGATTCGCGCCCCCACCGGAACTTCCGGCCTCCCACCGGAACTTCTGGCAAATAGAAACACAAGTTACTGAACCTGACCGGAACTTGGGTTGGAACTTGGGCCGGAACTTGGGTCGGAACTTGGGCCGGAACTTCCGCTCAAGCAAAAACACAGGACAACATTGCACGAAAACTTCAATAACTTTTGACCCCGGACTCCGTTTTTGATGATCTTGGGCTCGTTTTGAAGAGAACGAAAAGTTTTACAAGATTGTGCAAAGAAACATAATAGTCCAGCATGGAATTATAAAATAAAATTGAGAAAGATATGACCTCTCTAGAAGCGATGAACCGGTAAAACCTCCAAAACCCAAAACAAAAGAAGTTGAGCTTGGAAACTCCGATTGGGATGAAACCAATTTTGTTGGAAAGATAAAACCAAGTAGAACCCAAAAAAATGTGAAATATTGGATACCACCAAGGGAGAAAATATCAAGTATATATATGTGATGTATCTCCCAAGGTGTGGAGCCGGAAAACTCGCAAGAGGAAAAATCGCAATAAGATATGCAAGTGAAATCCTTATTTGATGAACTAGATCTTGTTATGATGATGACCACAAGCTCTAGATCCTCTCATGGACAAGAAGCAAATAACAACCAAGAAAGATGATGTTATGAATGCAAAGGTTTGA
This sequence comes from Avena longiglumis, assembly GCA_030063025.1. Lineage (NCBI taxonomy): Eukaryota > Viridiplantae > Streptophyta > Magnoliopsida > Poales > Poaceae > Avena > Avena longiglumis. The sequence goes on from CP125975.1 coordinate 432,008,681, forward strand.
GCTCTCTCTGAGCGATGCGATCGAGACACCCGCTTGAGAGCCCCTCTTGATAGAACGGATATCTATCCTAAACCCGGTCTCCCAACTAACAACACGAGACCGGCAAAAGAGAAGCCCTATCAAGATCATACCTTTGCCTTGACCATCCCACTTGAACTTGATGTAGACCGTCTTGTTCTTCTATAGTGGGAACACCTTTCTTGGATGCTATTGCTTGATGAAGATGAAGACTTGCAAATTGCTCCCCCATACTCCATGGGGAAACCTCTTCTTTGAACTTGTCTTCATCATTCCATGAGCACGAGGATGGCAAGCTTCAAGCATGAGATCTTCTAGAGATGGCGCATCTTGAGCTCGCCCTTCTTCATCCCTACTTGAGGTTGATCCATCTTGATGCAACTCTTTGCACATGTCTTGATCAACCTTCAAGCTCCTTCTTTCTTCATGATTCCAATGGGCACAAAGCCCTTGGACATTTCTTCATCTTCCAACCTTGAGACCAACACATGGCCCAAGTGATGCCAATGGACAAGCCTACAAGTGAAACTCAATTTACACATTAGTCCATAGAGATTGTCATTAATTACCAAAACCACACATGGGGCATACATGCCCTTTCACGCGCGGCGACGAACGGGCGTGTCTGGGGTGTTCCTGGGGTGGTGGTGATTACGCTTGCACGCGGCAAGGGCAGCGCGCGGTCTGTGGGCGTGTGTCGCGGTTGGCGCTCTGGCGCACTCTCGGCTCGCTCGCAGAGAGGCTTGGCACGAGCGTACCATGTGGTCCAGTGGCTGGCAAGTGTCGAGGCTTGGACAGGGGGTGGCGGTGGACGGTGGAGTGCCTGCTAGACAAGGTTGGCTAGGCTAGAGCTGCTCCTAGCTGGCTGGCGACACTAGGGTGGCAAGGGTGCTCTCGGCATGCTTGCATTGATGGCATGGTCTGGTTTACAGCGAGCTAGAGGGGTTAAACAAGTTAGATGATCTACTGAGAGTGTAGTGTGAGCTAGATAGGGAACCAGTTAGGCACTGATCACTGCTCGCAATAGTGTTTGATGTTTGTTGGTTTGGTGACTACAAGGTGTTTGATGAAATGACCGCAAGAGATTCAAATTTGAATTTTTGATTCAAACTTGTTGGGTGTAATAGTTACATACTCAGTAGTCTCTGGTTAGTTGGAAAGGTAAAGTGGAATTGGTTTGGCTGATTTTTTAGAATTGGGTGATCTTCCCATATGAATCAGATTCAATTTTGAAATGTGATTTGAATCAAGTTGCCAAATGTTTCTGGGAGTTTGAAAGGTGGTTTTTGATTCACTTTTACTTGGTCTAGCAAGAGGTGAAAAGAAGTAGAATTGTTTCTGTTTGAAATCTTGGACTAGAAACACTCAAAGTGGTCTAGTGAGCAAGATTGACAAAAATGACCATTTGTCTTATTTGATTTGTTTTTAATTTTCTCTTAATTTGTTTCTGCTTGGAAATGTTTTAGATGATGTTGTTTTCATCTTTAAATCATTCCTTGCTATTTAGAACAATCATACAAGTCCATTCATGCATTCATACAAACATCACATTCACACATGCATTCATATTGATTTGATTAACAAAAGTTTTTGTTAACCCTAATTTTGGTGAGTAGAAATAGATGATCATTGTTCAATATTTTTGGATGTTACACGCCGGTGCGCTCGCTGCCGAGGACAAGATCGCGGGTGATTGTCATCAACAAGCCCGCTTGTAAATCGCCGCCGCCTTCGCCGCCGAAGTGAAGGATGGGTAATCCCGTCGACGACTCGCCGCCATCAAGATGGCGATGGAGTGCTCTGCAGACGTGCGCCTTTCGATGCCTGGTCCAGGCGATCGAGCACGAAGAGACCAACAGAGTTCGGCACCACCAGGAGGAGGCCAAGCGCCCGGCCAGGGCTCGCCGCGAGCTCGCCTAACAGGACCCGCCGCTCGTCGTCCTCGGCAACAATGATGACGACGCCGGCCCCACGTCCTAGTCATGGCGATACGACAACGCCGGCCAAGGCAGCTCCTGCCCCCCGCAACCGCCAAGCGACGACAGCAAGGCAAACCCCGGCTATACATGCTTCTACCGTAACTTCGGCATGTGAGCGGCGTCCAACGGCATCAGAATCAGCCTCGGCCGTTTTTAAGTTTTTTTTTTAGCCTAATGAAGTCAAAATTCGGATGTTCGCCCAAGTTTGATGTAATATGTATAAGGATATGATCTCCCACAGCTGGATACGGTCCGAGACTACAAACAGATAAAACTATAAACAGTACTCGCTCTGACCTCTTTTTGTAGATTCGCACTTAACTGTGTATCTAGACAAATCTACTAGGAGTACAAATAACTCAGGACTAGACAAATCTACTAGGAGTGTAAACAATTCAGGACGGAGGGTGCACTAATTTCAAATTTGTACAACAAAATAAATTTTTCTCAAGTCATGGTCCTATAAGTGCTTTTCTTTTACACCGACTGAAACAAAGAGTCATGTAAGTAATGAAAACCAGTTAAACTAGTCACAAATATAAGATTGACTATATCACCGTAGAAAGCATAAGCATGTCAAGGTAACCCAACTATACCATCACCTTTGATAATAATTTCTAAATTAGATGAACAGATCGCATGACAGAAATTTGTGCTTGAACACTCAAACACTAAAAAACCTGACAGTTAACTCGATTTGTAAGCATTGTCCCAAGACAGCAGTAACGGTAGGCTACGCCCAAAGCTGCAAAAATAATACTCCAAAACATCAGTAGTACACAAAAGTAGCACCACACCAAATGTTCCAGTCGTTTTCTCTTGAATAGCTACGTTAAACAGTTGGGAGGGGAGTTGTCCTAGCAGAAATTTTTTGTACGTATCTTCCTGCATTAGTCTGACAGGTTTCAAACGAAGGACTGATGGCAAAAAAAAGGTTTCAAACGAAGGACATTCCCAGACATGTTCCTGTGGCAGGACCATACGTTGTTACATGGCTTGGTTTACCCTTATGAGGCCACCCAGTTGAAAAGTTGTCCCAAATCAGATATTTGTAGTGAAGAGTCAGTGGGAGAACATGAGGGTGCCACTGCCATTTCTTCCACCATATCTAGTAGTACTACCAGCGAAGTACTAGATCAGCTCAATCAAGCTACACACCCTCAGACATAGCATTTTCATCCTCCATCTTGTCCTTAACCTCAGCAGCCTTTTCTCCCTCTTTCTTGTCCTTTCCTTCCACCATATTGTCCTCGACAGCCACATCAGCATTTCCTTCTACCATCTTGTCCTTGGCTCCATCAGCATCTTCTTCCACCGTATCTTCAATAGCCACATCACCTGCCTCACCATTACCTTCATCCATTCTATTTCCTTCCTTCATCATGTCATCATTTGCCTCAACTGTATCTTCCTCCATCTTGTCATTGTTTAACACAGCAGTCACCTCGCCAATTTCTTCCCCCATGCCCTCTTTTGTATTATGCAAAACAATACCACCATTGGTAGTTTCAGGAGGGGTTGCATTAGCATCTGCATGAGGTGGATAATACTGCATGGATTGCATCTGTTGCAGAAAGAATGGAGGTCGAGTTGTCAGTTTTTTTAATGTATCAATCTAAGCAGCATAATTAAATTTTACAAAGCAGAGGCTCAGTAATGCACAAGATCGGGCAAAAGTACCTGACGAAGATGTTCCAGTCTGAAGTTCACTAGGTGTCCAATATCTTCAACACCAGTAATGTAATGAATATTTCCAGCTTCTCCCAAAGGTCGCTCTGTAAACGGGGTGCACTCTTCAAGATTCAAGGCAAGCTTATCTGGCCTTCGGAGTAGAAGCTGGAATGTTGGCTGCAATTCATAGCACTGTTCATACAGGGAACGGCGGCAGAACACATACAAGCCCAGACGAGCACGGGACATTGCCACGATAAGTCTTCTGACATCACGAAGATGACCCACAAATCGGGTCCGGACAAGAGATAATAAAATAAAATCATTTTGTTGACCCTGGAATTTGTCCACCGTAGTAACCTAAACAGCATATCAATGTTAAATGTCTGCACGAAAAAGTTGAGAACTGACCAAATGTTTAATTGAGCTAATATAGCTCAATCACTTGATTGTTCTAAATTACCTTGCAAGGTGGCTCAATGTTCCATGGCTTGCATCTTCTGTTGATAACATCACGAATAAGAAACTTCTGACCATTGTAAGTAGTTAATATTGAAATCTTATTGGCAGGGTATCCTATCAGACGCATGTAAATATAGACACTAACAATATACTCAGCCTCCCCTTCATTCTGGTAGAACCAAGGAGAAGGAGCAGACTCGCCTCTGCCACGGTAATCAGGAACATCCACCAGCTGATACTCAAAAGAGAATCCAGAATTAGCTTTATGGAATATAGCTTGCTCACGTACGTAAGGCAGATCTCCCAGTTCTCTGTATCTCCAGTTATAAAGTTCAGCGATACTAGGTCTGGCACGTCCCTGGGCATTGAGCTCAATATAAGGCACACCAAGGCGAACAAACCTTGTAAAGAGACTCTGGTCCATGTGGCTGTACTTCTGGAAAGCCATGTTCTTCACAACAGGCGGTAACTGATGGTGATCACCAATTAAAATGCAACGTTTGAGACGAGCATGGCCATCTTCCTGTCGTTGCAGGAGCGTTGGTATGAAAGTCTCTATCTCCAATATCTGCGCACTTTCTTCCATCAGCAAATTGTCATATTTGAAACCCAGTTGAAGAAAGTCTCTCCTCTTCAATGCTGCATGGGTGCAGGTCATGGCGACAATCTTGGCTTGTTTAGTCATTAGATAATTTGCTCGCTCCGCTGTTGACTTCAGTAATTCAAAAGCCCTACACTCTTCAAGCTCTTGGAATATCGTGGAAAGATGTTTGAAACAACCTTTGGCAGCATGCATATCTTTCTCGAACGACTCACCAGTAAATATAGGCTGTGGGGTATCAGAAAAGAACTCGGAAAATGGAAAACGGTCTTTAACGAAAGAGGGATTCTCTTTGTTTGGCGCACAGGCAGCCAAGAATAGTTCCCAACGGGAGTAGACATGTAATAGCCAAAAATATGCAGCATTTTCACATGTGTAGCTCACATCTTCAGGAAGATGAAGGGATCTTGCAAGTTTTGCAACCTCACCAAGGAGCTCTAGTCGTCGAACCAGCATAGCATTGACACGACCTTGACGGCTAAAATCGAGATCAGTTGCCAACTCTTGCTCACCCTGACCAAGACGAAGAAGGTACCTAGCGGGCACATCCCTCTGAAGAACCAAGTTAACATCAGACAACCGGCCAAAAAACGAACATGCAGCAAAACAATCAGAAAGAATATTATCGATATGTAGATATATTGTTCATTTTGAAGTGAATCAAGTAACTCAGAACTCCACCAGTCAAAATATTTGCAACAAGTCAAAATTAACATTAGGGCATATGAAGCAAAATATTTCATGGACATGATGCATACATAATCATTTCCTCTTGAGACCCTCAAGGACCAAGAGATCATCTATAGTTCTGTCCAAATTAAAGATACAACATCCTATATAGCAAGGAACATGATTAGAATCGTGTATTTGAAAGAAATGGCAGCAGAATATTCAAGTAATTTCCAATCAATATACCGCAAACCACGCAGCTAGCAAGTAATCCATATTAAAAGACAGCATTGCATGGATCAAACAAGTACTATGCAGAATCTCTAGAAAAGTACTAATGTAAGGTTAAAGTTTCAGAGAATATTTGGTGCAGTCACAGTACCTGCATTATCTTCTCAAACAAGTCATTCAAAGCTTGATTGGAATGGGTAATAATTAGCGTTCTTTGTGAAGGACAGTTATGATACAGAACATTTAATATCTGCACAGCTGTATCTGTTTTTCCCGTACCAGGAGGACCAACAACCATTGTCAAACCAGGTTGAATACCAGATATTACAGCGCCGATCTACAAATAGATAGTTATCATTCATCAGCAATCAATATTTGAAGTTGAATCAGATTCTCATTAATCTTAAAAGTAAAAGCAGCAGCATTCAATGACATACCAACAAGCAAAAGTGAAATACGATATAAGTAAAAAATGTAAAACAAAAGGAACTAATACATAAAAATTATATTTACTCAAGTCTGAACCCAGGCATCCAAGTGATCTCTACTAATTAGTACACAAACAAAAAGCCAGAAAACAGGCATAGAACATTCTAAAATGGAGATTCTGCGACCATATTGGGAGTTCTTTAACAGAAGTGCTAGTTTTAGGTATCCCACAGTAAGTGAATCATAAAATATAATTCAATGCTGCAATGCTGACCTGGGTGCGTGATAGCCAAATTCTGGAAATGTGGAGTTTCCATAATTCTAAAAGTAAATCATAGATAATATTCAACCATTTTTTTGTACTATATCCAGCCCAAATGATCTTTTTTCATTCTAAAAGTATCATTAGTAGTTTTAGGTATCCCACAGTAAGTCAATCATAGACTACAAATCAATTTACCACTGCTAACCTTCCAGTGAAAAAATGCTGGCATGGGTGTATAATAGCTGGAAATCTGAAGTTTCCTTAATTTGATCTACAAGTAAATCATATTGAAAAACAATTTTATGTACTACTTCCAATTCAAATATTATATTGTGACGCTACAAGTATCACTACTAGCTGCTACAAACTAAAAATGTCCTGCCTGATAAGCACCCATTTACATTGTTCAATTCATCTCCAAGAGGCTGAATACAATGAGGAAATGCTTTAAAGATATCCTGTTAAGTTCTGTTTCGAGGATATGTACCAACTGAAAATGATAGTTAAGCTAAGGATCTGAAACATACCTGAGTGGGTGTAAACCTCACTGAGTTCTGTTTAGGTTTATCTTGAGGATATGGCCCTGGATCAGCAGGAATGTAAGTCTCAACCCTTAGTTTTTCTTTCTGAGACCCTTCATCATCGACCATGTTGTTCTTGCTTGTTATATCAGAGGAGTTTGCATTTCCAGGCAGAGCATGACTAATTTCCCTCATTTTCTTGGACAACTTTATCCTAAAGGGAGGGCTTGGATGCATGTTTTCGGTACCATCAGTATTGATAAATGTGACCTAAGAATAATTTAAATCATTAGAATATTAAGGATCAAAGATGAAAAGAAAATGACGTCCACCTCGAGAAAACTAGTTTAAGATTATGATATCTACCTGGAAAGCTGGAAAACTTTGCACAACATGCTCAGCATCAAGGAAAGTGTCCTTAAAATCAATAGTTTCCAGAAGATCAGGCATGTTTGTCCACTGAGCGGCAGACGGATTTCCATAACCTAAGAATATGTTATGCAGCCATTCAGGAACTATACATGTTTCATTCATTAGATCACGTATAGATTCCAGGATTGCTTTGAAGTTATTCTCCTTGGGTTTCCTTCTCATTAGAATATTAAATGTGCCATACACATTTTCTCCATGCTTCTCTGCTACCTCAGTAGCATCAATGTGGTACTGTGCTGTATCTAAGGCAATTTTAACTGTACGAATCTCACCCTTGGGAGGTTTCCACTCATCTCTCTTTATCCTTCCTGTATAGTCATTCATGAGTCCTCCTTCCTCGTCACGAATTTCGATCACCTCACATCCACGTACAAATTGCAATCCTAGCCTTTCAGGCACAGTTGATTTTGCAGATTCCTCAGGGCTAAGAGGTTCAAAAGATGGGCGGATTGACAACAAAAATAACACATCATGCTCTTTCAGACCATCCCACTCAGATTTTATCTGCGGTCTGTAGCTTGATGTGCTAAAAGTAACATCAGCTGTTACAGCAGAAGGCTTAACTTCTCCAATGTTAGGTTGCTTCACTTGTGTGATCCTAAATTCCTTGATTGGAACGGCCATCCTGGACCATCCACGAAAGGCAGTGTCTCCCTCATTGTTGATATAAGCATGTAGATGAGGAACAGCTTCCTGAATATCTTCACGGATTTCATATGTTGATTCAAGACGAAAGAGATTGAAATTCCTCAACAAATAATCATGAAGTGTCAGAAATTGGAGATTGAGCTTTGGTAGGGCAAGGCAGCCTTCTCCAGAATAATTGATGCTAGGAACAAGGCTCTCATCCCACATGATCTGTTCATTAGGATAAAGAGGAAGTGCATTAACTGCTTCTTTTTGGGATTGACGCTTCTCAAAAAACGCAACAAGGACCTCGATAAGGAAATCGCGCCTTCCACTGCATGGATCCTTCTCCGAAATTATTTTAAGCTGTTTATAGAAAGAAATTAGTACTTCAAATACCTGTTTTTCAGTTTTGTGCGTAAAATAAAATGTCCAGATTTAGCACTAATAAGCATGAGAAAATTATGAAACTACAAAGAGTGATGTTCAAAGCTAAATCTTACTTAAACATCCATATTTTATTGTATCATTTAGTGGCATGCAAATAATTAATGGCTCTTGCCATGAACATGACTTCTCTAATTGACATCTGCTTTACATTATGTTTACTTGATTATACATGTCATTTAATCCCTAATGGATAACTAACTTCTGAGGAACATGTACAAGATATTTTGTCGATTTATACAAAACAGTTGTCGTGTAGGTATGCATCCATTCTATCGAAATTTCATGTTGAACAGCACAAAATTCAGAAAATATACCTTCCTTCTAATAAAAAATTAAAAAGATAGAAATAGCAAAAATAAATATACCACACACACCTTCCATTAGAAATAGAAAAAAAGAAATATATCTGGCCTAATGTATTCAAGGGATACTGGGATATTATTTACAAAAAACACTAAAAATAGCAACCTGATAAACTTTAAAGAGACAACAAGCACAGAGAAATGAAGTAAGCATGTAAAATTGCTCACCTTATTGCAAACCAGATCTTGAAGTTCCACATCTGACAAGACAAGCAGCTTCTTTGTTAAATCAGCACGCTTATGGATTGAACCAATATTACACAAGGCAAGGTCTCGCAACTGCAAGAATCAGAAAAATGGAGAGAGAAAATTAATATTTTCCTTCAGCGACCCTAGTATTATCAGACAAACCGTGTAAACAAATTGTACCACACCAAAATAAGGTACACACCTTAGGCACTTGTTTAAATGCTAGCAGCTGAAAAGCTTGAAAACGGGAATAGTGAGCTTGCAAAACATCATCATCACTAAGCTGTGTTCCAGAGTGATCGTTGATCTCAAAGCCTTCATAGAACTGCAGCAAGTCTACCAATTGTGCAAAAAGACGCCCCTTTTCATGAGTATAGAGTGTGCTTAAGTGGCACTTAGCAACAACAGCAGTATCAGCGACTAGAGGCCTTAAAAATCTGTATATTAAACAACATTAGTGGAGAACATATATATACATTATTACATACAAAATACAATACATAAAGGAAAATGCTAATACTGAGCAAGATTTAAGTGAACCAAGATATTTCACTTTCATGGATGTAGTTAGATGTTGCTAAAAAGTGAAATGTCTTCAGAAAGATGTTAGATGGGGACAGTGGAAAACATGTTTATGTTATGTGCATGCTTAGGTTTGGGTGCAAGAACCAAGGGGGCACAAGTCAACCAAAAGGGTCTCTTCCCCCATGACATACCTCAAGGATCTGATGACCGATGACTTGTTGAGAAGAAAGGGAGTCTAGAGAACTTCTGATCATTATTTTGTTTGTCCATATGCACGTGCATGAATCTCCTTGTGAAGAGACTTACCAAACAATATTGGCAAACTAAGAAAATTATCTCTTTATCTTATTTCCAAACAAGAGTATCTAATCAAATTGCTAATGCAGTTGCATCTCAAATATGAAACCAAAAGGTAATATTCTATCTTATCTAATCTGCACGGCAGAACAGTACTGGAGACCACTACAGCTACATGATATGAAAGGAACGATCACAAAATGAAATCACCAAATAATGTCCAGTTATTCTTTGTCATGCGACATGATACAAAGAACAACAAAAAAGAACGGCACCATGGGAGTGAAATATGCTGATAATGCGGGAGTCTTCGCCAACCCATCAGCAGCGGAAATTCTTGCAATTTCACAGATACTATAATGTTTCGGTGAGGCAAGTGGGTTGAAAATAAATGTGAACAAAACTGAAATATATCCAATTCGCTGTGAAGGCCTGAACTTGGAGTGCATCCCTTCATCGTTCCCAGCAAAGATCACCTTTCTGGGGAAGTATCTCTGCCTGCCTCTCCACCATCGGCGTCTAAGAGAAGTTGATATCCAACCACTCATTGAGAATGTTGGAGCTCCAATGGCAGGATGGAAGGAAAAAACATCTCAAGGATAGGGCAGGTGACCCTAGCGAAATCAGTCTTGCCTTCTATTAAAACTTCCGATTTGACAGTCCTCCAAATACCAAAATGGGCCATCAAAAAGATAAACAGAATAATTGGAGGATTTATCTGGAAAGGGGATGATGCTGAACTTGCAAATGGGGGAAACTCCCTCGTGAATTGCTACAGCATCTCAAGATCAAATGCTCTAGAGGAGGTGGGAGTTCTAGACTTGACAAATTTTGGTCGAGCTTTGCATTTACGACTTTAACATGGCCATGGTATCATTGGACAGATCAGGACAGACTATGGCTCGGGACCTAATTGCCTTGTGATGAAGCAGGCATGGAGCTGTTCAGGGCCTCCAGAGTGATTGCCACAGGAGATGGAGAGAAGACCATGTCTTGGCATCATAATTGGCTCCAGGGAGGTGCTTTGAAGTCAAAATTTCTGCTGCTGTGCAGCATGCTTACCAAAAAAAATAGGGCAGGTGCTACTTAACTGACCTGAAAAATGGTAATTGGATTCGATCCCTATTTAAAGTGAGCACAATGGAGAGCATTGGATTCTTTTGTTTGATGTCCAGCTGCATGAAGGGGGCGAAGATACTACCACTTGGAGATGGACCGGAAACAGGCAATATACGGCAAGGACAGCATACATAATGCAATTCAGTGGCAGCTTTGTGGCGTTCAAACCAAAAAAAATATGAAAAGCTGCTACTGAACCCAAGTGCCGCCTTTTCGCCTGGCTGATACATCACAACCGTGCCCTTACATCCGACGTCCTCGCCAAAAGAGGATGGCCACATGACCCTGTGTAAGCTATGAAAAGGAGCTCCAAAAACAGCCTAGCATCTACTCCCTCCGTTTAGAAATATAAGACGTTTTAGCAATGTGAATCAAATGTATCTAGACGTCTTTTAGTGTGTAGGTTAGGTTCGGAGTGAACCTATACACTAAAAGGCGTCTAGATACATTCATTTCACAAAGCTAAAATGTCTTGTATTTCTGAACGGAGGTAGTATGTGTTAAATGCCCTTTTTGTGACAGCAGTTTGGGACTTGGTGGGACGGTGGAATAGTTTATCCACTGTAACAACGGCAGCTAGCTCCAACACGCCATGGGGGGGTTGGGGGTTGGGGGGTCTAGGCTCTTGTTTCCCCCTCTAGACAATCTCTTGTATCTACAAAGTACTTTTTTCCTTACTTAAAAGGCAATGCGCCTGCCATCTTCAAAAAAAACTATGTTGATTTAAAATGCTCATGGTGGAGACAATCAGAAACTTAATAACTTTTGTTTATGATTCTGTTTGATGCAAAAGGACTTCAAAAGTTGTATGGTCAAAAGAGACAGTTGTTCTTAAATAACTGCACCTGTCCTTGAACTTGAATGGGCTGCCCCATTAACTTGAGAACTACAAAATATTGGTCCTAAAAGCTTATAAAAGCAGGTAGATGCAATATTCCACAAGGACCTGTCGGTTCAACCTACATCAATCAGACCAAGCAAAGAAGTTCTGCAGATCTAGCCCTGGATGTCAAGTTCTCAGGTTATTAGATCTAAATGAAAACTCATGAAGGCTGAATAACCTAGAGTGCAATCAACGATGCTGTGTGATACTACTAAAGAAGTAACCAAAATTGTAAACATACCTTCTCGTAGGAAGCTGGCTCAACATATCAATCAGAAATTCCATGAATCTTTCACAATACAAGACACTAGAATCATCAACCTGCCCACTAAGTGACTCGTTAAAGACAGATTCTTCACCACCATCTTGACTGGATAGTATGACCTTTGAATCAAGAACCTACAGATGTTTCACAGGTGGGAGTTAGGACAAATTCGTATCTACCAACATCATAGTAAACTGGACGAGTTTAAAAGGCATACCTCCAAAAATTCTTCGATTAGGTTCCTAAGGAATTTATTCTCGAGCATTTCTGAAGGATTACAAGGCTGGCCTGCCTTTTTTGCTTCCTTTGCTTCTTTTCTTTTGATTTTGGTCCACTTCTTAATTAATTCAGGATTTAGGCAAAGTTCCATCTACACATGTTTGAAACTTATGTGAGAAACCATAAGAAGGGCAGAAGAAGCTAACTTGGGGGAGAAGAACTTAATTACCTGAAGCCGTCCAAAAGAAAGAGTATGCCACAACTTTAAGCTAACTACCTGGAGTATAGTTTCCCGGACAAGTTCATCCTCCAAGCTCTGTAGTAAGGCAATGAGTTAATGGGCCACAGATAGCATGCCCAAATTAAACAACAAACATAATAAACAACATAAATGAGCAGCCTCTGCACAGATAGTTTTGAAGTCATTAGGGCACAAAGCCATAACATCAAACAACCAATGCATAGATAAATTCAATAGGAGGTTATGTAGAAATGCATGCCAAACAACATAGCATCCCACATTACAGTATTTGAAAGGTACTCATAATTTCCTTTCATTTGTGATCTGAACATCTAGATGCGATGAAGAATATTCTAGTCGAAGCATGTGAAGAGTACCTGAAACGCGTTTATCATGAACAAGAGGTAATTTGTTTTCTCTGCCATACTGATGGTCCTATCCTGCAAGAAAACATAAGGAGGAGACACATTCAGAAAAAAAATGTGGCAAGATATATATTTAATTGTTTAAGGAAGGACAAAGCTACCAAGTGAATATGCACAGAAGATTCAACATGGAACTGCACAAATCTAAAAAAAATCACCAACAAGCATCTAACAAGAAGTCCCTCTTAAATGGTGTTCCAAAGACAAATATGAGAAATCTTCATCAGCTCAACAGCAACATTTGGAACTACTCCCTCCGTCTAAAAATAGATGTCTTAGGTTTTTCAAAATTTGGATGAATCTATATACTAAATAGTGTCTAGATTCATCCAAATTTTGAAAAATTTGAGACATCTATTTTGAGACGGAGGGAGTAGCAAATTTCTCATGTTTTGTCAGCATAGCTCATACACTGAGACAGCTCTGGTAGCTGCAGCACAGAGGATGTTCGTTGGTAGCACTGAGCTTGTTACTATAATGATTGCTAGCAACCATCAAGCTCACCCTAAGTGATCTGATGACACCTCGTTGACAAGGTTTCACAATAAAATCTACCTGAAGATAGATGCATCAAGAACCAAAACTAAATTTCACTGTGTTGCTAACTATACTACTCCAGCCTACAGAGGATCAGTTTTATACTAGAGTACATGACGACTGCAGGCGAAGCATCCATCGATGCAAGTGGACAAGTTGAGCACACACCTCATCCTTTAGCTTGAGAACCCGCCATAGGAAGCCTTTGAAGGCGTCCTTCCGGCCATGAAAACATGTCCACGCTGCCACATTCTCTCGAAACTGCACACAAAATCTCAGACTACGTCAGAAACCCTAGAAATATCAAAGGCAAGTAGCTGCCATTAATTGCTACAATTCGAGCAGGGGGTGGACCTTCTCGTTGACCATGAGGATCATGGACATGATGTGCTCGAAGGAAGCGTCGTCCGGGTCGAAGTGCGGCCAGAGGTAGTTCTCGAGGTACTGGCTGACCTCGAGGATCATAACACGCTGGAGCGGGACGGTCTTGCGCCCGCGTCCCTCCACGCGGAGCTCGTCAGTGTAGATCTTCTTAACGAGGTCCACATCGAAGGCGGCGGCGGCGGCCGGCGAGCCCCAGTGCTTGGCGGCGACGCGTGTGAGGCGGTCGCGCTGGATGTCGAGGAGCGTGATGGAGCCTCCGGTAGAAGCAGGTGCCTTGTCAGGCCCCGCCGCCGCAGGGAACTCGGCGGGGAGCGGGTACTCGGCGGCGCGGGGGTGCCGGAACTCGAAGACCCCGGTGCCGTAGACCTTCGGCATGGCTGGAGTCTGCGAGGTTTAGGGTTTGCTTGAGTGGTATTAGTAGTTGGGAACTGGTAGTGCGAGTAGTGTCGGCAGCGTGGAAGCCGTGGTGGCGGTGGCGGTGGCGGCGGCGGCGGTGGGAGAGGGGGGTTGCTGTTAGCCGGACGCCTCCATCGGAGTGGAGAGCGGAGGCAGCGGTGCCGAAGCTCTACTTTGTTTCGTTTTACCTCAAGGGTCAAGGTCTTGCCTCCCATTGGTGTGGCCCGTAAGATATGCGGGCTGAGCAAACCTGGCAAACGGGCCGGCCCGGCATGGCCCGGGCCTGGTACGTGCTAAACGGGCCTGGCCCCGCCGTGACCTGTCCAGCTCACGTGTCGTGCCTGGTCGGGAAACTTTTTCGGTGTTGACTACTACTGGTTGAATGCCCGTGCGTTGTCACGGAACAATAAACTCTTTTTTAAACTTAGATACGACCCAATATGTGACAATTAGGACTGTTGATACTACAATTATGATGCAATGTAAGTGTAAGGACTTCCATCATCAACAACCACAGCCCGAAAAATTATACAAATAAATTGACATGCGAGAGACACTTAGCCTCTTTGTCCTATGATAAACACCCTAGGCTAAAGATAGTATGATTGATTAGCATGACATGACATGTGTAGAGAGTGCTGGGTACCAACATACGAAGGTGGAAAATTTGCTCTGTCTAATCAGTAAGTCAGCTTGCGAAAACAAAACAAAAATATTTACGTAATATAATTACCAAAAAGTATATATTTGTATACGACTATGAATTATAATAACACACATTAAGTTCTAATTTTTCAGACCTCAAGCAAGTAGGAAAGAAACGAACTCATGTGTTTCATTTGCATCAGTAGGCCTATGAACTGCATTTTCATTTAGAATCGATGACTCCCACTCATGTGCACATTCAGTTGCAACCAACTGCAGTGGTTTAAGCTATAATCTAATGCGTTCGTGATGCATGGGGTGATAGAAGCCATCATATCATTCAGTCACATGTGCTGCTCATGTATAAGAGTATGGAAGGGATTCTTGTTGCATGGAGGAAATGACCATGGAGCTAGGCAATGAGGCGGAGTTTTCCCTATAGTGGACATCCGTGTTGTCCTCTTGAGCTTGACAGGATTTGCCACCACTCCAATGCTTGCAACGGTGGCTCGGTGCGCAGACACTTGTCTTCCTCCACTTCCTCTTCAACTTCAACTACGATCTCCTCCTCCCGTTTGGGATCTTGAAGATCATCTTCCACAAGCTTCTTGCCCTTGTCGTTTGCGGAGACCATTGTGCTTCTAATCTTGAGAATAGTCCCTGACAGAAACAGATCAAAACGAGAACACGACGAGAACTCGATATATAGACATAGGGGGTCCGGGGGATTATATGTTATGAAGTTTTACGATATAAGGAAGGTACTGGGAGAAAACGGGACGGAGACGGGCTTCGTGGTGGTCACACCACCTGGTGGCGCGGCCAGGTGGGCCCGCGCCACAGGGTGGTGTGGGCCACCCGAGCTTCGTTTCCTTCCCTCTTTCGACTCAGTATCTTCCATAAGAAATAAAAACTACAAAAATATAAATTGGAAAGTTGTTCGCGAACCTTTTCTTACGAGAACTGTTACCTATTCGAAAATGGACTCTGCATATTCCTGACTTTGGTCTTTAATAAATTATTCCGGAGTCACCATTTGAATAATATCAATATATTCATTATAAGAATCTCCAGAAATATAATGTTTGAGCCTTCGACCATTCTTCATCTCCTTACATCATTCTCTCCCAACACTTGCAAATTTCTTTCATACAAAGCTTCACACAATCTTCATTAGCAACATTAGTGTACACAAGATAATAAACCTTTGGGTTCAATTTCAACTGAAGTCCATCAAAACATAAGCTACTGTAGCAACTCCTTTCAAAACCTCCAAAAGAATTCAAAAGGAAATCGATTTAAGAGGCAAATGCAAAAATGGCAGAAATCTGTCAAAACAGACCTGCAGGTAAAGATTGATTTTTTTTTGAAAATCTTATGTTGCTTAAATCGAAAAGTGCAAAACTAACGAAAGTTATATAATAACTTAGGAAACATGCACATAAAAAATTACAGCTCAATCCGACGTACTGGGATTTTTCACGATATTTTACAGTGAAGCACAAAAATCTGTTCCGGGACAGAAACTTCCCACATCTCACTTCCTTCTTAATAGAGGCTAATCTTGACACAAAAAACAAACAAAAGGATAAGGAGAGTTTATTACATGTAATAACTTCCAAGTCTCAAAGAAACAAAAACCAAAAGCAAACTATAATGGGTTGTCTCCCAAAAGCTCTTTCTTTATAGCCATTAAGATGGGCATGATAATTTCAAAGATGATCACATAGGAAATATGGATTTGAAGTAAAAGATAGCATCAAGAAGCAAATATCCAACACACTTAAGTCTAACCCACTTCATATGCCAAGGAATTTTGTAAGAAAACAAATCATTGAAACTAGAGGCTACTAGTATAGGAAAGCAAAACAAGTACAACTTCACAACTTTCAACATAAAGCGGGGAAACTTAATATTATTGAGATGCATAAAACCATGTTTCCCTCTCTCATAATAAATTTCAGTATCATTATGAATAAAATTAACAATGTAACTATCACAAGAAACATTCTTATCATCAGAATAAGCATACTTAAAATCATCAAATAGAGGTTTAAGGTCAAAAACTGGATCAATAGAAGCAAGTTGTTCAACTCTAAAATCCTCATTAGTCAATTCATTTTCACAAGGAGCTTTAGAAAATTTGGAAAAACTAAACTCATAAGTTTCTCCATCAAATTTAGTTAAAATTTTCTCCTTCTTACAATCTATAATAGCTCCACAAGTGTTCAGGAAAGGTCTACCATAAATGATAGGACAAGTTTTACTAGTTGCTGAACCAAGTACTAGAAAATCAGCAGGATATTTAATCTTACCATAAAGAACTTTCACATCTCTTACAATACCAATTGGACAGACGATCTATCTATTAGCAAGGTGAATAACCACATCAATGTCTTCAAGTTCACAAGGACCAATTTCATGCATAATTTCTTTGTAAAGTTCATAAGGAATAACACTTAAACCTGCACCAATATCACATAAACCATAATAGCAATGGTCACAAATTCTAACAGAAAGCATAGGGACACTAGCTCTCCTAGTTTTACTAGGATGTGAAATAATGTTAGAAGCATCTTCACAAAAGATAATGTGCCCATCTTCTACATTTTTAGTGATAAGGTCTTTAACAATTGCTACTACAGGTTCAACATTTATTTGTTCATCAGGTTCTACAGATTTCTTTGTACTTTTGTTAACCACATTAGCTATCATAGAATGTTTCTTTACCTTAGAAGGGAAAGGTATTTTCTCAATAAAAGTTTCAGGCAGAATATGATCAACTGTATAAACTTCAGTATTTCTAGCAGGAATATGATTAACAATATCTTTATATGGTGCATGATACTTGTTCCACTCCTTTTTGGGAATTTCAAAATAAGAGGCAAAGGCCTTAAAACAATCTGCAAGAACTTGAGAATCAAGTGATGGGTTTCGCGGCATGGTAAATCAAAATTTTCTACGGATGCGAACAGAGGGAAAGCCAAGATCTAATCTAGGAGATGCAAACAACGAGAGAGATTGGATTAGATCTCCATACCCTTGAAGATTCAAGACAATGAACGTTCTGGAACGTGGGTGATGTAGTCATACTCGCTTCTCCTCGTGATCCGATCCGATCTAGCACCACAAGTGGCGATGCCTCCGTGAGATGCACACGCAAAGACTCGACGCCTCCTCCTTCCTCGGACCAGCAAGTATGGTGGAGAGACGGATTGGATCTACAACACGACGGCGTGGTGTATATGGTGGAGAATTCTGCAGCAGGCTTCGCCTACAAGCAGTCGGGAGAGGAGGCAGGCGAGGCTAGGGTTGGAGGGAAGGTGTGGGGGTGGTGCGCCCAAGCCCTCTTTATATAGAGGGTGGGCGACCCTAACCCCTCCCCAAGCCAAGGCCGGCCAAGGAGGAGGTGGGGGCAAGGAACCCCCTAGAAGCTCTATCTAGGGTTTAAACCCTCTTGGCCGGCTGGGCCCTATGTGGCCTTGTGCCCCTGGCCCAATGCGGCCAGGGCACTCCCTCATAGGCCCATGCCCCCTCCCGGAAGGTGTGGCCACATTGGTCCCCTTTCGAAAGGTTCTAGAAGCTTCCGGTACAATACCGATTAACCCGGAACAATTCCAAACTCCAAAAACTGCACTGCCTTGTATGAATCTTATTCTCCGGACCACTCCGGAACCTCTCATGATGTCTCGGATCCCATCCGAGACTTCGAACAAAAACTCATAAACCAATTATCCAATCTATCCTAGCGTCGAGACACGTTAAGTGTGTGACCCTTCGGGTTCGAGAATATGCAGACATGATCTTCTATCAATAATCAACAGCGGGGTCTGGAAACCCATATTGACTCCTACACATTCATCGATGATCATATCGGATGAACCACGATGCTAGGATTCAATCAATCCCATATATATATTCCCTTCATCTCGCAATATTTTACTTGCCCGAGATTCAATCGTCGGTACCGTCATACCTAGTTCAATCTCGTTCACAGTAAGTACTTTACTCGTTCCGTAATCCGATATCACTTTGTGATTAACTCTTTAACCACATGCTTGCAAGAGGTGTTGATATCGATTACCGTGTGGGCCCGAAGTATATCTCTCCGACTTGGGAGGGACAAATACCATCTCGATACATACAACCCAACAGATACTTTCCGATCACCTGAGAGACACCTTTATGATCACCCTCTCATAGGATGACGTTTGATGACCTCAAATCTTTCTTCCGATACCAGGGAGTTGTATTATCTCATGGTCTAAGGAATACAATATTTGACATAAGAAAAGCTTCGCAAAGACGAACACGATGACACGATCTAATTGCTTCGCTTAGTTTGGGTCTGTCCACCATATCAGTCTCCCAATGATATGATCTCATTATTAATTGACAACTCATGTCATGGTTAGGAAACCTTAACCATCATTAATCAATGAGCTAGTCCATAGAGGCGTACTAGGGACACGGTGTTGTTTACAAACCACACAAGTATTAAAGTTTCCGCTTAATACAATTCTAGCATGGAATATAAACATTATCATGAACAAGAATTATAATAATAACATCTTTATTATTGCCTCTAGGGCATAATTCCAACAGTATCCTACTTGCACTAGAGTCAATAATCTAGTTTACATTTGGCAACAATCTCACACCCATGGCACTGAGGTGTTGATCATGTTTTACACGTGGAAGAGGTTTAGTCAATGGATCTGTGACATTCAGATCTGTATGTACTTTGCTAATCTTCAGATCTCCATCTGCTATATAATCTCGGATTATATGAAACTTGCGGTTGATATGCTTGGTCTTTGGATGATATCTTGGTTCCTTAGCGAGTGCTATGGCGCTAGTGTTGTCACACAATATCTCCATTGGGTCCAATGCACTTGGAACCACGCCAAGCTCAGTGATGAAGTTCCTGATCCAAACTCCTTCACTTGACGCTTCTGCAGCAGCCATGTATTCCGCTTTTACTATAGATCCCGGGATCACACTTTGCTTGCAGCTTCTCCAGCTCACAGCTCCTCCATTCAAAATATACACGTATCATGTCTGAGATTTAGAATCATCCTTGTCGGTGTCAAAACTAGCGTCGACGTAACCTTTTACGACGAGTTGTTCATCACCCCCATAGACTAAGAACATTTCTTTAGTCCTATTTAGGTACTTTAGGATGTTCTTAACGGCTGTACAGTGTTCCACTCCTGGATCACTTTGATATCTGCTCGTCAAACTAAGAGCATTGGACACATCCGGTCTAGTACACAGCATGGCATACATGATAGAACCTATGGCCGAGGCATAAGGCACTTTGCTCATAGCTTCCCTATCATTTACTGTAGCTGGACACTGAGCCTTGCTCAATATCTTACCTGACAACATAGGCACTGAACCTTTCTTTGCCTTATCCATTCTGAACCTTTTCAGAACTTTGTCTAGGTATGTACTCTGGCTTAAAGCTATCAGGCGTCTTTGTCTATCTCTATAGATTTTGATGCCCAATATATAAGCAGCTTCACCTAGGTCTTTCATTGAAAAACACTTGTTCAAATAACTCTTCACATCGTTAAGCATGTTAATGTCATTTCCAATAATCAATATGTCATCCACATATAGTACCAGAAATGTCACCGAGCTCCCACTCACTTTCTTGTAGATACAAGCTTCATAGCAATTTGGAACAAATCCAAAGCTCTTGATCACTTGATCAAAACGAAGGTTCCAACTCCGAGATGCTTGCTTCACTCCATAAATAGAACGCTAAAGTTTGCATACTTTATCAGCATCCTTAGGATCGACAAAACCTTCGGGTTGCATCATATACAACTCTTCAGCAATGTTGCCATTGAGGAACGCAGTCTTGACATCCATCTGCCATATTTCATAATCATGAAATGCAGCAATTGCTAATAAAATCCGAATGGACTTAAACATCGCTACGGGAGAGAAAGTCTCATCGTAGTCAACACCTTGAACTTGTCGAAAACCTTTCGCGACAAGCCGTGCTTTATAGACGGTAACATTACCATCCGTCCGTTTTCTTCTTGAAGATCCACTTGCACTCAACGGCCTTTCGGCCGCTAGGAGGGTCCACCAAAGTCCATACTTGGTTTTCGCTCATGGATCCCAATTGGATTTAATGGCTTCTAGCCATTTCTCGAGTCTGGGCTCATCATCGCTTCCTCATAGTTCGTTGGTTCACCGTCTTCTAACAAGACAGTCAGGCTGCCGTACCACTCGGGAGGGGCACGCGACCTTGTCGACCCACGACGTTCAAGATGCGACATCGTCCAAGCTTCATGATCCTTGTCATTAGCTTCCTCTATCGTTGGTGCGGTGACCTTGGAACAATTTCAGGTGTTGCGCTACTCTCCAATTCAAGAGAAGGTTCAATAACCTCGTCTAGCTCTACTTTCCTCCCACTCACTTCTTTCGAGAGAAACTCCTTCTCAAGGAAAGAACCGTTCTTTGCGACAAACACTTTGCCTTCGGTTCTGTGATAGAAGGTATACCCAATAGTTTCCTTAGGGTATCCTATGAAGACGCATTTCTCCGCTTTGGGTTCGAGCTTGTCCGGCATCAACTTCTTGAAGTAAGCTTCGCATCCCCAAACTTTAAGAAACGACAACTTAGGTTTAGCACTAAACCACAGTTCATACGGTGTCGTATCAACGGATTTAGATGGAGCCCTATTTAAAGTGAATGCAGCGGTTTCTAATGCATAACCCCAAAATGACAACGGCAAATCAGTAAGAGACATCATTGATCGGACCATATCTAATAGGGTTCGATTCCGGTGTTCAGACACACCATTGCGCTGTGGTGTTCCGGGTGGCGTGAGTTGCGAAACAATTCCGCTTGCTTTAAGATGCGTGAGAAAATCATAACTCAAATATTCGCCCCCACGATCGGATCGTAGAAACTTAATCTTTCTGTTACGATGGTTCTCCACTTCATTCTGAAATTCCTTGAACTTTTCAAATGTTTCAGATTTATGTTTCATTAAATAGATATACCCATATCTACTTAAGTCATCGGTAAAAGTGAGAAAATAGCGATATCCACCGCGTCGAAACACTCATCGTCGCATACATCGGTATGTATGATTTCCAACAAGTCCGTTGCTTGCTCCATCATACCGGAGAACGGGGTTTTGATCATCTTGCCCATGAGGCATGGTTCACATGTGTCAAATGATTCAAAATCAAGAGACTCCAAAAGTCCATCAGAATGGAGTTTCTTCATGCGCTTTACACCAATATGACCTAGACGACAGTGACACAAATAAGTAGTATTATCACTATCTACTTTGCATCTCTTAGCCTCAATGTTATGGATGTGTGTTTCATCCCTTTCGAGATTTAGAAGAAATAAACCATTCACAATAGGTGCATGACCATAAAAGATGTTACTCATATAAATAGAACAACCATTATTCTCCGATGTAAATGAATACCGTCTTGCAATAAACAAGATCCAAAAATAATGTTCATGCTCAACGCAGGCACATAATAAAATTTATTGAGGTTTAAAACTAATCCCGAAGGTAAAACTAAGGAGAGCGTGCCGACGGCCATCACATCAACTCTTGATCCGTTGCCAACGCGCATCGTCACCTCATCCCTCGCAAGCCGGCGTCTATTCCCTTGCTCCTGTTTCGAGTTACAAATATTAGCAACTGAACCAGTATCAAATACCTAGGCACTACAACGAGGGCTAGTAAGGAAAACATCAATAAACATGTATATCAAATATAACTTTGATGGTGCCAGCCTTCTTGTCCGCTAAGTACTTCGAACAGTTGCGCTTCCAGTGACCCTTGTCCTTGCAATAGAAGCACTCAGTGTCCGGCTTAGGACCAGACTTGAGCTTCTTCTCAGCAGGGGCAGTGCGCTTGCCGCCGCCCTTCTTGAAGGGCTTCTTTGCTCCCTTACCTTTCTTAAAGGTGGGCTTGTTGACCATCAACACATGATTATCCTTTTTGATGTCCACTTCATGCCTTGACTGCGAAGAGCTCGGTGATCATCGATGGAACCAATCGATTATGAGTCACTACAAAACTTTTGTAGTTGGGAGGAGTGATTGTAGAACCCTGTCAATCTTGAGCTCCTCCGGAATCGTGCATTTCAGCTTGCTCAGCGTTGAGTGTAGCCCGTCATCTTAATGGCGTGCTCACTAACGGAACTCCTTCCTCCATCTTGCGCTTAAAGAACTTCTCGGAGATCTCATATCTCTCGAGCGGGCTGATGCGAAACATGGTTTTCGCTCTTGAGAATCTCAAAGGGCCCGGATAGTATTCAAACGATTTTGAAGTTCGGTACCATAGCAAACAACATGGTGCTCTTAATCACACCATAATCATCTTTCTTGGATCGATATACTGACTTTCTCATCGATCGGTAGCGATTGCAGGGGGTCACCTAACGCTTTCCCAAGGACATAGTCCTTTTGACCGCCAGAGAGAATGATTCTTAGATTGCGGAACCAATTGGTGAAGTTAGACCCATTGTTTTTAAGCTTTTCCTTCTCAGCAAAAACGTTGAAGTTGAAGTTGGACTTAGCCATTTGATCTACAATATTTGCAAGTACAAATTAGACTATGTTCATGATAACTAGTTCAACTTTTAATCAAATTACTAGATGAACTCCCACTAAATTCAACATCCCTCAAGTTGTTTAGTGAACACGATCCAAATTCACCACACCTAATCCGATCTTCACGAGAAGAGATGTGGTTTCAATGGTGGACAACGAAGTGTCGATCATATCATTCATATGAATCATGCTTAACCTTTGGTTCATGTGTTCCGAGGCCATGTCGACATGCTAGGCTCGTCAAGTTAGACCCAAGTATTTCGCGTGTGCAAAACTGGCTTGCACCCGTTGTATGTGAGCGTGAGTCTATAGCACCCGATCATCACGTGATGCTTGGACACGATTTAACTTTCGCAACGGTGCATACTTGGGGAGAACACAGTTTTTATCTTGATCTTTAAGTGAGGAATCATCTTATAATGCTACCGTCGCGATCTAAGCATAATAAGATACATAAAAGGATAAACATCACATGCATATAACTTTATGTGACATGGTATAGCCAATCTTCGCTCAATGATCTCCATCTTATGCGTTCCGGCATGATCTTCATCACTCCACCATGATTGCCTCCACCACGAATAGCAACTACAACTATTGCTAACTACTTAGCGATAAAGTGAAACTATTACATGGCGCATAAGAAGTTCACACACAGGTCATACACAATTATAAAGACAACCATATGGCTCCTGCCGGTTGTGTACTCATCGACATGCAAGTCGTGAAACATTACAAAACATGATCATCGCATACATTATACACATCACATCTTGGGCCATACCATATCACAGAAAACACTCCCTGCAAAAACAAGTTAGACGCCTCTACTTTGTTGTTGCATGTTTTACGTGGCTTATGGGAGTAGATGCTAAGAACGATTCTTACCTACGGAAAGCCACAATGGTGATATTATGGTTGCCAAACTCTAGTGTTAATCCCATGACAACTATAGTGAGAAAGCGGCATCCACCACCGCATGTGTGGAACAAGCCACACGTCAAGTGAGCGGTCTCATGACGACGTCGCGTAAGGTTGGCGGACCGCTTCAATCTCACTATCCCGCATCATAAGAAGAACACAAACAAGAGGCTTGCAACAGAAAACATCAACGCGCAACAACCGTGTTGCGTTCTCGTGAAACACATCTACGCATAGATCTAGCTCGATACCACCGATGGGTTTGGCGGCATAGTAAATCAAAATTTTCTACGGATGCGAGGGAGGAAAGCCAAGATCTAATCTAGGAGATGCAAACAACGAGAGAGATTGGATTAGATCTTCATACCCTTGAAGATACGCACAGTGGAACGTTCGTCGGAACGTGGGTGATGTAGTCATACTCGCTTCTCCTCCTCGTGATCCGATCCGATCTAGCACCACAAGTGGCGATGCCTCCGTGAGATGCACACGTGCAGCACCTCGACGTCTCCTCCTTCCTCGGACCAGCAAGTATGGTGGAGAGACGGATTGGATCTACAACACGACGGCGTGGTGTATATGGTGGAGAATTTCTGCAGCAGGGCTTCGCCTACAAACGATCGGGAGGAGAGAGGAGGCGGCAGGCAGCTAGGGTTGGAGGAAGGTGTGGGGTGGTGCGCTGCCCTCTTTATATAGAGGGTGGGCGGCAACCCCCTCCCCAAGCCAAGGCCGGCCAAGGAGGAGGTGGGGGCAAGGAAACCCCCCCTTCTAGAAGCTCTATCTAGGGTTTAAACCCTCTTGGCCGGCTGGGCCCTATGGGGCCTTGTGCCCCTGGCCCAATGCGGCCAGGGCACTCCCTCATAGGCCCATGCCCCCTCCCGGAAGGTGTGGCCACGTTGGTCCCCTTCCGGAAGGTTCTAGAAGCTTCCGGTACAATACCGATTAACCCGGAACAATTCCAAACTCCAAAAACTGCACTGCCTTATATGAATCTTATTCTCCGTGTTGGAGATATGCCCTAGAGGCAATAATAAATGTAGTTATTATTATATCTTTGTGTTTATGATAAATGTTTACATTCATGCTATAATAGTATTAACAAGGAAACATTAATATTTGTGTGATTTGTAAACTTAATTTGAAGTCCCTAGTATAGCCTCTATACTTCACTAGCTTGTTGGTTGATTAATGATTGTGGTTTCCCTATCATGAACATTGAGATGTTATCAACAACAAGATCATATCGTTAGGAGAATGATATGGTGGACATACTCCTATAGATAAGCGTAGCATAAAGATCAAGTCATTTCATTAGTTCAATTGCTATATGCTTTCTGATACATAGTAACCTGATTCCTTCGACCATGAGATCATGCATATCACCTTTACCGGATGGATGCTTTGATGACATCAAACACCACACCGTAACTGGGTGGCTATAAAGGTGGCATTGAGTGTTCGGAAAGTATTGGTTGAAACACATGGATCAAGAGTGGGATTTGTCCATCCATATGACGGATATATATACTCTGGGCCCTCTCGGTGGAATGTCATCCAATTAGCTTGCAAGCATATGACTGGGTCACAAGGGATCACATATCACGGGAACGAGAAAAGAGTACTTATCGGTAACAAGGTTGAACTAGGTATGCAGAGATACCGACGATCATAACCTCGGATAAGTAAACTATCGTGAGACAAAGGGAAATTGGTATCGTATGTAAGTGGTTCATTCGATCACAAAGTAATCGTAGAAATATGTGGGAGCCATATGAATTTCCAGATTCCTCTATTGGTTATTGTTCGGAGAAGTGTCTCGATCATGTCCGCATAATTCACGAACCGTAGGGAGACACACTTAAGGATTCGACGTTGTTTGAGTAGTTATGGTATTATGAGAAAGAGACCGAATGTTGTTCGGAGTCTCGGATGGGATCCGGGATATCACGAGGTGATCCGGAATGGTCCGGAGAATAAGATTCATATAAGGAAAGTCCTGCTTTGAGTTCGGAAATGATTAGGTGTTTTCATCGGAATGTTCTAGAAGGTTCCGAATGTCCGCACTGGGGAAGGGGTACATGAATGTGTCATTACATATTGGAATGATTGCATCATGTACTAAGTGTTCTCGCTGTTCCAAATAAAGGATTAAATTGAATCCTAAAACTGAAAAGTCAAATGGCCAGTTTGAAAGTCAAACGGCTAAAACAGGAAACTGAGGGAAACAATCAAGAGGAGGTTGAAACCGACTTGGGGGAGGAGTCCATCCTCTCCAAGCCGGCGCGCCACCCAAGGCCGACTTGGGGAGGGACTCCCTCCCCTTGGCCGCCCCTCCCACCTATAAAAGCAGGGGCAGGGCCTCCTCCTCTAGACACACAAGTTCCTATCCTCTAATCTAAATCCTAGCCCTAAACTCCGGTTTAGAGCCGCTTTGGTTTAGAGATTCTAATTGCCCTAGCCTTTGGATTAGAGCCTTCTAATTGGTGTGTCTAAACCCTAGACCACTAATAGCTCTCTCTCATACTCCACCATACTTGCTCCGGCTTAAGGCGAAGCCCTACGAGATCTCCCCTCTACTTGGGTACCACTGGTTGTCTTCTTAGGAATCGTGAGGAGAGTGCTACAACCTCCATTTTCTTTGGAACAAGGGAGAGGAAGGTCTTCGTGAGTACCGAACGTGTGACCGATTGAGCGCTGCCGAAGCAGCCGAAAGGATCGCTACACGATCTTGAGATCGGGAAGAGTACGACTACATCACCCACGAATCCGCCTCGTTAAACACTTTGGAATCTTCGGTAAGTTATTCCATCGACTCGTTGCTACAATCTAGTAGATAGATCTTGGCTTGTTTGTTTGTATGCGATAGAAATTTTTGTTTTCCATGCTACGAAACCCTACACTCGACCACTCCGGAACCTCTCGTGATGTCCGGATCCCATCCGAGACTCAACAAAAACTCATAAACCAATTATCCAATCTATCCTAGCCGAGAGACACGTTATGTGTGACCCTTGGTTCGAGAATATGCGAACATGATCTTCTATCAATAATCAACAACGGTGCGAAACCCATATTGACTCCTACATTCATCGATGATCATATCGGATGAACCATGATGCCGTGATTCAATCAATCCCATATATATATTCCCTTCGTCTCGCGATATTTTACTTGCCCGAGATTCGATCGTCGTTTGGCCATACCTAGTTCAATCTCGTTCACAGCAAGTACTTTACTCGTCCCGTAATCCGATATCACTTTGTGATTAACTCTTTAACCACATGCTTGCAAGCGGTGTTGATATCGATTACCGAGTGGGCCCGAAGTATATCTCTCTGACTTGGGAGGTACAAATCCCATCTCGATACATACAACCCAACAGATACTTTCCGATCACCTGAGAGACACCTTTATGATCACCCTCTCATAGGATGACGTTTGATGACCTCAAAGCTTTCTTCCGATACCAGGGAGTTGTATTATCTCATGGTCTAAGGAATACAATATTTGACATAAGAAAAGCTTCGCAAAGACGAACACGATGACACGATCTAATTGCTTCGCTTAGTTTGGGTCTGTCCACCATATCATTCTCCCAATGATATGATCTCATTATTAATTGACAACTCATGTCCATGGTTAGGAAACCTTAATCATCATTAATCAATGAGCTAGTCCATAGAGGCGTACTAGGTACACGATGTTGTTTACAAACCACACAAGTATTAAAGTTTCCGCTTAATACAATTCTAGCATGGAATATAAACATTATCATGAACAAGAATTATAATAATAACATCTTTATTATTGCCTCTAGGGCATAATTCCAACATCAAGACCATACTTGGTACTAATATTATGAAAGTCATAGGTTCCTATAAAAGTTTTAATGCATTCATAATCATAATTTATACCACACTTTCTTCCTTTGTCATTCTCCCATGCTTCAGTATTTTCTTGAATACGGTCTAGAAGATTCCATTTAGCTTCTTATTTCATGTGAATGATCCAACACAAGAAACATCTAATAAATCCTTATCATGAAGAGAAAGCCTTGTTGTAACAGCCCAAGTTTGTAATATATGTAATTAGTACTTAAGCATTGCATGCATCTGTTTAAATCAATAAAATGTTTGCATGTGACCAAGTGTGTGAATCAAAATATAATTACAAAACCCTAAACCCTAGTCCTTCCCCCTCGTTTTGGAATCCATTCAAAGTGGTTTGAATTTGAAATATACAAAAATAATGGAGCCTAAATGGATTATAAGGGCCTATGTGTTTCAAATAATATTCTAAACCTTCTGGTATTTTTGAAATACTCTAAAACAGATTTGAAATGGTTTTATAAATGGAAAAGAGAAAAACAGAAAAAATAAAACTGTTGTAGCAAAAAAAAATAGAGCTAGCAGCCGATGGGCCTTGGCCCATATATCCTTCCCCATCTCTCTACCGCCGCGAGCAGCAGCCAACAACCCAGCTCGGCCCACACGGGGCCCAGGAACCAGCCCGTACCGGTTCGGCCTCTCCCTCGTCGTCGTCTTCGTCGACGACAGCGAGCACCTGCGTGTCGCCGCCGGCGACGTCGATCTCCACCGCCCGCGCTGCATCGTCCGTCGAGCTCCTGGGGAGGATAAGGTCGCCGCGACGCTGCCCTCGCCCTCCCTATCCACTTTCCCCTCTCTCCCTCTCCCTCGTTGGCTCTCTCCCGCGCAAGCCGAACCCTAGTCCGCCATGGCCGTCGGCTAGCCGCCATCGCTGGCCTCCCCTCGCCCAGCCGACACCACCTCGAGCTCCGCCTCGCTGTCCTCGTTCTCCCTGCCCAAGCACGCAAGCGGGGAAGCCTGCTACTCGCCGGAATCGAGCCTGGTGTTCCACCGGCCGCCGCACTCGTCTGCGTCGATTCGCTGTTTCCCGACCTCGCCTCGCTTCCCCGACCGCTCCATCGTGTTTGTGGTGAGCTCGCCGTCCTCCTGTACCTCTCCATCCTCTCTCTCCCGTACTGGTTTGAGCTAACACCGAGCGCCGCCGTCTGCCTCCGCTGTTCATCGTCGTAGTTGGAGCTCTAGTGACCTGCAGGAAGCGGCACCGCCATATTCTGGTCGCCCGGGACGAGACGTGTCCAACGCGCCCGCCTGCGTGTCCAGGCGAGTACGGGATCGATGGATCCGTACCCAACCTAAGGGTTTCTCCATTGCTGACGTCAGCATGACGTCATGCTGACGCAGTAATTCCCTTTTTCTTTTTATTAAATGTTTTGTAATTATTTCTGGAATATAAATAAATACCTGTGGGCCACCCCTGTCAGCATTTTAACAATTTGTATAAATATTTTAAAAAATGAATAAAACTATGACATGCGGGCCCAAGTTGGAAAAATAATTTAAATATTCCAAAAATTATTTAAAATGAATTAAAATTGGAGAAATTCATAACTAATTCATTTTAAATCATAAAAATACAAATAATATACCAAAATGTTCAGAAAAATAAGAGCTATGCAACAGTAACATAATCATACATTGTTAACCAACTTTAATGACAAGTTTAACTAGAAGAACTAATTGAACCCCATAGGTGATTCCGAGGATCCCCCTATTCTAGGGTTTGGACCTCTCGGACCCCTTTTAAAATGACCAAACATGTTCTAGGGTTCCTTTCAACACTATTTAACTTGTCATATCATCCATATTGATTGCGCATCGCATTATGCCATGTATTGAATGTTGGTTCCCTTTTCCGGTATTTGGTTCTTCGCGAATAGGAACCGAACCCGAAGCTGAAGTCAACGACACCGAAGATCCATACCTGTCTACTGATGGACAAGGAAAGCGTAGCCTCTCATTCTGAACCTATTTTTACAAAGTATATTACTTTATCGCTATGATGCACACGATTCCAATGTGGTCTTTTGTCAGTAGCTAGGGTTACCTATTTGCTGCACAATTTTCCTTTTGTAGCCTTATACTCCCGATCCACTGCTCCTAGCATACCTAGGTGTGGCATCTGAGCGTTGTTAGAGCTTTTACGATCGACATCTTAGCCATGCTTACTAGTACCATCTGAATACATTCAGATGATAAATCAGAGGTGTCGAAGAATCTAGAAATGTAGGAGATGGTGACATCATCTAAGGAGTAACTAAACATGTTAAGGCTTGTATGGGAGGCCACGTTGGGTGTGGTATTTGTAGTCCCATTCTCACCACCACTAGGAACTGAGTTCTTGCCTTTGGAACCGATATGAGCGTACAACCACACGGTAGATTCCATGAGTCACATAGTTCGGGCTTTCCATTTGGCATACGCATTGAAAACGTTTTCGAAAGAGGAGGTGATAGAGGTGCGTCATAACAGGTAGGGAAGCATGGACCGGGTTGCTTGGGGGTAGATAGCGCCCCTGGTAAACCAATCTCGCCTCACATCTTTAAGTACCGGCTTCGGGATTTGACCCATTATGGCGGAACCATACTTATTGCGTGACTCATAGTCTCAGCGAAAGCAAGGTAAAGGTTGTGGTCAACCACCCTTTGCCGGACTTCCCAGGAAGAGGGCTAATAATTTGGCATTAAGAGTCGGTTGGTACGTGTGGGTAAAGTTGTACACCCCTGCAGGGTTAAATCTTTTTGAAAAGCCGTGTTCACGCTTATAAACGCTTGGTGACCAGATTCTAAGATCATAGATAACATTAACCAATATAAAACTTGTTGATTCACGTGTGCTTAAGGATGCTTCCTCTGGGTTGAGGGGGTGATCCTAGATAGGAGGTTCTGATGAAGATGGTGGTTAACAAGATGCGATGAACAAGATGAAGAATTCGTTCTCTTATCCCTTTTAAAAGATTCTGAGTAGACAAGCCTATTCTCTCTCTTGTTTACAAATAAATATTGCTTTCCGCAAAAGTAAATCCAGAGAAAGCCTTTCCAGCCATAGCATGTAGATACTAGGTTATCTAAGTCTTGCGGAGTACATTCTCGTACTCAGCCTTGCGCCATTGTTGTTTTTCTACAGATGAGCTAGTTGCGATAGAAGGTGGCTTCTACGTTGACATCGACGAGTAGTTGGGGGTCCCAGGTAGCAGCCTGAGGACTATGGGATGAACGTCACTTTTTTTTATGGCCTCTTAGGCCTTTTGCTAAGTTGTTGCGTAGAACAACATATTTGCTTTCGATGTGTGATGTAATGTTGGGTCTATGACCTCTGGTTTGTAATAACTCTAATATCATACTCTGATAAGAGTTTAAACTTATGTTGTTGAATCCCTGAGTTCTATAATGTTACCAAATCTTACTATGATCTTCCGTGATCAGAGTTGAGCTTATCTTAGATGGTGATCTGAGGTTAGTTTAACCCTAATCCTGGGGGGTGCTACAGGTTTTGGTATCAGAGCAGGACTGCCTGTAGGAAACCCTTTTATTGGTCAATGTTGAGTCTAGAAGTTGACAAAACTATTTGAAAGTTAAAAATTATCTGCAGAAACTCTGATTAGGATTCTTTTTACTCCTTATCTGGTGTGTTTCTGATGCTGGAGTTTTTCTTACCCTATTTTTTCATTCCTTATCTCATATCTCGAAACTTTTAGGATCATGGTTTTGGGGTTGTTTTGTGAAGTACTTCGTACTTGGTTGCTATTCTCAGAGTTCCAAGATATCTCAGTTTTGCTTGGTGTGTAACATCTTAGCATTCCATTGTCATGGTTTGTAAGTCAGCTGTTAGTGTATACATTAGTATGCTTTGATACTACCATGCTTGATAAGATGATACCTTTATATCAAGTACTCTTTGTTATCTTTGCGTCATGTTCCTTTGAATCCCATGTCTAACCTTTTGTTTGTTTTTTCAGGATGGGTGATACCTCTCGTGCCCGTACCCGTGCTCATGCACGTGGTGCTGCAAATGAGGGTGAATCTTTCAACCTTCCTCCACCACCGTCCATGGTTCAATTGATGGCCATGTACGAAACCAACCGTGCTGACAACATGAGGCTCCTTGAAAGGATTGAGCGCAACACTGCTCAACGCCAGAACAATCAAGTTGGTATCAAGGACTTCACACGTCTCACTCCGCCAGTTTTCAGCTATTCCACTGAGCCACTTGATGCGGACTACTGGCTTCGCACCATGGAGTGCAAACTTTAGGTTGGTCGTGTTGCTCAAGCTGATTGGGTGACTTTTGCTACCTATCATCTGGTGGGAAAATTTCTTGGCTATGCAAGAAGCTCAACATGTTGTTACATGGCAAGAGTTCACTGAAGCCTTCCGAGCTTACCATATTACGGAGGGTCTGATGGATCAAAAGAGGGAGGAGTTCCTCAAGCTAAAGCAGGGCACTGGTTCCGTGTGTGATTACCAGCACAACTTCAATCGTCTTGCCTGCTATGCTACTAAAGAGGTCTCCACTGATGCTAAGAAGCAAGCTCTATTCCGCAAGGGATTGGATCCTGAGGTTCGCCGTGATATCCACCTCATGGACTTTGGTAACTTCCAAGGTCTTGTCAACAAGGCTATGAAGGCCGCGAGTGGAAAGGTGGAGTACAAAGAGACCCGTAAGCATCCTCAGGAGGGGTACAACAAGGCTGGTTCTGGCAATAAGAAGCGCCATGTCTTTGTGCCTTATAGTGTTGTGCCACGTGCTCCTTATACTCCAAGGACTTCTGGATATGCACCTCGTCCGAATGCTATTCCAAACAATGCTGGTGGATCAAATTATCCTCGTCTTTGCATCGATCAGCCTCATATGTTTCAACTGTCGCCAGCCTGGCCACTATGCAAGAAACTGTCCTCAAAAGAGTGCTGCTGAGAAGGCACCACCACCAAAGAAGAATGATAAGTATCCAGGTGCTGGAAAAGGACGCCTGAACCATATCTCTGCTGAGGAGGCTCAGGAAGATCGAAGCGTCATTATGGGTACGCTTCGTATCAATCAAATTCCAGCTAAAGTTTTGTTTGATTCTGGAGCATCGCATTCATTCCTATCACAAGATTTTGCTCAAATGCATGTGATAAGTTTTGATGGGTTATCTGTTTCTCTGCTAGTTCAGTCTCCCGGTTCTAGGTGGTGTTCCACCATGGTTAGTCATGGGAATCTAATCTAAGTTGCATTTCAACTTTTCCCCACCTCCCTTATTGCCCTCAAGTCAACTGACATTGACATTATTTTGGGCATGGACTAGTTGACCCGCTATCAAGCTATCCTCGATTGTACCACCAAGTCTGTGACTCTGACTAGTCCTGCTGGCATAACAGTTAAGTATTGGACCGTAGGGTCACTATCTCCTTCAGCCGTTTCTATTCCTGAAGAAGAGTTGTATGCTCTTGAAGTTCTACCTCCATTAGAGATTCAAGATGTTTCCGTGGTTTTTGAGTTCCCGAATGTATTTCCTGAGGAGTTGCCTGGCATGCCACCTGATCAAAGTGTGGAGTTTGTCATAGAGTTAGTTCCTAGAACTGCTCCTATTTCTAAAAGACCCTATCATATGCCTCCTCATGAGCTTGTGGAGTTGAAGAAGCAATTAGAGGAGTTAGAAGGAAAAGAATACATTCGGCCCAGCACATCTTCTTAGGGATGTCCTACCATCTTTGTCAAGAAGAGGGATACTAATATACCGCGTCTGGTTGTGGATTATCACCCACTCAATGCTGTGACTATCAAGAATAAGTATCCTCTCCCTAGGATCAATGATATCTTTGATCAGTTAAGTGGTGCCACTATCTTTTCCAAAATGGATTTGAGGTCAGGGTATCACCAGATAAAGATCTGTAAGGAAGATATCCCAAAGACTGCTTTCACCACTCGTTATGGTCTTTACGAGTATATAGTCATGTCCTTTGGTCTTACCAATGCTCCGGCCACTTTCATGCGGCTTATGAACTCTGTCTTCATGGAGTATCTTGACAAGTTCATTGTGGTCTACATCGATGATATTCTGGTCTATTCCAAGACTGAAGAAGAGCATGCTAAACATCTTCGTTTGGTGTTGACAAAACTTCAAGAACATCGTCTCTATGCCAAGTTCTCCAAATGTGAGTTTTGGTTACAAGAGCTCGTATTCCTTGGTCATGTTGTTTCCGCCCAAGGGGTTGCTGTTATTCCTGATAAGGTCCAAACTATCCTCGACTGGGAGTCTCCCAAATCTGTTAAGGATGTCCGAAGTTTTCTCGGGATGGCTGGTTATTACCGTCGATTCATCGAGAACTTCTCCAGGATTGCAAAGACGATGACTGATCTTCTTAAGAAGGATTAGAAGTTTGAATGGTCTGATAAGGCTGAAGAAAGCTTCCAGATGTTGAAAACCAAGTTAACAGCTGCTCCGGTGCTGGTTCTTCCAGACACTAGCAAAGACTTTGTTGTCTTCTGTGATTCTTCCCACCAAGGTCTCAGATGTGTGTTGATGCAAGATGGGCATGTGGTGGCTTATGCCTCCCGTCAGCTAAAACCACATGAGAACAAATACCCAACTCATGATCTTGAGCTTGCAGCTGTTGTTCATACTCTTAAGCAATGGCGACATTACCTTCTTGGTAGTCATTGCGAGTTATACTCGGATCATCAGAGTCTGAAGTATATTTTCACACAGCCTGATTTAAATCTCAGGCAAATAAGATGGTTGGAACTCATCAAGGACTATGATTTGGGTCTCAACTATCAACCTGGCAAAGCCAATGTTGTTGCTGATGCGCTGAGCCGTAAATCTTATTGCAACACCCTGATGATCAAATAAGCTCAACCTTCTCTTCATGAGGAATTTTCTCGATTGAATCTTGAAGTAGTTCCTCGTGGATTCCTTTCTACTCTTGAAGTGAAGTATTCTCTGGAGGATCAGATCAAAGCTGCTCAAAGTCAAGATCCTGAAATGGACTCAATTAAAGAGAACATTGCTAGCGGAGTTGCTAAATGTTTCTCTGTTAACGAGGAAGGTGTACTATATTTCGGTACACGTCTGGTAGTACCAAATGGAAAGGACTTGAAGCATACAATACTTACCGAAGCCCACGAATCACTTCTTTCTATCCACCCTAGAGGTACCAAGATGTATCGGGATCTTAGTCAAAGATTCTGGTGGTCTGGTATGAAGAAGGATATCGCTCGTTTTGTTGCTGAATGTGACGTTTGTCGCCGCGTCAAGGCTGAGCACCAAAGACCCGCTGGTCTCCTGCGACCACATAGAATCCCTGAATGGAAATGGGATGAAGTTGGTATGGATTTCATCACTATTCTTCCTAAAACTCAGAAAGAAAATGATGCCATCTGGGTAATCATTGACTATCTGTCCAAGGTTGCTCACTTTCTACCCGTTCGCGAGAGTGTCAATGCTAGTCAGTTAGCAGATCTATATATATCTCGAATAGTTGTTCTTCATGGGATTACAAAGAAAATTGTCTCTGACCGAAGGAGTTTGTTCACCTCAAGGTTCTGGACAAGTTTCCAATAAGCTATGGAACCCGTATGTCCTTCAGTACAGCTTATCATCCTAGTACCGGTGGCCAGACCGAAAGAGTGAGTCAAATCCTTGAAGACATGCTTAGAGCTTGTGTCATATATTTTGTAAAAGACTGGGAGAAATGCCTTCCTTTTGCTGAATTCTCCTATAACAACAGTTACCAGTCCAGTATAGAAATGGCACCTTTCCAGTTTTTATATGGAAGAACCTGTCGTACTCCTTTGAACTGGTCAGAAACCGGCGAAAGAAAGTTCTTTGGTCCGGATATGATCCAGGAAGCAGAAGATCAAGTTCGTATCATTCGAGATTGTTTGAAAACTGCTCAGTCTCGCTAGAAAAGCTATCATGATCGTCACCATCAACATGTTGAATATGAAGTTGGTGATAAAGCTTATCACCGGGTCACTCCTTTAAAGGGTGTCCATCGTTTCGGTATCAAAGCCAAACTAGCTCCTCGCTATGTTGGTCCTTTTCGCGTTCTGTCCAGGCAAGGGAACCTTGCATACAAACTGGAGCTGCCTGCAAATTTTCCTGAAGTACATGACGTATTTCATGTGTCCCAACTCAAACGTTGCTTCAAAGACCCTATTCGTGGTGTTGATCACCAAACTCTTGATCTCCAGAAGGATCTGACTTATCGTGAGTATCATGTTCGTATCCTTAATGAAACCGAGCGTAAAACTCGTCGTCAAAACATCAAATTTCTGAAAGTTCAGTGGTCTCATCACTCTGAGGACGAACCAACCTGGGAACAAGAAGATCGTCTACGATCTGAGTATCCTGCCTTATTTTCTAAAATTTAGGAATCCCGGGTCGAGATTCTTGTAAGGGGGTAGAGCTGTAACATCCCAAGTTTGTAATATATGTAATTAGTACTTAAGCATTGCATGCATCTTTTTAAATCAATAAAATGTTTGCATGTGACCAAGTGTGTGAATCAAAATACAATTACAAAACCCTAAACCCTAGTCCTTCCCCCTCTTTTTGAAATCCATTCAAAGTGGTTTGAATTTGAAATGTACAAAAATAATGGAGCCCAAATGGATTATAAGGGCCCTACGTGTTTCAAATAATATTCTAAACCTTCTGGTATTTTTGAAATACTCTAAAATAGATTTGAAATGGTTTTATAAATGGAAAAGAAAAAAACAGAAAAAAATAAAACTGTTGTAGCAAAAAAATAGAGCTAGCAGCCGATGGGCCTTGGCCCATCTCTCCTTCCCCATCTCTCTGCCGCCGCGAGCAGCATCCATCAGCCCAGCTCGGCCCACCCGGGTCCTAGGAATCAGCTCGTACCGGTTCGGCCTCTCCCTCGTCGTCGTCTTCGTCGACGACAGCGAGCACCTGCGTGTCGCCGCCGGCGACGTCGATCTCCACCGCCCGCACTGCATCGTCCTTTGAGCTCCTGGGGAGGATAAGGTCGCCGCGATGCTGCCCTCGCCCTCCCTATCCACTTTCCCCTCTCTCCCTCGCCCTCGTTGGCTCTCTCCCGCGCAAGCCGAACCCTAGTCCGCCATGGCCGCCGGCTAGCCGCCGACGCTGGCCTCCCCTCGCCCAGCCGACACCACCTCGATCTCCTCCTCGCTGTCCTCGTTCTCCCTGCCCAAGAACGCAAGCGGGGTAGACTGCTACTCGCGGGAATCGAGCCCAGTGTTCCGCCGGCCGCCGCACTCGTCTGCGTCGATTCGCCGTTTCCCGACCTCGCGTCGCTTCCTCGACCGCTCCATCGTGTTCGTGGTGAGCTCGCCGTCCTCCTGGATCTCTCCATCCTCTCTCTCGCGCCCTGGTTCGAGCTAACACCGAGCGCCGCCGTCTGTCTCCGCCGTTCATCGCCGTAGTTGGAGCTCCAGTGACCTGCAGGAAGCGGCGCCGTCATATTCTGGTCGCCCGCGATGAGACGCGTGCAATGCGCCCTCCCGCGTCAGCGGTAATCTGGATCGACGGATCCGTACCAACCCGAGGGTTCTCCATTCTTGTCGACGCCAAGATGACGTCATCTTGTATGATAATTCCCTTTTTCTTTTTATTAAATGTTTGTAATTATTTCTGGAATATAAATAAATACCCGTGGGCCACCCCTGTCAGCATTTTAACAATTTGCGTAAATATTTTCAAAAATGAATAAAACTATGACATGCGGGCCCAAGTTGGAAAAATAATTTAAACATTCCAAAAATGATTTAAAATGAATTAAAATTGGAGAAATTCATAACTAATTCATTTTAAATCATAAAAATACAAATAATATACCAAAATGTTTAGAAAAATAAGAGCTATGCAATAGTAACATAATCATACATTGTTAACCAACTTTCATGACAAGTTTAACTAGAATAACTAATTAAACCCCATAGGTGATTCCGAGGATCCCCTTGTTCTAGGAATTGGACCTCTCGGACCCCGTTTAAAATGACCAAACATGTTCTTGGGTTCCTTTCAACACTATTTAACTTGTCATATCATCCATATTGATTGTGCATCGCATTATGCCATGTATTGAATGTTGGTTCCCTTTTTCGGTATTTGGTTCTTTGTGAATAGAAACCGAACCCGAAGCTGAAGTCAACGACACCGAAGATCCATACCTGTCTACTGACGTACAAGGCAAGTGTAGCCTCTCATTCTGAACCTATTTTTACAGAGTATATTACTTTAACGCTATGATGCACACGATTCCAATGTGGTCTTTTATCAGTAGCTAGTGTTACCTATTTGCTTCACAGTTTTCCTTTTGTAGCATTATACTCCCGATTCACTGCCCCTAGCATACCTAGGTGTGGCATCTGAGCGTTGTTAGAGCTTTTACGATCGACAGCTTAGCCATGCTTACTAGTACCATCTGAATGCATTCAGATGATAAATCAGTGGTGCCGGAGAATCTAGAAAGGCAGGAGATGGTGACATCATCTAAGGAGTAACTAAACATGCTAAGGCTTGTATGGGAGGCCACGTTGGGTGTGGTATTTGTAGTCCCATTCTCACCACCACTAGGAATTGAGTTCTTGCCTTTGGAACCGAGATGAACATACAACCACACGGGGCTTGGGAACCCCTCGACTGACTAACTTGCCTAGTAGATTCCATGAGTCACATAGTTCGGGCTTTCCATTTGGCATACGCATTGAAAACGTTTTCGAAAGATGAGGTGATAGAGGTGCATCATAACAGGTAGGGAAGCATGGACCGGGTTGCTTGGGGGTAGATAGCGCCCCTGGTAAACCAATCTCGCCTCACATCTTTAAGTACCGGCTTCGGGATTTGACCCGTTACGGCGGAACAATACTTATTGCGTGACTCATGGTCTCAGCGAAAGCAAGATAAAGGTCGTGGTCAACCACCCTTTGCCGGCCTTCCAAGGAAGAGGGCTAATAATTTGGCATTAAGAGTCGGTTGGTACGTGTGGGTAAAGTTGTACACCCCTGCAGGGTTAAATCTTTTTGAAAAGCCGTGTTCACTCTTATGAACGCTTGGTGACCAGATTCTAAGATCATAGATAACATTAACCAATATAAAACTTGTTGATTCACGTGTGCTTAAGGATGCTTCCTCTGGGTTGAGGGGGTGATCCTAGATAGGAGGTTCTGATGAAGATGGTGGTTAACAAGATGTGATGAACAAGATGAAGAATTCGTTATCTTATCCCTTTTAAAAGATTTTGAGTAGACAACCCTATTCTCTCTCTTGTTTACAAATAAATATTGCTATCCGCAAAAGTAAATCCAGAGAAAGCCTTTCTAGCCAGAGCATGTAGATACTAGGTTATCTAAGTCTTGCGGAGTACATTCTCGTACTCAGCCTTGCGCCATTGTTGTTTTTCTACAGATGAGCTAGTTGTGACAGAAGGTGGCTTCTACGTTGACATCGACGAGTAGTTAGGGGTCGTAGGTAGTAGCCCGAGGACTATGGGATGGACGTCACTTTTGTTTATGGCCTCTTAGGCCTTTTGCTAAGTTGTTGTGTAGAACAACATATTTGCTTTCGCTGTGTGATGTAATGTTGGGTATATGACCTCTGGTTTGTAATAACTCTAATATCATACTCTGATAAGAGTTTAAACTTATGTTGTTGAATCCCTGAGTTCTATAATGTTACCGAATCTTACTGTGATCTTCCGTGATCAGAGTTGAGCTTATCTTAGATGGTGATCTGAGGTTAGTTTAACCCTAATCCCGCTACACTTGCATAAAAGTTATTAATAATAATATTATTAGGGAGCTCATGAATAGGACATTTAAGCATTAGTAAATTCTATCTCCCCCAAGTTTGGGTTGTACTCTCTCCATCACGAGGCCAAAAGTTATATATTTGATTCCGGTCTTTATGAATCTCACTAGGAGGATAGCCTTTAGAATAAAAGAGAGGTACAATTTCCTCCCATTCCATAGATTGTCCATTATTCAATAGCTTATACCATTCTTCAGCTCTACCTTTCAATGATATAGAGAGCAACTTTTTCTTAACTTGTTCCGTTTTGATACATGCACACTTGAACAACCTGCATAATTCATGGATAAAAAGCAAATGATCACCAGGATGGACAGTTAATTTTGGTAGGTATCTTAAAAGGATCTATCTCGACAGGTGGTGGTTCATCTACTACCTCAGTAGTGGTTGTAGTTTTCCCAAATAGGAAACTAAGTGAGTTATCCATATTAGAAACAAAGTAGCAAACAAAAATAAAAATAATACTCACAGTAGAAATTTCCTTTACCAGTTCCACTCTTCAATAGTGCTTCACTCCCCGACAACGGCGCCAGAAAATAGTCTTGATGACCCACAAGTATAGGGGGTGTATCATAGTACTTTCGATAAATAGGACTGTCGATCCCAACGAGGAGCAGAAGGTGTTGACTAGTGTTTTGGATCAGGAATTCTCTATAAATACTTAGCAAACAGATTTTTAGGTTTTTTTATAATAAAGATAAATAAAGTGCGAGTAAATAAAGACAATGATAATAATTGTAGCAAGTGGCCCAATCCTTCTTTAGCAAAGGATAAGCCGATTGTTTTACTTATGAGGACCAAGCGTTCTCGAGGACACATGGGAATATTGTCAAGTGCTTTCGCTTCATATAGTTGATTAATCTTCTTTGGTTGGATAAGTGTTGTGTGGGTGAACCTATGCTAATGTACCGACCTTACTTGGACTAAT
The DNA here is from genome assembly GCA_030063025.1 of Avena longiglumis. Lineage (NCBI taxonomy): Eukaryota > Viridiplantae > Streptophyta > Magnoliopsida > Poales > Poaceae > Avena > Avena longiglumis. Next base: position 432,049,639 of record CP125975.1, read on the forward strand.
ACATACTTGTGATTAAACCCCTTGCAAGCATCCGCAACTACAAGAAAGTAATTAAGATAAAAACCTAACCACAACATTAAACTCTAAGATCCTACACTCCCTTGTGCAAAGGTTTCCTAACGGGGGTTCAGGTTTCTGTCACTCCGGCAACCCCACAATTAGTATCCAAATACACAATGCATTCCCCTAGGCCCATAAATGGTGAAGTATCATGTAGTCGACGTTCAGATGACACTACTAGAAGAATAACACCATAACTTAAATATCAAACCGTTGAATATCTCTCAACACAATTCCACTACTAACAACATGACTTCTCCCATGTCCTCAAGAACTAAACGAACTACTCACGAGACATCATATGGATCAAGATCAGAGATGATATAATGATAAGTAATAATCTAAACATAAACAATAATTCAATGGTTCGACTCAATAGCATCAACTACAAAAGTAATCAACACTGGGAAAGTTTCCCCTAAGAACTATGCAAGGTTCAACCCAATTGTTACAGCGGGATGGAGTGGTGGTGATGGTGCTGGTGGAGATGATGGTGAAGATGATGATGATCCCGATGAAGTCTAGCTTGATGACGGTGTTGATGGCGACGGTCTCCCCTCTCCGGGAAGGAATTTCCCTGACAGAATTCTACCTACCGGAGAACTCTTTCTCTCTCTATAGTTTCCGCCCCGCAGAGGCGGCAGAATCTTTCTGTGGTCGCTCCCCGAGTCTTAGGGTTTCGAGGGGATGTTATAGGCGAAAGGGCGATGCTAGAGGTGGGCCAGGGTGGCCACACCACCTGGTGGCGCGACCTGGGGGGCGCCAGGGGGTGGTGTGGCCCTCCTATGGCCCATCTCTCTTTCACCTTCTGGCCTCCTTCGTCTTCTGGAAAAAAAGGATTTCCATATATTTTCTGAAATTTTCCGATCTTTGTGAATATTGCATCTGGATACCGCTTTTTCCATCAGAATCCTGACTCCAGCAGTTCATCCTCCAAAAGTCATCCAACATGCAAAATAGATGAAATAACATAAGTATCACCTCTTAATATGAAATATATCAATGAATAACAACAAATTATGATATAAAATAGTGATGCAAAATGAAATTATCACCAACGCGCTAGCAACCACACCTAGTTCGGTTATGAATTCTTTCATCCAAACTGCTTCCTGAGCCAATTCCGAAGCAGCAACATATTCGGCCTCCGTTGTTGATCCAGCCACCACGGGTTGTTTGGAACTCCTCCAACTAACCGCTCCACCATTCATGAGAAATACATATCCGGATTGAGACTTAGAGTTATCCGGATCGGTGTCGAAGTTAGCGTCGACATAACACTAAGCGGCGAGCTCTTCTTCACCTCTGTACACGAGAAACATATCCTTAGTTCTTCTTAAGTACTTAAGGATATTCTTGACCGCTATCCAGTGTTCCTATCCTAGATCAGATTGGTATCTACTAGTCAAACTAATAGCATGTGCCACATCCGGACTTGTACATAGCATGATGTGCATTATAGATCCTATGGCTGGAGCATAAGGGACTTTGTCAATTATCTCTTTTTCTTCTGCCGTAGCCAGACTTTGAGTCTTACTCAATGTCTTGCCTTGCAACATAGGTAAGAACCCTTTCTTACTTTCGTCCATTTTAAACTTCTTTAGATCTTATCAAGGTATGTACTTTGTGATAGCCCTATTAGGCGCCTAGATCTATACCTATAGATCTTTATGCCTAATATGTATGACGCTTCACCTAGGTCCTTCATTGAAAATGTTTAGATAACTTTTAACACTGTTTAAAAGATCTATATCATTTCTGATCAGTAATATGTCATCCACATATAATATCAGAAATGCCACATCGCTCCCACTCACTTTCTTGTAAATACAAGCATCTCCATAAGTTTGGATAAATCCAAACTCTTTGATCACCTCATCAAAGCAGAGATTCCAACTCCGGGATGCTTGCTTCAGTCCAAAAATGGATCGATCAAAGCTTGCATACCTTGTCATCATCCTTAGGATTGACAAAACCCTTTGGTTATACCATGTACAACTCTTCTTCAATGTTGCCATTAAGCAATGCAGTTTTGACATCCATCTGCCATATCTCATAGTCGAAATATGCAACAATTGCTAACATAATCCTAACTGACTTTAGCATCGCTACAGGAGTGAATGTCTCATCTTAGTCAACTCCTTGAATTTTTAGAAACCCTTTTGCGACAAGTCGAGCTTTATAGACAGTTATATTACCATCAGCATCAGTTTTTCTTTTGAAAATCCATTTATTCTCCACGGCCTTTCGGTCGTGAGGTAAGTCCACCAAGGTTCAAACCTGGTTTTCGTACATGGATTCTATCTAGGATTTCATGGCTTCTAGTCATTTGTTGGAATCCGGGCTCATCATCGCTTCTTCATACGTCGCAGGGTCATCAATTTCATCGACCATGAAATTCATAACAGGATTTCCATACAGCTCGGGAGCTGCACGCGTCCTGCTAGACCTGCGTGGTCCGGTAGTATTTTTCTTTTGGAGCTTCATGATGGTTATCATTAGTTCCCTCTTCATTTGGTGAAGTAAACTCCGGAACAGCTTCCGGTGCTATGCTACTCGCCATATTATGAAGAGAAGGTTCCACAACCTCTTCGAGTTCTACCTTCCGACTACACACACCTTTCGCAAGAAACTCTTTCTCTAGAAAGGATCTATTCTTGGCAATAAAAACCTTGCCCTCGTATCTGTGATAGAAGGCATACCCAATAGTTTCCTTAGGGTATCCTATGAAGACACAGTTTTCTGCTTTGGGTTCGAGTTTATCTGGCTGAAGTTTCTTCACATAAACATCACATCCCCAAACTTTAAGAAATGACAGCTTAGGTTTGTTTCCAAACCACAATTCATACGGTGTCTTTTCAATGGATTTAGATGGTGCCCGACCTAAAGTGAATGCAGCAGTTTCTAGTGCATAACCCCAAAATTACAGTGGCAAGTCCATCAGAGACTTCATAGATCTAACCATATCTAGTAAAGTACGGTTACGACGTTCTGACACACCATTTCGCTGTGGTGTTCCGGCATGTGTGAGTTGTGAAAGTATTCCACACTCTTTCATATGTGTGCTAAACTCGTAACTTCGAAACTCACCTCCACGATCAGACCGTAGAAATTTGATCTTTCTGTTATGATGATTTTCCACTTCATTCTGAAATTCCTTGAACTTTTCAAAGGTTTCAGACTTGTGTTTCATCAAGTAGATATAACCGTATCTAGTCAAATCATCCGTGAAAGCAACAAAATAACGATATCCACCTCGCGCCGACACACTCATTGTTCCACACACATTAGAGTGTATGATTTCCAATAAATATGTCGCCCGTTCCATTGAACCGGAAAACGGCGTTCTAGTCATCTTGCCCATAAGGCATGGCTCACATGTATCAAATGATTCGAAATCAAGTGATTCCAAAAGTCCATCCGAATGGAGCTTATTCATGCGTTTAACGCCAATATGACCTAGACGGCAGCGCCACATATATGCGGATATATCATCATTAAGTTTAATCTTTTTAGCATCAACATTATGAATATGTGTAACACTATTATCGAGATCCAACATAAATAAACCATTCATCATAGGTGCATGACCATAAAAGTGTAAGACCCCACCTTTTAAGGTAAAGGTCCCTGTGATTGCAATGCTAGTCCCTGGATCAAATGCTAGCATCGACAGTTTAAGATGAAGTACACAGATACAAGGTCGTTATTACATCATCATTCTAGAGATAACATAGTCTTTACAACTCAATAGCCAAAGGCTAGTACATAGAGTTCATAACATAAAGGAAATAACTATAAGTCTTCATCTTCATGTGCCACAGGCAAGCATGTTGAGTGTAGACTCACAACCCTAATCTCCATCAGAGTAACCTACAACATCATAAGTTACATCCACAGTGGGTCAATACATTTGGAATTGTATTGGCAAGTGATACCATAGTAGAATAGTAGTATCTAACATCTATATGAATTTTGCTAAGTGTAGCTTAGGCTTGCTTTGCTCAAAATAAGGTTTTCCTTATTAGTTGAAAACACTAAGTTTTTGTTTGTCAAAAACTCCCAAGGAACCACCAATAGACATTGATAAACCTTTAACCCATGTTCACCACAAGTTTTTAACTTAGAAATTGAGATGAGGAGATCCTTGATAACTTCAATGTCTTCGATGCTCAAATTTTCCGTTGCCGGGGACACGGCTAAGTACTTATGTTTTACCCTATCGAGAGGTGGTGCACTTTCCGCACAAGACTCGACATGCATTGAGACGTGACCTTTCAGAAGCATTCCCTTAGACCACCATGGACACGTTCCATCCTATCACCCTACCACCAACTGTCCATTTTGAAATGTGAAAAATAAACAAACAAAAGAAATAAATGTTGAAATTTAGGGTGAAAAGAAACTTTTTGCTTCTAAATGGAAACATCAAAACCCTACTTGAAGAAAATTTGAATGAAAAGGCAACAAACAAATTTCCAAACAAATCAAATGCATTTATGCATGGAAAGAATCTTGAATTTAAACACTTGGAAAAGTTAAACCAAAACCCCAAATCTTAATTAATGGAAGAAATCATCTCCAAGATCACCCCAAGACTATGGCTTTGTTCCATATAAAAAGTTAGCAACAAACATTCCTAAATAAGCAAAAATGGTAAACAAAAATGTTACAAAACCATGGAAATTGGTTTCATTCAATTTGGAGCCATGGATAAAAACTTATGAATTTAATAAGATAAAAGAAAGTAATTCCAAGTCTAATAAGGCTCCTAACTAAAATCTATACCAATTTTTGAGCAAAGTAATCTTAAAAGGATTTGAAAAGATAAATAAATAATAAATAAAAATTTTACAAAGTGGAATCGCCAATTTTGGAACTATAAATAAAAAGATATGGATTATATAAGATAAAGAAAGAAATAAGAAATTATTGCAAAGACAATTTAACACTTGGCCAAATTCATAAGCAAATGGAATAAAGATAATTCAAATAAAATAAAAGAATAAAGGATTATTTGAATAAAATTATATGGGTTTGAACCATATTCAATTTTATGCCTCACTTAAATGAAATATTAAATCACAAGAAAAATAATTGAAATTTCCAAAGTGGGCCAACTAATCAATTCATAAATGATTTAAAACCCACTGGAAAGGTTTAGAAAAGGTTTAACATCAAATAGAAGTTTGAATCATTTTGTTTGAATAAAAACAAAAAACAGGAAAAGAAAAAGAAAAAGAATTCAGAAAAAAAAGAAACAGAACCCAACCCAGTCAGCCCAGCAAGACCTAGGCCCAACTAAAGCCCACCTGGCTCCCTCCTCACTTTCCCATAGAATCTTTTCTCACCAACACACCCCGCACCCCCTCGCTGACCAACCGGACCCACCGCCACGCATGCATCGTCTTCAACCCCGCAGAACCCGCCCCCCATTCCTCCTCACTCTTTCTGCCTGTTGATGAATCGAATGAATTCGAGTAATTGCGCCAGTAATTCCTCCCCGCGACCATGCCCTCTTAACCGCCTCCCCCTCCTCTCTCTTTCCCCTCAGACACCATGCCACCGGAGCCCCCAGGCTGCACGAATTCGTGCTCGAACAGTCACTGTCTCTGACGAGTTCATTGACAAATTCCGATGAGCACACGCCGTCCCTTGCTCTCTAGTTCAAGCTCATTTGTTTGTCATTGTGTGCTTTCTTATGCCCCAGAGCGTCGACTCCGTCCTTGCCTGCACGCCACCGTCGTCTGCCTCCTATTTGGCGAGCGATAGTCGTCGACCCCGTGCGCCCCTTGCCCTTTGGTAAGTTTCCTCGCAACCTCTGCAACCTTGTGCATCTTCCTGACGCGTTGCCTTGCTCGCTTGCGTCCTAGATACTCTCCTTCGACGAAGCGCGTGTGTGCCCGACGCTAGTGACACATCCGACGAGAAATACACGGCGATTCCGTGCGCCCCTTCGCTAGCTGTGACCACCTTGAGAACCACAACGTCTCTGCAATCTCAGTAAGAATCTTACCCACCCCCTTACCCCATAGAGTCGCTGGAACATCACCGCCTGAACGCGCCGCCGCCGCAGTCGCCAGCTAGCGCTGCCCATCTTAGGTCATGGCGCCTGAATCGTTAGATGCAGATCCAGTGGTAGAGATAGATGACTTAACGAAGCAGTATGGGTTGATCTGAGCCGCACAGATCCACTTAAATCCAATGCCCCACATTTCACGATCCAAACGAAACGGTATCGTCCAGTAAGAACAAGCCACGTGGCCAGATTAGTTCAGACAAAATCCAGAAAATGATTTTGAATGTTTAAACTTGCAAAAATCATAACTTTTGATCTGCTTGTCCAAAAATTACAAACTTTATATCAATGGATTCATAAAAATGTAAACTTTGCAACCATAGCCCTGTTTGGTCACTTTCTTCTTAAAAATTAGGTGTTTTTGCAGAAACATTGGTAGGACTATTTTGAGTATAAAAATTGTTTTAAAAATGATTTTTGAGTGAAACCTTTTGCAAATGGATTTGATTTGAACCCCCTGGCCATAAACACTAACATTTGAATATAAAAATATATTTGGCTAACACTATAAATTATTACTTAGAATAAAAGCATTTCTAGCAAAAGAAAAATCACTTAAAAGGCCTATTTTATCTAACTTGATTTTAAATGGTTTTTCCACTTTTATAAATGACCAGTAGGTGTTTTGAAATGTTTATAGCCTTATTAGAAACCACTTTTTAAATAAAACAACCTTTTGCATGCTTGCATGCATTTTCTTGTTTTTATCATTTTATGCGGTGAATTGTTTGAATGCTAGTTTTAAATGTGTGCCTTGCTTGATTGAATTATGGTGAACTTTGAAGAGTGTGACAATTGCAAAATCAAGGAGTGTACCTAGATTCTCTACTAAAAAGTCAAGTGGCGCTTCATATATTTTTGTCCTATTATTTTGACTAGGCATTAGTGATATTTTGAGTACGATTTGCATGGAATTTTTTCTAAGTATCTATGCTATGCTATGCCTTGGGAAATCCTAGTAGATGTTTTCTTAGTAGAATTTTCCCTAAGTTAAGATTCTTGCTACTAGTATGCTTAGATTAGCTAATAGAAAACAAGGGTGGATTATTCATGCTATGAAATATTTCTAAGTCCATGACTTGTGTTTTGCTTAATAAAACAACTATGTGAATGAATCACCTGGGTGGAATGGAAAGAATGGTTTGTGTTGAGTGGTTACCCAGGGCCCATTTATATGGCCTACCCTGGTGTATCACACTTTTGGAAAGCCACCCAGGAACAAAGAGATTTGAGATGTTCTATGTTGAGAAGCTTCTAGTGCAGCCACATGGCATATGGGCTCTGCCTTGATCATATAGGTTGCCATAACTTAGCCAGATGGACAGATGGTGGTAGGGGGATAGGATGGAATGCGTCCATGGTGGTCTAAGGGAAGGCTTCTTAAAGATCTCGTCTCGATACATGTCGAGTCTTGTGGGGAAAGTGCACCACCTCTCGAGAGGGTAAAACCTAAGTACTTAGCCGTGTCCCCGGCAATGGACAATTTGAGAATCAAGACATTGAAGCTATCAAGGATCTCCTCATCCCAATTTCTAAGTTAAAAACTTGTGGTTGAATAAGGGAAAAGGTTCACCAATTTCTATTGGTGGTTCCTTGGGTGATTTTGACAAAAAAAACTTAGTGTTTTCAACTAATAAGGAAAACCTTATTTTGAGCAAAGCAAGCCTAAGCTACACTTAGCCAAATTCATATAGATGTTAGATACCACTATTCTACCATAGTATCACGTGCCAATACAATTCAAATGTATTGACCCTTATGGCTGTAACTTATTATGTTGCAGGTTTGTTTGATGTTAGTGAAGTTTGTTGAGTAAGGATTACAAGTCTACAACCAACATGATTGCCTGTGGCATATGAACATGAAGGACTCCATGCTATATAGTATCTCTGCTGCATTGTAATAATATAGCCATATGAGCTATGTAAGATTTAATGAATTATTTTATTCCTGGCTATAAGTTGTAATATGACCTTTGTTTCTTGATATTACATCTTAAACTGTGGATGCTAGCTATTCGATCCGGGACTAGCATTGTAAACACAGGGATCTCTACCTTATCAGGTTGGGACCTCTACTCTAGGATTTCCTAAAGCATAGCATAGTATATATACTTAGAAAAATTCCATGCAAGTCTTACTCAAAATATCTCTAATGCATAGTCAAAATAATAGGATAAAATATATGAAGCACCACTTGCCTTGATAGTTGGGGGAGTAGCAACAGTCCTCACAATCACAATCACCACTATCACCAAAATCTACACATAAAATAATAACACCAAATTCACATTCAAATATTCAAGCAAATATATATATGAATGCATGCAAATGCAATGGAATGATTTTTCTATATTAAACAAATCAAACCAGACAGTACTGAGCACAAAGTAAACTATCTAAAGTCTAAACAAACTCAAATTTGCCTCAAAACAATTTTATAAACATTTTATAAAGCCAAAATAAGCCTATAATTGGTTCTGCAAATAATCCTATTTTTTCAGGAGCAAATACAAATTCAAGGCCCCAGTAGCGTAGGGCTTAATTTTTTTGAATCCAATGATATATTATTTGCAAATTTTGACCAAACAAAACTAAAGATATGAATTTTACAAATTTAAATTCCTAATAGATTCAAAAACAGATTTTAAATCAAACCTACAGACACGTGGACGCATCTAATTGGTCGATACCGTTTCGCGCAGGATCACCCTTCCGCACCGTTGGATCAAGTCAGATCCAACGCGCTAGATCGAAACGTACCCCTTCGCTAACGATCAAATCTAAACCGCCAGATCTAAATCCTATGGCTCTCGATCACGCAACCAAAGATGGGCGACGCAAATGGGCACTAGCGGCGGCAACGCTTCTACCGGTGATGCTCCGGTGATTCCAGAGGGGGCTAGGGGTAGTGGCGCGGCTTACCAATGCCACAAGGATGCGAGGATGCTCAAGGTGGCCTTGGTTTGGACAGGGGCGAGCTACTGTGCCCGTGGGAGCTCGTCGGAGTAACTGCTGGTGTCGGGTTGTTGCAAACGGCGACGGAGGCGACGACCTAGGTCACCGTAGTGCAAACAAAAGGCATCAGAACATGCACAAGGACAAGACGCACAAGTTGGTTTGAACCAGAGGCTAAGGGGGAGCTTGCATGGGAGTTTGAGGGGAAATGGTCGTGGCGAGGTGGTGATTATATAGCCAGAGCAGGGGCAGCAAATCAATGGGATTTAATCAAATTAATTTGCGGTTGTGATGGGAGGAAACGGCCGGTGACAGCGTCGTCTGCGCGCGGGGTTTGGGGAAGAAGAGATGAGCTGGCTTGGGCCCAGTGGTAGTGAGCGTGGGTTAGGGTTCGTGCGGGTCAGAGAGGGAACAGATGGCAAATGGCCCGAGTGGGCTTGCTGGGCTCTTTGGATCTATCACCTACCTCATAGATGACTTCTCTACGCTTTGGATCTGCGTAGCTCTTTTATCAGGACTGTGCTATCTTCAATCTGTCCTTTACCAATCTGACTTTCTCTTTAGCTTACTTAATCAGTTCTGGTCCGAACAAATTTCTTTCTCCTACTCCACTCCATAGCAATGGCGTAGTACACTTCCTTTCATAAAGAAATTCAAATGGTGACATCTCAATGCTTGCTTGATAGTTGTTATTGTAAGAGAATTCTGCGTAAGGCTGACTTTCATCCCAACTAGCACCATAGTCTAGGGCACATGCCCTCAGCATATCCTCCAAAATCTGATTGGTCATTTCTGTATGTCCATCAGTCTGGGGGTGAAAAGCTGTGCTGAACTCCAACCTTGTTCAGAATGATTCATGTAGTTTTCGCCAAAAATGCAAAGTGAACTGAGTTCCTCTATCAGACACAATACTCTTAGGCACTCCATGCAGACATACAATCCTGTTCATATAGATTTTGGCTAGATTAGCACTTGTATAGGCTGTCTTAACGGGTATGAAATTAGCCACTTTGGTTAGGCGATCCACCACAACCCAAATAGAATCATATCCGAATGTAGTCCTTGGCAATCCGGTGATAAAATCCATGCCAATCTTATCCTACTTCCAATCAGGAATAGGTAGTGGTTGCAGTAACCCTGCCAGTTTCTGATGTTCCACTTTCACTCGACTACACACATCACACAAAGCAATATGTTTCGCGATATCTTTCTTGAGATTGTTCCACCAAAATATTTCCTTCACATCCATGTACATTTTGGTGTTACCTGGATGAATGTAATATGGTGATTTGTGTGCTTCTTGCAGAATCAGTTTCCGAAGCTCCGGATCTTGCGGAATGCAGATACGTTTTCCATACCATAAAGTACCCTGTTCATCTTCATGGAATCATTTAGCCTTCCCTTTACTAATTTTTCCTTTAATATATTCAATTTCCTTGTCCAACTTTTGGGCTTCTTTGATCTTGTCCAACAATGTGGGTTGAATATCCAATGACATGGGATATCCTTCAGGCACTATCTCCAATCTGAGATCTTTGAATTGGGCACACAGATCATCTGGCAATTCTCCCTTAGTAAGGCCATTCACATAAACCTTGCGTCTTAAAGCATCTGCTACAACATTTGCTTTACCGAGATGGTATTGCAAACTCAATTCATAGTCCTTGATGAGCTCTAGCCATCTTCTTTGTCTCATATTGAGTTCCTTCTGAGTGAAGATATATTTCAAACTCTTGTGATCCGTGAACACTTCACAATGTTTCCCCAAAAGATAATGTCTCCATGTTTTGAGTGCATGGACAACAGAGGCTAACTCTAAATCATGAGTAGGATAATTCACTTCATGAGTTTTGAGTTGTCTCGAGGCATAAGGCACAACTTTCCCTTCTTGCATCAAAACTCCACCAAATCCTTGGTGATATGCATCGCAATGACTTGAAAATCCTTCTCCAAATCTGGCAGACATAAGACTGGTGCTGATACTAGTCTCTTCTTCAATTCTTGTAAACTGACTTCACATCCCTCAATCCAATCAAACTTCTTTTCTTTCTTAAGTAACTTCGTCATTGGCTTAGCTACTTTTGAGAAATTCTCAATGAATCTTCTATAGTATCCTGCCAAGCAAAGTAAACTACAAACTTCCTTAACTGACTTGGGAGATTCCCACTCAGTTACAGCTGACACCTTTGCGGGATCGACAGCTATACCATCTCCCGACCCAATATGTCCGAGAAATCCAACTTCATTCAACCAGAATTCACACTTACTGAACTTGGCATATAGCTTGTGATCCCTTAGCTTCTCAAGTATCAAACGCAAATGTTCTTCATGCTCTTGTTTGCTCTTGGAATAGATCAAAATGTCATCAATGAATACGACAACAAACTTTTCAAGAAACTCCATGAATACCTTGTTCATCATGTTCATGAAATAGGCTGGTTCATTCGTTAGTCCAAATGGCATCACGGTATACTCATACAATCCATACCTGGTGGTAAAAGCAGTCTTAGGTATGTCTTGCTCTGTAATCTTTAGCTGGAAATAGCCTGATCGGAGATCAATCTTTGAGAACACACAGGATCCTTCTAGCTAATCAAATAGATCATTGATTCTAGGCAAAGGGTACTTGTTCTTTATAGTCACCTCATTGAGTGAACGGTGATCTATGCATAACCTTTGACTTCTATCCTTCTTCTCAACAAACAGAACTGGTGCACCCCAAGAAGAAGAACTTAGTTGGATAAATCCTTTCTGCAACTGTTCTCCGAGTTGTTTCTTGAGTTCTTTCAACTCATCAACTGACATCTTGTAGGGTCTCTTTGATATTGGTCCAGATCCTGACAGTAAGTCAATCAGAAACTCCACATCTCTATCTGGTGGCATTCCTGGTAATTCCTCCGGAAACACATCCGGGTACTCCTTCACAACGGGTACACCGTCTATGCTAACCCCCTTAAGAGAATTTAGCTTACTCGCTTTAGATTCAAAGTTAGACTTGAACCTAATCCATTTCTTGTCCGGAGTTGTGAGTGTAATAGTACGATTGGCGCAATCTAATACTCCTTCATACTTAGTCATCCAATCCATGCCCAGAATAACATCCAATCCTTGGGAATCTAGGATTATCAAACTAACTGGAAACTTATACTTTCCAAATGCTATCACTAGATCATGCCATCCAAAGTTCACTATCATCTCTCCACCGGGAGAGCTTACTTTAATTGGACACCCAATAGTTTCAGTTGGAAGTCCATTTTTATCAACAAATGCTCTTGATATGAATGAATGCGATGCGCCGGTATAAAAAAGAACAAGTGCTTGAAAAGAATTAAGCTTGAACTTACCAGCCACAGCATCCGATTCCTCATAGATATCCTCCACATTGATGTGGTTCACTTGACCCTTCTAGAATGGGTTGGGCTTGTTGGCTCCTTCAACTTTATTTTCTAGGCATTCATTTGCATAGTGCCCAGTTTTCTTGCATTTGAAGCACTCAACCTGACTGATGTCTCTCTTTACAGGCTGACTCCCACCATTTCCAATTCCACTGTGGTGCCTCTTGTGTCCACTCTTGTGGTTCTTATATCTATCATTGTCATGACTGTGGTGGTGCTTGTGGTCATGGTGATGGTTTCTGCTCTCCACCTGTTTCATCTTGCTTTCCAAGATGGTGGCTTTTTCACACAATGATTGATAAGTTGGGACATATGCAACATAAAGCTGCAAGTTCATCTCATCATTAAGTCCCTCAAGGAACTTCTCCTTTCTCTTGGAATCTGTGTCAACCTCATCCGGCGCACAGCGTGCCAGATTGTTGAACTCCTCAATATACTCTGCCACACTGCGGTGATGTTGCTTAAGATTGTGGAACTCTTTCTTCTTCAAATTCATCACTCCTGATGATATATGGGCAGTGCGGAAACCATCCTCAAATATATCCCATGTCACATCCTCAATAGGAGTGGTGATCTGGAAGTTGTCCCACCATGTGGCTGCTGGTCCTTCAAGAAGATGCCCTGCAAACCTGACCTTTTCCTCATTAGTGCAGCCCACAGTTACTAAGTCCTTGTTCAGGGAACGTAGCCAGTCATTGGCTACCATGGGATCGGTGCTTCCCGAGAACTTTGCAGGCCTCAATCTCAGAAACCTGGTGATCATGTCAAATGCAGGTGGGTTGTTGTTGTTGTTGTTGATATTGTTGTTGTTGCTGTTGTTGTTGTTGTTGTTGATGTTGTTGTTGTTGTTGTTGTTGTTGTTGTTGTTGTTGTTGTTGTTGTTGTTGTTGTTGTTGTTGTTGTTGTTGTTGTTGTTGTTGTTGTTGTTGTTGTTGTTGTTGTTGTTGTTGTTGTTGGGGTCATTGTTGTTGTTGTTGTTGTTGTTGTTGTTGTTGTTGTTGTTGTTGTTGTTGTTGTTGTTGTTGTTGTTGTTGTTGTTGTTGTTGTTGTTGTTGTTGTTGTTGTTGTTGTTGTTGTTGTTGTTGTTGTTGTTGTTGTTGTTGTTGTTGTTGTTGTTGTTGTTGTTGTTGTTGTTGTTGTTGTTGTTCTAATTTGCCATGAACTGGGTCATCATCTGCATCAACCGAGTTTGAGTTGTCATCAGCTGCTGCATCTCGGGATTGTTGTTATTGTTGTTTTGGTTGGGGTTGTCACGACGGGAAGGCATCTGTGGTTTCAATAAGGATAAGTAATGAGATATAACCCATAGATGTTAACATGCACAATACATCACATAGCAACAATCACAAAATAATCAAGCACAAGATAAACTTAGAGTTTGAACAACGTAAACAACAAGTTTTGGAAAAGTAAACACACTAGCAAGCCATCCACATGTTGGATGATCATTGCGACTCGATAAATCAAAGGATGATAGATAAATAGGTAGTCGAGTAATCAAACTACTCCTCCATGTCGACCTCCACGTCCACAAGAGTAAGTCTGGCTGTCTCCATGGCTGTCTTGTACTCCTCCACGCTGGTGGTCATAGCCTCGACCTTCGCCCGGAGGGCTCTCTTCTGCGAGCGCAACCTCTCTATCACTCCCTACCGAGTCTCTAGCTCAAAGTCCTTGGCCTCTATCTCAGCCCTCATCTCCTTGATCTTCTTGTTTTTTCCTGATTCTTGAACTTCTTGTCCTGGCTCTTGAATCTGGCCTCCATATCCTTGACGATCTCGTCCTACTCCACGAAGAGCTTATTGAAAGAACATGTTGGGCCCCATGTGTGGTTTTGGTAATTAATGACAATCTTTATGGACTAATGTGTGTATTGAGTTATACTTGTAGGATTTGTCCATTGGCATCGCTTGGAGCATGTGTTGGCTTCAAGGTTGATGAGATGAGAAGAAGACGTTGTGCAAGCTCAAAATGCGCCATCTACAGAAGATCTCATAGTTGATGCTTGCCACCCTCGGTGATCATGGATCGATGATGAGGAATCAAGAAAGGCGTTCCATCTTGAGATGTTCAAGTTCGTATACATCGAGCTCAAGTGGAATGCTCAAGGCAAAGGTATAATCTTGATAGGTTTTCCCTTTTGCCGGTATCATGTTGTGTGGGGGAGACCGGGTTTAGGATAGATAACCGTACTATCAAGAGGGGCTCTCGAATAAGTAACTTGATCACATTGTTCGGAAAGAGCTCAAACCTTTGCATACTTGCATCATCATATTTCGTTGTTATTTGGTCTTATCAATGTGAGGATATAGAGCTTGTGGTAATCTCCATAACAAGCTCTTGTTCATCAAAATCGGATCTCCCGCATATATCTTGTTGTGATTTTGATCTTGGTAGTTTTTCGGTGTCTCACCAAGTGAGGTGTCTCACATTATATTACTTGATACATTCTCACTTGGTGATAACCAATATTTCCACTTTTTATAGGGTAGCTATTGTCGTCCTGTTTCCAACGAAATTGGAATCGGGTCAATCGGAGCTACCGTTTAAAAGTTATGACCATTTGAATATTTGTCGATTTAATTCTAAAAGAAAACGGGAAAAACAGTTTTACTGGGCCGTCCGGCACTACCGGGCCTAGTACCGGACGCCCCTGGCAGCAGCCTCCTATCCGCTGCCTCCACCGGTAGCTTGGCCCGGCTCTACCGGACCGGCCCGGTACTACCGGCCGGCCCATGTGCTTTCCTGCCCAGTGCCCTGCCTACCTGCTCCCGCTTGGCCCGCTTTTGCTCACCCTCTCGCTATACAAGCATGCCGCCACTCGCCTGCCGACCAGATCCCAACGCTTGCCGCCTCGCTGCGCATGTGCTTTGGCCTGGCTGTTCAATCTGCTGCCTCTGGGCTTGCTTTGCTACTTGTATAGCTCTGCTGCTATCACAAGATGCTCGCTGGCCTCAAGACGGGCCTAGTTGTTGCCACATCGCCGCTTCTTGAATGCGCTGCAAGATGGACCCCACGCTCCGCCGCTTATGCTGCCATCGCTCCGCTTTTTCCTTGGCACATGCGGTAGTACCGGTCAAAACCGGTCCGTTCTGAAAAATGCTCCAAACGGCTAGTTTTTTGGGGCCCTTATTTAAGGCTTTGCCCTTTTTCAGTTTAGTGTGCTTCTTCCTCTTCATTTAGGCTAAACTTTGTCCACACTTGCTCTAGATTTTAAAGCTTGGCTAATCTCTTCCCCTCCGATGATTCTTGCCCATATTTGAGTGGAAGAGAGAGGAGATCTAGACCCACGTTTTGACCTAACCTATTCATCTCTTTGTGAGTACATCTTTGGGGATCTAGATTTTGGGGGATTTTGTGTCTCTCTTTGATTCCTCCTCTCTTGTTCCCCCAATAGCTTTAGTAGCTTTGTTGGAACTTGAGAGTAAGGGATTTGAGCACCTTTGTGGTGTTCTTGCCATTTGCATTTGGTGCATCGGTTTGAGTTCTCCTCGGAGGATTTGGTTTGAGTTACTCATTGGAGTTTGTACCTCTTGGGTTCTTGGAACTGTTGGGGATATGCTATATGGGTATCCTCATAGCATGTCTCTTATCCGACTAACCCGGGTGGTCCATAGTCGGTAGCATGGCCTATGGCCTGCTGGGCGGCCCAGTTAGGTGGATCCAGAAGGGAGGCCCATGCCGGATAAAGGAAGGCTACGGTGGAGTCACCAATGCATCTTGGAGTGCAATATACACAAGACTAGTAATAGACGGTGTAGAACTCTGTAACCTGTCCGGCTAGGACTTTTCCCTGTAACCCTAGGACCTAACGACTATATAAGCCGGGCCTATGGGAGCCTTTAGGGCACGATAACTTAGACTTTCTAGTCACCTCGCACAGCGAATCTATCTCTGTAACTCGGCGTATTGCCATTATAGTGATTTATAGCAGGAGTAGGATTCTGCCACCGTTGTGGGATCTGAACCTGGGTAAGCTGTGTTACCTCGTACCCGTCAACCGTCCGCCTTACCCCACGTCTCTAACACGCCGTGAGGACCCTCCATGGCGTGCATCCGGCAATACCACGACAGTTGGCGCCCACCGTGGGGCTCGAGGCGCTTCAGGCTCTTCAGCGGGCGAGGACCAAGATCTTCGCGGGAATCGGCGAAACCGTAGCCATCGGTCGCGTTCTCTTCTCCGGCAACATTCCGATTGTCCCTCCCGACGAGTTCTGGATCCCGGCGAAGACGAACCCTACACGGTGTTCGATCGTTCCTATCGGAGACATCCACCTCTTCATTGGATAAACCGACTCGGGCACTAGTTCCCTTGGAGTCAGAGGAGCATCAAGACCCGCACGGACCGCCTACGGGCAGGATACGTTCGCGGAAGGATCGATGTCGGATCTCTCCTCGGAGTTTGCCGGCAAAGATCGGAAAAATTCAAGACCCACCGAAACCGCCCCTGTGCAGGATATAAAGGTGGAAGATCACTGCAAATCCGCCGGCTTTGTCCGTGCGTCTGGACAACAGAGATCCAAGTTCGTCGGCGTGGTTACCATCTTCGATCTGGCGCGCTGCATTCAGAGAGAGGGCGAAACCCCCCGCGATTACCTGGCCAGATGGCTCCGTATACGAGCCGATCTAGCCAATTACCCCAATGATGATGCCATCTATCACTTTGTGGAAGGACTGGACCATGGCACGCTTCTCCGACATTCCCTAAGACGGCAAAAGGCGTCAGGACGCCTCACCTTCGAAGGCATGGTGAACACCGTCAACAACTACGCGGAGGCTGAAGCGGCAGCTCAGACAGCGCTTGCGCTCATTGACGGAGCACCTCCGATTTAGCCACCACCACCGCCTCCGGCCGCCATTGTCGCAGCAGCGCCACCACCTCCAGTCATCGTCGAGGTCGTTGCACCTCCACCGCTCGTCATCGAGGAAATAGACTTCAGTACAGAAGAGCTAGACTCCGCCATGCAGGAGATGGAGGAGGATTACTCGCGCGACGAGCAAGCTAATAACACCGTCATGTCTCGAGGGGTGTTCGTCACCATTGGGACAGCGATGGATGAAGACCAGCACAGGCAAGCTCCGCCTACGGCGCTGGATAAGGGGAAGGGGCCACTTATTGCTGCTGACAATGATCGCGCAAGAGTCATGCCTCCTCCGCCTAACCTAGTGCAGCAGCCGCAGGAACTCGGCACCGGTCCGAGCAACAACAACACTGCAAACTTGCCGCCTCCAGCATCCACGTCGGCAGCAGCCCATGTTACTCCAGCTGATAGAGTGATGTACGGCAATCTCCTCGTTGAGCCACTAAATGTTGATCATATCCAGAACGTGACTCAGCTTGACGAGAAGTGCCAACAGCTGCTGGAGGAGGCGCAAGCCATCGTGGAGCAAGGCGCTAAACTAGATCGAGATCTGGTCAACGCGCAGAACTCCATAGAGAAAGCAAGAGCAATGGAGGCCGAGTACAAGACTCTGCTGCAACAGCAGAAGGCTAAGAAAGCTCCAGCTCGCGTCATCAACGATCCTGGTGTACGGCGCAACCTAGGATGGGCTCCTCGAAGACAGCCAAGCCATACATTGACAGTGAAGGCAAGAAGGTGATGCCCACCCCACTCCTTAACCTCGCCGTCGCCAAAACCCTTCTGGAGCAGGATAGATCGCCTGAGGCAGTGGAACAGGTCTATGACCTAGTGGCCAAGGCGGTAAAGCAGCAGGAAAAGGCCACCTCTCAGAGGCTTGAGTCTGACCCAGCGCTCTGCCGATCTAGCCAGTACAAACCGCCAAGGGACAGATCTCCTCAGGATGTCGGATCGCGGACGGGTTCATCAGAACAAAGACGGAGGGATGCGCGCAACAGGAAGGATGCTATCCCCATATCCTCCAACAATGGAGAAAGAGCCCAACCTCGCCGCCCATCGCCACCGCCCCGATCCCCTCGACGTCAGGAAGACTACAAGGCTCACCATCGTACGGATATGCCCCCACCAAAGCAGTGCGGCATCGTCATCCTCGACAACGCGGAGCAGACCCGTCATGACGGAAAGTACAACGAAGGACATAAGAGCAGGTCGCGCCATGACCCTCCGCGTCCGACAAGCAACCGCGACAGGCGTGAAGCGTCGCAGGAGGGTAACAACAAGAAAGCTAACCCACCGCCACCTCCACCTCCATCGCCGCAAAGCAGTCACCATGGCGGAGGAGGCCCGCGTCATTCGCGCAGCCCATCCCCTGTTGAAAAAAATAAGAAGAACCCGCAGCCGTACGATGCACGTTCGCGGATCGACAAGATCCACGAGGCCCGGGAAGGACCATACCTGGGACCACGTTTCTTTGGACCTGCAATATGATCCGCAACTTACCCCAAAGGATTCCGAATTGACAAGACCATCAAGCCCTATGACGACACTGCCAAGCCTGCCACATGGTTGCAGGACTACGACAATGCGGTGGAGATTGCCGGAGGCAACCCCAACTTCGCCGTCAAGTACCTCCCGTTAATGTTGGCGGGCACGGCCCGTCAATGGATCGATGACTTGCCGGAGAAATCTATCTACAACTGGCTGGATATGCAAGAAGCGTTCACTAAGAACTTTGAGGGTACATACAAGCGTCCCTGCACGGTGGGCGATCTACAGCAGTGCGTGCAAGAGAAAGACGAGTCATCTCGCGCCTACCTCTCCCGCTGGCTGGATATGAAGAATTCCTGCACAGGAGTGCACGCCCAGACCTCCATGGCCGCCTTCATCGATGGGTTGGAAAGAGGCACGTTGCTCCGACATAAGCTAAAGCGCTTGCAGGACAATCATCAGCTTGACTTGAATGAGATGATTCAGTTAGCTAGTGAGTTCGCAGCTGCCGACGACGATGCTCGTGGCTCTTTGCCGGCAACGGCCGTCCCAACCCAAGCCCGGAGGAACATCAGTACAAAGCGGAAAACCGCTCCAGAAGAAAAGAAACCTATTGACATGGTCGCCATGACTTTTGCAGGACGAGGAGAAGGCGGACAACGTGGCCGAGGAAGGGGAGCAGGCCGTGGGCAGCAACAAGGAAGTGAAACCAACTCGGCGCCGCTCCGCGTTCCCCAAACCTACGAAGAGTACCGCAATATGCCGTGCCTCGTACACCTCGATGTCAATGGCAAGGCCACCCATACCAATCGACACTGCAAGTTCGTCAACGACCTCAAGGAAGACCCGGAGTCCGGCTACAAGCGAAGTCGGAAGAACAGACCACGAGGCAAGGGCAAGGGGAGGAAGAAGGATGAGGAGTCCAAGGATTTAAGTGACATGGACGAGGACGTTGACCCCAAGCACGCCGCCAAGAGAGACGACAAGGGCAAGAACCCCTTCACAAAAAAGGCCCCAGTCTACCACACTTTCCTTGACACCCCCACCGTTCGACAACAGAAGACCTCTCTAAGGATCCTGGTGGCCACTCTCCCCCCAGTTCCCCAATACCTGCGCTGGTCGGAGGTTCCCATAACTTGGGATAGGACGGACCACCCAGACCTTGTGCCCACGGAGAACCAGTACGCCATGGTCACCAACCCATTGATTGACAGCGTGGAGTTCACCAAGTGCATGGTGGATAATGGAAGCAGCATCAACATCATGTACCTATATACACTGCAGAAAATGAACTTGACGGAGGCAAACCTAAGGCGGACCAACACCGTGTTCCATGGCGTAGTTCCTGGACGGGAGGCTCGGTCCCTTGGGTGCATTACACTTCAGGTAGCCTTTGGCGACGTTAATAATTACCGCCAAGAGCGCATGACCTTTGAGGTGGTCCCCTTCAAGAGCGTGTACCACGTCATATTCGGCCGCGACATATTCCACACGTTCATGGCCAAGCCATGCTTCGTCTACAACAAGCTCAAGATACCCGAACCGAACGGTGTCATCACCGTATCCGAAAGCTTTACCAAGGCAAGGGACCGCGAGATCAATGAAGCAGCCGTTGCAGAAGCTGTCCTCTACAGCGAAGAATTCAAGGAGATCCAGAGCAAGGTCAATGACTCAGAGATGCCCGCGTCGAAGAAGCAGATCTCCGACTCCGCTCCTGCGTTCAAGGCCGCCATCGAGACCAAGCCGGTGGAACTTGTGATAGGCTATGCCTCCAAGACCGTCGCCATTGGGACGAACCTGGATCCCAAATAGGAAAGTGCGCTCGTCGAGTTCCTCCGTGAGAATAGGGACATCTTTGCCTGTCAACCTGCCGACATGAAAGGTGTACCTAGGGAACTTGCCGAGCACAGCTTAAACATAGATCCAAAATGTAAACCAGTGAAACAACCTCTACAACGCTTCGGAGATGAGAAGAGACGCGCCATTGGCAAAGAGATAGCTAGGTTACTTAAGGCTGAGTTTATCCGAGAAGTCCTTCACACCCGATGGGTGGCCAATCCTGTACTTGTCCCCAAAAAGGGAACCAATGAATTAAGAATGTGCGTTGATTACACCGGCTTGAACAAAGCATGTCCCAAAGATCCGTTTGCTTTGCCTCGCATTGAACAAGTCATTGACTTGACGGCTGGCTCGGAACTTTTGTGTTTTCTCGATGCATACTCAGGATACCACCAGATCAAGATGAGGAAGTCAGACCAATTGGACACTTCGTTCACTACCCCGTACGACACGTTTTGCTATGTCACAATGCCCTTTGGGTTGAAAAACGCAGGTGCTACCTACCAGCGGACAATGCAACGTTGCCTTCACGATCAAATTGGTCGGAACGTTCACGCCTATGTGGACGATATCGCGGTGATGTCTAAAAAGTCAAACGACTTAATCTCCGACTTAAAAGAAACCTTTGATAATCTCCGAAAATACAACATGATGCTCAACCCTAAGAAGTGCGTCTTCGGGGTTCCAACCGGCAAACTGTTGGGCTTCATCGCTTTCAATGGAATCGAGGTCAACCCGGAGAAAATCAAGGCCATCTTAAACATAAACCGTACGACATGCCTAAAGGACATCCAACGACTGACAGGTTGTGTTGCAGCAGTTAGTCGGTTCATCAGCCGACTTGGAGAGAAGGCTCTGCCGCTGTACAAGTTGCTGAAGAAGGCAGACAAATTCACATGGACGGATGAGGCAGATGCAGCATTGAAGCAGCTCAAGGAGATTCTTTCCTCAGCGCCCATCCTTGCAGCACCCGAGCCTGACAAGCCCTTGTTAATTTACATGGCGACAACCAACCGGGTTATCAACATCGTCGTCGTGGTAGAGCGGAAGGAACCAGGCTATGAGCATGGAGTTCAACGACCAGTTTACTACATAAGCGTTGTCTTGACAGAGTCCAAGCAGCGTTACCCGTACTACCAAAAGATAGCTTATGGAGTATTCCTTGCTTCACGGAAGCTGAGGCATTACTTTCAGGAGCACCCGATCACAGTAGTGAGCAAGACTCCACTGTCTGACATTATCAACAACAACGACGCTACAGGAAGGGTCGCGAAGTGGGGCATTGAACTTGCCGCCTTCGAGATCACTTACAAAAGACGCGACGCTATCAAGTCACAAGCCTTGGCGGATTTCATTGCAGATTGGACGGAGATGCCAGATGCCACTCCGTTGTCGGAACCAGAGTACTGGGTGATGCACTTTGACGGATCAAAGTTGCTCAACGGCTCGGGGGCTGGTGTATTGCTACAGTCACCAAAAGGAGACAAGCTACACTACGTTCTGCAGATCCACTTCGAGGCTACAAACAACATGGCGGAGTATGAAGCACTCATTCACGGACTACATGTAGCCAAGGATATTGGCATCAAGCGCATAGTTTGCTATGGAGATTCCGACTTGGTTGCCCAGCAGGTGGCTGGCACCTGAAATGCGCGGAACCCTATGATGGCGGCATATCGAGACGAAGTGGATGAGATAGCCAAAAGCTTCTTGGGCTACGAAGTCAAGTATGTGCCTAGGGAGCAAAACGAGGCGGCTGATTTACTGTCTAAACTTGGATCAGGGCGCAAGCAAATTCCGCCAGGAGTTTTCCTAGAGCATCTACGCACACCATCCGTGAAGGGCGCCAACACCGACAATCCGGATAGAGTTGATTCTCTCGTCAACATGGTGACAAAGACCCCTTCGGCTTGGACAAAACCGTTCATGGAATATCTCGAGCACGGAACTTTGCCCAATGAAGAGGTCGAAAGACGGCAGATAGTACGACGAGGAAAGGGTTATACCATAATCAATGGGCAACTCTACAAAAGGAGCACTACTGGTGTATACCTAAAGTGTGTTTCCCAGCTAGAAGGTATGGAAATCCTACGCGAAATCCATCTCGAAGATTGCGGGCATCACGCCGCTCCTTGATCGTTGGTCGCGAAAGCCTTCTAACAAGGATTCTACTGGCTGACCGCGAAGGCAGACGCCGACAAGCTGGTTGAGACGTGCATAGGATGCCCGTATTATGCCCGACAACCACATGTTCCTGCTGAAGAATTACAAACAATACCAATAACTTGGCCGTTTGCAGTCTGGGGGCTAGACATGGTGGGGCCGTTACAAACGGCACCATGTGGATTTATGCATCTACTTGTAGCAGTTGACAAATTCACCAAATGGATAGAAGTTAAACCCATTAGAAAGCTTGATGGGGCAACTGCCCTCAGGTTTGTCCGGGATCTAGTGGTGAGATTTGGTCTCCCACATAGCATCATCACCGACAATGGAAGTAACTTGTCACTCGGAGAAGTGGAGGCCTACTGCTGGGACAAAGGAATCCGACTTGACCTTGCGTCTGTGGCACACCCGCAATCCAATGGTCAAGTTGAGCGAGCCAATGGATTAATTATGCAGGTAATCAAGCCACGTCTTGAGGCACCTCTACATAGAGCAGCTGGAGCCTGGGCGGAAGAATTGCCATCTGTGCTGTGGAGTTTACGAACTACACCTAACAGATCCACCGGCTACACCCCTTATTTCATGGTATATGGATCAGAAGCCATCCTACCTTCCGACATCCTCCACGATGCACCAAGAGTTGCCGCCTATGACGAAGATGATGCTGAAGAATCCAGACGCCTAGATGTGGACCTTCTCGAGGAGGAGCGCGTTTTGGCATGCCAAATATCCGCCATCTACCAGCAGAATCTACACAGCTACCATAGTCACCGCGTCCGGCATCGCTCGTTTAAAGAGGGGGATTTGGTGCTCCGACTTAAGCAGAAGAAGTCACACTAATTATCCCCGCCATGGGAAGGACCGTTCATCATAAGCAAGGCGCTGCTCAATGGGTCTTACTACATTGTCGACAATCGTGAGCTCAAGGATAGACCCAACGAGGATCATAAGCATAAGCGACGTGACCCAGATGATGACTACCCGGAGCTTGATCGGCCATGGAACATAGCACAACTACGTCCTTTCTACACTTAGCATTTTTATCTAATTGTGTACCTCTTATATGATCAATGAAATAAAGCTATTTGGTTCACTCATATTGCTGAGTCTTTTACCTCCTTTAGTGTTCATTTTTGGATCATATAAACCTTTATGCACAAGCTTTGCGATTGCACTTGTGAAAATTCCGCCTACGGGCGTTAGCTTAAGTTTTCTGGTCTACACATTCTTTGTTGTTTTTATGTGAATTCTGGAGTAGTGACTTTCGACACTTATTGTCGGCGATTTTGCGCTCAGGTTATAGACGGTGCCATTGGGCATCATCACCTAAGCGCATGGTTCCGACAACGAGTCTTCCGACTCACAAAAAGTCAAGCATAAAAACCAAAGTAATGGATAAGCCAGCACTTGCTTAAAAAATATATACATACTGGGCATTAATTCTTAAGTAGCAGGATACGACAACCATTTTTTTCCGCCTTAAGATTACATCACCAAGTTTTTTCAATGCACATTCCAGAGGTGAAACAAGAATTACAAAGTGTTTTTCACTCCTTGGGTGCAGGGGACTTGGAGGCCGCATCATCACCAGCCGGAGATTCACCCTCAACGTCACCACTGTGAGGAGACTCAGAGTATTCAGGGTCGGCGTTGTCAAGGAAGTTCCTGGGCACGAATACGTCAACGTCCACCAACTCGGCAACCCTGGTGTCATAGCCCGCGAGTGATGACAGGATGGCTTCGTGATCGATCTCCTTGCCGTCATCATCCACATCGGGGATACCAGATGTCACCGTGTCGATGTCGGCACCTTCGTAGTGTGCCTTCACCATGGACAACGCCATCCTAGCGCCAGCCCGTGCACATGAAGCTTTCACCATGACACGCCGGGGCTCGGCGCAGAATCTCCGAGTACTTCACCACGGAGTCCGAGGCCTTGATATAAATTTGGAGGGGCTGGGCGATCTCCTTGGCTTGGGTGATGGCGGTGTTGATGAAGTTTCCGGCAAGAATCATGCATTCCTTGTCCGAAGGAGGCGAGCGGGTTAAACCCAGGGGCGCTGAAAATTCCGACAATGATTGCATGAGTTCAAAAATTATAAGTATCCAAACTATAGAGCTACAAGGCGGAGGATACTTACTGAATATGCTGGCCTTTGCCTGCCAGACGACGTCCGCCAAGGATTATTTCTCTTGTTGGAGGAGCTTAAACGCCTCGCTATGGCGAAGGTTTTGCCCATCGGCAGCTTGCTTCTGATCCTTTAGGATCGCAAGCTCCTCCTTCAAGCGATTGATCTCACCGGAGGCAGAGTCCTGTAGGGCTTTCATGGAATCCTCGTGCATCTTCAGCATTTGTTCCCTCTCCTTCTTAAGGATCTTGTTTTCGCTGTCCAGCTGCTGGATGTGCTTGGACTGCTCGAAAATATCCTTGGCCTTGGCTACATGCTCTGCAAGTCGGAGAAAACAAAGTACACAGTGAGTACTCGAAGAAGGAAGGCACAAAAGTAAGACGAAAATGCGCAAAAAGAAAACAGACTCTTGTTTTTGATGATATGTTCCTTCAAGATGGCGGTTTTACCCTTTTCAGCTTCAAGGTCCGCGCGCATCTTCTGGTACTTATCATTGGCCATGCCCCTCTGAGCATTCTCGTTCTGTGGAAATAAACACAAAGTCAAGTCGTTGTTCAGTCTACTTAGAGCCCCTAGTCGGAGATTTTCCATCTAGGTGCTCGGGGGCTACAACGAGAGTTTTTAACTTAGCAATATGCTTAGCTTTTCTTTAAGCATCTAGTCGGAGCTAATTCAGTTCTCAACTAGAAGCTTGGGGGCTACAGTATAAAGTTTTAACTCGGAAAATGCTTAGATTTTCTTTGAGTATCTAGTCGGAACTAATTCAGTTATAACTAGAGGCTTGGGGGCTACGACACTTAAAATTATGAACACTGTGTATGCTACTCTTAAAGCATCTAGTCGGAATAATTCATTCCATCTAAATGCTTGGGGGTTACAGTGAGAGTTTTTTCTAACTTAGTAACTCTTAGAGCATATACATGCAAATCCAATGGTTTTCTGTCTACATCCTTGGGGGATACAGTGGGATACTCATATGAAATGCAAAAGGTAAAGTAAAACTTACAAGTGCGATGATCTT
Source organism: Avena longiglumis (assembly GCA_030063025.1). NCBI lineage: Eukaryota > Viridiplantae > Streptophyta > Magnoliopsida > Poales > Poaceae > Avena > Avena longiglumis. Next base: position 432,075,629 of record CP125975.1, read on the forward strand.
GAGGTTTGTAGCACTCTCGGCCAGCAGCTTGCCAAAGGAAACGTTGCTTGCCAAGAAGATGTCCTTTGACGGAGTAGCTCCTCAAGACCGCACGTCGGAGATGACGACACTCCTCCAGGAACCATAGTTGTACTACCCGGCGTAAGCACCAGGAAGATAATCTTCGGCAATTCTAAGGGTTTCTGGGGACCAGAGGCGCCGCCTTCGGCATATGTACCAGCAACCACCACCTCCTTACCGCTACCGATGGCATCCTTAGTCGGAGTTTCATCCATTTGAAGAGCAGCGCTCTCCTGCGTCGCCTGCTCGCCGACAACTGCGAGTTCGGTAGAGGCGCCAAAATCCACTTCTATGGCGGAAGGGCCTGGTGCCTCCTGGGCTTGGGAGCTTATCAGAGTGGAGGCGGGCTTGACGGCAGGAGTAGCAGGGGCGATGGCGGGGGAAGAGTCGCGATGCAGCATATCTTTGATATTTCTAGAAGCCCCAAGAGTCTTGGAGGACTTCTTGAGGCTGGTTGTGGCTTTCTTCCTGAAACGTGCAAAATGCATAAGTACAGGAATAAGACAGATAAACAAGGCAATGTCGGAGAATAAGAAGCTTACACTAGGGGGGGGGAGCTTTGGCAAACATCCCGGTGGCTTTCTTCTTTTCCGCCTGTATGACAATACTCTTTGGAGGCTCCACCTCCGTCTTCTTCTTCTTGCCTCCGCTGACATCGGAGGTGGAGCTCTTCCGCTTTCGCGCCAACGGGGCATCATCGTCGGACACGACCGTGACTTCCTTCATCTTGGGATCATAGATTTGGGCGGCCAGGTTGCCCTCCTCTAGATCGCTAAGCTGTTAAGTAAGAAATCATTGTGTTAGACAAGATGATATTGGCAAGACGGAAAAACTGGAGTAATGTCACACACGGAAAATAAAATACCTACCTTTGGGCACTTTCCGTTTACGAACATGTTGTAGGTGAGGGTGAAGCCGCGCTTCTTGTCCTTCACCTTGATGATGTCCTTAAGTCGGAACTTGACGGAGTCGCTCTAGAAGTTGTCCTCGGAGATATGGAGGGTGTCCCTTCGGTCGCCGGTGTACTCGTGCATAAGCTTCGTACGGTCCTGCAGAGGTTAGATCCGCCTCATGAACCAGCACATGGCTAGGTCCAAGCCGGTCAGAACCGTCTCTACAAACCATTCGATCCGCCTTATTGCGCGAGAAGCGTCGAGGTCAGAGGGAAGGGAGGCATGGGATCGCCATGTGGGAACTTCGGCGGCGGCTCCATCCACGAAGTCCGGGTACGTTACTTATCGGCCCGACAAAGGAATGTCGGGGACGTAGAAGTACGTCCGCTGCCAATTCTTGCACGACTCGTGGCCGACGATGTCGGGGAACCGCCGGCCAGGTCGGATCTTGAAGCTTATGGTGCCGCAGTTTCTAAACTCCTCCTTGCTGTGTCCGGCTTCACGTTTGACGGTGAAGAAGTACACAAACAAATCTAACCTAGGCCTAATCCCTAGGTAACCCTCACAAAGTGCCGCGAAGTTGCTAAGCACTAGGATGCTATTGGGTGAAAGGTTGTGGGGTTGGACCTTGAAGTGATTCAAGACGGACAGGAAGAAGTGGGAGATGGGCAGAGAAACGCCGCGTACCAATTGTGCCTTGAGGTATACTTTCTCTTCGGGAGGGTCACCGCCGGCCGGGCCGCCGCCAGCGAGCCCTCCGTCATAGGGAGGTAACCCTCAGTGACCATCTATTGGATGTCGCGGCCGGTGATGTCCGAGCCGCGCTTTGTGCGAGTCGCTCTCCTCTTCCGGGGCTCCAGCCAAAGTTATGGTCGCCGGTGGTTTCTATCACCGATGCAGGATGACCAAACCCTCCGGGGCACAACGGAGCTTCGGCCGCTGCTGCGGCTTCGCTCGACGCTGCCATTGATGGGGAAGAACTGCTGCTGGCCATGGAGGAGGGAGAGGACGCGATTGGTGCAGAGGGAGAAGCTAGGGTTTCTCGAGGTTTTCGCGAAGAGCTCGAGGAGGCGCGCGGCTAGAGGAAGAAGACGATGACGCGAGAGAATGGGGTGAAAAAGTGGCAAGTGTCCCACGGTCACTATTTATATTACTCTGCGTCAAGATTCGTGCAGCAAATCGGACGGTTGCCGCGTAGACGACGTGTTCGTGAACGTGCGCGGTAATTTCGCCACGTCTCCAACCGTCGCCGCCAACGGTTCGTATCGCTCGCGTGGGAAAATCGGTTATGATTATGTTCTCTGCATGTGTGAGTTACGAGGAGTCGCTGACCTACAGCCTATGTCGTCATAACTGACATGGTAGATGAGCCGTCCCATCGAAGATTCCGGCATGGACGGATTTAATCCGACAACGGGAGCGTACGATGGAAGATTCAACATTTCTCCGACTTACTCATAGAAGACGAAGAAAACCTTGCAGGGTTCTTTGGGAGGACTATAAGATATTGCTTGACGATTTGCCGACATCCATCTAGACGGAGCATTCCACGGGAAGAGGCAAGACGACGCAAGATCTCGGAGTTCTCCGGGGGCTACTGTTGGGGATATGCTATATGGGTATCCTCATAGCATGTCTCTTATCCGACTAACCTGGGTGGCCCATAGTCGGTAGAATGGCCTATGGCCTGCTGGGCGGCCCAGTTAGGTGGATCCAGAAGGGAGGGCCATGCCGGATAAAGGAAGGCTACGGTGGAGTCACCAGCGTACCCGGAGCATTGGAGTGTAAGATACACAAGACTAGTAATAGACGGTGTAGAACTCTGTAACTTGTCTGGCTAGGATTTTTCCCTGTAACCCTAGGACCCGACGACTATATAAGCCGGGCCTATGGGAGCCTTTAGGGAACGATAACTTAGACTTTCTAGTCACCTCGCACATCGAACCTATCTCTGTAACTCGGCGTATTGCCATTATAGTGATTTATAGCAGGAGTAGGATTCCGCCACCGTTGTGGATCTGAACCTGGGTAAGCTGTGTTACCTCGTACCCGTCAACCGTCCGCCTTACCCCATGTCTCTAAACACGCACTGTGAGGACCCCTCCATGGTGTACTCGTCGGCAATACCACGATAGGAACCCTTAGACGGTTTTGTGGCCTTGGTGGCATTGTGGAATTTTGTGGCGTTTGTTGGGAGCCTCCAATTAAGTTGTGGAGAAGTGCCCCAACCTTGTGAGAGGTTCCATTTGCCACCGACAAGTGCACCGATAGTGGAAGCGTGGATCGATCCCATTGGGGTGAGATTCACCGGAGAATAAGGGAGGCCTTTTGTGGCATTGGTGGTTTGATACCACCCCCTCTCCAAATGATACGTACTCCATGTTGGGAGGAACTCGGTAAAATATCGCCGTCCCCGCGTGCCTCGGTTATCTCTATACCCGAGCTCTCTACTTATGCACTTTACATTGTGATAGCCTTCGTGCTTGAAGTAATCTATATCTTGCTATCACATTATTGCTTGTATTGCTTAGCATAAGTTGTTGGTGCACATAGGTGAACCCTAGTTGTTCTAGGTTGTGCTTGACAAAGTAAACACTAGTTTTATTCCGCCCTTGTTGAGCCACTCTAGGAAAAGTTTTAATCGACTATTCACCCCCCTCTAGGCGACATCTGTATCCTTTCAATTGGTATTAGAGCCCAGTCTCTCATTTTAGGCTTCACCGCCTTGAGAGTAAAGATGTCGGCTAGGGGATTAGTGCACAAGGACACACTCACATTCGACGACACAAATTATGATGTTTGGAAAATTCGCATGCTTAATTTATTTCAGGAAATTCACCCAATTATCGAGGGATATCTATATGTGGGTTTCTCTTCTCCTATGGATACCCAAAACGAATCTTTAGAGGAGAATTTGAACTCTCATATAGATGCTCTAGCTACTAAAATTCTTTTGCATGTTGTGAGCAATGTAGTTCTTTCTTCTATCATGCCTTATTCAAGCGCTCGTGAGATATGGACCAAGCTTCAAGATAAATATAGCAAGTCCAACATTTTTGAGGATGATTGTGTTGCTTCCACTTCCGGTCGAGATGAGTTCTCATCCTCTACCACTTCACCAACATGTGACTTTTCACAAGGTAATGATATGGTGAGTGGTGATAGAGATTGCAATGTGGATAGTGTGCTTACTATTTGTAATCCTTCATCTCTATCTAGTTGCAATGATCTATCTTTGGACCCTAACACTTCTAGCACTACAAACTTCTTACATGCTTGTGTTAATAGTCCTTGCATATCATGTAGAAATGACTTGAATAAATCTCATGATGATATGCTTGTGTTGTCTTGTTGTCATGATAAAAATGCTTCTATTTCCTCTAGTGCTTGTGTTTCTAACCATGTAGAGGAAACCGAAGATTCTATGGACCAAGAAAAGGTCTTGAATAGAGCTACAAGTGCAATCTCATCATCACCTTCCTTCGGTTCTCACAAACTCCTTATGGCTAAGGGAACAAAGGTAACCTCTTTTGATCCCATTGTATCTCATGATGATGAGGTTGAAAATGATAATGATGATTATAGAGGTAAGTATGATATTACCTCTATTAAGAAAATGGGAGAGGTTTTCTATGGCGATCTTTTCAAAAATAAAATTGCTTCCTCCAACTTTCTTGAAATCTTGAATTATGCTATAGAAGGCAATGATCTTATTGAGGAGCAACAAAACTTAATTGATGAACAATTTGCGCGTGAGCATAATTATGCTAATGAAATTGCTCAACTAAATGACTCCCTTGAAGAAGAACAAACCACCAAAGAATCTCTTGAGGATACTTTCACTCTAGAATTATCAAGAGTAAAAGAATACCATGATAGAGAACTTGTGGTGGCAAACTCCTTAAAGTTCAAAAATGATGAACTTGAAATTGATTATGCTAAACTTGTTGAGGATTTTAAGCATCTTGATAATGGCTCTCGGGTTGTTAAGAGGGAGCTCATCAAACTCACCGAGTCGCATGAGCAACTTAAAGCTTCATATTCAAAAGAGCTTGCCAAGTTGCCCTCACCTCTCGATAATAATGATGATTCTTGTGCTACTAACTCTATTTCTTGTGAAGCATCTATTTTGGAGGAGAATTTTGAGCTAAAGGCTCAAGTTGCGTTGCTAACTAGCAACTATGGGAAATTAGAATAAAGTCATGTTAAGCTCTCAAGCTCGCATGCGGATCTTCTAGTCTCCCATGGCAGGCTAAAGTTATCTCATGAGGCCATCGTGTCAAAGGTAACATCTAGTGGTCCTCATGTGGACATTAGCACTACATCTACTCCAAATGTTATATTTCCATGTGCTAGTCCTTGTAATTCATCCTCTCACAACCATGCTATATCTCGTGATGAATTACATTCCGTGCCTTGTTGCTCTAACAATGTAGCACCTACTTCCTCTAGTACTTTTGTTGAATCTAACCATGTAGAGGAAATCAAAGAGATCAAGGCTCAAGTCACTTCTTTGAAGAATGACTTGAAAAAGGGTCATCAAGGGAAGGTCACACTCAACAAAATCTTAAGTGTGCAAAAATCCCCCAATGACAAGAGTGGGCTTGGATTCAACTCCAATGTCAAGAACAAGTCCACTATCAAGTTGAAGCATAAGGACAACAAGAAGAATGGCCAAGATAAAGTCAAGAATCCGGCCAACATTGTTTGCTTCAAGTGCAAGGAAGAAGGGCATCATGTCAAACATTGCCCATTAAAGAAGAAGTCCCTTGGCAAGAAGCAACAAGGGAAGCGGCCTCAAGCTCTACATCTTGTTAGAGATGGGCCTCCTCCCAAGAATACTCAAGCTCTTCCTCAAGTTGTTGCTTCATCCAAAAATAAAGATGGCAAGAGAAGAACTTGCTAAATTTGTCGTAAGAAAGGGCACATTTCTTCCTCATGCACTATTGGTATCTCCTCATCCAATCCTATCATTATTGATGATGCTTATTCTCTTTATAAGGATGAGGTTGGCAATGTGTTTGCCAAATTTGTTGGTGCCCAATGTGGTGTCAAGAAAAGATCCATTTGGGTTGCCAAGCCTATTGTGACTAACCTCTTAGGACCTAACTTGGTTGGGGACCAACAAGCCAAAACTTGATCAATAGGTGTTTGTTGCAGGGCATTGGAGACTTGGCTACATTATGAAGAATTGAGGGATCTTCGTCATTGTAACATCCCTAAAAAAATCATGTTTTCAAAGTTTGCATATCATTCATGCATGCATATCATTTAGGGATCAAATATCAAACCCATTTCAAGAAAACAAAGCACTAAGTGCTATTATTTTATGTGATCAAGCTTTAATCAAATACCACTCTCAAATGGAGATTATTTGTTTCAAAACCAAACCTTGTTGCTCTCAGATTGTTTTGTTTGATTGCTAATACTTAAACCAAAATTTACGAAACAAATATGAATTTAAAACCATTTTCAAAACTTGTTCAAAACATGTGCTATGTCACTGATTATTTTTGTTTGATCAAAGGACCAAGCTAATACAGGGAGACCACATGATTATATGCCCAAAAATGTGAGTGCTACACTCTACAAAAATCCAGAACAAATTTGAATTCAAATGGCATTTGAATTTGTTTCAAAATGGATTCAGAAAATTAAAACAAAAATGGAAAAAAGATAGAGAAAAGGAAAAGGTAGCGCTTGTGTTTTGGCCCAACAAACCAAAGAACCACCCCACCGGGTTTCCCTCTGCTTTCTCACAGCAGATACCCTCTCACGACAAGTGGAACTCGACCACATCACTCCGTCGTCCCCCAAAATTCCGCCAGACCACGCCGCCACGCTGATGCCGATAATGGCGCAGTAATTAGCCTTGATTCCGTGAACGTTTCGCTGTCGCCGCCTACTTAAACCCTCCCTCGCTCATTTCCCCTCACTTAGCACAGACTCCACGCCACCAGGCTGCTAGAATTTGCCCTCACATCGCCGTGGTACCGACAAACTCCGGCGACCGATTGTGGTAAGCTCCGTGCACGCCTCCATCTCTAGTTCACGCGAGCTGCTTTGCAACCTTCTTGTGCTCCTTATGACACCCCTAGTTCGTCTTGTACTGCCCCAGGTCGTCGACTCCAACGAGCACCGCAAACTCCTGACGCCGTCTCCAACTTCGGCAAGAAATTTCGGTGAGATTCGACCGCCCCATACTTTCCCTTTGACACTATCTTGTTCGCCTGATTGATGCGCACCCGCTGATGCCCTCCGTTTGTGTTAGGGCGGATCAGAACGTCGCCAACGTCGCCGTCCACCTAAGCCCGACGCTGTCCTCGACTCCGACGAGCTCCCACGGCCACAACAGCATGCCCCTTCGCCAACCGAGCACAAGTTGAGCATCTCCTCTTCGCGGCAAATCTGGTGAGCATCCTCCCACCTCCCCGGGCGACCTAGTTCGCCGACTCACCGACAGAGCTGTCACGTCTGCCGCTAGCGCCGCCACTTGATGGTCAGATGATTAGGGCCGTTAGATTTAGATCCAGTGGATGCGATAGATCGTGGACGAAGGGGTAAGTTTAGATCTGAGCCGCGCGTTTTAGTTAGATCCAACGGCTCGGAAGCGTGATCCAGCGCGAAGCGGTACCAGCCAGTAAGAAGGCGCCGCGTGGCATGTTCTTCATTTTAAAATTCTGATTTAAATCTATTAGATGTTTAACCTTGTTTAATTCATAACTTTTGATTCCCACGTCCAAATTTGATGAATTTTATATCAATGGAATCAGGAGAGAAAGCCCTTTCCATATATGCAACGTGTTTAATGTTTTGTTTATGTTAAAATGGTTATTTTTACAGAAACATGTGTAGGCCTCTTTTATGTATAACAATTATTTGGGAAATGTTTTAAAGTTGAAATAAAGGGTGTTTGGCAAGTTTTGAACTTGTTTATGAATCAGTACTATGCACTTGTCTTGTTGAGTATAGAAAATCATCACATATCATATTGCATGCATCCATATATTTTTGCTTGTATTTATTTTGTATGTGATTTGGTGCTATCATTTTATGTGTAGATTTTGGTGCAAATAGTGATTGTGATTGTGAGGTTTGTAGATACTCTCCAAACTACCAAGGCAAGTGGTGCTTCATGATTTATTCCTAAGTTTTTCAACTTTGCATTAGAAATATTTTGCTAGTCTTGCATGGTTATTTTGATCTATATGCTATGCTTGGGAAATCCTAGTAGTTGTAGAATTGATAGAAATATTTCTAAGTCTTATCAATGCCATGCTTAGCCTAGCTAGTAGCAACCAAGGGTGGTTATATTCATGCTATGAATAAATATTTCTAAGTCCTTGGACTATGTTTTTGTTTAATAAAACAACTAAGTGAATGGAACACCTGGGTGGAATGGAAAGAATGGGTTATGTTGAGTGGTTACACAAGGCCCATTTCTATGGTTTACCTTGTGTATCTCACTTGTGGAAAGCCACCCAGGAACAAAGGGATTTGAGAGGACAAATGTTAAGAAGCTTCTAGTGCAGCCACTTGGCAATATGGCTCTGCCTAGATCACATAGGTTGTAATAACTTAGCCATTTGGAAAGTTGGTGGTAGTGGGATGATAGGTTGGAACGCGTCCATTTGGTCTAAGGGAAGGCTTCTGAAAGGTCCTGTCTTGGTGAAAATCAAGTCTTGTGGGGAAAGTGCACAACCTCTGTAGATGGAAGAATCTAAGTACTTAGCCATGTCCCTGGTATTGGACAACTTGAGCATCAAGACATGGAAGCTATCAAGAATCTCCTCATCCCAATTTCTAAGTAAAAACTTGTGGTTGAACAAGGGTGAAGGACCCCAATGTCTATTGGTGGTTCCTTGGAAAAAGTTTTTCATCAAAGAAAACTTAGTGTTTTCAACTGATAGGCAAAAGCTATTTTGAGCAAAGCAAGCCTAAGCTACACTTAGACAAAATGCATATAGTATTTAGTCCACCAATATTCTACTAAGGTATCACTTGCCAATACTATTCCAATGTATTGACCCACTGTGGCTGTAACTTGTGATGTTGCAGGGTATTCTGATGGGGATTAGGAGTCATGAGTCTACACTCAATATGCTTGCCTATGGCACATGAAGATGAAGACTTATTTATCTTATTATATATTTGAACTCTTGTATTAGGCCTGTGGCCATGGAATTGTAAAAGACTATGTTTGTCTCTGGAATGATATGTAATAATGACCTTTTTCGTGGTACTTCATCTTAAATTGTGGATGCTAGCATTGATCCGTGGACTAGCATTGCAATCACAAGGATCCTTTCCTTTACAAAGGAGGGATCTTACAGATGGTATCGAGCACCGTGTTGCTCAGAGGATTATGACCCTAGGATTGGAAACCACTAAGGAAAAATTTTCAACAACTTCCACACTTGTCTTTTCTTCTCGTAAACTTTTCTAATCTTCTTTCTCATCTCTATTTGTAGATGGACTCCATCAAAGAATCCATGAAGAAGGGACCACTCATGACTATGACTTTGGAATGTGAGACAGAGTTCCCCAAGGCTCTCAAGGACCTCATGGTTGCCATGGGAATACATGGTGCGGCTGTGTACAAAGGTTTTCCTGTGATGGATGAAGGAGTTGAGTACTGGTGGGTGCAACTTCACTTGTATAAAAACAAGGAAGACAACCACAAGGACTCATGATTCTGCATGGTCACCAACACAATGATGCACACCACATTATTTGATTCAGCAAGGGATGCAGCTTGGAGGGCCATCAAAGAACTTGGTGATAGAATCAAGTGCAGAATGCTTAACACTCAGAATGATCTTAAGGAAGAAAAGAAACATGCCCAAGAGTTAGAGTCTACCAACCAAAGCCTAAGGAAGGACATCATAGACTTAGCAATGGAGTCTTGTGATCTAGACAAACAGATTGCCTCTAGGGATGCCCTGTTAGCCAACTTGGCAAGTGAGATGGGATTGTAATGTACCACATTAGTTGGACCACCACACTTATCATTTTATTTTCCAAATGTTGTTTAAAATAAGTTGAAACTTGGTTGTTTGTAATGGATCCATGTATGCCATGACTTGTGTGTTTTGATTTCCAAAGTTATGCATGTGATGCCTTGTCTTGTGATTTGTCTTAAATTGTGTTGATTCTAACTTTTCTATCTTATTAAATAGATGCCTAATGTTACTATCAGCACGGCTGAAGAGTTCAAGGGACCTCGTTTTGGCCCTCGTATTATTGAGCTCACTAGTTTGCTCAATCTCCCTCTTCCTACCATCATGGTGCTTCCCCTCACCAAGTTTGAGAGGAAAGACCTTTGGGGCTTCAAGGTTAATCATCCCGGACGCCAGACTGAGCCTACCACGGAGGCAATCATCTTCAAGCTCATGCATGATGACAAGGAGAGAGGCCTAGAGGTAGTCATGCAGGACTTGATTGGACGTCTGTTAGGGAGACACTCTCGATAGGTTAGAGGTACTCACTTCCACGCCTTCGATAGACGTGATGAGGATGGTGAGGCCATTGACTTCGAGGATATTTCTAGGGAGACAGCAGAGCCGATTTGTCTATACCTCCAGGACTTAGAGGTTCTTCTTAGGCACGTGGACACTGATAGGACCAACGTCATGCTCAGCAATGACGAACTCCAGGTGCAGCTTCGTGAGAAGGACAAGCTCTTCGCGGAGCAAGATGAAATAGTCAAGGAGATGGAGGCCAAGTTTGAGAGTCAGGACAGAAAGTTCAAGAGTCAAGAGAAGTGAGTCCAAGATAGGAACAAGAGGATTCGAGACATGACTGCAGAACTAGAGGCCAATGACTTCGAGCTCGAGCATCAGCAGACTGTGATTGAGAGGCTTCTATCACAGAAGAGGGCTCTCAAAGACAAGTTAGAGACCTTAACCACCAATGTTGAGGAATACAAGACCGCTATGGAGAATGCAGGTCTTACATTTGTTGAGGAGGAGGTTGATGCCGAGGAGTAGTGATGACTACTCATTTACCTTTATTTATCATGTCTTTGATTATTGAGTCGCAATGACCATCCAACATGTGAATGGTTTGATATTGGTGTGTTTACTTTGCAAACTTGTCGTTTATGTTGTTGAACTATTATTATTATGATGCATGTTTGGTGATTGTTTATGTGATGTATTGTGCATGTTAGCATCTATGGGTATCTCATTCTTATCTCTATTGAACAAACCACAGATACCTCCCCGACGTGCCAATCCCAACCCCAACAACAACAACATCACTCCTGAGATGCAGCAAATGATGACAGCTCAGACTCAGCTGATGCAAATGATGACTACTTTCATCCAGAATCAGAACAACAATAACAACAACAACAATCAGAACAACCCACCGGGTTTTGACATGCTTACCAGGTTCTTGAGACTGAGGCCAGCAAAGTTCTCAGGAACTACTGATCCTATGGTGGCCAATGATTGGCTATGCTCTATGAGCAAGGACTTGGTAACAGTTGGCTGTACTGATGAGGAGAAAGTCAGATTTGCAGCTCACTTGTTGGAAGGACCAGCATCCACTTGGTGGGATAACTTCCAAATCACCACTCCCATTGAGGATGTGACATGGGATATCTTTGAAGATGGTTTCCGTACTACTCACATCTCATCCGGAGTGATGAGTTTGAAGAAGAAAGAGTTCCATAACCTGAAGCAGCGCCACCGAAGCGTGGCTGAATATATTGAAGAGTTCAACAATCTGGCGCGTTATGCACCGGATGAAGTTGACACTGATGCTAAGAGGAAGGAAAAGTTCCTTGAAGGGTTGAATGATGAACTGAACCTGCAGTTAGCTGTGGCCTATGTTCCCACATACCAGTCTCTTTGTGACAAGGCTGCTATTTTGGAGAGCAAAATGAAGCAAGTGGAAAGCAGGAAGAGAAAGCACTCTGACAAGCATAGCTCGGGATCGTCTCACAAGCGTTCCCATTATGATGATAATGGGAGTTCTGGATCCCACAAGCATGGGAAATTTAACAAGCACCACAACCACAACCGTTATCATGACAACAAGCACAACCACAGTCATGACAACGATAAGTACAAGAATCACAAAGGTGGATATAAGAGCCACCACAGTGGAAGTGGAAGTGGCAGTGGAAGCCAGCCTGTCAAGAAAGATCTTAGTTAGGTTGAATGTTTCAAGTGCAAGAAGATGGGGCATTATGCAAATGAATGCCCAGAAAAGAAAGTTGAAGGACCCAACAAGCCCAACCCTTTTCAGAAGGGACAAGTGAACCACATCAATGTGGAGGAAATTTATGAGGAGCCTGATGCTGTTGCTGGTAAGTTCAAACTCAATTCTGTTCCAGCATTTGTTCTCTTTGATACTGGTGCATCTCATTCATTCATTCATATTAAGAGCATTTGTTGAAAGAAATGAACTACCGGTAGAAACTATTGGGTGTCCTATAAAAGTAAGTTCTCCTGGCGGAGAAATGATAGTGAACTCAGGATGTCATGATCTAGTCATAGAGTTTGGGAAGTATAAGTTTCCCGTTAATCTGATAATCCTAAATTCCCAAGGATTGGATGTCATTTTGGGAATGGACTGGATGACTAAGCACAAGGGGGTGCTAGATTGTGCCAACCATACTGTCTCACTCACAACTCTAGAAAACAAAAGGATTAGATTCAAGACCAACTTTGAAGCAAAAAGGAGTAAGCTAAATTCTCTTAAGGGGGTTAGCATGGATAGTGTGCCTATTGTGTGTGAATATCCAGATGTGTTTCCGGAAGAATTGCCGGGAATGACACCAGATAGAGATGTGGAGTTTCTTATTGGTTTGCTACCAGGATCTGGACCAATAGCAAAAAGACCGTTCAAGATGTCAGTTGATGAGTTGAAAGAACTCAAGAAGCAGCTTGGAGAATAGTTGCAGAAAGGTTTTATCCAACCAAGTTCCTCATCTTTGGGAGCACCAGTTTTGTTTGTGGAAAAGAAAGATAGAAGTCAAAGGTTATGCATAGATTACCGTTCAGTCAATGAGGTGACTATCAAGAACAAATACCCTTTGCCAAGAATCAATGACTTGTTTGATCAGTTAGACGGATCTTGTGTGTTCTCAAAGATTGATCTCCGGTCAGGTTATTTTCAGCTCAAGATAAGGGAACAAGACATACCTAAGACAGCTTGCACCACAAGGTATGGATTGTATGAGTATACCGTGATGCCATTTTGTTTGACCATTGCACCAGTGTACTTCATGAATATGATGAACAAGGTGTTCATGGAATTCCTTGATAAGTTTGTTGTCATTTTCATCGATGACATTCTGATCTACTCCAAGAGCAAGGAAGAGCATGAAGGACATTTGCGTTTGATACTTGAGAAACTTAGAGAGCATAAGTTATATGCCAAATTCAGCAAGTGTGAATTTTGGTTAAATGAAGTTGGATTTATTGGACACGTTGTGTCAGGAGATGGTGTAGCAGTTGATCCTGCTAAATTTTCAGCGGTAACTGAATGGGAATCTCCCAAGTCAGTGAAAGAGGTTCGTAGTTTCCTTGGCTTAGCAGGTTACTACAGGAGGTTCATTGAGAATTTCTCCAAGGTAGCAAAACCTATGACGGAATTGCTAAAGAAAGACAATAAATTTTCTTGGTCTGAAGGTTGTGAACTCATCTTTCAAGAATTGAAGAAGAGACTAGTGACAACACCAGTCTTATGTTTGCCAGATTTGGAGAAAGATTTCCAAGTGTATTGTGATGCATCTCATCATGGATTAGGTGCAGTACTTATGCAAGAAGGGAAAGTTGTGTCTTATGCCTCGAGACAAATCAAAACTCATGAAGTAAACTACCCTACACATGATTTAGAGTTAGCCTCTGTTGTCCATGCACTCAAAACATGGAGACATTATCTTTTAGGAAAGCGATGTGAAGTGTTCACAGATCACAAGAGTTTGAAGTATATCTTCACCCAGAAGGAAATTAACATGAGACAAAGAAGATGGCTAGAACTCATCAAGGACTATGACTTGAGTTTGCAATACCACCCCGGTAAAGCAAATGTTGTAGCGGATGCTCTAAGCCGTAAGGTTTTTGTGAATGACCTTACTAAGGGAGAATTGCCAGATGATCTGTGTGCCCAATTTAGAGATCTCAGATTGGAGATTGTGCCTGAGGAACATCTCATGTCTTTGGATGTTCAACCCACTTTGTTGGACAAGATCAAAGAAGCCCAAAAGGCAGATAAGGAAATTGAAGAGATTAAGGAAAAGATTGGCAAGGGAAAAGCCAAAGGATTCCATGAAGACGAACATGGTACTTTATGGCATGGAAAACACATCTGTGTTCCACAATGTCCGGAGCTTCGGAAACTGATTTTACAAGAAGCACATAACTCACCATATTCTATTCATCCGGGTAACACCAAAATGTACATGGATATGTAGGAAAGATTTTGGTGGAATAATCTCAAGAAGGACATCGCCGAACATATTGCTTTGTGTGATGTATGTGGAAGAGTGAAAGCGGAACATCAAAAACCATCAGGATTGTTACAACCACTACCTATTCCTGATTGGAAGTAGGACAAGATTGGTATGGATTTCATCACCGGATTGCCAAGGACCCGGTCAGGATATGATTCTATTTGGGTAGTGGTGGATCGCCTAACTAAAGTGGCTCATTTTATACCCGTAAAGACAACTTACACAAGTGCTAAGTTATCCAAGATCTATATGAGCAGAATTGTATGTCTACATGGAGTACCCAAGAGTATTGTGTCTGATAGGGGAACCCAATTCACTTCTCATTTTTGGAGGCAGCTACATGAGTCATTGGGAACGAGGTTGGAATTCAGCACTGCATTTCATCCTCAAACTGATGGACAGACAGAAAGGACTAATCAGATTCTTGAAGATATGTTGAGAGCATGTGCTCTAGACTATGGAGCCAGTTGGGATGAAAGTCTGCCTTACGCGGAATTTTCTTACAATAACAGCTATCAAGCCAGTATTGAGATGGCACCATTTGAGTTTCTCTATGGGAGAAAGTGTACCACCCCATTGCTATGGGATGGTGTGGGAGAAAGAAGTTTGTTCGGACCAGAACTAATCAAAGAGGCTGAAGAGAAAGTCAAGCTAGTTAAGGACAGGTTGAAGATAGCACAGTCCCGACAAAAGAGCTACGCAGATCCTAAGCGTAGAGAAGTCACCAATGAAGTAGGTGATAGAGCTTATCTTAGAGTGTCACCACTTTGTGGAGTGAAGAGGTTTGGTGTCAAAGGTAAATTGGCCCCAAGATATGTTGGACCATTCAAGATTCTGAGTCGCAAAGGAGAAGTAGCTTATGAGATTGAATTGCCAGAATCTTTGTCAGCTGTTCATAATGTGTTTCATGTGAGTCAGCTTAAGAAATGCCATCCAGAGATGGAAGAGACTTCTTTGAGGGATACTATACCATTGGAGGAAGTCCAATTGGAAAGTGATCTCACTTATGAGGAGAAACCTATCAAGATTCTTGAGACTGCAGAAAGAGTTACTCGGACTAAGACTATCAAATTCTGCAAAGTTCAATGGAACCATCATTCCGAAGAAGAAGCAACATGGGAAAGAGAAGATGATCTTCGGAAAGACCACCCTCACCTTTTTGGTAGCCAATCCGAATCTCGAGGGCGAGATTCACCTTAAGGGGGTTAGATTTGTAACATCCCTAAAAAAATCATGTTTTCAAAGTTTGCATATCATTCATGCATGCATATCATTTAGGGATCAATATCAAACCCATTTCAAGGAAACAAAGCACTAAGTGCTATTATTTTATGTGATCAAGCTTTAATCAAATACCACTCTCAAATGGAGATTATTTGTTTGAAAACCAAACCTTGTTGCTCTCAGATTGTTTTGTTTGATTGCTAATACTTAAACCAAAATTTATAAAACAAATATGAATTTAAAACCATTTTCAAAACTTGTTCAAAACATGTGCTATGTCACTGATTATTTTTGTTTAATCAAAGGACCAAGCTAATACAGGGAGACCACATGATTATATGCCCAAAAATGTGAGTGCTACACTCTACAAAAATCCAGAACAAATTTGAATTCAAATGGCATTTGAATTTGTTTGAAAATGGATTCAGAAAATTAAAACAAAAATGGAAAAAAGATAGAGAAAAGGAAAAAGGCCGGCGCCAGGCTTTTGGCCCAACAGCGAAACCAGCCCAGCAACCAGCCCACCCGGGTTTCCCCCTCTGCTTTCTCACAGACGCAAGATACCCTCTCGCTGAGAAGTGGACCATGCGGCCACGTCACTCTGTCGTCCCCAAAATTCTGCCCGCAGACCACGTCGCCGCTGCCGTTGATGCCGATAATGGCGCGACGTAATTAGCCTTGATTCCGCGAACATTTCCTGTCGCGCTGCTGCCTACTTAAACCCCTCCCCTCGCCGCTCATTTCCCCTCACTTAGCACAGACTCCACGCCACCAGGCTGCTAGAATTTGCCCTCACATCGCCGCGGTACCGACAGACTCCGGCGACCCATTGTGGTAAGCTCCGTGCGCGCCTCCCTCTCTGGTTCACGCGAGCTGCTTCACAACCTTCTTGCGCTCCTTCTGATACCCCTAGTTCGTCTTGTACTGCCCCAGGTCGTCGACTCCAACGAGCACCGCAAACTCCCGACGCCGTCTCCAACTCCGACAAGAAATTTCGGTGAGATTCGACCGCCCCATACTTTCCCTTTGACACTATCTTGTTCGCCTGATCGATGCGCACCCGCTGATGCCCTCCGTTTGTGTTAGGGCGGATCAGAACATCGCCAACGTCGCCGTCCACCTAAGCCCGACTCCGTCCTCGACTCCGACGAGCTCCCACGGCCACAGCAGCACGCCCCTTCGCCAACTGAGAACACGTTGAGTATCTCCTCGTCGCGGCGAATCTGGTGAGCATCCTCCCACCTCCCCGGGCGACCTAGTTTGCTGGCTTCGCCGCTGACAGAGCGCGCCGCCGCCTGTCGTCGCCGCTAGCGCCGCCACTTGATGGTCAGATGATTAGGGCCGTTAGATTTAGATCCAGTGGATGCGATAGATCATGGACGAAGGGGTAAGTTTAGATCTGAGCCGCGTGTTTTAGTTAGATCCAACGGCTCGAAAGTGTGATCCAGCGCGAAGCGGTACCAGCCAGTAAGAAGGCGCCGCGTGGCATGTTCTTCGTTTTAAAATTCTGATTTAAATCTATTAGATGTTTAAACTTGTTTAATTCATAACTTTTGATTCCCACGTCCAAATTTGATGAATTTTATATCAATGGAATCAGGAGAGAAAGCCCTTTCCATATATGCAATGTGTTTAATGTTTTGTTTCTGTTAAAATGGTTATTTTTACAGAAACATGTGTAGGCCTATTTTATGTACAACAATTATATAGGAAATGTTTTAAAGTTGAAATAAAGGGTGTTTGGCAAGTTTTGAACTTGTTTATCAATCAGTACTGTGCACTTGTCTTGTTGAGTATAGAAAATCATCACATATCATATTGCATGCATCCATATATTTTTGCTTGTATTTATTTTGAATGTGATTTGGTGCTATCATTTTATGTGTAGATTTTGGTGCAAATAGTGATTGTGATTGTGAGGATTGTAGATACTCTCCAAACTACCAAGGCAAGTGGTGCTTCATGATTTATTCCTAAGTTTTTCAACTTTGCATTAGAAATATTTTGCTAGTCTTGCATGGTTATTTTGATCTATATGCTATGCTTGGGAAATCCTAGTAGTTGTATAATTGCTAGAAATATTTCTAAGTCTTATCAATGCCATGCTTATCCTAGCTAGTAGCAACCAAGGGTGGTTATATTCATGCTATGAATAAATATTTCTAAGTCTTTGGACTATGTTTTTGTTTAATAAAACAACTAAGTGAATGAAACACCTGGGTGTAATGGAAAGGATGGGTTATGTTGAGTGGTTACACAAGGCCCAGTTCTATGGTTTACCTTGTGTATCTCACTTGTGGAAAGCCACCCAGGAACAAAGGGATTTGAGATGCCAAATGTTAAGAAGCTTCTAGTGCAGCCACTTGGCAATATGGGCTCTGCCTGGATCACATAGGTTACAATAACTTAGCCATTTGGATAGTTGGTGGTAGTGGGATGATAGGTTGGAACGCGTCCATTTGGTCTAAGGGAAGGCTTCTGAAAGGTCCTGTCTTGGTGAAAATCAAGTCTTGTGGGGAAAGTGCACAACCTCTGTAGATGGAAGAATCTAAGTACTTAGCCATGTCCCTGGTATTGGACAACTTGAGCATCAAGACATGGAGGCTATCAACAATCTCCTCATCCCAATTTCTAAGTAAAAACTTGTGGTTGAACAAGGGTGAAGGACCCCAATGTCTATTGGTGGTTCCTTGGGAAAAGTTTTTCATCAAATAAAACTTAGTGTTTTCAACTGATAGGCAAAACCTATTTTGAGCAAAGCAAGCCTAAGCTACACTTAGCCAAAATGCATATAGTATTTAGTCCACCAATATTCTACTAAGGTATCACTTGCCAATACTATTCCAATGTATTGACCCACTGTGGCTGTAACTTGTGATGTTGCAGGGTATTCTGATGGGGATTAGGAGTCATGAGTCTACACTCAACATGCTTGCCTGTGGCACATGAAGATGAAGACTTATTTATCTTATTATATATTTGAACTCTTGTATTAGGCCTGTGGCCATGGAATTGTAAAAGACTATGTTTGTCTCTGGAATGATATGTAATAATGACCTTTGTTTCTGTGTACTTCATCTTAAACTGTGGATGCTAGCATTGATCCAGGGACTAGCATTGCAATCATAGGGATCCTTTCCTTTACAAAGGAGGGATCTTACAGTCAATTATTATTGTCAAGCCAAGCCATTTGTATTATCATGATTATATTATATTTCCAATGTTCCTCCTTGCGGTAACATATGCTTAACTCATTACATTGAAAGTTACTCGCCCCTTGTGCATGTGTTGGTTTTGTATCTTCCATGCTTTTGTACATGTTGTGCTTTCCACTTAATTATCTTGAGATATCAAGTATATTTGTATATGATTAGGTGGCACACCATGTATGTGTGTTTCTTGTATTAGAGCCTTAATTGATTACATTTGATATCTTATTTGGCTCTTGTGAGAGATTAATGGACTATCCCATTTTGGGGGAGTGTTATGCTTGGTCATTCCACAATCCTAAAATTGTGTGTACATGAGGAATACCACCTAGTATTTATATTGGATTATTGTCTAGTCTCTATGTGGTACAATTCTCACGAGAAATTTAAGTTTTATAATGTCCATTAATTATCTCTATTTGAATCCTTTTGCCTCGTGTTGGTTTTATGGTAGTATCACATTATGGGTGAGTCATATGCTTAGTGCATATTACAAATCCTAGAAAATGTGAATATTCGAGGTTATGTCACTTAGAATTGGTATTGACAATTATCTAGCACCTATGTGACACATTTGCTCATACAATTTGCAATTTGCTTGAATGGCTTTATTGATCTTATTTTGGATCTCGTATATGAGAGTGTTTCTTGGTATGTGTTTCCTCATATTTAGATCTCTATATCATCATGGAAACCATTTGCTTCATGTTACTCTAATCACTAGTGATTGTGCGACTATTGGAAGCTAACAAGAATCTTGTTCGAAGTATCATGCTTAATTCTTATATTTTGTTATATGCTTCTTGTTGTGACTATGATCTTGGATATCCATGCAAGCTACCTTGGGAAAATTATTCCCAATATTTCTTGTCCTTGGACAATGAGTAACCAATTTATGGTAGAATTTATTAATCATATTCACTTTGTCCTTTGCTTAATATTGTCCTATCCCTGGCCAAGTAAATGTTTTGAGGGCTCCCATGTATTCCTTGCTACTCTTATGAATCTTCTTATTTTATTGATATCCTCTTGTGTTTTACTTATTATAAGTACTAGTGATGATCCCATTTGTGTGCATTTTGCATTCAAAAGGAAAATCCTACATAATGCACTATCCATGGGGGAGCTCTCCTATATTATTTAGAACACTCATATCTATGCTTCATTGTTTGATCCATATCGGGTTTTATGTGCTTGGAACCTCAATCTTTTCGTTTTGGTATTTTGTGCCATCATGAGAAGTTTGGGGAGTTTGGTTTCTTGTTGAAACCTTGCCCTTTTGGGGAGTTGGTTTTGTCTCATTCCTTGTTTCATGATTTGACCATTTTAGAATGAGATAAATCCTTGAGCATTTTTATTTCTATCTATCTTTTGCTCTTTTGGCTTTAGCCTAGTTCATTTGTTGAACGTGTGATCTTTCATGTGTTGAATTGGTTCTTTGATACAATTTGGACATCGTTTGTCATGCCACACTATTGTGTGTGCAATCTCAATTTACTTGGTGTTTTTGTTCAAATTGTATCTCCTTGCAGGTCATTCGACAATAAAGCCAAAAGCATACATTCGACAATAAAACACACAAGTCATGGCATACAATATTCAATCACAAACACTAAGGTTCATACATAACTTAGATATTTTTTTGCGAGAAAACGACAAGTGTGGTGGTCCAACTATTGGAATACGTTCCAATTATCACTCGTATGCTAAGTCTATGATATCTTCCCTTAGACGTTTTATGGCGGTCTCTAAGTCTTGGGTATACTTCTTCTCTTCTCTAAGGTCATTTTGAGTATTGAGAATTCTACACTTGAGTCTTTCACCAAGCTCCTTGATAGCATTCCAAGCTGCATTTCTTGCGGAGTTAAAGAATGTCGTATACATTTCCAAGTTGGTGACCATGCAGAATCCCGACTCTTTGTGGTTGTCTCCCTTTTTTGTACAAGTGGAGTTGCACCCACCAATATTCTTCTCCTTCATCCATCACTGGAAATCCCTTGTACTGAAGCGATCCAACCCGTTAAGAATTTGATCCTATGTTTGCAGTGCTAGTCCCTTGGATCGATTAGCTAGCACACACAGTTTCGATGAATAAAAGAGTATCAATGCGTCACATTATTACAACGATTGATCCAAGAATATAAATATTACAAAGTTGCTTAGCTCACAGCTAGCTCAAATACCATAGTTCAACAAATAAACCATAGATAAAGGCTCCATCACGCCACGGGCAACTCGCTGAGTGGAGATTCACAACCTAAACGATAACCTTACTTGTCGTCAAAATAACCTGCAACATAAAAAGTTGTAGCCACGAATGGTCAATATATTTGAATTGTATTGGCAAGATGTCACTGTTATGTGGACACAATTGGCAACCTGTCATATACATGCACACTTTGGCTAGTGGAGTTTAGGCTATTTGCATAAAGCAGCATTTTCTCCCACCTTTTCAAATTAAGTTTTAGTTCTTCAAAATAACTAAGAACAACTCGAGTCACTCGAGAGCTCCTAAAACTATGGACACATTGAGTCACTCAAGTGCTCCTATAACCCATTAAGTTCACCCATCAAGTTTTATTAGAGAAATTGGAATGAATGAGACTTTTCAACTGCGTCAAGAGAAGTTACTCATAATTGTCCATTACCGGGGACACGGCTAAGTACTTAGTTCTTAAACCATCTGCAGAGGCTAGTACACTTTACCAACAAGACCCGATCAAACCCTTTTGAGAGAAGACCAGTACGAGACCTTTGGGAAACAGAATCATGAGCCTAACTCCGGACCGTACCATCCTATCAACACCTACATCTGCTAGTCACGGTAGGACATGATCCTATAACTTACTCAGTCAAGTCAGAGCTCATATGCCATGTGGTTGTACATGGAAGTTACTAATCAAGACCGCCTATTATCTCTTTGAAGCATGGGTGGCAATCTCCACCAAAATCCACACTCGATGACCCAATCAATGCCATTCCACCCAGGTGATTCATTCATTAAGTGGTTTTCATTTTCAGCAAAACATAATCCTTCTCATACACATATGTATCATGAAACCCACCCACGCAACTAATAGCATGGCTAAGCATCTACAATACGATGGCTATCAAGGAATCAACTGGGGTCTATGACAATTCTATTGGGTACTCACACCATAGCATATCATATATAATATAAAACATTTCCTTCAATGCAAGCTACTGAAAACTAAATGCATAATAAAACAATAAGATATTCATGATAGTGACACTTGCCTCAGTTGTAGTAATCGTTCACACAGTCGTCGCAATCACAATATCGCACTCCGGGCATTCTATCACGCAAAACAATAATTGCAATCAATCATACGGTAGCACAACACAACAAAACAATATGTATGCATTTTAGAAAACAATAACATGATCAAAAGCATTTTATAGGCATTTTCTATTAATCAAATAGGCTTAAAATAGGCATTAATGAATTTTGAATACTTTCAGTATAGAACAGTTTCATAAAATTATGAGAACCATGCTACTGGATAGGTAATGTTAATAGCTTTCATTTGCCACTGGTTTCACCTTAAAATGATTTATAGATTAAAAGTTATAGCCAAAATAACAATTTAATAGATTTAATCATAGATAATTATTTTGTACTGTAAAAAATTCAACTAATGCTATAGTGACGTGTATTTCAATTTTCTGAATCCATAGACACCAAATTTGCCAATATTGTAGTTGTGGATATTTTTCTATGAATTGTTTACCATTAAAGAGATTTAAATAATCCAGGAAATATGCATTGGAAACATTACGAATTTTATTGTATGATAATATTCTACACATTATTATAAATCCAGGGATATCTTATTTGTATTTTTCTGACCATTATTTATTTTCTTATTAATTTATTACTCTAAATAAGCCATTAAATCATTTAATTAATCACGGCAAAACCTTGCCGCAAAAGCCTTAAACAATTGCACAGAAATATTCTAAGTGGAAAACTGAATCCATTGGTACCTTGTTTGTAATTTTTGGCCCAGTGGATTAATTTCTATGAATTTTACAAGTTTCATCTATTTTATGCAATTTCCAAAATCATTAAAATATTTACTGCGCAGTCAACGTGACTGGACGGGTCAGCGCTGACGCGGCTGTGACGTGGCGTGCCACGCAGTAGGACGCGAGTGGACGATACCCCTTCGTGGGTTCAGTCTAATCTGGCGCGTTCGTTTTAGATCGGACGGCTCACCTCGTCCGTGGCGAGCTCGCCGGTGCTGATGGCGGGGCAGCGGCGGTGCGGGTCAGACGGTGATGGTGGCGACGGTCGCGGTGGTCACCGGCGTCGGAGAAGTGGTTGACAAGGATCGGGAGAGGATGGAGAGCTCGATGGTGGGGTCCGCGTCTTGTTCCGCTTCTAGAGACGGCGTCGCCGGACAGACGGAGGTGGCTGTGACACGGCGAACTCCGGCGTGGAATTCCTCGAGGGAGCGACGATCTGCGAAAGGAGAGAGGGTCAGGATGATGCAGCCGATCAAGGGGAGGAGACAGAGGGGAATGGAAGGGCGCGGGGTAGTCAAAAACGAAGGGGGCTCGACCTCCCGAAGCTCGGAGCCGGCGGTGGTAATGGCGAGATCGGGTTCGATTGATTTGGTGGCTAGGGTTTCGGAAACGGCAAAAAAACTGAGGAATTGGAAGAGGTGTGAATATATAGGAGGGATGGCGTGCGGAAAAGGGCAGAATCCGAACAGAATCGGGCGAGTAGGGGCGGAAAACGCGGGCAGTTCATCCGTTCATCCCGGTCTCCAGCTCGAGGAGGGAGACGACCGGAGTGGGCCCTAGGCGATCATGGGAGAGCGAGCGCTGCGGGTGCTGCGATGGGCTGGCCCATCGGCTGGCCACTGTTGTCAATTCAAGGGAAGGGAGGGTGCGACAGGTAGGAGGGTGGTGGATCGTAGGCTGGGCCGGGGGCTCCGCCGGTTGGGTAGGTTGGATTAGGTTTTGTTTTTTTGTTATTCTTTTTTCATTTTCTGCTTTATTTAATATCTTTTTGAATATAGCTCCAAATGAGCTCATTTTTGTCTCTAAAATTTTCTAAAAACCAGGGGATCATTTTAGGATCCATATTTTAACCTTTTCCACTAGTCATAAAGTAGTGGATTTAAAAATTCTTATATACTCCTTTGTAGATGCATTTTAGTAATTCAAAATAGGGGTTTGAAAATGGGGTTTTTCATTTGAAAATTTTCAGGGATGCAAAATGCTATGCCAATGCAATGCAATGCAAATGATCTTTTTTTCTAGTCCCCATTTCTTTAATCTTGGGATGTGACATGTACATAGCCTCACCATGTATCCCCAAGCTAACCATGAGGTTTTTGAGTGCTTTGGGAAACTCCGTCTCGCATTCTAAAGTAATGGTCACGAGTGGTCCCTTCTTGACGGCTTCGTTGATGGCGTCCATCTACAAATAGAGATGACAAAGAATATTAGAAGAGTTTTACGATAAGAAAAATACAAGTGTGGAATTTGCAAAGAGTTGCATTTTTCCTAGTGGTTTCTTAGTCTAATCCAACTTAGGGTCATAATCCTACAGGAAACACAATGCTCTAATACCATCTATAAGACCCCACCTTTTAAGTTAAAGGTCCCTGTGATTGCAATGCTAGTCCCTGGATCAAATGCTATCATCCACAGTTTAAGATGAAGTACACATATACAAAGGTCGTTATTGCATCGTCATTCCAGAGACAACATAGTCTTTACAACGCAATAGCCAAAGGCTAGTACATAGAGTTCATAACATAAAGGAAATAACTATAAGTCTTCATCTTCATGTGCCAGAGGCAAGCATGTTGAGTGTAGACTCACAACCCTAATTGCCATCAGATTAACCTGCAACATCATAAGTTATAGCCATAGTGGGTCAATACATTTGGAATTGTATTGGCAAGTGATACCATAGTAGAATAGTAGTATCTAACATCTATATGAATTTGGCTAAGTGTAGCTTAGGCTTGCTTTGCTCAAAATAAGGTTTTCCTTATTAGTTGAAAACACTAAGTTTTTGTTTGTCAAAACTCCCAAGGAACCACCAATAGACATTGATGAACCTTTAACCCTTGTTCAACCATAAGTTTTTAACTTAGAAATTGGGATGAGGAGATCCTTGATAGCTTCAATGTCTTCGATGCTCAAATTGTCCGTTGCTGGGGACACGGCTAAGTACTCAGGTTTTACCCTCTCGAGAGGTGGTGCACTTTCCCCACAAGACTCGACATGCATCGAGACGAGACCTTTCAGAAGCATTCCCTTAGACTACCATGGACGCATTCCATCCTATCACCCTACCACTAATTGTCCATCTGGCTAAGTTCTTGCAACCTATGTGGTCAAGGCAGAGCCCATATGCCATGTGGTTGCACTAGGAGCTTCTAAACACTAAACATCTCAAATCCCTTGGTTCCTGGGTGGCTTTCCACAAGTCAGATACACAAGGTAAACCATAGACATGGGGCTTGTGTAACCACTCAACATAAACCATCATACCATTCCACCCAGGTGTTTCATTCACTTAGTTGTTTTATTAAGCAAAAACACAAGTCATAGACTTAGCAAAATTCCATAGCATGAATATTACACCCTTGTTTGCTACTAGATAGGCAAAGCATGATAACATAACAAGTTTCTTAACTTAGAGAAAATTCTACTAAGACTATAACTACTAGGTGTCACATCCCAAAATTTTCCAAATTTTGAAATGTGAAAAATAAACAAACAAAAGAAATAAATGTTGAAATTTATTGTGAAAAGAAACTTTTTGCTTATAAATGGAAACATCCAAACCCTACTTGAACAAAATTTGAATGAAAAGGCAACAAACAAATTTCCAAACAAATCAAATGCATTTATGCATGGAAAGAATCTTGAATTTAAACACTTGGAAAAGTTAAACCAAAACCCCAAATCTTAATGGAAGAAATCATCTCCAAGATCAACCCAAGACTATGGATTTGTTACATATAAAAAGTTAGCAACAAACATTCCTAAATAACCAAAATTGGTAAACAAAAATGTTACAAAACCATGGAAATTGGTTTCATTCAATTTGGAGCCATGGATAAAAACTTATGAATTTAATAAGATAAAAGAAAGTAATTCCAAGGCTGATAAGGCTCCTAACTAAAATCTATACCAAATTTTGAGCAAAGTAATCTTAAAAGGATTTGAAAATATAAATAAATAATAAATAAAAATTATACAAAGTGGAATCACCAATTTTGGAACTATAAATAAAAAGATATGGATTTTATAAGATAGATAAAGAAATAAATAAATAAGAAATTATTGCAAAGACAATTTAAAACTTGGCCAAATTCATAAGCAAATGGAATAAAGATAATTCAAATAAAATAAAATAATAAAGGATTATTTGAATAAAATTATATGGGTTTGAACCATATTCAATTTTATGCCTCACTTAAATGAATTATTAAATCACAAGAAAAATAATGGAAATTTCCAAAGTGGGCCAACTAATCAATTCATAAATGATTTAAAACCCACTGAAAAGGTTTAGAAAAGGTTTGACATCAAATAGAAGTTTGAATCATTTGGTTTGAATAAAAATAGAAATCAGGAAAACAAAAAGAAAAAGAATTCAGAAAAAAGGAAACAGAACCCAACCCAGTCAGCCCAGCAAGCCCCAGGCCTAGCTAAAGCCCACCTGGCTCCCTCCTCGCTTTCCCGCAGAATCTTTTCTCACCAGCACACCTCGCACCCCCCTCGCTGACCATCCGGACCCACCACCACGCAGGCATCGTCTTCAACCCCGCAGAACCCACCCCCATTCCTCCTCACTGTTTCTGCCCGTTGATGAATCGAATGAATTCGAATAATTACGCCATTAATTCCTACCTGCGACCACGCCCTCTTAACCTCCTCCCCCTCCTCTCTCTTTCCACTCAGACACCACGCCACCAGAGCCCCCAGGCTGCATGAATTCGTGCTCGAACAGTCACTGTATCCGACGAGTTCATCGACAAATTCTGGTGAGCACACGCCGCCCCTTGCTCTCTAGTTCAAGATCATTTGTTTGTCATCACAGTGCGCATATATTGAGCCCAGCCTCGTGCTTTCTTGTGCCCCAGAGCGTCGAATCCGTCCTCGCCTGCACGCCACCGTCATCTGCCTCCTCTCCGGCGAGCGATAGTCGTTGACCCCGTGCGCCCCTTGCCCTCTGGTACGTTTCCTCACAGCGTCTGCAACCTTACGCATCTTCCTGACGCTTTGCCTTGCTCTCTTGCATCCCATATACTCGCCTCTGACAAAGCCCGTGCGTGCCCGACGCCAGTGACACCTCCGGCGAGAAATACACGGCGATTTCGTGCGCCCCTTCGCCAGCTGCGAGCACCTTGAGCACCACATTATCTCTGCGATCTTAATAAGCATCTTACCCACCCCTTACCCCCTAGAATTGCCGGAATGTCACCGCTTGAACGCGCCGCCGCAGTCGCCAGCTAGCGCCACCCATCTTAGGTCATTGCACCTGAACCGTTAGATGCAGATCAAGTGGTAGAGATAGATGACTTAATGAAGAGGTATGGGTTGATCTGAGGAGCACAGATCCACTTAAATCCAATGCCCCACGTTGAACGATCCAAACGAAATGGTATCGTCCAGTAAGAACAAGCCACGTGGCCAAATTAGTTCAGACAAAATCCAGAAAATGATTTTGAATGTTTAAACTTGCAAAAATCATAACTTTTGATTTGCTTGTCCAAAAATTACAATCTTTATATCAATGGATTAAAAAAATGTAAACTTTGCAACCATAGCCCAGTTTTGGTCATTTGCTTCTAAAAAATTAGGTGTTTTTGCAGAAACATTTGTAGGACTATTTTGAGTATAAAAATTGTTTTAAAAATGATTTTTGAGTGAAACCTTTTGCAAATGGATTTGATTTGAACCCCCTGACCATAAACACTAAAATTTTAATTTAAAAATATATTTGGCTAACACTAGAAATTATTCCTTAGAATAAAAGCATTTCTAGCAAAACAAAAATGACTGAAATGGCCTATTTTCTCTAACTTGATTTTAAATGGGTTTTCCACTTTTATAAATGACCAGTAGGTGTTTTGAAATGTTTATATCCTTATTAGAAACCACTTTTTTTTAATAAAACAACCTTTTTCATGCTTGCATGCATTTCCTTGTTTTTATCATTTTATGTGGTGAATTGTTTTAATGCTAGTTTTGAATGTGTGCCTTGCTTGATTGAATTGTAGTGAACTTTGAAGAGTGTGAAAATTGCAAAATCAATGAGTGTACCTAGATTCTCTACTAAAAAGGCAAGTGGCGCTTCATATATTTTTGTCCTATTATTTTGACTATGCATTAGTGATATTTTGAGTAGGACTTGCATGGAAATTTTCCTAAGTATCTATGTTATGCTATGCCATGGGAAATTCTAGTAGATTTTGTCTCAGTAGAATTTTCCCTAAGTTAAGATTCTTGCTACTAGTATGTTTAGCTTAGATAATAGACAAAAAGGGTGGATTATTCATGCTATGAAATATTTCTAAGTCTATGACTTGTGTTTTGCTTAATAAAACAATTATGTGAATAAATCACCTGGGTGGAATGGAAAGAATGGTTTGTGTTGAGTGGTTACCCAGGGCCCATTTCTATGGCCTACCCTGGTGTATCACACTTGTGGAAAGGCACCCAGGAACAAAGAGATTTAAGATGTTCTGTGTTCAGAAGCTTCTAGTGCAGCCACATGGCATATGGGCTCTGCCTTGATCATAAGGGTTGCAATAACTTAGCCAGATGGACATATGGTGGTAGGGGGTATAGGATGGAACACGTCCATGGTGGTCTAAGGGAAGGCTTCTGAAAGATCTCGTCTTGATACATGTCGAGTCTTGTGGGGAAAGTGCACCACCTCTCGAGAGGGTAAAACGTAAGTACTTAGCCGTGTCCCCGGCAATGGACAATTTGAGCATCAAGACATTTAAGCTATCAAGGATCTCCTCATCCCAATTTCTAAGTTAAAAACTTGAACAAGGGAAAATGTCGTGGTGGTATCACGGCATATGCCATGGGTAGGCTAAAGTTGGGGCCGATGGACGTGGAGGAATCCGGGGAGGGATGATGCAGTGAAGACCGCATTCGTATGAACAAAGAGAAATACAATGTATATTGGATCGGAGCTCTCAAGTGGAGATAACACCTCATTCTATACATCTAATCTCTTATAATCTTGCCATACTTGTGGCTACAATCATGCTCCTTGAGCTGTATCTCCTATGCTTCTATCTAGATCTCTCTGTGAGAGTGGAGGAAGAGGAAGAAGGAGAGCTCCTAGTGAGCAGAGAGGGGAGGAGCCCTTCGGGGGCCTCTCCTGTAACGATCCCCCTGGCGCTCCTTATAAAGGGGAGCCCAGGGGACAAGTCTTGTGCTACACGCTTAGCATCTAGATGGCATATTCTGGGCATCTTCCAGAGATGCTGAGCATATGCCTTGGCATCTTTGGAGATGCCAGGCATATTCCCTAGCATCTTATTTGATGCCAAGAGCATATCCCTAGCATCTTGTTAGATGCCATGGGCATATTCCATACGTCATGTGCCAGTCTGAGCTGGTGGGCTCCCAAGACTGGCACAATACTTGTTGGTCTTGTATTGATCCGATGGCGTGTTTTCGTGGATATCGTGGAGGCACCTGGAGATGAATAACAGGGCGTCTAGGTCGTTATAACTCGGCCCAAGAGCTCAGGGCATAGTGGAAATTTGTCCTGGGAAGGAATTAATTGACTGGGTGATAAAGCACCAAATTAACCATCGAGGCCCAGCCGGCTTTCCTCCTTAGTCGGCCCGAAGTGGTGGCGGCCCAGCCGGGTCCAACCTCACTCGGCCTGCAAAGGGGCTCGTCCGGAGCATAGGCAGCCTAACCGGGCCCTCCTTACTCGGGCCAGGCGGGGCAGCAAGGAAGCGACGGACGGGGGCGTCCCCGCGCCTGCCCACGTGGCGGTGGCGGAGCCATGGCCCGTGGTGGGCCAAGTTCGGTATCAGCCGGCCCACCCGGGTGCTTGTTGTCGGCTCGAGGCGAAGTGGAGAGGTCCCGCGGTGGGCCGAGCTGGCTCCTCGCCGACCCCTCGGGCGATGCTGGGGTGTACGGCGGATGCCGAGGCACGGGAGGCAGTGTTGTTGGCGGGAGGTAGTGGCGTCGGCGGGAGTTGGTGATGTTGGCGGGAGTTAGGTCGGCGTGGTGGGTCGGGTTGGCTGTTTTTGCCCAGCCGGGTCAGTTCGTGTATTCGGCCTAATATGACCAGAGAGGCCTAATTCGGCCTAGAGGGAGGTTGACCAGGCCGAGATTTGCCTATGTCGGCCCAGGTCCTCTTTCTCCCTTTTCTCCTTTATATTTCTTTCTTTATCCCTCTTGTCTTTTGATATATCTTTTTGTACCTCTGTATTCCTTTACAAAAATTCCCAATACTCTCTTGAGGTCTCTTTATACCTTAACTCTGGGGTACCTGGGGTTATATCCCCGACATTAGTCCCCGAGGCCATGTGGGATTCGTAGAATCTCTCATGGGCTTTATATCTAAATGTCCCCAGAGTTGTTTTCTGACATACAACTTCTTTGTCACATATTTCTTGGTCACATAATCCTTTTGGGTAAGTTTGTGACTTTGTCCTTCTTAGGCTCTGCTCATAACCTTTCTGGGCAAGTTTTTTGGCCTTCTTGGGCACTGGTCATAACCCCTTTGGGTAAGTTTCTGGACTTCTAGCCTTCATGGGCACTGGTCATAACCCCTTTGGGTAAGTTTCTAGACTTTTGGCCTTCCTGGGCACTGGTCATAACCCCTTTGGGTAAGTTTCTGGACTTCTGGCCTTCATGGGCACCTGTCTTAACCCCTTTGGGTAAGTTTCTGCACTTCTGGCCTTCATGGGAACTGGTCATAACCCCTTTGGGTAAGTTTCTGGATTTCTGGTCTTCATGGGCACTGGTCATAACCCCTTTGGGTAAGATTCTGGACTTCTGGCCTTCTTGGGAACTGGTCATAACCCCTTTGGGTAAGTTTCTGGACTTCTGGCCTTCATGGGCACTGGTCATAACCCCTTTGGGTAAGTTTCTGAGTTCTGGCCTTATTGGGTACTGCTCTTTTAACCCCTTTGGGTAAGTTATGAGTTCTGGCCTTATTGGGCACTGCTCTTTTAACCCCTTTGGGTAAGTTATGAGTTCTGGCCTTATTGGGCACTGCTCTTTTAACCCCTTTGGGTAAGTTATGAGTTCTGGCCTTATTGGGCACTGCTCTTTTAACCTCTTTGGGTAAGTTATGATCCGAGTCATCTGTTTCCAAATCCGAGTTATTTTACTCAAAATTGACTTATGTCATAAGTCTGAGTCCTCTGACTCAAATCCGAGGTATATGACTCAAATCCGAGTTATCTCATTCCAAATCCAAGTTACTTTACTCAATTTTGACTTACATCTCAAATCTGGGTCATCTGACTCAAATCCGAGGTATATGACTCAAATCCGAGTTACTTTACTCAATTTTGACTTACATCTCAAATCTGAGTCATCTGACTCAAATCCGAGGTATATGACTCAAATCCGAGTTATCTCATTCCAAATCCGAGTTACTTTACTCAATTTTGACTTAGATCTTAAATCCGAGTCATCTGACTCAAATCCGAGGTATATGACTCAAATCCGAGTTATCTCATTCCAAATCCGAGTCACTTTACTCAATTTTGACTTACATCTCAAATCTGAGTCATCTGACTCAAATCCGAGGTATATGACTCAAATCCGAGTTATCTCATTCCAAATCCGAGTTACTTTACTCAATTTTGACTTACATCTCAAATCTGAGTCATCTGACTCAAATCCGAGGTATATGACTCAAATCCGAGTTATCTCATTCCAAATCCGAGTTACTTTACTCAATTTTGACTTACATCTCAAATCTGAGTCATCTGACTCAAATCCGAGGTATATGACTCAAATCCGAGTTATCTCATTCCAAATCCGAGTTACTTTACTCAATTTTGACTTACATCTCAAATCCGGGGTATATGACTCAAATCCGAGTTATCTCATTCCAAATCCGAGTTACTTTAATCAATTTTGACTTACATCTCAAATCTGAGTCATCTGACTCAAATCCGAGGTATATGACTCAAATCCGAATCATCTGTTTGCCACGATATAACTTGATTTGGCGTGATGATGTTAATTTGCCTTTGATATGGATCCGAGATATAGATCCGAGATTAAGTTTTGGGATATGATAATAGGGCTAACCGCTGAGAGATCTGATTTGAGATGTAGATATGAGATATAGATTCGAGATATGATAAGCTGGCCAATAGTCATCCGAGATATGGGATAACCTGGGAAGATGGTGAAATATCAATCCGAGTCACAACATAACCTGGCAATCTGGCGAACTGAATAAAGCTTCGGCCCGAATCAGAGATATGATTAGTACGCCGAGTCTGAATACAAATCCGAATTATAATATACCCTGGTAAGATTATATCTGAATCATCAATAAGCTGGCCGGTAAGCTGAGTTAAAGGATAATCCAAAGCATAAATAAACTGACTCAAATTCTATTTGAATCATAATAAGATGACTCAAATTCTATCCGAGTTATAAATAAGCTGGCTGGTGAGCTGAGTCATAGGTCAATCCAAAGCATAAACTAACTGACTCAAAATCTATCTGAATCATAAATAAGCAGATTCAACTTATGGCCGAGTTATGAATAAGTTGGCTGGTGAGCTGAGTTACAGGTCAATCCAAAGCATAAATTAACTGACTCAAAATCTATCTGAATCATAAATAAGCAGATTCAACTTATGGCCGAGTTATAAATAAGCTGGCTCAAATACAGATCTAAATCAACATAATGTTCTCTTAATCCAAAGGTGACTCTACGGACAAGTCGACTAGTCCCCGGGTTAAGTTATTTTCTCCCTAGGGTGAAGGATTGAGTGTAGGTGGCTGAGTTATCTGGCACTTACAGTATACTTGGAGAAATGTTTGAGTGAGTCTTGCTAAGTCATACGTGCCCTGCTGAGTTACCTGGTACTTACAGTAAGATTGGAGTACTGCTTGAGTCCTTCTTGCTGAGTCTTACCTGTTTTGTTGAGTCAGACTTGGAGACCCTCTGCGCTTACCTCTTTGTTCTCTGTTCGCTTGGTGGAGCTGAATGAGCCCTATGAGGAAGAAGTTGATGAAGATGCCCCCGTCCGGATGGAAACCCAACCAACACCACTAAGAGGCCCCACGGTGGGCGCCAAATGTCGTGGTGGTATCATGGCATATGCCATGGGTAGGCTAAAGTTGGGGCCGATGGACGTGGAGGAATCCGGGGAGGGATGATGCAGTGAAGACCGCACTCGTATGAACAAATAGAAATACAATGTATATTGGATCGGAGCTCTCAAGTGGAGATAACACCTCATTATATACATCTAATCTCTTATAATCTTGCCATACTTGTGGCTACAATCATGCTCCTTGAGCTGTATCTCCTATGCTTCTATCTAGATCTCTCTGTGAGAGTGGAGGAAGAGGAAGAAGGAGAGCTCCTAGTGAGCAGAGAGGGGAGGAGCCCTTCGGGGGCCTCTCCTGTAACGATCCCCCTGGCGCTCCTTATAAAGGGGAGCCCAGGGGACAAGTCTTGTGCTACACGCTTAGCATCTAGATGGCATATTCTGGGCATCTTCTAGAGAGGCTGAGCATATGCCTTGGCATCTTTGGAGATTCCAGGCATATTCCTAGCATCTTATTTGATGCCAAGAGCATATCCCTAGCATCTTGTTAGATGCCATGGGCATATTCCATACGTCATGTGCCAGTCTGAGCTTGTGGGCTCCCAAGACTGGCACAATACTTGTTGGTCTTGTCTTGATCCGATGGCGTGTTTTTGTGGATATCGTGGAGGCACCTGGAGATGAATAACAGGGCGTCTAGGTCATTATAACTCGGCCCAAGAGCTCAGGGCGTAGTGGAAATTCGGCCTGGGAAGGAATTAATTCGTCCTGGGGTGATAAAGCAGTCCAGCCGAACTACTGAGGCCCAGCCGGCTTTCCTCCTTAGTCGGCCCGAAGTGGCGACAGCCCAGCCGGGTCCAACCTCACTCGGCCTGCAAAGGGGCTCGTCCAGAGCAGAGGCAGCCTAACCGGGCCCTCCTTACTCGGCCCAGGCGGGGCAGCAAGGAAGCGACGCACGGGGGCGTCCCCGCGCCTTCCCACGTGGCGGTGGCGGAGCCGTGGCCCGTGGTGGGCCGAGTTCGGTATCAGCCAGCCCACCCGGGTGCTTGTTGTCGGCTCGAGGCGAAGTGGAGAGGTCCCGCGGTGGGCCGATATGGCTCCTCGCCAGCCCACCCGGGCGATGCTGGGGTGTACGGCGGATGCCGAGGCGCGGGAGGCAGTGTTGTTGGCGGGAGGTAGTGGCGTCGGCGGGAGTTGGTGATGTTGGCGGGAGTTAGGTCGGCGTGGTGGGCCGGCCTAGCTGTTTTGGCCCAGCCCGGTCAGTTCGTGTATTCGGCCTAATAGGACCAGAGAGGCCTAATTCGGCCTAGAGAGAGGTTGACTAGGCCGAGATTTGCCTATGTCGGCCCAGGTCCTCTTTCTCCCTTTTCTCCTTTATATTTCTTTCTTAATCCCTCTTGTCTTTTGATATATCTTTTTGTACCTCTGTATTCCTTTACATAAATGCCCAATACTCTCTTGAGGTCTCTTTATACCTTAACTCTGGGGTACCTGGGGTTATATCCCAGACAGAAAAGGTTCACCAATTTCTATTGGTGGTTCCTTGGGTGATTTTGACTAACAAAAACTTAGTGTTTTCAACTAATAAGGAAAACCTTATTTTGAGCAAAGCAAGCCTAAGCTACACTTAGCGAAATTCATATAGATGTTAGATACCACTATTCTACCATAGTATCACTTTCCAATACAATTCAAATGTATTGACCCTTGTGGCTATAACTTATTATGTTGCAGGTTTGTTTGATGTTAGTGAAGTTTGTTGAGTAGGGATTACAAGTCTACAACCAACATGATTGCCTGTGGCATATGAAGATGAAGGACTCCATGCTATATAGTATATCTGCTGCATTGTAATAAGTTAGCCATATGAGCTATGTAATATGTAATGAATTATTTTATTCCTGGTTATAAGTTGTAATATGAACTTTGTTTCTTGATATTACATCTTAAACTGTGGATGCTAGCTATTCGATCGAGGGACTAGCATTGTAGATCTCTACCTTATCAGGTTGGGACCTCTATAGATAGTATTAGAGCACTGTTTTGCCTGTATGATTGTAACCCTAGGATTGTACAAGACCCTTAGAAAAATAGGAGTTGTATTTGTTCAAAATTATTTACAAAAAATCTTGTAAACTCTTTCCTCAACATTTTGTTTTGATTCTACATCTCTCCCTTTTCTACTTGATAGACAAAAACTTCAACATGAGCAAGGACTTCACCATCACCAATGAATTCAACTTCAATTTCACCAAGGACTTCAACTTGGAGATCACTAAGGACTTCAAGTGAGACAAGAATATTACTCAAGACTTGGAGATTAAGGAAACACGACTTAGGAAGAACCATCATCTCCTTTGAGCCTTGTGACCAAGATGCTAGAATTTCTTCCAAGGATACCATGATCTTGTTCATGATGTAACAACTAAGAAGGATGGAATGATCTCAAGTGAAACCCATAGTTGGACCACCACAATAGTGTTTAGTTTAATTGATTTATTGATCACACCAACTTATGTGGTGTAACAAAAATATTTTGTTGCCTAAAATATGCTTGAATCTTGTTGTTTGAGTGGATGCATGATTGTGATTGCTTGCACATTGCTTTGTGTGAATGTGTTGTGTGTGAGTAGAACTCTTCCTCTAGAAATCTTTTTCCTAATCTAATCCCAATCCAACCCAAACATATGACTTATTCAAGTAACCACAACTCCAACATCAAGAATGGTGACAACAACAACCAAGAGATGCACATGACAGAACAACTGCTAGCAACCCAAGCCCAGTTGAATCAAGTGACAACCTAGTATTTAGCCAACAACATTGAGTTAGACCCAACTATGCTAAAGTTCTTGGACACCCAATCTTAATTGTTGCAAAGGATGACCAATCAGATGAACAACATGAGAAGCAACCCTTCCCAAAGAGATTATGACAACAATGATATCAAGGATGATATTATAGAAGGAACTCAAGCTTGCAAAATCTATGGAGACATAGGACACACTTATAAAGAGCATAAGAACCAATGCCCTAATTGTGAAGAGAAACATCCAGCAAGACAATGCCCCACATCTCAAGTTTCTTATTTCCTATGTGAAGGAAATGATCATGTTACTCTCTAATGCCCCATCTATCCTATAGTTCAACAGATGAAACAAGATGGAATGCATCAAGTCTTTGGAAACCTCCATGAACGAACAACTTCTACCAAGAAAGATGAAGACAAAGTCAAGTATCAGTATGCACCTCCATACATTGTAACCCACTATGGTGGACAAAAGAGGAAACATGGACGTTATCCTAGGAATCGTTCCAAGAACCGAGGAATTTTTCCCACATTTGTGGTGAAATATGAGGAACATGAACTAAGAGAACTCCTAGCTTTGGAGAGACCGAAAAAGAAGAAGGACATCAGCAAACTACAGTGCCACAAATGCAAAGAGCTAGGCCATTATGCATCACATTGTCTAGAAAAGGAGAAAGACAAGACAAGCAAACCCATGAGGGACATCAACCTTGCCACATGTTTCAAATGCGGTAACAAAGGACACTATGCAAACAACTGGCCACAGAAGATACATCAAGATCTCAAGTAAGCCAAGATGCAATCTAGTTAAAAAACTTTTAAGGGTGGTAGTACCCTAGTTGTCTTGAAACCAACTTGTAACCTCTAGCCTTCCCGAATCTCGGGACGAGATTCCTTTTAAGGGTGGTAGTCTGTCACATCCCAAAAGTTTCCAAATTTTGAAATGTGAAAAATAAACAAACAAAAGAAATAAATGTTGAAATTTAGGGTGAATAGAAACTTTTTGCTTCTAAATGGAAACATCAAAACCCTACTTGAACAAAATTTGAATGAAATGGCAACGAACAAATTTCCAAACAAATCAAATGCATTTCTGCATGGAAAGAATCTTGAATTTAAACACTTGGAAAAGTTAAACCAAAACCCTAAATCTTAATGGAAGAAATCATCTCCAAGATCATCCCAAGACTATGGCTTTGTTCCATATAAAAGGTTAGCAACAAACATTCCTAAATAACCAAAAATGGTAAATAAAAATGTTATAAAACCATGGAAATTGGTTTCATTCAATTTGGATCCATGGATAAA
The DNA here is from genome assembly GCA_030063025.1 of Avena longiglumis. Taxonomy (NCBI): domain Eukaryota; kingdom Viridiplantae; phylum Streptophyta; class Magnoliopsida; order Poales; family Poaceae; genus Avena; species Avena longiglumis. Next base: position 432,112,888 of record CP125975.1, read on the forward strand.
AACTTATGAATTTAATAAGATAAAAGAAAGTACTAAGGCTAATAAATCTCCTAACTAAACTCTATACCAAATTTTGAGCAAATTAATCTTAAAAGGATTTGAAAAGATAAATAAATAATAAATAAAAATTATACAAAGTGGAATCACCAATTTTGGAACTATAAATAAAAAGATATGGATTTTATAAGATAAAGAAAGAAATAAATAAATAAGAAATTATTGCAAAGAAAATTTAAAACTTGGCCAAATTCATAAGCAAATGGAATAAAGATAATTCAAATAAAATAAAATAATAAAGGATTATTTGAATAAAATTATATGGGTTTGAATCATATTCAATTTTATGCCTCAGTTAAATGAATTATTAAATCACAAGAAAAACAATTGAAATTTCCAAAGCGGGCCAACTAATCAAATCATAAATGATTTAAAACCCACTAAAAAGTTTTAGAAAAGGTTTGAAATCAAGTAAGTTTGAATCATTTGGTTTGAATAAAAATAGAAATCAAGAAAAGAAAAAGAAAAAGAATTCAGAAGAAAAAAATAAATAAGAAACAGAACCCAACCCAGTCAGCCCAGCAAGACCTAGGCCCAGCTAAAGCGCACTGGCTCCCTCCTCACTTTCCCGCAGAATCTTTTCTCACCAGTGCACCCCGCACCCCCCCCCTCGCTGACCATCCGGACCCACCGCCACGCAGGCATCCTCTTCAACCCCGCAGAACCCGCCCCTCATTCCTCCTCACCATTTCTGCCCGTTGATGAATCGAATGAATTCGAGTAATTGCGCCAGTAATTCCTCCACACGACCACGCCTTCTTAACCGCCTCCCCCTCCTCTCTCGTTCCCCTTAGACACCACGCCACCGGAGCCCCCAGGCTACACGAATTCGTGCTCGAACAGTCACTATCTCCGACAAGTTCATCGACAAATTCTGGTGAGCACACACTGCCCCTTGCTCTCTAGTTCAAGATCTTTTTTTCATCACAGTGTGCATCTATTGACCCCAGCCGCGTGCTTTCTCGTGCCCCAGAGCATTGACTTTGTCCTCGCCTCTATGCCACCGTCGTCTGCCTCCTCTCCGGCGAGCGATAGCCGTCGACCCCGTGCGCCCCTTGCCCTGTGGTAAGTTTCCTCTCAACCTCTTCAACCTTGCGCATCTTCCTGACGCGTTGGCTTGCTCGCTTGCGTCCTAGATACTCGCTTCCGACGAAGCTCGTGCGTGCCCGACGCCAGTGACACCTCCGGCGAGAAATACACGACAATTCCGTGCGCCCCTTCGCCAGCTGCGACCACCTTGAGCACCATAACGTCTCTGTGATCTCAGTAAGCATCTTCCCTACCCTTTACCCCCTAGAGTCACCGGAACGTCACCGCCCGAACGCGCCGCCGCCGCAGTCGCCAGCTAGCGCCGCCCATCTTAGGTCATTGCGCCAGAACCGTTAGATGCATATATAGTGGTAGAGATAGATGACTTAACGAAGCGGTATGGGTTGATCTGAGCCGCACAGATCCACTTAAATCCAACGCCCCATGTTGCATGATCCAAACGAAACGGTATCATCCAGTAAGAACAAGACACGTGGCCAGATTAGTTCAGACAAAATCCAGAAAATGATTTTGAATGTTTAAACTTGCAAAAATCATAACTTTTGTTATGCTTCTCCAAAAAATACAACTTTATATCAATGGATTCAGAAAAATGTAAAATTTTCAAGCATAGCCCTGGTTTGGTCATTTGCTTCTAAAAAATTATGTGTTTTTGGAGAAACATTTGTAGGACTATTTTGAGTATAAAAATTGTTTTAAAAATGATTTTTGAGTGAAACCTTTTGCAAATGGATTTGATTTGAACCCCTGACCATAAACACTAGCATTTGAATTTAAAAATATATTTGGCTAACACTAGAAATTATTCCTTAGAATAAAAGCATTTCTAGCAAAACAAAAATGACTTAAAAGGCCTATTTTCTCTAACTTTATTTTAAATGGTTTTTCCACTTTTATAAATGACCAGTAGGTGTTTTGAAATGTTTATAACATTATTAGAAACCACTTTTTAAATGAAACAACCTTTTGCATGCTTGCATGCATTTCCTTGTTTTTATCATTTTATGTGGTGAATTGTTTGAATGCTAGTTTTGAATGTGTGCCTTGCTTGATTGAATTGTAGTGAACTTTGAAGAGTGTGACAATTGCAAAATCAAGGAGTGTACCTACATTATCTACTAAAAAGGCAAGTGGTGCTTCATATATTTTTGTCCTATTATTTTGACTATTCATTAGTGATATTTTGAGTAGGACTTGCATGGAAAATTTTCTAAGTATCTATGCTATGCTATGCCTTGGGAAATCCTAGTAGATGTTGTCTTAGTAGAATTTTACCTAAGTTAAGATTCTTGCTACTAGTATGCTTAGCTTAGCTAATAGAAAACAAGGGTGGATTACTCATGCTATGAAATATTTCTAAGTCTTTGACTTATGTTTTTCTTAATAAAATAACAATGTGAATGAATCACCTAGGTGGATGATATGTTGGAAATGTATCTATAATTTTTGATGTTACATGCTTGTTAGTATCTACTTTGCTTTTTCTACACTTTGAGGTGCTTTTTACATGTTTTCTGGTACTAACCTATTAACAAATTGCCACAGTGCCAGTTGCCTGTTTTCTGCTATTTTTGGTTTCAGAAAATGTAGTCAGGAAATATTCTCGGAATTGGACGGGACACACGTAAAAGTCTTTCCGTGGGGAACAAGAAGTCCAGAGGGGAGACGGAGAGGCTTGCCAGGGAAGCTAGACCACCTCCTAGGCGCGGCCATGGGTGGGCCCGCGCTTGGGAGGGGTGTGGTCCCTCTGGCCATCGCCCTGGCCTTCCCCTTCGCCTATAAGAAGCCCCCGATGAAAAAATCCTAAGCACCCGATCAAATCTCCACGAAATCTTCTTTAGCCACCGCCACCATCGTCACTAGATCGGGGGAGATATGATGTTCTTCCTGGCACCTTGCCGGAGGGGAGATGATCCCAGAGGCCTTATCTCAGGTATGATGCGTGAGTAGTTCCACCTTGGACTATGGGTCCATGTAGTAGCTAGATGGTTGTATCTCCTCCTTTGTGCTTTCATGTATAGATATTGTGAGCTCTGTTCATGATCAAGATCTAATCTATTTGTAATCATGCATGTTGTGTTTGCGGGGATCCGATGGATATTGAGATTATTATGTTGGTTTGATTAATGGTTTTGTCTTTATGGTTCTATCATGTCTGTGTTGTTTGTGATCTTGCATTCTCTCTGTTGTTAGTATCTATCTTGGCCAAGTAGTTCCTAGTGACTCCAAGAGGGGGTATTTATGCTCGATAGTGGGGTCATGCCTCTAGTTTCCAAGGGAAGTGACAGAAATATCTTCGGTTGTAGATGTGCTGTTGCCACTAGGGAGAAAAAACGATCTCTTGTTCATGGAACATGTGGACTGTTTACCTTACACACTTTGCGTAAAGCAGTTGTCTGTTGCTTGCAACTTAATAATGGATGGGGTTCGGATGATAACCTGAAGGTGGATTTCTAGTCATAGATGCAGTTGGATGGCGGTCTATGTATCTTGTTGTATTGCCCAATCGAATCTCATAGGATCTTTGTGACTAGTAATTGTATTGTTATGCCTTGCTCAGTTCCTGTCAATTGCCCTGCTGTAATTTTTTTACCCTTCATGTCATGTTGTTTATCTAAGGAGAGCACCTCTAGTGAACTATGGACCCTGGTCCAATCTTTACCATTGATACATCCTCCACTGTTACTTGTTTACTTGCTGCAAACCATTACCTTCTACACCATACGTTTAATCCTTTGTTATAGCAAACCGATGAGCTTGACAACCTCACTGATTCGTTGGGACAAAGTCTTGAGTTTGTGTTGTGCAGGTCTCCACATTGTTTGAAACACCTGTGTGATGTTTCCTTCCTCCTTCTAGTTCGATAACCTTGGTCTCAACTGAGGGAAAACTTGTTGCTGTGCTCATCACACCTTGCTTTTGGGGTTTCCAACGAAGTCCTCTCTATTAGGCAATAAGCTTTCTGGAGCCGTTGCTGGGGAGGCTAAGGACCTCTTCTCTAGGGAGTCCTTCACTTCCTTTCTCTTTACTTTGTTTTTAGTTTGCTTTGTTTCTTTTTCTTGGTTTTGTTTGTCTCTTTTCAAAAAACACACAAAAATTAATTCCTGCTCTAGCTGCTGCTGTTTTTTTTGGCTTGCCCACCTTTGCCAAAATGAACTCTGCTGATGGGGTGTTTGTTTGGGCTTTTGACCACTTCTCCATAGGAAAAAGCCAGAAAAATGAAACAAACGGGTGGCTGTGGGTTTGGATTTTGCTAAAGTACTTCTATAAAACAGACCTACTGGGCAAAGCACGTCTGGGGGTGCTTCCCGCAGCTTCCCGTAGCTACGGACGAACCATTTTTTATTTGGACATATTGTTCCCTCAATTTACATCAAAATGCCACCCGGACTGATCCCGTACGTGACCCGTGCTCCCAGGAAAAAAATGCCCCACGCACCCCCCGCGTTCTTGTGAGTCATCTCTGGCGAGAGGATAGGGTTCTCCCTCGTCTGGTCTCAGCTCCGCTGCCAGCTCCCTTGGCTTCTCCTCGCTGCTATCCTCCCTTGGCTCCTCCCCGCGCCGTCCTCCATGCCTCCTCCCCGCCGTCCTCCCTCCTCCCTGCCTCCTCCCTGCCGTCCTCCCTGCCTCCTTCCCGTCGCCTTACTCCCTGCCTCCTCCCCGACACCCTCCTCCCTTCCGCTAGCGGCCTCCCTCCTCCCCGCCACTCTCCTCCCCATCGCTGGACCTCTTCCTGCACTGGGACTGCAGACATCTTTCCCTGCCTCCCAAGAGCTTTCCTGCTCCTCCCGACCTCCTCCTGCCCACCGGCGGCCTACCTCCTCCCCGGCGGCCGTCCTCCTCCTTGGTGCCGGACCTCCTCCCCAGCGGCCTTCCTCCTCTCCGCCGCTGAATCTCCCTCTCATCATCGCTTCCCGACCGCTCGACCCTGTCGTCGCACGAGGCAGCGTCGTCCAGCAGCCATCGGCATGATTTCCGCCTCCTCCAAGACCGCCCGACCCTGTCCTCGCTCAACTACATCCTTCCCGTCCCCGCCCAGATCATCTCGTCCCTGTCCGACCTCGTCCGCACATGGTAGTGATAGTGCTTTTTTTGCGGGTGAGACATGGTAGTGCTAGTGTTGTGCTAGTGCTCGAAATTTCATATTGTGGTAGTGTTGCTCGAAATTGATACGTGCCTCTCTTGATGTGGTAGTGTTGATAGAAATTTCATTACGATGATATCTTATTTGTGTAATGGTCGGATATGTATTTTGGACAAACCAATATGTGACATATGGTATTTAATGATGATATATGCGATTTATGCACTTCAATAATGAATTATATGTGTTCTATGAATTACAGGGACATAACAGACAATTCCTTACCACACAGCCAGACAGCCCGCCAAGTTGCCAAACAGTCGAACTCAGAGAAGTAGCTTTCTCTACACAACATCTTTTCCTGCACAGCAGCACAGCAGCCAGCCACAGCCCAAACAAACAGGCCCTGAGAACACCAAGTTGTGTGACTTCACTAGCACCAACAACAATGATTTCCTTAGCACACCTATTGCTCCACCTGCTCCTGATACTACCTTTTATCAAATTAAGCCTGCTTTGTTGTAAGATCCCTCCCTTTATAAAGGTAAGGATCCCTGTGATTGTAATGCTAGTCCCGGATCAATAGCTAGCATCCACAGTTAAGATATAATATCAAGAAACAAAGGTCATAATACAACTTTATAACCAGGAATAAAATAATTTATTACATCTTACATAGCTCATTTGGCTATCTCATTACAATACAGTAGAAATAACCATAGCATGGGGTCCTTCATCTTCAAAGTGCCACAGACAATCATGTTGGTTGTAGACTTGTAATCCTAATCAACACACTTCACTAACATCAAACAAACCTGCAACATAATAAGTTACATCCACAAGGGTCAATACATTTGAATAGTATTGGCAAGTGATACTATGGTAGTATAGTGGAGTCTATCATCTATATGCATTTGGCTAAGTGGAGCTTAGGCTTGCTTTGCTCAAAATAGATTTTGCTTATCATTTGAAAACACTAAGTTTTTGCTTGACAAAATCACCCAAGGCATCTCCCAATAGAAATTGGCGATCCTTCAACCCTTGTTCAACCACAAGTTTTAACTTAGAAATTGGGATGAGGAGATTCTTGATAGCTTCCATGTCTTGATGCTCAAATTGTCCTATGCCAGGGACATGGCTAAGTACTTAGATTTTTACACTCTGTAGAGGTGGTGCACTTTCCTCACAAGACTTGGTTTCACCAAGACAAGATCTTTCAGAAGCCTTCCCTTAGACCAAAATGGACGCGTTCCAACCTATCATACCCTACCACCAACTGTCCATTTGGCTAAGTTATTGCAACCTATATGATCCATGCAGATCCCATAATGCCATGTGGCTGCACTTGAATCTTCTCAACATTTGACATCTCAAATCTCTTTGTTCCTGGGTGCCATTCCACAAGTGAGATACCAAGTTTTCCCCAGCATACTGGACTTGGTGATGCCCAAGTTTTCCCCAGCATACTGGACTTGCATAACCACTCAACACAAACCATTCTTTCCATTCCACCCAGGTGTTTCATTCACTTAGTTGTTTTATTAAAACAAAACAGAAGTCCTTGACGTAGAAATATTCCATAGTATGAATATAATCCACCCTTTGTTTTCTACTAGCTAAGCTAAGCATGATAGTAGTAGGAATATTAACTTAGGAAATTTCTACTAAGGTTTCATCCACTAGGATTTCCCATGGCATAGTTTATACTTAGCAAAAATTCCATGCAAGTCCTACTTAGAAATATCACTAATGCATAGTGAAAATAATGGGACAAAAGTATGAAGCATCACTTGCCTTTTTGGTAGAGATTATAAGTTCACTCCTTGATCTTGCAATATTCACACTCTTCAAATTTCACTACAATTCAATCAAGCAAGCAAACATTCAATTTACCATTCAAGCAAACATCACATAAAATAATAGAAACAAAGCAATGCATGCAATCATGCTAAAGATTGTTTTATTTGGAAAAGTGGTTTCTAATAGGTTATAAACATTCTAAAACACCTATTAGTCATTTTATATAAGTGTCAAAATCATTTGCAAAAGATTTTACTTATAAATCATTTTTAAACCAAATCAATATTTTATGTGGTTGAAAATGCCTTTAGCAAAGTAATAATCTATAGGATTCATCAAAATATATTTTTAAATCATAAAACCTTGTGTTTAGGGTCAGAGAGTTTAAATCAAAACATTTCCCAAAGGGTTTCCTCAAAAAGCATTTTTAATAAATAAACATTATTTTTATTTGACTAGAAATGTTCTAAATCAAAGATTTATTATTTTGCTTCACAAAATATGTTTTTGAAACCACAAGTTGGTTTATATGGTCAGTAGTTCAAAAAATCCAATTGCCCAAAGGTTTTATCACAAAAATAATTTTAGAAAGAATTTCATATTCAAATTATGCCTACACAAGTTTCTGCAAAAACAACCATTTTAACAGAAGCAATTTACTAAACAAAGGGCATGGTTGGAAAGTACTTGTCTTGATGATTCCATTGATATAAAATTTGCAAAATTTGGACATGTTGTTTGAAAGTTATGAATTTTGCAAGTTTACAAATCCAATAAATCAAATTCTGTTTTTAAAACAACACACAGGCCACGCGTCGTGTTGCTATTGGTCTGTACCGTTTTGGTTGGATTGCGCTACGAGGTGCGTTGGATCTAAGTGAGACTGAACGGTGCAGATGAGATCGTACCCTTTCGTTTAAGTGACTCAATCTATGCCACAGGATCAAGATCCAACGGTCCTCAGTGCTTTGACCTAGAACTGGCGGCGCTGGAGTCTAACGCGCGACGGCGGCGGCCTGGCAGTGGCGTCGCCAGCGATATAGGAAGCGAGAAAGAGAGAGAGGGGGCTACCGAGTTCGTCGTGGGATTCTGATGCTCAAGGTGCTCGGGGTTGGCGAAGGGGCGCACGGGGGCGATGGTAATTCCTCGCCGAAGTTCTCGACGCCGTCGGACACGTACGGGTTCCGTTGGTGGCGTCGCTACTGAGCGCGAGAGAGCAAGCAAACAACGTTGTTAGATGCACAGAAGAGTGGGGAGTATCGGAGCATCAAAGATAAGAGAATGCGTGGTCAGAGACTACCAGAGGGGTTCGCCGGAGTTGAAGCAGACCGTGGCGACGCTCAGTCGAGGTGGTTGCCGACTCTGTGGAGCGCGCGCGGGCGAGTGGAGGCTATAGAGAGGTTCGCCGGGTGATGGGGAGTGCGCTTGTGTGGTCGAGGGGGCGAGGGGCGACGGCGACTGGCCGGAATTGACGAAAGTGCTCGCCGGAGCAGTAGGCGTTCTCGAGCTAAATCTGAGCGGCCTGGTGGCATGGGGTGGACGGCTTCTGGGGGGAAATGGAGAGGAGGAGCAGGCGATTAAGTATGCGTGGTCGCAGGAGAGATTTATTGCTGGATTAACGCGAATTATCGTGATTGAAATCGGCCATAAACGGCCGGGGAGAGGGGCGAGGTCAGCGCGCGGGGTGGAGACGACGATCTGACCGGTGGGGTCTAGTTGACAGCGAGAGAGAGAGAGAGAAAGGGTGGGCCCAGGCGGTCAGTGGGTGGGTTTCTGAGTGAAAAACGATTCGCTCGGGGGTGAGAGGGAGTGGGCTGCTGGGCTGGATTGGGCCAGGTTGGGCTGGGTTTGCTGGGCTGGCTTGGCCTTGTTCATTTTTTTTGTTCTGATCATTTTTCTTTTTCCATTTCTATTATTCTATTTTGATTTTGTTTAAACTTTTCAAACAACAATTTGATTTCAAACTTCAACCAAACTTTGTGTGTATTCAAATACTGTTTATTAATATATTCTTAAGTCAAATTTAGAATAATATATTTATTCCATTTAGGGCATATTAATTAATTAAAATAGGCCCTTATATTAATTCAAATAAGATTTAATAATGTTTTTCAAACTCCATTTGAAATCTAAATCTTTCCAAATCTTTTCAGTAGGTTTTATTTTTTTATTTGGGTGTCAAATAATTCACCTTGAATTATTTGGAATAATTTTAATATGATTTATTAATCATTTTAAATTGGGTACTTGTCTTTATTCCAATGAAATTAAATATGGGTTTAATTCCATAAATTTTATTTGGAAGATTTCTTTGATCCTATTTAAGTTAATTAAATAACTTTTCTTCCACTTGGGTAAATTCCAAATACTATTTTCCCATGATTTAATTAATCATTCTTATTAGGAAATTTGTCTTAATCCAAAGGAATAGAATTTGGTTAAAGCCATTTTATTTTATTTGGAAAATCCTTTATCCTTTTATTTTATTTGGATTTGGATTATATTCATTCCATTTGCTTATGGATTAGGTCAAGATTTAATTTGGCCTTTAAATATTCCTCATTTAATATTTCTATCTTTATCTTATAAAATCCATATCTTTTTATTTAAAGATCCAAACTTGGTGATTCCAATTTGTAAATTCTTATTTAATATTTGTTTATCCTTTTAAATCTCTTTAGGATTATTTGCTCACCATTTGGTATGGATTTCTAGATAGGTGCTTTATTAGTTTTGGAAATTTAATTTCCTTATCTTATTAAATTCATAAGATTCTATCTTTGGTTCCAAATTGAATGAAATCAATTTCTATGGTTTTATAATATTTCTATTTGTCATTCTTGATCATTTGTTAATGTTTGTTGATAAATTTTTATATGGAACAAATCCATAGTCTTAGAGAGATCTTGGAAATGATTTATTCCATTTGGGTTTAGGGTTTTGGTTTAACTTTTCCAAGTGTTTAAATTTCAAGATACATTTATTGATGAATGCATTTTACTTGATTTGAATTTAGTTGGATTCAAACATTAACCAAAGTTTGTTCAAGATGGAATTTTAAGTTTCCATTTAGAAACAAAAAGTTTCTTTTCACCCTAAATTTCAACAATTATTAATTTTGTTTATTTATTTTTCACATTACAAAATTTGGAAAATCTTGGGATGTGACAGGCTACCACCCTTAAAATAAATCTCGTCCCGAGATTTGGGAAAGATAGGGGTTACAAGTTGGCTCAAAGCAACTAGGGTACTACCATCCTTAAAAATTTTCCAACAAGATTATTTCTTGGCTTGCTTGGGATCTTGTTGAAACCTCTCTAGGCAAACATCTGCATAGTGTCCTTTGTTTCCACACTTGAAACATGTGACAAGGCTGAGATCCTTCATAGGCTTTATCTTGTGCTTCATATTTTCTGGGCAATTGCTTTCATAATGTCCTTGATTACCACAATTGTAACATGTGACAAGATTGAGTTCTTCACGTATCTTCTGTGGACAAGTTGATACGTAATGGCCTAGTTCTTTGCATTTGTTGCACCACACTTGGATAATCTCCTTATATTTTTGCTTCTTCTCAGGACATTCATTGGCATAGTGTCCCATCTCTTTGTAATGGCAACACTGCACTTGACTTTTGTCCTTCTTTTTCTTAGGTTTCTCCAAAGCTAGGAGTGCTTCTAGCTCATGCTCTTCATTTCTTATCTCAAAGGTGGGAAAGTTTCCTAGTATCCTTGATCTTTTCCTTGGGTAATACATATGTCTCCTCTTTGGTCCATCAAATTGAGTCATATTGGATGGAGGTGCATGCTGAGATTTTCCTTTGTCTTCATGGGGGTTTACAATCTGTTGATGCACTCCAGCTTGTTTCCTTTGTTGAACTATGTAATAGATGGGGCATTGGATAGGGAAATGATTATTTCCTTCACATAGGAAACAAGTAGCTTGAGATGTGGGGCATTGATTAGTTGGATGTTTCTCTTCACAATTAGGGCACTGATCTTCATGCTCTTTGGAAGTGTGATCCTTTTCTCCACAAACATTGCAAGCTTGAGTTCCTTCTATAATATCATCCTTGACATCATTGTTATCACAAACTCCTTGGGAAGGGTTGTCTCCCATGTTGATAATTTGACTTGTCATCCTATGCAACAATTGGGTTTGGGTTTCCAAAAACTTTTTCATGGTTGGGTCTAAATCATTGTTCTTGGCCCAAAATTGAGTTGTCACTTGGTTCAACTGGGTTTGGGTTACTATGAGTTCTCTCATGTTGATCTCTTGGTTGTTGTTGTCACCATTCTTAATGTTGGAGTTTCTTGGAGTAATCATCTATTTGGGTTGGATTGGGATTAGAATAGGCAAAAGATTTCTAAGGAAGAATTCTATTCACACACATCACAAGTCACACAAACAATGTGCAAACAATCACAAACAAACATTCCACTCAAACAACAAGTTTCAAGCACATTTTTAGGCATCAAAATATTTTTGCTACACTACATAAGTTGGTGGGTTTGATCTAAACCTAATATGGTGGTCCAACTATATGGTTCACTTGAGATCATTCCATCCTTCCTAGTTGATTATTCTTGAACAAGATCATTGTATCCTTGGAGAACTTGCATCTTGGTCACAAAACTTCAAAGGTGATGATGGCTCTTTCTAAGTTGTGTTTCCTTAGTCTTCAATTCTTGAGTAACATTTCTTGTCTCACTTGTAGTCCTTGGTGATATCCAAGTTGAAGTCCTTGTTGAGAATAAGGTTGAAATCACTTGAGTTGGTGAAGTCCTTTGCTCATGTTGAAGTCTTTGTTCATGGTGGAGGCTTTATCCATTAAGTTGAAATAGAAGAGATGTAGAGTTAAAACCAAAAGGTTGAGGAAAGAGTTTACAAGATTGTTTGTAAGTATGTTTTGGAACAATTTCAACTCCTATTTTTATAAGGGGTTTTGTCCAATCCTAGGGTTACAATCCTACAGGCAGCAAAGTGCTCTGATACCATCTGTAAGATCCCTCCCTTTATAAACATAAGGATCCCTGTGATTGCAATGATAGTCCCTGGATCAATAGCTAGCATCCACAGTTAAGATGTAATATCAAGAAACAAAGGTCATAATACAACTTTATAACCAGGAATAAAATAATTTATTACATCTTACATAGCTCATTTCGCTATCTCATTACAATACAACAGAAATAACTATAGCATGGGGTCCTTCATCTTCAAAGTGCCATAGGCAATAATGTTGGTTGTAGACTTGTAATCCTAATCAACACACTTCACTAACATCAAACAAACCTGCAACCTAATAAGTTACAGCCACAAGGGTCAATACATTTGAATTGTATTGGCAAGTGATACTATGGTAGTATAGTGGAGTCTATCATCTATATGCATTTGTCTAAGTGGAGCTTAGGCTTGCTTTGCTCAAAATAGATTTTCCTTATCATTTGAAAACACTAAGTTTTTGCTTGACAAAATCACCCAAGGCATCTCCCAATAGAAATTGGTGATCCTTCAACCCTTGTTCAACCACAAGTTTTAACTTAGAAATTGGGATGAGGAGATTCTTGATAGCTTCCATGTCTTGATGCTCAAATTGTCCTTTGCCAGGGACATGGCTAAGTACTTAGATTTTTACACTCTGTAGAGGTGGTGCACTTTCCCCACAAGACTTGGTTTCAGCAAGACAAGATCTTTCAGAAGCCTTCCCTTAGACCAAAATGGACGCGTTCCAACCTATCATCCCCTATCACCAACTGTACATTTGGCTAAGTTATTGCAACCTATATGAATCATGCAGAGCCCATAATGCCATGTGGCTGCACTTGAAGCTTCTCAACATTTTACATCTCAAATCTCTTTGTTCCTGGGTGGCATTCCACAAGTGAGATACCAAGTTTTCCCCAGCATACTGGACTTGGTGATGCCCAAGTTTTCACCAGCATACTGTACTTGCCTAACCACTCAATACAAACCATTCTTTCCATTCCACCCAGGTGTTTCATTCACTTAGTTGTTTTATTAAAACAAAACACAAGTCCTTGACGTAGAAATATTCCATAGTATGAATATAATCCACCCTTTGTTTTCTACTAGCTAAGCTAAGCATGATAGTAGTAGGAATCTTAACTTAGGCAATTTCTACTAAGGTTTCATCTACTAGGATTTCCCATGGCATAGTTTATACTTAGCAAAAATTCCATGCAAGTCCTACTTAGAAATATGACTAATGCATAGTGAAAATAATGGGACAAAAGTATGAAGCGTCACTTGCCTTTTTGGTAGAGATTATAAGTTCACTCCTTGATCTTGCAATATTCACACTCTTCAAATTTCACTACAATTCAATCAAGCAAGCAAAGATTCAATTTACCATTCAAGCAAACATCACATAAATAATAGAAACAAAGCAATGCATGCAAGCATGCTAAAGATTGTTTTATTTGGAAAAGTGGTTTCTAATAGGTTATAAACATTCTAAAACACCTATTAGGCATTTTATATAAGTGGCAAAATCATTTGAAAAAGATTTTACTTATAAATCATTTTTAAACCAAATCGATATTTTATGTGGTTGAAAATGCCTTTAGCAAAGTAATAATCTATAGGGTTCATAAAAATATATTTTTAAATCATAAAACCTTGTGTTTAGGGTTAGAGATTTTAAATAAAAACATTTCCCAAAGGGTTTCCTCAAAAAGCATTTTTAATAAATAAACATTATTTTTATTTGACTAGAAATGTTCTAAATCAAAGATTTATTCTTTTGCTTCACAACATATGTTTTTGAAACCACAAGTTGGTTTATATGGTCAGTAGTTCAAAAAATCCAATTGCCCAAAGGTTTTATCACAAAAATAATTTTAGAAAGAATTTCATATTCAAATTATGCCTACACAAGTTTCTGCAAAAACAACCATTTTAACAGAAGCAATTTACTAAACAAAGGGCATGGTTGGAAAGTACTTGTCTTGATGATTCCATTGATATAAAATTTTCAAAATTTGGACATGTTGTTTGAAAGTTATGAATTTTGCAAGTTTACAAATCCAATAAATCAAATTCTGTTTTTAAAACAACACACAGGCCACGCGTCGTGTTGCTATTGGTCTGTACCGTTTCGGTTGGATTGCGCTGCGAGGTGCGTTGGATCTAAGTGAGACTAAACAGTGCAGATGAGATCGTACCCTTTCGTTTAAGTGACTCAATCTATGCCACAGGATCAAGATCCAACGGTCCTTAGTGCTTTGACCTAGAACTGGCGGCGCTGGAGTCTGACGCGCGGCGGCGGAGGCCTGGCAGTGGTGTCGCTAGCGATACAGGAAGCGAGAAAGAGAGAGAGGGGCTCACCGAGTTCGTCGTGGGATTCTGATGCTCAAGGTGCTCGGGGTTGGCGAAGGGGCGCACGGGGGCGATGGTAATTCCTCGCCGAAGTTCTCGGCGCCGTCGGACACGTACGGGTTCCGTTGGTGGCGTCGCTACTGAGCGCGAGAGAGCAAGCAAACAACATTGTTAGATGCACAGAAGAGTGGGGAGTATCGGAGCATCAAAGATAAGAGAAGGCGTGGTCATAGACTACCAGAGGGGTTCGCCGGAGTTGAAGCAGACCGTGGCGGCGCTCAGTCGAGGTGGTTGCCGATGCTGTGGAGCGCGCGCGGGCGAGTGGAGGCTACAAGAGGTTCGCCGGGTGATGGGGAGTGCGCTCGTGTGGTCGAAGGGGCGAGGGGCGACGGCGACTGGCCGGAATTGACGAAAGTGCTCGCCGAAGCAGTAGGCGTTCTCGAGCTAAATCTGAGCGGCCTGGTGGCATGGTGTCACATCCCAAGATTTTCCAAATCTTGTAATGTGAACAATAAATAAACAAAATAAATTTTTTGTTGAAAATCAGGGTGAAAAGAAACTTTTGTTTCTAAATAGAAACTTAAAATCCCATCAGGAACAAACTTTAATTAAAGTTTGAATTCAAAAAAATCCAAATCAAAAGAAATGCATTCTTTAATAAATGTATCTAGAAATTTAAACACTTGGAAAATAAATCGAAACCCAAAACCCTAATGGAATAAAAATCATTTCCAAGTTATCTCCAGGCCTATGGATTTGATCCATACAAAAACTTGTCAACAAACATTTACTAATGATCAACAATGACAAATAGAAATATTATAAAGCCATAGAAATTGGTTTCACTTAATTTGGAACCATAAATAAAATCTTATGAATATAATAAGATAAGGAAAAAGTAATTTCCAAAGATAATAAAGCACTTATCTAAAATCCATACAAAATGGTGAGCAAGTAATCCTAAAGAGATTTAAAAGGATAAACAAATATCAAATAAGATTTTACAAATTAGAATCACCAAGTTTGGATCTTTAAATAAACATATATGGATTTTATATGATGAGGAAAGAATTATTAAATGAAGAGTATTTAAAGACCAAATCAAATCTTGGCCAAATCCATAAGCAAATGGAATGAATTGTAATCCCAATCCAAATAAAATAAAATGATAAAGAATTTCCAAAATAAAATAAAATGGCATTAACCATTCTATCCCTATTTTAATAAAGACAAATCTCTAATAATAATTATTATTTAATCCATGAGAAAATAGTATTTTGGAATTTACCCAAGTGAAATAAAAGTGGTTTAATCCAACTTAAATAAGATTAAAGAAATCTTCCAAATATAAATTTAGGGAATTAAAACTATATCAAATTCCATTGGAATTAAAACAAATAACCAATCCTAAATGATTAATAAATCATATTAAATTATTCCAAATAATTCAAGATGAATTATTTGACACCCAAATGACCAAATAAAAACCTACTGAAAAGAATTGGAAGGTTTTGGAAAATCAAATGGTGTTTAGAAATATTAAATCTTATTTGATTTAAAAACTAGAACCTACTTTGATTAATTTAAAGGCCTTAAAAAGAATAAATAAATTATTCTAAAAATGATATCAGAATATCTTGTTAATCAGTATTTGAACCTACACAAATTTTGGCAAAGTTTTGAATTCAAATAAATGTTTGAATTGCTTATTCAAAATCAAAACAGAAAAATCAAATAGGAAAAAGAAAAGCAAATAGAATAAAAAAAGAGAGAACCAAGCCGACCCAGCCCAACTAGCCTGGCCCAACTAAGCCCAGCCAGCCCACTGCTCCCTCCTGCAGAAAAACGCTTCAACCAAATAACCTACCCGCGGAGACACTGACGCGTAGACCCCACTCCCCCTCTCTCTCTCACGCAGATGAGACGCCCCCACTTTCCTTTCCCCTACCCCTTCTTCCCCAGGCCTGCCCGTTCCTGCCGTTTAATTATTTGCTTGAATTCTCCTTAATGCTACGTTAATCCCTCGCCGTGACCACACAGTGATAAGCGCCAGGCTTCCCTCTTCCTTCTTCCCCAGACCACACCCCACAGGAGCCACCGGGCTGCACAAATTTCCCCTCCAAACCTCACTGTCTCCGACGGCTTTCATTGCCGATTCCGGCTAGTATCCTCCGCCCCTTGCCTCCTCGAGCACACAGACGTGATCCCCATCTCCTGGCGAATGTCCCCGTAGCGCCAGTTCGTCCCCGCGCGCCCTAGAACTTCGGCAACGACAACGACCACCGCCGCCACCATCAGCCTCCGCTCCGACAACTTTTTCCGATGAGTGCTGACCGCCCTCCCTCCTCCCGATGATGCACGAATGATCGCCAACCTTGTGCGTAGCTAATTCCGTTCTTGCCTTGTCTTCTTGTGCACCGTAGCGTCGGCCCCGTCGACGTCTGAGCGAGACCGACGCCGTCACTGACTCCGGCGAGGAATCCCGACTGATCCCGTGCGCCCCTTGACAAACTGCAAGCAAGTTGAGCTTCAGCATCACTCCACGAACACGGTGAGCCTTCTCTCCCTCTCCCTTGCGTCCTGTATCACCGGCGATGACCTCGTCTGAGTGCTGCCGCCAGAGCGCCGCCGCCAGCGCCGCTGCTTAGTGGTCAAACGCGTAGCGACCGTAGGATCCAAATCTGACGGATGCGATAGAACGAGAGCGAAGGGGTAAGTAGCATCTCAGCGCTGTGCGATGTAACTTAAATCCAACGGCCTGCATCGCTTTATCCACGCGAAACGGTACCGACGAGTAAGAACGCAACACGTGGCTCAACTCGTTTGATTTAAAACAGAATAGATCTATTAGATGTTCCAATTTGAATAATTCATAACTTTCAAACTACACGTCCAAATTTTGCAAATTTTATATCAATGGATTCAGAAAAACAAGCCCTAGCCAACCATGCACTTTGTTTAATAAAAAGCTTGTGGTAAAATGTTTGTTTTTGCAGAAACTTATGTATGCTTGTTTAGGATATAAAATTTATTCCAAAATGATTTTGAGGATAAAATCTTTGGCAAATGGTTTGTTTTGAACCCACTGACCATAAGAAACAAATGGTGGTTTCAAAAATGTATTTGGTGAATCAAAAGAATAAACTTTGAATTTAAACCATTTCTAGTCAAATAAAAATATGGTTTAATTATTAGAAATGTTATGGAAGAAAAACCTTTGAAAAATGTTCTGGAAATAAACTCCCTGACCCTAAACACAAGGTTATATGGTTTGAAAACATATTTTGTGAAACCAATAGAATTTTGCCTTATTAAAAGCATTTCTATACCACATAAAATAATGACTTGATCAAAAAATGGTTTATGAAGTAAAATTTTATACAAATGATTTTGCCACTCTATAAAATGACCATTAGGTGTTTTCAAATGTTTATGAACCATTAGAAACCACTTTTACAAATAAAACAATCCTTAGCATGCTTGCATGCATTGTTTTGTTACTATGATTTTATGTGTTGAATTGCTTGAATGGTAGATTGAAATATTATTTGCTTGATTGAATTGTAGTGATTTGACGTGTGTTGACATTTCAAAGATCAAGAAGTGAACCTATACTCGACCAAAAAGTCAAGTGATTCTTCATACTTTTGTCCCATTATTTTCACTATGCATTAGTGATATTTCAGTAAGACTTGCATGGAATTTTGCTAAGTATAAACCATGCTATGGGAAATCCTAGTAGATGAAACCTTAGTGAAATTTTCCTAAGTTAAGATTCCTACTACTATCATGCTTAGCTTAGCTAATAGAAAACAAGGGTGGAATATATATTCATGCTATGGAAATTTCTAAGTCTGAGGACTTGTGTTTTGTTTAATAAAACAACTAAGTTAATGAATCACCTGGGTGGAATGGAAGGAATGGTTTGTGTTGAGTGGTTACACAAGGCCAGGGGACTGGTGAACCTTGTGTATCTAACTTGTGGATGGCCACCCAGGAACAAAGAGATTTGAGATGTCAAATGTTGAGAAGCTTCTAGTGCAGCCACTTGGCAATATGGGCTCTGCCTGGATCACATAGGTTGCTAGAAATTAGCCATTTGGACAGTTGGTGGTAGTGGGAATGATAGGTTGGAGCGCGTCCATTTGGTCTAAGGGAAGGCTTCTAAAAGGTCCCGTCTTGGTGAAAATCAAGTCTGGTGGGGAAAGTGCACAACCTCTGCAGATGGAAAAATCTAAGTACTTAGCCATGTCCCTGGCAAAGGACAATATGAGCATCAAGACATGGAAGCTATCAAGAACCTCATCATCCAAATTTCTAAGTTAAAAACTTGTCGTTGAACAAGGGTTTAAGGTTCACCAATTTCTATTGGTGGTTCCTTGGGTGATTTTTGTCAAGCAAAAACTTAGTGTTTTCAAATGATAAGGAAAATCTATTTTGAGAAAAGCAAGCCTAAGCTCCACTTAGCCAAATGCATATAGATGATAGACTCCACTATACTACCATAGTATCACTTGCCAATACAATTCAAATGTATTGACCCTTGTGGCTGTAACTTGTTATGTTGCATGTTTGTTTGATATTAGTGAAGTTTAATGATTAGGATTACAAGTCTACAACCAACATGTCTGCCTATGGCACTTTGAAGATGAAGGACCCCATGCTTATAGATATTCTACTGCAATGTAATGTAATAGCCAAATGAGCTATGTAAGATGTAATAAATTATGTTATTCCTGGTTATAAAGTTGTATTATGACCTTTGTTTCTTGATATTACATCTTAACTGTGGATGCTAGCTATTGATCCAGGGACTAGCATTGCAATCACAGGGATCCTTTTCCTTTATAAAGGGGGGGATCTTACAGATGGTATCAGAGCATTGTGTTGCCTGTAGGATTTGTAAACCTAGGATTGGACAAAACCCCTTAGAAAAATAGGAGTTGTATTTGTTCCAAAACTTATTTACAAACAATCTTGTAAACTCTTTCCTCAACCATTTTGGTTTGATTCTACATCTCTTCTATTTCAAACTTGATGGACAAAACCTACCCCATGGCCAAAGACTTCACCATGTGCTAAGGACTTCATCAACTCTAATGACTTCAACATCATCAACTCTAATGACTTCAACATCTTCAACTCTAATGACTTCAACATCTTCAACATTTTCACCAAGGACTTCAACCTTGGATATCACTAAGGACTACAAGTGAGACAAGGAATGTTACTCAAGACTTGAAGACTAAGGAAACACAACTTAGAAGGAACCATCATCACTTTAAAATTTTGTGACCAAGATTCAAGAAATTCTCTAAGGATATAAACATCTTGTTCATGAAGAAACAACTAAGAAGGATGGAAAGATTTCAAGTGAACCATATAGATGGACCACCATATTTTGTTAAGTCAAACCCACCAACTTATGTGGTGTAACAAAAATATTTCGGTTGCCTAAAAATATGCTTGAAACTTGTTGTTTTAGTGGAATGTTTGTTTGTAAATGCTTGCACATTGCTTGTGTGAATTGTGATGTGTGTGATTAGAATTATTCCCTTAGAAATATTTTGCCTATTCTAATCCCAATCCATCCCAAACAGATGACTTCTCCAAGAGACTCCAACATCAAGGATGATGACAACAACAACAACAACAACCAAGAGATGCACATGAGAGAACAACTTCTAGCAAACCAAACCCAGTTGAGCCAAGTGACAACTCAGCTTTTAGCCAACAAAAATGGATTAGACCCAGCCATACAAAGGATTTTGAAACTTCAATCCCAACTGTTGCAAGGGATGGCTACTCAAATGATCAACATGGAAGGCAACTCTTCCCAAGGAGTTAATGACAACAAGGATGACAAAGATGTTATTCTAGAAGGAACCCAAGCTTGCAATATTTGTGGAGACAAGGATCATACATTCAAGGAGCATGAAGATCAATGCCCCAATTGTGAAGAGAAACATCCAATTGACCAATGCCCCACATCCCAAGCTACTTGTTACCTATGTGAAGGAAATAATCATGTCCCTATCCAATGCCCCATCTATTCCATAGTTGAACAAAGGAAACAAGGTGGAGTGCAACAACTGATTGCAGATTACCATGAGAGAGCCAAGTCTACCAAGAAGGATGAAGACAAAGGAA
The DNA here is from genome assembly GCA_030063025.1 of Avena longiglumis. NCBI lineage: Eukaryota > Viridiplantae > Streptophyta > Magnoliopsida > Poales > Poaceae > Avena > Avena longiglumis. The sequence goes on from CP125975.1 coordinate 432,133,370, forward strand.
AATCTCAGCTTGTACCTCCCAGCAACATGACTCAATTTAAAGGACCAAAGAGGAGACATATGTATTATCCAAGGAGTAATAGAAGGTCAAGGAGACCAGTAGACATTCCTACCTTTGAGATAACATATGAAAAACAAGAACTAGAAGCACTCCTAGCTTTGGAGAAACCCAAGAAAAAGAAGGACAAAAGCCATGTGCAATGTGGTCATTGCAAAGAAATGGGATACTATGCCAGTGAATGTCTAGAGAAGCAGAAGTATAAGGAGATTAGCCAAGTGTGGTGCAACAACTGCAAAGAGCTAGGCCATTATGTAGCAACTTGTCCACTGAAGATACGTGATGAACTCAATCTTATCACATGCTACAACTGTGGTAACCAAGGACATTATGCCAGCAACTGTCCAGAAAATATGAAGCACAAGATAAACAAGCCTATGAAGGATCTCAGCCTTGTCACATGTTTCAAGTGTGGAAACAAAGGACACTATGCAGATGTTTGTCCAGAGAGATTTCAACAAGATCCCAAGAAGGCCAATATTAACTTAGTTGGAAATTTTTTAAGGGTGGTAGTATCCTAGATGCTTTTGAGCCAACTTGTACCCCTAGCCTCCCCAAATCTCGGGACGAGATTTATTTTAAGGGTGGTAGCCTGTCACATCCCAAGATTTTACAAATCTTGTAATGTGAAAAATAAATAAACAAAATAAAATTTTTGTTGAAAATCAGGGTGAAAAGAAACTTTTGTTTCTAAATAGAAACTTAAAATCCCATTTGGAACAAACTTTAATTAAAGTTTGAATTCAACAAAATCCAAATCAAAAGAAATGCATTCTTTAATAAATGTATCTGGAAATTTAAACACTTGGAAAATAAATCGAAACCCAAAACCCTAATGGAATAAAAATCATTTCCAAGTTATCTCCAGGCCTATGGATTTGATCCATACAAAAACTTGTCAACAAACATTTACTAATGATCAAGAATGACAAATAGAAATATTATAAAGCCATAGAAATTGGTTTCACTTAATTTGGAACCATAAATAAAATCTTATGAATATAATAAGATAAGGAAAAAGTAATTTCCAAAGATAATAAAGCACTTATATAAAATACATACAAAATGGTGAGCAAGTAATCCTAAAGAGATTTAAAAGGATAAACAAATATCAAATAAGATTTTACAAATTAGAATCACCAAGTTTGGATCTTTAAATAAGAGGATATGGATTTTATAAGATGAAGAAAGAATTATTAAATGAAGAGTATTTAAAGACCAAATCAAATCTTGGCCAAATCCATAAGCAAATGGAATGAATTGTAATCATAATCCAAATAAAATAAAATGATAAAGAATTTCCAAAATAAAATAAAATGGCATTAACCATTCTATCCCTATTTTAATAAAGACAAATCTCTAATAATAATTATTATTTAATCCTTGAGAAAATAGTATTTTGGAATTTAACCAAATGAAATAAAAGTGGTTTAATCCAACTTAAATAAGATTAAAGAAATCTTCCAAATAAAAATTTAGGGAATTAAAACTATATCAAATTCCATTGGAATTAAAACAAATACCCAATCCTAAATGATTAATAAATCATATTAAATTATTCCAAATAATTCAAGATGAATTATTTGACACCCAAATGACCAAATAAAAACCTACTGAAAAGAATTGGAAGGTTTTGGAAAATCAAATGGTGTTTAGAAATATTAAATCTTATTTGATTTAAAAACTAGAACCTACTTTGATTAATTAAAAGGCCTTAAAAAGAATAAATAAATTATTCTAAAAATGATATCAGAATGTCTTGTTAATCAGTATTTGAACCTACACAAATTTTGGCAAAGTTTTGAATTCAAATGAATGTTTGAATTGCTTATTCAAAATCAAAACAGAAAAATCAAATAGGAAAAAGAAAAGCAAGCAGAATAAAAAAAGAGAGAACGAAGCCGACGCAGCCCAACTAGCCTGGCCCAACTAAGACAGCCATCCCACTGCTCCCTCCCGCAGAAAAACGCTTCAACCAAATAACTACCCGCGGAGACACTGACGTGTAGACCCCACCCCCCTCTCTCTCTCACGCGGACAGACACGCCCCACCTGTCAGCTTTCTCCCCTACCCGCGACGACCCCATGTTCCCCCAGACGCCGCTGCCGTTCCTGCCGTTTAATTATTCGCTTGAATTCGCCTTAATGCTACGTTAATCCCTCACCGTGACCATGCAGTGATAAGCGCTAGGCTTCCCACTTCCTTCTTCCCCAGACCACACCCCACAGGAGCCACCGGGCTGCACAAATTTCCCCTCCAAACCTCACTGTCTCCGACCGCTTTCATTGCCGATTCCGGCCAGTATCCTCTGCCCCTTGCCTCCTCGAGCACACAGACGTGATCCCCATCTCCTGGCGAACGTCCCTGTAGCGCCAGATCGTCCCCGCGCGCCCTAGAACTTCGGCAACGACAACGACCACCGCCGCCACCGTCTGCCTCCGCTCCGATAGCTTTTTCCGGTGAGTGCTGACCGCCCTCCCTCCTCCCGATGATGCACGAATGATCGCCAACCTTGTGCGCAGCTAATGCCGTTCTTGCCTTGTATTCTTGTGCACCGTAGCGTCGCCCCCGTCGACGTCTGAGCGAGACCGACGTCGTCACTGACTCCGGCGAGAAATCCCGACTGATCCCGTGCTCCCCTTGACAAACTGCAAGCAAGTTGAGCTTCAGCATCACTCCACGAACACGGTGAGCCTTCTCTCCCTCTCCCTTGCGTCCTGTATCACCGGCGACGACCTCGTCTGAGCGCTGCCGCCAGCGCCGCTGCTTAGTGGTCAAACGCGTAGCGACCGTAGGATCCAAATCTAACGGATGCGATAGAACGAGAGCGAAGGGGTAAGTAGTATCTCAGCACCATGCGATGTAACTTAAATCCAACGGCCGGCATCGCTTGATCCACGCGAAACGGTACCGACGAGTAAGAACGCGACACGTGGCTCAGCTCGTTTGATTTAAAACAGAATAGATCTATTAGATGTTCCAATTTGAATAATTCATAACTTTCAAACCACACGTCCAAATTTTGCAAATTTTATATCAATGGATTCAGAAAAACAAGCCCTAGCCAACCATGCACTTTGTTTAATAAAAATATTCTGGTAAAATGTTTATTTTTGCAGAAACTTATGTATGCTTGTTTAGGATATAAAATTTATTCCAAAATGATTTTGAGGATATAATCTTTGGCAAATGGTTTGTTTTGAACCTACTGACCATAAGAAACAAATGGTGGTTTCAAAAATGTATTTGGTGAATCAAAAGAATAAACTTTGAATTTAAACCATTTCTAGTCAAATAAAAATATGGTTTAATTATTAAAAATGTTATGGAAGAAAATCCTTTGAGAAATGTTTTGGAAATAAACTCCCTGACCCTAAACACAAGGTTATATGGTTTGAAAACATATTTTGTGAAACCAATAGAATTTTGCCTTATTAAAAGCATTTCTACACCACATAAAATAGACTTGATCAAAAAATGGTTTATGAAGTAAAATTTTATACAAATGATTTTGCCACTCTATAAAATGACCATTAGGTGTTTTCAAATGTTTATGAACCATTAGAAACCACTTTTACAAATAAAACAATCCTTAGCATGCTTGCATGCATTGTTTTGTTACTATGATTTTATGTGTTGAATTGCTTGAATGGTAGATTGAATTATTATTTTCTTGATTGAAATGTAGTGATTTGAAGTGTGTGAACATTGCAAATATCAAGAAGTGAACCTATACTCTACCAAAAAGGAAAGTGATGCTTCATACTTTTGTCCCATTATTTTCACTATGCATTAGTGATATTTCTAAGTAAGACTTGCATGGAATTTTGCTAAGTATAAACCATGCTATGGGAAATCCTAGTAGATGAAACCTTAGTGAAATTTTCCTAAGTTAAGATTCCTACTACTATCATGCTTAGCTTAGCTAATAGAAAACAAGGGTGGAATATATATTCATGCTATGGAAATTTCTAAGTCTGAGGACTTGTGTTTTGTTTAATAAAACAACTAAGTTAATGAATCACCTGGGTGGAATGGAAGGAATGGTTTGTGTTGAGTGGTTACACAAGGCCAGGGGACTGGTGAACCTTGTGTATCTCACTTGTGGATGGCCACCCAGGAACAAAGAGATTTGAGATGTCAAATGTTGAGAAGCTTCTAGTGCAGCCACTTGGCAATATGTGCTCTGCCTGGATCACATAGGTTGCTAGAACTTAGCCATTTGGACAGTTGGTGGTAGTGGGAATGATAGGTTGGAGCGCGTCCATTTGGTCTAAGGGAAGGCTTCTGAAAGGTCCTGTCTTGGTGAAAATCAAGTCTGGTGGGGAAAGTGCACAACCTCTGCAGATGGAAAAATCTAAGTACTTAGCCATGTCCCTGGCAAAGGACAATATGAGCATCGAGACATGGAAGCTATCAATAATCTCATCATCCAAATTTCTAAGTTAAAAACTTGTGGTTGAACAAGGGTTTAAGGTTCACCAATTTCTATTGGTGGTTCCTTGGGTGATTTTTGTCAAGCAAAAACTTAGTGTTTTCAAATGATAAGGAAAATCTATTTTGAGCAAAGCAAGCCTAAGCTCCACTTAGCCAAATGCATATAGATGATAGACTCCACTATACTACCATAGTATCACTTGCCAATACAATTCAAATGTATTGACCCTTGTGGCTGTAACTTGTTATGTTGCAGGTTTGTTTGATATTAGTGAAGTTTAATGATTAGGATTACAAGTCTACAACCAACATGTCTGCCTGTAGCACTTTGAATATGAAGGACCCCATGCTTATAGATATTCTGCTGCAATGTAATGTAATAGCCAAATGAGCTATGTAAGATGTAATAAATTATGTTATTCCTGGTTATAAAGTTGTATTATGACCTTTGTTTCTTGATATTACATCTTAGCTGTGGATGCTAGATATTGATCCAGGGACTAGCATTGCAATCACAGGGATCCTTTTCCTTTATAAAGGGGGGGATCTTACACATGGGGTGGGCGGCTTCTGGGGGGAAATAGAGAGGAGGAGCAGGCGATTAAGTATGCGTGGTCGCACGAGAGATTTATTGCTGCGTTAACGCGAATTATCGCGATTGAAATCGTCCAGAAATGGCTGGGGAGAGGGGCGAGGTCATTGCGCGGGTAGAGACGACGATCTGACCGGTGGGGTCTAGTTGACAGCGAGAGAGAGAAAGGGTGGGTCCAGGCGGTCAGTGGTGATGCGGGTAGGTTTCTGAGTGAAAAATGGTTCGCTCGGGGGTGAGAGGGAGTGGGATGCTGGGCTGGATTGGGCCAGGTTGGGCTGGGTTTGCTGGGCTGGCTTGGCCTTGTTCATTTTTTTTGTTCTGATCATTTTTCTTTTTCCATTTCTATTATTCTATTTTGATTTTGTTTAAACTTTTCAAACAACATTTTGATTTCAAACTTCAACCAAACTTTGTGTGTATTCAAATACTGTTTATTAGTATATTCTTAAGTCAAATTTAGAATAATATATTTATTCCTTTTAGGGCATATTAATTAATTAAAATAGGCCCGTGTATTAATTCAAATAAGATTTAATAATGTTTTTCAAACTCCATTTGAAATCTATATCTTTCCAAATCTTTTCAGTAGGTTTTATTTGTTTATTTGGGTGTCAAATAATTCACCTTGAGTTATTTGGAATAATTTTAATATGATTTATTAATCATTTTAAATTGGGTACTTGTGTTTATTCCAATGAAATTAAATATGGGTTTAATTCCATAAATTTTATTTGGAAGATTTCTTTGATCCTATTTAAGTTAATTAAATAACTTTTCTTCCACTTGGGTAAATTCCAAATACTACGTTCTCATGATTTAATTAATCATTCTTATTAGGAAATTTGTCTTAATCGAAAGGAATAGAATTTGGTTAAGGCCATTTATTTTATTTGGAAAATCCTTTATCCTTTTATTTTATTTGGATTTGGATTATATTCATTCCATTTTCTTATGTATTAGGTCAAGATTTAATTTGGCCTTTGAATATTCCTCATTTAATATTTCTATCTTTATCTTATAAAATCCATATCTTTTTATTTAAAGATCCAAACTTGGTGATTCCAATTTGTAAATTATTATTTAATATTTTTTTATCCTTTTAAATCTCTTTTGGATTATTTTCTCACCATTTGGTATGGATTTATAGATAGGTGCTTTATTAGTTTTGGAAATTCAATTTCCTTATCTTATTAAATTCATAAGATTCTATCTTTGGTTCCAAATTGAATGAAATCAATTTCTATGGTTTTATGATATTTCTATTTGTCATTATTGATCATTTGTTAATGTTTGTTGACAAATTTTTATATGGAACAAATCCATAGTCTTAGAGAGATCTTGGAAATGATTTATTCCATTTGGGTTTAGGGTTTTGGTTTAACTTTTCCAAGTGTTTAAATTTCAAGATACATTCATTGATGAATGCATTTTACTTGATTTGAATTTAGTTGGATCCAAACATTAACCAATGTTTGTTCAAGATGGCATTTTAAGTTTCCATTTAGAAACAAAAAGTTTCTTTTCACCCTAAATTTCAACAATTATTAATTTTGTTTATTTATTTTTCACATTACAAAATATGGAAATTTTTGGGATGTGACATTTGTTGAATCTTGTGATGAGCGAGCAATTTTCTGGTGCTAGTTCTGATAATCCTGCTGCCCATCTCAATAGCTTTGTTGAACTTTGTGAGATGCAAAAATATAAGGATGTAGATGGAGATATTATTAAGATCAAGCTTTTTCCTTTCTCCTTGAGAGGAAAAGCTAAAGAATGCTTGCTTTCCTTGCCTAAAAATAGTATTGATTCTTGGAATAAGTGCAAAGATTCTGTTATTGGAAAATACTATCCTCCTGCTAAGATTATATCTATGAGAAGTGACATTATGAAATTTAAACAACTTGATAGTGAACATGTTGCTCCAGCTTGGGAAAGAATGAAGTCTTTGGTTAAGAATTGCCCCACTCATGGACTCACTTCTTGGATGATTATCCAGACTTTTTATGCAGGTTTGAACTTCTCCTCAAGAAATTTGTTGGATTCAGCTGCTGGAGGTACCTTCATGGGCCTCACTTTGGGTGCTGCAACAAGGCTCCTTGATAATCTGATGGTTAACTACTCTGAATGGCATGTTGACAGAGCTCCACACGGTAAGAAGGTAAATTCTGTTGAGGAAGCTTCCTCTTTGAGTGATAAGATTGATGTTATTATGGCTATGATTATTAATGGGAAAGCTCCTTTAGATCCTAATAGTGTTCCCTTAGCCTCTTTAGTTTCTCAGGAAGAGCAAGTTGATGTGAACTTCATTAAAAAAACTATTTTGGCAACAATACTTATGGTAATTATAGGCCTTATCCTCCTAGTGGGAATGTTTATCATGGTACATCTGGAATGCCTAGTGAAGAAAGGATTCTAGAAGTAGAGAGATCCACTAAGAATTTTATGCAAATGCAATATAAGAAAAATAATATTTTCACTAAAACTATGGAGGAACAATCTATTATCTTGAAAAACATTAGTCATCAGCTTGAAAATTTGAATAGAGAAATTCCTAGTTTACAGTCAAAAAATTTGAGTGCTGAGAAAAATATATCCTCTTTGTCTGAAGCTCAGTCTTCCTTGATTAATAAAATGGCTAATAAACCTGAAACTATGGAAAACACCTTTGCTACTGCTCATGCCATACAAGTTACTATTGATGAAAATGTTAGGCTGTTATCTCAACTCCATGCTAAGTGGGAAAGGGAAGATGAAATTGATAGAAACAATAGTGTGTGCACCATCACCACTAAACCACAAGTAATCCCTATTCCTCCTCCTACTATGCCTAAGCCTATTGAGCCTACTACTAGTGATGCTAAGTTTGACTTTGATATTGATGGTTGCAATATTTCTGAAGTGATTATGTTCCTACAAAAGCTTGCTAGAAGTCCTGATGCTAGTGATATGCATGTTGCTTTCACTAAACACATTACAGATGCTCTTGTTAAAAGATTAAGGAAGAGAAGCTAAAACACAAAGCTTCTATTCCTAGGAAAGTATAAGATAGTTGGGAACCCATTATTAATATGCAAGTGAATGACTTTGATCTCAAAGCTTCATGTGATCTTGGTTCTATTGTCTCTATTATGCCTAGGAAGATTTATGAAATGCTTGAATTGCCACCATTGTAAGATTGTTATTTAGATGTCCCACTCAATGATAATGCTAAGAAGAAACTCATGGGGAGTATTAATGATTTTCTCATTATGGTTAACAATGCTTATGTCCCTGTTGATTTCTATGTTTTGGATGTTGAATACAATGCTTCTTGTCCTATTACTTTGGGAAGACCTTTTCTTAGAACAGTTGGTGCCGTCATTGATATGAAAGAAGGCACCATTAAATATCATTTTCCATTCAAGAAAGGTATTGAACACTTCCCTATGAGGAGAGAGAAGTTGCTTTTTGCTCCTCCTTTGAAAGCAAGGTTTGATGTTAATGCTTCCTCATTTGAAAATACTTGATTCTTCTTGCTTCTTGTGCCTAACTTAAAGGCGTTAAAGAAAAGTACTTGTTGGGAGATAACCCAAGAGTTTTCTTGAGTCTTGGAAGTTATTACTTTAGTAATGACCTCTCCTTATCCTTTTTGTTTGCGTTTTGTGCCAAGAATGACCTCTAATGAGAGGGAAGTAAGATTTGGGGAGTTGTTGTCCCAAAACAGATTTCTGTCATCCACCATAAAAATCCGTGAGGAGTCTCTGTAACTCGGATTGAGCTCAAAATTTACGAATAAATCCCCCAGTATGTTAGATAACTTTAGTTAGCTCAATACTTTTTGATTTGAGCAACAAAAGATGTTCTAAAAAATCGGTTTCTACCTGCTGGTATGTTTTGACAGATTTCTGCCATTATTTGTATTTGCTTCTTATTGGTTCCTTTTTGAGTTCTCTTTTGGGGAATTGAGCTTTTTGAAGGAGTTTCTACAGTAACTTGTGTTTTTAGTGAAAATACTTTCTGTTCCAAATCTTTTCCAGTGGTATAATATCTTTTGAATAAACTAATGTTGCTAATGAAAATTGTGTGAAGTTTTGTATGAAGGAAAAATTTCAGGTGTAGAGAGAGAATGATGCAATGAGATAAAGAATGGACAAAAGCTCAAGCTTGGGGATTCCACCACGGTGTCACCCCAATAAATATCCTAGAGGTACAAGCGTCAAAGCTTGGGGATGCCCAAGGCATCCCCTTCTTCATCAATAAAAAGCTCAGATCTGTCTAGACACTTCGTTTTTATTGTTTCATGCACAGTTGTGTTGTTCTTGGAGCGTCTTATTTTTCGTTTGCTTTGCTTAGGTTTTTAGTTTGCTTGAATAATGTAGTTTGGACCCCCATTCTCACTGTGTTGTTTTGCAAATAAGTTGCTTGGTGTTGGAAAGGAGTAGTAAGTTCTTGCTTGAAGTGCAAGAGGAGCTTGCATTGACTGTGACTTAGACTTTAGCATGACATGCTAGGTGTTGTTTTGACCTTATTCTTAGTCATTATTGTTGTAGCATGTCTTGTTCCAAACAATTGGGATTGCTTAGTGTGCCTTGAAGAAATTATGCGTTGTTTTAGCATGCAAAAACATAGTATTGTGGTATTCTCCTTTAATGATTTTTTTGGGTTGAATTGGCACATGCTCACACCATGTTATGACTATGACAAATCACCATTAGCCTCTATGATCATTTAGTCCTTGACTTGTAGTACCGCTCTATGCTTTGATTAGTAATGCTTTGTTGCTCTGCCTGATTATGGCCATTATGCTCTCTTAGTTGGTTGCTCCCAGTCTTTTGCTAGCCTCCACTTGTATGAGTAACTCTACTCATGCTTCTAACTCCCAATAAACCAAGTTATTCCAAAGTGTCCACTATAAACTCCTATGCATGGTGTGTTACACCATTCCAAGTATATTCTTGTTTTCAGCTATCTTCCAATTGAAAAGTATTTTGTTATGTGAAAACTTAGTGATTAAAGCCCTCACAAACTTGATGGCACACTTTATATTCCTTACCCCTGATAAACTTGAACCATTGTGACATCTATGTTGTATATGCTTGCACTTATACGTTGGAATTAGCAGAACTGTGCTGTCACGGGGAACGTTTTCAACATTGCACTTGTACTTTGTACTTAGTTGATATCATGCTCTTTTGTCTATGGATGTCACAGGTGTGAAATAAAGAGGAAACTTATAAGTCCATGGATTTTGTATTCTGTGTTAGAGAAACGCCTGGGCCGCTAGCCTAAGCCATGCCTAATCATGGTGGAAACTTGCAGCATCACCATAGTGAGCTATCTATGAAGCATCCTCAATAAAAAGCTATGCATATAGTAAATAAAATGAGATGCTCATTGTCTGCTTGCCTTGTCATTTTGGTTATGGGATAGCTCCTGTACCATGTGCAAGGGGTACCCCATTGGCGGTTCTCTATGATATGCAAATAATTACAATGACAAGAACTTACCTATGACTGAAGTTGAATAGCATGAGGTGTGGCCCTCGTATTCAAGGGACTTGAGATTGCCAACTTATACTTCGTCAAGCATATACTCCATCTTTGTTCACTTTAACCTTAATCACTTCAAGATGCTTATGATAGGGGCAATGAGGGCTGAAAGCTAACAAGTACCATAATTTTTGGAAGCTCTTTTTGAAACATGAAATCCCTGCTTCCTTTACAAAAAGGCCTTTCTTCCACCACTATTGAGTCTCCACCTTCTACCTTCAGGCACCATTAAGAGAGCATAGTTGTCATTCTGTGTGTAGTGTCCCAAAACTTATTGATTGATGCATATTGTGATATTACTTGTTCTTGTTCTATTTGTTTCTAGTCACCCTTGTGAACTTTTAAGGTGTCCTATGCATCTATATTACTACTCTATGAGGGACAAGCAGATTGCCACTCTGCTATGTTTTCTGTATGTGAAACAAACAAACGTTTTTCAATGCATGTTATTCATGATCTTTGTTTGTAGCCTTTAATGTTGCATGTATAGTTACTATGTCCTATTGTTAGAACTCCATCTTTCATGCACATGTTTAGAGTTCTTTGATCCCATCTTTCAATGCTTGCAAATGGTTGGATCTTTATTGTGAGAGTGCATGTCACCTCAAAAATTATTCTTTTATCACTTACCTACTCGAGGACGAGCAGGAGTTAAGCTTAGGGATGCTTGATACATCGGAAACGTATCCATAATTTTTTATGTTCCATTCTTGTTAGTATATACTTTGCTTTGATTTTTCTACACTTTGAAGTGCTTTTTACATGTTTTCTGGTACTAATCTATTAACTAGTTGCCATAGTGCCAGTTGCCTGTTTTCTGCTGTTTTTGGTTTCAGAAAAGCTAGTAAGGAAATATTCTCGGAATTGGCTGGGACAAACGTCAAAGTCAATAAATTTCCATGGGGAACAAGAAGTCCAAAGGGGATACGGAGAGGCGTGCCAGGGCAGCTAGACCCCCCTAGGAACGGCCAGGGGTGGGCCCACGCCTTGGAGGGGTGTGGCCCCTCTGGCCACCGCCTCGGCCTCCCCCTTCGCCTATAAGAAGCCCCCGATGCAGAACACCTAAGCACCCGATAAAATATCCACGAAACCGTTTGTAGCCGACGCCACCATCGTCCCTAGATCGGGGGCGATTTGAAGTTCTTCCCGGCACCCTACCGGATGGGAGATCATCCCGGAGGCCTTCTCTCCGGTATGATGTGTGAGTAGTTCCACCTTGGACTATGGGTCCATGTAGTAGCTAGATGGTTGTATCTCCTCCTTTGTGCTTTCATGTATAGATCTTGTGAGCTACATTCATGATCAAGATCTAATCTATTTGTAATCATGCATGTTGTGTTTGCAGGGATCCGATGGATATTGAGATTATTATGTTGGTTTGATTAATGGTTTTGTCTTTATGATTCTATCATGTCTGTGTTGTTTGTGATCTTGCATGCTCTCTGTTGTTAGTAGATATCTTGGCCAAGTAGTTGCTAGTGACTCCAAGAGGGGGTATTTATGCTCGATAGTGGGTTCATGCCTCTAGTTTCCAAGGGAAGTGACAGAAATCTCTTCGGTTGTAGATGTGTTGTTGCCACTAGGGAGAAAACAACGGTCTCTTGTTCATGGAACATGTGGACTGTTTACCTTACACACTTTGCTTAAAGCAGTTGTCTGTTGCTTGTAACTTAATACTAGAGGGGTTCGGATGATAACCTGAAGGTGGACTTCTAGTCATAGATGCAGTTGGATGGCGGTCTATGTATCTTGTTGTATTGCCCAATCGAATCTCATAGGATCTTTCTGACTAGTAATTGCATTGTTATGCCTTGCTTAGTTCCTGTCAATTTCCTTGCTGTAATTTGTTTACCCTTCATGTCATGTTGTTTATCTAAGGAGAGCACCTCTAGTGAACTATGGACCCCGGTCCAAACTTTACCATTGATACATCCTCCACTGTTACTTGTTTACTTGCTGCAAACCATTACCTTCCACACCATACGTTTAATCCTTTTTACAGCAAACCGGTGAGCTTGACAACCTCACTGATTCGTTGGTACAAAGTCTTGAGTTTGTGTTGTGCAGGTCTCCACGTTGTTTGCAACACATGTGTGACGTTTCCTTCCTCCTTCTCGTTCGATAACCTCGGTCTCAACTGAGGGAAAACTTGCTGCTGTGCTCATCACACCTTGCTCTTGGGGTTTCCAATGATGTCCTCTCTGTTAGGCAACAATGGAATGGAAAGTGAAAGAACATGTGGGCCCCCATGTGTGGTTTTGGTAATTAATGACAATCTTTATGGACTTATGTGTGTATTAAGTTGTACTTGTAGGAATTATCCATTGGCATCGCTTGGAGCATGTGTTGGCTTCAAGGTCGATGAAATGAGAATAAGATGTGTTGTGCAAGCTCAAAATGCGCCATCTATAGAAGATCTCATGTTTGATGCTTGACATCCTCGGTGATCATGGATCGATAATGAGGAATCAAGAAAGGCATTCCATCTTGAGAAGGTAAAGTTCGTCTACAACGAGATCAAGTGGAATGCTCAAGACAAAGGTATAATCTTGATAGGTTTTCCCTTTTGCCGGTCTCATGTTGTGTGTGGGAGACCGGTTTATAAGATATACAACCATACTATCAAGAGGGGCTCTAAAGTGAGTAACTCGATCATATATTTCGAAGAGAGCTCAAACCTTTGCATACTTAGCATCATCCTTTCTTGGTTGTTATTTGGATCTTATCCATGTAAGGTTCCAGAGCTTGTGGTAATATTCATAACAAGCTCTAGTTCATCAAAAACAAATTTCCCTTTTATATCTTATTGCGTTTTGATCTGAGGTTTTACCGGTTTGTATTTTAGAGATAGGTAAAACCTTCCCTATTTGTTTCTTACTCATGTGAGTATTTAGATATGCGTTAATCTCCATGACAAGCTCTAGTTCATAGAAAACGTATTTCATATACATTTTCTATTACTTTTTTTATGTTGGAGGTTTTATCGGTTCGTCTTTTTGAGAGAGGTTAAACCTTTCGTCATTTGGATATATCCTCCCTTTCTGGACTATGCATTTTCTTTGCATGATCTTGTATAGCTTGTTGTCCTCTTCGAAACGAGCCCAAGATCATCAAAATCGGAGCCCGGATACAAAAGTTATGGCCGTTTTCGTTCAGGGGTGACCGGTAGTACCGGACCAGGGTCCGGTAGTACCGCCTGACCCTTAGTACCGGGTAGTACTGAATAAGGTGTGTTTGGCGTCCTGGGATCCCCAGGGAATGTCCCCTAGTACCGGGAATGTCTGGTAGTACCGGGATTCGCGTTTTTGGGCTTCAACGGTTGGATTTTGGGGGGACCTATTTAAGGGGCCTTCTTCCCTAATGGTTCCCCAATCATTCTTGCAAGTTTTCTCCTCCATTGTTGATCTTCTTTAGCTTGCTTCCCCTCAACCCCTCCAATGATTCTTGCCCATATTTGAGTGGAATAGAGAGGAGATCTATATCCATGTTTTGACCTAACCGATTCATCTCTTTGTGAGTGTATCTTTGGGGATCTAGACTTTGGGGGATTTTGTGTTCCCCTTTGTGTTCTTGCTCTCTTGTTCCATGAATAGCTTTAGTAGCTTTGTTGGAACTTGAGAGTGAGGGATTTTAGCATATTTGTGGTGTTCTTGCCATTTGCATTAGGTGCATCGGTTTGAGTTCTCCTCGGAGGATTTTGTGTTCGTGGTATTCGTTGAAGCTAGTCCCTCTTGGGTTCTTGGAACCCTAGAAAGTTTTTTGGCCTTGGTGGCATTTTTTGGGAGCCTCCAATTAAGTTGTGGAGAAGTGCCCCAACCTGGTGAGAGGTTCCGGTTGCCACCGACAAGTGCACCGATAGTGGAAGTGTGGATCGATCCCGTTGGGGTGAGGTTCACCGAAGAATAAGGGAGGCCTTTTGTGGCGTAGGTGGTTAGATACCACCCCCTCTCCAAACGATATGTACTCCATGTTGGGAGGAACTCGGTAAAATATCGTCGTCCCCGCGTGCCTCGGTTATCTCTATACCCAAGCTCTTTACTTATGCACTTTACATTGTGATAGCCTTCGTGCTTGAAGTAATCTATATCTTGCTATCACATTGTTGCTTGTATTGCTTAGCATAAGTTGTTGGTGCAAATAGGTGAACCCTAGTTGTTCTAGGTTGTGCTTGTCAAAGTAAACGCTAGTTTTATTCCGCCTTTGTCGAGCCACTCTCGGAAAAGTTTTAATCGCCTATTCACCCCCCTCTAGGCGACATCTATATCCTTTCAATTGGTATCAGAGCCCGATCTCTCACTTTAGGCTTCACCGCCTTGAGAGTAAAGATGTCGGCTAGGAGATTAGTGCACAAGGCCATGCTCACATTCAATGGCACAAATTATGATGTTTGGAAAATTCACATGCTTAATTTATTTCGGGAAATTCACCCAATTATCGAGGGATATCTATATATGGGGTTCTCTTCTCCCGTGGATACCCAAAACAAATCTTTAGAGGAGAAGTTGAACTCTCATATATATGCTCTAGCTACTAAAATTCTTTTGCATGTTGTGAGCAATGTAGTTCTTTCTTCTATCATGCCTTATTCAAGCGCTCGTGAGATATGGACCAAGCTTCAAGATAAATATAGCAAGTCCAACATTATTGAGGATGGTTGTGTTGCTTCCACTTCTAGTCGAGATGAGTTCTCATCGTCTACCACCTCACCAACATGTGATTTTTCACAAGGTAATGAGACGGTGAGTGGTGATAGAAATTGCAATGTGGATAGTGTGCTTACTATTTGTAATCCTTCATCCCTATCTAGTTGCAATGATCTATCTTCGGACCTTAAAACTTCTAGCACTCACAACTCCTTACATGCTAGTGTTGTTAGTCCGTGCATATCATATAGTAATGGCTTGAATAAATCTCATGATGATATTCTTGTGTTGTCTTGTTGCCATGATAAAAATGCTTCTATTTCCTCTAGTGCTTGTGTTGCTAACCATGTAGAGGAAAATGAAGATTCTAAGGTCCAAGACAAGGTCTTGAATAGAGCTACAAGTGCAATCTCATCATCACCTTCCTCCGGTTCTCACATATGCCTAATGGCTAAGGGAACAAAGGTAACCTCTTTGGATCCCATTGTATCTCATGATGATGATGATGAGGTTGAGAATGATAATGATGATTATCGAGGTAAGTATGATATTACCTCTATTAAGAAAATGGGAGAGGTTGTCTATAGCGCTCTCTTCAAAAATAAAATTGCTTCCTCCAACTTTCTTAAAAACTTGGATTATGCTATAGAAGGCAATGATCTTATTGAGGAGCAAGAAAACATAACTGATGAAAAGTTTGCTCTTGAGCATGAGTATGCTAATGAAATTGCTCAACTAAAGGACTCCCTTGAATAAGAATGAACCACCAAAGAATCTCTTGAAGAGACTTCTACTCTAGAATTATCTAGAGTAAAGGAATACCATGATAGAGAACTTGTGGTGGCAAACTCCTTCAAGATTAAAAATGATGAACTTGAAGTTGCTTATGCTAAACTTGTTGAGGATTTTAAGCACCTCGAAAATGGCTCTCGGGGTCGTTAAGAGGGATCTCATCAAACTCACCGAGTCACATGAGCAACTTAAAGCTTCATATTCAAAAGAGCTTGCCAAGTTGCCCTCACCTCTTGCAAATAGTGATGATGCTTGTGCTACTAACTCTATTTCTTGTGAAGCATCTATTTTGAAGGACAATGTTGAGCTAAAGTCTCAACTTGCGTTTCTAACTAGCAACTATGGGAAATAAGAAGAAAGTCATGTTAAGCTCTCGAGCTCGCATGAGGATCTTCTAGTCTCCCATGGTAGGCTAAAGTTAGATCATGAGGCCATCGTGTCAAAGGTAACATCTAATGGGCCTCATGTGGACATTAGCACTATATCTACTCCAAATGTTATATTGCCATGTGCTAGTCCTTGTAATTCATCCTCTCACAACCATGCTATATCTCATGATGAATTACATTCCGTGCCTTGTTGCTCTAATAATGTAGCATCTACTTCCTCTAGTACTTTTGTTGAAACTAACCATGTAGAGGAAATCAAAGAGCTCAAGGCTCAAGTAACTTATTTGAAGAATGACTTGAAAAGGGGTCATCAAGGGAAGGCCGCACTCAACAAAATCTTGAGTGTGCAAAAATCCCCCAATGACAAGAGTGGGCTTGGATTCAACTCCAATGTCAATAACAAGTCCACTATCAAGTTGAAGCACAAGGACAACAAGAAGAATGGCCAAGATCAAGTCAAGAATCCGGCCAACATTGTTTGCTTCAAGTGCAAGGAAGAAGGGAACCATGTTAGATCTTGCCCATTGAAGAAAAAGCCTCTTAGTGTGAAGCAACAAGGGAAGCGGCCTCAAGCTCCACCTCAAGTCATCGACGGGCCTCTTCCTAAGAGGACTACTCGAGCTCTTCCTCGATTCGTGGCTTCACATAAGAAGAAAGATGGCAAGAGAATAACTTGCTACGTATGCCATGCAAAGGGGCATATTTCTTCCTCATGCACTATTGGTATCTCCTCATCCAACCCTATCATTATTGATGATGCTTATTCTCTTTGTAAGGATGAGGTTGGCAATGTGTTTGCCAAATTTGTTGGTGCTCAATGTGGTTTCAAGAAAAGAACCATTTGGGTTGCCAAGCCTATTGTGACTAACCTCTTAGGACCCAACTTGGTTGGGGACCAACAAGCCAAAACTTGATCAATAGGTGTTTATTGGAGGGCATTGGATACTTGGTTACATTATGAAGAATTGAGGGATCTTAATCTAGTATAATTGTCAAGTAAAGTCATGTGGAGTATATTGCCTATATTATATATCCAATGTTCCTCCTTGCGGTAACAAATGCTTAAATTATTACATTGAAAGTTACTCGTCCCCTTATGCATGTGTTGGTTTTGTATCTTCCATGCTTTTGTACATGTTGTGCTTTGCACTTAATTATCTTGAGTTATCAAGCTTATTTGTGTATGATTAGGTGGCACACCATGTATGTGTGTTTCTTGTGTTTGAGCCTTTATTAATTATATTTGATATCTTATTTGGCTCGTGTGAGAGATTAATGGATTATCCCATTTTGGGGGAGTGTTATGCTTGGGCATTCCACAATCCTAAAAATACGTGTACATGAGGAATACCACCTAGTATTTATATTGGATTATTGTCTAGTCTCTATGTGGTATGATTCTCATGAGAAATTTAAGTTCTATAATGTCCATTAATTATCTCTATTTGTATCCTTTTACCTCGTGTTGGTTTTATGGTAGCATCACATTATGGGGGAGTCATATGCTTAGTGCATATTACAATCCTAGAAAATGTGAATATTCGAGGTTGTGTCACTTAGAATTGATATTGATAATTATATAGCGCCTATGTGACACATTTGATCATACAAGTTCCGATTTGCTTGAATGCATTTATTGATCATATTTTGGATCTTGTATAGGAGAGTGTTTCTTAGTATGTGTTTCCTCATATTTAGATCTCTATATCATCATGGAAACCATTTGCTTCAAGTTACTCTAATCACTAGTGATTGTGTGACTGTTGGAAGCTACCAAGAATCTTGTTCGAAGTATCATGCTTAATTCTTATATTTTGTTATATGCTTCTTGTTGTGACTATGTGTAGGGGTTCGTAGCATGGAAAACAAAAATTTTCTATCGCATACAAACAAACAAGCCAAGATCTATCTACTAGATTGTAGCAACGAGTCGATGGAATAACTTACCCTCGAAGATTCCAAAGTGTTTAACGAGAGCGGATTCTCGTGGGTGATGTAGTCGTACTCTTTCTGATCTCAAGATCGTGTGGATGATCCTTCCGGCCATGCGGCAGCGCTTCCATGATCGGTCACACGCTCGTACTCGAAGAAGACCTTCCTCTCCTTGTTCCAGCAGAATGGAGGTTGTAGCACTCTCCTCGTGATTCCGAAAGACAACGGCGTACCTAAGTAGAGGGAAATCATGCAGGCTTTGCCTTAAGCCGGAGCGAGTATGGTGGATTATGAGAGGGCTATTAGTGGTCTAGAGATTAGACACACCAATTAGAAGGCTCTAAACCGCAGGCTAAAGCAATTAGAAGCTCTAAACCAAACGGCTCTAAACCGAAGATTAGAGGTAGAAACTTGTGTGTCTCAAGGAGGAGGCCCTGCCCCTCCTTTTATAGGTAGAGGGCTAGGCGCCAGGAGGGAGGAGTCCCTCCCAACTCGGCCTAGGTCTGGCGCCGACTTGGAGGAGAGGAACTCCTCCTCCAAGTTGGTTTCAACCTCCTCTTGCTTGTTTCCCACAGTTTCGTTTCCCACAGCTTCCTGTTTTCCATAGTTTCGTTTTTAGCTTTGACTTTCAAACTGGAAATTTGACTTTCATGTTTTGGAACAGCAAGAACACTTAGTACATGATGCAATCATTCAATGACACATTCATGTACCCTCTCCCTGAGTGCTGACAATTCGAACCTTCTAGAACATTCCCGATGAAAACACGGAATCATTCCCGAACTCAAACGGGACTTTCCTTATATGAATCTTATTCTCCGGACCATTCGGATCACCTCGTGATATCCGGATCCCATCCGAGACTCAACAACATTCGGTCTCTTTCTCATAATACCATAACTACTCAAACAACGTCAATCCTTAAGTGTGTCTCCCTACGGTTCGTGAATTATGTGGACATGATCGAGACACTTCTCCAAACAATAACCAATAGAGGAATCTGGAAATTCATATGGTTCCCACATATTTCTACGATTACTTTGCGATCGAATGAACCACTTACATACGATACCAATTTCCCTTTGTCTCACGATAGTTTACTTATCCGAGGTTATGATCGCTTGATCTCTGCATACCTAGTTCAACCTCGTTACCGATAAGTACTCTTTCTCGTTCCTGATATGTGATCCCTTGTGACCCAGTCACATGCTTGCAAGCTAATTGGATGACATTCCACCGAGAGGGCCCAGAGTATATCTATCCGTCATATGGATGGACAAATCCCACTCTTGATCCATGTGTTTCAACCAATACTTTCCAACACTCAATGCCACCTTTATAGCCACCCGATTCATGTGGTGTTTGATGTCATCAAAGCATCCATCCGGTAAAGGTGATATGCATGATCTCATGGTCGAAGGAATTAGGTTACTATGTATCAGAAAGCATATAGCAATTGAACTATTGAAATGAGTTGATCTTTATGCTACGCTTATCAATAGGAGTATGCCCACCATATCATTCTCCTAACGATATGATCTTGTTGTTGATAACATCTCAATGTTCATGATAGGGAAACCACAATCATTTAATCAACCAACAAGCTAGTGAAGTATAGAGGCTATACTAGGGACTTTCAAATTAAGTTTACAAATCACACAAGTATCAATGTTTCCTTGTTAATACTATTATAGCATGAATGTAAACATTTATCATAAACACAAAGATATAATAATAACTACATTTATTATTGCCTCTAGGGCATATCTCCAACAGTCTCCCACTTGCACTAGAGTCATCTAATCTAGATTACGTGGTAATATACCGAACACCCATGGCAGTTTGGTGTTGGTCATGTTTTGCCCTCGGGAGAGGTTTAGTCAACGGATCCGCCACATTCAGATCTGTGTGTACTTTGCAAATCTTTATATCCCCATCCTGGATATGTTCTCGAATAGCGTGAAAACGCAGCTTGATATGCTTTAGCTTCTTGTGTGACCTTGGTTCTTGCGCATTGGCTATGGCGCCCATGTTATCGCAGTAGATAGACATTGGGTCCAACGCACTAGGAACCACACCCAGCTCTGTAATGAACTCTTTCATCCATATCGCTTCTTGTGAAGCCTCCGAAGCAGCCATGTATTCCGATTCAGTTGAAGATCTCGCCACAACGGTTTGCTTTGCACTCCTCCAGCTAACTGCTGCACCATTCAAAATAAATACGTATCCAGATTGTGATTTAGAATCATCCGGATCGGTGTTCTAACTAGCATCGGTGTAACCATTAACAACGAGTTGTTCATCACCTCCATAAGAAAGAACCATATCCTTAGTTCTTCTCAAGTACTTAAGGATGTTTTGATCATTCCAATGATCCACTCGGATCACTTTGATATCTGCTAGTTAAACTAACAAAGATATGCAATGTCGGGTCTAGTACATAGCATGGCATACATTAGAGATCCTATGGCTGAGGCATAGGGAGTCTTACTCATCCTTTCTCTATCTTCCGCCGATGTCGGACTTTGAGTTTTACTCAAGGTCGATTAGCAACATGGGCAAGAACCCTTTCTTGCTTTCTTCCATTCCAAACCTCTTTAGAACTTTGTCCAAATATGTACTGTGATAATGATATTTGGCGTTTCAATCTATGTCTATAAATCTTTATGCTTAATATGTAAGCTGCTTCACCAAGATCCTTCATTGAAAAACTATTATTCAAATATTCCTTGACTCTATTAAGAAGGTCTACATCATTCCCAATCAACAATATGTCATCCACATATAGTATTAAGAATGCTGAGCTCCCACTCACTTTCTTGTAAATACAAGCTTCTCCATAAGTTTGTATAAAACCAAAACTTTTGATTACCTTATCAAACGTTGATTCCAACTTCGGATGCTTGCTTCAATCCATAGATGGACCGTTGAAGTTTGCATACCTTGTTAGCATCTTTAGGATCGACAAAACCTTTGGGTTGCATCATATACAACTCTTCATCAATATCTCCATTGAGGAATGCTGTTTTGACATCCATCCGCCATATCTCATAATCATAATATGCAGCGATTGCTAACATAATCCTCACAGACTTTAGCTTCGCCATCTTGGTGAGAAAGTCTCATCGTAGTCAACTCCTTGAATTTGTCGAAACCCTTTTGCGACAAGTCGAGCTTTATAGACGATAACATTACCATCAACATCTGTTTATTCTTGAAAATCCATTTGTTCTCGACAGCTTCCTACGCCATCCGGTAAGTCCACCAAAGTCCATACTTGGTTTTCGTACATGAATCCAATCTCGGATTTCATGGCTTCTTGCCATTTATTGGAATCTGGGCTCATCATCGCTTCCTCATAAGTCTCGGGGTCATCGGTGTTGTCCACCAACATGACACTCATAACGGGATCATACCAATCTGGAGTGGTACGAGTTCTCGTTGACCTCCGAGGCTCTGTTAGCAACTTCAACCGAAGTTTCATGATCAACATCATTAGCTTCCTCTCTAATTGGTGCAGGCACCACAGGAACTTCTTCCGGTGCTGCGCTACTCGTAATTTTGAGAGAAGGTTCGACAACCTCGTCGAGTTCTACTTTCCTTCCAGTCACTTCTTTTGAGAGAAATTCCTTCTCTAGAAAGGATCCATTCTTGGCAACGAAGATTTTGCCTTCGGATCTATGATAGAAGGTATACCCAATAGTTTCCTTCGGGTATCCTATGAAGATGCATTTTTCCGCTTTGGGTTCAAGCTTGTCCAGGTAACTTCTTTACATAGGCTTCAGATCCCCAAACTTTAAGGAACGACAATTTAGGTTTCTTCCCAAACCATAATTCATACGGTGTCGTTTCAACGGATTTAGATGGTGCCCTATTTAAAGTGAATGCGGCTGTTTCTAATGCATAACCCCAAAATGATAGCGTAACTGTAAGTGACATCATAGAACGAACCATATCTAAGAGAGTTCGACATTTACGCTCGGACACACCATTACGCGTGGTGTTCCCGGTGTCAATTGTGAAAGTATTCGCACTTCTTTAAATGCTCGCCAAACTCGTAACTTAGATATTCACCTCCACGATCGTAACGTAGAAATTTAATCTTCTTGTTACGTTGATTCTCTACCTCACTTTGAAACTCCTTAAACTTCTCGAAAGTTTCGACTTATGTTTCATGAAATAGATATACCCATATCTACTCAAGTCATCCGTGAAGGTTAGAACATAACGATAACCATCAGCGATGCTACACTCATTGGACCACACACATCGGTATGTATGATTTCCAATAAGTCCGTAGCTCGCTCCATCATACCGTAAAATGGAGTCTTAGTCATTTTTCCCATCGACATGCTTCAGATCTTTCAAGTGATTCAAAATCAAGTGATTCAAGAAGTCCATCGAATGGAGTTTCTTCATACGCTTCACTCCAATGTGACCAAGACAAAGGTGCCACATATAGGTCAAATTATCGCTTGATTTCAAACGTTTAGCCTCAATGTTGTTGATATGTGTATTTCCACCATCGAGATTCAATAAGAATAGACCATCTATCAAAGGTGCATGTGCATAAAACATATTACTCATATAAATCGAACAACCATTATTCTCGACTTAAACAAGTAACCGTCTCGCAATAAACAAGATCCCGATATAATGTTCATGCTCAACGCAGCACCAAATAACAATTATTTAAGTATAAAACTAATCCCGATGGTAGATGAAGGGGTAGCGTGCCGACCGCGATCACATCAACCTTTGATCCGCTTCCCATGCGCATCGTCACCTCGCTCTTCGCTAGCTTCCGTTTATTCGCAACACCGCTTCGAGTTACAAATATGAGCAACCGAACCAAGATCAAATATCCGTGCACTACTACGAGTACTAGTGAGATACACATCAATAACATGTATATCGATATACCTTTCTTCTTGATGTTGCCGTTCTTCAGATCCGCCAAGTACTTTGGGCAATTCCGCCCAAAGGACCTTCTCCCTTGCAAGAAAGCACTCGTTCGTGCT
Source organism: Avena longiglumis (assembly GCA_030063025.1). Taxonomy (NCBI): domain Eukaryota; kingdom Viridiplantae; phylum Streptophyta; class Magnoliopsida; order Poales; family Poaceae; genus Avena; species Avena longiglumis. The sequence goes on from CP125975.1 coordinate 432,156,762, forward strand.
TGGGTCCAACCTTGGTCTTCTCTTCACGCGTGGTAACTTTCTTACCACCCTTCTTGAAGTGTCCCTTTTGCTTAGACTTGCCTTTCTTGACTTTGGTGGTCTTATTGACCATCAACACTTGGTGCTCTTTCTTGATCTCCACTTCTGCAGACTTTAACATAGCAAACAGTTCTGGCAACTCTTTGTTCATGTTCTGCATGTTGTAGTTCATCACAAAGTTCCTGTAACTTGGTGGCAGTGATTAGAGGACGCGGTAAATCCCCAAAGCATTAGGAATCACTATACCCAAGCTTTGAAGTTTGTTTGCGTGCCCAGACATCTTAAGAACATGCTCACTGATGGAGCTGCCCTCTTCCATCTTGCAGTTAAAGAACTTTTCAGAAGCCTCATAGCTTTCAATTGCCGCATGAGTCTCAAAAATCAATTTGAGATCCTCGACAATATCATATGGGTCTGACTCTTCAAACCTTTTCTGAAGCTCCGATTCTAAACCATACAAGATAGCACACTGAACTATGGAGTACTGATTCTTCCGAGCGAGGTAAACATTCTTTACTTCATCAGAAGCATCACCGCAGTGGGTCACCCAGGTGCATCCAAAGACATAGGTCAAATTACCATTGTGAGGACAATCCTCAAATTGCGGAACCAATCATGAAGTTGCTTCCATTGTTTTTCAACTTTTCTTTCTCTAGGAACGCATTAAAATTGATGGTAGGGGCTGCCATTGATCTACAACATATTTGCAATAGTTTAGACTAAGTTTATGACAAATTGAGTTCAAATTAATTAATGAAATTAAACTAGGTGAACTCCCACTCAAAACAACATCCCTCACATTGTTTTAGTGATCACACGAACCAAATCCACTACATCAACACCGATCATCACGAGAGTTGATATAGTTTCAATGGCGAACAATCGTCATGTTCATCATATCTACTATACGATTCATGCTTTACCTTTCGGTAATCCGTGTTCGAGACCATGTCCGTACATGCTAGGCTCGTCAAGATCAAACCTTAGTTTCGCATGAGCAAATCTGGCTTGCTCACGTTGTATACACTTGCAGAATCTAACACACCCGATCATCACGTGGTGCTTCGAAACAACAAGCTTTAGCAACGGTGCTAACTAAGGGTGAACACTTTATGATTTGAAATTCATGTGCATGAGGGATCATCTTATAATGCTACCGTCGTATACTAAGCAATACAAGATGCATAAAGGATTAACATCACATGCAATTCATAATATGTGATATGATATGGCCTTTCTTCTTTGTGCTTCCGATCTCCATCTTCAAGCACGAACATGATCTCCATCATCACCGGCATTGCATCAAGGTCAATGACACTTCACCATGGTTGCCGTCCACCGGCTTCAACTATTACAACTACTTTGAATAGACACGCGGGTCTTAACATAAATTAAAGACAACCATATGGCTCCTGCCGGTTGCCAACTTACAATAAGTAACATTGCATACATCAAATATAATCACAATCATGGCCATATCATATCACTGCACACCCCTGCAAAACAAAGTTAGACGCCTCTACTTTCTTTGCATATTTTACGTGGTTTGGGGCTTTCAATAAGTGTCGTTCTAACTTACGAACAATAACCACAACATTGATACTAGCATTGTTGATTACCCGTTGTAAATTGGATCTTAACTATGCTAGGAGAAACAGGCACCCGCAAAGCCACTTATGCAATACAAGTTGCATGTTAAGCGTGGAGCAAGTCTCATGAACGATGTCATGTAAGGTTATCCCGGGACGATTCATCCCAACATACCGCAAGATGCAAAGTACACAAAAAGCAATCGACAATAAAAGCATCAACACCCACAATGACCATTGTGTTCTACTCGTGCAACAGATCTACATATAGACACGGCTCTGATACCACTGTAGGGGTTCATAGCATGGAAAACAAAAATTTTCTATCGCATACAAACAAACAAGCCAAGATCTATCTACTAGATTGTAGCAACGAGTCGATGGAATAACTTACCCTCGAAGATTCCAAAGTGTTTAACGAGAGCGGATTCTCGTGGGTGATGTAGTCGTACTCTTTCCGATCTCAAGATCGTGTGGACGATCCTTCCGGCTGCGTTCGTAAGCGCTTCCGATCGGTCACGTTCGGTACTTTCGACGAAGACCTTCCTCTCCTTGTTCCAGCGAGCGGAGGTTGTAGCACTCTCCTCGTGATTCCGTGAGACAACGACGTGGTAGGAAGTAGAGGGAAATCCATGAGGCTTCGCCTTAAGCCGGAGCGAGTATGGTGGATTATGAGAGAGGGCTATTAGTGGTCTAGAGATTAGACACACCAATTAGAAGTCTCTAAACCGCAGGCTAAAGCAATTAGAAGCTCTAAACCAAACGGCTCTAAACCTGAGATTAGTGGTAGAAACTTGTGTGTCTCAAGGAGGAGCCCTGCCCCTCCTTTTATAGGTGGAGGGGCTAGGCGCGCCAGGGAGGGAGGGAGTCCCTCCCCAACTCGTCCTAGGGCTGGGCGCCAACTTGGAGGAGAGGAACTCCTCCTCCAAGTTGGTTAAAACCTCCTCTTGCTTGTTTCCCACAGTTTCCTGTTTCCCACAGTTTCCTGTTTTCCATAGTTTCCTGTTTTAGCCGTTTGACTTTCAAACTGGCAATTTGACTTTCATGTTTTTGGAACAGCAAGAACACTTAGTACATGATGCAATCATTCAATGACACATTCATTTACCCTCTCCCCCCGGAGTGCCGAACAATCCGGAACCTTCTAGAACATTCCCGATGAAAACACCGGAATCATTCCCGAACTCCGAAACGGGACTTTCCTTATATGAATCTTATTCTCCGGACCGTTCCGGATCACCTCGTGATATCCCGGATCCCATCCGAGACTCCGAACAACATTTGGTCTCTTTCTCATAATACCATAACTACTCAAACAACGTCGAATCCTTAAGTGTGTCTCCCTACGGTTCGTGAATTATGTGGACATGATCGAGACACTTCTCCGAACAATAACCAATAGAGGAATCTGGAAATTCATATGGTTCCCACATATTTCTACGATTACTTTGCGATCGAATGAACCACTTACATACGATACCAATTTCCCTTTGTCTCATGATAGTTTACTTATCCGAGGTTATGATCGTCGGTATCTCGCATACCTAGTTCAACCTCGTACCGATAAGTACTCTTTTCTCATTCCGTGATATGTGATCCCTTGTGACCGGTCACATGCTTGCAAGCTAATTGGATGACATTCCACGAGAGGGCCCAGAGTATATCTATCCGTCATATGGATGGACAAATCCCACTCTTGATCCATGTGTTTCAACCAATACTTTCCGAACACTCAATGCCACCTTTATAGCCACCCGATTCACGGTGTGGTGTTTGATGTCATCAAAGCATCCATCCGGTAAAGGTGATATGCATGATCTCATGGTCGAAGGAATTAGGTTACTATGTATCAGAAAGCATATAGCAATTGAACTATTGAAATGACTTGATCTTTATGCTACGCTTATCAATAGGAGTATGTCCACCATATCATTCTCCTAACGATATGATCTTGTTGTTGATAACATCTCAATGTTCATGATAGGGAAACCACAATCATTTAATCAACCAACAAGCTAGTGAAGTATAGAGGCTATACTAGGGACTTTCAAATTAAGTTTACAAATCACACAAGTATCAATGTTTCCTTGTTAATACTATTATAGCATGAATGTAAACATTTATCATAAACACAAAGATATAATAATAACTACATTTATTATTGCCTCTAGGGCATATCTCCAACACTATGATCTTGGATATCCATGCAAGCTACCTTGGGAAAATTATTCCCAATATTTCTTGTCCTTGGAAAATGAGTACTCAAGTTATGGTAGAATTTATTGATCATATTCACTTTGGCCTTTTTAATCTTGTCCTATCTTTGGCCAATTAAATGTTTTGTGTGCTCCCATGTATTCCTTGCTACTTTTGGATCTTCTTATTTATTGATATCCTCTTGTGTTTTACTTATTGTAGGTACTATTGATGATCCCGTTTGTGTGCATTTTGCATTCAAAAGGAAAATCCTACATAATGCACTATTCATGGGGGAGCTCTCCTATATTATTTAGAACACTCATATTTATGCTTCTTTGTTTGATACATATCGGGTTTTATGTGGTTGGAACCTCAATCCTTTTGTTTTGGTATTTTGTGCCATCATGAGAAGTTTGGGGAGTTTTGTTTCTTGTTGGAACCTCGCTCTTTTTTTTGGGAGTTGGTTTTGTATCATTCCATGTTTCATTATTTGACCATTTTAGAATGAGATAAATCCTTGAGCATTTTTATTTCTTATATATCTTTTTCTCTTTGGCTTTTGCCTAGTTCATTTGTTGAACTTGTGATCTTTCATGTGTTGAATTGGTTCTTTGATAAAATTTGGACATCGTTTGTCATGTCACACTCTTGTGTGTGCAATCTCTATTTACTTGGTGTTTTTTGTTCAAATTGTATCTCCTTTTTGGTTCTTGAAAGCTTTATGCATGCATATTTACTATATGTTTATATTATGGCATGCTTGCTTTCTTTGATCCAATATATAAGGGAAACTCCACCAAATACCATCGGCTAAGTTGTGCATGAAATTCAATTTCATATCAATATGCACATAATTATGTGGAGTCTCTCCTATGTATTGTAGTTGCACTAACTACTTTGGACCTAGTATGTTTGGGGACCATTTTGTACTTAATTGTGTTTCAGGTGCATTGGAGATATATTGGATGCTTGTCTCTCAATTTTGAAGAAGTGGTGCATACATGAAAAATTGAGGCAAGCTATAGGATGATCAATGAATTAATATCCTCTACATCCTACCAATTATATCTCGGTAACAAGTATCTCTTTATCATGCTCATATATCTTGATTCCAACCGTTTGTCGGTTGCCTTCTAGCATGAATTCATGTATTTGTAACTGTTGTAGTTCTAGCCATGGTTTTAAGAGAACTCTCTATTGTAAATGTGTATAAGTTGAGATGAGTACATACAATTGGGACTATACAAAATCATGCATATGATCCACCAATCCCAAATATGTCAATCTAGAAATTTTATTCCCTATCCTTTCCTCAACTTCTCTCATGTGCAATAGTGAGATTTTGCTAGTTTAATTCTTCTTGCGATACTTGTTGCCTTTCTCCATTGTGCTAACTTTCTCCTTTTCCCTTGGTGATAGTTGTAATATATGTAGTGTGTTGGTGTTTGAAGTCCATTAATGTACAATAATATATATGTGAGCCTTTGGCCATGCTTTGAAGCAAAAATCTTATTGGTATATGTTGTAACTTCATTTTTGCTTTCATGTGCTTTATTGTATGTCTTCCTTGTGTGTGCTTGTTTATTTATGGGCATATGTGATTGTGATGTTATTCACTTAGAAACATATACATGTATGAAAATATAATTTTAGTTGAGATTTTATTCCTTGGATACCACCTTTTATTCCTTTTTGATTCTTCAGTGGCTTCCAAATTTATTTGCCTATGAGTGCTTTTTCCTATTATTTGCATCTTTGGGAACTCAGATTTGTTCTCTCATGCCTTGTATTGTTAAATGAACTTGGATGAGTGAGGATTCCATGATTATGCACCTTGCTCCCAAATGCAATTATCATAATTGGTGCATTTTCTTTGGGGAGCTCATCTAATTCATTTAATAATGATCATTTGTCTTATTTCTCATTTATTGCATATTAAATGTTTATGGGAAGTGAGGATTCCATATTTGTGCAATTTTTATTGAAATGCAACTATTTTAAAGTTTGCACAAATCTTGGGGAGCTTCTCAATTTAATTTAAGCATTTATTTGATCTTTCTTTTGTTGTGTTTTAAATACTTACGGGGGATCAAGGATTCCATATTTGTGCATTATGTATTCCCATGCATTTATTTTAAATTGTGCACAAATCTTGGGGAGCTTCTCTATTTTGTTATTTAAAACACTCATCTACTCGTATCATAATATCTTGTTGTTTCAATTTGGACTCATTTGTTGTTTTCAATTGATTTGTCGGATCTTGTGATTGCTTGCGTCATTTGTGATGCATCATTTATTTCATTCCTTTGGCAATCTTCGGATCCTCAATATAGTTCTACTCCCTCCCAATTATTTATCATTGGATATGTGCGAAGGCACACCTTTGGAGGAATTATTACTATATTTGTCTTCTAGAACTTGTCACCCATTTCGGCAATCGATGCCAATGGGGGAGAAGTTTTAGAGGGTTTAAGGGACGTTGATTTATGCATTGAGTTTGTTCTTAAGCATTTGCCTTTCATGCTCTTCCATCTTTGTGTTGCTTAGCATGTGGTATATATAGAGGAAACTCCAATAATGATAATGATTGGCAATATATGCAATGAAATTGAAGTTCATCACACATGCATAGATTGTGGGGGGAGTTTGTTCTATATATGGTGGTGGTACCAATATCACATACTTATGTAGTTTTTTATGTTGGTGCTACCATTTTATTCGTTAATATTCATTATATAAACCCTCTAAAAGTGATTGTCATCAAATACCAAAATGGGGGAGATTGAAAGAACATGTGGGCCCCCATGTGTGGTTTTGGTAATTAATGACAATCTTTATGGACTAATGTGTGTATTAAGTTGTACTTGTAGGAATTGTCCATTGGCATCGCTTGGAGCATGTTTTTGCTTCAAGGTCGATGAAATGAGAATAAGATGTGTTGTGCAAGCTCAAAATGCGCCATCTATAGAAGATCTCATGTTTGATGCTTGCCATCCTCGGTGATGATGGATCGATGATGAGGAATCAAGAAAGGCGTTCCATCTTGAGAAGGTCAAGTTCGTCTACATCGAGATGAAGTGGAATGCTCAAGACAAAGGTATAATCTTGATAGGTTTTCCCTTTTGCCGGTCTCATGTTGTGTGTGGGAGACCGGTTTATAAGATATACAACCGTACTATCAAGATGGGCTCTAAAGTGAATAACTCGTTCATATCTTTCGAAGAGAGCTCAAACCTTTGCATAATTAGCATCATCCTTTATTGTTGGTATTTGGATCTTATCCATGTAAGATTCTAGAGCTTGTGGTAATATTCATAACAAACTCTAGTTCATCAAAAACAGATTTCCCTTTTATATCTTATTGCGTTTTGATCTTGGAGGTTTTACCGGTTTGTATTTTAGAGATAGTTAGAACCTTCCATTATTTGGTTCTTACTCATTTGAGGATTTATAGATGTGTTAATCTCCATGACAAGCTCTAGTTCATTGAAAACGGATTTCATATGCATTTTCTATTACGTTTTCGATGTTGGAGGTTTTATCGGTTTGTCTTTTTGAGAGAGGTTAAACCTTTCGTCATTTGGATCTATCCTCCCTTTCTCTTTTATGAAGTTTCTTTGCATGATCTTGTATAGCTTGTTGTCCTCTTCGAAATGTGCCCAAGACCATCAAAATCGGAGCCCGGATACAAAAGTTATGGCCGTTTTCGTTTAGGGGTGACCGGTAGTACCGGACCAGGGTCCGGTAGTACCGCCCGCCCCTTAGTACCGGGTAGTACTGAATAAGGTGCATTTGGCGTCCTGGGATCCCCAAGGAATGTCCCCTAGTACCGGCAATGTCTGGTAGTACCGGGAATGTCTGGTAGTACCGGGAAAAGTCTGGTAGTACCGGGATTCGCGTTTTTGGGCTTCAACGGTTGGATTTTCGGGGGACCTATTTAAGGGGCCTTCTTCCCCAATGGTTCCCCAATCATTCTTGCAAGTTTTATCCTCCATTGTTGACCTTCTTGAGCTTGCTTCCCCTCAACCCCTCCAATGATTCTTGCCCATATTTGAGTGGAAGAGAGAGGAGATCTAGATCCACGTTTTGACCTAACCGATTCATCTCTTTGTGAGTGTATCTTTGGGGACCTAGACTTTGGGGGATTTTGTGTTCCCCTTTCTGTTCTTCCTCTCTTGTTCCACCAATAGCTTTAGTATCTTTGTTGGAACTTGAGAGTGAGGGATTTGAGCATCTTTGTGGTGTTCTTGCCATTTGCATTAGGTGCATTGGTTTGAGTTCTCCTCGGAGGATTTTGTGTTCGTGGTATTCGTTGAAGCTAGTCCCTCTTGGGTTCTTGGAACCCTAGACGGTTTTTTGGCCTTGGTGGTGTTTGTTGGGAGCCTCCAATTAAGTTGTGGAGAAGTGCCCCAACCTTGTGAGAGGTTCCGCTGCCACCGACAAGTGCACCGATAGTGGAAGTGTGGATCGATCCCGTTGGGGTGAGATTCACCGAAGAATAAGGGAGGCCTTTTGTGGCGTAGTGGTTAGATACCACCCCCTCTCCAAACGAGACGTACTCCATGTTGGTAGGAACTCGGTAAAATATCGTTGTCTCCGCGTGCCTCGGTTATCTCTATACCCGAGCTCTTTACTTATGCACTTTACATTGTGATAGCCTTCATGCTTGAAGTAATCTATATCTTGCTATCACACTGTTTCTTGTATTGCTTAGCATAAGATGTTGGTGCAAATAGGTGAATCCTAGTTGTTCTATGTTGTGCTTGAAAGATCTCGTCTCGATACATGTCGAGTCTTGTGGGGAAAGTACACCACCTCTCGAGAGGGTAAAACCTAAGTACTTAGTCGTGTCCCCGGCAATGGAAAATTTGAGCATGAAGACATTTAAGCTATCAAGGATCTCCTCATCCCAATTTCTAAGTTAAAAACTTGTGGTTGAACAAGGGAAAAGGTTCACCAATTTCTATTGGTGGTTCCTTGGGTGATTTTGACAAACAAAAACTTAGTGTTTTCAACTAATACGGAAAACCTTATTTTGAGAAAAGCAAGCCTAAGCTACACTTAGCGAAATTCATATAGATGTTAGATACCACTATTCTACCATAGTATCACTTGCCAATACAATTCAAATGTATTGACCCTTGTGGCTGTAACTTATTATGTTGCAGGTTTGTTTGATGTTAGTGAAGTTTGTTGAGTAGGGATTACAAGTATACAACCAACATGATTGCCCGTGGCATATAAAGATGAAGGACTCCATGCTATATAGTATATCTGCTGCATTGTAATTAGATAGCCATATGACCTATGTAAGATGTAATGAATTATTTTATTCCTGGTTATAAGTTGTAATATGACCTTTGTTTCTTGATATTACATCTTAAATTGTGGATTCTAGCAATTAGATCCAGGGACTAGCATTGTAAACATAGGGATCTCTACCTTATCAGGTTGGGACCTCTACACTAGGATTCCCAAGGCATGGCATAGTATATATACTTAGAAAAATTCCATGCAAGTCTTACTCAAAATATATCTAATCCATAGTCAAAATAATAGGACAAAATACATAAAGAACCACTTGCCTTGATAGTTGGGGAGTAGAAACAGTCCTAATAATCACAATCACCACTATCACCAAAATCTACACATAAAATAATAACACCAAATTCACATTCAAATATTCAAGAAAAAATATATATGAATGCATGCAAATGCAATGGAATGATTTTTCTATACTAAACAAATCAAACCAAATAGTAATGAACACAAAGTAAACTATCTAAAGTCTAAACAAACTCAAATTTGCCTCAAAACAATTTTATAAACATTTTATAAAGCCAAATAAGCCTATAATTGGTTCTACAAATAATCCTATTTTTTAGAAGCAAATACAAATTCAAGGCCACAGTAGTGTAGGGCTTAATTTTCTGAATCCAATGATATATTATTTGCAAATTTTGGCCAAACAGAACTAAAGATATGAATTTTACAAGTTTAAATTCCTAATAGATTCAAAAACAGATTTTAAATCAAACCTACAGACACGTGGACGCATCTGATTGGTTGATACCATTTTGCACAGGATCACCCTTCCGCGCCGTTGGATCAAGTCAGATCCAACGCGCCAGATCAAAACGTACCCCTTCGCTAACGATCTAATCTAAACCGCCAGATCTAAATCCTACGGCTCTCGATCACTCGACCAAAGATGGGCGGCGCAAATGGGCACTGGCGGTGGCACTTCTGCCGGTGATGCTCTGGCGATTCCAGAGGGGGATAGGGATAGTGGTGCGGCTTACCAGCGTCGCATGGATGCGAGGATGCTCAAGGTGGCCTTGGTTTGGACGGGGCGAGCTGATGCGGCCGTGGGAGCTCGTCGGAATAACTACTGGTGTCGGGTTGTTGAAAATGGCGACAGAGGCGACAACCTAGGTCACCATAGCGCAAACAAAAGGCATCAGAACATGCACAAGGACAAGGATCACAAGTTGGTTTGAATCAGAGGCCAAGGGGCGTGCGAACCTAGACAGAATTACTCGCCGGAGTTGAGGACAGCGTCGGGTGCTCACGGTGCTTGACGGGGGTGACATTCTGGGGCAAGTTTGGACAAGAAAATGGTATGAGAAGATGCGCAAGGAAGAAAGGATCACGCTTGCGTGAACGGGAGACATAGGCGAGCACAGTACTCACCAGAATAGCTCGTCGGAGGCGCTCGGGTCTGCGGCGGTGCAAGCACGAATACGGGCAGCCTGGGGGTGCTTGGGCGTGGGAGTTTGAGGGGAAATGGCCGTGGAGAGGTGGTTATTATATATCCAGAGAAGGGGCGGCAATTGCGCAGTGAATCAACAGGATTTAATCAAATTGATTTGCCGCAGTGATGGGAGGAAACGGCCGACGACGGCGTCGTCTGCGTGTGGGGTTTGGGGAAGAAGAGATGAGCTGGCTTGGGCCCAGTGGCAGTGAGCACGGGGTAGGGTTTGCGCGGGTGAGAGAGGGAGCAGAGGGGAAATGGCCCAGGTGGTCTTGCTGGGCCAGAAGTGCTGCTGGGCTGAAAGGCTGGCACCAATTTTTATTTTTTCCTTTGCTCTTTTCTTTTTCTAAATTGATATGACCTTATTGTTAATAACATCTCAATGTTCATGATCAGGAAACCATGATCATATATTAACCAACAAGCTAGTTTAACAAGAGGCTTTACTAGGGACTCTTTTAGGTTTACAAACCACACAAGTATTAATGTTTCCGGTTAATACAATTATAGAATGGTATGTAAACATTTATCAGAAGTACGAAGATATGATAATAACCAGTTTATTATTGCCTCTTGGGCATATCTCCATGAAGGGAATATGCCCTGAGAGGCAATAATAAAGTGTTTATTATGTGTATTCCAAGTATATGATAGATGTTTATTTTGCATGATAATTGTATTAATACGGAAACGTTAATACATGTGTGTTTAATAAACAAACAGAAAGTTCCTAGTTATGCCTCTCTCATAAACTAGCTTGTTGATTAACAAGATGATCAAGGTTTCCTGATCATGGACATTGGATGTTGTTAATAACGGGATCACAACATTAGTGTAATGGTGTGATGAACATTCATCCGAAGTATAGCATTACGATCAAAGTCATTGAGTTTATATTTCTATAACAACTTACGAAGTGATCCTAATCCTTAGACCATGAGATCATGTCAATCACTAACACCGGAAGAGTTTCTTGATAACATCAAACGTCACACCATAACAGGGTGATTATAAAGATGGATTCAGAACTAATAAAGTGTTATGTTGAGGCTCATGGATAGAGAGTGGAATTTTTTCATCCTGATGACGGATATATATACTCTAGGCCCTCTCGGTGATATCACATTGATTAGCTTGCAAGCAAGTGATTTGATCACTAGAATGTTATATCACAGGAACGAGAAAAGACTGCATATGTCGGTAACGAGATCAAACTAGGTATGGAGATACCGATGATCGAATCTCGGACATGTAATATATCGTGAAACAAAGGGATTAAGATACTAGCGTAAAAGGTTTCGACGATCACAAGAAAGTCATCGTTGAATGTGTGGGAGTCAGTATGGGTCTCCAGATCCCGCTTCTGATTATTGATCCGAGAGGGGTCTCGATCATGTCCGCATTATTCACGAACCGTAGGGTGACACACTTAAGAGACACCGACATCCAATTGGAGCAAATGTTTCATGCCGAAAGAATGAACAAGCGCAGGAATTTATTTCACTAGATACACAAAGCAGGTTTTGGTGAAATTGCATAAAGTGGTTATGCATGTGAAATAGAATTCTAGCAAGGGTTATTGTGAATGTTTGTCATTAAAGTAATTGACAAAATTCTGAATAAAATAAAAGAGTTTTATTTAATGAGAGTTTGCATTAAATTTGGTGGAAATTTAATGGGAATTTGAGTGGACTTTTGAGTGGAGGAATTTAAAGGATATTTGTGAGTGGAGTGTCCACCCACATGAAGAGGGAGGGCAAGGGGCAGCCCCATGTGCAGCCACCCCTTGGGGTCCCCCTCCTCCTATAAAAGGAGCCCCTCCTCACTTGTCTCTCACCTCCTCGTGAAGGATCTCTCTCCCCCTCTAGAATTTATCCCCCATGGTCTCGGACTAGCGAGATACATGTTCCCGGTGGCTATTCGGCAAGAAAGAGTTGTGCTTCCGCTGCATCGCTGGAGCGAGGAGGCAGAGGTTTCTCGGTGCCTCGAACGTGTGTGCGAGCACGGATGCGCTGCTGATTTGCGGCGCTAGGACTTCCTCTCGATCTTGAGATCGGCAAGAGAACGTCTACATCAACCACGAGTTGAACTCGTTAAGCTTTGTCGGTCTTCAAGGGTATGTTCTCTACGGATATACATCCGCCCGTTGTTTGTATCTAGTAGATAGATCTTGGTATATAGTTCACATCGTAGGAAAATTTTTGTTTTCTATGCTGCGAACCCTACACTGGTATCAGAGCCGGATCTATGCGTAGATACTTTACACGGGTAGTACACATATGAGTATGTGGGCGATGATGATCATGTTGTTGCTCCTTTGTTGTAATTTTGTATATTGGTGGCATAGTGGGATGAAGCGGCCCGGACAAACTTTACATGTCCTCGCACATGAGACCTGTTCCACGCTTGACATGCAACTAGTTTGCATAAGTGGCTAGCGGGTGTCTGTCTCTCCTACTATAGTCAATATCTATTTTGCAAGCAAGTTGTCAACAATTTGATTATCCTCATTGTGGTTCATGTTCGTAGGTAAGAACGGTTCTATCTCGAAAGCCCTAAGCCACGTAAAACTTGCAATGGATAAATTAGAGGCGTCTAGTTTAGATTGTTGCTGGGCTAGTGTTATGATATGGTAGTGTTGTAAGTAGAAGTATGAGATGATACTCTTACAACACACATAGTGTGTAAAATCCATAGACCTTGGATTTACACATATAGGTATGATAGTGATCATACCACGATGCACATGATAGAGATCATCTGCGGGAACCATATCATTTCACTAATAAACATATGATGTTTGATAGCATCTTATATTGCTTGTTTAGCGCTTTGTTAGCATAATAAGATGATCCCTCATTTAAATATCAAGATAAGAATGTGTTCTTCCTTTAGTATGCACCGATTATGTTTTCGTCGCTCCAAGACATCACGTGATGATCGGGTGTTCTTGGATCCACGACCATATTTCGGGTGTAAAACAGTTACACACGCGAATACTAAGGTTCTAACTTGGCGAGCCTACCATGTACAGACATGGCCTCAAAACACGGACCGAAAGGTTAAGCATGAGTCATATAGTTGATATGATGCCCATTTGATGCTCGCCTTTGAAGCTATACCGACTCACATGATGATCGGACTTGGTGTAGTGGATTTGGTTCATGTAATCACCAAAAAGGCACGAGGGATGTCGTTTTTGAGTGGGAGTTCATTCATAATATAGATTAGTTGAACTCAATCTATCATACACTTAGTCTAAACTTTACAAATTTTGTTGTAGATGGCACCACCTGCTTTTAATTTCAATGTGTTCATGGAGAAAGAGAAACTAGCAACGAACGGTAGCAACTTTACCGAATGGGCCATGAATTTGAGGATTCTCCTCTCTTCTGCACAAAAGCAATATGTGCTAGAAGCACCGTTAGGCCCCCCACCTTTAGATGATGCCCCTGACGAGGAGAAGAATGTCTATCAGACTCGTCAGGAGGACCACAACTTAGTTCATTGCGGCATATTGTATGGGCTAGAGCCGGAACTTCGAAAGCGTTTCGAAAACGGCAATTCATTTGATACAATGGGTGAGTTGAAAATGATTTTCGACACACATGCTGCTGTAGAGAGCTACAACGCTTCAGAAAAGTTCTTTAGCTGCATGATGGAAGAGCACAACTCCGTTAGTGAGCATGTACTCAAGATGTCGGGTTACACCGATAAGCTTGTGTCCTTGGGAATATCGATTCCCATTGACTTAGGCATCCATCGTGTTCTGCAGTCTCTGCCACCTATCTATAAGAGCTTCGTGATGAACTATAATATGCAAGGCATGAAGAAGTCTCTCCCCGAGCTTCTGTCAATGCTTAAAACTGCAGAAGTGGAGATCAAAAAGGAACATCAAGTGTTGATGATCAATAGGAACACTGGTTTCAAGAAAGACAAGAAGGGAAAATGGACGGGCAGTAAGGGCAAGCTTTGTTGCTACTTTGAAAAGAAAACCTCGAGTTGGACCTAAGTCGATTCGAGTGCTACTATTGTAAGGGATGCCATCGAAGCGCAACTGCCCCAAGTATCTGGCAGACAAGAAGGCCGGCAAGGCAAACAAAGGTATATATGATATACATGTTATTGATGTGTACTTGACTAGTGCTCGCAGTAGCACCTGGGTATTTGATACCGGTTCAGTTGCTAATATTCGTAACTCGAATCAAGGGCTGCGGAACAAGCGACCGCTAGCAAGGGGTGAGGTCAAGATGCGTGTCGGCAATGGATCAAGTGTTGATGTGATCGCCGTCGGAACGCTTCCTCTCCACTTGCCGTCGGGATTAGTTATAAACTTGAATAAATGTTATCTGGTGCCTGCACTGAGCATGAACATTGTATTTGGATCGTGTTTGATGCGAAGTGGTTATTCATTTAAATCCGAGAACAATGGTTGTTCCATTTATATGAATGAAATCTTTTATGGTCATGCACCGATGATGAATGGTTTATTTCTATTAGATCTCGATGATAATGTTACACATATTCATAATGTATATGCTAAAAGGATTAAACTTAATGATGATATATCCGCATATATGTGGCACTGCCGTCTAGGTCATATTGGCGTTAAACGCATGAAGAAGCTCCATTCGGATGGACTTTTGGAATCACTTGATTATGAATCATTTGATACATGTGAGCCATGCCTTATGGGCAAGATGACTAGAACGCCGTTTTCCGGTTCAATGGAGCAGGCGATTTATTGGAAATCATACATTCGATGTATGTGGTCCAATGAGTGTGTCGCCGAGGTGGATATCGTTATTTTGTTACTTTCACGGATGATTTGAGTAGATACGGTTATATCTACTTGATGAAACACAAGTCCGAAACCTTTGAAAAGTTCAAGGAATTTCGAATGAAGTGGAAAATCATCGTAATAGAAAGATCAAATTTCTACGATGCGACCATGGAGGTGAGTATCTAAGTTACTGAGTTTAGCACTCACATGAAAGAGTGTGTAATTGTTTCACAACTCACACCGCCGGAACACCACAAATGGTGTGTCGGAACATCATAATCATACTTTATTAGATATGGTTCGATCTATGATGTCTCCGACGGACTTGCCGTTGTCATTTTGGGGTTATGCACTAGAAACCTTGCATTCACTTTAAATCGGGCACCATCTAAATCCGTTGAAAAGACACCGTATGAATTGTGGTTTGGAAACAAACCTAAGTCATTTCTTAAAGTTTGGGGATGCGATGTTTATGTGAAGAAACTTCAACCGGATAAACTCGAACCCAAAGCGGAAAAATGCGTCTTCATAGGATACCCTAAAGAAACTATTGGGTATTCCTTCTATCATAGATCCGAGGGCAAGGTTTTTGTTAAGAATGGATCCTTTCTAGAGAAAGAGTTTCTCGTGAAAGGTGTGAGTAGTCGGAAGGTAGAACTCAAGAGGTTGTGGAACCTTCTCTTCAAAGTATGGAGAGTAGCGCAATGGAAGTTGTTCGGAGTTGGCTCCACTGTTGAAGAGGGAACTAATGATAATGATCATGAAACTCCGAAGAGAGTACTACCGAACCTCGCAGGTCAACAGACGCTGCAGCTCCCAAGTCAGACGGAAATCTGTCATGAATTTCATGGTTGATGAAAATGATGACCCTGCGACGTATGAAGAAGCGATGATGAGCCCGGATTCCAACAAATGGTTAGAAGCCATGAAATCCGAGATGGAATCCATGTATGAAAATCAAGTTTGGAACTTGGTGGAATTACCTCAAGACCGAAAGGCCGTGGAGAACAAATGGATTTTCAAAAGGAAAACTGATGCTGATGGTAATGTGACCGTCTATAAAGCTCGACTTGTCGCAAAGGGGTTTCGACAAATTCAAGGAGTTGACTACGATGAGACTTTCTCTCCTGTAGCGATGCTAAAGTCAGTTAGGATTATGTTAGCAATTGCTGCATATTTCGATTATGAGATATGGCAGATGGATGTCAAAACCGCGTTTCTCAATGGTAATATTGAAGAAGAGTTGTATATGATACAACCAAAGGGTTTTGTCGATCCTAAGGATGCTAACAAGGTGTGCAAGCTTCAGCGATCCATCTATGGATTGAAGCAAGCATCACGAAGTTGGAATCTCCGCTTTGATGAGGTGATCAAAGAGTTTGGATTTGTCCAAACTTATGGAGAAGCTTATATTTACAAGAAAGTGAGTGGGAGCAATGTGGCATTTCTGATATTATATGTGGATGACATATTATTGATCGGAAATGATATAGATCTTTAAACAGTGTTAAAAGTTATCTAAACACAAATTTTCAATGAAGGACCTAGGTGAGCGTCATACATATTAGGGCATAAATATCTATAGAGATAGATCTAGGAGCCTAATAGGGCTATCATAAAGTACATACCTTGATAAGATTTTAAAGAAGTTTAAAATGGACGAAGTAAGAAGGGTTCTTACCTATGTTGCAAGGCAAGACATTGAGTAAGACTCAAAGTCCGGCTTCAAGGAAGAAAGAGAGATAATGGACAAAGTCCCTATGCTTGACCATAGGCTCTATAATGTACGCCATGCTATGTACAAGACATGTATGGCACATGCTATTAGTTTGACTAGTAGGTACCAATCGGATCCAGGTTGAACATCGGATAGCGGTCAAGAATATCCTTAAGTACTTACGAAGAACTAAGGATATGATTCTTGTATCTGAGGTGAAGAAGAGCTCGCTAAGTGTTATGTCGACGCTTAGCTTTGACACCGATCCGAATGACTCTAAGTCTCAATCCGGATCGTATTTCTCATGAATGGCGGAGCGTTAGTTGGAGGAGCTCCAAACAACCTGTGGTAGCGGATCAACAACGGAGGCCGAATATGTTCTCGCTTGAGCGGCTCAGGAAGCAGTTTGGATGAAGGAGTTCATATCCGAACTAGGAGTGGTTGCAAACGCGTTGGAGCCAATGGTGATCTATTGTGACAACAATGGTGCCATTGCCAATGCCAAAGAGCCAAGGTCTCAAAAGCATTCCAAGCATATTAAGCGCCGGTTTCACTCCATCCGCGAGCATGTCAAGGATGGGGATATAAAGATTTAGAAGTACATACGGATCTCAATGTAGCAGATCCGTTGACTAAAACTCTCCCTAGAGCAAAACATGATCAACACCAGAACTCAATGGGTGTTAGATTTATCACTATGTAACTAGATTATTGTCTCTAGTGCAAGTGGGAGACTGAAGGGAATATGACCTGAGAGGCAATAATAAAGTGTTTATTATGTGTATTCCAAGTATATGATAGATGTTTATTTTTCATGCTATAATTGTATTAATACGGAAACGTTAATACATGTGTGTTTAATAAACAAACAGAAAGTTCCTAGTTATGCCTCTCTCATAAACTAGCTCGTTGATTAACAAGATGATCTAGGTTTCCTGATCATGGACATTGGATGTTGTTAATAACGGGATCACAACATTAGTGTAATGGTGTGATGAACATTCATCCGAAGTATAGCATTACGATCAAAGTCATTGAGTTTATATTTCTATAATAACTTACGAAGTGATCCTAATCCTTAGACCATGAGATCATGTCAATCACTAACACCGGAAGAGTTTCTTGATAACATCAAACGTCTCACCGTAACAGGGTGATTATAAAGATGGATTCAGAACTAATAAAGTGTTATGTTGAGGCTCATGGATCGAGAGTGGAATTTGTTCATCCCGATGACGGATAGATATACTCTGGGCCCTCTCGGTGATATCACATTGATTAGCTTGCAAGCAAGTGATTTGATCACTAGAATGTTATATCATAGGAACGAGAAAAGAGTGCATGTCGGTAACGAGATCAAACTAGGTATGGAGATACCGATGATCGAATCTCGGACATGTAATATATCGTGAAACAAAGGGATTAAGATACTAGCGTAAAAGGTTAACGATCACAAGAAAGTCATCGTTGAATGTGTGGAGTCGATGGGTCTCAGATCCGCTTCGATTATTGATCCGAGAGGGTCTCGATCATGTCCGCATTATTCACGAACCGTAGGGTGACACACTTAAGAGACACCGACATCCAATTGGAGCAAATGTTTCATGCCAAAAGAATGAACAAGTGGAATTTATTTCACTAGATACGAAACAGGTTTTCGGGTGAAATTGCATAAAGTGGTTATGCATGTGAAATATAATTCTAGCAAGGGGTTATTTGTGAATGTTTGTCATTAAAGTAATTGACAAAATTCTGAATAAAATAAAAGAGTTTTATTTAATGAGAGTTTGCATTAAATTTGGTGGAAATTTAATGGGAATTTGAGTGGACTTTTGAGTGGAGGGAATTTAAAGGAGATTTGTGAGTGGAGTGTCCACCCACATGAAGAGGGGAGGGCAAGGGGGCAGCCCCATGCGCCGGCCACCCCCTTGGGGTTCCCCCCTCCTCCTATAAAAGGAGCCCCCCTCCTCACTTGTCTCTCACACCTCCTCGTGAAGGATCTCTCTCCCCCTCTAGAATTTATCCCCCATGGTCTCGGACTAGCGAGATACATGTTCCTGGTGGCTATTCGGCAAGAAAGAGTTGTGCTTCCGCTGCATCGCTGGAGCGAGGAGGCGGAGGTTGCTCGGTGCCTCGAACGTGTGTGCGAGCACGGATGCGCTGCTGATTTGCGGCGCTAGGACTTCCTCTCGATCTTGAGATCGGCAAGAGATCGTCTACATCAACCACGAGTTGAACTCGTTAAGCTTTGTCGGTCTTCAAGGGTATGTTCTCTACGGATATACATCCGCCCGTTGTTTGTATCTAGTAGATAGATCTTGGTATATAGTTCACATCGTAGGAAAATTTTTGTTTTCTATGCTGCGAACCCTACACTCCAACAGTCTCCCACTTGCACTAGAGACAATAATCTAGTTTCAAAACTTTGTGTATTCACACCTATGGCTTTCTGGTGTTGTATTTACACGATTTCTAGTGATCAACCGATCTTTGGATACGACACTTACAAGTCCGTGTGAAATTGCATGTCTTTGCGTCTCTACGCATCACTCATTCTCTAATGAGATGGCATTGTATAAATTTGGTCCTTTGGTGAGACCTTTAGTTCCTTGGGGTTAAAACATGTTGATAATATTGTCGTACAATATATCTTCATAGTACTAGAGCGCTGTGAACTACACCTAGTTTGATAACAAACTACTTAACACAAAGGCCCTCTTTTGATGCTATAATAGCAGTCATATACTTAGCCTTTTATTGTAGTATCTGTCACAATGTCTTAACTTTGGAACTCATCCAAATCCATTATGGAACTTGCTTTCCATTATATTGTGCCACCCTTAGTTTAGATTGAGATAAACTTAATTTGTACTTTGTGACAAAACTAGTATCAATGTAGTACCTTTACAATGAACTAACCATCTATTTGACACATCTACAAAAATAATATATTCTTAGTTTTTCCAAAAGATCATAAGAATATCCTTACTATCGTCCAATGATTATCTTATGAATCATTCTGGTATATGCTCATAACATTTAGAGAATAGTACATATCTGGATTTGTACATATCATAGTATGATTGAAACATACTTTTTGTGATTTTATTCATCAAGTATCAATCAATACTTCTTAGCGCTCCCACTTAATTTCTTGCAAATGCAAGCATCTTCATTGTCTCCGATGAAATTAAACTCTTTTAACAGTTTCATCATAGTGAAGATTCCAACTTCGCGATGCTTATTTCAATCATTGAAGTTTGCATTCGCTATTAGCATCCTTTGAATTAACAAAACCCTTTGGATCGTGTTATGTTCACGTCCTAGGTAACAATTCTATTAAAAGAAATTTGTTTTGTTTGTTCAACCACCATATAACAGAATTATATGTAGTGGTTGCTACATTAATCCGTCTAGACTAAATATCGCTTAATGAAAGATCAGACCTTATCATAGTTAACTCTTTGAACATTGTCGTGAACTCTTTCCCGACATGTCGACAATTTCATAGATGTGAAACATCCATGTCTATTTCTTTATAGATCCAAACACGACTGTAAGGTCTTACAGCTTTCCAGAGGGTCTTTCAAGTTCAAAGCTTGATTTCTCGTGTATGGAACTACCACAGATTATATGGCTTCAAGCCATTTGACGGAGTCAGGTCCCATCATCGCTTCTTTGCATGTAGTCCGTTCATTATTGTCAAATAATGATTCAACCCTCAAATCTTGGTATTTGATTGTTTACCCGACCTACTTGGTTCAATAAGAACTTAGACCTCCGTAACCACAACCTTTGAGTCACGTGAGTCATGAGCATTGTTGCTGCCTCCGGAGCACTTTTCGGTGCTGCACAACTTTGCACATATAGCTAAGGTTCTTTTAACCTTATCAAAGTTCTATCGTCCTCCCACTTAAATTTTCACTGAAAATTCCTTCTCAGAGAAACTTGACGTTCCAAGCGACAAACTTTTTTGTCTTTGGTATTATGGAGGGATACTCAACGGTTATTCGAAATAACATACAAAGACATGTTCATCCAACTTTGGTTGTAAACATCTCACTTATGCATAGCATACCAATGTTTAAGAAAGGACAACTTGGGTTTTATCCCAAATCATAACTTTATATGGTGTCATTTCAACGGATTATGATGGAGCTCTTTTCAGTGGAAAAATGGTAGTCTCTAAAGCTTTTAGTCTTTAAAATATAATGGCAGTTTTATGAATTACACCTTTGATCTTACCATGTCAAACAAGGTTTCATTACATATCTCGAACACTCCATACTCATATGGTGTTTCGGGAAACTCAAATCCATGGAATGATTCCTCAAATCTTAGGTGTTATGCTAAACTTGTAACTCAAATATATTCCTTTATGATCCTATCATAAATTATTTATTTTATTGTTACATTGATTTTGCACTTCATCTTGAAAGTCTTTGAACTTTTCAAATGTTTCACACTTCATCCTTATTAAGTATATATTCACTCAAATTTTTGGAGAAAGCATATGAAGTTGAAATCCATCGCTATCAACTACAGGTAATGGACTTCATACAACAATATGTACAAGTTCCAATAAGCTAGTCATCTGTTCCCTTTGGCCTATGACTGGAGTTTTAGTTATCTCTAGGAAAGTTTCACAAGCGTCATTTGATCAAAAATCAAAAGACTCCGAAATTCCATCCACATGGAGTTTCTTTGTAACACCACGGTTATGAAAAGGCCGTAGCTTCTATGTGACATGCCAATCCCTGGATCGGTTCATTGGCTCACAATAGAATAAGATGAATAACATAGCAAAATATCCGTGTATCATAAATAACAAAGATCCAGAGTATCATTATTACAATAAAAGCTTAGCTCAAGGCTAGCTCAATGTTATTCAAGTAGTAACATAAATATAGAAAATCCTCCATTCTTCAAATTGCCCACAAGTGAACAAGTGTCGAGTGGAGTACCGTGGCCTAAATCGATTACTCAGAATCGGAATATCCTGCAACATAAAACGTAGCAGCCCCGAAGGGTCAATACATGGAATGTATGGTAAGTAGAGCTATTAAAGGAAACAATAGTGCTAACATCTACATGCATATTTGGCAAGTGGAGCTGTGGCTAGCTTGCATTTGCGAATACCCTTGTCCTACTTTCATAAACAGTTTTTGATTTTTCTTTGAAACATCCCAATTAAGTTAACCCAACAACATTAAAGCAATTATGAAATTAGAATGAGCGAGAAACACGTCATGGAATCAATATCAAGCAACTCAGACGTCCATAACCGGGGACACGGCTAATCGATTAGATTATACACCCTGCAGGGGTTAGTACACTTTACCCATGTGACTTGGCCAGCCCAGCTCTTACCATCACTCTCATTTTGGGTGATGATAGGGAGAAGTCCAAGAAGAGACCGTTCAGGAAGCAGCTCCCCAATCCCGACGCGCACCGGTCCAACCTACCAAAATTCTACATCTCTAGATACGCGGGTTCGAGTTACCACAACCTACTGAGTCCAACCAACCGCCCATTTCATTATTGGCACATGGTTGTACACGTAAGCTACAAAATAAAGAAGTCAATCATTTTCTCTTGATACCTGGGTGCCTTTCCGCAATGATACCACCAAAAATTATCAATCCCATCACACCTAGGAGGTTCATTGATTAAGTTGTTTTTTTTAGTTTTCGCAAACCAGCACTTGTAGATACAACTTTCAATGATGTAACTCAGCCCTCGTTCATCATAGCATGGCTAAGCACATCTACCAACGGTGGTTCATCTACAAGGAAGGCCCTACCACATAATAGGACATAGCATAGCGATAGTAATATCCTATACATGCTTATACAAAATACACGACAATGCATTGAAAATAGTAGGACAACATCATGAACAAGGTAGCATCTACTTGCCTTGGTTGTAGCGGTCGGAAGAACAATCCACACATGAGAAAGCGTTGCACTCGTCACAATCTACACGATACAATTGCAATCATAAACAAACCATCCACAATCATATGCAAACAAAGATGATGCAAGATGCATGCATGACAAGTGGATTGATGCTACAGCAGAATCACATAATCTTATTCAGTATAGCTACTGTATGCATGCATGGAAATTATTTTTAGCGCAAAGAAAACAAGCATGCAATTTATAATGCTCAATAATAGAGCTAGAAACTAAATAATTCACCACTGCTAACATACTGTTTGTAAAATCTTGGAAAAAATCTACTGTGTAGGCAACTCTAAATAGAAACAGTACCAATTGGAATTTCTCGAAAAGGATTTATATAACTCCCTGAGTAATTAAAATACTGCAGTAAGCCTTTAAATATATTCTGCAAAAATTATTACTGTAAGCCTAACTTTTTAATTCACTTTGAGATTGCCCTTATTCTACTGATTCCAGGGACATCTTATTTGCAATTTTTGGAGTCCCAGAACTTATCCTATGAATTTATTACTCTAAAAAGGGCATTAACTCATTTAATTATTCAGGACAAAACCTTGCTGTAAAAGTGCAAAACAATGGTACAGCAAGATTCTACACGAGACACTGATTCTACACATATTTTATTTGCAATTTTTGGCCAAGTAGATCTAAAGATATGAATTTTACAATTTTACTCAATTTCTGCCATTTAAATCGATTTAAAAACTCATAGTCAAGGTTGACTGTTGACCGGCCTATGTGGCATGCTGACGTGGCGATGACTGGGTCAGCGCCCTAGGCTGACTTTTCAACGGTCCATCTGGACCGTTGGATCGAGATCAAGCGGCCGGGGAGGCACGCGAGGAGAGCTCACCGCGGCGTGGCGCGTCGGGCGACTCCAATAGTCTCGCAGCGGCTGGGCGGCGTACGGGGTCGGTGGCGCGCGGTGGAGCTTCCCATGGCGGCAGCGTCAGGCGAGTGGTGGCGACGGGCGGCGTCGGTGGCGACGGCGCGTCGGCGTGTGGCGGTGGCGAGTGGTGGGTCTGCGGAAGAAGGAGAAGGGAGGGCGGTTAGGGGCGGCGGCAAGATCGCTGGGCGAGGGAGGGGCAAGGCGCGGTGGCGGCGGCGTGCTTACCGAGCGCGGACGACAGCGGCGGCGGTTAGCTCCGGCGAGAAATTTCTCGTTGGAGGCGGCGTGAGAGAGGGCGAGGGTTTAGGGGCTGCGTAGAGGGGGGGCTAGGGTATAAGGGGGGAGGTCGCGGCGCGCGGGGTCGTGGTCGCGGTCGAGTCGGCCTTGGCGTCCGTGCCGGCTCGGCCGACAAAGGGCCCCGGGCTGGCGGTGGCTATGGTCGCGTGAGCGGCGCAGCCAAGGCGGGCCGTCTTCTTGGCACTGGTTGGCAAGCCCATTGGGTTAAGCTACCAGCCAGTCATGGCTGGCGTCTTTTTTGCTCTTTTTCTTTTTTTCTTTTTTCCTGACAATTTTCCTTATCTAAATTTCTTTTCTGAAACTGTCTAAAACTATGTCCAAAATTCAGATTTGCATAACTTTTGCTATGGGGCTCCGAATTGAGTGAATCAAAGTGCTACGGGTTCGTGGAGTAACCCTCTATGTGTAAGATCCCTCCTTTTTAAAGGAAAAGGATCCCTGTGATTGCAATGCTAGTCCCTGGATCATTGCTAGCATCCACAGTTTAAGATGAAGTACACAGATACAAAGGTCATTTATTACATCCATTCCAGAGATAAAACATAGTCTTTTACAACTCAAGGCCACAGGCCTAATACAAGAGTTTTGGAATAAGTAAATAAACATAAGTCTTCATCTTCATGTGCCATAGGAAAGCATGTTGAGTGTAGACTCATGACACCTAATCATCATCGAGTAACTCGCAACATCACAAGTTCTGACCACAGTGGGTCAATACTTTGGAATAGTATTGGCAAGTGATACCTTAGTAAATTTTAAGTGGACTATATTACGACATGCATTTTGGCTAAGTGTAGCTTGGCTTGCTTTGCTCAAAATAAGTTTTTCCTATTAGTTGAAATCACTAAGTCTTTCTTTGTCAAAAACTTTCCCAAGAAACCACCAATAGACATTGGGGTCCTTCACCCTTGTTCACCCACAAGTTTTTACTTAGAAGTTGGAGTGATGATATTCTTGATAGCTTCCATGTCTTGATACTCAAGTTGTCCATTGCCATGGACTTGGCTAAGTACTTAGATTTTCCATCTGCAGAGGTTGTGCACTTTCCCCACCAGACTTGGTTTCCCAACAATCGATGTGGAAAAAGGCAACAGCCTCATCAATCCATTGATTCAAGTCGCAACCAGTAGTTGGGTTAGCTCAGGACCTTTCAGAAGCTTTTCCTTAGACCAAATGGACGCGCTCCAACCTATCATTCCCACTACCACCAACTGTCCAAATGGCTAAGTTCTAGCAACTTATGTGATCCAGGCAGAGCCCATATTGCCAAGTGGCTGCACTATAAGCATCTCAACACTTGGCCTCTAAAATCCCTTTGTGCCTGGGTGGCATACCACAAGTGAGATACACAAGGTAAACCATGTCCATGGGCCTTGTGTAACCACTCAACCAAAAACCACCATTCAAGTCCCATTCCACCCAGGAGGTTCATTGACTTAGTTGTTTTATTAGGAAAACATAAGTCCAAAGACTTAGAAATATTTTCATCATAGCATGTATATACTTTACCAACCCTTGTTTGCTACTAGCTAGGCTAAGCATGGCATAATAACTTAACTTAGGAAATTTCCTAGCAATTCTACAACTACTTAGGATTTCCCAACATAGCACTTAGCAAAAATAGTAACATGCAAGACTTAGCAAAATATTTCTAATGCTTGTACAAAATATGGGGATGGAAATATTCATGAAGTACCACTTTCCTTGGTAATGGGGAGAGTATCACTCTTCACAATCACAATCACTAGCACCAAAATCTACACAAAGATTATAACCACAATCACATATAATTCATATACAAAAAAATATGTATGTATGCATGAAAGAATGCTAAGTGATGATTTTTGAAATTCCACCAAGCAAGTGCATGATACTGAAACATAACTAAGTCAAAAACTTGCTAATCCAAACTTATTTAGTACTAAAACAATTACTAAAAAAATTCTATACTCAAACTAGTCCTAAACAAGTTTCTGCATAAAAAGTCATTTTAATAGAAACTTTTTACTAAACACATTGCATAAACAGAAAGAGCCTGTCTCCCTGATTCCAACGACATAAAATTTGCAAAAATCTAACGTGGAAATCAAAAGTTATAGCCATTTCAAAATTGGATCTAAATTTGTTTTCAAATTGTGTTTTAATTCAAACCCTAGCCATGCGTCTTAATCCTATTGGCTGATACCGTTTCGTTCAGGATCACCCTCCCGCGCCGTTGGATCTATTTAAAACTCACGGCTCAGATCTACCCATAACGCTACGCTAAATGATCTAATTCTATGCATTGGATCCATATATGACGGCTCTGGATCAAGCGACCAAAACGGGGCGGCGCTGGCGGCGGCTACTGGCGGCGGCGAGTTCTGTCCATGGTGGCGCGGCGCTACAGGTCGTCCGGAGGGGCAGGAGGATGCTTACCAGGTTCGCAGCGTCAAGGAGAAGCTCAACCTAGCAGTGGCTTCACAAGGGGTGCACGAGCACGGTCTCTGGGGCTCGTCGGAGTTGCGGCGGCGTCTGTTGCTTGCAGTCGAGGTTGTTGCCGAGGTTTGGCGTCGCCCTAGCGCGAACCAGAGGGGTCAGGAGACGCACAAGACGAAGGCGAACATTCTCGTATGAAGGAGGGGGCAAGGGGCGCTCGGGTTTTACCTCAATTGATCGCCGGAGTCAAGCGGCGGCGCAGTCGGTTGCAGGCACGAACGGGGACGACGGCCTGGGTCACGAGAATGCAAACGAAGGGTATCAGGAGGTGCGCAAGATCAAGCTGGGCACGATTGTTTGAACCAGAGAGAGGGGGGCGGTCGAGGCTCACCGGAATTAGTCGTCGGTACTGCGGGGTTTCGAGGGCAAATGCACGCAGCCTGGTGGCGGAGTGAGCGAGGAGAGTGGGGGGAAATGACCGCGCGGCGAGGGGTTTAAGTAGGCTGAAGCGGGGCGAGGATCACGCGCTGAATCAATGGAATTTAAGCGAGTTTAATCACGACGTCACTGCACGGTGGTAATGGCGGAGAGGCGTCTGCGCACGAGAAACTGGGGAGGAGGACGCTGACGTGGAGAGGGCCCGCTCGTCAGCGAAATAAGTAGAGGGGGTGTGGGGTCTGGGTGTCAGCGACTCGTTGGGTGTGTCCGCGCGTGCGAGAGAGAGGGAGGTGGCCCGGGTGGGCTAGTTGGGCCGTGTCTGCTGCTGGGCTAGATTAGGGCGCCTGGCCTTTTTCTTTTCTTTTACCCTTTTCTTTTTCTGTTTTGATTTTTAGAAATGATTTTCAAATGAATTCAAACTCCTTTTGAATTCAAATCTTTCTGGGGTTTTTGCAGTGTGCAATAGTCTCAAATATAGGCCTAAAACCATGTGGTTACTTTGCAAAGGCTTGGTCACTCTTGGAGAAACAAAATATCAGGAGCTTGGCACAAGATTTGCAAATGTTTGAAAAATGGTTTTTGAACCATTTCCATTTTGTAAAACTTGGTTCAAATTTCCACACTCAATCCATTCAACAAAGGAGACAAGCAATCTAGGTTTAAAACATTCAAACTCTCAAATGGGGATGACCATTTGATTTTAGCTTGCTCACATAAAATGATAGCACTATGTGCTTTGTTTTTATGAAATGAGTTTTGAAATTGACCTCAATTCTATATGCATGCATGAATGATATGCAAACTTTGAAATCATGATTTTAGGGATGTTACACTATGCACCTGAGCCATCCATACACCCAAAATATATAGTTTTTGACAGAGGCATGGTAAAACCAAGCGTCCAAGTGTAGGTGTCAAAATGCAAATGCAGGTGGTGTGTTTTGCAAAAATATTTTCAAACTAAAATTTTGCAAGGATGATCATGATGCAATGCCATGAATGTTATGCAGAACCAAATCTAAAATTTGGGATATGACATTCTTCATGCTTTCTTTCCAATATAATTTAAACGGTGATGTCACTTCCTAAGTGATCTTTCAATCAATTTGTCTTTCGACATTTTAGCACTAGTTTTATGGATGTGATTTATCCAACGAGATTTGTAAATCCTCCATCTTTTATGGATTACGGCAATTATTTGAACAACCCTTTTGTTCTCATAATACCTGATCAAAATAACAATTATTGAAAACAAATCTTGAAGGTAAGTTTTGATTTCAACGAGCAACACAACAACCCTTTATTTGTTCTCGATGAGCATCATCACATATTCTTTTGCTAGTTACTTTAGGCCATCGTAGTTCATGAATTGTGTTGTTTCGTATGACGATTCACACCAACAAATTCAGTATCCAATACTTAAGAACTACATTGTTTAACAAGCAGAATACAGCCATAACATGTATATCCTCTATATACCTAAGCTGAACAATTCTAGTCTTTTCTCTTCTGCCAAATATTTCTTAGATTTCTCTTTCAGTATTTATTTATCCTTTCAAAAGAATCTATCATCATCAACAGTGGTGCCATACTTATGACACATATTCCAAAGCATGTATAGTTAAATACCAATGTCTTTGGACTTGCACTTTGAAGTAGATCACCATCATATGTTTGGTGTTCTTTCAAATTCCATTCTTTAGTAATATTTTAGTGTAGTAAACATTTTAGCTACATCAAATATTCATCCTTATCATGGAACTATTCATGATCAAGCTACTTTAGCTTATAACGGTGAATTACGAGTATAATGTTGCTCTCCAAAACCTTTTGGAGGATTAGGACGACCATCGTCTCCAACCTTTTGAAAATTCTCATCAAATATGAGAACATGACTTTTGACATATTATACTCTATCATGTTATAACTAAAACTTTGTTTTAGATATCACAATATCTTTCACACATGATGTTTTTGAAACAATTATTTCAGCTCCCCGATAACCTTGATATTAAAACAATCTTTTGAATATCAAGAATCATGGAGACTAACATGATACTTATATACTAATACTGGAATTGTTACTCTTGATTTAATACCAACTATTAAACTTCATGGAGTAACCGGAACTTACTAAAAATTTGCAATAGGACTTTTTAAACTTAGATTAACACTTTAAAACAATACGATACCAGTTCGTAAAGTAACTAACCAGAATTCTATAGTTCTATTATCTCAATTATAACTAAGCGCAAGGTGGTAAACGGATGCCAATGACTACAACAACTATGGAAATTCATTTTGATTTAATTTATGATAAATAGTGTTCAACTTTTAATCATATTGCTGTTGAACTCCCACTCAAAACAATATCCCTCACATTATTTTAGTGATCACATGAACCATATTCACTACACCAAGTCCGATCATCACGTGACATGATATAGTTTCAAAGGCGAACAATCATCATGTTCATCATATCATCTATATCACTCATGCTTTACCTTTCGGTATTCCGTGTTCCGAGACCATGTCTGTACATGCTAGGCTCGTCAAGATCAAACCTTAGCTTCCGCATGAGCAAATCTGGCTTGCTCCCATTGTATACACTCGCAGATCTAACACACCCAATCATCACGTGGTGCTTTGAAACAACGAGCTTTGGCAATGGTGCCTACTACGGATGAACACTTTATAACTTGATGTTTTGTGAGAGGGGTGATCTTATAATGCTACTATCGCAATCTAAGCAATACAAGATGCATAAAAGGATGAACATCACATGCAATTCATAATATGTGATATGCTATGGCCTTTATTCTTGTGCTTCTGATCTCCATCTTCAAGCACGGACATGATCTCCATCATCACCGACGTGGCGTCAAGGTCAATGGCACCGCTCCATGTTTTTCATCCACCAGCATCAACTATTACAACTACTTTGAATAGTAGACACACAGGTCTTAACAAAATTAAAAGACAACCATAAGGCTCCTGCTGGTTGCCGACTTACAATAAGGAACATTGCATACATCATATATAATCACAATCATGGACATATCACATCACAACACACCCCTGCAAAACAAAGTTAGACGCCTCTAATTTTCTTTGCATGTTTTACGTGGTTTGGGGCTTTCATCAAGTATCGTTCTAACTTACGAACAAGAACCACAACGTTGATACTAGTATTGTCAATCACCCATTGTAAATTGAATCTTCACTATGTTGGGAGAAACAGGCACCCACAAAGCCACTTATGCAATACAAGTTGCATGTAAAGCGTGGAGCAAGTCTCATGAACTATGTCATGTAAGGTTAGCCCGGGCCGCTTCATCCCACCATCCTGCAAGATGCAAACTACACAAGAAGTAATCGACAACAAAAGCATCAACACCCACAATGACCATTGTGTTCTACTCATGCAATAGATCTACATATAGACACGACTCTAATACCACTGTAGGGGTTCGTAGCATGGAAAACAAAAAAAATCTACCGCATGAACACACAATCAAGATCTAATCTATGATCAAGCCAAGATCTATCTACTAGATCGGTGCAACAATTTGATAGAGTACTAACCCTCGAAGATCCAAAGCGGTTAACGAGAGTAGATTCTCGTGGGTGATGTAGTCGTTCACTTTCTGATCTCAAGATCACGTAGACGATCCTTCCGGCGCCATGTTCCGGCAGAGCTCCCACAGTCGGTCACACGTACGGTACTCGATGAAGACCTTCCTCTCCCTTGTTCCAGCAGGCAGCGGAGGTTGTAGCTCTCTCCTCACGATTCCGGCAGCACTACGGTGTGGTGTCGGAAGTAGAGGGGAGATCCCGCAGGGCTTCGCCTAAGCCAGAGCGGGTATGGTGGAGTAGAGGTAGCCCCGGTGATCTAGGGTTTAGAGGCCGAGGTTTAGAGGTAGCTAGCAACTAGGGTTTAGCTAATAGCGGTTTAGAGGAGATCTAGGTTGGCCGCAACTAGAGAGGGGGCGGCGGCCAACCTAGGGTTTCTTGTGCGCCTAGGGCAAGGGGGATACCTTGGGGTGCGCCCCCACCCCTCCTTATATAGGTGGGGGGCGTCCAAGGGTTTTCCCAACCCAGGTGGAAACCCTCCCTAACTTAGAACCCTCCCTAACTCGGAAACCATGTTGGGATTTGACTTTTTCAAACTGCCTTTTTAACTTTCAAATTAGAGTTTGATTTCTCTCTTCCAAGTGTCCAGCCAAGTGACCTAGGACATGATGCAACCATTACACTTTGTCATGACACATCCATGTACCCTTCCCCTTCCGGATCGGTGAACCTTCTAGACCCTTCTAGAACATTCTGGTAAAAACACCAGAATCATTTCCGAACTCCGAAATTGGACTTTCCTTATATGATTCTTATTCTCCGGACCATTTGGGATCTCCTCGTGATAGCCCGGATCCCATCCGAGACTCCGAACAACATTCAGTCTCTTTACTCACATTCCATATCTACTAAACAACATCAAATCCTTAAGTGTATCTCCCTACGGTTCGTGAATTATGCAGACATGATCGAGACTTCTCCGATCAATAACCAATAGAGGAATCTGGAAATTCATATGGCTCCCACATATTTCTACGATTAATTTGCGATCGAATGAACCATTTACATACGGAACCAATTTCCCTTTGTCTAGCGGTATTTTACTTATCCGAGGTTTGATCATCGGTATCTCTGCATACCTAGTTCAACCTCGTTACCGATAAGTATTCTTTTCTCATTCCCGTGATATGTGATCCCTTGTGAGCCATTCACATGCTTGCAAGCTAATTGGGTGATATTCCACCAAGAGGGCCCATAATATATCTATCTGTCATATGGATGGACAAATCCCACTCTTGATCCATGTGCCTCAACACATACTTTCCGAACACTCAATGCCACCTTTATAGCCACCCAATTACGGTGTGGTGTTTGATGTCATCAAAGCATCCTTCCGGTGATGGTGATTAGCATGATCTCATGGTCGAAGGAATTAGGTTACTATGTATCAGAAAGCTTATAGCAAGTGAACTATTTGAATAACTTGATCTTATGCTACGCTTAACTATAGGAGTATGTCCATCACATAATTCTCCTAATGATATGACCTTATTGTTAATAACATCTCAATGTTCATGATCAGTAAACCATGATCATATATTAACCAACAAGCTAGTTTAACAAGAGGCTTTACTAGGGACTCTTTTATGTTTACAAACCACACAAGTATTAATGTTTCCGTTTAATACAATTATAGCATGTATGTAAACATTTATCATAAGTACGAAGATATGATAATAACCACTTTATTATTGCCTCTTGGGCATATCTCCAACAGAAACCGGTGGTATTATTGATCATCAACACTTGATGTTCCTTCTTGATCTCCACCTCTACAGTCTTAAGCATTGACAGAAGCTCCAGGAGAGACTTGTTCATGCCCTGTATGTTATAGTTCATCACGAAGCTCTTGTAGCTAGGTGGTAGAGATTGGAGAACACGATGTATGTCTAAGTCAATGGGAATTGATATTCCCAAGGACACAAGATTATCGGCGTACCCCGATATTTTGAGTACGTGCTCACTAACGGATCTATTCTCTTCCATCATGCAGCTAAAGAACTTTTTTGAAGCATTATAACTCTCTACAACAGCATGGGTGTTGAAAATCATTTTCAAATCACCCATTGTATCAAAGGCATTGTCGTTTTCGAAACGCTTTCGAAGTTTTGGCTCTAGCCCATACAATATGCCGCAATGAACTAAGTTGTGGTCCTCCTGACGAGTCTGATAGGCATTCTTTTCCTCGTCAGGGGCATCATCGAATGGTGGGGGGCCTAGCGGCGCTTCTAGCACATATTGCTTTTGTGTAGCAGAGAGGAGAATCCTCAAATTCATGGCCCAGTCGGTAAAGTTGCTACCATTCGTCGCAAGTTTCTCTTTCTCCATGAACACATTGAAATTAAAAGCAGGTGGTGCCATCAACAACAGAATTTGTAAAGTTTAGACTAAGTTTATGATAGATCGAGTTCAACTAATCCAAATTAAGAATGAACTCCCACTCAAAAACGACACCCCTCATTCCCTTTTGGTGATTACATGAACCAAATCCACTACACCAAGTCCGACCATCACTTGAGTCGGTGTAGC
The DNA here is from genome assembly GCA_030063025.1 of Avena longiglumis. Classification (NCBI taxonomy): domain Eukaryota; kingdom Viridiplantae; phylum Streptophyta; class Magnoliopsida; order Poales; family Poaceae; genus Avena; species Avena longiglumis. The sequence goes on from CP125975.1 coordinate 432,190,010, forward strand.
TTCAAAGGCAAGCATCTATATGGGTATCATATCTACATATGACTCATGCTTAACCTTTCGGTCTGTGTTCCAAGGCCATGTATGTACATGCTAGGTTCGCCAAGTAAGAACCTTAGTATTCGCGTGTGTAAAACTGTCTTACACCTGAAATATGATCGTGGATCCAAGAGAACCCGATCATCACGTGATGTCTTGGAGCAGCGAAACATAATCGGTGCATACTTAAGGGAGAACACATTTTTATCTTGATATCTAAATGATTTATCATCTTATTATGCTAATAAAACGCCAAACAAGCAATATAAGATGCAACAAACATCATATGTCAAAAGTGAAATGATATGGTTCTTGCACTTGATCATCATCATGTGCATCATGGTATCATCTTCATCATTCCTTTGTGTGTAAGGCCAAGGTCTATGGAACTTACACGTTATGTGTGTTGTAAGAGTATCGACTATACTTTTACTTACAACATTACCATATCATGACACTAGCCCAGCAACAATCTAAAATAGACGCTTCTAATTTATCCATTGCAAGTTTTACGTGGCTTAGGGCTTTCGAAGATAGAACCATTCTTACCTACGAACATGGAACCACAATGAGGATAACCAAATTATTGACAAATCGTTGTAAATTATATATTGACTATAGTAGGAGAGACAGACACCCGCTAGTCACTTATGCAAAACTAGTTGCATGTCAAGCATGGAACAGGTCTCATGTGCGAGGACATGTAAAGTTTGTCCGAGCCGCTTCATCCCACTATGCCACCAATATCCAAAGTACAAATAATAAGCAATAACATGGTCATCATCACCCACATACTCATATGTGTACTACCCATGCAAAGAATCTACGCATAGATCCGGCTCTGATACCATTGTAGGGTTCGCAGCATAGAAAACAAAAAATTTCCTACGATCAGAACAACTATGTACCAAGATCGATCTACTAGATACAAGCAACGGGTGGATATACATCCATAGAGAATGTACCCTTGTATAATGATAAAGTTTAATGAGGTTGTACTCGTGGATCATGTAGACGAACGCTTGCCGATCTCAAGATCGAGAAGAAGTCCAACACCGCAAATCAGCAGCGCATCCGTGCTCGCACACATGTCCAAGCCACCGAGAAACCTCCGCCTCCTCACTCCAGAGATGCAGCAGAAGCAACAACTCTTTCTTGCCAAAAAGCCACCGGAAACATGTATCTCGCTAGTCCGAGACCATGGGGGATAAATACTAGAGGGGGAGAGATATCCTTCACGAGGAGGTGTGAGTGTGAGAGAGGGAGAGGGGGGATTTATATAGGAGGAGGGGGAACCCCAAGGGGGTGGCTGGCGCATGGGGCTTCCCCTTGCCCTCCCTCCATTCATGTGGGTGGAGCATCCACTCACTTTTAGCCCCTTCATTTCTCCACTCAAAATCCCACTCAAAATCCCACTCAAAAATCCCATTAAATTTCCACCAAATTTAATGCAATCTCTCTTTAAATAAAACTCCTTTTATTTATTCAGAATTTTGTCAATTACTTTAATGGAAAAAAATTCACATAAAACCCCTTGCTAGTATTTCATTTCACATGCATAAACACTTTCAGCAATTTCACCCGAAATAGTTTTGGTGTCTAGTGAAATAAATTCCTACGCTTTGTAAATCTTTTCGATATGAAACTATTTGTTCCAAATGGTGTCGGTGTCTCTTAAGTGTGTCACCCTACGGTTCGTAAATAATGCGGACATGATCGAGACCCCTCTCGGATCAATAATCAGAAGCGGGACCTGGAGATCCATACCGACTCCCACACATTCAATGATGACTTTCTTGTGATCGTGATACCCTTTTACACTAGAATCTTAATCCCTTTGTCTCGCGATGTATTACATGTCCGAGATTCGATCATCGGTATCTTCATACCTAGTTTGATCTCGTTACTGACATGTACTCTTTTCTTGTTCCCGTGATATAACATTCTAGTGATCAAATCACTTGCTTGCAAGCTAACCAATATGATATCACCGGGAGGGCCCAGAGTATATCTATCCATCATCAGGATGAAAAAATTCCACTCTTGATCCATGGGCCTCAACATAACACTTTATTAGCACTAAACTCATCTTTATAATCACCCTGTTACGGTGTGACATTTGATGTTATCAAGATACTCTTCCAGTGTTAGTGATTGACATGATCTCATGGTCTAAGGATTAGGATTACTTCGTGTGATGTTATAGCAATATAAACTCAATGACTTTGATCGTAATGCTATACTTCGGATAAATGTTCATCACACCATTCCAATAATGTTGTGACCTCATTATTAACAACATCCAATGTCCATGATCAGGAAACCTTGATCATCTTGTTAATCAACGAGCTAGTTTATAAGAGAGGCATAACTAGGAACTTTCTGTTTGTTTATTAAACACACATGTATTGACGTTTCTGTATTAATACAATTATAGCATGCAAAATAAACATCTATCATATACTTGGAATATACATAATAACAACTTTATTATTGCCTCTCAGGGCATATTCCCTTCAATAACAAGATTGTTCTTTTCTGTAAAGGAAGTCTGAAGAATATGGATCTAAAGTCCACAAACCAAGCTTTCAAACATATATAGTGGACCGCCATTTTGTACTTTCGATTCCCATGTCTTATGAGTTTTCAAAATTCCTAGCTAATTCTGCCTACTTGAATGACTTTATGTTGATTAATTGAAATTACGTCAAATTTGAACTACAAGTTAATAGTAGGTTTTTTTGAAAGTTTTATGAAATAGCTTTTGGAGTACCCATCGAGGGTCAGTTTAGCACTATATCGGTAACCACCGAGAGTTATCCTCTCCTTATTATTCACAAGAACAAAAGAAAATAAAAGCACCACCCTCACAACCATACTAGACTCAGCTACCTTTCTTCATAAGTTGCACACGCCAATGTCCAATCGCATTCGATGCCTATTGCATTTCGAGCCTTCCTTTTAATATTTTTATTACTCAGGAGGTGAGCCAAGGGCAACTCAGCACTAAATTTTGGTGTGATATTGGCGGGATCTTCTTCTAGTTCAAAATTTTAGTGGAATATTGCCGGGATCCTCCTAGCTACCTGCATACTGACGGGGCCTCTGTCTCGTTCTCTCGCTGATCCCTCTCGTTATCCCCTCATCCTCTACTATCACGTCCCTCTTGATCCAACTTCCACCTCGTCGGAGTCTGCTCAGTGACACTGTCACCCACCTCACCAGAGTCTGCTTCGCCGTATCTGCTTCCCCTGTGGCACGGTAGAGTGTCTGCTTTCCCACCACCGCAACCGAGAGATACGTAAGCCACTCGAACCCCTCACTAGGGCGACTATTAAAACTCCCTAGTATCGAGACGAAGGTTGCTACACACTTCCTATGCCTGCTTTCCTTGCATTTTACTTCCGAATGTAGTTCACCTCTTCTTCCTTGTAGTGCCTTATTATATTTCTAATAATGCATGCTAGTTGCTATACTGCGGGATTGGTTCCAAGAGAAAAGAAGACAACTACGAATTGTGAAGACAAATTGGTTATCTCGCAGCAGTACAAGACCTCGCCAACCCAATGGTAACCCCCAACAATCCTCCCTAGACAAAGGTTTGCTTCCACTTTCCATATATGTATTTTCAATAGTAGTTCATCGTTTGCTTGCCCTGCCTTCTCATCTAATAGTATATATTTGTTTATTTTTATTTTTTCAAGGCATGGAATATGATGTAATGCCCAATGAGAATCGATGCTAATGAAACCTGGGGAGTTTTGGACATTTAGATATAGCCCCGCTCGGCACAGCACAACTGGTACAGAAACATGGCTATTTTTTGCATCTTGCTTGTGTTATTTGCTGATTGATTTGCTGCACTATAATTTGTAGAAGCAAGTGCATGATCATGTCCCTGCCAAGGAGGTTCGCAACACAGATATTCAACAGCGTGCAAGTGATGCATCCATTTCTAGGAACCAAAGAGAAGTATGGTGAATGGCCGAAGCAAAGATTAGGATGCTCCAATAGGATTTGGACATGGCCACTCGGCGGGTCAGAGAATTGAATCAGGGATAGATATCTACGATTGAAGATGGCCTTGATGTTGCCGATGATCTTCAGAAGTTAGTGGCTAAAAATCATGTTCCCAATCCGGATGATGCACATGTCAATGAGATCAACTGGACGGACTTGGAACAGGTGAAAGAACGACCAGAGATTCTCTAAGCATCTTTGCAGGCAGATGATTTTCGAAGGGTGATGCAAGAGCCGCCATGCGAATAGATTGTTATTTCCAATAATGAGGATGACTTTCTGATGACCCACAAGTGTAGGGGATCGCAACAGTCTTCGCGGGTAGTATTACCCAATTTATTGATTAGACACAAGGGGAGCCAAAGAATACTTGCAAGCCTTAACAACTGAGTTGTCAGTTCAGCTGCACCTGGAAATAGTTCTTGCTCACAGAAGTTTATTAGTAGCAACAATTTGGTAGTAGCAACAACAACAGTGAAACAGTAGCAATAGTAACAGTAACGGTAACAGTAGGATTCGAGTGCGGTAGGCATAGGGATGGATGGATGGGCGTTGCATGGATGAGTCTAAACATGTAACTTCAAGAACTAGGGCATTGCAGATAAATAATAATAAGCATCCAAGTACTAAACAATCCTAGGCATGTCGTCTAAATATAGTCATACGTGCTCGCAATGAGAACTTGCACAACATCTTCTGTATAGTCAGCCTGTGGCAGCGAGGCCTCTAGGGAACTACTGGCAATTAAGGTGCTCCTTTTAATAGAGCACCGGAGCAAAGCATTAACACTCCATGAACAAATGTGATCCTCACACCATAGCCATCCCCTCCGGTTGTCCCAATTATTGTCACTTTGGGGCCTTTGGATCCGGACAATGATATGTGTACACAACTTGCAGATGAGATCATAAACAATACTATCATAATGATTCAATGATAAGTTCAGATCTGAGATCATGGCACTCGGGCCCTAGTGACAAGCATTAATCACAACAAGTTGCAACAAAGTCAAATAGCACTAAAAGAGATACTAGGCACTATGCCCTAACAGATCTTATTCGATTACATGATAGAACTCATCCAATCCCTACCATCCCCAAGCCTACATCGGGGGATTACTCACTCATGGATGAGGGAAACATCGGTGGTTGATGGAGATGCGTTGGTGATGACGATGTTGATGATCCTCTCCAAATTCCCCGTCCCGGCAGGGTGCCAGAACGGAGTTTCTAGATCCGAATCTTGGTTTCTGGTGGCGGCGGTGAAGCGTAACTCTTTCTGGAAAACTATTGAACCCCCCTCTGTTTTTAGGTCAGAAGGCAACTTATAGGCGCAGAGGGAGGCCGAGGAGCTGCCTAGGGTGGCCAGACCTCCCCCAGGCGCGGGGTTAGGTGGGCCCGCGCCTAGGGTGGGTCTGGGCCCCCCAGTCCTCCTCTCTGTCTCCCCTTCTGTCTCCGTGGATCTTCTGGTGAGAAATAGTTTTGGGCATATTTTCCGGGATTTTTCCGGATAGTTCATTTTATGCACAAAAACAAGACACCAAGGTAATTCTGCTGAAAACAGCGTCAGTCCGTGTTAGTTGTATCCAAATCACACAAGTTTAGAGGAAAAATAATAGCAAAGTGTTCGAGAAAGTAGATACGTTTTGGACGTATCAAATCCCCCCAAGCTTAGCTTATTGCTTGTCCTTAAGCAATTTAGTTGAAAACCGAGTGCGATAATAGAACTTTCACAAACACTTTGCTTCATATGATGTATATATTCTCAGCATAGGAGTAGATGCTTAGACAATTCATAATAAAGAGTATCCAACTAAGTCTACTCAATAGTTATTGCAAGATATGACGAGAAACCAACTCAATAATAATAAGTAGCATGAAATATAAACATAAGCAACTTTGCAATGTTCATAATAAGGTATGATAGAGTGGTATCTCGCTTGCCTTTGTTTGAAGAGCATAATATAAATGCCAAGGCACCTCTGAAGTTCACATGAAGACTAGAGATAAAGATATCAGAGATAAAAGCATCAAAGTCATGACATAATTAACCAAGTTTTGGAACAAACACAAGAATGACAACTATGCTCTCAAGTAAGTGCTCATAGAATAAGTGGGGACTCAACAAAATTGTGAAAACGGTTTTGTGAAAGTTTGAAGGGCTTCCAAATGCTGAAAGGAAGGTACTCATTAGCTTTGAGCTCTCATTTCCCCTATCATAGGCATCTTCATGTGGTTAAGGTGAAAGTGAGGTCCACTCTGAATCATATGCTTGACATACCATAGACTGGAAATCCCAAGTCCCTTGAGTATGAGGGACGCTCCACATGCTACTCAACTTTGGTCACCTGAAAGTTCTTGTCATTGTAAATACATGCATATTATCGAGAACTGCTAGTGGGGTACCCCTTGCACATGGTACATGAGCTTTCCCATAACCAAAATGACAAGGCAAGCAGACAATGAGCATCTCAGCAATCTTTTTGTTTACCATATGCATAGCTTTTTATTGAGGAAGCTTCATAGATGCTCATTATGGTGATGCTGCAAGTTTCCACCATGATTAAGCATGGCTTAGGCTAGCGGCCCAGGCGTTTCTCTAACACAATGTATAAACTCCATGAACTAACAACTTCCCCTTTTATTTCACATCATCGACATTTGTAAACAAAAGAGCAAAGTATCAACTGGATAGAATATCCAAAAAGTGTTGAAAGCGTTCCGTGACAAAGACGGTTCATTGACTCAAAGATATAATTAGCAAGCATATAACTTTCATGGACTAGTCACAATGGTTCAAGATTATTAAGCAGAAAGAATATAAAGTGTGCCATAAAGTTCGTGAGAGCTTTACTATCTAACTTTCTCAAAACAGACAAATATTTTATTTTGGAAGAAAACATGACATATAGAATATGCACTGAAATAGCAAATGATGCTAATAGGTATGTATGCTGGACACAGCTGGCAATATTGGTTTTGGGGAGTTGGAAACATAGGTAGAGCACATACTCAGTGCAAGTGAAGGCTAGAAATAGAGAGGGAGAGACAAACGAGAGAGCAATAGTTGTCATAATCATGCTTGCAACAAAACATGACTAACTATGGCATGAAAGTGATACAAGAACTCTGAGGCAAAATAAATCATCGAGGCTTACTTACTATTGATTAGTCATATGCATGTGTGAGCATGTGCCAAGTCAATTTACATGAACAGTCAGAGAAGGATACCACAATATCATACCAAAGTATGAATAAAACAATGCAAGCAAACATTCATATGACATGCTACAAACTATTAGCAAGCTGGAGATAATCATATACAAGCAAGAACTACTAAGCATCTATAATAACATACACTTTACACAAACAGGCTAAGCATGCTCACAATGATGAGTATATGTACAAAAATGAAACAAATAGAGTTCGTTACCAGCCTCTCACCACACCTCGAGTTGTCTTAATCTTCATTATTGCCCTTCACTTGAGTGACTTGAATAATTAACATGAAACCAATATCCACTGAGGACGGCTGAACCCTGCGAAGAACTCACAAAACCAAAGAAGAAGAACAAATATTTTTGGTGTTTTCAATGTTTTTAGAAACAAGCAAACAAAGAAAAACCAAACAAAAACAAAGCAAACCAAACCAAACAAAGCAAAATATTTTTGGATTTTTCTTTTAAGGCAAACCAAAGCAAAGAACAAAGAAACAAACCAAGAGAAATAATGAAAATATTTTTGGTATTTTTGTGTTTTTGAGAAAGAAGCAACAAGAACCAAAAAAATAAGCAAAACAATGGATATACAAAGAACTGACCGAACATGATATATATGAGTGTGATGTCGGTATACATCCCCCCAAGCTTAGGCTTTTGGCCTAAGTGGGGCTCAATAACGCGGATATTAACCCCATGCTGGTGGGTCATCATAGGAATGATCATAGTTAGGCACCTGCGATGAAGAAGACGACGCGCCCCAATCAAATGAGGGCTGCTGGTATGAAGACTCTCCCAAGTTGGAGGGCTGAACCGAATTGTCTTCGGCATCCTTTTCAACATTCTCCTCTTGCTGGGAGAGTCCCCCCACATAAGCATCAAGCTCCTCCTCCATAAGTGACCATCATTGCCTGTTATCAAAGTTAAACAAATCGGGTGCAGGCAAATGAACTATTTTCTCATTCCTACCCTTTCTCCGACCTTGCTAGGAAAAAGATATTTCATATGGTAAACTTCTCACATTAGCCCCCAAATAAACAAAACCATGCTGAATCATAGATTCAATATCAAGCCTCTCTATGGGGAACTGAAAATCTGAATAATGAGGCTCTAAACCATGGAAAGCTACCAACCTAGAAGCAATGAGACCTCCACAAATTCCACCCTTCTCACGGTTAGTGGTGAGACAGTGAGCTATCAAAGCACCCAAACTATAAGAACTATTCCTATTCAGAGCAGCTGCAATAAAATCTAGATCAAAAGAAGACAACTTTCTAGTAGTCTTTCTAGCAAGAACACACTTGCTAATGAAATAGGCAAAGTATCTAATAGCTGGGAGCAGGATGTTCCGAATTTTACCACTTTCCTTTGAGAAGTCGAAACCTTGGAAAACTTCATCATACAAATCAACAAGTGACTTGGGCCTCTCCTTGATCTTCTCGCAAGATCCCCACTGAGGTACTCTAATTGATGCACAGAAATCAGCAAAAGGCAGGTCGACATGTATATTATATATTTTGTAATGGACCATGGGATTAGAAGTAGACCAAGTGAACCGGAAGTCCTTCACAAAAGCCATGGTTAGCTTAACATATTGAATTGGTTCACCTTCAACAAAGTGCTCCAACCCTGCATTTGTAACCAAAGTTTGGAAACCTTGGAGGATCCCCGCAGCTCTCATAAATTCATGGCATGGATATATGGAAGGAAAAACTGCCTCCTCACGATGTACCTTCATTGGCTCACCATCAAGTCATATTGATTTAGTGGATAAGCACTCATCTTCTTTGCGGAAATTTTAGACAACCATCAAACCAAGTGATTTCTAAGTTGATAAATGATGAGCAACTACTATAGGAACTTGCTAGAGGACTACACATGCATCAAAACAAAGTTTCTAAGCATAGAAAAAGCATGCAAGCTCAAACAACCTGTCACCTACAGTAGCAAAATACTCAAAATACAATCTACCAATCATAAATCTAATTGGACAAGTGCAGGAGGCACATACTAAGGAACAAACCCTCCAAAAATTAGCACTTGGGATGGTCTGAACAAGGAGATAGAAAATCGCGAGCAAGAACAGCAAGAACTCGAGCTTGAGCAAGTTTTCCAGTGTTTTTTGGGAGAGAGAAAGAAGGTGGTTTGAGGGGCAGCCTGGAGGGGCCCAGGTGGGCCAGCCCCCCCCCCCCCCCCCCCCCCGAGCGCCACCTCCTGGTAGGCCGCGCCTACCATGGGTGTGGGGCCTAGGGGTGGCCCCCTGGGTCATCTCAGGTGCCACTCTGCCCCTTTTTCGAGGAAAAATTTATTTTGAATTTTCTAGGATTTTCCGAGAAACTTTATTTTTGGCCAATTTTCAGGGTATGAAAATTGATTTTCTCGCAGAAACAGTTTTTTCCAGAAGAAGCAAAAACAAACCAAAAGCCAAACTACAGGAGCTCTAAGAAACTCAAACAAGCAAATAACTAGCAAAACTAAAGCTAAAGCAAAGACTAGGAAGGAGAAAGGAAAAATAAAGCAAGTATAACCACATTGAAAACATTATTTTGTTCATTAAAATCCTTTTGTTAACAAGGTTGATCAAGTCTTGTTACCAAAACAATCTTATCTGAAACAAAACTTTGCATTCCACAAGGTGATTATGTTACCTCATACTTAATAGCAATGGTCCCAATCATAATAGTTTCAATATTTTCTTGTGAAATGGGACACTATATTTCTCCAACCTTGACGCCTTCAATATTTTCAATAGAATTCAGGCAATAGCTTTTAACGACCTTCTTGGGGAAATAGATAGTGTGCTCTTTGTCATTAATATTGAATGTTACTTTTCCTAGATTGCAATTTATGACAGCACCTACAGTATTAAGAAAAGGTCTCCCAAGAATAATAGACATACTATCATCTTCAGGCATTTCAAGCACAACAAAATCAGTTAAGACCATGCAATTATGAGCAACTTGAACAGGAACATCCTCACATATACCAAAAGGAACAGTAGTTGACTTATCAGCCATTTGCAAAGATATATCAGTTGGTATCAACTTTTCTAGCTTGAGCCACTTGTAGAGAGAAAAAGGTATGCCACTAACTCCAGCTCCCAAATCACATAAAGCAGTTATAACACAATTATTCTTAATGGAGCAAGGAATAGTTGGTATACCTGGATCACCAAGTTTCTTTGGAACCTTACCATTGAAGGAGTAATTAGCAAGCAAAGTAGAAATCTCCTCATTAGGAATCTTCCTTTTATTAGAGACAATATCCTCCATATACTTTGAATATGGAGGCAATTTAATAGCATCAGTCAAAGGAATTTGCAGAAATAAAGGCTTCATCCACTCACAAAACTTGTTGTAGTGTTCTTCTTCCTTTGACTTGTGTTTCTTACCTGGAAATGACATAGGTTTCTGCACCCAAGGTTCTCTTTCTTTACCATGTTTATTAGCAATAAAATCTTCCTTTGTGTACCTAGTGTTCTTAGTGCGTTTCTCAGGTTCTTCCTCAACTTCTTCCTTGTTAGGAGATTCATCAATATTACCACTCTTAGTTTCAGCATCAGAGACAGATATACTATTAGGATCTACAACAGGTTCAAGTGGTTCCTCAACTTTCTTATGTTTCTTTTTCTTCCTCTTACGCGGACTACCACTATCCTCACCTTGTTGGGAATCCTGCTCTATTCTTTTAGGGTATCCTTCAGGATATAAAGGATCTTGAGTAGCTGCACCACTCCTAGTTCTAATTCCATAAGCATGTTTATTTCCTGAAGCATTAACTAGCATATCCTTTTGCACCTTAGAAAGTTGATCAAGTTGGGTTTGAACCATTTGAAAGTGTTTACAAATCATTTAATATCATTAGAAGTTCTTTCCATAATATCTTTCAACTCATGGATAGCTATAGAGTTTTCCAATAAATGATTCTGAACTTGTTTATTAAAATTACCTTGTTTAACAATAAATGTGTCAAGTTCCTCTAAGCATTGATGAGGAGGCTTACCATAAGGAATGTCACCTTCATTAAATTGGAGAGAGTGTACCTCAATAGTAGATGAGTGGGGAATTGGCTTACATAATTCTTCTATAGGAGGTAGATTATTCACATCTTCAGATCTAATACCTTTCTCCTTTAGACACTTTTTAGCTTCCTTCATCACTTCATCATTTAATGCAATTACTCCCCTCTTCTTTGTTGTTGGTGTTGGAACTGGTTCAGGAACAATTGGTTCAGGAGTAGGCTCAGGTGTATTCAACTCAGTTGAAGTCTAATCATCATAATTCTTGCTTATCTTGTTCATTAATTCTTCAGCATCTGTAGGAGTCTTTTTCCTGAAAACACAATCAGCAAAGCTATAATAAATATCAAGAAGCTCATTCTGAGGTAATGGACATCCAGGATATGCATGAATCAAGGAACATAATCTTCTCCATGACTCAGGCAATTTCTCTTCTTCTCCCTATTTAAAATCAAAAAGTCTCTACAAAGCAGCATGTCTAGCACTGGGAGAAAAATATTTATGGAAGAAAGAAGCAATCAAGCAATCAGGGCTATCAATGGAACCAGGAGGTAATCTATTAAACCAAGCCCTAGCTTCTCCTTTTAGTGAAAACGGGAAGATCTTAGCAACAAAGTACTTGCGCATTTTAAAATCATCCGAGAACAAAGCACTCATAGTAGAAAACTCATTCATATGAGCCACAACACTCTCATTTTTAGTACCACAAAAAGGTTCTTTCTCAACAATATCTAAATAAGATAAATCAAGAGAGAAATTGCAATCTTTATCTTTAATATCTATGGGAGAGGTGGCAAACTTAGGATCATAGGACTTCTTAGGCATAATAGTACGTCTAGCAAGGAGACTCTTAATAGCACTAGCACCATGTGTGTTTCGACACTCTTCAACAAATTCATCAATGAGATCTATGTAACCATCATTAATATCATAACTCTCACTAGACTCAGGTGAGCTGTAACAGTGTATTCACTAGGAGTTTCGGTATTTCCTAGACTAGCCATAGTAGCATCTAGAAAAGGACCTAATGAACCACTCGCATCAAGCACAGTAGAAGTAACATCATGAGTATCAAAAGCAGTTTTAGATTCAGCAGTAGTAGCAGTGTGTGTAGCATGAGCATGTGGTGGTGGTGTGACAAACTTACTTATAACAGCCGGTGAATCAAGAGCAATAGAGGTGTTTAGGATTGTACCTCTTCTTGTAGTGGATGGTAAAATATGGAACTTTCCATCACGAGACTTCCCCATGATGAAAGGAGTAGCAGTGAACAATAACTGATCCAAGTGAACTTACAAATAAAGCTATGCTCCCCGGCAACGGCACCAGAAATGTTGTGACCTTGGATCAATAAAGATCCTAAGTCCCTGTGATTTACATGCTAGTCCCTGGATCAATAGCTAGCACTCACAGTCGATGAATATCATATAAACACAAAGTTATTATTACACGGAGAATCCAGAGTATGAATTTATTACAAATTTGCTTAGCATTATGCAAGCTCAAATAACAGCGGAAACATAAAACAGCTTGAGTCCATCAACGCCCCAGGCTTGTTGAGTGTAGACTCGCGATCCCTATGCACCTTTCAATCTTCAGATTCTGCACATAAGATGTGTAGCCAACAAGTTGGGTCAATACGTTTAATGTATTGGCAAATTACACCAAGGAAAGAAAAGACTAACTCTACATGCAAGGCTAGTTTAGGCTGTGGAGTTTATTTGCTCAAAGCTAATTTTCTTAAGTATGGTAAAAGGGGAGAGAGTTTCCCTACTTTTAAAACATTTGATTAAGTAATATATGGTCGAATGGCACATGAGGATATTACTCACCAAGTGTCCAAGCAACCTAACACTTGGATATTACTCACCAAGTTCCCAAAACCCACCCAATAGAGATATGACTCACGCCTTGGGTTTTTTTTTTAACTTTAAGATTTGAAAGAGAGAGAGGAAGATCCTTCAGAGGCTCCATCCTTCAGATGCTCAAGTGTTCTTTTCCGTAAACTTGGCTGATCGATCAGATTACAATACTCTCGAGGGTTTGTGCACTTTACCCACAATCCACGATCAAGTCCTTTTACAGACAAGACCATGGTGAGGTTGTCCCTTAGTAGCCCCTGTACCAGTTGGATCCAACCGTGCCAAGAACTTGCAAATGTTGGTACTCGGTGAGGTTTCCCAATAAGTACTAGGCCAAGAAAGATCCCATATGTATTGTGGTTGCACTGGAAGCTTCTGAATTCTGAAACATGACAGACTTCTTTGATTCCTGGGCGACCGTCCTCCACCGAAATATCACACATTTACCCGACAACCATTCCTCCCAGAAGAAAACTTAGCTTTTATTTTGAAGTGGATTTGAGAAGAAAAGATCGCTCAAGAGAGCCTTTATACTTAGAAAAATTTCTTGTCTTCGAAACCCCCAATGGTAGTTTATATATATATAGCATAGCAAGGACTTAGCAAAACCAGGGGTAACCTATTAGGAGGGGGGAAATCCTAAGTATAGAGCTACTCATGGCATACTACAAAATCATCGCACTTGCAAAATAATACTAAGAAAAATTCTACTAGAACATCCTACACATGCATACTATAGAATTTGAAGAGCACATGCATGGAATCAAAACTGGGACAAAATTATGGACAAGTGGTGTAACTTGCCTTGATCCGAGCAGCACTCTACGCAATAGTACTCCTCAGCGCACTCCGAACAATCTAACGAAACACAAACATAGATCTAATCACAACTTGCACAAAATAATGCCACAGAAATAATATGCATGCATGCAACATGGTAATATGCAATATTGTGTTCTAATTTGACCAAGGTATCCTTATTGGGTTGCTAATGTGTTGGGAGTATTGTTAGTATTAGTTTCCCATAGATTTTAATTAATTTGGATCATTACTTTAATTTATAGGCTCATAAGGAGATCCAACCATCTAATCAACCCTGAATAAGATCTAAAGATCTTAAGAAAGTTTTTATAATTTTAGGCAGTAGGTATTGTAAAAAAATCTAACTCAACAAGAATCAGCTAAAACGGAGTTCTAATTATTTTTCTGTGAATTAAATACTCCAAACTAGAGATTAAATCCTACACAGAAAACACTATAGAAAACTCGCAAGATTAATACATATCTGTGTTCTACACAATTTTGTGAATCCAACGGTACATCATACACAATTTTTGGCCAAGTGGTTGAATTTCTATGAATTTCGTAAGATCTAAATACAATCTGCCAAATTAAACCATAACCCTAACAAATTTGCGACAAGTGGCAGCTCCTGATTGGCCCCAGCTAGATGACGTGGTGCTGATGTTGCGTGCTGGCGCTGGCATGCCATGCAGCACAACGCGATTCGTTGATACCCCTTTGGTAACAACTTCTAATCTAAACCGCACAATCTCGATCTAACGGACAGTGGTGACAGTGGCGACTTACAAGCAACGACAGCGGCGATGGACGGTGGCGGCAGCGGTGGTGACGGTCGGCGGCGATTCCGTGGCTTCCCGACGCGGCGGTGTGGTCGACGGGGTGCAGCTGGTCCTCATGTTCATGCTCGCGTCCTTGGTCGCGCTCCTCGCTTCCTCTTCCGTCGGCAAAGCTCCACCGTCCTTCCTCATTCCCGGCGATGCTCCGACGAGCAATTGTGGCCGCGGTGCTGCGAGAGGCAAGGTGAAAGCTTGTGAGAAGAGAGAGTCGAACGAGGGGGTCACGTGGAAAGGAAAACCAACGGAGGAGAGGCTCAGAATCCTCTGCCCCGAGCTCGACCGTGCCTTACTCCGGCGAGATCGGAAACACGTTTGAAATCGGTGGCCTGGTGGCGAGAGATCAGGAGATTTTTAGGGTTTCGAAGTGGCGGGGTCGTGGGGTTTATATGGGTGAAGATTCTTGGTGAGGGGGTCATAGATTCGACTCCGAAACAGCCAGAGTTCGCTCAGCACACGGCGGCGTCCGATTTCCGCAGGGAGGAAGGGGATGACGTGCGGGATCGGCCGGGAGCGGGCGGTGGGCTGGTGCTCATGGGCTGGTGGGCTGCGTGGCAAGAAGTTAGGTTAGCCCAAGGCTAGTAGGTCTCATGGCCGCCCAAAGAGGTTAGGTTTTAAGTTTTTTTATTCATTTAGCAATTTCTGCTTTGCCTTTTCTTTAATAACTTTAGCATAACAAGTCCAAATGCAATGAAACCAGTTTCTAATTTTTTGTAAAAATGAGGTGGTCATCATAGAACTAGAGAATATTATTTTTATAAGGTTTTAGGAGGGCCAAGCAAGAGTACCTCCTTCTTGCTCATATTGAGGGATTTTTATTAGGGTTTGGTGATAGGGTTTTTTTAAGTATATTTAAATTGTAGGATGCAATGATGCAAGGATGATGCATGCTTCTAGTAACATCTTAATATAAAATCTGGTATGTTACAAACCTACCTCCCTTAAGAAGAATCTCGTCCCCGAGATTTGGGTTGGCTAGCAAATAGGTGTGGGTGTTCCGCCTTCAAATCTTCTTCACGTTCCCACGTGGCTTCTTCCTCGAAATGGTGGTTCCATTGGACTCTGAAGAATCTAATAGTCTTGGTACGGGTAATCCTTTTGGCTGTTTCCAATATTTTGATGGGTTTTTCCTCATAGGTAAGGCCATTCTCCAATTGAACCTCATCTACGGGAACTGTATCTCTTAGCGGTGTTTCGGTCATTTCCGAGTGGCACTTATTTAGTTGTGACACATGAAACACATCATGAACAGTCAGTCCTTCTGGTAACTCCAACTGATAAGCAACTTATCCTCTACGCGCCAGAACCTTATATGGTCCTATGAATCATGGGGCTAACTTACCCTTGATTACAAACCTCTTAACTCCTCGTAGTGGTGAAACTCGGAGATACGCACGGTCCCCTACCTTATAAGTAACATCTCTGCGCTTGGAGTGAGCATAGCTCTTTTGTCGGGATTGGGCTACCTTTGTCCTATCCTGAATCTGCCGTACCTTTTCCTCGGTGTCCTTGATCAATTCAGGTCCAAACAGACTACGTTCTCCAACTCCACTCCATAACAGCGGAGTCCTACACTTCCTGCCATATAGAACTTCAAACGGAGCCATCTTGATACTTGTTTGTAACTGTTGTTGTACGAGAACTCAGCATACGGCAAGTTATCATCCCAACTAGACCCATAGTCTAGTGCGCAAGCTCTCAACATATCCTCTAGAATCTGGTTCACCCTTTCTGTTTGGCCATCTGTCTGAGGATGGAAAGCAGTACTGAATTCTAGTCTGGTTCCAAGAGACTCATGTAGCTGTCTCCAAAACTTTGAAGTGAACTGGGTGCCTCTATCTGACATAATTCCCTAGGGAACACCATGCAGACTTACAATCCTTGACATATATATCTTGCCAAGCTTAGCACTTGTGTATGTGGTCTTTACGGGGATGAAGTGAGCCACTTTGGTAAAGTGGTCCACCACTACCCAGATAGAATCAAATCCTGAACGAGTCCGGGGCAATCCCGTGATAAAATCCATGCCTACCTTGTCCCACTTCCAGTCGGGTATAGGTAGTGGTTGCAGCAATCCAGCTGGTTTTTAATGCTCGGCCTTAACTCTATTGCATACGTCACACAGGGAAATATACTCGGCAATTTCTCTTTTCAAATTATTCCACCAAAATCTATCCTTCACATCCATGTACATCTTCGTGTTACCCGGATGAATTGAGTATGGTGAATCGTGAGCCTCTTGTAAAATCAACTTTCTGATATCGAAGTCATTGGGAACGCACAAACGCTTTACATACCAAAGGGTTCCTTGTTAGTCTAGGCAGAAATCTTTTGCCTTCCCTTCACCTATTTTGACTCTTATTTCTTCCAACTCCTTATCTCCCTTTTGTGCTTCCTTGATTCTCTCTTGAAGAGTAGGCACTATTTCCATAGTTGTTACGTTTCCTTTCGGAACTATTTCTAGCCTGAGATCTTTAAACAGCTTGCATAAATCCTCTGGGAGTTCCCCTGCGGTAAGTCCATTCACATAAACTTTACGGCTTAAGGCATCAGCTACTACATTAGCCTTTTCGAGGTGGTACTGTAAATCCAAGTGATAATCCTTAATCAGTTCAAGCCATCTACTTTGCCTCATATTCAACTCCTTTTGGGTGAAGATGTACTTCAAACTCCTATGACCCGTGAACACATCACAATGTTTGCCCATGAGGTAGTGTCTCCATACCTTGAGTGCATGTACCACAGACGCAAGTTCCAAATCATGTGTGGGGTAGTTGTGTTCGTGGTTCTTAAGTTGTCGAGAGCCATAGGATACTACCTTCCCATCCTGCATCAGTACACTTCCAAGTCCTTACCGAGAAGTGTCACAATAGACTTGGAAATCCTTTTGGATATCAGGCATACATAGAACTGGTGTCGTTACGAGGCGTTTCTTCAACTCTTGAAAACTTGCTTCACATGTCTCGGTCCATAGGAATTTCTTTTCCTTCTTCAACAGTTCTGTCATGGGTTTTTCTATTTAGGAAAAGTTTTCAATGAACCTCTGGTAATATCCTGCGAGGCCCAGGAAACTCCTAATATCTCCCACATTCTTGGGTGGCTCCCATTCAGTTACGGAAGCCACCTTACCATCTGTTGTGACCTTGGATCAATAAAGATCCTAAGTCCCTGTGATTTACATGCTAGTCCCTGGATCAATAGCTAGCATTCATAGTCGATGAATATCATTTAAAACACAGTCTTTATTACACGAGGAATCCAGAGTATGAATTTATTACAAATTTGCTTAGAATTATGCTAGCTCAAATAACAGCGGAAACATAAAACAGCTTGAGTCCATCAATGCCCCAGGCTTGTTGAGTGTAGACTCACGATCCCTACGCGCCTTTAAATCTTTGGATTCTGCACATAAGACGTGCAGCCAACAAGTTGGGTCAATACGTTGAATGTATTGTCAAATTACACTAAGGAAAGAAAAGACTAACTCTACATGCAAGGCTAGTTTAGGCTGTGGAGTTTATTTGCTCAAAGCTAATTTTCTTAAGTATGGTAAAAGGGGAGAGAGTTTCACTACTTTGTAAACATTGGATTAAGTAATATATGGTCAAATGGCACACGAGGATATTACTCACCAAGTGTCCAAGCAACCAAACACTTGGATATTACTCACCAAGTTCCCAAAACCCACCCAATAGCGATATGACTCACGCCTTGGGTTTTAAAAAAAAACATTAAGATTTGAAAGAGAGAGGAAGATCCTTCAGAGGCTCCATCCTTCAGATGCTCAAGTGTTCTTTTCCATCAAATCGGCTGATCGATTCGATTGCAATACTCTCGAGAGTTTGTGCACTTTACCCACAATTCATGATCAAGACCTTTTATAGACAAGACCATGGCGAGGCTTTCCCTTAGTATCCCCTCTACCAGCTGGATCCAACCGTGCCAAGAACTTCCACATGTTGGTACCCCGGTGAGGTTTCCCACTAAGTACTAGGCCAAGACAGAGCCCATATGTATTACGGTTGCACTGGAAGCTTCTGAATTCTGAAACATGGCCGACTTCTTTGATTCCTGGGCGGCCGTCCTCCATCGAAATCTCACACGTTGACCCGAGAACCATTCCGCCAAGAAGAAAACTTAGTTTTTATTTTGAAGTGGATTTGAGAAGAAAAGATCGCTCAAGAGAGCCTTTATATTTAGAAAAATTTCTTGTCTTCGAACCCCCTAACGGTACTTTATATATATATAGCATAGCAAGGACTTAGCAAAAACAGGGGTAACCTAGTAGGAGGGGGAAAATCCTAAGTATAGAGCTACTCATGGCATACTACAAAATCATCGCACTTGCAAAATAATACTAAGGAAAATTCTACTAGAACATCCTACACATGCATACTACAGAATTTGAAGATCACATGCATGGAATCAAAAATGGGACAAAATTATGAACAAGTGGTGTAACTTGCCTTGATCCGAGCAGCACTCTACACAATATTACTCCTCGGCGCACTCCGAACAATCTAACGAAACACAAACATAGATCTAATCACAACTTGCACAAAATAATGCCACAGAAATAATATGCATGTATGCAACATGTTAATATGCAAAATTGTGTTCTAATTTGACCAAGGTATCCTTATTGGGTTTCTAATGTGTTGGGAGTGTTGTTAGTATTAGTTCCCACTGATTTTAATTAATTCGGATCATTACTTTAATTTATAGGCTCGTAAGGAGATCCAACCATCCGATCAGCCCGAAATCAGATCTAAAGTATTTAAGCAAGGATTTATAATTTTAGTCAGTAGGCATTGTAAAAACAAAGTCAACCCAACAAGAATCATCTAAAAAGGAGTTCAAATTATTTTTCTATTAATTAAATACTCCAAACTATAGATTAAATCCTACACAGAAAACGCTACTACAAACTCGCAAGATTAATACAGATCTATGTTCTACACAATTTTGTGAATCCAACGGTATATCATACACAATTTTTGGCCAAGTGGTTGAATTTCTATAAATTTCTCAAGATTTAAATACAATCTGCCAAATTAAACCCTAACCCTAATAGATTTGCGACAAGTGGCAGCTCCTGATTGGCCCTAGCTAGATGACGTGGCGCTGACGCTGCGTGCTAACGCTGGCATGCCACATGGCACATCGCGATTCGCTGATACCCCTTCAGTAACAACTTCTGATCTAAACCGCACGATCTCAATCTAACGGACAGTGGTGACGGTGGCGACTTACAGACAACGACGGCGGCGATGGCGGCGGCGGTGGTGACGGTCGGCGGCGATTCTGTGGCTTCCCGAGGTGGTGGTGTGGTCGACGGGGTGCAGCTGGTCCTCGCGGTCACGCTCGCGTCCTTGGCCGTGCTCCTCGCTTCCTCTTCCGTCGGCAAAGCTCCGTCGTCCTTCCTCGTTCCCGGCGATGCTCCGACGAGCAATTGTGGCCGCAGTGCTGGGAGAGGAAAGGTGAAAGCTTGTGAGAAGAGAGAGTCGAACGAGGGGTCACGTGGAAAGGAAAAGTAATGGAGGAGAGGCTCGGAATCCTCTGCCCTGAGCTCGACCGTGACTTACTCCGGCGAGATCGAAAACGCGTTTGAAATCGGCGTCCTGGTGGCGAGAGATCGGGAGATTTTTAGGGTTTCGAAGCAGCGGGGTCGCAGGGTTTATATGGGTTTCGAATCGGTTTATATGGGTTTATATGGGCGAAGATTTTTTTAGGGTTCCGATTTCCGCGGGGAGGAGGGGATGACGTGCGGGCCCAGGCTGTCAACGGGAGCAGGTGGCTGTGGGCTAGTGCTGGTGCTCGCGGGCTGCGTGCTACGGCAGTTAGGTTAGGCGACACGCGCGCTAGTAGGGTCTGCGCGGCTGGCCCAGTAGGTTAGGTTTCAAGTTTTTTTATTCTTTTAGCAATTTTTGCTTTTCCTTTTCTTTAATAACTTTTGCATAATAAGTCCAAATGTAATGAAACCAGTTTCTAATTTTTTGTAAAAATGAGGTGGTCATCATAGAACTAGAGAATATTATTTTTATAAGGTTTTAGGAAGGCCAAGCAAGAGTACCTCCTTCTTTCTCATATTGAGGGATTTTTATTAGGGTTTTGTTAGGGTTTGGTGATAGGGTTTGTTAAAGTAAATTTAACTTGTAGGATGCAATGATGCAAGGATGATGGATGCTTCTAGTAACATCTTAATATAAAATCTAGGATGTTACAAGAAAATAGTCTTGATGACCCACAAGTGTAGGGGATCGCAACAATCTTCGCGGGTACTATTACCCAATTTATTGATTCGACACAAGGGGAGCCAAAGAATTCTTACAAGCCTTCACAACTGACTTGTAAGTTCAGCTGCACCTGGAAATAGTTCTTGCTCACAGAAGTTTATTAGTAGCAACAACAAAGAAACAAAGAATGGTGAAACAAGAATAGTAACAAAGAATGCTTGAATGAGGGATTCGAGTGTGGTAGGAATAGGGATGGATGGACGGGAGTTGCATGGACGAGTCTAAACATGTAACTTCAAGAACTAGGGCATTCCAGATAAATAATAATAAGCATCCAAGTACTAAACAATCCTAGGAATGTGCTCCAAGTATAGTCATACGTGCTCGCAATGAGAACTTGGAAAACATCTTACATTCGACCAGCTGGCGCAATGGGCCTCTAGGGAACTAATGGCAATTAAGGTGCTCCTTTTAATAGAGCACCGGAGAAAAGCATTAACACTCCGTGAACACATGTGATTCTCACACCACAGCCATCCCCTCCGGTTATCCCAATTATTGTCACTTTGGGGCCTTTGGATCCGGACAATGATATGTGTACACAACTTGCAGATAAGATCATAAACAATACTATCATAATGATTCAATAATAAGTTTAGATCTGAGATCATGGCACTCGGGCCCTAGTGACAAGCATTAAGCACAACAAGTTGCAACAAAGTCAAATAGCACTAAAAGAGATACTAGGCACTATGCCCTAACAGATCTTATTTGATTACATGATAGAACTCATCCAATCCCTACCATCCCCAAGCCTACAGCGGGGGATTACTCACTCATGGATGAGGAAAACATCGGTGGTTGATGGAGATGCGTTGGTGATAACGATGGCGATGACCCTCTCCAAATTCCCCGTCCCGGCAGGGTGCCAGAACGGAGTTTCTAGATCCGAATCTTGGTTTCTGGTGGCAGCGGCGGAGCGGAACTCTTTCTAGAAAACTATCGAACCCCCCTCTGTTTTTAGGTCAGAAGGCAACTTATAGGCGCGGAGGGAGGCCGAGGAGTTGCCTGTGGTGGCCAGCGCTGGCCGGGCAGTTGGGCCGCCTAGGTGGGTCCGGCCCTGTGCCTCCTCTCTGTCTCTCCTTCTGGCTCCGTGGATCTTCTGGTGAGAAATAGTTTTTGGCATATTTTCCAGGATTTTTCCTGATAGTTTATTTTCTGCACAAAAACAAGACACCAAGGTAATTCTGCTGCAAACAGCGTCAGTCCGTGTTAGTTATATCCAAATCACACAAGTTTAAAGGAAAAACAATAGAAAAGTGTTCGAGAAAGTAGATATGTTTTGTACGTATCACTTTCCTTGTATTGCCAGCCTGCACTTTCATTTTCTTATGTGCTGGCAGTACTTTACGCTGTGCTCCATGCACCAAAATCCTGCGCCCGAACCTCACTCTCTTAAGCCTTGGATTCATGAACCTCACAAAGGTTTTTTATTCTTTGGACATACCGCCAAATTCAAAATCTTAGTCGATCGACAAAACATACCGCCTACCCTATTTGAATCGAAGATTTTTTATCCAATTTTGTTTGCCAATATGGTAAGTGTTTGATGACCAGCCTTCAGTTCGTATGGAAGGCGTACCATTAGTATTATTCCCTGGACACTTTCGAAATTCAAAAAACTTAGTCGAGCGGCAAAACCTATCGCCAACCCTGTTTGAATCGGAGGTATCCAATTTTCATTATGGATGATGATCAGTTGATGCCAAACTCGACATTCAATTCCTAAAGAGGGAGATACCCCTTTTTTCTATTATTGCTTGGACGCTAGCCAAATTAAAAATATTAGTCTGCGCATTAATTGTGGTCATGGTTGATCAGTTGATGTGACTCTGGGACTTGAATTCTTGGACAGATAGCGTACGGTCTACTAGCCTTTTTTCTATTATTACTTAGGCGCTAGCAATAAAATTAAAAATCATAATCGAGCGGCAAATTCCCCACCGACTCAGCTGCATTTCACGCACCTTTGTTTCAAACATTTTGAGGAAAAATATCCCACCGTTGGAGTACCATTTTTCTAGAACTATTATTATTAGATGCACGCTGGCCAATTTCAAAATCTCAATTGATTGGCAAAACCACCCACCGACCTTCCCGCCCCTCCGTTTCAAAACAGTTGAGCGAAAATATCCCACCGGGTAGTACCATTTTATTAGAATAGAAGATGGGCACTACCCAAATTCAAAATCTCAATCGAGCGGCAATATCACACATTGACCTTGAAGCATTCTGCGCTCCTCTATTTCAAAAACTTATGACTGTAAAATTTACATTCTACCCTTTGTTCAGACGACAAACGGGCATGCTAAAGTCGGTATCTTGGGGGCATGATCATAATTTGTATCACGTTCACCTCTATCGTCCCTATTCGCGCAGTTTTTCCCGCTGGCCCTCCCAAAAATCCCAAGCTCCTTTGTCCCCTCCACGACCACCGTGCGCAATGGACGATGGAAATTCCACGGCGGCCTGAGCAGCTTGAGTTGCGGTCTCGTGCACCGCCGCGGAGCCGCTTCACCGACACCCACCCCATCGGATCTAGTTCCTGGGCTTCTGTGCCACGGTAGTGGAGTTGCGGTCTCATTCACCATGACAATGGCATCATCAACCGCCCAAGATCTGCTTCCTCGCCTCCGAATGCTACCCAATCATACCGGAGCCACATTACCGGTGTCCACCGGATGGGATCTAGTTCAACGAGTTCCATGTCCACCGCTCCAGACCAGCTGCATGGGCATTGTCGTTCAATGCACCGGATCTGCCTCAGCGACGCTCTCGTCCACTACGTCAGATCTGCCTCAGCGTCGCTCTCCTCTGTCGCGCTCAAGCCGACATCGACCTCCCAAGATCTGCTTCCCCGACTGCCCAAGATATGCTTCCTCGACCCCCCCAATATCTACTTAGCCGCAATGTTGCACCCTCGGTGACCTGCACGTCACCCGCACGGTACCGACTATGCTTAGATGCCTCTCTGACCGAGGTAACCTAATCTCCAACCTCTTTTTGTTTTCTCAGCAATATAGTAGGTTAAAGCATGTCGCAGTGAACTTTTTTTTGGTAATCGTGCTAGAACATACAAGTCATTAGGCATGCATGTTCTTTGTGCTACATGCAAGGTCACTGGACATGTTTGTTTGCATTCGCTGCTCTACAAATTTCAAGTAATGCACATGTTTGTTATTTTGTCATGCGCATGTTATTAGCTACTCCGTACAATAGTAATTGTATGCTATTGTGTTGTTTTTACAAAATGTAAAGTCAGTGAAAAATATTAGTATGGATTCCCTGCTCCACAGCTACTAAATCTATCTGGTTCGTCCTGAGATAAGTTCCTGCTATTATTTCCTCCCTGGCATCGTTCGTCTATCATGTAGTACCTGTTTAAAATCATTGTACTAGTTCGATAATAATTTTGTTGTTTCTATCTGGATCTTTAAAAGATGCAACACTGACTATTTGTTTTTTCTTTACACAAAGCTCAAAAGGGAACACTGAACATGTTAGTTTGCATAGCCTCTTCTACAGGTTCACAAGCATGACGTCATTGTTTCCTTATCTGATGTTGGTTCATCCTAAGAACCAACATAACTATCCTCTACTATGTAGTTCATTCGTAGTTTGTGTTCCTGCTCTGCAAGTTCTGGCATGATGCCATTATAATTTCTATCTCGTTCATTCTTAGCTACTCCTACGAAAGTAACTGAATGCCCATTGTGTAGCTCACCGAAAATTTTGAGTCACCCAACGTATCTTGAATTCCAGGATATACTACTACTTCCATATATATTTGTTGAAATGACCTGGCTAGTTTATATTTGCTGAAATTCTAGGAAACACTCTGTTCAATTGCTCAATTCATCTGTAGGCACACTTGTGTAATGCTTGCTTGTCCTGTTCTACAGGTTCACAAGCAATGCCATTATATTTCATGTCTAATGGTTCGTCCTAAGAAGCGACATAGCTATCCTCTATTGTATATATTGTTCATTTGTAGTTTGCATTCTTGCTCTATAAGGTCTCTTATGATGCCTTAATAATTTCTATTTGGTTCCTATATACGACAGTAACTGCATGCCCATTGTGTAGCTCACCGCGAATTTCGGGTCACCCAATGTCTCTTGTATTCCAGGATAAACGACTTCTTCCATATATATTTGTTGAAATAACCTGGCCAATTTATATTTATTGAAATTATAAGAAACACTTTGATTGATTGCTCATTTAATTGTATGCACACTTGTCTAATGCTTGCTTATCCTATTCTGTAGGTTCGCAAGAGACGCTATTATATTTCTAATCTGGTGCCGGTTCATCCTTAAGCAACGACATAACTATCCTCTACTGTGTAGTTCATTCATAGTTTGTGTTCCTGCTCTGCAAGTTCTCACATGATTCCATTATAATTTCTATCTCACTCATTCTTAGCTACGAAAGTAACTACATGCCCATTGTGTAGCTCACCGCAAATTCTAAGTCACCCAATGTCTCTTGCATTCCAGGATATAATACTGCTTCCATATATATTTGTTGAAATGACCTGGCAAGTTTATATTTCCTGAAATTCTAGGAAACACTTTATTCGATTGTTCAATTCATTTGTAATCACACTTGTGTAATGCTTGTTTGTCCTGTTCTACAGGTTCACAAGCAATGTCATTATATTTAATATCTAATGGTTCCTCTTAAGAAGCGACATAGCTATCCTCTACTGTATATATAGTTCATTCGTAGTTTGCATTATTGCTCTACAAGTTATCTTATGATGCCTATGCGGTTCCTAGCTACAACAGTAACTGCATCCCATTGTGTAGCTCACCGCAAATTCTGGGTCATCCAACGTCTCTTGCATTCCAGGATAAACGACTTCTTCCATATATATTTATCAAAATGACCTAGCCAGTTTATATTTGCTGAAATTCTAAGAAACACTTTGATTGATTGCTCATTTCATTGTAGGCACACTTGTAATGCTTGCTTGTCCTCTTCTATAGGTTTGCAAGAGACGCCATTATATTTCTAATCAGGTGCTGGTTCATCCTAAGCAACGACATAACTATCCTCTACTGTGTAGTTCATTCGTGGTTTGCGTTCTTGCTCTGCAAATCTTGCATGATGCCATTATAATTTCTGTCTCGTTAATTCTTATCTACAAAAGCAACTGCATGCCCATTGTGTATCTCACTGCAAATTCTGAGTCACCCAATGTCTCTTGCATTCCACGATATACTACTGATTCCATATATATTTGTTGAAGTGACCTGGCTAGTTTATATTTGCTGAAATTCTAGGAAATACTCTGTTCGATTGCTCAATTCATTTGTAGGAACACTTGTGTAATGCTTGCTTGTCCTTTTCTACAGGTTCACAAGGAATGCAATTATATTTCATATCTAATGGTTCGTCCTAAGCAGCGACATAGCTATCCACTATATATAGTTCATTCGTCGTTTGCATTCTTGCTCTACAAGTTCTCTTGTGATGCCCTTATAATTTGTAACACCCTCAGAATCGGACCTATGCAAGTTTTAGCGAAACCCGCCAAACCCGCATAGAAACGATTCAAAGGTGCCCACCAGGCACTTGCGTGCGGGTGGAAAACGAAGTAATAACATTACACAACAGTCCTAGATGGGACCCACGGAACAGATATATATACAACACGACTCCAAGAGTCAAGAATACAGATATACGGTACAAAGATCCAAATCACCTTGAAAAGATGGAGCGTCCGACTACGGACAAGATGCAAATGGGGCTAAGAGCCCTGAAGAATAACCAATGGCGTCCATAACCCTGCCCAGGCCATGCCGGAAGGGTAACCCTGCTAACGGCGTCGATCTCAAAACTTGCTTAAACAAAAGGGGTGCCGACAAAGGGCAAAGGAAAAAGAGGAGCGTCAAGATCGAGGCCAAGACAGCAAGGCTAGAATTCGGCGGTCCTCGCCTACATAGGTATGGTGGACTGAAGTGGCAGCGGCAGCATGCACTATACAACCTATAGAGACTCGACGCAACTGGCGGCTATCAGAGAGGGGTAAGAAAGACCTATCCGGATACCAACCTGATACTAACACCAAACAATCCCATCCTGGTATTCCCCCTCGAGACCAAACGAGGAAGTCAACCGAGGAACTCACACAGTTGGTAGTTTTATTTATTCAGTTATCGTTGCAGCAATTACTAGTCAGGTTTAGATAATCATCCTGATAAAGTAAGCAGTGGGCACTTTTAGTTAACCATTCCGTTATAGTTGCAACACTTACTAATCAGATACAGATAGCATGAGATAACCCAAAACCCAGCAGTTGTTGGTACTTTCATTTAGCCATTCCGTTGTAGTTGCAATACTTACTAGTCAGGTACAATGGTCGCAAGCGACACTCCAAACAAGCAATTGTGGGCAGTATTATTTAGCCATTCCATTATAGTGAAGCTGATTACTAGTCATTATAAAGTCAAATTTATAACACTACTTTAGTTATAGTTGTCTATGATCGAGATACTGTGCTCCAAGTCGTCCATAACATGGACACGGCTTCGAAAGTTTTACCCGCCGGGTGCACAAATAGCAACACACACTCGATCAACCTCGGAAAAACCAAATCAAAACCCAACGAGGCCTTCACGACAAAGCAATCACAGGATTCAGAAATATTTCAGGGGCCACCCATTGAGTAGACCATAGCCAAACGGTGACTCGAGACGGACTCAAGGTTTGCGACAATGGTCAGAAACGATGGGAACCCAAAACTGGGATTGTCGATACACGAAAACATTCCTCTTACCTAAATAAGACAGGTGTGCTCGCACAATCGTAAATAAAGCAGTAGCATGGCATAAGTACAGGATCGTAAAAAAAACCTCAAACTAGTTTGTGGCCCCAAGAAATAAGAATGAATCATGCTCTGGCTCAGGGGGGTCCCATAATCCTCCCGGATGTGGATAGCGCGATAAATCAAGGAACAGGTATCAAGTAGCTCGGGGTCCTACGGGACATAAGTGGGCGGTCGGAAACCAAATATTATCTATCACCCACCGATGCCTCTGCTTACTTACTCCAATTTTAGTTGTTAAACAGTAAATAAAGCGAACGGTAAGTAAAGCCATGACCATCTCCAACATCAACATGCGGCAATAGACCAACAATTGTGGCACTGGACGACACGCAACAGCACTTGAGCAAGCGACTACGACGCGCAAGTCCAACTATCTACCAAACAACAGGTAATAGGATGTGTCCAAGGCAATATAAGGCTGCAAGGGATATGACGGATACGAAAACTAGAGCACCGCAACACAGATAGCAATAGATCAACAGGAGGGAAGTAAATACTATAAAAGTAAGATAGGTAGAAAGGGGGAGATGCTCGCCTGAAAACATTGTCGAAGGTTCATCCGAAGATCGGGTCGACCTCGCATCAACTCAACGGCCTTATCCGCTAAGAAGCAAAACACTAGAATAAACACCGGATGCAATATTTAATACTACGGCAGAAGATCGGGCATGATGCATGTATGATGTATGACATGGCCAGATGCGATGCAATTAGGCAATATTAAACGGAACCGGGGTCCCGACAATTAAATAGGTGGTGCATGTTATTTAGATACCCCGCAACTTAAATGTTGTTTAACAAGGCAGAATATATCACCGGTTCGCTACACAAGTTTAAATGAGGCCGATATGAGACTAGATTTGCCCACATATGGGCCCCATATTTAATTATAAGGTGAATCGGCATAAGGCCCCCAAACCACACAAATATGCATGCAAGTATGACAATTTAATATGCAACAGGTTTTATATTTAGCATTTATAAAATAGGGCTCGGGAAAGGGGGTCACACATTAGAGGGTCTCGACGAACTTGGGGTTCCGGGGTTCGGGGTCCGACAGGGCTCAGGGTTCAGGGTTCGACGGATCGTTCTCGGACTCCGGGATTTAGGGTCTTCGGATCGGGGAAGTAGATCTTGTCGCACGAGCGTCAATGCTTTCGGGAAGGAGAACTTGTCGTCCAGGGTCTCGGTGTCCGGGGTGAAGTACTCGGCGTCCTCGAGGGGGTACTTGTCGTATCCGTGAAGGAGATCATGTCGGTCCACGGGGTCGAGGGACTTGTTACGGTTCGGTCTTGAATTCCTTCCGTGGCTCTCGAACAGAGCGCGACAACAGCAAGTACCAACTGCATGTCGGCTCCCTCCTTGCAGCAACCGAACTGAAATCCCCCGCAAACCCACAACAGGACGTGCGACAAGCACACGCGGGGACGTGCTCGAGACGGGGTAGACGACCGGAGGACAGGGACGGCGCTGCAGGGGAAGCTCAGCGGCGGGGCCGGTGGAGAGGTTGCGACGCGGCGACCGAGTACCCGACGGGGAGGTCGGCGCAGGGGCAGAGCCTCGCGGCCAGCGGCTCGCTGACGGCCGGGGACGCCAGGAGGAGGGATGGGGCAGCCGAGGCGGCGAGGCCGGGCTGCTCGAGCGGCGACGTTCGGGCGAGAGGGGTCGACGGAGGCCAGGCGGCCGGGCGACGGACGGCGAGGGCCGGGCGAGCCGGCTTGGCCGGGAAGGTGAAGGCCGTGGCGGGCGGCCATGGCGAGGAGGAGAAGGCGAGTGGCGGTGGCGAGCTCACGGAGGGGAGGAAGGAGGCCGGGGGACGGGTTCCGCGAGGCGGAGGCGGGCGAGCCTGGGAGGCGCCGAAGGAGCCGAGGGGCGACGTGGAGGCGGCGGTGATGGCGGAGGAAGAACGGGCAGTGAAGGTCGGCTGAGGCGGGAGAGAGGCGGGCTCGGAGGTGGAAGCGGCGGTGGAGAGCGGGCGCTGAGGAGAGGGGCGCGGGCGAGGAGGGCCACGGAGGGGGAAAGGGGACGGGGCCGTCGGTGAGGGAGAGGAGGGAGCGGGCAGACGCGCGTGAGGCAGAGGAAGGAAGCGTGGGGAGGGAGGAGGCAGCGGGAGGGGGACGGGGTTCACTGGCCGTGAGCTGGGGTGGGGCCAGGAGGAAAGAGGGTGAGTTGACCAGGGGGAAAAAAGAGAGAGGCTGGTGGGACCTGTGGGGGTCGGTTGGGGGAAGAGGTGGACCGGGTCCAGGTGGGGTCGTTGGAGAGAGAGAGTGGGGCCGGGGGTGGGAGGCCGACAGTGGGTCTGGGTGGGCCAAGGAGGGTAAGTGAGGGGGGTAGGAGTGGGGAGTGTGAGAAAGAGAGAGAGGGGGGGGAAAAGAGGAGGATTGATGAGGTGGCGGGGTGGGTAGGAATTGGGGGAGAGGGTGAGGTGGCGAGCTGCGGTTGGTGGGTAGGATAGGATTGGGTAGGTATAGGAATTAGGGGGGGCTGGTTTAGGTGGACCGTTTTAATTCCGGGGGTGGTCGACTGGTCTAATCGGCCCGTTCGACTGTCCCACTAAAAATAATTAAATAAGTTATTTATATCCAACAGGGCTTTTGCAAACCGATAGCAAACAAAACAAAATAATCCGGTGACCCGGGTTTGCGTTTGGAACAAAGACGGGGCGTTTAGAAAACACGAACAGGTTTTTCTGCAAATAGTTTTATGCAAGCAAATGCAAGATGATGCCGATGCTCAAATGCAATGTGGCATGATGACATGAGCATGCGGTCATGATGATGCAATGCACAAAAACAACGCGATTTTCTAGTAGTGGTTTTTGCGGGATGCCACATAATTTCTGTTCGGTTCCTAGCTACGGCAGTAACTGCATGCCCATTGTGTAGCTCAGCGCAAATTTTGGGTCACCCGATGTCTCTTGCATTCTAGGATAAATGACTGATTTCATATATATTTGTTGAAATGACCTGGATAGTTTATATTTGCTGAAATTCTAAGAAACACTTTGATTGATTGCTCATTTTTTGTAGGCACAATTGTCTAATGCTTGCCTGTCCTCTTCTATAGGTTCTCAAGAGACTCCATTATATTTCTAATCTGGTGTTGGTTCATCCTTAAGCAACGGCATAATTATCCTCTAATGTGTAGTTCATTCGTGGTTTGTGTTCCTATTCTACAAGTTCTGGTATGATGCCATTATAATTTCTATATAGTTCATTCTTAGGTACGATAGTAACTGCATGCTATTCTGTAGCTCACCGCAAATTCTGAGTCAACCAACGTCTCTTGCTTTCTAGGATATACAACTGGTTTCATATATATTTGTTGAAATAACCTAGATAGTTTATATTTGCTGAAATTCTAAGAAATACTTTGTTTGACTACTCATTTCATTGTAGGCACACTTGTCTAATGCTTGTCTGTCCTGTTCTACAGGTTCACAAGCGACGCCATTATATTTCGTATCTGGTTTTGGTTCGTCCTAAGCAACGACCTAACTATCCACCACTGTATAGTTCATTTGTGGATGGCATTCCTGCTCTACAAGTTCTCGCATGATGCCATTATAATTTTTGTCTTGTTTATTCTTAGCTACGACAGTAACTGCATGCCATTGTCTGGTCTATTCTTCTATATATATTTGTTGAAATGACCTGGCTAGTTTATATTTGCTAAAATTCTAAGCCACACACATTGTTATATTTCTCATTTCACGGTAGGCACATTTGTTTAATGCTTGCTTGTCATGTTTGTTTGAAGTGATGGTCAATATATTTGAACCATTGAGTAGTAGTAAACTCTAGTTCATAGCTCCTGTCGTATCAATTAAATGAGTAGTTTGCCTTATTTGATGTATTAACTTGTTATTATTTAGTTTTAGACTATAATTATTACTATCGCCAACAAAGAGGGGGCTGCAGGATCATGTCTCAAGTTTGTTTTCCATTGTCACACTCAAAAGGGAGTTGCGGGCGATGGAGAAAGCAAATTGAGGACTGATATCAACTCGATTGTCAACTGAAATGCTGATTTTTCTTTTCCTTGAGTTGATAATATGTAATAATTTTAAGTAGTTTGCATTTGATGTAATATCTAGACTAATTGTATAGGCCGTATAGGCATTTAGTTGATGTCGTCAACACATAGCGGTAGGCGGTACCGTACCTACGTTAGCTAGGTCGATTATGGTACAGTATCGTGCTCTGTATTTTCCCATCTTGTATTAGACTGATGATGAATAGTAAAAATGCTCACAAGTTGTACACCTTTTATAGTATCGAAATGGGCTCCAGAAATACAGAAACTATAAAAGACCGTAAAAGTAAGGGGACCGACCCACAAACGAGATTAGTAACAGTAACAATCCATTACAATGGCAGACCATAATAGTGGCAGGCCGAAATAGTAACAGGCCGAAACAGTAACATCTCTAAACAGTACATGCCGGAACAGTAACATGCCGAAACAGTAACACTCGAAATAGTAAGGGACCAGAAAAGTAACGAGCGAGAACCTTAAATGGCCAAAATAGTAATAGGACAAAATAGTAGCAGTCCAGGCCATAAAAAGGCCAGGCTAGATCAATAACATGTCGAATTTGCACCAGGCCAAAATAGTAACAGGTCGAGGAACTTACCAGGTTAGAACAGTAATGGGTCAGAGCATGGGCCGGACATTTACGGGCCTAAATAGTAACGGGCCCAAAGTATATGTCCCTGTTTCGAACAGTGCATAGCTATATAGTAACGGTCCAGAAAGGTTACGGTCCAAAGCGGGCTGGCCAGACGGGCCCATTTCAAACAGTGTAGGGCAGAAAACTGACGGGCCCAGAAATTTATGGGCCATGCAAACGGGCCATGCAAACGGGCCAATTTCAAACAGTGCATGTGGAAACAGTAGTGGGCTAGAAATTTTACGGGCCGCCTATGGCAGCATCGGTGTGCCCATTTGTAACAATGCAAGACAAACCAGTAACAGGCAATGATCCTATTTGGGCTCTCTTAATGGGCTGGCCCACTTAATAATTACCAGGCCTTGGCTGGGATTGGCTTCTACCACGGTTTCATTGACAGTTAACGGCGTTAACTGGCTGTTAACAGCGTTTGCCACGTGGCAGTTTGCATGACGTCAGTAGTCAACACGGCTGGCGAACAGATCTACGACGGAACGACTTTTCGTGGATAAAGGGTGCGATCTGCCACGGTAAAAAACTGTGGTAGAATCATTTTTGACAGGGCTTCTACCACGATGGTCATCCATCGTAGAAGGCTTTTCAACCACGAAAAATGGACCTTCAACCACGAAAATCGTCCGTTGTAAAAGGACATTTTTCTTGAGTGGAATAACATAGTTCATACCCTTGAAGTGTAGGGTTCATAGCATGGAAAACAAAAAAATTATATCGCATGAACACACAAAACCAAGATCTAATCTATGACAAAGCCAAGATCTAATATACGAGATCGGTGCAATGAGATTGTAGAGAACGAACCCTCGTAGATCTAAAGTGTTTAATGATATTGGATTCTCGAGGTTGATATAGTCGATCACTTGCCGATCTCAAGATCGTGTAGACGATCCTTCCGGCGTCGCATTCCGGAAGCGCTTCCACAGTCGGTCACACATACGGTAGTCGATGAATACCTTCCTCTCCCTTGTTCCAGTAGTCAGCGGAGGTAATAGATCCCCTTGGAATCCCAACAGCACGATGGTGTGGTGGTAGTGGTGGAGGAGAAATCTGCAGAGCTTCGCATAAGCCAGCGGATAGGGTTGAGGTGAGGTGGGAGGGTGATGACTGCAAGTGCACATATCGTTTGTAGCTAGTTTCAAAATAAAGATATCGATCCAACAGGGAGGAGTCTGAAGTCTAAATAACTCTTGAACTAATACTGAAATAGTAATGCTAAATAACGTTCTAAGTAACAATATAGAATGCAAGTTTTGTGTAAAATATATTTTTGGGTTTTCAAATAAGAGAACAATAAGTAAACTAAAGCTGTAAGTAAACAAGAGCATGCAAGTATGATTACGGAAGTCTGCAAGATGATAGAAAGAGTTTTCAGGGAGTAGTGGATCCACCGCTAGTAATTAGAAAGAGTGATCAAAATTATTACAATGAATAAGCTCATTTATGATATGTGTGGGAGGAACTCCATATATGGACGAATAGGCAGCAACCACTACTCACATCATCCTCATAACCATAGAAGACAAGCAATTGACATCAATCGAATTACTGTGCTATTAAGGGACTTTATCCCGTAGGATGTATCCCATGGCATGGACAATGTTTAGTGAGTTCTCCTCGGTTCCCAAGTTGATACGTAAGGGAATGTTAACAGCTTTATAGTAACTGTAAGTGTTATCACCCCTCCGTCTACCAACAAGTAGTTATCTCCATCTAGTCCTCAGTGAGGCAAATATTGAGTGGCGCGCTTCACCCAACATCAAGATGAAGGAAATCTAACACAGACACATAATGAACAATATCACATAATAATCTCTATCTCAATTCAATCACATACTAGGATTTCTCTATCTCCCCAAGAAAAAAGGAAACTACTCACACATGAAGGAAGTCAACATGATGGTTTTAAATACGGATGAAGTATGATGATACAATTGAGGACAAGTGTAAATCCAAGATTCAATCTAGAATTACAACAAGTAGCCAAAGGGGATCGGTGATGGAGACGTTGTTGATGAAGATGTGATGTAGATTGATGTGGAGGCCTTCAAGATCCTAGTCCCTTCTCCTCTTGTGTGATGGTGATGGTATAGATCTGATTGGAGGAGGCTATGGCGGTGGCATGGCGGCAGGGCTCCGCCGTGGTGGAGAATATGGAGAATATGAGGATCACATTTGTTTACGGAGTGTTAATACTTTGCTCCGGTACTCTATTAAAAGGAGTACCTTAATTTACAGTAGATTCTCTTGAGTCCCCACTGCAACGGGCTGGCAGGACAAAAGTCGTTGTGCAAGTTCTCATTGCGAGCACGTATGACTATATATGGAATACATGCCTATGATTATTTAGTACTTGGATGCTTTATTTTATTTATCTGTAATTGCCTTATATCTTGAAGTTACATGAATAGTCTTGTCCATGCAACGCCCGTCCATCCATCCATATGCTTACCGCACTCATATCTTACTGTTTACTACTATTGTTACTATTGCTTTTGTCCTACTGCTGTTGTTACTTTGCTATTGCTACTGCAAAAATATTGCTACTGATAAACTTCTGTGAGCAAGACTATTTTCAGGTGCAGCTAAATTGAAAACTCAGTTGTTAAGGCTTATAAGTATTCTTTGGCTCCCCTTGTGTCGAATCAATAAATTGGGTTATACTACCCTTGAAGACTGTTGCGATCCCCTATACTTGTGGGTCATCAAGGTGATAGAACCAGACCTCTTCACTCGAATTCCGAAACGTTCCCAAAATATCCGCATGGTGAGAGAGGCGCTTCCTTAGCACCGTTGGATCACGAACATCCAAGACGCGCTGAGCTCGCTAGCCCTTTGGCAGTACGTCCAACTATGGACTAGAGTGAGAGACTTCGACCTTTAGGATGGGGCGGACACCCTCCTTTGGAGGTGGGAGATAGATGCGTAGTACTCCTCCAAGTCTTGTTATGACTTTCTCTTTGCGGGATCCATTCTATCGAACTCTTGGAGGCTGAATTGGCGCATATGGGCCCCACCACGAGTCAAGTTTTTTTTTTGTCTTGATGGCTTTCCAAGACAGCTATTGGACGAGGTGAGATGTTGACATGAAGAGGGCTCCAACATTGCCTCTTTGACCCTATGTGACCAATCGATCTAGATCATGAGGCATCTCATCATCGGCTGCCCATTTTCGAGACATGGTCTAGCGGTTTTGTTCTGGATACGATCGGCGACCGCCCCCAAACGATGTGGTGGACTTCGTTGATTGGTGGTTGAAAGTGTGCCAATCTACCCCGCGCCTGATGCATGGTCACTTCGTCCTTGGCAATATTGACGACATGGTGGATTTTGAAATAACGCAATATTATCGTCTTTGACAACATCTCATCGAGCTTGGGCGGGTTTTTGGACACGATTTAATCTGAGACTAGTTCTTGGGCTGCTACCGGGGTAAAGGTATTCAGGCTGTAACCCCGGATAAATCTATTGAGTTAAGTTGCACAAGGTGTTCATTGCCGTGAGCCTGTAATTTTTTTATTACTTTCTCCAACCAAAATAGTTGACTTAAATTTGTCTAGATTCGATTATATTTAGACATGACTAGCAAATATACCCGTGCGGGAGAACATAATTGTCAGTCTTGGCAAACATATAACAATATCATATACATTCTAGATAAACCGGTGAACTGGCTCTAATTTCCTGTAAAATAGGATTCTCAGTTTTTAATCTGTATTTCACATTTTGTAGGCTTATGAAGCTCATAGAGTGGACTCACATTGCTCTCAGTGTTGGCAGTACCGAATTATTTGAAAATATATTATTCACTCGTCCTAGCCGTGTGACATGGTCTTTAGACGTGTCAAACAGTGCACTATTCGTTGTAATTCAATTCCATTGAAATTCATTCATAACATATTGATTCGAGTAGCAGATGGGTCAATAAAAGATACTTTAATATCGTCAAACCAGTATCTTACAAAGACCGGTAAAAACTCGTGGTTTTAACAAATAACACCTTCCACAACTTGTATACTAGATGCATATTAGTCATATAAATTGCACAACTTAACTCCTACTATGTCCCACAAAGTTGTCTAATAACTGCAACTGACGCGTTCGCGCAGTCCGAAATTTTGCCACGTAGCTAAACAGACAGCTGACAGCAGTTTGCGGACAGATCCTTGTGACAATATCGTCTAACGGTTGGGTCCTTCCACGTGTGTTGTAGGGGGCGTCGCAAAACGACTGCGACAACCGTTTTGCGTGCACCTGTATCGCTAAATTATCGTCGAGTTTTCTTTCCTTCGTTCTTACTTCTTACTCTGTCCCTCCCGTGGCCGCCGACGACGTAGACGACGCCGTCTCCATCTCTCAGCCGTCTATGTCGTCGTTCACAGGCTCACGGCCAGATGCCGCCGGATTTGCACTAGCGCGAGTGCAACGATGATGCGCCGGACAACAGTACGCCGGAAAATCCTCTCCTGAGCTGCGCATGATCGGATTGGTTGGCTTTTGCTAGCGATTTTCGAGATGGCACTTGATCGGGATGTCATTAGGGATTTAGAGCTGTGGGCAAGTCACCGTAGTTGTACGACATTGCCAATTCTTATAGTGATTGCAGGTTGTGAGCAGTCCATGCCCTGTTTCTCACGGCTCTGTTTCCTGTCGTAAGCGCAGTTTAGTGTTTTCTTTTGTTAATTTAGGTTGGTTTAATCCATCAAATTCCATTGATTTGTTCCATACTGATTGTTGTAAAAGATGCCTAGGATGATTACTAGAAGAATTGACCAAATTTTCTATGTTTCACTTCGGCTTAAGTCTGAACTTGTATCTGACCGTGCTGTTGATGTACAGTATTTTCTCTGAACTTTTATCTGAACATGCTACTGATAAAAAGAGTTGGTGATTTGCAAAGATTGCTCTGATTTCCCTACGTCAGTGTGCTATTTGTCAAGTATTAAGTTTTTTGTTGTTGAGATATTCAGGTTAGGTAGTTTTTTACAATTTTGCGAAACACTGTTTCTTTACTTGGCATACACTGAGATATTTAGGTTAGGTAGTTTCACACTATATTTCTTTCAAATTTAGAGCTATAATTGTGATATTATGTAATTATTAGTATTCCATAAACTGTTCCTATGCAATACTTCATAACAGTCATGTAAAAACACATAACTTGGTTACCTGATTTTTAGTTTCAGAAAGGTGCATGAAGAATTCACATGGTTTATTTTTGTATCCAAAGTTGGTACATGTGAGGCTGTGACTGAACCAACATTATTAGCACCATTTCAAATATATAACAAACTGAGGGGTGCTGCTGTCACCATAGAGCAGCTCAAATGGATGCATACACACAATTGAGTTGAAGTTTGCTTTGTGTACTTCTAGGGATGCATAAAGCAACTATTTGATAGCATCCAACGGCTACTTGATAGCATCCAGCAGCTATTTTCTCCTTTAGTTGATAATGGTGCTCAATTAATACATCCAGCAGCTATTGGACAACTAAAGGAACATAGACAGCTTATTATTTACATTGTTGTCCAACATCCAGCAGCTATTTGATACCATCCAACAGCTATTTGATAACATTCAATAGCTTTTTGACAACATCCAGCACACATTTGACGCAACACAGTAGAGCACTGCTATCAGAACATTCACGCACAAATTTCACAACATATATCAGCTATTTGACACATCACAGTACAAACCAGGTCAAAACTGATTTGGCAAGGACAAAATGCACATTTATTATGATCAAGCAAAGTACACTGATTTCATACACGGGAAGTCTTCCAAAACCCATTACAAACTCCATTACATATTGCCTTACAGTATAGTTTACATTCAGTACTGAAAATCACTAGAAAAGCTTTCAAATTAACTTCTCCCTCTTCTTATATTTAGCTCCTTCTTCTACGAATTCTTCTTTATGCTACTGCCATCTTCTTCTCTGCAATTGTTCAGAAAAGTATATGCCAAAATCAGGAAACTTAGATTAAACTGAAAATGAAATTAACAGTTTAAGTTTAGAATGTTCCATGTTTCTAAAATCAACTTTTACACTGAACCAAGCGCACTGCCTCTGTCCTACGTACACAGCATGTAGCAATTAGTGTTAACTATACGTACCAATAAGCACTTGCTGGTTAAGCAAATACCTGAAGCTTAAGAGGGACATCACAGTTTGTGTTTCGGTACAATTCCAAGCATAGCGCCTCTGTTCTGTCAAAGAGATAATCAACATTTCTGTCCCAGCCCAGGCCAGTCAGTCAGCATGGACCTATTTCTGAACGTGCTAAATGCTTCGGTCATGGTCATTCTCATGTGGCAGAAGCCGAGCTTGCAGCTGAGAAAAAAAAATAACGTAGAAGTTTGTAAGGGCTAGTGGTGAAGTGCAGGTTCTGCACATTACTTTACATCACCTCTGCACTTTCTAACTCGGTTTACTATCCAAACTTTTTAAGGAGAATTGAGGGACCTGATTTTGGAGCACATCAGTTTTCAAGAATTGAACGTCCTAGCTACGAATGATAAATTAATGAAAGAAGTCCACATAACCCCCGTATGTATCAGGTTTTGGACAATAACCCCCCCTAAGTTTCGATTGGGGCACTTAACCCCCCTAAGTATCGAATACCGGATAAATTACCCCCGGTGTTGTTGAAGGCAGTTTTGAAAAGCTGTTTTGCTAACGTGGACGTGGTTTAGTGCCGAAAGGACCAAACCAGGTATAACCGTGTAAGGCTCGGTCTATATCACCCATTTTCCTCTGTCGCTCCCGACCTGGTCCCGATCGAGATACCGCCGACGCGAATCCCTCCGCCTGGCCAGACTGTTGCCGCTGGCGCCGGCATAGCTGCTTCCGGCCGACGCCTCCAGTGCCGCCCGCCTCCGCTGCCGACCGTCGCCGCTTCCGCCCGTTGCCGACACCCCCCGTGCCGTGTGCTCTCGCCGCCGAGTGCCTACCACCGCATGCATCTACTGCCCTCCTCCACTCCATTCTCCCCCTGCCGTGTACGTGGACACCATGAGGTCCAGCATCTGCGACTCTCAGCTACGCAAGAAATAGGTCAATTAGTTTTTTTCAGACATTGCAATTAACTTATTTTCTTCAGCACATCATCTGCATTTTCGCATGATTCTTCTGAGGTGTAAACACAACACTCATTATTGGTGTCAATTCGCATGATTCAGGCACGAAAGAGATGCTGCTACTGTGCATATGCGACATGGGCAGGACGAAACCAGCTGCCAAGGCACAATTATCTAGCTGTAGCCGTCAGATGGAGACATGTTCGATGTAGAGCGTAATCAAGCTCCTGTAGTTGACGCTCGAGTACGCAGAGGGAGCACGGCTGCGAAGATTTTCATCTGCGTGTACGCGAACATGCAGCTGCCTATGAACCAGAGTAACTGTGTCGCCGGCCATCCAGGAGGTGGAGGCCCCGCGGCTGTGCTGGAGGGCATACATATGGTCAGGGCAGCGGTGGAGAGCGGAGAGGGTGGAGAGATCGCCGCTTACCTTGAGGCCTTCGTCACGAGAGAAGCAGAGAGGCGGCCGACGATCACCAGGCGACGAGGCGCGGCGCGAGGTTGCTCCTGGACCAGGTGGGCTAACACGTCTAGACCAGACCAGGTATATCTAGACCAACCGGTGCATACCAGGTGACTATACCAGACCAGAGTCCACCGTGGCTTAAACCAGAATCCAGCATGGCCAAAACAGCCCATAAAACAGCCGTTAGCGTCTAGGGGGGTAATCTGCCCGGTTTTGGATAGTTAGAGGGGTTAAGTGTTGTAACACCCTCAGAATCGGACCTATGCAAGTTTGAGCAAAATTCGCCAAACCCGCATAGAAACGATTCAAAGGTGCCCACCAGGCACTTTCGTGCGGGTGGAATACGAAGTAATAACATTACACAACAGTCCTCGATGGGACCCAGAGAACAGATATATAAAACAGCGACTCGATGAGTCAAGAAGACAGATGTAATGTACAAGATCCAAATCACCTTGAGAATGGTAGAGCGTCCGACTACGGACAAGAAGCAAATGGGGCTAAGAGCCCTGAAGAATAACCAATGGCGTCCATAACCCTGCCCAGGCCAAGCCGGAAGGGTAACCCCGCTAACGGCGTCGATCCCAAAACCTGCTTAACAAAAGGGGGTGCCGACAAAGGGCAAAGCAGAAAACAAAGAAGGAGCGTCAGTACTGAGGCCAGTACACGGCGAGGCTAGAATTCGGCGGTCCTCGCCTACATAGGTATGGTGGACTGAAGCGGCAGCGGCAGCATGCACTAAACAACCTATAGAGACTCGATACAACTGACGGTTATTAGAGAGGGGTGAGAATGACCTATCCGGATCCAACCTGAAACTAACACCAAACAAACCCATCCTGGTGTTTCCCCTCGAGACCGTCGAGGAAGTCAACCGAGGAACTCACATCGTTGGCAGTTTTACTTATTCGGTTATAGTTGCGGCACTTTACTAGTCAGGTTTAGAGATTCGTCCTGATAAAGTAAGCAGTGGGCACTTTTAGTTAACCATTCCGTTATAGTGGCATCACTTACTAGTCAGATACAATTAACATGAGATAAACCCTTAAACCCAGCAGTTGTTGGTACTTTTATTCAGCCATTTTGTTGTAGTTGCAATACTTACTAGTCAGGTACAATGGTCGCAAGCGACAACCAAACAAACAATTGTGGGCAGTATTAATTAGCCATTCCATTATAGTGAAGCTGATTACTAGTCTTTATAAGTCAAATTTATTGCGTAAACTTTAGTTCGCTTGTCTATGATCGAGATATCGTGCTCCAAGTCGTCCATATCCGCGGACACGGCTTTGAAAGTTTTACGGCGGGGTGCACCAATAGCAACACACGCCGATCAACCTCGGAAAAACCAAATCAAAACCCAACGAGGCTTTCACGATGAACAATCACAGGATTGAGAAATATTTCAGGGCCACCCTTGAAGTACACCATAGCAGTAAGCAAGCTTGAGACGGACCCAAGGTTTGCGACAATGGTGTAACGCAGCAGTCCCCAATCGGGGGCTGTCGATACAGCGAAAACATTACGCTTACCTAAGCATGCAGTGTGCTCTCGCACAATTTAAATACGTAAAGTAGCATGGCATAAGTACGGATAGTAAAACACCTCAAACTAGTTTGTGGCCCCAAGAAATAAGATGAATCAAGCTCGCTCAGGGGGTCCCATATACCTCCGGATGTGGATAGCGCGATAAATCAAGGAACAGTATCAAGTACTCGGGGTCTTACGGGACACAAGTGGGCTCGAAACCAAATATTATCTATCACCCACCGATGCCTCTCGCTTATTTCAATTTTAGTTGTTAAACAGAAATTAAAGTGACGATAAGTAAAACTAGAATCATCTCCAACATCAACATGCGGCAATACATCAAAGCAATCGTGGCATATGACGACACAACAAAGACTTGAGCAAGCAACTACGACGCAAGTCCAACTATCTACCAAACAATGGGTAATAGGATGTGGCCAAGGCAATATAGGGCTGCACGGTATATCAGTCTGAAATCTATAACATCGCATACAGATAGCAATAGATCAACAGGAGGGAAGTAAATTACTATAAAAGTAAGATAGGTAGAAAGGGGAGATGCTACTTTGAAAACATTGTTGAAGGGTTCATCCGAAGATCGGGGCGAAGCTCACATCAACTCAACGGCCTTATCCGCGAAGAAGCAAAACACTAGAATAAAACACCGGATGCAATATTCAATACAACGGCAGAAGATCGGCATGATGCATGTATGATGCATGGCATGGCAAGGTGCGTTGCAATTAGGTCAATATTAAGCGGAACCGGGGTCCCGACAATTACTTAGATGGTTCAAGTTGTTTAGATCCCCCGCAAATTAAATGTTGTTTAACAAGGCAACAGATGGAGCCGGTTCGCTACACATGTTTAAATGAGGCCGATATGAGACTAGATTTGCCCGCATATGGGCCCCATATTTAATTATTAGGTGAATCGGCATAAGGCCCCAAAACCACATGAATGTATGCATGCAAGACAATTAAGTATGCCACAAGTTGTTATGTTATAAAATAAGGTTCGAGGAAAAGGGGTCACACATCAGAGGGGCTCGACGATCTTGGGTTCCGGGGTTCGGGGTCGGTCTCAGGGTTCAGGGTTCGGCGAGGTCGTTCTCGGACTCAGGGGTAGGTCTTGGCGCATCCGGGTGCGGGACTTGGGGTCATGTTGTCGGTCTTGTCGTCTCTCGCGGGGACCTTGGCGTTCTGGGAGGCGCACTTGGTCTAGCGTCGGGGCGCAACGGGTGCTTCCGGGTCGATGTCGTTCTTGTCGTCGGCTAGATCTTGCCGGGTTCTTGTGTCGGTTCGGTCTTGGCGTCGGGGTGAAGCACTTGGCGTTCTGCGGCGGTGTTCTTGCCGTTCGTGTTCTCGAGCATCGCCTCCGGGAAGGAGTACTCGAGGTCGATGGCGAACTTGTCCGGTTCCGCGGTTCTCGAGTGTCGATGTCGGACTCGGGTCTCGGCACTGGGAGTTCTTGGTGACAAACCTCCATGTTGCGGTTCTTAACGACGGGATCGGGGCTTTGGGTCCGGCCTTGGTGTCCATGAAGGAACCTTGGTGCTCCGAAACGCAGCAACTAAGGCCAGATCTCGCAAACTCAGGCGGAACCGACGCTCGGCAGCGCTGCAGGAAGGGACCCGGCGGCTGCACGTCGTGGGGAGGCGACCTCGAGGCCTTGGGCACCGGAGGCGGGCGGTGGTTGGGCGACGGAGCATGGCCGACAGCGGCACCACCGGAGACGGGCGGCGAGGCTGGGCGAGCGGAGGAGGTCGGCGAGGAACCTCGGACTCGCCTCGGGCGTGGCGGTGAGGCGAGAGGCCGCGAACGTGGCGGTTGGGCGATGGCGGCGACGAGGCGCGGGACCGGCGGCGCGGTCGCGGCTGCCGGAGTGCAGGAGGCGAGCTGAAGCCACGGGAGGTGGTGAACGGGCGCAGAGGGCGAGCCGACGGGAGAGGCAGAGCGGCAGGACGCTGGGCGGAGGCAGCGGGCGGACGACCAAGGCTGGGCGCGGGGCGACGTGTTCGGGTCAAGGGCGACAGTGAGGTTGACCGTGGCGAGCTAGAGGGAAGAGGGTCGACGTGAGGAGGTCCGGTGGAGCGGCACGCGCCGGTGAGGGAGAGGCTTGAGGCGGGCGCATCCACGCCAAGGGAGGGGCCGGAGGGGCGGGGAGCTAGCAGGCGTCGGCGAGGCCGGCGAGGACGCTGGGCTCGGGCGGCCGCACGGGGTTGCGAGGAGAGCCGCGGTGGCCGGAGATGAGAGAGGTGGGAGGCAGAGGAGGGAGACGCGGTGGAGAGGAAGCACGCGGGGGGACGGTTCGATCGGGGGAAGGCAGGACTGGGAGGAGCGGGTGGTGGGGCCAGGCGTGAGGCCGGGTGGAGGTGGTGGCTGTGGGGCGTGGGGCTGCTGGGTGAGGTGGGCCCCAGGGGTTAGTGAGAGGGGTAGGGAGCTGGTGGACGCGTGCGTGTGTCTGTGTGTGAGGCGTGAGGGGCCAGGGTGGCAGGTGGAGGAGGAGGGAGGTTGAGGGTGACGTGGCAGTGAGAGGCCGAGGGAGAGGGAGGAGGTGAGGTGGCAAGCAGGATTGGAGGGTGAGGTGGAGAGGGGCTGGGTAGATTTTTAGGTAGTGTAGGATTTAGAGGGCTGGACCGATTTAATTCTGGGGTAGTCGTTGGTCTATTCGGCCTCGATCGCCCTACCGAAAATATTTAAACCTTTTATTTATTTTAATGGGGCCATATGCAAACCGTTAGCCAAAACAAAATATTCCGGGACCCGGTTTTTGCTGTTTGAATAAAGAGGGGCGTTTAGAAAACAACACGGGCTTTGCAAACATAGTTTTATGCAAACAATGCATGATGATGACGATGCAATGCACAAAATCAACGCGATTTTCTAGTAGTGGTTTTGCGGGATGCCACAATTCGACACCACTAACAAGGGATCTCGCCCTCGAGATCCGCCTCATGGTACCGGAAGGAAGGTCGGCGATCTGCGTCTTCT
Organism: Avena longiglumis; assembly: GCA_030063025.1. NCBI lineage: Eukaryota > Viridiplantae > Streptophyta > Magnoliopsida > Poales > Poaceae > Avena > Avena longiglumis. Next base: position 432,234,693 of record CP125975.1, read on the forward strand.
CGCTTCGTGTAGATCCTCGCGACACCACTAACGAGGGTTTCTTCTTCATCTTGAAATCGGCGACACCACCAACAAAGGGTCGTTGCTCCTGATCGTCGAGAGAACACTCCGGAAACAAAAGGTCGAAGGTAGAGGTATCCACAAATAAAGCCACCCCTAACTTCCGTGGACGGAGTAAATTGCTGGACCCACTGATTCGACGTACAAGAGCGAATGATAAGAGCAGTGGTAGGGTAGCTACTCCATCCCGCACTCAAACCATTGCCCTGCACACGAATAAGCGGATTAAGCATCCAACTCGAATTAGATCAAGATCTCGACAAGCGAGGTTCGAACAACGGAGTAAGCGGACATCGCCTGGATCTGGCGTAGAGGATGTCGCCGGAAAACACCGGAAGATACCATAAATCGTATGAAAGACACACCGATTAGGTTTCGCGATGGTTCCATTGGCATGAACAACACATGCTCAAGGTATACTCCAACTTCACCAAGGCTCGCCCTTCTCATATGTTTTTCAACGACATCGATATCCAAAGAAGGAACACGGTGGATAAAGATCTCAAGAACAAAAGATCGGATGAAGGTTCAATGCACAAGTTGCGATTGACGATCGTAGCACCTCCGCATAAAAGGAAGAAGGCGAAACCTCAAGGTACGACGGAAACCCAACCACGAAATCGGACGCCAAGAGAGGGAAGAGAGCGGATTCAAAACACGAGAGGTAAGAGAGGAATAGCAAAGGGTAAGGAGTAAAATCACCTATTCGTAACTATCCAACCGATTTTGCAAAATAGTTTTGACACTCTACTTGCCGTTAGCTAGGTTATCCTACAGTCGGACTTGTGGGGTATCGCAACGCCGAGCTCGATACCACTCAGAACACCCTCAGATCGGACCTATGCAAGTTTGAGCAAAATTCGCCAAACCCGCATAGAAACGATTCAAAGGTGCTCACCAGCACTTTCGCATGGTGGAATACGAAGTAATAACATTACACAACAGTCCTCGATGGGACCCAGAGAACAGATATATAAAACAGCGACTCGATGAGTCAAGAAGACAGATGTAATGTACAAGATCCAAATCACCTTGAGAATGGTAGAGCGTCCGACTACGGACAAGAAGCAAATGGGGCTAAGAGCCCTGAAGAATAACCAATGGCGTCCATAACCCTGCCCAGGCCAAGCCGGAAGGGTAACCCCGCTAACGGCGTCGATCCCAAAACCTGCTTAACAAAAGGTGCCGAAAGGGCAAAGGAAAACAAAGAAGGAGCGCCAAGATCGAGGCCAAGACACGCGAGGCTAGAATTGGCGGTCCTCGCCTACATAGGTATGGTGGATCAAGCGGCAAAAGATGCACTAAACAACCTATAGAGACTCGATACAACCGACGTTATTAGAGGGGTGAGAATGACCTATCCGGATCCAACCTGAAACTAACACCAAACAAACCCATCCCGGTTTCCTCGAGACCGCCGAGGAAGTCAACCGAGGAACTCACATCGTTGGCAGTTTTACTTATTCGGTTATAGTTGCGGCACTTTACTAGTCAGGTTTAGAGATTCGTCCTGATAAAGTAAGCAGTGGGCACTTTTAGTTAACCATTCCGTTATAGTGGCATCACTTACTAGTCAGATACAATTAACATGAGATAAACCCTTAAACCCAAAGAAGCTTGTTGGTACTTTTATTCAGCCATTTTGTTGTAGTTGCAATACTTACTAGTCAGTACAATGGTCGCAGTTTACAACCAAACAAACAATTGTGGTATTAATTAGCCATTCCATTATAGTGAAGCTGATTACTAGTCTTTATAAGTCAAATTTATTGCAAGAACTTTAGTTCCGCTTGTCTATGATCGAGATATCGTGCTCCAAGTCGTCCATATCCATGACACGGCTTTGAAAGTTTTACCGCCGGGTGCACCAATAGCAACACACGCCGATCAACCTCGAAAACCAAATCAAAACCCAACGAGGCTTTCACGATCGAACAATCACAGATTCAGAAATATTTCAGGGGCCACCCTTGAAGTACACCGCAACGGTAAGCAAGCTTCGAGACGGACCCAAGGTTTGCGACAATGGTCAGAACGGCAAAGAGGTCCCCAATCGGGACTGTCGATACCGCGAAAACATTACGCTTACCTAACAAAGACAGGTGCTCCTCGCACAATTTAAATACGTAAAGTAGCATGGCATAAGTACAGGATAGTAAAACACCTCAAACTAGTTTGTGGCCCCAAGAAATAAGATGAATCAAGCTCGCTCGGGGGTCCCATATACCTCCCGGATGTGGATAGCGCGATAAATCAAGGAACAGTATCAAGTACTCGGGGTCTTACGGGACACAAGTGGGCGTCGAAACCAAATATTATCTATCACCCACCGATGCCTCGCTTATTTCAATTTTAGTTGTTAAACAGAAATTAAAGTGACGATAAGTAAAACTAGAATCATCTCCAACATCAACATGCGGCAATACATCAAGAATCGTGGCATATGACGACACACAACAAAGACTTGAGCAAGCAACTACGACGCCGCAAGTCCAACTATCTACCAAACAATGTAATAGGATGTGGCCAAGGCAATATAGGGCCGCACGGTATATCACAGTACGAAATCTATAACATCGCAAATACGTATAGCAATAGATCAACAGGAGGGAAGTAAATTACTATAAAAGTAAGATAGGTAGAAAGGGGGAGATGCTCGCCTGAAAACATTGTTGAAGGGTTCATCCGAAGATCGGGGCGAAGCTCACATCAACTCAACGGCCTTATCCGCGAAGAAGCAAAACACTAGAATAAAACACCGGATGCAATATTCAATACAACGGCAGAAGATCGGCATGATGCATGTATGATGCATGGCATGGCAAGGTGCGTTGCAATTAGGTCAATATTAAGCGGAACCGGGGTCCCGACAATTACTTAGATGGTTCAAGTTGTTTAGATCCCCCGCAAATTAAATGTTGTTTAACAAGGCAACAGATGGAGCCGGTTCGCTACACATGTTTAAATGAGGCCGATATGAGACTAGATTTGCCCGCATATGGGCCCCATATTTAATTATTAGGTGAATCGGCATAAGGCCCCAAAACCACATGAATGTATGCATGCAAGACAATTAAGTATGCCACAAGTTGTTATGTTATTAAATAAGGTTCGAGGAAAAGGGTCACACATCGAGGGCTCGACGATCTTGGGTTCCGGGTTCGGGTCGGTCTGTGGTTCGGTTGGCGAGGTCGTTCTCGGACTGTGGGTAGGTCTTGGCGCATCCGGTGCGGGACTTGGGGTCATGTTGTCGGTCTTGTCGCCTCTCGCGGGACCTTGCTCGGGAGGCGCACTTGGTCTAGCGTCGGGCTTAACGGTGCTTCCGGTCGATGTCGTTCTTGTCGCCGGCTAGATCTTGCCGGTTCTTGTGTCGGTTCGGTCTTGGCGTCGGGTGAAGCACTTGGCGTTCTGGCGGTGTTCTTGCTGCGTGTTCTCGAGCATCGCCCGGAAGGAGTACTCGAGGTCGATGGCGAACTTGTCCGTTCCGGTTCTCGAGTGTCGGCGTCGGACTCGGGTCTCGGACTGGAGTTCTTGGTGACAAACCTCCATGTTGCGGTTCTTAACGACGGGATCGGGCTTTGGGTCCGCCTTGGTGTCCATGAAGGAACCTTGGTTCAAACAAGCAACTAAGGCCGCCGTGATCTCGCAAACTCGTGGCGGGAACCGACGCTTGGCGGCAGCGCTGGCAGAAGGGACCCGGTACGACGTGGGGAGGCGACCTCGAGGCCTTGGGCACCGGAGGCGGGCGGTGGTTGTGCGACGGAGCATGGCCGACAGCGGCACCACCGGAGACGGCGAAGGGAGGCTGCGTCGGGGCAGAGCGGAGGAGGTCGGCGGCGAGGGAACCTCGGACTCCGCCTCGGGGCGTGGCGGTGAGGCAGAGGCCGGCGAACGGTGGCGGTTGGGCGACGGCGGCCGGCGACGAGGCGCGGGACCGGCGGCGCGGGTCAGGCTGCTGCCGGGAGGCAGGAGGCGAGCTGAAGCCACGGGCTCGGGGAGGGAGGTGAACGGGCGCAGAGGGCGAGCCGACGGAGAGGCAGAGCGGTGGACGCTGGCGGAGGCAGCGACCGGACGGACGGGCGTCGGGCGCTGGGCGACGTGCTCGGGCCGGTCAAGGGCGACGGTGAGGTTGACCAAGCGAGCTAGAGGAAGAGGGGTCGACGGTGAGGAGGTCCGGGTGGAGCGGCGGGGTGCACGCGGCCGGTGAGGGGAGAGGCTTGGGAGGCGGGCGGCGCATCCACGCCAAGTGAGGGGCCGGAGGCGGGGAGCTAGCAGGCGCTGGGCGAGCTCCGCGAGGACGCTGGCTCGGGGCGGGCACGGGGTTGCGAGGAGAGCCGCGGTGGCCGGAGATGAGAGAGGTGGGAGGCAGAGGAGGGAGACGCGGTGGAGAGGAAGCACGCGGGGGGGACGGTTCGATCGGGGGAAGGCAGGACTGGGAGGGAGCGGCGTGGTGTGGGGCCGAGGCGTGGGCCCGTGGAGGGTGGTGGCAGGGGTGGGCGGGGCTGGGTGAGGTGGGCCCCAGGGGTTAGTGAGAGGGGTAGGGAGCTGGTGGACGCGTGCGTGTGTCTGTGTGTGAGGCGTGAGGGGCCAGGGTGGCAGGGTGGAGGGAGGGAGGAGTGGTTGAGGGTGACGTGGCAGTGCGTGAGAGGTTGAGGGAGAGGGAGGAGGTGAGTTGGCAAGCAGCGATTGGAGGGAGTGAGGTGGAGAGGGGGCTGGGGTAGATTTTAGGTAGTCAGAGGATTTAGAGGTGGACCGATGAATTTCGGGGTAGTCGTCGGGTCTATTCGCCCGCTCGAGCCTCGAAAAATATTTAAACCTTTTATTTATTTTAATGGGGCCATATGCAAACCGTTAGCGGCCAAAACAAAATATTCCGGGGACCCGGTTTTTGCTGTTTGAATAAAGAGGGGCGTTTAGAAAACAACACGGGCTTTGCAAACATAGTTTTATGCAAACAATGCATGATGATGACGATGCAATGCACAAAATCAACGCGATTTTCTAGTAGTGGTTTTGCGGGATGCCACAATTCGACACCACTAACAAGGGATCTCGCCCTCGAGATCCGCCTCATGGTACCGGAAGGAAGGTCGGCGATCTGCGTCTTCTCGCTTCGTGTAGATCCTCGCGACACCACTAACGAGGGTTTCTTCTTCATCTTGAAATCGGCGACACCACCAACAAAGGGTCGGTTCTGATCGCCGAGAGAACACTGGAAACAAAAGGTCAAGGTAGAGGTATCCACAAATAAAGCCACCCCTAACTTCCGTGGACGGAGTAAATTGCTGGACCCACTGATTCGACGTACAAGAGCGAATGATAAGAGCAGTGGTAGGGTAGCTACTCCATCCCGCACTCAAACCATTGCCCTGCACACGAATAAGCGGATTAAGCATCCAACTCTCGGAATTAGACTGAAGATCTCGACAAGCGAGGTTCGGAACAACGGAGTAAGGCAGACTCTGCTTCGGATCTGGCGTAGAGGATGTCGTCGCGTCGGAAAACACCGGAAGATACCACAGAAATCGTATGAAAGACACACTGATTAGGTTTCGCGATGGTTCCATTGGCATGAACAACACATGCTCAAGGTATACTCCAACTTCACCAAGGCTCGTCCTTCTCATATGTTTTTCAACGACACTGATATCCAGCAAGGAACACAGGTGGATAAAGATCTCAAGAACAAAAGATCGGATGAAGGTTCAACAGACAAGTTGCAGATTGACGATCGTAGCACCTCCGTTACAAAAGGAAGAAGGCGAAACCCTGAAGGTACGACGGAAACCCAACCACGAGAAATCCTGGACGCGAAGAGAGGGAAGAGAGCGGATTCAAAACACGTAGAGGTAAGAGAGGAATAGCAAAGGGGTAAGGAGTAAAATCAGACCTATTCAGAACTATCCAACCGATTTTTGCAAAATAGTTTTGACACTCTACTTCGGCCGTTAGCTAGGTTATCCTACAGGCTGGACTTGTGGGGTATCGCAACCGAGCTCGATACCACTCAGAACACCCTCGATCGACCTATGCAAGTTTGAGCAAAATTCGCCAAACCCGCAGAAACGATTCAAAGGTGCTCACCAGCACTTTCGCAAGGTGGAATACGAAGTAATAACATTACACAACAGTCCCTCGATGGGACCCATGTAATGAGAGATATATAAATGACTCGATGAGTCAAGAAGAGATGTAATGTACAAGATCCAAATCACCTTGAGAATGGTAGAGCGTCCGACTACGGACAAGAAGCAAATGGGGCTAAGAGCCTCAAGAATAACCAATGGCGCCCATAACCTCGCCTGTGCCAAGCCGAAGGGTAACCCGCTAACGGCGTCGATCCCAAAACCTGCTTAACAAAAGGGTGCCACAAAGGGCAAAGGAAAACAAAGAAGGAGCCAAGATCGAGGCCAAGACACGGCGAGGCTAGAATTCGGTCCTCGCCTACATAGGTATGGTGGATCAAGGCGGCGCAAAGATGCACTAAACAACCTATAGAGACTCGATACAACCGACGGTTATTAGAGAGGGTGAGAATGACCTATCCGGATCCAACCTGAAACTAACACCAAACAAACCCATCCTGGTGTTTCCCCTCGAGACCGTCGAGGAAGTCAACCGAGGAACTCACATCGTTGGCAGTTTTACTTATTCGGTTATAGTTGCGGCACTTTACTAGTCAGGTTTAGAGATTCGTCCTGATAAAGTAAGCAGTGGGCACTTTTAGTTAACCATTCCGTTATAGTGGCATCACTTACTAGTCAGATACAATTAACATGAGATAAACCCTTAAACCCAGCAGTTGTTGGTACTTTTATTCAGCCATTTTGTTGTAGTTGCAATACTTACTAGTCAGGTACAATGGTCGCAAGCGACAACCAAACAAACAATTGTGGGCAGTATTAATTAGCCATTCCATTATAGTGAAGCTGATTACTAGTCTTTATAAGTCAAATTTATTGCAGTAAACTTTAGTTCTGCTTGTCTATGATCGAGATACTGTGCTCCAAGTCGTCCATATCCGCGGACACGGCTTTCAGAAAGTTTTACCCGGCCGGGGTGCACCAATAGCAACACACGCTCGATCAACCTCGGAAAAACCAAATCAAAACCCAACGAGGCTTTCACGACTGAACAATCACAGGATTCAGAAATATTTCAGGGGGCCACCCCTTGAAGTACACCCGCAACGAAGTAAGCAAGCTTCGAGACGGACCCAAGGTTTGCGACAATGGTCAGAACGACAGGTCCCCAATCGGGATTTGTCGATACTGCCAAAACATTACGCTAACAGACAAAGTGTGCTCCTCGCACAATTTAAATACGTAAAGTAGCATGGCATAAGTACAGATAGTAAAACACCTCAAACTAGTTTGTGGCCCCAAGAAATAAGATGAATCAAGCTCGCTCGTGGGGTCCCATATACCTCCGGATGTGGATAGCGATAAATCAAGGAACAGTATCAAGTACTCGGGGTCTTACGGACACAAGTGGGCTCGAAACCAAATATTATCTATCACCCACCGATGCCTCTCGCTTATTTCAATTTTAGTTGTTAAACGAAATTAAAGTGACGATAAGTAAAACTAGAATCATCTCCAACATCAACATGCGGCAATACATCAAGAATCGTGGCATATGACGACACACAACAGCACTTGAGCAAGCAACTACGACGCGCAAGTCCAACTATCTACCAAACAACAGGTAATAGGATGTGGCCAAGGCAATATAGGGCTGCACGGTATATCACAGGTACGAAATCTATAACATCGCAACACAGATAGCAATAGATCAACAGGAGGGAAGTAAATTACTATAAAAGTAAGATAGGTAGAAAGGGGGAGATGCTCGCCTGAAAACATTGTTGAAGGGTTCATCCGAAGATCGGGGCGAAGCTCACATCAACTCAACGGCCTTATCCGCGAAGAAGCAAAACACTAGAATAAAACACCGGATGCAATATTCAATACAACGGCAGAAGATCGGCATGATGCATGTATGATGCATGGCATGGCAAGGTGCGTTGCAATTAGGTCAATATTAAGCGGAACCGGGGTCCCGACAATTACTTAGATGGTTCAAGTTGTTTAGATCCCCCGCAAATTAAATGTTGTTTAACAAGGCAACAGATGGAGCCGGTTCGCTACACATGTTTAAATGAGGCCGATATGAGACTAGATTTGCCCGCATATGGGCCCCATATTTAATTATTAGGTGAATCGGCATAAGGCCCCCAAACCACATGAATGTATGCATGCAAGACAATTAAGTATGCCACAAGTTGTTATGTTATAAAATAAGGTTCGAGGAAAAGGGGTCACACATCAGAGGGGCTCGACGATCTTGGGTTCCGGGGTTCGGGGTCGGTCTCGTGGTTCGTGGTTCGCGAGGTCGTTCTGACTCGTGGGTAGGTCTTGGCGCATCCGGTGCGGGACTTGGGGTCATGTTGTCGGTCTTGTCGCCTCGCGGGGACCTTGGCGTTCCGGGAGGCGCACTTGGTCTAGCGTCGGGGCGCAACGGGTGCTTCCGGGTCGATGTCGTTCTTGTCGTCGGCTAGATCTTGCCGGGTTCTTGTGTCGGTTCGGTCTTGGCGTCGGGGTGAAGCACTTGGCGTTCTGCGGCGGTGTTCTTGCTCGTTCTCGAGCATCGCCTCGGAAGGAGTATCGAGGTCGATGGCGAACTTGTCCGGTTCCGGTTCTCGAGTGTCGATGTCGGACTCGGGTCTCGACCGGAGTTCTTGGTGACAAACCTCCATGTTGCGGTTCTTAACGACGGATCGGGCTTTGGGTCCGCCTTGGTGTCCATGAAGGAACCTTGGTGCTCAAACGCAAGAACTAAGGCCGCGCATCTCGCAAACTCAGATGGAACCGACGCTCTTGGCCAGCGCCTGCAGGAAGGGACCCGCGGCCGTGGGGAGGCGACCTCGAGGCCTTGGGCACCGAGGCGGCGGTGGTTGGGCGACGGAGCATGGCCGACAGGCACCACCGAGACGGGCGAGGCTGCCGGGGCAGAGCGGAGGAGGTCAGCGAGGAACCTCCGCCTCGGGCGTGTGAGGCAGAGGCGCGAACGGTGGCGGTTGACGGCAGCGTCCGACGAGGCGGCTGGACGCGGCGCGGGTCGCGGCTGCCGGAGTGGCAGCGAGGCGAGCCTGGGCCACGGCTGGGAGGAAGGTGGTGAACGGGCGCAGAGGCGAGCCGACGGGAGAGGCAGAGCGGCGCGTGGACGCTGGGCGGAGGCAATGACGGCGGACGGGCGTCATGGCGGGCGACGTGCTTTCGGGCAAGGGCGACAGTGAGGTTGACCAAGGGCGAGCTAGAGGGAAGAGGGTCGAGTGAGGAGGTCCGGTGAGCGGGGTGCACGCGGCTGGTGAGGGGAGGGGCTTGGGAGGCGGGCGGCGCATCCACGCCGGCGGGGAGGGGCCGGAGGGGCGGGGGAGCTAGCAGGCGTCGGCGGGGCGAGCTCCGGCGAGGACGCGGGCTCGGGGCGGCGCACGGGTTGCGAGGAGAGCAGTGGCGGAGATGAGAGAGAGGTGGAGGCGAGGAGGAGACGCGGTGGAGAGGAAGCACGGGGTTGCCTGATCGGGGGCAGGACTGGGAGGGAGCGGGCGTGGGTGTGGGGCCCCGAGGTGGGGCCGGTGGAGGGCGTGGGGCTGCTGGGTGAGGTGGGCCCCAGGGGTTAGTGAGAGGGGTAGGGAGCTGGTGGACGCGTGCGTGTGTCTGTGTGTGAGGCGTGAGGGGCCAGGGTGGCAGGGTGGAGGGAGGGAGGAGTGGTTGAGGGGTGACGTGGCAGCGCGTGAGAGGCTGAGGGAGAGGGAGGAGGTGAGGTGGCAAGCAGGGATTGGAGGGGTGAGGTGGAGAGGGGGCTGGGGTAGATTTTTAGGTAGCTGTAGGATTTAGAGGGCTGGACCGATTTAATTTCTGGGGGTAGTCGTTCGGGTCTATTCGGCCCGTTCGACTGCCCCTACTGAAAATATTTAAACCTTTTATTTATTTTAATGGGGCCATATGCAAACCGTTAGCGGCCAAAACAAAATATTCCGGGGACCCGGTTTTTGCTGTTTGAATAAAGAGGGGCGTTTAGAAAACAACACGGGCTTTGCAAACATAGTTTTATGCAAACAATGCATGATGATGACGATGCAATGCACAAAATCAACGCGATTTTCTAGTAGTGGTTTTGCGGGATGCCACAAGTGTCCAGTTTAAACATAAGGAGGGTTAGCGTCCAAAACCCGATAGATAGGGGGGTTGTGTAGACTTCTTTCTAAATTAACCATGTGATCTACCAGTTGAAAATGTTGCACGTTCCTATAATAAATTTTCACACTGAATTTTGTGGACTGTCAACATGCTTTTGTCTGCCAAATGGATGAGAGTATGACACCTCCTAAACTATCTCTATCTGAATGTTGTTCGTGTGTTCTCAAGATCGGCTAAAAAACATTGTGACGAAAATTAGACAAGCAAATTCATAAGGGGAACATACCTTATTGGCTCACTGCGGCGGAGTCAACGACGCACAAGGATTTGGCGCGGACGGCTTTGCATACGGCCGCCGATTTCTCACATTGATCTTGCCCTGTAGGATGTTGGCCTGCATCTCCAAGCTCATGGTCTTCGGGAAGCGCGGCCGTGAGCCCGTCGGCTCCAACATCCGCTCCTTCTTCTCCTCCGACGTAAGAAAGAAGTGGAGAAGGATGACCTTGTCATAGAGCTTGGGATCGATGAGCTCCCTATTCTCCTCCTCTGCCACATGTCTCCGCCGCATCCGCCTGCCTCTGACTCGCCTCTGCCTCCACCGAATCGCCTCCGCCTGGCCTCTGCCTCCGCTACGCCAATGCACCGCGAGCAGGAGCAAGGGGGACGGGCATGCCGCTCCACCACGCTCCAGCGCAACGAGGTGCAGGGGACCTTCCCGTGCTCTCCACCGACTCTTCGCTTCGCTCCGCCATATGCTCCGCCTTTCCGGTCACTGCTGCTGCTAAGGGCATGAGCAATGGTTCAGACGACTCGTGTCTGTATAATGTCTCCACGTCACCAGCAAAGAAAACTATAGACACCCTGTATAGTAAGCTGTCTATTAGGCCATCTGTAAGCGCCGAAAAATCAGGAAATTCTGTTGTTGACCTCCGCTGATGGATTAGCACAAGAGAAGTAACTCGATGGAAAAAAATCACAAGCAAAGAAAAAGCTTTATTCGTTTTGCTAGTTTATTCTCAAAGAGTATAAGTACAACATGTGTGTACTGGTTGATTACAAACGAAAAATTACAAATTAACTAAGCCCTTATTACATAAAAATGAATTGAAAGGGAATTTGTATCATGTATGAAGAAAAAACATAAAAATATAATCGAGATAGTAATAAACCTCAACCGTGATGTTGATGCTATATTGGCAATCAAGATCCCAGCGCGGCGATGTGATGACTTCGTAGCTTGGCTACCCGGAAAGAATGGCACGTTCACGGTGAGATCCGCGTACCGCCTTGGTCTCCAGCCTGCTCTTGACGCGATGAGCAATGGACAGTCTAGTTCCTCGCCTGAGGGAGATAGGACCATATGGAACCTTGTCTGGCAGGCGGAGGTGCCACCTAAGCTTCGGATTTTTGCTTGGAAAGCGGCAACATCATCTCTTGCTGTTCGAACTGGTCTGCATCGGCGTATCTCGTCAACAGATCATATCTGTACTATTTGTGGCTGCATGCAAGAGGATAGCCACCATGCGCTTGTAACTTGCACCATCGCTCGTGACCTACGTGACAATATGAGGAGACATTGGGACCTGTCCCCGGAGAGTTTATTCATGGAAAATAGGCAGGAATGGTTCCTCAACCTGCTTCAAAAGGCGTCTGATCGGTTTAGAGCGCGGATTATTTTTCTCTTTTGGAGGGTGTGGCATCATCGAAACAACATTGTTCATGGCAATGGAAAAGCGTCACTTTCCGCTTCAGTACCATACTTGTGCAACTACCTACGGTCCTTTTTGGCTATTAAAAATCCCCCATGCCAGAAAAGAAAGTCACCTATTCTGTTTGATCGAGTAAATGGTTCTAAAGGCCCGTCCATTTCCCGATGGGTAGCCCCAGCAGAAGGTAATTTGAAGGCTAATGTAGATGCAGGATGGGACGCCTCAAGCAAGATGGTAGGACTGGGTGTTATTGTCCGAGATCATAGAGGAATGGTCATTCTGGCTGAGTGGAAATTTATTTCGTGGTGTGCGTCGGCCGAGGAAGCGGAGGTTCTTGCTTGTCTAGAAGGCTTAAAACATCTGATCAACCTACCATGTGTTTCTGCCTTGCTGGAATCAGATTGCAGTCATGTGGTTCAGACACTGACGTCGATGGGCATGGATAGATCACCAAGCTGGAGTGTCTTCCTTGAATGCCAAGAGTTGCTGAAGGTTTATCAACATATTAGAGTTACAAAGGTGGATCGCGTGAGCAACGGAGCAGCGCATTCTCTTGCGCAGTTAGGCAAAAGTAGTGAAACTGGCTTCCTTAGCGGATCAGTTCCAATGTGTGTGTTGGAGGTGGTCTCAAATGATTGTAAGAATTTGTTTGCCTAATTAATAAAGCTCACGCTTCCTTCAAAAAAAACACTCGTCTCCCATGGTTCTCCAAATATGCTCAACCAAATCTTCCTTGAGTTGTTTATGTGTTGGTCTAGCACGAATATTAGAATTCATCTGCAGAACATCCGCGAAGCATATATTAGGTCCACTATTGACCTCTGGCGGTAAAGCGAAAGATGACCGTGGATTCTCGTTCAAGTCCAAAGGAATGTTAATCATTTCTCCCCCGTCTTCCACAATCATGTTATGGAGAATGATACAAGCTTCCATAACTTGAGCGACAGAAGCAAGCTTCCAAAACCGTGTTGGACGTCGAACAATATTAAAACGAGCTTGTAGAACTCCAAGTGCATGTTTTACATCTTTCCTCACCGCTTCTTGATGCCGTGTAAACAACTTGTGCTTCTCTGTCCGAGGGAGCGCTACAGTCTTTACAGATACAACCCATTCTGGATAAATTCCATTGGCAATGTGGTAACCCCGATCATATTCCTCGTCCATTAACACTGAAGTGCACACATGGAGCTTCCCCTTTCAACTCTTTAATAAACAAAGGTGACTTATTGAGAACATTGATATCATTGTTTGACCCTACAGTACCAAAATAAGCATGTCATATCCGAAGGTCTTGCGAAGCCACTGCTTCAAGGATCATGGTAGGAACCCCATGATCACCACGGGTAAATTGACCCCTCCATGCGGTTGGCATTTTTATCATTGCCAATGCATACAATCTATGCTACCTAGCATACCATGAAAGCCACGAGACTCTCCAACTTGAAGCAAATGTTCCACTTCATCAACTGTGGGTGGCCGCAAATACTCGCCGCCAAATATGTCAATCACCCCTTGGGCAAAATAACCCAAGCACTCCAGTGTAGTACTTGTGGCCATCATTACTACCTCATCAAGTTGGTCGGCAGATGTGCCATATGCCAACATGCGGATGCTACACTTTTGCAATGGCGTGAGCCCTTATCGATTGGTGGCATATGTTCTATCCGTGAAATAAGGATCCCACTGAGTGAGAGCATTCACTATCCGTAGGAATAAAGGTCTTCTCATCCGAAATCTTCTACGCAAACATCTCATCGGTGTACATTGGTTTTTCAGAGAAGTAACAATGCACAAGATTCTGGTGGGCGACTTCACGATACCTTAGTATGTACCTCCTGGTACCACTTCGGCGACTAGATTGTTCCCTGACACTATGGGTGCACCATGGAGCCCTTTCAAATTGTCCGCGGACACGGTTTGTTCTGTCAATTTTTTCTTGTATTCTTAGTTTCTTTCACATTTTGTACTCTAATTAGAAATAAACAATTGCATAGAAATAAATTCAACAATCTAAATGTCAATTTTTTCTTGTATTCTTCATTTTTTTCATTTTGTACTCTAATTAGAAATAAACATTTATACAGAAATAAATTCAACAATCTATTTATATTTTTGAGCGATGTAATTAAAATTAATACATCATTTTAATTAATTGGAGAAAGTAAATTTGACATGCAAATCAATTCTTTGTGGTTATAACAGGTAGCTTATCATCTACACACAATCAGCTAGCAACCAGATCCATATATACATAAGCAAGGAGCGACAACTGCAACAAGTACACAGGCGAGCAGCAGAGGAACACCCGGAGCAGAGCAAGCATCTCGGCATGTATCAAACCCAGCAGCGATAGCCCAGTTGCAGATAAAAACCAAGGTAGCTAGCAATTTCCATAAACAAAAGGAAGGATGCACGACAAGGAATCCAAATTGAAAGCATCACAGCGCCCGCGGCGGGTCGATCTGGAGCGCCCTCCCCGCGACGTTCCATAATCCCCGCCTCCAGCTCCACGAACTCGCGCACATGCCCTTGCAGGAGACCCGGTGCGAGCTCCACCAACTCCAGGGCCCTGCTGCGCCCCTTGCCTCACCGGAGACACCACAGCTAGCTATGCGAAATCGAGCGCCCGCGCAGCATCGCTGCCCTTTCCGGAGACCATGCAGCCAGCTCCGCGATCGCGAGCTCCAGCACCCGGGAAGCAGCGCCACTGGCCTCGCCGGAGGAGGAAGTGGATTGCTGGATGCATCGGATCCTCTTCGCCTGACCTCACGGTCGCAGCTGATTTGGCACCACTGCCACAATAGGGTCGCGTGAGCGAGGTGTTGACGCTCGCCGTATTGACCCAGGAATCAAGCGGACACACATGCGAGACCAAGGACCGAATCCGCAGTATCTCCGGTCGCGCCGCCGCCAGGATAGGCTGCATCAAATGGGATCGACTGGGAAAGCTACAGATCCTGCATCAAAGGGGATCGGCTGGAAATTTTTTTTAGATCCCTACGGATTCTGAGAGAACGCCGGCGTGCTCGGCCGGATCTTCTCCGCACCAAGCCGTGCAGGGCCGGCGTGGAGGTAGACAGCGGCGCCTAGCCTGCTAGCAAGGAGAGGAGGACGGTCGACGGATAGACAGGGGAATGGAATCGGGGCTCTGGCTGCCGGCCGGC
This sequence comes from Avena longiglumis, assembly GCA_030063025.1. Lineage (NCBI taxonomy): Eukaryota > Viridiplantae > Streptophyta > Magnoliopsida > Poales > Poaceae > Avena > Avena longiglumis. Next base: position 432,249,828 of record CP125975.1, read on the forward strand.
GTGCCACATGTTAAAAATATAATCAAATTACCATAATATTTAATCCGAAATAAGCAATAATAAATCATGACTATAAGTACAGAAATTAACCTAATCATGTATACTAGTAGATTAGACGAACACATCACATTCAACCAGAATAAGCAGATCGCATCTATTTCCCTATTGCTGGCTGCTGCCCCACGCCTGCTATATTGGAGGTTTCTCTTGTGAAGCCTATATTGCAGACCCCCAATGTCTACCACTCCAGCCCAAGACGGCGTGCCAGCCGCCTTTGTTCCGTCGCTCACCGACGGAGAGGACATCGATGATGAGCTCGTGCCACAGGCCGGCCGTGAAGATGGCAACTCCTGCCTCATTCCGTCGCTTGCTCGAAAGATAGGTCAAGATGACGCCGCTACGCGTCTCCTCGCACTGCGCTAAGTCGTGGCCTTTTTCATGGGTCTCCGGTTCTGATGTTTATGATGACGACGAGGATGACGACGAGGATCTAGCCCCGCAAACGCTGCCGGCTGCCACCAAGACCGCTGCAGATGATGCTCTCCGGACGATGTTGGCTGCCCGCAGCACTGTCGATGCCCGCCTTGTTGTGCAGACGCCTATGGAGTCCTGCTGTGGTCTCTCTGTTGCAGCCGCTACTCTTGGAGAAGAGGAAGGTTGGGTGCAAGTGGGTCAGGGTGGCCGCTCCAGCCGGGCGCCATCGTCTTTGCTTCGCAAGGAGGGTCTCGAGCATAGTCTCGCCTTCAAGCGATGGGCTCGCGGGAGATGTTATCGGTGCCTCGAGCGTGACCACCAGATCAACACATGTCGTGAGCCCTTTAGATGCATCCGTTGTCGTCGTCCTGGTCATCGAGAGTGTTTCTGCCGTGCGCGCTTTCCTGTCGCTCTTGGAGACGAGGTGGTCATGCGCGCTTGTTCTCCGGTCGCTCGTGCTCCCAACCAGCGAAGTTCTCTGTCTGCTCAGCCTCGCCGTTCCTCATCATCCCGGAGTTGGGCTGAGGTCGTGGGCCACTCGCCGGTGATTGCAGTGGTGCCGCCAAGACCCTCTCCTAGGTGTTGCGAGCAGTTCGAGGTGAACGCCACTTTGGACTCTCTCTTTCAGTCTCAGGTCGCCCTGATGCGCATGGATCTCCTCCAGCTGGTAGAGATTCGCATCGAGGAGGCGTCTCGCCCCCTCCGTGAGGAGGTGGAAGCTCTCAAGTTGTTGTTGGCAAGTGGTGGTGATTCTTTGGAGCCAGCAGAGGCATGCTCTTCTGATGGTCCAGGGCTCGCCAAAGTACAGGATTTGGTTGCATTTGATTCCTTTGAGCAGAAGTCATCTATGGCTGAGGATGAGCAACTCTACGGCCGTTTCTCTCCCCGTGGCCCGTCATCGCAGCCTGTTGTGTCGGCTGCCTTTGAGTGCGAGGGCATGGGCTTGATCATGGATCAAGCGCTTGACTTTGAGAAGCGTGGTAATATCGATGTTGTCGTATCTCTCTCGCCCGAGTCCGGCAAGCTTGTTGTTCCCATAGGTGATGGGGTTGATAAATCAGAAGTGTTGACTCCTTTGCCTAGAGCTGTTGTTGCTAGAGAGATTTGCGATTTTCTTGCCACCTTTCCTGCTGCATGTCCTGGATCCAACAAGTCGATTGGGTGTAAGGTCAAGTCTTTGAGAGGTGGCGCTAGACCAAGAGCATCCTTTGGTAAGGAGAAATCAAGCAAGAAGAAGGGTGATACTGGAGCCTCTTGATGGTGGTCCCCCTCTGTCCTAGCTTATCTTTGCCGACGCAGTGTAGGAGTGTCGTGGTTGGTGTGTTCATTCGTGTGGCTTTTGGATCTTCTCTTAGGTTGGTTGTCGGTGTGTGTGGTGGTCAGTGTGTGTGGTGTTTGGTGTGTGCGGGCATTTGCCTCTGTGTTGTTGGTGTTTGGGTGAACTTGGACCTAGTGTCGTAGGTTTTTGCCCGGTTTTCTCCTAAAAAAACTGGGCACCTCCTTCTTATTTAATGGATGGGGCAAAGCTTTTGCCTCCGTTTCAAAAAAAAAAGCTAGTATAAGAAACTGCAACAGAAACTGAACTAGATAAGAACAAATTACGTACGGTGCTGAAGGAGGAATCGGGTTCGCGTTCAGGTTGGGGTTGAGGGTGTCGTCAGCCGTGTCGTCGATGTAGAGGCTGCTGATGTCCGGGAAGAATTCCTCGTCGGGGAAGGAGTGGTCCGTCGACGTGATGCCGTCAGTAGTCGCGTAGACGCGTGTGGCATCCCGCAAAACCACTACTAGAAAATCGCGTTGAATTTGTGCATTGCACCGTCATCATCACGTGTTTGTTGCATAAAACTATGTTTGCAAAGCCCGTGTTGTTTTCTAAAAACGACCCATCTTTATTCAAACGCCAAAAACCCGGGTCGCCGGACTATTTTGTTTTGCCCGCTATCGGTTTGCAAACGGTGTTATTTAAGCAAATAAAAGTTATATTATTTTTAGTGGGGCAGTCGAACGGGCCGAACGACCCGAACGACCACCCCTGTTTTTAAATCGGTCCACCCTGCCGTCCCCGCCGCGTTTCTGGCCGCGCGAGCCGGCCCCCGCCTTCCACCTCGCCGACCTCCGCCGGTCCCACCTCGCCTGGGCCGTAGCGCCTTCGCTCGCCTCCCGCGTGTAGCCGCGATCGCCGTCCCTACGTCCACCCTAGCACCATCGCGCGTGTCCTTGGAGGGTCATCAGGAGGAGACCTCCTGGCACAAAGCCCAAGGCGTGCGGGCGATGTCGGCCCGACCTTGCGGCTCGACTGCGCCGCCTGCGGCCCGTTCGCCTGGACGCCGGCGTCCACGCGACCCTCCACCCCGAGCCCTGCCTGGCACCGCCGGCCCCCGCCTCGTGCCCGTGTGTGCGAGTGAGGAACACCAAGTTGTGCAAGAACCACGCCTCCCACAAAATGCGGACGAACAAGTACTTCGTCATGGTACGTCAAGAACCCCCGGACACGGATGCCAAGGTCATCGGCATGAGATCGAGACCCTGGACCCGAGGCCACATGCGACAAGACCTTCGCCCCGAATGCGGAATCGAGTACCCGAACGCCAAGACCTCCGCCGGAAAGGACAAGACCAACGACATGACCCGACGTTCGCGAATGCGACAAGATCGGCTATCGGACGCCAAGTACTTCACCCGGACATCGAAGCCGCTGAACCGACAAGATCGCCTACCCGGACACCGAGCACCAAGGTCTACCCCAATCCGAAGACCCTGGATCCCGGAGTCCAAGAACGCTTCCGTCGAACCCCGAACCCCAGATCCGTCGAACCCTGGACCCCGACCCCGAACCCCGGAACCCAAGATCGTCGAGACCCCTAATGTGTGAACCCTTTCCGAAACCCTATTTTATAACATAATAACAACTTGTTGCATATTAATTGTTCATCTCGCATGCATATCATGTGGTTTGGGGGCCTTTTGCCGATTCACCTAATAATTAAACATGGGGCCATATGCGGGCAAATCTAGTATCATGTTGGCCTCATTTAAATTGATGTAGCGAACCGATACTATCTCCTGCCATGTTAAAACAACATTTAATTTGCGGGGGATCTAAATAACTTGAACCACTTGAATAATTGTCGGGACCCCGGTTCCGCTTAACATGACCTAATTGCATTGCACCTTCGCCATGCCATACATCATACATGCATCATGCCGATCTTCTGCCGTTGTATTAAATAGTGCATCCGGTGTTTCTTCTAGTGTTTTGTGTCTTCGCGGATTGGGCCGTTGAGTTGATGTGAGCTTCGCCCCGATCTTCGGTTGAACCTTTCGACAATGTTTTCAGGCGAGCATCTCCCCCTTTCTACCTATCTTACTTTTATAGTATTTATTCCCTCCTGTTGATCTATTGCTATCTGAGTTGCGATGCTTTAGATTCCGTACCTGTGATATCCCTTGCAGCCATATATTGCCTTGGACACCTCCTATTACTTGTTGATTGGTAGATAGTTGGACTTGCGCGTCGTAGTTGCTTGCTCAAGTGCTGATGTGTATCGTCATATGCCACAGTTGTTGATGTATTGCCGCATGTTGATGTTGGAGATGATTCTAGTTTTACTTATCGTCACTTTATTTTCTGTTTAACAACTAAAATTGAAATAAGCAGAGGCATCGGTGGGTGATAGAAAATATTTGGTTTCCGAACGCCCACTTGTGTCCCGTAAGACCCCGAGTACTTGATACCTGTTCCTTGATTTATTGCGCTATCCACATCCGGGAGGTATATGGGACCCCACGAGCGAGCTTGATTCAGTCTTATTTCTTGGGGCCACAAACTAGTTTGAGGTTTTATTTACTATCCTGTACTTATGCCATGCTACTTTCGTATTTAAATTGTGCGAGGAGCACCTTGATCTTTAGGATCAGGACACGATTCCGGTGTCGACAAGCCCAGCCACTTTCGGGTTCCCAATCGTTCACACCGTCTACCCAAACCTTAAGTCCGTCTCGAGTCACCGGCTTGCTATGATTCTACTTAAGGGTGGCCCCAAATATTTCTGAATCTCGTGATTGTTCAATCGTGAAAGCCTCGTTGGGTTTTGATTTGGTTTTTCCGAGGTTGATCGAGCGTGTTGCTATTGGTGCACCCGCCGGGTAAAACTTTCAAAGCCGTGTCATGGATACGGACGACTTGGAGCACAAGATCTCGATCATAGACAAGCATAACTAAAGTTTACTGCTATAAATTTGACTTTATAATGACTAGTAATCAGCTTCACTATAATGGAATGGCTAATTAACGCCCACAATTGCTTGTTTGGATGTCGCATCGCGACAATTGTATCGACTAGTAAGTATTGCAACTACAACGGAATGGCTGAATAAAAGTACCAACAAGCCTTTGGGTTTTGGGTTTATCTCATGCTATCTGCACGATTAGTAATTGTTGCAACTATCACGGAATGGTTAACTAAAAGTGTCCATCGTTTACTTTATCGTGACGATTATCTAAACTCGACTAGTAAAGTGCCGCAACTATAATCGAATAAGTAAACCGCCAACCGTGTGAGTTCCTCGGTTGACTTCCTCGTTTGGTCTCGAGGGGAAACACCGGGATGGGTTTGTTTGATGGTAGTATCGTGTTGGTTCCGATAGGTCTTTCTTACCCTCTCGATTGCCGGCTTGTATCGAGTCTCTATAGGTTGTTTGGTGCATCCGCCGCCGCTTGATCCACCATACCTATGTAGGCGAGGACCGCCAATTCTAGCCTCGCTGCATCGCCTCGATCTTGACGCTCCTTCTTTTTCCTTTGCCCTTTGTCGGCACCCCTTTTGTTTAAGCAGGTTTTGAGATCGACGCCGTTAGCAGGGTTACCCTTCCGGCTTGGCCTGGGCAGGGTTGTGGACGCCATTGGTTAATCGTCAGGGCTCTTAGCCCCATTTGCATCTTGTCCGTAGCTGGACGCTCTATCGTTTTCAAGGTGATTTGGATCTTGTATATTATATCTGTATTCTTGACTCTTTGAGTCGCTGTTATATATACCTGTTCTGTGGGTCCCATCGAGGACTGTTGTGTAATGTTACTACTTCGTTTTCCACCCGCACGAAAGTGCCTGGTGGGCACCTTTGAATCGTTTCTATGCGGGTTTGGCGAGTTTAGCTAAAACTTGCATAGGCCCGATTCTGAGGGTGTTACAACGCGCTCCCCAAAAACCTAATCGCCCCTCACCCATACAGGTTCACGAGAGGCGGTGGTTCCAGAGGCCTACTGTCTCGTCGTCCGATGCACGCCGGAAGAGGGGATAGAGAAGGTGTAGCGGCAACACAAGGTTCTGGAGGCAGAGAGATGTGTATTGCTCGTATTAGGGTTTTCGCCTAAGGCCGTTTATATATAGCGCCGATCGGGTAAGACGTGGGGCCTAACCCACGTCCGAGTAGTAACAGCCCACGTTTTCGGAAAGATCGGCAACGGCTGACAGAAAATAACTCGCATAATAATTTTCCCGAGCAGCAAAAAGATAAGATCGGCACCGAGGCACAATTTCGCAAACCGCGGCGCGCGCGCATCGTGACGAGGCGTGGCGAGGCGGGCGGTGGAGGAGGAGCGCGCGTGTATGCCACTCCTCTTCACTCTCTTTAGGAGGTAGTGAAACACTCCGCTATATATATTGGTCCAACTCCCTCCAAACTAGCAAGGTGGGACTAAACTTTGGTGCCATCCCTTGCTAGGCATGAATGGGCCATGAGAATTTCAGAATTTGTATTAGGCTATGGGCCAAGGCCCACACCCAAATTCCAACAATCCCCCACAAATTCTCATAGGCACATATCATCACATCACATCAATCAGTTCCAGAACATTGTTTATATACCGGTGCAAGGTGGAGATTGTTAAGTTGAACTTCCACTTAGAACTTTATGCTACACTAGATTGCAACTTGAATAGTGGACTATGCCTTGAACTACAAGTTTGGTGCGCACTAGTTTCACACAAGGTCTAGACCGATACAGGACTACCGCGAAGCTTCCCCGCGGTTTGGAGCTTATGCATCATACTCCATGGCCTTTCATGAGTTTATTAGAGAGCACCCAACTCCCACGGACTGCGATGTTTGACAGTCAAACTCATATAGGTGTGTTCTTCAAAAGATGTTCTGCAGGACAACATCTTTGCTTTAAACAAGCCACTCAGAACACATTAAGGTAAATACCAACCTACCATGCAGAATAGGAGAGTATTGCATCTATACGGAGTGGTAGTATGTTGTAAGGATACTCTCCTCCCAGTTGACCAACAGCTTGTCTCCCAACTCTACTTCACGGGATCTTCGATCACATAGAGTGGGTTACCACTGTGAGCAACTCAAAAAGTGGGTCTCAAACCCATCTCCCTCGATGCATTATCTACCACATTACGTGATAGACCCTTTGTGAAGGGATCTTCCAGATTTTAAGATGTTTGGATATAGTCCAATGCAATAACTCCGGAGTTTCTCATTTTCCTGACAGATTTCAATCTCCCCTTCACATGTCTTGATGACTTCACATTGTCCTTAGAACTGTTTATTTTGATGATCACAGTTTGATTATCACAGCTCATAAGGATTACGGGTATTGGTTTTTCAACCACAGGTAAGTTCATCAAGAGTTCACGAAGCCACTCTGCTTCAACAGTGGTTGTGTCTAATGCTATGAGTTCTGCTTCCATAGTTGTGGCATCCCGCAAAACCACTACTAGAAAATCGCGTTGAATTTGTGCATTGCATCGTCATCATCATGCATTGTTTGCCAAAACTATTTCGAAAAACCCTGATTTTGTTTTCCAAACGCCCCATCTTGTTCAAACTCCAAAACCCGGTCCCCGGAATATTTTGTTTTGGCCGCTATCGGTTTGCACACGGCCCGTTTAAATCGAATAAAATATTTATTTATTTTTAGCGGGGCAGTCGAACGGGCCGTAGCGACCCGAACGACCACCCCATATTTTATAAACGGTCCACCTAACCGCCCTGTAAAATCCTAGACCTACCCAGGAAACTACCCACTCCCTCCATCCACATCACCCCACCCAATCAGACCTCTCCACCTCACCTCTCCTCTCTCCCTTAACCACTCCCTGCCTGCCACATCAGCTCCCTCCCTCTCTCACCCCCTCTCTCCCCACTCTGCACGCCCCACCAACCTGCCCCACAGCCCATTGCCCCAGATACCGCCTCCCCACTCCCACCACACCACGCCTGTCGACCCCATCTGGACCCACCCCCCTGGCCCCACCCACCTCTCCTCTCTCCCCTGTTCCTCTTCTTCCTCTATCCTTCCACACCGACGCCGCACCCCCAGAACCTTCCTCCCGACTGTCAAGAACCCTCGCCGGCAGACGCCCGACCGCCCGCCACCATGGAACCAAGCTCCGCCCAGCTCCTCTCTCTCCGCGCCCTCAGCTAGCCTCACACTCACCGCCCAGGCTGAGCGCCAGCGCCAGGCCTCCTCTCGGCCGCCCGGCCTGCTTCGTCACAGCGCAACCACCTCGCCATGCACTCGCGCCTGCTCGCCGCCTTCGCTTCCTTGCTGTCATGTCGGCGGCCAAGACGCGAGCGCCTCCCAAGGCTGCCTCCGCCCGCCTCAGATCGCTGCCCCGCCCGAGCCCAGCGCCGCCGTCCTCTCAAGCTCGCCACCCCGCCGCGGTCCCTCCTTCGGCCAACGCGCCGCTGCCGCCCGCCACGCCACCCTCGCTGCCGCCGCCCGCTGCCGCCGCCGCCCGCGACCACGCCGCCCAGTGCGAGCTGCCCGCGCCGTCTGCCCGTCGCGGCTCCTGCAACGTTCACCGTCCCGGTCAACCGCCGTTCGTCCCTCGAGCCAGGCGTGTCGCCGCTTCCCTGCAGCGTCGGATGCTCGCTTGCTGCCAGGATCGCCAGATCTGCAGCTGCACCAAGTCCGCCTCGCGACGCCAAGCTCCCTTCATGGACCACGAGGCGAGCCCTCGATCGACAAGATCTGCCTCGGACGCCGAAACCCCGACCCAAACCGCAAGACCGTCTCATCACAAGAGCCCCGATGACCTTTGTCACCAAGATCCGCATCGCTGCGTGGTAGTCGACCAATAAGGGAGGTGGAACCCGATGGGGCCGGTACCAACAAGATCTTCCCCCCCGGATGCCACGTCGAGAACCCGGATGCGACAAGTACTTCCTCGAGGACCCGACAAGATCTGTGCAACGACAAGAACGCCCCGACCAGGCGGACCCAATGCGCCGACGCCGAACCAAGTACTCCCTCGTGCACGCCAAGGTCTACCTCACGGACGCCGAGAGCTTCCCCTGAACGCCATGACCGTCGACACGGACCAAGTCCCGCACCCGGACGCGACAAGAACTACCCCCGATATCCGAGTACGACCCCGGAGGCCGAGAACGATCCCGTCGAACCCCAGATCCGAACCTCGCCGTTCCGTCGAACCCTGAACCCTGGACCCCGACCCCGAACCCCGGAACCCAAGATCGCCAAACCCTAAATGTGTGACTCTTTTCCTCGATACCCTATTTTATAATATGATAACAACTTGTTGCACATTTAATTGTCATCTCGCATGCATCTCATTGGTTTGGGGGCCTTATGCCGATTCACCTAATAATTAAATATGGGGCCCATATGCGGGCAAATCTAGTCTCATATTGGCCTCATCTAAATTTGTGTAGCGAACCCGATGCTATCTTTTGCCATGTTAATACAACATTTAAATTGCGGGGGTTCTAACCAACTTGAACCATCTAATTAATTGTCGGGACCCCGGTTCCACTTAACATGACCTAATTGCATCGCACCTTTGCCATGTCATCCATCATACATGCATCATGCCGATCTTCTGCCGTTTTATTAAATATCGCATCCGGTGTTATTCTAGTGTTTTGTTTCTTCGCGGATAAGGCCGTTGAGTTGATGTGAGCTTCGCCCCGTTCTTCGGTTGAACCTTCGACAATGTTTTCAGGCGAGCATCTCCCCCTTTCTACCTATCTTACTTTTATAGTCTTTATTCCCTCCTGTTGATCCATTGCTACCGTGTTGCGATGCTTTAGTTTCACTGTGATATACCGCAGCCCTATATTGCCTTGGACACATCCTATTACTGTTGTTTGGTAGATAGTTGGACTTATGCCGTAGTTGCTTGCTCAAGTCTTGATGTGTCGTCATATGCCACGCTTGATGTATTGCCGCATGTTGATGTTGGAGATGATTCTAGTTTTACTTATCGTCACTTTAATTTCTGTTTAACAACTAAAATTGAAATAAGGAGGCATCGGTGGGTGATAGATAATATTTGGTTTCAACGCCCACTTGTGTCCCGTAAGACCCCGAGTACTTGATACCGTTCCTTGATTTTGCGCGCTATCCACATCCGGAGGTATATGGGACCCCCGAGCCGAGCTTGATTCAGTCTTATTTCTTGGGGCCACAAACTAGTTTGAGGTGTTTTACTATCTGTACTTATGCCATGTTTACCGCTTTATTTACGATTGTGCGACGATAGCACTTTGCATCTTTTAGGATCGACACGTTTACGCGGTGTCGACAAGCCCGCTTGGGGTTCCCGCTCATGACCTACCTGCAGACCTTGAGGCCGTCTCGAGCTTGCCTACTCGCTATGGATTCTACTTAAGGTGGCCTCAAATATTTCTGAATCTGTGATTGTTCAATGTGAAAGCCTCGTTGGGTTTTGATTTGGTTTTTCCGAGGTTGATCGAGTGTGTGTTGCTATTGGTGCACCCCGGCCGGGTAAATCTTTCTGAAAGCCGTGTCCGCGGTTATGGACGACTTGGAGCACAGTATCTCGATCATAGACAAGCATAACTAAAGTTTACTGCTATTAATTTGACTTATAATGACTAGTAATCAGCTTCACTATAACGGAATGGCTAATTAATACTGCCCACCATTGCTTGTTTGGTTGTCGCTTGCGACAAATGTATCTGACTAGTAAGTATGGCAACTACAACGGAATTGGCTGAATAAAAGTACCAACAACTGCTGGGTTTTGGGTTTTTCTCATGCTATCTGTATCTGATTAGTAATTGTTGCCACTATAACGGAATGGTTAACTAAATGTGCCCACTGCTTACTTTATCAGAACGATTATCTAAACCTGACTAGTAAAGTACCGCAACTATCACTACTTAAATAAAGCGCCGCCAACCTGTGTGAGTTCCTCGGTGACTTCCTCGATAGGTCTCGAGGGGAAACGCCAGGATGGGTTTGTTTGGTGTTAGCTGTTGGATCGAATAGGTCCTTCTTACCTCTCCGATTACCGCCTTGTATCGAGTCTCTATAGGTTGTTTAGTGCATCTCGCCGCGCCGCCATCCACCATACCTATGTAGGCGAGGACCGCCAATTCTAGCCTCGCTGCAATGGCCTCGATCGACGCTCCTTCTTTTTCCTTTGCCCTTTGCGCACCCTTTGTTTAAGCAGGTTTTGAGATCGACGTTAGGTGGTTACCCTTCCGCTTGGCCTGGGCAGGTTATGGACGCCATTGGTTATTCTTCGGGCTCTTAGCCCCATTTGCTTCTTGTCCGTAGTCGGACGCCTACCGCTTTCAAGGTGATTTGGGTCTTTGTATATTATATTCGTATTCTTGACTCTCTCGAGTCATATATATATCTGCTCAGGGTCCCATCGAGGACTGTTGTGTAATGTTATTACTTCATTTTCCACCCGCGAAAGTGCTCGGGCACCTTTGAATCGCTTCTATGCGGGTTTGGTGAATTTTGCCCAAACTTGCATAGGTCCGATTCTCGAGGGTGTTACAGAGTGGTATCGAGCTCAGCGGTTGCGATACCCCACAAGTCCAAATTTCAGAGGATAACCTAGCTAACGGCCGAAGTAGAGTGTCAAAACTATTTTTGCAAAATCGGTTGGATAGTTCTGATTAGGTCTGATTTTACTCCTTACCCCTCTGCTGTTCTCCTCTTATCCCGACGTGTTTTGAATCCGCTCTCTTCTCTTTCTTCGAGTCCAGGACTTCTCGCGGTTGGGTTTTCCGTCGTACCTTCAGGGTTTCGCTTCCTCCTCCGATAACGGTGCTCTACCATCCGGTGTTCATGCTGCTTGAGGAATCCGTCTGCTGCGGTACCATTCTTTGTTCCTTGTTCGTGCCTTCCGGTGTTTCCCGACGCGACGACGTCCTCTACGCCAGATCCGATGCAGAGTCTGCATCACTCCTGTGTTTCCGAACCTCGATTGTCGAGATCTTCAGTCTGATTCCGAGAGTTGGTTGCATAATCCGCCTATTCGTGTGCAGAGTAATGGTTTGGGTGCGGGATGGAGTAGCTACCATACCACTACTCTTATCATTCGCTCTTGTACATCGAATCAGTGGATCCAGCGATTTTACTCCGTTCATGGAAGTTAGGGGTGGCTTTATTTGCGATACCTCTACCTTCGACCTTTTGTTCCCGGAGTGCTCTCGCGACGATTAGGAGCAACGATCCTTTGTTGGTGGTGTCGCTGTTTTCAAGATGAAGAAGGAACCCTAGTTAGTGGTGTCGCGAAGACCTACATGAAGCGCGAAGATTCGGATCGCCGACCTTTCCTTCCGGTACCATGAGGCGGATCTCGAGGGCGAGATCCATTGTTAGTGGTGTCGAATTGTGGCATCCCGCAAAACCACTACTAGAAAATCGCATTGAATTTGTGCATTGCATCGTCATCATCATGCATTGTTTGCCAAAACTATTTCGAAAAACCCCGATTTTGTTTTCCAAACGCCCCATCTTGTTCAAACTCCAAAACCCGGTCCCCGGAATATTTTGTTTTGGCCGCTATCGGTTTGCACACGGCCCGTTTAAATCGAATAAAATATTTATTTATTTTTAAGGGCAATGAAGGCGCCGTAGCGACCGAACGACACCCCATATTTTATAAACGGTCCACCTAACATACCAGAAATCCTAGACCTACCCAGAAACTACCCACCCTCCATCCACATCACCCCACCCAATCGACCTCTCCACCTCACCTCTCCTCTCTCCCTTAACCACTCCCCGCCTGCCACATCGCTCCCTCCTCTCTCACCCCTCTCCCACTCTGACGCCCACCAACCTGCCACAGCCCCTCAGCCCCCCAGATACCGCCTCCCCCAGCTCACTCCCACCACACCACGCCTCTGTCCCGACCCCATCTGGACCCACCCGGCCCCGCGGCCCCACCTGTCAGCTCTCCTCTCTCCCCCTGTTCCTCTTCTTCCTCTATCCTTCCCCACACCGACGCCGACTGCAACCTCCTCCCGCACTGTCAAGACTCACGGCAGACGCTCCACCGCCACCATGGAACCAAGCTCCGCCCAGCCGCTCCCTCTCCGCCCTCCTCGCCCGCTCAGCTAGCCCAGGCCACATCGCCTCATTGGCCATGCGCCAGGCTCCTCCCGGCCGCCCGCGCCTCCGCTTCCCCAGCGCAACCACCTCGCCATGCCAGCACTGCAGCGCCAGCTACGCTTGCCTTCCCTCGCTGCTGCGAGCGCCGGCACACAGACGCGAGCCTTTCCTTCGCTGCCTCCGCCCGCCTCCCGCACGCCGTGCCCGCCTGAGCCAGCGTCGCCGTCCTCTCAAGCTTCGCCGACCCGCCGCGGTCCCTCGCTCAACCGCCGCTGCTGGCCGCGCCACGCCACCCTCGCCGCTTCCCGCCGCTGCCGCCGCCGCCAGCGACCACGCCTCGCCAGAGAGCTGCTGCCGCGCTGTCGCTCTGCCCGCCCGGCTCAGAACCGCGTTCACCGTCCCGGTCAACCGCCGTTCGTCCTCGAGCCCGTGCGTGTCGCCGCTGCTTCCCCTGCAGCGTCGGATGCCTGCTCGTCTGTGCCGCCAGGATCGGCCAGGATCTGCAGCGTACCAAGTCCGGCCCCTCGCGAGACGCCAAGCTCCCTTCATGGACCCTGAGGCCGAGCCCTCGATCGACAAGATCTGCCTCGGACGCCGAAACCCCGACCCAAACCGCAAGACCGTCTCATCACAAGAGCCCCGATGACCTTTGTCACCAAGATCCGCATCGCTGCGTGGTAGTCGACCAATAAGGGAGGTGGAACCCGATGGGGCCGGTACCAACAAGATCTTCCCCCCCCCGGATGCCATGTCGAGAACCCGGATGCGACAAGTACTTCCTCGAGGACCCGACAAGATCTGTGCAACGACAAGAACGCCCCGACCAGGTGGACCCAATGCGCCGACGCCGAACCAAGTACTCCCTCGTGCACGCCAAGGTCTACCTCACGGACGCCGAGAGCTTCCCCTGAACGCCATGACCGTCGACACGGACCAAGTCCCGCACCCGGACGCGACAAGAACTACCCCCGATATCCGAGTACGACCCCGGAGGCCGAGAACGATCCCGTCGAACCCCAGATCCGAACCTCGCCGTTCCGTCGAACCCTGAACCCTGGACCCCGACCCCGAACCCCGGAACCCAAGATCGCCAAACCCTAAATGTGTGACTCTTTTCCTCGATACCCTATTTTATAATATGATAACAACTTGTTGCACATTTAATTGTCATCTCGCATGCATCTCATTGGTTTGGGGGCCTTATGCCGATTCACCTAATAATTAAATATGGGGCCCATATGCGGGCAAATCTAGTCTCATATTGGCCTCATCTAAATTTGTGTAGCGAACCCGATGCTATCTTTTGCCATGTTAATACAACATTTAAATTGCGGGGGTTCTAACCAACTTGAACCATCTAATTAATTGTCGGGACCCCGGTTCCACTTAACATGACCTAATTGCATCGCACCTTTGCCATGTCATCCATCATACATGCATCATGCCGATCTTCTGCCGTTTTATTAAATATCGCATCCGGTGTTATTCTAGTGTTTTGTTTCTTCGCGGATAAGGCCGTTGAGTTGATGTGAGCTTCGCCCCGTTCTTCGGTTGAACCTTCGACAATGTTTTCAGGCGAGCATCTCCCCCTTTCTACCTATCTTACTTTTATAGTCTTTATTCCCTCCTGTTGATCCATTGCTACCTGTGTTGCGATGCTTTAGTTTTCGTACCTGTGATATACCGTGCAGCCCTATATTGCCTTGGACACATCCTATTACCTGTTGTTTGGTAGATAGTTGGACTTGCGCGTCGTAGTTGCTTGCTCAAGTGCTGATGTGTGTCGTCATATGCCACAGTTGCTGATGTATTGCCGCATGTTGATGTTGGAGATGATTCTAGTTTTACTTATCGTCACTTTAATTTCTGTTTAACAACTAAAATTGAAATAAGCAGAGGCATCGGTGGGTGATAGATAATATTTGGTTTCCGAACGCCCACTTGTGTCCCGTAAGACCCCGAGTACTTGATACCTGTTCCTTGATTTTGCGCTATATCCACATCCGGAGGTATATGGGACCCCGAGCGAGCTTGATTCAGTCTTATTTCTTGGGGCCACAAATTAGTTTGAGGTGTTTTTACTATCCTGTACTTATGCCATGTTTACCGCTTTATTTACGATTGTGCGACAGATAGCACATCGCATCGTTAGGATCGGGACACGTTACGCTGGTGTCGACAAGCCCGCTTGGGGTTCCCAACTCACCGTCTACCTGCACCTTGAGGCCGTCTCGAGCTTGCCTACTCCGTTGCGGATTCTACTTAAGGGTGGCCCCTGAAATATTTCGAATCTGTGATTGTTCAGTGAAAGCCTCGTTGGGTTTTGATTTGGTTTTTCCGAGGTTGATCGAGTGTGTTGCTATTGGTGCACCCGCCGGTAAATCTTTCGAAAGCCGTGTCGCGGTTATGGACGACTTGGAGCACAAGATCTCGATCATAGACAAGCATAACTAAAGTTTATCGCTATTAATTTGACTTATAATGACTAGTAATCAGCTTCACTATAACGGAATGGCTAATTAATACGCCCACCATTGCTTGTTTGGTTGTCGCCATGCATAAAATGTATCTGACTAGTAAGTATGGCAACTACAACGGAATTGGCTGAATAAAAGTACCAACAACTGCTGGGTTTTGGGTTTTTCTCATGCTATCTGTATCTGATTAGTAATTGTTGCCACTATAACGGAATGGTTAACTAAATGTGCCCACTGCTTACTTTATCAGAACGATTATCTAAACCTGACTAGTAAAGTACCGCAACTATCACTACTTAAATAAAACTGCCAACTGTGTGAGTTCCTCGGGTGACTTCCTCGATAGGTCTCGAGGGGGAAACGCCAGGATGGGTTTGTTTAGTGTTAGCTTCAGGATTGGATCCGAATAGGTCCTTCTTACCCTCTCTGATTACCGCCAGTGTATCGAGTCTCTATAGGTTGTTTAGTGCATGCTGCCGCTGCCGCTTCAGTCCACCATACCTATGTAGGCGAGGACCGCCGAATTCTAGCCTCGCCGTGTACTGGCCTCAGTACTGACGCTCCTTCTTTTTCCTTTGCCCTTTGCCGGCACCCCTTTTGTTTAAGCAGGTTTTTGAGATCGACGTCGTTAGCAGGGTTACCCTTCCGGCTTGGCCTGGGCAGGGTTATGGACGCCATTGGTTATTCTTCAGGGCTCTTAGCCCCATTTGCTTCTTGTCCGTAGTCGGACGCTCTACCGTTTTCAAGGTGATTTGGGTCTTTGTATATTATATCTGTATTCTTGACTCTCTGAGTCGCTGTTATATATATCTGTTCTGTGGGTCCCATCGAGGACTGTTGTGTAATGTTATTACTTCGTTTTCCACCCGCACGAAAGTGCCTGGTGGGTACTTTTGAATCGTTTCTATGCGGGTTTGGTGAATTTTGCCCAAACTTGCATAGGTCCGATTCTGAGGGTGTTACAATAGTTGACCTCGTTAAGATGGTCTGCTTGCAAGACTTCCAAGAAACAGCGCCACCACCAAGTGTACACACATAACCACTCGTGGCCTTAGTCTCATCAGCATCAGAAATCCAGTTTGAGTCACTATACCCTTCAAGTACCCTTGGATACCCGGAGTAGTGAATCCCATAGCTTGCGGTGCCTTTCAAATAACGCAAAACCCTTTCAAGGGCCGTAGGAGATGTCAGGCCTCGTAGCACTGGCTATATACATAAGCGAGCCAATAATCTGAGAATATCTCAGCTGATCTTTAGCATCCTTAGGATCTCCCTGATTCTTTCGAACCAACATGCTAGGATCATATGGTGTAGGAGAGGGTCTACATTCCCTATACCCAAAACGAGTCAAGATCTTTTCCACATAGTGAGACTGAAGCAGTGTTATCCCACCATCATCATCTTTCAGCAGCTTGATGTTCAATATCACATCAGCCACTCCTAGATCTTTCATCTCAAAACAACGAGATAGAAAGTCTTTGACCTCATTGATAACATTAAGATTGGTCCCGAATATCAGTATATCATCAACATACAGACATAAGATGACTCCCTCGCCCCCACCATGGCGATAGTACACACACTTGTCGCCTTTACAATAAAGCCTTCATCAGTTAAAGTCCTTTCAAACTTCTCATGCCACTGCTTAGGTGCTTGCTTAAGACCATACAGAGACTTCAGTAACTTGCACACCTTGCCTTGTTGACCATCTATCATGAATCCATCCGGCTGATCCATATAAATTTCCTCATCTAACTCTCCATTTAGGAAATCCGTCTTAACGTCCATTTGATGAACGAGAAGACCATGCGAGGCAGCCAATGATAGCAGTACTCGAATGGTGGTCAATCTAGCCACAGGTGAATAAGTATCAAAGAAGTCTTCGCCTTCTTTCAGGGTATAACCCTTGGCAACAAGGCGTGCCTTATACTTCTCAATAGTACCATCAGGTCTAAGCTTCTTCTTGAACACCCACTTACATCCTACAGGTTTGCACCCATAAGGACAATTAGTAATTTCCGAAGTTCCGTTTGCTATGATGGAATCCATCTCACTGCGAACGGCTTCTTTCCAGTTGTCAGCATCTTGAGATGCATAAGCTTCTGAAATAGAAGTGGGAGTATCATCCATGAGGTATACAATGAAATCATCACCAAAGGACTTCGTAGTCCTCTGTCTCTTACTTCTGGTAGGAGCTTCATTGTTATCCTCCATAGGATTATCAGGGTGTTCTATCGAAATGGAGGGTTCAGGAATTGTAATTAATTCTTGACTAGTTGATTTGATGAACTAGACGAATCTTTCATGGGAAAGATGTCTTCAAAGAAAGTCGCATCATTCGACTCCATGATTGTACCAACATGCATGTCGGATAGCTGACATTTCACTATCAAAAATCTATAGCCAATGCTATGAAATGCATATCCCAGAAAGACACAATCCACGGTTTTTGGTCCAAGCTTGCGCTTCTTGGGTATCGGCACATTCACTTTCGCTAAACAACCCCAAGTCCGTAAGTAGGAGAGTTTCAGCCTTTTCCTTTCCTATTCCTCAAATGGAGTAGTGATTTTGTTCTTTTTTGGAAACGCGGTTTAGGACATGACACACAGTCTTTATCGCCTCCCCCCCACCATTCCTTGGATAGACCCGATGTATCTAACATGGCGTTAACCAAATCAGTTAGAGTACGGTTCTTTCTTTCGGCCACCCCATTTGACTGAGGTGAGTAGGGAGGCTTCCTCTCATGGATAATACCATGCTCCGCACAAAAAGAATCGAATTCGTTGGAAAAATACTCTCCACCACGATCAGACCGAAGTCGCTTAATCTTTCGATCAAGTTGGTTTTTTGATTCAGCTTTATAGATTTTGAAGTGATTAAAAGCTTCATCTTTAGATTTGAGAAGGTACACATAACAATATCGAGTGGAATCATCAATTAAAGTCATGAAATATCGCTTTCCACCTTTTGTCAACTCACCATTCATCTCACAAAGATCTGAATGTATTAATTCCAGTGGTGCCAAATTTCGTACCTTGGCAGTCTTGTGAGACTTGCGAGATTGATTAGCTTGCACACACACTTGACACTTGGAACTTTTGACAGTAGTAAATTTTGGAATTAAATTGATATCTGCAAGCCGCGTCATGCACCCAAAATTAATATGACAAAGTCGTGAATGCCAAATATTGGATTCACTATCATTGAAAACATGATTAATAACTTGAGTACATAAGTCTAACAAAGATAAGCAGAACAAGCCTCCGCACTCATAACCCTTTCCAACAAATTGTCTACACTTAGAAATTACAACTTTACTGGACTCAAAGAGTAACTTAAAACCATCTCGACACAGAAGAGATCCGCTGACGAGATTCTTATTGATGGAGGGAACTTGTTGCACATTCTTGAGCTGTACGATCTTCCCCGAAGTAAACTTCAGATCCACCATACCAACACCTTGAACAGAAGCACGTGAGCCGTTTCCCATCAGCACAGAGCCAACCCGTTCAACCTGATAAGAAGAGAACATGGAAATATCAGCACATACATGTATATTTGCACCAGTGTCTATCCACCAATCAGGTAAATTACAAACTGAAAGAACAGTAGGAAATATACTTTACCCAGCATCCTTCATCTCAGTATCACCAACAACAACATTAGCGGACTTGCCACTATTTCCATGTGAACGCTTGTCAAAGCGATTGGGGCAACTAGGAGCCCAATGATTAGGATCACCACAGACATGGCAGGATCCTTTCTTCTTATACTTAGTCTTCTTCTTAAAGTTGGTAGTCTGCGCGACCTTGTTTTTGCCATCAAACTTTCCTTTGCCATCAGACCTGTTCTTATTCTTGAACTTGTGGGACTGAAAGTTATCTTTCTGCACTACATGTGCAATAGAACTTCCGTCAAATCCTCGAGGACGTGTATCTTTTGCTCTCGCCTTTTCTTCAACATGAAGAGACCCGAAACAGAAAACTCTTGTCTCTTATGTTTCAGAGAGGTAGCAAAGTTCCTCCAAGAAGGAGGAAGCTTGGCAATAATGCCTCTGGCCACGAACTTGTCTGGTAAGGTACACTTGAACTGCTCGAGTTCTTTGGCAAGGGACTATATCTCATGAGCCTGATCCACGATGGGACGGTCATCAGTCATCTTGTAGTCATAGAATTGCCCCATGATATACAGTTCAGTGTCAACATCCGAAACACCAAACTTGGCGTCGAGTGCATCCCACACATCCTTGCAATTATCAATGACATATAGGTGTCAACAATGTTGTCACCAAGAATATTGAACAAAGCCCCCATAAACATGGTGTCGACTTTCTGAAACGCTTCCTCCTGAACAGGAGAAAGGTCTCCCTCATGTTTGCCAAGAGTGGCGCTATAGCAGCCTAGGTTTTTCAACCATAGAACTGCTCTCGTGCGCTATCTCTTATAATTGACACCGTCAAAAGGAGGCGGCCTTGTAGCCGCGGCTAAACCAGTTGAATTCAGTTGCCTATAATCAGGTTTTTGAATTGTTGAAAATATAAGTAAATTACCATAATATTTAATCTGAAATAAGCAATAATAAACCATGACTATAAGTGCAGGAATTAACCTAATCATGTATACTAGCAGAATAGACGAACATATCACATTCAACCAGAATAAGCAGATCGCATCTATTCCAAAAGCTAGTATAAGAAACTACAATAGAAACTGAACTAGATAGGAACAAATTACGTACGGTGCTGGAGGAGGAATCGGGTTCGCGTTCAAGTTGGGGTTGAGGGTGTCGTCAGCCATGTCGTCGATGTAGAGGCTGCTGATGTCCGGGAAGAAGTCCTCGTCGGGGAAGGAGTGGTCGGTCGACGTGATGCCGTCAGTAGTCGCGCAGACGCGCTCCCCAAAAACCTGATCGCCCCTCACCCATACAGGTTCACGAGAGGCGGTGGTTCCGGTGGCCTGCTGTCCCGTCGTCCGGTGCACGCCGGAAGAGGAGATAGAGAAGGTGTAGCGGCGGCGCAAGGTTATGGAGGCAGAGAGATGTATATTGCTCGTATTAGGGTTTTTGCCTAAGGCCGTTTATATATAGCGCCAGTCGGGTAAGACGTGGGGCGTAACCCACGTCCGAGTAGTAACAGCCCACGTTTCCGAAAAGACCGGAAACGGCTGACAGAAAATAACTCGCACAATAATTTTCTCGAGCAGCAAAAAGATAAGATCGGCACAGAGGCACAATTTCGCAAACCGCGGCCCGCGCACGCACGTCGTGACGAGGCGTGGCGAGGCGGGCGGTGGAGGAGGAGCGCGCGTGTATGCCACTCCTCTTCTCTCTCTTTAGGAGGTAGTGAAACACTCCACTATATATATTGGTCCAACTCCCTCCAAACTAGCAAAGTGGGACTAAACTTTGGTGCCATCCCTTGCTAGGCATGAATGGGCCATGAGAATTTCAGAATTTGTATTAGGCTATGGGCCAAGGCCCACACCCAAATTCCAACAATCCCCCACAAATTCTCATAGGCACATATCATCACATCACATCAATCAGTTCCAGAACATTGTTTATATACCGGTGCGAGGTGGAGACTGTTAAGTTGAACTTCCACTTAGAACTTTATGCTACACTAGATTGCAACTTGAATAGTGGACTATGCCTTGAACTACAAGTTTGGTGCGCACTAGTTTCACACAAGGTTTAGACCGTCACAGATCGCCAAGCTTCCCGCGGTTTGGAGCTTATGCGTCATACTCCATGGCCTTTCATGAGTTTATTAGAGAGCACCCAACTCCCACGGACTGCGACGTTTGACAGTCAGACTCATATAGGTGTTTATTCAAAAGATGTTCTGCAGGACAACATCTTTGCTTTAAACAAGCCACTCATAACACATTAAGGTAAATACCAACCTGCCATGCAGAATGGGAGAGTATTGCATCTATACGGAGTGGTAGTATGTTGTAAGGATACTCTCCTCCCAGTTGACCAATAGCTTGTCTCCCAACTCTATTTTACGGGATCTCCAATCACATAGAGCGGGTTACCACTGTGAGCAACTCAAAAAGTGGGTCTCAAACCCATATCCCTCGATGCATTATCTACCACATTACGTGATAGACCCTTTGTAAAGGGATCTGCCAGATTTTTAGATGTTTGGATATAGTCCAATGCAATAATTCCGGAGTTTCTCATTTTCCTGACAGATTTCAATCTCCTCTTCACATGTCTTGATGACTTCATATTGTCCTTAGAACTGTTTATTTTGACGATCACAGTTTGATTATCACAGTTCATAAGGATTACGGGTATTGGTTTTTCAACCACAGGTAAGTTCATCAAGAGTTCACGAAGCCACTCTGCTTCAACAGTGGCTGTGTCTAATGCTATGAGTTCTTCTTCCATAGTTGACTTTGTTAAGATGGTCTGCTTGCAATACTTCCAAGAAACAGCGCCACCACCAAGTGTAAACACATAAACACTCGTGGCCTTAGTCTCTTCAGCATCAGAAATCCAGTTTGAGTCACTATACCCTTCAAGTACCCTTGGATACCCGGAGTAGTGAATCCCATAGCTTGCAGTGCCTTTCAAATAACGCAAAACCCTTTCAAGGGCCTGCCAATGAACATCTCCAGGATTTGAGACAAATCGACTTAACTTGCTTACAGCAAAGGAGATGTCAGGCCTCGTAGCACTGGCTATATACATAAGCGAGCCAATAATCTGAGAATATCTCAGCTGATCTTTAGCATCCTTAGGATCTCCCTGATTCTTTCGAACCAACATGCTAGGATCATATGGTGTAGGAGAGGGTCTACATTCGCTATACCCAAAACGAGTCAAGATCTTTTCCACATAGTGAGACTGAAGCAGTGTTATCCCACCATCATCATCTTTCGGTAGCTTGATGTTCAATATCACATCATCCACTCCTAGATCTTTCATCTCAAAACAACGAGATAGAAAGTCTTTGACCTCATTGATAACATTAAGATTGGTCCCGAATATCAGTATATCATCAACATACAGACATAAGATGACTCCCTCGCCCCCACCATGGCGATAGTACACACACTTGTCAGCTTCGTTTACAATAAAGCCTTCATCAGTTAAAGTCCTTTCAAACTTCTCACGCCACTAATTAGGTGCTTGCTTAAGACCATACAAAGACTTCAGTAACTTGCACACCTTGCCTTGTTGACCATCTATCACGAATCCATCCGGCTGATCCATATAAATTTCCTCATCTAACTCTCCATTTAGGGAAGCCGTCTTAACGTCCATTTGATGGACGAGAAGACCATGCGAGGCAGCCAAGGATAGCAGTACTCGAATGGTGGTCAATCTAGCCACAGGTGAATAAGTATCAAAGAAGTCTTCGCCTTCTTTCTGGGTATAACCCTTGGCAACAAGGCGTGCTTTATACTTCTCAATAGTACCATCAGGTCTAAGCTTCTTCTTGAACACCCACTTACATCCTACAGGTTTGCACCCATAAGGACGATTAGTAATTTCCCAAGTTCCGTTTGCTATGATGGAATCCATCTCACTACGAACGGCTTCTTTCCAGTAGTCAGCATCTTGAGATGCATAAGCTTCTGAAATAGAAGTGGGAGTATCATCCACGAGGTATACAATGAAATCATGAGCAAAGGACTTCGCAGTCCTCTGTCGCTTACTTCTGGTAGGAGATTCATTGTTATCCTCCATAGGATTATCAGGGTGTTCGATCGAAATGGTGGGTTCAAGAATTGTAATTAATTCTTGACTAGTTAATTTGATGAACTAGATGAATCTTTCATGGGAAAGATGTCTTCAAAGAAAGTCGCATCATTCGACTCCATGATTGTACCAACATGCATGTCGGATACCTGAGATTTCACTATCAAAAAT
Organism: Avena longiglumis; assembly: GCA_030063025.1. Lineage (NCBI taxonomy): Eukaryota > Viridiplantae > Streptophyta > Magnoliopsida > Poales > Poaceae > Avena > Avena longiglumis. The sequence continues at coordinate 432,273,016 of CP125975.1, forward strand.
CTATAGCCAATGCTATGAAATGCATATCCCAGAAAGACACATTCCACGGTTTTTGGTCCAAGCTTGCGCTTCTTGGGTATCGGCACATTCACTTTCGCTAAACAACCCCAAGTCCGTAAGTAGGAGAGTTTCAGCCTTTTCCTTTCCTATTCCTCAAATGGAGTAGTGGTTTTGTTCTTTTTGGGAACGCGGTTTAGGACATGACACGCAGTCTTTATCGCCTCCCCCCCACCATTCCTTGGATAGACCCGATGTATCTAACATGGCATTAACCAAATCAGTTAGAGTACGGTTCTTTCTTTCGGACACCCCATTTGACTGAGATGAGTAGGGAGGCGTCCTCTCATGGATAATACCATGCTCCGCACAAAAAGAATCGAATTCGTTGGAAAAATACTCTCCACCACGATCAGACCGAAGTCGCTTAATCTTTCAATCAAGTTGGTTTTTTGATTCAGCTTTATAGATTGTGAAGTGATTAAAATCTTCATCTTTAGATTTCAGAAGGTACACATAACAGTATCGAGTGGAATCATCAATTAAAGTCATGAAATATCGCTTTCCACCTTTTGTCAACTCACCATTCATCTCACAAAGATCTGAATGTATTAATTCCAGTGGTGCCAAATCTTGTACCTTGGCAGTCTTATGAGACTTGCGAGGTTGCTTAGCTTGCACACACACTTGACACTTGGAACTTTTGACAGTAGTAAATTTCGGAATTAAATTCATATTGGCAAGCCGCGTCATGCACCCAAAATTAATATGACAAAGTCGTGAATGCCAAATATTGGATTCACTATCATTGAAAACATGATTAATAACTTGAGTACATAAGTCTGACAAAGATAAGCGGAACAAGCCTCCGCACTCATAACCCTTTCCAACAAATTTTCCACACTTAGAAATTACAACTTTATTGGACTCAAAGACTAACTTAAAACCATCTCGACACAGAAGAGATCCGCTGACGAGATTCTTATTGATGGATGGAATGTGTTGCACATTCTTCGACTGTACGATCTTCCCCGAAGTAAACTTCAGATCCACCATACCAACACCTTGAACAGAAGCACGTGAGACGTTTCCCATCAGCATAGAGCCAGCCCGTTCGACCTGATAAGAAGAGAACATGGAAATATCAGCACATACATGTATATTTGCACCAGTGTCTATCAACCAATCAGGTGAATTACAAACTGAAAGAACAGTAGGAAATATACCGTACCCAGCATCCTTCATCTCAGTATCACCAAGAACAACATTAGCGGACTTGCCACTATTTCCATGCGAACGCTTGTTAAAGCGATTGGGGCAACTAGGAGCCTAATGATTAGGATCACCACAGACATGGCAGGATCCTTTCTTCTTATACTTAGTCTTCTTCTTAAAGTTGGTAGTCTACGCGACCTTGTTTTTGCCATCAAACTTTTCTTTGCCATCAGACCTGTTCTTATTCTTGAACTTGTGGGACTGAAGGTTATTTTTCTGCACTACATGTGCAATAGAACTTCTATCAAATCCTCGAGGACGTGTATCTTTTGCTCTCGCCTTTTCTTCAACATGAAGAGACCCGAAACAGAAAACTCCTGTCTCTTATGTTTCAGAGAGGTAGCAAAGTTCCTCCCAGAAGGAGGAAGCTTGGCAATAATGCCTCTGGCCACGAACTTGTCCGGTAAGGTATACTTGAACTGCTCGAGTTCTTTGGCAAGGGACTGTATCTCATGAGCCTGATCCACGATGGGACGGTCATAAGTCATCTTGTAGTCATAGAATTGCTCCATGATATACAGTTCAGTGTCAGCATCCGAAACACCATACTTGGCGTCGAGTGCATCCCACGCATCCTTGCCATTATCAAATGACATATAGGTGTCAACAATGTTGTCACCAAGAATATTGAACAAAGCCCCCATAAACATGGTCTCGACTTTCTGAAACGCTTCCTCCTGAACAGGAGAAAGGTCTCCCTCAGGTTTGCCAAGAGTGGCGCTATAGCAGCCTAGGTTTTTCAACCATAGAACTGCTCTCGTGTGCCATCTCTTATAATTGACACGGTCAAAAGGAGGCGGCCTTGTAGCCGCGGCTAAACCAGTTGAATTCAGTTGCCTATAATCAGGTTTTTGAATTGTTGAAAATATAAGTAAATTACCATAATATTTAATCTGAAATAAGCAATAATAAATCATGACTATAAGTTCAGGAATTAACCTAATCATGTATACTAGCAGAATAGACGAACATATCACATTCAACCAGAATAAGCAGATCCCATCTATTCCAAAAGCTAGTATAAGAAACTACAATAGAAACTGAACTAGATAGGAACAAATTAAGTACGGTGCTGGAGGAGGAATCGGGTTCGCACTCAGGTTGGGGTTGAGGGTGTCTTCAGCCATGTCGTCGATGTAGAGGCTGCTGATGTCCGGAAAGAAGTCCTCGTCGGGGAAGGAGTGGTCGGTCGACGTGATGCCATCAGTAGTCGCGCAGACACGCTCCCCAAAAACCTAATCGCCCCTCACCCGTACAGGTTCACGAGAGGCGGTGGTTCCGGAGGCCTAGTATCCCGTCGTCCGGTGCACGTCGGAAGAGGGGATGTAGAAGGTGTAGCGGCGGCGCAAGGTTCTTGATGCAGAGAGATGTGTATTGCTCGTATTAGGGTTTTCACCTAAGGCCGTTTATATATATAGCGCCGGTCGGGTAAGACGTGGGGCGTAACCCACGTTTCCGGAAAGACCGGAAACGGCTGACAGAAAATAACTTGCACAATAATTTTCCCGAGCAGCAAAAAGATAAGATCGGCACCGAGGCACAATTCCGCAAACCGCGGCGTGCACGCGCGCGTCGTGACGAGACGTGGCGAGGCGGGCGGTGGAGGAGGAGCGCGCGTGTATGCCACTCCTCTTCACTCTCTTTAGGAGGTAGTGAAACACTCCACTATATATATTGGTACAACTCCCTCCAAACTAGCAAGGTGGGACTAAACTTTGGTGCCATCCCTTGATAGGCATGAATGGGCCATGAAAATTTCAGAATTTTTATTAGGCTATGGGCCAAGGCCCACACCCAAATTCCAACACCACCCTCCCATCCTCTATCTCTCCACGATGCCCACGACCGAAGCGACCGTGCAAGCCGGCGTGCCACCCTCCCACCCTCTCATCCTATCTCTCCACGATGCCCAGGACCGAAGCGAACCGTGAAGTTGACTACGGCGGCACAACTTGTATTACTTCCGAACTTGCAAGGGCAAAAGTGTAATTTTTAGACCAACGGTGGATACTGGATATAAACCTTACATTCTTTATTATTAGGTATAGATATAGATTTAATTAGATACATTTTTATCTTGATAAATTAAAGTCCACTAATTTTGGTCGGAGGAAGTAATATAAATGGAAACGCAAGGTTTGCGCTTTTGGTGGAAAAAATTACTTCAGGACTATAGAATGAAAATTTGCATCATTTTTCAAAATTTTTTACAACTGTAGAACACCTAATTTTTAATGTTCAATAGAAAGTCTACATATTGTAACTTGAATGTATACACTCAATCAATCAAGCTTCACTTTACTTTACTCGTGTGTATGCTCTAGGATAAGTAACTTCCTTTTGCATGAGTGAGCCAATAAGAGCTAGCTAGCTTGTTGTGTGGAGAATACCTAACTCATTCTAAAAATAATATATAAAAGGAGCGTTCTAAATATCACAGCTTCCCTTTGTGTACTGTAGTGGAAAAGCTTGAATTTCTTTAACAGTGTAGGTCGTAAGTTCAATTCCCAATACTAGTCATATATTTTTTGATGCCATATGTCAGCTCCAAAATGAGTTTTGAACCATAGGTGAACAAATTTTGTTAAAATCGTAGAAATTAGATATAATTAGACTAAAATACTTTCGAATTACAAGTTATAGGACTAATCTATACCTAATAATAAAGCACGAAGTGTTTCTCCCGGTCCAACACTTTTTTAGACCGTTTTGCCCTCCCACTAGACACTAAATTACCCACCAATGCAACGGGTAAGCGAATAAAAACGTTTTGATTGCCGGCAGCAAGTCCTCCGTAATGATTTGGCTTCGGTCGTTCCACCATAGCTGGATCAGGAAAATAGAGCGGGTCCAAGCGTTAAAAAGGCTAGCCCATCTTCATATGAGGCCTGGTTAGCTTCGAGTGTCACGTGAAATAAATGAAAGAATCTCGACACAACTTATTTAGTCCCACCCTGCTCACTTAGCTTCTGCCTCACCTATTTATATATGATCGTAAATTGTCTGGGATATCAACTAGCCAAGTCGGGAAACAGAAACAGAGGCACGGTCTTCTGGTTAGAAGAGATGGAAAAAAAGCACGAGGAATTGTGGGCTACTATGGTTGATGGTGCATCATTAAACTAAAAAGGAGGGATTGTGGGCTACTCATGGTTGATGGTGCATTGATTAAACTAAAAGAAGGAATTGCGGGCTGTGCATAGCACGCGGTGGCTCCGGAAGGATGACAAGGGCAGCAGCGGTCCTCGGTCCACGAGCAGTGGGGAGGAGGACGAAAGGGAGTGTTGGGATCTGGACAGGAGTGTGTGGCAGTGCGCTAGGATCTGGAACAGCGGGGCTCAGTCCGGCCGTGACCCATCGGCCAGACACGCAGCCTCCCTCCAGTCCTCCAACTCTCTTGTCCAATTTGTCGTGTCGACTTTCCAGCGGCAGCCGTCCATGAGGTGCGGAAGCTGCAGTGATAATTCACATTTAATCGGTTCGTGTGTGCTTCAACCTGCTGAAGCTGGTAGTGCTAGCTCGTAACAAGTGCCTATTTTCGTACTGTACTTTAGGCTCTTATCAAACATGATCAGCAACCCTCTGAACTCAACTGTTCTAATTGCTGCTAAAGTTTTCAACAAGGCTGGTAGTTTGGTGTGACCACTCTTGATGGTGTTCGTGTGAGGGCTTTCTATGCTGCCAAGGCTAATGTACATGTTACTGGTAAGTGGTACTCCGTACAATAAATGATCTGCTTGTCTGTTAGTGAATACAAGAAAGAGCATGGTCGCAGTATTCTTGTCACTTTTCTTTAATTGGAATATTATTTTGGCAGGTGTGAGCGTCCCTGTTATTGGTGGCCATTCTTCTATCACCATTCTTCCACCGTTCTCACGGGTATTGAGCTTTGGTAATCTTTACCAAAGGCAAATGCAAAATAAAAGGGAGGTGCCTTGATGATTCCATTAGATTCAAGCCCAGGTGCATGCGAGTTGCTCGGTGAATAATTATTTGTTTGTAACACTCATATGGTCCAGCAATCTGCATGACTGCATATGTAAAAATGTATGCAAGCCATGGTTAGAAAACCACGAAAAGTGTCTGCTTCCGGATCCAATAATCCTTTCATTTTTTAGAAATTTAAAAATCAAAATTTTAGAAGATTAAAAGATATGTATATTCTGATATGCACATTTCTTATTTTTAGCTAGCTCGGAATGCAAATTATTTAAAAATATATTCGGAATTGTTTTTTTACACACATGTGTGATATGATGTGAAATACCGTCAAATTGTGTCTAACATTCTAGACGAAACAAGATTTTAGATGTGAAAACTATATTTTAGTCACCAACGCATGGATAATTGTTGTGAATAAGTTCGTCAATATAAGAAAAACGTCCAACTTAAGCCCGGTGTAATGAGATAAGAAAATACAAATTATATCGGTCTTTCCGGTGCAACGCACGGACACTTCTGCTAGTTTTACTTATTTTGCAATCCGTGGGACTAAAACGCACCCAGCTGTGGGACTAGAGATGTACTAGAATCGGCGAAACCAGGGCCGACCGACGCGACCGTACACCGCCTGATTGCCCCCAAGCAAAATCGTACCACTCGTCGCGAATTTTGTGCGGCGACGGCGCCGTTCCACGAGAGCACGACCCCCTCCGGCCCTCCTTCGCCCCTTCTCCGACTCCGAGGTTCGCCCCCAACCCCCTCCCAACCCACCTGGCCACCTCTCTCCACCGCATACCTTACCAGCTCACCCCCCTGGCCTCTTTCCGATTCTCTTCCCCATTTTACTCCACGTTTCGCTGTTCTTTTTTCATTCACGAAGTGATGTGCCTGTGAGCCAATAATTCGATAGACGCAGCATCTGTTCGATTGGGTGAGTTTGCCCATGATGCTGGCTCACCAAACACAAATCACTGGGAAAATGCTCCTTATTTCCAAGCCCAGGCGCATGCCATTTACTGGATGAATTGTTAATTATTTGGTATACAGAGTAGGATTAACAATTTTCAAGAGACGGACAAGGATGTCGCATTTCTTTTCCAGGATTTAGTACTACCACCTGAATTTATGTTAGCTAGTAGTACTACGTTGGAGAAAATAGCAGCTTGGCATCCGCAAATACTTGTAGCTTATTAGATCATTGTGGAGGAAGTTTTCCTTCAAGAAAGGATGAAAATAGCGCTAGCGCCCTGCGGGGCTGATAGTAAGGAACCATGTGCCCAGCTCCTTTGACTGTCGCGAACACCAGGCCCTTATATCCAACCACATAGCCAGCAACCTGACATTTCATGAAGGAAAACTGTTTTTAGTTTCACAGGTCTAGCCGTGTAGCTATAGGAATTAGGAAATAATGCATTATGAAGTTCTAATTTGGACTCTGATGTTCCGTGTTAGCCATGTGATCAGCAGTGGATCCTTTACCTCATTGTCGACGCGCCATGGGCGCCAAGATGTTTCTGTGGGCAGGTCAAGAATGTCTAGCGCATATTGGGTCGAGGTGACAGAACATACTGCATCCATATCACCGCTGGTGCACAATTGTAGAGTTGTAGTTAGGGATTAGTTCATTAATAAATGATTGCTTCAGTACTTAAGAAACATAATCTGCGGGATAATATACCTGTACAGCCATACCCTTGTGCCACTCGAGATGATTTTCTTGATTGATGGCAACACGGTCTCAGGTGAATCTTTCCAGTTATCGAATACAAGTGGACTGCTTGAGTGAGACATTGAAAATTGAAATCAGTTAGAAACATACTCTAATTCTAATGTTGAAATTTCCTTGGTATTCGTTTTATTATGAGGTTGCTTGAAACTTAAGACTGAGAAGATTCCCAGTAGTAAAAAATGTTTATGCATAAATGGTTTAAATTCTCTGTAATTTCAGATTGATGGCCACTTGACAATTAGAGATATAGTCTATACATATGCTACAGAATCATATGCAATTATGCCTTCTTTAATGTTTACTTAGTACTAATACCCATTATGGTCTGTGGTTCACACATCCTTAACCTTTGATGGCTGGCTCATAAAGATTGTAGGCATCTTTTTGGCATAAAAGCAAATCATAAGTGAGTGATGGAGGCATACAAGTACTTTCGCTGGTGAGAAAGTTATTAGGACCAGTCATATAAATAATTTATGTTATGTACTTAAAGTGTATATTACCTTTTAAAATAGCTCTAAGAAAGCAAAAGAATGGACCACTGTTAGGGATTATTCTTGGAAAATTATTGTGCCTAATATTGGTGGAAAATGTAAGAAATCTTGTGGGTAGACTTTACCTGCAATCCATCCATGGGTAGCTCAACCCTGTCGTGTTTGCGTGTAAGGCTCTTTGGACCTCAGGACGATTTAGGTAAGAGGAGACATAGTGATTTGTGCAAGGATCACCGAACACCACCTTACATTGGTCAGCCACAAATCAGTATCCCAAGATATACCAAGAGGATTGACAGCGTATGACAGCTAATGAGTTTAGGTGTGTGTACCGAGTCACTTGATCTGGGAGGACTGGAGGCATCTTGACATTGTGGTGCATAGATGTTGTAGTCGTCGACATTACCTTTTTCCTTCATAGCTAAGTTCATGGCTTTATCACAATCATTAGTATAGGTGTCGTTGAAGCCACAGTTAGCCTGGATAGTTCTGTAGGTTTTTCCAGAAATCATAGCATGCATCCAGAAGTAGTCAAATGTTGCTCTTAGAGTCAAATTGTACTGCAAGTCTGCATTGCCAATCTGATCAAATTTCAGAGTGGTATCATTGATTAGAATCTTACTTATATTAGAAGATTCCAAACAGTTATTATTGAATGTTGGACACTTACGGCAACACCTTTAAGCTTGACATTAGTCGTATTGCTGGCTCTGTTGTTAGAAATAATCAAATTAGCTAGCTCTGGTACATAATGGCCGGCATAGCTCTCGCCAGTTATGAAGAAATCACGGTCCTGGTACTCAGAAAATCTCTCTAGCCAATTGACAAGGAAGGTGTATGCATCATTTGTGGTTTTTTTGTCACCAGTGTTGTGATAGTCTGCTGTCGTGTTGGAGTATGAGTACCCAACACCGGCGGGGACATCAACAAACAGCATATTCGCCACTGCATTTGTGGACGAAGACTTGGTAAATTTATCTTGGATGAATGCAACTACTTCGTTCAATATTATTTAGGGGCAGGGTCGGAGTAAGTTACCTGTGTTCCATGCATGGCTTTTCTTGTACAGTGTCTTGTTGTCACTCTGGACAGAGAAGGGTCCAAGTTCTAGCATGGCTCCTGCTCCGAAGGATGAACAACCAGGGCCTGCAAATCTCATTAGCAACAGTTCTGAGAGAAAATTGTAACAGCACTCAATAGAGAGCTCGACTAACATTCGTGGTGTGTATATTCAATCTCAAATGCATATAAGTGTTGTTGCTAATCCAACTCACATAATTTATTTTTGGTGTTCATGTAGTAAATTGTACCGCAAGTATATGGATAACAGAAACACATATAACATACCTCCATTCAGCCATAGGACTAGTGGTTTCTTCGAAGGATCGTGAGGAGCCTCAACAAAATAGTAGAACAAAGCCCTTCCAGCATTTGCATCCACCGTGACATATCCTGCATATTGGTCGAATTCTGCTTCCTCCATCTGACCTGGCATTTCTCTGATCTTGTCCTTTTCTCGCAGATAATCTTGTGAGCCACCATGCACTGAAGAACTAGCAGTGCTGCTGTTCACAGATGCATGCTGTTTTTCTGGAACATATTTCCTGGATATTTTCAATTGATCAAACTCAAGAGGGTGCTTGGGCTTGTTGCCAGTAGCTGTGTTTGCCACCCAGAGGCAGAACAAGGACCAAAGTACTAGTAGACCTCTTTTCATCTTGATAGGATGCGTGTGCGTGTGTGCTTGGATCCTGTGCTATGTTGCCATTGGCCAATCTTTATTTATAGGGGGACATTCTGTTTGCAGCACAGTTGTGGGAGACTGGGAGTCCTCTAAGGAAACCATAAATGGTTGATTCTTTGACTTATTTCCTTCAAGTTGGCCCTAAAAGGCTCCTAATATTCCATCTTTATCATGGCATCTATGCTTGTGTTGTCATTTGTCAATGATGTTTTTATTCAATTAAACTGTTAGTTCCTTTTCGTGGACTGTGATATAACAAAATCAGTATGATTTCCGCAGAACCTATCTCCAGCTCAGGCCAAATTGGGGGTGTTTGATCTATCACAATTAAGTGCATTGTCCACATCATTGTGGCATTTGACCTTCTCATTTTCTTTCTTTATTTTATTTTAGAGCAATAACAAGAGTACATATAACTTTCAATGAAGGCAGATTTACTACCATGCACCTTCATAAGCTTCTTATACACTCAACTATATCCTGCCAAGATTCCCAGGAGCCTTTATCTTTAATTTTCTTTTCTGATGTGTTATGTATTTTGACCCAAGGTATTGCATATTTGAACTGCATCCATTGCTTCTTCTGATTATCTTTCAATGTGGGTGCTGTACGAACTAAAATCATGTTTAAATTGAAGTTTGTTTCATTGCTTAATTGCCCTATATACCTGGATGAAGTACATAACTCTTGTGTCCTTCATCCAATTCTGGCTTAGTAGAAGTGGTCATAATCATAGGTATATCGCACTGTATCATATTTATCTGTGGCAAGGCTTGGCTGGTATTTTTCTTCACTTGCATGCTGGGGCGCTGCATTTGGGTTGGCCATGTTGGATCGCGGCATTGGATTTTTCGGTGTTCTGTTTCACCTTGCTCGAAGTCGGAGCTGTCATGTAATGAGGTCGACCAAAAGGTGATGAACACGTGAAGGGTGGTCTGATTGCCGTGGACCTGGTCGGCGCATGCCTTGCATATTTCTCCTGTGAGGCTCATCGTCAAAATCAGAGTCGTCTTCTCGCTGATGTGTTGCCGGCTGTCATGACTTTTCATGCGGGTTTGATGCCATTGTTGTGGTTAGCAATTCTTTTGTGGTCGTTTGTGGTGAAGTTGGAGTCGCCGGATCACAGTGTGGTAGGTGATGATAACATCCGGAGTGGCTCTTTTGCAGCAGAGTGTGTGTGTGTGTGTGTGTGTGTGTGTGGCGATGTTGGTCGGTGGTGTCCTGGCTAGGCGGTTGTAAGCTGATTTTTACCTGGTTTTTTCTTTAGTTAACCGGGCAACTTTCTCGAGTTAATTAATAGATTGAGGTTTTAGGACTCAGGTTCTTAAAAATTTGCTGATCAGAGAAGGCAATGAATTTAGTATCGCCTTTGCTCTGGATTGAAGGATATATATGCCCAAATCACAACATTGATGCATGCTGTTACTGTATTTTTAGCATTTATTTTCGCTTAAGTCAAGAAAACCAGTTGAACTCACTACTCACTACTCAAAGAGGTAATAAATTCACAGAATCTGACTGACTTATAGTGACGTGATCACTGTACAGATGGATTGACACCTTATGAATTCTGTTACCATGAACTAGACTGTTGATTCCTTCTCGTGCATCTTTCTCAAGAACTACTTTGGCACCTTATGAATTCTGTTACCATGAACTAGACTGTTGACTCCTCGTGCATCTTTCTCAAGAACTACTGCTTAGGGCATTCACAGTTTCATATGACTTATGGATCCACCATGGAACTATGTGAGCATATTTCCATTTTGTTCTTGAGGTGTGAAGTTCAAGCAAGCTTCCCTTTTGGTCTGGAACTTCTCTGTGGAAAAGTATATGCCAAACTTAAGCGGTGAGCAAGGAACAATATTTTCACCAACGCTTACACGGCTATCAACTGTTGACAACATCCCCCTCTGGTCTGAGAAAAAAATCTTGGGAAATACATTCTTTTACGCCAATAGAAAAAGGCTGCTGGGTCATGGTTACCTTTTCTTTATAATTGTTCTTTCAGTTTTGTCCAATTCCTCTCTTTTAGTATATCATCAGGTTACCGAAATTCTCTTGGAGCATCATGATACCAATTTGTTCATCTCTTTTTTCCTTGTTTTTGTTTTTGTTTTTGCAGTCGGTGGTTATGCACTTAATGGATACCACTTTGGGGTTAGAGTTGAAAGGTGTGTTCTTGGAACAGGAAGCATAACCTTTGGAAGGGAATCCCACCTTTTTGCTAGTGTACATATGCAGAATTCCCCCCCAAGACAACTCATACTGGAAACGAAGTTAGTGAGAGCAAGGAAGATGTGCATACGACAAGGATTACAAAGATGGCAAGGAATATTTCTTTCTGCGGGTACTCTGATTCCTTACATAATCATTTTTTTAGCGTTTTGAATAAAGAACAACTCTTATGCTCAAGTCAAGTTTTGCTTGGTACAGAAAGCTATCACAATCATGACTGATGGTCATGCAAAAATGATTATCCAATTATCAGTGGGGTATTTGAGCAGTCCATGTATGTGTTTGACTTCTGTAGTATGCAAATTGGGCCAGAACCTTCATACGTTTTGTTTGCGCAAAAGAAGGCCTGTTCTACTGTTGGATGGTTTGGGCGAATAATTAGGATAATGTGTAGAGAAAGAGATGCTTTGATAATTGTCTTGTGGTCAATTGAAAAGTACATCTTGGTAGGGCCTTCCTACACTACAAAGTATGTAAAGCTAGTCAACTCTTTATCTTTCTCATCAAAGCTAGTCAACTTACGTCCACCATGGTTAGGGAGCTAACTGTACATTCTGGCAGCAGAGTTCAATTTTCACCTTGTTTTTATAAAAGAAACTTTACATTTCATCCAACTGAAATGCGCTGTAATTACATGTGGAGAGCTGCTGAAATTCTTGTGCTATCAATTGGTTAACTCATGCCAATTACTCTCCTGTTAACATTAAAAGAAAAATATACTTCTGATGGACACCATTCTCTCTCTTACTCTAAAAACAAAGAAGAAACATAAGCTTGCAATGTTCTTGTCATTCAGGGGGCAACTTTCCTTGCAGGAAAGAGGAGAACAAAGTGAGTGCTCTTCGAGGTTGGTATGTAGGAACCATATGACCAGATCCTCTGACTGTTGCAAATACCAGACCCTTGTAACCAACAACATAACCACCAACCTGACAACTCGCAGCAAAACAAAACCAGATTCAGAAACCTACATGCAAACAATTGTTTTGACCATCTTTTTTATGCTTCTGTGTCTAGTTCACCCTTCATACCTGATCATCATCAGAGTACCATGACCGCCAAGATGAGTTTGTAGGTAGACCGAGAGTGTCTAGTGAGTATAGTGTTGAGGTTACTGGGCAAACTGAGTCAATATCACCACTGAAAGGTAAAAGGAATAATTTCTTATTAGGCTCATCTAATCAGACAGGGCTTAAGAAAAGTTTTCTAGTATAATTTATGGGCTCACCTGTATAACCAAGTGCTTAATTCACTTGAAATCAATTGCTGGATGGATGGTAGCATAGATACTGGTGCATCTTTCCAATTGTCAGGAGTAATAATATCACTGGTCCTCGCAAAATATACAATACTTGGTTAATATCTGCTGGAAGCCTAAAATGCTAATATTAAGTATATTAAATGCTGGAAATACTTTGTGGATAATTTTTTGCACCTGCAATCAGACCATGGCTGCTTCAATCCTGTGGTGTTAGCATGTAGTGCTCTCTGTACCTCAGGGCGGTTGAGATATGATTGGATGTAGTAATGGGAACAGGGGTCGGTGTTGGCTGCCTGTGAAACCATGTTATGAGTTGGGGAGAAGCAAATTAATTAAACTTTGTGAGAGAGTTTTTACCGATCCGTGCAGCTCTTGGGGATTGGAAGCATTCCAGCAGACGGATGCGTATATGTTGTATGGATCAATGATTCCCAGCTGGTTGTTAGCTGCATTTATTGCGGTTCGGCAGCCCCCAGTGTATGTTCCATTGAAGCTGCAGTGTTGCTGAACTGCTTGGTGAGTTTCTCTTGAGATCATAGCATGCGTCCAGTAGTAATCCATGGTTGCTCGTGTGTTTGTATTATCATCCAAGTATGCATTCCCAATCTGTTACCACCAAGAAATACTATAATTCAGTTTATATTTACCTTGATATGTTATCAAAATCTTTGCTAATTGTTATTGTCTGAAACTTACAGCAACTCCTTTGAGATTGATGATGGGGGCATTCGTTATTTTGTTGTTCGACAATATGGTGTTGGCGAGCTGTGGTATGTAGTGGCCACCGTAACTTTCACCGGTTATGAAGAAGTCGCGGCTTTTGTACTCTGGGAACCTCTCGAGCCAATTGACGAGGAAGGTGTATGCATCTGTCGCAGTACTGCTGTCACCTGTGTTATTGTAATCTGAAGTCGTGTTCGAGTATGAGAAGCCTACACCAGCAGGGCTCTCAAGGAAGAGCATGTTTGCCACTGCCATTCATAAAAGGGGCCAGTTAGTGCGGTTGTGCGAAGGTAAGAATTGTGTTCCGGCGCACTCCTTATTTTTTCATGAATGTAGCTAGCCTTGTGCAAGTTTTCTTACCATTGTTCCATGCGTACTTGTTTGTGGACAGTGTCATGTTATCGCTATTAACGAAGAAAGGTCCAATTTCAAGCATAGCCCCACCCAGAGAAGAACATCCAGGCCCTGAAATATCAAAGAAACACTTTGTCTAATTATTTTACAAGTATACAATTCCCTGTTATTGTACTCCATGATGGAACATATTTTGTGAAGAACTGTGGACTACTAGAACAGGCGAAAAAAAAAGAACACGAACTTGCAAATTATCATGGTACAAGAGAATTTGCACTCTCATTCTCGTTATGGACAATATGTGTGCACCGACCTCCACAACTATAATCCAAATTTTGAAGATTGAAACTATAATTGGATGGAAGCAGAGAAAAAAAAAGAAACAAAGATGGATGTTGAGGACAACTATACATGCCCTTTTTGGGATGCTACACTAAATATAATGCAATTAGCAATAATAAAGCAGCAGACAGCCAGAGTATAGAAAACAATCCATCTGGATTGTGGAGACGTATGGTATTTGAGCATCATATATCAGTTATATAGTTAGGTGCGGTACCTCCATTCAGCCACAAGACCAAAGGTTTGGTGGAAGGATCTTCAGCAGCCTCTGCAAAGTAATAAAACAGGGCCTTCCCTGATGCCGAATTGACTGTGACATAGCCTGCGTACTGATCAAACACAGCTAGCCCTGGCTGCCCAGGGAGTTCACTGACCTTGTCTGCCTCCTTCAGTCCATCCTGAGGGCTTATGTTCGTCGTCGTCGCGCGGTTGATATGCGATCTCCGGTGCACCTTGTTGTCCTGGTGGTGGCACTGTATCTCCATTCTTGACGAGGAGAACTGCAGGAGTCGAGCAGCCTGATCAACAATTGCCCCGTGCGTGAACACGAGGCAGAACAACTGGATGGCGAATGCTTCTCTTCTTATCTTGGACGCTAGAGAGGATGATTTGCTACGATAAGAAATCGCCATGGCTAATAATATTGTAGGACTGGGATTGCTATGGGCCAAGTCTTGCCTGTATAAAATTGTTGCTGGGAAGGTTCAGAGGATCTTATATAGAAAGGGCCAATACCTTATGTTCGGACGAGGAGGTTTGGTTGGGATTTAGTTCATGATTTGGTTGGGTCTTACCTCTCGTTTTAACTAAATCCTAGCAATCCTCTCGGGTTATGGATTTTGAAAACAATAAATGCATGCCAGAGGAGAATGGTGTGTACAACAATTAAATAGTACCTAATTACTCAGTGCTAATTTAACTTAATAGGTTGACTGCAGGCTTATTTCCTGCTAAATATACAATTATTAATTTTGCCAGCTGAGGTCTTCCAAAGAAATGAATTAATTATGGTGTATATGCCTTCCAAAAAATGAAAAACTAATTAAGGTGTGTATGCCTGCCAAATAAAGTTTTTTCTTCTTCTAATTAACATGTATATATGTAAATGCCCTCCAATGAGGAAACTTTGTTACACAGACGACATAGGCAAATACTGAAATACAACGTCAATAACAGTGAACGGCTGTCATCCATTCCATCTCAAGCTGCACGCTAAAAGAGCTTCTGCACGGACTGACTTGCATGCAGTTGTGCTCGGTCCAAGGATCATCTATCTTACTTCTTACTGTACTTAGCTTCTCAGAAGCTTGTCTCTTGCAACGATGTGCCAGAGGCCAGAGCAATCTGAAATTTGGTGCATTTGCCGTTCTTGTTGAATGGTCATGATCGATTCACGACGGTGACGTCGAACTTTAAAATGGCGAACTGAGTCACACGAGAATTGACCTGGAATCTGGATGGTTAAAGAGCAAATCAATCGGCCACCCTTTTCCTTGCATCAGGTATCTTGTTCTCTTCTCCTTTTCTGGAGGCCGTCCTGGCTCCACAGATCTGCAGAAAATATCTTCAGTCAAGTGTGGAATAAGGATGGATGATGCCTCATGCTTTGTAATCTGGGTTTTCGGAAATAAACTCAGATGAAACTGGATTTATTTTAGACAGCCTACCTTTTTTTTCCTTTCAACTCAACAGAGGCAAAACTTGCTTTTTCTTAATGGAAGTCAAAACTTGCTAGTTGGATGCAGGCCGAGTTTTGTTCTGGAGCTGCGGTCCATAAGCTCCTTTCACTCCGGATTACTATACTTGATGGGCCTCTCACATGTCCTCCCTCGTCTTGCGATTAGGTGTCTGGACTTAGAGCATGTCCACTTAGCCCCCCAGATTATTCTAAAAAAAAAAACTTAGCCCCCCCAGTTGACAAAAAAAGGCGAAAAAACCCCGTCGCACCCCACCAAAATAGCTCTGGCAAAACCCAAGCCGAACCTAGATTCCGGGGGGGGTTGTGCTTGGGGAGGCCGGATGAAATGGCGCCCAATCAGGTTCCCCACGCGTCCTCGTTGGCATCCTCTCTCTCCCTTCTTTCTCCTCTATCGCATGGCCTCTTGGGGGGGCGGCTAGGAAATTTCTCTCCCCAGTGGCAAAATACCGCCGGATTTGGCTTTTTTTTTCATCCGATAGAACATTTTTCGTCCCTAGGGCTCCAACAAGTGGACATGCCCTAAGCTTTGGGAAGTGCGTCAAGTGGTATGTCGCAATTTGCTGGTGAGTCAGAGATTGATTTCTATAACCAACTCCGGCTAGGAGTAGAAGTAGATAATATATATGGAAAATTAAGGTACCACTTAAAATTAGAATTTTCATGTGGTTTCTATATAGAAAAGTTATTCTCACAAAAGACAATCTCGCTAAGAGGAATTGGCAAGGTTGTAAAAAATGTTGTTTGAAACAATACAACATCTTTTCTTTGATTGTTCTTTTGCTAAAATTTTGTGGAGAATTGTTCAGTTTGCTTTCAATATTACTCCACCTTCAAATATAACAAATCTCTTTGGAAACTGGTTGAATGGGTACAGAAGAAAGACAAAGATCATATCCGAGTGGGTGTGTGTTTTTATTATGGACCATCTGGCATGTGCGTAATAATTTTATCTTCAACAAATTAAGTTTTTCATCATTTTTGCAAGTTATTCCTTTAGCTATCCACTGGATCCATATGTGGTCATTTCTCCTGCCTGCGGAGCAGCGCCAGGCCATGGTTTCTGGTTGTACCCGCTTGAAGACTATCGCACGATCTTTATACAACCAGTACGGCTGGTCTTTTGATAGAAGATTAACATGTTGATGCAAAGGCGCTGCATGTTACTACTCCTTTTTAGATGGTTGATTTTTGTGTCGACTCTTTGTGACCCATGAATTGTGATCCCTTGTAAACTCGTTAAATAAATTAATGAAAGGCCATAACCATCAATTAATGCAGAGGCCGGGTGCCCCCATTTCAAAAAAAAAGGAGTAGAAGTAGATGCTTCAAACACTTTCACCTTTCTCAAATTGGAAGCGTTGGAGCTTCTCAGTGCATCAGTTATCAATCCCTTGTTATAGTCAGTGTCTTGATAAAATTCTTCCATAGTGTGATAGTGCTTTAGATCTTCTTTGCATCATCAAGGTTGTTGATACTCATCATGGTTGAGGGAGCCGAACAGAGAGTCAGAAGCTTGTGAGTTGAGCTGTCTAATCTTGTTGTATTGTTAGGTTATTATTTCAACAATAGAAATGACAACCCCTTCCTCAACAAACCTTCAGACTTCGCATCCATATATTTAAGATACATTCAATTTTTTTCTTCCATCCAAAACAAGTCTATATGAATGACTCCTAGCTTTTCTCCCTTTGGTTAAACAAAGTTCAATTGCAATGTCGGACCTTTGTTCTGATACCAATTGCAATAGGAGCAAGAAGTAGACAGCTAGATGCACATGATGTACCAACAAGATGCTAAATTTAGTTATAAAAATCTCTATTTTTTTGGTTCAAAAAACTAAGAACCAAAACAACATGAAATCAAACTAGATGTAGCAACAAGGTGCAATAAACAAGATATGCAAGAACATAAGAGGTACACGCAAAGACACTAGATGTATCTGGAAGTTCAATTTGTTGACAACAACTCTATGTATTAGTCAGAGAGGTTGAGCACACATGTCTCTAAGTCGCCTAGATTTCACCTTCTACTTACTAATCTAAGTTCCGCAAAACTCTCTCTATCAGGTATGGTGGTACTTGAGGTGATCCCCAAACCTTCACAAATTTTCTTTAGACAGTTCCACAAACCGAAATCTATCAATTGACACATAGCCTACTAGGAGATGCCACATATCTAAGAGTAATAGATCAAGATATCTAGACTCGAACGTGCTCTCGTTGATGCTTTGTTACGCTCAATATCCTTTTCAAAAGATTTACTACCTTAAGATATGGCTCAAGAATGAGGAGAGACTTCCGCATACACTATAGAAAGGTTGAGATGTGAAATCCATACCCTTTCCCGTGGTGATCGGTTCCCTTACTAGTCGTCCAACAAAACCAACCTTTGAAGCAAAAGATACCATTTTTCCAATGCAGCAATCTCAAAACATTCTTACCTAGATTCAACCCAATAGTCATTTCTCTGAGGCAATAAAGGGCACACTGGAATGAAACATCGTCGGGCGGGTAGTTTTGAGGGAACATAGTCACACTGAGATTTATGGTGCACATCTAACAAACAACCATTTCCTGGTGATGCCGACTTGAGACTCGATGAACCAAGGTTTCAAATGTGTGGCAGTTGTGTAGCATTAAGGCATATACATAAGAAAAACATGGTTGCACTTGATTAAAAACAAGTCATACCGAGTATAACATAGATACCACATGCTCAAATAAGTTTGAAAGTATAGAGAGCAAAAGCACCACCACCGAAGTGAAATCCTCCAACATCGAACAAAAACATGACTTGTCGACATCACCACATGTGTGATTCCTTGAAACACCGACTAAGAAATCGGTCACACTTCTCTCTAATGCACAACACCTAAGAAAATATTTGGAAGTGAATCTATACCCCTAGGCTTGTGGTAAGTGTTTTTGGTTATTAATGCATGACAACCCGTGGTTTTTGGACTAACCATTTCCTCGAGTTTCTAAAGTGTGTGGATTAGGTACAACTCAATGAGGTTGCGTAGATCCTATAATCCCTAAAGTTTGTGGTCATGACATGGATGTTTATGTCATGTGTTGATGAACCTCAAATTAATAGCAAGAGAAGAAAAATGGGTTTAAGGTGTGAGACATTTCAAGATCAAAGAGAAGATGAAGGTTGACCAATATCATGTTTGTAAACATATAGCTTGAAGGATGCTCCACTTGTGATCTATGTGATGAAGTGGTCCTAGCAAGTAGCTCACGAATACAAGTTATGGACTAACCCATTTTATATGTATGAGATATGCGTGTGCGTTAGGATCCATTCATAAGATTACATCGAGACATTGGATTGTCATCAAGTCAAGAAGGACACGCTTTAAAATTGTGGATCATCATGTGATGTACATGGGAAGACTACCTTCAAGAAAAGGCATTGTCACATCCCAAAATTTTATAAATTTTGGAATGTTGATTTTAATGACATTGTTAAAATGTGTTATTACCAAAAGCACATTTTTGGAAACTTTAAGTTTATATTTTACAATCCTAAAACCCTATTTTTGCATTCTCCGATTTATCCATGTGGGTATTTATTGCTTGGTGGAAATTTTGATATTTTTCCTATGATCAAAAGTATTTTATTCATAGCTTATGTGGTGTGAATTGATTTTGCAAAAATTTAGAAGTTGGATTTACTCCATTATAAAACTAAAACTATGAAAAAATTGTAAAACAGAAAAAAGAGGAAAAAGAAAAAATATAGGAAGACGACCATCTGGGCCAGTCATAATCTTTCCCCTCGCCTACCACGTAACCCCACCTGCACGAGCGGCAGACAACATCCTAGAACCAGCCCAAGGCCCATCCCAGACGCCTCCTTCCCCAACCTCCCGCTCACCCATTCCCCACGATTGCACGCGTCGACCACACCGTCGCTACCACCTCCCCCATGTTCCCTACTCCCCTACTTGCCCGCGCCTCACCCGAGCCCCCCTTAAAGACCCGTGCCCCTCTCTTCATATGCCCTCTCCCCTCTCGGAATGACGTACCTAGGCTACTCAATTGCTCGCCGGAGTGAGGACCGCCACCACCATCTTCAAAGGTTCCTGGTGACGCAGAGGCACCCGCCGCCCCCTTTTGGAACCCTCCTGTTACCCCGCTTCGCGACGCACCCGCTGACCCCCTTCTTTCCCTCTTCTTCAGTTTAGAGGACCATCGATGACACTGCCTTCCGCTGCCACTCCATCCGCCCCTCCCCCCCATTCCCGAAAGCGCATGGGTGTGCTACCATCGCCAGCGATCGACCCTTGACACCCCGTTCCCCGTCTACCCAAACACGGTCTCAGGAGACCGTCGTGGCCCCCCTCAATCATGTCCGAGAGTGCCGCCGCTGTCCCTTCCGTCTCTGGTAATTTAGCCACGAGGTGAGAAAATCCCCCCTCTCTCCCGTCTGATCTCGCGTGAACAACCACAATTAAATAGAGTCAAGCCGAGCCGCCGACTTAGCAGTGCGCCGAAGCTAGAGCCTAGCCACTAGCCATAGAGGATCCGACCGTTCATTTTAACTAGATCCAATGGTCCTGGATCACTCCCCCATTGAATCGATACCACCCAATAGAATCATGCCATGTGTCCTGGCTGTTTGAAAATAGTCTCCCGCTCATTAGTATATGTCATTTTTTGCAGAAAATTCCCTATAACTTAGATGTATCATAAATTTTCATCCACAAGCCCAAATAATGTAAATAATATATTTCTGGAATCCTTGTGACAAGTAGAATGTTTTCCCAGTGTTATTCAAATTTGAATATTGAAAAATATTGCAGGATTGCCATTTAGGTATTAGGGGCATAACTACAATTCTAAAAATGATTTTAATGTGATTATTTTGCTAAATTCTTATATTTTAGTCCCTTGTCCAATAGGATCAGAGGATAAGATTTTAGAAAATGTTTACAAAAAATTGTTTAAATATGAATCTAAACCCTCTTAACGTAACACAAATTATCTTTAAATAAATCTTTTTGCATCATGCATATTTTAACTTTTATAAACCTTATTCATGATTTTCGAATACACATTAAATGTTTTGGATGAAGATCATGACATCTTACTTATGCATGATATTTGTTGTCTGAATGGGTGTTCATTTGAAATTCTTTGTCTTATAGATTGTGAGGTGTGCAAGCCCTATGATTGTAAGAAGTGAGTGAACATCCATCAACAATAAGGAAAGTTGAACTTTATAATTGACCTTGTTATACTTTATTTTGCAAGTTAAACTTTATCATTTGTCCATACTATGCTTACTATGTGAGCGTAGAAGTAACTTTGTTTGATATGATGATAAACTACGAAACACAGATAGGTTAGCCATATGGATATTCACCTTGTTTGCTATGTGACCAATGTTTGTGTTGGGATTTTTTTGGCTATTGCCAACTTAGAGATGTGGACGAAAACCCAGGAGTAGACTTTGACTTAGTGAGACGGTGAGATTGGTTTGACATAGTGAGTGATTGGATTTGGAAGATTGGAGGAGGTGATTTTTCTAGGATACTATGGCATGGTAAGGGCGTGGAGTCTGACTTATTGACGTGTTGTGTCAACACCCGGATTTTTAATCCCAAATGCCTGTTATGCCGTACATCGCAATCCCAGGATTACCATTTTTGCGAGACATAACAGATTGGATATCACAGTACATCATCCATTACAAATCATAAATAAGGTCTTACAACAAATAAAGGATCACATGATCCAGTATTAATACAATCATAGCAGCAGAATAACATAATAATAACGGTAGCGTAGGCGAGACTCCATCTTCATGGTCACAGGCAATGCTGACGATGGAAGATGATCCTAGTTGTCGTAACCTTCCTGCGGTCCATCCTCCTAATAGTCCTCTTCATAGTCTGGCCACCGGAATAGCCCAGGACAAAGCCATGAGTACTCTTTAAGTACTCGCAAACTAATACTAACAAGTGAAGTGGTTTTGAGTAGGAACTACTAAGCTCTAGGTTATTTTGCAAAAATCCAGATTTACCTTAACAAAGTTCAGAAGCAAAGAAAGCTAGTGAAAAGTTTTATAACACCTAAGTAGGAACTTGAATTTCATATCACAACCCTATTGTGGTCAAGTTAAAGTCACGAATCATTTTATAGGTCATTTGAAAACATCTGACGATGGAACAGTATGGCCACCCCAACTGTCCATAACCGCGGACGCGGCTATTCGAATATTTTGACACTCTGCAGAGGTGGTACACTTTCACCACAACATTCGATACATCCATCAGGAACAATCCTGAATTCACCATACTCAGTATGCGAATAATCAATCATAACCTTTCAATTACACGCCCTAGTATAGGCACCTCTCCTCTGAGTTTGGTCTCCCAACCATGATCAACTGTCATCTTGGGAATTGCACAGGTGGACAATCTTCACAAGGTAACCTCAGCTCAAACCTTGGCCACAAGGGAACCCATACTAAGGTATATAAATTTCCAGTCAAGCCCTACCCAAATTTCGGGTATTGTGGTTGTACGGTAAAATTGGAATGGTATCACATCCAGACAACCATCAGTTTTATAAAGGGCTAAGGCTCATGCCTCAACAATTTCATCATCAAAATCATCTGGTGTTCAGGAACACATGTCAAAACATTTCATTAGAATGACTCATCATTCTAAGGTTTGCATAATCATTTTCACCAAGTATTCCCATCTAAAGTGATCAAATTTTATGCTTAGCACTAGCATCTACATGTGGGGGTAAACACTAATGAGGGGTGGTAAACAAGTGTATCTTATCTAGGTTCAATCTCATGCCTTAGGATGACATCAAGATTATCTAACTTAGATCAAGTTTTATGCTCTTTATGCTACCTTTAATAATCTTTCTAAGCTCTATAATTTACCAAGTAAACTTTACTAGAAAGCTTTGATAAATAAATAAAATACTAAGCTTGCAAGTAAAACTAGGATTGGGTATCAAGTAGTGTAAACTTGCTAGGTTGCAAGGGTTAGCTTGCTAAGTCAACTTGTATAGTAAGGCTTTGCAAGGTTGCAAGTATAGGATTGCCTTGTGCAGAGCAGCGGTTGATGTTCTCCTCGGCTTCTTCCTCGTAGTATTCTCCTTCCTCCTCGTATCCTTGGTTGGTACTAGCGTCTATAAATAAATACGAGGTACACAATCACCAAACAATACTTAACTACTTTTATTTATCATACCAAGGTTTTCACTAGATGATCTAGCATCATCACAACATTACAATCATCAAAGTACTTGTCTTATTTATTTTATTTTAGAAAAGTAATTTCTACTCATTGAAAACTACTTAAGATTTAATATTCTCCAACTAAAACATTCCAGTACCTTTCTAACAAAATTGGTTTCATGCAATTTGGTTTAGTGAATCGACCTGGGTTGATTTTTGAATCTAGGTACATAACTGATTTTAAAACTAAAAGAATAAACCTAAATTCAAACTACTGGGTCACGCGGGAATGAAAATGGGCCGGACCACAAGGGTGAGTTTATGGGTGTCCCCACCACCAAAGACAAGGGGTGCAGACGAGGTGATGTGGACCGCATGATCAACTTCTAATCAAACAGCTGTGACCTATCGTCTCCGTCGGGTAACGCCGGCGAGACAGAACCCTAACGCGGCCAGTGGGGGTCTACGGGGGCTCACCGGGGCTCAGGCGAGGGTCGGCGATGGGGGAGAACGACGAAGTCGACGATGGCGAACCTCCAGGTACCGACGGATTCTCCTGGGGTGGCTTCAATCGCTGGCTCCTTTCTTCCTCCTCCACGGCAGACTCCAGCCAAATTCCGGCGACCTGCTGCTCGCCTTGCTCCGGGAATGCGTGGGGGTGGTTCCGAGAGAGAGGGGAGTGTGTGGTGTGAAGAAATCGAGCGGGGGTGGCCTCTATTTATAGTGCCAAGAGGGGACCAAAGGGCGCAGGTGGAGCTCGTCATGGTCATCGGCACAGTGGGCTAATGGCATGGGCGACGGTAGGGGCAGTGCTGTGCTCCCTGGCGAAGCTCAACGGCATGGTCTCAAGGCGTGGGGCGGTGCGAGATGGTCGGAATGCTGCGGTGCTCTGGGCGGGTCCGACAGGCATTTTAATGGCGCACCGCGGCTACGGGTCACGCAACGGTGAACGGGGTTTTCTGGCGGTCTCCGGGGACGGTGGTGATCACGCTTGCAAGCGACGAGGGCGGCGCACAGTCTGTGGGTGTGTGTTGAGTGCGGCCCTCTAGCGCGCTCTCGGCATGGCGCAGAGGCATGGGGCGCGGAAATTCTAGAGTGGTCTAGTGGCTTGCTGATCGTTGGCGTTGAATAGGGGGTGGCGGTGGATGGTGGTTAGTGTTCCAAAAAATATGGCTAGGCTTGGTGCTGCTCCTAGCTTGCTGTCGACCAATGGGTGGCAAGGTGAGGCTCGGCATGGTCACCATTGATGGTAATGGCAAGCTCATAGTGGTGCTAGAGCTTGATAAATAAGCTAGATGATCTACTAATAGCATGTTGTGAGCCAGAGAGGGGACAAGGTTGGCCAAATCACTACTCACTATAGTGTTTGTTGTTTGTTTGATTTGTGTTTGCAAGGTGTTTGATGAAATGACCAAAAGAGATTTGAATTTGAAATTTTGGTTCAAACTTGGTGGGTGTACTAGTTACATACTAGTTAGTCTATGGTTAGTTGGAAAGGTCAAGGTGAATTGGTTTGGTTGGTTTTTGAGAATTGGTGATCTTCACATATGTTAAAGATTCAATTTTGAATTGTCATTTGAATCAAGTTGCCAAATGTTTCTGTAAGTTTGAAAGGTGGGCTTGGGTTCACTTTTACTTGGTTTAGCAAGGGGTGAAAATAAATGGAATTGTTTCTATTTAAAATCTTGGACTAGAAACACTCAAAGTGGCCTAGTGAGCAAGATTGGCAAAAATGACCATTTGCTTGTTTTGTTTGTTTTTTATTTTCTCTTGATTTGTTTCTGCTTGGAAATGATTTAGATGATGTTGTTTTCATCTTTGAACCATTCGTTGTTATTTAGAACAATCACACAAGTCCATTCATGCATTCATACAATCATCACATACACACATGCATTCATATGACGTTAATTAACCAAAAGTTTTTGTTAACCCTAATTTTGGTGATTGGAAATTGATAATCATTATTCAATATTTTTGGGATGTTATAAACCTTCCCTCCTTAAACAAAATCTCATCCCGAGATTTGAGAAAGAAGAAAGAAGAAAACTATGATTTAAAAAGATCAGGAAACTCTGTCTTGATGTAGTCTTCTTGTTCCCAGGTAGCTTCTTCTTCAGTGTGGTTACTCCACTGAATCTTGAGAAACTTGATGCTTCGGGTCCTGGTGGTTCTGAAAGCTTCCTCCAAAATACGGATGGGTACTTCGGGATACGTTAGGTCATCGTTGATCTCTATGGTGCGGTGATCAATGTTCTTGAAAACTTCAGTCTTCTCCGGGACTTCAAGGCATTTACGAAGTAACGATATATGGAACACATTATGTACTGCTAACATCTCCTCTGGCAGTTCCAATTGATACGATACTTCTCCTCGACGATTCAAAATCTTGAAGGGTCCGATATATCTGGGGGCTAACTTTCCTTTGAGCTAGAAACGTCGCATTCCTTTAAAAGGCGACACTTTGAGATACACAAAATCTCTGATATTGAAGGCTAGGTCTCGACGTCTCTTGTCGGCATAACTCTTCTGTCTTGACTAGGCGGTCTTGAGGTGCTCACGGATCTTCTGAACTTTCTCTTCTGCTTCTTGTAGGATGTCGGGTCCAAAAATCTGACTCTCTCCTACTTCTGACCAATTCAAAGGGGTACGACACTTCCTTCCATACATAAATTCAAATGGGTCCCTGCAAACTGGCTTGATAACTGTTGTTGTACGAAAATTCTGCGAAAGGCAAACAATGTTCCCATTTTGATCCATACTCTAGCACATAGGATCTTAACACATCTTCGAGTATTTGATTTACTCGCTCTGTTTGTCCATCGGTCTGAGGGTGATAAGCTGTGATGAAATCTAGTCTGGTTCCTAATACTTCTTGGACTTTCTTCCAAAATCTCGAGGTAAACTGGGTTCCTCGATCTGATACAATGTTCTTGGGGACTCCATGCAAACTGACGATTCTAGCGATGTACAACTCTGCTAGCTTCGAGCTCTGGTAAGTGGTCTTGACGGGTAAGAAATGGGCTACTTTGGCCAGTCTATCAACTATGAACCAAATAGAGTCATTTCCCCTACTAGATGTAGGCAATCCGGTGATAAAGTCCATTCCAACTGAATCCCATTTCCATTCTAGAATCTGTAGTGGTTGCAATAGTCCTGCGGGTCTCTGATGTCCCGCCTTGACTCTCTGACAAATATCACACTTGGCGATGTAGCTTCCGATTTCTCTCTTCATCTTATGCCACCAAAATTGCTCCTTCAGATCCTGATACATCTTTTTTCCTCCGGGGTGGATAGAATAAAGGGTATCATGGGCCTCTTTCAAAATAGCTTCCTTCAACTCTGAATCTGCTGGTACACAGAGACGTCCTTTGTACCATAGAACTCCTTCTTCATCCTCGGTGAATCCGGGTACTTTGCCTGTACCGATGCGACGTTTGATTCCGTCGATACTAGCATTTCCTTTCTGCGCCTCCTTGATCTGACTGATCAAAGTGGGTTGAAGTTATATGCTAGACAAAAATCCATCACTTACTAATTCCATTCTAAAATCTTCCATCTCCTTGTGCAAACTTGGCTGCTCCTTCATAATCATGGAGTTCAAGCGGCATGACAATATACTAAGGGCATCTGCTACCACATTGGCTTTACCTAGGTGATAGTGAATGTCCAGATCATAGTCCTTGATTAGCTCGATCCATCTTCTCTGCCTGATATTCAGCTCCTTCTGAGTTAATATATACTTCAGGCTCTTGTGATCCGAATAAATTTCACAACAGTTTCCCATAAGATAATGCCTCCATGTCTTCAGGGCTAGAACTATAGCTGCTAGTTCAAGATCATGAGTAGGGTAATTCTGTTCATGTTGCTTCCGTTGTCGGGATAGATAAGATATAACTTTGCCTTCTTGCATCAACACACATCCGAGACCGATCTTGGATGCGTCACAATAGACATAAAAGGGCATCGTAATATCCGACATGATCAAGATTGGGGCTAAAACCAATCTCCCCTTGAGTTCTTGAAAACTCGCTTCACATTTGTCCGTCCATTCAAACTTCTTATCTTTATTCAACAATTGGGTCATGGGTCTTGCGATACTCGAGAATTCTTCTACGAACTTACGGTAATATCCCGGTAATCCGAGAAATGCATGAACTTGGGTTTGAGTGGTTGGGGCTTGCCAATCTTCAACATCCTTCACCTTTGCAGGGTGAACGACAATTCCTCCGGTTGATACAATATGTCCGAGAAATCCTACCTCCTGCAACCAGAATTCATATTTTCTAAACTTGGCATACAACTGATGCTCCCTAAGGGTTCCAAGGATGGTCCTTAGGTGTAGCTCACGTTCTTCTTCTGATTTGGAATATATCAGAATCTCATCAATGAAAACAACGACAAACTTATCCAGGAAGTCCATAAAAATCTTATTCATGAGGTTCATGAAATAAGCGGGGGCATTGGTTAATCCAAAAGACATGACAGTATACTCGTATAATCCATATCTGGTGGTAAATGCAGTCTTTGGAATATCCTCTGCGTGAACCTTGAGTTGATGATAACCAGTTCTTAGATCAATCTTAGAAAACACTTTGGCACCGGTCAACTGGTCAAACATGTCTTCTATCTTTGGAAATGGGTACTTGTTATTGATGGTGACATCATTCAACTTCCGATAATCCATACACAAACGGTTACCTCCATCTTTCTTATCTACAAATAAGACAGTTGATCTCCATGGCGACACACTTGGTTGAATTAGTCCTATCTCCAGCATAGCATCCAATTGCTTCTTCAGTTCCACTAATTACTACGGGTTCATACTATAAGGTCACTAGGCTATGGGTCCGGTTTCGGGGATTAGTTCAATGATAAACTCGATATCCCGATCTGGGGGCATACCGGGCAAAACATATGGAAATACATCGGGGTATTCACAGACTATTCTGACTTGGTCAATGGTTGGTTGGGCTATACTCTTGTTGCACTTGAATTGACGGGGCAAGGTTTTAGATACATGCTCGACTGATATTCCAGCTGTACTGGTCATGGTTATGGCTTTCTTGGCATAGTCGATTAATCCTTTATGTTTTGACATCTAATCCATTCCTAGTACTACTTCCAAACCTTTAGTTCCAAGTACTATTAGATTACATAAAAATCTATGCCATGGATTCGGATAGGTACGACCTTGCAAATTTGTCTAGCTTTGGTGGTTGAACCAGGTATTTGAACTATCATAACATGCTTCAATTTGGTGGGTTGAATCTTACTAGTGCATGCAAATTCTTCAGTAACAAACGAGTGCGATGCTCCAGAATCAAACAACACTCTTGCAAGTGCTAAGTTAACAGAAAACATACCCAGCACAACATCTGGCGCTTCTTGGGCTTCTTCAGCATGCATGAGAAAGAGACGGCCGTTGTGGTTGAGCGAATTCCCTAGGGTAAACCTTCTTCCAGTTGAACGACGCGTTCTGCTGAGGCGATTGCATTGGGGGCTGCGGCAATCTTCTTGGGGCACTCATTGGAATAGTGACCCTTGGTTCCACATTCATAACAAGTCACCTGAGACTTGTCCTTTGCTGCAACAGGCACATCATTGCTTCTAGTTCTCGGGGCAGTATTGGTGTTGGTGGCGACATTGTTGTTGTTGAACTTGGGTGGTGCACGATTGAAATTGCTGGGGTTGCCGGGGTTGTTGTTGTGATTTCCTCCGGGCCTTGGGTTTCCTCCTCCACGGTTGGTATAGATCGGACGGTTCATCTGGGGTCTGTTGTTTCTTGGGGCAAATCCTGGAGATGGGTTGGGGTGATATTTTGGGGGTATGGTGGGTTCCTGGTTGATGCATCATTCTACGCTTGCGGTTTTAATTGGCTTGGTTGATCTTGCCTTCCATCTGAATGGCAGAAACCACTAAGTCTTCAATATCAACAAATGGGATATTGACCAACACTGTCTGCATCTCATCATGCAGACCATTCAAGAATCTCTCCTTCTTCTTAGCTTCGGTATCTATGTCATCCGGTGGATACCTAGCCAATGACAAAAAATTGTCACGACACTCAACTAATGTCATCCTTCCCTGTTTTAGTTCCTTGAATTCATCTCTCATCCTCTTGATCAAACCCGGTGGTACATGGGTTCTGCTGAACTTGATTTTGAACTCTTCCCAAGTCATCATTTGACCTCCATTCATGGCGCGAACGTTGTTCCACCATGCTCTTGCATCTCCGGCCAGGTAGTGGGTGGCAAATAGTACCTTCTCGTTGGCTTCCACTCCTGCAACTTCTAGGTTGTTCTCCATAGTTTGCAGCCAATCATCAGTATCAAGGGGCTCTTCGGACTTAGTGAAAATTATCAACACCCGAATTTTTAATCCCAGATGCCTGTTATGCCATACATCGCAATCCCAGGATTACCATTTTTGCGAGACATAACAGATTTGGATACCACAGTACATCATCCATTACAAACCATACATAAGGTCTTACACAAATAAGGATCTCATGATCCAGTTCTTAATACAACTCAAGCATCGGAAATACGTAATAATAACGGTAGCGTAGGCGAAGCTCCATCTTCGGGTTCACAGGTAATGCTGACGATGGGAGATGATCCTACTTGTCATAACCTTCCTGGGGTCCATCATCCTGGTACTCCTCTTCATAGTCTGGCCATGGGAATAGACAGGGACAAAGCCATGAGTACTCTTTAAGTACTCGCAAACTAATACTAACAAGTGAAGGGGGGGGGGGGGTTTGTAGTAGGACACTAAGCTCTAGGGTTGTTCTGAAAAAAGCCAGATTTACCTCTACTAAGTTCAGAAGCAAGAAAAGCTAGTTGAAATTTTATAACACCTACGTGGGAACTTATATTTCATATCACAACTCTGTTGTGGTCAAGTCAAAATCTCAATTCATTTCATAAGTCATTTTGAAAACATCTGACGGGGGAACAATATGGCCATCTAATCGTCCATAATCATGACGCGGCTATTCGAATAGTTTGACACTCTGCAGAGATTGTACACTTTCACCACAACATTTGATACATTCGTCAGGAACAAATCCTGAATTCACCATACTCAGTATGCGGATAATCAATCCTAACCTTTCCTTTACACGCCCTAGTATAGGCACCTCTCCTGTGAGTTTGGCCTCCCAACCATGACCAACTGTCATCTTGGGTACTGCACAGGTGGACAATCTTCACAAGGTAGCCTCAGCTCAGACCTTGGCCGTGAGGGAACCCATACTAAGGTATATAAGTTTCCAGTCAAGCCCTACCCAAATTTCGGGTATTGTGGTTGTACGGTAAAATTGGAATGGTATCACATCCAGACAACCATCAGTTTTATAAGGGGCTAAGGCTCATGCCCTAACATTTTCATCATCCAAATCATCTGGTGTTCGGAAACACATGTCAAAACATCTCAGTAGAATGACTCATCATTCTAAGGTTTTCATAAACATTTTCCACCAAGTATTCCCATCTAAAGTTGGTCAAGTTTTATGCTTAGAACTAGCATCTACAAGTGGGAGTGAGTACTAATGAGGGGTGGTAAACAAGTGGAGTTTAACTAAGTTCAATCTCATGCCTTAGGGTGACATCAAGATTATCTAGCTTAGGCCAAATTTAATGCTCTTTATGAAACCTTCAATTATCTTCCTAGAATCTACCAGTCACTTAAGTAGACTCTAAGTAATAGCTTTGATAAAGAAACAAAGTATACAGCTTGCAAGTAAAACTAGGAGGGTATAGGCTTGTCATGGTAACAAGCAAGTATTAGCTAGCATCAATATCAGTATAGGCTTGTCTTTTGCAGAGCAGTGGTTGAAGTTCTCCTCGGCTTCTTCTTCGTAGTATCCTCCTTCCTGCTCGTATCCTTGGTCGGTACTAGCGTCTATAAATAAATACGAGGTACAAAATCACCAAACAATACTTAACTACTTTCAATCATCACACAAAAGGGTTCTATAGATGATCTAGCATCATCACTAACATTCAAGATTAAAGCCTTTGTCTTATTTATTTTATTTTTAGAAAAGTAATTTCTACTCATTGAAAAACTACTTAAGATTTAATATTATCCAACTCAAACATGGGATCATGTTGACACATGTCATCACCACATATTTCAGTACATGGAAATGTGATTTAAAGTGGTGTCACAATTTAATAAGGTTTACCCTTTTATTTTAAATAAAATAAAGTGACTAGAAATGCCTATGTGGCATTCTTTTATTACTTGAACATTATCTCTGTAAGTAAACCCATATGTTTTTATATATTCCGAAAGGTATGATCAAATGTGATTTTTGAGAGTTGGAATCAACTCAAAAGCTATTATGGTTGAAATTTGAAAAATGTTTGAATGCAGAAAAGCTTCTGACTTGTTATTTTTACCAGGGTTGATCTACAGATCCAAATGATTTGAATCCAACAGGCTTGGATTAAGCATTTCAACACCTTTCTAATAAAATTGGTTTCATGTAATTTGGTTCACTGAATCGAGCTGGGTTGATTTTTGGAACTAGGTACAAAATTGAGTTTGAATATAAATAGAAAAAGCTAAATTCAAACGAGTGGGCTGCGCGGGAAGGGTTATTGGGCCGGCCCAGTATCACTCAATTGGCACAAATCGTGGGGGTCTATCGGTGGCTCATAAAATGCGAAGCGGTACGAGGCGATGTGGTGCGTTAGATTAGAATAAAGATCGACGGCTAAGGGTCGTCGTCGACGATGAACAAGTCACCGGCGAGCTCGAACCCTAGAGGCTCGATGGGGGTGCATAGGGGCATACCGGGGCTCCAGTGACGACGGCGATGCAGGCAAATGATAAAGTCGACAACAGCGAACTCAGGGGTGGTCGAAATCAACAGCTCCCTTCTTCTCCAGAGGCGGCCTGCTCCGGCGCAATTCCGGTGAACTGCTGCTCCTCGTGCTCCGGCTAAGGGGTGGAATGATCAGTGAGATAAGGGGAGTGAGATGGTGTGAAGAAATCGAGCGGGGGTCGTCTCCTTTTATAGGCTCGACGGCGAGACCGAGAGGGATGGGCAGGCGACGGTGGTGACACGGCTACGGGCGGCTAGAGGCATGGCCGAGGTTGGCGGTCGACGGGCGGTCTCCTGGCGATGCTCTAGAGTTTAAATGCGCATGTAGGGGCGGTGGCAAATGGTCGAACGCATGGCGTTTCACGAGGCGTAGGCGGCGAACTCCAGCAAGGGCGGTACGGCTACGAGCAGTGAAACGAGCATGTCTGGTGGTCTCCTGGGACGGTGGGGTGCATACTGGCGGGCGGCGAGGGCTCGAGGTGGTCGGGTTGCGTGGGAACGGCGCGTGCTCTGCGGTGCGCGTCGGCATGGTAGACAGCGGCACGGGCGCGGCGTTCCTGGCGGTTCTAGTAGTTGTCTTTGAGCTAGGGCTGGTCGAGAGGGGGCGGTGAGGCATGGGCTGCATGCTAGACAAGGTTGGCACGGCTAGTTCTTCTCCTAGCTTGCTGTCCACACTGGGGTGACATGGGTGCTCTCAACCTGCTCACCATTGATAACAATGGCCAGCTCACAGTGGTGCTAAAGGTTACATAAGGTTGCTAGATGATCTACTAAGGCTAGTTGTAACTAGAGAGGGAACAAGGTTGGCCAAAACACTGCTCAAACTAGTGTTTTTGATTTTGTCGATTTGAATATGCAACCTGTTTGATGAAATGGCCGCATGAAGTTAAGTTTTGAATTTTGAAAAGATTTTTGGTGGGTGGTCTAGGAATGTGCTGGTGATACTGTGGATGCTTGAGTTTTGAAAATTGAGCTTGTTTGAGTGGTTTTTGAAATAGTGGGATCTTCCCATATGAAATAGATTCAATTTTAAACTGTCATTTAAACTAAGCATTTGAATGTTTTTGGATGATCACAAAGTGGGCCTTGGTACCTTATTATGAGTACTATCAAGGGGTGCAAAGATCCATACATGTTTCTATTAAGTTCTGAAAATTAGAGATAGCCAAAGTAGGCATGGGAGTTAATTTGGCCAAAGTGACCATTCACCTAATTTGTTTATTTTGACTTGTTTGTCTTTGGGAAAAGTTTGGGGATTGTTTAGATGATGTTTATTTCACCTAAGAATCATTTTACAAGCAAAGAAACACAGAACCATGGCAATTCAAAAGAATCCAAATTTTAATACACACCCATATGAATGCTTTCATACTTTTAATTGGAAAAGTTTTTGTTAACCCTAATTTTGATGATCCAAGTTTAGTATTTTTGGTATGTTACAAAAATGGGTGGATTGGTGCTCTAAAAATTCTTGAGCTTGGATCCATGGTTGTCCCGATTTCCATGGCCTTGATTGTTGTTGGCCATTTGAGAGATGTGCTGAAGGGTGGCTAAGTTGGCTTGACGTTCGGCTCTCTTAGCTTTGCGGTCAGAAACCAACATTTGCAAGATTTGCAACATCGGGTCCGGGGATGAACTGCTTCCTCCGCGAGGTTTGAAGATTGAGATAGATCATGAGAAAAGAGGGAAATTTCGAAGGTTCACGGTTTTGAAAAGTTTTCAAAGTTTGACTCAGATTTTTCTAGCAACTTGCTTTTCATTCATTCATAGAACACGATACAAACACACACCACAACAAGGAAAAAAGATGGTTTTAAGAACCATTCTAGGAAACTACGATATAGTGGGACCAGATACAACTTTCCTAACACTAGTGCTCAAGTGCTACTACTCCTCGGAGTCGGTGGCTTCATCATCCTCATCATCATCAATGAAGGCGAAGTCATCCTCATCGGTGAAGAAGTCCATGGCCTGATCCTCCAGAAAGTCGTCATCGTCACTGAGATAGGAGTAGGGATCTCCACGAAGGTCTTCCCCTGCATTCTTCCTCTCCTCAAGCTGCATGTCTCTCTCGTGGATGGTCTCCTCCATGTCTGTGATCCTATGACGAAGACGGGAAATGATGCGCTCCTTCTTGTCGAGCTGAGGTGACGAGACTAGCGATCCTTCACTAGCATGGCAATGGTCTGATCCTTCTGGGCGGCGATGGCGTACTTGTGGTTGGCGTAGGAGTGGACATTGTCTAACTCCTTCTGACTGTCATACATCATGAAGCTGAGGTGGTCCAATTGAGTCTTCAGCTCATGATGGTACGGGGCCTCCAGTGGCTGTCCCATAACATCACGCCTTGAATAGAACTCAAAGTGGGTACCCTTGATCTGATTGTACTCTACCCACACAGACGGGCAAGAGCTTCCTGCAATGGCCCTGACAATTCCATCGAGCCAGTTGTTCTCTCTAATGGTGAACTGAATTCCCTCTGAGGTGGGGGTGTTGATCTTTCCTCGGAGACTTCCAACAATAAGCCATTACAACTCCTCTCCTTCCTGATCGTTGAGCTGAGCTCTGAAGAACTCGGGGTGCGGATGCTCCAGCATTTCCGACAGCTAGTCCAATTCACGCTCAAAGATGAGGTCCCCTCCATTCCCCAATTGATAGAACTTGCTATACTTCACGTCCATCTATAAGAATATAGTATGAGTAAGTTAGTAGAGTGATCAAGTGTGTCGAATTTTATGTAAGTCTGCAAGAATTTTTGAGGAACATGAATTTTTATGAAAGAGTCTAAGTGATAAGAATGAGAATAAGTTTTCATCAATACTGACATCCTTGGTTTTGAAACTAAGTTTTTGATTCAAACGTCAATTCTAAACTAGGGTCTCCTATGGTCAGGATGGCTCTGATACCAACTTGTCAACACCTGGATTTTTATTCCTAGATGCCTGTTATGCCGTACATCACAATCCCAAGATTACCATTTTTGCGAGACATAACAAATTGGATATCACAGTACAGCATCCATTACAAACCATACATAAGGTCTTACAAAAAATAAAGGATCACATGATCTAGTCTTAATACAATCATAGTAGCGGAATAACGTAATAATAACGGTAGCATAGGCGAGACTCCATCTTCATGGTAAAAGGCTATGCTGATGATGGGAGATGATCCTAGTTGTCGTAACCTTCCTGCGGTCCATCCTCCTGATAGTCCTCTTCATAGTCTGGCCACGAGAATAGCTAGAGACAAAGCCATGAGTACTCTTTAAGTACTCGCAAACTAATACTAACAAGCGAAGTGGTTTTGAGTAGGAACTACTAAGCTCTAGGTTATTTTGCAAAAAGCCAGATTTACCTTAACTAAGTTTAGAAGCAAATAAAACTAGTGGAAAGTTTTATAACACCTAAGTGGGAACTTGAATTTCATATCACAACCCTGTTGTGGTCAAGTCAAAGTCACGAATCATTGCATAAGTCATTTTGAAAACATCTGACGATGGAACAGTATGGCCACTCCAACTGTCCATAACCGCGGACACGGCTATTGGAATAGTTTGACACTCTGCAGAGGTGGTACACTTTCACCACAACATTCGATACATCCATCAGGAACAATCCAGAATTCACCATACTCAGTATGCGGATAATCAATCCTAACCTTTCAATTACACGCCCTAGTATATGCACCTCTTCTGTGAGTTTGGCCTCCTAACCATGACCAACTGTCATCTTGGGAACTGGACATGTGGACAATCTTCACAAGGTAGCCTCATCTCAAACCTTGGCTTCAAGGGAACCCATACTAAGGTATATAAATTTTCAGTCAAGCCCTACCCAAATTTCGGGTATTGTGGTTGTACGATAAAATTGGAATGGTATCGCATCCAGACAACCATCAGTTTTATAAAGGGCTAAGGCTCATGCCTCAACAATTTCATCATCAAAATCATCTGGTGTTCAGGAACACATGTCAACACATTTCATTAGAATGACTCATCATTCTAAGGTTTTCATAATCATTTTCACCAAGTATTCCCATCTAAAGTGATCAAGTTTTATGCTTAGCACTAGCATCTACAGGTGGGGGTAAACACTAATGAGGGGTGGTAAACAATTGTATCTTATCCAGGTTCAATCTCATGCCTCAGAATGACATCAAGATTATCGAACTTAGATCAAGTTTTATGCTCTTTATGCTACCTTTAATAATCTTTCTAAGCTCTACAATTTACCAAGTAAACTTTACTAGAAAGCTTTGATAAAGAAATAAAATACTAAGCTTGCAAGTAAAACTAGGATTTGGTATCAAGTGGTGTAAACTTGCTAGGTTGCAAGGGTTAGCTTGCTAAGTCAACTTGTATAAGGATTTGGAAGGTTGCAAGTATAGGCTTGCCTTGTGCAGAGTAGTGGTTGAAGTTCTCGGCTTCTTCCTCGTAGTATTCTCCTTCCTCCTCATATCCTTGGTCGGTACTAGTGTCTATAAATAAATATGAGGTACACAATCACCAAACAATACTTAACTACTTTTATTTATCACACCAAGGTTTTCACTAGATGATCTAGCATCATCACAACATTACAATCATCAAAGTACTTGTCTTATTTATTTTATTTTAGAAAAGTAATTTCTACTCATTGAAATACTAATTAAGATTTAATATTTTCCAACTAAAACATGGATCATGTTGACACATGTTATCACCACATATTTCAGTACATGGGAATGTGATTTAAAGTGGTGTCACAATTTAACAAGGTTTAACCTTTTTATTTTAATTGAATAAATTGACTAGAAATGCCTATGGGGCATTATTTTATTACTTTTCCATTATTTCTGCAAGTAAACCTAGATGTTTTTATATATTCAGAAGGGTCTAGTTAAATGTGATTTTGAGAGTTGGAATCAACTCAAAAGCTTTTGTGGTTGAATTTTGAAAAATGTTTGAATGCAGAAAAGCTTCTGCCTTGTTATTTTTACTATACGCGATCTGCAATTCCAAATGACTTGAATCAAACGGGTTTGGATTAAGAATTCCCGTACCGTTCTAATAAAATTGGTTTCATGCAAATTGGTTTAGTGAATCGACCTGGGTTGATTTTTGAATCTAGGTACAGAACTGAGTTTGAAACTAAAAGAATAAACCTAAATTCAAACTACCGGTCACGCGGAAATGAAAATGGGTCGGCCCACGACGCACAGCGCGCGCGGATGAGTTTAAGTGGGTGTCTCCACCAGTCAGCGAGACAGGGGGTGTGAAGCGGTACGGGGTGATGTGGACTGCACGATCAACTTCTAATCAAACGACTGTGACCTATCGTCTCCGTCGAGCAACGCCGGCGAGACAGAACCCTAACACGGCTAGTAGGGGTCTACGAGGGCTCAACGGGGCTCAGGCTAGGGTCGGTGATGGGGGCGAACAATGAATTCGATGACGACGAACCTCCTGGTACCGGCGGCTTCTCCTGGGTGGCTTCAATTGCTGGCTCCTTTTTCCTCCTCCGCGGCAGACTCTAGCCAAATTCCGGCAACCTGCTGCTCGCCTTGCTCCGGGAATGAGTGGGGGTGTTTCCGAGAGGGGAGTTTGTTGGTGTGAAGAAATCGAGCGGGGGTGGCCTCTATTTATAGTGCCAAGAGGGGACCGAAGGGCGCATGTGGAGCTTGTCGTGGTCGTCGGCACAGTTGGCTAATGGCATGGGCGATGGTAGGGTGCGGTGTTGTGCTCCCTGGCGAAGCTCAATGGCGTGGTCTCGAGGCGTGGGGCGGTGCAAGACGGTTGGAACGCTGCGGTTCTCTACTTAGGTCCGATGGGCATTTTAATGGCGCACCGCGGCTACAGGTCGCGCGACGGCGAACAAGGTTGTCTGGCGGTCTCCTAGGACGGTGGTGATAACGCTTGCAAGCGGCGAGGGCGGCCCACGGTCTGTGGGCACGTGTCGAGTGCGGCGCCCTGGCACGATCTCATAATGGCGCAGAGGCATAGGGCGCGACGATTCTAGAGTGGTCTAGTGGCTGGCGATCGCTCGCTGGGATGGGGTGGCGGTGGGTGGTGGTCCTGCATAAGGTGGCTAGGCTTGGTGCTGCTCCTAGCTTGCTGTCGACCAATGGGTGGCAAGGTGAGGCTCGGCATGGTCACCATTGATGGTAATGGCAAGCTCACAGTGGTGCCAGAGCTTGATAACTAAGCTAGATGATCTACTAATAGCCTGTTGTGAGCCAGCGAGGGGACAAGGTTGGCCAAATCACTGCTCACTATAGTGTTTGTTGTTTGTTTGATTTGTGTTTGCAAGGTGTTTGATGAAATGGTCGAAAGAGATTTGAATTTGAATTTTTGGTTCAAACTTGGCGGGTGTACTAGTTACATACTAGTTAGTCTCTGGTTAGTTGGAAAGGTCAAGGTGAATTGGTTTGGTTCGTTTTTGAGAATTGGTGATCTTCACATATGTTAAAGATTCAATTTTGAATTGTCATTTGAATCAAGTTGCCAAATGTTTCTGTAAGTTTGAAAGGTGGCTTGGGTTCAATTTTACTTGGTTTAGCAAGGGGTGAAAAGAAATGGAATTGTTTCTGTTTAAAATCTTGGACTAGAAACACTCTAAGTGGCTTAGTGAGCAAGATTGGCAAAAATGACCATTTGCTTGTTTTGTTTAATTTTGATTTTCTCTTGATTTGTTTCTGCTTGGAAATGATTTATATGATGTTGTTTTCATCTTTGAACCATTCGTTGTTATTTAGAACAATCACACAAGTCCATTCATGCATTCATACAATCATCACATACACACATGCATTCATATGATGTTAATTAACCAAAAGTTTTTGTTAACCCTAATTTTGGTGATTGGAAATTGATAATCATTGTTCAATATTTTTGGGATGTTACATGTTGATCCCGAGTGAGTGTATTGGATGTCATGGTAAGGACGTGGAGTCTTACTTTCTGACATGTTGAGCTGAGTCATGGATGGGGTGCATGTTAGAGTATGCGGTCTGACTTACTGACATGTTGATAATAGGAGGGGTTGGACAAGTAGAATGGTATGGCATGGAATCTAACTACTAACATGTTGAGTTTGGCCCTTGCGGAGTAATGGAGTGAAGGATTATTTGGATGGAGGCTTTGGATTAACCCACAAATCAGTAGATAAGAAGAGCTGAATGATTTTTCCTCACTGGATTATTATATCCCCATTTAGTGACACTTGTCAATACATTCAATGTATTGACAATTCGTGGCCGCAACATTTCATGTTGTAGGTTTCCCTGAAGATGGTTGAAGTACGATGTTAGCACTACAAGAAATGTTTTCTTCCGCAATGACTGGGCCCGTCGGTCGTCGTAGAAGGCGCGTATTTCGCGACGAAAATCTCAGCTCGACTATGGCCGATATAAAACTTTTTTTTCTTGCACCCCTCTACTACGACGAAACCACTAAAAACATGGAGAAAGCTCAACGGGCGTGTGGCAGAAGTAAGATTTTTCTTCCTCGCGAGACGTTGACTCGCCAAAGTATTTTTTTGTGTGTGGGTCCCGGACGTCAG
The DNA here is from genome assembly GCA_030063025.1 of Avena longiglumis. Classification (NCBI taxonomy): domain Eukaryota; kingdom Viridiplantae; phylum Streptophyta; class Magnoliopsida; order Poales; family Poaceae; genus Avena; species Avena longiglumis. The sequence goes on from CP125975.1 coordinate 432,312,403, forward strand.
TGACTCTAGCAGACCAAACTTTTCGGTCGCGCCTCCCTGATTTGAACTCGATAATGTTGTTTGATGACTCTTCCGTTTAGTCAGGCTGCTGGGCCCCGCATGTCTGCCTCACATTAGAGGAATCATGTGTATGATGAATTTTTTTCTTTCCCTGTTCTGAACTTGATAGGGTCGCTCGATGCATCTGCCATTTAATTAGGCTGCTGGGTCCCACGTGTTATCCTCATAGTAGAAGAAACCTGTGCATGATGTATTTTTTCTTGGCTTGTTCCTCCCTGATATGAACTCAATAATGTTGCTCGATCTATCTTCCATTAATCATGATGCTGGGTCCACATGCCAACCTCTCATTACAAGAATCGTGTGTATGGTGGATTTTTTTTCTTCGCTCCCGCTACCCTGTTCCGAATTTGATAGCGCTGCCGTTTAATCATGCATCTAGGCCCACCCGTCATCCTCCCATTAGAAGAAACATGTGTATGATGGATTTTTTGCCCTCGGTCGCGCAACCCTGTTCCAAACTTGATGGCGCTGCCAGATGCATAATCCGCAGCTGGGTCGCATGTGTCATACTCTTATTAGAAGAAACATATGTATGACGGAATTTTTGCCCTCGGTTGCGCCTCCATGTTAACTTAATAGTGTTGCTCGCTGCATCAGCCGTTTATTCAGGATGGTAGATCCCATATATCAGCATCTCATTAGAAGAATCGTGTGTATATGATTGAATTTTTTCCTTCTCTAACGCTATCCTGTTCCTAACTAGATAACATTGCTCGACGAATATACCGTTTGGTCACACTGCTGGGTCTCACATGTCAGCATCTCATTAGAAGAAACGTGTGTATGTAGGACTTTTTTATCGCTCGCGCCTTTGTGTTTCGAACTTGGCAATGTTGCTCGATGCATCATCCGTTTATACTAGCTAGTGGATCCCACATGTCAGCCTCACATTAGAAGAATAGTGTGTATATGATGAATTTTTTTCTTCTCTAGCGCTACCCTGTTCCGAACTAGATAGCGTTGCTCGATGAATTTTTGGTCACGCTGTTGGGTCCCACATGTCAGTATCTCATTAGAAGAACGTGTGCATGTTGGACTTTTTTCTCGCTCACGCCTACCTTATTTGAACTTGGCAACGTTGCTCGATGCAACACCTATATAAGGTCTCTCTGGTGGGTCCCACATGTCAGCCTCTCCGTAAATGAAACATGCCGTGAAGGACTTTTTTCGGCCGCCTCCGTTGTTCTGACTTTGGTCCGTAGCTGGGTCCTAGATGTCAACAACCTCTCTGCAGGAAACGTGTCTACACTGGGTCTCAGATGTCAACCTCTATTTGAAAGAAACATGTGTATGTTGGACTATTTTTTCGGGTTGAGTCTGCCATTATGACCTTGGCAACATTGGTGGATTTTTTAAGGGGACCTAAACCTTGAACCCTAAACCCTAAACGTGTCTATGATGCAGTAGCAGTTTACCTGGGCCCATATGTCAGCCTTATAGAGTACAAAAATGTTAATCTATACTCTGATGTTGGGTCCTACATGTCATCCTTCTATGTACAGGAAATGTGTCTATGATGGGTCCCAGATGTCAATCTTCTCTGTGAAGGAAACATGTCTATTCTTGGTCCCACATGTCTGCCACTATTTGAATTAAACGTTTCTATATTGGGTCCCACATATCAACATCTATTTGAATTAAACGTGTGTATATATGTTGGACTATTTTTTCGGGCCGAGTCCACCGTCCTGACCTAGGAAACATTGCTAGATGCATCAGCAATTTATATGGGTCCTAGATGTCAGCCTGAGAGTACAAAAAAGTAACTCTATGTTAACACAAATTGAATAGAATTCGAACTCGATACCTCACCACCGGTCGACTAGGTGCCTTGCCACTACGACAAAAACAGCTACTAGAATATAATCGTTAAGCTTTACTATTATAACTAAGTGACTTGTCTCCTTAAAAAGACTTTTTGACCATTTTATCTCCCATCAAATAATAAGGCGGCACTCCTGACAACTAAACTAAAAACTGCAGGCGTTATAAAAAATAAATCTGCAGCAGAGTTTTTTTTAAATATTGAGAGGTGGGGGGCAATGCTCAAAAGGCCGAATTAAAAAGAGTTCGGCTATTCTACATGAGCTTCTCTACATGGGCTATAGTCCATAGGCTATTATCCTTGGGCTCATTTCTCAAATTTCCTTAGGCTGTGGTCAGCAGTCCCCTTACCCCTAAAAGGCCAAATTAAAATGTTCTAGGCTAAATAGGGACGAATGAGCTAGATTTTTTCTTCTGGTATATAAAAAATGCATTTTCCTGTGGCTCGTACGGATTCGAAACAAAGACCTCAGAGAGGGAGGGAAAGAAATCGATAATTATTTTTGGCATATTTTTATATAAACTCTGTAGTACAGAATAAGATAGAAAAAATATCGACATATTTGCATTTCACATTCAGCAACACTTGACCAATTCAGCAGCATTTCAAAGTGAGCGATTCAGCAATATAGACACTGAAATACAATAACAGTACAAAGATAACCAATTCTTGTTTAAGCTCTTAAAACCTTGTCACCTGATCGATTTCCCCTTTTCTCCAAACACACTCGACTATTGGAGCATGCAAAACTGACGATCAAGTCTGCTTCGAGTACATTCTTCTCACATCAAATGCCTGTGCGACCCCCATATGCAACCCAAAATTCCCAAGTCTCATCTAGATTGTGACAAGGCCATGTTTCAAAACAAACTCAAGACTATCTGCTGCCCTTGATTTAAAAAAGTACCAGTACATCAGTATTAGTTCCATAAAATGCTTTAATAATAGCAATGACAGAATAATTGAAAGATTTGGTAGCTTTCCTGCTTGAAATTCAATAGTAGTATAGAGAGAATCGGTTCTTGTTCCAGCTCAAAAAACCTTGGATAAAACTTACCAAAAAAAAACAGGTGTGTATAAAACTTAGCAAAATACAGATGATTCTAGACATAAACACTGCCACTATTAGTGACTGCAAACACCAAACCCTTGTGGATAACTACATCTCTGTATCTGAAAAATTACTGGAACTGGTTCTCAAGAACTATCCATGTATACTCATCACCATCGAGGGTATCAATTGAGTAGTCGAAGATAGCGACAAGAGAGAAATCTAAATAATCCGTAGCAGCTGTGGGAGCTCTGCAAATGGCAATCTTCCGGAGGATAATGGTGTGATCATTATGCATGAATGTAAATGGATCATTGGTGGGTACAAACTCATGGACTTGTAGGGGAGGAACGCGTTGATGAGTATACACATTGACAAGCTCCCACTTAAAGTCGCACCCAATAGTGGTGACCCAATCTCCATTGGCACCTACTCATTGTTTACCCATATAATTCGGGAACACAACATCAGAGGAGAACCTAACCAGCGGCGTCAGCTTGCATGTCATGCCCTTGCCCTCAAAGTACTCATTGCATTCCCATGGTTTCTTAGTCGGGTGAGAATGAAGAACACATGGGAGGCCAAACGGCTAAGAAGCATGTAAAGTTGCACTATATTTTCCTGAGTTAAGAAGATGTTTGGACGAACCGACAAGGCTCACAGCAGTGATGACGTTGCATCTTGTTATGAGTTCTTCAAGCGGGCCTTCGGTAAAAACCTCCTGGAATAGCTCAGAATCATCACTGTCCTTTCTCAGTCCTGCCATCGCAAGGGAGCTGATGGAAGTTGGGACGGTGGCTTGATTTGGTTTTCTAGGAAAGAGGGAAGATCAATGGCGGCAGGAGGGACAGGAAGAAGAGCAAACACTCTCATACTGTGCGGTGGACAGGATTGGAAAGCTGCATGGTGGAGGAGCAGAACGATAGCGCTTGGCGTAGAGGTAGGGCAATGGGGAACCGGGGATAGATGATAGTATAGGGGAGGTTAAATAAAATGATTAAAATGGATGCATGCTCCTCTTATCCAGTTCCCTTTAGATTAGTACGAATGCAGGGGTAGGTTCAGGACTAACTCTTATGTAATTTCTAGTCAAATATTTAGGTCCTTGATGTAAATGTACTCCCATCGCCCGTGTAAAATTTTAATTTAAAAGTGTTAAAATTATAACGAATTTAAGCTTAGTTGGCAATGAGTATGAATACTCATGGATTTCAAGCCAAAATACCAAGGTCATGGTCATATCTACATCATACTTTATGTGGATGATCCATAGGGCTCGACTATCGAGCAGCTCGACTCGTTAAGGCTCGACTTGTTAAGGCTCTCACTCTTTAAGGCTTGGATAATTCAACTCGTTAAGCATACGAGCAAAAAGTAAAGCCTGGCTCGTTTCGTTCTTATTGACAACTAGTAAAATTCTAACCTAAAAATACGTGGTAAAATCAAAACAAAATTAAGCTTAGTTGTCAATGAGTATGATCATTCTTGGATTTCAAGCCGAATGACTAGGGCCATGGCCATATCTACATCATATGTTATGTTGATGATCCCATATCCAAGGATTTGCATGCCGACAAATCTAGCCATACTTTGAAAACACTCGAAGAGGATTTGAGGAAGTAATATGAAGAGTATGGCTTAATCATCTACTCTCTCATGGAGGCGAACCTGACTGTTTTCCTTGCTTGATTATTTTAGGGTCCTTTGTGCTGAATGTATGGACCTCGATGTAATTTTCCTATTTTTTAGGTCCTTGATGTAAAATTTACTCCCACCTCCCGTGTAAAATTTTAACCTAAAAGTAAGTGGTAAAATCTTAATGAATTTAAGCTTAGTTGGCACTAAGTATGAACATTCTTTGATTTCAAGCCGAACGACCAAGGTCATGGCCATATCTACATTATACTTTATATTGATGATCCCATGTCCAAGAATTTTCATGCTGACAAATTTCTCCATATTTTGAAAACAATCGAAGAGGAAGTAGTATTTAGAAAAATGTGGCTCAATCAGCTGGTCTCGTGAGAAGGATCCAAACCCGACTGTTTTTATTGCTTAACTAATTTAGGGTCCTTTGTGCTAAAATGTATGGACCTTGATGTAATTTTCCATTTTAGCTTCTTTATATAGGATGCACTCCCACCACCCGTGTAAAATTCTAACCTGAAAGTATGTGGTAAAGTCAAAAAGAATTTAAGTTTAGTTGTCAATAAATATGAACATTCGTGCATTTCAAGTCGAACAACTAGGGTCATGTCCATATATAATGTAAAATGTACTCCTGTCGCCCGTGTAAAACTTTAACCTAAATTAAGGGGTAAAATTTAATTAATTTAAACTTAGTTTTGACTAAGTATGTATGAACATTCTTGGATTTCAAGCCAAACGTCATGGCCATATCTAGATCATACTTTATATTGATGATCCCATGTCCAAGAATTTTCATGTCGACAAATTTGTCCATATTTTGAAAATAATCAAAGAGGAAGTAGTATTTAGAAGAGTATGGCTCGATCAGCCGGTCTCTCGAGGAGGAGCCGAAACCGACTGTTTTCCTCCCTTAATTATTTTAGGGTCCCTGGTGCTACATATATGGACCTCAATGTAATTTTACCTATTTTTAGGTCCTTGGCGTAAAACATACTTCCACTGCCCGTGTAAAATTCTAACATGAAAGTACATGGTAAGATCTAATCAAATTTACACTTAGTTGTCAATGGGTATAATCATTATTGGATTTCAAGCCGGACGACCAAGGTCATGGCCATATCTACAACATACTTTATGTTGATGATCCCATGTCAAAGAATTTGCATGCCCACAAATCTGGCCATATTTTGAAAATAATCAAAGAGGAAGTAGTATGAAGAGTATGGCTCGATCAGCTTCTCTCTCAAGAAGGAGGCGAACCCGATTGTTTTCCTTGCTTAATTATTTTAGGGTCCTTTGTGCTAAGTGTATGGACCTCGAAGTAATTTTCCTATTTTTAGGTTCTTGATGTAAAATGTACTCCCACCTCCCGTGTAAAATTTTAACCTAAAAGTAAGTGGTAAAATCTTAATGAATTTAAGCTTAGTTGGAACTAAGTATGAACATTCTTTGATTTCAAGCCGAATGACCAAGGTCATGGCCATATCTACATCATACTTTATATTGATGATCCCATGTCCAAGAATTTTCATGCTGACAAATTTGTCCATATTTTGAAAACAATCGAAGAGGAAGTAGTATGTAGAAGAATGTGGCTCGATCAAATCGTCTCTCGAGGAGTCAAACCCAACTATTTTCCTTGATTAATTATTTTAGGGTCCTTGGTGCAAAATGTATGGACATCGATGTAATTTTCCCTATTTTTAGGTCCTTGGCATAAAACATACTCCCACCGCCCTTGTAAAATTCTAACCGGAAAGTACGTGCTAAGATCTAAACGAACTTAAGCTTAGTTGTCAATGAGTATGAACATTCTTGGATTTCAAACCAAACGACCAAGGTCAGGGCCATATCTACATCGTACTTTATGTTGATGATCCCATATCCAAGAATTTACATGCTGACAAATCTGACCATATTTTAAAAACAATTTAAGAGTAAGTGGTATGAAGAGTGTGGCTCGATCAACTGCTCTGTCGAGAAGGACCCTAACCCAATTGTTTTCCTTGCTTAATTATTATAGGGTCCTTTGTGATAAATGTATGGATCTCGATGTAATTTTCCTTTTTTAGGTCCTTGATGTAAAATATGCTCCCACTGCCCTTTTAAAATTTTAACCTAAAAGTAAGTCTCAACATCTAAACGAATTTAAGCTTAGTTGTCAATGAGTATAAACATTCTTGGATTTCAAGCCGAGCGACCAAGGTCATGGACATATCTACATCATAGTTTATGCTGATGATCCCATATCCAAGAATTTGCATTCCGTTAAATTTCATCATATTTTGAAAATAATCAAAGAGGAAGTAGTATGAAGAGTATGACTCGATCAGCTGCTCTCTTGAGAAGGATCCGAACCCGGCTATTTTTCTTTGCTTAATTATTTTAGGGTCCTTTGTGCTAAATGTATAGACCTCAGTATAATTTTCTCGTTTTTAAGGTCCTTGATATAAAATATACTCCCACCACCCGTGTAAAATTTTAACCTAAAATTAAGTTGTGGTAAAATATTGTCATGGTAAACAATTTTGCCACTAGGAGTTTTCCCTGTTAAAAAAAATGAGAGCGAGAAGGGACTGAGAGGCGAGAGCATAGAGGAGGTAGCGTGAGAACAACGAAGAGGAGAATTTGAAGGTGGTGCCATGTCAGAGAAAAGGTGATGGATTCCTGACATAAGCTACGGTGGGTAGTATGCTAGTACTAGTACAGTTCATGATCTTTACTATATATGCACACAAAAGAAATTGTATTTTCTCCCTCCTTCACTACCTCATCACCATCCACACACCCCGGCCAGCTGATCTCTTCCTCATCCACAATGTAGCACAGTGCACGTGCGTCGACGAGCGTCGTGTCGGTCGTTCCGTGTTTGTGTCTGGCGTGTTCCTCAGCTGCGTTGGTGCGAACCATTTTAGGCCTTATATGGAGTAGTAGATTAGCAATTCAAATTTCCCCAGTTTCCAAATTTTCACTTCCTTCCCAAATATCCGGGGGAAGTATATTCAAAACATCGCCATTCACAGTACTAGTACTCTAGTAGTAAACTACTTAAAGTGGTAGAAAAGGGATGCGTTGATACTACCGTACATCCCATCGCATTGGATTTGGACGCACACCATTATGATCTTTTTATTTTTATTTTTGCGGGGACACCACTATGATCTGGCTAGCCTTCCTACTCCCAACTACTCCGCCTCCATTCATTCCATTTCACACCCTTGAAAGAGGAAGCACCAAGAACGCCCGCAACAAGATGTTTCGAAAGTGAGGAGCCCTCTTTTTCTGGCGAAGCAATAGTAGAACTCCCTCCTTCCCAAAGAAGTTAAGCCGATTTGACATTATTATGTAAAATTTGAAATACGAGTATGTGAATATTTCTCTTAAATTTCTATAGCTATCTTTTGACGGTAGCCACCGGGCAATCAATGTACCAAAAACCTACGAGATTTTTGAAAGATTCAATTTCTTGCTAAGCATATGCATGTTGACAATCACGAGTCTTCACAACTTTTGAAAAAATAAATCTGCCGATGATCCTATATCCAAGAATTTGCATGCCGACAAAATCTGGCCATATTTTGAAAATAGTCGAGAGAGGAAGTAGCATGAAGAGCATGGCTCGATCATATTCTCTCTCGAGAATGAGCATAATGTTTTCCTTGCTTAATTATTTTAGGGTCCTCTATGCTAAATTTATGGACCTCAATGTAATTTTCCTTCTTTTTAGGTCCTTAATGAAAAATGTACTCCCACCGTCCGTGTAAAATTCTAACCTAAAAGTAAGTGGTAAAATCTAAATAAATTTAAACAATGTCATGGCCATATCTACATCGCACTTTGTGTTGATGATCCCATATCCAAGAATTTGCATGCCAACAAATGTGGCCATGTTTTGAAAACAACCGAGATATGAAGTAGCATGAAGAGCATGGATCGATCGGCTGGTCTCTCTACAATGATCTGAACCCGACTGTTTTTCTTGCTTAATTATTTTAGGGGCCTTTGTGTTAGATATATGGACCTCAATAAAATTCCCTCCTTTTTAGGTCCTTGATTAAAATGTACTCCCACGGCCCGCGTAAAATTCTAACCTAAAAGTAAGTGGTAAAATCTAAACGAATTTAAGCGTAGTTGTCGATGAGTATGAGCATTCTTGGATTTCAAGCCGAACAACCAAGGTCATGGCCATATCTACATGGCCTTTGTGTTGATGATCCCATATCCAAGATTTTACATGGCATCAAATCTGGCCATATCGAAAACAATCGAAGAGGAAGTGTCATGAAGAGTATGGTTCGATAAGCTGCTCTCTCGAGAAGGAGCCAAACCCGACTATTTGCTTGCTTAATTACTCTAGGGCCCTCTGTGCTAAGTGTATGGACCTCACAAGTTTGGCCCAGAAACCATTTCAGGGATTCTTAGAGATATGTATGCATCATGTTTTGTGGAGAGACCAACTCCCTGATGTGTTGGATAGTGAGATACACCAGTACCTATAATATCTTAAATTTTGCTGTAGTGATGTTTTTCTAGGAAATTAATTTATCCCTCCCAGCTCACTGTGCACCATTTGAATTATTAAAAATTAATCCTGCAAGCTAAAAATATGATTCCAGTTGGATTAGTTTGGTATTCCCATTATCTTTATAGTGATATAATTTTTACCCACTCTGCCTCTACACAAAATATTCTAGATATAATAAAAGGTGTTTAACTTCTGTTTACTAAATAAATCATAATAAAAGTTTGAAATTAGCTTTTTGATTGATTCCAGTGGCTATGCCTTGGTATGCTCAGTATCTACAAATATGTTTCTTGGTTTACTGTTTGCTGCTCATATACACTAGTGGTACCCTTGTTTTCCCTAGTTGATGTATGGTGTTTGTTGGTTGTTTCTCTCTCTTGCGATGATAGACACAAACGGGGAAGATTATGAGGAAGGTGATTGGGAGGAGTTTGGAGAGGAGGATCAGGGACAACTTGCTGACCAAGGCAAGCCACCTTCTTGCTCATTAGCCTTGTCCTATTATTTTAACTCATGCATGTTTTATACTACATTTCCAAAGTGCATTCTTTTGTTTTTATACTACTATATATATGGGAAGGTTTGACTCCACCAAACCATTAATACCTAGTACCAATATGTACAATCCCTTATATCACTTCCTACATGCCCCTAGTATAATAAGTGGTGTTCGACACTACCACTAGTAGGAAAAATCCTATCCTTGGCGCACCTAAAATGGGGTCAGTGGCGCACGTCCCATGCACCACTGATATTACGCCACTGATAATTTTTATCCGTGGTGCACCTGGACGTGCGCCACGGATAAGCCACTTAACCGTGGCGCACGGGGATACGGTACACCACTGATATCGATTTCAAAATTTTAAAAAGGCAGGATATCTCAAAATTATCCATGGAGAATGTGAATATGGTGCACTACTAATAAAATTTTCAAATTAAAAAAAGTGCATCGAGATCTGCCGCATCATCGTATCATCGTCGCCACATCATGCCGCGTCGTGTCGTCGAGAAGGAGGTCGAGGACAACACGGCGAGAGGTGGCGCCTCCCGTGGACTACCGGAGAAGGACGATGTCGTCAGAGGAGAGGAGATGGGAAGGAGGAGAGGAGAATAGGAGATGATTCAAAGAAGGAGGAGGAGAAAGAGAAGAGGAGGAGGAGGAGAGGAGAAGGAGGAGTATAATGAGGAGGAGGAAGAGGAGAAGGAGGTGGAAGAGGAAGAATAGAGGAGGAGAGGAGAAGGAGGAGAAGGAAGAAGTAGAGAGCAGGAGGAAGAAGAAGAGAGCAGGAGGATGAAGAGGAATAAGAGAGGAGGAGTATGAAGAGGAAGAAGAGAGGTGGGGAATGAGAGGGGAACATGGAGGATAAGATAAGGAGAAGGGGGTTGGTGGCCGGCAGGATTCAAATTTCAAATCCCGCCAAACTCATCCGTGGTGCACCCTATTTTGGTGCGCCACAAATAAGTTGCCTCAATATTTTTTCTGCAGGTAAAAATCTTGTTTTTACCATTAATTTTACTCTTTTCGAATTTTGAGATTCTAAAAAATCGCTAAACAACCATAGAATATGTGAATTTTCGTTCTCGTCATTTTGGTATATTAAACTTTTTTTCGATATCGTATGCAAAAATTATGACCATTTTACGATGCCATAATGTTTTTTTTGCAAAAAATATTGAAATTCATATTTCTTAATTTTTCTACAAACTAGACCACATAACCTACCTATATATGAAATGATTCTATTTTTTGAAATATTTTTCATTTTCTATAATTATTTGCAAAACACAAAAGGCGATCTAAGGCGGGGGGGGGGGGTGTGAAGGCATATTTTTTTGAAAATTTTCTGTGGCACACCCCTATTTGGTGCACCACTGATATCCTAGGTCAGGTTAAGATGCCTGGATCCACCTACTCTCGTGGCGCACCAGATGGTCGTGCGCCACTGATGTCGCTGTTATGCGTGGCACACATGTATCCCGTGCGCCACGGATATGCCGTCATGGACGGGGTCGGCCACCAGCACTGGGGCCCACATACGCGTGGTGCACCGTTTCGAGCGTGCGCCATGGATAAGTGCAGGCCAGTGGCACTTTATTTCCCGCGTGCGCTACGGATAATTATCCATGGGGAACCCTTTAGAGGTGTGGCACTGATATGACCCCTGTGGATAAGCCTTTTCCTACTAGTGTTCCCGCCCTCCGTTTCAAAAACTTTGAGCCAAAATCTCCCACCAGGTAGTACCATTTTTCTATTATTAGTAGAATAGAAGATGGGCGCTAGCCAAATTCAAAATCTCAATCGAGCAGCAATATCACACATCGACCTTGAAGCATTTCACGCTCCTCTATTCCAAAAACTTTTGACTGTAAAATCACGATTGTACCCTTTGTTCTTACGACAAATGGGCATGCTAAAGTCGGTAGCTTGGGGGCACCATCATAATTTATTTCATGTTCACCTCTATGGTCCCTATTTGCATAGTTTTTCCCGCTGGCCCTTCCAAAAATCCCAGGCTCCTCTGTACCCTCCAAGACCACAGCGTGCACCGGCCAGTGGAAATTCCACGGCGGCCTAAGCCGCTTGAGCTACGGTCTCGTGCACCGCCACGAAGCCACTTCACCGGCACCCACTCCACCGGATCTAGTTCACCTGGCTTCTGTTCCACGGTAGTAGAGTTGCGGTCTCATTCACCATCCTGATGGTGTCATCGAACCACCGAAGCTTTGCTTCCCCGCCACCGAATGCTACCCAACCGTACCGGACCCGCCTCACCCATGTACACCGGATGGGATCTAGTTCAAAGAGTTCCATGTCCACCACTCCAGACCAGCTGCACGGGCGTTGCCATTCGCTACACCTGATCTGCCTCAGCGACGCTCTCGTCCACCGCGTCGAATCTGCCTCAGCGTCTCTCTCTACCGCCGCGCTCAAGCCGGCATCGATCTCCCAAGATCTACGTTCCCGACCTCCCAAGATCTGCTTCCCTGACCGCCCAAGATCTACTTAGCCAAAATCACAGCACCCTCGGTGACCTACACGTCACCCGCACGGTACCGATGATGTTTAGACGCCTTTGTTACCGAGGTAACCTAATCTCCAAGTCCTATTTGTTTTCTCAGGAATATAGTAGGTTAAAGCCTGTCGAAGTGAACTTCATTTTTGTAATCGTGCTAGTACATACAAGTCATTGGGCATGCCTGTTCTTTGTGTTACATACAAGGTCACTGGACATGTTTGTTTGCATTCGCTACTCTACAAATTTCAATTAATGCACATGTTTGTTATTTTGTCATGCACATGTTATTAGCTACTCCCTACAACAGTAATTGCCTGCTAGTTACAAAATGTAAAGTCAGTGAAAAATATTAGTGTGGATTTCCTGCTCCATAGTTACTGAATCTATCTGGTTCGTCCTGAGCTAAGGTCCTGCTATTATTTCCTCCCCGACATTGTTCTGCTATCCTGTAGTACCTATTTAAACTCATCTTACTAGTTCGATAATATTTTTTTTGTTGCTATCTGGATCTTTAAAAGATGCAATAATGACTATTTGTTTTTTCTTTGCTTCGAGCTCAAAAGGGAACACTGAACATGTTGGTTTGCACAACCTCTTCTACAGGTTCACAAGAGTGATGTCATTGTTTCCTTATCTGGTGTTGGTTCATCCTAAGCAATGATATAACTATCCTCTACTATGTAGTTCATTCGTGGTTTGCGTTCCAGCTCTGCAATTTCTGGCATGATGCCATTTCTGTCTCGTTCATTCTTAGCTACTCATACGAAAGTAACTGCATTCCCATTGTGTATCTCACCAAAAATTCGAGTCACCCAACGTCTCTTGAATTCCAGGATATACCACTGCTTCTATATATATTTATTGAAATGACCTTGCTAGTTTATATTTGCTAAAATTCTAGGAAACACTCTGTTCGATTGCTCAATTCATCTGTAGGCACACTTGTGTAATGCTTGCTTGTCCTGTTCTACAAGTTCACAAGCAATTCCATTATATTTCATGTCTAATGGTTCGTCCTAAGTAGGGAAATAGCTATCCTCTACTATATATATATCGTTCATTCGTAGTTTGCATTCTTGCTCTATAAGGTCTCTTATGATGACTTTATAATTTCCATTTGGTTCCTAGCTATCACAGTAACTGCATACCCATTGTGTAGCTCAACGCGAATTTTGGGTCACCAAACGTCTCTTGCATTCAAGGATAAATGACTTCTTCCATATATATTTGTTGAAATGACCTGGCTAGTTTATATTTGCTCAAATTCTAAGAAACACTTTGATTGATTGCTCATTTCATAGTATGCACACTTGTCTAATGCTAGCCTGTCCTCTTCTATAGGTTCTCAAGAGACGCCATTATATTTCTAATCTGGTGCTGGTTCATCGTAAGCAACAACATAACTATCCTCTACTGTGTAGTTCATTCATGGTTTGTGTTCCTGCTCTTCAAGTTCTGGCATGATGCCATTATAATTTCTGTCTCATTCATTCTTAGCTATGAAAGTAATTACATGCCCATTGTGTAGCTCACCACAAATTATGAGTCACCCAATGTCTCTTGCATTCCAGGATATACTACTGCTTCCATATATATTTGTTGAAATAACCTGGCTAGTTACTGAAATTATAAGAAACACTCCGTTCGATTGCTCAATTCATTTGTAGGAACACTTGTGTAATGCTTGCTTGTCCCGTTCTACAGGTTCACAAGCAATGCCATTATATTTCATATCTAATGGTTCTTCCTAAGCAGCAACATAGCTATCCTCTACTGTATATATTGTTTACTTGTAGTTTGCATTCTTGCTCTACAAGTTCTCTTACGATTCCTTTATTATTTTTATGAGGTTCCTAGCTACTACAGTAACTGCATGCCCATTGTGTAGCTCACCGCAAATTCTGGGTCACCCAACATCTCTTGCATTCTAGGATAAACGACTGCTTCCATATATATTTGTTGAAATGACCTGGCTAGTTTATATTTGCTAAAATCCTAAGAAATACTTTGTTTGATTGCTCATTTCACTGTATGCACAATTGTCTAATGCTTGCTTGTACTCTTCTATAGGTTCGCCAGAGAAGTCATTATATTTCTAATCTCGTGCTAGTTCATCCTTAAGCAACATCATAACTATCCTCTACTGTGCAGTTGATTCATGGTTTGTGTTTTTGCTCTGCAAGTTCTGGTATGATGCCATTATAATTTCTATCTGGTTCATTCTTAGGTACGACAGTAACTGCATGCCATTGTGTAGATCATCGCAAATTCTTAGTCAACCAACGTCTCTTGCTTTCCATGATATACAACTGCTTCCATATATATTTGTTGAAATAACCTGGCTAGTTTATATTTTCTAAAATTATAAGGAACACTTTATTTGACCGCTCATTTCATTGTAGGCACACTTTTCTAATGCTTGCCTGTCCTATTCTACAGGTTCACAAGCGACGATGTTATATTTCGTATCTGGTTCTGGTTCTTCCTAAGCAACGACCTAACTATCCTCTACTGTATAGTTCATTTGTGGTTTGCATTCCTGCTCTACAAGTTCTCGCATGATGCCATTATAATTTCTGTATTATTCATTCTTATCTATGACGGTAACTGCATGCTATTGTCTGGTTTATTCTTCTATATATATTTGTTGAAATGACCTGACTAGTTTATATTTATTGAAATTCTAAGCCAAACACATTGTTATATTTTTTGTTTCACGGTAAGCACATCTATTTAATGCTTGTTTGTCCTATTTGTTTGACGTGGTGGTCAATATATTTGAACCATTGACCAATAGTAAACTCAGGTTCATAGCTCATGTCATATCAGTTAAATGAGTATTTTACCTTGTTTGATGTATTAACTTGCTATTACTTAGTTTTAGACTGTAATTATTGCTATCACCACTAAAGAGGGGGCTGCAAGATTATGTCTCAAGTTTGTTTTCCAATGTAGATGTCATACTCAAAAGGGAGATGATGGTGATGGAGAAAGCAAATTGAGGACTGCTATCAACTTGATTGTCAACTGAAATGCCGATTTTTATTTCGCTTGAGTTGATAATATATAATAATTTATGTAGTTTGCATTTGATGTAATATATATAATAATTGCATAGGCCGTGTAGGAATTTAGATGATGTCGTCCACAAATAGCGGTAGGCGGTACCGTACCTACGTTAACCAGGTCGATTAGGGTATAGTATCATGCTCTGTATTTTCCCATCTTGTATTAGGCCGACGATTAACAGTAAAAATTCTCACAAGTTGTACACCTTTTATTGTATCGAAATGGACTTCAGAAATGCAGAAACTGTAAAAGACCATAAAAGTAATGGCGATATTGGTAACAGTAACAGCCCGTAACAACGACATGCTATAACAGTGGCCGACCGAAACAGTAACAGACCAAAACAGTAACATGCCGAAACAATAACATGCCAGAATAGAAACATGCCGAAACAGTAACAAGCCGAAACAATAACATGACAAAACAGTAATTCTCGAAATAGTAATAGGCTAAAACAGTAACATACCGTAACAGTAACTCTTGAAATAGTAAGGGACCATAAAAGTAAAGGGCCATAACTTTAAATGGCCAAAACAATAACGGGCCAGAATAGTAGCAGGCCTGGCCAAAAAAAGGCCAGAATCGTAGCAGGTCAGAATAGTAGCACGCTGAGTTTGCACCATGCCAGAATAGTAACAGGCCGAGGAACTTACCAGGTTAGAACAATAATGGGCCAGAACATGGGCCGGCCATTTATGGGCCTGGATAGTAATGGACCCAAAGTATATGTGCCCAGTTCGAACAGTGCGTAGCTATACAGTAACGGGCCAAAAAGGTTACATGCCAAAGCGGTCTAGACAGACGGGCCAATTTCGAGCAGTGCAGGGGCGGGACACTAACAGGCCCGAAAATATATGGGCCATGCAAACGGGAAAATTTCAAACAGTGTATATGGAAACAATAATGATCTAGAATGTTTACGGCTGCCTACGGCAACACTAGTGGGCCCATTTGTAACAGTGCAAGACGAAATAGTAACGAGCCATGATTTATTGGACTCTCTTAATGGGCCGGCCCACTTAATAATAATCAGGCCTTGGCTCGGTCTGGCTTCTACCACGGTTTTATTGACAATTAATGGCGTTAACTAACCGTTAATGGCGTTTTCGATGTGGCAGTTTGCATGACGTCAACAGTCAACGCGGCTGGCGAATAGATCTATGACGGAACGATTTTTCATGGCCAAAGGGTGCGATAAGCCAAGGTAAAAAAAACCGTGTTAGAATCATTTGTCACGGGGCTTCTACCATGATGGTCATCCGTCGTAGAAGGCTTTTCAACCACGAAAAACGGACCTTCAACCATGAAAATTGTCTGTTGTAAAAGGACATTTTTGTTGTAGTGGGGGGAAGCTAAAGATGAAGAGGCACCAGATGAGCTCGTTGATGATCTTTACTAGTCCATTGTTTATGCACAGAGAGAATGCGGAAGTGAGAATGAGAAGTTGAAGGGCATGTTAGAGGGTCATAAAAAATTGTTGTACCCAAATTTCAAAGATGGCAACACAAAGCTCGGTACCACATTGGAATTGCTGCAATGGAAGGCAAATAATGGTTTATCTGATAAGGGATTTGAAAAGTTACTGCAAATTATGAAGAAGAATCTTCCAAAGGATAATGAATTGCATGCCAGTACATACGAGGAAAAGAAGGTTTTCTGCCCTCTAGGATTAGAGGTGCAAAAGATACATGCATGTATTAATGACCGCATCCTCTATCACGGTGAGGTGTACGATATTAAGAACAAATGCCTAGTATATGGTGCATTGTGGTATAAGATCAGACGAGATGACACTAGTGATGTTGAGGGTGAGCACCCTAGGAAGAGGGTTCCTTCTAAGGTTATGTGGTATGCTCCTATAACACCACGATTGAAACGTTTGTTCAAAAAACAAAGAGCGTGCCAAGTTGTTGTGATGGCACAAAAATACCGTACGAATGACTTGATGTTAAGACACCTCGCTTATGGGTCATAGTGGATAAAAATCGAGAGAGAGTACCCGGGCTTTGCAGATGACGCAAGGAAATTAAGGTTTGGTCTAAGTACAGATGTCATGAATCCTTTTGAGGAGCAGAGCCATAGTAATATCACCTGGCCTATAAATCTATGTATCTATAACCTTTATCCTTGGTTGTGCATAAAGTGGAAGTTCATTATGATGCGAGTGATGTCCAAGGCTCAAATCAACCTGGCAATGATATTGATGTGTACCTAAGGCCATTAGTTGAAGAACTTTTATAGTTGTGGCACAAAAACGGCGTACGTGTGTGGTATGAGCACAAGCAAGATGAATATGACCTACGAGTGTTGCTTTTCGTAACAATAAATAATTTTTATGCTCTTAGTAACCTTTCAGGACAGACAGACAAGGGATACAATGCATGCACGCACTGTTTAGATGAGATTGATAGTGTATATTTGGATAAATGTAAGAAGGTTGTGTACCTAGGGCATCATCAATTTCTCCTGACCAGGCATCCCATAAAAAAGAAAGGCAAGCATTTAAAAGGTGAGGCAGATCACTGAAAGAACCTTGTCCATCGTACTAGTGATGATATATTTGGTATGGTCAAGGATCTAGAAATAATATTTGGAAAGGGTCCTGGCGGTCAATCTGTTTCAAATGACGCTACCGGACACACATGCCCATGTGGAAGAAGAAATCTATATTTTGGGAGCTACCCTATTGGAAAGTCCTAGAGGTCCGCTCTTCAATCGACATGATGCATATGACGAAGAATCTTTGTGTGAACTTGCTAGAATTCTTGGGAGTATATGGGAAGACAAAAGATACACTAAAAGTAAGGCAGGACCAACAATGTATGAAAGAACCACACAACATACATCAAGAGAACGAGACGGATAAATGATGTCATCCTGCGAGCTACGCTCTTACCAAAGTAGAGACGGAAATATTTTTTGAATGCCTAAGAAGTATCAAGGTCCCGTCTGGCTTCTCATCGAATATAAAGGAAATAATAAATATGGCAGAGAAAAATTCCAGAACCTAAATTATCATGCCTGCCACGTGATTATGACGCAATATCTTCCGATTGCATTGAGGGGGCTTCTGCCGAAAAATGTTTGAGTACCCATTGTGAAGCTATGTGCATTCCTCAATGCAATTTCTCAGAAGGTAATCGATATAGAAATTCTACCAAGGTACCAAGGTTACAAAATGATGTTGTCCAATGTCTTGTTAATTTTGAGTTGGTGTTCCCACCATCCTTCTTTAATATTATGACGCATCTCTTGGTTTACCTAGTCAAAGATATTTCCATTCTTGTTCCTATATTTCTACACAATATGTTCCCCTTTGAGAGGTTCGTGGGAGTCTTAAAGAAATATATTCATAACCGTGCTAGGCCAGAAGGAAGCATCTCCAAGGGATATGGAATAGAGGAGGTTGTTGATTTCTGTGTTGAATTTATTCCTAACCTTAAGCCGATTGGTGTTCCATAATCACGGCGTGAGGAGAGACTTAGTGGAAAAGACACACTAGGAAAGAAAGCAATAATTAGTACATACGGGCATTCTTACACTCGAGCACAATACACGGTTCTACAAAACACCACCTTGGTAGCTCCATATATCAAGGAACACAAGAATATTGTACGCTTCAAAAACCTGGGGCAGACTAACTCCTGGATTAAAGTTGAACACATGGAGACTTTTAGCGGTTAGTTGCAGACACATCTCATGAATAACACACCTATTGGAGATCAGCTGTACTTTTTGGCCAGGTCACCATCTTCGACTATATTGACTTTCCAAGGGTATGAGATAAATGAGAATATATTTTACACAATTGCCCAAGATAAAAAGAGAATCAACCAAAACAGTGGTGTCTGTTTTGATGCAACAGACAACAATGGGAAAAAGGACACATATTAGGGTTATATAGAGGAGATATGAGAACTTGACTATGGACCTTATTTTAAGGTCCCTTTACTTCGGTTCAAATGGATCAACCTGACATGAGGCGGGGTAAAGATAGACAAGATGTACGGAATGACAATGGTGGATCTCAACAATCTTATGTATAGAGACGAACCATTTGTCCTAGCCAATCATGTGACTTAGGTTTTCTATGTGAAGAACATGTCTACCAAACCGAAAGAATAAAAAAATAAGGAAATGAATACATCACACGATGAGCCAAACCCCCACATAGTTCTTTCGGGGAATAGAAACATTGTGGGAGTGGAAGACAAGATAACCATGTCAGAAGATTATAATAAGTTTTATGAAATTCCGCCCTTCATAGTGAATACTGACCCAAATATCATGTTAAATGATGAAGATGCTCCATGCTTACGACCGAAGTGATCATAAGCAAGGGACATATGCGAAGAAGGTTCATGGCCTCCAAGGCATTTTAGGAAACAAGTGATTATATGTATTAAATGAGCCTCTCTAAACTTGTATTAGATATCTGAAGAAACATATATAGCTCATTTTGAGAAGGAATTTTTGAGATGCAATCAATATACCAAGTTCAATATTTTTACTTGCAACTATGTCACATATTATGACACCAAGAGAAGGTTTTACATTGTTCGAAACATTTTTGAATTTCTTATGACTGTTTCAAACTTTGGTCAAAATGGCAGGCATGAAGATTCTAACCTAGGGGATGAGCCTCAGTAAACTTGCATTGGATCTCTAAAGAAACATCATATTGTGAGTCTAAAAATGATTTTTTTTAAAAAAAATCATGAGCATTAGATCATGTACCTGTAGTTCAAATCGGCCCCACTTCCTACTAATTTGGCAAACATTTGTCTTTTTCATAAGGGGTGTAAGGAAAGGTTTTAGATACCCCGGCTGGGACATTGTTCATATAAGGTGCTCTAGTATTTTTGAAAAATGGGGTGGTAGAATTTTGAATTATGCCTTTGGTGGTTGCTTCACAAAACACCCCATTTTTGGCACTCGTAAAATGTAAAATGGCTTTTCCATGCGACGAAAAGGAAAGCTTCCTCCTGCAACATTGTTCGCCATCTCAAGATGCACATGCATGCACAATATGGACACACTATCACAAACTATGCCACAGTTCTGGCCATAACATTGGTCATTTGGCCCAAAAGCCATGAAACCTCGAACATGATAGCTCATTTTGAGAAGTATTTTTGATATGCAATCAATATACCAAGTTTTGTATTTTTTACTGCAACTATGTTGCATAATATGACACCACGCGAAGGTTTTACGTTGTTTGGACCGTTTTTGAATTTCTTATGCCCTGTTTCAAACTATGGTTAAAACGACGGGCATGAAGATTCTTACCTAGGGGATGAGCCTCAGTAAACTTGCATTGGATCTTTGAAGAATCATAATATTGTGAGTCTAAAAATGTTTTTTTTTCAAAAAATCATGAGCACTAGATCATATACCTGTAGTTTAAACCAGACACAGTTCCTATCGATTTGACAAACATTTGTCTTTTTCACTAGGGGTGGACGGAAAGCTTTGAGATACCCCGGCTTGGACATTGTTCATGTGAGGTGGTCTAGTATTTTTGAAAAAAGGGTGATAGAATTTTGAATTATGCCTTTGGTGGTTACATCACAAAACGCCCCATTTTTGTCACTCGTAAAATGGAAAATGGCTTTTCCATGTGACGAAAAGGAACACTTCCTACTACAACATTGTTCGCCATCCCAAAATGCACATGCGTACACAATATGGGCATACTATCACAAACTATGCCATGGTTCTGGCCATACCATTGGTCATATGGCCCGAAATCCATGGAACCTCGAATATGATAGCTTATTTTGAGATGCAATCAATATACCAAGTTTCGTATTTTTCCTTGCAACGATGTCACATAATATGACACCACGTGAAGGTTTTACATTGTTTGGACTATATTTGAATTTCTTATGCCCATTTCAAACTATGGTGAAAACGACATGCATGAATATTCTTACCTAGGGGATGAGCCTTTGTAAACTTGCATTGGATCTCTGAAGAAACATCATATTGTGAGTCTAAAAAAGGAATTTTTCAAAAATTCATGAGCAGTATATCATGTACATGTAGTTCAAATCGGACCCACTTCATACCGATTCTGAATGAGCCAATTTTTTGAAATGAGCCATTTTTTAGCACACATGTCTATCTCAACATAGCAATGAATGTATTGGAGGCCAGACATTATTATTTTTTTTTAAAAATGATTTACCATTTAAAAACCATTTTATGGAATTAAGGAATAGTAGAAATATTAAATTATTCAATTCTCATAAAGAATAAATTAAATTTTTATTAGATAGATATTTCTTTTATAAACATTTTTATATGCTATATGTGTGTTTCTAATTTGTAATTATTTCCCTATGTATTTTGCAAGGTTTATCATAGTGTCAACATGGAAATAAGGCGGGAACCACATATTACACCAAAAAATTCAAAAAACTATTCCAAAATCCCCTTCAGTCCCGATTGGTGGCTCCAACCGGGACTAAAGGGGGATCTGTGCGCGCCCTCTCTTCCACTAGCAAAAACTGGACCAGTCCTGGTTGGTGGATCTAATCGGGACCGAAGGTAGGGTTGATGGATCCAACCGGGACTAAAATGCCCTACCTTTAGTCTCGGTTGGAGCCACCAACTGGGACTAAGAACCTTTCATCCCGGTTGATGGCTCCAACTAGTACTAATGACCCTTGTCCTTATAACTTGCATATGATCCTCTCCCCCAATTCCATGTCCATTTTCGATAAGTCCCGAGCCATGCAGGAGGTGCCGCCAACCCAGAGCGTGACATCGGTAGGCTGCCCAATTGCAATGTCCTCTCTTCGTCGTCCGCGATGACCATCCTCGCCGTCGCTGTTCACGCGCGTGCCCCAGCCGCCACCACCATCAACCATCGTCGTCGTCCATGCGCATCCCGGCCGCCACCACCATCAACCGCTTCCATCATCGCCATCTACAGGTGCGCCTCCTCTCCCTCGATCCCTCCCTCCTTGTCTCCGATACCTAGCTAGGGAGTTAGAGTTTAATTAGGGAATACATTATTGAATTAGGGTTAGGGAATTTGGAGTTTAATATATTTGGAATTTTACATGATTTGATTATACATGTTAATAAATAAATAGGAAAAGAGGAGTTTAATAAATATGGAACTTTAATATATTTGGAATTTGATTATACATGTTCAACATGATTTGATTATACATGTCCATTAGTAAATAGGAAAAGAGGAGTTTAATAAATTTGGAAGTTTAATATATTTGGAATTTGATTATACATGATTTGATTATACATGTTCATTATACATGATTCGACTATACATCTTATTTTTTACAAATGCAAAGGAGGGCACATTTTATATTTGGATTATGTGTAGATTTTACAAAAATGAATTATATGTAAAACATAATCTATATGTGTTCATTATCTATATGTAAATTCTATATGTTCTTTATCTATATGTGTTCTTTATTTATATGTGTTCATTATCTATATGTAAATTTTACATGTTCTTTACGAATGTAGAAAAAAATATTATATGTAGATTGTAAAAATGTACAAATGTTTTTTATGAACGTGTATGTATATATTGTACAAATGTAGACAAATCTATATGTAGATTGTACAAATCTATAAATGTTCTTTATGAAAGTGTATGTATATTTTTTGTGTATGTAAAATAAAAAAAGGATTATTATTGTGTATGTGAGCATGCCAACGCGCAGGGGAGTAATATCTTTGGGTAGCGGGTGGCAACACGCGCCATATAGGGACAATGGACGGGTGCGGCAATGCGTGCCATATAGGGACTATGGACGGTTTTATTAACTCCGTGGAGACAACCATTTCGCATACTATCCTTAATTCATTAGCGCTTTGCTTTCTTCATAGCATTGAAATAACTTGCAAATATTTGTAAAAACTATGGACATAGATGAAGAACAAGAAGATATATTGACGAATATATAATATCACCTCAAGTATATGAATGACTCTGGTGAGGGAGTGGAGGATCTCGAGCGAAGAGATAACTCCGATGAGGGAACATAGGTTGAAGATGATGTCATCGATGTTGGAACCTTAACTACAAAGTCCCGCAAGGTATATAAATTAAGCCACTACTAATTAGATGCATTAATTGATTTGTACATATATATTAACGATTCTTTCTTCTTTTATCCCTCTAGATCGAGGCAATCTTCAAAATGAGGCCCGACCAAAAAGTTGGGCGATAAGGGGTAGGTTCACGATCGAAGAAGTCACTGAAAATGGCCAACTGATTGGTCTAGCAAAGAACACAACATTATTTGTAAGGCAATGCAGAGTTATTGTTAGGGACAGCATCCCGATCACCATTCAAGAATGGAATAAGCCAAAGATGGATAAAGGCAGTTATCTCAAGGATAGATCCAAAGATATGCTTTGGAATACGCTCATGACAAATTTTAAGCTACCGCCAGAGGTGGATCCAGATAACAAAGTTATAGAACCAAAAATCAAGGCGTGGACTCTTAAGAACATGGCCACACTATTCTGCAACCACAAGAAAAGATTGCACAAGGACTATATCCTGAAAAAATACTCCAGAGTTCACTGGATCGAATGAGAAGCTAAGAGATCACTGGGTCGACCTTGTGGAATACAAGACATCGGCTGAAGCTCTAAAAAGTTCAGAAATAAACAAGAAAAATTATATGCTAAAGCAATATCACCATGTAATGGGGACAAGTGGTTACAAGGGTGCCATGCCTAAGTGTGATAAAGCTGAGAGGGACCTAATTAATAAAGGGATCAATCCAGAGACATCAGAGTGGGCTGAACGGGCAAAGTCCTGGTTCTACGAGCATGAGGGAAGTTTCACACAAAAACAGGGAAGTGTGTTTTTATAAAAGAACATCTTGCAACACCTTACAAATCCCTTAAAACTGCAATGAAGGACATGGAGGAGGGGAAGTTCCAACGATGGAGAGAACGATGAGATGACACACACCCTTGGGAATGATGAACACACTGGACGAACACGAGGCACACCAGGATCCCTTTCATGGAAGTTTGGGTTCCCGAACGATAGGAAGAAATATTCGGATAAAAGCCGTCAGAGGAGAAAGGAAAAGGAGGCAGACCGGATGCAGTAGATAGAACAAACATTAAGGAGGCAGCAGGAGAAAATAAACGTACATAGCCAGCAAGCTACCGGCCTATCTCAGCGGTAGGACAAAGATCCTGCATTCGATGATACCAGCTCACCATATCGGCGGAAAGGCAGCATGACTTCCACGGAGCTCCAGGATCATGATGATGCACTAACGATGGCTTCTCGCTACCCCATGGATGATATCACGGAGCCAACAAATTATGAGCTGCATTTTGAAGTTGTGAACATATCCATGATGGTGGCGGTCAGCTTTGCCTTACCTTTTGGACCTAAACCAACTTACCATTGCTCTCCGGTTCTAGATGGCTACGCTATTGTTGGGGAGGATGAATTTATGAATAGATTTGAGCACCTGAAGCTTGACTTTCCTGCAGGTGAAGGGGATCTGAATGAACTGGAAGAAGCAAGGAAAAGCACCATTCTATGGCGAAAGGAATACACCGAGCCTCCAAATTGGACGCCAAGTCCTCTGACTTCTCAGAGTAGCAATATAGCTCAATCTCTGGCGTGTCTGCAGGATCCACCGCGTCAGCAGACTCTGCCGCCTCCGTCGCGTCTGTAGGCTCCGACGTGTCTGCAGACTCTGCCGCCTCTATCGCCTCCGCTATGTCAGCAGACTCCACCGCCTCAGCAGTCTTTGCTGTGTCAGCAGACTCCATCGCCTCCATCGTGTCAGCAGACTCCGCCGCCTCATCCCCGGTTGCAAAAGCGGAAGAGCACCGCTGCTCTGACGGCTAGTACTATAGCTGCGAAGAAATTTTCAGCAGGTATAAGGAAGAAATCTAAGGTGCCTCCTGCCAAGTTACCTTACGACATGACTGATGAGGAAAACAAAATGTTCATGGATGAAGATGTGAAACTCCAGCTTGCACCGAAATGGCCCTAGCCAAAGCAGTATATTGCACCGAAAACAGTGAAGCACTTTGTGAATGCTTGAGCGACCAAGGCCAAAACATTTGTCATTCGACTATGACGGCTCTATTATCAAGTCACATAACACGAATGTGCAGCGGTCGAGAAGTAGTAGGGCAAGTGGGAAAATAATTGCCTAGCTCGGAGAATAGAAAAAACAATCGTGTCCCCCGCTCAACGTGTTTTCCGATGAGGATCCATAGGTTGCACGACTAATCGTAGAACCTGCTAGAGAAGTTGGTGTGTCTGCTGATCAATTTGTAGGCACGAAAGACATAACCAAGACTGAATTAGCATACATATATGAGTACGGGAAGCCTCTCGTTAGACCTGAGGAGCTCTCGCATCTACAAACAGAAATGCGAAAATTGCATAAGTGGTACTTGCAATCCACAAAGGAAGGGAACATCATGCTCACAATGGAAATTAGAGAGGAGCATTAGATATACACATTCACTTTGAAGAATTATTTCAATTATTCAATCAAAGACGCCCTCGACAAATATCTCGTCAGTTGCTATTGTCTGTAATTCATTTATTTCTGTAATTAAGTCTCTAGCTCAGCTCTTTCATTGCATGTGTAATTATCCTCACTATATATTCTTTTGTATGCTATTATACATAATGAATATTTTCGAATGCAAAAGCGGAAAAATCTATAGCCTTGGGTTCATTGACCCAAATAACGTTCATGAATATACGGTAAAACAAAACAACAAGTACACAGAAGATTACTTGCTAAGTTCTTTAACGAAAGAACAAACCAAAATAGAAATACTATTTCTTTACAACTTCAAGTGAGTGTTATTGTCTTCTACACATTCGATTTCGCTTACTCAATGTTAAGTGTAATTGATGAGTTTGCGTGAGAAGGTTTCACTTTATTCTGTTAATCATTCAGTTTGACAAAGAAATATTACTTGTCATGGACTCGAAACGTAAAAACCATGAGATATGGGCGGACCTGATTGAAATGGTCTAGAGATAATTTAAATCATTATCACGCTATATTGGCATCTTTCGTTTATTTCCTGATATCACATAATTAATAACTCCTTTACTCATTTTCTTTGCAGGGTAGGGTTTGGAGATGGTTCATCAAGGCTGTTAGTGGTGAATAGAAAAACGAGCTGCAATTTGGAGATCTCAATGTAAGTAGTACTATAGCTAGGTCCGCGCGTCTCTTTGATTCTTGTTTCAATACTATTATCATACTTAATTATTATTTTGATTGAACTCTATTCTCGTAAAGTGTTTGAGGCGGGAAAACAGGGATAATTTATATGGATACTACATTTGCGATTTAATTTGCCAGACGACCTATGAGAATGACGTAATTATAAAATAATATTAATTACGTCAATAATATTCACAATTTTATTTTATTACCATCAATTGTATTGAGTTCTATTCATATATATATATATATATTGATCCCATTCTCTAAATTAGATCGAACGGATGCGGAACGGTCTCCTAATAAATGATCGCATAGAGAAATTCAAGAGGAATTGACGAGATCTTACTTAAGGAGGTCATATCTCCAAGAATACCATCGGAAATTTATATACACATGAACATATACCATGTCACTTCGATCTATATATTCATGACGATGTTGGCATAACCGGGAGTAAAGGCCCCTTTAGTCCCGATTGCGCAACCGGGACTCAAGGCAGTTACGGGCCGGGAGTAGAACCCTGTTTTCCACTAGTGGATAAACTAAAATTTTATTTCAGTATCAATAAATAAAAGGCAACTAAATATTGGATTTCGCCAAGAATCGAACCTGAAAAACATAGGGATGGCAGTTGTGCAGAAACCACTATGAGATCACAACTTCTTTGTATGTGAGATAGTATACCTGATTATATCCATTAATATGAGTTTGAATTTATTCAAAATCAAATAAAATTTTGTTTTTTCGTGCGAAATAATTTAAATTTTGTGAGTCAGCGAAATTTTCTAAAAATCTCAAAAAGTCTTTCGCCCCATTTTATAAATAAAGTACACAGGTGAGACCGCTGTTGGGCCAGACGGCACAACACCCAAAGACCACTGCTGGGGCCTACAACACAAAGACGACCAAGAAAAAATACGAAAGAACGAGAGAGAAGTAAATGCACAAAAACATCGGTTCGACAAACAATGATGACTCGCAACCGCTGCGCCCGCCATAGTAGTCCCACCGAGCTCCTGTGCCATCGAATTGCCGTGTACCAAGCAACACCTTCAGGAAGGAGTGCGACGATGGCGACGCTATTGCCCGGATTTCTCCCGATACACGTAGGAGAGTGGGGAGAGTGTACACCGAACGCCCTTCAAGAAGGAAGGCAGCACCTGCAGGTGTCATCGCGTCGACGCCGGCCTAGGCAACAAGGATTTCTCCCGACCCTCAAAAAACCACAACCCCATCCAATCCTTGCACTCCACCAAACTTGCCGCCCACCAGCGTGCACCACCCTAGTCTTGAATGCACCATATTCGTCTCACCAAGGCAAACTATAACATCCCAGCATTTAGGACTAAACAAAGGATAGATTTAGGATTTTGTGCATCTGCATGCATGCATCTGAAAATCTGGGTAAATTTTTTGCCAAATTAAAAGGCTAGAGCGATAAGAATTCTCATTCTGATGAATTAGGTTTAGTGTCATCCATGTCAACACCCGGATTTTTAATCCGAGATGCCTATTATGCCATACATCGCAATCCCAGGATTACCATTTTTGCGAGACATAACAGAATTGGATACCATAGTACATCATCCATTACAAACCATACATAAGGTCTTACACAAATAAGGATCTCATGATCCAGTTCTTAATACAACTCAAGCAACGGAAATACGTAATAATAAGTGAAGGTAGGCGTAAGCTCCATCTTCGGGGTCACAGGCAATGCTGACGATGGGAGATGATCCTAGTTGTCGTAACCTTCTTGGGGTCCATCCTCCAGGTACTCCTCTTCATAGTCTGGCCACGGGAATAGCCAGGGACAAAGCCATGAGTACTCTTTAAGTACTCGCAAACTAATACTAACAAGTGAAGGGGGTTTTTGTAGTAAGACACTAAGCTCTAGGGTTGTGTTGCAAAAAGCCAGATTTACATCTACTAAGTTCAGAAGCAAAGAATGCTAGTTGAAATTTTATAACACCTAAGGGGGGAACTTGTATCTCATGTCAAAACTCTGTTGTGGTCAAGTCAAAATCTCAATTCATTTCACAAGTCATTTTGAAAACATCTGACGGGGGAACAGTATGGCCACTCCAACTGTCCATAACCGCAGATGCGGCTATTCGAATAGTTTGACACTCTGCAGAGATTGTACACTTTCACCACAACATTCGATACTTCCGTCAGGAACAAATCCTGAATTCACCATACTCAGTATGCGGATAATCAATCCTAACCTTTCAATTACACACCCTAGTATAAGCACCTCTCTGTGAGTTTGGCCTCCCAACCATGACCAACTGTCATCTTGGGTACTGCACAGGTGGACAATCTTCACAAGGTATCCTCAGCTCAGACCTTGGCCGTGAGGGAAGTAATACTAAGGTATATAAGTTTCCAGTCAAGCCCTACCCAATTTTCGGGTATTGTGGTTGTACGGTAAAATTTGGAATGGTATCGCATCCAGACAACCATAAGTTTTATAAAGGGCTAAGGCTCATGCCTCAACATTTTCATCACCAAAAATCATCTGGTGTTCGGAAACACATGTCCAAAACATTTCAATAGAGATCCATCATTCCAAGGTTTTCATAACCATTTTCACCAAGTATTCCCATCTAAAGTTGATCAAGTTTTATGCTTAGCACTAGCATCTACAAGTGGGAGTAAGTACTAATGAGGGGTGGTAAACCAGTGGAGTTTTACTAAGTTCAATCTCATGCCTTAGGATGACATAAAGATTATCTAGCTTAGGCCAAGTTTTATGCTCTTTATGCAACCTTCAATTATCTTTCTAGAATCTACAAATTCACTCAAGTAAGCTCTAAGTAAGAGCTTTGATAAACAGATAAAGTATAAATCTTGCAAGTAAAACTAGGATTGGGTATCGTCAAATGTATCTAACCAAGCATGCTTAGTGCATTGCATAGGTTATCTAACTCTCATAATTGCAAGTGTTAGCTTGCAAGTATTGGCTTGCTAAAGTAGAGTATCTTGCAAGTGTTAGCTTGCCTTGTGCAGAGCAGTGGTTGAAGGTCTCCTCGACTTCTTCTTCGTAGTATCCTCCTTCCTCCTCGTATCCTTGGTTGGTACTAGCGTATATAAATAAATACGAGGTACACAATCACCAAACAATACTTAACTATTTTCAATCATCACACAAAAGGGTCCTATAGATGATCTAGCATCATCACTAACATTACAAGATTAAAGCTTGGTTTAATTTCTTTTATTTTTAGAGAAGTAATTTCTACTCATTGAAAACTACTTAAGATTTAATATTCTCCAAACCAAACATGGGATCATGTTGACACATGTCATCACCACACATTTCAGTACATGGGAATGTGATTTAAAGTGGTGTCACAATTTAATAAGATTTAACCTTTTATTTCAATTAAATAAAGTGACTATAAATGCCTATGTGGCATCCTTTTATTACTTGAACATTATTTCTGTAAGTAAACCCATATATTTTTATATATTCTAAAAGGTATGATCAAATGTGATTTTTGAGAGTTGGAATCAACTCAAAAGTTATTATGGTTTAAATTTTAAAAATGTTTGAATGCAGAAAATGTTTTGCCTTGTTATTTTTACCAAGGTCGATCTATAGATTCAAATGATTTGAATCCAACGGGCTTGGATTAAGCATTTCAATATCTTTCTAACAAAATTGGTTTCATTCAATTTGGTTCACTGAATCGAGCTGGGTTGATTTTTGAAACTAGGTACAAAACTGTGTTTGAATGAAAATGGAAAAATCCAAATTCAAACGACTGGGCTGCGCGGGAAGAGCAAATGGGCCGGCCTACTACGCACAGCGCTTACGCGGGCTGGTTAAGTTGCCGTCCCCACGCGTCAGTGAGACGGGGGGTGCGAAGCGGTACGGGGCAACGTGGTGTGTTGGATCTTGTTCTAATCCAACGGCTCTGGTTCATCGTCCACGTCGGGCAGCGCCAGCGAGACAGAACCCTAACGCGACAGGTGGGGGTCGTGGGAGGCTCACCGGGGCTCAGGCGAGGGTCGACGAGGCGGGCGAATGACGAAGTCGACGACGGCTAACCTCCTGGTACCGACATCTTCTCCTAGGGCGACTCCAATCGCTGGCTCCCTTCTTCTCCAGCAGCGGCGGGCTCCGGCCAATTCCGGCGACGCGCTGCTCTCCTTGCTCCGGGAACGGGATGGAACAATCAGTGAGGAGAGGGGAGTGAGATGGTGTGCTCAATTCGGCCGGGGGTGGCCTCTATTTATAGTGGCGAGAGGGGACCGACGGGCGCAAGTTGAGCTCGTCGTGGTCGAAGGCACAGAGGGCTATCGGCGTGGGCGACGGTAGGGGGCGGTGATGTGCTCCCTAGCGAAGCTCAACGACGTGGTGGCGAGGCGTGGGGCGGTGCTGATCGGTCGGAACGCTGCGGTGCTCTGCGCGTGCCCGACGGAAGTTTGTATGGCGCACAGCATGCGTGGTCCGCGCGGTGGCGAACGAGCGTGTCTGCGGGGTTGCTGGGACGGTGGTGATCATGTATGAACGCGGCGAGGGCGGCGCGCGGTCTGTGGGCGTCTGTCGAGCGTGGCGCACGGGGCGCGCTCTCGGCATGGTTGCAGAGAAGGTTGGCATGGTCTGTGCGTGTGGTCCAGGGGCTGGCATCGCTCGCGGCTGGGACAGGGAGTGGCGGTGGGGTGCTGGCTTGCTCCCAGACATGTTGGCTAGGCTTGGTGCTTCTCCTAGCTCGCTGTCGACATGTGGGTGGCAAGGTGAGGCTCGGCCTGCTCACCATTGATGACAATGGCCAGATTACAGTGGTGCTAGAGATTAGTTTAGGTTGTTAGATGATCTACTAAGGCTAGTGGTGCCCAGAGAGGGAACAAGTTAGGCCAGAATCACTGCACACTATAGTGTTTGTGATTTTGTTGATTTGAATCTGCAAGGTGTTTGATGAAATGGCCGCATGAATTCAAGTTTTGAATTTTGAAAAGACTTTTGGTGGGTGTGCTAGGCATGTGCTGGTGAGTCTGTAGATGCTTGGGTTTTGAAAGTTGAGCTGGTTTGAGTGGTTTTTGAAAAAGTGGGATCTTCCCATATGATATAGATTCAATTTTAAACTGTCATTTAAACTTAGTATTTGAAAGTTTTTGGAAGATAAAAAAGTGGGCCTTGGTACCTTATTATGAGTACTAACAAGGGGTGCAAAGATCCAAGTAAGTTTTTGTTAAGTTTTGAAAGTTAGAGACAGCCAAAGTAGGCATGGGAGTTAATTTGGCCAAAGTGACCATTCACTTAATTTGTTTGTTTTGATTTATTTATCTTTGGGGAAAATTTTGGGAATTGTTTAGATGATGTTTATGAAGGGTTTCGCGGCATAGTAAATCAAAATTTTCTACGGATGCGAATAGAGGGAAAGCCAAGATCTAATCTAGGAGATGCAAACAACGAGAGAGATTGGATTAGATCTTCATACCCTTGAAGATTCAAGACATGAGAACGTTCGTCGGAACGTGGGTGATGTAGTCGTACTCGCTTCTCCTCCTCGCGATCCGATCCGATCTAGCACCACAAGTGGCGGTGCCTCCGTGAGATGCACACGTGCAGCACCTCGACGTCTCCTCCTTCCTTGGTCGAGCAAGTATGGTGGAGAGATGGGTTAGATCTACAACGTGACGGCGCGGTGCAATTGGTGGAGAATTTCTGCAGCAGGGCTTCGCCTACAAGCAGTTGGGAGGGAGAGAGGAGGGCAACAGGGCGTCTAGGGTTGGAGGGGAAGGTGTGGGGAGTTGGTGCGCCCCACCCCTCTTTATATAGAGGGGGGGCGCAGCCCTAGACCCTCCCCCAAGCCCAAACCGGCGGCCCCAAAGGATAAGGAGTGGGGGGCAAGGAAACCCCCCCTTCTAGAAGCTCTATCTCGAGTTTAAACCTCTCTTGGCCGGCTGGGCCCTATGGGGCCTTGTTCCCCTGGAACATTGCGGTCAGGGCACTCCCTCATAGGCCCATGCCCCCTCCCGGAAGGTGGGGCCACGTTGGTCCCCTTCCGGAAGGTTCTAGAAGCTTTCGGTACAATACCGATTAACCTGGAACAATTCCGAACTCCAAAAACTGCACTGCCTTATATGAATCTTATTCTCCGGACCACTCCGGAACCTCTCGTGATGTCCCGCATCCCATCCGAGACTCCGAACAAAAACTCATAAACCAATTATCCAATCTATCCTAGCGTCGAGATACGTTAAGTGTGTGACCCTGCGGGTTCAAGAATATGCAGACATGATCTTCTATCAATAATCAACTGGGTCTGAAACCCATATTGACTCCACACATTCATCGATGATCATATCGGATGAACCACGATGCCAGGATTCAATCAATCCCATATATATATTCCCTTCGTCTCGCGATATTTTACTTGCCGAGATTTGATCGTCGATGCACCGTCATACCTAGTTCAATCTCGTTCACGTTAGTACTTTACTCGTTCCGTAATCCGATATCACTTTGTGATTAACTCCTTAACCACATGCTTGCAAGCGGTGTTGATATCGATTACCGAGTGGGCCCGAAGTATATCTCTCCGACTTGGGAGGGACAAATCCCATCTCGATACATACAACCCAACAGATACTTTCCGATCACCTGAGAGAAACCTTTATGATCACCCTCTCATTGGATGACGTTTGATGACCTCAAAGCTTTCTTCCGATACCAGGGATTTGTATTATCTCATGGTCTAAGGAATACAATATTTGACATAAGAAAAGCTTCGCAAAGACGAATACAATGACACGATCTAATTGCTTCGCTTAGTTTGGGTCTGTCCACCATATCATTCCCCAATGATATGATCTCATTATTAATCGACAACTCATGTCTATGGTTAGCAAACCTTAACCATCATTAATCAATGAGCTAGTCCATAGAGGCATACTAGGGACACGGTGTTGTTCACAAACCACACAAGTATTAAGTTTTCCGCTTAATACAATTCTAGCATGGAATATAAACTTTATCATGAACAAGAATTATATTAATAACATCTTTATTATTGCCTCTAGGGCATAATTCCAACAGTCTCCCACTTGCACTAGAGTCAATAATCTAGTTTACATCTGGCAACAATCTCACACCCATGGCACTGAGGTGCTGATCATGTTTTACACGTGGAAGAGGTTTAGTCAATGGATCTGCGACATTCATATCTGTATGTACTTTGCTAATCTTCAGATCTCCATCAGCTATATAATCTCGGATTATATGAAACTTGCGGTTGATATGCTTGGTCTTTGGATGATATCTTGGTTCCTTAGCGAGTGCTATGGCGCCAGTGTTGTCACACAATATCTCCAGTGGGTCCAATTCACTTGGAACCACCCCAAGCTCAGTGATGAAGTTTCTGATCCAAACTCCTTCACTTGACGCTTCTGCAACAGCCATGTATTCTGCTTCTACTGTAGATCCCGCGATCACGCTTTGCTTGCAGCTTCTCCAGCTCACAGCTCCTCCATTCAAAATATACACGTATCCTGTCTGAGATTTAGAATCATCCTTGTCGGTGTCAAAACTAGCATCGCCGTAACCTTTTACGACAAGCTGTTCATCACCCCCATAGACTAAGAACATTTCTTTAGTCCTATTTAGGTACTTTAGGATGTTCTTTACTGTCCAAAGGTTCCACTCTGGATCACTTTGATACCGTCAAACTAAGAGCATTGGACACATCCGGTCTAGTACACAAGATGGCATACATGATAGAACCTATGGCGAGGCATAAGGCACTTTGCTCATAGCTTCCTATCATTTACCGTAGTCGGACACGGCGTTGCTCAATATCTTACCTGACAACATAGGCACCGAACCTTTCTTTGCCTTATCCATTCTGAACCTTTTCAGAACTTTGTCTAGGTATGTACTCTGGCTTAAAGCTATCAGGCGTCTTTGTCTATCTCTATAGATTTTGATGCCCAATATATAAGCAACTTCACCTAGGTCTTTCATTGAAAAACACTTGTTCAAATAACTCTTCACATCGTTAAGCATGTTGATGTCATTTCCAATAATCAATATGTCATCCACATATAGTACCAGAAACGTCACCGAGCTCCCACTCACTTTCTTGTAGATACAAGCTTCATAGCAATTTGGAACAAATCCAAAGCTCTTGATCACTTGATCAAAACGAAGGTTCCAACTCCGAGATGCTTGCTTCAGTCCATAAATGGAACGCTGAAGTTTGCATACTTTATCAGCATCCTTAGGATCGACAAAACCTTCGGGTTGCATCATATACAACTCTTCATCAATGTTGCCATTGAGGAACGCAGTCTTGACATCCATCTGCCATATTTCATAATCATGAAACGCAGCAATTGCTAATAAAATCCGAATGGACTTAAACATCGCTACGGGAGAGAAAGTCTCATCGTAGTCAACACCTTGAACTTGTCGAAAACCTTTCGCGACAAGCCGTGCTTTATAGACGGTAACATTACCATCCGCGTCCGTTTTCTTCTTGAAGATCCATTTGCACTCAACGGCCTTTCGGTCGCTAGGAGGGTCCACCAAAGTCCATACTTGGTTTTCGCTCATGGATCCCAATTCGGATTTCATGGCTTCTAGCCATTTCTCAGAGTCTGGGCTCATCATCGCTTCCTCATAGTTCGTAGGTTCACTGTCTTCTACTAACAAGATAGTCAAGACAGGGTTGCCATACCACTCAGGAGGGGCACGCGACCTTGTCGACCTGCGACATTCGATGCAAAGATCGTCCGAAGCTTCATGATCCTTGTCATTAGCTTCCTCTATTGTTGGTGCAGGCGGCACTGGAACAATTTCAGGTGCTGCGCTACTCTCCAATTCAAGAGAAGGTTCAATAACCGCGTCTAGCTCTACTTTCCTCCCACTCACTTCTTTCGAGAGAAACTCCTTCTCAAGAAAGGAACCGTTCTTTGCGACAAACACTTTGCCTTCGGTTCTGTGATAGAAGGTATACCCAATAGTTTCCTTAGGGTATCCTATGAAGACGCATTTCTCGCTTTGGGTTCGAGCTTGTCGCATCAACTTCTTGACGTAAGATTCATCCCCAAACTTTAAGAAACGACAACTTAGGTTTAGCACCAAACCACAGTTCATACGGTGTCGTCTCAACGGATTTAGATGGAGCCCTATTTAAAGTGAATGCAGCGGTTTCTAATGCATAACCCCAAAATGATAACGGCAAATCAAGAAGAGACATCATTGATCGGACCATATCTAATAGGGTTCGATTCCGGCTCAGACACACCATTATACTGTGGTGTTCGGGTGGCGTGAGTTGCGAAACAATTCCGCTTGCTTTAAGATGCGTGAGAAAATCATAACTCAAATATTCGCCCCCACGATCGGATCATAGAAACTTAATCTTTCTGTTACGATGGTTCTCCACTTCATTCTAAAATTCCTTGAACTTTTCAAATGTTTCAGATTTATGTTTCATTAAATAGATATACCCATATCTACTTAAGTCATTGGTAAAAGTGAGAAAATAGCGATATCCACCGCGCTTCGAAACACTCATCGGTCTGCATACATCGGTATGTATGATTTCCAACAAGTCCGTTGCTCGCTCCATCATACCGGAGAACGGGGTTTTGATCATCTTGCCGTGAGGCATGGTTCGCATGTGTCAAATGATTCAAAATCAAGAGACTCCAAAAGTCCATCAGAATGGAGTTTCTTCATGCGCTTTACACCAATATGACCTAGACGACAGTGCCACAAATAAGTAGTATTATCACTATCTACTTTGCATCTCTTAGCCTCAATGTTATGGATGTGTGTTTCATCCCTTTCGAGATATAGAAGAAATAAACCATTCACAATAGGTGCATGACCATAAAAGATGTTACTCATATAAATAGAACAACCATTATTCTCCGATTTAAATGAATAACCGTC
Organism: Avena longiglumis; assembly: GCA_030063025.1. Taxonomy (NCBI): domain Eukaryota; kingdom Viridiplantae; phylum Streptophyta; class Magnoliopsida; order Poales; family Poaceae; genus Avena; species Avena longiglumis. Next base: position 432,348,750 of record CP125975.1, read on the forward strand.
TTGCAATAAACACGATCCAGAAATAATGTTCATGCTCAACGCAGGCACATAATAACACTTATTAAGGTTTAAAACTAATCCCGAAGGTAAAACTAAGGAGAGCGTGCCGACGGCCATCACATCAACTCTTGATCCGTTGCCAACGCATCGTCACCTCATCCCTCGCAAGCCGCCGTCTATTCCGTAGCTCCTGTTTCGAGTTACAAATATTAGCAACTGAACCGGTATCAAATACCCAGGCACTACAACGAGGGCTAGTAAGGAAAACATCAATAACATGTATATCAAATATACCTTTGATGGTGCCAGCCTTCTTGTCCGCTAAGTACTTCGGACAGTTGCGCTTCCAGGACCCTTGTCCTTGCAATAGAAGCACTCAGTGTCCGGCTTAGGACCAGACCTGAGCTTCTTCTCAGCAGGGGCAATGCGCTTGCCGCCACCCTTCTTGAAGGGATTCTTTGCTCCCTTACCTTTCTTAAAGGTGGGCTTGTTTACCATCAACACATGATTATCCTTTTTGATGTCCACTTCCGCGGCCTTCAGCTTTGCGAAGAGCTCGGTGATCGTATCAGTGGAACCAATCTGATTATGAGTCACTACAAAACTTTTGTAGCTGGGAGGGAGTGACTGCAGAACCCTGTCAATCTTGAGATCCTCTGGAATCGTGCATTCCAGTTGCTCAAGGCGTTGAGTGTAGCCCGTCATCTTAATGGCGTGCTCACTAACGGAACTCCCTTCCTCCATCTTGCAGTTAAAGAACTTCTTAGAGATCTCGTATCTCTCAGAACGGGCCCGAGTCTGAAACATGGTTTTCAGCTCTTCGAGAATCTCAAGGGTCCCAGGATAGTCTTCAAAACGATTTTGAAGTTCCGGTTCCATAGCAAACAACATGGTGCTCTTAATCACACCATAATCATCTTTGCGCGACTGATAGACAGCTTTCTCATCAGCCGGCGCAGTTGCAGCAGGGGGGTCACCTAACGCTTTCCCAAGGACATAGTCCTTTTGACCGCCAGAGAGAATGATTCTTAGATTGCGGAACCAATTGGTGAAGTTAGACCCATTGTTTCTAAGCTTTTCCTTCTCAGCAAAAACGTTGAAGTTGAAGTTGGACTTAGCCATGTGATCTACAATATTTGCAAGTACAAATTAGACTATGTTCATGATAACTAGTTCAACTTTTAATCAAATTACTAGATGAAGTCCCACTAAATTCAACATCCCTCAAGTTGTTTAGTGAACATGATCCAAATTCACCACACCTAATCTGATCATCACGAGAAGAGATGTGGCTTCAATGGTGGACAACGAAGTGTCGATCATATCATTCATATGACTCATGCTTAACCTTTCGGTTCATGTGTTCCGATGCCATGTTTGTACATGCTAGGCTCGTCAAGTTAGACCCAAGTATTTCCGCGTGTGCAAAACTGGCTTGCACCTGTTGTATGTGAGCGTAGAGTCTATAGCACCCGATCATCACATGATGCTTGGACACGATTTAACTTCATAGCAGTGCATATGGGGAGAACAGTTTTATCTTGATCTTTAAGTGAGGAATCATCTTATAATGCTACCGTCGCGATCTAAGCATGATAAGATACATAAAAGGATAAACATCACATGCATATAACTTTAATGTGACATGGTATAGCCAATCTTCGCGCAATGATCTCCATCTTGTGCGTTCCGGCATGATCTCCATCACTCCACCATGATTGCCTCCACCACGAATAGCATCTACAACTATTGCTAACTACTTAGCGATAAAGTGAAACTATTACATGGCGCATAAGAAGTTGACACACAGGTCATACACAATTATAAAGACAACCATATGGCTCCTGCCGGTTGTGTACTCATCGACATGCAAGTCGGGAAACATTACAAAACATGATCATCGCCTACATTATACACATCACATCTTGGGCCATACCATATCACAGAAAACACTCCCTGCAAAAACAAGTTAGACGCCTCTACTTTGTTGTTGCATGTTTTACGTGGCTTATGGGAGTAGATGCTAAGAACGATTCTTACCTACGGAAAGCCACAACGGTGATATTATGGTTGCCAAACTCTGGTGTAGATCCCATGACAACTATAGTGAGAGAAACTGACATCCACCAGCCGCATGTGTGGAACAAGCCACACGTCAAGTGTGGAGCCGGTCTCGTGAACGACGTCGCGTAAGGTTGGCCTGGACCGCTTCAATCTCACTATCCCGCGTCATAAGAAGAACACAAACAAGAGGCTTGCAACAGAAAACATCAACGCCCGCAACAACCATGTTGCGTTCTACTCGTGAAACACATCTACGCATAGATCTAGCTCTGATACCACTGAAGGGTTTCGCGGCATAGTAAATCAAAATTTTCTACGGATGCGAACAGAGGGAAGCCAAGATCTAATCTAGGATATGCAAACAACGAGAGAGATTGGATTAGATCTTCATACCCTTGAAGATTCGCACAGCGGAACGTTCGTCGGAACGTGGGTGATGTAGTCGTACTCGCTTCTCCTCCTCGCGATCCGATCCGATCTAGCACCACAAGTGGTGGTGCCTCCGTGAGATGCACACGTGCAGCACCTCGACGTCTCCTCCTTCCTTGGTCCAGAAAGTATGGTGGAGAGATGGGTTGGATCTACAACGTGACGGCGCGGTGAAATTGGTGGAGAATTTACAGCAGGCTTCTACAAGCAGTCGGGAGGGAGAGAGGAGGGCAGCAGGGAGGCTAGGGTTGGAGGGGAAGGTGTGGGGGGTTGGTGCGCCCCCACCCCTCTTTATATAGAGGGGGGGCGCAGCCCTAGCCCAAACCGGCGGCCCCAAAGGATAAGGAGTGGGGGGCAAGGAAACCCCCCCTTCTAGAAGCTCTATGTCGAGTTTAAACCTCTCTTGGCCGGCTGGGCCCTATGGGGCCTTGTGCCCCTGGACCAATGCGGCCAGGGCACTCCCTCATAGGCCCATGCCCCCTCCCGGAAGGTGGGGCCACGTTGGTCCCCTTCCAGAAGGTTCTAGAAGCTTCCAGTACAATACCGATTAACCCGGAACAATTCCGAACTCCAAAAACTGCACTGCCTTATATGAATCTTATTCTCCGGACCACTCTGGAACCTCTCGTGATGTCCCGGATCCCATACGAGACTCTGAACAAAAACTCATAAAACAATTATCCAATCTATCCTAGCGTCGAGATACGTTAAGTGTGTGACCCTGCGGGTTCGAGAATATGCAGACATGATCTTCTATCAATAATCAACAGCGGGGTCTGGAAACCCATATTGACTCCCACACATTCATCGATGATCATATCGGATGAACCACGATGCCAGGATTCAATCAATCCCATATATATATTCCCTTCGTCTCGCGATATTTTACTTGCCCGAGATTTGATCGTCGGTACCATCATACCTAGTTCAATCTCGTTCACAGAAAGTACTTTACTCGTTCCGTAATCCGATATCACTTTGTGATTAACTCCTTAACCACATGTTTGCAAGCGGTGTTGATATCTATTACCGAGTGGGCCCGAAGTATATCTCTCCGACTTGGGAGGGACAAATCCCATCTCGATACATACAACCGAACAGATACTTTCCGATCACCTGAGAGACACCTTTATGATCACCCTCTCATAGGATGACGTTTGATGACCTCAAAGCTTTCTTCCGATACCAGGGAGTTGTATTATCTCATGGTCTAAGGAATACAATATTTGACATAAGAAAAGCTTCGCAAAGACGAACACGATGACACGATCTAATTGCTTCGCTTAGTTTGGGTCTGTCCACCATATCATTCCCCAATGATATGATCTCATTATTAATCGACAACTCATGTCTATGGTTAGCAAACCTTAACCATCATTAATCAATGAGCTAGTCCATAGAGGCATACTAGGGACACGGTGTTGTTCACAAACCACACAAGTATTAAAGTTTCCGCTTAATACAATTCTAGCATGGAATATAAACTTTATCATGAACAAGAATTGTAATAATAAAATCTTTATTATTGCCTCTAGGGCATAATTCCAACAGTTTATTTCACCTAAGAATCCTTTTACAAGCAAATAAACACACAAGCAAGGTAATTCAAAAGAATCGAAATTGGAATGCATACACACATGCATGCCTTTATATTTTTATTTAGAAAAGTTTTTGTTAATCCTAAATTTTGATGATCCAAGTTTCATATTTTTGGGATGTTACAAACCTTCCCCCGTTAAACAAAATCTCGTCCCGATATTTGAAAAAGGACGAAAAGATTACCTAGGATTTGAAGAGATCGGGAAACTCCGTCCTGATGTGATCTTCGCGCTCCCAGGTAGCTTCCTCTTCCGTGTGGTTGCTCCACTGAATTTTTAGAAACTTGATGCTTCGGGTTCTGGTAGTTCTAAAAGCTTCCTCCAAAATATGGATGGGTACTTCGGGATAGGTCAGGTCATCGTTGATCTCTATGGTCCGGTGATCGATATTCTTGAACACTTCAGTCTTCTCTGGAACTTCTAGACACTTGCGAAGTAATGAGATATGGAACACATTGTGCACGGCTGACATCTCTTCGGGTAGTTCCAATTGATACGACACTTCTCCTCGACGATTCAGAATCTTGAAGGGTCCGATATATCTAGGGGCTAACATTCCTTTGAGTTGGAAATGCTGCATTCCTTTCAATGGCGACACTTTCAGATATACAAAATCTCCTATGTTGAAGGCGAGGTCTCGATGTCTCTTGTCGGTGTAACTCTTCTGTCTTGACTAGGCTGTCTTGAGATGCTCACGAATATTGTGAACCTTCTCTTCTGCTTCTCGTAGGATATCGGGTCCGAAAATCTGACTCTCTCCTACTTCCGACCAATTCAAAGGGGTGCGACACTTTCTTCCGTACATGAATTCAAATGGGGCCATTTGCAAACTAGCTTGATAACTGTTGTTGTACGAAAATTCTGCAAACGGCGACAGTCTTCCCACTTAGATACATATTCTAACACACATGCTCTCAGCATATCTTCGAGTATTTGATTTACTTGCTCCGTTTGTCCATCGGTCTGAGGGTGATACGCGGTGCTGAAATCTAGGCGGGTTCCTAAACCTTCTTGGACTTTCTTCCAGAATCTCGAGGTAAACTGAGTTCCTCGATCCGATACGATGTTCTTGGGGACTCCATGCAAACTGACGATTCTAGCGATGTATAACTCCGCTAGCTTCAAACTCTGATATGTGGTCTTGACGGGTAAGAAATGGGCGACTTTGGACAATCTGTCCACTATGACCCAGATAGAGTCATTTCCCCTACTAGAAGTAGGCAATCCGATGATAAAGTCCATTCCAACGGAATCCTATTTCCATTCCGGGATCTTTAATGGTTGCAACAATCCAGCGGGTCTTTGATGTCCATCCTTGACTCGCTGACATATATCACACTTGGCGATATAGCTTCCGATTTCTCTCTTCATCTTATGCCACCAAAATTGCTCTTTAAAATCTTGATACATCTTAGTTCCTCCGGGGTGGATAGAATAAAGAGTATCATGAGCTTCCTTCAGAATCACTTCTTTCAACTCAGAATCTGCTGGTACACAAAGGCGTCCTTTGTACCACAGAACTCCTTCGTCTTCGGTGAATCCAGGTACTTTGCCTGTACCGATACGACGCTTGATTCCGTCAATACTAGCATTTCCTTTCTGCGCCTCTTTGATCTGGCTGATCAAAGTGGGTTGAAGTTCTATGCTAGCCAAAAATCCTTCACTCACTAATTCCATTTGGAAATCTTCCATCTATTTGTGCAAACTTGGTTTCTCCTTCAAAATCATGGAGTTCAAGAGGCACGACAATCTGCTAAGGGCATCTGCTACCACATTGGCTTTACCGGGGTGATAGTGAATGTCCAGATCGTAATACTTGATTATCTCAATCCATCTTCTCTGCCTCATATTCAGCTCCTTCTGAGTGAATATATACTTCAGGCTCTTGTGATCCGAATAAATCTCACAACGATTTCCCATCAGGTAGTGCCTCCATGTCTTCAGGGCTAGAACTACGGCTGCGAGTTCGAGGTCATGGGTTGGGTAATTTTGCTCATGTTGTTTCAATTGTCGAGATAGATAAGAGATAACTTTGCCTTCTTGCATTAGCACACATCCTAGACCGATCTTGGATGCATCACAATACACATCGAAGGGCTTTGTGATATCCGGCATGATTAAGATTGGGGCTGAAATCAATCTCCTCTTGATTCTTGAAAACTCGCTTCACATTTGTCAGTCCATTCAAACTTCTTGTCCTTCTTTAGCAATTGGGTCATGGGTCTGGCGATACTTGAGAATCGTTCTACGAACTTGCGGTAATATCCCGCCAATCCGAGAAATGCACGAACTTGGGTTTGAGTGGTGGGGGCTTGCCAATTTTTGACATCGTTCACCTTTGCTGGGTCAACGGCAATTCCTCCGGCTGAGACAATGTGGCCGAGTAATCCTACCTCCTGTAACCAAAATTCACATTTGCTAAACTTGGCATACAACTGATGCTCTCTAAGGGTTCCAAGAATGGTCCTTAGGTGTAACTCATGTTCTTCTTCTGATTTGGAATAAATCAGAATGTCATCAATGAAAACAATGACAAACTTATCCAGGAAGTCCATAAAAATCTTATTCATGAGATTCATGAAATAAGCAGGGGCATTGGTCAATCCAAAAGACATGACAGTATACTCGTATAATCCATAACGGGTGGTAAAGGCAGTCTTTGGAATATCCTCTGCGCGAATCTTGAGTTGATGATAGCCAGTCCTAAGATCAATCTTAGAAAACACTTTGGCACCGGTCAACGGATCAAACAAATCTTCTATCTTGGCTGAACACGACGGTTACCTCCATGCTTCTTGTTCACAAGGGGTACTTGTTCTTGATGGTGACATCATTCAACTTCCGATAATCCGTACACAGACGGTTACCTCCATCCTTCTTGTCCACAAATAAGACAGGTGATCTCCATGGTGACACACTTGGTTGAATTAATCCAATTTCCAACATGGAATCCAATTGCTTCTTCAGTTCTGCTAGTTCAGATGGGTTCATACTATAGGGTCTCTGGGCTATGGGTCCTGTTCCGGGGATTAGTTAGATGATAAACTCGATATCCCGATCTGGGGGCATACCGGGCAAAACATCTGGAAATACATCGGGGTATTCACAGACTATCCGGACTTGGTCAATGGTAGGTTGGGCTATACTCTTGTTGCACTTGAATTGACGAGGTAAGGTTTCAGATATATGCTCAAGTGATATTCCAGCTATACTGGTCATGGTGATGGCTTTCTTGGCACAGTCAATCAATCCATTCCTAGTACCAGCATGACGTTTGGCGCTTCGTGAGCTTCTTCAGTATGCATGAGAAAAAGACGGCCGTTGCGGTTGAGCGAATTCCCTGGGGCAAACCTTCTTCCTGGCTGAACACGACGCTGCTGAGCTGGGGCATTTGCATTGGGGGCTGCGGCATTCTTCTTGTTGGGGCACTCGTTGGAGTAGTGACCCTTATTTCCAGTCATAACAAGTCACTTGCGACTTGTCCTTTGCTGCAACAGGCACATCATTGCTTCCAGTCCTCGCGGCAGTGTTGGTGTTGGCGGTAGAAGTGTTGTTGTTGAACTTGGGTGGGGCACGGTTGAAATTGCTAGAGTTGCCGGGGTTGTTGTGATTTCCTACGGGCCTTGGGTTTCCACGGTTGGGATAGGTCGGACGGTTCATCGGGGGTCTGTTGGTTCTCGGGGCAAATCCTGGAGATGGGTTAGGGAGATACTTTGGGTTCTGATGGGTTCCTGGTTGATGCATCATGCGACGCTTGCGGTTCTCATTGGCTTGATTGATCTTTCCTTCCATCTGGATGGCAGAGTCGACAAGGGTTTCAATATCCGCAAAGGGGATATTGATTTACACAGTTTGCATCTCATCGTGCAGACCATTCAGGAATCTTTCCTTCTTCTTGGCTTCAGTGTCGATCTCATCCGGGGCATACCTAGCTAATGACAATAATTTGTCATGGTATTCCACTACGGCCATCCGTCCTTGCTTCAGTTCTCTGAACTCATCTCTCATTCTCTTGATCAAACCCGGTGGCACATGGGTTCGGCTGAACTTGACCTTGAATTCCTTCGAGGTCATCATCTGTCCTCCGGTCATCGCACGAACGCTGTTCCACCATGATCTGGCATCTCCGGCTAGATAGTGGGTGGCGAACAAAACTTTCTCGTTAGCTTCCACTCCGGCGACTTCTAGGTTGTTTTCCATGGTTTGCAGCCAATCATCGACATCTAGGGGCTCTTCCGACTTAGTGAAAACAGGTGGGTTGGTGTTCTAGAAATTCTTGAGCTTAGATCCATGGTTGTCCTAATTTCCATGGCCTTGATTGTTCTGGGGTAGCTGGGCTATCTGTTGAAGGGTGGCTAGGTTGGCTTGACATTCCGCTCTTTCAGCTTCACGGTCAGCAAACCAACATTTGCAGGATCTACAACATCGGGTCCGGGGATGAACCACTTCCTCCACGTGGCATCTGAAGATTGAGATAGATCATGGGAAAAGAGGGAAATTTCTAAGGTTCTGGGACTTTGAAAAGTTTTTAAAGTTTGACTCTGATTTTTCTAGCAACTTGCTTTTCATTCATTCATTCATTCATAGCACACAATACAAACACACACTACAAAACAAGAAAAACAGATGGTTCTAAGAACCATTCTAGAAACTATGATAAAGTGGGACCGAATACAACTCACTACGTTTGTGCACTAGCGTAGTTATGAGTTTTACTAAAAGTGATCTAGGGTGCAAAATTTGATGGAGTAGCGTGAATTTTTATGAAAGAGTCCAAGAGGTAAGAATGAGAATAAGTTTTTGTAAATATTTGCTAGCGTGAATTTTTATGAAAGAGTCCAAGAGGTAAAAATGAGAATAAGTTTTTGTAAATATTTTCTTCCTTTGGTTTTGAAACTAAGTTTTTGATTCAAACGTCCAGTCTAACTAGGGTCTCCTATGGTCATGATGGCTCTGATACCAACTTGTCAACACCCGGATTTTTAATCCCAAATGCCTGTTATGACATACATCGCAATCCCAGGATTACCATTTTTGCGAGACATAACATAATTGGATACCATAGTACATCATCCATTACAAACCATACATAAGGTCTTACACAAATAAGGATCTCATGATCCAGTTCTTAATACAACTCAAGCAACGGAAATGCGTAATAATAACGGTAGAGTAGGCGAAGCTCCATCTTTGGGGTCACAGGCAATGCTGACGATGGGAGATGATCCTAGTTGTCGTAACCTTCCTGGGGTCCATCCTCCAGGTACTCCTCTTCATAGTCTGGCCACGGGAATAGCCAGGGATAAAGCCATGAGTACTCTTTAAGTACTCGCAAACTAATACTAACAAGTGAAGGGGGTTTTTATAGTAGGACACTAAGCTCTAGGGATGTTTTGCAAAAGCTAGATTTACCTCTACTAAGTTAAGAAGCAAAGGATGCTAGTTGAAGTTTTATAACACCTAAGGGGGGAACTTGTATCTCATTTCACAACTCTGTTGTGGTCAAGTCAAAATCTCAATTCATTTCACAAGTCATTTTGAAAACATCTGATGGGGGAAAGATATTACTCCAATCGTCCATAATCATGACGCGGCTATTCGAATAGTTTGACACTCTGCAGAGATTGTACACTTTCACCACAACATTCGATACATCCGTCAGGAACAAATCCTGAATTCACCATACTCAGTATGCGGATAATCAATCCTAACCTTTCAATTACATGCCCTAGTATAAGCACCTCTCCTGTGAGTTTGGCCTCCCAACCATGACCAACTATCATTTTGGGTACTGCACAGGTTGACAATCTTCACAAGGTAGCCTCAGCTCAGACCTTGGCCGTGAGAGAACTAATACTAAGGTATATAAGTTTCCAGTCAAGCCCTACCCAATTTTCGGGTATTGTGGTTGTACGGTAAAATTTGGAATGGTATCGCATCCAGACAACCATCAGTTTTATAAAGGGCTAAGGCTCATGCCTCAACATTTTCATCACCAAAAATCATCTGGTGTTTGGAAACACATATCCAAAACATTTCAATAGAATGATCCATCATTCCAAGGTTTTCATAACCATTTTCACCAAGTATTCCCATCTAAAGTTGATCAACTTTTATGCTTAGCACTAGCATCTACAAGTGGGAGTAAGTACTAATGAGGGGTGGTAAACCAGTGGAGTTTTACTAAGTTCAGTCTCATGCCTTAGGATGACATAAAGATTATCTAGCTTAGGCCAAGCTTTATGCTCTTTATGCAACCTTCAATTATCTTTCTAGAATCTACAAATTCACTCAAGTAAGCTCTAAGTAAGAGCTTTGATAAACAAATAAAGTATAAATCTTGCAAGTAAAACTAGGATTGGGTATCGTCAAATGTATCTAACCAAGCATGCTTAGTGCATTGCATAGGTTATCTAACTCTCATAATTGCAAGTGTTAGCTTGCAAGTATTGGCTTGCTAAAGTAGAGTATCTTGCAAGTGTTAGCTTGCCTTGTGCAGAGCAGTGGTTGAAGGTCTCCTCGACTTCTTCTTCGTAGTATCCTCCTTCCTCCTCGTATCCTTGGTCGGTACTAGCGTATATAAATAAATACGAGGTACACAATCACCAAACAATACTTAACTATTTTCAATCATCACACAAAAGGGTCCTATAGATGATCTAGCATCATCACTAACATTACAAGATTAAAGCTTGGTTTAATTTCTTTTATTTTTAGAAAAGTAATTTCTACTCATTGAAAACTACTTAAGATTTAATATTCTCCAAACCAAACATGGGATCATGTTGACACATGTCATCACCACACATTTCAGTACATGGGAATGTGATTTAAAGTGGTATCACAATTTAATAAGATTTAACCTTTTATTTCAATTAAATAAAGTGACTATAAATTCCTATGTGGCATCCTTTTATTACTTGAACATTATTTCTGTAAGTAAACCCATATATTTTTATATATTCTGAAAGGTATGATCAAATGTGATTTTTGAGAGTTGGAATCAACTCAAAAGCTATTATGGTTTAAATTTGAAAAATGTTTGAATGCAGAAAAGGTTCTACCTTGTTATTTTTACCAAGGTTGATCTATAGATTCAAATGATTTGAATCCAACAGGCTTGGATTAAGACTTTCAATATCTTTCTAACAAAATTGGTTTCATTCAATTTGGTTCACTAAATCGAGCTGGGTTGATTTTTGAAACTAGGTACAGAATTGTGATTGAATGAAAATGGAAAAATCCAAATCCAAACGACTAGGCTGCGCGGGAAGAGCAAACGGTCCGGCCTACTACGCACAGCGCTTACGCGGGCTGGTTAAGTTGCCGTCCCCACGCGTCAGTGAGACAGGGGGTGCGAAGTGGTACAGGGCAACGTGGTGTGTTGGATCTAGTTCTAATCCAACGGCTCTAGTTCATCGTCCACGTCGGGCAGCGCCGGCGAGACAGAACCCTAACGCGGCAGGTGGGGGTCGTGGGAGGCTCACCGGGGCTCAGGCGAGGGTCGGCGAGGCGGGCGAACGACAAAGTTGACAACGGCGAGCCTCCTGGTACCGGCAGCTTCTCCTAGGGCGGCTCCAATCACTGGCTCCCTTCTTCTCCAGCAGTGGCGGGCTCCGGCCAAATTCCGGCGATGCGCTGTTCGCCTTGCTCCGGGAACAGGGTGGAACGATCAGTGAGGAGAGGGGAGTGGGAGGTGTGCTCAATTCGGCTGGGGGTGGCCTCTATTTATAGTGGCGAGAGGGGACCGACGGGCGCAAGCTGAGCTCGTCGTGGTCGACGGCACAGAGGGCTATCGGCGTGGGAGATGGTAGGGGCGGTGCTGTGCTCCCTGGCGAAGATCAACGACGTGGTGGTGAGGCGTGGGGCGGTGCTGATCGGTCGGAACGCTGCGGTGCTCTGCACGTGCCCGACGGAAGTTTTATGGCGCACATCGTGCGTGGTCCGCGCAGCGGCGAACGAGCGTGTCTGCGGGGTTGCTGGGACGGTGGTGATCATGTATGCACGCGGCGAGGGCGGCGCGCGGTCTGTGGGCGTCTGTCGAGCGTGGCGCACGGGGCGCGCTCTCGGCATGGTTGCAGAGAAGGTTGGCATGGTCTGTGCGTGTGTTCCAGGGGATGGCATCGCTCGCGGCTGGTACAGGGAGTGGCGGTGGGGTGCTGGCTTGCTCCCAGACATGTTGGCTAGGCTTGGTTCTTCTCCTAGCTCGCTGTCGACATGTGGGTAGCAAGGTGAGGCTCGGCCTGCTCACCATTGATGATAATGGCCAGCTTAAAGTGGTGCTAGAGATTAGTTTAGGTTGTTAGATGATCTACTAAGGATAGTGGTGCCCAGAGAGGGAACAAGTTAGGCAAGAATCACTGCACACTATAGTGTTTGTGATTTTGTTGATTTGAATCTACAAGGTGTTTGATGAAATGGCCGCATGAATTCAAGTTTTGAATTTTGAAAAGATTTTTGGTGGGTGTGCTAGGCATGTTCTGGTGAGTTTGTAGATGCTTGGGTTTTGAAAGTTGAGCTGGTTTGAGTGGTTTTTGAAAAAGTGGGATCTTCCCATATGATATAGATTCAATTTTAAACTGTCATTTAAACTATGCATTTGAATGTTTCTGGATGATCACAAGGTGGGCCTTGGTACTTTGTTATGAGTACTATCAAGGGGTGTAAAGATCCAAATAAGTTTCTGTTAAGTTTTTAAAGTTAGAGACAGCCAAAGTAGGCATGGGAGTTAATTTGGCCAAAGTGACCATTCACTTAATTTGTTTGTTTTGATTTATTTATCTTCGGGAAAAGTTTGGGAATTGTTTAGATGATGTTTATTTCACCTAAGCATCGTTTTACAAGCAAAGAAACACACAAGCAAGGTAATTCAAAAGAATCCAAATTGGAATGCATACACACATGCATGCCTTTATATTTTTATTTAGAAAAGTTTTTGTTAATCCTAAATTTTGATGATTAGAGTTTGATGATCCAAGTTTCCTATTTTTGGGATATTACAATCCAAGGGGGAAGTGTGATGAATTTTGACATGACCTCTATTGTTTTGTTGAATTATGAGGGGAGGAATTGGAATTATAAATAATTCTTCATAATAAGACAAATACAAGTGCTATCAACAAAAGTATAAAGATTCTTTAAGACCAACATTGCATTGTTCTTTCATAATTAAAGAATAAAGAAAATATTATAAAAATAATAATTAAATGAATAAAGGAAATGGAAAATAAATTACATTAATGAAACAAATAGAAGAGTTCTTTATTAAAAGAATATATGTATATTACATTATCCTTTTATAACAAAGGAATAAATAAAAATGATTACAACAAGGATATAATAGAATTATTTATAAAAAAATACATTAAGTATTACATTATTCTTTTACAATAAAAGAATAAAAATAAACTACAAAACAGTAAATAAAAAAGAAGAAATCTCTAATACAAAGATTTAATCAATACAAGTAAATTCAAAGTCATTACATGGGTGAATAACTACAAATAAAGAAAAATAAAAGCTTTAATAAAATATAGAAGGGTTACATTGTTATTACAATAAAAATAAGAAGATTATAATAGATAAAAATCCTAAGCTAGAATTCCTATCTACTTGACCTCCTGTATTCTTTCTTAGTACCTATAAACAAATACTAAATAGATAGAAGAAAGGGATTAGGGGTTAGTATTAATACTCTCAGTAGTAACAGTGAGATGCACTATTTTGTCACATCATTGGACATATTTAAATAGGGGCAAGTTTCACCAAAAGAATATCTGTTCTTATCAGAATGTTTTGCCTCAGAACAACCTCATTGGTAGTGGAAAAAAGGGGCAAGTTTCACCTTGAAAGAATAGTAAAGGAATCCATTCCATTTGGCAACACAAAAATAAAGCCAAACTTGAGATAATAGCAACCAACCGAGCTGATCCATCCCAATAAATATCCCTCTATTGAAACTTGAACCCCAGGGGTCCCACTTGACAGCAGCACAGTCACAACATGCTAGAAATGTGCTGTCAACACAAGAAGCATTCACATGGAGCACAAAAGGGAGAGCACAACCGTAGCACTCACTAGTACCACTGGTTACCACAACAACCATCTCCTTACTCCCTTTCTGTTTATCACACCTCAAGAACAGAATATTCTCATCACACCACAAGACCACCCAGATCACTACCACATCCCTAACTCTAGTTGCTCAGTGGAGCCATCCAGGATCTAGGACAAGGAGGAGATCAAGATTAGCAGTAGCTCGATGAGAAGCAGGCTATTAGTAGCAGATAAGTTACAGAAACTCAAGTAGATCAAGAGGAATGGTAATATATCAAGATCTAAAGCAGGACATAAGCCACTCACAACCAGCAGGTAATATCATCATAACTACCCAATAGATCATGCAGTATCTTTTCTTATATCTTGCATACAGATCTGGGAATACAAGGGAAATATTACACACCAACCGGTTTCATCTACCCTTCAACTAGATTTCTATCTATGAGGATTTGATGGGGAAATTCTCTCAAAATTGCATAACATGTCATACAAGGTTCATCATAGAGAAGTAGAATTCACTAATTGAAATTTGTTCTTATTAAATAATACACCTCAGACCTGAGCATCATAGGAAGGAACTGCAATCTATCTTTATGCATATCTCCTCATTTAAAGAAATGATGATCTTAATGAGCACAGCCATATTATCCTACTCTACAAAGCAGGTTGACCATAGTAACCACACCATATCTGCTCTCAACAACTATGAAGGCATGGAAATATATGGTAGTGAAATGATCCTCAGAATTGCATACAAATGGTATGCAAATTCATCATAGGGTATATCTGTTAGGCCACAGTAGTTGGTCTACAATATTAGAAGCCAATAGGAAACAATTACACCAGCAACATTTATTCTTATCAAGAATTAATGCCTCAGCCTTTTGCATCACTGGCCAGAAAATTTCAGATAATTAACCACTTACAAGTCATCTCAAATAAATGGTTCCATTTCCATTTATACAAGTACTGGAGTGCAGCATAACATGCTAGTTAGATAACCACTATGCACACTCAAATTTGAGGCACCACAGTGACATCTACACTAACAAAAGCCACTACCTTATCTTGCTATATCATTTCCCTAGTATAAATAACTAGGAATCATTCGAATTTTCCATTGTCACGTTGACAGAGATATATTATAAACAAATCTGAATACAAAGATCTAGTAAAACATAGACATAATCTCAAATACTAGCCAAACTGTTTATACAGTTCATATCTATGTTCCCAAATTATTACCTTAAATAATTGTCCTAGGAATCATCAAGTACATCACTGAAGCAAAGCTTCAGTTAAGCTAAAATCCATCTCTTATATTAATCAAAGCTATAACCACCAATAACAATCATTTCCCTAAGTCAACAACTTAGGAATCATTTTGATCCCAATATCACCATATCCCTTTTTCATTCAAAATCGTAAGTAATGAAGCAAGCCACTAGACTATTGCTAGTCCAATTCAACACAATATGAAACCATCCACTAACATATGCTAGGGATGAATATTCATCCAAACTAAAGCATGACACTTAGAAGCATCTCACTTATCTTAGGAAAATCTTGAGAATATCAATAACAACATCGCTGAACCATCACCACTACATGTCTGCACCCAACACCATATAATTACTCCAGAGATCACTAATCGGTTCATCGAGTCGAAGGCCGGTCACAATAAAACTCACCGGGGGTGCCAAGCACCTGGAGCGGAGGCGTGATGAAGCCTAGACGCATCGCAGCAGCGAGGATGCGGTGAAAACGTCACTGCCTTCCTGTCGGCAGCAGCACTATAAGACCATCACCACAACATCAACCATAGAAATCAAACCAGAGCAGCGAGTCGTAGACACTAGGGTTGCAATAAACTTGCCATCATGCCAGCATCAAGAAATTGTTCAAGTCTAGAAGGAGGAAGGAGAAGCACCAAAAGAACCAGGAGGGGCCGGGAGCGGCGGGCTCAAGCAGAAGCTTGAAGGGGCTGACAAGGTAGAGCGGTCCTAGTAGAGGAACTCATAGCCGTCAGGGAAGAACAGCCGGGTGGTGCTGTTACCGCGCCGGCCGACCCAAGTCGCACAGCTAGGGTTTCACAGAGGCATGCGCAGGAGGGAATAGAGCAACCTCAAGGCATAGAGAAATAGAAGGGGCAGATCGAGGGGAGGTCAGATGGTGAGGGGGGAGCTGGATGTGGCCGGCGAGGGCCATGGGGAGAAAGCAGCGGCGCCGGCGGCGGTGGAGTCGAATGGAAGAAGATGGGGAATTGCCTCTGTATGCTCGTGAGCGAGGAAGAGTGGGTCTGGGTCATGTTGACCCCGAGCCAGACCTGGCTGGGCCGGACCGGGCCGGTCTTATTACCAATCAAACAAGTCCTAATAAAAAAAATGATAATAATAATTTAAGCAAAAGCTAAATAAGGAAATAACCAAGATACCCCTGTACACTATTTTATTTCTAGAAAAATGTAGAAAAACCCTAAAAATATATTTAATACATCGAAATGTTTATCTACCTAAGAAAACTATAATAATACTTATTTTAGTTTAATAAAATAGAAATAAATAATAACACTCTTAATTGTCTAAATAAAATTTAATAAACCTAGAAAAATTACAAAAAATAAATAAAAATCACTTTCATGAATAAAAAGAAATATCTTAACTAATAAAAATACTAACTTCAAAATTTTACAAATAAAACTTAAAACAAATATTTAAAGACATTCAATAATTGAGAAATTTATATAAAAAAACCAAGATAATACCTAAAAATAAATAAAAACTCAATTTCAAAGTTTTAAGTAAGAATACTTACTAAAATAATACTAAATATATTATTCGAAAAACATTTTAAAATCCTCAGATCATTTATCTTCAATTATTTATGTTATTAAAATGAGATAATTGTTTTGTTAATTATTTAACATTATTTCCTAAGTAAGAAATAATCATCATTAAAAACACAATCTTTTAACTCTAAATAGTCTAAACCCATAATTATAATTTAAAAATACTATCCAAATATAAACAATCAATTTTATAATATTCTTTTAAATTTTTTAACCAACTATAAGTCTAAGATTTACAAAGTTAGTTTTGCAAATCATTAATTTAAAATTAGAAGTAAGTGATCTCAATTCATATATATATAATTATATTTAACAAATTTGGTATTTACTAAATATATCATAAAAGAAGTTCACATATTTTCTTTATATAAGAAAGTCTTATAGCATAATCTATAAATATTAAATATGCTAGCTTTAAGTCTTTAATACTAAATTTCATC
The DNA here is from genome assembly GCA_030063025.1 of Avena longiglumis. NCBI lineage: Eukaryota > Viridiplantae > Streptophyta > Magnoliopsida > Poales > Poaceae > Avena > Avena longiglumis. The sequence continues at coordinate 432,366,188 of CP125975.1, forward strand.
ATGCTTAGGAAAACCCTAATTGTTGTTAATGCCATAAATGTTATATCTCCAAGTCCAATTATATCTTTATAGTTAACGTTGGTATGATATATCGTAAGCTAGATATATATTGGCTCAAGATCATTTAAATCTTATCAGAACCATAACTTTAATCTTATTAATCTTTAGAGTTGAATAACTTAACATTAAGAATATTTTCTTCAAATGTTATTCTTTTTGCCACTTTCAAAATAAACACTATACCATTTGTTTTAAGCCATAACAAAATTAAAACATAAACCTTGTAATGATTACATGATATCACCCAATCTTAGAATTGTATTACAATTGTACATTACTTTCATGTCTTATATGTTATTCAAAAACCCTTACATCTACACTCCTTTATGAAGTAAACTTAAAGATAACTCACATCCTAAACAAATCATCTAAATCCAACTCACATGTAATGTTGGGGAATTACTTAAGGTCTTACAACATGCATCTCATTACTTATGCATAAAAGCATATTGCTTCTTTAAACATTGTCTTTACCAAGCAATGATGGTATTCTTGTAGAACCCGAGGTCCAGGGTCAAGTCGAGACATTCGACTACAATACTCCGCTATATCAAGGCAAGTTCACACTTGCTCATTTCCTTTGATTATTTTCTATAAAGTATTTTGCAAATCCAGTGTTGTCATCACCTGCATTTCAAAAAGTGTCAGAAAACACTATTTTTTATAATAATATGATTATAGGTTATTTACCATGAGGTAATAACCTCCTATGAAAGTTCCGGTGGTAAAGTAACATATTATTTAGGGCTTAACAACCAATGTCGCCAGTGATTCTTAGCGCCGTATATTACGCATTAATCATGAGATTTGAAATGGGATGGAGAAGTTAGCTAGATGAGATCCCTTTCGCATGCATTGGACACTATTCTAGGCATTTGTAAGTTCCAGATCATGGGTATAGCCGTTTTATATGGGGAAAAGTCTACCGTGGATCTAGGCTTACAAAAGACAAATTTCTAGTATTAATGGTTGTTGTGTGTATCCAACTAAGGTATAGCCATTTTATACGGGGAAAAGTCTACCTTGAATTTGGCCATACAACAATTGCGGTGTATGCGGGGTCGCGGAGAAGGACAGTGATTGGCTTGGATCTTAGTCGAGGACTCATACCAAGGAAGTGTGAACGGGAATGCGTGCCCGGATGTGCAACAAAGCTAAGATCTCTTATGGGTAAAGTGACGCACCTCTGCAGAGTGTAAAAACTGTAACTTGTTACTCCCTGTTCCAGGAAGGATCTATGAACGTGGCGGGAAAGGATCTCTATGAAAGTTCTTGTAAACCCGTGAAGGCTGACGGACATAGCTTTTCAGAATAAAAGCAACCTTTGAAGAAATGTTTACAAAAACTTGCATTGCCTACGACCTATGGTCTGTGGCTGTAGATATAGTGCATCAAACACTCCTTTTAGTGAACTTGCTAAGTACGCTCGTACTCAACGTATCTTCTTAACACTTGCTAGATTCTGAAGCCAATAACGGTCAGGAAGAGGAAGTACTATATCCAATTGAAGACCAAGAAGAATTCCTCTATGAAGAATGAGAAGTATCCGAAAGCGTCGAAGGTACATCTATGTAATGGAGACCGACGTATCTGAAGTGTAGATGTATCAAATATAGTGATCTAGCCCAGTAGCATAAATCTCTATCATCTATATATAGTTACTCTTGTATAAGCCGTGAAGTTTAGTTGATGTTTTATCTTGTTCTCAAAGTTATTATAGTTTAGCTCCGAGTCATCGGGATACCTCTATGGACCTAGGAGGATCTCGAAGTCGTTATGTAATTTCTGGTTGTAATAATGATAATGTATGTTGTGGACCCACTTTGTTTCTGTTGTACCACTTCAAGGATGTAATATTTGCGGAATGGTACTCCGTGAGTGTTATGTCCACGACTATAGTATACTACAACATGAAGTGGTATGCTGGGTCACCTCTGAAACGCTGTGAGACCGGCTAGCCCGCAAAACATACCAGGACAAGCAGGTCCGGCCGTGCCCTGGACGGGCACGTATAGTCTGTGCTGCCCCGCTGTTGCACATAGACCATTCCATCGCCACCCTCATGTTCGGCTCCAGAGGATCAGCTAGACGTAAACGGACCCGCGAAGCTTCGGCCACCACGCTGCATCAAGCATGGCGCGTTGCCGCCACCCTCATCACGAACCACTCTGCAGACCAACCGAAGGCGACGGAAACCTATTAAATGGGTAGAACTTGTAGGAAGAATGTTAGCAACGGTAAAGAGTTCTCTAGAAATATGATGAGTATTCACTTGAGAATTACATTGTCATGTTTCTAGTGCGATAATTCTTTATTATGATGCAATTTGGGGTAATAATAATAAGTTATAACCTAGTAGGACTAGTGATAATCTATTATCTAAAGTGAGGAATGACATCTCGGTACTCAAACCGGAATGTTCAAGTGATGTATTGGACTTCAGATTACTATGTAGGTGATTGGACAAATCTTTTGAGACAACTTTTATGGAATCTGGAATTGCAAATCTTGACTTTTCGTCAAGGTTTATAGTTTCCATGACAGGAAAGTGTTAGTTAAGTACCATGTAGTGCTTATCTTACCAAAAAGGTGGGGATAAGTGAAGAAATGTCATCTGGGGAGATGAGATGTATGGCGGCGGCGTATCAAATTACATTTTTAGAAGCAATAACCAGGCTTCGAAAACAGGAATCCAAGGAAATTGGTAGGTAGTAATCCTACTACTATACCTCAATATTCCATAAATTCGGAACTTAAGTTGGATCATGCTGCATTTGTGCAGACTAAATCTACCTTAGATTCCGAATACATAGATCATAATAGGACATTATTCAATACCTATCATGACACACATTAAGGTTCTAGTCCAGGAGTTGGATATCACCTTGAGGATTATGTTGATCCTATTAAATAAATAGAAAAAAGGGAGTCAGATAGAGAAGCTAGGCTTCTTAGAACAGACTTCTCAAAAGAGGTGTAGGAAGAGAATGAGTTGGAGGGACCATAGTCCGAAACCTATGCCTAATTATCACAATGGGCTTTATAATCATGTAGACCATGGACGAGTATAAAATAAAACAGGAAACTTAGGAAATATCCAATCCAAGTATTCTAGTTTGGAATTACGATGGATGGGGAGTATAATCTTAGACTGGAACCAGGGAGAATCATATACCCTGTGATCCTAATAAAGGAGTAGAAACAACAATATTTGCATGGAACCTATGATCCATATGGGGGTAGTACCTATCCTATTGACATGGAAGAAGGCATTGACAGTTATCACATCTATATGTATGACTGAATCAAGGAAAAGCAGAAAATACATCTTACTTTGAAATGGCGTTTGAAGGTGGACATGAGAATTCCACGGGAGATCATGCATTTTCTAGTCATTTCTCAATTGCTAACCTCAATCTAAGTACTTCTAATCAAGAGTGCGCAACCTCTGGATGTTTATATACTCCAGAAGGTAGTCGTCGGACTTCACGTCATCATGGACGGAATTCCAGGAAGTACTAAGAAGAGGGAGAAAAGTAAGAAGAGACAATCCACAGAAGTAGAGAGCTTAAATAAGGTACATATCCAGTAATGTGTATTGTAGTGTTTGTGAGGCATGACATAATAAGTGAGAGTATGCTCATGTGAGTTAGTGAGGTCTTGCAATATACGAGTAATGTATTAGTTGAAAGTTAAGCCATAATGGTGAGGATTGTTTAGAATAGATTATAAAAACCATGTATAATACATGATATAGGTTTGGTTGTCATCTGGATTTGGTTCTTGATTTCTTTGTGTGACTAGCATTGTGCATAGAGTTGAGCTCAGAAAACATATGCATGATGTAAGTATGAGTATTCTCTTTATGTAACAGGACTAGAGATGGTATGGATATGGGAGTAGAGGCTAGGTCTGAAGGACAGCGTATGGAGCAAGAAGCTAAGCAGAGGGAAAGTAATGAGGATGTACCCGCAACTGGACCATCAACTCGTTCGTTGACAGAGGAGAATTTCATGCAATACATGCAAATGATGCAAGAGTACCAGAATAAGTTCATGCCAGAGATACTCAAACGAATTAGACCCGGAGAGGGGAACAAAGATATCAGAGTAAATCTTTCTGATTTCCAAAATGCCAAACCAATTCCTTTTGTGTCTGCACCAGAACCTATGGATGCGGAGGATTGGCTGATGGATACAGAAAGGAAGCTTAAAATAGTTGGATGCAATGATGAGGAGAAGTTACGTTATGCAACATTTCTTCTATCCGGACTTGCCGCAAATTGGTGGGAAAATCAATTATCCATGCTCACATCAGAAGAGATATTCACTTGGGAAGAATACAAGCGGAAGTTTCGTGAGTATCATGTTCCAGAGAGCATTATGGAATTTAAGAGGATAGAATTCATGGACTTATGGCAAAATGATGAAACCGTGATGAAATATGTTAGCAAGTTTAGTCAATTATCTCGTTATGAAGTTGATGAGGTAAATACAGAGGAGAAGCGCGAGAGAAGGTTCTTGGAAGGACTAAACCCTTATATGAAGATGAAAATACGAGGGGCTTCAACACGACGTTTCCAAGAGCTGCTTGATGTAGCAATTACTTTTGAGGATGATTACAAGATGCTAGTGGAAGAGAGGAATAAATTAGCCAAGAAAAGAGCTATAAGTGAACCAAAGAAGGTTCAATCTCCAGAGTCAACATCAAAATTAAGTTTTATGCCCAGATTCATATCCACAAATGGTATATCAAAACATGAGGTATCAAAACAAAAGAAACAAATCATATGCAATAAGTGTGGAACTTCAGGTCACCTAAGCAGGAATTGTTGGAAGACCGATAAGGTGTGTTATAGGTGTGGTCTAGACGGACATAAGAGATCTGAATGTCCCAACATGTTGGTTACTCGAGGAGAAGGATTACCATCAAGAGGTGGAGACTTCGGGTGGAACAACACCGGCAAGGCTATAATAGGTATGCTTAGCATCAGTAGTTCTTCGTCAATAATGGTGTTCAAGGTCAAAAGCAATTTCATGAAGTTTCGGGAGAAAATCTAAATTTAGCATTAGGCATTAACCATAACTGAATCAAGGTTAAAAGTAAACTCAAGGAACGCCGAGTTTACTAAAAACATCATTTTGGGAAGACAAGAAACTGGGAGGAAAGAAGAAAACTCAAGACGAGCTTATCTGAAACCTTCATGAACAAGAAACCAAAAACTTCGGGACAAAGTTTAATTTAAGGGGGGAAGTCTGTAACATGCTAGCATTTAGGACTAAACGAAGGGTAGATTTAGGATTTTGTGCATCTGCATGCATGCATCTGAAAATCTGGGTAAATTTTTCGCCAAATTAAAAGGCTAGAGTGATAAGAATTCTCACTCTGATGAATTAGGTTTAGGGTCATCCAAGGGGTAAGTGTGATGAATTTTGACATGACCTCTGTTGTTTTGTTGCATTATGAGGGGGGGGGGGAATTGGAATTATAAATAATTATTCACAATAAGACAAATACAAGTGCTATCAATAAAAGTATAAAGATTCTTTAAGACCAACACTGCATTGTTCTTTCATAATAACAGAATAAAGAAAAGATTATAAAAATAATAATTAAACGAATAAAGAAAATGGAAAATAAATTAAATGAATGAAACAAATAGAAGAGTTCTTTATTAAAAGAATATATGTATATTACATTATCCTTTTATAACAAAGTAATAAAGAAAATGGTTACAACAAGGATATAAAAGAATTATTTATAAAAAATACATGACGTATTACATTATTCTTTTACAATAAAAGAATAAAAATAAAGTACAAAACAGTAAATAAAAAAGAAGAAATCTTTAATACAAAGATTTAATCAATACAAGTAAATTCAAAGTCATTACATAGATGAATAACTACAAATAAAGAACAAGAAAAGCTTTAATAAAATATAGAAGGGTTACATTGTTATTACAATAAAAATAAGAAGATTACAATAGATAAAAAACCTAAGCTAGAATTCCTATCTACTTGACCTCCTGTATTCTTTCTTAGTACCTGCAAACAAATAACAAACAGACGGAATAAAGGGATTAAGGGTTAGTATTAATACTCTTAGTAGTAACAGTGAGATGCACTGTTTTGTCACATCATTGGGTATATTTAAATAGGGGCAAGTTTCACCAAAAGAATATCTGTTCTTATCAGAACGGTTATGCCTCAGAACAACCTCATTGGCAGTGGACAAAAGGGGCAAGTTTCACCTTGAAAGAATAGTAAAGGAATCCATTCCATTTGACAACACAAAAATAAAGCCAAACTTGAGATAATAGCAACTAGCCGAGCTGATCCATCCCAATAAATATCCCTCTATTGAAACTTGAACCCCAGGGGTCCCACTTGACAGCAGCACAGTCACAACATGCAAGAAATGTGTTGTCAACACAAGAAGCATTCACATGATGCACAAAAGGGAGAGCACAACCGTAGCACTCACCGGTACCACTGATTAACACATCAACCATCTCCTTACTCCCTTTTTATTTATCACACCTCAAGAACAAACTATTCTCATCACACCACAAGACCACCCAGATCACTACCACATCCCTAACTCTGATTGCTCAGTGGAGCCATCCAGGAGCTAGGACAAGGATGATATCAAGATTAGCAGTAGCTCGATGATAAGCAGGCTATTAGTAGCAGATAAGTTACAGAAACTCAAGTAGATCAAGAGCAATGGTAATAGATCAAGATCTAAAGAAGGACATAAGCCACTCACAACCAGCAGGTAAAATCATCAGAACTGTAACACCCTCAGAATCGGCCCTATGCAAGTTTTAGCGAAACTCGCCAAACCCGCATAGAAACGATTCGAAGGTGCCCACCAGGCACTTTCGTGCGGGTGGAAAAACAAAGTAATAACATTACACAACAGTCCTCGATGGGACCCACAAAACAGATATATATACAACAGCGACTCAAAGAGTCAAGAATACAAATATACGGTACAAAGATCCAAATCACCTTGAAAAGAGGGAGCGTCCGACTACGGACAAGATGCAAATGGGGCTAAGAGCCACAAGAATAACCAATGGCGTCCATAACCCTGCCCAGCCAAGCGGAAGGGTAACCACTAACGGCGTCGATCTCAAAACCTGCTTCAACAAAAGGGTGCCGACAAAGGGCAAAGGAAAAAGAGGGCGTCGATCTTGAGGCCAAGACAGCGAGGCTAGAATTGCGGTCCTCGCCTACATAGGTATGGTGGACTGGCGGCGTGACGGCAGCACTAAACAACCTATAGAGACTCGATACAATGGCGGATATCGAGAGAGGATAAGAATGACCTAACCGGATCCAACTGAAGCTATCACCAATCAAACCCATCACAGGGTTTCCCCTCGAGACCAAACGAGGAAGTCAACCGAGGAACTCACACGGTTGGCAATTTTACTTATTCGATTATAGTTATGGCACTTTACTAGTCGGTTTAGATAATCGTCACGATAAAGTAAGCGATGGGCACTTTTAGTTAATCATTCCGTTATAGTGGCAACACTTACTAGTCGATTCAATTAGCATGAGATAACCCAAAACCCAGTGATCGTTGATACTTTTACTTAGCCATGCCGTTGTAGTGAAGCGATTACTAATCATATCGGATACAAGTCAATTTTAAAACATAAACTTTAGTTATAGTTGTCTATGATCGAATCTGCTCCAAGTCGTCCATAACCGCGACACGGCTTCGAAAAGATTTAACCTGCGGTGCACCAAAGTATCCACAGCACTTGACCCTTTTTGCGGATCGGTTAACATACACCCATCGGTATGTCGGCGGGCCTAAGTCACGACGTTCCCGGACCAAAGCAAGCACGGGCCACCCCACCGAAGTCGACACCGCAACGGAGTCGGCCGGTCTCCGACGGACTCGGGGTTTGCGTCTGGCGATGTCTGTGAGTCCCCAAACGGGGACTGTCCATACCGCGAAAACACTCCGCTTCCTAAACAGTACAGTGTGCTCCTCGCACAAACGTAAATAAAGCAGTAAACATGGCATAAGTACAGGATAGTAAAACACCTCAAACTAGTTGTGGCCCCAGTACAATACTTTGAAATCAGGTAATTATCAATGGGGGGCCCATATCTCCCCACCTGTGGTTAGCGCGCTCGATCTCGGAACAGGTGTCAAGAACTCGGGTCCTACGGGACACAAGTGGGCGGTCGGAAACCAAATCTTACCTATCACCCACCGATGCCTCTGCTTAATTCAATTTTAGTTGTTAAACAGGAATTAAAGTGAACAATAAGTAAACCATGATCACCTCCAACGTCAACATGCGGCAATTCTCCAACAAAGGTGGTACTTGACGACAAGCAAAACACGTGAGCAAGCGACTACGACACGCGGGTCCAACTATCTAACAAACAACAGGTAATAGGATGTGTCCAAGGCTATATATGGCTGCAAGGGATATCACGGGTACGAAACTAGAGCATCGCAACACAGATAGCAAGGATCAACAGGAGGGAATAAATACTAGAAAAGTAAGATAGGTAGAAAGGGGGAGATGCTCGCCTGAAAACATTGCCGAAAGGTTCATCCGAAGATCGGGGCGAAGCTCACATCAACTCAACGGCCTTATCCGCGAAGAAGCAAAACACTAGAAGAAACACCAGATGCAATATTTAATACACGGCAGAAGATCGGCATGATGCATGTATGATGCATGGCATGGCAAAGTGCGATGCAATTAGGTCAAATTAAGCGGACCCGGGGTTCCGACAATATTAGATGGTTCAAGTTATTTAGAACCCCAGCAATTTAATTGTTGTATAAGCAGGCAGAAGATAGTACCGGGTTCGCTACACAAATTTAAATGAGGCCAATATGAGACTAGATTTGCCCGCATATGGGCCCCATATTTAATTATTAGGTGAATCGGCATAAGGCCCCCAAACCACAGATATGCATGCGGGAGGAATGATTAAATATGCAACAAGTTGTGATTATGTTATCAAATAGGGTTCGGAAAGAGTTCACACATTAGGGTTCTCGACGAACTTGGGGTTCCGAGGTTTCCGGGGTCCGGGTCGGTCTCAGGGTTTAGGGTTCGACGGGGTCGTTCTCGGACTCAGGGGTAGGTCTTGGCGCATCCGGGGTCTTCGGGTCATGTTGTCGGTCGTCTCGTCCGGGTCGAAGCACTTGTCGCATTCGGGGTCTCGGTGGACTCGGTGTCCGGGGTGAAGATCTTGGCGTCCTCAAGGCATCGCTCGGTGTATCCGTGTCGGTGAACTTGGCGTTCAGGGGGAAGTTCCCGGTGTCCGAGGAGAAGATCTTGTCGGTTCCACTTCGAAGTCCTCGTTGTCCTGCCGTGGGGATCATGGTCATCGGGGTCCGGTTCTTGGTAATGTTGCCGGTAGCTCTTGGTGTCCAGGGGTCGTCGCTCTGGGAGGTGGATCTTGTCGTCTTGGCGTCATCGTCCCTAGTTTCCGCGGCGAAGTACTCGGGGTTCCCCTCGGTTGTCGGTGTCGAGCTCGGGTGCGGCGTCGAAGGTTCCTCGGGTTTGTATCGGGTCGATGTAGATCTTGACGAGAGCTCTTCGGGGTTTCCGGTTCCGGGAAGCCGATCTCGTGGCTTCCGAGAAGATCTTGTGGTTGCCATGTCCAACACCCGGCCGGACACGGATCGAACACCTTCTTGGCAGGACACGCATGGGGTTCGTCTAGGTGGGCAGGCCGACGCAGCAGAGGTCGTTGCCGGTGACCGCGGCACGCTGGGCCAGCGAAGGCGGTGACCGCCGCGGCAGCGGTGCGGAAGCGGCAGCGGTCGGAGGTGGCAGCGGGCCCGCGGAGCTGCGGAGAGGCAGCGTTGGCAGCCTTGGCCGTGGCGGAGGCAGCGGGCGAGATGCGGCGCGGGTGGGCGTGCTCGGCCTCGATGCGGGCCAGCCGGGCAGGCGGCCAGGAAGGGCCAGGGCTAGCGGCGGCGGGCCTTGGCAGGCTCCGGCGAGCGGCGGAGGCCGGGCTCGGCCAGGCGGCGTCGGGAGCACGGGCCGGGCAGGCCGGCGTTCATGCTCGGCGGCGAGGGAGAAAGCGGCGAGGTTGCTGGGAGTGGGGTATGGCGCGGCTAGGCGAGGCGGGGAGCTGAGCTGGCGGGCAAGCAGAGGCACTGGCGGAGAGGTCCGCCTGGCGGCGGCGAGGAGGGGCTGGGGCAGCGGAGGAAGAGGGGAGACGGGTGCTGGCGGCGGTCAAGTGGAGGCGGCGGAGGGGAGCAAGGGCGGAGGGGGAGGTCGGGGAAGGGGAGGAGCACGGCAGACGGAGGTGAGAGAGGTGGGAGGCAGATGAGGGAGACGCGGGGGAGGAAGAACGCGGGGAGAGAGGCGGCAGGGGCGTGTCGCGCGTGCGGGGGGTTGGTGGTGGGGCCGGCGGGGCCCAGGGGGTGACGTGGACCGCGGGGTGGGCAGGCGTGGGGTTGGGCGCGGGTTGACTGAGGGGAGGCCGGCTGCGCGCGCGCGTGTGTGTGCTCTGCTGGGTGGTTGGGTTTGTGTGGTTGAGAGAGAGAGGTGGAGAGAGGGAGTGGGTGAGGCTGAGGTGGCACTGTGTGAGTGGTTGAGGGAGAGGGAGGAGGTGAGGTGGCAGGAGATGATTGGGCCGGGTGAGGTGGAGGGTGTGTGGGGGTAGAGTTTTAGGTGGGAATAGGATTTAGGTAGGGCTGGCAGGGTGGACCAATTGTTGTATACGGGGGTGGTCGTTCGGGTCGGGTTGGCCCGTTCGACTGCCCCTACTAAAATAAATATAATGTTTATTTGTTTTAATAACTCCGTTTGCAAACCGATATCGTTCAAACAAAATAATCCGGAGGCCGGCTTTGATATTTGAATAGAGGTGGGGCGTTTTAGAAAACAACACGGGCTTTGCAAACATAGTTTTGGCAAACAATGCATGACGACGACGATGCAATGCACAAATTCAACGCGATTTTCTAGTAGTGGTTTTGTGGGATGCCACAAGAACTACCCAATAGATCATGCAGTATCTGTTCTTATATCTTGCATACAGATCTGGGAATACAAGGGAAATAATACACACTAACCAGTTCCATCTACCCTTCAACTAGATTTCTATCTAGGAGGATTTGATGGGGAAATTATCTCAAAATTGCATAACAAGTCATACAAGGTTCATCATAGACAAGTAGAAGTCAATAAGTAAAATTTGTTCTTAAAAAAGAATACACCTCAGACCTGAGCATCATAGGAAGGAACTGAAATCTATCTTTTTGCATATCTCCTCATTTAAAGAAATGATGATCTTAATGAGCACAACCATATTATCCTACTCTACAAAGCAGGTTGACCATAATAACCACACCATATCTGCTCTCAACAACTATGAAGGCATGGAAATAGATGGTAGTAAAATGATCCTCAGAATTGCATACAAATGGTATACAAATTCATCATAGGGTATATCTGTTAGGCCACAATAGTTGGTCTACAATATTAGAAGCCAATAGGAAACAATTACACCAGCAACATTTATTCTTATCAAGAATTAATGCCTCAGCCTTTTGCATCACTGGCCAGAAAATTTTAGATCATTAACCACTTACAAGTCATCTCAAATAAATGGTTCCATTTCCATTTATACAAGTACTGGAGTGCAGCATACCATGCTAGTTAGATAACCACTATGCACACTCAAATTTGAGGCACCTAGTGACATCTACACTAATAGAAGCCACTACCTTATCTTTCTATATCATTTCCCTAGTATAAATAACTAGGAATCATTCGAATTTTCCATTGTCATGTTGACAGAGATATATTATAAACAAATCTGAATACAAAGATCTAGTAAAACATAGACATAATCTCAAATACTAGCCAAACTGTTTATACAGTTCATATCTATGTTCCCAAATTATTAACTAAAATAATTGTCCTTGGAATCAGCAAGTAAATCACTAGATCAAAGCTTTAGTTAAGCTAAAATCCATCTCTTATATTAATCAAAGCTATAACCACCAATAGAAATCATTTCCCTAAGTCAACAACTTAGGAATCATTTTGATCCCAATATCACCATATCCCTTTTTCATTCAAAATCATAAGTAATGAAGCAAGCCACTAGACTGTTGCTAGTCAAATTCAACATAATATGAAACCATCCACTAACATATGCTAGGGATGAATATTCATCCAAAATGAAGCTTGGCACTTAGAAGCATCTCACTTATCTTAGGAAAATATTGAGAATATCAATAACAACATCTCTGAACCATCACCACTACATGTCTGCACCCAACACCATATAATTACTCCACAGATCACCAATTGGTTCATCGACTCGAAGGCCGGTCACAATAAAACTCACCGGGGGTGCCAAGCACCTGGAGCGGAGGAGTGACGAAGCTTGGACGCATCGCAACAGCAAGGTTGCGGTGAAGACGTCGCTGCCATCCCGTCAGCAGCAGCACTAGCAGACCATCACCGCAACATCAACCATACAAATCAAACCAGAGCAGCGAGTTGTAGACACTGGGGTTGCAATAAACTTGCCATACCGCCAGCATCAAGAAATTGGTCAAGTCTAGAAGGAGTAAGTAGAAGCACCAAAAGAACCAGGAGGGGCCGGGAGCGGAGGTCTCAAGCAGAAGCTCGAAGGGGCCGACAAGGTAGAGAGGTCCTAGTAGAGGAACTGGTAGCCGTCAGGGAAGAATGGCTGGGTGGGTGCTGGTACCGCGCTGGCCGACCCAAGTCGCGCAGCTAGGGTTTCACAGAGGCATGCGCAGGGGGAATAGAGCAACCTCAAGGCATAGAGAAATAGAAGGGGAAGACCGAGGGGAGGTCAGATGGCGAGTGGCGGAGCTGGATGTGGCCGACGAGGGCCATGGGGAGCAGGCGGCGATGCCGGCGGCGGTGGAGTCGAATGGAAGAAGATGGGGAATTGCCTCTGTATGCTCATGAGCGAGGAAGAGTGGGTCTGGGTCATGTTGACCCCGAGCCAGACCTGTCTGGGCCGGACCGAGCCGGTCTTATTACCAATCAAACAGGCCCTAATAAAAAAAATGATAATAATAATTTAAGAAAAAGCTAAATAAGTTAATAACCAAGATACCCCTGTACACTATTTTATTTCTAGAAAAATATAGAAAAATCCTAAAAATATATTTAATACATCAAAATGTTTATCTACCTAAGAAAACCATAATAATACTTATTTTATTTTAATAAATACAAATAAATATTAACACTCTTAATTATCAAAATGAAATTTAATAAATTTAGAAAAATTCCAAAAAATAAATAAAAATCACTTTCATGCATAAAAAGAAATCTCTTAACTAATAAAAATACTAACTTCAAAATTTTACAAATAAAACTTAAAACAAATATATAAGACATTCAATAATTGAGAAATTTATAAAAAAAACCAAGATAATACCTAAAAATAAATAAAAACTCAATTTCAAAGTTTTAAGTAAGAATACTTACTAAAATAATTCTAAATATATTATTCCAAAAACATTTTAAAATCCTCAAATCATTTATCTTTAATTATTTACGTTATTAAAATGAGATAATTTTTTTGTTAATTATTTAACATTATTTCCTAAGTAAGAAATAATCATCATAAAAAAAACACAATCTTTTAACTCTAAATAGTTTAAACCCATAATTATAATTTAAAAATACTATCCAAATATGAACAATCAATTTTATAATATTCCTTTAAATTTTTTAACCAACTATAAGTCCAAGATTTACAAAGTTAGTTTTGCAAATCATTAATTTAAAATTAGAAGTAAGTGATCTCAATTCATATATATAATCATATTTAACAAATTTGGTATTCACTAAATATATCATAAAAGAAGTTCACCTATTTTCTTTATATAGGAAAGTCTTATAGCATAATCTATAAATATTAAATATGCTAGCTTTAAGTCTTTAATACTAAATTTCATCATGCTTAGGAAAAACCCTAATTGTTGTTAATGCCATAAATGTTATATCCCCAAGTCCAAATATATCTTTATAGTTAACCTTGGTCTGATATATCGTAAGCTAGATATATATTGGCTCAAGATCTTTTAAACCTTATCAGAACCATAACTTTAATCTTATTAATCTTCAGAGTTGAATAACTTAACATAAAGAATATTTTCTTCAAATGTTATTCGTTTTGCCACTTTCAAAAGAAACATTATACCATTTATTTTGAGCCATAACAAAATTAAAACATAAACCTTGTAATGATTACATGATATCACCCAATCTTAGAATTGTATTATAATTGTACATTACTTTCATGTCTTATATGTTATCCAAAAACCCTTACAACTACACTCCTTGATGAATTAAACTTAAAGATAACTCACATCCTAAACAAATCATCTAAATCCAACTCACATGTAATGTTGGGGAATTATTTAAGGTTTTACAACATGCATCTCATTACTTATGCATAAAAGCATATTTCTTCTTTAAACATTTTCTTTACCGAGCAATGATGGTATTCTTGTAGAACCCGAGGTCCAGGGTCAAGTCGAGACATTCGATTACAATACTCCGCTATATCAAGGCAAGTTCGCACTTGCTCATGTCCTTTGATTATTTTCTGTAAAGTATTTTGCCAATCGAGTATTGTCATCACCTGCATTTCCAAAAGGGTCATAAAATACTATTTTTATAATAATATGATTATAGGTTATTTACCATGAGGTAATAACCTCCTATGAAAGTTCCGGTGGTAAAGGAACATATTATTTAGGACTTAACAACCAATGTCTCCAGTGATTCTTGCACCGTATATTACGCGTTAACCATGAGATTTGGAATGGGACGGAGAAGTCAGCTAGATCAGCTCCCTTTCGCATGCATTGGACACTGTTCTGGGAATTTGTAAGTTGGAGATTATGGGTATAGCTATTTTATACGGGGAAAAGTCTACCGTGGATCTGGGCTTACAAAAAACAGATTTCTAGTGTTAATGGTTGTTGTGTGTATCCAACTAAGGTATAACCGTTTTATACGGGGAAAAGTCTACCTTGAGTTTGGGCATACAACAATTGCGGTGTATGCGGGGTTGCGGAGAAGGACAGTGATTGGCTTGGATCTTAGTCTGGGCCTCATACCAAGGAAGTGTGAACATGAATGTGCGCTCGGATGTGCAACAAAGCTAAGATCTCTCATGGGTAAAGTGACGCACCTCTGTAGAATGTAAAAACTGTAACTTGTTACTCCCTGTTCCGGGAAGGAGATACGAACACGGCGGGAAAGGAACTCCATGAAAGTTCTGGTAAACCCGTAAAGGCTGATGGACATAGCTTTTCAGAATAAAATCAACATTTGAAGAAATCTTTACAAAAATGTGCATTGCCTACGACCTATGGTCTGTGGCTGTAGATATAGTGCATCAAACACTCCTTTTAGTGAACTTGCTGAGTACGCTCGTACTCAACGTATCTTCTTCACCATTGCTAGATTTTTAAGCCAATAACGGTCAGAAAGAGGAAATACTATATCCAATTGAAGACCAAGAAGAATTTCTCTATGAAGAACCAGGAGTATCCGAAAGCGTCGAAGGGAACAATTATGTAACATCCCAAAATTTTTCCTATTTTGGAATGTTATAAATAAAATCAATAGCTTGATTGATTGTTTGACTTTGTTGAAAATTCTCAAAGAGAAGAAACTTTTTGAATAGAAAATCCTCTCAACCTTGAATTCAAAATCTTATATTCTTTTGTTATGACCTAAGTAGCCATATAAGCAAAAGGGCATGGATTGATTATGGATTGTAGAATTGGTGTGCAAGATTTTAAAATTAAAATCATGAAGCATTCATAAGCATTTCATTACATCCATGCAAAGTTCTCACAAACTGAATTCAAATCCTGGTATCTAAATCCTATAGTTGATTCGCCCAAATGTTCCTAAAGGTAATTAAATTGACTTTATAAAACCCACTATTGATAAGGCATAAATTATTGATAATTATAGCTTAAATAGATCCAATTAATATTACAAAATTTTAGAAACAAAATTGAGCTCATTTGGAGCTATTATGAAAAAGTTATGGAATAACTACAAACAAATAAAGATATAAATAAAATGGAATATACAAGGATTTATAAACACACTACTTGCAAACTAGTGAAAATATTACAAATATGACCCTACAATGATCTATTCAATTTTAGAAACAAGAATCGTGTCATTTAGAGTTCGTATGCAAAAGATATGAGTGAAACAAGTAAATAGAAAAAGAAAAAGAAAAAAAAAGAACAAAAAAACAACTGGGCCGGCCGAGCCAGCCAGCGGCCCAGCAAGCGACCCCGAACCAGGAACGTACACAGGATCGTTCCATGAGTGCTTAAAAAACCGTGCAAATCAGTTTTTCTCAAACCTATCTCTATTCAAACTCTTATAACTTTTTATCTACAACTCCGAATTGATTTCCGTTTGTTTCTACTTGTTCCCTACTCCAAGGCCTATCTCTACACCATCCTAAATCTCCATATAAACTCGTGGAGCCACAGCTGTATGAGTTTCTCTTCTCGAAATCCCGAATCTACACATGCCCGAATCTTATTTCGCTTTTAACCCATCTAGACTTCGTTGTTTGTCTTTGGCCAAAAAACGAAAGTTGTAGAACTCGTCGAAATCTTTCCATCCCGACAAAATTCACCTCTTTTCATCCACCACAGCCGGATAATTTCAGACCGCAATATTTCAGATATGACGGTGTAAATCCAAGATGTACTCGCGCTCATTTCTTCAAATCCAAATTCCTTTGATGAGAAGGCAGGACTAATGATTCCCCGCAACTTTCATGTTCTAAGTTTTTCAATTTGACCTACGGATTTGTCTCTCTAACACAGATCTGTTTCTTGTCTATTTGGAGCCAAAATCGGGTCAATGTCCTCTCCTAACCACTTGATCTCATCCCAATGGCCAGGATTAGATCGATTCCTCGAAGGGGTACGAGCGAACCGGATCTCGCCATGTGTCAATGCCAGGTCAGCATCTAATCCCAGTCAGCATGCAAAGTCAACCTATCCAGTCAGCGGAATATTCTCTGGAATATTCCGTTCGAATTTAAAATTGCACATTATAGATCTAACTCGTAAAATTCATTAGAAATTCATACCACGTCCAAAAATTGCGTATAATATATCAAATCGAAGATAATTTTACGTAGAATCATATTATAAGAATAGATCCAATTTTACTGTACGTGGTTACCGCAGTAATTTAATTAATTTTAATGATCTTGTAGGTTAATAAATTCATAGGAAATTATCTGTAACTCCAAAAAATATGAACAATATATCAAATTGAACCTACTATAATGTAGGTTAATAATATCTGGTTGGATCCAGCTTTTGCGGACTATTTACCCCGTAGCAATTTAATTAGTTTTAATGGCTTTATTAATCATTAAATTCATAGTAAATAAATTGCTTGTCACAAAAATATAAATGATATATCGATGGAAAGCTGGTTCCATGTAGATCATCAATCTGCAAATGGTTCAGGAAACTATTGTAAGGTTTCACAGCAATTAAATAAATAGTTTAATGGCTTATTCAGAGTATTAAAATCATAGTAATTCGAATACTGCTTAGAAAATTACAAATAATATGTCCCTGGAATCCCAATTCCATGGAGATTACAGATATAATTTCAGTTTGATTTTTAGGCAACAGAAACTACGAAATTGATTTGAAATCCATTATACACTCTTTAAATTATAAGAAAAGATTTATAACTCCGATTATGGTGAATCCAATTCCTACTGGTTCGTATTAATGTCCTCTATACAGTATAACTTAGAACCAAATTTTACTCCACAATTAGGACAGAAGTTGCAACAAAACTATTAAAACCCTTTTATCAATATTTATTGATGAATACCCTATTGCTTTAATTGATCTCATACATGCATCATATGATCTATTAATGCTCAGAGAACTAAATATAAGCATTGTAACATATTAAACCATCATGCATGTTTTTGATCATCCTTATTGTGTTTGCTATGTTTGCAATTGTTTTGATTGGAACTACCTTGTCCTCGTATTAGATTGTTCGGAGAGTGCGATTGCTGGGGATAAATACAATCAACACCCATATTATCAACATAAGGCAAGTTACACCACTTGTTCATAACTTTTGTCCCAGTTTTGATTCTATGCATGTGATCTTTAAAATTCTGTAGTATGCATGTGTAGGATGTTCTAGTAGAATTTTTCTTAGTATTATTTTGCAAGTGCGATGATTTTGTAATATGCCATGAGTAGATCTATACTTAGGATTTACCCTCCTAATAGGTTCCCCTGTTTTGCTAAGTATTGCTTGCTATGCTATATATATGTAAAGTACCGTTGGGGGGTTCGAAAGACAATGAATTTTTCTAAGTATAAAGGCTCTCTTGAGCAAACTTTCTTCTCAAATTCCACTTCAAATAAAACTAAGTTTTTTTTCTGGGCGGAATGGTTGTCGGGACAACGAGTGAGATTTTGGTGGAGGACGGCCGCCCAGGAATCAAAGAAGTCTGCCATGTTTCAGAATTCAGAAGCTTCCAGTGCAACCACAATACATATGGGCTCTGTCTTGGCCTAGTACTTAGTAGGAAACCTCACCTGGGTACCAACATTTGGAGGTTCTTGGCACGGTTGGATCCAGAAGGTAGAGGGGATACTAAGGGAAAGCCTCGCCATGGTCTTGTCTGTTAAAGGACTTGATCGTGGATTGTGGGTAAAGTGTACAAACTCTCGAGAGTATTGAAATCTGATCGATCAGCCGTGTTCACGGAAATAGAACAACATTGAGCATCTGAAGGATGGAGCCTCTAAAGGATCTTCCTCTCTCTTTTCTAAACAAAGTTTTGAAACCCCATGGCGTGAGTAATATCGCCAATGGGTGGAATTTTGGGAACTTGGTGCGTAATATCCAAGTGTCACTTGGTGAGTAATATCCAAGTGTTTGGCTGTTTGGACATTTGGTGAGTAATATCCTCGTGTGCCATTCGACCCATTTTATCTAAGCAGATGTTTATAAAGTAGGGTAAAACTCTCTCTCTCTTTTCTCCATACTTAGAGAAAATTAGCTTTATGCAAATGAACTCCAAAGCCTAAACTAGCCTTGCATGTAGAGTTAGTCTTTCCTTCCTTGGTGTAATTTGCCAATACATTCAAAGTATTGACCCAACTTGTTGGCTACACGTTTCATGTGCAGAATTTCGGAGATCGTTGAAAGGTGCGCTAGGATCGCGGGTCTTCACTCAACCTACCTGTGGCATTGATGGGACTCCATGTTGTATTTATATCGCTTCTGTTGTAATAATGTAAACTCTGGATTATTCGATTCATGTAATAAAGACTTGTGTTTTACATGATATTTGATCGATTGTGAGTGCTAGCTATTGATCCAGGGACTAGCATGTTAATCACAGGGACTTAGGATCTTACTTGATCCGAGGTCACTACAAATTACAAAAACATCTATGGAATGGAGACCGACGTATTTGAAGTGTAGATGTATCAAATATAGTGATCTAGTCCAGTAGCATAAATATCTATCCTCTATATATAGTTACTCTCGTATAAGCCATGAAGTTTAGTTGCTGTTTTATCTTGTTCTCAGAGTTATTATAGTTTAGCCCTGAGTCATCGGGATACCTCTATGGACCTAGGAGGATCTCGAAGTCATCATGTAATTTCTGGTTGTAATAATGATAATGTATTGTTGTTATGGACCCGCTTTGTTTCTGTTGTACCACTCCGAGGATGTAATATTTGCGGAATGGTACTCCGTGAGTGTTATGTCCACGACTATAGTATACTTCAACATGAAGTGGTATGCTGGGTCACCTCAGCAACGTTGTGAGACCGGCTAGACCGCAAAACATACCAGGACGAGCAGGCCCGACTGTGTCCTGGACGGGCACGTATAGTCCGCGCTGCCCCGCTGCTGCACATAGGCCATTCCATCGCCACCCTCATGTTCGGCGCCAAAGGCTCAGCTAGACCTAAACGGACCCGCGAAGCTCCCGCCACCATGCTGCAGCAAGCACGGCGCGTTGCCGCCACCCTCACCACGAACCACTCTCAGACCAACCGAAGGCGACGGAAACAAGCCGGGCCAGGCCCGTCCTAACCCAAATCGGGCCCAAAAGGGCCTAGATCTGGCCTGCAGGACACCTCCGGCCAGTCCGCGAGATCCCACCGCCTGCGCCACCCACCTCGCCATCGTCCGAGGACCAGAGATGCCTCCTGGAAGCTCTGCTGTCAGGAGCCATCCCCTAAGCCTAGCTCCGACGGTGGGAAGAAGAGGAGGCCGCCACCGCCGGCCTAGGGGCATCGCGTGGGCAACACCCGGCAGCGGCAGCGGTGGGGAGGGGCGCTGGCGGGGAGGGGTTGGGGCACCGGGGTGGAGAGGGCCGTCCAGTCACCTCGCTTGGGGGAGGCGACGGGGGGGGGGGGGGGCCCGCGGTCGGGACGAGGAAGGAGCTCTTGTGAAAACACTATCAATTGTGACGTATCAGTCAGCGAAATTTTCACGCAAACGATTTTTTTACTTGGCATATCGTAAATTTCGTGAGTCCGCCTAGAGCATATCGAGCCACTGCATGTTGTTGGCGACCTCGCTCGGAGGTTCATACTGCGTGGTGTCCAATGGCGGAGGACGGAAAAAAAATCAAGGTAGGGCGAACTCCAAAAAAAAGTAAATATCAACTCGGTCTTGATGATCTTTGTTATCGAGAAAGCCCTTTCAACTATTATTGTTTCTACCAGTAAAAGCAATACCAGCTTAACAAGGCGATATACGATATGAAGCATAATGTATCATTCAAATATTAAGATAATCTCTGAAGTCTTTAATTCTCTGTATATGGATAAAGAATATCTCAAGGTTATCTTATATAAGTTCATGCTCATGATAATATAAATCCCCAAGATAAATCTCTGTAAGCCGAGAAATCTTATTCGCGCTGAACCTATAAAATGGTTCATTCCAGGCAAGGCAAAACAAAAAAAATCTTACGAAAACTCATCAAATCAATGGTCAAAATCAGTTGTAATAGATTTTATTGAAAAATAGAAGGTCGCCACAAGCCGAAAAATCAATATTGACCTAGTATATTCTCGTTTTTAATGACTTTTCACTCATTTTTGTTATCACTTCGTCCATACTTAGGATTGTGATCTTATTTTTTGCACGAATTCATATCTTTAGGAGGGTTCTAAACCATCATTTCTCTAACTGAGAAAGAAAGAATTTGAATTTTTTACCAATAGTAAGCCAAAATACAAACATAAAATATAAACTGTTACATAATAAGAATTGGTTTTGGCCACATGCCATAAGGCGGCCAAAATACTCTCATGATCCTCCTTAGATATCTCATCTAGAACATTGTTTAGAGTTGATTTTGATTAGATTGAAAATTAGCAATTGCAGAGAGAAAAGTTTAGTTTAAAACTAAACTACACATAGTCCTTATTTCACTTCATAATCAATTTTACGCAGTATTTATTAAAATAAGCATAACTTTCTCATACGAAGTCCGTTTTCAGTGTATAACCACTCAAAATATTTAGAAAAAACATACGCATCTAAAGGTGGTTTTCTCCAAAAATCAAGGTAGGGCAGCACTACTAGGAGCTCCGCCCCCGGTGGTGTCGGCAACCTCGGACTCCATGGCCGGATTAACCTTAGACTCCATGGCTGCGAGGTGGTTGAATGGGTAGAGGTCGAGAAAGTGTCGGGGCGTAGAGTCCCTGGCCGACGTGTATGACGCATATTGGCTGTATCGAGGCGCCTGGTGGCCACGCATTTGAGCAGGAGGTGGACTGAGGGAGACGCCACACTCGTCCGACCGGAGCTCCGGCAGCAAGCACGACATGCGCAGCTGCTTTGGCAATGTCCAACCGGCATGATGGAGAAGCTCTGCAGAGGGGATCGTCCGCCTTAAGACAGCTTTGTCGCACGCTCTTCATAGGCCGTATATGAATCAGCCAGAAGTCCAAATAAAGTACTATGTAATCCAGTTGTAACAAAACAACGACTTAAAACAAGTTTTCCTAAAATTTCTCCTCAAACCCGGCCGTTTGGGTAAAACCTAACCGGCCTGAGCCAAATACTCGGTGTCCAAACAACCAGGTAGGTACACGTACCAAACCCGCGCCTGATGCGACCAGATAGGAAATCGATCTTAACTGAACAGACATCTGCTTCGTATCCTTATCTCAACGCATCACATCTCATATAAATGGATCACCACGGTATGTTCGTGAGGTCATTCACAGCACGCAACAAGCAGAAACAAAGAGATCTAGCTAGATGGCGCCATCCAAGCAGTGCCACCTCGCCTTCTTCCTCGCCATCGCCCTGATCGCCGCCATGCCGCGGCCTTCTGCGGCCGTCAGGGCCGAGCCCCCCTCCTCCGCCACCGGTGTAGAACCATCCAAGTGGCATAACTTGAGGGCACTGCCGTCCTGCTTCTGGCCGTTCATAGCGCCGATATTCCGCCCACCAACGCCAAGTGCACCAGTGCCACCAACCCCATCTAATCCGCAGCCGAAAGAGTGTCTACCATCGCTGATGGGGCTGATGCCATGCAAGGACTTCTTCACCAACAAAACTGCGCCACAGCCGCCATACCCAGGCAAGTGCTGCGACGGCATCAAGTTCCTCTACGAAAACGCGCCCATCTGTATTTGCCACTATGACAACGGCGACATCGGCAAGCTCATGTCGGCACCCATTGATGGAGGAAAGTTTCTTGCTCTATCGACTATCTGTCGAAGTGACGTGAATTATTTTGGAAGCTGCCATGGTAAGTTATTCGCGCTGTCGTTGCCTATCAGTAGTTCTGTTGCATTACTTCTGTGCATCTCTTCAATTATGAGGGGATTTTAATATTTTGATGGATCTGAGAGCAGGACCCGTGCCACCGATGAGGGCCGCACCTACCCCTGAAGCTGCTCCGTAATATGGCTGAATAGGTAATAACTACTCCTATATATTCAATCATATAATAGCTGCATGAACTATGTAGTAGTACTTCTGTATTCTAATTTGACTTGTCTTTGTTTGCGTTGCGCAGAGCCTTCGTCGTAGTAGCATTATGAATGTCAGAAACAAGATGGAGCGCTATGGTGCCATACGTCCGTCGAGATCCATTAGTATTCTTCTTACAAGATCTATAGTAGTACAAGATTGGTGCTATTAGGGAGAAACTATATGTAGCTTCATTCGTGTCAATGTCGAGATATTTTAATTTAGGTCGTCCATTAATTACATATGTAGTGCTTTCTGAATGCCCATCTTAATGCAATCATCAAATGTGCAACAAAGAGCCCGTCTATTTGATTACATGGAGATCGTTACATTACATGGATGCTTTATTATCTCCGCAAATTGTATCGTACTTTTGGGTTTATGATCTCCCTGAGAAAAAATCCCGACAATTCCTCTTGAATTGCTAGTAAGCGTTGTCGTGGTAGAAGCTTATCCCGCATCGCATCCAACTATATATAAAGAAGTAGATCATTATGAATGGAACTCAACAAAAATTATAGTATAAAATAAATTGTGAATATATTATTTACGTACTTCAAGAAAGTCTATGACCTGCTCCATACACCCGCGAATGAACTCGCATACGTAGTATCCACATAAATTAGTCTTATGTGGCTACCTCACACACTATTCAAGAATATAATTTAATCAAATAATAATCAAGCATGATAATTGTATGGAGACTAGAATTGAAGAGGTGTGTGGACCTAGCTATCGTACTACTTACCGGAATCGGATGAAAAGACAGCTCCTTACGCCATTCACCCTTAACCTTCTCCGTGAACCTTTTCCAAACCCTGTCCAGCAAAAAAAAATGAATAAATGGATAAGTTATTAATTATTTGACATCTCAGAGAATGAACGAAAGAGACACATAAGCATGTTGTGGTAATGATTGAAATTACCTTTGGAGCATATTAACCATGCTACGGTACTCTTCCATGCTTTTTTTAACGAGTCCGATATTTCAACTCTTACATGGTCAACGTCAATGTTTAGAAGAATCCAGTGGAAGTTGTGCACGTTTATATACTCATCAATTACACTTAACATCGAATAAACAAAAAGTGAATGTGTACAAGACACTAAGACTCACCCGTAGTTGTAAGGAAATAGTATTTGCGTAGTGTAATGTTGATCCTTAAAAACATTAGCAAGTTAAGCTCCGTTTCCTCGGGCATTGAACTTAGCATATGTCCATTAACTATGTTCGGGTCAACGAACCCAATGGAATAGATTCTCTTTGTTCCACGTTCCTGAATCTTCATTCTGCATATTAGCGTACTCAAAAGGTAAGGATATAGTGAGGATAATTACACGCAATGAATTTAACGAGCTGAGCTAGAGACTTAATTACATACAGACAATAACAACTGATGATGGACTAATCGAGGGCTTCTTGGTTGAATAACTAAAATAATTCACAAAGTTCAATAGAGATCATGTTGTCTGGACGGAAGTACTCATTTCCAACTTTCACTAAGAGATATTGTAGCTCTTCCTTTGTGACTTTCAAGTACCAGGCATGCAAAATTCGCATTTGTGTTAGCAGATGCTCGAATGCCTCTCTGGTGACCAGAGGCACCCCGTAGACATATTTCCGTGCTATTGGTGCCTTGGCGATTTCTCCACCGCCTAAAATTTCTTCGATAGTCATTTGACACTCCTTGGATAATTTAATAGCCTCTTCCATATTTATTGCATCTTGAGCGGGCTAGGGTAACACCTTGAGCGGGGGTCGATTGTTTTGCCTGTTTGACGAGCTGGGGACTTCTCTTAAGCTTGTCCCGCTTGCACTACTACTTGATGTCTTCTTTCACTGTCTTTGTAAGACAGCATGCGTAGTCATCTTTCCTATGTAACACATGTTGGGGTGGTTGTGCAAGGAATTCCTTGAAGTGCTGCTTGACTTTCGGATCAACTTTCAACTTTGGCTCGGGTTGTTTGGTGCAAAATGGGCCTTCAGTTTAGCTTGGGAGATCAGCATGCTTTCCTCATCAGTCCGGTGGTAAGCTAACTTGGGAAGAGGCTATTGTAGTCTTGGTAGGGGCTCTTGTCGTTTTGTGCGTCGGTTATCCCTCGACGAAGCGGTGCTATTCTTCTGCTGTTGGCCCTTTGAGTTAGTGTGCGCCGGAGGCAGAGGCGGAGGCGCCGGAGATAGAGATGGACTCGCGCTGCGTTCCCTCTCGAGGAGGGGTGGACTATTGCTTCTTGGAGGAGACGGTGGTGTTGGAGGAGATGGATTTCTTCTCGGAGGAGATGGTGGCCTCGGAGGTGATGGATTGCTTCTCGGAAGAGAAGATGGCCTTGGCTCCCAGCCTGGTGATGCGTGTTAAACGCCCCGTTGGGAAACCCCAAGAGCAAGGTATGATGCAGCACAACAACAAGTTTTCCCTCAGTAAGAAATCGAGGTTATCGAACCAGTAGGAGGAAGGAAACTCCTCAAAGGTGTTGCAAGCAACGTGGAAACCTGCACAACACAAACTCAAGACTTTGCCCCAACTAACAGTGATGTTGTTAATCTCACCGGTTGCTGTAACAAATGATTAACTATATGGTGTGGAAGGTGATGATGGTTTGCAGCAAGTAAACAGTAACAGTGGAAGATGTATCAATGGTAAAGATTGGATTGGGGTTCATAGTTCACTAGAGGTGTTCTCCTTAGATAAACAAACATGGCATGCTGGGTAAACAAATTATAGCAGGGCAATTGACAGGATTGAGCAAGGCATAACAATGCAATACTAGACAAAAAGATCCTATGAGATTCGATTGGGAAATACAACAATATACATAGACTGCCATCCAACTGCATCTATGACTAGAACTCCACCTTCAGGTTATCATCCGAACCCCCTCTAGTATTAAGTTGCAAGCAACAGACAACTGCTTTAAGCAAAGTGTGTAAGGTAAACAATCCACTTGTTCCATGAATAAGAGACCATTGTTTTCTCCCTAGTGGCAACAACACATCTACAACCATAGAGATTTCTGTCACTTCCCTTGATTAAGTAGAGACATGAACCCACTATGGAGCATAAATACCCCCTCTTGGAGTCACTAGCAACTACTTGGCCAAGATAGCTACTAACAACGGAGAGCATGCAAGATCACAAAAAACACAGACATGATAGAATCAATAAGACAAAACCATTAATCAATCTGACATAGTAATCTCAATATCCATTGGATCCCCGCAAACACAGCATGCATGGTTACAAATAGATTAGATCTTGATCATGAACGGAGGTCACAAAATCTAGACATGAAAGCACAAGGAGGAGATATAACCATCTAGCTACTACATGGACCCGTAGTCCAAGGTGGAACTACTCAAGCTTCATACTGGAGGCTGGCATGATGAAGAAGAAGACCTCCGGGATGATCTCCCCTCCGGCAGGGTGCCGGGAAGAGCTTCAGATCCCCCCGATCTAGGGACAATGGTAGCGGCCGCTACAGACGGTTTCGTGGAATATTGATCGGGTTCCTTAGGGTTTAGGCGTCGGGGGCTTCTTATAGGGAAAGAGGCGAGGCATGGGGTGGCCAGGGGGCCCACACCCTGCCTAGGCGTGAGCCCACCCTAGGCCGCACCTGGGGGGTGTGGCCACCCTGTGGCGCCCCTCCGTCTCCTCTCTGGACTCCGTGTTCTCCTTGGTGAAATATTGACTTTGGCTTTTGTCCCGTACAATTCCAAGAATATTTCTTTACTAGCTTTTCTGGAACCAAAAAACATAAGAAAACAGGCAATTGGCACTGTGGCAACTTGTTAATAGGTTAGTACCGGAAAAAAACACCTCAAAGTGTAGACAAAGCAAAGCAAAGTAGATACTAAACAAGCATGGAACATCAAAAATTATAGTTACGTTTACGACGTATCAAGCATGACCAAGATTAACTCCTTCTCGTCCTCGCTGAGGTAAGTGATAAAAGAATAATTTTTGAGGTGACATGCACCATCAAAACAAATATCAAACCATTTGCAAGCATTGAAAGCCGGGATCACAGAACTCTAAACATGTGCATGAAAGATGGAGTCTTAACAATAAGACAAAGTAACTATGCATGCAACATGATAGGCTACAAACAAAGATCATGAATAACATGCATTGAAAAACGTTTTTTTGTTTCACATACAAAAAACATGGCATAGTGGCATTCAGTTTGTTCCTCATAGAATAGAAAATAGATGCATAGGACACCTTTAAAGTTCATAAGAGTGACTAGATACAAATAGCACAAGAACAAGCAATATCAATAATATGCATCAATCAATAAGTTTTGGGACACTTCACATAGAACTAAGAATGGCAACTATGCTCTCTTAACTGGTGCCTAAAGGTAGAAGGTGGAGACTCAATATAATAGTGGAAGAAAGGCCCTTCATAAAGGGAAGCAGGGATTTCAAGTTTCAAAAAGAGCTTCCAAAAATTATGGTACTTGTTAGCTTTTATCCCTCATTGCCCCTATCATAAGCATCTTGAAGTGATTAAGGTTAAAGTGAATAAACTATGGAGTATATGCTTGACAAAGTATAAGTTGGCAATCTCATGTCCCTTGAATACGAGGGCCGCACCACATGCTACTCAACTTTAGTCACCTGTAAGTTCTTGTCATAGTAAGTACATGTGTATCATAGAGAACCTCCAACGGGGTACCCCTTGCACATGGTACATGATCTATCCCATAACCAAAATGACAAGGCAAGCAGACAATGATCAGCTCATCGATCTTTTTATTTACTATTTGCATACCTTTTTATTGAGTATGCTTCACAGATTGCTCATTATGGTGATGCTGCAAGTTTCCACCATGATTAGGCATGGCTTAGGCTAGCGGCCCAGGCGTTTCTCTAACACAAAATACATAACTCCATGGACTTACAAGCTCCCTTTTTATTTTACACCGGCGACATCCATAGACAAAAGAGCATCATATCAACTTTGTACAAAGTACAAGTGCAATGTTGAAAACGTTCCCCATGACAACATGGTTCTGCTAATTCCAACGTATAAGTGCAAGCATATACAACATAGATGACACAATGGTTCAAGTTTATTAGGGGCAAAGAATATAAAGTGTGCCATCAAGTTCGTGAGGGCTTTAATCACTAAGTTTTCACATAACAAAATACTTTTCAATTGGAAGATAGCTGAAAACAAGAATATACTTGGAATGGTGTAACACACCATGCATAGGAATTTATAGTGGACACTTTGAAATAACTTGGTTTCTTGGGAGTTGGAAGCATGAGTAGAACTTACTCATACAAGTGGAGGCTAGCAAAAGACTAGGAGCAACCAACTAAGAGAGCAATAATGGCCATAATCATGTAGAGCGACAAAACATTACTAATCAAAGCATAGAGTGGTACTACCAGTCAAGGACTAAATGATCATAGAGGCTATGGTGAATTGTTCATAGTCATAACATGGGGTGATCATGTGCCAAGTCAACCCAAACAAAGCATCAAAGGAGAATACCACAATACTATGCTTTTGTATGCTAAAACAACGCATGATTCTTTCAAAGCACACTAAGCAATCCCAATTGTTTGGAACAAGTCATGTGTCACATCCCAAAATTTTCCAAATTTTGAAATGTGAAAAAATCAAACAAACAAAATAAATAAAGGATGAAATTTAAGGGGAAAAGAAACTTTTTTCTTTTAAATGGAAACATCAAAACCTTACTTAAACAAAATGGATTTTAAATGATGAAGTGCCAAAAAAATCAAATGCAATCATGCATGGAATGTGTCTTGATCTTGAACACTTGCATTTTAAACCAGTGGAAAAGAATAAACCAAAATTCCGAAACCTAACAAGAAAATCATCACATAAGTTCAATTCAAGTCTATGGCTATGTCCAACATAAAAATTTAGCATCATCATTCCTAAATGATCTATAATGGTAAGTAACGATATAAAAAAACAATAGGAATTGATTTCACCTTATTTGGGTCCCTAGATAAAAAAATTGTGAACAATATAAGATAAAAAGAAATAAGAAAATATCCCCAAAGTCAATTTATGATCGTAGAAAATCCGTGTTTAAATGGAACCAAAGTATTCTAAAATGATACGTAATAGTAATGAACAATTAAATGCAACCGTATAAATTTGTTTAAACCTAGATTAATATATATGATTTATATAAGACATGAAGAAAAAGAAACAAGACATATTGCAAAGTCAATTTAAGACATGGACGAAATCCATAATTGAACGAAACAAAACTATACTTAAATGATATATAATAATAAATAATTATTTTATAAAACTTTACAAACTTGTTTGACCATTTTTGGAGCTCTAAATCAAAAGATATGAAATAAGCAAGAATTACAAAAATCTACCATATAGGCCTACGTACCATGCTCAATTTCTAGATAAAAAAATATTACAAATACTTTAATTAGACTAAATAACCAGCTTATATTTTTATAACTTTGTCTAAAAATATTTGATACAAATTTGAATCAATTTGGATACACAAAATAAAAACTACAAAAGAAATCAGGAAAAAAAAAGAAAAGAAAAAGTAACAGACCAACCTGGGCAGACCCAAATCAAGACGGATCGTCATCTTCCTGGTGCTATCGGTCACAAACTAAAACTGAATATATACAGTCATGTATGTACCTTCTCCTCAAAATCACATCAATTCTAGACCTTTAAACGCATTGCCTTAAAGACGAAATTTAA
Source organism: Avena longiglumis (assembly GCA_030063025.1). Lineage (NCBI taxonomy): Eukaryota > Viridiplantae > Streptophyta > Magnoliopsida > Poales > Poaceae > Avena > Avena longiglumis. The sequence continues at coordinate 432,396,038 of CP125975.1, forward strand.
TCCCCTATTACTCACGGTTCTATTCTGAGGATTAAAACCCTGTGTTAGTGCACCTTAAATCCTATTTAGTGGCTATTATGGACAACGGAACCAGCCATTGTTTCACTTGATGTCTCCGTCGCTCATCGCTCGAACTCTTCTCTCCCCAAGTAAACAACACCAGAACTCTCACAGTCCACCTTTTACCTGAACCATGCCCAAGTACTGCCGCTCTAACAACAAGATCACTGGTGGCCGCAAGGTCCAACAACCATGGCTAGCTTGTGACTCTCCAGGACAAGCGACTTTTGTTCGGTTTCGTCCGTACTTCACCGCTGCTTCGGGAAGGACCTCCGAGGATCCCAACTTCTTCGCTACATGACTGCCAGGACGTCCACCACTTGATAAACTCGAGAGTAATATTATTTGACGTCTTAGTCTACTGCTATTCGTGTGACGCCTTCGTCAGTTTCATCCGGTACAGTGAAATCAGGCCTCACTTTACTTTCCCTTCTTATATTGGTTTACGAGCACGTCCTTGACTCGCTTACTTGCTCTATTCGTATAGCTCAAGAGACACTGCACCGGAGACCCAACGGCGTTATAGTTCCGACCACTCGCCACTCTGCCCGGAAGTGCCACCAAAGACTGTCGAGGCTCTCGCCGTCAGCACGAACTCAATTTTATTGACTTTTGTTACGGCACGTCGATGACACCGTCCAACACAGACCTGCCTCCGTACCTGAGTATTCTGACGACATAGTCACTTCCCATCGGTGAGCCTCTCGCCCTCTGTCCCATTTCTTATATGTACGGTTTTATCTCGACAAATGTTAGTTATTACTAGCTAGCTTAGACGAAAAGGTACCAGCAGAATATAAATCAGCCCGTGTCCTATTAGTTCTAAAAAAAACCATTTACACATAAACTACGTCAAACTTTGTAAATCCATATATTTAGTTCTATTTGGTCAAAAAAATTGAATAAAATATATGCGAAACTCTTAGAAAAAAAAATTAGAATACATCCCATGTAAAAGCCAAGGTATTTGAGAGTTTATTTTTGAAACTAGTCCTACATCAGTGTCATCGCGAAGGTTCAGATTATTCTGAACCCGTTGTTATTGGCTTTCCGAAACTGGTCGCGTCGTTGGCATCCGTTTTCACACCCGGCAGGCTATCAATTTAATTTTCTCCTTATTTTAACCACGAGACATAGACCACACACAAGCATCGGTGTATGTTTCCCCAAGTGAGTTGCAATTTTCGAATATTTTCAACAGAGAAACATAGAGACTTCAAAAATTCACATATCTTAAACAACAAATCCTAATTTAGTAAATAAGATGTCTCTGAATTCAAAACAATGTGTAGAATACAGTCGAGCCATAATATTGCAGGCTTGCATCCTGTGAATTCATGATTTTTACTGAGGTTCAAAACATGTATTTTTGCCGTATAAACAGTTATGTAAATTATTTAGAATGAATCTTTTGCTAATGGCAGATAATGAAATAACCCTCTATCCAGTAGCATTTTGATTTAAATAAATCTAATCCATTTACATCAAGTGGTACCATATTTGAAATCAGACCTGACTCTTCCATACAGAGAAGTCTTTTCCTATGGACATATATTGATAATAAGCATTCCATAGAACCAATATGCACTATATCACACGATTTAATTTATTTCTAAGATAAATTTCCCAAACTATATCTTGCAAAACTTAAACAATAGGACATAAATTACTTTTAAAGAGAACATCAACCACAGATGAATTGATATAAATTACCTTAAATGGTTTGTTTGATGTTCATACATGACTTGTCCTTTGCTTGTTATTTGGATTTTACATTGCATGTTTATTGTGGTGCATTTATTTATCATATAGAATTGTGCGGAGTGCAACATGTATGATTGTGAGGAGTGTGTGACCATCAATCTACTTCTAAAAAAAGGCAAGTGATACTTCATGATATTTCCACCCTTTATTTTGAAAAAGCATTAGAATTATTTTTGCTAAGTCTTGCATGCTACTTTTGCCAAATGCTATGTTGGGAAATCCTATGTAGTGTAGAATTGCTAGGGAATTTTTCTAAGTTAAGTTACTATGCCATGCTTAGCCTAGCTAGTAGAAAACAAGGGTTGGTAAAGTATGTACATGCTATGGTGAAATAATTCTAAGTCCTTTTGGACTCATGCTTTTCTTAATAAAACAACTAAGTCAATGAACTTCCTGGGTGGAATGGGACTTGAATGGTGGTTTTTGGTTGAGTGGTTACACAAGGCCATGGATTTGGCTTGTGTATCTCACTTGTGGTATGCCACCCAGGCACAAAGGGATTTGGAGGCCAAGTGTTGAGAAAGCTTACAGTGCAACCACTTGGCAATATGGGCTCTTCCTTGATCATATAGGTTGCTAGAACTTAGTCACTTGGACAGTTGGTGGTAGTGGGAATGATAGGTTGGAGCGCGTCCATTTGACTAAGGAAAGGCTTCTGAAAGGTCCTGTCTTGGGAAACCAAGTCTGGTGGGGAAAGTGCACAACCTCTGCAGATGGAAAATCTAAGTACTTAGCCAAGTCCATGGCAATGGACAACTTGAGCATCAAGACATGGAAGCTACAAGAATCTCATCACTCCAACTTCTAAGTAAAACTTGTGGGTGAACAAGGGTGAAGGACCCCAATGTCTATTGGTGGTTTCTTGGGAAGTTTTTGATAAAGAAAAACTTAGTGATTTCAACTAATAGGAAAAACCTATTTTGAGCAAAGCAAGCCAAGCTACACTTAGCCAAAATGCATATAGTAATATAGTCCACTTAAAATTTACTAAGGTATCACTTGCCAATACAATTCAAATGTATTGACCCTTGTGGCTGTAACTTATCATGTTGCAGGATTACTTGATGATAGTGAAAGTTTGTTGAGTAGGGATTACAAGTCTGCAACCAACATGTTTGCCTGTGGCACATGAAGATGAAGGGCTCCATGCTTTATAGTTATATCTGCTGCTTTGTAATAAGATAGCCATATGAGCTATGTATGTTGTAATGAACTATTTTATTCCTGGATATGCGATGTAATATGACCTTTGTTTCTTGATATTACATCTTAACTGTGGGTGCTAGCTATTTGATCCAGGGACTAGCACTGTAAACACAGGGATTCGAGCCTTATCGGGTTCGGTCCTTTACAGATGGTATCAGAGCACTGTGTTGCCTGTAGGTTCGTAACCCTAGGATTGGACAAAACCCATTAGAATAATAGGAGTTGTATTTGTTCTAAGTTATTTACAAACAATCTTGTAAATTATTTCCTTAGTATTCTGTTTTGTTTCTACATCTCTCCCTTTTCAACTTGATGGCCAAAGATTTCAACATGAACGAGGACATGAACTATGGCATGACTAAGGACTTTAACATCACAAAGTACTTTAGCTTCAGCATCACAAATGAGTTCAGCTTCAGTTTCACCAAGGACTTCGGCTTCATCATTGCTAAGGACTTCAACTTCGACATCACTAAGGACTTCAAGACCACCTACTAGGAATTGGACTTCTCGACATCCTCAACATGCTGGATCTACCTACCTCCATCATCAAAAGAATTCAAGTGAATAAGTCTCAGAAGGAAAACTTGTGCTTCAATAGTTCTAGGACTTAGAAATTTTATGTAGGATCTTGTTGAAGATAGGAGCAACCAACTACTTAGGACATGATGAGCTACCCGCCCAACTCAAGGAGAAGGACAAGGAATTCTAGGATCAAGAAGAGAAGTCAAGATCAATGGAGGAATTTCAAGTTTATTAGAAAAGAAGATAAGAGAAATTTGGAAAAATCCTAGGATTAAGGAACTTATCTATTGGGGTTTTACTAGGTTATATTTGTTTTTGTCTCTCGTGGAAGTGGAACTATCTTGATTCATTTGGCAAGAATCAACAAATCTATCAAGGAAGAAAATAACAAGCCAATGGGACTTTGGATGTTCACCAACTCGGAACTTCATACATCATTCTTCGACTCTACAAGAAGTGCTTCATGGAGATCCATTGAAGAACTTGGAGAGAGACTTTGGCATAGACTTCACAGCACTTGGAAGGACTTCAAGGAAGATAAGAAGAATACTCAAGACTTGGAGACTAAGGAAACTCAACTTAGGATAAACATTATAGACTTCGCCTTTGAACCTTGTGACAAGATGACATAATTTCTTCCAAGGATACCATGTTCTATTCCTGATGAAGTATCTATGAAGAAGGGTGGAATGATCTCAAGTGATACCCTATAGTTGGACCACTTTACTAGCGTTTCGTTTAAATCTACTTGCTGATCATTTATTGGTCATACAAACCTTATGTGGTATGGCAATAATATTTTGTTTGCCTAAGATATGCTTGAACCTTGTTGTTTGGGTTATGGAATGTATGATTGATATTGCTTGCATATTTCTTTGTGTGATTTGTTGTGTATGAGTATAATTCTTTCCCTAGAAATCTTTTGTCTATTATAATCCCAACCCAACCCAAGTAGATGACTTCTCCAAGAGACCACAACTCCAACATCAACGATGGTGACAACAACAACCTCGAGATGCCCATTACAATGCAACTACTAGCAACCCAAACTAAGTGAAATAAAATGGTAACCCAGTTTTAGCCAACAACCACAACAACACTAATTTATACCCAAATATGCTAAAGGTGTCGGAATTCCAATATCGATTATTTCAAATGATGGCCAATCAGATGGTTAACATGAGCAACAACCCTCTTTAGAATGACTATAACAACAATAACACCAAGGATGATCCTGTGACAAGACCATAAGCCTAAAAAATCTATGGATACATAGGATACTTATAAAGAGCATACTAATTATTGCCTGAAGCCATCCATCTAGATAATGCTCCACATCTCAGGTTTACATGTTTCCTATGTGAAGGAACTGATCGTGTCCCTGTCCAATGCCACATCTATTTTGTGGTTGAACATATGAAAAGTCAAGGATGGAATTTTTCAATCTCCCAATGATAACCCTGAAGGTAGAATATCCACCAAGAGTGATGAAGACAAAGTAAATTATCAAGATGCAATCTAGTTAAATCCTTTTAAGGGTGGTAGTACCCTAGTTGTCCTGAAACCCAACCTATTCTTTCTAGCCTTCCCGAATCTCGGGACGAGATTCCTTTTAAGGGTGGTAGCCTGTCACATTCCAAAATTTTCCAAATTTTGAAATGTGAAAAAATCAAACAAACAAAATAAATAAAGGATGAAATTTAAGGGGAAAAGAAACTTTTTGCTTCTAAATGGAAACATCAAAACCTTACTTAAACAAAATGGATTTTAAATGATGAAGTGACAAAAAAATCAAATGCAATCATGCATGGAATGTGTCTTGATCTTGAACACTTGCATTTTAAACCAGTGGAAAAGAATAAACCAAAATTCCGAAACCTAACAAGAAAATCATCACATAAGTTCAATTCAAGTCTATGGCTATGTCCCACATAAAAATTTAGCATCATCATTCCTAAATGATCTATAATGGTAAGTAACGATATAAAAAAACAATAGGAATTGATTTCACCTTATTTGGGTCTCTAGATAAAAAAATTGTGAACAATATAAGATAAAAAGGAATAAGAAAATATCCCCAAAGTCAATTTATGCTAGTAGAAAATCCGTGTTTAAATGGAACCAAAGTATTCTAAAATGATACGTAATAGTAATGAACAATTAAATGCAACCGTATAAATTTGTTTGAACCTAGATTAATATATATGATTTATATAAGACATGAAGAAAAAGAAACAAGACATATTGCAAAGTCAATTTAAGCCATGGACGAAATCCATAATTGAACGAAACAAAAGTATACTTAAATGATATATAATAATAAATAATTATTTTATAAAACTTTACAAACTTGTTTGACCATATTTGGAGCTCTAAATCAAAAGATATGAAATAAGCAAGAATTACGAACATCTACCATATAGGCTACGTACCATGCTCAATTTCTAGATAAAAAAAATATTACAAATACTTTAATTAGAATAAATAACCAGCTTATATTTTTATAACCTTGTCTAAAAATATTTGATACAAATTTGAATCAATTTGGATACACAAAATAAAAACTACAAAAGAAATCAGGAAAAAAAAAAAGGAACAGACCAACCTGGGCCGACCCAAATCAAGACGGATCGTCATCTTCCTGGTGCTATCGGTCACAAACTAAAACTGAATATATACAGTCATGTACGTACCTTCTCCTCAAAATCACATCAATTCTAGACCTTTAAACGCATTGCCTTAAAGACGAAATTTAATCCCCTATTACTCACGGTTCTATTCTGAGGATTAAAACCCTGTGTTAGTGCACCTTAAATCCTATTTAGTGGCTATTATGGACAACGGAACCAGCCATTGTTTCACTTGATGTCTCCGTCGCTCATCGCTCGAACTCTTCTCTCCCCAAGTAAACAACACCAGAACTCTCACAGTCCACCTTTTACCTGAACCATGCCCAAGTACTTCCGCTCTAACAACAAGATCACTGGTGGCCGCAAGGTCCAACAACCATGGCTAGCCTGTGACTCTCCAGGACAAGCGACTTTTGTTCGGTTTCGTCCGTACTTCACCGCTTCTTCGGGAAGGACCTCCGAGGATCCCAACTTCTTCGCTACATGACTACCAGGACGTCCACCACTTGATCGACTCGAGAGTAATATTATTTGACGTCTTCGTATACTGCTATTCGTGTGACGCCTTCGTCAGTTTCATCCGGTACAGTGAAATCAGGCCTCACTTTACTTTCCCTTCTTATATTGGTTTACGAGCACGTCCTTGACTCGCTTCCTTGCTCGATTCGTATAGCTCAAGAGACACTGCACCGGAGACCCAACGACGTTATAGTTCCGACCACTCGCCACTCTGTCCGGAAGTGCCACCAAAGACTGCCGAGGCTCTTGCCGTCAGCACGAACTCAATTTTATTGACTTTTGTTACGGCACGTCGATGACACCGTCCAACACAGACCTGCCTCCGTACCTGAGTATTCTGACGACATAATCACTTCCCATCGGTGAGCCTCTCACCCTCTGTCCCATTTCTTATATGTACGATTTTATCTCGACAAGTGTTAGTTATTACTAGCTAGCTTAGACGAAAAGGTACCAGCAGAATATAAATCAGCCCGTGTCCTATTAGTTCTAAAAAAAACAATTTACACATAAACTACGTCGAACTTTGTAAATCCATATCTTTAGTTCTATTTGGTCAAAAAAATTGAATAAAATATATGCGAAACTCTTAGAAAAAAAATTAGAATACATCCCATGTAAAAGCCAAGGTATTTGAGAGTTTATTTTTGAAACTAGTCCTACATCAGTGTCATCGCGAAGGTTCAGATTATTCTGAACCCATTGTTATTGGCTTTCCGAAACTAGTCGCGTCGTTGGCATCCGTTTTCACACCCGGCAGGATATCAATTTAATTTTCTCCTCATTTTAACCACGAGACATAGACCACACACAAGCATCGGTGTATGTTTCCCCAAGTGAGTTGCAATTTTCGAATATTTTCAACAGAGAAACGTAGAGACTTCAAAAATTCACATATCTTAAACAACAAATCCTAATTTAGTAAATAAGATGTCTCTGAATTCAAAACAATGTGTAGAATACAGTCGAGCCATAATATTGCAGGCTTGCATCCTGTGAATTCATGATTTTTACTGAGGTTCAAAACATGTATTTTTGCCGTATAAACAGTTATGTAAATTATTTAGAATGAATCTTTTGCTAATGGCAGATAATGAAATAACCCTCTATCTAGTAGCATTTTGATTTAAATAAATCTAATCCATTTACATCAAGTGGTACCATATTTGAAATCAGACCTGACTCTTCCATACAGAGAAGTCTTTTCCTATGGACATATATTGATAATAAGCATTCCATAGAATCAATATGCACTATATCACACGATTTAATTTATTTCTAAGATAAATTTCCCAAACTATATCTTGCAAAACTTAAACAATAGGACATAAATTACTTTTAAAGAGAACATCAACCAAAGATGAATTGATATAAATTACCTTAAATGGTTTGTTTGATGTTCATACATGACTTGTCCTTTGCTTGTTATTTGGATTTTACATTGGATGTTTATTGTGGTGCATTTATTTATCATATAGAATTGTGCGGAGTGCAACATGTATGATTGTGAGGAGTGTGTGACCATCAATCTACTTCTAAAAAAAGGCAAGTGATACTTCATGATATTTCCACCCTTTATTTTGAAAAAGCATTAGAATTATTTTTGCTAAGTCTTGCATGCTACTTTTGCCAAATGCTATGTTGGGAAATCCTATGTAGTGTAGAATTGCTAGGGAATTTTTCTAAGTTAAGTTACTATGCCATGCTTAGCCTAGCTAGTAGAAAACAAGGGTTGGTAAAGTATGTACATGCTATGGTGAAATAATTCTAAGTCCTTTTGGACTCATGCTTTTCTTAATAAAACAACTAAGTCAATGAACTTCCTGGGTGGAATGGGACTTGAATGGTGGTTTTTGGTTGAGTGGTTACACAAGGCCATGGATTTGGCTTGTGTATCTCACTTGTGGTATGCCACCCAGGCACAAAGGATTTGGAGGCCAAGTGTTGAGAAAGCTTACGGCAACCACTTGGCAATATGGGCTCTTCCTTGATCATATAGGTTGCTAGAACTTAGTCACTTGGACAGTTGGTGGTAGTGGGAATGATAGGTTGGAGCGTCCATTTGACTAAGGAAAGGCTTCTGAAAGGTCCTGTCTTGGGAAACCAAGTCTGGTGGGGAAAGTGCACAACCTCTGCAGATGGAAAATCTAAGTACTTAGCCAAGTCCATGGCAATGGACAACTTGAGCATCAAGACATGGAAGCTACAAGAATCTCATCACTCCAACTTCTAAGTAAAACTTGTGGGTGAACAAGGGTGAAGGACCCCAATGTCTATTGGTGGTTTCTTGGGAAGTTTTTGATAAAGAAAAACTTAGTGATTTCAACTAATAGGAAAAACCTATTTTGAGCAAAGCAAGCCAAGCTACACTTAGCCAAAATGCATATAGTAATATAGTCCACTTAAAATTTACTAAGGTATCACTTGCCAATACAATTCAAATGTATTGACCCTTGTGGCTGTAACTTATCATGTTGCAGGATTACTTGATGATAGTGAAAGTTTGTTGAGTAGGGATTACAAGTCTGCAACCAACATGTTTGCCTGTGGCACATGAAGATGAAGGGCTCCATGCTTTATAGTTATATCTGCTGCTTTGTAATAAGATAGCCATATGAGCTATGTAAGTTGTAATGAACTATTTTATTCCTGGATATGCGATGTAATATGACCTTTGTTTCTTGATATTACATCTTAACTGTGGGTGCTATCTATTCGATCCAGGGACTAGCACTATAAACACAGGGATTCGAGCCTTATCGGGTTCGGTCCTTTACATCATGTTACAACAATTATCACTAAGCATAAGCTTAAAACAACACCTAGAATGTCATGCAAAAGTCTAAGTCACAGTCAATGCAAGCTCCTCTTGCACTTTCAAGCAAGAACTTTCTACTCCTTTCCAACACCAATCAACTTATTTGAAACAACACAACGAGAATGGGGTCCAAACTACTTTGTTCAAGCAAACTAAACAAACTAATAAAAGAAAACGAAAACTAAGACGCTCCAAGAACAACATAACAGTGCATGAAACAATAAAAACGATGTGTCTAGAAATACCTGAGCTTTTTATTGATGAAGAAGGGGATACCTTGGGCATCCCCAAGCTTTGATGATTGTACCTCTTGGATATTTCTTAGGGTGACACCGGGCTGGCATCCCCAAGCTTGATCTTTTGTCCATTCTTCATCTCATTACATCATTCAGTCTCTACACCTAAATTATTTCCTTCATACAAAACTTCACACAATCTTCATTAGCAACATTAGTGTATTCAAAAGATAATAGACCTTTGGATTTAGCTTTAGAACAACACAACTTTCACTAAAAACACAAGATACTATAACAACTCCTTCAAAAATCTCGATTTCCCAAAAAGAACCCAAAAGGGAATCAATAAGAAGCAAATGCAAATAATGGCAAAAATCTGTCAAAACAGACCAGCAGGTAGAAACCGATTTTTTTCGAAGACCTTCTGTTGCTCAAATCAAAATGTGTTAAACTAACAAAAGTTAGCTAACATACTTGGGGATTTATTCGTAAATGTTTAGCTCAATCTGACTTACATAGACTCCTCACAAATTTTTATGGTGGAGGACAGAAATCTGTTTCGGGACAGTAACTCCCCAAATCTTACTTCCCTCTCATTAGAGGTCATTCTTGGCACAAAAAGCAAACAAAAAGGATAAGAAGAGGTCATTACTGAATTAATAATTTCCAAGACTCAAGGAAACTATTCGGTTATCTCCCAACATGTACTTTTCTTTAACGCCTTTAAGTTAGGCACAAGAAGAAAGAAATCAAGTATTTTCAAATGAAGAAGCATTAACATCAAACCTTGCTTTCAAAGGAGGAGAAAAAAGAAACTTCTCTCTTGTCATAGGGAAGTTTTAAATACCTTTCTTGAATGGAAATTGATATTTAATGGTGCCTTCTTTCATATCAATGAGGGCACCAACAGTTCTAAGAAAAGGTCTTCCCAAAGTAATAGGACAAGAAGCATTGTATTCAACATCCAAAACATAGAAATCAATAGGGACATAAGCATTGTTAACCATAATGAGAACATCATTAACACTCCCCATGATTTTCTTCTTAGAATTATCATTAAGTGCGATATCCAAATAACAATCTTCCAAAGGTGGCAAATCAAGCATTTCATAAATCTTCCTAGGCATAATAGGGACACTAGAACCAAGATGATATGAAGCTTTGAGATCAAAGTCATTCACTTGCATATTAATAATGGGTTCCCAACTATCTTCTTGTTTCCTAGGAATATAAGCTTTGTGTTTTAACTTCTCTTCCTTCACTTTAACAAGAGCATGTATAATGTGTTTGGTGAAAGCAACATGCATATCACTGGCATCAGGACTTCTAGCATGTTTTTGCAGGAACAAAATCACTTCAGAAATATTGCAACCATCAAGATCAAAATAAAACTTAGCATCACTAGTAGTAGACTCATTGGCCTTAGGCATTGTAGGAGGAGGAATATTGACTTCTTGTGGTTTAGTGGTGATGGTGCACACACTATTGTTTCTATCAATTTCAGCTTCCCTTTCCCACTTAGAATGAAGTTTAGCTAACAGTCTAACATTTTCGTCAATAGTAACTTGTATGGCATGAGTAGCAGCAAAGATAATTTCCATGGTTTCAGGTTTAGCAGCCATTTTATTAATCAAAGAGGACTGTGCTTCAGACAAAGAGGAAATATTTTTATCAGCACTCAAAATTTTTGACTGTAAACTAGGAATTTCTCTACTTAGATTCTCAAGCAGATGACTAATAATTTTCAAGATAACAAATTGTTCTTCCATAGTTTTAGTGAATATCTTGTTTTGCTCATATTGCATCTGCATAAAGTTCTTAGTGGATATTTCAACTTCTAGAATCCTCTCTTCACTAGGCATTCCAGATCTACCATGATAAGTATTTCCATTAGGAGGATAAGGCCTATAGTTATTACCATAAGTATTGTTGCCAAAATTGTTGTTTCTAATGAAGTTCACATCAACTTGTGATGGCGCCTAGAAGCGCTTCGTCGAGAAACCCAAAGAGCAAGGTGTGAAGCAGCACATCAGCAAGTCTTCCCTCAATAAGAAACCGAGGTTATCAAACTAGTAGGAGGAAGGAAACGTCACACAGGTGTTGCAAGCAACGTGGAAAACTACACAATACAAACTCAATACTTTTCCCCAACGAACAATGAGGTTGTCAATCTCACCTGTTCCTGTAACAAAGGATTAACTGTATGGTGTGGAAGGTGATGATGGTTTGCAGCAAGTAAATAGTAACACTGGAATATGTATCAATGGTAAAGATTAGACCGGGGTCCATAGTTTAGTAGAGGTGTTCTCCTTAGATAAACAAACATGGCATGCTGGGTAAACAAATTATAGCAGGGAAATTGACAGGACTGAGCATGCAATACTAGACAAAAAGATCCTATGAGATTCGATTGGGCAATACAACAATATACATAGATCGCCATCCAACTGCATCTATGACTAGAAGTCCACCTTCAGGTTATCATCCGAACCCCCTCCAATATTAAGTTGCAAGCAACAGACAACTACTTTAAGCAAAGTGTGTAAGGTAAACAGTCCACATTTTCCATGAACAAGAGACCATTGTTTTCTCCCTAGTGGCAACATCACACCTACTACCGTAGAGATTTATGTCACTTCCCTTGATAAGTATAGGCATGAACCCACTATCGAACATAAATACCCCCTCTTGGAGTCACTAGAAACTACTTGGCTAAGATAGCTACTAACAACACAGAGGATGCAAGATCACAAACAACACAGACATGATAGAATCAATAAGACAAAACCATTAATCAATCTGACATAGTAATCTCAATATCCATCGGATCCACGCAAACACAACATGCATGATTACAAATAGATATCTTTATCATGAACGGAGCACACAAGATCTAGACATGAAAGCACAAGGAGGATATACAACCATCTAGCTACTACATGGACCCGTAGTCCAAGGTGGAACTACTCACGCTTCATACCGGGGGCTAGCATGATGAAAAAGAAGGCCTCCGAGATGATCTCCCCTCCGGCAGGGTGCCGAGAAGAACTTCATACCCCCCGATCTAGGGATGATGGTGGTGGCGGCTACAGACGATTTTGTGGAGTTTTGATCGGGTACCTAGGGTTTCGGCAACAGGGGGACTTTATAGGCGAAGAGGGAGGCCGAGGGGGTACCCGAGTAGGGTGCACCCCCAGGCGCGGGGTGGGCCCACCTTCGCGGCCAGGGGTATGGTCCCCTCGAGGCCCTCCTCCGTCTCATACTCTGGCTTCGTGTTCCCCACGGTAAAATATTGACTTTGGCTTTTGTCCTGTCCAATTCCGAGAATATTGATTTTCTGACTTTTTGGAACCAAAAACAGAAGAAAACAGCCAACTAGCACTGTGGCAACTTGTTAATAGGCTAGTACCAAAAAACATAGAAAAACACCTCAAAGTGTAGACAAAGCAAAGCAAAGTAGATACTAAACAAGCATGGAACATCAAAAATTATAGATACGTTTCCGACATATCAAGAATCCCCAATATTAACTCCTTCTCGTCGTCGATGAGGTAAGTGATAAAATAATAATTTTTGAGGTGACATGCACCATCAAAACAAAGATCAAACCATTTGCGAGCATTGAAAGCTGGGATCAAAGAACTCTAAACATGTGCATGAAAGATGGAGTTCTAACAATAAGACAAAGTAACTATGCATGCAACATGAAAGGCTACAAACAAATATCATGAATAACATGCATTGAAAAACGTTTGTTTGTTTCACATAAAAAAAACATGGCATAGTGGCATTCAGTTTGTTCTTCATAGAGTAGCAAATAGATGCATAGGACACCTTCAAAGTTCATAAGAGTGACTAGATACAAATAGCACAAGAATGAGCAATATCACAATATGCATCAATCAATAAGTTTTAGGACACTGCACATAGAACTAAGAATGACAACTATGCTCTCTTAATGGTGCCTAAAGGTAGAAGGTGGAGACTTAATAAAATAGTTGAAGAAAGGCCCTTCATAAAGGGAAGCAGGGATTTCAAGTTTCAAAAAGAGCTTCCAAAAATTATGGTACTCCCTCCGATCCTAAATAAGTGTCACGGTTTTGAACTAACTCTAGTTCAAAATGGCGACACTTATTTAGGATCGGAGGTAGTACTTGTTAGCTTTCAGCCCTCATTGCCCCTATCATAAGCATCTTGAAGTGATTAAGGTTAAAGTGAAAAAACTATGGAGTATATGCTTGAAAAAGTATAAGTTGGCAATCTCATGTCCCTTGAATACAAGGTCCACACCTCATGCTACTCAACTTCAGTCACCTGTAAGTTCTTGTCATAGTAAGTACATCTGTATCATAGAGAAACGCCAACGGGGTACCCCTTGCACATGGTACATGAGCTATCCCATAACCAAAAGGACAAGGCAAGCAGACAATCAGTATCTCAGCGATCTTTTTATTTACTATTTGCATAGATTTTTATTGAGGATGCTTCACAGATTGCTCATTATGGTGATGCTGCAAGTTTTGACCATGATTAGGCATGGCTTAGGCTAGCGGCCTAGGCGTTTCTCTAACACAAAGTATATAATTCCATGTACTTACAAGCTCCCTCTTTATTTCACACCGGCGACATCCATAGACAAAAGAGCATGATATCTACTTTGTATAAAGTAAGTGCAATGTTGAAAACGTTCCCCATGAAAGCATGGTTCTTCTAATTCCAACGTATAAGTGCAAGCATATACAACATAGATGACACAATGGTTCAAGTTTATTAGGGGCAAGGAAAATAAAGTGTGCCATCAAGTTTGTGCGGGATTTAATAACTAAGTTTTCACATAACAAAATACTTTTTAATTGGAAGATAAATGAAAACAAGAATATACTTGGAATGGTGTAACACACCATGCATAGGAATTTATAGTGGACACTTTGGAATAACTTGGTTTCTTGGTTGTTGGAAGCATGAGTATAGCTTACTCATACAAGTGGAGGCTAGCAAAAGACTGGGAGCAACCAACTAAGATAGAAATATGCAATAGGAAAGAAGCCATACAACTACAATATCAGAAAATAGATACTGGCCTAATCTCGTACCAATTATTACTAGAAAGAAAGAAAATTACAGGAATAACATAGGGGACCGGTTTCTACTCAGCCATATGACTACAAGGGGGTCCCGTACTGCAAACCATGTCTTCTCTCTTTAACCATGGAAGAACAAAAAAAATTAAAACCTCCAGATTGGTTACATATACAAAGTACAAACAACATAGGAGACCGGTTTTGTTAGGGATCAATGAGTAGACTAAACCAGACCAAAAAAATATTTGTGGGGGACGACGGAGGGCCGGCGGGATTGACTATGAGATCTGAGAGCTCACACTAGCTGGCCATCAGTGGTGGGCGGAGGAGGGACAGCGGGCGAAGGGCTGGCGGGCGGCGGCCTCCGCTAATCCTAGACGAGAGAGGACCACGGGCGTCCGCTGGGATCTAGTCCAGGAGGAGCAGTAGGGGCTTCGGGTGGGGATCCATGGGAGGAGGTCCGGAGAAGGAAGAGGAGGCTCGTGGCGGTGTCGGATGACCCACAAGTATAGAGGGTGTATCATAGTACTTTTAATAAATAGGAGTGTCGATCCCAACGAGGAGCAGGAGGTTCTGAAAAGTGGTATGGAGCAGGAAATCCCTGTGAATACTTAGCAAACAGATTTTTAGTGGTTTTATGACAAGGCAACAAAAAAAAGATCAAGTAACAAAGGTAACAAACAAACATATCAAGTGGCCCAATCCTTTCTTAGCAAAGGACAAGCCGGTGGAAATACTTATACGGACCAAACGTTCTCGAGGACACATGGGAATTCTGTCAAGTGTTTTCGCTTCAAATAGCTGAGTACTATTCTATGGTGTTGTAAGTGTTGTGTGGGTGAACCTGTGCTAACATACTGCCCTTCCTAGGACTAATACATACTTGTGATTAAACCCCCTGCAAACATCCGTAACTACAGGAAAGTAATTAAGATATAAATCTAAACATAGCCTTAAACTCCGAGATCCTGCGCTCCCTTGGGCAAAGGTGTCCTAACGGGGGTTCAGGTTTCGGTCACTCCGGCAACCCCACGATTAGTAGCCAAATACACAATGCATTCCCCTAGGCCTATAAATGGTGAAGTATCATGTAGTCGACGTTCACATGACACCACTAGAAGAATAGCACCACAACTTAAATACTAAACCATTGAATAATAACTCATCACAGATTCACTACTAACAACATGACTTATCCCATGTCCTCAAGAACTAAACGAACTACTCACAAGACATCATATATATCAAGACCAAACATGATATGATAATGGAAAACAATCTGAACATAAACAATAATCGAATGGTTCCACTCACAAGCATCAACTACAATAGTAATCAATACCGAGAAAGTTTCCCCTAAGAACTAAAGCAATATCCAACACAATTTTTACAGCAAGAAGGAGTGGTGATGATGGTGCTGGTGGAGATGATGGTGTGGATGATGATGATGATCCTGATGAAGCCTAGCTTGATGACGCTGTTGATGGCGACGGTATCCCCTCTCCGGGAAGGAATCCCCCCGGCAGAATCTGCCGCCAGAGATCTTTCTCAGGTTTTTCCGCCTTGAGGCGCGAAAATCTATCTGTGGTCGTTCCTCGAGCCTTAGGGTTTCGAAGGGAAGATATAGGCGAAGGGGCGGAGTTGGAGGTCGGGCAGGTGGACCACACCTGCCCTAGGCGCGGGTCAGGTGGGCCCGCGCCTAGGGGGGTGTGGGCCCCACTTCGTCCCTCCTTCTGGTAAAATAATATGTTTCCATATTTTTTTGGTATTTTTCTGATCTTTGCGAAATTGCACCAAAACGCATTCTTTTCCATCAGAATCCAGAGTCCGGTAGTCCATCCTCCAAGAATCATCGAACATGCATAAGCAGATGAAAAGCCATAAGTAATACCTCATAATAAGACAAATATCAATGAATATAGGTAAATTATGATATAGAATGGTGATGCAAATTGGGCGTATCAACCCCCCAAGCTTAGACTTCGCTTGTCCCCAAGCGAATACTGAGCTCAGTAAACATGTCCACAGGTTTATGGAGTGAAGTGTCGATAAAAGATTACGAACAAGAAGCATCACACTTACCATTGCACAACTCATAGAAGAGAGCAACTCACCATTATATAACTTAGCTTACAACCAAGTACAACAGTCACAATAGAGATGCATAAAGATAAATCATAATTGGAATTGGCAAACTTGTTCTTGGTCAGAGAACAACTGACAAACAGTTTCTCAAAAAACTTTTTGTAGAAATTTCAAAACAGGAGCACTCTTTGCTCAAAAAGTTTTTTTCACAAGTGAAGACTTTCAAAGTAATACTCAATAGATAAGAGTTTTGTGCAAACAAGGAAGAACATGATTGAATAAATCACCATATGAATGCTTGAAACACAACAACTCAAAAGCTTGCTGGAGATAGAGAGGAAGTAGGTTTACTGACTCAACTGGTAACTAGGAGAAAGGTCCCTTCTTAGAGGGTAGCAGGGATTACAAGTAATAAAGAGCTTCCAAAAGATTATGGTACTTACTAGCTCTCAGCCCTCATTGCCCCTATCATAAGCATATTGATATGATTAAGGTTAAAGTGAACAAAGATGGAGTATATGCTTGACGAAATATTAGTTGGCAATCTCATGTCCCTTGAATATGAGGGCCACTCCTCATGCATACTCAACTTTGGGTCCAGGTAAGTTCTTGTCATTGTAAGTATTTGCATATCATTGAGAACCTCCAACGGGGTACCCCTTGCACATGGTACATGAGCTTTCCCATAACCAAAATGACAAGGGAAGCACACAATGAGCATCTCAGCGATATTTTTATTTACTATGTGCATAGATTTTTATTGAGGATGCTTTATAGATGACTCACTATGGTGATACTGCAAGTTTCCACCATGATTAAGCATGGCTTAGGCTAGCGGCCCAGGCGTTTCTCTAACACAGGATACAAACTCCATGGACTTACAAGTTCCATCTTTATTTCACACTGTTGACATCCATAGAAAAAAGAGCACGATATTAACTGTGTATAGAGTACAAGTGCAATATTGAAAACGTTCCCCGTGACATCACGGTTCTGCTAATTCCAACGTATAGATGCAAGTGTCACATCCCAAAATTTTCCAAATTTTGTAATGTGAAAAATAAATAAACAAAATAAATAATTGTTGAAATTTAGGGTGAAAAGAAACTTTTTGTTTCTAAATGGAAATATAAAATCCCATCTTGAACAAACTTGAGTAATGTTTGAACCCAACTAAATTCAAATCAAGTGGAATGCATTCTTCATAAATGCATCTGGAAATTTAAACACTTGGGAAATAAACCAAAACTCTAAAACCCTAATGGAAGAAAATCATTTCCAAGATATCTCTAAGACCATGGAGTTGATCCATATAAAAATTTATCAACAAACATTTACAAATGATTAAGAATGAAAAATGGAAATATGATAAAACCATATGAATTGGTTTCACTTATTTGGAGCCATAGATAAAATCTTATAAATTTAAGAAGATAAGGAAATTGAATTTACAAAGCTAATAAAGCACCTATCTAAAACTCCATACCAAATTGTGAGCAAATAATCCTAAGGACATTTAAAAAGGATAAACAAATATTAAATAAGATTTTACAAATTGGAATCACCAAGTTTTGGTCTTTAAATAAAATGATATGGTTTTTAAAAAAGACAAAGGAAGAAATAATAAATAAGGACTATTTGATAAGAGCCAAATAAAACTTGGCCAAGACCATAAAGAAATGGAATAAACATAATCCAAGTTCAAATGAAATAAATGGATAAATAATATTGAAATAAAATAATATGGCCTTAACCAGATTCTATTCCATTTGATTAAAACAAATCCCTAATAAGAGTGATTAATTAAATCATGGGAAAATAGTATTTGGAATTTACCCAAGTGGAATAAAAAGTTATTTAACTAACTTAAATGGAATTAAGGAAATCACCAAAATAAAATGTATGTTATTAAAACTATAATTGATTTCATTGGAATAAAGACAAATACTCATTTTAAATGATTAATAAATCAAAATAAAATTATTCCAAATAATTCAAGGTGAATTATTTGACACCCTAATAAATAAATAAAAGCAATTTAAAAAGGATTGGTAAAAATTTGAATTCAATAAGAGTTGAAATTATATTTTTAAAAAATCTTGTTTGGATTAAGACACATGCCTATTTTAAATAATTAATATACCCTAAAAAGAATAAAAGATTTATTTTAAATTTACTTTAGAATGTATTATTAACCAGTAATTGAATATACACAAAGTTTGGTTGAAGTTTGAATTCAAATAGTTGTTTGAAATGATTAAACAAAATCAAAACAGAATAAAAGAAATGGAAAAAGAAAAATAATCAGGAGAAGGAAAAAATAAACAAACCAGCCATCCCAGCAAACCCAGCCCACTAGCCCAGTGCATCCCACCCCTATCTACCACGAGAAAACGATTCGCACCCGCAATTTCACCCACTCAGTCGCTGACTACCTGGACCCACTCCTCCTTTCTCTCTCTCGCTGACAACAACGCCCCACCCGTCAGGTTTCTTCCTCACCCCGCGACGACCGCGCCAGCCGTTTCCTGCCATTGATGCCGCAGTTGAATTCGCTTCAATGCCTCGCCTTAATCTTGCCGCGACCATGCTCCCTTAAACACCTGCTCCCCCTCTCCGTTTCCCCACAGGAACCACCCACTCTCTGCCCCCAGGATGCTTCCATTTTGGCTCGCACCGCCGCGGACTCCGACGAACTCTTCGAGCAATTCCGGACACTCCTCTCGCCGCGCCTCGCCCCTCGACCACATGAGCACACTCCCTGGCATCTGGCGCATTTCCCAGTATTCCGATCTCAGCCGCGCAAGCCCTTTAGCGTCGGCAACCTCAACGCCGCTAGCCACCATCTTCGGCTTGGACTCCGGCGACCTCCCCATGTGAACCCTGACCCCCTCTCTCTCGATGACACTCCGAGGTTCTCTGATTCCACACGGTTCTAACGCCCCCTCCCAATCACCTTCTCTTGGTCTGCAGCCCCGTCCCCGTTGACAACAGGCCGTGCCCGACACCATCTCGAACTCCGGCGAGAGATTGAAGACGACCCCGTGCGCCCCCTGCTCTCCTACGACCACATTGAGCATCAGCATTCCACGACGAACACGGTGAGCACATCCTCCCTCTCCCTAGCTTCCTGGAATATCCAGAGCGCTGCCACCCGAGCGTCACTGCCGCGCGCCATCGTCGGGCGCTGCCAGACTTTGGTCAATCACCTGTGAGTCGTTAGATCATCATCTAGTGGCTTAGATATAACAACTAATCGAAGGGGTACATAGCCTTCTGGGCCGTGCGATTTGCACTAGATCCAACGATCCTCAGTGCTTGATCCGCCCGAACCGGTACCAGCGAATCAGAACTCACCACGTGTCCTAGTCTGTTTTAATAAAAACCAGAAATGATCTATTAGATGTTCAAGTTTGTAAAATTCATAAATTTTGATCCACACGTCCAAATTTTGGAAATTTTATATCAGTGGAATTAGCAGAACAAGTACTATCCAACCATGCACTTTGTTTAATGAATTGCTTCTGATAAAATGGTTGTTTTTAAAGAAACTTGTATAGGCATAATTTGAATATAAAATTTATTCTAGGAATGTTTTTAAAGTAAAATCTTTGGAAAATGGATTATTTTGAACCTACTAACCATATAAACCAACTTGTGGTTTCAAAAAACATATTTTGTGAGGCAAAAGAGTAAATCTTTGATTTAGAACATTTCTAGTCAAATAAAAATGTTGTTTATATGTTAAAAATACTTTTTAGAGAAAAATCTTTGGGAAATGATTTGGATTAAACTCTCTAACCCCAAACACCAAGTTTTAGAATTAAAAATGTATTTGGTGAACCCTATAAAGATTATTGCTTTGCTAAAGGAATTTTCAACTACATAAAATATTGATTTGGTTTAAAAATGATTTATAAGTAAAATCTTTTGCAAATGATTTTGCCACTTATACAAAATGACCAATAAGTGTTTTAGAATGTTTATAACCTATTAGAAACCACTTTTCCAAATAAAAAAAATTCTTTGGCATGCTTGCATGCATTGCTTTGTTTCTATTATTTTATGCGATGTTTGCTTGAATGGTAGATTGAATATTGCTTGCTTGGTTGAATTGTAGTGGAAATTGAAGAGTGTGAATATTGCAAGATCAAGGAGTGAACTTATAATTCTCTACCAAAAGGCAAGTGATGATTCATACTTTTTTCATATTCCTAAGTTAAGATTCCTACTACTATCATGCTTAGCTTAGCTAGTAGAAAACAAGGGTGGATTATATTCATGCTATGGAATATTTCTAAGTCAAGGACTTATGTTTTGTTTAACAAAACAACTAAATGAATGAAACACCTGGGTGGAATGGAAGGAATGGTTTGTGTTGAGTGGTTATACAAGGCCCATTTCTATGGTTTACCTTGTGTATCTCACTTGTGGAATGCCACCCAGGAACAAAGATATTTGAGATGTCAAATGTTGAGAAGCTTCAAGTGCAGCCACTTGGCATTATGGGCTCTGCCTAGATCATATAGGTTGCAATAAAGCCAAATGGACAATTGGTGGTATGGGATTGATAGGTTGGAGCGCGTCCATTCTGGTCTAAGGGAAGGCTTCTGAAAGATCTTTTCTTGGTGAAACCAAGTCTTGTGGGGAAAGTGCACCACCTCTGCAGAGTGTAAAAAAATCTAAGTACTTAGCCATGTCCCTGGCAAAGGACAATTTGAGCATCAAGACATGGTAGCTATCAAGAATCTCCTCATCCCAATTTTCTAAGTTAAAACTTGTGGTTGAAAAAGGGTGAAGGTTCACCAATTTCTATTGGTGGTTCCTTGGAAAAAGTTTTGTCAAAGAAAAACTTAGTGTTTTCAACTAATAGGTAAAACCTATTTTGAGCAAAGCAAGCCTAAGATACACTTAGCCTAATTCATATAGTATCTAGATGATAATATTCTACTACGGTATCACTTGCCAATACAATTCAAATGTATTGACCCTTGTGGCTGTAACTTATTATGTTGCAGGTTTGTTTGATGTTAGTGAAGTGTGTTGATTAGGATTACAAGTCTACAACCAATATGATTGCTTGTGGCACTTTGAAGATGAAGGTGAAGGAAATATGCCCTAGAGTCAATCATAGAGATGATTATATTTCATATGTATCCATGAGTTATTTTAATGTTCCTTGAATATCCATATTAGGAAACTTGTATTGATTGGCAATTATGTGAATTGTTTGTGAAACTCTTTACTTGTATGGTTATTTAAGAGTTGTCCCTAGTCGGAGTTCATGTGAGGACACACATGAATATTAGACTAGCACATCGATTGGTTGATGACTATGTTTCGCAAGTCATAGACATGGAGATGTCAAACCAATGATGTGGACACATGTTATGAACATGGGGTTGGACTGACCCAACCTGAGACTGGCAATTAGTTGTAGCTCTCTCTCTACACATCGTGTACGTTTTGTCCTTAGACCTGAGATTGTCGCATGTACTTGAGATGTGGATCGACCTACTTTGGGGCTATCAAACGCTGCACCGTAACAGGGTAGTTATAAAGGTAGCTTTCGGGTTTGTCCTGAAGCATGCTGCAAGGCATGGTCAATCAAGATGAGATTTGCCCCTCTCTACTTGAGAGAGATATCTCTGGGCCCCTCGAGTGATAGGATCCAGAAATGCATGGTCGTGCTACATATGGTTAAGAGTTAACCTAGTAAAGGGATTCCGAATCACGGTATCGAGAAAGGGAGGTCAGCTTGGAGCTAGACCAAATATCGGAGGCAAAGGGAAAAACATGTACTAAACCTTGTGATGGTTCATCCGATATGATCTTTGTATGTGTTTAGGAGTTGGCACGTCTTGCTAGAGGCCGCTACCAACTATTGACAGAATAAGTGTATTCGTGTCATGTCTATACGCATATGAACCTATAGGGTCACACACTTAAGGGGCTGGAAGCCTAATGAGGATTGGATCCGAATTAGACCAGGCTTAGGGTACTAATGGGCTGCTAATGTAGAAGCCCACTAGGGACGCCTATATAAGAGAGGGTGGGGCGAGCTGACCAGGGTTAGACCTTAGACCTCAGATCATTCCCAGCCGCCACTCCTCACGCCTGTGTTGCACGCGCGGACCTAGCAGTCCGACGTCTGACGCTTCCACCCTGTACGTGTGGATACCTCGGAGGCGCTGCATCTGTAGCGCTTGGACGAGCCGCGCAAGGGGAGCTGCTCGTGGGACGAGGAAAAGGAGGAGACATGGAACATCTGCACTGCCTCGACGCGCTTCATCAATTCCGCAACTGCCCGCCTAGTGGTAATCCCGTGATCTATGACAACAGTAATCCTGGTATACGTGGTAGAATTTTTTTGATTTGCGCTAGTGTAGCCTACCCGTATCCCTACAGTGGTATCAGAGCCGATGCTGTTCAGTTATAGGTTCGGGATGGTTGCGTATGGTGATATGCAGATTGATATGAATGATGTGATCGTTTATATGGTGGTGGTTTAGGATTGATCTATGATCTTGCTTTCCGTGATCGTAATTCTGAGGTTGTCAAACGACTTACCCCTACAGGTCGGTTTCCGCCATCGGGGTAGACAGTGACACATAAATCCTGTTGAATCACGCGAAGATCAATATGATTGATCGAATCGGAACCTAGATCTAAAATCGATGTACCGTGATCAAAGGAGTTTGATTGAATCTGGACAGGAGTCGGTTTATGGTAAATTTGATTTTCCGATCAAAATCCTTAAAGAAAATTATGAAGATTCGATCTCTCATTTTTCACGGTTTTGCGAGGGGCGCTGCCCCTTCGAACTCCGCAGGGGGAGACCCCCTAGACCCCCCTTAATCGTATCCCCTTTTGTATCTCGTTAAGGTAACCAGGTGCTGCTATGTCACATGATCCGGTAGAATGCGATTCTATGCATAACTTGTTTTTGCAGGATGTATGTGATCAGTATGGCCCATATGTGTATGTGATGCATGTATGAAATTTATCATGACCTGCGTGTCGTGAGTAGGGCAACACGGCTGGAGCCATGTGTGTTGTCAATTATTGTAATGGCATGTGTGCCAACTTGTGATGATCCCAATACTATGTAATTTTGATTACTAGCTGTTAGGAGTAATAGCTTGTATTAGTTCTTGGAGGATGGCTCACATGGAACATGAAGATGGAGATCATCATGGTGGACAGGTTCTATGGCGATGGAGATCACCATGAGAAAATGGGCCATACTGTGTCACATCTATGTGAATGTTATTCTTTTGCGTTTTACTACTATGCATGCTTAGATGATAGAAGTAGAACGATCCCTCACAAAGTTTAAGTTAAACCATGCCCTCCCAACCAAACCTTGCACCATCCTATGCCCTGTACAATCGTTGGTGGGCCTATGAAATTAGGGTGTCGCGGTTTTCCTTGGCTAGATGGGTTTGTATCGGATACCTACATGCATAAGGGTTGGTGAACTTGACAAGGTCATCTTAACAGTTAAGGACCTTGGGGCATAAAGGTTGGGCCCCTAGTTTTGACATAGAGATGTCACCCAACAACAAGAGTCATATGTGATATGATTAGCAAGTGTTGCTTACCGATTTACCTTGTCTTCTAGCAGTGATGCTAAAGCTCACTAGTTGACTTGTTAATTGTGGATCTTGAATCACTCAGTATCAATAGAGGGATATTGATTTAAGTGGGAGTATATGCTATTAAATTTTTTAATATGTTTTACTCTTTCATGGTTACATGGCTTAGTATTTTGCATGTTTTCTGTTGTAGATCAATGGCACCGAACACTACATCACCTTTTTCTTTGCGTTTGATTCTTGACAAAGATAAACTTAATGGAACAAACTATTCGGACTGGGTCCGTAACCTGAGAATTGTTCTCAGGTCTGATAAAAAGGAAACGGTTCTAGATACCCCACTAGGTATGCCTATATAAGAGAGGGTGGGGCGAGCTGACCAGGGTTAGACCTTAGACCTCAGATCATTCCCAGCCGCCACTCCTCACGCTCATGCACCTAGCAGACCTAGCGACGTCCCGACGCCTTCCACCACATGCGTGTGGATTCCTCGGGCTGCATCATGGCGCTTGGACGAGCCGCCAGGAGCTGCTCGTGGGACGAGGAAAAGGAGGAGACGTGGAACGTCTGCACTGCCTCGACGCGCTTCATCAATTCCGCAACTGCGCGTCTAGTGGTAATCCCGTGATCTATGACAACAGTAATCCTGGTATACGTGGTAGAAATTTTTTGATTTGCGCTAGTGTAGCCTACCCGTATCCCTACAGAAGGACCCCATGCTATAGATATTTCTGCTGCATTGTAATGAGATAGCCAAATGAGCTATGTAAGATGTAATGAATTATTTTATTCTTGGTTATAAAGTTGTATTATGACCTTTGTTTCTTGATATTACATCTTAACTATGGATGCTATCTATTGATCCAGGGATCTCTACCTTATTAAAGGTTGGGACCTCTACAGATGGTATCGGAGCACTGTGTTGCCTGTAGGATTGTAACCCTAGGATTGGACAAAACCCCTTAGAAAAATAGGAGTTGAATTTGTTCCAAAACTTATTTACAAACAATCTTGTAAACTCCTTCCTCAACCATTTATGGTTTTGATTCTACATCTCTTCTATTTCAACTTGATGGATAAAGCCTCCACCATGAGCAAAGACTTCAACATGAGCAAAGGACTTCACCAACTCAAATGACTTCAACTTCAACATCATCAAAGACCTCAACTTTATTTTCACCAAGGACTCAACTTGGATATCACTAAGGACTACAAGTGAGACAAGAAATGTTACTCAATACTTGAAGACTAAGGAAACACAACCTAGAAAAAACCATCATCACCTTTGAAGTTTTCTGACCAAGATACAAGAAATTTTCTTCAAGGAATACAATGATCTTGTTCATCAAGAATCAACTAAAAAGGATGGAATGATCTCGAGTGAACCATGTAGTTGGACCACCATATTAAGATTAAATCAAACACACCAACTTATGTGGTGTAGCAAAAATATTTTGTTGTCTGAAAATGTGCTTAAACTTGTTGTTTGAGTGAAATGTTTGTGATTGCTTGCACATTGCTTGTGTGAATTGTGATGTGTGTGATTAGAATTATTTCCTTAAAAATATTTTGTCTATTCTAATCCCAATCCAACCCAAACAGATGACTACTCCAAGAAACTCCAACATCAAGAATGGTGACAACAACAACAACAACGAAGAGATGCACATGAGATAACTCATAGTAACCCAAACCCAGTTGAACCAAGTGACAACTCATTTTTTAGCCAACAGCAATGAGTTAGACCCAACCATGCAAAGGTTTTTGGAAACCCAAACTCAATTGATGCAAAAGTGACAAGTCAAATGATCAACATGGGAGACAACCCTTCCCAAGGAGTTTATGGCAACAAGGATGTCAAGGATGATATTCTAGAAGGAACCCAAGCTTGCAATATTTGTGGAGACATGGATCACACTTCCAAAGAGCATGAAGATCAGTGCCCTAATTGTGAAGAGAAACATCTAATGTAACATCCCTAAAATCATGTTTTCAAAGATTGCATATCATACATGCATGCATATAATTTAGGGATCATTTTCCAACTCATTTCAAGAAATCAGAAGCACTTAGTGCTATTATTTTATGTGAGCAACCATTAATCAAATGCCACTCTCAATTGAGAATATAAATGTCTTAAACCAAGCTTTGTTTGTTCTTTGATTGTTTTAGTTGAATGCTAGAGTTAGGACAAAAAATTCCAAACAAATATGGTTTTAAAACCATTTTCAAATCTATATCAAACCATGTGCTAAGGCACTGTTATTTTTAAATATCTTCAAGGACCATGCTAGTCCAACAAGACAGTATGATTCTATACTCAAAATTATACAAGTTTCACTTTACAAAAATCCAGAAAATATTTGAATTTAATTGCTTTTGAATTTGATTGAAAATGGTTCCTGAAATTCATTATAGAAAAAGAAAAGGAATTAGGAAAACCAACTAGGCCTGGCGCCAATCTAGCCCAGCAACAGACGCAGCCCAGCAAGCCCACCCGGGGTTTTTCCCTCTCTCTCTCTCACGCGGCGCAGGCTTACCCCGCAGTCACTGATCGGTGGTCCCTCTCCACGTCAGCACCTTCTTCCCGAAACTCCGCGCGCAGACGCCGTCGCCGCCCGTTTCTTCCCCCTTCACTGCCGTGAATTTAATCGTCTTAATTGACGATGAATGCCTGCGTAATCCCCGCCCCTGCTCCGGCTATAAGATCCCCTCCCCTCTCCGCTCATTCCCCTCGCTCAGCACAGTCACCATGCCACTAGGCTGCCCATAATCTTGGCCACACCGCCGCGGTACCGACGACCTCCGGCGACCAATTCCGGTGAGCATCGTCCACCCCATGTCTCTACTTCATGCGAGCGTGTTCTACATGTTCTTGCGCATCTTCTCATGCCTCCCTTTTCCTCTGTATCATCCTAGAACATTGTCATCGTCCACCACTGGAAGCAACCGAAGATCGGCGCAACTCCGGCGACCCCTCCTGGTAGTTCCCGACCACCCCTTCCTCCCTTTTCGATACTCACTTGTTCGCCAGGCTTGTGCGCACCTAACAACGTCTCTGGTTTGTCTTAGCGCGCACCAGAACCTCGCCCCCGACGACGCCAAAGCTTGCCCGACGTCTTCCTCTACTCCGACGAGGAATCCTCACCGTGTCCGCGCGCCCCTTGACAAGCCACTGCCACGTTGAGCTCCAGCACACCTCTGCGAGTCTGGTAAGCCTCTCCGACGACCCCAAACCCCTCTGTAGCCACCGCGCCACCATAGACAGAGCGCGCCGCCGCTCACCGTTGCCGCGCGCCGCCAGACTTTGGTAGTTTGATCGGCCACCGTTGGATCTAGATCTAACATATATGATAGATCACTTAACGAAGGGGTATGGATCAGATCTGGCCGTGCGTTTTAGTTAGATCTGGCGGTCCACGTTAGACGATCCGTGCGAATCGGTATCAACCAATCAGAGCACGCGGCGTGTCTGTGAGTTAGATTTAAAATCAGAATTTAGATCTATTAGATGTTTAAACTTGAATAATTCATAACGTTTGATCCCGACGTCCAAATTTGACAAATTTTATATCATTGGAATCAGGAGAGAAAATCCTTTCCATTTATGCAATGTGTTTAATGTTTTGCCTCTGATAAAATGATTGTTTTTACAGAAACATTTGTAGGCATATTTTGTGTATAGTAATTATTTGAAAAATGCTTTGTTGTTCAAATAAAGTTATTTGGCAAGCTTTGAACTTGTTTAAGATTCAATACTGTGCACTTCTCTTGTTTGGTGTAGAAAATCATCACATGGCATTTTTC
The DNA here is from genome assembly GCA_030063025.1 of Avena longiglumis. Classification (NCBI taxonomy): domain Eukaryota; kingdom Viridiplantae; phylum Streptophyta; class Magnoliopsida; order Poales; family Poaceae; genus Avena; species Avena longiglumis. Next base: position 432,424,367 of record CP125975.1, read on the forward strand.
ATGCATTCATATATTTTTGCTTGTTTATATTTTGTATGTGATTTGGTGCCATTATTTTATGTGTAGATTTTGGTGCAAATAGTGATTGTGATTGTGAAGATTGTTGCTACTCCCCAAACTACCAAGGCAAGTGGTGCTTCATGATTTTATTCCTATGTTTTTCAACTATGCACTAGAAATATTTTGCTAGACTTGCATGAATATTTTGATCTATATGCTATGCTTGGGAAATCCTAGTAGTTGTAGAATTACTAGAAATTTCTAAGTTAAGATGCTTATTTATGCCATGCTTAGCCTAGCTAGTAGCAACCAAGGGTGGTTACATATTCATGCTATGATAAAATATTTCTAAGTCTTTGGACTTGTGTTTTGCTTAATAAAACAACTAAGTGAATGAATCACCTGGGTGGAATGGAAAGAATAGTTTATTTTGAGTGGTTACACAAGGCCCATTTCTATGGTTTACCTTGTGTATCTCACTTGTGGAAACCCACCCAGGAACAAAGGGATTTGAGATGCCAAATGTTAAGAAGCTTCTAGTGCAACCACATGGCATTATGGGCTCTGCCTGGATCATATATGTTGCAATAACTTAGCCATTTGGATAGTTGGTGGTAGTGGGATGATAGGTTGGAGCGCGTCCATTTGGTCTAAGGGAAGGCTTCTGAAAGGTCCTGTCTTGGTGAAAATCAAGTCTTGTGGGGAAAGTGCACAACCTCTGCAGATGGAAGAATCTAAGTACTTAGCCATGTCCCTGGTATTGGAAAACTTGAGCATCAAGACATGGAAGCAATCAAGAATCTCCTCATCCCAATTTCTAAGTTAAAACTTGTGGTTGAACAAGGGTGAAGGTTCACCAATTTCTATTGGTGGTTCCTTGGGAAAGTTTTGTCAAAGAAAACCTTAGTGTTTTCAACTGATAGGTAAAACTTATATTGAGAAAAGCAAGCCTAAGCTACACTTAGCCAAAATGCATATAGTATCTAGTCTACCAATATTCTACTAAGGTATCACTTGCCAATACTATTCCAATGTATTGACCCACTGTGGCTGTAACTTGTGATGTTGCAGGTTATTCTGATGATGATTAGGGGTTATGAGTCTACACTCAACATGCTTGCCTGTGGCACATGAAGATGAAGACTTATTTATCTTATTATATATTTGAACTCTTGTATTAGGCCTGTGGCCATGGAGTTTGTAAAAGACTATGTTTGTCTCTGGAATGATATGTAATAATGACCTTTGTTTTTGTGTACTTCATCTTAAACTGTGGATGCTAGCATTGATCCAGGGACTAGCATTGCAATCACAGGGATCCTTACCTTTATAAAGGGAGGGATCTTACATCCAACTAATCTATGCCCCACATCTCAAGCTACTTGTTTCCTATGTGAAGGAAATAATCATGTCCCTATCCAATGCCCCATCTATTCCATAGTTCAACAAAGGAAACAAGGTGGCGTGCATCAACAGATTGTAAACCCCCATGAGGGAACAACTTCTACCAAGAAGGATGAAGACAAAGGAAAATCTCAGATTGCACCTGCATGCCATATGACTCAATTTGATGGACCAAAGAGGAAACACATGTATTATCCAAGGAAAAGATTAAGGAGACTAGGAGACTTTCTCACCTTTGAGGTGAGATATGAAGAGCATGAACTGGAAGAACTCCTAGCTTTGGAGAAACCCAAGAAGAAGAAGGACAAAAGTCAAGTGCAGTGTTGCCATTGCAAAGAGATGGGACACTATGCCAATGAATGTCTAGAGAAGAAGAAAAAGTATAAGGAAATTAGCCAAGTGTGGTGCAAACAACTGCAAAGAGCTAGGACATTATGTGTCAACTTGTCCACAGAAGATACGTGAAGAACTCATTCTTGTCACATGTTACAATTGTAGTGATCAAGGACATTATGCAAGCAATTGTCCAGAAAAGATGAAGCACAAGATAAACAAGCCTATGAAGGATCTCAGCCTTGTCACATGTTTCAAGTGTGGAAACAAAGGACACTGTGCACATGTTTGCCCAGAGAAGTTTCATCAAGATCCCAAGCAAGCCAGGATGTAATCTAGTTGGAAAATTTTTAAGGGTGGTAGTACCCTAGTTGTTTTGAGCCAACTTGTAACCCCTATCTTTCCCAAATCTTGGGACGAGATTTATTTTAAGGGTGGTAGCCAGTCACATCCCAAAATTTTCTAAATTTTGTAATGTGAAAAATAAATAAACAAAATAAATAATTGTTGAAATTTAGGGTGAAAAGAAACTTTTTGTTTCTAAATGGAAATATAAAATCCCATCTTGAACAAACTTGAGTAATGTTTGAACCCAACTAAATTCAAATCAAGTGGAATGCATTCTTCATAAATGCATCTGGAAATTTAAACACTTGGGAAATAAACCAAAAATCTAAAACCTTAATGGAAGAAAATCATTTCCAAGATATCTCTAAGACCATGGACTTGATCCATATAAAAATTTATCAACAAACATTTACAAATGATTAAGAATGACAAATGGAAATATTATAAAACAATATGAATTGGTTTCACTTAATTTGGAGCCATAGATAAAATCTTATAAATTTAATAAGATAAGGAAATTGAATTTCCAAAGCTAATAAAGCACCTATCTAAAACTCCATACCAAATGGTGAGCAAATAATCCTAAGGACATTTAAAAAGGATAAACAAATATTAAATAAGATTTTACAAATTGGAATCACCAAGTTTTGGTCTTTAAATAAAAAGATATGGTTTTTAAAAAAGACAAAGCAAGAAATAATAAATAAGGACTATTTGATAAGAGCCAAATAAAACTTGGCCAAGACCATAAAGAAATGGAATAAACATAATCCAAGTTCAAATGAAATAAATGGATAAATAATATTGAAATAAAATAATATGACCTTAACCAAATTCTATTCCATTTGATTAAAACAAATCCCTAATAAGAGCGATTAATTAAATCATGGGAAAATAGTATTTGGAATTTACCCAAGTGGAATAAAAAGTTATTTAATTAACTTAAATGGAATCAAGGAAATCACCTAAATAAAATTTATGGAATTAAAACTATAATTGAGTTCATTGGAATAAAGACAAATACTCATTTTAAATGATTAATAAATCATAATAAAATTATTCCAAATAATTCAAGGTGAATTATTTGACACCCTAATAAAAAAATAAAAGCTATTGAAAAAGGATTGGTAAAAATTTGAATTCAATAAGAGTTGAAATTATATTTAAAAAAATCTTGTTTGAATTAAGACAAAGGCCTATTTTAAATAATTAATATACCCTAAAAAGAATAAAATATTTATTTTAAAATTTACTTTAGAATGTATTATTAATCAGTAATTGAATATACACAAAGTTTGGTTGAAGTTTGAATTCAAATAGTTGTTTGAAATGATTAAACAAAATCAAAACAGAATAAAAGAAATGGAAAAAGAAAAATAAACAGGAGAAGGAAAAAAATAAACAAAGCAGCCAGCCTAGCAAACCCAGCCCACTAGCCCAGTCCAGCCCACCCCTCTCTCCCACGAGAAAACGATTCGCACCCGCAGTTCACCCACTCAGTCGCTGACTACCTGGACCCACTCCTCCTTTCTCTCTCTCGCTGACAACAACGCCCCACCCATCAGGTTTCTTCCTCACCCCGCGACGACCGCGCCGGCCGTTTCCTGCCATTGATGTCGTGGTTGAATTCTCTTAAATGCCTCGCCTTAATCTCGCTGCGACCACGCTCCCTTAAACACCTGCTCCCCCTCTCTGTTTCCACCCAGGAACCACCCACTCTCTGCCCCCAGGCTGCTTCCATTTTGGCTCGCACCGCCGCGGACTCCGACGAACTCTTCGAGCAATTCCGGCCACTCCTCGCTGCGCCTAGCCCCTCGACCACACGAGCACACTCCCTGGCCTCTGGCGCATCTCCCAGTATTCCGAGCTCAGCCGCGCAAGCCCCTAGCATCGGCAACCTCAACACTGCTCGCCACCGTCTTTGGTTTGGACTCCGGCGACCTCCCCAGGTGAACCCTGACCCCCTCTCTCTCTCTCGATGACACTACGAGGTTCTCTGGTTCCACGCGGTTCTAACGCCCCCTCCCAATCACCTTCTATTGATCTACAGCCCCGTCCCCGTTGACAACAGGACGTGCCCGACGCCATCTCGAACTTCGGCGAGAGATTGAAGACGACCCCGTGCGCCCCCTGCTCTCCTACGACCACATTGAGCATCAGCATTCCACGGCGAACACGGTGAGCACATACTCCCTCTCCCTATCTTCCTGGAATAGCCAGAGCGCTGCCACTCGAGTGTCGCCACCGCGCGCCACCGTCGGGCGCCGCCAGACTTTGGTCAATCACCTGTGAGCCGTTAGATCATCATCTAGTGGCTTAGATATAACAACTAATCGAAGGGGTACGTAGCCTTCTGGGCCGTGCGATTTGCACTAGATCCAACGATCCTCAGTGCTTGATCCGCCCGAACCGGTACCAGCGAATCAGAACTCACCACGTGTCCCAGTCTGTTTTAATAAAAACCAGAAATGATCTATTAGATGTTCAAGTTTGTAAAATTCATAACTTTTGATCCACACGTCCAAATTTTGCAAATTTTATATCAGTGGAATCAGCAGAACAAGTACTATCCAACTATGCACTTTGTTTAATGAATTGCTTCTGAGAAAATGGTTGTTTTTGAAGAAACTTGTGTAGGCATAATTTGAATATATAGGAATGTTTTTAAAGTAAAATCTTTGGAAAATGGATTATTTTGAACCTACTGACCATATAAACCAACTTGTGGTTTCAAAAAACATATTTTGTGGGGCAAAAGAGTAAATCTTTGATTTAGAACATTTCTAGTCAAATAAAAATGTTGTTTATATGTTAAAAATACTTTTTGGAGAAAATCTTTGGGAAATGATTTGGATTAAACTCTGTGACCCCAAACACCAAGTTTTAGAATTAAAAATGTATTTGGTGAACCCTATAAAGATTATTGCTTTGCTAAAGGCATTTTCAACTACATAAAATATTGATTTGGTTTAAAAGTGATTTATAAGTAAAAAATTTTGCAAATGATTTTTCCACTTATATAAAATGACCAATAAGTGTTTTAGAATGTTTATAACCTATTAGAAACCACTTTTCCAAATAAAAAATTCTTTAGCATGCTTGCATGCATTGCTTTGTTTCTATTATTTTATGCGATGTTTGCTTGAATGGTAGATTGAATATTGCTTGCTTGGTTGAATTGTAGTGGAAATTGAAGAGTGTGAATATTGCAAGATCAATGAGTGAACTTATAATTCTCTACCAAAAGGCAAGTGATGCTTCATGGTTTTGTCCTATTATTTTCACTATGCATTAGTGATATTTCTAAGTAGGACTTGCATGGAATTTTTGCTAAGTATAAACTATGCCATGGGAAATCCTAGTGGATGAAACCTTAGAAGAAATTTCCTAAGTTAAGATTCCTACTACTATCATGCTTAGCTTAGCTAGTAGAAAACAAGGGTGGATTATATTCATGCTATGGAATATTTATAAGTCAAGGACTTGTCTTTTGTTTAACAAAACAACTAAATGAATGAAACACCTAGGTGGAATGGAAGGAATGGTTTGTGTTGAGTGGTTATACAGGGCCCATTTCTATGGTTTACCTTGTGTATCTCACTTGTGGAGTGCCACCCAGGAACAAAGAGATTTGAGATGTCAAATGTTGAGAAGCTTCAAGTGCAGCCACTTGGCAATATGAGCTCTGCCTGGATCATATAGGTTGCAATAAATCCAAATGGACAGCTGGTGGTAGGGGATTGATAGGTTGGAGCGCGTCCATTCTGGTCTAAGGGAAGGCTTCTGAAAGATCTTGTCTTGGTGAAACCAAGTCTTGTGGGGAAAGTGCACCACCTCTGTAGAGTGTAAAAAAATCTAAGTACTTAGCCATGTCCCTGGCAAAGGACAATTTCAGCGTCAAGACATGGAAGCTATCAAGAATCTCCTCATCCCAATTTTCTAAGTTAAAACTTGTGGTTGAACAAGGGTGAAGGTTCACCAATTTCTATTGGTGGTTCCTTGGGAAATGTTTTGTCAAAGAAAAACTTAGTGTTTTCAACTAATAGGTAAAACCTATTTTGAGCAAAGCAAGCCTAAGATACACTTAGCCTAATTCATATAGTATATAGATGATAATATTCTACTAAGGTATCACTTGCCAATACAATTCAAATGTATTGACCCTTGTGGTTGTAACTTATTATGTTGCAAGTTTGTTTGATGTTAGTGAAGTGTGTTGATTAGGATTACAAGTCTACAACCAACATGATTGCCTGTGGCACTTTGAAGATGAAGTACCCCATGCTATAGATATTTCTACTGCATTGTAATGAGATAGCCAAATGAGCTATGTAAGATGTAATGAATTATTTTATTCCTGGTTATAAAGTTGTATTATGACCTTTGTTTCTTGATATTACATCTTAACTTTGGATGCTATCTATTGATCCATGGACTAGCATTGTAAACACATGGATCTCTACCTTATTAAAAGTTGGGACCTCTACAGCAAGCATATACAACTTCGATGTTCACAATGGTTCAAGTCTATTAGGGGCAAGTAATAAAGTGTGCCATCAATTTCGTGAGATATTTACTAACTATTTTTCACATAACAAAATAATTTTTAATTCGAAAGGTAGATGAAGCTTGAGAATTTGCTTTGAATAGCAAAAGCTACTAGGTAGATATGGTGGACACAAGTGGCAAAAGTTTTGGGTTCAAAAGGATTTTGGAAACATGAGAAGTATGCCTTCTCAAAACAGGTTTTTAGCTAGCAAGGCTGGGTAGCAAGCAAGAGAGTTGAAAGAAACAAGAAAACATACAAGTAATAAAGACAAACATGCAATCTTCCTTGAAGACACAAAAGAATCTTAAATAATGAATACTAACATTATGAGCCAACAAGAAAGAAAACAAATGATACCAAATACATGTAAGATTTTTCTTTCTTTCTTTTTCTTTCAAACTAAAGACACTAACCAGAACTTGGTTTGCCAAAACCAATTTAGATCCACTTGATGATCCCAAAGTGGTGCCAATACTGAACAACAAGATCCATAAAATAATAGATATTGCAAACTAAAATAAGAAGTGCAAAAAGTAAAAGATGAGATTTCTCATTAATAATCCAATAAAGGCACTCACACCAAGGGATACATAGATAATCAACTAAAGGAGAGATACTTCCACATGCAAACCAAACTATAAGAGAACCTCTCTACCACAGATATGAATCCACTAAAAAGGTAAAAGATAAAAGATAAAGGTGGTGATACCGCGACACTACCCCAAACTTGGAGCAAGTCAAGGGGATGCCAAACCTGATGATTAATTACTCCTTCGGTGGTGGTGTTCTCTTGATAAGCTCCTCAATAAGTTTCTTCAACTCCTCGAACTCGAAAGTAAGAGTACGAATTAGCTCCGAGTTTTGCTCTATCTGGTTCATGATCATGTCAGTCCAAGAATTCCAGTTCTTGTTATTCTTTCCCCACTCTTCATCCTTAGCATGATCCTTCTCTGCATTGTTAGAACGAGGCATATCCCAAACCGAGGGAAAATTCCCTTTGGCCACATGTTGATACTGATTTTCATGTATAAGTGTATGGAAGGGTCTCTTGTTACGTGGAGGAGATGATCGTGGAGAGAGAGTATGACGCCGAGATCTCCCTCCTGTAGACATCCATGCTGTCCTATTAAGCTTGGTAGGTCGTGCCACCAAACCAATACTTGCGACGGTAGCATGAGTGTCCGGATTCTTTCCTCCTCCATGTCACCTTCATACCCTAATCTCCTCCTCCCTGGGGACTTGAGGTTCTTCTTCCTCGGGCTTCTTGCCTTTGTTGTTGGCGGAGGCCATGGTTGTCTAAACTTGAGAAGATTTCCTGACAGAAACAGATTGAAACGAAAACACGAAGAGAACACGATGCACAAACCTCGGGGGATCCGGGGGGTTATATATTACGAAGTTTCAATGCATAAGGAAGGTTTTGACACGGAAACGAGGCGGAGACGGAGTTCGAGGGGGAGACACCCCTCGCGCCAGTCCGGGCTCAGGGTGGAATGTCCACCCAGGCCCGCTTCCTCTTCGATTCCTCGTAACTTACCTTATATATTAAAAACATTAAAAATATAAAAAGATTGGGGTTTCAAGAACCTTCTGTTTTCACCACCCTTACATATTCAAAGACGTACTCTGCAGATTCCTTCTCTCTTTCTCCTAAGAATTTCCTTTTTACAAAACCCTTGCACAAGCTCAATGACAACATTAGTGTAAGCAAAAACAATAAACCTTTGGTACACACTTCAACTGAAAACCGATAAAAACAAAAGCTTCTGTAAGAGGCAAATGCAAATGACGGCATAAATATGTCAAAACAGACCAGCAGGTAAAGATTGACTTTTTCGAAGACCTTTTGTTTCTCAAATCAAGAAGTGCAGAACTGATGAAAGTTGGGTAACAACTTGGAGAACAAGCTCAGAAAAATGCAGATCGATCTGAAGTACTGAGCTTCCTCACGAATTTTTATAATGCAGCACACAAATCTGTCCCAGGACAGCCACTTTTCACAACCCCTCTACTTCACAAAAGTAGTTGAACTTGACACAAAAACCAAAACAAAAAGGATAAGGAGCGGTTATTACAGAGGTAATAACTTCCAAGACTCGACAAAACTCTTGGGTTATCTCCCAACAAGTACTTTTCTTTAATGCCTTTAAGTTATGCTTGAAACTTCCAAAGATGCTCACAAAGGAGATATATATCTGAAGTGAAAGAGAGCATCAAGAAGCAAATAACCAACACACTTGATCCTAACCCACTTCCTATGCATGGGGGTATCATGATAAAACGAATTGTTGAAACAAAAATCTACTAGCATAGGAAGACAAAACAAATGCAACTTTAAAGCTTTCAACATAAAACGGGGAAACTTAACATCATTGAGGTGCATAAAACCATGTTTCCCTCTCTCATAATAACTTACAGTAGCACTTTGAATAAAGTTGACAATATAACTGTCATTGGCAACAACTTTATCATCAGAATAAGCATACTTACAGTCTCCAAAAAGAGGTCCAAGGTCATATACTAGATCAATAGAAGCAAGTTGTTCCATCATGAAATCTTTATTAGGCAAGATATTTTCACAAGGAGCTTTAACAAATTTGGAAAAGTTAAACTCATAAGAATCTCCATCAAACTTAGTTAAAACTTTTTACTTCTTACAATCAATAATAGCTCCACAAGTGTTCAATAAAGGTCTACCAAAAATGATAGGACAAGTTTTGCTAGCTGCTGAATTAAGCACTAGAAAATTAGCAAGATACTTAAACTTACCACAGAGAACCTCCACATCTCTTATAATGCCAATGGGGCAAATGGTCTCCTTATTAGCAAGGTGAATAACCACACCAATGTCCTCAAGCTCACAAGGACCAATCTCATGCATAATTTCCCTTTAAAGCTCATAAGGAATAGCACTAGAACTAGCACCAATATCACATAAACCATAGTAGCAATGATCACCAATTTTGATAAAAAGCACAGGAACACTAGATTTTCTAGCCTTACTAGGATGAGAGATAATATTAGAAGCATCTTCACAGAAGACAATGTGCTCATCCTCTATATTTCTAGTGACAACGTCTTTCACAATAGCTACCACAGGTTCATCACTCAAATGCTTACCAGGATCCACAGTTTTCATTGTACCTTTGCTATTTGCACTAATAATCATAGAATACTCCTTTACCTTAGCTGGAAAAGGCATTTTCTCAACATGAGGTTCAGGCACAATATGATTAATAGTACAAACTTGAGTACTTCTAACTGGAACATGACTAACAACATCTTTATAAGGAGCATGGTACTTATTCCACTTCTTCTTGGGAATTTCAATGTAAGAGGCAAAGGCCTTAAAACAGTTGGCAATACTTTGGGAATCAAGACCAAACTCATTACTAATATCATGGAAGCTATCAGTTCCCATAAAGGATTTAATGCATTCATAATCATAGTTTATACCTAACTTTCTTCCCTTGTCATTCTCCCAAGCTTCAGTGTTCTCTTGAATACGGTCTAGTAGATCCCATTTAGCTTCTTCCTTCATACGTGTGAATGAACCAGCACAAGAAGCATCTAGTAAATCTTTATCATGAAGAGAAAGCCTAACATAAAATTTATTGAGAATAATATTTTTAGGGAGTTCATGAATAGGACATTTAAGCATTAGTAACTTCAATCTCCCCCAAGCTTGAGTTGTACTCTCTCCATCAAGAGGCCAAAAGTTATATATAAGATTTCTATCCTTATGAATCTCACTAGGAGGTAATGACCCACAAGTATAGGGGATCGTAACAGTCTTCGCGGGTAGTATTACCCAATTTATTGATTCGACACAAGGGGAGCCAAAGAATAGTTGCAAGCCTTAACAACTGAGTTGTCAGTTCAGCTGCATCTGGAAATAGTTCTTGCTCACAGAAGTTTATCAGTAGCAACAACAACAGCAACAGCAACAGTGAAACATGAGCAATAGTAACAGTAACGGTAACAGTAGGATTCAAGTGCGGTAGGCATAGGGATGGATGGACGGGAGTTGCATGGACGAGTCTAAACATGTAACTTCAAGAACTAGGGCATTGCATATAAATAATAACAAGCATCCAAGTACTAAACAATCCTAGGCATGTGCTCCAAATATAGTCATATGTGCTTGCAATAAGAACTTGCACAACATCTTCTGTCCAACCAGCCCGTGGCAGCGGGGCCTCTAGGGAACTACTAGCAATTAAGGTGCTCCTTTTAATAGAGCACCGGAGCAAAGCATTAACACTCCGTGAACACATGTGATCCTCACACCACAGCCATCCCCTCCGGTTGTCCCAATTATTGTCACTTTGGGGAATTTGGATCCAGACAATGATATGTGTACGCAACTTGCAGATAAGATCACAAACAATACTATCATAATGATTCAATAATAAGTTCAGATCTGAGCTCATGGCACTCGGGCCCTAGTGACAAGCATTAAGCACAAAAAGTTGCAACAAAGTCAAATAGCACTAATAGAGATACTAGGCACTATGCCCTAACAGATCTTATTCGATTACATGATAGAACTCATCCAATCCCTGTTGGGAATATGCCCTAGAGGCAATCATGTATGATGAGATTTCCCATTGTATTCATAAAGATATTAAGTAGTCCTTGTATAAACATCTGATGTGTATCATTGAATATGTGATTCGGTTGTGGAACTATGCATTCATGTTGTTTGTACTAAATATCCTTGGTCATTGAGGTTGTGCTGGACACACAACTTAGACCAATGTGAAAGTTGGCTTGATGACCCGGTTCCACTTGTCATGGGCATGGAGATGCTATTCCAACTTACACAGATTCGGCTAAAGAGTTTAGCGAGTTGGATTGACCCATATTGAGGTACAACAAACAAGTTGTCATTTGTATATCTCAATCAATGTAATCCTTAGACCTGAGGTTGTTGCATAGTCCGAGTTGAGGATCACTGTAGAGGTCCCAATCTTTAATAAGATAGAGCCCCCTGTGTTTACAATGCTAGTCCCTGGATCAATAGCTAGCATCCACAGTTAAGATGTAATATCAAGAAACAAAGGTCATAATATAACTTTATAACCAGGAATAACATAATTTTATTACATCTTACATAGCTCATTTGGGTATTACATTACGTTGCAGCGGAATAACTATAAGCATGGGTCCTTCATCTTCAAAGTGCCACAGGCAGATGTTGGTTGTAGACTTTGTAATCCTAATCAATCAATCAATCTTCTCTAAACAATCAAACCTGCAACATTACAAGTTACAGCCACAAGGGTCAATACATTTGAATTGTATTGGCAAGTGATACTATGGTAGTATAGTGGAGTCTATCATCTATATGCATTTGGCTAAGTGGAGTTGAGGCTTGCATTTCTCAAAATAGATTTTTCCTTAACATTTGAAAATACTAAGTTTTGCTTGGCAAAAACATTTTTCACAATCAAAGATTTGAATATCCTTTAACCAAGGCATCTCTCAATCAAAGATTGAAGATTTCAAACAACCCTTGTTCAAACCACAAGATTTTAACTTAGAAATTTGAATGATGAGACTCTTGATTGCTTCCATGTCTTGATTCTCAAATTGTCCTTTACCAGGGACATGGCTAAGTACTTAGATTTTTACACTCTGCAGAGGTGGTGCACTTTCCCCACAAGACTTGGTTTCCCAAGACAAGATCTTTCAGAAGCCTTCCCTTATACCAAAATGGACGCGTTCCAACCTATCAAACACTACCACCCTCTGTCCATATGGTTAAGTTCTTGCAACCTATATGATCATGGCAGAGCCCATATTGCCAAGTGGTTGCACTTGAAGCTTCTCAATATTTGACATCTCAAATCTCTTTGTTCCTGGGTGGCCATCCACAAGTGAGATACACAAGGTTCACCAGTCCCCTGGCCTTGTGTAACCACTCATACAAAAACCACCAAGCAATTACCATTCCACCCAGGTGATTCATTAACTTAGTTGTTTTATTAGACAAAATCACAAGTCCTCAGACTTAGAATATTTTTCCATAGTGTGAATATATTTTCCACCCATGTTTTCTATTAGCTAGGCTAAGCTTGATAGTAGTAGGAATCTTAACTTAGGAAGATTTCCACTAAGGTTTCATCTACTAGTTTTCCCATAGTAAGATTTATACTTAGCAAAATCCATGCAAGTTTTACTTAGCAAAATCACTAATGCATAGTGAAAGTAATGGGACAAAAAGTATGAAGCATCACTTGCCTTTTTGGTAGAGGGTATAAGTTCACTCCTTGTCCTTGCAACAACCACACTCTTCAAGTCACTACAAATCAATCAAGCAAGGCACAAACTCAATCTACCAAACAAGCAAAACATCACATAAAATCATAGAACTAAGATAATGCATGCAAGCATGCCAAACTTTGTTTTGTTTGAAAAAGTGGTTCCTAATGGGTCATAGCATTTGAAAGGCACCTAATGGTCATTTTATAAAGTGGCAAAGTCATTTTACAAAAGGTTTCACTTCAAAACCATTTTCAAAACAAAGTATCATTTTATGTGGTGTAGAAATATTTTAGTAAGGCATTAATCTCCAAGGTTCACCAAATAAGTTGAGGTTTCTCAAAACTTGGTGTTTATGGTCAGTAGGTTTGGTCCAAAACATTTTTCTCCAAAGTTTTTACTCAAAATCATTTTCATAAACAAAACAATAGTTTATTTAGCTAGAAAATGGAATAAACCAATTAATCCATTCTAAACTTTTCCAAATCCATTTTCCAAATCATGGGTTGGGTCCTAGGGTCAGTAGGTTCAAATCAATCCAATTGCCAAAGATTTTAATCCCAAATTCATTTTTAAACAATTTTTACATCCTTAACAAGCATACAAATGTTTCTGTAAAAACAAACACTCTAACAGATACTATTTGCTAAACCAAGGGCATGGTTGGCTAGGTTTTGCTCTCCTGAATCCAATGACATAAAATTTGTAATTTTTGGACGTGTGGATCCAAAGTTACAAGGGTTTGAAGTTTGTAAATAAATCTGATTCAAAAATTCTTTTAAACAGATCTAGTGCCACGCGTCAGGGTTTCATTCGACGGTACCGCTTCGCGCGGATCGCGCTCTGTGGGGTATTGGATTTAATTAGATCGCACAGTTCTGGAAGCATACCCCTTCGGCGTTTAAGTGACCTAATCCTCCTCGCCCGATCTAGATCTAACGGACCTAAACAAATGGCCATTAACTGGCGGCGCTGCGCGGCTGTGCGCGATGGCGACGGGCAGACGGCGGCGGCGCTGGTGAAATAGAAAGCGAGACGGGAAAAGGAAGTGCTCACCGAATTCGTGAGGACGAGGTGGTGCTCGTCGTGTGCTCGACGTGGCAAGGGGCGCACAATGTTTGCGGCAATTCCTCACCGGAGTTGGTTCTGGCGATGGACGCACGCGGTCGAGGTCGAGGACAATGCTACGGGTCGCGCGAAGGCAAACCAGAAACATGGTTAGACGCAGAATGACCTGGGGAAGATGGGTGCATCCTTGAGAGAGCTTAGGGCAGTCGGAGTTCACCTGGGATGCTTGGCGAAGTATTGGCAGACGGCGGCACACGCTTGGTGTCGTCGAAGCCGAGGTTATAGGGCACCCGCGGATGAATGAATGGCACGGGAAGATGCGCCAGGATGTGGTGAGCGTGCTCGTGTGTTCGGGGAGGCAGGAGGTGGTGTGGTTCGGCCGGATTCGACGGTGGAAGCTCGTTGGAGACAGAGCTGCTCGGGGAGAAATTGGGGCGGCCTGGGGGCGTGCTTGGGGGAGGAGACAGAGGGGAAACAGAGAGGAGTCACTGGCGTTTAAATGTGCCTGGTCGCTGCGAGTTAAGGTGGCCGTGTTAAGACGAATTCAAGCCGCGAATCAAAGCCTGCAACGGCCGGCGAGGGAGGAAGAAGGGGTCATGGGGGTGGGGAAGATGACAGCGTGTCTGCGGGGTCCTCTGGCAGCGAGTGAGAGAGTGAGGGGGAGGGTCCACCGGTCGGTGTCTGCGCGGGTTGCTTCTGTGGTGAAGAAAAACGGTTCGGGGGCGAGGGTGAGGTGGGCTAGGTGGGCTGGGCAATGGGGGCAGTCTGTTTCCATATTTTTTTCTTCTGAATTCTTTTTCCTTTTCTATTTCTATTTTTCTGTTTTGAATTTGAATCAATTATTCATTCACTCACACCATTCAAACAATTCAAACTTATAATGAGTTTTTGGTTCTGTTTATCAACATAAACCAAATCCCAAAAATAAAATAATATTTTTATTCCTTTTAGGACCATTCATTAATTAAATAAAATGGTTCATTAGTTATTTAATAAAATAGGGTTTGATTTAATTAATAGAATCTCCATTTGAAATCCAAATATTTTCAAAACCAAATCAGTAGGTTTTATTTGGAAATAAAGAATATTTGGAAAACTTGTTTAAAATAAAATAACCTTTTATTTTAGGGTCCATTAATAATTAAGTAAAATAGACCTTCATCATTAAATCAAATAGGATTTGTTTTAATAAAATATTTATTTTGAAATCTAAAATAAAACCAAAACTCTTCAGTAGGTTTTAATTAAGAAAATAAAATACTTAGAAAACTTATTTAAAATAATTTAATAAGTTTTGATGTTTTAATTAAAATGGTAAAACCTTTTATTTAAATAAAATTGGATAATAATTCCTTATTATTTTATTTAAATAAACCTTTACTATTTTTAATCAAAACAAATTATTTTATTTCAAAAAGCTTGGCCAAGTTTAATTTGGCTTTTCAAAATAATCTTTATTTATAAAACCACTTTTTCTTTTGAAAACCAAATCCTTTTATTTAAAAGATCCAAATAGTAATTCCATAATATTTTATTTTCCTTTAATATAAGTTTATCTTTTTAAATCTCTTTAGGATTTTATTTAATCCAAATTGGTTTGAAGGTTTCCATTTGGATTCAAAAGTTTCTTCTGGTCCTGAAATTCAAACAAAGTTTTATTTTATTCATTTATTTTCACATTACAAGATTTGGAAAATCTTGGGATGTGACAATCACCGACTTAGGTTCTGTCAAATGCTGATCCGTAACTGGGCAGTTATAAAGGCAGGGTTTGGGTCGACTGAGAATCAAGCCGCGTGATGTGAATAACCAAGATGGGATTTTGCTCCTCCACTTGGAGAGATATTCTCTGGGCCCTCTTGTGAGATATGATTCGGAAAGCATGGCCATGCACGACTCGGTTAAGTGTTAACCGAGGCGATCGACTAAGAGTTAGTCAGGTGAATCACTTATCTCGGATCGAGAAGAGAGTCAGACTATTTAAGGGATGACAAATATTCGCCTATAGTCTGACAAGGTATATCGTGAGGCAAAAGGGACTCAGACGTAAGTCGCATTGGAAAGGCAAGTCGTCATGACTCTTTGGTACTTGGGAGTCGGCATGTTCTGCTAGGAGCCGCTACCGACTGATCGATTGAGAGTCGGACTCCAATCGTGTCCAAGTAGCCATGAGCCTGCGGGGTCACACACTTAAGAGCAGGAGCAAGTTCGGATTGGATCTGAACCTGTAATCTGGTTGGGTTGGACCTAAACCAGATTAGGGCTAAGTTAGTGAGTTGGACTCATGGTGACTAGCGTTATATGGGCTTTAGTGAATGGGTCGCGCGAGCAGAGCCCACATTCACTCCCTATATATAGTGGAGCACCTTAACCCGGAAGGGTTAATCGTGGTTCGGTTAGGTCATTCATGTGTTGGAAACCCTAGATCCACAGCAGTCATGCTGCCGTAACGAACCTAGCAGTTTGCCGCCGGTGCTCCTCCTTGTACGTGTGGATACCAGCAGAGGTGTTGTTTGATCAGCCAGGACGATCGGATCGTGAGGACTGCACTGCATCAACTGACGCGCTTCATCAGTAATCCGCAACCGCGCGTCTAGTGGTAAACCTCGTGGCCTTCTACCTCAGCTAGATCTTGGGATCACCACTTTAGAGGAAAAACTTTTGTTTTATCTATGCGTGGCCCAACAGTGGTATCAAAGCGATAGCTTCTGGTTTTAGGCTCGAGATCTGGCATATGTGATATGCGGTAGGATGTAGATGAGATCTATGTGCTGTTTGGTGGTCGATCTATGAGATAGATCGGTTTTGTACGAGGTTGATTAGATCAACTGTACTCAGGGAATGGTAGATCTGATTTCCGTGATCATACTGCTGAGGTCGTGGAACGACATACCCCTACCGGTCGGCTTCCGCCATCGGGGTAGACTGTGACACGTAAATCCAAAAGCGGTGATCGAAGATCAAAGAGTTTGATCGAATCGGAATGATGGTCGGAATCCATGTTCGAATCGTAGATGAGACCTTCGCCCTGTCGTAGCGCCTTAGATGTCGTTGCGAGTTTCACAACGCCGGTAGATATTGTATCTATGCATAACTTGTTTTTGCAGGAAGTTGTGAATGGTATGGTTCATGTGCATGTGATGATGTATGTGTGTAATCCATACGTGATCTACGAATCACGGGTTTTTGTCAGCCGGCTGGAGCCTAGGTGCTGTCATTTTATTGTATAACGACCTGCGTGTCAGATTCTCTATGTAATTTACTTTACTAAGATAGTGTAGCTGTTTGGAGAACCCGGAAGGCATGCAAGGCATTGTACATGTCGGCGACATGGTGTAAGACGGCAAGTGACAAGAGTTGGCACGGGTCGGATTACAGGCTTTGTGGAGATGGAGATCGCCATGAAGAGAGCCATACCATTTCACATTATAATTGCTCTATTTTGTGTTATTGTTATGTCTCAGTTTTACCTCTATTAGATAGTCGGTAAAATTTAATCCCTCAAAGAAGGTCTAGTCGGTTTTCCCGCCAGTGTTTGCACCATCACAAGTCGGACATTTCTGGTAGTGGGCTCATAAAATTGAGGTGCTGCCAATTCTTTCCGACTAGGTGGGTTTGAGTCGGACTCTTACTGCGGAAACACTCGGTAAGCTAGACGGGTCTATCACAACGATTGTGGGGCTCGGGGAAAAGTCGGATGGGGGCCGGGGCATGTGATGTCACCCGTCCAACAGGAGTCGCATGAGATGCGATTGACAAGGAGTTGTCTACCTAGATCACTTGGCGGCTAGCGGTGATGCTAAAGCTCACTAGCCGACTTGCTTATTTAGGATCCTGAATCACTAAGCAACCATCGGAGGGGTGTTGGTTCTAGTGGGAGCATAAAATATTAAAATGTTTAATATGCTTGCTCTTTTATGAATACATGTCTTAAGTGTTTTGCATATTTTTTGTTGTAGATCATGGCACCAAGTAGCAGTCACTCTCAGATATCCGGTTTTGCATTGAGAACTATCCTTGAGAAAGATAAACTGAACGACACTAATTTTACCAACTGGTATCGAAATCTGAGAATTGTTCTCAAACAAGAAAAGAAGGACCATGTCCTAGAAAACCCACTTCCAGATGAGCCAAATGAGAATGCTACTATCGCAGCCACCAATGCCTACTATCGGGCTAAGGATGAGTCCACGGATATTAGCTGTCTTATGCTTGCTCACATGGAACCGGACTTGCAAAAGCAGTTCGAGCATGTTGAGGCCTACGATATGATCGAAAGCCTCAAAAGTATGTTCCAGGATCAGGCGAAGACTGAGAGGTATCAAGTCTCTCAGGCTTTGCTGAGTTGCAAGCTTAAGGATGGTGATCCACTGAGTCCGCATGTGATCAAAATGGTTGGTTATGTGCAGTCTCTGGAGAGGCTTGGCTACCCCATAAGCGAAGAGTTCGCTTCGGATATAATTCTGAACTCTCTTCCTAGTGCATATGGGCAGTTCATTTTGAACTACCACATGCATGGTATGGATAAGAAGGTCACTGAATTACATGGGATGCTCAAGCAGGCAGAGGCGGATCTCAAGAAGGGCGCCAGTCAAGTGTTGATGGTGCAGAATAAGGCTAAGTTCAAGAAGAGTTCTTGGACTAATAAGAAGGCTAAGTCAGGAGGAAAGCAGGTTCAGGACCCGGTCCCAAGCGCTTCCTCAGGGACTAAGCCATCTCCTTCAGCCGGATCCACTTGCTTCTACTGCAAGGCGGATGGCCACTAGAAGAGGAACTGCAACAAGTACTTGGCCGACAAATCCAAGAGTGGAGGTATGACTTCCGACTCAGGAACACTTGTTTGCAATATTATAGACATATATCTTGCTGATGCACCTAATAGTTCTTGGGTATATGATACAGGATCAGTTATTCACATCTGCAACTCGTTGCAGGGACTGGTAAGAACTGGAGCGTAGCAAGAGGCGAGGTTGATATTCGAGTCGGCAACAAAGCAAGAGTTGCTGCGTTGGAAGTCGGCACGATGCAACTTCATTTACCTTCCAGATTCATTATGGAACTGAATAATTGTTATTATGTTCCAGTGCTCAGTCGAAACATTATTTCTGCTTCATGTTTGATGAGGCAAGGCTATGAGTCGAATATCAAGAATAATGGTTGTTCTTTGTATTTGAATGATATGTTTCACGGCTTTGCACCCGTCCAGGACGGGTTATTTATTTTGAATCTTGATGGTGAGTCGGTTTATAACATAAATGTTAAAAGGTTGAAACCAAATGATTTGAATATGACTTACTTTTGGCACTGTCGGCTTGGTCATATAAGTTGAAAATGCATGAAGAAGCTCCATGATGATGGACTCCTAACTTCGTTCGACTTGGAGTCATTCGAGACATGCGAATCTTGCCTACTCGGCAAAATGACCAAAACACCTTTTGCAAAGAGTTGCGAAAGGGCGTCCGACTTGTTGGGACTAGTACATAGTGATGTATGTGGACCAATGAGCACGACAGTCAGGGGTGGTTATGAGTACTTTGTTACATTCGCTGATGATTTGAGTAGGTATGGATATATCTACTTGATGAAACATAAGTCGGAAGCCTTTGAAAAGTTCAAAGAATTCTAGAATGAAGCACATAATCAAATCGGCAAGAAAATAAAGATTCTTCGGTCGGACCGAGGAGGCGAGTACATGAGCCATGAGTTTGATGACCATATGAAAAGTTGTGGAATAGTTCCTCAACTTACTCCGCCAGGAACGCCGCAAAGGAAAGGTGTTTCAGAAAGGCGGAATCGGACCTTGTTGGACATGGTACGGTCAATGATGAGTCGGAAAGATCTGCCTTTATCATTTTGGGGTTATTGTCTAGAAACAGCGGCGTTCACACTAAACAGAGTACCATCAAAATCGGTAGAGAAGACACCGCATGATATGTGGACAGGCAAAAAGCCGAGTTTGTCTTTTCTTAAGATTTGGGGTTGTGAAGCATTTGTCAAGCGGCTTCAGTCGGACAAGCTTACGGCCAAGTCGGATAAATGTATTTTCATGGGTATCCGAGGGAAACCTTGGGTTACTACTTCTACAACCGAGAAGAGGGCAAAGTGTTTGTCGCTCGGAACGGTGTCTTCCTTGAGAAAGAGTTTCTCAGTCGATGAGTAAGTGGGAGCACGGTGCATCTCGAAGAAATTCGAGAGGAACCGGCTAGTAGCGAGTCAGCAAAAACCTTGGAGGTTGAGCCGGTCGTGGCAGCTGAGCCGGCAGCAGCACCTGTACTACGAAGATCGTCAAGATTACGAAGTGTTCGTGATGTGTTACTGTTAGACAGTGATGAGCCGGCAAATTATTCGGAAGCGATGGTGGGATATGATTCCGAGTCATGGCTTGGAGCCATGAGATCCGAGATAAAGTCCATGGATGAAAATCAAGTTTGGAATTTGGTTGATCTACCAGACGGTGCAAGACCCGTCGAGTGCAAATGGGTCTTTAAGAAGAAAACTGATTTGGATGGGAATGTTTCCGTCTATAAAGCACGCCTTGTCGCGAAGGGGTTCCGACAAGTTCAAGGAGTTGATTACGACGAGACTTTCTCGCCCGTAGCGATGCTTAAATCAGTTCGGATCATGTTATCTATAGCGTCCTATTTCGACTATGAGATATGGCAGATGGATGTCAAAACGGATTTCCTTAAAGGAAATTTAACCGAGGACGTGTATATGATACAGCCCGAGGGTTTTGTCGATCCGGCTAATGCTGACAAGGTGTGCAAACTTTAGAAATCAATTTATGGGTTGAAGCAAGCATCTCGAAGTTGGAATATTCGCTTTTATGAGGTAGTCAAATCGTTTGGCTTCATCAAGAGTGATCATGATTCTTGTTTGTACAAGAAGTTTAGTGGGAACAAAGTAAATTTTCTAATCTTATATGTGGATGACATATTACTGATTGGAAATGATGTCCAGATGTTGCAAGAAACCAAGGAATCATTGGAAAGGAGTTTCTCAATGAAAGAATTGGGTGAGGCAACATACATCCTCGGAATCCGGATCTATAGAGATAGATCAAGGAGGCTCATTGGATTGAGTCAGAGTACTTATTTGGACAAAGTGTTGAAGAAGTTCAACATGGAATCGTCTAAGAAGGGGTTCTTACCGATGTCCGATGGTGTAAAACTTAGCAAGACTCAGTGTCCTTCGATAACTGATGAGCGAAGTAGAATGAGTGCGATTCCATATGCTTCTGCAGTCGGATCCATCATGTATGCCATGATTTGTACTAGGACGGATGTTTCCTATGCTCTAAGTGTTGTGAGAAGATACTAGGTTGATCCTGGAGAGATCCACTGGACAGCGGCTAAAAATATCCTGAAGTACTTGAGAAGGACTAAGGATATGTTCTTGGTTTATGGTGGTGAAGATGAACTCAGTATAAAGGGTTACACGGATGCGAGTTATCTTACCTACTCTGATGATTCTCGTTCGCAATCCGGATACATGTTTATTATAAACGGAGGTGATGTGAGCTGGAAGAGTTCCAAGCAAGAGGCGTATGCGTCTTCACAATGAGGCTGAGTATATTGCCGCCTCGGAGGCAGCGAAGGAAGCTGTTTGGATGAGGAATTTCCTCATGGATCTTGGTGTGGTTCAGGGCTCGTCCAATCCGTTGGACGTGTATTGTGCCAACAATGGTGCTATTGCACAAGCCAAGGAACCTAGACAGCACCAGAAGAACAAGCACATACTCATGCGGTACCACCTGATTCGCCAGTTCGTGGATCAGGGTGATATCAAGTTATGCAAGGTACACACGGATGCAAATATTGCAGATCCGTTGACAAAGCCGTTACCCCAGCCGAAGCATGAGGCGCGCCTGAGAGCCATGGGCATTAGATGCTTAGACATGTGATGTCGAAAGATTGACTCTAGTGCAAGTGGGAGACTGTTAGGAATATGCCCTAGAGGCAATCATGCATGATGAGATTTCCCATTGTATTCATAAAGATATTAAGTAGTCCTTGTATAAACATCTGATGTGTATCATTGAATATGTGATTCGGTTGTGGAACTATGAATTCATTTTGTTTGTACTAAATATCCTTGGTCATTGAGGTTGTGCTGGACACACAACTTAGACCAATGTGAAAGTTGGCTTGATCACTCGGTTCCACTTGTCATGGGCATGGAGATGCTATTCCAACTTACACAGATTCGGCTAAAGAGTTTAGCGAGTCGGATTGACCCATATTGAGGTACAACGAACAAGTTGTCATTTGTATATCTCAATCAATGTAATCCTTAGACTTGAGGTTGTTGCATAGTCCGAGTTGAGGATCACCGACTTAGGTTCTATCAAACGTTGATCCGTAACTGGGCAGTTATAAAGGCAGGGTTCGGGTCGACTGAGAATCAAGCAGCGTGATGTGAATAACCAAGATGGGATTTTGCTCCTCCACTTGGAGAGATATTCTCTGGGCCCTCTTGTGAGATATGATTCGGAAAGCATGGACATGCACGACTCGGTTAAGTGTTAACCGAGGCGATCGACTAAGAGTTAGTCAGGTGAATCACTTATCTCGGATCGAGAAGAGAGTCGGACTATTTAAGGGATGACAAATATTCGCCTATAGTCTAACAAGGTATATCGTGAGGCAAAAGGGACTCGGACGTAAGTCGCATTGGAAAGGCAAGTCGTCATGACTCTTTGGTACTTGGGAGTCGGCACGTTCTGCTAGGAGCCGCTACCGACTGATCGATTGAGAGTCGGACTCCAATCGTGTCCAAGTAGCCATGAGCCTGCGGGGTCACACACTTAAGAGCGGGAGCATGTTCGGATTGGTTCTGAACCTGTAATCTGGTTGGGTTGGACCTAAACCGGATTAGGACTGAGTTAGTGAGTTGAACTCACTGTGACAAGTGTTTTATGGGCTTTAGTGAATGGGTCGCGCGAGCAGACCCCACATTCACTCCCTATATATAGTGGAGCACCTTAACCCGGAAGGGTTAATCGTGGTTCGGTTAGGTCATTCCATGTGTTGGAAACCCTAGCTCCACAGCAGCCCTGCCGCCGTAACGAACCTAGCAGTTCGCCGCCGGTGCTCCTCCTTGTACGTGTGGATACCAGCAGAGGTGTTATGCGATCAGCACCAGGACGATCGGATCGTGAGGACTGCACTGCATCAACTGACGCGCTTCATCAGTAATCCGCAACCGCGCGTCTAGTGGTAAACCTCGTGGCCTTCTACCTCAGCTAGATCTTGGGATCACCACGTTAGAGGAAAAAGTTTTGTTTTATCTCTGCGTGGCCCAACAACCCCTACCATCCCCAAGCCTACAGCGGGGGATTACTCACTCATGGATGAGGGAAACATCGGTGGTTGATGGAGATGCGTTGGTGATCATGATGATCCTCTCCAAATTCCCCGTCCCGGCAGGGTGACAGAATGGAGTTTCTGGATCTAAATCTTGGTTTCTAGTGGCGGCGGCGAAGGGGAACTCTTTCTGGAAAACTATCGAACCCCCCTTGGGTTTTAGGTCGAAAGGCAACTTATAGGCGCAGAGGGAGGCCGAGGAGGTGCCTGGGGTGGCTGCACCCCCTCCAGGCGCGGGGTCAGGTGGGCCCACGCCTGGGGTGGGTGTGGGCCCCCTAGGCCTCCTCTCCGTCTCCCCTTCTGGCTCTGTGGATCTTTTGGTGAAATATAATTTTTGGCATATTTTCCGGGATTTTTCCTGATAGTTCATTTTCTGCACAAAAACAAGACACCAAGGTAATTCTGCTGAAAACAGCGTCAGTCCGTGTTAGTTGTATCCAAATCACACAAGTTTAGAGGAGAAACAATAGAAAAGTGTTCGAGAAAGTATTTTGGACGTATCCACTCCCCCCAAGCTTAGCTTATTGCTTGTCCTCAAGCAATTCATTTTAAAACTGAGTGCGATAAAAGAACTTTCACAAACACTTTGCTTCATATGATGTAAATATTCTTAGCACATGAGTATATGCTTAGACAATTCATAATAAGGAGTATGAAACTAAGTCTACTCAATAGTCATTGCAAGCTATGAAGAGAAACCAAGTCAATAATAAGTAGCATGAAACATAAACATAAGCAACATTGCAATGCTCATAATAAGGTATGATATAGTGGTATCTCGCTTGCCTTTGTTTGAAGAGCACAATATAAATGCTGAGGCACCTCTGAAGTTCACATGAAGACTAGAAGTAAAGATATCATAGATACAAGCATCAAAGTCATGACATAATTAACCAAGTTTTGGAACAAACACAAGAATGACAACTATGCTCTCAAGAAGGTTCTCATAGAATAAGTTGTGACTCAACAAGGTCATGAAAACAGTTTTGAAAGGTTTGAAAGGCTTCCCAATGCTGAAAGGAAGGTACTCATTAGCTTTGAGATCTCATTGCCCCTATCATAGGCATCTTCATGTGGTTAAGGTGAAAGTGAGGTCCACTCTGAATCATATGCTTGACAAACCATAGACTAGAAATCCCAAGTCCCTTGAGTACGAGGGTCGCTCCGCATGCTACTCAACTTTGGTCACCTGAAAGTTCTTGTCGTTGTAAATACATGCATATCATCGAGAACCGCCAACGGGGTACCCCTCGCACATGGTACAGGAGCTTTCCCATAACCAAGATCACAAGGCAAGTAGACAATGATAATCTCAGCAATCTTTTTATTTACCATATGCATAGCTTTTTATTGAGGACGCTTCATAGATGCTCATTATGGTGATGCTGCAAGTTTCCACCATGATTAACCATGGCTTAGGCTAGCGGCCCAGGCGTTTCTCTAACACAATGTATAAACTCCATGAACTCACAACCTCCCCTTTTATTTCACATCGTCGACATCCGTAAACAAAATAGCAAGGAATCAACTGGATGAGATATCCAAAAAGTGTTGAAAGCGTTCCCCGTGACAGCACGGTTATGCTGACTCCCAGTATATAATTAGCAAGCATATAACTTTCATGGACTAGTCACAATGGTTCAAAATTATTTAAGCGCAAGGAATAAAGTGTGCCATCAAGTTCGTGAGAGATTTACTAAGTAACTTTCTCAAAACAGACAAAAAAAATTTATTTTGGAAGAAAACACAGCATATGGAATATGCAGTAAAATAGCAAATGATGCTAATAGGTAGGTATTGTTGACACTGCTGGCAATATTGGTTTTGGGGAGTTGGAAGAACGGGTGGAGCACATACTCAGTGCAAGTGAAGGCTAGCAATAGAGAGGGAGCGACAAACGAGAGAGCAATAGCTTTCATAATCATGCTTGCAACAAAACATGACTAACTATGGCATGAAATTGATACAAGAACTCCGAGGCAAAATAAATCATCGAGGCTTACTGACTATTGATTAGTCATATGCATGCATGAGCATGTGCCAAGTCGATTCTCATGAACGGTCAGAGGAGTATACCACAATGTCATACCAAAGTATGAGTAAAACAATGCAAGCAAACATTCATATGACATGCTACAAACTATTAGCAAGCTGGAGCTAATCATAGACAAGCAAGAACTACTAAGCATCCATAATGACATTCACCTTACACAAACAGGCTAAGCATGCTCACAATGATGAGTATATGTACAAAAATGAAACAAATAGAGTTCGTTACCATCCTCTTACCACACCTCGAGTTGTATTAATCTTCATTATTTCCCTTCACTTGTGTGACTTGAATAATTAACATGAAACCAAAATCCACTGAGGACGGCTGAACCCTACAAAGAACTCACAAAACCAAAGAAGAACAACAAATATTTTTGGTGTTTTCGATTTTTTAGAAACAAGCAAACAAAGAAAAACCAAACAAAAACAAAGCAAACTAAACAAAGAAAAATCTGTTTGGATTTTTCTTTAAGGCAAACCAAACCAAAGAAACAAACCAAGAGAAACAACGAAAATAATTTTGGTATTTTTGGGTTTTTAGAAAGAAGCAACAAAAACCAAAAATCAAGCGAAAACAATGGATATACAAAGAACCGACCGAACATGTTATATATATATGAGTGTGATGTCGGTATACCTCCCCCCAAGCTTAGGCTTTTGGCCTAAGTGGGGATCAATCCCATGGTGCCCAAGTAGATGCACCTCCGTAGTATGTCGAGGAAGCTCCCTCGTCCTAGTACGAGCTTGAGGCCTCCCCTGTGTAATATGCAGGGGGATCGTATTATGGTGCTTCCTCCTAATAGTGCCCATGGAAGTTAAGAGAACGCAGGTTGTCGTCCATCTCCGCCTTCGAGCATGACCAAGGTCCCTGAGAAATACGGAACAAAGTGGTTTGGGGTAGACGGATCTGTCTCTCTTCCCCGTCAGTAAACAACATTCTATAGACCAAGTTCTCAAGAGTAGAGCTAGTGGTGACAAAGTGGTGCGCCTTCATGGAAGCAAGATCAAGCCTCTGAGGAGCCAAAACTGTATCATGTGGATCAACAACAATGTCCAAGGCAGCAACAATATGATTAGCAATAATTCCCCCCATAAATGGGTCCCTTAGCAGCTAGACGACGAGCAATGAGAGAACCAAGATTATACTTATCCTCATTGTTGAGCGCAGCATCTAAGAATGCCAATTGATAGTTGGAAATATTACTAGTGTTCTCCCTACCAAGAACACTTGTGGAAAGATAGTAGGCAAAGTACCTGATGGCTGGAAGTTGAATGTTCTTTATCTTCCCTCGCTGATCTCTACGGTCATCATCATTGGTTATTCCTCGGTAAAGCTCTAACAAATTAGTGGGTAGAGATTGAATCTTCTTTGATGACTCATTTGTACCAAGTCCCAGGGCCTTGCAAAATTTCTTCAAAGTCATACACTACTAGGAAAATGGCTATAGGTAATCAGCACATCCGTGGCTCACATGGTTGAAGTTCCCCATGGCTAAAACAGGCGTGGCTCACCTATGGGCAGTGCCCTACTAATAACTAGAACAACCGTGGCGCACATGACCATAGTGCGCCACAGATATGTGGGCTGTGGCCTCGCACGCCAGACATCCATAGCGCACATAGGGTAGGTGCGCTACGGTTATTAGTGTCAACCGTGGCGCACATGAAGGGGGTGCGCTACGCCTAAGCGCATGCCCCTCTCTGCTGTGAAACGGCCAGACACATCCGTGGCGCACTATGGCATGTGCGCCACGGATGTTACTACTCCCTGTGGCGCACTAGGGCAGAGTGCGCCACGGATGTGGCGATTTTTTTTACAGCTGCACTTTATGTGCACATGTGTGACCATCCACCACCCCACACTTCACTTTCCCCTTCTTCTTCCTCCTTAGATCTAGTCGGGATTTTCTCCTTCCCACCTCAATTTCTCCACCCATTCACCATTTTTAGCATGTAGAACTTGCCTTGGATGTTACATAAGTAATAGAGGAAGGTCTCTGGTCTCTCATCTCCTTCTCCGCCGGTCTCGCGCGCACCTCTCCTTTCCATCTTTCTCGCGATTGGTCTCTCATCTCGGTAAGTTGTCCATGTAAGGATGTGTTCATGTGTATATGGATGATATCCAGGGTTGGTCACTACGGTGCAAGACTATCCAGGGTGCGGGTATATTTCGAGGCAGGTTATTCAAGGATTCTGCGCATGCGTTAGGTGCATGGATAACACAAGGTATCTCCAACTAGAGAAAGATCCAGGGTCATCGAAAACCGTGTTCATGGCGCACCGGAGGTGGCTCGGCAAGAATGATCCATGGAGAAAATGTGGAGACCTGTTCGATGGAAAATCCGAGACCCGAGGAATCCCAGAGCATAGGAGCAGCGAAGAAGTGGAAGAGTTCCTGAAAAACTGGAAAGATTGTCCTAAGCCTGGAAAGAAGCGAAAGAGGCAGCAACAAGACAAGACGCTTATGAAGGTATGGAAAACAAGGTCTGTTTTCTGGGAGTTGCCATACTGGAAGTTTCTCCGCACGCCTCATAGCCTCGACATCATGCATATCACGAAAAACGTGTGCGAGAGTCTGGTCGCCACCATAATCAACATGCCAGATAGGACGAAAGATGGTATGAAATCAAGGCACGACCTGATATGCTTGGGTATCCGGAAGGAGCTTCACGGAGGACGCACTACTCCTGATGATCAGGAAGATGATGATGATCATGAGTGGGAGACGACACAAGGTCGTCGGAAGGGTAAAAAGTTCAAGAAGAACGAATATTACTGCCCTCCTTCTTGCTTCACTCTAAGCCATGATGAGATCAAACAGTTTTTCAAGTGCCTTCTAGGAGTCAAATTTCCTTACGGCTACGCGGGCAAGATAAGCAGATACCTAGACGAGGCGAAGCAGAGGTTCAGTGGCATGAAGTCTCACGACTGTGCCGTGCTAATGACGCAGGTACTTCCGGTCGCACTAAGAGGGATAATGGACGAGCACGTCCGTGAAACGTTATTTGGCCTCTGCAAGTTTTTCGACGTCATCTCTAGGAAGTCGATTGGCGTGAATAAGCTCGGGAGGATACAGGAGGAGATCGTGGTGATACTATGTGAGCTTGAGGTCTACTTCCCACCCGAATTGTTCGACATTATGGTGCATCTGCTGGTCCATGTCGTGGAGGACATCGTACAACTCAGGCCGATGTTCCTCCGCAGCATGATGGCGTTCGAAAGGATGAACGGACACATCAAAGGATACGTTCGCAATAGGTCCCGTCCAGATGGAAGCATAGCCAAGGGCTTTCTGGCCGAAGAGTGCATCTCTTTCTGCAAGAATTATCTAGACATCGAGAACCCTGTCGGTCTTCCTGTCAGCAGGCACATTGGTAAGCTCGACGGATCTGGTCACCGAGAGGGTCGTCACATACTGCATGCAGACTTCGATTTTCGACGCTCAGACTTTGATCGAGCAAACCTCGTCGCGCTATAGCATTTAGAACTGGTCGATCCTTGGGTACAGAAGCACAAAAGGTTAATCGAGAAGAAATGCAAGGACGGGCATATAGAGGACGCAGGGAGAAATAATCAAAGAGCACAACTCAGATTTCACGCGTTGGTTTAGGCAGACGCTCCTTGATAATCCCCCGCGATCGCATTCTTCTGACACAAAAAAGATCATATTCACCTTGTCGCAGGGACCGATGCAAAACCTGGTGACCTATCAGGCGTATGATATCAATGGCTACACATTCTACATGGAGGAAAAGGACAACAAGTGTGATTATCAGAAACTCAGGCGTAACGTCGGAATTCTACACCGATGACAACGTGAAGGAAAGATTCTACAGAAGAATCGAGGAGATCTGGGAGCTCGACTACTGTGGAGAAAAGGTGCCGATGTTCCGTGTCAGATGGGCAAAGAGCGTCGAAAGAGAAGACCGGTATTTCACAACCATGGTTATACCCGAAGCAGCCAAATCCAAGGTCACGGCAAACGTGGCCGCGAAAAATGAACCGTGGGTACTGGCTACCAAAGCGGACCAATGTTTTTTCATCACCGACCCGACAAAGCCTAGCCGTGTTGTCGTGAGGAGAGGAAAAAGAAACATCATCGGAATGGATGGAGTCGCCAACGAGCAAGACTTCGACCAGTACGGCAATCCAAAGATTGAAGATGACAACGACTACGATGCAGCAACATACATCACAAGAAGAAAAAGGACAACCCTATCCAAAAAAGGTAGCCCGTTCGAAAGAACAAACATTAAAGTGTCGGGGCTAAATTATTCAACCGCGACAAAGAAGGGGAAAAAGATTGTAAAACGCTAGCTCAAAAAATATTGTAAAACGCGTGGTCGAAAAATATTGTAATATTCATGGATCTGTTCTTATGAAATTTAGTTATACTTTGAATCATATTTGTACCACTTTTATGACATATATTATCACTTTTGGGCATTTTTGGAATATTTAAAAGTATTTTAAAATCAAAACAAAACTTCTATGGCATATATCACCACTTTTGGGCATTTTTTGGAACATTTAAAAGTATTTTTGAAATAAAACAAAAAAGGTGGGCACCAGGATTCGAACCTGGGTGCTCACAAGTTTAGAATAGAGCTAAGGGCGGAACCAGTGGGATAGACTAGTGTAGTTGTTAGATAGTGGGGCTGCAGTTTTCTTATACAGTAGTTAGAAGCCGATAGGCGTAGCGCACTATCCCATAGTGCGCTACAGATATACGTAGCGCACTATGCCCCAGTGCGCTACGCCTAAGTGACTTTATCCACACGTGCGCTCGACCCCCCCTCTCTCATCCCCATCTCTCCATCTCTCAGCCCGATCGAGCATGATCCGCCGCCTCGCCAGCTCTACCAGCAGCCGCCGCGTCTGAGGAGGAGGAGGCCTGCCCGCGTCCGAGGAGGAGGAGGTCCGCCCGTGTCCGAGGGGGAGGAGGCCCGCTCGCGTCTCAGGAGGTGGAGGCCGCCGTCGTCTGCCCGTTAGAGGTGAGCGTCGCCCCTCCCTCTCTCCCTCTCTCTCCCTCTCTCCCTCTCTCCCCTCTATCTGCAGGCCATGGTTAGGGTTCAGTAGAATTTTACTAGACGAGGCAAAGTGCCTTCTGTGATAGAATTTTACTGAAGAATTTTACTGAAGAAGATGCAGAAACTGGCGAACGAATTAGACCAAGACTTAGGCAGATTACTTCAGGAGTCATTTTCCTTGATTTTCTTTGATAGAAATATTAATGTGTGGGTACATGGGTAGGAGTTCTCTAATATGACAGAAGCCACATGTGCCTTGTAGATGGCATACTGTATATACAGAGCTGTACTAGTATATTATACATGTTGATCACCAGTATTTCAACTTGTTCTGAAACAAATCATTTTGTTAGTTCAAGCATCTCTCTCAATTGCTTCTTGCTATGTATTTTGATTAGGTGATATTCTACATGCCAAGTTTGCTTAACTTGACCAACTTTGTTCCACAGGGTTCATATGTTTGCTTTCGACATCATTAATTGACCCAGTTATATATGCAGCATCAATTTCATACTGCCATCCCCAGCTATATATTATGCAGTATATATGCATAATATATATTACACTAGTACTTTTTTCTAATTTCATACTGCCCTCCCCATGCTGGGTTCTGGACATGGTCTGCGGTATATTACACTAGTACTTTTTTTTGCAAGGGAGATCTATTACTGTACCTAAGGTTCTGTTGGGCAGTGGTACTAAAGCACCTCCATCTATCCTTTTTTTTGTCAGTTCCACTTCTCTTTTTCTGATGAAATAAATTTAACAATTCATAGAACATTGGTTACTTACCTGATTTGAAGGCACTCGCCTGTTTATGTTCTGAACTTAATTTCCTTGGTTTATGAAACTGCTGAAGATGTTATATATGAATGCCAGCACAGTTTAGGCACTAATGTTGTTTGAGTACCTTTTGGTCCATATGGTAACTTCTTTTTTTGGACTTAAAAATCTATTAGCAAGTTCTGAGAAATATCTGCTTTACATTTTGCATTCGCTGAGTGGCCAAGGAATAGATAGATGGATCCAGGGATGGAATGCCAAATTTAAGGACCTTTTGCTTTAATGTTTCCTTTTATTCATAATCTACAATCATTGCCCAACAAGTGTGCCTTTTAGTGTTTTGTACTAATATATTCCTGAAAACATTCTAACATAGTGCCATTTTATTCTGTGAAGTTTGGTAGCAGTAGGTGTTGCTTCTGTGGTTTGGTCCTTATGGAAAACCAGGAATGGAACTTATTCTTTTTGAATAGTCTATATGTGTTGATTTGCTTGCTGTCATCACTTGGTCATTCGCTTGCTGTCACTTGCTATAATGATCTTCTAGTATAGAAATCCTTGGTCCTTAGTCTGAAGTAGTAAAAATGACAACAAGGATTTTTGTATTCTCATTTTCTTGCTGTCACTTGGTCATTTGTTGTCATTTGTTCAAAGAACTGAAATAGTACAAATGACAACAATATGCTTGCTGTGTTGTGCTTGCTCTGCTTGCTGTTGTCCTTGTTGTGCTTGCTCTTCTTCTTAGTCTGGAACATCCACATATTATATGTCCACCCTACTTGTGCTACTACTACTT
Organism: Avena longiglumis; assembly: GCA_030063025.1. Classification (NCBI taxonomy): domain Eukaryota; kingdom Viridiplantae; phylum Streptophyta; class Magnoliopsida; order Poales; family Poaceae; genus Avena; species Avena longiglumis. The sequence continues at coordinate 432,456,362 of CP125975.1, forward strand.
CTATGCTACTTGAGCTGCTACTACTTCTATTATCTATGCTGCTACTACTATCTGTTCCTTATATCCATCCTAGTGTTGCTCTGGCTACTACTATCTGTGGTGCTACTGTGCTTCTACTACTATCTGTGCTGGGACAACAACACCTTGAAATTATTCTTGTGCTTGTATGAAGCACTTTATTATGTCCCGTATGTAGGTTCTTGTATGAAATGAGTCCTGATTTTTGCCGGAATGTTGATTAACTTCCGTTTCGGCAGAAATCAGGCACTCCTAATTTAAGAAAATTAGCAAAGGTCATGCCGGATTTTCCGTGCATTTAACCAATTATTTGTTTTTTATTAGTGCAAAGATGTGTGACAACGACGAGGCTAGATGTTCTAAGCACATCAGCGCTGAAGGAGAACTCAGACCTCCAAATAAACAATTGACATTCTGGGAGGCGGCCCAGCGGCTAGAAGACGATGAAGAATACCATCCTTCGGAGAGCGAGGATGATGAGATGGAAGACGCGGAGGAAGAAGCCGAAGGAACGGCGGATGATGAAACCACGCATGGCGACAGGGCACAGGGAGTGGTAGCAATCCTCCTTAGAAGAAGAAGAAGAAGCCGAAGGACCGACGCCCAAACACGGTCGGCACCGTCAGGGAGGAAATTACCGAAGTGAGCCCATCAGGGGTTCCTTTGGAGCCCGCCCTTGTCGTCAAAGGGTACGGTGGGCAAGTGGAGGCGATCACCCGAACAACCATCTCGATCAACACCGAGAATCTCCGGCATAAAGATAATGGCCACTTGCGCACACTCCTCTTCGAGAAGCTGCACGCAAGATACAAGTTCCCCGCACATTATCAGAACACAAATTATCATGGGAACGAAGTAAACAAATCCACCCTCACAAAGATGAGCACCGCCCTGGCCAGCTGGAGAACCCGGATAAAGAAGAAGATCTATAAAGAAGTCAAAAGTCTTGAGGAGATCCAGAAGATTGACCCGCAGATCACCGAAGATCAGTTGCGGGAGTTCAAGGAGAGGTGTGAATCCGAAAGAGCCCTGGCCAATAGTAATCGAGGAAAGGTGCTACAGGCAATGAATATAGGTCATCACCATCTCGGATCTGGTGGATACAGAACCGCGGAGGCCAAATGGAATAAGGAGGACGAAGAGTATAGATCCAAGGGGATAGAAAACCCCTTTGCTAAATTCGAACCCGGGCAGGTTCGAAACTTCATCAGGGCCCGTTACCATGTGGACCCAAAAACCAAACAACTCACCGCAGATCCTGCGGTGAAGGAATTCGAGGAAATTGTGGTAAGTATAATCTAATTACCGCGGATCAACTCGATTTCAATCTAATCGATGATCTAAATGATTCACTGTTACTTCTTCTGCAGGAGGAGAAAATTGTTGCTAGTCATGGATCCCAGGGTTCCTCATCCCAGGGGTCGACGGCGGCCACCCGATGGGATAACCCTTTTAACAGGGCGATGAACCGGGCCAAGAAAATAGAGCCGGTTACGAAGAAGCCGTCGTCGGCTGGCCGTCTGGCCGACCTCGGGGGTAAGAATTGGGTGGATCATTTTGGTCCACCGCCGAGGACGCATGTGGCGCCGTCGGTAAGGAGCGAGGAGGAAAACCGCGAGGTTCAAGAACTTAAGGCACAAGTGGCGCGGATCCCGCAGATCGTCCAAGACAACCTGGCAATCACCCTCACGTCCTTCCTGCCTACCTTGGTGGAGGCAATAGCGAACTGGAGTGCGGGTGGTCGAGTAGGGCCGTGCCCGATTCCAAGCATGGTCAGTAGCCACTCGAACAATGCGGCGCCAACGAATCAGGCGAACTACGTGTTCGTGACTCCGCCCGCTAGCACCACGGCGCCGCAAGTGTTGATGACTCCCCCTGCCATCACCGCGGCGCCGGAGTACATGTTGGTGCCCCCCTGCCATCGTCACGGCGGCACCGGAACTCCAAGCACCCGTCGGTAGGGAGAATACACCGGCGTCCAGCACCGCGCCATCAAGCAGCCCTTCTATCTCTTGCACGCCCGTCGCCGTATGCGGTGCGTCGACATTAGCCGATCTTGACGCCATCACGGTAAACAAATTGCTTTAATTACCGCCTTTCATGCCATCAATTACTCTTATGGCATCTCTGATGACGCCGTACATGTTTTCCGCAGACGGATGTTCCTTGCACTCTCTTATGCTACGTGAACAACGAGCTGAAGGATGTTGCCAAGGGTACCATCGTTCAACCCTTGCAGCGCACATTCCACTCAAGGCCGATGTCAGGTAGCGTGCACAGGGTTAAAATTAGTCGGGTGCTAAGGGGCTGCGACGACCTGGAACCTCCCATTCAACCTCCAGGAGCGGATGAAGAAGAGCGGTCTGTCCTCAGAACTTGCTTCGTCTTATTCTTGCTATGTCCAAAGAGCATTATCCGTTTGGGGACAGCGGGGGCCATCACGCCACAGACAACAGCACCACCTGTCGTGCCAGCGACAAGCGGTGGCAAGGCCCCCTTACCGCCCTCGCCGTCACCTCCACGCAGGGGGTCAGATGATCATGTTGATGATATGCACATGGAGCAGGATCCGGCCGAGGACGACGAAGACTGGAATGATCACTTCTTCAACACTCAGTTTAGCAACGAAGACCTAGCTGGTCGCCCCACAGAGAAAGCCACTATCACCAAGCGTCTATTTGGTTCTCAGGAGACACCTCCAGCTTGCGCCTTTACAGAGCCAGCTGATACAACCAACCGGCCCTTTATTCTAAACCCTGACACACTACATAGGGCGGCCGGTGCTCAGATTGCGGTGCCTGCCCGCTCTCCAAAAGGAAAAAAGGGCAGGAAAAGAAAATCTAGCAGCTCGAGCCAGCCGGTGGCGTCAACAACTGCGAATCCGATCAGGTTTCGGGACGGGCCACCAAGACCCGAGGGTATTATGTGGAGGATTCATGTGGCGGGTGAGCCCATGCTACCTAAGAATTTGCGAAAGCTCGCCAGTTCAAAACTGCAGAGTGTGCATGATGGCATGCTGACGATAGAGAGACGCCTTCTATCGGAGAAAGATCCCTCGCACCCAGTATTCGTGGTTAAGGTGCCACCAGGCTTGGGCTTCGTCGACAATGCCCCTGCGGATCTGTTCTTCCTGCGGTTCGATGACATCTTCAATATGTTCCACCTATACCCGCTGCACTATACCATGGTCCTTCTGTTTCTCTCAGCCTAGCCATGCAGATCATTAGAGAGAACACACCGGGCATCGCTATAGTGGACCCCTACTACATGCGTGACGGCTGCTTGGGTTCCCCCGTCGAACGACATATCGTGGCCTCGTACATAAAAATAATCCTCATGGCGAACAAGACAAAGGAATACATTCTCGTGCCTTACTTTCCCGAGTAAGTCGTTATTCACTGGTCACCGTCGACGATTGGCTTTATTAGATCATCATCATTCTTTTTCCAGCACATTCCATTTGAATTTTTTGCGCAGAGATGAATATTGCACGCTCATCTCCTTATCGCCGAAGCATTCCCACGCCACGTATTTCGACTCAGGGAGTCTAGAAAAGAAGAAAAACTACGACAAGATCAAGGAAGTTCTGGATGATGCTCTTACTGGCTTTGCCTCGATGGAAGGCACCACCTTCGTGCGTACAAAGGTCAAGTTCGGCAGGCACGTCTTCAACCACGTAACGGAGTTCCCCTGCGTGAAATGAAAGGAAGCGAAGAAGGAAGCCTACTACGCACTCCATCACATGAGGGCGTTCCTACTTGACCAGCAGAATTCTACGCTGCCAGATCATCTCAAACTGTGGGCCGAAGCAAAGGCCAAGATCACTGATTTAGATATTAGACAAAAGATGTATCGCATCCAGCAAAAGTTTGGGGCAATCATCCTTCATGATGTCATGACTTCGGGGGGCATCTTCTACAGAGGAAATATCCCGTATAACCGTGACATAGAAGATCGCCTAGAGATGCAGGGTGACTATAGGAAGTTCATGACGAGACAAGGCGTCCTCCCGTTCCCTAAGCCGAGCTAGAAGGCTTGATGTTGGCCTAGTTGTAGTTACAAACTATAGATGACCTTTGTGTGTGTGGACAAGTGTACATGCTACTATACTTATCTTATTAGGTTTATGAATCATCGCTTACTTCTTTTTCTTATTATTATTATATATCAATCAATGATTGGTTTTTTTGCTTACTCTTTGGTCCTTTGCTCACTTTGTTCATTTTTTTTCTCTTTTTTCGAGAATAATGCCGATGATTGAGATGTCGTGGCACACTATATATGTGAATGTGCTACGATGGGATTGTGAGCCTTGTGATATGCACAAGTCCAGGTCTTGTGCATCCTACTTGGCTCACGGTTCCATCATAGCATATTCCTGTGTCCAACGACCTATGTATATATATATGAGGCATTCTTTTCGAGTTATTTTTGTCTTTTTTGAGAATAATGCCGATGATTGAAATGTCGTGGCACACTATATATGTGAATGTGCTACGACGGGATAGTGAGCCTTGTGATATGCACAAATCCAGGAATTGTGCATCCTACTTGGCTCACTGTTCCATCGTAGCATATTCCTTTGTCCAACGACCTAGCTAGTTATATATGAGGCATTCTTTTCGAGTTATTTTTGTGTTTTCAAGAATATGCCGATGATTGAAATATCGTGGGACAATATATATGTGAATGTGCTACGACGGGATAGTTAGCCTTGTGATATGCACAAGTCCAGGAATTGTGCATCCTACTTGGCTAACCGTTCCGTCGTATCATATTCCTGTGTCCAATGACCTAGCTAGTTTAGGGTTTAGTGTATCTTCATATGCGACTTTAATTATATATGTTTTTTAATCATCGGTTAATTACTATTGTCAACTTATAGATGACGTGGTACGTCGTGTACAAGGGACGGGTTCCCGGAGTCTACGATGATTGGGAAGACTGCTGGAGACAGGTGCACCGTTTCAGTGGCAATAGCTACAAAGGATACAACACTATGGCGGAGGCGGAAGCTAGATACACGCGCTATCTAGCGGGAGTTAGGACAAGGAACCGGAAGAAGACCTACACCTTCGTAGCGGCGGTGATCATGCTTATCTTCTTTGGTTGTTTATCCCGCGTTTGTGTCTAGCTAGTTTAGATGTCTAGGCGAGCTTCCGAGCTCTAACTTGTTCGATCGACACATGCATTCGCATGTCACCAACTACTTTGTAACTTGATCGAAACAATGCAACTTATACTATGTATTCATGTATGAGACTTATATGTATTTGTTTCAATCTTGTTTTTCAAATTGTGTATTTATATATATAATTGTATATCTTGTATATGTGTGTGTATATCTGCCTGTAATATTGTATATAATCTGTATTGTATATAATCTGGCTCGGAAATTAAAAAAACAAAAAAACACCTGTGGCGCACATGACCTACCTTTTATGGCGCACTATACCTAAAGCGCACCTCAGAAGCTTAGTGGCGCACTGGGAAGTGCGCCACAGAAGATCCTACACGTAGCGCACCTGCCCACATAGTCGTGGCGCACTAGCAGGTGCGCTACGCCTATTTGGACACATCAGTGGCGCACTAGGCAGTGCGCCACGGCTAGGAGATAGCCGTAGGGCAAGGCCCGTGGCGCATGGCTAGTGCGCCACAGATGCTCTTTTCAGGTGCGCCACGAATGCCATTTCCCTAGTAGTGATAGAATGAGCCCTGCCATAAATTTTGAAAGACACAGAAGGCTTGAACATACTATTAGTAAAGGAGAAACTCTCCACAAATGTTTTAGTAAGCAAAGCATATTGTGCACTCTCATCCTGCATGCAACTTGTTAGTCCAGCTCTCTGCACCAAATTCATAAAATCATTAAGAATCCCAGCAGCTTTCAAGAAAGTTTGGCAAGGAAAGGTGGAGGGTGCGCATCCCCTTCATCTCCCTCGTCACCAAATCGCGGAGTTATGAGATCCTCATTGTATGAGGGTCTAGTACTAGTAGATGACCTTGTAAGCCTTGACCTTCTAGGTGCATCACTCTCAAATATGTCACCAAAGGTGTGGTGGTCCATGGCATCCCTATTCTGAAATTTTAAACAACCTTCAAACCAAGTGATTTCTAAGTTGACAAATGATGAGAAACTACTATAGGAACTTGCTAGAGGGCTACACATGCATCAAAACAAAGTTTCTAAGCATAGAACAAGCATGCAAGCTCAAACAACCTGTCACCTATAGCAGCAAAATACTCAAGATACAATCTACCAATCACAAATCTAATTGGACAAGTGGAGGAGGAACATACTAAGGAGCAATCCCTCCAAAAATCAGCACTTGAGGTGGGCTGAACAAGGAGATCAAAAATCGCGAGCAAGAATAGCAAGAACTCGAGCTTGAGAAAGTTTTTCGGTGTTTTTCGGGAGAGAGAAAGAAGGTGGCCTTGAGGAGGCAGCCTAGAGGGTACCAATTGTAAAAGAATATCCGGATGTGTTTCTGGAAGAATTGCTGGGAATGCCACCAGATAGAGATGTGGAATTTCTGATTGACTTACTGCCAGGATCAGGACCAATAGCAAAGAGACCTTACAAGATGTCAGTTGATGAGTTGAAAGAACTCAAGAAACAACTTGGAGAACAGTTGCAGAAAGGATTTATTCAACCAAGTTCTTCATCTTGGGGAGCACCAGTCTTGTTTGTGGAAAAGAAAGATAGAAGTCAAAGGTTGGTTATGCATCGATTCTCGTTCACTCAATGAGGTGACTATCAAGAACAAATATCCTTTGCCCGGAATCAATGACTTGTTTGATCAGTTAGAAGGATCCTGTGTGTTCTCAGAGATTGATCTCCGGTCAGGTTATTTTCAGCTTAAGATAAGAGAACAAGACATACCTAAGATATCTTTAACCACTAGGTATGGATTGTATGAGTACACCGTGATGCCATTTGGTTTAACCAATGCACCAACATACTTCATGAATATGATGAACAAGGTGTTCATGGAGTTCCTTGACAAGTTTGTTGTCGTTGTCATCGATGACATTTTGATCTACTCCAAGACCAAAGAAGAGCATGAAGGACATTTGCGTTTGATACTTGAGAAACTTAGAGGGCATAAGATGTATGCCAAATTCAGCAAGTGTGAATTCTGGTTGAATGAAGTTGGATTTCTTGGACACATTGTGTCAGGAGATGGTGTAGCAGTTGATCCCGCAAAAGTGTCAGCTGTAACCGAATGGGAATCTCCTAAGTCAGTGAAAGAAGTTCGTAGTTTTCTTGGCTTGGCAGGATACTATAGAAGATTCATTGAGAATTTCTCCAAGGTAGCTAAGCCAATAACGGGGTTACTAAAGAAAGACAAGAAATTTGCTTGGACTGAAGGATGTGAACTCAGCTTTCAAGAATTGAAGAAGAGACTAGTGACAGAACCAGTCCTATGTCTGCCAGATTTGGAGAAGGATTGCCAAGTGTATTGTGATGCATCTCATCATGGATTGGGTGCAGTTCTGATGCAAGAAGGGAAAGTTGTGGCTTATGCCCCAAGACAACTCAAAACTCATGAGGTGAATTATCCTACTCATGATTTAGAGTTAGCCTCTGTTGTCCTTGCACTCAAAACATGGAGACATTATCTTTTGGGAAAGCGATGTGAAGTGTTCACAGATCACAAAAGTTTGAAGTATATCTTCACTCAGAAAGAAATCAACATGAGACAAAGAAGATGTCTAGAACTCATCAAGGACTAAGACTTGAGTTTGCAATACCATCCCGGTAAAGCAAATGTTGTAGCGGATGCACTAAGCCATAAGGTATTTGTGAATGGCCTTACTAAGGGAGAGTTGCCAGATGATCTGTGCGCCCAATTTAGAGACCTTAGATTGGAGATTGTGCCTGAAGGACATCTCATGTCATTGGATGTTCAACCCACCTTGTTGGACAAAATCAAGGAAACCCAAAATACGAACAAGGAAATTGAAGAGATTAAGGAAAAGATTGGCAAGGGAAAAGCCAAAGGATTCCATGAAGACAAACAAGGTACTTTATGGTATGAAAAACGTATCTGCGTTCCACAAGATCCGGAGCTTCGGAAACTGATTTTATAGGAAGCACACAACTCACCATATTCCATTCATCCTGGTAACACCAAAATGTACATGGATATGAAGGAAATATTTTGGTGGAATAATCTCAAGAAGGACATCGCCGAACATATTTCTTTGTGTGATGTATGTAGTAGAGTGAAAGTGGAACATTAGAAACCAGCAGGATTGTTACAACCACTACCTATTCCTGATTGGAAGTGGGACAAGATTGGCATGGATTTCATCACCGGATTGCCAAGGACCAGGTCAGGATATGATTCTATTTGGGTAGTAGTGGATCGCCTAACTAAAGTGGCTCATTTCATACCCGTGAATACAACCTATACAAGTGCTAAGTTGGCCAAGATCTATATGAATAGGATTGTGTGTCTACATGGAGTACCCAAGAGTATTGTGTCTGATAGGGGAACTCAATTCACTTCTCATTTTTGGAGGCAATTGCATGAATCATTGGGAACGAGATTGGAATTCAGTACTGCTTTTCATCCCCAGACTAATGGACAGACAAAAAGGACCAACCAGATTCTAGAGGATATGTTGAGGGCATGTGCCCTAGACTATGGAGCTAGTTGGGATGAAAGTCTGCCTTACGCAAAATTCTCTTACAACAACAACTATCAAGCCAGTATTGGGATGGCACCGTTTGAATTTATCTATGGGAGAAAGTGTACTACCCCATTGCTATGGAATGGTGTGGGAGAAAGAAATTTGTTCGGACCAGAACTAATCAAAGAGGCCGAAGAGAAAGTCAAGCTAGTAAAGGACAGATTGAAGATAGCACAGTCCCGACAGAAGAGCTACGCAGATCCTAAGTGTAGAGAAGTCACCTATGAGGTGGGTGATAGAGCTTATCTTAGAGTGTCACCACTTCGTGGAGTGAAGAGATTTGGAGTCAAAGGAAAATTGGCCCCAAGATATGTTGGACCATTCAAGATTCTGAGTCGTAAAGGAGAAGTAGCTTATGAGATTGAATTACCGGAATCATTGTCTGCCGTTCATAATGTATTTCATGTCAGTCAGCTAAAGAAATGCCATCCGGAGATGGAAGAGACTTCTTTAAAGGATACTATACCTTAGGAGGAGGTCCAATTGGAAAGTGATCTCACTTATGAGGAAAAACCTATCAAGATTCTTGAGACTGCAGAAAGAGTTACTTGGACAAAGACTATCAAATTCTGCAAAGTTCAATGGAACCATCATTCCGAAGAAGAAGCAACATGGGAAAGAGAAGATGACCTTCGGAAAGACCACCCTCACCTATTTGCTAGCCAATCCGAATCTCGAGGGCGAGATTCACCTTAAGGGGGTTAGATTTGTAACATCCCAAAATTCTTGATTTCAAAGTTTGCACATCATTCATGCATTCATAATCATATTTAGGATCATTTCTTCAAAAACAGAAACTTTGTGATCTATTATTTTATGTAAGCAAGGAAAAGGCCATATTGCTACTTTCTCATAAGAAAAATACTTATTTTAATCAGTAAGGATTTAATCATGAACTTGAGTGATGTTTATAAAGTTTGGTCAAGGTTTTCAAAAACAAATTTATGAATTAGAAACCATTCATATACTATTTATAAACATTTTATTAAGGCATGGTTTAAATTTCATTTTCAAACCCAATTTGAATTTGAGTGTAAGAAGTGTTTTACACACCCCAGGATACAAGAATCACAATACAAAAGTTTGGAGACAATTTCAATTGAAACAGATTTGAAATGGGCATTTAAATTCAAATTAGAAAATCAAATTAGAAATGGAAAAAGATAAAAGAAAAGAAAACGGGCCGGCGCCACCCTTTCGGCCCAGAAGCTAAAGCATCCCACCCGGGGTTTCCCTTCTCCCTCTGTTTCTCACTCAAACCGCGCGTACCCACTCTCTGACGCTCCGACCCCACCATCCACCTCAGCATCGTCGTCAATCACGCGCCGGAGGAACTACTCGCTCGCGGCCGTTTCTTCGTTTTGGTTCCGCGCTTGATTGGGAGTAAACGCCAGCGTGATTTCCTCTCTTTCCCCGGCTATTTAACCTCCTCCTCCTTCCTCTCATTTCCCCTCAAGCCACAACCACAGAGATCCACCAGGCTGCCCGCAATCGAGCTCACTCCGCCGTTGTACTGATGAACTCCGGCAGTGAATTCCGATGAGAACTCCGGGCCCCTTGCCTCCTGGTCTTGCTAGCGCGTTTGCTGCATCTTTGCGCATCGTTTAAGACTTTTGCTGTGTGCTAGGACAACCCCGAACATCGGCAATGTCGACGACTATGCGAGCCCGACGAAACACTCAAGTCCGGCGAGTTGTTCTGGTTAGTCCCAAGTGCGCCTTGCCCTCTCTTTGATACTCGCTTGACCAGCATCGCTTCGCGCATCTGACGCGCTACTTATTTCTCTCTGGCATGATCTACATCCTCGGCAACGTCGATTAACAGCCGAGCCCGACGCCTTCACGAACTCTGGCGAGCAATCCCTGACGACTCCGAGCGCCCCTCCGCCAACGAAGACCACCTTGAGCTCCAGCATCGTCACACGAATACGGTGAGCTACCCCACTGCCCTTCTTGCTTCCTATAATGCCGGCGACATCACCGTCTTACTGCACCACCGCCAACCACCGTCGCAGCGCCGCTGAATTTTGGTCTGTTTGATGTGGGCCGTTAGATCTAGATCAGACGTGTAGGAATAGATCACTTAAACGAAAGGATAAGTTAGATCTGAGCCGTGCGATGCATTTTAATCCAACGGCCCGCAAGCGTGATCCAGTGCGAAGCGGTATCGACCAATCAGAAAGCGCCGTGTGGACTGTGTTTTGATTTAAAATCTGGAATTAGATCTATTAGTTGTTCAAACTTGTAAAATTCATAACTTTTGATCCACACGTTCAATTTTTTTAAATTTTATATCATTGGAATCAAGAGAAAGAATTCTATCCAATTATGCACTTTGTTTAATAAATTGTATCTGTAAAATGGTTTGTTTTTGCAGTGACATTTCCAATCTTATTTTGTATATAAAAATTGTATGGAAAATGTTCTAAGGGCCAAATTAATTTTATTTAGTGTATAATTGTTTTGTTTATGATTCAGTACTGTTTCACTTGTCTTGTTTGATTTATAAGAACCATCACATGGCATTTGCATGCATTCATATATTTTTTCTTGTATTTTTTGATATGTCAATTTGGTGCTATCATTTTATGTGTAGATTTTGGTGCTAATAGTGATTGTGGTTGTGAAGATTGTTGCTACTCGCCCGACTACCAAGGAAAATGGTGCTTCATATTTTTTCCCAATATTTTGTATAGGGCTTGCATGAATATTTTGCTAAGTATCTATATGCTATGCTTGGGAAATCCTAGTAGTTGTAGAATTATTAGAATTTTCTCTAAGTTAAGATACTTGCTATTGCCATGCTTAGCCTAGCTAGTAGCAACCAAGGGTGGAATATATACATTCTATGTAAAAATATTGCTAAGTCTTTGACTTATGGTTTTTGCTTAATAAAACAACTAAGTGAATGAAACACCTGGGTGGAATGGTAATTGCTTGGTGGTTTTTGGTTGAGTGGTTACACAAGGCCCATTTCTATGGTTTACCTTGTGTATCTCACTTGTGGATTGCCACCCAGGAACAAAGGGATTTGAGATGCCAAATGTTAAGAAGCTTCTAGTGCAGCCACATGGCATTATGGGCTCTACCTGGATCACATAGGTTGCAATAACTTAACCATTTGCACAGTTGGTGGTATAGGGATGATAGGTTGGAACGCGTCCATTTGGTCTAAGGGAAGGCTTTTGAAAGGTCCTGTCTTGGTGAAACCAAGTCTTGTGGGGAAAGTGCACCACCTCTGCAGATGGAAGAAACTAAGTACTTAGCCGTGTCCCTGGTAATGGACAACTTGAGCATCAAGACATGGAAGCTATCAAGAATCTCCTCATCCCAATTTTCTAAGTTAAAACTTGTGGTTGAACAAGGGTGAAGGTTCACCAATTTCTATTGGTGGTTCCTTGGGAAAGTTTTTTCCAAACAAAAACTTAGTGTTTTCAACTGATAGGTAAAACCTATTTTGAGCAAAGCAAGCCTAAGCTACACTTAGCCAAATTCATGTAGTAACTAGGTGCTAATATTCTACTAAGGTATCACTTGCCAATACTATTCCAATGTATTGACCCATTGTGGCTATAACTTATGATGTTGCAGGTTACTCTGATGATGATTAGGGGTTATGAGTCTACACTCAACATGCTTGCCTGTGGCACATGAAGATGAAGACTTCTATTTTTATATTGTTAAGTTAAGCTCTTGTACTAGCCTATGGCTATGGAGTTGTAAAAGACTATGTTATCTCTGGAATGACGATGTAATAATGACCTTTATTTCTGTGTACTTCATCTTAAACTGTGGATGCTAGCAATTGATCAAGGGACTAGCATTGCAATCACAGGGATCTTTACCTTTATAAAGGTGGGATCTTACAGATGGTATCAGAGCATTGTGTTGCCTGTAGGATTATGACCCTAGGGTTGGATTAGAAACCACTAAGGAAATTTTTTCAACAATTTCCACACTTGTCTTTTTCTTCTCGTAAACTCTTCTAATCTTCTTTCTCATCTCTATTTGTAGATGAACTCCATCAACGAAGCCGTGAGGAAGGGACCACTCATGACCATGACCTTGGAGTGTGATATAGAATTCCCCAAGGCCCTCAAGAACCTCATGGTTACAATGGGGATACATGGTGCAGCTGTGTACAAAGGAATCCCCATGATGGATGAAGGAGTAGAGTACTGGTGGGTGCCACTTCACTTGTACAAAAACAAGGAAGACAACCACAAGGAGTCAGGATTCTGCATGGTCACCAACTTAGAAATGCACACAACATTCTTTGACACTGCAAGAAATGCAGCTTGGAATGCCATCAAGGAGCTTGGTGATAGACTCAAGTGCAGAATGCTTAACACCCAAAATGACCTTAGGGAAGAAAAGAAGCATACACAAGAGTTAGAGGCTACCAACCAACGTTTAAGAGAAGACATCATAGACTTAGCAATGGAGTCATGTGATCAGGATCGACAGATTACCTCTAGGGATGCCTTGTTAGCCAACTTGGCAAGTGAGATGGGATTGTAATGTACTTCGTTAGTTGGACCACCACACTTATCATTTTATTTCCAAAAAAATTTATCTAAGTTATGTGGAACCTTTGGTGCTTTGAATGGATTTGTGTATGCCATGACTTGTGTGATTGTTGCCAATGATATGCTTGTGATACTTGATCTTGTGATTTTTTCTCTATTGATGTTGATTCTAACTTTTCTCTATCTTATATAAATAGATGCCTAATGTTACTATCAGCACGGCCGAGGAGTTAAAGGGAACTCGTTTTGGCACTCGTCTCATGGAGCTCACTAGCGTGCTCAACCTTCCACTCCCTAGCATCATGACGCTTCCCCTCACCAAGTTTGAGAGGAAGGACCTTTGGGGTTTCAGAGTCACTCAGCCCGGACGCCAAGAAGAGCCAACCACGGAGACCATCACCTTCAAGCTGATGCATGACGACAAGGAGAAAGGCTTAGATATAGTTATGCAGGAGTTACTTGGGCGTCTGGTAGGGAGGCACTCCAGAGAGCTTAGAGGTCTTTACTTTCACCCCTTCGGGAGACGCGACGAGGAGGGTGAGGCTATTGAGTTCGAGGATGCTGCTAAAGAGACGGTGGAGCCGATTCGTCTGTACCTTCAAGACCTAGAGGTTCTTATTAGGCACCTAGATACTGATAGGACCAACGTCATGCTTAGCAACGATGAGCTCCAGGTGCAACTTCGTGAGAAGGACAAGATCTTCGCGGAGCAAGACGAGATAGTCAAGGAAATGGAGGCCAAGTTTGAAAGTCGGGACAAGAAATTCAAGAGCCAAGAGAAGAGAGTCCAAGACCAGAACAACAAGATCCGGGAGATGAAGGAAGAACTGGAGGCCAAGGACTTCGAGATCGAGCATCAGTAGGGAGTGATCGAGAGACTTCGCTCATAGAAGAGGGCTCTTAGGGCCAAGATAGAGGCCTTGACTACCAATGTCGAGGAATACAAGACCGCTATGGAGAATGCAGGTCTTACACTTGTTGATGTAGAGGTTGATGCAGAGGAGTAGTGATGACTAATCATTTATCTTTGATTTACCATGCTTATGTTTATTGAGTCGCAATGACCATCCAACATGTGGGTGGCTTGCTATGGTGTGTTTGTTTTCCAAACTTGTTGTTTACGTCATTTGAACCTTATGTTATTTTGATGTTTGATTTGGTGATTGTCTATGTGATGTTTTGTGCATAATAAGCATCTATGGGTCTCTCATTCTTATCCTTATGAAAACCACAGATGCCTCCTCGACATGCCAACCCCAACCCAAACAACAACAATGTCACCCCCGAGATGCAGCATCTGATGACAGCATAGGCACAGCTGATGCAGATGATGACCACTTTTATGCAGAATCAGAATAACAACAACAACAACAACAACAACAACAACAACAACAACAACAATGCAAACAATCCACCAGGATTTGACATGCTCACTAGATTCCTAATACTGAGGCCTGCAAAGTTCTCAGGAACTACTGATCCCATGGTGGCCAATGATTGGATACGTTCGGTGAACAAGGATTTAGTAACTGTCGGCTGCACCGACGAGGAGAAGGTTAGGTTTGCAGCACATCTGTTGGAAGGACCAGCAGCTACTTGGTGGGATAACTTCCAGATCACCACTCCCATTGAGGATGTGACATGGGCTATCTTTGAAGATGGATTCCGTATAACTCACATCTCATCCGGGGTGATGAATTTGAAGAAGGAGTTCCATAACCTGAAACAGCATCACCGCAGCGTGGCTGAATATATTGAGGAGTTCAACAATCTGGCGCGTTATGCACCGGATGAAGTTGATACTGATGCCAAGAGGAAGTATAAATTCCTCGAAGTATTGAACGATGAACTGAATCTGCAGCTATCTGTTGCCTATGTCCCAACCTACCAATCACTTTGTGACAAGGCTACCATCTTGGAGAACAAGATGAAACAGGTTGAAAGCAGAAAGAGGAAGCACAGCTTTGACTAGCACAGCTCGGGATCGTCTCACAAGCGTTCCCATCATGAGGATAGTGGGAGTTCTGGATCCCACAAGCATGGAAAGCACAACAACCACCACAGCCACAACCGCCATCATGACAACAAGCATCACCACAGTCATGATAATGACAAGTACAAGAACCACAAGAGTGGACACAAGAGTCACCACAGTGGAAGTGGAAGTGGTAGTCAGCCTGCAAAGAGAGATATTAGTCAGGTTGAATGTTTCAAGTGTAAGAAGCTGGGGCATTATGCAAATGAGTGCCCAAAGAAGAAAGTTGAAGGAGCCACCAAGTCCAACCCTTTCCAGAAGGGACAAGTAAACCACATCAATGTGGAAGAGATTTATGAGGAACCTGATCTTGTGGCTGGTAAGTTCAAACTCAATTCTGTTCCAGCACTTGTTCTTTTTGATACTGGCGCATCGCATTCATTCATATCAAGAGCATTTTTTGATAGAAATGAACTTCCAGTTGAAACTATTGGGTGTCCTATAAAAGTAAGTTCTCCTAGTGGGGAAATGTAAGTGAACTCAGGATGTCATGACCTAGTCATAGAGTTTGGGAAGTATAAGTTTCCCGTTAATTTGATAATCCTAAATTCCCAAGGATTGGATGTCATTTTGGGGATGGATTGGATGACTAAGTACAAGGGAGTGCTAGATTGTGCCAATCATACTGTCACACTCACAACCCCAGATAAGAAAAGGATTAAAATCAAGACTAACTTCGAATCAAAAGGGAGTAAGCTAAATTCTCTTAAGGGGGTTAGCATAGACAGTGTACCAATTGTAAGAGAATATCCGGATGTGTTTCCGGAAGAATTGTCGGGAATGCCACCAGATAGAGATGTGGAATTTCTGATTGACTTACTGCCAGGATTAGGACCAATAGCAAAGAGACCTTACAAGATTTCAGTTGATGAGTTGAAAGAACTCAAGAAACAACTTGGAGAATAGTTGTAGAAAGGATTTATTCAACCAAGTTCTTCATATTGGGGAGCACCAGTCTTGTTTGTGGAAAATAAAGATAGAAGTCAAAGGTTATGCATTGATTCTCGTTCACTCAAGGAGGTGACTATCAAGAACAAATATCCTTTGCCCAAAATCAATGACTTGTTTGATCAGTTAGAAGGATCATGTGTGTTCTCAAAGGTTGATCTCCGTCAGGTTATTTTCAGCTTAAGATAAGAGAACAAGACATACCTAAGACAACTTTCACCACTATGTATGGATTATATGAGTACACTGTGATGCCATTTGGTTTAACCAATGCACCAGCATACTTCATGAATATGATAAACAAGGTGTTCATGGAGTTCCTTGACAAGTTTGTTGTCGTTTTCATCGATGAAATTTTGATCTACTCCAAGAGCAAAGAAGAGCATGAAGGACATTTGCGTTTGATACTTGAGAAACTTACAGGGCATAAGCTGTATGCCAAATTCAGCAAGTGTGAATTCTGGTCGAATGAAGTTGGATTTCTTGGACACATTGTGTCAGGATATGGTGTAGCAGTTGATCCCGCAAAAGTGTCAGCTGTAACTGAATGGGAATCTCCTAAGTTAGTGAAAGAAGTTCGTAGTTTTCTTGGATTGGCAGGATACTATAGAAGATCCATTGAGAATTTCTCCAAGGTAGATAAGATAATAACGGGGTTACTAAAGAAAGACAAGAAATTTTCTTGGACTGAAGGATGTGAACTCGGCTTTCAAGAATTGAAGAAGAGACTAGTGACAGCACCAGTCCTATGTCTGCTAGATTTGGAGAAGGATTTCCAAGTGTATTGTGATGCATTTCATCATGGATTGGGTGCAGTTCTGATGCAAGAAGGGAAAGTTGTGGCTTATGCCTCAAGACAACTCAAAAATCATGAGGTGAATTATCCTACTCATGATTTTGAGTTAGCCTCTGTTGCCCCTGCACTCAAAACGTGGAGACATTATCTTTTGGGAAAGCGATGTGAAGTGTTCACAGATCACAAAAGTTTGAAGTATATCTTCATTCAGAAAGAAATCAACATGAGACAAAGAAGATGACTAGAACTCATCAAGGACTATGACTTGAGTTTGCAATACCACCCCGGTAAAGCAAATGTTGTAGCCGATGCACTAATCCGTAAGGTATTTGTGAATGTCCTTACTAAGGGAGAGTTTCCAGATGATCTGTGCGCCCAATTTAGAGACCTCAGATTGGAGATTGTGCCTGAAGGACATCTCATGTCATTGGATGTTAAATCCACCTTGTTGGACAAAATCAAGGAAACCCAAAAGACGGACAAGGAAATTGAAGAGATTAAGGAAAAGATTGGCAAGGGAAAAGCCAAAGGATTCCATGAAGACGAACAAGGTACTTTATGGTATGGAAAACGTATCTGCGTTCTGCGAGATCCGGAGCTTCGGAAACTGATTTTACAGGAAGCACACAACTCACCATATTCCATTCATCCTGGTAACACCAAAATGTACATGGATATGAAGGAAATATTTTGGTGGAATAATCTCAAGAAGGACATCGCTGAACATATTGCTTTGTGTGATGTATGTAGTAGAGTGAAAGCGAAACATGAGAAACCAGCAGGATTGTTACAACCACTAACTATTCCTGATTGTAAGTGGGACAAGATTGGCATGGATTTCATCACCGAATTGCCAAGGACCAGGTCAGGATATGATTCTATTTGGGTAGTAGTGGATTGCGTAACTAAAGTGGCTCACTTCATACCCGTGAATACAACCTATACAAGTGCTAAGTTGGCCAAGATATACACGAATAGGATTGTGTGTCTGCATGGAGTACCCAAGAGTATTGTGTCTGATAGGGGAACTCAATTCACTTCTCATTTTTGGAGGCAATTGCATGAATCATTGGGAACGAGATTGGAATTCAGTACTGCTTTTCATCCCCAGACTGATGGACAGACAGAAAGGACCAACCAGATTCTAGAGGATATGTTGAGGGCATGTGCCCTAGACTATGGAGCTAGTTGGGATGAAAGTCTGCCTTCCGCAGAATTCTCTTGCAACAATAGCTATCAAGCCAGTATTGGGATGGCATTGTTTGAATTTATCTATGGGAGAAAGTGTAGTACCCCATTGCTATGGAATGGTGTGGGAGAAAGAAATTTGTTCGGACCAGCACTAATCAAATAGGCCGAAGAGAAAGTCAAGCTAGTAAAGGACAGATTGAACATAGCACAGTCCCGACAGAAGAGCTATGCAGATCTTAAGCGTAGAGAAGTCACCTATGAGGTGGATGATAGAGCTTATCTTAGAGTGTCACCACTTCGTGGAGTGAAGAGATTTGGAGTCAAAGGAAAATTGGCCCCAAGATATGTTGGACCATTCAAGATTCTGAGTCGTAAAGGAGAAGTAGCTTATGAGATTGAATTACCGGAATCATTGTCTGCCGTTCATAATGTATTTCATGTCAGTCAGCTAAAGAAATGCCATCCGGAGATGGAAGAGACTTCTTTAAAGGATACTATACCTTAGGAGGAGGTCCAATTGGAAAGTGATCTCACTTATGAGGAAAAACCTATCAAGATTCTTGAGACTGCAGAAAGAGTTACTCGGACAAAGACTATCAAATTCTGCAAAGTTCAATGGAACCATCATTCCGAAGAAGAAGCAACATGGGAAAGAGAAGATGTCCTTCGAAAAGACCACCCTCACCTATTTGCTAGACAATACGAATCTCGAGGGCGAGATTCACCTTAAGGGGGTTAGATTTGTAACATCCCAAAAATCATGATTTCAAAGTTTGCACATCATTCATGCGTTCATAATCATATTTAGGATCATTTCTTCAAAAACAGAAACTTTGTGATCTATTATTTTATGTAAGCAAGGCAAAGGCCAAATTTCTACTTTCTCATAAGAAAAATACTTATTTTAATCAGTAAGGATTTAATCATGAACTTGAGTTATGTTTATAAAGTTTGGTCAAGGTTTTGAAAAACAAATTTATGAATTAGAAACCATTCATATACTATTTATAAACATTTAATTAAGGCATGGTTTAAATTTCATTTTCAAACCCAATTTCAATTTGAGTGTAAATAAGTGTTTCACACACCCCAGGATACAAGAATCACAATACAAAAGTTTGGAGAAAATTTCAATTGAAACAGATTTGAAATGGGCATTTAAATTCAAACCAGAAAATTAAATCAGAAATGGAAAAAGATAAAAGAAAAGAAAACGGGTTGGCGCCACCCTTTCGGCACAGAAGCTAAAGCATCCCACCCGGGGTTTCCCTTCTCCCTCTGTTTCTCACTCAAACCGCGCGTACCCAATCTCTGACGCTCCGACCCCACCATCCACCTCAGCATCATCGTCAATCACACGCCGGAGGAACTACTCGCTCGCGGCCGTTTCTTCGATTTGGTTCCGCGCTTGATTGCAAGTAAACGCAAGCGTGATTTCCTCTCTTGCCCCTGCTATTTAACCTCCTCCTCCTTCCGATCAGTTCCCCTCAACCAACAAACACAGAGAGCCACCAGGCTGCCCGCAATCAATCTCACTTCGCCACTGTACTGACGAAATCCGACAGCGAATTCCGGTGAGAACTCCGCGCCCCTTGCCTCCTGGTCTTGCTAGCGCGTTCCCTGCATCTTTGCGCATCGTTTAACACTTTTGCTGTGTGCTAGGACAACCCCGAATGTCGGCAACATCGACGACTACGCGAGCCCGACGAAACACTCAACTCTGGCGAGTTGTTCTGGTTAGTCCCGAGCGCACCTTGCCCTCTCTTTGATACTCGCTTGACCAGCATCGCTTCCCGCATCTGACGCGCTACTTATTTCTCTCTAGCATGATCTACATCCTCGACAACGTCGATGAACAGCTGTAAGGTTCCCAACCTTTAATAAGGTAGAGATCCTTCTGTTTACAATGCTAGTCCCTGGATCAATAGCTAGCATCCACAGTTAAGATGTAATATCAAGAAACAAAGGTCATAATACAAATTTATAACAAGGAGTACAGTAATTTATTACATCTTACATAGTTCATTTGGCTATCTCATTACAATGCAGCAGAATATAACAATAGCATGGGGTCCTTCATCTTGAAAGTTCCACAGGAAGACTTGTTGGTTGTAGACTTGTAGTCCTAATCAATAAACTTCTCTAACATCAAACAAACCTGCAACATAACAAGTTACAGCCACAAGGGTCAATACATTTGAATTGTATTGGAAAGTGATACTATGGTAGTATAGTGGAGTCTATCATCTATATGCATTTGGATAAGTGGAGCTTAGGCTTGCTTTGCTCAAAATAGATTTTCCTTATCATTTGAAAACACTAAGTTTTTGCTTGACAAAATCACCCAAGGCATCTCCCAATAGAAATTGGTGATCCTTCAACCCTTGTTCAACCACAAGTTTTTAACTTAGAAATTGGGATGAGGAGATTTTTGATAGCTTCCATGTCTTGATGCTCAAATTGTCCTTTGCCAGGGACATGGCTAAGTACTTAGATTTTACACTCTGCAGAGGTGGTGCACTTTCCCCACAAGACTTGGTTTCACCAAGACAAGATCTTTCAGAAGCCTTCCCTTAGACCAGAATGGACGCGTTCCAACCAATCAATCCCCTACCACCAACTGTCCATTTGGCTAAGTTATTGCAACCTATATGATCCAGGCAGAGCCATAATGCCAAGTGGCTGCACTTGAAGCTTCTCAACATTTGACATCTCAAATCTCTTTGTTCCTGGGTGGCCATCCACAAGTGAGATACACAAGTTAAACCATAGAAATGGGCCTTGTGAACCACTCAACACAAACCATTCCTTCCATTCCACCCAGGTGATTCATTCATTTAGTTGTTTTATTAAACAAAACACAAGTCCCTGACTTAGAAATATTCCATAGTGTGAATATATATTCCACCCTTGTTTTTTACTAGCTAAGCTAAGCATGATAGTAGTAGGAATCTTAACTTAGGAAAGTCTACTAAGGTTTCATCTACTAGGATTTCCCATGGCATAGTATATACTTAGCAAAATTCCATGCAAGTCCTACTCTAGAAATATCACTAATGCATAGTGAAAATAATGGGACAAAAGTATGAAGCATCACTTGCCTTTTTGGTAGAGAATATAAGTTCACTCCTTGTCTTTGCAATGATCACACTCTTCAAATCACTACAATTCAATCAAGAAAGGGCACAATTTCAATCTACCATTCAAGCAACATCACATAAATTAATAGAATCAAAACAATGCATGCAAGCATGCCAAACTTTGTTTTATTTACAAAAGTGGTTTATAATAGGTTATAAACATTCTAAAACACTTATTGGTCATTTTGGTAAAGTGGCAAATCTATTTGCAAAAGATTTTACTCATAAACCATTTTCAAACCAAATCATTATTTTATGTGGTTGAAAATTCCTTTATCAAAGTAGCAATCTTTATAGGGTTTAATAATTACATTTTTAAATCATAAAACTTGGTGCTTGGGGTCAGAGAGTTTATTCCAAAACATTCCCAAAGGTTTCCTTCAAAAAGCATTTTTAACAAATAAACAATATTTTTATTTGACTAGAAATGGTTTAAATCAAAGATTTTTTCTTTTGCTTTACCATATATATTTTCAAATCCATGAGTTGGTTTCTAAGGTCAGTAGATTCAAAACAATATCATTTTAGAATAATTTTTATATTCTAAACATGCCTACATAAGTTTCTGCAAAAACAATCAATTTAACAGAAACATTTTACTAAACAAAGTGCATGGTCAGAAATTACTTGTTTTGCTGAATCCGTTGATATAAAATTTGCAAAATTTGGACGTGTGGTTTGAAATTTATGAATTTTTCAAATTGGCACATCAAATAGAACATTTCTGTTTTTATTCAAACAGACAGGGCCACGCATCACGATTCTATTCGCCCATACCGTTTCGTTCGGATCAGCTTCTCTGGTGCGTTGGATCTAAACAGATTGTGTGGCTCAGAAGAAAGCGTACCCCTTCGCTTAATCAATCTATCGTGGCCACGCGATCCAGATCAGACGGTGCACAGCGTGCTTGCCATCGAGTGGCGGCGCTGGCGACAGCGACTGGCGGCACGCGGTCAGACGGTGGCGTTGCTGGCGATGCAGGAAGCGAGAGAGGGTGGGGAGGAGCTCACCAAGTTCGCGGTGTCGTGGTGGTGCTCGAGGTGCCTTCTGTTTGTCGAGGGGCGCGCTGGAGTTGCGGGGATTGCTCGCCGGAGAGATGTCTGGCGACGGGCACGCACTGTCGTTGTCGGGGACGTCGCTGTAGAGCACGGGAGAGGGAACAAATGGTGTTGTTAGACGCGTGGAAGAGTAGGGAGTGTGGGAGCATCAAAGAGAGAGGGCGGAGCGGTCAGAGACTACCTTTAGAGCTCGTCGGAGTTGGAGCAGTCGGTGGCACGGTCAGTCGAGGTGGTTGCCGACGTTGCAGAGCACTCGCGGGCGAGCTGGTGCTACGGGGAGGTTCGCCAGGAGGTGGGGAGCAAGTGTGCATGGTCGAGGGGGCAAGAGGCGACTTGGGTTCGCCGAAATCGATGTCGGAGTCTGTCGGGGACCGCGGCGATGCAAAGCAAAATTGACGCAGCCTGGTGGCTCTCTGGCAGCGAGGTTTGAGGGGAAAGAAAGAGGGGGCGAAGGCGCTTTAGTACGCGTGATTGCGGGGCCGTTTAATGGCGTGGTTAACGCGTATTCACGCCAGCATTCAAACGGCTGCAACGGCCGGCGAGGCGTGGTCAGCGGGGCGGGTGAAAATGATGATGAGGTGGCAGTGGGGTCGCTTGGCAGCGAGAGAGAGAGAGTGTGGGGGTGGGGTCCATTGCTCAGTGACCTTGCGGGTCGATTTGTGAGTGAAAACGATTCGCTGCGTGTGTGAGCAAGTGGGCTGCTGATGGGCTTAGTGGGCTAGGTTTAGTTGGGTTGCTTTGTTCCATTTTGTTTTGTTTAGATTGTTTTTCTTTTTCCATTTCTAATATTCTGTTTTGATTTTATTTAATCAATTCAAGCATCCATTTGAATTGAAACCTTTGTCAAACTTTGTGTGGATTCAAACACTGATTAATAAAACATTCTGAAGTCAAATTTAGAATAAATATTTTATTCCTTTTTAGGGTCTTTTAAATATTAAAATAGGCTCTAGTATTAATTAAATAACATTTATTAATATTTTTCAATCTCCATTTGAATTCAAATCACCACCAAACTTTGGGTGAATCTTAATTATGTTTATCAACATATTTCAAAGTTCAAAATAGTATAATGCTTTTATTCTTTTAGGATCTATTAATAATTACATAAATAGTCCATAGTCTTTAATTCAAATAGGTTTTAATTTATTTTAAAACTCTTTTTGAAATCCAAATAATATCAAAATCTTTTTAGTAGGTTTCATTTGAAAAACTAAAACACTTGAAAATCTTATTTAAAATAAATTAACAAGTTTTTGTGTTTATTGAAAATGGAAAAGCCTTTACCTTAATAAAAATGGATATTAATAAATCCTCATTATTTTATTTAAATAAACCTTTACTCTTTTTATCAATAGAAATATTTTATTTCAAAAGTTTGGCCAAGATTTAATTTGGCTCTATAAAATAATCCTTATTTATATTTCTACCTTTGATTTATAATTTTATTTAAAGATCCAAAAATAGTGATTCCATCTATTATAATTGTATTTATTATTTGTTTACCTTTTTAATTCCTTTAGGATCATTTGCTCACCATTTGGTATGGATTTCTAGGTGGTTGCTTTATTATCTTTGGAAATTAATTTTGCTTACCTTATTAAATTCATAGGATTTTATTCATGGCTCGAAAGTAAGTGAAACCAATTATATGGTTTTATAATATTTCTAATAGTCATTCTTAATCAATTTGAAATGTTTGCTTGACCAATTTTTATATGGATCAAATCCATAGGCTTAGAGACAACTTGGAAATGTTTTTCTTCCATTAGGGTTTTAGGGTTTTGGTTTATTTTCCAAGTGTTTAAATTTCCAGATGCATTTATGAAGAATGCATTCCACTTGATTTGAATTTAGTTTGGATTCAAACCTTAACCAAAATTTGTTCAAGATGAAATTTTTAGTTTCTATTTAAAAACAAAAGTTTCTTTTCACCCTAAAAATCAACAATAATTTATTTTGTTTATTTATTTTTCACATTACAAGATTTGGAAAATCTTGGGATGTGACAACAGCTGAGCCCGACGCCTTCACGAACTCCGGCGAGCAATCCCTGACGACTCTGAGCGCCCCTCCGCCAACGAAGACCACCTTGAGCTCCAACATCGTCACGCGAACACGGTGAGCTACCCCACTGCCCTTCTCACTTCCTATAACGCCGGCGACGTCACCGTCTGACCGCGCTGCCGCCAACCACCGTTGCAGCGCCGCTGACTTTTGGTCTGTTTGATGTGGGCCATTAGATCTAGATCAGGCGTGTAGGAATAGATCACTTAAACGAAAGGGTAAGTTAGATCTGAGCCGTGTGATGTGTTTTAATCCAATAGCCCGCGAGCGTGATCCAGTGCGAAGCGGTATCGACCAATCAGAAAGCGCCGCGTGGACTGTGTTTTGATTTAAAATCTGGAATTAGATCTATTAGTTGTTCAAACTTGCAAAATTCATAACTTTTGATACACACGTTCAAATTTTGTAAATTTTATATCATTGGAATCAGGAGAAAGAATTCTATCCAATTATGCACTTTGTTTAATAAATTGCATCTGTAAAATGGGTTGTTTTTGCAGAGACATTTCCAAGCTTATTTTGTATATAAAAATTGTATAGAAAATTTTCTAAGGGCCAAATTAATTTTATTTAGTGTATAATTGTTTTGTTTATGATTCAGTACTGTTTCACTTGTCTTGTTTGATTTATAAGAACCATCACATGGCATTTGCATGCATTCATATATTTTTTCTTGTATATTTTTGATATGTGAATTTGGTGCTATCATTTTATGTGTAGATTTTGGTGCTAATAGTGATTGTGGTTGTCAAGATTGTTGCTACTCGCCCAACTACCAAGGAAAGTGGTGCTTCATATTTTTTCCCCATATTTTGACTATGCATTAGAAATATTTTGTATAGGGCTTGCATGAATATTTTGCTAAGTATCTATATGCTATGCTTGGGAAATCCTAGTAGTTGTAGAATTATTAGAATTTTCTCTAAGTTAAGATACTTGCTATTGCCATGCTTAGCCTAGCTAGTAGCAACCAAGGGTGGAATATATACATTCTATGTAAAAATATTGCTAAGTCTTTGACTTATGGTTTTTGCTTAATAAAACAACTAAGTGAATGAAACACCTGGGTGGAATGGTAATTGCTTGGTGGTTTTTGGTTGAGTGGTTACACAAGGCCCATTTCTATGGTTTACCTTGTGTATCTCACTTGTGGATTGCCACCCAGGAACAAAGGGATTTGAGATGCCAAATGTTAAGAAGCTTCTAGTGCAGCCACATGGCATTATGGGCTCTACCTGGATCACATAGGTTGCAATAACTTAACCATTTGCACAGTTGGTGGTATATGGATGATAGGTTGGAACGCGTCCATTTGGTCTAAGGGAAGGCTTTTGAAAGGTCCTGTCTTGGTGAAACCAAGTCTTGTGGGGAAAGTGCACCACCTCTGCAGATGGAAGAAACTAAGTACTTAGCCGTGTCCTTGGTAATGGACAACTTGAGAATCAAGACATGGAAGCTATCAAGAATCTCCTCATCCCAATTTTCTAAGTTAAAACTTGTGGTTGAACAAGGGTGAAGGTTCACCAATTTCTATTGGTGGTTCCTTGGGAAAGTTTTTTCCAAACAAAAACTTAGTGTTTTCAACTGATAGGTAAAACCTATTTTGAGCAAAGCAAGCCTAAGCTACACTTAGCCAAATTCATGTAGTAACTAGGTGCTAATATTCTACTAAGGTATCACTTGCCAATACTATTCCAATGTATTGACCCATTGTGGCTATAACTTATGATGTTGCAGGTTACTCTGATGATGATTAGGGGTTATGAGTCTACACTCAACATGCTTGCCTGTGGCACATGAAGATGAAGACTTCTATTTTTATATTGTTAAGTTAAGCTCTTGTACTAGCCTATGGCTATGGAGTTGTAAAAGACTATGTTATCTCTGGAATGACGATGTAATAATGACCTTTGTTTCTGTGTACTTCATCTTAAACTGTGGATGCTAGCAATTGATCAAGGGACTAGCATTGCAATCACAGGGATCTTTACCTTTATAAAGGTGGGATCTTACAAATAGAGGAATCTGTAAATTCATATGGCTCCCACATATTTCTACGATTACTTTGTGATCTAATGAACCACTTACATACGATACCAATTTCCCTTTGTCTCGCGATAGTTTACTTATCCGAGGTTTGATCATCGGTATCACTGCATACCTAGTTCAACCTCGTTATCGATAAGTACTCTTTTCTTGTTCCTGTGGTATGTGATCCCTTGTGAGCCAGTCACATGCTTGCAATTTAATTGGATGTCATTCCACCGAGAGGGCCCAGAGTATATCTATCTGTCATATGGATGGACAAATCCCACTCTTGATCCATGTGCCTCAACACATGCTTTCCGAACACTCAATGCCATCTTTATAGCCACCCAGTTACGGTGTGGTGTTTGATGTCATCAAAAGCATCCTTCCGGTGATGGTGATTAGCACGATCTCATGGTCGAAGGAATTATGTTACTATGTATCAGAAATCTTATAGCAAACGAACTATTGAAATGACTTGATCTTTATGCTACATTTATCTATAGGATTATGTCCATCACACCATTCTCCTAATGATATGATCTTGTTGTTAATAACATCTCAATGTTCATGATTAGGAAACCATGACCATATATTAACCAACAAGCTAGTTTAACAAGAGTCTTTACTAGGGACTCTTTTATGTTTACAAATCACACAAGTATTAATGTTTCTGGTTAATACAATTATAGCATGGTATGTAAACATTTATCATAAGCATGAAGATATGATAATAACCTCTTTAATATTGCCTCTTGGGTATATCTCCAACATAAACTACTTTATTAAAGCAAACTAAACAAACTAAGCAAAGCAAACGAAAACTAAGACGCTCCAAGAACAACACAATAGTGCATGAAACAATAAAAACGAAGTGTCTAGAAAGACCTGAGCTTTTTATTGATGAAGAAGGGGGTGCCTTGGGTATCCCCAAGCTTTGACGCTTGTACCTCTTGGATATTTCTTGGGGTGACACCAGGGTGGAATCCCCAAGCTTGAGCTTTTGTCCATTCTTCATCTCATTACATCATTCTCTATCCACACCTGAAATTTTTCCTTCATACAAAACTTCACACAATCTTCATTAGCAACATTAGTGTATTCAAAAGATAATAGACCTTTGGGTTTAGCTTTAGAACATCAAAACTTTTCACTAAAAACACAAGCTACAGTAGAAACTCCTTCAAAAATCTCAATTCCCCAAAAGAGAACTCAAAAAGGAATCAATAAGAAGCAAATGCAAATAGTGGCAGAAATCTGTCAAAACAGACCAGTAGGTAGAAAATGATTTTTTAGAAGACCTTCTGTTTCTCAAATAAAAAAGTTTTGAACTAAGAAAGTTATCTAACATATTGTGGGATTTATTCATAATTTTTCATCTCAATACGACTTACAGAGACTCCTCTCGAATTTTTATGGTAGAGGACAAAAATCTGTTTCGGGACAACAACTCTCCAAATCTTACTTCCCTCTCATTAGAGGTCATCTTGGCACAAAAGGCAAACAAAAAGGATAAGGAGAGGTCATTACTGAAGTAATAACTTCTGAGACTGAAGGAAACTCTTCGGTTATCTCCCAACAAGTACTTTTATTTAACGGCTTTAAGTTAGGCACAAGAAGCAAGAAATCAAGTATTTTCAAATGAGGAAGCATTAACATCAAACCTTGCTTTCAAAGGAGGAGCAAAAAGCAACTTCTCTCTCCTCATAGGGAAGTGTTCAATACCTTTCTTGAATGGAAAATGATATTTAATGGTGCCTTCTTTCATATCAATGATGGCACCAACTGTTCTAAGAAAAGGTCTTCCCAAAGTACTAGGACAAGAAGCATTGTATTCAACATCCGAAACATAGAAATCAACAAGGACATAAGCATTGTTAACCATAATGAGAAAATCATTAGTACTCCCCATGAGTTTCTTCTTAGCATTATCATTGAGTGGGACATCTAAATAACAATCTTACAATGGTGGCAATTCAAGCATTTCATAAATCTTCCTAGGCATAATAGAGACACTAGAACCAAGATCACATGAAGCTTTGAGATCAAAGTCATTCACTTGCATATTAATAATGGGTTCCCAACTATCTTCTACTTTCCTAGGAATAGAAGCTTTGTGTTTTAACTTCTCTTCCTTAATCTTAACAAGATCATATGTAATGTGTTTGGTGAAGGCAACATGCATATCACTAGCATCAAGACTTCTTGCAAGCTTTTTTAGGAACAGAATCACTTCATAAATATTGCAACCATATATATCAAAATCAAACTTAGCATCACTAGTAGTAGACTCAATATGCTTAGGCATTGTAGGAGGAGGAATAGGGACTTCTTGTGGTTTAGTGGCATCCATTTTGGTGATGGTGCACACACTATTGTTTCTATCAATTTCAGCTTCCCTTTCCCACTTAGCATGAAGTTGGGCTAACAGTCTAACATTTTCATTAATAGTAACTTGTATGGCATGAGTAGCAGCAAACGTACTTTCCATGTTTTCGGGTTTAGCAGCCATTTTATTAATCAAAGAGGACTATGCTTCAGACAAAGAGGAAATATTTTTCTCAACATTTAAAAGATTTTCCTCCACAGTCTTGTTGAAAATGGTTTGTTTACTAATAAAGTCTTTAAGGATTACTTCAAGTTCATAGGGGGCACTTCTAGCATTGTTGTAGGAGTTTCCATAGGAATTTCCATTATTAGGAGGATAAGGCCTATAATTGTTGTTGCTACCAAAATTATTCTTATAGGCATTATTGTTGAAATTGTTATTTCTAATGAAGTTCACATCAACTTGCTCTTCTTGAGCAACCAAAGAGGCTAAGGGAACATTATTTGGATCTAAAGGAGCTTTCCCATTAACAAGCATAGCCATAATAACATCAATCTTATCACTCAAAGAAGATGTTTCTTCAACAGAATTTACCTTCTTACCATGTGGAGCTCTCTCAGTGTGCCATTCAGAATAGTTAACCATCATATTATCAAGGAGTTTTGTTGCAGCACCCAAGGTGATGGTCATAAAGGTACCTCCAGCAGCTGAATCCAACAGGTTTCTTGAAGAGAAGCTCAAACCTGCATAAAAAGTCTGGATAATCATCCAAGCAGTAAGTCCTTGAGTGGGACAATTCTGAACCAAATATTTCATTCGTTCCCAAGCATGAGAAACATGTTCATTATCAAGTTGTTTAATTTCATAATATCACTTCTCATAGATATAATCTTAACAGGAGGGTAGTACTTTCCAATAAAAGCATCTTTGCACTTAATCCAAGAATCAATATTATTTCTAGGCAAGGATAGCAACCAATCTTTAGCTTTTCCTCTCAAGTAGAAAGGAAACATCTTGAGCTTAATAATATCTCCATCTACATCCTTATACTTTTGCATCTCACAAAGTTCAACAAAGCTATTGAGATGGGCAACGGCATCATCAGAACTAGCACCAGAAAATTGCTCTCTCATCACAAGATTCAACAAAGCAGGCTTAATTTCATAAAAGGTAGCATCAGGAGCAGGTGGAGCAATAGGAGTGCTTAGGAAATCATTGTTGTTTGTGCTAGTGAAATCACACAACTTGGTGTTCTCAGTAGAGTTCATTTTGCCAAAAGTGGAGCAAGCCAAAAACAGCAGGAGCAGCTAGAGCAGGAACTATTTTTTTGTGTTTTTTATAAGAGAAAGCAAACCAAACTAAACTATTTTTTTGAGTTTTTGATTAAAATAGGCAAACAAAACCAAGAAAAAGAAACTAATCAAACTAAAAACAAAGTAAAGAGAAAGGTTGAGGAGGACTCCCCTTGTGAAGACGTCCTTAGCCTCCCCGGCAACGGCGCCAGAAAACTTGTTGATGGCGCCTGGAAGCGCTTCGTCGGGAAACCCCAAGAGCAAGGTGTGAAGCAGCACAGCAGCAAGTCTTCCCTTAGTAAGAAACCAAGGTTATTGAACCAGTAGGAGGAAGGAAATGTCACACAGGTATTGCAAGCAACGTGGAAACATGCACAACACAAACTCAAGACTTTGCCCCAAAGAACAATGTGGTTGTCAATATCAGATGTTGCTGTAACAAAGTATTAACTGTATGGTGTGGAAGGTGATGATGGTTTGCAGCAAGTAAATGGTAAAAGTGGAAGATGTATCAATGGTAAAGATTGGACCGGGGTCCATAGTTCACCAGAGGTGTTCTCCTTAGATAAAAAAACATGGCATGCTGGGTAAACAAATTACAGCAGGGCAATTGACAGGACTGAGAAAGGCATAACAATGCAATACTAGACAAAAAGATCCTATGAGATTCTGTAACATCCGAAAAATACTAAGCTTGGATCATCAATTCTAATCATCAAAATTAGGGTTAAAAAAAACTTTTCTAAATGAAATCATGAATGCATGCATAGGTGTATGCATGGATTTTGAATTCTTTTAAAACCACCTGGTTTGTTTGTTCCATTGATTGCAAAATGTTTCTTAGGTGAAATAAACATCATCTAAAACATTTCCCACACTTTTCCTAAAGACAAGTAAATCAAAACACATATATGAAATGAATGGTCATTTTGGCCAATTTAACTCACATGCCTACTTTGGCTGTCTCAAACTTTCAGAACCTAATAGAAACTTTTCTGGATATTTGCACCCCTTGAATGTAATCATAACAAGGTATCAAGGCCCACTTTGTGATCATCTAGAAACTTTCAAATGCATAGTTTAAATGACAATTCAAAATTGAATATTTATCATATGGGAAGATCCCACTTTTTCAAAAACTACTCAAACAAGCTCAATTTTCAAAACCCAAGCATCTGCAGACTCACCAGCACCAATCTAGCAAACCCACCAAAAATCATTTCAAAATTCAAAACTTGACTTCATGCGGCCATTTCATCAAACAGGTTGCAGACACAAATCAAACAAACATCAAACACTATTGTGAGCAGTGATTCTTGCCTAACTGGTTCCCCATTTAGCTCACACACAACTCAGTAGATCATCTAGGAAGATTATCCAGGCACTAGCACCACTGTGAGCTTGCCATTGTCATCAATGGTGAATAGCCGAGCACCCTCTTGCCACCCCATAGTCGACAGCAAGCTAGGAGCAGCAGCAAGCCTAGCCAGCATGTTTGGGAGGCAGACCACCGTCCACCGCCACTCACTGTCCCAGTCGCGAGCGTTGCCAAGCCCTGGACCACGCGCACAATCCACGCCCAGACCATGCTGAGCGTGCGCCAGAGCGCCACACTCGACCATCACCCACGATCACAGACCGCCGCGCAAGGCATACACAATCCCCACCGACCCAGAGACCGCCAGACATCCCGTTTGCCCGTGCCGTCACATACCACCGCCCGTCGAAGACGCCGCCTCTACCGCAGAGCACCGCCTGCTTGCACCAAACCACACCGCCCCATGCCTCGAGACCATGTCGTTGAGCATCGCCAGAGACACCGCACCGTCCCTACCCTTACCCATGCCATTAGCCACTGTAACATCGCTTCGACAACCTCACTGCGCCCCGACGGTCCCCTCGCTCGACTATAAATAGAGGCCACCCCCGCACGATTTCTTCACACCATCTCACTCCCCTCTCCTCACTGATCGTGCCACACCATTCTCAGAGCAAGGCGAGCACCACCCCGCCGGAATTTCACCGGAGCCCGCCGCCTCTGGAGAAGAAGGGAGCCAGCGATTGGAGCCGCCCCAGGAGCTGCCGCGACCACCCCTGAGTTCGCCGTCGACTGCCCGCTCGCCTCGCCGACCCTCGCCAGTACCCGGTGAGCCCCAGCGACCCTCACCGGCGCTAGGTTTCGTTCTCGCCGGAGTTGTCTCGCGTCGACGATGACTCCCAGCCGTTAGATTAGAACTAGATCGTACGATCCACGTCGTCCCATACCGCTTTGCCCAGCCCCATGTCACTGACGAGTGGGGACACCCACTTAAGTAGCCCGCGGGAGCACTGCGCTTAGCAGGCCAGCCCAGTAATTTTTCCCGCGCAGCCCAGTTATTCAAATTAAACTTTTCTATTTCAATTCAAACACACTTCTGTACCCAACTTCAAAAATCAACCCAGATCGATTCGGTTCACCAAATTGAATGAAACTAATTTTGCTGGAAAGGTCGGTGAGTGTTGAATCCAAGCCCGTTGGATTCAAGTCATTTGGATCTATAGATCACCCATGGTAAAAATAACAAGGCAGAAGCTTTTTTGCATTCAAACATTTTTCAAATTTAAACCATAATTGCTTTTGAGTTGATTCCAACTCTCAAAAATCACATTTAACCATACCTTTCAGAATATATAAAAATATATAGGTTTACTTGCAGAAATAATGTTCAAGTAATAAAAGAACGCTACATAAGCATTTCTAGCCACTTTAATTAATTAAAATAAAATGGTAAAACCTTATTAAATTGTGACACCACTTTAAATCACATTCCCATGGAATACAATATGTGGTGCTGACATGTGTCAACATGATCCAATGTTGGGTTTGGAGAATATTAAATCTTAAGTAGTTTTTCAATGAGTAGAAATTACTTTTCTAAAAATAAAAAGCTTTAAACCAAGCCTTAACCTTGTAATGTTAGGGATGATGCTAGATCATCCATAGAACCCTTGTGTGTGATGATTGCAAGTAGTTAAGTATTGTTTGGTGATTGTGTACCTCGTATTTGTTCATAGACGCTTGTACCGACCAAGGATACGAGGAGGAAGGAGGATACTACGAAGAAGAAGCCGAGGAGAACTTCAACCACTGCTCTGCACAAGGCAAGCTTATATTGACATTGATGCAAGCTAACACTTGCAGTATACCCTACTGATGAAACAAACCCTACTTTTTACTATGCCTTAAGCATATGTGATCATACCCATTTGATAAACCAATCCTAGTTTTATGTGCAAGCTTCCTAATTTATTTCTTTTTCAAAGCTTACTTAGAGTTTACTTAAGTGACTGGTAGATATTGGAAAGATGCTGAAGGTTGCATAAAGAGCATAAAATTTGGCCTAAGTTAGAAACCTTGACATCAGCCTGAGACATAAGGTTGTACTTAGTTGAAACTTCACTAGTTACCACCCCTCATCATTACTAACCCCACATGTAGATGCTAGTGCTAAGCATAAAACTTGATCAACTTTAAATGGGAATACTTGGTGGAAAAATGGTTATGAAAACCTTGGAATGATGGATCATTCTATTGAAATGTTTTGGACATGTGTTTCCAAACACTTGAGAATTTTGGTGATAAAAATGTTGAGGCATGAGCCTTAGCCCTTTATAAAACTGATGGTTGTCTGGATGCGATACCATTCCAATTTTATCGTACAACCACAATACCCGAATATTGGGTAGGGCTTGACTGGAAACTTATATTCCTTAGTATTAGTTCCCTCACGGCCATGCTTTGAGCTGAGGCTACCTTGTGAAGATTGTCCACCTGTGCAGTACCCAAGATGACAGTTGGTCATGGTGGGAGGCCAAACTCACAGGCGAGGTGCTTATACTAGGGCGTGTAATCAAAAGGTTAGGATTGATTATCCGCATACTGAGTATGGTGAATTCAGGATTTTTTCCTGATGGATGTATCGAATGTTGTGGTGAAAGTGTACAATCTCTGCAGAGTGTCAAACTATTCGAATAGCCGCGTCCGCGGTTATGGACAGTTGGAGTGGCCATACTGTTCCCCCGTCAGACTTTTCAAAATGACCTGTGAGATGAATTGAGACTTTGACTTGACCACAACAGAGTTGTAATATGAAATACCAGTTCCCGCTTTTGATTTATAAAATTGTGACTAGCTTTGGAGCTTATTAGAGATAAATCTGGCTTTTGCAAAACAACCCTAGATCCTAGTGTCCTATTATCCAAAAAACCCCCCTTTACCTATTAGTATTAGTTTGCGAGTACTTAAAGAGTACTCATGGCTTTGTCCCTGGCTATTCCCATGGCCAAAATATGAAGAGGAGTACCTGGAAGATGGAACCCAGGAAGGTTACGACAACTAGGATCATCTCTCATCGTCAGCATTGCCTGTGACCCCGAAGATGGAGCTTCGCCTACGCTACCGTTATTGTTACGTATTCCGCTGCTTGATGTTGTATTAAGAACTGGATCAGGAGATCCCTATTTGTGTAAGAACTTATGTATCGTTTGTAATGGATGATGTAATATGGTATCCAATTCTGTTATGTCTCGCAAAAATGGTAATCCTGGGATTGCGATGTATGGCATAACAGGCATCTAGGATTGAAAAATCCGGGTGTTGACAAGTTGGTATCAGAGCCATCCTGACCATAGGAGACCCTAGTTAGACTTGACGTTTGAATCAAAAACTTAGTTTCAAAAACCAAAGAAAACCAATATTTACAAAAACTTATTCTCATTCTTATCTACTTGATTCTTCCATAAAAATTCATGTTTCTCAAAAACTCTTACAAAATACATAAAATTTTGACACACTTGATCACTCTGCTAATCTACTCATCCTCTATTTTTATAGATGGACGTGAAGTACAGCAAGTTTTACCAACTTGGGAATGGGTGAGACCTTATCTTTGAGAGGGATCTGGATCAGCTTTGAACTCGGAGCCGCACCCCGAGTTCTTTGGAGCTCAGCTCAATGATCAAGGAGGAGAAGATCTGCAGTGGCTAATTGTTGCAAGTCTTCGAGGAAAGATTGAACCTCCCACTGCGGAGGGAATTCAGTTTACCTTGAGGGAAAACAACTGGCTCGATGGACTTGCCAGAGCAATGCAGGAAGCTCTTTCCCGTCTGTGTGGGCAGAGCATCAATCAGATCAAGGGTACTCGCTTTGAGTTTTTCCCAAGGCGTGATGCAAATGGACAACCACTAGAAGCCCCATACCACCCCGAGCTGAAGACTCAATTGGACCACCTTAGCTTCATGATGTATGATCGTCAGCAGGAGTTGGACAACTGCCATGACTATTGCAACCACAAGTCTGCCATCATCAAGACGAAGGATCACACCATAGCCATGCTGGCAAAGGATCGCAAGTCTCGCCGCCGTCAGCTCGACAAAAAGGAGCGCATTATTTCCCGTCTTCGCCACCGGATCTCATCTCTGGAGGAGACCATCCACGAGAAAGACATGCAGTTGGAGGAAAGGGAGAATGCCGGAGAGGATCTTCGTGGAGACCCTTACTCTTATCTCAGCGATGACGATGATTTTCTGGAGGATCAGGCCATGGACTTCTTCACCGATGAGGATGATTTCGCCATCGATGATCTTTGTCAAGATGATGAAGCCACAGACTCCGAGAAGTAGTAGCACTGAGCACTAGCGTAGTGAGTAGTAGTCGGTCCCACTGTATCGTAATTTCCAGAATGGTTCTTAAAACCATCTGTTTTTCTTTGTTGTGGTGTGTGTTGTACTGTGTGCTAGGAGTGAATGAATGAAAAATCAAGTTGCCAGAAAAATATGAGTCAAACATTTAAAACTTTTCAAAGACCCAACACCTTAGAAATTTCCCTCTTTTCTCATGATCTATATCAATCTTCAGATGCCACGTGGAGGAAGTGGTTCAGCCCCGGACCTGATGTTGCAGTTCCTGCAAATGTTGACTTCTGACCGTGAAGCTGAAAGAGCGGAACGTCAAGCCAACCTAGCCACTCTACAACAGATAGCCCAGCTAGCCCACAACAACCAAGGCCACGGAAATCAGGACAACCATGGATCTAAGCTCAAGAATTTCCATAATACTAACCCACCCGTTTTCACCAAGTCAGAAGAACCCCTAGATGCCGATGATTGGCTGCAAACCATGGAAAACAACCTAGAAGTCGCCGGAGTGGAAGCCAATGAGAAAGTCCTGTTCGCCACCCATTATCTAGCCGGAGATGCCAGGGCATGGTGGAACCGTTTTCGTGCAATGACCGGAGGCCAGATGATGACTTGGGAGGAATTCAAGGTCAAGTTTAGCAGAACCCATGTGCCACCAGGTTTGATCAAGAGAATGAGAGACGAGTTCAAAGAGCTAAATCAAGGAAGGATGACTGTAGTGGAATACCGTGACAAATTTTTGTCATTAGCTAGGTATGCCTCGGACGAGATAGACACTGAAGCCAAGAAGAAAGAAAGATTCCTGAATGGTCTGCATGACGATATGTAGACGGTGTTAGTCAATTTCCCCTTTGCTGATATTGAAGCCCTTGTCGACTCTGCTATCCAGATGGAAGGAAAGATCAACCAAGCCAATGAGAACCGCAAGCGTCGCATGATGCATCAAGCCGGAACCCATCATACCCCAAAGTATCGCCCCAACCCATCTCCAGGATTTGCCCCAAGAACCAACAGACCCCCTATGACCCGTCCGACCTACCCCAACCGTGGAAACCCTAGACCCGGAGGAAATCACAACAACCCCGGCAACTCTAGCAATTTCACCCGTGCCCAACCCAAGTTCAACACCAACAATGCTACCGCCAACACCAACATTGCCCCGAGGACTGGAAGCAATGATGTGCCTGTCGCAGCCAAGGACAAGTCACAAGTGACATGTTATGACTGTGGAAATAAAGGCCACTATTCCAACAAATGCCCCAACAAGAAGAACGCTACAGCCCCCAATGCCAACGCCCCAGCTCAGCAGCAGGGTCGTGTCCAACCAGGGAGAAGATTTGCCCCAGGGAATTCACTCAACCGCAATGGTCGTCTTTTTCTCATGCATGCTGAAGAAGCTCAGGAAGCGCCAGACGTCGTGCTGGGTATGTTTTCTGTTAATTCAGTACTTGCAAGAGTGTTGTTTGACTCTGGTGCATCGCATTCATTTGTCACTGAAGAATTTGCCTGCACTAGTAAAATTCAACCAACCAAATTGAAGCATGTTATGATTGTGCAAATTCCCGGATCAACCACCAAGGCTAGGCAAATTTGCAAAGCCGTCCCTATCCGAATACATGGCATAGATTTTTATGCTAATCTAATAGTACTCGGAACTAAAGGTTTGGAAGTAGTACTAGGAATGGATTGGATGTCCAAACATAAGGGATTGATTGACTGTGCTAAGAAAGCCATCACCATGACCAGTACCACCAGAATATCAGTCGAGCATATATCTGAACCTTACCTCGCCAATTCAATTGTAACAAGAGTCTAGCCCAACCTACCATTGACCAAGTCCGGATAGTCTATGAATACCCCGATGTATTTCCCGATGTTTTGCCTCGTATGCCCCCAGATCGAGATATCGAGTTTATCATCGAACTAATCCCCGGAACAGGACCCATATCCCAGAGACCCTATAGTATGAACCCGTCGGAACTAGCAGAACTGAAGAAGCAACTGGATTCCATGCTAGAAATTGGATTGATTCAACCAAGTGCGTCACCATGGAGATCACCTGTCTTATTTGTGGACAAGAAAGATGGAGGTAAATGTTTGTGTACGGATTATGGGAAGTTGAATGATGTCACCATCAAGAACAAGTACCCCTTGCCCAAGATAGAAGATTTGTTTGATCAGTTGACCGGTGCCCAGGTGTTTTCTAAGATTGATCTTAGAACTGGCTATCATCAACTCAAAATTCGTGCAGAGGATATTCCAAAGACTGCCTTTACCACCAGATATGGATTGTGAGTATCTGATCATGTCTTTTGGATTAACCAATGCCCCCGCTTATTTTATGAACCTCATGAATAAGATTTTTATGGACTTCCTGGATAAGTTTGTCGTTGTTTTCATCGATGACATTCTGATTTATTCCAAATCAGAAGAAGAACATGAGCTACACCTAAGTACCATTCTTGGAACCCTTAGAGAGCATCAGCTGTATGCAAAGTTTAGCAAATGTGAATTCTGGTTACAGGAGGTAGGATTCCTCGGTCACATTGTATCAGCCGGAGGAATTGCCGTTGACCCTACCAAAGTGAAAGATGTAGAAGATTGGCAAGCCCCAACCACTCAAACCCAAGTTCGTGCATTTCTCGGATTGGCGGGATATTACCGCAAATTCGTAGAAGGATTCTCGAGTATCACCAGACCCATGACCCAATTGCTGAAGAAGTACAAGACGTTTGAATGGACAGACAAGTGTGAAGCGAGTTTTCAAGAACTCAAGCGGAGATTGATATTAGCCCCAATCTTGATCATGCCGGATATCACTAAGCCCTTTGATGTGTATTGTGACGCATCCAAGATTGGTCTCGGATGTGTGCTAATGCAAGAAGGCAAAGTTATATCTTATCTATCTCGACAATTGAAGCAACACGAGCAAAACTATCCAACCCATGACCTCGAACTCGCAGCAGTAGTCCTAGCCCTGAAGACATGGAGACATTACCTAATGGGAAACCGTTGTGAGATTTATTCGAATCACAAGAGCCTAAAGTATATATTCACTCAGAAGGAGTTGAATATGAGGCAGAGAAGATGGATTGAGCTAATCAAAGATTACGACCTGGACATTCACTATCACCCTGGTAAAGCCAACGTGGTAGTCGATGACCTTAGCAGATTGCCGTGCCGCTTGAACTCCATGATTTTGAAGGAGCAACCAAGTTTGCACAAGGAGATGGAAGATTTTCGAATGGAATTAGTAAGTGAAGGATTTTTGGCTAGCATAGAACTTCAGCCCACTTTGATCAGTCAGATCAAAGAGGCGTAGAAGGGAATGCCGATCGACGGAATCAAGCGTCGTCAGACGCAGACGCAAAGTACGGATTCACCTAGGACGAAGAAGGAGTTCTGTGGTACAAAGGACGCCTTTGTGTACCAGCAGATTCGGAGTTGAAAGAAGTTATCTTGAAGGAGGCTCATGATACTCTTTATTCTATCCATACCGGAGGGACTAGATGTATCAAGATTTGAAAGAGCAATTTTGGTGGCATAAGATGAAGAGAGAAATCGGAACCTATATCGCCAAGTGTGATATATGTCAGCGAGTCAAGGCAGGACATCAAAGACCTGCTGGATTGTTGCAACCTTTGCAAATTCCGGAATGGAAATAGGATTCTGTAGGAATGGAATTTATCACTGGAATACCTACTTCTAGTAGGGGAAATGACTCTATCTGGGTCATAGTGGACAGATTGTCCAAAGTCGCCCATTTCTTGCCCGTTAAAACCACCTATCAGAGTTCGAAGCTAGTAGAGTTATACATCGCTAGAATCGTCAGTTTGCACGGAGTCCCCAAGAACATAGTATTGGATCGAGGAACTCAGTTTACCTCGAGATTCTGGAAGAAAGTCCAAGAAGGTTTAGGAACCCGCCTAGATTTCAGTACCTCAGACCGATGGGCAAACGGAGCGAGTAAATCAAATACTCGAAGATATGCTTAGAGCATGTGTGCTAGAATATGGATCCAAGTGGGAAGACTGTCTGCCATTTGCAGAATTTTCCTACAACAATAGTTACCAAGCCAGTTTGCAAATGGCCCCATTTGAATTCATGTACGGAAGAAAGTGTCGCACCCCTTTGAACTGGTCGGAAGTAGGAGAGAGTCAGATTTTCGGACCCGACATCCTCCGAGAAGCAGAAGAGAAGGTTCACAAGATTCGTGAGCACCTCAAGACCGCCCAATCCCGACAGAAGAGTTACGCCGACAAGAGACGTCGAGATCTCGCCTTCAACATAGGAGATTTTGTTTATCTGAAATTGTCGCCATTGAAGGGAATGCAGCGTTTCCAACTCAAAGGAAAGTTAGCCCCCAGATATATCGGACCTTTCAAAATTCTAAACTGTTGAGGAGAAGTATCGTATCAATTGGAACTACCTGAAGAGGTGTTAGCTGTGCACAATGTGTTCCACTCGTTACTTCGCAAATGTCTCTAAGTCCCCGAGAAGACCGAAGTGTTCAAGAATATCGATCACCAGACCATAGAGATCAACGATGACCTGACCTATCCCGAAGTACCCATCCACATTTTGGAAGAAGCTTTTCGAACTTCCCGAACCCGAAGCATCAAGTTTCTCAAGATTCAGTGGAGCAACCACACAGAAGAGGAAGCTACCTGGGAGCGCGAAGATCCCATCAGGACGGAGTTTCCCGATCTTTTCAAATCCTAGGTAATATTTTCGTACTTTTTCAAATCTCGGGACGAGATTTTGTTTAAGGGGGGAAGGTTTGTAACATCCCAAAAATACTAAGCTTGGATCATCAAATTCTAATCATCAAAATTAGGGTTAACAAAAACTTTTCTAAATGAAATCATGAATGCATGCATAGGTGTATGCATGGATTTTGAATTCTTTTAAAACCACCTGGTTTGTTTGTTACATTGCTTGTAAAATGTTTCTTAGGTGAAATAAACATCATCTAAAACATTTCCCACACTTTTCCTAAAGACAAGTAAATCAAAACACATATATGAAATGAATGGTCATTTTGGCCAATTTAACTCACATGCCTACTTTGGTTGTCTCAAACTTTCAGAACCTAACAGAAACTTTTCTGGATCTTTGCACCCCTTGAATGTACTCATAACAAGGTATCAAGGCCCACTTTGTGATCATCTATAAACTTTCAAATGCATAGTTTAAATGACAATTCAAAATTGAATATTTATCATATGGGAAGATCCCACTTTTTCAAAACCTACTCAAACAAGCTCAATTTTCAAAACCCAAGCATCTGCAGACTCACTAGCACCAATCTAGCAAACCCACCAAAAATCATTTCAAAATTCAAAACTTGATTTCATGCGGCCATTTCATCAAACAGGTTGCAGACACAAATCAAACAAACATTAAACACTATTGTGAGCAGTGATTCTTGCCTAACTGGTTCCCCATTTAGCTCACACACAACTCAGTAGATCATCTAGGAAGATTAGCCAGGCACTAGCACCACTGTGAGCTTGCCATTGTCATCAATGGTGAATAGCCGAGCACCCTCTTGCCACCCCATAGTCGACAGCAAGCTAGGACCAGCAGCAAGCCTAGCCAGCATGTCTGGGAGGCAGCCCACCGTCCACCGCCACTCATTGTCCTAGTCGTGAGCGTTGCCAAGCCCTGGACCACGCGCACAAGCCGCGCCTAGACCATGCCGAGCGTGCTCCAGAGCGCCACCCTCAACCATCACCCACAGACCGCGCGCCGCCCTCGCCGCGTGCATACACAATCCCCACCGACCCAGGAGACCGCCAGACATCCCCGTTTGCTGCCCCGTGCCGCACAGCCACCGCCCGCCGTCGAAAAAGGCCGCCTCTTCCGCGCAGAGCACCGCCCGTTCCAGACCAAACCACACCGCCCCTTGCCTCAAGACCATGTCGTTGAGCATCGCCAGGAGACACCGCATCGTCCCCTACCCTTTCCCATGCCATTAGCCGCCTGTAACATCGCCCCCGATGAGCTCACCGTGCGCCCCGACGGTCCCCTCGCTCGACTATAAATAGAGGACACACCAGCACGATTTCTTCACACCATCTCACTCCCCTCTCC
Source organism: Avena longiglumis (assembly GCA_030063025.1). Classification (NCBI taxonomy): domain Eukaryota; kingdom Viridiplantae; phylum Streptophyta; class Magnoliopsida; order Poales; family Poaceae; genus Avena; species Avena longiglumis. The sequence goes on from CP125975.1 coordinate 432,498,264, forward strand.
TCACTGATCGTGCCACACCATTCTCAGAGCAAGGCGAGCACCACCTCACCGGAATTTCACTGGAGCCTGCCGCTGCCGGAGAAGAAGGGAGCCAGCGATTGGAGCCGCCCTAGGAGCTGTCGTGACCACCCCTGAGTTCGACGTCGTCGACTTTGTCGTTCGCCCGCCTCGCCAAGACTTCGGTGAGCCCCAAACCCTCACCGACGCGCTAGGTTTCATTCTCGCCGGAGTTGTCTCGCGTCGACGATGACTCCCAGCCGTTAGATTAGAACTAGATCGAACGATCCACGTCGCCCCATACCGCTTCGCCCAGCCCCGTGTCACTGACGAGTGGGGACACCCACTTAAGCAGCCCGCGGGAGCACTGCGCTTAGCAGGCCGGCCCAGTAATTTTTCCTGTGCAGCCCAGTTATTCAAATTAAACTTTTTCTATTTCAATTCAAACACACTTCTGTACCCAACTTAAAAAATCAACCCAGATCGATTCAATGCACCAAATTGAATGAAACCAATTTTGTTGGAAATGTCGGTGAATGCTGAATCCAAGCCCGTTGGATTCCAGTCATTTGGATCTATAGATCACCCATGGTAAAAATAACAAGGCAGAAGCTTTTTTGCATTCAAACATTTTTCAAATTTAAACCATAATAGCTTTTGAGTTGATTCCAACTCTCAAAAATCACATTTAACCATACCTTTCAGAATATATAAAAATATATAGGTTTACTTGCAGAAATAATTTTCAAGTAATAAAAGAATGCTACATAAGCATTTCTAGCCACTTTAATTAATTAAAATAAAATGGTAAAACCTTATTAAATTGTGACACCACTTTAAATCACATTCCCATGGAATACAATATGTGGTGATGACATGTGTCAACATGATCCAATGTTGGGTTTGGAGAATATTAAATCTTGAGTAGTTTTTCAATGAGTAGAAATTAATTTTCTAAAAATAAAAAGATTTAAACCAAGCCTTAACCTTGTAATGTTAGGGAAGATGCTAGATCATCCATAGAACCCTTGTGCGTGATGATTGCAAGTAGTTAAGTATTGTTTGGTGATTGTGTACCTCGTATTTATTCATAGACGCTAGTACCGACCAAGGATACAAGGTGGAAGGAGGATACTACGAAGAAGAAGCCGAGGAGAACTTCAACCACTGCTCTGCACAAGGCAAGCTTATATTGACATTGATGCAAGCTAACACTTGCAGTATACCCTACTTATGCAACAAACCTTGTTACTATGCCTTAAGCATATGTGATCATACCCATTTGATAAACCAATCCTAGTTTTATGTGAAAGCTTATTACTTTATTTCTTATTCAAAGCTTACTTAGAGTTTACTTAAGTGACTGGTAGATATTGAAGATGCTGAAGGTTGCATAAAGAGCATAAAATTTGGACTAAGTTAGAAACCTTGACATCAGCCTGAGACATAAGGTTGTACTTAGTTGAAACTTCACTAGTTACCACCCCTCATCATTACTACCCCCACATTTAGATGCTAGTGCTAAGCATAAAACTTGATCAACTTTAGATGGGAATACTTGGTGGAAAAATGGTTATGAAAACCTTGGAATGATGGATCATTCTATTGAAATGTTTTGGACATGTGTTTCCAAACACTTGAGAATTTTGGTGATAAAAATGTTGAGGCATGAGCCTTAGCCCTTTATAAAACTGATGGTTGTCTGGATGCGATACCATTCCAATTTTATCGTACAACCACAATACCCGAATATTTGGTAGGGCTTGACTAGAAACTTATATTCCTTAGTATTAGTTCCCTCATGGCCAAGGTTTGATCTGAGGCTACCTTGTGAATATTGTCCACCTGTGCAGTACCCAAGATGACAGTTGGTCATGGTTGGGAGGCCAAACTCACAGGAGAGGTGCTTATACTAGGGCGTGTAATCGAAAGGTTAGGATTGATTATCCGCATACTGAGTATGGTGAATTCAGGATTTTTTCCTGACGGATGTATCGAATGTTGTGGTGAAAGTGTACAATCTCTGCAGAGTGTCAAACTATTCGAATAGCCGCGTCCGCGGTTATGGACAGTTGGAGTGGCCATACTGTTCCCCCGTCAGACTTTTCAAAATGACCTGTGAGATGAATTGAGACTTTGACTTGACCACAACAGAGTTGTGATATGAAATACCAATTCCCGCTTAGGATTTATAAAATTGTGACTAGCTTTGGAGCTTAGTAGAGATAAATCTGGCTTTTGCAAAACAACCCTAGAGCCTAGTGTCCTATTATCCAAAAAACACCTTTACCTATTAGTATTAGTTTACGAGTACTTAAAGAGTACTCATGGCTTTGTCCCTGGCTATTCCCATGGCCATACTATGAAGAGGAGTACCTAGAAGATGGAACCCAGGAAGGTTACGACAACTAGGATCATCTCCCATCGTCAGCATTGCCTGTGACCCCGAAGATGGAGCTTCGCCTATGCTACCGTTATCGTTACGTATTCCGCTGCTTGATGTTGTATTAAGAACTGGATTAGGAGATCCCTATTTGTGTAAGAACTTATGTATCGTTTGTAATGGATGATGTACTATGGTATCCAATTCTGTTATGTCTCGCAAAAATGGAAATCCTGGGATTGCGATGTATGGCATAACAGGCATCTAGGATTGAAAAATCCGGGTGTTGACAGATTCGATTGGGCAATAAAACAATATATATAGACCTCCATCCAACTGCATCTATGACTAGATGTCCACCTTCAGGTTATCATCCGAACCTCCTCCAGTATTAAGTTGCAAGCAAGAGATAACTGCTTTAAGCAAAGTGTGTAAGGTAAACAATCCACTTGTTCCATGAACAAGAGACCGTTGTTTTCTCCCTAGTGGCAACAGAACATCTACTACCGTAGAGATTTCTGTCACTTCCCTTGATAAGTAGAGGCACGAACCCACTATCGAGCATAAATACCCCCTCTTAGAGTCACTAGGAACTACTTGGCCAAGATAGCTACTAACACAGAGAGCATGCAAGATCACAAACATCATAGACATGATAGAATCAATAAGACAAAACCATTAATCAATCTGACATAGTAATCTCAATATCCATCAGATCCCCGCAAACACAACATGCATGATTACAAATAGATGAGATCCTTATCATGAACGGAGCTCACAAGATCTAGACATGAAAGCACAAGGATGAGATACAACCATCTAGCTACTACATGGACCCATAGACCAAGGTGGAACTACTCACGCTTCATATCAGAGGCTGGCATTATGAAGAAGAAGGCCTCCGGGATGATCTCCCCTTCAGCAGGTTGCCGGGAAGAACTTCAGATCCCCCCAATCTAGGGACGATGGTGACAGCGGCTACATACAGTTTCGTGGAGCTTTGATTGGGTGCCTAGGGTTTTGGCATCGAGGGCACTTTATAGGCAAAGAGGGAGGCCGAGGGGGTGCCCGAGGTGGCTGCACCCCCTAGGCGCGGGGTGGGCCCACCCGCGCGGCCAGGGGGTGTGGCCCCCTTGAGGTTCTCCTCTATCTCGTACTCTGGCTTCGTGTTCCCCATGGTAAATTATTGACTTTCGCTTTTGTCCCGTCCAATTCCGAGAATATTGATTTTCTGCCTTTCTAGAACAAACAAAGAAGAAAACAGGCAACTGGCACTGTGGCAACTTTTTAATAGGTTAGTACCAGAAAACATATAAAAACACCTCAAAGCATAGACAAAGCAAAGAAAAGTAGATAATAAACAAGCATGGAACATCAAAAATTATAGATATGTTTTTGACGTATCAATTTGCTCTTCTTGAGCAACCAAAGAGGCTAAGGGAACATTATTTGGATCTAAAGGAGCTTTCCCATTAACAAGCATAGCCATAATAACATCAATATTATCACTCAAAGAAGATGTTTTTTCAACAGAATTTACCTTCTTACCATGTGGAGCTCTCTCAGTGTGCCATTCAGAATAGTTAACCATCATATTATCAAGGAGTTTTGTTGCAGCACCCAAGGTGATGGTCATAAAGGTACCTCCAGCAGCTGAATCCAACAGGTTTCTTGAAGAGAAGTTCAAACCTGCATAAAAAGTCTGGATAATCATGCAAGTAGTAAGTCCATGAGTGGGACAATTCTTAACCAAAGATTTCATTCGTTCCCAAGCTTGAGAAACATGTTCATTATCAAGTTGTTCAATTTCATAATATCACTTCTCATAGATATAATCTTAGTAGGAGGGTAGTACTTTCCAATAAAAGCATCTTTGCACTTAATCCAAGAATCAATATTATTTCTAGGCAAGGATAGAAACCAATCTTTAGCTTTTCCTCTCAAGGAGAAAGGAAACAACTTGAGCTTAATAATATCTCCATCTACATAATTATACTTTTGCATCTCACAAAGTTCAACAAAGCTATTGAGATGGGCAGCAGCATTATCAGAACTAGCACCAGAAAATTGCTCTCTCGTCACAAGATTCAATAAAGCAGGCTTAATTTCATAAAAGGTAGCATCAGGAGCAAGTGGAGCAAAAGGAGTGCTAAGGAAATCATTGTTGTTTGTGCTAGTGAAATCACACAACTTGGTGTTCTCAGCAGAGTTCATTTTGGCAAAAGTGGAGCAAGCCAAAAAACAGCAGGAGCAGCTAGAGCAGGGACTAATTTTTTTTGTGTTTTTCATAAGAGAAAGCAAACCAAACTAAACTAATTTTTTTGAGTTTTTGATTAAAAGAGGCAAACAAAACCAAGTAAACGAAACTAAGTAAACTAAAAACAAAGTAGAGAGAAAGGTTGAGGAGGACTCTGCTTGTGAAGACGTCCTTAGCCTCCCCGGCAACGGTGCCAGAAAGTATTGATGCGTGTTGAACGCCCGTTGGGAAACCCCAAGAGCTAGGTATGATGCATCACAGCAGAAAGTTTTCCCTCAGTAAGAAACCGAGGTTATCGAACCAGTAGGAGGAAGGAAATGCCTCAAAGGGGTTGCAAGAAACGTGGAAACCTACACAACACAAACTCAAGACTTTGCCCCAACTAATAGTGAGGTTGTCAATCTCACCGGGTATTGTGCCAAAGGATTAACTGTATGGTGTGGAAGGTGATGATGGTTTGCAACAAGTAAACAGTAACAGTGGAAGATGTATCAATGGTAAAGATTGGACCGGGGTCCATAGTTCACTAGAGGTGTTCTCGATAGATAAACAAACATGGCATGCTGGGTAAACAAATTATAGGAGGGCAATTGACAGGACTAAGCAAGGCATAACAATGCAATCTAGACAAAAAGATCCTATGAGATTCGATTGGGAAATACAACAATATACATAGACCGCCATCCAACTGCATCTATGAATAGAAGTCCACCTTTAGGTTATCATCCGAACCCCCTCCAGTATTAAGTTGCAAGCAACAAACAACTGCTTTAAGCGAAGTGTGTAAGGTAAACAATCCACTTGTTCTATGAACAAGAGACCGTTGTTTTCTCCCTAGTGGCAACAACACATCTACAACCGTAGAGATTTATGTCACTTCCCTTGATTAAGTAGAGGCGTGAACCCACTATTGAGCATAAATACCCCCTCTTGGAGTCACTAGCAACTACTTGGCCAAGATAGCTACTAATAACGGAGAGCATGCAAGATCACAAACAACATAGACATGATAGAATCAATCTGACATCGTAATCTCAATATCCATCGGATCCCCGCAAACACAACATGCATGGTTACAAATAGATTAGACCTTGATCATGAATGGAGCTCACAAGATCTAGACATGAAAGAACAAGGAGGAGATACAACCATATAGCTACTACATGGACCCGTAGTCCAAGGTGGAACTACTCATGCTTCATAACGGAGACTGGCATGATGAAGAAGAAGGCCTCCGGGATGATCTCCCCTTTGGAAGGGTGTCGGGAAGATCTTCAGATCCCCCCGATCTAGGGATGATGGTGGCGGCGGCTATAGACGGTTTCGTGGAATATTGATCGGGTTCCTTAGGGTTTACGTGTCGGGGGATTCTTATAGGCGAAGAGACGAGGCAGGGGGCAGCCAGGGGGCCCACACCCTGCCCAGGCGCGGGCCCACCCTAGGCCGCACCTGGGGGTGAGGCCACCCTGTGGCGCCCCTCCGTCTCTGCTTTGGACTCCCTGTTCTCCTCGGTGAAATATTGAATTTGGCTTTTGTCCCGTCCAATTCTGAGAATATTTCTTTACTAGATTTTCTGGAACCAAAAATAGCAAAAAACAGGAAATTGGCACTGTGGTAACTTGTTAATAGGTTAGTACCAGAAAACATGTAAAAAGCACCTCAAAGTGTGGACAAAGCAAAGCAAAGTAGATACTGAACAAGCATGGAACATCAAAAATTATATATACGTTTCCGACGTATCACCTGGAAAAACGATGTGCTCCTTTTTCCAAAGAATGATCCCACTCTCCACTTCTCCCAGTGTTTTCTCCCCTTCACCTGTAGGGATGTCAAGCTTGTGTGATAAAAATGTCAGTTCAACTTTATCCACACCGACACAAGCATAGATAGCAGGAATCTGATGTCCATGATAGGTCGCTTCCAGTGGACAAGGTAAAGCAAAGATGAGTGACACCTTCATGGAAATGTTCTTCAGTATCACATGTAGCTCACAAGCTGTCCTTGCCTCGACTTCATCCACGGGGTAGCAAACCATCATTGCACTGGTTGTATCATCTGTCACCGGTGCATTATTCTCGATCAGTTGTACATTATTAGCTTGTACCTCCATGGAAGCCATGCCGCTTGTCCACTGATATGGGCCCACCGTATTGTCAAATGCAGGATCTTGTTGTCGGGCCAGTACTCTAAGTTCATTAATCTACTCCTGTTGTAGCTTGAACATGGCTTGAAATTCGTTATTCCTTTTTTCAACAGCCTCCAACTGTGCTGCCTCCTCCGCCTTCTGTCAATATGTTTTCTCGATCGTCTTCTATAAGTGTCAATGTACTAGGGAAACCCAATCATCCATGGAAAAGATGGTCCAAATCCTCATGTTCGTCCGACCTTTTTAGGATTCCCAAGGGCCTTTGTTAGCTCATCATTCTCTCTGTTGGGAACAAAATTTCCCTCTCGAGCCTCTTATATCACTTTAATAAGTGCATCCTTGGGTGCAACAATGGCTTTCTTTGCAACAATGTCCCCTGTTTTAGGGTCATATGATCCCCCATGCCCAAGTAACCAATTTTTTGACCTCACGGGCCACTTATTTGTAGTTGGAATGACCCCTTTAGCACGCATGTCGGCCTCAGTTTTTGCCCACTTAGGCATGGCACTCTTGTAGACACATGTCCCCAAATGATGGTGATATTTCTTTTTGCCCGCATTTTTTGATTCTTTGCCGACCTTGCCTTAGCTTATTTCGAGCCCTTGTACTCCACAAATGCGTCCCAGTTATCCTGCTCCTTCTCTAGTGCGCCAGTGAATGGTGGAGTCAGCTTCTTCTTAACATAGTTGTGGTGTAATCTTTTCTTCCAGTCCTTGAATTGTTTGCCCATGTTCTTAAGGGCCCACTTTTTGACTATCAACCTCAATGCCACTGTGAGATCATCAATGTCCAAGTCTGGTAGAGCGAAGTGTGTCATGAGCATATTCCAAAGACAATCTTTGGCTCTGTCATCGACAAAACTTGCTCCAACTTGATCCCATTTCTTTCCTGGAATATTCCACCCCTGAGTGGTGATCGGGATGGTGTCCCCGACTATCACTCTGCATTGATTTACAAACGCATTTGCGTCCTCTGTCGGCTCCAACGGTTCACCCGGCTCAGAGACTAGGTCAATTGTGAAACGCGCACCATCGGCCAACTTTCTGGTCGGGCCTCATTTCCTTGCAGAAGATTGGCCCGATGTGGAGGTCTAAGATAATAAACAGTCGTTAGTATATATATCAATCAACTAATGCATCTATTATCTAGTGATCAGCAGAGGCTTTATATAACTCGCCGGACTTTGTTATGGTGTCTCCGCCGTCGTCTCCACAGTCATCTCCACCGACGTCTCCACCATCGTCTCCACCGTCGTCTCCACCAAAGTATCCACCAAAGTCTCCACCGTCGGCTCCATCCAAGTTGAGGTATTGGGAGCCATCATCATCTCCACCGCCATCTGCTCCATCGTAATAGTAACCTCATGTATCCTTATCTATCATGTTGTACATGCGCTCTTCATCGTATCTACCGTTCATACCTTAACTATATAATACAGAAGAAAGATTAAACCTTTTTGCTTAATGCAACAATGGAAGGATAAAAAATTCAGCTTAACTTAAGAAAGATAAAGTACCAATGAAACAACACTAAATCTCGAATCATCCAGTTAATAGAACAATAATAAAAGATAATATATCCCTATTACACATCTAGCTCAACCAAGACGTCGACCCCCGGCTCCTGGGCCGCGGGAGGTGTACACCCAAAGTGTAGGAACCATCACAGGAGAATATCTCGGGTGAGGTGCCTAAAGAACCTGCCAGGTATCGGAGACCCTGACATCCAACGCATACATGTAATGACGGACATGCTCATCCTCCTTCCTAACACGATGCTATACCACCTCGTTGGGGGCCGGCTCCCTCTGAACCGCGTCTGGACCACGCGACCGCCACCAAATAAGATCTAGGTCGACGATGACACCCGATTTCCTCACCAAACTATGCCTCCTGGTTGGTAGCACCTCCCAGTGCCAGCCCCGCGGAGCCCAGTCCCATGGATGCCTGGAGATGGAGCCTAGTAGTCCTTCGTCATTCCCGCAGAGTCGACGATCAGGACACGACATAATCCTAAACACTAAATTAAACCTATACACTTAATTAAACATGACGACATTAAATATTATTAACTAAAATAAACTAAATTAGACAATAACTAAAATTTCTAAACTAAATTAATCCTAAACATAAACACTAAATACATATATTATCCATATAGTAAAATCTTAAACTAAATTACACTAAATAAAATCTACAAACACTAACTGAAATCTCCAAACACTAACTAAAATACACTAACTAACTAAAATCTCTAATAAAAACTAGCTAACTAAATTACACTAAATCACTAAAAAAAACTAAATTGCACTAAATCACTAACCAAACCACCAAATTACACTAAATCACTAACCAAAACACTAAACTAACTAAATTACACTAAATCACTAACCAAAACACTAACTACTAACCAAAATTACACTAATTGGATGGGCCAGAGGAGCTCACCTGTGGAGGCGGCGCGGCGGGGGAGGCGGGGCGGAACGGTGCGACGCGCCGGCGACAAGATTACGCTGGTCGAGGCGCTGGCGGCGGCGTCACAGGAAGCGTTGTCGGGGAAGAAGTGTTTGAGCCACGGGTGGTGGCTCGAACCGGGGTAGGGGCTAGGTATTTATACCCACCCCCCTTTAGTCTCGGTTTGAATTACAAACCAGGGTATTTTTGGCACCAAAATGAAAAATTGTGACAATTTAGAAAATTATGTATTATATATCAAAAATAATAGACAAAAGATCTATAATTTAAATATATTATCATACTTTGTTATACTAATGTAAATGAAATAATTTATTGTTTAAGAAATATTGTATTAATCTTGGAAAAAACATATTTTATTAATTAAAAATGAGAAAAATACATATAATATACCAAAATATTCAAAAAAATAATCTACATATTAAAAATATATTTTATTAACTAAAAATGAGAAAAAATACATATAATATATCAAAATATTCAAAAAATAATATCTACACATTAAAAATATATTTTATTAACTAAAAATCATAAAAATGCATATAATATACCAAAATATTCACAACAAAACAATCTACCCATTAAAAATATATTTTATTAATTAAAAATTAGAAAAATACATATAATATACCAAAATATTCACAACCCTAAACCCTAAACCCTAAATCCTAAACCCTAAACTGGGACTAATGATAGCTTTCCTGCCATTTCCCTCTGCTTCCTACCATGTTTTCCCGCCTTTTTCCTATATATCTAGGCCGACCACCATGGCCATTCACACATCCACACCTTCCCATCTCACAACAATGGACACCGAATACTGGGCCATTCTAACCCTCGAGGAGATCGAGGAGCTGTGCGCCTCCAGCTACCCATGGTTATCGTGCTACTGGCTGCCCGCCGGCTGGATGCTGAGCGCTGGAGGGGTTCATGTCCCTCCCGTTCCTCAAGGTTCCGCCCGATAGGTGGCCATCAGGAACCACTTCTACCTCGATCTCACGTCGGAGGAGCGGGTGGATCCCAACTGGGATCCCGACAACTTCTACCCTGAAGCTGTGTACTATAGGACTAGGCATGATTATGACTAAAGGGGATGGCTTTAGTCCTGATTTCGTAATCCCTATTTTTTAATATTAATAAATTTCTTGAGTGTTAGTCCCAGTTTGTGGCTGGACTAGGACTAAAAGGGGGGACCTTTAGACCCGATCCGTAGTCACAGTTTGGAAACCGGGACTAAAGGCCCTTATGAACCGGGACTGAAATATGAAGATGTTGTTGTATTCTTGTGAGTTATCTCAAGTGATCAAATGCTCTTTTTTCTACATGCCTTTAGCAATCTCACAATTTTTTTAAAAAATAGGGTTAATTCAAAAAATCTTCATAAGAAGGTTTAATACATTATTACATCACCAACATTCACATCTAGTGTTTTGTTATTCTTCTAGTCCGTAACCATGGAGAATCTTCCTTATTTAACGGGATGCTTGGGTCAGTTTTCACTTTGAATGGCGGAATTTCATGAATTTTTTTATTATCTTCTAACATGTCCGTCCCATCCTCAACTCCCACTATGTTTATTTTCCCTAGAAGAACTATGTGGCGCTTTGTCTCATTGTATGATATTGTATTCTTTTGCTTATCTTTCCTTTTCTCGGTCTGGTAGACATGTCCTTCACATAGAAAACTTGAGCCACATCATTGGCTAGGAAGAATAATGTTTTTGACTTGTGATACCACTTTATGCTTTGATTAATAATGTTTTGTCGCTCTGCATGATTATGGCCATTATTGCTCTCTTAGTTGGTCGCTCCAAGACTTTTGCTAGCCTCCACTTGTAATGAGTAAGCTCTACTCATGCATCCAACTCCCAAGAAACCAAGTTATTCCAAAGAGTCCACTATAAATTCCTATGTATGGTGTGTTACACCATTCCAAGTATATTCATGTTTTTATCTATCTTCCAAATTAAACTTGTTATGTGAAAATTAGTGATTAAAGCTCTCACAAACTTGATAACACACTTTATTTCTTGCACCTAATAAACTTGAACCATTATGTAATCTATGTTGTATATGCTTGCACTTATAAGTTCGGAATTAGCAGAACCTGATACGCCCAATTTGCATCACCATTCTATATCATAATTTACCTCTATTCATTGATATTTGTCTTATTGTGAGGTACTACTTCTGGCTTTTCATCTGTTTTTGCATGTTGGATAATTCTTGGAGGATGGACTGCCGGAGTCTGGATTCTGATGGAAAATAAGGCGTTTTGGTGCAATTTCGCAAAGATTAGAAAAATACCAGAAAAATATGGAAACATATTATTTTACCAAAAGACAAAGGAAGCGAGAAGGAGGGACGAAGTAGGGCCTCAGGGGGCCCACACCCCCTAGGTGCAGTCCACCGACCTGCGCCTAGGGCAGGTGTGGCCCACCTGCTTAGCCTCCCACTCCGCCCCATCGCCTATATCTTCCCTTCGAAACCCTAAGGCTCGGGAGAGACCACAAATAGATTTCCGCCGCCTCTAGGGGGGACGGAAAACACCAAGAGAGAAAGATCTCTCCGGCAGACAGATTTCTGTCGGGGGAATTCCTTCCCGGAAAGGGGAGACCGTCGCCATCAACACCGTCATCAAGCTAGGCTTCATCGGGATCATCATCATCCACACCATCATCTCCACCAGAACCATCATCACCACTCTGTCCTGTTGTAACAATTGTGTTGGATATTGCTTTAGTTCTTAGGGGAAACTTTCCCGGTATTGATTACTATTGTAGTTGATGCTTGTGAGTAGAACCATTGGATTATTGTTTATGTTTAGTTTGTTATCCATTATCATATCATCTTTGATCTTGATCTATATGATGTCTTGTGAGTAGTTCGTTTAGTTCTTGAGGACATGGGAGAAGTCCTGTTGCTAGTAGTGAATATGTGATGAGTTATTATTCAATGGTTTAGTATTTAAGTTGTGGTGCTATTCTTCTAGTGGTGTCATGTGAACGTCGACTACATGATACTTCACCATTTATGGGCCTAGGGGAATGCATTGTGTATTTGGCTACTAATCGCGGGGTTGCCGGAGTGATAGAAACCTGAACCCCCATTAGGAAACCTTTGCACAAGGGAACACAGGATGTCAGAGTTTAAGGCTGTGGTTAGATTTATATCATAATTACTTTCCTATAGTTACGGATGTTTATAGGGGGTTTAATCACAAGTATGTATTAGTCCTAGGAAGGGCAGTATGTTAGCACATGTTCATCCACACAACACTTACAACACTAGATAAGAGTACTCAGCTATTTGAAGCGAAAGCACTTGACAAAATTCCCACGTGTCCTCAAGATCGTTTGGTCCTTATAAGTATTTCCACCAGCTTGTCCTTTGCTAAGAAATGATTGGGCCACTTGCTCTGTTTTTTGTTACCTTAGTTACTTGCTCTTTGTTTTGTTGCCTTGTCAGAAAACCACTAAAAATCCGTTTGCTAAGTATTCACAGGGATTTCCTGGTCCATACCACTGTTCAACACCTTCTGCTCCTAGTTGGGATCGACACTCATATTTATAGAAAGTACTACGATACATCCCCTATACTTGTGGGTCATCAGGACCATGCTGTCATGGCGATGGAACTGTCCATCCTGGTGATCACTTGCTTGTTGGGAATATGCCCTAGAGGCAATCATGTATGATGAGATTTCCCATTGTATTCATAAAGACATTAAGTAGTCCTTGTATAAACATCTGATGTGTATCATTGAATATGTGATTCGGTTGTGGAACTATGCATTCATGTTGTTTGTACTAAATATCCTGGGTCATCGAAGTTGTGCTGGACACACAACTTAGACCAATGTGAAAGTTGGCTTGATGACTCGGTTCCACTTGTCATGAGCATGGAGATGCTATTCCAACTTACACAGATTCGGCTAAAGAGTTTAGCGAGTCGGATTGACCCATATTAAGTGTTAACCGAGGCGATCGACTAAGAGTTAGTCGGGTGAATCACTTATCTTGGATCGAGAAGAGAGTCAGACTATTTAAGGGATGACAATTATTCGCCTATAGTCTGACAAGGTATATCGTGAGGCAAAAGGGACTCGGACGTAAGTCGCATTGGAAAGGCAAGTCGTCATGACTCTTTGGTACTTGGGAGTCGGCACGTTCTGCTAGGAGCCGCTACCGACTGATCGATTGAGAGTCGGACTCCAATCGTGTCCAAGTATCCATGAGCCTGCGGGTCACACACTTAAGAGCGGGAGCATGTTCGGATTGGATCTGAACCTGTAATCTGGTTGGGTTGGACCTAAACCGGATTAGGACTGAGTTAGTGAGTTGAACTCACGGTGACTAGTGTTTTATGGGCTTTAGTGAATGGGTCGCGCGAGCAGAGCCCACGTTCACTCCATATATATAGTGGAGCACTGTAACCCAGAAAGGTTAATCGTTGTCCGGTTAGATCATTCCATGTGTTGGAAACCCTAGCTCCATAGCAGTCCAGTTGTCGTCACGAACCTAGCAGTTCGCCACCGGCGTTCCTCCTTGTATGTGTGGATACCAGCAGAGGTGCTGTGCGATCAGCGCCAGGACGATCGGATCGTGAGGACTGCACTGCATCAACTGACGCGCTTCATCAGTAATCCGCAATCGCGCGTCTAGTGGTAAACCTCGTGGCCTTCTACCTCAGCTGGATCTTGGGATCACCACGTTAGAGGAATTTTTTGTTTTATCTCTGCGTGGCCCAACATTGCTTTTTATCCATGAATTATGCGGGTTGTTTAAGTGTGCAGGTATCACAACTGAACAGGTGAAGAAGAAGTTACTCTCCATATCCTTGAAAGGGAGAGCTGAAGAATGGTATAAGCTGCTGAAGAATGGACAATCCATGGAATGGGAGGAGATGTCATCTCTCTTTTACTCTAATTTTATCCTCCCAGTGAGATTCATAAGGATAGAAATCTTATATATAACTTTTGGACTCTTGATGGAGAGAGTACAGCTCAAGCTTGGGGGAGATTGAAGTTACTAATGCTTAAATGTCCTATTCATGAACTCCCTAACAATATTATTCTCAATATCTTTTATTCTAGGCTTTCTCTTCATGATAAAGATTTACTTAATGCTTCTTGTGCTGGATCATTCACACGTATGAAGGAATAAGCTAAATGGGATCTACTAGACCATATTCAAGAGAACACTGAAGCTTGGGAGAATGACAAAGGAAGAAAGTCAGGTATAAACTACAATTATGAATGCATTAAATCCTTTGTGGGAACCGATAGCTTCCGTGATATTAGTAATGAGTTTGGTCTTGTTTCCCAAATTTTTGCCAACCGTTTTAAGGCCTTTGCCTCTTACATTGAAATTCCCAAGAAGAAGTGGAATAAGTACCATGCTCCTTATAAAGATGTTGTTAGTCATGTTCCAGTTAGAAGTACTCAAGTTTGTACTACTAATCATATTGTGCATGAACCTCATGTTGAGAAAAAGCCTTTTCCAGCTAAGGTAAAGGATTATTATATAATTATTAGTGCAAATAGCAAAGTTACAATGAAAATTGTGGAGCCTGGTAAGCATTTGAGTGATGAACCTGTGGTAGCTATTGTGAAAGACACTGTCACAAGAAATATAGAGGATGGGCACATTGTCTTCTGTGAAGATTCTTCTAGTATTATCTCTCATCCTAGTAAGGCTATAAAAGCTAGTGTTCTTGTGCTTTCTGTTAAAATTGGTGATCATTGATACTATGGTTTATGTGATATTGGTTCTAGTTCTAGTGCTATTCCTTGTGAGATTTACAGGGAAATTATGCATGAGATTGGTCCTTGTGAGCTTGAGGACATTGATGTGGTTATTCACCCTGCTAATAAGGATAACATTTGCCCCATTGGCATTATAAGAGATGTGGAGGTTCTCTGTGGTAAGATTAAGTATCCTGCTGATTTTCTAGTGCTAAATTCAGCAGCTAGCAAAACTTGTCCTATCATTTTTGGTAGACCTTTCTTGAACACTTGTGGACCTATTATTGATTGTAAGAAGTAAATTTTTTTAACTAAGTTTGATGGAGATTCTTATGAGTTTAACTTTTCCAAATTTGCTAAAGATCCTTGTGAAAATAGCTTTCCTAATAAAGATTTCAGGATGGAACAACTTGCTTATATTGATCCAGTCTATGACCTTGAACCTATTTTTGGTGACTGTAAGTATGCTTATTCTGATGATAAAGTTGTTTCCAGTGACAGTTATATTGTCAAATTTATTCAAAGTGCTACTGAAAGTTATTATGAGAGATGGAAACATGGTTTGATGCATCTCAATGATGTTAAGTTTCCCCGTTTTATGTTGAAAGCTTTAAAGTTGCATCTATTTTGTCTTCCTATGCTAGTGGCTTTTTTGTTTCAACAATTCATTGTCTCATGATACCCCCATGCATAGGAAGTGGGTTAGGCTCAAGTGTGTTGGTTATTTTCTTCTTGATGCTCTCTTTCACTTCAGATATATATCTCCTTTGTGAGCATCTTTGGAAGTTTCAATCCTAACTTAAAGGCATTACAGAGAAGTACTTGTTGGGAGATAACCCAAGAGTTTTGTCGAGTCTTGGAAGTTATTACCTCTGTAATAACCGCTCCTTATCCTTTTTGTTTTGGTTTTTGTGTCAAGTTCAACTACTTTTGTGAAGTAGAGGAGTTGTGAAAAGTGGTTGTCCTGGGACAGATTTTTGTGCTGCATTGTAAAAATTCGTGAGGAAGCTAAGTACTTCGGATGGAGCTGAATTTTTCGAAGCTTGTTCTCCAAGTTGTTACCCAAGTTTCATCAGTTATGAACTTTTTGATTTGAGCAACAAACGGTCTTCGTAAAAATCAATCTTTACCTGCTGGTCTGTTTTGACAGATTTCTACCATCATTCGTATTTGCCTCTTATAGAAGCTTTTGTTTTGATGGGTTTTGAGTTGAAGTGTGTACCAGAGGTTTATTTTTTTTGCTTACACTAATGTTGTCATTGAGCTTGTGCAAGGGTTTTGTAAAAAGGAAATTCTTAGGAGAAAGAGAGAAGGAATCTAAAGAGTTCGTCTTTGAATAGGTAAAAGTGGTGAAAATAGAAGGTTCGTGAAACCCCAATCTTTTTATATTTTTGATGTTTTTAATACATAAGGTAAGTTACGAGATGAAAATGAAGAGGAAACGGAGCCCGGGGTGGACAAACCCACCCCAGGTGCGGGCCCATCCTGGCCGCGCCTAAGGGGGGGTTCCCCCCTCGAACTCCGTCTTCGCCTTGTTTCCGTGTCAAAACCTTCCTTATGCATTGAAACTTCATAATATATAACCCCCGGATCCCCCGAGGTTCGTGCATCGTGTTCTCGTTGTGTTTTCGTTTTGATCTATTTCTGTCAGGAAATCTTCTCAAGTTTAGAGCACCATGGCCTCTGCCAACGACAAAGGCAAGAAGCCCGAGGAAGAAGAACCTCAAGTCCCCAAGGAAGAGGAGATTCCGGTAGGTTATGAAGGATACATGGAGGAGGAAAAGCAACCAGACACTCGCTCTACCGTCTCAAGCATTGGTTTGGTGGCACAACCTACCCAGCTTAGGAGGACAGCACGGATGTCTACAGGAGGGAGAACTCCGTGTCATATCCTTGCTCCGCGCACACTTCCTCCTAGTACCCCTTGTTCTAACCATGCAGGGAATAAACGCTCTAATTTGGAATAATGGAGAAAGAATAACAAGGACTGGGATCCTCAAGCTTCATCTACCTTTCGAATTAAAAAGTATTTTGTTATGTGAAAACTAGTTAGTAAAGCTCTCACAAACTTGATGGCACACTTTATAACTTGCCAATAATAGGCTTCAACCATTGTGAACATCGAAGTTGTATATGCTTGCATCCATACGTTGGAATTAGCAGAACCATGCTGTCACGGGGAACGTTTTCAACATTGCACTTGTACTCTGTACACAGTTGATATCGTGCTCTTTTGTCTATAGATGTCAACGGTGTGAAATAAAGAGGGAACTTGTAAGTCCATGGAGTTTGTATCCTGTGTTAGAGAAATGCCTGGGCCGCTAGCCTAAGCCATGCTTAATCATGGTGAAACTTGCAGCATCCCCATAGTGAGTTATCTATGAAGCATCCTCAATAAAAAAGCTATTCACATAGTAAATAAAAATATTGCTGAGATGCTCATTATCTGCTTGCCTTGTCATTTTGGTTATGGGAAAGCTCCTGTACCATGTGGAAGGGGTACCCCGTTGGCGGTTCTCAATGATATGCAAATACTTACAATGACAAGAACTTACCTGGACCCAAAGTTGAGTATGCATGAGGAGTGGCCCTCATATTCAAGGGACATAAGATTGCCAACTTATATTTCGTCAAGCATATACTCCATATTTGTTCACTTTAACCTTAATCATCTCAAGATGCATATGATAGGGGCAATGAGGGATCAAAGCTAGTAAGTACCATAATGTTTTGGAAGCTCTTTATGACTTGTAATCCCTGCTACCCTCTAAGAAGGGACCTTTCTCCTAGTTACCAGTTGAGTCAATAAACCTAGTTCCTCTCTATCTCTAGCAAGCTTTTGATTTGTTGTGTTTCAAGTATTCATATGGTGATTTATTCAATCATGTTCTTCATCTTCCTTGTTTGCACAAAACTCTTATCTATTGAGTATTACTTTGAAATCCTTCACTTGTGAAAAAACCTTTTTGAGCAAAGAGTGATCCTGTTTAGAAACTTTTACAAAAATCTTTTTGTGAAACTGTTTGTCAGTTGTTCTCTGACCAAGAACAAGTTTGCCAATTACAATTAAGATTTATCTTTATGAATCTCTATTGTGACTGTTGTACTTGGTTGCAAGCTAAGTTATATAATGATGAGTTGCTCTCTTCTATGAGTTGTGCAATGGTAAGTGTGATGCTTCTTGTTCGTATTCTTTTATCGACACTTCACTCCATAAACCAGTGGACATGTTTACTGAGCTCAGTATTCGCTTGGGGAAAAGCGAAGTTTAAGATTGGGGGAGTTGATACGCCCAATTTGCATAACCATTCTATATCATAATTTACCTCTATTCATTGATATTTGTCTTATTATGAGGTATTACTTATGGCTTTTCATTTGTTTATGCATGTTGGATAATTCTTGGAGGATGGACTGCCGGAGTCTGGATTCTGATGGAAAATAAGGCGTTTTGGTGCAATTTCGCAAAGATTAGAAAAATACCAGAAAAATATGGAAACATATTATTTTACCAAAAGACAAAGGAAGCGAGAAGGAGGGACGAAGTAGGGCCTCAGGGGGCCCACACCCCCTAGGTGCAGGTCCACCTGACCCTGCGCCTAGGGCAGGTGTGGCCCACCTGCTTAGCCTCCCACTCCGCCCCATCGCCTATATCTTCCCTTCGAAACCCTAAGGCTCGGGAGAGACCACAAATAGATTTCCGCCGCCTCTAGGGGGGACGGAAAACACCAAGAGAGAAAGATCTCTCCGGCAGACAGATTTCTGTCGGGGGAATTCCTTCCCGGAAAGGGGAGACCGTCGCCATCAACACCGTCATCAAGCTAGGCTTCATCGGGATCATCATCATCCACACCATCATCTCCACCAGAACCATCATCACCACTGTCTCCTGTAACAATTGTGTTGGATATTGCTTTAGTTCTTAGGGGAAACTTTCCCGGTATTGATTACTATTGTAGTTGATGCTTGTGAGTAGAACCATTGGATTATTGTTTATGTTTAGTTTGTTATCCATTATCATATCATCTTTGATCTTGATCTATATGATGTCTTGTGAGTAGTTCGTTTAGTTCTTGAGGACATGGGAGAAGTCATGTTGTTAGTAGTGAATCTGTGATGAGTTATTATTCAATGGTTTAGTATTTAAGTTGTGGTGCTATTATTCTAGTGGTGTCATGTGAACGTCTACTACATGATACTTCACCATTTATGGGCCTAGGGGAATGCATTGTGTATTTGGATACTAATCGCGGGGTTGCCGGAGTGACAGAAACCTGAATCCCCGTTAGGACACCTTTGCACAAGGGAGCGCAGGATCTCAGAGTTTAAGGTTGTGGTTAGATTTATATCTTAATTACTTTCCTATAGTTACGGATGTTTGCAGGGGGTTTAATCATAGGTATGTATTATTCCTAGGAAGGGCAGTATGTTAGCACAGGTTCACCCACACAACACTTACAACACCAGAGAAGAGTACTTAGCTATTTGAAGCGAAAGCACTTGACAGAATTCCCATGTGTCCTCAAGAACGATGGTCCTTATAAGTATTGACACCGGCTTGTCCTTTGCTAAAAAAGGATTGGGCCACCTGCTCCGTTTGTTCGTTACCTTTGTTACTTGCTCTTTGTTTTGTTGCCTTGTCAGAAAACCACTAAAAATCTGTTTGCTAAGTATTCACAGGGATTTCCTTCTCCATACCACTGTTCAGCACCTTCTGCTCCTCGTTGGGATCGACACTCCTATTTATCGAAAGTACTAAGATACACCCCCTATACTTGTGGGTCATCAGAACCATGCTGTCATGGGGAACGCTTTCAACACTTGTACATATTACCTAGTTGATATCATGATCTTTTGTTTATGGATGTCGACGGTGTGAAATAAAAGGGGAGCTTGTAAGTTCATGGAGTATTATATATTTGTTAGAGAAATGCCTAGGAGGATACCCTAATCCATGCCTAATCATGGTGGAAACTTGCAGCATAACCATACTGAGCAATCTATGAAGCATCCTCAGAAAAATATATAGAAAAAAAGAGAAGAAAAAATGCACCATGCTCATGGTAAATAAAAGGATCGCTGAGATGCTCATTGTCTGTTGCCTTGTCATTTTTATATGAGATATCTCCTGTGTCATGGGGCAAGGGGTACCCCATTGGCAGTTCTCTATGATACACATATACTTACAATGACAAGAACTTGTTTGTGACTAAAGTTGAGTAGCATGAGGAACAACCCTTGTACTCAAGGGACATGAGATTGCCAACTTATGATTTGTCAAGCATATACTCCATATTTGTTTCACTTTAACCTTAATAACTTCAAGATTCTTATGATAGGGGCAATGAGAGCTGAAAGCTAATAAGTACCATAATTTTTGGAAGCTCTTTATGAAACTTGAAATCCCTGCTTCCCTCTGTGAAGGGCCTTTCCTCTTACTTTTATATTGAGTCTCCACCTTCTATATTTATGCACCAATTAAGAGAGCATAGTTGTCATTATTATTTTTATGTGCATTGTCCCAAAACTTATGGATTGATTCATAATGTTGATATTGCTTGTTCTTGAACTATTTGTATCTAGTCACCCTTATGAACTTTCAAGGTGTCCTATGCATTTATGTTTTGCCATACCATGAGGGACAAGCTGAATACCACTCTTGATATGCTTTCTATATGTGAAACAAACAAACGTCTTTCAATGCATTGTTATTCATGATCTTTGTTTATACTTTTTCATGTTACAACATAGTTGCTATGTCTTATTGTTAGAACTACATCTTTCATGATCATGTTTAGAGTACTATGATTATAGCTATCAATGCTTTACAAATACCTTGATCAAGATTGTGATGGTGCATTTCACCTAAAAAATTATTCTTTTTATCACTTACCTACTTGAGGACGAGCAGGAGTTAAGCTTGGGGATGCTTGATACGTCGTAAACATATCTATAATTTTTTATGCGCCATGCTTGTTTTGTATCAACTTCCTTATGTTTTTTCTACACTTTGAGGCATTTTTTATACATTTTCTGGAACTAACCTGTTGACAACATACCACGGTTTTAGTTGCCTGTTTTCTGCTATTTTGGATTTTAGAAAAACTAGTAAGGAAATATTCTCGGAATTGGACGAAACAAAAGCCGAAGTGCATATTTTTCCAGACGCAACACGGAGCCCGAAGGAGATACGAAGGGGAGCCACGAGGCGTGGGCCTACCCTTGGTAATGCCAGCCCATGGTGTGGGTCCCTCGAGGATCCACTGACCTTGCCCTTTCGCCTATATATGTCACTCTGAGACGTAAACCCTACGCAAATCAGAAATCCACGAAAAAGTTCTGCAGAGCCGCCACCACCGAAGAGGAGATTTGGGGGACAGAAATATCTATTCCGGCACCCTGCCGGGATGGGGAATTTCCCCTAGAGCCATCTCCATCGACTCCACCTCCATCTCCATTGCCGTTGCTGACTCCCATGATGAGGAGGGGGTAGTTCTACCTTGAGGCTAAGGGCTCTACCGGTAGCTATGTGTTCATCTCTCTCTCTATGCGTGATCTTATTGTGGTCATGAGCTTTGTAATCAAGTAGATCTACTCTTCTACTCAAGTGCTTTAATTGTAATCTCCGGTTATCCCCACGTGTGTGAAGTTGACAGTGTGCACACCGTGTGGCACTTAGGCTAAAGATTACATAAATACTTATCATGAGTTATATTTTGAGTTGGATGTATTTATGAAATTGTGGTGTTTGTTGGAACCATCTAGCGCTCAAGGTGACAGTGTGGGGTTACCTATATGGGGAATGCGAACTTTAAGGAGAGCTTCTGTAGCCCTACCATCGATTGGAGTTGTCTAGCCGGAGAGTAGTTCAGGGTAGCATAATTAAGAGAAGATATTTATATGAGAGTGTCCACTAGAGAAAGTATGATCCCTAGGTCTTGTTTCTAAGCATTGAAACACCCTTTACAATCAGTCCTTCTACATGTTTTCTTGCTGCCATCTTTATTTCAGATTGCAATTACCACTTATAATCATCCATACTACTTGTATTTCACTATCTCTTCGCCGAACTAGTGCACCTATACACCTGACAAGTGTATTGGGTGTGTTGGGGACACAAGAGACTTCTTGTATCTTGATTGCAGGGTAGCTTGAGAGGGATACCTTTGACCACTTTCTCCCTGAGTTTGATAAACCTTGGGTGATCCACTTAAGGAAAACTTGCTGTTGTTCTACAAATCTCTGCACTTGGAGGCCAACACTGTCTACAAGAATAGAAGCATGCGTAGAAATCAATTTTGCAAAGCCACCCTTTGCAAAAGTGAGAACAATCTTTCTCTTAAAATCATTTATTTGGACTCTTATGCTAGTATTAATATATCTGTAAGTACTAATCCCATTTGTAAGTTTCTACTACTCTACCTTGGCTTCCTGGAGCTTGTTCTGGGTAGCTTGTGGTTATAGACTCTGGACATCAGACTTTTTGTGGGTAGCCTACTTCTTCCATGTTTGCTGTTATCGTGCTCCTTCTAGATATGGTGTTGACCTTCTTGTCATGGTGGCACTAGCTTGATCCTTCTAGTGAGGTTGCCAACCCTTCCTGATGGTCAGCAAGTCTCCTTCTTCCTGGAAATTCTTCTTTTCTCTCTTGACATGAGGATTGGCTCTGGGTGATCATAATGGTGTGATGGTGGTGGATTTATAGTGCTGTGGACTGAAGGGAAGATAGTGTGGTGTCGAGGAGAAGTGAAAGTGAGAAACTGTAATGAAGTAAAATGTGCTGATTATTTTTATGCTACGGCAGGTTCACTTTACTCCTATGTTCCTGACATTTTCCCTATGGTGTTGACAACACACCAACTTGCATGTGTGTTGTAAGCTGTTGTCAAGTGGAACTCACTAGATTCAAGTTTCCATAGTTGGACTTCTCTCCTTGATGATTAGCTCGGCTGATATATTTACTAATTATTTGGCTATATGTTGCCAAGTGCTATTTGTCCTAGCCAATGATGCAAACAGACCGAGGCAAATTCTTTGAATAAAAACAAATTCTACAACTTGGTGTCTTTTAAATACTTGACAATGACAAGGGACGGAGCAACTCTCTGCCAAAGTCTAAGAGTATTAGTAACATTAACCATTTCTTTGTTTTATATTTGGTTTTTCTATTTCCTTTTTGTTGAGTTGCAGGGATTAAGGTGAAGAAGGAAAGAAAACACAAGAAATGAAAAGGAAATTTAGGTTAGGGTTTTGTTTTGTTTTGTTCTTTTGTAACTTCCCTTTTTTATTTGGACAACTATAATATACTATAACATTATTATTATTATAATAAATTACCTTTCTTCTATTTACATTTTTGTAAAGACAATGTATTATATATTTTATGAAATAAAGTTTAATTTTTCTATTCATGTACCTTGAAACTTTTAAACGTTGTATCTTACTTATAAATAAGAATTTATTTATTTATTTACTATTGAAATTCACTTACTATTTATAGTTCTATTTAATATTGTTAAGTTCAAATATATCATTTGAACATTCAAATTTGAATTGCTTCTTTCCCAAAACACAAACTTTCCATAAAGGTCATGTCCAAATCCATCGCAATTGCGCTGACGTTTCCATTAGAACAAGAGAGACATTGATCCCTCCATAGCTATTTTTAATTTTACGTGAAAATTTCCCAGATTTTCTTATGCATAAATGCAATGCACACATATGTGTCCTTGCTATTTCTAGATGCTGATCCTGGGATGTTACAGGACCCCGACAGCCTCTCCATGGCGGTGGGTGCATCATCGCAAGTGCGGTGTTGCCACACTTGCGTGGTTTTACCGCTGTCGTGGTAGACGATGTTGTGGTATCCGCCGCCACGGTTGCCTCATCGCGCCTGTCAGCGTAGCCGGCCGCAACCATGTCGAGGTCGTCGTAGCCACGCATTCTCCTTTTCTCCCAGCAGTCACGCCCACTGCTGAGGTCGTATTCATCATTCGAGCGTGCTGGGTTGTTGTGGATGGCATCTTCGCCATCTGCCTAGCGATTCACGATATCCATAAGGTGGTTAATGGTCTTCGTATTAGTGCGACCTAGCTCCTCTCTAAGCTCGCGACGGATTATGACACCGTTGAACGCTTCAATTGCGTGTTCCTTGGAGATGTCTTCCACATAATTCTTGAGGATGGACCATCAATGTATGTATGAGCGGAGGGATTCATTAGGCTTCTGGCAGCGGGCGCAAAGTTGTTCGATTGATGTTGGCCGCTTTTAGGTGTCGTTGAAGTTATGTACGAAGTTGTACACAAGCTCCTCCTAGCTGCGGATCAAACCCAGGGAAGATTGTTGAGCCAAGCCCGTGCTGCATCCTTCAACTATAGCTGCAGGCATTGCATGGTTGTGTTCTTACACCCGCCATGACACTTGACTGACTGAATGTGGTGCTCTAGTCAGGTTTTCGGCTCCTGAGGGCATCAAACTTTGGGTTGTCCAAAGGAATCTTGAAGCCTTTGGGCATCCGAGTTTGTCGTATGGCTCGACTAAAACATCGGGCGCCACAGAACTTAGTGCCCTCATCTTCCTACTCGGCGAAGTAGGCACGTTTGGCGCACATCTTGTCAACTTTGCACTGCGTGATCTCATCGTGAGCATCATAATTGTGACTCCTTCATCACGGGCTGCGGCGTCGCCACGACAGGTCTTGATGTTCCTCGTTGGAAGATGGCGAGCGATTCCTCATGAATGTCACCGTTGCTTTCTTTGGCTCCGCAGTCGGATCTGCGGTTATCACGGCTTCTACCAGCCCAAGGCCAGCGATGGCAGATCGATGGATAGCGGATCGTGGATCCCCGATCAATGTCTGATTGCTTAGCAGGTACATGGTAGCTACTATCACCGCGCATATTACCCTGTGAGTCCAGTGACATGAAGGAGAAGTCGAGGGCTTTGGTGGCCTCGCTCCTTGCATCCACGCCTTGATGGTCGAGCCGAGAGCGCCTCTTGTGGGTGCAGCCGTCGTTGCACTTTGAGGAGAACCTGGCGAGAGAAGAGAGTTCTGCTCGCCTGGCACTCGATTCGTCGGCTGCCTTCTTGCGCTTCTCAAGTTGAGCACGCATCGCCTGTTAGCGGTGGTGCTTCTTTAAGAGGAGATAATGGTATCCCATCAAGATGTCGCGAGATGCGTCGTTTGGCAGGGGATTGCCTCGTAAGGCTTCCCTGAGCCTATCCAGCTCGGGGTCGGTGAGGTGGATCTGAGGGCGACCTGACCCACCATCGCCGTCAGCATTGGGGTCTAGAGGGGCGCCGTTGTTGGCGTTGGGATTGGGAGGGTCGCCATTGTTGGCGTTTGGGATTGATAGGGTCGCCCCGTTCCCGGCGTTGTCGTGAATGTTGTCGCCGCCATTGATGACGACAACACACATGTAATGGTGGGGGAGATCGTTACTTCCAAAGCTCTCTGATCCGGAGCCGTAGGCCTCCTCTCCTGGCGGGGGATCGTACAAATCGGAGTCACAACTTTTGTTGCTATCTGTGTCATAGATCAGCGCGAGAGCATTGGGCTCGCTCAGCGTGCCGATTGGTAGTCGGATCCATGCGGCAGGTGTGATCGTCGGTGGTGTCAGTCGCTCGGGGAGGCGAAGTGTGCCAATCTTGCCAACTTGGAAGCATAAGCTCCCTATCATCATGTCGACTCTGTCTCTAATGGAGTCGAAGGCCGGGCGTGTTTCCGGCGAGTGGATGGTGAAGTCGATGGCGCCGAAGAGAAGGTGGTTCTCATACGCGAACGAGTCGTATATCTTGTCACAATCTTGTCACAACTTGGTTTGTTGAGCTATTCATTGTTGAGCTCTGCTCACGATCTTGTCACAACTTGGTTGCATTTTAATCGAATCAGAGGGCGTGTCCCTTTTTTCTAAAAAAAAAATTATCAGTGAAAGAATATAAGAATTATGCAACACGATGGTGCTATTGCTTCCTGCAGTCAGCGCCGGGACGACGGCAACAGTGTGAAAGATGGTAGCACCATCGGCCGACATGCTAGTCACGACGGTGCTTCCGCCGATCGACGTGCTGCGGAAGAAGCTGCGCCATAGAACGGTCATCGAGGTAGTGCTCTGAGATTTCTAATATTGAACCTGTGTGTTCTAAACTTCGATACACATATACTGATGATGTAGAGGGGTGAAAGCATCCATCAATCTAAACAAAAATTTGCTAGAAATTGTTTGCTTGACCCACTACAGGAGAAGCCAAATACATCTACGGTCGGGTGCCGTCGGCGTAGTCCCTAAATCCCGTCGCGTCTAGCTGCCGTCGGCGTATGACCGTCAGCGTATAGCCGGCGTATATAGCTACGTCGACGGCTTTACCGTCGGCATAGACCGTATGGGTCCCACCAAGATGACTAATGGCCGTTTGGCTACGCCGACGGCTTTGCCGTCGGCCTAAATTTTTCCAATTTTTTTTCAATTTTTTTCATTTTTTTTATTATTTTTGAATTCTTTAACTTGTTAATCTCATATGGATATTTTTAATTATAAGTACACTTATTCTCAAGTTAAATTGCACAATTAGTTAAACTTTTCAATCTGTCACCCATCCTAATACTACTCCAGTCCCAGAACACTTAACTTCTCTATTCCTTCTACATGAGCTTCCGACAAAGAAACTAGAATTTATTGTGAATATTATCATATCAATCCTATTAACCATTACACTATAATGTTAGACGTCTTTATTTCTTTACATTCCATACAATTATTTGAGTAAACAACAATGAATAAGTAATAATAATCTTGAATTAAATAAAAATAAAATAAATTTTATTTATTTTGCCTTTTTTTCATTTAAATTTGAATAATTCATATCTACAAATCCGTAAATCATAATTCAACAAATAATATATCCAAATCGATCAAAAAATGAGAGGAATCCAAATATGATATCCCTATAATCTATTTAATTATATATAGTAACTTTTTAATATTAGACCAACTGAAACTATGTCAGGATTCATGAAACGCCCCATTTTTGGCACTCGGAAAATAGAAAATGCGTTTTTGGTGAGACAAAAAGGAAAACTTTCTTCTACAACATTGTTCGCCATCCCATGATACATATGTATGCAAAATATGGGCACATTATCGCAAACTATACTACGATTCTAGTAATAACATTGGTCATTTGACCTGAAATCCATAAAACCTCGATTGAGATAGGTTATTTTGTGAAGTTTTTTCTAAGACACAATCAATATACCAAGTTTGATATTTTTCCATGCAACTATGTCACATAATATGACACCATGCGAAGGTTTTTCATTGTTCCGATATTTTTTGAATTTTTTATGCTGTTTTAAACTATCGTCAAACTTTCTAAATCGAGGGGCATGAAGATTCTTAGCTCAGGGATGAGCCTATAACATCCCAAAAATATGAAAATTGGATCATCAAACTCTAATCATCAAAATTAGGGTTAACAAAAACTTTTCTAAATAAAAATATGAAAGCATGCATGTGTGTATGCATTCCAATTTGAATTCTTTTAAATTACCTTGCTTGTGTGTTTCTTTGCTTGTAAAATGATTCTTAGGTGAAATAAACATCATCTAAACAATTCCTAAACTTTTCCCAAAGACAAATAAATCAAAACAAACAAATTAAGGGAATGGTCACTTTGGCCAATTTAACTCTCATGCCTATATTGGCTATCTCTAACTTTCAGAACTTAACAGAAACTTGTTTGGATCTTTGCACCCCTTGATAGTACTCATAACAAAGTATCAAGGCCCACCTTGTGATCATCCAGAAACATTCAAATGCATAGTTTAAATGACAGTTTAAAATTGAATCTATATCATATGGAAAGATCCCACTTTTTCAAAAACCACTCAAACAAGCTCAACTTTCAAAACCCAAGCATCTACAGACTCACCAGCACATGCCTAGCACAGCAACCAAAAATCTTTTCAAAATTCAAAACTTAAATTCATGCGGCCATTTCATCAAACACCTTGCAGATGCAAATCAAACCAAATCAAAACAATATAGTGTGAAGTGTTTTGTGCCAAACTTGTTCCCTCTCTGGACACCACTAGCCTTAGTAGATCATCTAACAAACTTAACTAATCACTAGAACCACTGTGAGCTCGCCAATGTCATCAATGGTGAACAGCCGAGAGCACCCATGTCACCCTAGTGTGGACAGCAGGCTAGAGGAAGAACTAGCCGTGCCAACCTTGTCTGGGAGGTAGCCCATGCCTCACCGCCCCCTCTCTACCAGCCCTGCCTCGCTGACAGCAGCCAGAACCACCAGGAACGCCACGCCCGTGCCGCTGTCGACCATGACGACGTGCGCCGCAAAGCACGCGCCGTTCCCATTTAACTAGACCACCTCGAGCCCTCGTCGCCCGCCAACATGCTCCCCACCGTCCCAGGAGACCGCCAGACATGCCCATTTCACCGCCCGTACCCCGTAGCCACCGCTCGCCGTCGAAGACGCTGCCTCTGCCTCGCAGAGCATCGAGCGTTCCAGACCGTTTGCCACCGCCCCTACACACGCATTAAAGACATAGAGCACTGCCAGGAGACCACCGATCGATCGCCACCCTTGGCCATGCCTCTAGCAACCCGTAGCCATGTCGCCACCTTCGCCTGCCCATTCCGTTTGGTCTCACCGTCGATCCTATAAAAGGAGACGACCCCCTGACGAATTGAGCACACTATCTCACTCCCCTCACAACACTGATCGTTCCACCCCGTAGCCGGAGCAAGGCGAGCAGCGCATCGCCGAAATTGAGCCGGAGCAGGCTGCCTCTGGAGAAGAAGGGCGTCGTCGATTTCGTCCACCCCAGGAGGAGCTGCCGGTACCAGGAGGTTCGTCGTCATCGACTTCGTCGTTCGCCCGCATCGCCGACCCTCGCCTGAGCCCCGGTGAGCCTCCCACGACCCCCACCTACCACGTTAGGGTTCTGTCTCGCCGGCGCTGCCCAACGTGGACGATGAACTATAGCCGTTGGATTAGAACTAGATCCAATGCACCACGTTGCACCGTACCGCTTTGCACCCCCTGTCTCACTGACGCGTGGGGACAACAACTTAACCAGCCCACGTAAGCGCTGTGCATAGAAGGCCGGCCCATTAGCAGTTCCCGCGCAGCCCAGTCGTTTGAATTTAACCTTTTCCATTTTAATTCAAACACAGTTCTATACCTAGTTTCAAAAATCAACCCAGCTCGATTCAGTGAACCAAATTGAATTAAACCAATTTTGTTAGAAAGGTCTGGAAATGCTGAATCCAAGCCCGTTGGATTCAAATCATTTGGATCTGTAGATCACCCTTGGTAAAAATAACAAGGCAGAACCTTTTCTGCATTCAACCATTTTTCAAATTTAAACCATAATAGCTTTTGAGTTGATTCCAACTCTCAAAAATCACAATTGATCATACCTTTCAGAATTAATAAAAATATATAGGTTTACTTACAAAAATAATGTTCAAGTAATAAAAGCATGACACATAGGTATTTCTAGTCACTTTATTTAATTAAAAATAAAATGTTAAATCTTATTAAATTGTGACACCACTTCAAATCACATTCCCATGAACTGAAATATGTGGTGATGACATGTGTCAACATGATCCCATGTTTGGTTTGGAGAATATTAAATCTTAAATAGTTTTTCAATGAGTAGAAATTACTTTTCTAAAAATAAAATTATTAAGTCAAGTGCTTGTAATGTTAGTGATGATGCTAGATCATCTATAGAACCCCTTTGTGTGATGATTGAAAGTAGTTAAGTATTGTTTGATGATTGTTTACCTCATATTTATTTATAGACGCTAGTACCGACCAAGGATACGAGGAGGATGGAGGATACTACGAAGAAGAAGCCAAGGAGAACTTCAACCACTGCTATGCACAAGGCAAGCCAATACTTTCAAGCTAACACTTGCAATTTAGCAAGCTTATCCTGATACTGATGCAAGCCTAATACTACTAGTTGAATATGCAAGCTAACACTTGCAATTATGAGAGTTAAATAACCTATGCAATGCACTAAGCATGCTTTGTTAGATACATTTGATGATACCCAATCCTAGTTTTAATAACAAGCTTTATACTTTATTTCTTTATCAAAGCTATTACTCAGAGCTTACTTAAGTAAATTTGTAGATTCTAGAAAGATAATTGAAGGTTGCATAAAGAGCATAAAACTTGGCCTAAGCTAGATAATCTTTATGTCATCCTAAGGCATGAGATTGAACTTAGTAAAACTCCACTAGTTTACCACCCCTCATTAGTACTTACCCCCACTTGTAGATGCTAGTGCTAAGCATAAAACTTGATCAACTTTAGATGGGAATACTTGGTGAAAATGGTTATGAAAACCTTGGAATGATGGATCATTCTATTTAAATGTTTTGGACATGTGTTTCCGAACACCAGATGATTTTTGGTGATGAAAATGTTGAGGCATGAGCCTTAGCCCTGTATAAAACTGATGGTTGTCTGGATGCGATACCATTCCAATTTTACCGTACAACCACATTACCCAAAAATTGGTAGGGCTTGACTGGAAACTTATATACCTTAGTATTAGTTCCCTCACGGCCAAGGTCTGAGCTGAGGCTACCTTGTGAAGATTGTCCACCTATGCACTACCCAAGATGACAGTTGGTCATGGTTGGGAGGCCAAACTCACAGGAGAGGTGCTTATACTAGGGCGTGTAATTGAAAGGTTAGGATTGATTATCCGCATACTGAGTATGGTCAATTCAGGATTTGTTCCTGACGGATGTATCGAATGTTGTGGTGAAAGTGTACAATCTCTACAGAGTGTCAAACTATTCGAATAGCCGCGTCATGATTATGGACGATTAGATGGCCATACTTTTCCCCCGTCAGATGTTTTCAAAATGACTTGTGAAATGGATTGAGATTTTGACTTGACCACAACAGAGTTGTGATATGAAATACAAGTTTCCACTTAGGTGTTATAAAACTTCAACTAGCATTCTTTGCTTCTGAACTTAGTAAGAGGTAAATCTGGCTTTTTGCAAAACAACCCTAGAGCTTAGTGTCCTAGTACAAAAACCCTTTTCCCTTGTTAGTATTAGTTTGCGAGTACTTAAAGAGTACTCATGGCTTTGTCCCTGGCTATTCCCGTGGCCAGACTATGAAGAGGAGTACCAGGAGGATGGACCCCAGGAAGGTTACGACAACTAGGATCATCTCCCATCGTCAGCATTGCCTGTGACCCCGAAGATGGAGCTTCGCCTATGTTACCGTTATTATTACATATTTCCGCTGCTTGAGTTGTATTAAGAACTGGATCATGAGATCCTTATTTGTGTAAGACCTTATGTATGGTTTGTAATGGATGATGTACTGTGGTATCCAATTCTGTTATGTCTCGCAAAAATGGTAATCCTGGGATTGCGATGTATGGCATAATAGTCATCTGGGATTAAAAATCCGGGTGTTGACAGAGCCTCACTAAACTTGCATTAGATCTTTGATAAAATAGCATACTATGAACCTAAAAATATTTTTTTCAAAAAATCATGAGCATCATATCATGTACCTGTAGATCAAATCTAACTCATTTGCTACCGATTCAGCAGGAATTTGTCTTTTTCACGAGGGGTGGACGGGAAGGTTTGAGATACCCCGGTTGGAAAATTGTCCATTCAATATGTTCTAGTAGTTTTTAAAAATGTGGTATTATCATTTTGAAACTTTCATTTGGTGGTTGCTTCACAAAACGTCTCATTTTTTTGCACTCGGAAAATAAAAAATGCCTTTTTAGTGCGTCGAAAGGAAGTTTATGGGCATATTATCGCAAACTATACCGCGATTCTAGCAATAAAAATGGTCATTTGACCTAAAATCCAGAAAACTTCGATTGAGATAGGTCATTTTTATGAAGGTTTTTTAGACACAATCAATATACCAAGTTTGGTATTTTTCCATGCAACTATGTCACATAATATGACACCATGCGAAGGTTTTGCATTGTTTCGATCTTTTTTGAATTTTTATGCCCGCTGAGCCTCACTAAACTTGCATTATACCTCTGATAAAATAGCATATTGTGAACCTAAAAATGATTTTTTCAAAAAATCATGAGCATCATATCATGTACCTGTAGTTTAAATATAACTCATTTCCTGCCGATTCAGCGGGATTTTGTCTTTTTTACGAGGGGTGGACGAAAAGGTTTGAGATATCCAGGTTAGGAAATTGTCCATTCAAGATGGTATTCTATTTTTGGAAAATGGGATAGTATCATTTTGAAACTTTTATTTGGTGGTTGCTTCACAGAACAACCCTTTTTTGCACTCCGAAAATGAAAAATATGTTATATGAAAGTATTTGTAATTTTTATATATTATTTTTTTTAAAAATAATATTTGATTTTATATAGATAGATCTTATTTTTCTGCAAATTTTGATATATTATATGTATTTTTCTTAATTTAAATGATTTAGTTATGATTTTTGTAAGATTAATGGGGCAAAAAAGAAAAATGGCTATGTTACCGTCGGCGTAGGTGTGAACGTCAGCGTAGACATGACGCCGTCGCTCTGCCGTTAACCTAGAATGCAATACCGACGGTCCCGTTTACACTGACGGCTGCCGTCGGCCTATTTATCCTATAGCGACGGTAAAACTGGGCCGACGGCCCGTCAAGCTACGCCGACGGCCCCGATATTTTGCCATCGACGTATAAAAAGGCTGTCGGCCTAACTTGTTATTCCCGTAGTGACCCTTGCTCCTGATCTCCTACATGGTAAAAAAAACTCATGGTCGTTGCTCTTTTGCCCCAGATTGTTTTCTTGCTGGCGATGGATACAGAGCATGGTCCCGGCTTGTTTTCTTGTTTTGCCTTCTGTGAATCAAGAATGAATTAGAAATTTTTGTGTTCCTGATTGTTTGGAGCTGCAGTGAAGCGGCAAATAGCTAGCTGTACTTGGTATGAGAAAGACATCTGAATCTGAACTTGATCTACTAATGACCTTCAACTCTAAATGTCATTTTTGTTCTTTAACTAAATTTCGTTTGAAATTTTGTTCGAAATTCATGAAGTTTTTCAAAAATGTCGTCCAAAGATTCAAACATGTGCATTCGTATTTGACCAAAATTTTTGATTTTTTTTCTTCAAAATTTCTTTGTTTTCTTGAAATTCTCGAATCTTTGAGTGGGATGACATATTTTTGCAAATCGAAATGCAGAACACTGTCAAATTTATTTATTGTGTACAATAAAATTTCATGCTTTTGCAGCGTACACATCAACAAACAAAATATGTCTTCTATGTTAGTTTACACAAGCATGCAGACATAAGCAGCAATCACTACACAGGTTCTAGGCTACAAGGAACCGATTCGGAAACGTGGCTTTCTTTGTTTTTGTCTTTGTTCTTATCAACAAATAAAATCGTGTATTAGTAAGTGGTAAGGTGAATATAATCAATTGCTGACAAGAATGGGCTAGAGTAGCTGTTGATGTGTGCGCTCGAGCCTATGACACGCCTGAAATTGATCAGAAAAAATAGTATGGTTTAGGTTTAGCTCCTAACCACACAGCAAAATTAAGCAAGGATGTACCCAAGCATGACATTTATTGGCAGAGCAACAGATCATGCATGTACGGATAACCGCGTGAAGCAATCCCGGTCGAGCAAGATTGTGATGCTCGCAAACATATAAATAAGATGAGCGGTTAAGACCAGCAAAAGAAGATCAAGAGTGTGAACCCCAAACCAAGCTACTAATAAAGGACCAAGAATGAGAGCATCGACCAAACCAAGCTACTAATAAGCTGTGTGTTTACAGTTCAGCGCATAATCCTCACTGAGCCCATGGCGCCGATCAGGGTTTTCTTGTTCATCCTAGCGGCGACGACGACACTGACACTGAATGGAGCAGATGCAAGGACAAACGATGCGAA
The DNA here is from genome assembly GCA_030063025.1 of Avena longiglumis. Taxonomy (NCBI): domain Eukaryota; kingdom Viridiplantae; phylum Streptophyta; class Magnoliopsida; order Poales; family Poaceae; genus Avena; species Avena longiglumis. Next base: position 432,532,218 of record CP125975.1, read on the forward strand.
TCTTCCAGCGGAAAAGGAAGAACCAGCTGCAGCAATTGTCGTGGTCTTCCCGCCTCTACCACCGCTCCCGGGGTTGCCACAGTTCCCCGCATTCCCTGGCTTCAGGTCACCGTCCCCTTCTCCTCCCCCACCTGACAATTGCGCGGAAGATCTGCTGAATGTGCTCGTGTGTGTACCATACCTCACCGGAGCCACCGCAGAGCCTACAGAGAGATGTTGCCAAAATTTCCGTGAGCTCGTGAGCAGCGGTGCAAGCATCTGTCTATGCCACGTCCTGACTGCCAACCCAGCACTGAATAGCTTTATCAATGGCACCATTGATCAATTGCGCATGTTCACCCTTCCTTTCACATGCAGCAGCATAATCCCACTCCAGCTAGCTTTATGTTTCGGTAAGCTTCTCTCTAGATCTTTTTGGAGGTTTATTAAGTAAATATTTTCTAGTACCAATTGCTACGTTTCTACTAATACTACTGAACATGATTGCAGTTGAACCTCTTCCGCCATTTCCATGATCAACAGTACAGCGGCAAGTTGAATACTGAATATAACACGTACGACGGCCTTCCACGTAAGCCTAAGCTAGTCATCATTAAACTTATTGTACGTTTCCTCTTCAGTTTCCTTAGCTTTTATTGTTTCCTTCCGTTTCCAAACTTGTACGATCGGGTCGATGATCTCCCTGATGTAATGCCACGATGGGGGCTGTTCCCATCTTTATTTAACACGTAACCGGGGTCTTGAGAGGGTCGCCCGTTCCCTGCAAAACCAACATGTCATCAGAGTCATCTCTTCCAAAAGTCTAGCAAGATCTGACCCGAAAATTCCAATCGCTGGTTACGATCGCGATTGATTTCCTCCCTCCCTCCCCATGGCGACCTCCTCGTCGGCAACATCAAACTCTCTCGGGAAAACTACATGTACTGGAAGATGCAGGTTCTTCCTGCTCTTTGCAATGCCCTTGTTATGGAGCTCCTCCACGGCTCTGACTCGCCACCTGAAAAATCACTGGAGGTTGAGGGTGAAAACAACATCAGAACCACTGTCTCTAATCCAGCCTATGAAGCCTGGATTGAGCGAGATCAACAAGTTATGACACTATAGGAAAGAACTAAGGCGCCGAAAGCCAAATGTCAGAACCGTCGGCGTAGCTGTCTTTCTTTGCCAGCCGATCAGCCCGGCCGTCGGCGTATATGAATGCCGAGGATAGCTCTCAGCGTAGCGTGGCCGTCGGCGTAGTAGAGAAGGTTATGTTGACGGTGACTCTCAGCATAGGTATAACTCTCGGCGTAGTCCCAGTTCACACAAGGAGACGAAACGGCGTTAGGCAGCCAGGCTAGGCCGACGTCAGCTTTTTAAAAAAAATTGTTTGGTATGTGCTGACGGCTAGCGTAGGCCTCTAGATTTTTTTTTACCTTATTATTTTTTGAAAAATCATAACTAAATTATTCTAATTCAGAAAAATACAAACAATATATTAAAATTTGCAGAAAAATAAGATCTATCTATCTACACTTAAATATTACACATTAGGAAACAAAAATTAAGTGAAATATTAAACATTATATATCGTTTAAAACGAGCATTAGGAATTTAAAAACGATCCAAACAATACGAAACCTTCGCGTGGTGTCATATTATGTGACATAGTTTCAAAAATATATCAAACTTGGTATATTGATTATGTCTCAAAAAAACTTTCACAAAATGACCTATCGTTCGAGGTTTCTTGGCTTTCGGGTCAAATGACCAATGTTATGGCTAGAATAAAGGCATAGTTTATAATAATATGTTCATATTGTGCATAAGTGTGCATCATGGGATAGCGAACAATATTTCAGGACGAAATTTTTCTTTTTGTCGCACCAAAAAGTCGTTTTCCATTTTCCGAGTGTAAAAAACGGGCGGTTTTGTGAAGCAACCACCAAATGGCTAATTCAAAATGCTACCATCACATTTTTCAAAAATATTTGACCACCTTACATGGATAATGTCATAACAGGGGATCTCAAACCTTTCTGTCTATCCTGGTGAAAAAGACAAATTCCTGCCAAATCGGTAGGAAGTGTGTCAGATATGAACTACATGTACATCATCGGATGCTCATGATTTTTTACAAAAATCATTTTTAGGTTCAAAATATGTTGTTTTATCATAGATCAACTTCAAGTTTAGCCAGTCTCAGCCCCGAGCTAAGAATCTACATGTCCGCCCTTCGACAAAGTTTAACAACAGTTTAAAATAGGCATTAGAAATTCAAAAACAATCCAAACAATGCGAAACCTTCACGTGATGTTATATTATGTAACATAGTTAGAATAAAAAATATCAAACTTGGTATATTGATTATGTCTCAAAAAAATCTTCACAAAATGACCTATCTCGTTCGAGGTTTCTTGGCTTTCGGGTCAAATGACCAATGTTATGGCTAGAATGAAGACATAGTTTGTGATAATGTGTCCATATTGTGCATAAGTATGCATCATAGGATGGCGAACAATGTTTCAGAAGGAATTTTTCCTTTTTATCGCACCAAAAATCCGTTTTCCATTTTTCGAGCGCAAAAAACGGGCGGTTTTATGAAACAACCACCAAATGGCTAATTCAAAATGCTTCCATCACATTTTTTCAAAAATACTAGACCACGTTACATGGATAATTTTATAACAGGGGGATCTTAAACATTTCCGTCTATCCCTGGTAAAAAGACAAATTCCTGCCGAATCGGTAGGAAGTGGGTCAGATATAAACTACAGGTACATGATCGGATGCTCATGATTTATTACAAAAATCATTTTTAGGTTTAAAATATGTTGTTTCATCATAGATCCACTTCAAATTTAGAGAGTTTCAACCCCGATCTAAGAATCTTCATGCCCGCCCTTCGACAAAGTTTAACGATAGTTTAAAACATGCATTAGAAATTCAAAAACGATCCAAACAATGAGAAATCTTCGCGTGGTGTCATATTATGTGACATAGTTAGAAGAAAAATTATCAAACTTGGTATATTGATTATGTCTCAAAAAACCTTCACAAAATGACCAATCTCGTTCGAGGTTTCTTGGCTTTCGGGTCAAATGACAAATGTTATGGCTAGAATGAAGGTATAATTTGTGATAATGTGTTCATATTGTGCAAAAGTGTGCATCATGGGATGACGAACAATGTTTCAGGAGGAAGTTTTCCTTTTCATCGCACCAAAAAGCCGTTTTCCATTTTCCGAGTGCAAAAAACGGGCGGTTTTATGAAGCAACCACCAAATGGCTAATTCAAAATGCTACCATCACATTTTTTCAAAAATACTAGACCACCTTACATGGATAATTTTATAACAGGGGGATCTCAAACCTTTCTGTCTATCCCTGGTGAAAAAGACAAATTCCTACCGAATCGGCAGGAAGTGGGTCAGATATAAACTACAGGTACATGATCGGATGCTCATGATTTTTTACAAAAATCATTTTTAGGTTTAAAATATGTTGTTTTATCATAGATCCACTTCAAGTTTAGCGAGTCTCAGCCTCTAGCTAAGAATCTTCATGTTCGCCCTTTGACAAAGTTTAACGATTGTTTAAAACGGGCATTAGAAATTCAAAAACGATCCAAACAATGAGAAACCTTCGCGTGGTGCCATATTATATGACATAGTTAGAATAAAAAATATCAAACTTGGTATATTGATTATGTCTCAAAAAAACTTTCACAAAATGACCTATCTCGTTCGAGATTTCTTGGCTTTCGGGTCAAATGACCAATGTTATGGCTAGAATGAATGCATAATTTATGTAATATGTCCATATTGTGCATAAGTGTGCATCATGGGATGGAAAATAATGTTTCAGGAGGAAGTTTTCCTTTTCGTCGCACCAAAAAGATGTTTTCCATTTTCCGAGTGCAAAAAACGGACGGTTTTCTTAAGCAACCACCAAATGGATAATTCAAAATGCTACCATCACATTTTTTAAAAATACTAGACCACCTTACATGGATAATGTCATAACATGGGGATCTCAAACCTTTCCGTCTATCCCTGGTGAAAAAGTAAATTCCTGCTGAATCGATAGGAAGTGGGTTAGATATAAACTATAGGTATATGATCGGATGCTCATGATTTTTAAAAAAAAATTATTTTTAGGTTCAAAATATGTTGTTTTATCAGAGATCCACTTCAAGTTTAGCGAGTCTCAAAGAATCTTTATGCGTGTCGTTTTAAACGGACAAATGAAATTATGGTAAGAATCACGTCATAGTTTGTGATAAGTTGATATTGATATCATATTTGGATTTGTATCATTTTTTAATCAAATTAGACATATTATTTGCCGAATTCCGATTTACATATTTAAGGATATTAATTATTCCATATTAAATAAAAAATACAAAAATAAATAAAATTATTATATTTTATTTGAATTCAATAATATTTTTACTTATTCATTGTTGTTTACTTAAATAATTGCTTGTAATTTAAAAAAATACAACCATACAACATGATGATATAAGAGTTAATAGGATTGATATCCTAGTATTGATAATAATGTGTAAATTGATTTGCGGAAAGAGATTCTAAAGGAACGAGGAAGTTAAGCGTGCTAGAGTTGGAGTAGTATTAGGATGGGAGACCGACTGAGAATTTTGACTACGACTGCAATTTAATCAATTATTAAGTATAAATAGTGTTAAAAATGATCAAAGCGAGAGATTAGCGAGTCAAACAATTCAAAGATTAAAAAAAATAAAAAAATTAGAAAGAAATAAATTTTTTACTTTAGTCTATGCCGATAGCCTGGCCGTTGGCGTAGCTCCATTCCTGTGCCGACGGCTGGCCGTCGGCGTAGCTCCAGGCTGGGCCGTTATCGGAGACGGTCGTTGCCGGACACGTGGAGCCCGCTGGGAGACGCTATGCCGAGGGGGGGGGGGCTGTACCGACGGCCATGGAACTATGTCGATCAGGACGTACGCCGAGAGGGCTACGCCGACGGCCACCGTCGACACAGCCTATGCCGCAGCAATTTGGTACTGTGCCTACGGCAGCCGGTCGTCCACTAGTAGAAAAGAGGCTATCTGTTCGTGCCACCTAACAGCATTAGTCCCGGTTCCGCCACGAACCGGGACTAATGCTGACATGCGTCCCGGTTCGAGCGGGCACGGGGCCCGGAGGCATGCGTTTCGGTTGGTAGGGGGGAATACGTCCCGGTTTGTAACACAAACTTGGACTAAAGGTTTGTCGTCAACCACGTGGCGTTGCCAGCACCATGCTTCCGCCCTCTATAAATGCAACACCCCAGCCCTCTGTCTCCACTCTGTTTTTTCTTGGTGGAAGATGTGAGGGGTGTGCTAGTTTTTCCCCTATGCATGCATTCAAGGTGTTTGATGAAATATTTGAGTGAATGATCCCGTTCAATTTCTCATAGAACAAAAATATAGAAGGTGTCCGAGACGCACTTGAGCTTTCTCCTCTTTATTTCCCTCGATCGAGGTTAGCAATCTTATCTTTTCTCTGTCATTGATACAATGCATGTGTCTAATTGAATTGGTCATTTCACTATTTATGATGTCCTATTTTTGATAAACTTACTTATATGATGCCACCTGATTATGAAAGGCGTGTACCCGGGTATATGAAAGGCGTGGATAAATTTATCGATGTGGCTACGACAAACAAAGAGAATGGTTTTATACGTTTTCCATGTGTTCAATGTCGTAACAACAAGGAGTACTCTTCCTCGAAAATCATTCGCGGCCACCTGATTATGAAAGGTTTCATGCCCAACTATAATTGCTGGACCAAGCACGGGGAAAGAGGGGTTATGATGGAAGATGGTGAAGAAGAAGATGATGGTAACAACTATCATCATATGTTTCATGAATACAGTGATACTGCAATAGAAGACAATGGAGAGGAAGGAGGTGAAAAACAGGCATCAGATGATCCCACTGATGAACTTGGTAGGGTAATTTCTGATGCAAAGTGAGACTGTGAAACACAAAATGAGAAGTTGAAGTTAGAGGGCATGTTAGAAGATCACAAGAAATTGTTGTACCCAAATTGTGAAGATGGCAGCACAAAGCTCGGTACCACATTGGAATTGTTACGATGGAAGGCAGAGTGTGGTCTAACTGACTCCTCATTTGAAAAGATGCTGAAAATAATGAAGCCAAAGTTTCCAAAACATAATGAACTTCCCGAGAGTACCTACGAAGCAAAGAAGACTCTCTGTCCTCTAGGATTAGATGTGCAAAAGATACATGCATGCATTAATGACTGCATCCTCTACCGCGGTAAGGAGTATGAGAATTTAGATAATTGCCCGGTATGCAATGCATTGCGGTATAAGATCAGACGAGATGACCCTGGTGATGTTGAGGGAGAGCCCCTCCGGAAGAGGGTTCCTGCTAAGGTTATGTGGTATGCTCCTATAATACCAAGGTTGAAACGCATGTTCAGAAACAAATAGCACGCTAGGTTGTTGCGATGGCACAAATAAGACCGTAAGAAAGACGGGAAGTTGAGACACCCTACTGATGGGTCACAGTGGAGAAAAGTCGAGAGAGACTTCCCAGACTTTGTAGATGACGCAAGGAACTTATGGTTTGGTCTAAGTATGGATGGCATGAATCCTTTTGGGGAGCAGAGCTGCAGTCACGACACCTGGCATGTGACTCTATGTATCTACAACCTGCCTCCTTGGTTGTGCATGAAGCGTAAGTTCATTATGATGCCAGTGCTCATCCAAGGACCGAAGCAACCGGGAAACGACATTGATGTGTATCTTAGGCCATTAGTTGAAGAACTCTTACAGTTGTGGGGCAAACCAGGTGTACGTGCGTGGGATAAGAACAAACATGAGCCATTTGATCTACGAGGGTTGCTATTCGTAACCATCAATGATTGGCATGCTCTTAGTAACCTTTGAGGACAGACAAACAAGGGATATAAGGCATGCACACACTGTTTAGATAAGACTGAAGGTACATATTTGCATAAATGCAAGAAGGCTGTGTACCTGGCGAATCGACGATTTCTTCCGACCAATCATCCCGTAAGAAAGAAAGGCAAGCATTTCAAAGGTGAGGCAGATCACCGGAAGAAGCCTGAACTCCCTGCTGGTGATGATGTATTTGGTATGGTCAAGTACATAGAAGTAATCTTTGGAAAGGGTCCCGGCGGTCAATCAGTTCCGAACGACGTCGCTACAGGACACGCACCCATGTGGAAGAAGAAATATATATATATATTGGGAGCTGCCATATTGGAAAGTCCTGCGTGTTCGCTTCTTCAATCGACGTGATGCACGTGACGAAGAATCTTTGCATGTACTGCTAGGATTCCTAGGCGTGTATGGGAAGACAAAAGATACACGAAGCACGGAGGACCAACAAATTATGAAAGACCCAAAGAACATGCATACACGTAACAAAGGCGGATAAAGGGCGTCACTTAAGTCGTGCCAGCTATGCTCTTACCAAAGCAGAGAAGGAAATCTTTTTTGAAGTCCTTTACAGTATCAAGGTGCCGTCTGGCTTCTCATCTAATATAAAGGGGATAATAAATATGGCAGATAAAAAGTTCCAAAACCTGAAGTCTCATGACTGTCACGTGATTATGACGCAGTTGCTTCTGATTGCATTGAGGGGGCTTCTACCGGAAAATGTTCGAGTACCCATTGCGAAAGTGTGTGCATTCCTCAATGCAATATCTCAGAAGGTAATCAATCCAGATATTCTGCCAAGGTTCAGAAGGATGTGGTACAATGTCTTGTTAGTTTTGAGTTGGTGTTCCCACCATCCTTCTTCAATATTATGACGCATCTCCTGGTTCACCTAGTGGAAGAGATTTCCATTCTCGGTCCGGTATTTCTGCACAATATGTTCCCCTTTGAGAGGTTCATGGGAGTCTTAAAGAAATATGTTCATAACCGTGATAGACTAGAAGGAAGCATCTCCAAGGGATATGGAACAGAGGAGGTCATTGAGTTTTGTGTTGACTTTATTCCTGACCTTAAGTCGATTGGTGTTTCTGACTCGCGGCATGAGGGAAGACTAAGTGGAAAAGGAACGCCGAGAAAGAAAGCAATGATATGTAGGGACGGGGATTCTTTCACTAAAGAACACTACACAGTTCTACATAATTACACCTTGGTAGCTCCGTATACCGAGGAACACAAGAATATTGTACGCTCCAAAAACCTGGGGAAGCCTGAATCATGGATTACAAATGAACACATGAAGTCTTTCGGTGGTTGGATACGGACACATCTCTTGAATGACACCACTGTTGGAGATCAGCTATACTTGTTGGCCGCGTCACCATCTTCTACTGTATTGAATTTCCAAGGGTACAAAATAAATGGGAATACATTCTTCACGATCGCCCAAGATAAAAAGAGCACCAACCAAAATAGTGGTGTCCGCTTTGATGCAATAGACGAGAATGGACAAAAGGACACATACTATGGTTACATAGAGGAGATATGGGAACTAGACTATGGAGTCTCTTTTAAGGTCCCTTTGTTTCACTGCAAATGGGTCAACCTAAATGGGGAAGGGGTAAAGATAGACCAGTTGTACAGAATGACAACAGTGGATCTCAACAATTCTGGATATAGAGATGAACCATTCGTCCTAGCCAATGATGTGTCTCAGGTTTTCTATGTGAAGGACATGTCCTCCAGACCGAAAAAAAGAAAAAAATATGCAAACGAATACATCATATGATGAGCCAAAGCGTCACATAGTTCTTTCAGGGAAAAGAAACATCGTGGGAATCGAGGACAAGACAGACATGTCAGAAGATTATAATAAGTTCAATGAAATTCCGCCCTTCACAGTGAAAACTGACCCAAGCATTCCGTTAAGTAAAGAAGATGCTCCATGGTTACGTCTGAAGCGATCATAAGGAAGGACATATGCCAAGAAGTTCATGCTCATATTATGTAACTCTAGTTCATGTCTTTCGCGGTTTGTGGCTTGACCGAAGCATATCTTTCGCGGTTTGTGGCTTGACCGGGACTATATATAGGGGGGCCTTTATCCTGGTTTTGTAGTCTCAGTTTTTAATATTAATAAATGTCTTGAGTGTTAGTCCCGTTTTGTGGCTGGACCGGGACTATGAAGAAGTTGTCCCGATTCATACTTACCATTAATATCTGATCTCCAAACGCGCGTGGTCACATATTAGGGAGTGCCTCTATGACCAGTTTCTTGGAGATGCCGGAGGACTGGGATCCGGCGGCATCTCCCTAAAACTGGTCATAGTGGTGTCCCTGCTCTCGAAAACCATCTTGCAGCTTGTAACTTCTCTAACTAGATCAATACACCTGGGAGCTAACTAATTCCACATAATAGGGAGTGCCTCTATGACCAGTTTCTTGGAGATGCCGGAGGACTGGGATCCGGCGGAATCTCCCTGAAATTGGTTGTAGTGGTGTCCCTGCTCTCGAAAACCATCTTGCATCTTGTAACTTCTCTAACTAGATTAATACACCTGGGAGCTAACTAATTTCACATATTAGGGAGTGCCTCTATGACCAGTTTCTTGGAGATGCCGGAGGACTGGGATCCGGCGGCATCTCCCTGAAACTGGTCGTAGTGGTGTCCCTGCTCTCGAAAACAATATTGGAGATGCCTCAATCTGGCTGGAGGACTGGACTCACAAGGATGCCTATTTATAGTACAAGCAGCTCGGCATAGTGTCGACACTTACGACATAATGTCGACACTCACCCCTATTATTAGTGCTGACTCGTGTTTTGTCCCGGTTGGTGTCTCCAACCGAGACTAAAGGTTCATCTTTAGTCCCGGTTCTAACACCATCCGGGACAAGGTACATGCCGCACGATATAATGTCGACACTCACCCCTATCATTAGTGCTGCCTGGACCAGCCTGCCGAAATCCCTCCAACCGGGATTAAAGATGAACCTTTAGTATATTGAAAATCCGAACAATGAAAAATTCAAAAAATTCAAAAAAATCCGAACAATGAAAATGCTTCGCGTGGTGTCATATTATGAGTCAAAGTTGAAAGGAAAAATACCAAACTTGGTATATTGATCATGTCTCGAAAAAACCTTCACAAAATGACCTATCATGTTCTAGGTTTCATGGCTTTCGGTCCAAATGACCGATGTTATGTGCTGAATCACAGCATAGTTTGTGATGCTGTTCTCATATTATGCATGCATGTGGACATTGGTATGGAGAACAATGTTGTAGGAGGAAGTTTTCCGTTTTGTCGCACGGAAAAGCCCTTTTCCATTTTCCGAGCGGAAAAAACGGGTCGTTTTGTGAAGTAACCACCAAAATGCTGTTTCAGAATGCTAGCATCCCATTTTCCTAAAATACTAGACCACCTTACATGTACTATCTCCCAACCGGGACATCTCAAACCTTTTCGTCCATCACGGGTAAAAAGGACAAATGTCTGCCGAATCAGTAGGAAGTGGGTCCGGTTTGTACTACAGGTACATGATCTATCGCCCGTGATTTTTTGAAAAAATCATTTTTAGACTCGCAATATGTGGTTTCTTCAGAGATCCAATGCAAGTTTAACGATGCTCGTCCCCTATCTTCATGCACGCCGGTTCGACCATAGTTAGAAATTCAAAAAATTCAAAACAGGCATAAGAAATTCAAAAAATTCCGAACAATGAAAATCCTTCGCGTGGTGTCATATTATGTGACATAGTTGAAAGGAAAAATACCAGACTTGGTATATTGATCATGTCTCGAAAAAACCTTCACAAAATGACCTATCATGTTCGAGGTTTCATGGCTTTCAGTCCAAATGACTGATGTTATGTGCTGAATCACGGCATAATTTGTCATGCTGTGCCCATATTATGCATGCATGTGGACATTGGTATGGAGAACAATGTTGTAGGAGGAAGTTTTCCGTTTTGTCGCACGAAAAAGCCCTTTTCCATTTTCCGAGCGGAAAAAACGGGTCGTTTTGTGAAGTAACCACCAAAATGCCGTTTCAGAATGCTAGCGTCCCATTTTCCTAAAATACTAGACCAACTTACATGGAATATCTCCCAACCAGGACATCTCAAACCTTTTCTTCCATCCCGGGTAAAAAGGACAAATGTCTGCCGAATTAGTAGGAAGTGGGTCCGGTTTGTACTACAGATACATGATCTATCGCCCGTGATTTTTTGAAAAAATCATTTTTAGACTCGCAATATGTGGTTTCTTCAGAGATCCATTGCAATTTTAACGATGCTCGTCCCCTATCTTCATGCACGCCGGTTCGACCATAGTTAGAAATTCAAAACGTGCATAAGAAATCAAAAAAATCCGAACAATGAAAATCCTTCGCGTGGTGTCATATTATGTGACATAGTTGAAAGGAAAAATACCAGACTTGGTATATTAATCATGTCTCGAAAAAACCTTCACAAAATGACCTATCATGTTCGAGGTTTCATGGCTTTCGGTCCAAATGACCGATGTTATGTGCTGAATCATGGCATAGTTTGTGATGTTGTGCCCATATTATGCATGCATGTGGACATTGGTATGGAGAACAATGTTGCAGGAGGAAGTTTTCCGTTTTGTCGCACGGAAAAGCCCTTTTCCATTTTCCGAGCGGAAAAAACGGGTCGTTTTGTGAAGTAACCACCAAAATGATGTTTCAGAATGCTAGCGTCCCATTTTTCTAAAATACTAGACCACCTTACATGGACTATCTCCCAACTGGGACATCTCAAACCTTTACGTCCATCCCGGGTAAGAAGGACAAATGTCTGCCAAATCGGTAGGAAGTGGGTCCGGTTTGTACTACATGTACATGATCTATCGCCCGTGATTTTTTGAAAAAATAATTTTTAGACTCGCGATATGTGGGTTTTTTAGAGATCCAATGCAAGTTTAACGATGCTCGTCCCCTATCTTCATGCACGCTGGTTCGACCATAGTTAGAAATTCAAAACGGGCATAAGAAATTCAAAAAAAAATCCGAACAATGAAAATCCTTCGCGTGGTGTCATATTATGTGACATAGTTGAAAGGAAAAATACTAGACTTGGTATATTGATTATGTCTCGAAAAACCTTCACAAAATGACCTATCATGTTCGAGGTTTCATGGCTTTCGGTCCAAATGACCGATGTTGTGTGCTGAATCACGACATAGTTTGTGATGCTGTGCCCATATTATGCATTCATGTGGACATTGGTATGGAGAACAATGTTGCAGGAGGAAGTTTTCCGTTTTGTCGCACGGAAAAACACTTTTCCATTTTCCGAGCGCAAAAAACAGGTCATTTTGTGAAGTAACCACCAAAATGCTGTTTTAGAATGCTAGCGTCCCATTTTCCTAAAATACTAGACCACCTTACATGGACTATCTCCCAACCGGGACATCTCAAACCTTTTCGTCCATCCCGGGTAAAAAGGACAAATGTCTGCCGAATTAGTAGGAAGTGGGTCCGGTTTGTACTACAGATACATGATCTATCGCCCGTGATTTTTTGAAAAAATCATTTTTAGACTCGCAATATGTGGTTTCTTCAGAGATCCAATGCAAGTTTAACGATGCTCGTCCCCTATCTTCATGCACGCCGCTTCGACCATAGTTAGAAATTCAAAAAATTCAAAACGGGCATAAGAAATTCAAAAAAAATCCGAACAATGAAATTCCTTCGTGTGGTGTCATATGATGTGACTTAGTTGAAAGGAAAAATACCAGACTTGGTATATTAATCATGTCTCGAAAAAACCTTCACAAAATGACCTATCATGTTCGAGGTTTCATGGCTTTCGGTCCAAATGACCGATGTTATGTGCTGAATTATGGCATAGTTTGTGATGTTGTGCCCATATTATGCATGCATGTGGACATTGTATGGAGAACAATGTTGTAGGAGGAAGTTTTCCGTTTTGTCGCACGAAAAAGCCCTTTTCCATTTTCCGAGCGCAAAAAACGGGTCGTTTTGTGAAGTAACCACCAAAATGCTGTTTCAGAATGCTAGCGTCCCATTTTCCTAAAATACTAGACCACATTACATGGACTATTTCCCAACTGGGATATCTCAAACCTTTTCGTCCATCCCGGGTGAAAAGGACAAATGTCTGCCGAATTAGTAGGAAGTGTGTCCGGTTTGTACTACAGGTACATGATATATCGCCCGTGATTTTTTGAAAAAAATCATTTTTAGACTCGCAATATGTGGTTTCTTCAGAGATCCAATGCAAGTTCTAAATGAGCCATTTTTCTTCCCGCCATTTTTCTTCCCGCCATTTTTTCCTGCCAGTTCTTCCCGCCATTTCTTCCCGCCAGTTCTTCCCTCTAGTTATCTTCCTGCCATTTCTCACTATATATATATGTAGGGTTGGTCTCCATTGTCATTGCACATTTTTAGACTCATATCTGCAACCTCATCACTCTTTCCCATGACTTCCACCGTAGCACTAACTCCCAGGAAGGCGGAGGCGGAGGCGCTTTGCGCCTCGAACCACCCCTGCCCGCCGGGTTACTGTGTCCCCGTCCGCTGGATGCTGAGCGCCGGAGGCGTGCCGGTTCCTCCTGTCCCTCTAGGTGTGGCGCGTCGGATGGCCATCACGAACCACTACTACTTCGAGCTCACGCCGGAGCAGCGGAGGAATCCCAGTTGGCATCCCGACTATTTCCCGACTTGGGAAGCCTTCTTCGTGGATCGACATGAGAGGGCGCTCGCCAGGCATGAGGAGGACGGCCCACCTCCTCCGAACTTCAACGAGGCCGGTCGTCGGCTATGGTGGCATGACCGGACTCTCTAGAGCGTCATGGCCTACGACACGGCTGCCGACTCTAGCCCCCGCCTGTGCTACCCTCCAGTCCAGCCCACTCGTACTCAGCCTTCAAGGTTCAACTACGGCGACCCCGACGACGACAGCGACGACGGCCGGGGCGAGTCCGACGACTACAGTGGCGAGTATTACAAGTGTAGGCAGGAGCATGACTGAATCACTCCAACGTTGCAAAACAAGTTCGGCCGATTGTGGCTTAATCTGGCCATGTATCTTAATTTTCAGTTCTTCGATGTAACTTTGTGTTAGTTGCGTTATGTACTTTAATTCCAGTTCTATCCTAATAAAATTTTCTTTCCGCCCATTATTTCCCGTCCTTTTTTCCCACCCATTAATATATAAAAAATATAAGTTAATTCCAATCCAAATTAAAAACAGAAAATGGTTTTGAATTAGTTATTCATCCAAACACTTTTTATGTTTAAAGTTTTTCTAAATTCCAAATTAATATTCAAAAAATATAAGTTAATTCATTATTAATTGTAAATGGTTCATATTATAAATGGTTACATTAATTATTTTTTAAAACATAAAATGGTTTTGAATTATTTATTAAAATCCAAACACTTTTTATGTTTAAAGTTTTTCTAAATTCCAAATTAATATTCAAAAAATATAAGTTAATTCATTTTTAATTTTAAATGGTTCATAGTTTAAATGGTTACATTAATTATTTTTTAAAAATAGAAAATGGTTTTGAATTAGTTATTCAAATTCAAACAGTTTTTATGTTTAAAGTTTTTCTAAATTCCAAATTAATATTCAAAAAATATAAGTTAATTCATTTTTGATTTTAAATGGTTCATAGTTTAAATGGTTACATTAATTATTTTTAAAAACAGAAAATGGTTTTGCATTAATTATTCAAATTCAAACAATTTTTATGTTTAAAGTTTTTATAAATTCCGAAGTAATTATCATTTAAAAACCATTACAAATTTAAACCCCAAAATAAAAAATAAGGCGGGAACAGAGAGAAAATTCCTGAATTTTTTTGAAAACAGGGTTATATGTCCCGGTTGGAGCAACCAACCGAGACTAAAGACCCTGCGCGCGCCAACCCCTGCTGAAAAAGTGGAGTATACGTCCCGGTTGGTGGCTCCAACTGGGACGTATGACCCTTTAGTCCCAGTTGGAGCCACCAATCGGGACAAAAGATCCTTTGGTTATAACTGGGTGCCCCTCCTCTTCTTCTTCCCCATCTCACAATCTCGCGCACGACGCCGTCAGGCTGCCCCGCCGCCCTGCACGCCCTACCGGCCGCCCCTCGCCCAGCAAAGCGTGCAGGAAGCTTCGCCTCGTCGCCCCGAGGCTTCTCCCCGAAGGAATCGGCCCCGCTCGCTCCCAATCGTCGCCGCCGCCGCCATCTCCCTCGAGCCCGACGACCGGCGCCGCCGTCGATTCGCCGGCTCCCGACCTCGCCTCGCCTCCTCGTCACCACCACCGCACACCTGGTGAGATGGTCCTCGTAGGCCCTCTCTCTCGCCCCCTCTCACTCTGGTTCCTCCTCCCCATCGACCACCTGCCACCACCGCCGCTCACCGTCGTCGTGCTCCCCTCTCCGGTGACCTTTTTGAGGCGGCGCCGCTACTCTTTGGCTCGCCTCAACCTCCTCTCTCTATCACGCACACGCACATGGCCTAGCTCACGCTCCACCGTCGTTCCCTTTGTCGTTCTGAGGCTCACCGGCGCCAATGACCTCACGGTGACGTCACCCCGGCATCATCACGTGGTCAACCCCCAGTCAACCTGTCCTGGGTCCCACCCTGCCCACGTGGAGGATGAGTTGGCCCAGGGCCCAACTGTCTGTCTCTCTGGCTAGCTGTAGCCCGGGTGTAAAAAGTATATAAGTTGGTTTTAGTAATTCCAGAAAATGATTTAATATTGTAAAATCAATAACTTATTGTTTATAAGTTAGAAAAATACAAATAATATATCAAATTGTTCAGAAAAATGAAACCTATCTATTTAACCTATTATCATGCATTGTTCAACAACTTAAATGACAATTATAATTAGAATAACAAATGCACCCCTCTCATATGTTCCGAAGTTTCCCCGATTTTGGGTTTTCACCCCTCGGAACCCCGATTAAATCGTCGAGCATGTCTTAGGGTTACATTCCAATGAAAATTAACTTGTCATATCATCATACTTGCTTGAGAATTGCATCGATGCCATGTGTTGATTGTTTCCCTTTCTTTTCGGTGTTTGGTTCTTCCCGGTAGAATACGATATCGAGATCGAGATCGAAGCCAGAGATCAACACCGTCGAATTGAAGCTCGAAGACAAATACTTGACCAACTGTAATCAAGTCAAGTACAAGGATCATGAAGCTCTGCTTTCGGCTATCAATAGGCAAAGGCAAGCATAGCCCCACCATGATATAATCCTATGATTTCTAAAGCATTTCAATTCTTTCCATGATGCATACAATTCTACTGTGGTCTTTTATCGATAGATAGAGTGTCCTATCTGTTGCATTACTCCCTTTGAGCTTATATTAACTGTTCCACTGCTCCTAGCATATTAGGTTTATTAGTTTGGATTATTAGGTTTATTATTAGTTAGGTATTATTAGGTTTATTAATTAGTTAGGTATTATTAGTCTTCGTCACTTTGGTCGATCCTTTGTGGGTAGCCCTGCACCCGATGAAAAACTACCCCCATGTGCTGATGTACATATTGATTGCGCATTGTATTATGCCATGTATTGATTGCCGCCTTTCTTTCCGGTATTGGTTCTTCGCGATAGGATCCGAGCCCGAGGGTTTCTCCGAATTAGGGTTTCTGATATTGTAAATTCATTTTTATTATTGTGTATGTATATATTAGGGTTTCTCTGAATTAGGGTTTATATCTCTCAACACCGTACCTAACAATCTCCCTTAGTTGCTTTGACTTATCCGTTTTTCCACCTATGCAGAAATTATGGACCCGCACAATAGAGACGAAGAAAAGGAAGAGTTGATCCAAGGTGTGATCCGCGGGGAAGAAAATTTAGATGTATCGACGTTTCTGAACAACACCGGTGAGGGTGATCCTCTTTTTGTCGGAAGAGACGACTTGTTTGAGGTTGAAGGTGATGCCTTCCGCGAGGGAGAAGGCGATGCCTTGTGTAATCGAGAACACGACCGCTCTGGCGAGGTGCATGTAATATAATTAATTTATTAATTAATCATTTGCTATCTATATAGAAATAGTAACTATGATCTTTCTTCTTTTAGCCCTCCGGATCGAACAAATCTACTGAAAAGAGCGGACGAGGCCCAACCAAAAATTTGGAAAACCATGAGAGGTTCAGGATCGAAGATATCGCTGAAGGCGGAAAACCGACGGCTCCCGAAGTTGTCGCAATCAAATTTGTGGCACAATGCAGAGTAATCATTAGGGACTTAATCCCGATCACCATTCAAAATTGGAATAGGCGTGCTGATGCGGAAGAAGAGGGAACATGTTTGTTTGTCCCTAACAAGGCCAAAGATTTACTGTGTAAGAGGCTCATGCTTATTTCAAACTACCGAAGACAGAGCTGGATCCAAATGCGGAGGATCCACTTGAGGACGCCTTAGAACATGGGAGAGCCATGGAGGCTAAGGTCAGGGAGTGGGCTATGAATAAGATGGCCCAGTGTTTCACCAACTGGAAGAAAAGATTGCACCTTGACTATGTCGTGAAAGAGAAGACTCCGGATTTCAAGAAGATTCAGTTTGAGAAGATAAAACCATTCTGGGCTGAGTTTGTAAATTACAAGACATCAGAAAAAGCTAAGAAAATGTCTGCAACGAATAAGCTGAATGCTGCTAACAAGAAGTATCACCATACTATGGGGCAAGGTGGCTACAGGGCTGGCATTCCTAAGTGGGAGAAACTTGAGAATGAACTGCGTGCTAAAAAGATCACCCCAGAGACAGACGATTGGGTAGAACGTGCAAGGAATTGGTTTTACGGGCATGGGGGCACGTTGGACTCGGAAGGGATGTGTATATATAACATACGACATAAAGAAGACCCCTTGCCAATCGAGAAGATGAGAAAAGCAGTAAAGGCTGTTAAAGATGGGGACTTCATTCCCGATAGAGAGAATGATGAGCTCACACTCGCCCTTGGAAATAAGGAACATGATGGACGAACACGAGGCACAAGTGGCTCCAAACCATGGAGGACTGGGTTTCCTGAAGAGAGGAAGAAATATCCTGATAGAAGCCGTCAGAGGAGAAAGGACAAGGCGAAAGTTAAAGCAGATATTCAGAAAGAGCGAATGCGTATAATTGAAGAACGAATAAAGCAACAACAAGATGAAATTAACACACTTAAAGAGCAAAGTACTACCGGCCCATCTCAGCAGCACACTGCATTCGATGCTACCGGCCTATCGAATAATCGAAAAAGAGTGTGGTTCCACCGACGTCCCGGGTGATGACAATGACGATGACGATGGTGCACCGACGATGGCTCCTGTTGGCTACCCAGTGGATGATATCACAGAGATGACACACTGCGAGCTACATGTCAAAGTTGTGAACATATCAATGAAGGTGGCGGTCGGATATGCCTTACCAATTGGACCCACACCAACTTACCACTGTCGTCCAGTTCTAGAGGGCTATGCTATTGTCGGGGTGGATGAAATCATGCCCACCTTTGAAGTTTTGAAGCCTGACTACCCTGCAGGTGAAGGGGATGTGACTGAACTGGGAGACGCAACAAACGTCACCATTCTATGGCCAAAGGAATGTATCGTGCTTCGAAATCACACGCCAAGGCCATCTTCGCCGCTGCCTCACCCGTCTCCAGCGAGGTCGTCGCCACCGCGGCAGCCGTCTTCGTCGCCTCACCCGGCTCCGTCGCCTCACCAATCTCCGGCGCAGCCATCACCGCGGGAGCCATCGCCGGCGCCTCAGGATAAAAGCGTAAGCGTACCGCTACTCTGCGTCGTGGTAAGCGATCGCCAAAACGTAAACAAGAGCCTCTTCCAAAAGTACCAAAGGTTCCTCCCAAGAGCGCTTATGACTGTACTGAAGAGGAGACTACGCCGATCGTTGATGCGGAAACAACAGCGTTTTTCACTAAGCTGAGGCGGCCGAAAGAGCCAGAGTTCCCCAGCACCAAAGAAGAAAAAGCCAGATTGTTGAAAATGCTAAAGACTCTTCATCAACCCGAGCCAAAGCTGTCATCAGACTATGAGCGTTCTATTCTCAAGTCACATGCGGCACAACAAGCCTTGAAGAGCAGTACTGATGCAAGCGAGAAATCTGTTGCCCAGCTCGGAGAACAAGCAAAACAGTCTTGCGCCCCTCTCAAGGTGATTTCCCATACCAATGTGGGGTCGAGCAAATATGAGGCCGAAGAGCAGTATGATCCAGAGGTAGTTGCACAATACGGAGAAGCTGCAGCTGCTCAAGGTATGAGTATTAGCCAGTACTTATCCCAGTTAGAGTACTTCCTCGTGAGTGAAGTAGCATACAAATACCAGTACGGCAAACCTCTCGTCAAACCTGAGGAGGTAAATAATCTTCCAACAAAAATGCGAAGATTGCATAACTGGTACATGCATGCCACAAAGGCCGGGGCTAACTGGATAGTGTTGAAGGTTAAAAAAAGCATTATGGGAAAGAAATAGATGACATGATATCCATTGAATTTGATGAACTATTTCAATTATTCAATCAAGACGCCTTGGACAAATCGATCATCAGTGCCTATTGTCTGTAAGTACTAATTCTGTAATTAATTTAGTCTCCAGCTATCTCACCTTGTTTATTGCATGTATATAATCATATTGTAATATGCAGAATGAATATTCTCGAATGCAGAAGAGGACAAATCTATGACATTGGCTTCATTGACCCATATTGGGTTCATGAAGCTAATCTCAAAACAAGCCCCCAGGATACGGAGGATAATATAGTACACGCTAAGGTTTCAAGAAACCAGAAGGGAAATACTATTTCCTTACAACTTCGAGTGAGTGTTATTGTCTTGTATACACCTTGTATTTCGCTTACTCGATGTTAAGTATATAATTGATTAGTTATGCATTCGCAGCTTACACTATATTTTGTTAATCATTCAACTTGACAAAGGGCGTGTACTAGTCATGGACTCGAAACATAAACCCCTTGAGCAGTGGAAGGACATGCAGATGCTTCTCCAGCGGTAATTCTAATCATTACGACACTATATCGGCAACGTTCGTGAATTTTATGATATCAAGTAATTAATAACTTCTTTTATTCGTTTTCTTCGCCGGGCAACGCTTGGAAACGGTTCACCAACAAGGCTAGGGGTGTTTGGAAAGCGGAGCTTACATTTCAAGAACTATATGTAAGCACCACTAGCTATATCCGCGCATCTCTTTGATTCTAGTTTTGATACCGTTATTATCATGCTTTATTATTATTTTGATTGAACTATGTTCTCGTAAAGAGCCTGACGCAGGGACCAGGTAACAATCTATGTGGATCCTATGTTTGCGAGTTCATCCGGCAGATGTGCGATGAGAAGGGCAGAAATTTAGAGCAACTCCACGTACGTAAACAATTTCTATAGTTTTTAATTACCATCAAATTGTGTTTAATTTCATTCATATAGGATGACTCCTTTTTTAAATCAGATCGAACGTCTACGAAACGGTCTTCTGCCAAAGGATCGCGTACGAGCAATTCATGAGGAATTAGCGGGATTTTTGGATGCAGAAGTCCTAAACCCAAAAGGGGAATACTATTCGGGTGTGTATAAACAATAGGGATTATATAAAGAGCAACTTTTGTATGTAATGCATGAACTCGATCCGTGTATTGAATGTAATATTGTCATTATGATCTTGTGTAATATAATGGTTCCTTCATTGACGAGTGCAAAACACTAAATAAATAATAAAACAACATAAATGAATTCTCTCCCGCGGCAAAAAGTGGCCAAAATGCTGCCACGGCAACAAAAGTTGCCAAAATGAATTCTCTGCCGCGGCAGAGAAATGTGCCAAACTTTGCCGCCGCAAAAGATTATTTGTCTCAGTTCGTGTTACGAACCGGGACGGTTGCTCCACCCCCCTCGCCCTCTGCCGCGGCCACGTGTACCCCCTTTTGTCCCGGTTGGTAGGGCAACCGGGACTAAAGGTTGGGGCTTTAGTCCCGATTTCCCCGTCACGGTTGGGTAACCGGGACTAATGCCCCTTACCAACCGGGACTAATGGGGCTATTCCCACTAGTGGTCGACGCCTCAAATCTTTCATGTAGTGTGAGTTGTCTCACCAAATCCATGAGTAAGGATGTTCTCTCTCAAGTGTTTGGGTTAGAACATGCGGTAGAAATCTGGGCCACCATTGAAGCATCGTTTGCCTCACAATCCAAAGCACGTATCAATATGCTGCGCAGATAACTCGCCAATAGCAAAAAACGTGACATGCTGCAGATAAATTTATATCTTTGATGAAAGCTTTTGCTTCAGAACTCGCTGCAGCCGGTCGTTTCATTGACGATGATGAGCTGAAAGAGTATGTTCTCAGAGGTCTTGATGAACAATATAATTTTGTGGTTGCTTCTACCAATGCGATTCCCACCACTAATCTAGATGATGTGTGTGCTTAGATTATGTCCACTATGGAAAAACAGTGCTTTGCCATGTATCAAATATATACGGAAAGGGCACTTTATACACAGCAATGCCTTTGCCGTGCACTGCCGCATGACAAAGATCGGACGGCAATGATCGAATCAGCAACAAGTCTTTACCGTGCGCACTAGCCAATATGCACAGCAAACGCCTTTGCCGTGCGCACAACACCACATCACGGCAAAGTAAAGTAGTTAACACCTGCCGTCCGCTAGACGGCGTCCGGGGGTCGTTGTCGTGCACCCTGTACCTTTGCTGTGTATCCACGCGTTGCCGTGCGGCGGCTTTGCCGTGTGCTGCACACCATTGCCGTGCACCGTGCTTTGCCGTGTCTCGGTCCTATGTCGTGCGCACATCCATTGCTGTGCCTCGTTCACCATTCTTCACGGCAAAGGGCTATGTAGCCTCCCGCCTGGGCTATGTAGCGACCATCTTGTCGATCCCAGGCTGTATAGGCAGCCGCCACGGGGCGCCTTGCTGTGTGCATGCACATGGCAAATGTCCAGTGATTTTTTTGTTTATAATTGGTTTATCCCAGCAGTTAAATATACAATATGAATATATGTTCTTCCAAAGAAATATATCTAGCACCAGTCACATATCAAATATATAAGAAGATCAATGAATCAACATAAGTCGCATACAAATTGCATATAGAAACACATAGTCCAACCAAACATAGTCCAACACATAACAAGTTCAATATAGCAAACCATACAAGTTCAATACACATAGACTCCACATGTTCTCGACAAACGGCGGCTATCTCCTTCCTTCATGCACATCCTACAAATTCGAAAGCAAATACATGAGACTCACAAGCCACACTAGATGTGAAGATGTATGATATGGAATTGTACAAGTTTAGGATGAAAAGGTCAAAATTTGGACAAGTAAAGGATACATTCTCTAAATTATGACAAGTCGAGTAAATTCAAGGAATAAGGATCATGATCAAACGAGAAACTTAGAAACCATCTAAAAGTGTCTCACATGAGAGTAAATTCAATATACAAGTTATAAATTCTACTTCTATGGAAATTTTTATGTTTTCCTCTATGGCTAAGTTTGGCTAAGTTTTCTCTATGGAAATCTTGACAAGTGATGAATGTAGAAGAACTAACCTTTATGGTAGCTAACCGTGTCCTTGTCCATGTACATCTTCTTGTCCTTCTACATCTTCATAAGATTGAAAATTTTTCATAATGACATGGAATTGAACATAGTGGCATGGAATAGCCAAATTTCGAACAAGTGCCCAACATTAGCATAAATTTTTCAAGTGACAAGTTGAAAGTCTACATGTGGCAGGAAATGGCTAAAAACCATGAGATTGCTAAATTTCCAACAAGTGTCTCAAACTAGAGTAAATTTTCATGTTGAAATTGTACAAGGGGCACAAGTGTAGGAGAACTCGCCTAAAAACCGCATTAGGCTCCGGACGATGTTCGGATTGGTGAGGGTCTGAGGCCTCACAGGGCTTTGACATTGCGGTGCCTGAATGAACGACATGTTCAATCCACTCGTCGACCCACCTTGCATCCCTCGCAACTACAATATAGGGAATATATTGCAAGAATTAGACAATAAGACAAGATAAAAAAGATGGATATATTAAGTTAACTACTTACCCATGAGAAGGCGAAAGGAGGAGTAGCAGTAGTTCCCGGCGGAGTAGTCAGAAGCTGCTGGTTCACAAACCAGCCCATCATCTGTTGTTCTTGCTGCTGGTACTACCTAATTTGTTGCTGCAGCCGCGCCTGCTGCTGCTCGGCCTCCTCGCGGATTCTCTGTTCCCTTGCATCCATATCCTCCTACGTTGTGTCGCCGCGATATCATTAATATTGCAATGGAAAACATGTAATTAAACATAGAGGATCGAGGAAGAACATACCCGTAACGGGTCGACAACTAGATCCGAAGCCTGTGGGCGGCGCTCAATCACATGGCAAAGAGTTTCTTTGATGTGTACCCTCCCATCCGGGCACATCGCAAAGACTCGCCGTTAGCCCTATCCATTACCCAGTTAGTTAACTACGCCCGATGGGCCCTCAATGCAGGGGAATATACTACCAAAGATGCCATGTTGGTGTGAGATGTGTCGTTGCTATGCGTCTTGTTTAAGCTTTGCGATGTAACTTACCATTGCCGTGCGTCATTGTTGTTTTTTGCTGTGCAATATTTCTTTGTCGTGCGCGTGCCAGTGTATTTCCCTCCATGCTTTATTTGTCCTGCGTGCTACTAGAACGACATGGCAAAGGATACTTTGTCGTGTGACCGGTGCACGACAGAGATATCCTACATGGCAACGCCCTTTTTTCCTGTAGTGTCGTATGGTTATAGGCACAAAATGTTAGCCGAACTGATCAAAACATTGGGGGTTTTTGGTCATCTTCTAATGCTGCTATACATGTTTGTCCCTTCAACAACAAGTATCGGCAAAACCCTAGTACCATGGTCACTCGCAGGATGCACGTTATGATGGTCCAACACAAGGTCATAGTTATATCTTGACGCTGGCCCGAGTTTTTTGGCTCGACACGAGCTGGGCTTGGCCCGTGGGAGGTGATGGACCGAGCCGAGCTAGGAAATCTGGACCGGTGGCATCTCGGGCTGGCTCGGGCTTAGCCCGGTTCGACTCGGGCTTAGACCGGTCCGGCTCGTTGGCTCGCCTTTTTTTTCAAAATTAGACAAGGAAGCGGTGCCAGCCACTAGATATGAACTTCTCGCCCCGCGAGAAGGTGCCGATGTGCACATCCTACTTCTCGTGTCCTCTAGAGTGGCATAGCTGCACCTCATCAGGAAGGTCATTCGCTGTCCCGGGCACGAATCACTCGGGGAGCTTCACTCTCACGAACCAGTCCATGTCGTTGAGGATGATGATGAAGTCGATGACCCTTTCAGGCTCGGGGTCGTCCTCGATCTTGATGACCACGGGAGCAGGGGCCTTGGCAGCGATGGGAGTGGATGGCCCGGATTCAGCCCCGGGGCTAGCGCCATGCCCCTCGTAGCGACCCCGACCACTTCCATGCCTAAAGAGAGACTCTCTAGAGGCCACTCCCACCTCCACGGATGCAACCATGGCAAGGGTTGCACCATGGCCACCGTTTCTCCCTCAGCTGCTTCCGCGTGGCCGCCCGCGGCTACGCTTCACCGGTGGAGTCTCCTCCACCTCGGTCATCATCGTCTTGCCCTTATCCTCAGCCGAGAAGCGCTTGGGCACAATGGAAAGGAGCGAAAGCTTCGGCTCGAGAGTTCAAGGAAGGAAGAAGAGAATGGTAGCATGGGAGTGAAAAGATTCCTCCCCCGCTCCCCAATTTAACCATGCTAGTTGAAAAGACGCATCATGATGCCACGCGCGCGATATTAACCGCTTGGCCCCACGAGCCGTCGCGTCGTAGGAACAACTCCTAGAGCGGGAACAGTGCACACCGGATCTACGGACAAGAGCGTGCGGCCGGTTGGGCTTCATGGCCGATATTCAAGCATGTCAGGTCCCCGTTGACCAAGCAAACGCAGGGGCCCATCTACCGTCTAAGGCCACTTGCCCCTTCGAGCAAGGGGATGATGTCTAAGCACTTATATTCTTGTAGACAGTTGTTGGGCCTCCAAGTGCAGAGGTTTGTAGAACATCAACAAGTTTCCCTTAAGTGGATTACCCAAGGTTTATCGAACTCGGGCAGGAAGTGGTCAAAGGTATCCCTCTCAAGCAACCCTGCAATCAAGATACAAGAAGTCTGTTGTGTCCCCAACACACCCAATACACTTGTCAGGTGTGTAGGTACACTAGTTCGGCGAAGATATATTGAAATACAAGTGGTATAGATGATTATAAGACAATGGTGCCAGAAAAGAGCTTGATGGAGTGGAAGAGACTGGAAGCAAGCAAACATGTAATAGTTCTAGTTGCGAACGGTATTTCAATGCTTAGAAAAAATGCGTAGGGATCATACTTTCACTAGTGAACACTCTCATATAAATATCTTCTCTTCATGATACTACTCTTAACTACTCTCTAGTTGGATAACTCTAATCCACGGTAGGGCTATGAAAGCACTCCTTAAAGTTTGCAATCCCCATCTAGATAACCCCACACTGTCACCTTGAGCGCTAGATGGTTCCTTCAAACACCACAATTTCATAGAGACATCCAACTCCAAATATAACTCATGATAAGTATTTGTAAACTCTAGCCTAAGTGCCACCACGGCGTGCACGTTGTCACTTTCACACACGTGGGGATAGCAGAGATCTATTAAAGCACTTGAGTATTTATATAGACTCTAGCCTAAGTGCCACCACGGCGTGCACACTGTCACTTTCCGTGACACCCCCGGGATCAGGGCTAAACAAATCCCAGACCACCGTCTGACATAAGCTTAACCTTGAGCTCGAGAATATCCAGTGAAGAATCGGTAACACAATCGTGAACCTATGACACAAAATTTAATACAGCAAACTCATAACTGAGCAGAGAACCAAATTATTACAAAAAGAGGTCACTAACCACAAACATCAAACAACGGAAGGAAAATTATGCTATTAAGTATAGCAAACTTAACAAATGGCCTAAGAGGCCTAAAGCATAACGATGACGTCCCAGCCCATAGATTCCAGACTTCCGGCCGGGAACCCCAAGCTACTCGTTGATGTCGATGTAGTACAGAACTCGTCTTCAGGTGAACACTTACTCTTCCAAAGGTATCAACAAAGCAAGGGTGAGTACAGGGTGTACTCTGCAAGAATTATGGATGATGGAGTTGTTTTGCATAAAGACATCTTTGTTTATAAACAAGAGAGAGAAGAAGCTCGTTTAATCAAAATATTTTAAAAGGGGATAAGAGAGCGACATCTCCAAAGTATTGATCATCATATTTTGATATCCACCAAATCATCATCATCTGAACTTGGATCACCCCCTAGTACCCATGATGAAGCATCCTTAAGCACACGTTGATCTGTCAAGTTTTACGATTAGGTTCATGTTATCCACGATCTTGAGTCCGGTCGCCAAGTCCTTCATAACCGTGAACATGGCTTTTCGAAAAGATTATTACCCTGCAGGGGTGTACAACATTACCCACACGTACTAACCTTCTCTTAATGCCACATGATTAGTCCTCTTCCTTGGAAGGCCGTCAAGGGGTGGTTAGACACGACCTTTACCTTGCTTTCGCCAAGACCATGAGTCACGCAATAAGTATGGTTCCGCCATAATGGGTCAAATCCCGAAGCCGATACTTAAAGAGGTGAGGCGAGGTTGGTTTACCAGGGGCTCCATCGACCCCAAGCAACCCCGGCCACGCTTACCTACCTGTTATGAATGCACCTTCACCCGGCAAATCTTTCAAACAGTTTTCTATGCATATGTCGAATGGAACGCCCGAACTATGTGACTCATGGAATCTACTAGGCAAGTTAGTTACTCGTGAGGTTGTCCAAGCCCCATGTGGATGCACGCTCGTATTGGTTCCAAAGGCAAGAACTCAGGTCCTAGTGGTGGCGAGCATGGGAGTAGAAAAACCACATCCCATTGTGGTCTCCCATACAAGCCTTAGCATGTTTAACTCATATCACCTCTGATATCATCTCATCACGTTCTCCTGTCGTAGTAGATTCTCTACATCTGATACATCATCTGGATGGACCGGTCTCAACAACTATGCATGGCTAAGCAGACACGAATAAGAGCTCTAGCAGTGCACACAAGCCAAACCTAGTTATGCTAGGAGCAGTGGATCATGTAATATAAGCTCAAAGGGAGTAATGCAATAGATAGGATACTTTATCTATCAATAAAAGACCACAGTAGAATCGTATGCATTATGGCAGAATTGAAATGCTTTCAAAATTGTAGGATTATATCATGGTGGGGTATGCTTGCCTTTGCCAGTTGATAACAGATAAGTAGATCTTCGGGAACCTTGTACTTGACTTGATTAAAGTTGGTCAAGTATTGTTCGTCAATCTTCGATCTTCGATGGTGTGGTCCTTGGTCTTTGATCTCGATCTCGATCTCGTATTCTACCGGGAAGAACCAAACACCGGAAATAAAGGGAAAACAATCAACACATGGCATCGATGCAATGCTCAAACAATAATGATGATATGACAAGTTTATTAGTATTGGAATGTAACCCTAAAGCATGCTCGACAACTTAATCGGGGTTCCGAGGGTTGAAAACCCTAACTCGGGGAAACTCCGGATGTGTATGAGAGGGGTTACTATGTTATTCTAATTAAACTTGTCATTTAAGTTGTTGAACAATGCATGATTATAGCTTAAAGAGGTAGAGCTCATTTTTCTGAACATTTGGATATATTATATGTATTTTTCTGACTTATAAATAATTAGATATTGATTTTACAAGTTTATAACAATTTCTGGAATTATTTAAATCATTTGAAATGATTTAATGCGTCACTGTGACACGAGGCTGACGTCAGCACAACTAGATAATACTTTTTGCACCGGGGCAGAGCCTACCCACGGTGTCTGATGGGTAGGGTTGGTGCCACATCGTCACACCACACAGGCAACGCTTGCGCAGTGCTGACGAGGGCGCCACGTCGGCACAGCCGTTGACCGGCGGAAGGTGGCCGGAGACGGCGATCCAGGCCATACCAGCACGTGTCACCAGGCCCGTTAGAACGAGCGAGGAAGGGGAACCATTTAGGGGCAGTGCCACTACGGGATGACCACTGGAGCATGGCCGGCAACAGCGAACGGCGGCGGCGTTAGGTGCATGACGCGGGAGCGACTAAGAGCAGGAGGGAGAGAAAGGAGGGGTCTAGGAGGACCATGAGCTCACCTAGAGCGCAGAGAAGGGGTCAGCTCGGGGAGGCTTGGTCAGGAGTGACGGCAATGGCGAAGACTGCGCTCGTCGGTGTCGGGGAAGACAACCTCGATTGCGGTGGCAGAGGGCATACCAGCGAGCAATCTTTGGCGAGGAAGGAGAACAGGTCGAGGTAGAGCTAATAGTGGCCTCAGATGGGCGAGGGGAGGCCGGAGTCGGCGCAGATTCGACACCGACCTAGGCTAGGGTTTCGGGCTCGCTCAGGAGAGGACAAACGGGAGCAAGGGAGAGAGGGGAAAGTGGATAGGTAGGGAGAAAGACGTAGAGGGGTGGCCTCCTTATCCTCTCGCAGATCTGAGCAATGGCTAGGTTAGAATCACTTCTGCAGCGGAGGCGGAGCCGAGAGCTGCTCGTCGTCAACGAAGACGACGAGCGGAACAGACCGAAGCGGTATTGGGCCGTGTGGGCCGACTTGGGCCGCGGGCAGGCTGTGGAGAAGCAAGCGAAACGGGCTGCGCGGTGCGGCGCTGAGCGGCAGGAAAGGGAAGAGGGAAGATGGGCCGGCCTGGGGAGACAGGTTGCTCATTGTTTTCTAGAAATTGTTTTTCCAATTAGTTTTCTGTTTGTATTTCCATTTCAAATTCTGTTTTGAACCATTTGAAAAAATACCAGAGAGATTTCTGTATTTATTTAAAATACTATGGGGCCCCTTTTACTCAGTTTGGGCTCCATATATTTTGGTGGTTATCAAAATATTCAAAACATTTTGAATTGATTTGAGAGGGAGAATTAGGGTTTTTAGGGTTTTATCTTATTTCCTTCAATGCACAATTTAAAGCATGATGCTCATGATGCACAAACAGACCCTAAATAACGTTTATCTAAAACTGGGGTGTTACAGCTCTATCCCCCTTACAACAATCTCGACCGGATATTCCAAAGGTAGGAACAGAGACGGAGAAAGAAAGAAACAAGGCCACTCTAAAGATAAGAGGGAAACACGCTAAACAACACAGAGTATCTCATGGTCAACTCATGATTAGAGTGTTTAGGAACAACTCTGAGATGACAAACATGAAACATGTCAACGTAACAGAGGAAACAAGAGGAGAAGGTTTTAAATTAGTAAATTGATGGTCTTCATAAGGATTGAGACCATGGATTTCACAGAAGATATAAGCTTCGGAGAAGGAAGGTTTCAATAGAAAGAACACAACACAGACTTGAAATAAGTCTACACAACCCCCCTATCTATCGGGTTTTGGATGCTAACCCCCCTTATGTTTAAACTGGACTACTTAACCCCCCTAACTATCCAAAACCGGGCAGATTACCCCCCTAGACGCTAACGGCTGTTTTATGGGCTGTTTTGGCCATGCTGGATTCTGGTTTAAGCCGCGGTGGACTCTGGTCTGGTATAGTCACCTGGTATGCACCGGTTGGTCTAGATATACCTGGTCTGGTCTAGACGTGTTAGCCCACCTGGTCCAGGAGCAACCTCGCGCCGCGCCTTGTCGCCTGGTGATCGTCGGCCGCCTCTCCGCTTCTCTCGCGATGAAGGCCTCAAGGTAAGCAACGATCTCTCCACCCTCTCCGCTCTCCACCGCTGCCCTGACCATATGTATGCCCTCCAACACAGCCGCGGGGCCTCCACCTCCTGGATGGCCGGCGACACAGTTACTCTGGTTCATAGGCAGCTGCATGTTCGCGTACACGCAGATGAAAATCTTCGCAGCCGTGCTCCCTCTACGTACTCGAGCGTCAACTACAGGAGCTTGATTACGCTCTACATCGAACATGTCTCCATCTCGACTCTGACTAGATAATTGTGCCTTGGCGGTGGTTCGTCTGCCCATGTCGCATATGCATAGTAGCGACATCTCTTTCGTGCACGAATCATGCGAATTGACACCAATAATGAGTGTTGTGTTTACACCTCGGAAGAATCATGCGAAAATGCAGATGATGTCTTGAAGAAAATAAGTTAATTGCAATGTCTGAAAAAACTAATTGACCTATTTCTTGCGTGGTGAGTCGCAGATCTTTGGACCTCATGGTGTCCACGTACACGGCAGGGGAGAATGGAGTGGAGGAGGCAGTAGATGCATGCGTGGTAGGCACTCGGCGTCGAGAGCACACGCACGGGTGTGTCGGCGGAAGCGGCGGTCGGCAGCGGGCACCTGGCGGCGTCGGCCGGAAGCAGCTATGCCGGCGCCAGCGGCAACAGTCTGGCCAGGCGGAGGGATTCGCGTCGGCGGTATCTCGATCGGGACCAGGTCGGGAGCGACAGAGGAAAAGGGGTGATATAGACCGAGCCTTACACGGTTATACCTGGTCTGTTCCTTTCTGCACTAAACCACATCCACATTAGCAAAACAGCTTTTCAAAACTGCCTTCAACAGCACCGGGGGTAATTTATCCGGTATTCGATATTTGGGGGGTTAAGTGCCCCAATCGAAACATAGGGGGGGGGTTATTGTCCAAAACCTGATACATACGGGGGTTATGTGGACTTCTTTCCACAGACTTCGATGAGGAACCTCTACCAAACGACTTAAGTAGAGATTTCAGGTTGTAGAGTATGGATCAACTAAACCAAGCTGTTGAACTACTTTTGAAACTGAAGGGTCTCTCTTTCATTCAACAGAAGGCCAAGACAGATAGGTGTTTTAGTGGAGAGGACTCATAAGAGTCACAAGGGACATGTAGTAAAAGAAACTATAGATTACCAGAATCATAGTCACTCTTAAAACATGGTTGATAAAACGAAGGAAACTCTTTATTCATCTAGGTATACCAAAATCTTTGCCAAATATTGTGATATCACTTTACACCACCAGATGAATAGGTAAGAAGATTCGTGATGACACGAGAAGAAAGAAACTTCATTCTCAGACTTGAAGTACTTGGCACAACATAACACTTGCCAATATAAAAGGGTCTGGAGGATCGACCGAGAGACATTTAGCAACATTACTTTAAATGTTCTCCATGATGTTCAATAAATCAAACATCAAGTAATGATCGGACTTCGGATACAAGGAAACCATAAGCACACCTCCTATAATAAATTATAGAAGAAGCCTCATGATGAAGGGTTGTTATTGCTGATTCAAGGGAATATGGAAATGGTCTTTATGGCTAAGTGTGTCAACCATTACATTAATCTTGCCAGATTTGCAAAGAGACCTATGTCAAAATGTTGAGGAACACCAACCATCATTGCTGCTTGAGATTCAGCTTTGGTTAGGTGAAATGATACTTTAGACTCAGCATGTCCGGATAGAAGGTTTGCAACATTTACCGCGAAGGTAAGGTCACTAGATTCTCAAGATATGGATTACAGTGTAAAGCTCCATAAGACTGAGCTAGATTGATAGAACCATGTATTTAGCAACTTGTCGAAAGACAACTGCATACCTATAAAGTACTATCAATAAAACACACATATATCCTTAAGGAACGGAGATAACTCTACTCTAATCCATGGCGACATATTTCAGCAATTGCACGTGAACCAGAGAAGGTTACTTCTAACATCCAGAACACATACTTCGAGATGACACGAAGAAGGTTCTCGAAAGTTTCCAACATTAATGCCAAATGTTCCATATGAATCAAATCTAACGTGGAGAATATAAGTATGTCATTGATGGGCTCAATAACAAACTTATCGAGACACTCCAAGAAGATGGACTCATATGTGGCATGAACAAAGCAAGAATACTGGTCAGACCAAAGAACATGAAGATGTACTCAAGTGAAACATCACGGAAAGAAACACCATCAAGATAGTCCTTGGAACTGAGTTTGACTTGACGATAACCCAAACCAAATCAAAGGCGGGGAAGATAACATATCCACAAAGGAAATACTATCATTCTTCAGCACAACAAAACTAAACATCCCCTTTAAGAAGGAACAAAGTCAGATAAAACTTTTGTCTTAAACTCTCCAAGTTGTTGTTTAAGCTTAACCAACTAGTTCAGGGGTATCCAGTATGGTTCCTTGGAGAAAAGAGCAGTTCAGAGAACTTTCTTGCTCAAGAACTTGACAACACAGTCATGTGGCAACATGATGATACTCATAGTAGACATCTATAATATCACGAACCACCGATATGTCACTTAGTTCCAAAGGAGACTTGCTTGGTAAGGCAAGAGGACATAGTCTCAGAGCTTCGGCACAAGCCTATCTCTTTGACCAAAGAGAGTGCACCAGAATAATGGACTTGGTAGCACAGTCAAACTTCGCTTGGTGATAAGGTTAACCAATCACGCTAAGAATGACTCAAACGTCCTTAGAGTTCAAAGCAATAATAATTGCTAAGAATCTCAGATGGCCACATTATTACGCACACACATCATTCACAAGCGTGAAAGCTCGAGTAAGGGTGGGTAACAATGTGTAAAAGCATCACTTTTTAAGGGATCATAAAACTCAGCACGACCTCTTAGTATAAAAGAGTGTGACACTTTAAGGTAGAACATACAGAAGCTAATCAATGCCTCTTAATATGCGGATTACAACACTTTGACATGGTCTAGATATGACGAGGTACTAGAGTTTTTTCTCCTGACATCCCGAAATGGTTTGTCATGACAGACCGCAAGAGTATCTTGCATCGGAAGACACCAATGCACATTTACTACTTGGCTACCAATTGGTAGACAAAGGTCGGAGATGAACAAGATAAAATGAACATACTTAGGACAGAATCCCAAGATGTGGATGCATAAGTCAACAATCTTCCGAAAACCAATGCAGAGAAGGGCAAAGTGTGGCAGAGTCACGAGTATAGATGCGAGACTCTCGAGGAGTGCTCTTGTCGTGATCTATTTGGTTCCATTAAAGAACATCTACCATAACATGTGGTAGAGGAAGTCCTTAGTTGTCACAATGCAATCGCGACAAAGACCACAAGCTTGAAAACTAGAATTATATTACCAGCCATCCTGATGTAATGTATGAACATTAACGCCAGGGTCAAAGGAATGGATCATGGATTAAAGGTCAGCTTCATGTACAAGATTCACAACACCAGAATCCAGCACAATCAGGGATCTTAAGTTCAAGTCCAAGGGTTAAAACCCAAAGAAAGAAGTAACTACTACTTGAGTGACATAGCGTACACTGTAAGATAGTAATCATGAGGTAGCTTCCAAAAGAAAACACAACTTCTGAAGTACCCAAACAAACAAAAAGGAGGCACACGAGGCGAAAGGAAACCTCGAAGCCTAGAATAGAACACTGTGGATCCAAAAATATAATATTGTGGGTCTAAAGGATAGAGAGATCATGGTAGAAAGGAATCTCTCAGATGAACAAGAGCAAGGGAAACAAGGAATTCACAACACACACAACTCTAGAGAACTCAGCACTATGTCAACTGGCTGAGAAACGACATGCCTAGAAGGCACGTAAGCTTTGAAAGAATAGAGGAGAGTTATCAAAACTTTTTCAAAGTCAACACAAGATAAGATAACCCAGAGTTAGAGCGAAACTACATAAGGAGAAAAAGAAGCATAGTAGAGTTTTCGAAAATACTTTTCAGCTTTCAAATAGCTTTCACAAACACTAGACTCAACATCGCCCAATAGCAAGGTTTTCCTAGGGTCGGTACTGCTCTGATACCAAAACCTGTGACACCTCCGGGATCAGGGCTAAACAAATCCCAGACCACCGTCTGACATAAGCTTAATCTTGAGCTCGAGAATATCTAGTGAAGAATCGATAACACAACCGTGACCCTACGACACAAAATTTATTACAACAAACTCATAACTAAGCAGAGAACCAAATTAATACAAGTAGAGGTCACTGACCACAAACATCAAATAACGGAAGGCAAATTATGCTATTAAGTATAGCAAACTTAACAAATGGCCTAAGAGGCCCAAAGCATAACGATGACGTCCCAGCCCATAGATTCCAGGCTGCCGGCCAGGAACACCAAGCTACTCGTCGATGTCGATGTAGTACAAAACTCGTCTTCAGGTGAACACTCACTCTGCCAAAGGTATCAACAAAGCAAGGGTGAGTACAGGGTGTACTCCGCAAGACTTATGGCTGATGGAGTTGTTTTGCATAAAGCCATCTTTGTTTATAAACAAGAGAGAGAAGAAGCTCGTCTAATCAGAATATTTTAAAATGGTATAAGAGAGCGACATCTCCAAAGTATTGATCATCATCTTTTGATATCCACCAAATCATCATCATCTAAACTTGGATCACCCCCTCGTACCCATGAGGAAGCATCCTTAAGCACACGTTGATCTGTCAAGTTTTACGATTAGGTTCATGTTCTCTATGATCTTAAGTCCGGTCGCCAAGTCGTTCATAACTGTAAACACGGCTTTTCGAAAAGATTATTACCCTGTAGGGGTGTACAACTTTACCCACACATACTAACCTTATCTTAATGCCACATGATTAGCCCTCTTCCTTGGAAGGCCGACAGAGGGTGGTTAGACACGACCTTTATCTTGATTTCGCCGAGACCATGAGTCATGCAATAAGTATGGTTCTGCCTTAACGGGTCAAATCCCGAAGCCGGTACTTAAAGATGTGAGGTGAGTTTGGTTTACCAGGGGCTCCATCGACCCCAAGCAACCCCAGCCACGCTTAGCTACCTGTTATGAATGCACCTTCACCCTGCAAATCTTTCAAACGGTTTTCTATGCATATATCGAATGGAACGCTCGAACTATGTGACTCATGGAATCTACTAGGCAAGTTAGTTGCTCATGAGGTTGTCCAGGCCCCGTGTGGATGCACACTCTTCTTGGTTCCAAAGGCAAGAACTCGGGTCCTAGTGGTGGCGAGCATGGGACTAGAAAAACCACATCCCACTGTGGCCTCCCATACAAGCCTTAGCATGTCTAACTCATATCACCTCTGATATCATCTCATCATGTTCTCCTTTCATACTAGATTCTCTGCATCTGATACATCATCTGGATGGACCAGACTCAACAGCTATGCATGGCTAAGCAGAAACAAATAAGAGCTCTAGCAGTGTACACAAGCCAAACCTAGTTATGCTAGGAGTAGTGGATCAGGTAATATAAGATCAAACGGAGTAATGCAGTAGATAGGATACTTTATCTATCGATAAAAGACCATAGTAGAATCGTATGCATTATGGAAGAATTGAAATGATTTCGAAATCGTAGGATTATATCATGGTGGGGCTATGCTTGCCTTTGCCAGTTGATAACAGATAAGTAGATCTTCGGGAACCTTATACTTGACTTGATTAAAGTTGGTCAAGTATTGTTCGTCAATATTCGATGTTCGATGGTGTGGTCCTCGGTCTTTGATCTCGATCTCGATCTCGTATTCTACCAGGAAGAACCAAACACCGGAAATAAAGGGAAAACAATCAACACATGTCATCGATGCAATGCTCAAACAAGAATGATTATATGACAAGTTGATTAGTATTGGAATCTAACCCTAAAACATGCTCGACAACTTAATTGGGGTTCCGAGGGGTGAAAACCCTAACTCGGGGAAACTCCGGATGTGTATGAGAGGGGTTACTATGTTGTTCTAATTAAACTTGTCATTTAAGTTGTTGAACAATTCATGATTATAGCTTAAATAGGTAGATCTCATTTTTCTGAACATTTGGATATATTATATGTATTTTTCTAACTTATAAATAATTAGATATTGAATTTACAAGTTTATAACAATTTCTGGAATTATTTAAATCATTTGAAATGATTTAATGCGTCATTGTGACACGAGGCTGACGTCAGCACAACTAGCTAATACTCTTTGCACCGGGGCAGAGCCTACCCACGGTGTCTGACGGGTGGGGATGGTGCGACGTCGTCACGCCACGCAGGCAACGCTTGCGCAGTGCTGACGAGGGCGCCACGTCGGCACGATCGTTGACCGGCGGACGGTGACCAGAGACGGCGATCCTATCCATACCAGCACGTGTGACCAGGCCCATTAGAACGAGCGAGGCGGGGAGAACCATTTAGGGGCAGCGCCGCTACGGGATGACCACCGGAGCATGGCCGGCAACAGAGAAGGGCGGCAGAGGCGGCAGGTGCATGACACGGGAGCGACTGAGAGCGGGAGGGAGAGAAAGGAGGGGTCCAGGAGGACCATGAGCTCACCTAGAGGGTAGAGAAGGGGTCATCTCGGGGAGGCATGGTCAGGAGTGATGGCAATGGTGAAGACTGCGCTCGTCATTGTCGGGGAAGACAACCTCGATTGCAGCGACATAGGGCATCCTAGCGAGAAATCTTCGGCAAGGAAGGAGAACAGGTCGAGGCAGAGCTAATAGTGGCCTCAGATGGGCGAGAGGAGGCCGGAGTCGGTGGCGATTTGACACCGACCTAGGCTAGGGTTCGGGCTCGCTCAGGAGAGGATGAACGGGACAAAGGGAGAGAGGGGAAAGTGGATAGGAAGGGAGGAAGACGTAGAGGGGTGGCATCCTTATCCTCTTGCAGACGCAGAACGGCGGCGGCGCGAATCACTATGCGCACGAACGGCGGGAGTGAGCGAGCTGCTCGCCATCGTCAATGAAGACGACGAGCGGAACAGACCGAAGAGGTATTGGGCCGTGGGCCGACTTGGGCCGCAGGAAGGCTGTGGAGAAGCAAGCGAAATGGGCTGCGCGGTGCGGCGGTGAGCGGCAGGAAAGGGAAGAGGGAAGATGGGACGGCCTGGGGAGATGGGTTGCTCATTTTTTTCTGTAAATTGTTTTTTCCAATTAGTTTTCTGTTTTCTGTTTGTATTTCCGTTTCAAATTCTATTTTGAACCATTTGAAAAAAATACCAGAGAGATTTGTGTATTTATTGAAAATACTGTGGGCCCCTTTTACTCAGTTTGGGCTCCATATATTTTGGTGGTTATCAAAATATTCAAAACATTTTGAATTTATTTAAGAGGGAGAATTAGGGTTTTTAGGGTTTTATCTTATTTCCTTCAATGCACAATTTAAAGCATGATGCTCATGATGCACAAACAAACCCTAAATAATGATTATCTAAAACTGGGGTGTTACACTTTCACACACGTGGGGAGAGGAGAGATCTATTGAAGCACTTGAGTAGCAGAGCAGCTCTACTTGATTATAAATCTCATGATCACAATATGATCATGCATACCGAGACATATGAACAAATAGCTAACGGTAGAGCCCTTAGCCTCGAAGGAGAACTACTCCCTCCTCATCATGGGAATCAGCAACGGTGATGAAGATGGCAATGTAGATCGATGGATATGGTTCCGGGGGCACTTCCCCGTCCCGACAGGGGTGCCGAAACAGAAACTTTTGTCCCCCGAATCTCCCCTTTGGTGGTGGCGGCACTTCGGACCTTTTCGTGGATTTTTGCCAGATGATTTAGGGTTTCTGAGTCGGGGGCTTCTTATAGGCGAAGGATGCAAGGTCTATGGAGGCCTAGTGGGCCCACACCCCCTAGTGGTGCACCCTGGGTGGGCCTGCACCACCCTAGGGTGTGGCCACCTTGGTGCCCTTCTCCGTCTCTGCTTCGATTTTCCGTATCATTCCGGGAAAAATATGAAGATTGGCTTTTGTCCCGTCCAATTCCGGGAATATTCATTTTTTAGCTTTTTTGAAACCAAAAACAGCAGAAAACGTGCAACTGGCACTATGGCATCTTGTCAATAGGTTAGTTCCAGAAAGTATATAAAAATACCTCAAATTGTAGACAAAACATAAGACAAATGATATAAAACAAGCATGGAGCATAAAAAATTATAGATACGTTTACGACGTATCAAGCATCCCCAAGCTTAACTCCTGCTCTTCCTCGAGTAGGTAAGTGATAAAAAGAATAATTTTTGAGGTGAATGCACCAT
Organism: Avena longiglumis; assembly: GCA_030063025.1. Classification (NCBI taxonomy): domain Eukaryota; kingdom Viridiplantae; phylum Streptophyta; class Magnoliopsida; order Poales; family Poaceae; genus Avena; species Avena longiglumis. Next base: position 432,570,275 of record CP125975.1, read on the forward strand.
CACAATCTTGATCAATATATTGCAAAGCATTGATAGTTGGGATCAAAGTACTCTAAACATGAGCATGAAAGATGTAGCTCTAACAATAAGACATAGTAACTATGTTGTAACATGAAAAGGTACAAACAAAGATCATGAATAACAATGCATTGAAAGACTTTGGTTCACATACAAAAAACATAGCATGTGTGGTATTCGGCTTGTCCCTCATGGAGTAGCAAAACATAAATGCATAGTACACCTTCAAAGTTCATAAGGGTGACTAGATACAAATAGTTTAAGAACAAGAAATATCAACATTATGAATCAATCAATAAATTTTCGGATAATGCACATAAAAAAAGAATGAGAACTATACTCTGCTAGTTGCTGCATAAAGATAGAAGGTGGAGACTCAACATAAAATAAGAAAAAAGGCCCTTCATAGAGGGAAGAAGGGATTTCAAGTTTCATAAAGAGCTTCCAAAAATTATGGTACTTATTAGCTTTCAGCTCTCATTGCCCCTATCATAAGCATCTTGAAGTGATTAAGGTTAAAGTGAGACAAATGTGGAGTATATGCTTGACAAATCAAAAGTTGGCAATCTCATGTCCCTTGAGTACGAGGGCCGTTCCTCATGCTACTCAACTTTAGTAACAAGCAAGTTCTTGTCATTGTAATTATATGTGTATCATAGAGAACCGCCAATGGGGTACCCTTGCCCCATGATACAAGAGCTATCCCATATCAAAATGACAAGGCAACAGACAATGAGCATCTCAGCAATCCTTTTATTTACCATGAGAATGGTGCATTTTTATCTGTTTTCTTTATTTTTTCTGAGGATGATTCATGGATTGATCACTATGGTGATGCTGCAAGTTTCCACCGTGATTAGGCATGGCTTAGGCTAGCGGCCCATGCGTTTCTCTAACACACATACATAACTCCATGAACTTACAAGCTCCCCTTTTATTTCAAACCACCGACATCCATAAACAAAAGAGCATGATATCAACTGGGTAGATATTTACAGGTGTTGAAAGCGTTCCCTGTGACAACACGGTTCTACAAATTCCCAACTTATAATTGCAAGCATATAAAACATAGATGACACAATGGTTCAAGTTTATTAGGGGCAAGAAAAAATAAAGTGTGCCATCAAGTTTGTGAGAGTTTTAATCACTAATTTTCACATAATAAGTTTAATTTGGAAGATTGATAAAACAAGAATATACTTGGGATGGTGTAACACACCATGCATAGGAATTTATAGTGGACTCTTTGGAATAACTGGTTTCTTGGTAGATGGATGCACGAGTAGAGCTTACTCAGTACAAGTGGAGGCTAGAAAAAGACTGGGAGCGACCAACTAAGAGAGCAATAATGGACATAATCATGCAAAGCGACAAAAAATTATCAATCAAAGCATAAAGTGGTACCACAAGTCAAAAACTAAATGATCATAGAGTCTAAGGTGACTGCTTCATAGTCATAACATGGTGTGAGCATGTGCCAAGTCAACCCAAACAAAATATCAAAGGAGAATACCACAATATTATGCTTTTGTATGCTAAAACAACGCATGATTCTTTCAAGGCACATTAAGAAATCTCAATTGTTTGAAACAAGTCATGCTACAACAATAATCACTAAGCATAAGGTCAAAGCAACATCTAGCATGACATGATAAAGTCTAAGCCACAGTCAAAACAAGCTCCCTTTTGTACCACTTAAGCATGAAGCTTCCTACCCTTTTTCCAACACCAATCGACTTATTTGAAACAACTCACAAAGATAATAATCAATAAATATAAGTTAGCTTATCTCACAAATCCACAAAGAAGAACTATAAATTTCTAAGCTGAAAGCACAAGAAAATTAAAGCTAAACATAGTGCTAGCAAAAGAGAACACTCACAATCAATAAGAGTGAAAACTAGATTGTTCTAGGCAATAAAAACAGAGTACCTCTCTCTCCATAAGAAGTGCTATAATCTAACCAACTTATTGCAGCAAACCAAACAGAAGAAAACTAAAGACAAAAACAAAGACGCTCCAAGAACAACACAATTGTGCATGAAGCAATAAAAATGAAGTATTTTGAAAGAGAACCTAAGATTTTTATTGATGAAGAAGGGAATGCCTTGGGCATCCCCAAGATTTGACGCTTGTACCTATTGAATATTTCTTGGGGTGACATGGGTCGCATCCCCAAGCTTGAGATTTTGTCCATTCTTCATCTCATCACATAATTCTTTCCCTACACTTAAAAATTTCCTTCATACAAAACTTCACACAATCCTCATTAGCAACATTAGTGTATTCAAGATAATAAGCCTTTGGGTTTGGTTTCAACACAAGTAAAACTTCCATTAAAACTCAATCTACTGTAGCAATTCCTTTTAAAATCTCAAGTGATCAAGGAGAACTCAAAAGAAACCGATTAAGAGGCAAATGAAAATAATGGCAGAAATCTGTCAAAACAGACCAGCAGGTAAAAACCGATTTTTCGAACACCTTCTGTTGGTCAAATTGAAAAGTGTTGAACTAAATAAAGTTGGAAAATAACCTGGGGGCATTCTCATAAAATTACAGCTCAATCCGACGTATCGGGATTTTTCACGAATATTTACAGTGAGGCACACAAATCTGTTTTGGTACAACAACTTCCCCAAATCTTACTTTCTCTCATTAGAGGTTATTATTGGCACAAAAACCACACAAAAAGGATAATAAGAGGTTATTACAGAAGTAATAACTTCCAAGACTCAACAAAAGAAAAACCTAACGAAATTTGGGCTATCTCCCGATAAGTACTTTTCTTTAACGCCTTTAAGTTAGGATTGATAGTTTGAGAAGATGCTCACATAAGAAATTTGAATTGAAGTAAAAGAGATCATCAAGAAGAAAATTCAGAAAACATTTAAGACTAACCCACTTCCTATGCAAAATAATATTGTAAAGAAACAAGTCATGAAAGCACAAAGCAACAAGCATAGGAAAGTAAAACAAGTGCAACTTCAAAATTTTCAACATAAAGAGGGGAAACTTAATATTGTTGAGATACATGAACCATGTTTCCCTCTCTCATAATAACTTTAAGTAGCATCATGAATAAAATTAATAATATAACTATCACATAAAACATTCTTATCATGAGCCACATGCATATAATAATTATTACTCTCCACATAAGCATAGTCATTCTTATTAATTGTAGTGGGAGGAAATTCAACAAAATAGATATCGTTATTATTCTCATCACCATAATCATCAAATATAGGAGGCATATTGTAATCATAATTAATTTTCTCCTCAATAGTAGGTGGACTGAAAATATCATATTCATCATTGTAATCATCATATATTTGAGGTTTGGTATCATCATAAGCAATAGAATATCTATCTTCCAAAGCTGGGGAACTAAAAAGATCATTTTCATAAAAACTAGCTTCCCCAAGCCTAGACGTTTCCATAGCATTAGAAATAATGGTGTTCAAAGAATTCATACTAATAACATTTCTATTAGCATGCAAATAAAGTTCCATAGGTTTTTTAATTTTCTCTTCAAACACTTCATGTCCTAGCTCAAGATAAATACTATAAAGCTCTCTAATTTTTTTGTTGTTTTCCATTAAGCCTAACTAGTGAAAACAAGAAACAGAAAGATATAATTGCAGAATATAAAGGAAATAACTTTGAGCACTCACACACCAGAAAAGTACTAGAAGATAGATTAGTAGCCGGAGGATGTGAGTACCTTTTACCTTACTTCCCTGGCAACGACGCCAAAAAAGAGCTTGATTTCTACACACTTCTATTCTTTTAGATAGTTGTTGGTCCTCCAAGTGTAGAGGTTTGTAGAACAGCAGCAAGTTTCCCTTAAGTGTATTACCCAAGGTTTATCGAACTCAGGGAGGAAGTGGTCAAAGGTATCCCTCTCAAGCAACCCTGCAATCAAGATACAAGAAGTCTCTTATGTCCCCAACACACCCAATACACTTGTCAGTTGTATAGGTGCACTAGTTCGGCAAAGAGATAGTGAAATACAAGTGGTATGGATGATTATAATACAACGGTGCCAGAAAAGAGCTTGACAGGGTGGAAGAGACTGGAAGCAAGCAAACATGTAACAGATCTAGTTGTGAACGGTGTTTCAATGCTTAGAAACAAGGCCTAGGTATCATACTTTCACTAGTGAACACTCTCATATAAACATCTTCTCTTCATGATACTACTCTTAACTACTCTCCGGTTGGATAACTCTAATCCACAGTAGGTCTACGAAAGCACTCCATAAAGTTTGTAATCCCCATCTAGATAAACCCACACTGTCACCTTGAGCGCTAGATGGTTCCTTCAAACACCACCATTTCATAGAGACAACCAACTCCAAATATAACTCATGATAATTATTTGTAAATTCTAGCCTAAGTTCCACCATGGCGTGCACACTATCACTTTCACACACGTGGGGAGAGCACATATCTATTAAAGCACTTGATTATTTATGTAGACTCTAACCTAAGTGCCACCACGGCGTGCACACTATCACTTTCACACACGTGGGGAGAGCAGAGATCTATTGAAGCACTTGAGTAGTAGAGCAGATCTACTTGATTACAAAGCTCATGATCACAATATGATCATGCATAGAGAGAGAGAGAGATGAACACATAGCTAACGGTAGAGCCCTTAGCCTCGAAGGAGAACTACTCCCTCCTCATCATGGGAATCAACAACAGCGATGAAGATGGCAATGGAGATCGATGGAGATCGTTCAGGGGGCACTTCTCTGTCTCGGCAGGGTGCCGGAACAGAGACTGCTGTCCCCTGAATCTCCCCTTCGGTGACAGCGGCGCTGCAGACCTTTTCATGGATTTTTGCCAGATGATTTAGGGTTTCTAAGTCGGGATCTTCTTATAGGCCTACTCCATCTCTGCTTCGATTTTTCGTATCGTTCCGGGAAAAATATGAAGACTGGCTTTTGTCCCGTCCAATTCCGCGAATATTCATTTTTTAGCTTTTCTGAAACCAAAATAGCAGAAAACAGGCAACTGGCAATGTGGCATCATGTCAATAGGTTAGTTCCAGAAAGTGTATAAAAATACCTCAAAGTGTAGACAAAACATAAGACAAATGATATAAAACAAGGATGGAGCTGATGACCCACAAGCGTAGGGGATCGCAACAGTCTTCACGGGTAGTATTACCCAATTTATTGATTCGACACAAGGGGAGCCAAAGAATACTTGCTAGCCTTAACAATTGAGTTATCAGTTCAGCTGCACCTGGAAATAGTTCTTGCTCACAGAAGTTTATCAGTAACAACAGTTTGGTAGTAGCAATAGTAGCAGTGAAACAAGAGCAATAGTAATAGTAACAGTAACAGTGGGATTCGTGTGCGGTAGTCATAGGGATGGATGGACGGGCATTGCATGGACGAGTCTAAACATGTAACTTCAAGATCTAGGGAATTGCATATAAATAATAACAAGCATCCAAGTACTAAACAATCCTAGGGATGTGCTCCAAATATAGTCATACGTGCTCGCATTGAGAACTTGCACAACATCTTCTGTCCAGCCAGCCCGTGGCATCGGGGCCTCTAGGGAACTACTGGAAATTAAGGTGCTCCTTTTAATAGAGCACCGGAGCAAAGCATTAAGACTCCATGAACACATGTGATCCTCACACCATAGCCATCCCCTCCGGTTGTCCCAATTATTGGCACTTTGGGGCCTTTGGATCCGGACAATGATATGTGTACACAACTTGCAGATAAGATCACAAACAATACTATCATAATGATTCAATAATAAGTTCAGATCTGATATCATGGCACTCGGGCCCTAGTGACAAGCATTAAGCACAACAAGTTGCAACAAAGTCAACTAGCACTAATAGAGATACTAGGCACTATGCCCTAACAGATCTTATTCGATTACATGATAGAACTCATCCAATCTCTACCGTCCCTAAGCCTACAACGGGGGATTACTCACTCATGGATGAGGGAAACATTGATGGTTGATGGAGATGCGTTGGTGATGACGATGGCGATGATCCTCTCCAAATTCCCCATCCCGACAGGGTGCCAGAACGGAGTTTCTGGATCCGAATCTTGGTTTTTGGTGGCGGCGGCGTGACAGAACTCTTTCTGGAAAACTATCGAACCCCTCTCGGTTTTTAGGTCAAAAGGCAACTTATAGGCGCAGAGGGAGGCCGAGGTGCACAGGTGGCTGCACCCCTGGCACGGTGGGCCCGCGCCTGGCATGGGTGTGGCCCCCCAGGCTCCTTCTCCGTCTCGTCTTCTGGCTTCGTGGATGTTCTGGTGAAATATAATTTTTGGCATATTTTCCAGGATTTCTCCTAATAGTTCATTTTCTGCACAAAAACAAGACACCAAGGTAATTCTGCTGAAAACAACGTCAGTCCATGTTAGTTGTATCCAAATCACACAAGTTTAGAGGAGAAACAATAGCAAATTGTTCGAGAATGTAGATATGTTTTGGATGTATCAACTCCCCCCAATCTTAGCTTATTTCTTGTCCTCAAGCAATTCAGTTGAAAACTGAGTGCGATAAAAGAACTTTCATGAACACTTTGCTTCATATGATGTATCTATTCTTCATATGATGTATAGATGCTCCACACGGAGTAGAAAATTCATAATAAAGAGTATGCAACTAAGTTTACTTAATAGTCTTCAAGCTATGAAGAGAAACGAACTCAATAATAATAAGTAGCATGGAACATAAACATAAGCAACATTGCAATGCTCATAGTAAGGTATGCTAGAGTATTTGTTTGCCTAGATTGCACAATATGAATGCTAAGGCTCTCAAGTTCAAGTGAAAACTAGAGGTAAAAGATATCATAGATCTGAGCATCAAAGTCATGACATAATGAACCAAGTTAACAAACACAAGACACACAACTATGCTCTCAAGAATAATGCTCAATGGTGAATGGTGACTCAACAAAGTTGTGAAAACGGTTTGAAAGGCTCCTAAGGTTTGAAAGGAAGGTACTCATTAGCTTTGATCTCTCATTGCCCCTATCATAGGCATCTTCATGTGGTTAAGGTGAAAGTGAGGGTCCATTAATCATATGCTTGACAGTAACATAGAAAAATCCCAAGTCCCTTGAGTACGAGGTCGCCCGCATGCTACTCAACTTTGGTTACTTACCGAAAGTTCTTCTCATTGTAAATACATGCATATCATAGAGAACTTGCACATGGTACCCTAGATGCTTTCCCATAACCAAATTGACAAGGCAAAGACAATGAGCATCAAAGAATCTTTTATTTTGCATACCATAGCTTTTTATTGAGGATGCTTCATAGATGCTCATTATGCTGCTGCTGCAAGTTTCCACCATGATTAGGCATGGCTTAGGCTAGCGGCCCAGGCATTTCTCTAACACAATGTGTAAACTCTATGAACTCACAAGCTCCCCTTTTATTTCACATTGTCGACATCCGTAAACAAAAGAGCAAAGTATCAACTAGATAAGATATCCAAAAAGTGTTGAAAGCGTTCCCCGTGACAACATGGTTCTGCTGACTCCCACCATATAATTTGCAAGCATATAACTTTAATGGACTAGTCACAATGGTTCAGGATTATTAAGTGCAAGGAATAAAGTGTGCCATCAAGTTCGTGAGAGCTTTACTAACTAAATTTCTCAAAACAGACAAACATTTTATTTGGAAGAAAACACGGCATATGGAATATGCACTGAAGTAGAAAATGATGCTAATAGGTAGGTATGGTGGACACAGCTGGCAATATTGGGTTTGGGGAGTTGGAAGCACAGGTAGAGCACAAACCCGGTGCAAGTGAAGGCTATAAATAGAGAGGGAGCGACAAACAAGAGAGCAATAGCTGTCATAATCATGCTTGCAACAAAACAGGACTAACTATGGCATGAAAGTGATACAAGAACTCTAAGGCAAAATAAATCATCGAGGCTTACTGACTATTGATTAGTCATATGCATGCGTGAGCATGTGCCAAGTAGATTCACATGAACAGTCAAAGGAGGATACCACAATATCATACCAAAGTATGAATAAAACAATCCAAGCAAACATTCATATGACATGCTACAAACTATTAGCGAGATGGAGCTAATCATAGACAAGGAAGAACTACTAAGCATCCATAATGACATACACCTTACACAAACATGCTAAGCATGCTCACAATGATGAGTATATGTATAAAAATGAAACAAATAGAGTTCGTTACCAGCCTCTTACCACACCTCAAGTTGTTTTAATCTTCATTATTGCCCTTCACTTATGTGACTTGGATAATAACATGAAACCAAATCCACTGAGGACGGCTAAACCCTACAAAGAACTGACAAAACCAAAGAAGAACAACAAATATTTTTGGTGTTTTCGATTTTTAGAAACAAGCAAACAAAGAAAAGCAAACCAAACAAGAAGCAAACAAAGAAAAATATTTTTGTATTTTTCTTTTAAGGCAAACGAAAGCAAAGAAACAAACCAAGAGAAAAAACGAAAATATTTTTGGTATTTTTGTGTTTTTGAGAAAGAAGCAACAAGAACCAAAAAGAAAGCGAAACAATGGATATACAAAGAACCGACCGAACATGATATATATATGAGTGAGACGCCGATATACCTCCCCCATGCTTAGGCTTTTGGCCTAAGTGGGGCTCAATAGCGCGGGTAGTAACCCCATGCTGGTGGGTCATCATAGGAATGATCATAGTCAGGCGCTTGCGATGAAGAAGAAGACGCGCCCCAATCAAATGAGGGCTGCTGGTATGAAGACTCTCCCAAGTTGGAGGGTTGAACCGAGTTGTCTTCGGCATCCTCTTCAACATTATCCTCTTGTTGGGAGAGTTCCGCCACATATGTGTCAACCTCCTCCTCCATAAGCGACCATCCTTGCCTGTTATCAAAATTAAACAAAGCAGGTGCAGGCAAATAAACTATTTTCTCAGTCCTACCCTTTCTCCGACCTTGCTAGGCAAAAGATAATTCATACGGTAAACTTCTCACATTAGCCCCCAAGGAAACATAACCATGCTGAATCATGGATCCAATATCAAGCATCTCTAGGGGGAACTGATAATTTGAATAGTGAGGCTCTAAACCATGGAAAGCTAGCAACCTAGAAGCAATGAGACCTACACAAATTCCATCCTCTCATGGTTGGTGGTGAGACGTTGAGCTATAAAAACACCCAGGCTATAGGATCTATTCCTATTCAGAGCAGCTGCAATAAAAGCTAGATCAAAAGAAGACAACTTCCTAGCAGTCTTTCTAGCAAGAACACACTTGGTAATAAAATAGGCAAAGTATATGATAGCTAGGAGCTGAATGTTCCGAATTTTACCACTTTCCTTCGAGAAGTCGAAACCTTGGCAAATCTCAGAATATAAATACATAAGTTAGTTGGGCCTCTCCTTGATCTTCTCACAAGATCCCCACTGAGGTACTCTAATTGCTGCACAGAAATCAGCCAAAGGCAGGTCGACATGTATATTATATATTTTGTAATGGACCAAGGGATTAGATGTAGACCAAGTGAACCGGAAGTCCTAAACAAAAGCCATGGTTAGCTTAAAGTATTGGAATGGTTCACCTTCAACAAAGTGTTCCAAACCTGCATTTGTAACCATAGTTTGGAAATCTTGGAGGATCCCCGCAGCTCTCATAAATTCATGGCATGGATATATGGAAGGAAAAACTGCCTCCTCACAATGAACCCTCATTGGCTCGGACACCATCAAGTCATATTGATTCAGTGGATAGGTACCCATCTTCCTTGCTGAAATTTGAGACAAACATCAAACCAAGTGATTTCTAAGTTGATAAATGATGAGCAACTACTATAGGAACTTGCTAGAGGACTACACATGCATCAAAATGAAAATTCTAAGCATAGAACAAGCATGCAAGCTCAAACAACCTGTCACCTATAGCAGCAAAATACTCAAGATACAATCTACCAATCACAAATCTAATTGGACAAGTGGAGGAGGCACATACCAAGGAACAATCTCTCCAAAAATCAGCATCAAAGAGGGGCTGAGCAAGGAGATCGAAAATCACGAGCAAGAACAGCAAGAACTCGTGCTTGAGCAAGCTTTCTGGTGTTTTTCGGAAGAGAGAAAGAAGATGGCTTTGAGGAGGCATCCTAGAGGGGCCCAGGTGGGCAAGACCCCCTAGGCGCCACCCCCTGGTAGGCCGCGCCTACCATGGCTGTGGTGGCCTGGGGTGGCCCCCTGGGTCACTTAAGGTGTCTCTCTGCCCCTTTTTTCGAGGAAAAATTTATTTTGAATTTTCCGGGATTTTTCGGAAAACTTTATTTTTGGCCAATTTTCAGGGTATGAAAATTGATTTTCTTGCAGAAACAGTTTTTCAGAAGAAGCAAAAGCAAACCAAAAGCCAAAGTACAGGAGTTCTAAGAAACTCTAACAAGGAAACAACTAGCAAAACCAATGCTAGCAAAAGAAGGGCAAAGACGAGGAAGGAGAAAGGTAAAAGAAAGCAAGTATAACCATAGTGGAAACATTATTTTGTTAATTAAAATCCTTTTGTTAACAAGGTTGATCAAGTATTGTTACCAAAACAATCTTATATGAAACAAAACTTTGCATTCCACAAGGTGATTATGTTACCTCATACTTGATAGAAATGGTCCCAATCATAATAGTTTCAAAATTTTCCCGTGGAATGGGACAACATATTTCTCCAACCTTGATGCTCTCAATATTTTCAATGGAATTCAGGCAATATCTTTTAACAACCTTCTTGGGGAAATAGACAGTGTGATCTTTGTCATTAATATTGAATGTTACTTTCCCTTGATTGCAATTGATGACAGCACCTGCAGTGTTTAGAAAAGGTCTCCCAAGAATAATAGACATATTATCATCTCCAGGCATTTCAAGCACAACAAAATCAGTTAAAACCATGCAATTATGAGAAACTTGAACAGGAACATCTTCACATATACCAATAGGAATAGTATTTGACTTATCAGCCATTTGCAAAGATATATCAGTTGGTATCAACTTTTCTAGCTGGAGTCTCTTATAGAGAGAAAAAGGCATAACACTAACTCTAGCTCCCAAATCACATAAATCAGTTCTAACATAATTATTCTTAACAGAGCAAGGAATAGTTGGTATACCTGGATCACCAAGTTTCTTTGGAACCTTACCATTTAAGGAATACTTAGCAAGTAGAGTAGAAATCTCCTCATTAGGAATCTTCCTTTATTAGAGACAATATCCTTCATATACTTGGAATAAGGAGGCAATTTAATAGCATCAGTCAACGGAATTTGCATAAATAAAGGTTTCATCCACTCACAAAACTTGTTGTAGTGTTCTTCCTCCTTTGACTTGTGTTTCTTACTTGGAAAAGGCATAGGTTTATGCACCTAAGGTTCTCTCTCTTTACCATGTTTATTAGCAATAAAATCTTCATTTGCGTACCTAGTGTTCTTCTTAGGTTCTTTCTCAACTTCCTCCTTATCAGGAGACTCATTTTTATCATTACCACTCCCACTTTCAGTATCAGAGACAGATACACTATTAGGATTTACAGCAGGTTCAAGTGGTTCCTCAACTATCTTATATATCCTTTTCTTTCTCTTACGAGGAATACCACTACTCTCACCTTGTTGAGAATCCTGCTCAATTCTTTTAGGATGTCCTTCAGGATATAAAGGATCTTTAGTAGCTATACCACTCCTAGTTCTAATTCCATAAGCATGTTTATCTCCTGAAGCATTAACTAGCATATCCTTTTGTACCTTAGCAAGTTAATCAAGTTGAGTTTAAACCATTTAAAAGTGTTTACAAAGCATTTTAATATCATTAGAAGTTCTTTCAACAATATCTTTCAACTCATGGATAGCTCTAGAGTTTTCCAATAAATGATTCTGAACTTGTTTATTAAAATTACCTTGTTTAACAATAAATGTGTCAAGTTCCTCTAAGCATTGATCAGGAGGCTTACCATAGGTAATATCACCTTCATTAAAGTGGAGAGAGTGTACCTAAATAGTAGATGAGTGGGGAATTGACTTACATAATTCTTCTATAGGAGGTAGATTCTTCACATCTTCTTCTCTAATACCTTTCTCCTTTAGACACTTCTTAGCTTCCTTCATCAGTTCATCATTTAATGCAATAACTCCCCTCTTCTTCGTTGTTGGTGTTGGAACTGGTTCAGGAACATCTGGTGCAGGAGTAATAGGCTCAGGTGTATTCAGCTCATTTGAAGTCTAATCATCATAATTCTTCCTTATTTTAGCCATTAATTCTTCAGCATCTGTTGAGTCCTTTTCCTAAAAAAACAATCAGCAAAGCTATCTAGGTATGTCCTAGAATCATCAATTAGTCCATTATAATAAATATCAAGAAGCTCATTCTTAGGTAATGGACACCCAGGATATGCATGAATCAAGGCACAGAACCTTGTCCATGACTCAGACAATTTCTCTTCTTCTCCCTGTTTAAAATCAAAAAGTCTCTGCAAAGCAGCATGTCTAGCACTGAGAGGAAAATATTTCTGGAAGAAATAAGCAATGAAGCAATCAGGAATATCAATGGAACCAGGAGGTAATATATTAAACCAAGCCCTAGCTTCTCCTTTTAGTGAAAAAGGGAAGATCTTAGTAACAAAGTACTTGCGCATCTTAAAATCATTAGAGAATAAACACTCATAGTAGAAAGCTCATTCATATGAGCCACATCACTCTCATTTTCAGTCCCACACAAAGGTTCTTTCTCAACAATATCTAAATAAGGTAAATCAAGAGAGAAATCATAATCTTTATCTTTAATATCTAAGGGAGAAGTGGAAAACTTAGGATCAGAGGACAACTTAGGCATAATAGTACGTCTAGCAACGAGACTCTTAATACCACTAGTACCATGTGTGTTTATGCACTCTTCAACAAAACCATTAGTGAACTCAATGTATCCATCATTATATCACAACTCTCACTAGACTCGGATGAGCTAACAGGTGTAACAATGTCTTCACTAGGAGTTTCGGTATTTCCTAGAGTAGACATAGTAATATCTAGAAAAGGACCTAATGAACCACTCGCATCAAGCACAGTAGAAGTAACATCATGAGCATCAAAAGCAGTTTCAGACTCAGCAGTAGTAGAAGTGTGTGTAGCATGTGTATGTGGTGGTGGTGTGACAAGCTCACTTATAACAGACGGTGAATCAAGAGCAGCAGAGGTGTTTAGGACTGTACCTCTTATTGTAGGGGATGCATGGTAAAATAGGGAACTTTCCATCACGAGACTTCCCCATGACGAAAGGAGTAGCAGTAAACAATAGTAGATCCAAGTGAACTTACAAACAAAGCTATGCTCCCTGGCAACGGCGCCAAAAAATAGTCTGGATGACCCACAAGTGTAGGGGATCGCAACAGTCTTCGCGTGTACTATTACCCAATTTATTGATTCGACACAAGGGGAGCTAAAGAATACTTGCAAGCCTTAACAACTGAGTTGTCAGTTCAGATGCACCTGGAAATAGTTCTTGCTCATAGAAGTTTATCAGTAGCAACAGTTTGGTAGTAGCAACAGCAGCAGTGAAATAAGAGCAATAGTAATAGTAACAGTAATAGTGGGAATCGAGTGCGGTAGGCATAGGGATGGATGGACGGGCATTGCATGGACGAGTCTAAACATGTAACTTCAAGATCTAGGGCATTGCATATAAATAATAACAAGCATCCAAGTACTGAACAATCCTAGGCATGTGCTCCAAATATAGTCATACGTGCTCGCAATGAGAACTTGCACAACATCTTCTGTCTAGCCAGCCCGTGGCAGCGGGGCCTCTAGGGAACTACATGCAATTATGGTGTTCCTTTTAATAGAGCACCAGAGCAAAGCATTAACACTACGTGAACACATGTGATCCTCACACCATAGCCATCCCCTCGGGTTGTCCCAATTATTGTCACTTTGGGGCCTTTGGATCCAGACAATGATATGTGTACACAACTTGTAGATAAGATCACACACAATACTATCATAATGATTCAATAATAAGTTCAGATCTGAGATCATGGCACTCAGGCCCTAGTGATAATCATTAAGCACAACATGTTGCAACAAAGTCAAATAGCACTAATAGAGATACTAGACACTATGCCCTAATAGATCTTATTCAATTACATGATAGAACTCATCCAATCCCTACCATCCCCAAGCCTACAGCGGGGGATTACTCACTCATGGATGAGGGAAACATCGATGGTTGATGGAGATGCATTGGTGATGATGATGGCGATGATCCTCTCTAAATTCCCCGTCCCGGCAGGGTGCCAGAACGGAGTTTCTGGATCTGAATCTTGGTTTTTGGTGGGCGACGGCGTGGCGGAACTCGTTCTGGAAAACTATCAAACCCCTCTCGGTTTTTAGGTCAAAAGGAAACTTATAGGCGCAGAGGGAGGCGAGGGTGCACGGGTGTTGCACCCCAGCGCGATGGTGGCCAGCGCTGGCATGGCTATGGGCCCCCCAGGCTCCTTCTCCGTCTCGTCTTCAGACTTCGTGGATCTTCTGGTGAAATATAATTTTTTGCATATTTTTCGTGATTTTTCCTGATAGTTCATTTTCTGCACAAAAACAAGACACCAAGGTAATTCTGCTAAAAACAGCGTCAGTCCGTGTTAGTTGTATCCAAATCACACAAGTTTAGAGGAGAAACAATAGCAAAGTATTCGGGAAAGTAGATAGGTTTTGGACGTATCAGGATCATCAAAAATTATAGATACGTTTACGACGTATCAGGTGACATGTGCAAGCCAAGCGCCCTAGGGCTACTATCGGGGCTCTAGAAATCGGGATGCCACGTACCCACGATGGACGAGCCCCATGCTAGAGATACCGTGACCCTCGCGAGGGAGCAACGCCTCCAGAGGTGGCCCAACCGTGCAGGTATCGCTAGGCCCACGCCTTGCGAGGGAATGAACCTCCAGAGAGAACGCCTCCAAAAGGAGCGTGCCGCTACACCCCACCTTGCCCTCGAGCCTCAGATACCTCGGAGCGCATCGAGGGCAGGACGGTAACTTCATTGAGCCAAGAATGAGGCATGTCCCGACAGGTATCACAGTGGCCCTGCAGCGACCAGCTGCCTTGGTAAAGGAAGCCTCGGTTTGCCCCCTTTATCGCAAGGAAAGGACTTGCGACCTCGTGGTGGAAGACTCCTTCCATTGCCGTTTTGGTGAAAGAGGTAAAAACAGAGAGCGTTGGATGAAGACAAACAACGTCAACCAAGGTCGCTTTACAGGAGCACAGCGAGCTGGACCAAGTCCACGAAAAGTAGTCTCCTAGACTAACGAGGTTTAATCTCGTGAATGCCCATTGTTATGATCTTGGGTTTTAGAGAAGATGGGGGTGCTGGAGATCGCGGAACGGTTAACAGACAAGCAACCAGGGGACACGAGATTTACCCAGGTTCAATCCCCCAGAGGGAAAAACATACTCCTGCTTGTCTACTCTTGATTACGGCGGAACCGAAAGTTACAGGGGTGCGCAGATGCAATCTGGCATGGAGGTGTGTATGCGGTGAGGTGAGAGAGAGCCTCCTTGTCGTGCCCTCCTAGCCTTTATATAGAGATAGGCAGGTATCGGGCACAGATCGAGTCAGTTACAGGTTTAGGGTTTGCCCCTTTGAATATTCTATCTGTTCTAGTCTTGCTCTCCAAGGATCGGAAGACGTCATGGGCTTGGGCCACCCGAAAATATTCATGGGCCGCGTATATTCTCGTGGTCCTTCCTTTAGCTGGATTAGGTATTCTAATGTCGTGTACCCATAGGATATAACCATGTCTGTAGCCCCCGAGTGTTCATTTGAATCGTATATTCGACTGAGGACTCTTCAATCTTTCGGGTGCTGTTGTTTCTTTTCATCAGGAAAAGAATGATTTTAGTATGTAGAGATTGTTGATGCGTGTGCCTGACTCTCCTGACGGATCAGGGTCAGTTAACTGTCTTAGGACAAAACAACACAATCTTCTTCAGATTCGAGTCCCTCGACACGAACCCGGAACAGATGCTGGCGTAATTCGACTCAGGCCATTGAGGACTTACAGGAGTCGAATCCTAGTAGTTTTCGAATGATGTATCCAACGCGTCCGTCAGGATTTTCATCGTGCCTGTTGGCACGGATTTTTACTAGCAGAGCGCAATGCGTTACCGTGCCATCGACGGTATCTCAGAGGTCTTATTTTTTGCGTCGCGACTAACATCAAAATTTTATCACCACAAAGGTGTTTCAGATGGCCAAGGAGGATGTTACTCACTTAGTATTGGTTGGGGCAAAGTTGCCAAAAAGTTTTTGCATTCTGATCCGAAGGATCGAAGTCGAAGAATTCATAGGGTGCGCGACCAGCGCTCCCTATGGGAGTAGCCCCCGAGTGTCTGTTCGAGTCGTAGACTTGCAGAGACTTTTAATTCATTCATTGTTTGCTTCAGGTCCGTAGGACGCAATTTTTTCGGATGCTTGAATCAATCGTCCCTATGGGAGTATCCCCCGAGTCCGTAGTGGAGTCGTAGACTCGATGTAGGACTCGAAGAATAGATTATTGGCATAGTACCTTATTCATGCTTCGGGTGCGCGGTCGGCGCTCCTGATAGAAGTAGCCCCCGAGTAGTTGCTCGAATCGTAGATTCGAGTGAGTACTTTAGCTATTTAGCCGAAGATTTGTTACTCTTGCTAGTGTGGTTTTGATGACGTTAGTGCTGACGATCGGTGACCTCAATCGTCTGCGGAGCCAGAGGTGACGTGACTAGACGAACGTTGGTCCCACTTTTTGACTTAGAGTTGACTGGTCATGCGCAACGTGTCGAGAATTATGGCGTCTGATCGGTTTCCGTGCGTAGTGGACGGCGTGCGAGCGACAGTTCGCTTCTATGTTTACACGTGGACGGTTGGATCTGGTTCTGGCGTTAGGGCTTCCAGATGAACAGTCCCTATTCATCGTCTTCGTCCTTATAACTGTGGGGAAAGATTGTGATTTGTTTTCACCGTAGCCACTTGCTTTCTACTGCTTCCATTTTCTTGAGATTTTCTTGCCGCGCGCTGGAATTTCTCTGATCATTCCCTTCCTCTTTCCTGCACTCGCACCGCCACCGTCGTCGCGTTGCAATGGGGAAACCGAAGAAGGCCTCCACCGTAACGGGCACCAGTGCTGCTGCCGGCAGCAAGAAAGGCAACGCCTCCACTCGTGTCACCGATGGTGGGTGGCGGCGCACAGAGACGCGCGAGGGTGACCTGCGCAAAATTCTTGAAGTGGGCTTAATCCCGCAGGACAAGGGGGTCGTCAAGATCCCCGGCGACGAGGTAATTCCCCGTCCACCCACAGGGTTTTGGGTCATGTTCATTTCCTTTGTTCTTCAGGGTCTCTCGCTCCAAGTCCACGATTTTCTCCGTGGACTGTTGTTCTTCTATGGTATCCAACTCCAACATCTCTCGCCAAATTATCTTCTCCACATCGCCTGCTTCATAAATTTTCGCGAGTGCTGGCTCGGTATCGAGCCGCACTTTGGCCTCTTTCGGAAGCTCTATTCCGTGAAGAGGCAGTCCGGCTCTGACGGAGTTTATCCGATCGGCGGCTGCATCATTTCTCTTCGATCCACTTTTCTTTTCTTTTCTTCTTCTATGTATAAGTCCGTCCAATACCGTCGGAGGAAGTGGTTTTATATCCGCGACTCCACAGTGGACGAGCAAAACTTCGGCCTTGCCCCTTTCGACTCCACCCAGGAGATCTCGAAGAAGAGATCCTGGAAAAATCATTTCCTGGAGCGCGAGGTGGGCGAGATAGAGGAGCTCTATCGTCGGGTGGAGGACCTCCAGGTGGTTTCGGAGAAGGAGGTGAACGGTGTGGATATCATCCGCACCTTCCTAAAACGTCGGGTGCAGCCACTTCAAGATAGGGCGCATCTGATGTTCCTTTATTCTGGCCGCCATGACCCAACGAGAGTTGCGGCTGAGGAGCTCTCCAAGGGGGACCTTGACAGAGTTCTTCGGTTGTTGCTTAAGTTCAAGGCCGACGAGGACATTCCAGGGAAGTCGCGGACCCCCTCCCCCTGTTTAGTGCTTCTCAACCAGTTCTGTAGGTGTAGATCTGCGACGTGCGCGTAGTACTTTTTTCGAGTGTGTTTCCTTGTAATTTTCTGTTCTGAAAATTTTGTCTTCATTGTGCAGGAGTTCAAGGTGCCTGGCATGGTGCCTCCGCTACCCGAACAGTTTCCGGATGCGCCGGACAACGAAGTCATGGAATCCGATTCCGACCTTCTGCGGCGCAGTCGCCTACTGAGGAGACTCCCGAGGCGAGCAAGGGGCAGACCCGAAAGCGGGCACGAAGCTTGAGAGAATCTTCGGATGCCTCGACTCCGCCAACACCTAGGGACCCGTCGTTCCTTGTCCGCCATAGTGGAGGCGACGATGCTTCTTCCTCTCCCATTCCGGCCGTTCCTATGCGGGCTGTAGCACCACAGCCGGCAGCGAAGAGGAAGAAGGAAGAGAAGAAAGGCAAGATGGCCCTGCCTGTTTTTGATTTGAGCAACATGGACTTGTAAGTGCTTTCAGATGCTTTTTTCTACTTTTCTTGTGTTCTTGTCTTGTTGCCTTTTGACTGGTGTTTTCCTTTGCAGCCACTCCTCTGAGGGCTCTTTTAGCGACGCCACTCATGAGGCAGTAGGGGAGTCGAAGATGACGCCTCCTCCCTCTCAGACGGTGGCCACCTCTGGGGGGCGCTGCTCCGAACCCCTCTCCGCAGGAGGCTCAAGTGATCGTCTCCCAGAAGACTGCAC
The DNA here is from genome assembly GCA_030063025.1 of Avena longiglumis. Lineage (NCBI taxonomy): Eukaryota > Viridiplantae > Streptophyta > Magnoliopsida > Poales > Poaceae > Avena > Avena longiglumis. The sequence continues at coordinate 432,589,102 of CP125975.1, forward strand.
CGGGACCTTCGGAGTCTCCGTCTGACATTGTAAGTGTTTTATATCTTGCTGTAGGGGGAGCCCCCGAGCCATATTTTCGTATGATCTGCTGATCTTTTCTTTCTTTTTGCGTGTCTCGGGGGGAGTCCCCGAGCGTTTTTTCATGTGCTTGATGTCTTTCTCATTTCTTGGGGGCATCCCTCGAGCCCTTTTCCCGATGATTTGTTTCCTCTTGTAGCCATTTGTGCAAGGTTCATACCTGCTGGTGAAGCAGCACCTGGCATTGGAGGCCAGCCTACGACAGCTTCAAGGTACATGCTTAACTAATCCTCTACTTTTTCATCTTCTTGCTAGCTTGTTGAGCTCATGTACGTTCTTGTTTCTTTTGCAGATGAGAATAATACCGCCCTCCGCGAGCTTGATGCTCTTAAAAAGAGCCTTGGGCGATCAAAGAAAAAGGCCGAGGATGCTGTTGGGGCGAAGGAGCGCCTCGAACAGGAGTTGGCTGATGCCACGGCGGCCAAGGAGCGCCTGCTGCGGGAAGCCACGGATCGCGAGGGTTCTAAGGATGTTACACACGAACATAGGGTTTTTCTCTCATGAATCGATATTACGCACGATTATGAGGTTTTGTTGAAAACTTTAGAAGACAAGATGAGAAAATACTTGCTCCAAATGCACGCGAGCTTGCATGGCCACTCACTGGATGCACCTCTTGTATATGATTCCGACGACTTCATTCCATTCCATGGATAAACATGTTTGATCTAATTTTTGTTTCCAAAAAAACTATTTTCGCAATGCTACCCCAGAATGGGCGCATACCAATTCACACGTCTACCACACAATATCCACACACTCAATAATTACTATAAAATGTATTATCGCTATGCATAACATCCATGAATTTAATTAAAAAAACTTAACATGGTCAAAGCAACTTGCCTTAGCAACAAGGGTCTAGATCTTGATAATATTTTCCGCAATGCTTTGAGCAATCTATCACAAAGTTATACTAATACAATTAAATACACAATTGCAATACATACACACATGCAAGGAAACATCATAAGAATATTCACATGAAGGTTACAGAGAAACCCAAATGAACACCAAGTCATCCTTGTGATTTTTACGTGAAACATTGCAAGCACATAAGGCATGCATATAATAAGTTAATTCCTATTTCAATTATAACGTCGCTAGGCTTTCTATCAAGTTCATAAAGTTAAAATTATTATCCGTTAAAACAAATTCTTAACTACTAACAGATAGACAAGTTCACCAAATCCAATACAGAAGGAGTATAATTTATGGAAATTAAACTATGGACAATATACTCTATGTCGTTACTACATATTTGACCAAATTTAAATCAACCAAAAGGTGAAACTAAGTGTACCATTGTATTCTAATTTGCACGAGGATTCTAAGGATACAAAATTTGTTAAATTCGGAATAGTAGAACAAAAGAAATATGGATTTCCAAAGATCTACGTAGTTTATGTCTAAACTGTTTTTTTTTTCACTAGATCTAATAGGTCAGGACAGGGGCTGATTTATTCCGGCTGATGCCCTTCCATAGTGTTGGTAAATATGCTTTCATTGTATTTTTGGTGGATTTCTCTCAACACCCCTTCCAGAACAAAGTTTGTCACTAAGAAAAATTATTCTTCATCTCTATAAGCAAAGTTTGTCACTAAGCAAAATTATTCTTCATCTCTATAAGCAAAGTTTGTAAACGATGGTATCCACAAAGGGATATTGAACTTTTGGTCTGCTTAAGATGATTTAAGAACGACAAAATATCATAGCAGAGGGCAAACGATTGAGAATAAGGCGTATATATCAACCCAAGGCTATGTGCAATGTGGCTACAAAATCTGGATTCTGGATCCATCGGCTCAAGTTATGTATCTGTTCTGAACTTCTCTTAAAAACAACAACAAAAAAAACAAAAAAAAAACAGTAGCGCTGAACCATACCAGCGATTTCGGTACTGATCCCGGGAACGTCAACGCTGCAGTCTGGCATGGGAATCATCGGTGGCGTTTAAAGTAGAGGATGTCCGGGTAGCAGAATACAGTGCGAGTCTCGGTGGAATTGATGAGAGGTCCTTCGTGGTGCTATCCCTACGACAGCGTTAGGTGATTATCATGGATGACCTCCGGCTTGCCACAGTGCCGGCGGAATTCGGCGAAGAATCGCGTTCTGTCCGAGAGGAAGCGCTGGGGCGCGGTGAGGTAGAGCGCTGGAACGAGAGATAGGGAGTCGGGGCGCTGCTTAAACACGGGAGGGGGAGTCATATGACAGGGGCGCCGAAGAGCAGTCGACGGGCGTTTCGACTCGGTAGTAAGGGCGATTTAAGATGTATCTAAATGGGTTTTTAATCCTCCTGAATGGATTCGTAGGCTAATGGGGAGTAATTTTTGTCTTTAAGGCGGGACATTTAAAGGTCTGAAATAGATGGAATCTAAAGGAAAAGATTTGTCCATGGCTGTACGGATTTAGTTTTAGTTTATGAACAAAGAAGGAAGAAGACGACCGGCAAAATGTGTGGTCTCTGACCAGTCAAACGGGCTAAGGAACAAAGACGGGCCAAGAAAACAAATAGAGCCCAAGAAAATAAAAAAGATGGGAAAGAAAATTCAGTAAAGGATGGTATTTGCATGCTAATAAGGGCAGATGTACATTTGAGAAAATTGAAGACATTCATGCTTGCCTCTAATACAATCCGGTTTATGTAAGGATTGTGTCAGGATGTCATTTAAGAAAAATAGCAAGTTTCCTAATCATTTTCTAGGTGTCAGTACTAGTTCTTGTCTAATTAATTAAGTAAATTAGGCAAGTTTGTGCACACGAGTCTAAGTTAGAAAATTATCTAGTATATCGTGTTCGGATTAAAAGTAAGAGACCAGTACTCTCTCGGTGGTACTAAGGAGTAAGAAAGATGGACTCAGTTTAGTTCATAGAAGAGGACATCTAGCACGTTGTAGTGTCATCCTGAACATAAAATCATGCATGGTTATATAACAAAATAATTTTGTTTGGCTCCTAACAATAAGTAAACCAATATGGTGAACTATTGTTTTTTTTTTCGGATAACATATCAATGTTGGTTAAAGCGGCAAGAAATAAGATGATGTTCAAGTGTTTTTTTTTTCTTCTTGCCACGCAAGAAAATAAATTTCATATTTCAGCTTATGTGGCATGTGATATATTAGGAGTCATTTTTTTTTAGTATTTCCAACTATGTGATGATATGATAGACTAGTTAGATAGATGTTTTTTTTCTTGAGGCCTACCATATATAAATACTCAACCTTTTCTTTAAATTCCAAAAAGATGAGAATGAAATTTTGAATCTGTAGAAAACGTACTCAACCAAAGATCACTATATTCAAAACAAATCATCAAAAGTTTCTTTTCCTTTAGAAATTTTCAACAAATAAAAAAAATTCATTCCATTTATTTATTTTATTTTTAACATTCCAAAATTTGAAAATTTTGGGATGTTACAGACTACCACCCTTAAAGGGAATCTCGTCCTCGAGATTCAAGAAGGCTAGCAAGAAATTAGGTTGGGAGAAACTAGGGTTCTACCACCCTTAGAATAAACTTGCTATAGGTTGTTTATTCCAAGTTGGTTCGCTTGGCGTCTCAAAGTGTTCCTTCAATTATCTTGGTTTGCGACTTCATCTTCACTCATAGGATATGATCCATTGTGGACTCGTTCAAGATATTTTGTTTTATGAAACTTCTATTGCCATTTGCATATTTCTTCTCTGGACATTCATAAGCGTAATGCCCGGTGTTACGACACTTGAAGCAAGTGACTTGACTGAGGTCCTTCTTAGGCTTCTCGCTACTATAGTTGCCATGTACATTATTGTTGGAGCCATGGTGATCGTGATGGCAATGACCATTATGGATGTGGTCATGGGACTTAGTTGTATAGCCATAGTGCCTCGGCGCAGAAGAATAATGAAGCTTCTGGTGTGAACTAGAATCATACATTTGAGAGCCATTCTTCCTCTTTCTATTTTTAACTTGCATCATCTTGCTTTCCAAGATTGTAGCCTTGTCGCATAATGACTGATAGGTAGGAACATAAGCAACTAACAACTGAATGGACAGTTCATCGTTCAAACCATCTAGGAATTTCCCCTTCCTCTTTTCATCCGTGTCAACATCATCTGGAGCATAACGTGACGGATTATTGAATTCCTCAATATATTCGGCAACGTTGCGGTGCAGTTGTTTAAGGTTATGAAACTCCTTCTTCTTTAGACCCATTACTCCTGAAGAGATATGGTTAGTGCGAAATCCATCTTCAAACATTTCCCAAGTCACGTCTTCCATGGGGTAAGTGACTTGAAAATTGTCCCACCATATAGCTACAGGGCCTTCGAGCAAGTGTGTTGCAAATCTCACTTTCTCGGCCTCAGAGCATCCAACAGTCACTAGATCCCTATTCACTGAATGTAACCAGTCATCGGCTACCATTGGATCAGAAGTACCAGAGAACTTCATGGTTCTCAACCTCATAAATCTAGTGAGCATATCCAGAGGTGGTGGATTGTTGTTGTTCTGATTATTCTGGTTCTGGTTGTTGATGGTTTCCATGAATTGTATCATTGTCTGCATTAGCTGAGTCTGTGCAGCCATCATTTGTTTCATCGCAATGTCGTTGTTGCTGTTTCCATTGTTATTGCGGTTGTTGGCACGTCTCGGAAGCATCTGTTGGTTTAACAGGGATAAGTAATGATAGATAGATCTAAGGAAGTTCTAACACACAACTCAAAACAAACAAGCGATAATCAACTAATCACTTAACAACTTATGAGTTTAACGCATGAGTTTAAGGAACAAACAAGTTTCTTGAAACAAGCAACCTAGCATATTCATACCACATAGGTTAGTGTGATCAATACCTAACACGATATTGATGACTTAATATGGTAATTGGTAGGCAATCTAATGTCTCATGGGTTCTCACTATGATAACATCAGTGGGATCTCTCTTTCGAGTTGAGCAGTGATCGGTGAAGTGTCGTGTCTTTCGACAGCGATGTTAAAACACTTTTGTTATGTCTTGGGTCCTTTTCCTTGAAGTGTTGTTGTGGTTTTTTTAATGTTTCTTCTCCGGACTTTTTTTTGATATAGTGTCCCTCCTTCTTGCAATTGAAGCAGGTGATATGGCTAAGGTTTTCTTGTATCTTTCTAAGAGCTTGATACATTCCATACTTGACTTGTTCTTTCACTTGTTGCACTATGAAGTCGAGATGGCACTTGGCAGGAATTTGGTTGGTTCCTTCACATATAAAACAAGTAACTTGAGATGTAGGGAATTATTCAATTGGATGGTTGGCATTACAATAGGGACATGGATCTTGATGTTCCTTAGAGGTGTGGCGTACTTCTCAACCTATTTTACAAGCTTGCGGTTTTGTTGTGACTTCTATCTTGAACTTCTTGTTGACATGATCCATCTTGAAGGTCCTTGGATAAAGCAAAAGGCTCATAGTATACAAGTTTGAAGGAGAAGAGATTCAGTAAAGAATGATCAAGGTTTACGACAAAATATAATAAGTATAAAAATATGAGTTCATTCCTAACAAGGGTCTTTCTTAATCTCTCTCATCTTCATGTTCTTCTCTAGACTTGAAATTCTCTTCTTATTCTTCCCTTGAAATTGAACTTTTCTTCCTGATCCTAGAATGCCTTGTTATTTTCCTCAAGTTGGTCATGTAGCTCATTATTTGCTAAGTATTTGGTTGATCCTATCATCAACAAGACCATAAATAAAGTTTCTAAGTCTTAGAACTATTGTAGCACAAATCTTCCTTCTAAAACTTCTTCACTTGTCCTTTGTGATGTGGATGTTGAAGTCCTTGTTCATCAAGTTGAAAAAGGGAGATAGATATAGAAACAAACAGAATGCTAAGGAAATATTTTTCAAGATTGTTTGTAAATAACTTAGAACAAATTCAACTCCTATTTGCAAAGGGGTTTTGTCCAGTCCTAGGGTTACGAACCTACAGGCAACACAGTGCTCTGATACCATCTGTAGAGGACCGAACCTGATAAGGTTCGAATCCCTGTGTTTATAGTGCTAGTCCCTGGATCGAATAGTTAGCACCCACAGTTTAAGATGTAGTATCAAGAAACAAAGGTCATATTACATCGCATGACCAGGAATAAAATAGTTTACAATTTAGATAGCTCATATGGCTATATCATTACAACACAACAGATATAACTATAAAGCATGGAGTCCTTCATCTTTATGTGCCACAGGCAAACATGTTGGTTGCATACTCGTAATCCCTACTCATCAAACTTCACTATCATCAAGTAATCCTGCAACATGATAAGTTACAGCCACAAGGGTCAATACATTTGAATGTATTGGAAAGTTACAAATTGCATGCTAAGTTATAGCAAAAGAAGACTGAGAGTACGAGGAGTTGAGATCTTTTCAATGATCAAGTAAAAAAGAAGGGTTGATTGACATAGAAGGATATTACACACCAAGTGTCCAATCAAAACCTAACACATGGATATTACACACCATGTTTCCAATCAACATTCTAACACATGGATATTACACACCATGTTTCGAATCAACACATGGATATTACACACCATGTTTACTTTACAACCATATGGATATTACACACCATATGACAAAAAAATCCCTCCTATGAACGATGTTACACACGAACATAGGTTTTTTCTCTCATGAATCGATATTACGCACGATTATGAGGTTTTGTTGAAAACTTTAGAAGACAAGATGAGAAAATCCTTGCTCCAAATGCACGCGAGCTTGCATGGCCACTCACTGGATGCACCTCCTGTATATGATTCCGACGACTTCATTCCATTCCATGGATAAACATGTTTGATCTAATTTTTGTTTCCAAAAAAACTATTTTCGCAATGCTACCCCAGAATGGGCGCATACCAATTCACACGTCTACCACACAATATCCACACACTCAATAATTACTATAACATGTATTATCGCTATGCATAACATCCATGAATTTAATTAAAAAAACTTAACATGGTCAAAGCAACTTGCCTTAGCAACAAGGGTCTAGATCTTGATAATATTTTCCACAATGCTCTGAGCAATCTATCACAAAGTTATACTAATACAATTAAATACACAATTGAAATACATACACACATGCAAGGAAACATCATAAGAATATTCACATGAAGGTTACAGAGAAACCCAAATGAACACCAAGTCATCCTTGTGATTTTAACGTGAAACATTCCAAGCACATAAGGCATGCATATAATAAGTTAATTCATATTTGAATTATAACGTCGCTAGGCTTTCTATCAAGTTCATAAAGTTAAAAATTATTATCCGTTAAAACAAATTCTTAACTACTAACAGATAGACAAGTTCACCAAATCCAATACAGAAGGAGTATAATTTATGAAAATTAAACTATGGCCAATATACTCTATGTCGTTGCTACAGATTTGACCAAATTTAAATTAACCAAAAGGTGAAACTAAGTGTACCATTGTATTCTAATTTTCACGAGGATTCTAAGGATACAAAATTTGTTAAATTCGGATTAGTAGAACAAAAGAAATATGGATTTCCAAAGATCTACGTAGTTTATGTCCAAACTGTTTTTTTTTCACTAGATCTAATAGGACAGGACAGGAGCTGATTTATTCCGGCTGATGCCCTTCCATAGTGTTGGTAAATATGCTTTCATTATATTTTTGGTGGATTTCTCTCAACACCCCTTCCAGAATATAAGCAAAGTTTGTAAACGATGGTATCCACAAAGGGATATTGAACTTTTGGTTTGCTTAAGATGATTTAAGAACGACAAAATATCATAGCAGAGGGCAAACGATTGAGAATAAGGCGTATATATCAACCCAAGGCTATGTGCAATGTGGCTACAAAATCTGGATTCTGGATCCATCGGCTCAAGTCATGTATCGCTGCTAGGATGGGAGGACGGCGCCGCTACACTCTGGCGCCTAGTGGCCTTCGCCGCCGCCACGCTCGTCGCAGGCGCCTGCCTCTTCGTCTTCGGTCTCGCCGGCCGCGGGTGGCCATGGTTCTAGGTTTTTGTGTCTTGGCTCTGACTCGGAGTCCGACGGGGAGAAGGGTCTAGCTGATCGGGAGGCTATCGATGCTCTGGTGGACGATACCGGTGAGCTTGGGTGGACGACGGTCACTCGCCGGAGACGGCGATCTGACGAGGAGCTTCGTCAGGAATTCTGGGAGGAGATGGGATTCCTAACTCCGGCATCTCGGTTCTAGGAGAAGGGTTCTCCGGCGGCGGCTTCTTCTTCGCTGGCCATGGAGGCTCCTCCGTGGCGTGACGTTGATGCTGATCGGAGATCGCCGTCGTCGCAGCAGACTCGCGATGCGTCCGCTTCTCCGACCGGATGGTGCTGGCCCGTACACCGTGTGTACATCCGTGGAAAGGAGCGCTGCCACCTCGGCGAGCCTCTGCGCCGCCAATCCTTGGGGAGTTCATGGCGAGGGTGCTGGAGGAAGGCTGCTCGCCGCTGCCTCGCCGGGGAACGTCGTCTTCGCCAGTTCTGTTCGAGGAGGCACTTCTGGCGCGTGGATCGGTTCGGGATCCGGGCTCCTCGCGGTTGGTTGCCAGGGAGTTGGAGTCTGAGACGGAAGAGGCTGCGGGACCGTCTGATGTGTGCGATGTGACTACGTCCAAGTATGCTGTGTGCGTTGAGGCCAAGCCCGTGTTGGTTTTTTCCTGGACTAGTATCGCACGGAAGTTCCAAATCGCGTGGTCCAGGAGCACAGCCGATCAATTGTCTGTTTCGCGTACGTCTGCCCTCCCGTCTTCGTGCCCGTGTCCTGTTCCTGCGCCGCCGTGCTCAAGATCTGCGTTGCGTTCGTCATCGAGCACGTCTGCTTCTCCTTCGGCGGTTTTGCCTGGGCGCTCGTTTGCGGACGCCGTTGCCCCAGCGCGGAGGATGGCCAGCCAGCACCCGGGGGGAAACCCTAGGGCTCCGCCCGCGCAGCCGTAGATGCGGACGCCGCCGGGGATGCAGCAGACGCCCGGTCTGTCGGTTACTGTTTCTGCCGCTCACATGGTCAACGTTCCACCCTCCTCGGTCCCGCTGCCACAGTCAAGGGGGCCGCAGCCTGCTGCACTGTCTTCTGCTGGGGGTATGCCACAGCCGCCGCCTTTTGTTGGTTTCCCGCCGGGGATCGTCTTCAGGCCACATGCGACGTACTATACAGCAGGGCCACCTCAGGTTCAGCATCGTCCGTTACAGCCACCATATCGTGGCCCGCCGGCTGGTGGAGTGGGAGGGATGATGCCGTTTCAGCAAGTGGCTGGTGGGCCGACGCAGGATAATCACTTTGTGGTCGGAGCGGGTGCACCTACTTCTCAGACGGCACCCAAGAGGAAGAAGAAGAAGAAGCAGCCACAGGTTCCTGACCAGGGGATGGTCGCGACTCAGGTCCATGCTGGTGGACACTTACAACAGCCGTTTGTACAGTATGCTCAGCCACAGATGCAGAATGTGGGGGTTTGTGGTGTATCCTTTCCGGCTCAGGGTCAGCAGGTTCATTATCAGTTTGATATGCAGGGTCAGCAGATTCAGGGCATGAGTGCTCCGACGACGGTTGCCGCTACCCCTCAGCCACCTGCTGATGTTCCGCAGGTATCTTCTGTTGTCGGGGGTAAGAAGACTAGCAAGTTTGTTCGGTGCTGGAAGTGTGCGGTCAATACTCATGCAACCAAGGATTGTAAGGCGGTCCACTATTGTTACATTTGTGATTGTATTGCACATCCCACTTTGAGGTGTCCGGTGCTGAAGCAGCCGCAGCTCAGACATGGCTGGTATTGGCAGCAGCACTCTTTTCACACAGATTCCGGATGCTGTGACTCGGGATCATCTGGGCGCAGAAGACCCCTATTGCTCTTATGAAGTCGGTCCGATGGTTTCAGGAGGTCGCGAGAGGCAGATTGTGCGGTGCAGTGCAGGTTCAATGGAAGTGGGAGGCGGTGCCACATGGAGACTCTGCCTTCTTGGTGAGCTTCCCGACGTTTGAGGATTTAGACAGGGTGGATGGAATCCTGATGACAGTTCCGCTCAGTACCGCTAAGCTGACCTTCTCGGTTTACAGGATGGAGGAGGTGCCGCATAAGTTTGAGATGCATCAGGTTTGGCTACATGTGGAGGGGGTTCCCCATATATTGCGATCCTTTTAGGGCTTATGGGCTATTGGTGGACTCATGGGGAACACTCTTGATGTGGATCTGTTCAGCCTGCGTAAGCGGGGGGTCGTCCGTATACTTGTGGAGATGCTTGATATGAAGATTTTTCTTAAGGCGAAAGATTCACTTGGCCATTTTATTGTGTCTGATGCTGTGGTAAAGCATAAGGTGTTTGAGTTTCGTTTCCGGATTGAACCAGAGGATTATATTCCGGAACCAGAGTTTGTTCCTTTCTTGTGGAGGAAAGGAGATGATGACGCGGATGATGATGCCAATGGGAAGCATTTTGAGGATGCTATGGATACGTCCCGAGGCTGCTGCTACCACTCGGGAGGGGTTCGGATCTTCTTCGGCTTGTACATGGTACTTCCGCGCCACGACTTCCAATGAAGTGCAGAGGGTGTTCTTGTCACCTTTTAATGCTACTCGGTTACTCCTCGAGGCCGGCAACTTCGGATGCTCTTCCTTTGGATTCCCCTCTTCATGGAAAGGGTTCTTCTTCGGCACCTCACGTTTCTCGTGCTCGCCACGGAGGCTCTTCGCCGGTCTCCATTCTGTCTGGCGGTCTTCTTGGCCGCCAATGAGGTCGAATGCATACTTTGGGCAGATCTATTCCTGTTTCCACTCGTCCTTGAGGAGGTTGCTCCTCGGTGGGTTCATGAAGCTGACCTAGGTGGGGTCGGCTGACCGCGACGTCCGTGTTCAGCTCCAGGGTGCGGCCGTGCTTGGTCCGACCCAGGTGGGGTTGGCCAATCATGACGAGGTGGATGACCGCGTCTCCATGGTCAGGGAGGACCTTGGGAGGCCTTTGGACGTCTCGCCTACTCTGTTGGGTCAGGCGATTTCAGCGATAGAGGGGGGCGTCCGGACCCAGGAGGGGTCTGGGTTGTCTCAGTCTTCGCCACAGGTTTCTTCTCCAGGAGACGCTACGCCAGTTGCTGTGCAGGGGAGTGGTACAACCTTCAGGCGGAGCGCACGCCATGGAGTCGATGCCTCTGGGGCGTCCACGACTGATGAGGACTCAATGCTCAAGGCCATGCGAAGTAAGGCGGATAGGAACTTAGATTCGCCAGGTATAATGTGTTCTCCGAAGTCCTTTTTGTCTTTTTCTACTCCTGTTATTTCTTCTAAACTAGCCAATGTTGGCATTAGTTTGGGTAGCTCTGTACAGGAAGTATCTTTTTCTTCTAATGTTTTGCGACACATGGAGGTTGACCGTCTAACGGTTACTCCTAAGGTCGGTGTTTTTCCCGATGCTTCACTAACTAAGGAGGATGAGTTGCATGCCACAGTAGATGGTCAACTACTTTCTCAATTAGTCAGTGAAGTGTCGGAGGTGGACTTTGATGAGACTGGGCTTGCCTCTATGTATGAGCTGAAAGCTTCTGGTCGAAAATCAAAGAGCCAGCGGTCGCGTAAGAGATCCCGTGTATCCAAATCTCCTATAGTTTCTCAATGAATGGAATGTTTTCAAATAGCAGAGGTCTTCGGGACTTGGCTAAACATTTATTCTTTGCTGATTGTGTGAGAGACCATAATTTGGATTTTCTGGGTATTTCTGAGACTGGTAGACGGGATTTTTCACAAGCTTTACTCAATCGCCTTTCTGGTGGAGTGGACTTCACGTGGATATCACGTCCGCCGCGTGGTCGATCTGGGGGGATCCTATTAGGCGTCAGAGATGATACTATGGAAGTTTTAGCTAGTTCGGTGGGAGATTTTTTTTATAAAACTCCATATCCGTAACAAGGCTGACAATTTCACATGGTCTTTAGTCGTCGTATATGGAGCCGCCCAGGAGGTTTATAAGGCTGACTTTTTACGTGACCTTGTGAATTTGGCAAAGGACAATCCATATCCTATCCTTATAGGAGGTGATTTTAATTTGCTCAGATTTCCTCATGAGAAAAGTCGGGGCCTGTTCGATGAACATTGGCCTTTTCTGTTCAATGCTGTTATAGACAGTCTGGACTTGAGGGAGGTTAAAATGTTAGGAAGGCAATTTACATGGGCTAATAGTCTTCCGGAGCCAACATACGAAAAACTTGATAGAGTGCTTATGGATACTGATTGGGAACAAAAGTTCCCTATGGTAACTGTTCGCTCTCTAGAGCGTATTGAGGCTTTGTCGGATCATGCTCCTTTACTTCTATCGTTTGGATCACCGCCACGGAAGTCTACGAATGAGTTTAAATTTGAACTTGGTTGGATGATCCGTGACGGTTTTTATGAGATGGTTAAGGCTATTTGGGAGAAACCGGTAGGTGGCCAAACACCTATACTACGATGGAATAACAAAATGCGCACTTTACACAAGTTCATCCGGGTTGGGCCAGGCACACAACTGGTATCCTCAAAAAAGGAAAAATACGCCTAACATCTATTATTGATGACTTGGAGGCTTCCGCGGAAGTTGGGCCGTTAACTGCACAACAAATTGAGCTCAAAAGCCAATCGAATGCGGAGATAGCCCGACTTCTGCGCGAGGAGGAACTCAAATGGTACCAACGCTCTAAAGCAAAATTCATTCTGGAAGGAGATGCGAATACTAGGTACTTCCATGCTGTTGCCAATGGCAAGCATAAGAAGAAACTTATTCATTCTCTGATTCAGGATGAAGGTATGATTGAGGGACAGGAGCATCTGAAGTCATATATCACTTCCTATTATAAATCCTTGTTTGGGGCCCCAGAGGAAAACTCCTTCTCTATGGATGAGTCCCAAACGTCCGATATTCCCCAGGTATCTGATGAAGAAAATTGCTTTCTAACTGCCTCATATACCGAGGAAGAGGTCAAGAAAGCAGTTTTTCAAATGGAACATAACAAAGCACCAGGTCTTGATGGTTTCCCAGCGGAATTTTACCAAAAATTCTGGGACGTTATCAGCGAGGACCTGATGAATTTGTTTGGGTTTTTGCAAGTCGGACAATTGGATCTCTTTCGGCTTAACTTTGGCAATATAATTTTACTGCCTAAGGTTAACAATGCAGAACGTATACAACAGTATCGTCCAATCTGCTTGCTTAATGTTAGCTTTAAGATTTTTACTAAAGTTGCCACGATTAGACTAAATTCAGTTGCTGACAATGTTATTAGCCCGTCTCAATCTGCATTCATGCAAGGAAGAAATATCCTAGATGGTGTTGTAATTTTGCATGAAACAATCCATGAACTACACTCAAAAAAATTAAATGGTGTATTGTTCAAGATTGACTTTGAGAAGGCATATGACAAAGTCAATTGGTCTTTCCTTCAGCAAACACTCCGCATGAAATGTTTTTCTGAGGAGTGGCGCTCTCTTATTCAGTCGTTTGTGTCTGGGGGTAGTGTTGCCATTAAAGTAAATGAAGATACTGGCAAATACTTCCAAACCAAGAAAGGACTAAGACAAGGGGATCCATTATCACCTTTACTATTTAATATAGTGGCTGATATGTTGACTATCCTTATTGAGAGAGCTAAGGCTGATGGTCAAATTGAAGGTCTGGTTCCACATATTATTGATGGTGGACTTCCATTCTTCAATACGCCGATGATACAATTCTTTTTATGGAACATGATCTGGAGAAGGCGAAGAATCTGAAATTAATATTATCAGCATTTGAGCAGCTATCTGGACTTAAAATAAACTTCCATAAGAGTGATTTGTATTGCTTTGGCGAGGCCCAAAATGAGTTCCACCTATATGCTGAGCTTTTCGGCTGTGAAGGCAGTTTCAATCAATTATTTGGGAATACCGATCCATTATCGGCGTCTCACAATTGCTGAATGGAAACTTGTTGAGGAAAGGCTAGAAACGCGTCTTAATAGTTGGAAAGGAAAATTGCTATCCCTTGGTGGAAGACTAGTACTCATAAATTCAGTACTCACTAATATGGTAATCAGATATGATTTCGTTCTTCCAATTACCAAAAGGGGTCTTGAACAAAGTGGATTATTTCCGTTCAAGATTCTTTTGGCAAGGGGATAGCGAGAATAAGAAATATCGACTGGCCAGATGGAATGTGGTTTGCCGCCCGAAGGAGTTTGGTGGACTGGGTATACACGATTTGCAAGTCAAAAACACCGCACTCTTGGGCAAATGGCTTTTTAAACTACTTGCAGAAGATGGTGTTTGGCAGACCATGTTATGGAGGAAATATGTGGGGTCCAAAGCTGTGTCTCAAGTGGTTTGGAAACCCGGAGATTCACATTTTTGGGCGGGTCTTATGGCCACCAAGAAACATTTCTTTCGTTTTGGTGCTTTCGAGATTAAGGATGGATCACATATTAGGTTTTGGAAAGATAAGTGGCTGGGCCAAACTACTCTTCGTGAACAATATCCAGCTTTATATTCGATTGTTAGACACAAAGGGGATACAATTTCCACAGTGATGGAAGATTATCCTCCTAATGTGTCTTTCAGAAGAAGCCTAATCGGTCCTAGACTGGTATCTTGGAACGATCTATTATTACGATTATCCATAATACAATTGTCGGACGATGTCGATGTGTTCAAATGGAAATTACTAGAAAGTGGTAAATTTTCTGTTGGCTCACTATATAAAGCCTTGATCCAACCGGATATCCCGGTCGATGATGATAATAGTAAAATTTGGAAAATGAAAATACCCCTTAAGACAAAGATATTTGCTTGGTATCTACGGAAAGGGGTAATTCTAACAAAAGATAATCTTGCAAAGAGGAATTGGCATGGAAGTAAACAATGTGTTTTTTGACATCAAGATGAGACAATTCACCATTTATTCTTTCATTGCAAATTTGCTCGCTCTATCTGGTCATTCATCCAAATAGGTTCTGGTTTATCTCCGCCACGTTCTGCAACCAATGTATTTGGTAATTGGTTACATGGAATTGTTGATAAATACACAACTTTGTTTAGGGTGGGAGCGCTTGCCATTATATGGTCGCTATGGCTTTGTAGAAATGACAAGATTTTTAATAACATTGTGTCTTCTCCTTTGCAGGTTGTCTATCGAGCCACGGCTATCCTCCGATCTTGGAATATTCTCCAACGTTTGGAGTTTCGCGACTTATTTTTGGAGGGATGTACGCGATTGGAGGACACGGTGAGGGATATTTTCTCCTGACATGGATGGCCACGTGATCTGAGGATTGATCTACCTTAGATTCTAGACATTTATTTAGATATTTACATTGTGTAATGCTTGTCTACTTTTTAAATTAGTACTGTCGTTTGTGTGGCTGTGTGCATCTTGGTTATGCAGAGGCCGGGTGTAAGCTTTGAACAGATTCAATAAAAGCACCCATTTCCAAAAAAAAAGTCATGTATCTGTTCTAAACTTCTCATAACAACAACAACAAAAAAAAAATAGTAGCGCTGAACCATACCAACGATTTCGGTACTGATGCCGGGAACGTCAACGTTGCAGTCTGGCATGGGAATCGTCGGTGGCGTTTAAAGTAGAGGATGTCCGGGTAGCAGAATACAGTGCGAGTCTCGGTGGAATTGATGGGAGGTCCTTCGTGGTGCTATCCCTACGACAGTGTTAGGTGATTATCATGGATGACCTCCGGCTTGACACAGTGCCGACGGAATTCGGCGAAGAATCGCGTTCAGTCCGAGAGGAAGCGCTGGGGCGCTGTGAGGTAGAGCGCTGGAACGAGAGATAGGGAGTCGGGGCGCTGCTTAAACACGGGAGGGGGAGTCATATGACAGGGGCGCCGAAGAGCAGTCGACGGGCGTTTCGACTCTGTAGTAAGGGCGATTTAAGATGTATCTAAATGGGTTTTTAATCCTCCTGAATTGATTCGTAGGCTAATGGGGAGTAATTTTTGTCTTTAAGGCGGGACATTTAAAGGTCTGAAATAGATGGAATCTAAAGGAAAAGATTTGTCCATGGCTGTACGGATTTAGTTTTAGTTTATGAACAAAGAAGGAAGAAGACGACCGACAAAATGTGTGGTCTCTGACCAGTCAAACGGGCTAAGGAACAAAGACGGGCCAAGAAAACAAATAGAGCCCAAGAAAATAAAAAAGATGGGAAAGAAAATTCAGTAAAGGATGGTATTTGGATGCTAATAAGGGCAGATGTACATTTGATAAAATTGAAGTTTTAGCTAACCTGACATTCATGCTTGCCTCTAATACAATCCGGTTTGTGTAAGGATTGTGTCAGGATGTCATTTAAGAAAAATAGCAAGTTTCCTAATCATTTTCTAGGTGTCAGTACTAGTTCTTGTCTAATTAATTTAGTAAATTAGGCAAGTTTGTGCACACGAGTCTAAGTTAGAAAATTATCTAGTATATCGTGTTCGGATTAAAAGTAAGAGACCAGTACTCTCTCGGTGGTACTAAGGAGTAAGAAAGATGGACTCAGTTTAGTTCATAGAAGAGGACATCTAGCACGTTGTAGTGTTATCCTGAACATAAAATCATGCATGGTTATATAACAAAATAATTTTGTTTGGCTCCTAACAATAAGTAAACCAATATGGTGAACTATTGTTTTTTTTCGGACAACAGATCAATGTTGGTTAAAGCGGCAAGAAATAAGATGATGTTCAAGTGTTTTTTTTTCTTCTTGCCACGCAAGAAAATAAATTTCATATTTCAGCTTATGTGGCATGTGATATATTAGGAGTCATTTTTTTTAGTATTTCCAACTATGTGATGATATGATAGACTAGTTAGATAGATGTTTTTTTTCTTGAGGCCTACCATATATAAATACTCAACCTTTTCTTTAAATTCCAAAAAGATGAGAATGAAATTTTGAATCTGTAGAAAACATACTCAACCAAAGATCACTATATTCAAAACAAATCATCAAAAGTTTCTTTTCCTTTAGAAATTTTCAACAAATAAAAAAATTCATTACATTTATTTATTTTATTTTTAACATTCCAAAATTTGAAAATTTTGGGATGTTACATCAATCACAGTGCCCTAGATCATGGTAGTGCTTTGGATGATGCTGCTACGACGGTCAAATACCGCTGCAGTACTGCGGTTGGCTCCCTTGCCAAGGCCAAGGAGGTCCTCGGTCGCTTCTACAAGGAGCTCGTTCCCAAGGGCGCTGCCCTTGAGGATGTCTATTCCTTGGCGGATGCATTGTCCGCGGATGAACCTGCGGCCTACAAGCGCAATCAAAAGGGGATTGGTGCTTCTATGGGCCTGGCCATGGCCATGGCATCTGGGGCGGAGCTAGATCTTCACCAGGTCACCTCCCACATGCCAACTGCTCCCGACAGTTCCGAGGTAGCCTTTGCTCTCTTCGCTGCTCGTTGTAAGCACTATGGGTCGAAGCTTATTGACCTTCTGGCGGAGTATGCAGCGAAGCAGCAGGAGGAGGTCAAGGGTAGGCACTCTGGCTCCGAGGCCACTCAGGATGTAGCTGCTTAGGCTTTGTCGTTCTAATTGTATGGTAGTTGTCTTCTACGTTTGCTGTAATGTCTTGGTGAACAACTTCATGTGCCAAGCAGTGGATTTTTGTTGTATATAATGAGCCTTCGAGCTGTTGCCCAATCGTGTGTTGTTTATATCCTTTCTGCTTTCCTTTAGGGACCTTCGGGTGGGGACCCTGTCGATACTTCGTCTACTCCGCAGCCGCGACCATCCTTGGATGATGCGTCGCAGCTTCTTTTTCTTCGTGACCGCGTCCGGGGTCTTGAGAAGGAGTTACTTTCCATTCGCGGCCATGCGGACATTTGGAAGTCGAAGGCGGATCGAGGTACCGCCAGAGAGGAGTATCTGATGGGGGAGTTGCGGCAGTTGGCCGAGCAGCTGCAGTGTAAGTTTTTTTCGAGCTGCTGCTCATTTTCGGATGCGCCTGGTTTGCGGTTTATCTTACTTTGTAGTTGTTGCAGGTGCCAACCTTGTTCCGAGGGAGTAGAAGGAGCGCATTGCAGTTCGGATCAACTGCTTGACCCAGCAAGATATGGAAGCCGGTGGCTTTTTCTGGATGGATCACGACCATGCCACGGTCCTTGCGACTGTGCAGGATCGTGCTCACCAGGTATCGCGAGTGCTGCGGCAGGTCAAGACTTCCCTGGCGTCGATTCTGCACGTCATGTTTCCTCTTGATGAAGCGTCCTCGACTCTCTGGGGCTTGCTGGCAAAGTTTCGAGATGTGCGTCACGTCAGGGAGTTGGTGCGGCACCAGTTGGTTGCGGGAGTGAAGGCCGCTCTTTCCCTCGTGCAGCTGCATCGCCCTGATGTGAGACAGTATGCCAAAAAAGTTGTAGATCTCTTTGAGCATCATGCGCAGGTGATCCTTCAGAATAGGTAGGACCTATAAAAAGATAGATGTAAAACTTGTATGTATTTCGACTGGGCGTGTTGTGCCCTTTGTTGTAAAGGTTGATTGTATAAGCACGTGGTGCTTGGTTGTATGCATGCCCTTTTCGTTAGCCTAACGTGATCAGCTACTCAGGTGTAAATGCGTTATTCTCAGTCGACGAAGTCGTGAGGTGAGGGGAAGCCCCCGAGTGTGTTGTAGCATAAAGAAATGCGAGGAAAAATAAATTTTCGGGCAAGACACTTAGCTTTATTCATATCGTAACGAGGAGGTACATTGTTCGGCTGAGTAGCCTTATTGAAAGTAAATGGGGATAGCTAGGGGTAGAAGCGTTGCAATTGTGCGACGTTCCATGGATTAGAGTATGCGACTCCAGACTCCACGTGCTTGAGGTGGTAGGCGCCACCTGGGATGACTTCGGTGACGACGTATGGTCCTTCCTAGGGTGACTCGAGCTTTTTTGGCCGCTCTTGCTTGAGTCGTAAGACGAGGTCTCCTTCGACGAAGGACCTTGGGCATATCCGACGGCTGTGATACTTGCGGAGGCTCTGCTGGTAGACCGCCGAGCGGGCCATGGCGATTTCGGGTGCCTCCTCGAGAGTGTCGACGGCATCTTCGAGTGCGGTCGTCGATTCGGCTTCACTATCGGCGATGACCCGTGGGGCCTTATGGCGTACTTCCGCAGGCAGCATGGCTTCGGCTCCGTGCACCATGAAGAAAGGCGTGGAGCCAGTTGAGCTGTTTGGCATTGTGCGCAAGCTACAGAGGACGGAGGGTAGCTCTTCTACCCATCCTCCCGCAAGCCGCTCGAGTGGGCTCAGTAGGCGTTTCTTGATGTTGCCGCCTACGAGGCCGTTCGAATTTTCGATCTGTCCGTTGGTTTGCGGGTGTGCCACGGATGCATATGATATGTTGATCCCGAGGCCTTCGTAGAAGTCCTGGAATTCTTTGGAGATGAAGTTCGACCCGTTGTCCGTGATGATGTTGTGTGGCACGCCGAACCTGTAGACTATGGATTCAAAGAACTTCACAGCCGTTTTACCCTTTTGGTTCGTAACGGGCATGGCTTTGATCCACTTGGTGAACTTGTCGACTGCGATCAGGAGGTAGACGTTGCCTCCTTTCGAGGACTTGGGCAATTTGCCGATCATGTCGAGGCCCCATTGGGAGAAGGGACAGGCCAGGGGTATGGGCCTGAGCTCCGATCCTGGTGTGTGTGGTTTATCTGCAAACCTCTGGAAGCCGTCGCACCTTCGGACGATGTCCTTGGCATCGTTCATGGTTGTTGGCCAGTAGAACCCAGCTCGTAGAGCTTTGGCGACGAGCGTGTGGCTGCCCGCGTGATGGCCGCAGATGCCCTCGTGGATGTCTTGGAGGATGGTTTTGCCGTCATCGATGGTGACGCTTCGTTGGAGTACACCCGAAATGCTGCGCTTGTATAGCTCGCCATTGATGATGGTGAAGGCCTTGGACCAGCGAGGTATGCGCCGGGCATCTGTCGGGTCATCAGGCAGTTCCCTGTTTATCAGGTACCGCAGGTACGGCTGCGTCCATGTTTCTTCGATTGCCATGACCTGCATCAAGTTGACCACTGCAACCTCTTTGTATAGATTTTCGGGTCCTTCCTGTCCTTCGGGTAGCGCAGCCCCCGAGTGCTCTGCCTCTTCGGGTGATCCGTTGGGGAATTTCCTTTTGATGGATGGCACGCGGATTTGTTCGAGGAACACACCTGGTGGCTCCCGTGCGCAGGTGGAGCCGATATTGGCGAGTCTGTCGGCTTCTTCGTTGCTTTCTCTTACAACGTGCCGAAGCTCGCAGTCGTCGAAGTCTCCTTCGAGTGAGTTGTAGAGCGCACGGTACGCGATCATGTTGGCGGCGTGTGCGTCACACTCGTTCATTGTCTGCTGGACGACGAGGTTCGAGTCACCATAGATGACTAGGAGCGTTGCGCTGCATATCTTGGCCATCCTCATGCCGTGGATGAGGGACTCGTATTCGGATTCGTTGTTGGAAGCTCGAAATTTCATCCGGAGGATGTACTTCATCTTGTCACCCTGCGGAGATGTCAGTATGACCCCGGCTCCTGCTCCAGCCTTCGCTTGCTGCCATCGAAGTGCATAGTCCATGACCGTGTCATATTCGGGGTGTCTAGCAGCTGCAGCTCCATCCAGTGGACGAGGAAGTCCAGTAGGACATGAGACTTGATCGCATGGCGCTTCTCGTAGACTATGTCTAGAGGTGACAGCTCGATGCCCCACAGGGCTATGCGTCCTGTGGCTTCCGGGTTGTTCAGGATGCTTTTCAGAGGTGCCTCGTTGATGACCATCACCTCATGCTCCTGGAAGTAGTGACTCAGCCGACGACCCGTCATGAACACGCCGTAGGCGATTTTCTGGTAGTGAGGGTACCTCTCTTTTGTTGGCGTCAATAGCTCCTGAGGTAGTAGATAGGGTGTTGGACCCCATGGGTTTTGCCATCTTCGGGTCGTTCGACCATGATCACGGTGCTTACCACATGATGTGTGGCTGCTATGTATAGAAGGAGAGGCTCGCGCTCCTTTGGTGTGACCAGGACGGGCGAGGTGGAGAGCAGCCGCTTCAGATCTTCGAATGCATCGTCCGCTTCAGGTGTCAATTCGAATTTGTCTGCTTTGCGTAGAAGCTGGTAGAAAGGCAGGGCCTTTTCACCCATGCGGCTGATGAATCTGCTCAGCGCCGCAATGCATCCAGAGAGCTGGTACACACCTTTGAGGTTCTTCGGTTTCTCCATGGCCATTATGGCCCGGATTTTCTTAGGGTTTGCCTCAATTCCTCGCTAGGAGATGAAGTAGCCAAGCAGTTGGCCAGATGGGATGCCGAAGGTGCACTTTTCTGTGTTCGGCTTGATCTTGTAGTGATCAAGGTTGTCGAACGTCTCGCGAAGATCATCGATAAACGTCTTGGCCTCCCTTGTTTTGACTACTATGTCGTCGACATAGACCTGTATGTTGCAGCCGATCTGGCTCTTCAGGCATGACTGCATGCACCGCTGGTACGTGGCACCTGCGTTCTTCAGCCCAAAGGGCATTGTGTTGTAGCATAACACTCCGAACAACGTGATGAACGCCGTTTTCTCCTGGTCTTCGACCTTTAGTCAAATCTGATTGTAGCCTGAGTAGGCGTCAAGGAAGGAGAGTTTCTCGCATCTTGTCATCGAATCGATGATCTAATCGATCTGAGGGAGAGGGAAGTGATCGTTCGGGCAGTGCATGTTCAGCGATGTGAAGTCCACGCACATCCGCAGGATGTCCGTGTCCTTTTTAGGGACCATCACGGTGTTGGCTAGCCACTCTCTTTCCTTGATCTCCCTGATGAAATCAGCGTCGAGCAGTCTGTTGACTTCGACTCCGATGGCTTCGGACCGTGGCTCGGTAAATCTTCGGATGGACTATTTGACGGGCTTGGCATCTGGGAACACATTGAGTGCATGCTCAGCGAATTCCCTGGGAACTCCTGGCATGTCCGCAGGACACCATGCGAAGATTTTCCAGTGCTCACGGCGGAATTCGACGAGCGCGCTTTCCTATGCGGGGCTGAGGTCATTGGCGATCAGCGCCGTCTTGGAGGTGTCCGTCGGGTGGACCTGCACCTTCTTCGTTTTGACTGTTGAGTCAAACGACATGTCAGGTGCGTTTTGCATCGAGACTAGGGGTTCCCCGTTGTCTGTCACCTCTCGGAGCCTTGTGAGCTCCACTTGCATGCTGAATGACTAGGAGATTCTGTTGAAGTCCCTGTCGCAGTGATCGGACCGTGTGAATCTCTCGTGGACCTTGATGACGCCCCTAGGTCCTGGCATCTTGAGTAGCTGGTACGTATAGTGCGGTACTGATAGGAACCTTGCGAATGCCATGCGCCCAAGGATGGCGTGTTATTGTGATGGCTAGTCCACCACTTTGAACTCGAGTCGCTCACATTGAAAGTTGTCAGGCTTGCCGAAGATGACGTCGAGCCATATATTTCCCAGGGGAAATATGCCCTTCCTTGGGACGATGTCGTCGAACGTTTTGTCGGATTGTTCCAGGCTGCACAACAGGATCCGCATTGCTGCTAAGGTGCTGGCGAACATCAGATTGATGTCGTTGCAGCCGACCATGAAGACGCGGCTCATCTCGAATCCTCCGATATGCACCTCGAGCACCAGGGAAACATGACCTAGGCGAGCGATCTGGCGGGGGTGATCCGATCGGCTGAATGTGATGCAGGACTCCGAACCGCCAAGGTACTCACTGATGGCGGGTGGAGCGGTAACAGCCAAACTGACTTGATGGGTGATCTTCTTTTGCACCTTGTTTGTTGGGCGCCCTTTTTGGATCATTAGTGACCCTTTCGGCGCGGGGTACCCATTTATGCCGTTGTTCTGTATGGGTGCGACTGGGTGATTCGAAGGTCCCATGGGTGGTGGTGGAGGAGCTCCGTGGGTGATGTCACCTGGTGCAGGTGCGTGTCCGAACCCAGGGTTCGGGATATGCTGCCTCATCTAGGACAATCTCTCGGTGAGTTTTTGGAACTCACGGCAGTCCTTGAGCATATGGATGGACTTATTTTTGCCATCCTGCTTGTCGATGTAGAAGTGGATGGTGCATGGGCCCGAAAATTTGCCTATGCCGAGGGCTCGTCGTCGCGGTCGTGGCGTTGCCACGTTTGCGTTGGGCGTCCTCCATCGCGGAAGTTGTTTCCACGGTATCCGCCGCTGCTGCGGTTGCTTTCGTTGCGACGGTCGGCGTAGCCAGCCGCGACCATATCAGGTCCGTCGCAATCGTCGTAGACGCACGATCTTCGTTTTCTACAGCGCTCGTGTCGGCGGCCATAGTCGTCCTCCTCATCCGAGTGTGCTCGGTGGACGGAGTCCTCGCCATCTTCCCACCTGTTGGCGATGTGCATGAGGTGGTCGAGTGTCTTGGGCTTGACGCGCCCAAGTTCTTCCTTGAAGTCCTGGCGTTTGATGCCATCTTTGAAGGCGTCGATTGCTCTCTCCTCAGAGATGTGTGCCGTGGAGTTCTTGATGTTGGACCAGCGTAGTATGTATGAGCGAATGGATTCGCTCATTCGTTGGGTGCAGGCCCGCAGCTCTTCGATCGAGGCTGGCCTCTTGCTGGTACCTTGAAGTTTTGCATGAAACTGTACGCCAGTTCCTCTCACTTCGGATGGATCCCAAGGATAAGCTGCTGAGCCAGATCCGGGCTGCGCCTGTCAGCTGCAGCTGAAGGCATTGTAGCACGGTGTTTTTGTTTCCGATGTGCATCTTGACGGATGACAGGTGGTCGCTGAGCCACGCCTTAGGGTCCTGCGTGCCGTCCAACTTCGGAGTGTCCAAAGGAATCTTGAAGTTTCTCGGCATCTGTGTCCGCCAAACAGATCTGCTGAAGCATCGAGCTCCGCAGAGTTCTCCTTCGTCGGCATCCTCTTCGGATTCGGATGAGCACACGCGCTTGGTGCGTGCCTTGTCGATCTTGCGCTGAGCGAGGTCGCTTCGAGCGTCGTAGTCGCGGCTGCGACATCGTGGACTCTTGCGTCGTCGAGGTAGATCGTGTTCCTCCTCGTCGGATGAGGGTGTGGGACTGCGGTTCAATCTGACCGCAACTTTCTTTTTCGGCTCCGCAGGAGCTTCTTCGTGGAGCGCAGCTCCAACAAGTCCGAGTCCGGCTAGTGCGGACTTTTGCATAGCTCTCTTCGGGTCCCCCACCGGAGGTGGATGGGACGCGAGATATGTGGTGGTTGCCATGATCGCAGCTTGTGGAGTCTTCGGGATGACGTTGCCGTTGGCGTCCATCTCCATGAAGGACGTGTTGAGGTTTCGAGTCACCTCGCGACGTGCAGCGGGATCCATGTTCTCTACGCGAGAGAGATGCTTGTTGGCATTGTTGCCGTGCGATCTGGATCCGCCAACGGCGGAGAGCGCAGCTCGCCGCGCGCTAGACTCCGAGGCCGCTTGCTTGCATTTGTCGAGTACCTCTTACATCTTCACCTGCTTTTTGTGCTCTTCGATGAGGATCAGGTGGTATGCCATCAGTAGGTCCCGTGAGGCACCCACAGGCAGGATCTTGTTGCCCGCTACGGCTTCGTGTGCCTGGTTCCATCCTTCCTTGCTAAGGTGGATTAATCGATTGGCATCGGGGTCATCCTCGTTGGGTGGGGGATGGTTGCCTCCTGTTTTCGCAGTTTCTACCCTGCGGGTTGGGCGGCGGTATGTGGGAACCTAAACCTGGTGGTTGTTGGTCCACATCGCTTTGGATGACCACGGCGCATTGGTAGCGTCCATAGGTTGGATCGCTGCTACCGCAGCTTTCGGATCCGGAACCGTAGGTCCCTTCATCCAACGGGGGATCGCACAGATCTGAGTTGTAGCTGCTGATGTCGTATGACTCATCTGTCGATGCTGACGTGCGTAGCACGCTGGTATGCGAATCCCATGAGGCGGGCCTGATCGATGGCATTGGCACCCGCTCCGAGAGGTGGAGAGTGCCAGTCTGTCCCACCTGGAAGCAGAAGCTCCCGAACAGGATCTCGAGCCCATCGCCCACGGGCTCAAAGTCCTTCATGATGGCTGGAGAGTGGGCGGTGAAGTCGAAAGCGCCGAAGAGGAGATGGCTCTCCGTCACCGAGGAGTTGTATATCGCTTTGGTCGGGACCGTCACGATCGCACATTCAATGCCACCGATTCCCACAGACGGCGCCAATTGACGAGGTTTAATCTCGTCAATGCCCATCGTTATGAGCTTGGGTTTTGGAGAATTTGGGGGTGCTAGAGATCGCGGAACGGTTAACAGACAAGCAACCAGGGGACACAAGATTTACCCAGGTTCAGGCCCCCGGAGGGAAAACCTACTCCTGCTTGTCTTCTCTTGATTATGGCGAAACCGAAAGTTACATGGGTTCGCAGACGCAATCTGGGATGGATGTGTGTATGTGGTGAGGTGAGAGAGAGCCTCCTCATCGTTCCCTCTTAGCCTTTATATAGAGATAGGTAGGTCTCGACCACATATGGAGTCGGTTACAGGTTTAGGGTTTGCCCCTTTCAATATTGTATATGTTCTAGTCGTGCTCTCCAAGGATCTGAAGACGTCATGAGCTTGGGCCACCCGAAAATCTTCATGGGTCGTGTATATTCTCGTGGGCCTTCCTTGAGCTGGACCAGGTATGCTAATGTCGTTTACCCGTAGGGTATAACCATGTCATAGACCGGGATCTCGAGGAACGGCACTATGGACGCCCTTCACCTCAAAGGTTGGGGAAGAGGCCCGACACCGCCCTATATAACAGATCCTCCTCCTACCTTAGAAAAGATCGATCCCTAGGGATCTAAACCCTAGACTTACAAACTCCATTGTACCCTTGCAAAGCAAGCGAGCAATACAACAATGCAGAAGAAGGGGCTTTACCTCCTGATGGCCGTGAAATATAGCCGTCGTGGTATTGCCGACGAGTACGCCATGGAGGGGTCCTCACAGTGCGTGTTTAGAGACGTGGGGTAAGGCGGACGGCTGATGGGTACGAGGTAACACAACTTACCCAGGTTCAGATCCCACGACGGTGGCAGAATCCTACTCCTGCTATAAATCACTATAAGGGCAACACGCCGAGTTACAGAGATAGGTTCGATGTGCGAGGTTGTATGAATCGATACTAAGTTGTGCCCTAAAGGCTCCCATAGGCCCGACTTATATAGTCGCCAGGTCCTAGGGTTACAGGGTAAAGTCCTAGCCGGACAGGTTACAGAGTCCTACACCGTGTATCACTAGTCTTGTGTATCTCATACTCCAAGGCTCCGGGTACGCTGGTGACTCCACCGTAGCCTTCCTTTATCCGGCATGGGCCTCCCTTCTGGATCCACCTAACTGGGCCGCCCAGTAGGCCACAGGCCATGCTACCGACTATGGGCCACCCGGGTTAGTGGGATAAGAGACATGTATGAGGATACCCATATAGCATATCCCCAATAGTAGCCCCCGGAGAACTTCGAGATCTTGCGCCATCTTGCCCCTTCCCGTGGAATGCTCCGTCTAGATGGATGTCAGCAAATCGTCAAGCAATATATTGTAGTCCTCCCAAAGAACCCTGCAAAGGTTTCTCCGTCTTCTTTGATTAAGTCAGAGAAATGCTGAATCTTCCATCGTACGCTTCCATAGTCGGATTAAATCCGTTCATGCCAGAATCTTCGATGGGACGGCTCATCTACCATGTTAGTTATGATGGCGTAGGCTGTAGGTCAGCGACGCCTCACAACTCACACATGCAGAGAACGCAATCATATCCGATTTTCCCGCGTGAGCGATATGAACCATTGGCGGCGACAGTTGGAGACGTGGTGAAATTATCGCGCACGTTCACGAACACGTCGTCTACGCGGCAACCGTCCGATTAGCTGCACGAATCTTGACACAGAGTAAGATAAATAGTAACCGTGGGACACTTGCCACTTTTTCACCCCATTCTCTCGCGTCATCATCTTCTTCCTCCAGCCGCACGCCTCCTCGAGCTCTCCGCGGAAAACCTCGAAGAAACCCTAGCCTCTTTACGCACCAGTCGCATCCTCCCCGTCCTCCATGGCTAGCAGCAGATCATCCCCGTCGATGGCGGCGTCGAGCGAATCCACGGCGAAGCCGGCGAGCTCCATCTTCGTGCCCCCAGAGGGCCTGGTTATCCCCACGTCGGCGGTGATTGAAACCACCGGCGGCGGCCACAATCTGGCAGCGCTAGAGCCTCTGGAAGAGTAGCCATATTCGCACAAAGGCGACTGGCGCGGCTCGGACATCTCCGGCCGCGACATCCAAGAGATGGTCGCCGAAGGCTACCTCCCCGCGACGGAGGGGCTCGCCTGGCGGGCGGCGCCGACCGGCGAGGTGACACCTTCTCCCCAAGCTGGAGAAAAGATGTACCTCAAGGCTCAGCTGGTACATGGCGTTTCTCTGCCCATCTCCCACTACTTTCTGTCCGTCTTGAACCACTTAAAATTCCAACCCCATAATCTCTCCCCCATTAGTATCTTAGTGCTTAGCAACTTCGCGACACTTTGTGAGGGTTACCTAGGGATTAAGCCTAGGTTAGACATGTTCGTGTACTTCTTCACCGTCAAACGTGAAGCCGGACATAGTAGGGAGGAGCTTAGGAACTGCGGCACCATAAGCTTCAAGATCCGACCTGGCCGGTGGTTCCCCGACATCGTCGGCCACGAGTCGTGCAAAAACTAGCAGACGATTTCACGCCCGACATTCCTATGGCGGGCCGAGAAGTGACGTACCCGGACTTCGTGGATGGAGCCGCCGCTGAAGTTTCCACATGGAGATCCCATGCGTCCCTTCCCTCCGACCTCAACGCTTCTCGCGCAATAAGGTAGATCGAGTGGTTCGTAGAGGCAGGTTTAACCGGCTTGGACCGAGCCATGTGCTGGTTCATCAGGCGAATCCAACCCCTGCAGCACCGCGCGAAGTTCATGCACGAGTACACGGGAGATCGAAAGGATTCCCTTCGGATCTCCGTGGATAACTTCTCGAGCGACTCCGTCAAGCTCCGTCTGAAGGACATCGTCAAGGTGAAGGATAAGAAGCGCGGCTTCACCATCAGCTGCGACATGTACGTAGACGGCAAGTGCCCAAAGGTAGGTATTTATTTTCCGTGTATGACATTGATCCAGTTTCTCCATCTTGCCAGTGTCATCTTATCTAACACGGTGATTTCTTACTTAACAACTTAGCGATCTAGATGAGGACAACCTGGCTGCCCAAATCTACGATCCAAAGATGAAGGAAGTCACGGTCGTGTCCGACGACGATGCCCCATTGGCGCGAAAGCGGGAGAGCTCCACCTCTGACGCTACCGATGGAGGCAAGAAAAAGAAGACGGAGGCTAGAGCCTCCAAAAAGAGTACTGCCGCCCTGGAGGCAGAAAATAAGAAAGCCACCGGCATGTTTGCCAAAGCGCCCCCCTAGTGTAAGCCTCTCATTCTCCGATATTGTCTTATTTATCTGTCTTATTCCTGTACTTATGCATTTTGCATGTTTCAGGAAGAAAGCCACAACCAGCCTCAAGAAGTCCTCCAAGACTCTTGGGGCTTCTAGGAATATCAAAGATATGATGCATCGCGACTCCTCCCCCGCCATCGCCCCTGCTACTCCTGCCGTCAAGCCCTCCTCCGCTCCGACAAGCTCCCAAGTCCAGGAGGCACCAAGCCCTTCCGCCATGGAAGTGGATTCTGGCGCCTCTACCGAACTAGCTGTTGTCATGAAAGGCGATGCAGAGAGCCGCTTCAAATGGCTGAAGCTCCGGCTAAGGATGCCATCATAGCGGCAAGGCGGTGGTGGGAGCTGGTACCTATGCCGAAGGTGGCGCCCCTACTCCCCAGAAACCCTTCGAGTTCCCGAAAATAGTTTACCCGGCGCTCACGCCGAGTAACACAACTCTTGTTCCTGGAGGAGTGCCGTCATCTCCGACGTGCGGTCTTGAGGAGCTACTCCGACAAGCAGATATCTTGTGAGGAAATAGCATTTCCTTTGGCAAGTTGCTGGCCGAGAGCGCTACAAACCTCAAAATCATTGTACATGTAAGTTTTTACTTTACCTTTTGCATTTCGTATGAGTATCCCACTGTAGCCCCCAAGGATGTAGACGGAAAACCGTAGGTTTTGCATCTATATTCTCTAAGAGTGACTAAGTTAGAAAAAACTCTCACTGTAGCCCCCAAGCATTTAGATGGAAGAAATTATTCCGACTAGATGTTTTAAGAGTAGCATACACAGTGTTCATAATTTTCAGTGTTGTAGCTCCCAAGCCTCTAGTTGTAACTGAATTAGTACCGACTAGATGCTTAAAGAAAAACTAAGCATATTCTGAGTTAAAAACTTTATACTGTAGCCCCCAAGATCTTAATCGAGAACTGAATTAGCTCCGACTAAGTGCTTAAAGAAAAGCTAAGCATATTGCTAAGTTAAAAACTCTCGCTGTAGCCACCGAGCATCTAGGTGGGAAATTTCCGACTAGAAGCTCTAAGAAGACCAAACAACGATTTTAACTTTGTATTTGTTTCCACAGAACAAGAATGCTCGGTGGGTATGGCCAACGATAAGTACCAGAAGATGCGCGCAGATCTTGAAGCCGAAAAGGGTAAAACTGCCATCTTGAAGGAACAGATCATCAAAAACAATAGTCTGTTTTCTTTTTTGCGCATTTCCGTCTTACTTTTGTGCCCATACTCTACGAGTACTCACTGTGTACGTGTTTTTCTCCGACTTGCAGAACATGTTGCCAAGGCCAAGGACATTGTCGAGTAGTCCAAGCATATCCAGCAGCTGGACAGCGAGAACAAGATCCTTAAGGAGGAGAGGAAGGAGATGCTGAAGATGCACGAGGACTCCATGAAAGCCCTGCAGGATTCCGCCTCTGCGGAGATCAATCGCTTGAAGGAGGAGCTTGTGATCCTAAGGATCAGAATCAAGTTGCTGATGAGCAAAACCTTCGCCATAGCGAGGCGTTTAAGCTCCTCCAAAAAGAGAAAGAATCCTTGGCAGACACCATCTGGCAGTCTAAGGCCAGCATCTTCAGTAAGTGTCCTCTGCCTTGTAGTTCTGTAGTCTGGATACTTAGAGTTTATTGAACTCATGCGATCTTTTTCGGAATTTTCAGCACCCATGGGTTTAACTCGCTCGCCTCCTTCGGACAAGGAATGCATGATTCTTGCCGGTAAATTCATCAATACCGCCATCGCCCAAGCCAAGGAGATTGCCAAGGCCCTCCAGATTTATATCAAGGCCTCGGACTCCGTGACGAAGTACTCGGAGATTCTACGCTGAGCTCCCGAGCGTGTCGCAAGCTGGAAAGCTTCATGCGCACGGGCTGGCGCAAGGATGGCGCTGTCTATGGTGAAGGCACATTATGAAGATGCCGACATCGACACGGTGACCTCTGGTATCCCCGACGTGGATGATGACGGCAAGGAGATCGATCACGAAGTAATCCTTTCATCACTCACGGTTTATGACACCAGGGTTGCCGAGTTGGTGGACGTTGACGTCTTCGTGCCTAGAAACTTCATCGACAACGTCATCCAAGATTCCTCCGAGTTTCATCGTAGCGTCGACGTCGAGGGTGATTCTCCAGCTGGCGATGATGCGGCCTCCAAGTCTCCTGCGCCCAAAGAATGAAAAACACTTTGTAATTTTTGTTTTACCTTTGGTGTGTGCACGGAAGAAACTTGGTGATGTAATCTTAAGGAGGAAAACAATGGTGGTCGTATCCTGCTACTTAAGAACTAATTCCCAGTATGCATATATTTTTAAGCAAGTGTTGGCTTATCCATTACTTTGATTTTTATGCTTGACTTTTCATGAGTCGGAAGACTTGTTGTCAGAACCATGCGCTTAGGTGATGATGCCCATGGCACCGTCAATAACCTGAGCACAAAATCGCCGACAATAAGTGCCAAAAGTCACTACTCCAGAATCCACATAAAAACAACAAAGAACGTGTAGACCAGAAAACTTAAGCTAACGCCCATAGGCGGAATTTTCACAAGTGCAATCACAAGACTTGTGCATAAAGCTTTTAAATGATCCAAAAATGAACACTAAAGGAGGTAAAATACTTAGCAATATGAGTGAACCAAAGAGCTTTATTTCATTGATCATATAAGAAATACACAATTAGATAAAAAATGCTAAAGGTAGAAAGGACGTAGCTGTGCAATGTTCCATGGCCGATCAAGATCCGGGTAGTCATCATCCGGGTCACGTCGCTTATGCTTATGATCCTCGTTGGGTCTATCCTTGAGTTCACGATTGTCGACAAGGTAGTAAGACCCATTGAGCAGCGCCTTGCTTATGATGAACGGTCCTTCCCATGGCGGGGATAATTTGTGTGACTTCTTCTGCTTAAGTCGGAGTACTAAATCCCCCTCTTTAAACAAGCGATGCCGAACACGGCGACTATGGTAGCTGCGTAGCTTCTGCTGGTAGATGGCGGATCTTTGGCATGCCAAAACGCGCTCCTCCTCGAGAAGGTCCACATCTAGGCGCCTAGATTCTTCAGCGTCATCTTCGTTGTAGGCGGAAACTCTTGGTGCATCGTGGAGGATGTCGGAAGGTAGGATGGCTTCTGCTCCATATACCATGAAATAAGGGGTGTAGCCGGTGGATCTGTTGGGTGTAGTTCAGAACTCCACAAAGACAGATGGCAATTCTTCTGCCCAGGCTCCAGCTGCTCTATGTAGCGGTGCCTCAAGACGTGGCTTGATTCCCTGCATAATTAATCCATTGGCCCGCTCAACCTGACCATTGGATTGTGGGTGTGCCACATATGCACGGTCAAGTCGGATGCCTTTGTCCCAGCAATAGGCCTCCACTTCTCCGAGTAACAAGTTTCTTCCATTGTCGGTGATGATGCTATGTGGGAGACCAAATCTCACCACTAGATCTCGGACAAACCTGAGGGGAGTTGCCCCATAAAGCTTTCTAATGGGTTTAGCTTCTATCCATTTGGTGAATTTGTCAACTGCTACAAGCATATGCGTAAATCCACACGGTGCCGTCTGTAACGATCCCACCATGTCTAGCCCCCAGACTGCAAAAGGCCAAGTTATTGGTATTGTTCGCAATTCTTCAGCAGGAACATGTGGTTGTCGGGCATAATACTGGCATCCCGTGCATGTCTCAACCAGCTTGTCGGCGTCCGCCTTTGCGGTGAGCCAGTAGAATCCTTGCCGGAAGGCTTTCGCGACCAATGATCGAGGAGCGACGTGATGCCCGCAATCTCCAAGATGGATCTCACGTAGGATTTCCATACCTTCTAGCTGGGAAACACACTTGAGGTATACAGCAGTAATGCTCATTTTATAGAGTTGCCCATTGATTATGGTATAACCCTTTGCTCGTCGTACTATTTGCCGTCGTTCGACCTTGTCGTCGGGCAAAGTTCCGTGTTCGAGATACTCCATGAACGGTTTTGTCCAAGCCGGAGGGATCTTTGTCACCATGTTGACGAAAGAGTCAGCTCTATCTGGGTTGTCAATGTCGGCGTCCTTCACGGATGGTGTGCGTAGATGCTCTAGGAAAACTCCTGGCGGAATTTGCTTGCGCCCTGATCCAAGTTTAAACAGTAGATCAGCCGCCTCGTTTTGTTCCCTAGGCACATACTTGACATCGTAGCCCAAGAAGCTCTTGGCTATCTCGTCCACTTCATCGTGATATGCCGCCATCATAGGGTTCCGTGCATTCAAGGTGCCAGCCACCTGCTGGGCAACCAAGTCAGAATCTCCACAGCAAACTATGCGCTTGATGCCAATATCCTTGGCTACACGTAGTCCGTGAATGAGTGCCTCATACTCCGCCATGTTGTTTGTAGCCTCGAAGTGGATCTGCAGAACGTAGTGCAACTTATCTCCTTTTGGGGACTGTAGTAGTACACCAGCCCCCGAGCCGTTGAGCAACTTTGATCCGTCAAAGTGCATCACCCGGTACTCTGGTTCTGGCAGCGGAGTAGCGTCTGGCATCTCCGTCCAATCTGCAATAAAATCCGCCAAAGCTTGTGACTTGATAGCGTCGCGTCTCTTGTAGGTGATCTCGAAGGCGGAAAGTTCAATGCCCCACTTCATGACCCTTCCTATAGCGTCGTTGTTGTTGATAATGTCGGACAGTGGAGTCTTGCTCACTACTGTGATTGGGTGCTCCTGAAAGTAATGCCTCAGCTTCCGAGAAGCGAGGAATACTCCATAAGCTATCTTTTGGTAGTGCGGGTAACGCTGCTTGGACTCCATCAAGACCTCGCTTACATAGTAAACTGGTCGTTGAACTCCGTTCTCGTAGCCTGGTTCCTTCCGCTCTACCACGATGACGATGCTAATAACCCGGTTGGTTGCCTCCATGTAAATTAACAGGGGCTCTCCAGGCTCGGGTGCTGCAAGGATGGGCGCTGAGGAAAGAATCTCCTTGAGCTGCTTCAATGCTGCATCTGCTTCGTCTGTCCACGTAAATTTTTCCGCCTTCTTCAGCAACTTGTACAGCAGCAGAGCCTTCTCTCCAAGTCGGCTGACGAATCGACTAACTGCTGTGATGCAACCTGTTAGTTGTTGGATGTCCTTTAGGCATGTCGGACGGTTTATGTTTAAGATGGCCTTGATTTTCTCCGGGTTGACCTCGATTCCGCGCTGGGAAATGATGAAGCCCAACAGTTTGCCGGCTGGAACCCTGAAGACGCACTTCTTAGGGTTGAGCATCATGTTGTATTTCCGGAGATTATCAAAGGTTTCTTTTAGGTCGGAGATTAAGTCGTTTGACTTTTTAGACATCACCGCGATATAGTCCACATAGGCATGAACGTTCCGACCAATTTGGTGGTGAAAGGAACGCTGCATTGTCCGCTGGTAGGTAGCACCTGCATTTTTCAGCCCAAAGGGCATCGTGACATAGCAAAACGTGTCGTACGGGGTAGTGAATGAAGTGGCCAATTGGTCCGACTTCCTCATCTTGATCTGGTGGTATCCTGAGTATGCGTCGAGAAAACACAAAAGTTCTGATCCAGCCGTCGATTCAACGACTTGGTCAATGCGAGGCAAAGCAAACGGATCTTTGGGACATGCTTTGTTCAAGCCGGTGTAATCAACGCACATTCTTAATTCATTGGTTCCCTTTTTGGGGACAAGTACAGGATTGGCCACCCATCGGGTGTGAAGGACTTCTCGGATAAACCCAGCCTTAATTAACCTAGCTATCTCTTTGACAATGGCGCGTCTCTTCTCATCTCTGAAGCGTCGTAGAGGTTGTTTCACTGGTTTACATTTTGGATCTATGTTTAAGTTGTGCTCGTCAAGTTCCCTAGGTACACCTTTCATGTCGGCAGGTTGCCAGGCAAAGATGTCCCTATTCTCACAGAGGAACTCGACGAGCGCCCTTTCCTATTTGGGATCCAGGTTCGTCACAATGGCGACAGTCTTGGAGGCATCGCCTACCACAAGTTTCACTGGCTTGGTCTCGATGGCGGCCTTGAACGCAGGAGCGGAGTCAGAGATCTGCTTCTTCGACACGGGCATCTCTGATTCATTGACCTTGCTCTGGATCTCCTTGAATTCTTCGCCGTAGAGGACAGCTTCGGCAACAATTGCTTCATTGATCTTGCACTCCCTTGCCTTGGTAAAGCTTCCGGATACGGTGATGACGCCGTTTGGTCCGGGTATCTTGAGTTTGTTGTAGACGAAGCATGGCTTGTCCATGAACGTGTGGAATATGTCGCGGCCGAATATGACGTGGTACACGCTCTTGAAGGGGACCACCTCAAAGGTCATGCGCTCTTGGCGGTAATTATTAACGTCACCAAAGGCTACCTGAAGTGTGATGCACCCAAGGGACCGAGCTTCCCGACCAGGAACTACGCCATGAACACGGTGTTGGTCTGCCTTAGGTTTGCCTCTATCAAGTTCATCTTCTGCAGTGTATCCAGGTACATGATGTTGATGTTGCTTCCACTGTCCACCATGCACTTGGTGAACTCCACGCCGTCAATCAATGGGTTGATAGCCATGGCGTACTGGTTCTCCGTGGGCACAAGGTCTGGGTGGTCCGTCCTGTCCCAAGTGATTGGAACCTCCGACCAGCGCAGGTATTGGGGAACTGGGGGTAGAGTGGCCATCAGGATCCGTAGACTGGGGCCTTCTTTGCGAAGGGGTTCTTGCCCTTGTCGTCGCTCTTGGCGGCGTGCTTGGGGTCAACGTCCTCGTCCATGTCACTTGAATCCTTGGACTGTTCCTCCTTCTTCTTCCCCTTGCCCTTGCCTCGCGGCCTGTTCTTCCGACTTCGCTTGTAGCCGGACTCCGGGTCTTCCTTGAGGTCATTGACGAACTTGCAGTGTCGATTGGTATGGGTGGCCTTGCCGTTGACATCTAGGTGTACGAGGCACGACATATCGCGGTACTCCTCGTACGTTTGGGGAACGCGGAGCGGCGCCGAGTTGGTTTCACTTCCTCGTTGCTGCCCGCGGCCTGCTCCCCTTCCTCGGCCATGTTGTCCGCCTTCTCCTCGTCCTGCAAAAGTCATAGCGACCATGTCGGTAGATTACTTTTCTTCTGGAGCGGTTTTTCGCTTTGTACTGGTGTTCCTCCGAGCTTGTGTTGGAACGGCCGTTGCCGGCAAAGAGCCACGAGCGTCGTCATCGGCAGCTGCGAACTCACTAGCTAACTGAATCATCCGATTCAAGTCAAGCTGATGATTGTCCTGGAAGCGTTTTAGCTTATGTCGGAGTAATGTGCCCCTTTCCAACCCATCAATGAAGGCAGCCATAGCGGTCTGAGCGTGCACTCCTGCGCAGGAATTCTTCATGTCCAGCCAGCGGGAGAGGTAGGCGCGAGATGTCTCATCTTTCTCTTGCACGCACCGCTGTAGATCGCCCACAGTGCAGGGACGCTTGTATGTACCCTCAAAGTTATTGGTGAATGCTTCTTGCATATCCAGCCAGTTGTAGATAGATTTCTCCAGCAAGCTCCGTCAATGAGCGCAAGCGCTGTCTGAGCTGCCGCTTTGGCCTCCGCGTAGTTGTTGACGGTGTTCACCATGCCTTTGAAGGTAAGGCGTCCTGACGCCTGTTGCCGTCTTAGAGAGTGTCGGAGAAGAGTGCCATGGTCCAGTCCTTCCACAAAGTGATAGATAGCATCATCATTGGGGTAGTGGGCCACATCGGCTCGTATACGGAGCCACATGGCCAGGTAATCGCGAGGGTTTTCGCCTTCTCTCTAAATGCAGCGCGCCAGATCGAAGATGGTAACCACGCCGACGAACTTGGATCTCTGCTGTCCAGACGCATGGACAAAGCCGGCGGATTTGCAGCGATCTTCCACCTTTATATCCTGCACAGGGGCGGTTTGGGTGGGTCTTGAATTTTTCTGATATTTGCCGGCAAACTCCAAGGAGAGATCCGACATCGATCCTTCCGCGAACGTATCCTGCCCATAGGCAGTGCGTGCGGGTCTTGATGCTTTCCGATCTTTGTCGGCAAACTCTGAAGAGAGATCCGACATCGATCCTTCTGCGAACGTATCCTACCCGTAGGCGGTCCGTGCGGGTCTTGACGCTCCTCCGACTTCCAGGGAACTAGAGCCCGAGTCGGTTTCGCCGATGAAGAGGTGGATGTCTCTGATAGGAACGATCGATCACCGCATAGGGTTCGTCTTCGCCGGGATCCAAAACTCGTCGGGAGGGATGATCGGAACGTTGCCGGAGAAGAGAACGCGACCGATGGCTACGGTTTCGCCGATTCCCGCGAAGATCTTGGTCCTCGCCCGCTGAAGAGCCTGAATCTCCTCTTGCCCCACGGTAGGCGCCAACTGTCGTGGTATTGCCGACGAGTACGCCATGGAGGGGTCCTCACAGTGCGTGTTTAGAGACGTGGGGTAAGGCGAACGGTTGACGGGTACGAGGTAACACAGCTTACCCAGGTTCAGATCCTACGACGGTGGCGGAATCCTACTCCTGCTATAAATCACTATAAGGGCAACACACCGAGTTACAGAGATAGGTTCGCTGTGCGAGGTTGTATGAATCGATACTAAGTTGTACCCTAAAGGCTCCCATAGGCCCGACTTATATAGTTGCCAGGTCCTAGGGTTACAGGGAAAAGTCCTAGCCGGGCAGGTTACAGAGTCCTACACCGTCTATCACTAGTCTTGTGTATATCGCATCTAAGGCTCCTGCACCGGTGACTCCACCGTAGCCTTCCTTTATCCCAAGCATGGGCCTCTTCGATCCACCTAATGGCCGCCCCAAAGAGCCACAGGCCATGCTACCGACTATGGGCCACCCAGGTTAGTCGGATAAGAGACATGCTATGAGGATACCCATATAGCATATCCCCAACAATAGCCATCCACATCTACGTTCAAACTAGATATTATTCATACTTTTGATAAAATATCTCTCTAGACCCTGCCACTAATGCGTAATGATCAAAGGGGTATGCAATCATGTCTTTCTATTTTTCCCTGCGTAGAAAATGACGTTTGATGATGGAAATCACAACATTAAAGTCAAAGATACGAGATTTACATCAACTCAAAGAAACCAGGAGTCGTGGAGAGGATCCAGAAGATTTAACACCAACTACACGGAAGGCATAAAATTTTGGCCATATAGTTCCGTCCATATAGTTTCAACCGACACCTCTAGGTCAAACAAAATAACTTTCGTGAAGGGACCCCTATATAAAGAGGCCTCTGGCGGCGAGAAAACCCCGCCCCACAGAACCAGAAACACAACACCGAAGAGCCGCCAGAGGTATAGATCTAGATCCAATATCAAAACCCTTCTCCACCACCATAGCCATATTCCACCACTTGTAGTAGTAGATCTCATCTCCAATTTGCGACATTGTAAGACTATTACTATCAATCTCATGATTTTGATTACAATGTTTATGATTGTTGATCTCATATCTCTGTGTGAGTAATTGTCCTTGGGCTAAGGGCTTTGGCCTAGAGATGTAGTTTGTGTATGTTATTTATCATGATGATTATTGTATCCTCTCTTGCCTCAATCTAAGGACTTGTCAGGTACCCAAGACCCCAAAGATTGATCCAGGTATGGGGAGTGAGAGTAATGACTAATCTGCAGGATGGGAAGCCAGTGACAGAAAGGGTAGTATGGCTTTATGTGAGGGATTTACTTGGGATTAATGGTGACATCACTATGCATATCATTTGTTCTCTTTCTTCTATGGATGAGACTAATAGATTATTGCTATAAGCGGTTGCGGAGGCAATAGCAATTATGGATGCACTGCCCACATATAATTATCTTGCTCTAACAATTACATGCATACTTTATTATTATGTTTATTCCCATTAGATGTTTTTCACAACTACAGGTGAAACCGAAAGACCCAGGCCCTCTCTCTCCATCGTCGACAATAATAAAAGATCGCAAATTCTTGGTCCGGTAAAACACTAAAAGAATTCTAAAAATCCCGAAGGTCCGTTAAATTAACTTTACTACGCTTTCTGCTTCCCGAGGATTTGATTACCTAGGTCTACTAGGGAAAAAGAGCTATACTACATTCGTAATCTGGATCGAAGGTATCAACCCTTTTTCTAGCGCCGTTGCCAGGGAAGAAATAGCTACCCTGGTATGGTTATTAGGAACCTTGCTAGTTTTAATACTTGTTTTTAATTTTGTTAGTTTGCTTTCAAACTTTATTTGGAAAACCAAAAAATTAGTTAGTCTTTAAATTCTTGTTATTTGAAAAACCAAAAAAATTAGTTAGTCTTTAAGAAAAACCAAAAACATAGGAGAAATGGCTGTAAAGAAACTTGGGGAGTTTGCAACTCCCAACAATGATTATTTGCGTACTCCTATTACTCAGCCAGCAATTAGTGCTAAGGACTATGAACTTAAGCCCCACTATTTAAGTTTGGTTCAATAGAATCAATTTGGAGGATCTGCTATTGAGGACGGAGGTATGCACTTGAACACTTTCACTGAAATATGCGATATGATGCGCATTAAAGATGTTGACCTTGATGCAGTCAAGTTGCACTTATTTCCTTTCTCTCTTAGAGTAAGAGCAAAAGAATGGTTGCTATCATTTCCTAGAAGTACTATTGCATCATGGGTGGAATGTACTTCTTTATTTATGACTAAATTTTTCCCACCTACAAAGACTATGCAACTAAGATATAATATTACTGGTTTTAGACAGGAAGAGTGTGAGCCACTAGGGCTTGCATGGGAGAGAATGGAAGAATGCATGAGAAACTGTCCCAGCCATGGGATGGAAGATTGGTTAATTCTCCACCTATTTTATAATGCTCTTAACCCTGTATGTAAGTCTATTCTTGATACTGCAGCTGGAGGAACATTATGGGCAAACAAATTACCGAAGTAAAGCAACTGCTACACAATATGCAAGACAACTATGCCCAATGGCATGTGGAAAGATCAAACACAAAGAAGGTGAACTCCGTCACACCGTAGCAAAATGAAGAACTCACTGCTAAGATGGATGAGCTAATATTATCCGTCAAGGGTAAGGAAACACAGGTAAGAGCTATCCCAGAAACAAATATTGAAGAAATAGACTTCATAGATTGTAATGATTATAACCCTGCAAGGAAGAAGAACTATAATCCAAATTTCCAAAAACATTATTCTAGCCCTAAAGGTAACTCTAATAATAATATGGGATCAAGTAATGGTAGTTTCCAAGAAACTCTTAAGTATTTTATGGACTCGCAAAATGAGCAAAACAATATCCTTGTTAAGATAATGGAGAACCATGATAATATGCTTGGAAAATTGTCTAACCAAGTTGTGAGTTTGAGGAATGATTTGTAGGCCTTCCAAGAAAGAACAAGAATTGTTGAGGCACAACTAGATAAGATAATCGAGAGTCAAACTCTCATTCTAGCTAAATTTGCAGGTAAAGATGAGCCCAACCGGTTCAAGACCTCAAGATGATAAGAATCCAAAGTGAGGAGCCTGAAGAACTTGACTATAGAAATGCCCCTTCACCAAATTACACGGTTGAAGATCTTATCAATATTAAGATTCCTGTAAGTGAAGGAAATGAGGAAGCTATGTATCAACACTTTGTTAATCAGGTAGCAATAAAGGTACGTGAGCTTGAGGAAGAATATAAGAAAATTGCTGAAAACTGCCTGTTAAGCTTTATGATATATTTGAGCCTACTATTAAAATTAAAATTGGACTAATGAGATAGCTGAACTTTGTCATTTAGGTGCAAGTGTTTCAACAATTCCAAAAAGTTTTTTTAGTAAGTTAAATCTTGGCTCTTTTGAAATCACTGAGTTAAAATTACATCTAGCAGATTCTACCTACAAATAAGAAGTAGGAATTAAAGAGAATACTTTAGTTTACATTAAAGGATGTCCTGCTCTTATTGATTTTGTTATTGTTGACATGGCTGAAGATGTTACTACTCCTATCATATTAGGCCTTACGTTTTTAAAAACTATTAAGCCTTTTATTAATCTGCATGAAGGTAATGTTCGCGGGATCCTTTTGTTATTCATTTTCCCAGGAAGAAGAAAGCCAAGCATGATGAGAAGGAGGCCATCACTTTGAAGGCCAACTATTTTGGAGTGGGTGTTCCACTCATGTGGCCTAAGTAAGAAACATCATGGTCAAGCTATTGACCATAAAAGAGCGCTTCATGGGAGGCAACCCATGTGAAATAAAGGTATGAGTAAATTTTTCAAGTTTTATTTTATGTTTCATGTTGAATAAAGAGTGCTAGAAAACTCCAGTTGAGGAGGAGAAGTTCTATGGTACTAAAATACCCATTTTATACATGCTATTGTTGGTCGAAAATTAAATTGTCATTTTACTGTAAAAACATGGTGATTTGCTAAGTTTCATGTTAATAAAGAATTCTCGAAGAAACAGGTAAATTTTGATGACTTCATTAGGTTTAACGACCAACTATACGGCAGGAATAAATATTCCAGCCGTATAGTTCTGGTTGTATAGATATCTTTGCCTTCGTCAAATTTATTTTCTAGGTACAGAAGGTTTAATGACCAACTATACAGCGAGGATAAAAATCCTGGACATATAGTTCCGGCCGTGTAGATATCGCCGCCAGGAAGAAACCCTAAAATTTTGTCGTCAGACTAACTATACGGCAGGAATAGATATTCCGGCCGTATAGTTTTTACCTTATAGTTCGTGCGACCAAAAAAATGCCAAGAGAAGGTACCCCCAACACCAAAACTTCAATCCCTTTTCTCTCTTCTACCTCCAAACTCTCTCAAAACCTCAAAGATCTTCATATCTACTCAATTTCGTTCGATTTCCTCACACACAAGTGATCTATGGTATGTTTATTCTCCGATCCTCCAATTACTTTTTGCAAATTAATCTCTGATCTGTTGTCATTATAAATCTAGGGTAATACCTATGAACTAATTGCCGTGTTTCTCTTGCCTAGATTATTATTTTGAGGAGATTCTTTAGTGTGCTATGATGTGGAATATGTTAGGCTTATTAGCGTTGGATCAAAAAAATTATTTTTGCTTTTATTAATATTTAAAATGATGAACACAAGGAGCCAAACGCGTTCTCGTCCCACCGCAAGTTCTTCTCGGGCTGCCTCTGCAGTTCAAGACCGCATGGGGATATGGCTTAGGAATGAGCTCCAACGTGATCGCTTCGACAGGATCAAGAACCAAGAAGTGAAGACAACAAGGTGGGCTTGTACCGTTATATTGAATCAACTTGGTATTTATAATGACTTAAATTTACTTTGCAATAGAGTTGGCCCGCAAAACTTTGTATTTCAAGATGTGCCTACTTATCGACGGTTAACTCTTGAATTTTTAAGTTCTTTAAAAAAATTATTAAAACATGGCACGGAGTGGACATGATTTGTTTCCTACATATGAACAACAATTATAGATTATCACTTGATGAATGGTGCAATTGTTTTAGTTTACCAAACAATGATGTTAATGCCTTACGCCTATCTTATGCCGACATGCGCCCTTCCCCGGATGATTATTATAATAGAATGAGTTTCACCTCTAGAGTTAAAAAAGGGAAGAATATTGAGCATCATGATATTCACTATTTGTTCTATGTTATTGCAAACACCTTGCAGGCATGAAATGGGTTTACAAGACTCAATGAGGAGGACATCTTGGTCCTTGCAAAAGCTGCTTTCAACAACAACTTTTCACTCAACTTGGGCACAATTCTTGCCATTGCCAAGGGCCAATCACATGTGGAGGCGTCATCACCGTGCTTGCCATTGCCTTGGGCATCAACCTAGGTGAGTTGCAACCATTTCTAGGTGAGCGACGTGTTGCTTTCTCTACTTTAAAAGCTTGTGGAATGCTCACTAGGAGAGGTGGTGGTTATTAATAACATATTGTAGGAGCTGGGCTTCTCTACCTCGCTCCT
Source organism: Avena longiglumis (assembly GCA_030063025.1). Taxonomy (NCBI): domain Eukaryota; kingdom Viridiplantae; phylum Streptophyta; class Magnoliopsida; order Poales; family Poaceae; genus Avena; species Avena longiglumis. Next base: position 432,631,513 of record CP125975.1, read on the forward strand.
TTGCCTAATGGTCTTTTCTCTATCAAGGAATGACGTTTTCTATATGATGTGTAGTTTGAACAACACCAAACCGAGGAGGATATTACGGATGATATTGAGGACCAAGGAGAGGAGCAAGAAGTTCTTGAACAAGAGGAGCAACCACCAAACGAGCTTGCTACATATCAAGATTTCCAAGAACTTGGAGGAATTGTGGAGGGGATGCATAATCTCGCATTGAACCTCCAAGAAACCACTAGTAACTTCATCTCAATTTGTGAACTGGAGCCACCAAACTTCATCTTGGGGAAGTTTACCCATTATTTTTATTTGGCGTTTGTTTTTATATATTTCGAGGTTATGCTTTTAATTTGAGTTTATAAGAACTTGTGTTGGTTTCCCCAACACTTTATATTTAGTTATTTGTATTTGTTTTTGAGATATTCTAGCCGAGCTTTGCTGCCAATTTTCTATTATTTAAATCCCTCTCTTAAAAACAACAAAAATATTTTCACATTTATATTTATTTTCCCTTTTTTTCTTCTTCTTTTCTATTCTCCTTATGGTTCTCATGTATTTGCAGGTGAGTGATTGACTTCGAGTTTCCAAGAAACGAATCAAAGGGGAAGAGATAAGTGGAACCAATCATGAGAGGTATGCCTTATGACTCCCGACTTTTGAATTTTGAGAAACCCATGCTAGTTAGTAGTAAATGTTAAGATATTATATTGGTGGAGTGAGTCTTTATATTGGAGTAAAATTTTGTTTGCATGGGAATTTAGTTGAGTATGTTTTTCTCCAGCTCTTGTAGTTAACCAAGTATTGCCTAAAAATTTGCTAAACAATTGTAATAAGAAAAAGTCTCACAATTGAAGGCTTGGGTGTTGTAGTGTTTGGTATTGAAAGCTTATTCCTAGAGACACTTAACACCACAAAAATTATGATTGACTTGATAGCTCTCTGTGGAAGGATTTGTTCAATTGAATTAATGTTTAGAGGTTCTTGTGAGAATGCCAAAGTTTGACTTGTGAATCATAAGAATGATATAGATTTATGCGTGTCAAACTTCATGGGATGCCAACAACTCCCCTAGCCTACGAACGATCTTCATGGGGGAAACTCCTAGATTTTGGCTATGAGTTGACTAAACATAAGTAGCAGCAATGCTATAATGGGTAAGATTCTTGGCATTCTCGTGTAGCTGTGTTCATGATGGAATCACTCCTCTGGCTGACATGAGTAATCATTATGCAAAGGAATAAAAACCTTGGTGATGCCACGAGTGTCCATCACAGCCCGATAAACTAATGAAATTTTTAGGCATGCCCTCAATTACTTAAGAACTAAAATTCTTGAAGGACAATGATTAGAAAAGTAGTGCTTGAAAAGTATTGATTTATTGATATGGGAGAATTGAGATACTTTAGCGTATATGATTTTCATGACAAACTCTCACACTCTTAATTCTACATGATTACATTTTATTTTTCAAAGGCAAGCTTATGAGTTGATTACACGACATAGAACAAAGTTCAAATTTTTGAATCATCCATGCTTACAATAATTTTGCTGCGCTATAAGGATTCATGAAACCCGTATGATATGCTTGCCATTACTCTATCTATGCTGAAGTTTTTCAGATTAATAAAGTGGAGGAAACAAGAGACTACCAATCATGAGTAAGATCATCATCTCGTTATTTTAGTTTAAATGCTGAGTTCCTTTTTGATTTTGGTTTTCTTGCTCGAGGATGATCAAGTTTAAGCTTGGGGAGGTTGATGGCTGTGAAATATAGCCATCCACGTCCACATTTAAACTATATATTATTCATACTTTTGATGAAATATCTCTCTAAACCCTGCCACTAAAGCCTAATGATCAAAGGGGTATGCAATCATGTCTTCCTATTTTTCCCTGCACAGGAAATGACGTTTGATGATGGGAATCAGAACATTAAAGTCAAAGATATGATATTTCCAACAACTCAAAGAAACCAGGAGTTGTGGAGATGATCCAGAAGGTTTAACGACCAACTATACGGCATGAATAAAATTCTGGCCGTATAGTTTCCACCGGCACCGCTGGGTCAAACAGGACAACTTTTGTGAAGGTACCCCTATATAAAGAGGCCTCTGGTGACGAGAAAACACTGCCCCATAGAACCAGAAACACAACACCGAAGAGCCGCTGGAGGAATAGATCTAGATCAAATCTCAAAACCCTTCTCCACCACCATAGCCATATTCCACCACTTGTAATAGTAGATCTCATCTCTAATTGGCGACATTGTAAGACTATTACTATCAATCTCACGATTTCCATTACAATGTTTATTATTGTTGATCTCATCTCTATGTGTGAGTAATTCTCCTTGTATGGCATGATGATTATTGTATCCTATCTTGCCTCAATCTAAGGACTTGTCAGGTACCCAAGACCCCCAGGATTGATCCAGGTATAGGGAGTGTGAGTAATGACTAATCTTCAGGATGGGAACCCCAGTGACAGAAAGGGTAGTACGACTATATGTGAGGGATTTACTTGATATTAATGGTGATGTCACTATGCATATCATTAGTTTTCTTTATTCTATGGATGAGACTAATAGGTTATTGCTATAAACGGTTGCAGAGGAAATAGAAATTATGGATGCACTGCGCACATATAATTATCTTGCTCTAACAATTACATGCATACTTTATTATTATCTTTTATTCCCATCAGATGTTTTGCACAGCTACAGGTGAAACCAAAATCCCTAGGCCCTCTCTCTACATCATCGACAACGACAAAAGATCGCAAACTCTTGGTCCGGTAAAACAATAAAAGAATTCTAAAACTCGCGAAGGTCCGCTAAAGTAACTTTACTATGTTTTCTGCTTCCCGAGGATTCGATAACCTAGGTCTAATAGGGAAAAGAGCTATACTACATCCGTAATCTAGATCGAAGGTATCACCTCCTAACGAGGGTCCCGAACCCTTGGGTCTAAAACTCTTGTGTCACCTCTCTGTTGTGTTCTTGCTCCACCGTCGCCATCATCGTCGAGGCTCCTAGGGAACACGTGTTATACCCCCTCTTGAACCAAGGGACCGTTGGACCCTAGTTCCTTCACGGGACAAATCTCCGATAGGCACTCAAGGAAGTGTTCACATCTTAGTTTAAAAAACATGTGACTCAACTAAACAATGCATCTGAAGATTTGAAATCACTTGTAGATGGGCCAGACAAGCGTGTAATTGTACACTCTACTTGCAATGTAAAGGGTGCTAGGTTTCATACGGTCACTCAGGAGAAGAACCTAAGAACTTAGAATTTTGGGGTAATGAATAAGTCATCTATTGGTTCTCAACAATACAATGAGTTTATGGTGTTTTGTAGAAAGTTCTAGATCTCAAGTATGTTCCTGTAGGGTTCGCAGCATAGAAAACAAAAAATTTCCTACGATGGGAACAACTATGTACCAAGACCTATCTACTAGATACAAACAACGGGCGGATGTATATCCGTAGAGAACATACCCTTGAAGACCGACAAAGCTTAACGAGTCCAAACTCGTGGTTGATGTAGACAATCTCTTGCCGATCTCAAGATCGAGAGGAAGTCCTAGCGCCACAAAACAGCAGCGCATCCGTGCTCGCACACACGTTCGAGGCACCGAGCAACCTCCGCCTCCTCGCTCCAGCGATGCAGCGGAAGCACAACTCTTTCTTGCCGAAAATCCACCGGGAACATGTATCTCTCTAGTCCGAGACCATGGGGAATAAATTCTAGAGGGGGAGAGAGATCCTTCACGAGGAGGTGTGTGTGAGAGAGAGGGAGGGGGTCTCCTTTTATAGGGAGAGGGGGGAACCCAAGGGGCCATGCGCCCAGCCATGGGGCTGCCCCCACCTCTTCCACATTCATGTGGGTGGACACTCCACTCACTCAAATGCCTTTCAATTCCCTCCACTCAAAAGCCCACTACAATTCCCATTAAATTTCCACCAAATTTTATGCAAACTCTCATTAAATAAAACTCCTTTTATTTATTAAGAATTTTGTCAATTACTTTAATGACAAACATTCACATATAACCCCTTGCTAGTATTTTAGTTCACATGCAGAAACACTTTCTGCAATTTCACCCGAAAACTAGTTTCGGTATCTAGTGAAATAAATTTCTGCGCTTGTTATTCTTTTTGGCATGAAATTTTTGCTCCAAATGGATGTCGGTGTCTCTTAAGTGTGTCACCCTACGGTTCGTGAATAATGCGGACATGATCGAGACCCCTCTCGGATCAATAATTAGAAGAGGGATCTGGAGACCCATACTGAGTCCCACACATTCAACGATGACTTTGTTGTGATCGTCGAAACCTTTTACGCTAGTATCTTAATCCTTTTGTTTCACGATATATTACATGTCCGAGATTCGACCATCGGTATCCCCATACCTAGTTTGGTCTCGTTACTGACATGTACTCTTTTCTCGTTCCCGTGATATAACATTCTAGTGATCAAATCACTTGCTTGCAAGCTAATCAATGTGATATCACCGAGAGGGCCCAAATCATATCTATTCGTCATCGGGATGAACAAATTCCACTCTCGATCCATGGGCCTCAACATAACACTTTGGTAGTTCTGAACCCATCTTTATAATCACCCTGTTACGGTGTGACGTTTGATGTTATCAAGAAACTCTTCCGGTGTTAGTGATTGACATGATCTCATGGTCTAAGGATTAGGATCACTTCGTAAGTTGTTATAGCAATATAAACTCAATGACTTTGATCGTAATGCTATACTTCGGATGAATGTTCATCACACCATTACACTAATGTTGTGACCTCGTTATTAACAACATCCAATGTCCATGATTAGGAAACCTATGATCATCTTGTTAATCAACGAGCTAGTTTATAAGAGAGGCATAACTAGGAACTTCCCTTTTGTTTATTAAACACACATGTATTAAATTTTCTATATTAATACAATTATAGCATGTAAAACAAACATTTATCATAAACAAGGAATACGACAATAACCACTTTATTATTGCCTCTCGGGCATATTCCCCTCAGTTCCTAACAAGCATGGTCCTAGATCAGAATTCATGTTTTGTTGCGACTATTTTGACCTAGATAGCAAAATGTCGAAGACGAAATATGATGGACACTACAAAAGTGTTAATACTTCCGTTCTTTGGTACAAGAATGCCCCCTTCATTGGCAGGTCAAGCAGAATCATGTTTTTATTTGGAAGATATTGAGTTTGGTTTCCCTTGGAAAATTGTGGAGACATTCAGCAATAGGAATGTCTATGATGTACCAGAAAACTAATTTGTTAATGAAGCTACTAATCAAGAGAAATTGGCATACCAGGAGGACATATGTCAAATGGATCGTAGATTTCAACATGTCATTATTGAAGAAGATGAACATGATGATGTCGAGGTTATTGATCGTCCAGACGAAGTGGAACCTGTTTCTTCAAGATTCATCCAAGATCTAGAAAAAGGAAGACAACGGTAACAAGGACATGGACATAAGTGATGATGAACATGTGAACAACATGGAACACCTTGCAAATGATGCTGAAGGCAGGAACTCTGATTATGACACAGATGTTGAGGATTAGATATGTGTACTACATAATTCATAATTTTGGGAAAACTTGGTGGATTATGAACCAAAATCATGTGTCATAACCATAACCAGTGATACCAATGCATCTTGATAATTATAAATCAAAAGGCATTGCACATAGTTTTCTCCACACATGTTACACTATTACTAGAGTTAGAAACACATACTATTGCCAACAAACATGACTAGCTTCTTGCAGATGTTATGGTATATCAGTTCTAATAACCACAGCGACGCTTCGCCCCCCATGTTTGAAGGAGTACCCTGGGTCACTAGATTGATGATGTGAAACAGTTCATACGTGACACATCCATCAGTGGTAGCATACTCTAGGTTCTTCATGCAAGTGGCTTCCATTCCGAGTAGTCATGGCCTTAGCATTTGGCAATGTCCTTGACAAAGGAATCCTTCTTGCCTTCGTACCTGGGGTGGATGATCTTTTCAGCCATGGTAGCCATACTAGCCTTTTCTCCATGACCTTTCAGTTTTAAAATGTCCTGGATGTCGATGTGTTTGCCTTGTGGAATGTACAACCATTCTTCCTGCAAAATCTACTATCATTCCTTATGTCCACACCTACAAAAGTTATATTTCTTCGCCAAAGGAAATCCCAAAGGCTAGCAACATAGTCCTTGCACCTACATTGCATAATTTAGGTCAGGCGGTTCAAAATATGTTGCATTAACAAATACAATGATTCTCTGTTAAAAGAATGAAATGGCATGCTTGAACTGTGACATTTTAGTACTGGAAAATATTTAACCTTGTTCAAATATTGAAATGGATATCCAAAGTAACATTACAAATAGGACTATTACAAGGTGTACTAGCAATTTTGATTTGAATAAGCATATTCACAAATATAACACAAGCAATTCTGATTTCTAAAGTTACATTACAAATAAGACTATACAATTTCCTACTTAGGCATTAACAAATATAACACAAGCACTTCAGAGTGTTATTATCTCCAAAAGAAGCACATATCGCAATAAGGAACCTGCCTAGTGTTTTTTGTTCATTCAGAAATTTCGTTTACAAAATTCTATACCCACAATTGGGCCAACAGGTTGGGGTGGAAAATGGGCCATGGAGACCTTTTGGGCCACTATTGGGGGGCAAATGGGCCAAATATGACTAGATTTTAGAACAAAAATTTATTGGGCTTGGGGGGCTGCCTTCCCTGGGTTGTACAGCGATATATATGCACATGAGGTGCATCATTACCTTACTCGGAAAAACGAGAAAAAAGTGCAGCATAAGCAGATGAATTGCAAAAAATCGAACATACTTTAGTACAAAAAATGGTAGTTGCACATTCACTCGAAGTTGAATCTATAGAATTAGTACTTTTCTTTTGAGGTATGTAGTACCTCATTAAGTACATGAATTTGCAGATTTAGTACCTGATTATGTGGAAGACGAGGACATGCTCCTTCATCGCAATATGAATGACCGCAATCTTGCTCTGAGTGATTTCATACTCCAGATCAAGGCCTAAAAACCCGACCTCCTCATCCTCAAGCCACTCCAGGTACATGGCAAGGATGTTGTCGATGGTGCTGCCCTCTTTGGTATAGAAGGCTTGGATCACAATGTCGCTGTGTACACGGAACTGATGAACCTTCGTCGTCCGCTTGCCGTCGTCCATGCCCAGGAAGCATTCTAAATGCGTCAAGATCGAGGCTCCCGCACCCATGGTGGAAGAGGATCGATGGGAAGAAAAGGGAGAGAGGATTGGAAGAAGAGAAGGCTAGCAAAATTTGCGAGAACTTCCATCGAAGAAATGGGGATGAGGAATTGGGGCTTTTGCCAAGATGCAGTTTATCCCTTGATTTTTGGACCGTCGGTTCGTTGTTCTCCATTAGGAAACATAAAAAATGTTAAAATCCCTAGACAATATTGAGGAGAGAGTCATATCGTAGAACTGTAGTGCGCATTAAAACCTGGAGAATAAAAAATAAATTTATTCGCTACCAATCACAGCAACTAGTGGCACATTAAAACGTGTAGAAAACAAATGTGCACTTCTATTCATTACATACCTAATTATAGTACTGTTTGAACACCCTAGTCTACACACATATCACCGTGTCATACACATTAGTTGTACATCGTCATGTGTAAAGTATATAGTCAAATGGGTAAATTTATGAACACATCTGTAAGTGCACAAATTAAATGTTGCAAACTAAATCATTGAAAAAATTAATTTGTAGCCCTCTTAAAATCATAAAATATTAATATATTGCAACCATACACACATCTTTCAAATAATGCATAAATAATAGTCTTCAATACAAATATGACATTACTAGTTGAGGCAAGATTATAATTTCCTAAAACAACTGACCAAGTTCAACATCTGCCACATGTAGACAAATAGATAGGCGCCATGATCACCAAGGTAGAGCAACATGAGAAACTTGTGTCCAATCTCAAATTTATTTTCCTTCTTCATGAATTTGTCTCATATGTTGATGCACACATGACCATCATTAGTAGAAATGGTGTATATCGATGACACCATCTTGCTAGGATCACGAACTATAGTAATAACACCTTCTTGGGCCACATAATTTGGAACAAGATGACGCGGTAGTTTCTGTTGTAAATTTGCAAACAATGGTGTTTATGTCAATTCAAAAACATTATTAAGTTAGTTGAATGATGATGTAATAAAAAACCAATCAACATTAAATACCATAAACTTCTTGCTGCAGTTGGACCAATTCAAGGTATGAAGCAGTCTATAAACTCTTCCAACATCATAATGTACAACATCATGACGGTGTATAAACATGTTAAGCTTTCCCACCTTTGTTATCACCTTCTCCATCATTCTCCAATTAACATCAGTTCCCTCAGTTGCACTAAGACACTCAATTATTTTTGTCTTGTCAACTCCTGAATGGTAGTATGCTACAAATAAAATGTGGCAAAAATAGTTATGCATTGATCTTTTGGCACATTAGTTAAATCAAAATATGTTTATCAAACCTAGAATAAAATTAAGGTAGAAGTATTACTTGGATGGATGATAGGGAAATTCCATAAACAACAGAGTTTGATTCACAAAGATTTTTGTGAATGGTGAAATTCACCTGCTGTTTCCCTTTGTAGTTGGTACACTCTACAAAATTCTTTCCAAGCATCACCACTAATGAAAGTTAAATTTGTTCATTTGTAACCATAAATACAAATTCAAAATCCTCAGGTGTAGCAAAGGACGTGTAGAATATCCTTTTTCATATTTTTTGACTAGATACTTATTGAGCAAAACAGATCTTGAATAGCATGGGAGAACCTACATAGCATGTATGACACAATGAGAGGATGACACTTACATGGAATAATAACACATAACCCATTAATTTATTTTTATGTACATGTTACTCCCTTTAAATAACCCCCTATAGCAGATCTTAACATACAGAAAATGATATGCACATTCATATGTGTTTGGATAAGAAAATCGTGCCATCCTCTCCTTGAATCCTTGACGTAGGGTAAATGCGAAAAACTTGTGCATCCGAGTCGCATTAATGCACAAACCGTTCGTGTCAAAACAAAAACCATACTACATGATAAATCAGATCATGAGTGTAATCAAATCGTGAGTGCAATCGCTCAGATCTACAAGATATGCCGATCATTTTCATGACCGAAGGGAAAAAAAATCTAAGGTAGTAGAGTTCATACCGCGTTGGGTCAAGACGACATATGTACCTGGGAATTCATTGCCATAGTTCTCCTGGTGTAGGACCGTTCGCCGTCGGCAGGTGAAAGAGTGAGGACGAGAGGGAACAAGACACCGACAAGATGGGAGCAGGCAATGGTGAAAGAGGGAGGAGATGAGATTGTTAGGAGCCCCTATGTACTAATGGTCCAATATTTGTGTGTACTATTTTGTGGGAAAGTAATAAGTATTAGCCTTTTGCGGCCGATTGTGGGCCGATACACATCAAGATTCGTCAACTCTTAACTTTGTGGTCAAATATTTGTTTCACCTAAAATCAAATTTGCGAGAATAATTAAAAATGTTGCAAACAAGATTTAACTACACATCCATCATGAAATTGGCCTACCAGCAGTCCTAATATACCCTACATGACCAAATTTGAAGGTTTCAAGAGATTTTGAGAATTTCTTAGTTTTTTATGAAATTTACAAGGTTTGGTCAGAAGCAGGGTTGACCAAAGTCTTTCCAGATCTTGTGAAAGCAGATGAAAAGTACAAATGATGTTCCGTGGTCCCTATGTGATGTACAACCTTTTAAGCATGCAACTTTAAGGATTCAAATTGTAGATTTGGTACTTGCTTCACAAATGAAAGCCTGCTTTTGAGATTTGCATGCGTAATTTTTGAAAATTTCAAACCAAGATGGCTAGATATAATTCTAGCATCATTAGGCATGTGGTGATACACCCTTGTGCCAAATTTGAGTCCATTTGAAGATAGGTAGATGCAAACATGGTACACAAGAGTAGTCGGACATGATCGTTGACCTAACTACCCCACATTTTTGAGAGTGGACTGCTAGGAGACATTTTTCCAAGTTTTTTTATTTTTCATGCAAAATATTGGCCACACAATGACCAAATTTGAAGGTTTCAAAATATTTTGAGAATTTCTCAATTTCTAATGAAATTTACAAGGTTTGGTCACACCAGGGTTGACTAGAGTCTTTCCAGATCTTGTGAAAGCATCTAAATAGTACAACTCATGTTCCGTGGTCCTAATGTGATGTACAGCCATAGAAGTATGAAACTTTAAGGATTCAAATTGTAGTTTTGGTACTTGCTTCACAAATGAAAGCCCGTTTTTGAGATTTGAGGGTGAAATTTTTTTAATCTTCAAACCAAATTTGGTAGATAGAATTATATCATCATTAGGATCGTGGTGATACACCCTTGTACCAAATTTGTGTCCATTTGAAGATAGGTAGATGAAAACATGATACACAAGTGGCTCTTTCGAGTAGTCGGACATGATCGTTGACCTAACTACCCCACATTTGAGAGTGGACTACTAGTGGGACATTTTGTCCAAGTTTATTATTTTTCATGAAAATTATTTTCCACACAATGACCAAATTTGAAGGTTTCAAAATATTTTGAGAGTTTCTCATTTTCTTATGAAATTTACAAGGTTTGGTCAAACCAAGGTTGACTAGAGTCTTTCATGACCTTGTGAAAGCATCTAAAAAGTACAACTGATGTTTTGTGGTCCTAGTGTGATGTACAACCACATAAGCATGCAACTTTAAGGATTCAAATTGTAGTTTTGGTACTTGATTCACAAATGAAAGCCTGTTTTTGAGATCTGAGGGTGAATTTTTCAAAATTTTGAAACCATAAAGGGTAGATAGAATGCTAGCATCATTATGCACATGGTGATACACCCTTGTGCCAAATTTGAGTCCATTTGAAGATAGGTAGATGAAAACATGGTACATAAGTGGCTCCTTCGAGTAGTCGGACATGATCGTTGACCTAACTACCCCGCATTTGAGAGTGTACTGCTAGGACGACATGGTTTTTTCCAAGTTAGTTATTTTTCATGCAAATTATGTGCCACATAATGATCAAATTTGAAGGTTTCAAAAGATCTTGAGAAATTCTCATTTTCTTATGAAATTTACAAGGTTTGGTCAAACCAGGGTTGACCAGAGTCTTTCAAGATAATGTGAAAGCATTTGAAAAGTACAAATAATGTCCATGGTCCCAATGTGATGTATAACCGTAGAAGCATGCAACTTTAAGGATTCAAATTTTAGTTTTGGTACTTGCTTCACAAATGAAAGCCTGTTTTTGAGATTTGAGGGTGAAATTTTTGAACTTTTCAAATCAAAATGGCTAGATAGAATTCTAGCATCATTAGGCACGTGGTGATATACCCTTGTGCCAATGTTTAGTTCATTTGAATATAGGTAGATGAAAATGTTGCGGGACCCCCGGATTTGCGGTCCGAGAATCCCTGTTATGCCTACAATTTACATTTCCATGATCAGTGAGCCGTGAGCATAACAAACCAGTATCATTACAACATCCATAAGTTTACAAGTACAAAGCTTACATAGTTGCCATTATGGCGATTATAACACAAATATCAGAATTCTTCAATCGCAGAACCCATGTCGTGCCATAACCTATAGGCGACTGACTGGGAGACGGCCTAGCTCTCATAGACGTCAGCTCTTCATCGTTCCTCGATCTTCTGAAAATCTGGCCAAGTAAATAGCCAGGGACAATGCCGGTGAGTAGTTTGAATGTACTCTCAAACCACCTTAAGATAAAAAATAATAAAGGATATGCAATATAGCTGTGGTAGTAGGAGGGTTCCATAAGAGGTTATTTTACAAACTAGTTTCTCTTGTAGATATAGCATCTACAAGGTTTTGTTTGAAAACCTTTATAAGACCTTTTTGGAAACCTTTTGAAGAGTTTTGGAAAACACTAGGATTGGGTCACCCTATTTCATCTCTAGGGTCCTCAACTGACCGGGTTATCCTCCTCCTTCTCTGGTGTCCCTCAGAACACCAGGTTTTGGAAAACAGTTTTGATATCAAACTCAGTTTTCTAAAACAAGATCGGCAACGCTCTACAACAACCTTCCCAACCGTCCATGATCGAGGACTCGGCTATTCGAATAGATTTACACTCTATAGAGGCTGTACACTTTACCCGCAAGATTTGATACATTCACCGGGATATAACCACGGCCCACTAAACACGGTAAATGGGGGTTCGGATAATCAAACAGAACCTTAGGAAAGTACACTCCGACACGGGCCCTACCCTATGAGTTCTTCCTCTCAACACCGGGACGTCAGTATCCATAGACCAAACAGGGTGCAACCCAGCTCCTTCAGAGATGGCACTTTCAATGAGAGGCTCATAGTATCGCCCGGTCAATCACATGGGTGATCCTGCTTCCTCCAAGTGATTGCCTCGCAGTTATCCCTTTTTATAAAGGATCCCAGAATTAGAGGCAGATGATCCCTTATAAGTAGTATTGCGGATACCCATATCAAAGTGAACCAACTTTGGGTTAAGCCCCGTCCCACTTTAGGGGACTGTGGTTGCACGGGTTAACTGTTCGGGCAAAACTACAAAGAACCAGGTGCCTTTTTGTAAACCTTTTTTCCTCCTCTTTCTTCCAACATTTTTGAAAAAAAAACCTTTCTATTTTTCAAACCTCTCTTGGAAGGTCAAACCTCTCCAAGGTTTTCTCATAAAATATTATGTGAAACTTTTTCCCGGGGTCTTCCCATCCTATGCTTTTACTTAGGCTAAAACGGGGTCTCCAAGAGATTATGGTGTTAAACACCATCTACCATACTAGGGTCAAGTAGGTGTCGACAACGTGGGTGTACTTAGTAGTACAAATGGGTAATGATTTGGAGGAGCCAAACGTTCCGCATATAAAACATAATAAGGTAAAATAATGCAATTTCATAAACAGTAGATAAAACTTGCATAAGTAAAATAGTAGGTCAAAGGATTATGAGCAAGAAGGTGGCTTGCCTATGATAAGCAATATGACAATATATCCTTGGACTTGTTATTAGAATACCATGATATCAAGATAATAACAAGACCTCTTCTTCTCGCTGTTAGACAATCGCAACTATTTTCGTCCGGGATCATACATGCAAACAAACAATAGCACATTCAACACAAGCATACCATCATCAAACCATACAACAAACAACAAGGAGTACATGATACAATTCAGTAGGGTTTAAGAAGAATGGATTTAGAAAGATTGGAATGGGTCTTGGAAACATTTGAAGGAATTCCAAAGTAATTTATTATCTAGAAACTAGCTATGAGAGGGTTATTAGACCAAGGTAAATTTATGTATGATATCAATGTACAAAAATGATATCATCAGAAAGGTTCTGATAAAATGAAACCAACAAAAGTGGTTTCACTATTTTATCAATTATCATTGATTTATAATGAATTTTCTAGTGACAGAAACCCTAGTTTTAGGAAATAATTCACCAAAAGAGTTATGGAGTTCCAAAAATTATTTCCTTGGATGGCGAAGTAGATTTTGATGGGCTGATTCACCGAGAGTTGGAATCATTCCAAAATATTTAACATAATGCCCTCAGGAAATTCCCAAAGGCAGTACTGGATGGTTTTTGTCTTTTTAACCAGATTAAATCTATCAGAGCTTTTGATGTGATTCCAAAGACATATTTTAGATATTTAGTATACCTTTTTGTATAAATTGGAAGCACTCTATTTGGAGTTACAGAACTAATATGGTGAATAAAATATGCACATAAGTGTTTAATTCACCAAAAATCAAGAAGAGCTAAATAAATGTTGGACTGCTGGGGTTTGATAGATGTTGGTATTGGAATTATGCCAGTATCACTTCATTTTCTCCTGGAGAAATTCTTAAAGTCAGAAATTCCCTATTTTTTCATTATTCTCTGATAAAAAAGGAAGCAAACTAGTGTTGGGCCAATGTGACATGCAAGGTATAGAAAATACCTTTTAGAATAAATTATATTGGTCCCATTTGGAAGTGTATAGTTTACAAGGTGATTTATATCCTGAAAAGGACAAGGGTTGGTATTTTAATTAATAAAAAATGTATGTATACTATTTTAATCATCTTATGGTTCTGGATGTTATAGAAGACATTCAGGTACATAGTGAAATTTATCTCTAGGCTAATCCATTCATTTTTCATTTTTATATTGAATTAAAACTATAGGCCATAAAACAGATCTGAGAAATATAGAATAAAAGAAACAGAGGGGACAGGCCAGAAGTGAATGCCGATCCTTACTGTGATGGGCCATCCCACCAGGTGCATGCCGCATGCACGAAGGATTGCGATCGAATGGCTAGCGGGCCCAGTCGCCAGTAGGACGGAGGGTCGAAGGGTTACTGGAGGATGGTGGCCGTCCGATTAAGTTTAGATTGATGACCACCCATCATCTCCTTCCTCACAACAAGCGCCGGCGAGGGCAAACCCTAGCATAGCCGAAAGGAGTCGGGGAGCTCACCGGTGGCGTGGAGAGGGGCTAGGAGTCGGTGGAGATGATGCAGTAGTCGATGGCGAATCCAGAGAGGGGCGGCAGTGTTGGTTTCTACGTGGTAAGTTGCCTCGCACGACGATGTCCGTGGGGTGCACTCGGGAGTTTAGTCGGGGAGGTCGTAGAGCTGATGCATGTCGCCGGGGAGTATTCAGGGAGGACGTCGAAGTCTTGGGGAGCACCAAGATGACTTCGTTAGGGATGTAGTGGCTCAGGGGGTCGGGCTCACCGGGATGGAGATCCTTTCGGCATGCATGTCTTGGGCGACATCCGGCGTACTTGCAGGAGAGGGAAGGACAGTGGATGTAGATCAGAGGTAGTAGAGAAAGGCGGGACCACAGAACAGATATATATAACAGCGACTCAAAGAGTCAAGAATACAGATATAATATACAAGACCCAAATCACCTTGAAAACAGTAGAGCGTCCGACTACGGACAAGAAGCAAATGGGGCTAAGAGCCCTGAAGAATAACCAATGGCGTCCATAACCCTGCCCAGGCCAAGCCGGAAGGGTAACCCTGCTAACGGCGTCGATCTCAAAACCTGCTTAAGCAAAAGGGGTGCCGACAAAGGGCAAAGCAGAAAACAAAGAAGGAGCGTCGATCGAGGCCAAGACAGCGAGGCTAGAATTCGGCGGTCCTCGCCTACATAGGTATGGTGGACTGAGCGGCAGCGGCAGCATGCACCGAACAACCTATAGAGACTCGATACAACTGGCGGTTATTAGAGAGGGGTAAGAAAGTCCTATCCGGATCCAACCTGAAGCTAACACCAAACAAACCCAGCCTGGTGTTTCCCCCTCGAGACCAAACGAGGAAGTCAACCGAGGAACTCACGATTGGCAATTTTACTTATTCGAGTTATAGTTGTGGCACTTTACTAGTCGATTTAGATAATCGTCACGATAAAGTAACAATAGGGCACTTTTAGTTAACCATTCCGTTATAGTGGCAACACTTACTAGTCGATCTGATTAACATGAGAAAACCCATAAACCCAGCAGCTTGTTGGTACTTTTATTCAGCCATTTCGTTGTAGTTGCAAGACTTACTAGTCAGTACAATTGTCGCAAGGCGACAAACAAACAAGCAATTGTGGCAGTATTAGTTAGCCATTCCATTATAGTGAAGCTGATTACTAGTCATTATAAGTCAAATTTATAGCAGAAACTTTAGTTATGCTTGTCTATGATCGAGATCTGTGCTCCAAGTCGTCCATATCCGGACACTTTCAGAAAGTTTTACCGGCGGGTGCACCAATAGCAACACACGCTCGATCAACCTCGGAAAAACCAAATCAAAACCCAACGAGGCTTTCACGTTGAACAATCACAGGATTGAAATATTTCAGGGGCCACCCTTAAGTAGAATCCAACGGAGTAGGCAAGCTCGAGACGGCCTCAAGGTCTTTGGTGTCTGTACATGTGAGCATCGGGAACCCCAAACGGGGCTTGTCGACACCATGGAATCGTGTCCCGATCCTAACGATGCAATGTGCGACCTCGCACAATCGTAAATAAAGCATAAAACATGGCATAAACAGATCGTAAATAAAACCTCAAACTAGTTTGTGGCCCCAAGAAATAAGACTGAATCAAGCTCGCTCGGGGGTCCCATATACCTCCCGGATGTGGATAGCGCAAAATCAAGAACAGTATCAAGTACTCGGGGTCTTACGGGACACAAGTGGGCGTTCGAAACCAAATATTATCTATCACCCACGATGCCTCTGCTTAATCAATTTTAGTTGTTAAGCAGTAAAGTGAACAATAAGTAAAACTAGAATCATCTCCAACATCAACATGCGGCAATACATCAGCAACTGTGGCATATGACGACACACATCAACACTTGAGCAAGCAACTACGACGCGCAAGTCCAACTATCTACCAAACAACAGGTAATAGGATGTGTCCAAGGCGATATAGGGCTGCACGGTATATCACAGGGACGGAAACTAAAGCATCGCAACACAGATAGCAATAGATCAACAGGAGGGAATAAAGACTATAAAAGTAAGATAGGTAGAAAGAGGGAGATGCTCGCCTGAAAACATTGACGAGGGGTTCAACCGAAGATCGGGGCGAAGCTCACATCAACTCAACGGCCTTATCCGCGAAGAAGCAAAACACTAGAAGAAACACCGGATGCAATATTTAATAAAACGGCAGAAGATCGGCATGATGCATGCATGATGGATGACATGGCAAAGGTGCGATGCAATTAGGTCAAGTTTAAGCGGAACCGGGGTCCCGACAATTAATTAGATGGTTCAAGTTGTTTAGAACCCCCGCAATTTAAATGTTGTTTAGCAATGAAAGATTATAGTATGGATTCGCTACTCAAGTTTAAATGAGGCCAATATAAGGCTAGATTTACCCGCATATGGGCCCCATATTTAATTATTAGGTGAATCGGCATAAGGCCCCCAAACCACAGATAAGATGCATGCATGACAATCATTATGCGACAAGTTGTTATGTTATAAAATAGGGTTTCGGGGAGGTTCACACATTAGGGTCTCGACGATCTTGTTAGGGTTCGACGAACTCGGGGTTCCGGGGTCCGGGGTTCGACGGGGAGCAGATCTCGGGGTCCAGGGTCGGCGAGGTTCGGATCTGGGGTTCGACGGGATCGTTCTCGGCCTCCGGGGTCGTGCTCGGATAACGGGGTAGGGTCTTGGCGGATCCGGGTTTCCGGGGCATGTTGTCGGTCATGGCGTTCGGGGTGAAGATCTTGGCGTTTCGGAACGAAGGACTTGTTCTGGCGTCGGGGCATCGGGTTCTCCCGGTCGCTGTCGTTCTTGTCGTCGCGCAGATCTTGTCGGGTCCCACGGGGTCGGTCTTGCCGTTACGAGGGTCTTGTCGGGTCCGCGCCATCGAGGCGGTCTTGGTATCCGGGAGGGAGAACTTGGCGCTCCGCGGCAAAGTGCTTGCCGTGTCCGGGTTCGGGTTCGGAAGGGGTACTTGGCACGGCGCCGGGTTCAGGGTTCAGATCTTCGGATCCGTGACAGTGAGAATCATTCGATACATCTTCACGTGTCGGTCTTGGCATGCGTGGCAAGACTTGGTGGCCGCAGGATTACAACACCAAGCGAAGGTCTTGAGTACCCATGTCGATGGCCTTCAAGGATGGACTTCCTGTCGGCTCAAACACAACCAGTAGAAAAACTGGTACAAGCAGGGACACGTACACATACAAACACGAGCACACATTGGAAAAAGGGATCAGAGGAAAAAGGACGTGAGGACGCCATCGAGAAGAACAGACGGCGGGGTCCGGAGCAGGGCGCAGCGGCCGGGCCGGGAGGAGCAGGGCCAGAAGCGGGGCCACGGTGACGGTTGACCGGCGGCGGGCTCGACGAGGACCGGGGGCGCCGGAGACGGGCGTCGTGGCCGGCGTCGGCTCGGAAGGAGGAGGAAGCAGAGCGCGAGGCGGCCGCCGCGGCCGGAGGGGCGGAGGCAGACGGACGGGGAGCGGCGGAGCGGCGCGCCGGAGCGAGGCGGAGAGGCGAGAGGGAGGTAGGGCCGGCGACCTGGAGGCGGCGAGGGCAGCGCCGGCGGTCGACGGCGGCGAGCTTAGGGCAGCGGGCTGCGGAGCGAGCGAGGTAGGCGGTGGCGGGGGATGCGAGGGTCGGCGCGGGCGCGGAGGCGCAGGACGGCGGGGCGCGCCGGCGACGAGGGAGGCGGTGGCGGTTGAGGAGAGAGCGGCGGAGGGAGGCCCGCGGCGGTGCTCTGAAGCAGAGAGGAGGGAGGCGCGATGGGAGAGAGGAGGTTGGGGAGGAAACGAGGGAGACGGGGCCGGGGTGGGATTCGGTGTGGGTGGAGGGGTGCGTCTGTGTGCGTTGGTGTGGCGTGTGCTGTGTGTGTTTGGGGTGTGTGGGCCTGGGGGTGTGAGAGGGAGAGGGGGTGTGAGGTGATGTGGCAGGATAGGATAGGCTAGGGGAAGGGGGTGGTGACGTGTCGGGTGAGGATTGGCCGGGGTGATGTGGCTGCTAGGTGTGGGTAGGATTTTAGGTGGCTTTAGGATTAGAGGGGCTGGTTTTCTTATTTGTGTTTGTTTGGTCCCGTTCTAATCAAACAAACTACTTTGCAGGTATAGTTTTTAGACAAATAAGACCTCCGATGCGATCGGGGTTTTTGGTGTTAGAAAATAAGAGGGGCTTTTATACAATTCAAAACTAGGCTTTTCAAATAATGCAATCAAACAATGCATGATGATGACGATGCTATGCACAAAAACAACGCGATTTTCTAGTAGTGGTTTTGCGGGATGCCACAATTCGACACCACTAACAATGGATCTCGCCCTCGAGATCCGCTCATGGTACCGGAAGGAAGGTCGGCGATCTGCGTCTTCTCGCTTCGTGTAGATCCTCGCGACACCACTAACAAGAGGTCGTTGTCCGTGATCGTCGAGAGAACACTCCGGAAACAAAAGGTCGAAGGTAGAGGTATCCACAATTAAAGCCACCTCTATCTTCGTTGGAAAGAGAGGGAACCGATGCATTCTCATCCACTTCAATGTACACAAGCGAATAGAGTGAGTAGTCGGCATGGGGGCCAATCCATCACGCACCCAAACTATTACTCTGCACAATCAGTAGAAAAACGTGCAACCATTCTCGGAATCAGACTGAAGATCTCGACAAACAAGGTTCAGAAACAAAGGAGTGATGCAGACTCTGCATTGGATCTGGCGTAGATGATGTCGTCGCGTCGGAAAACACCGGAAGGCACAAACAAGGAACAAAGAATGGTACCACAGTAGACGGATTCCTCAGACAGCATGAACTTCGGATGGTAGAACACCGTTATCAAAGGAGGAAGCGAAACCCTGAAGGTACGATGGAACCCAACCACGAGAAATCCTGGACTCGAAGAGAGAGAAGAGAGCGGATTCAAAACACGCAGAGGTGAGAGGAGAGCAGCAGAGGGGTAAGGAGTAAAATCAGACCTAATCAGAACTATCCAACCGATTTTGCAAAAATAGTTTTGACACTCTACTTCGGCCGTTAGCTAGGTTATCCTACAGGCTGGACTTGTGGGGTATCGCAACTGCTGAGCTCTGATACCACTCTGTAACACCCTCGGAATCGGACCTATGCAAGTTTGGGCAAAATTCACCAAACCCGCATAGAAACGATTCAAAGGTGCCCACCAGGCACTTTCGTGCGGGTGGAAAACGAAGTAATAACATTACACAACAGTCCTCGATGGGACCCACAGAACAGATATATATAACAGCGACTCAAAGAGTCAAGAATACAGATATAATATACAAGACCCAAATCACCTTGAAAACAGTAGAGCGTCCGACTACGGACAAGAAGCAAATGGGGCTAAGAGCCCTGAAGAATAACCAATGGCGTCCATAACCCCCTGAGCCAAGCCGGAAGGGTAACCCTGCTAACGGCGTCGATCTCAAAACCTGCTTAAGCAAAAGGGGTGCCGACAAAGGGAAAAGCAGAAAACAAAGAAGGAGCGTCAGTACTGAGGCCAGTACACGGCGAGGCTAGAATTCGGCGGTCCTCGCCTACATAGGTATGGTGGACTGAGCGGCAGCGGCAGCATGCACTAAACAACCTATAGAGACTCGATACAACTGGCGGTTATCAGAGAGGTAAGAAAGACCTATCCGGATCCAACCTGAAGCTAACACCAAACAAACCCATCCTGGTGTTTCCCCCTCGAGACCAAACGAGGAAGTGAACCGAGGAACTCACACAGTTGGCAATTTTACTTATTCAGTTATAGTTGTGGCACTTTACTAGTCAGATTTAGATAATCGTCCTGATAAAGTAAACAGTAGGCACTTTTAGTTAACCATTCCGTTATAGTGGCAACACTTACTAGTCAGATACAGTTAACATGAGAAAACCCATAAACCCAGCAGTTGTTGGTACTTTTATTCAGCCATTTCGTTGTAGTTGCAGTACTTACTAGTCAGGTACAATTGTCGCGTTTACAAACAAACAAGCAATTGTGGGCATTAGTTAGCCATTCCATTATAGTGAAGCTGATTACTAGTCATTATAAGTCAAATTTATAGCAGTAAACTTTAGTTATGCTTGTCTATGATCGAGATATCAGGCTCCAAGTCGTCCATATCCGCGACACGGCTTTGAAAGTTTTTACCCGGCGGTGCACCAATAGCAACACACGCCGATCAACCTCGGAAAAACCAAATCAAAACCCAATGAGGCTTTCACGATTGAACAATCACAGGATTCAGAAATATTTCAGGCCACCCTTAAGTAGAATCCATAGCGAGTAGGCAAGCTCGAGACGGCCTCAAGGTCGGGTAATACGGCTGTGAACATCGGGAACCCCAAACGGGGCTTGTCGACACCGGAATCGTGTCCCGATCCTAAGCGAAGCAGTGTGCGTACCTCGCACAATCGTAAATAAAGCAAAGAAACATGGCATAAGTACAGATCGTAAATAAAACCTCAAACTAGTTTGTGGCCCCAAGAAATAAGATGAATCAAGCTCGGCTCGGGGGTCCCATATACCTCCCGGATGTGGATAGCGCGCAAAATCAAGGAACAGGTATCAAGTACTCGGGGTCTTACGGGACACAAGTGGGCGTTCGGAAACCAAATATTATCTATCACCCACCGATGCCTCTGCTTAATCAATTTTAGTTGTTAAACAGAAAGTAAAGTGAACAATAAGTAAAACTAGAATCATCTCCAACATCAACATGCGGCAATACATCAGCAACTGTGGCATATGACGACACACATCAACACTTGAGCAAGCAACTACGACGCGCAAGTCCAACTATCTACCAAACAACAGGTAATAGGATGTGTCCAAGGCGATATAGGGCTGCACGGTATATCACAGGGACGGAAACTAAAGCATCGCAACACAGATAGCAATAGATCAACAGGAGGGAATAAAGACTATAAAAGTAAGATAGGTAGAAAGACGGAGATGCTCGCCTGAAAACATTGACGAGGGGTTCAACCGAAGATCGGGGCGAAGCTCACATCAACTCAACGGCCTTATCCGCGAAGAAGCAAAACACTAGAAGAAACACCGGATGCAATATTTAATAAAACGGCAGAAGATCGGCATGATGCATGCATGATGGATGACATGGCAAGGTGCGATGCAATTAGGTCAAGTTTAAGCGGAACCGGGGTCCCGACAATTAATTAGATGGTTCAAGTTGTTTAGAACCCCCGCAATTTAAATGTTGTTTAGCAATGAAAGATTATAGTATGGATTCGCTACTCAAGTTTAAATGAGGCCAATATAAGGCTAGATTTACCCGCATATGGGCCCCATATTTAATTATTAGGTGAATCGGCATAAGGCCCCCAAACCACAGATAAGATGCATGCATGACAATCATTATGCGACAAGTTGTTATGTTATAAAATAGGGTTTCGGGAGGTTCACACATTAGGGTCTCGACGATCTTGTTAGGGTTCGAACTCGGGGTTCCGGTCCGGTTCGACGGGAGCAGATCTCGGGTCCGGTCGGCGAGGTTCGGATCTGGGTTCGACGGATCGTTCTCGGCCTCGGGTCGTGCTCGGATAACGGGTAGGGTCTTGGCGGATCCGGGTTTCCGGCATGTTGTCGGTCATGGCGTTGGGTGAAGATCTTGGCGTTTCGGAACGAAGGACTTGTTCTGGCGTCGGGGCATCGGGTTCTCCCGGTCGCTGTCGTTCTTGTCGTCGCGCAGATCTTGTCGGGTCCCACGGGGTCGGTCTTGCCGTTACGAGGGTCTTGTCGGGTCCGCGCCATCGAGGCGGTCTTGGTATCCGGAGGAGAACTTGGCGCCCGCGGCAAAGTGCTTGCCGTGTCCGGTTCGGGTTCGGAAGGGGTACTTGCACGGCGGCGCCGGGTTCAGGGTTCAGATCTTCGGATCCGTGACAGAGAGAATCCTTCGATACATCTTCACGCGTCGGTCTTGGCATGCGTGGCAAAACTTGGTGGCCGCAGGATTACAACACCAAGCGAAGGTCTTGAGTACCCATGTCGATGGCCTTCAAGGATGGACTTCCTGTCGGCTCAAACACAACCAGTAGAAAAACTGGTACAAGCAGGGACACGTACACATACAAACACGAGCACACATTGGAAAAAGGGATCAGAGGAAAAAGGACGTGAGGACGCCAACGAGAAGAACAGACGGCGGGGTCCGGAGCAGGGCGCAGCGGCCGGGCCGGGAGGAGCAGGGCCAGAAGCGGGGCCACGGTGACGGTTGACCGGCGGCGGGCTCGACGAGGACCGGGGCGCCGGAGACGGGCGTGGCCGGCTCGGAAGGAGGAAGCAGAGGCGCGGCCGCCGCCGGAGGGGCGGAGGCAGACGGACGGGGAGCGGGCCGCGGGAGGCGAGAGGCGAGGAGGTAGGGCAAGGCGTCACAGGCGGCGAGGGTGCGCGGACGGCGCCGGCCGACGGCGGCGCGAGGCGAGCTTGGGCGGCGGCTGAGGAGCGGGAGGCGGTGGCGAGGGGATGCGAGGGTCGGCGCGGAGGCGCAGGATTGAGGCCACGGGCCGAGGAGGCGGTGGCGGTTGAGGAGAGAGCGGAGGAGGCTCATGGCGGTGCTCAAGCAGAGGAGGAGGCGCGATGGGAGAGAGGAGGTTGGGGAGGAAATGAGGGAGACGGGGCCGGGGTGGGATTCGGTGTGGGTGGAGGGGTGCGTCTGTGTGCGTTGGTGTGGCGTGTGCTGTGTGTGGGCCTGGGGGTGTGAGAGGGAGAGGGGGTGTGAGGTGATGTGGCAGGATAGGATAGGCTAGGGGAAGGGGGTGGTGACGTGTCGGGTGAGGATTGGCCGGGGTGATGTGGCTGCTAGCTGTGGGTAGGATTTTAGGTGGCTTTAGGATTAGAGGGGCTGGTTTTCTTATTTGTGTTTGTTTGGTCCCGTTCTAATCAAACAAACTACTTTGCAGGTATAGTTTTTAGACAAATAAGACCTCCGATGCGATCAGGGTTTTTGGTGTTAGAAAATAAGAGGGGCTTTTATACAATTCAAAACTAGGCTTTTCAAATAATGCAATCAAACAATGCATGATGATGACGATGCTATGCACAAAAACAACGCGATTTTCTAGTAGTGGTTTTGCGGGATGCCACAGGCCGCATGCAAGGGGAATGGATTGGGGTAGCGGTCACCTTGGGCTCGATCTCATCCATGTCCAGAGGGGGAGGTTTTTCCTCCTTTGGTCGGTAGATAGGGATAGAGGGGAGGGGGAGCTTGGGGTGAGTTATGTGGGGGTGAGAGAGTAAAATGAGGGCAGTGGGGAGCGTTGTACTGGCCTCTGGACTTATAAACCAAAGGAAAAGGGTCCATGGTGATCTTGGTGTAGGGAGGCTTGGGAAGGAGGGGATAGCCTAGTTTTGGGTTCCTGTGGGCGATGGGGAGAGGTATGGGGGTTCCCTGGTGGTGTGCAGGGGCAGAGGGAAAGTGAGGGGCTGCTGCAAGGAAATAAAGAGAGCAAGAAAATACACCCCACTTGTCTCTCCTCCATCCAAGAGCACTAGGACAAGGGGTAGAGGATTTGTACTGTTGAGTTATAGTATTTTCGACCTGAGGGGAGTGATGGTTTCTGAAGAGAATTACTTGGCCAATTTGGAGCGGGTTTGGATAGGGATTGATCATAGTTTTGGATTTTGACAAAACTTTCCATAGTGATGGTTATCAAAGAAGTTTACAAAATTTATCTTGGCAGGAGAGAATAAAGGTGCTGGTAGATGGGTATGGTCAAGAGACACCTCTAGGAATTTATTGAGATTTTTGGAATGATTTTTATTTCACTAAAAATCATTTATTCAAAATGGGAAGAAATGGTTTCTTGAGGTTTATGTTATATTTTTGAAGCGGGGGAGGTGAGTTTTTGGTGTGAAATGGTTCTAAATACCACATCACACATTGGCTGATTTTATTGAAATTTATTTGGTGAGAAAAGTATTTTTAAGGTATCATTTCTTGTTTTTGCCATTTAGGGAAAAGGGCAAAAAGAAATAATAAAGGATCTCAAGAATATTTATTTTGGAGTTGGGAATTTAGGATATGGTATATAGGCATCAACTATGCCTTGAGTTGTCAAGGTAGTTTGGATAAATACAAACTTTCCTTTATATAGAAGGTTTTGAGGATTTAGCAAATAAAGGAATTTCAATAGTTTTAGGTTCCAAATAATTATGGGAATTATTGGGAAAATATTTATATTCAAGGTGTATGATGTCAACTTGAGGTATCTATCATAACCAACCTTGGGTATTGCAAATAGGAGTTGGTTTTTGGAAAATAATAAGGATTGGAGGATCTAGGGTTTTGTTATTTTCATACCACCTAAACATGGTTGGATTAGGGAGCTCCGAGCTCACCTTGGTACAAGGGATGGGTGGATGCATAGACCAAGTTTTATAGATGATCATGGCAGCAATATTTGGGCTTGGATGTATTTAAGGTGTTCTAGAAGAGAGGGCAAACATTGTTGAAAACAAGGCTGCCACAACAGATGAGTCATGATGCCTCATAAACCATGTGGGTTTAAGAAGCATAAGGCTCCAATGGAGACAAGTGGAGTATGGGGTGATATACCATGGTTAGTATATCATAATCATGCAAAGAGTTTATCAAGGGGAGGTAGAATAAGGATGTGAGCTTCTGCCAAAGTAGGCAAGATGATAATATTTACATAAAAGACTGCTTTCTTGACTATAGAACCATCATGGATGAGTGGGTTCAAGAAGGGTTTAGACAAGATCAAAAGTGGGCTTTGGTATTACTAATGATGTACTACAATATGGTTCAAGTACATAATCAATAATTCACATAGGTTAGAATGGGTGGAGTCTCAAAGATTGAATCCAGATAAGGATTTTAGACAGCCATTTTGGCATTTTTAGGGTTTTAGACTAGATTACAAATGTAGATGATTTTCAGAGAAGGATAGGTTCCAAACTCATGATCAAGGGGATGATGTTAAAGTGTTAATTGAGTAGATAGGATCCATTCTTAGATTTGGTCTATGATGTGTTGAATACTAAGGGAAGGGATTAGCTCAGTATAGATCTGCGTAAGTAGATCAAAGGTTCACCTAAGTGGATCAAGATGGATCTAGCTTAGGATTCTTGGTTCAAGAATTGGTGATCTTAACCATTGGGTTGTTCCTAAGGGATGAGCTAATATATTATCTCACTCTAGCTCGAACAAAACAATTAGCAGATCAAGACAATTCATTAGACAGCAGATCAAGGAAATTCATCTTGTCATACTTAGCCAACTACCTCTAAGGTTACTAGTAAGCCTAGATTGAGGTAAGATTTTCTAATACACAAAAAATTTCATTAACACAAGCAAACAAGTAGGCAATCCTTGCAACATGTATTAAGAATTTTTTTGTTCCCCCTGATTTTTGCCTTTTTGACAAAGATCAGGGTTGCTGAAATTGGGATGTTACAGACCTTTCCTTCTTAGAATAATCTCGTCCCGAGATTTGGGAGGAGTAAGGTTAGGTAACAACATCAGCTTAAGAATTTTCAGCAGCAGAACTATTTAGATGATAAGGATTTTGCAACAAACATGCTTGGTCTGCTACGGTCAAGGTCAAGTTTATTCCGGTGGTGTGTTTATATTAAACTAGTGGAAAAGAAGCATTCTTTTCCCCTTAGGACGATTCTAGGGAGGTTTGGCGCAGGCTCGGTCCTTTCTTCTAGGAGCGAGAAGACGGGTTGAGCATTCTTAAATCTTTATAGCTGGAGTTAGTTCTTCGGCCTTCTGGGTCTTGAAACACCGGCAGTGTGGGCTGGACGGTTGACTTTGAATTATAGAGCTTTCACGGAGTTTCTTCTAGTTCTGGAGAAGTGTCGATTGTTGTCCTCTTATGGGTTCTATGATTCTGATTTAGGGGAAGGGCATCTCTTAATGACGACTAGGGGTCGATTCTCTGGAGGTTATTCTGGTTTTGCGGGAAAGACGCAGTCTTTCCCCCTTAGAGCGAGACTACAGGGTCTGTTGAAGTCGCCGACCTTCTTTGTTGGAGTCGCAGGTTAATGTTGGAGGAACTCTGCACCTTTCGTCCAGAAATGGCTACCTTCTATCGATCTTGGGCATATGACACCTAGAGGGGCATCTTAGCTAGATAACACGGTATCTGGCGAGGAGGGTGTCGGTTTTTAGTTGAAGGTCTAGGAATGCGGTTTTATGGGGTATGATCATTCTGGGTTGGGTCAGATGCAACTTCATGGGTAAAACACGCAAGGAAAGCATCATAAGTCTATATCATCCAATCATAGGGTTTTACAAAACGGGTGTCGAGAGATAACTGTATCTACCCTATGCTATAAAGGTGAGTTTTGGGTGCGAAATACTACTCCATGGGTACTTCTTGTTTCTTGGCGCCATCCTTGGGTGGGGCTATTACCTTCGGTTATGGAAATTCCTTTGGGTTGTGAGGGATATTTAGCTATTCACCAGTGAAGGTAAGGGTCATGCCTTATCCGAGGACTGCTCGAACGGGTGGATCCTTACAGAGATGGCAGAGCAGGGGCTTTGCGACGTCTTCAGAGCGTCTTGACTCTTTTGGGTTACTTTCTACTCCTTGGAGAGTAGTATTGGTGGCATCGGGTAATCTTGTCGTCTTAATTCCGAGCTTTGCGAGTACCGGGAGGGTCGAGTAGACTTTTGACAATTGCTGAGGAGGTCTAACCTCTGTTCCTCTAATCGACTCTCGAGGTGGGGATTGGGGCTTATACTTGGATTGGAGATCTTCCCGAGTTATCTCCTTGTAGGCGGTCTTATGGAATTGAGTGGAAAGACGCAGTCTTTACACCTTAGATCTTTACTTGGGGTTGTCGAGGCTGAAGTAGATCCTTTGTCTTAAAGCATTGGAGTGTCACTTGAGTTGAGGTTTTCGAATGACTCCTTGTTACGGCCGGTGGTTACCTAACAAAGCTTTAGGGGTTGGTCCCTGGTATATTAGCGGTTAGTGGCACTTATTTCCTAGTATTTAGTCGGGGTAGAGGAATCTGGCTTCAGGAAGGTTGTCTTTGCTTGACTCTATGTGTTGCCTCAGCTCGATGAGGGAGTAAACTCGTTTTCGTTGGCATCCTTATCTTCGGGGTTTTAGGGAATTTGTTTTATGGCGAGGATTTCCCGTTGGTACGACCGAGGGTTGGATGGGCTCGTCGTAGATTTCTTTTGGTGGCCATCCTGTTGAGGAGAGGTTTCAATTATAGGATTAGGGGCGTGGGTGTCGGGATACACCAACAAGTTGGTCTAAGCCTTAGGGTCGAATAATACTACGAACACAAGCAACACATTTCAAGCATCATACAAGCACATGACAAGCAATCAATGTGTACCATAAGTACCAAGGGGTGACTAAATGCCATAAGGGGAATCCTATTTTGAGGCTACTTATCCTAAGTACGGACGATGTGGGTGTCTTGTCTTCTGTCTTGCCATATGGTGTCGTCGGTGCCATACTTGGTCCATTTGGGGCGATGAAGGACTCCACTAATATGGTGATCTTGTAGGGTCTTTTGTTGGTAGCTCCCTTTTTGGTTTTCTTGTCCTTGCTTCTCTTGTCATCTCGGGATCTCCGTCTTCGCGGTTCTAATTCAGACTTATTTTTGAAAACGGAATATTTGAGTTAGACAAGATATAGAGTAAACTTGTTTCAAACAGTTTAAGTTAGAGAAGATGAGATAGGAATTCTTTTGAAAAGTATTTGATAAAGTAGTTTTAGAAAGCCGGTGTTTTCAGAAATAAGGGTTGTCCTATCTAACATACATGCTAACTAAGGCCTCCTACAGTCAGGACATCTCTGATACCAAGTCTGTGAGACCCCCGGATTTACGGTCCGAGAATCCTTGTTATGCCTACAATTCACATTCCCATGATCAGTGAGACATGAGCATAACCGACCAGTATCATTACAACATCCAAAACTTAGCCAAAATTGGCAGATTGGTGTAGTTAGACAAGTATGAAGGAGGAAAAGATTTGATGGCGATGCAAAGGTCCATACTCTTCATCAAGTGGATGATATTGAAGTATAGATTGAATGGAGGGAATCCATGATTATATTTGTTCTTTCATGAGTTGCATGCTAATACAAGGGATTAGCTCATGATTGATCTGGATAAGGGGATGTCAACACCCAGATTTTTAATCACAGATGCCTATTATGCCATACATCGCAATCCTATGATTACCATTTTTGCGAGACATAACAGATTGGATATCACAGTACATCATCCATTACAAACCATACATAAGGTCTTACACAAATAAGGATCTCATGATCCAGTTCTTAATACAGTTAAAGCAGCGGAATAACGTAATAATAACGATAGCATAGGCGAAGCTCCATCTTCAGGGTCACAGGCAATGCTGACGATGGGACATGATCCTAGTTGTCGTAACCTTCCTGCGGTCTGTCATCCTGATACTCATCTTCATAGTCTGGCCACGGGAATAGCCAGGGACAAATCCATGAGTACTCTTTAAGTACTCGCAAACTAATACTAATCAGTGAAGGGGGTTTGAATAGGATATACTAAGCTCTAGGGTTTTTTTGCAAAAAGCCAGATTTACCTCTACCAAGTTCAGAAGCAAAGAAAGCTAGTTGAAAGTTTTATAACACCTAAGTGGGAACTTGCATTTCATGCACAACTCTGTTGTAGTCAAGTCAAAGTCATATATCATTTCATAAGTCATTTTGAAAACATCTGACGATAGAACAGTATGGCCACTCCAACTGTCCATAACCGTGGACGCGGCTATTCGAATAGTTTGACACTCTGCAGAGATTGTACACTTTTACCACAACATTCGATACATCCGTCAGGAACAATCCTGAATTCACCATACTTAGTATGCGGATAATCAATCCTAACCATTCCATTAGATGCCCTAGTATAGGCACCTCTCCTGTGAGTTTGGCCTCCCAACCATGACCAACTGTCATCTTGGGTACTACACGGTGGAAAATCTTCACAAGGTAGCCTCAGCTCAGACCTTGGCCGCAAGGGAACCCATACTAAGGTATATAAATTTCCAGTCAAGCCCTACCCAATTTTCGGGTATTGTGGTTGTACGATAAAATTGGAATGGTATCGCATATAGACAACCATCAGTTTTGTATAGGGCTAAGGCTCATGCCTCAACATTTTCATCATCAAGATCATCTGGTGTTCAAGAACACATGTCAAAACATTTCAGTAGAATGACTCATGATTCTAAGGTTTTCATAAACATTTTCACCAAGTATTCCCATCTAAAGTTGATCAAGTTTTATGCTTAGCACTAGCATCTACAAGTGGGGGTAAATACTAATGAGGGGTGGTAAACAAGGGTATCTTATAGAAGTAAATCTCATGCCTCAGGATGACATCAAGATTATCTAACTTAGGCCAAGTTTTATGCTCTTTATGCTACCTTCCATTATCTTTCTAGAATCTACAAGTCACTAGGTAAACTCTAAGAGAAAGCTTTGATAAAGAAGATAAAGTATTAAGCTTGCAAGTAAAACTAGGATTGGGTATCAAGTGGTGTAAGCTTGCAAGTAAAACTTTCATGGTTTAGCTTGCTAAGCTAGTAGTATGAATTTGCTAAGTTGCAAGTGTTAACTTGCTAATTCAACCAGTAGTATTAGGCTTGCAAGTATTGGCTTCCCTTGTGCAAAGCAGTGGTTGAAGTTCTCCTCGGCTTCTTCCTCGTAGTATCCTCCTTCCTCCTCGTATCCTTGGTCGGTACTAGCGTCTATAAATAAATACGAGGTGCACAATCACCAAACAATACTTAACTATTTCCAATCATCACACAAAGGGTCATATTAGTGAAGGGTTTCGCGGCATAGTAAATCAAAATTTTCTACGGAGCGAACAGAGGGAAAGCCAAGATATAATCTAGGAGATGCAAACAACGAGAGAGATTGGATTAGATCTTCATACCCTTGAAGATTCAGACATGAACGTTAAATCGGAACGTGGGTGATGTAGTCGTACTCGCTTCTCCTCCTCGCGATCCGATCCGATCTAGCACCACAAGTGGCGGTGCCTCCGTGAGATGCACACGTGCAGCACCTCGACGTCTCCTCCTTCCTCGGACCAGCGAGTATGGTGGAGAGATAGATAGGATCTACAACACGACGGCGTGGTGTATATGGTGGAGAATTTCTGCTGCA
This sequence comes from Avena longiglumis, assembly GCA_030063025.1. Lineage (NCBI taxonomy): Eukaryota > Viridiplantae > Streptophyta > Magnoliopsida > Poales > Poaceae > Avena > Avena longiglumis. The sequence continues at coordinate 432,662,341 of CP125975.1, forward strand.
GGGCTTCGCCTACAAACAGTCGGGAGGGAGAGAGGAAGGTAGCAAGGCTGCTAGGGCTTGGAGGAAGGTGTGTGTGGGGGGAGGGGGCGCACCACCCCTCTATATATAGAGGGGGGGGCAGCCCTTGCCCCTCCTCCAAGCCTATCTCTAGTTTAAACAATTTAAACTTTCCCTTATCTAGAAATCCTATCTCTAGTTTAAACGATTTAAACTCTCCCTTATCTAGAAATTCTATCCCGAGATTTAAACGAGTCAAATCTCTCTAGAATCGGCTGGGCCCTATGGGGCCTTGTGCCCTGGCCCAATGCGGCCAGGACACTCCCTCATAGGCCCATGCCCCCTCCCGGAAGGTGGGGCCACGTTGGTCCCCTTCCGGAAGGTTCTAGAAGCTTCCGGTACAATACCGATTAACCCGGAACAATTCCGAACTCCAAAAACTGCACTGCCTTATATGAATCTTATTCTCCGGACCATTCCGGAACCTCTCGTGATATCCCGGATCCCATCCGAGACTCCGAACAAAAATTCATAAACCAATTATCCAATCTATCCTAGCGTCAAGACACGTTAAGTGTGTGACCCTGCGGGTTCGAGAATATGCAGACATGATATTCTATCAATAATCAACAGCGGGGTCTGGGCACCCATATTGACTCCCACACATTCATCGATGATCATATCGGATGAACCACGATGCCAGGATTCAATCAATCCCATATATATATATTCCCTTCGTCTCGCGATATTTTACTTGCCCGAGATTCGATCGTCGGTACCGTCATACCTAGTTCAATCTCGTTCACAGCAAGTACTTTACTCGTTCTGTAATCCGATATCACTTTGTGATTAACTCCTTAACCACATGCTTGCAAGCGGTGTTGATATCGATTACCGAGTGGGCCCGAAGTATATCTCTCCGACTTGGGAGGGACAAATTCCATCTCGATACATACAACCCAACAGATACTTTCCGATCACCTGAGAGACACCTTTATGATCACCCTCTCATAGGATGACGTTTGATGACCTCAAAGCTTTCTTCCGATACCAGGGATTTTCATTATCTCATGGTCTAAGGAATACAATATTTGACATAGGAAAAGCTTCGCAAAGATGAACACGATGAAACGATCTAATTGCTTCGCTTAGTTTGGGTCTGTCCATCATATCATTCTCCCAATGATATGATCTCATTATCAATTAACAACTCATGTCTATGGTTAGGAAACCTTAACCATCATTGATCAATGAGCTAGTCCATAGAGGCGTACTAGGGACACGGTGTTGTTCACAAACCACACAAGTATTAAAGTTTCCGCTTAATACAATTCTAGCATGGAATATAAACTTTATCATGAACAAGAATTATAATAATAACATCTTTATTATTGCCTCTAGGGCATAATTCCAACAATTAGATGATCTAGCATCATCACTAACATCACAAGATTAAAGCACTTGTCTCGTTTATTTTATTTGAGAAAAGTAATTTCTATTCATTGAAAAACTACTTAAGATTTAATATTCTCCAACTCAAACATGGGATCATGTTGACACATGCCATCACCACATATTTCGGTATATGGGAATGTGATTTAAAGTGGTGTCACAATTTAATAAGGTTTAACCTTTTTATTTTATTTTATTTAATTAAAGTGACTAGAAATGCCTATTTGGCCTTCTTTTATTACTTGATCATTATTTCTGTAAGTAAACCTATATATTTTTATATATTCTGAAAAGTATGGTCAAATGTGATTTTTGAGAGTTGGAATCAACTCAAAAGCTCTTATGGTTGAATTTTGAAAAATGTTTGAATGCTGAAAAGCTTTTGCCTTGTTATTTTTACCATGGGTGATCTACAAATCTAAATGGTTTGAATCCAACGGGCTTGGATTAAGCATTCCAATACCTTTCCAACAAAATTGGTTTAATGTATTTTGGTTTAGTGAATCGAGCTAGGTTGATTTTTGAATCTAGGTCCAGAACTGTGTTTGAAATTAAATGAATAAACTTAAGTTTGAATTGTTGGGTAGCGTGGGAGGTTTAACTGGGCCGGCCCACTACGCACAGAGCACTCGTGGGCGGGTTAAGTGGATGTCCCCACGTGTCAGTGAGACAGTGAGGGGTGAAGCGGTACGGGGTGATCTAGGCCGCACGATCTAACTCTAATCAAACGGCTCCGGTTCATCGTCCACGTCGGGCAGCGCGGGTGAGACAGAACCCTAGCGCGGTAGGTGGGGGTCGTGGGAGGCTCACCGGGGCTCAGGCGATGGTCGGCGATGGGGGCGAACAATGAAGTCAATGACGGTGGTTCTCCTGGTACCGGCAGCTTCTCCTGGGGCGGCTCCAATCGACGGCCCGTCTCCTCCTCTGCAGCGGTGAACTCCGATGAAATTCCAGCCACCTGGTGCTCGCCTTTCTCCGGGAGTGAGTGGGTGTGATCAGTGAGAGGTGGGGAGTGAACTGGTGTGAAGAAAACGAGCGGGGGAGGTCTCCTTTTATAGTGGCTGAAGGCGACCAACGGGCGCGGGCTGAGCTCATCGTGGTCGACGGTACAGAGGGATAATGGCATGGGCGATGGTAGGGAGCGGTGCTGTGCTCCCTGGCGAAGCTCAACGGCGTGGTGGCGAGACGTGGGGAGGTGCTAATCGGTTAGAACGCTTCGACGCTCGGGGCGGGTCCGATGGCAAATTTAATGGTGCGCGGGTGCTCCTGGTTGTGCGGTGGCGAACGAGGTTGTCTGGCGGGGTGCTGGACTACTGGCGATTACGCACGCAAGCGGCGAGGATGGCGCGCGGTCTATGGGCATGTGTCGCAGTTGGCGCACTAGCACGCTCTCAGCTCGCTCGAAGAGAGGCTTGGTATGCTTGGGCAGTGTGGTCCAGGGGCTGGCAGTGCTCGAGGCTTGGACAGGGGGTGGCGGTGGACGGTGGAGTGCCTGCTAGACATGCTTGCTAGGCTTGGTGCTTCTCCTAGCTTGCTATCGACATGTGGGTGGCAAGTTAGGCTCGGCATGTTCACCATTAACGGCTATGCCAAGCTCACAGTGGTGATAAGGCTTGTTAATTGGGCTAGATCATCTACTGAGAGTGTAGTGAGAGATAGAGAGGAAACAAGGTTGGCCAAAATCACTACTCACTATAGTGTTTGTTGTTTTTTTGTTTGCTGCAAACAAGGTGTTTGATGAAATGTCCGAAAGAATTTCAAATTTTAATTTTGGATTCAAACTTGGTTGGTTTTCTAGGTACATACTAGGGAGTATCTGGTTATTTGTATTGGTCAAGGGGCACAGGTTTGGTTGGGTTTTGAAAATGTGTGATCTTCACATATGATGAAGATTCAATTATTACTTGTGATTTGAATGAGGTTGCCAAATGTTTCTGCAAGTTTGAAATTTGGGCTTTGCTTCACTTTTACTTGGTCTTGCAAGGGGTGAGAAGAATTGGAAAAGTTTTTGTTAGAAATCTTGGACTAGAAACACTCAAAGTGACCTAGTGAGCAAGATTGGCAAAAATGACCATTTGCTTTAATTGATTTGTTATTGATTTTCTCCTGATTTGTTTGTGCTTGGAAATGTTTTAGATGATATTATATTCATCTTAGAACCATTCCTTACTATTTAGTTGAATCACACAAGTCCATTATGTTAGATATATATTTGTATATTGTATGTCCCTACTTGTTAGGGGGTTTTTCTCCATATTTCCACCTATATATGTATTATATATTGTGGCCTTTGGCCCCCTGAGGAATACAAGTTGTCTATTCCTAACATGGTATCAGAGCAAGGTTAGCCTCTTCCTACTCGCAACTTCGTCGCTGTAGCCGCCACCATCCCTGTCGCCAACGGCCTTGCCGTCGTTGCCGCCGCCTGTCTCCGCCACTAGTTCCTGGCCGTCTGCAGCCTGTCGCCGCCTGTTCCCGTTCTGCTCCGACAGATCGATCTCCTCTAGATCCCATCGATCTTGGATCCCCCAGATCGAGCTCCTCTAGATCTCCTCCAGATCGAGCGCCATCCGTCAGGCCTCGGGCGTGCGGGCCGCTTCGTTGCCGCAGCCACCACTCGCGCGCGGGCCACCTCGTAGCCGCACGCCTCCCCCAGGTCGCTGGATCTCCGCCGGTTGCTGGACCTCCGCCGATCGCCGCTGGCTGACACCACTGCCGAGAATCGATCCCCGGCGTCTGGAATTGATATTCCCCGGCCCTTAGGCGTCGCCTCATCATCCCGGCTGGCCGGATTTTGGCCGACATCTGCCTGCAGGTGCGGGTTGACCAGTTGACCAGATCTGCTTCAAAAAAAAATTGAGAGAGAGATGTCTTCTACATCGGGCTATGTTGCGATTCCTCGCTGCCCGGTGATCTTTGATGGCACGAATTATCCTGATTCCGCTGCCTTTATGCGCGTTCAGATGTGCGGTCTCCGTCTATGGGGTGTGCTCTCCGGCAAGGTCTCCTGTCCGCCGTGCCCCACTGCTCCTCTGTCTCCTCTTCCGCCGCCGCCGATTGTTCTTGGCACTGATGTCTCAGGAGGCCAAGGATGCTGCTCAGAGTGTCGATGGTAGTGTTGTTGCTGCATATCAGCTGAAGATCAAACAGTACTCTGCTGATCTCAAGACCTATCGCCTCGATCTGATCGCCTACAGTCAGTGGGTAGATGAGGATGATCGTGCTACTGCTGTTCTCACCTCCAGTGTTTTGCCCCAGTTTGCCGTTGAGTTCATGAGTCTTCATACTGTTGCTGCTCAGTGGGCACATCTTCGTCATCGCTATCAGCCGTCTAGGGATGCTCTTTACCTGTCTGTGGTTCGCCAGGAGCATGCTCTTCAGCAAGGTGATTCCACTATTGATGAGTTCTACACTCAGAGTGCTATTATCTGGCGTCAGCTTGATTCTCTTCGTACGGTTATTTGTGGCACATGCCCGTGCTGCCAGATTATGCGCTCAGATTTGGAGTTCCACCACATCTATGAGTTTATGTCTCGGCTCCACCAGGAGTTCGAGCCCCGCCGTGCTCAGTTGAATGCTCGTGGTCGTGTTCCGCTCTCTAAGGTGTTGTCTGAGCTTCGGGCTGAGGAGACTCGTCTCTGTGGTGCTGGTCTTCTTGCGGTTCCATCTGTGCTTGCTACTCGTGGTCCTCCTCTTTCGTCTGCTCCATTGACTCAGCCGTGGTCCTCTGTGCCACCGCCGATACTACCGGGTCAGGCACTGCGCAACCACCACCTTGTACACAGTCAGGTACGTCCCCGTGGTATCTGTATTCTGGAGCTTCTTTTCATATGACCTCTGAGTCTTCTCTTCTGTCCAGCCAGGTCAGGGTCAGAGTCAGCACCATCAGTCTCAGGGTTAGAGTCAGCACTAGCAGGCTCGTGGTCAGGGTCGCCGTGGTTCTCTTCGTCACTGCACTTACTGTAGCAGGGATGGCCACACTTGGGCCACCTGTTATACACAAGATCCTAGTTTACGTCAGCAGCACCATGTTCGTGGGCATTCTGCTCCTTCCGGATCTTCAGCTGTTGCTCTCTCTGATCAGGACATTATCAGGAGTCTTCGCGGTCTGATTCCTGCTACAGGCCCTTCTTTGACGGGCACTGCTGGTTCTATGACTTACTCTTCAGGCACTGCGCTACCACCACCTTCTACACAGTCAGGTACGTCCCCACGGTATCTGGATTCTGGAGCTTCTTTTCATATGACCTATGAGTCTTCTCTTGTCTCTGCTATACGTTCTCTCCCTTCTCCTGTCCGTGTTCTCACGGCCGATGGTACCTCTCTTCCTGTTTCTAGTAGGGGCACCCTTTCTACTTCTTCTTTTTATGTTCCTGATATTTATCATGTTCCTCGTCTTAAGATGAATCTGTTCTCTGCTAGCCAGCTTACTGACTCTGGTTGTCGCGTCATTCTTGATGCTGATTCTTGTGTTGTCCAGGACCGTCGCACACAGGCCCTGGTTGGAGCTGGCCCTCGCAGTCGTGACTCTTCAGGACTTTGGGAGTTAGACTGGCTTCATGTTCCTTCCGCTGCCACTTCATCTGCCGGTTCTTTTCTGGTCGTCGCCTCTGCTACCAGCTCTTTTCAGCAGTGGCATCATTGTTTTGGTCACCTTTGTGACTCTCGCTTGTCGTCATTAGTTCATCGTGGTCTTCTGGGGTCTGTCTCAGGAGATGGGTCTTTACATTGTCAGGGTTGTAGGTTGGGTAAACAGATTCAGCTTCTCTATCCAACTAGCGCGTCTGTATCTCAACGACCTTTTGGTTTAGTTCATTATGATGTTTGGGGTCCGGCTCCTTTCGCTTTGAAAGGGGGCCATCGCTACTATATTTTATTCATAGATGATTTTTCTTGGTACACTTGGTTGTATTTTATGCGCTCTCGCAATGAAGTGCTCTCCATATATCAGCGTTTTGTGGCCATGGTCCGTACTCAATATTCTACCCCCATTCGTGTGTTTCGTGATGATTCTGCTGGTGAGTATATCTCCCAGATGTTGCGAGGTGTCCTTGCTAAGCAGGGTACCCTCGCTCAGTTCTGCTGTCCCGGCGCACATGCCCAGAATGGCGTTGCTGAGCGTAAGCACCGCCATCTTCTTAAGACCACTCGTGCCATGATGATTGCTTCTTCCCTTCCGCCGCATTTCTGGGCTGAGGTTGTCGCTACGTCGGCTTACCTCATCAATATTCAGCCTTCTGCCGCTCTGCAGGGTGGTATCCCTCTTGAGAACCTATCTGGTCATTCTCCAGTCTACTCTATATTTCGCTTGTTTGGTTGTGTTTGCTATGTTCTCCTTGCCCTTCGCGAACGCACCAAACTGACCGCTCAGTCTGTTGAGTGTGTCTTCCTTGGATACAGTGATGAGCATAAGGGCTATCGCTGTTGGGACCCCGTTGGTCATCGGATGTGTATCTCTCGCGACGTTACTTTTGATGAGAGGTGCCCTTTCTATCCTCGTCCCACCGCTGGTACCTACCCGGTGGAAGATATCTCTTTTCTTCTTTTTCCTGACACGCCTCCTTCTACTCCTATTGTGTCTTCTTTAGGACCCACTCTCCCTGATGTCTCTTCTTCGACAACATCCTCCTCTGCTCCGTCTAGTTCCCCTAGTTCTCCTTGTTCTCTGGAGCCTTTCTCTGCTATTACCTCTTCTTCTTCATCGTCTCCTGATTCGTCTTCCTCTGATAAGCTTCCCTCTACTCATCCTATTCTTCAGCGTCGTGCCCCCAACCGTTACTGTCCTAGTCAGTATGGTATTTCTGTTGTCTCCGAGCCGATTTCTTATCGGGATGTTGAGCATCATCCTGAATGGAAGCTGGCCATGGCTGAGGAGATTGTTGTGCTTGAGCGCACTGGCACCTGGGATCTTGTTTCTCTCCCTCCCGGTGTTCGTCCTATCACGTGTAAATGGGTCTATAAAATTAAGACCCGCTCTGATGGATCTCTTGAGCGCTATAAAGCGTGTCTTGTGGCTCGTGGTTTTCAGCAGGAGCACGGTCGTGACTATGATGAGACCTTTGCTCTTGTGGATCATATGACCACTGTGCATACTGTTCTTGTTGTCGCTTCTATTCATCACTGGTATGTGTCCCATCTTGATGTTCACAACGCATTCCTCAATGGAGAGTTGAGTGAGGACGTTTATATCCAGCCTCCTCCTGGATATTATGTTCCCGCTGGGATGGTTTGTCGTCTTCGGCGTTCTCTTTATGGCCTGAAACAGTCCCCTCGTGCCTGGTTTGAGCGCTTTGCCTCTATAGTGACTGCTGCTGGTTTCTCCCCTAGTGCTCATGATCCAGCGCTGTTTGTTCACACTTCTCCTCGTGGACGCACTCTTCTTCTTCTCTATGTTGACGATATGATCATTACTGGTGATGATCCTGAGTATATCGCCTTTGTTAAGGCTCGTCTTCATGATCAATTTCCTATGACTGATCTTGTTTCACTTCGATACTTTCTTGGGATTGTGGTTTCCTCCACTTCTGATGGCTTTTTCATCTCCTAGGAAAAGTATATTCAGGATCTTCTTGCTCGTGCTGCTCTTGGGGATGAGCGCACTGTTGAGACCCCTATGGAGCTTAATGTCAAGCTTCGTCCTACTGATGGTGATCCTCTTTCTGATCCGACGTGTTATCGCCATCTTGTTGGAGTCTTGTTTATCTTGTTGTCACTCGTCCTGACATATCTTATCATGTTCATATTCTGAGTCAGTTTGTTTCTGCCCCTACCACTGTTCACTATAGTCATCTTCTCCGTGTTCTTCGTTATCTTCATGGCACGATCACTCGTCATCGCCTTTTCTTTCCTCGTTCTAGCTCTCTCCATCTCCAGTGCTATTCGGATGCTACAAGGGCGAGTGATCCTACGGATCGCCATTCACTTTATGCTTACTGTGTGTTTCTTGGTGGTTCGCTCATTGCCTGGAAGACGAATAAACAGACAACAGTTTCTCGTTCGAGTGTTGAGGCTGAGTTGCGTGCTATGGCCTTGTTGACTGCTGAGGTAACCTGGTTACGGTGGTTGCTTACGGATTTTGGGGTCTCTATTACCACACCCACTCTGTTTTTGTCTGACAGTACATGTTCTATTAGTATTGCACGTGATCCGGTTAAGCATGAGCTTACCAAGCATATTGGTGTTGATGCTTTCTATACACGTGCTCAGGTGCAGGCTCATGTTGTTGCGCTTTAGTATGTGCCTTTAGAGTTACAGTTGGCAGATTTCTTTACGAAGGCACAGACCATTGCGCAGCATACTTTCTTTCTCTCCAAACTCAGTGTTGTGGAGCCACCATGAGTTTGAGGGGGGGGGGGTGTTAGATATATATTTGTATATTGTATGTCCCCACTTGTTAGGGGGTTTTCCTGTATATTTCCACCTGTATATGTATTATATATTGTGGCCTTTGGCCCCCTGAGGAATACAAGTTGTCTATTCCTAACACATTCATGCATTTATCAAATCATCACATACACACATGCATTCATATGATTTAAATTAATCAAAGTTTTTGTTAACCATAATTTTAGTGATTAGAGTTTGATGATCATTGTTTTATATTTTTGGGATGTTACATGGGATTAGGGGGTTATATAGGTGACTTAAGATAAATTCAGCTTAGGATGCTTGGCTCAAGATTTGGTTATCTTAACTATTGGTGTGATCCTATAGGATGAGCTCCTAGATTGGCTCATGCTTCTCCCTAAGCAGACAAGTCATCACTCATAGCAGATCAAGGCAATTCATCAACCAGCTGATCAACACAATTCATCTTATCAAACTTATTGAACTTATTCTGAGGTTACCATCAAGCCTAGCTTGAGGTAAGGATGGGTATTTTGAATAGGTTGTGTTTTTTAAGTAATATAAGGAACTCTTGGTATTGCTACCAAGATTGGAAAGAAATGGTTTTTGGAAAGGTTTTGGTAAACCTAGAGATAAGAGTAGTTGAAGGTCCTGTCTTGAAAACATAAGGAGATTATATATACGTCTCCTAGTTTTGTTAATAGAACTAGTAAAATATTTTGTTGTGGCAAAGTCATCTTGGTTCAAGTTTGAAATGTAAGAACATTTGAGAATATGGAAGATGACCCAAGACATCTCTTTTGAAAAATAGCTTTTGTCAACTGAGGTTGAGGTCAGAGTATTTTATCTAATACACAATCAGATGTAGGAACACAAGAAAACAAGTAAGCAAACATTGCAACACTTAACAAGAAAAAGTTTTTGTTCCCCTGATTTTTGCCTTTTTGACAACAAATCAGGGTGTCTGAAATTGGGATGTTACATACAAGGCAAGCAAAACTATAGTAGAACAGATGCTAAGAAGATGTCCTAACATATGAGGAGCCATATTTAGATTGGTTCTGCATATTCATACTACAAACATATTGTATTATGGAAAACAATATACACAAACCACTTTGCTGAATGTCATGGTAGTGGCACGGCAGATGCCATGGTTAGCCTTAAGTTGGGGGGCAAATGGGTGCTTGTGGTCACTGGGGAGGGAGTGCACGGTCGAGCCATGCACGAAGAACAAGAAGAACTCTCCAAACTTAGTGTTTTGATTGATACCCCAAGATTACAAGTGCTCCTTGAGCTGTATGAACTAGGGTTGAGTGCACTAGTTCCCTACTTGGTCCAACCTCCTTCTACTACAGCTATGCCCTTCCTTATATAGGCAGTGTTAGCTAGCTTATACCCCTTTGGGTTCTAGGGTTTACTGTTTGGATCTTGGTCCCTACAATGTGGGCCAGGTCATGGGCTTGCCCTAAGCCCAATGGCCCAGTCCATAAAGCTTGACCGCTAACGGTCTTTTGGTACGCTGCTTCCTATTGCTTTTGGCGTCACGCTGTAACTTTGTACATCAGCGTATGCTTTGGGCGTCACCCGACTCCTTTTGTGTCACCCGGCGTCGCCCTTCTCTTTTGACCATGCGTTACCATGGTCCCTCCTAAACCTTACTCGGAAAGGTGGCATGCCTCCTACTTGACTCGGCCCTTTCTCGGTAGACTCGGCTCATCGCTTCCTGCAAGAATTACAACTTTGTCTTATGCGGGCCGACATAGTCTATATGTCCGCCGATCATGCTTATCTTACCCGGCCTGGTTCTTTCTTTACTCGGAGCTAACCAAGCTGTGCTTTGTTTCGTCTCTCGTGACCCTACTGGGGGTTATCCCCCCGACACTGAACAACAACATTCGACAATCATCTGGAGCAAAAGCAGAGCACCAAACGATCTACATAGTCAAAACAAAGCTAGGAATCAAGTCCCATAATAGAAGTAGCTTGATAAATGATGAATAAGAGAAAGGCAATCATGAATATGACAATAAGGTATGAAATTTAATGCTATACATATAAGGAAATTGATAAATTAATAAATAAATAAATAAATAAATAAATACGAATGATTAACAGTGTTGCAACTCTCGTAGAAGCAGAGCGAACTGTCCAACTTCCTAGGAATGGGATGGAACTACTTGACTAAGTTTCTAGATTTTGTTATGTATAAATTCTATTACGCGACAAAAAACACAGAGATGTTTCCAAAGAAAATAAAAAGTTAGAGCCATCATAAACAAAATCATAGTTCTTTTTTATTTCTCTATCTAGAGAAAAGAAAATGAACACAAAAATAATATACTAGCCTATAAGTTAGATGACATGTCCATACATCAAGCTGAACTTAATTACTTGGCGAACTTACTTCCATCATTCAGTGCATAAGCCCTACATTACCAGCTCCATCAGATCATAACATACATCTTCAGCAATGTAAGAAATCAGAAAGTACTGCCTTTTCCCATGTTCAGCTTAGAATGGGTGGGGTTATCTATTTTGGGCCTTGCTATTTGCTCCCATCCCATTACTTAAACTAGTATGGATAATATCAGTGGCGGAGCTAGAGCCTTGAGCACCCAGGTGCATAGTGGTGCCAGATCAAAGAAAAATCAATTTTTACCGGGTGCATACATGGCGAAAAAATATTGTTTTACAAAGAAAATCATTTCTACCCGGCGTCCTGTGCACCACCTAGATTCTATGTGGATCCTCCCCTGGATAATATGATATAGAACCAGTTATTTAGACACTGGCTAGGTAAATCCACGCAAACATAAGCTTCTTAATTCTATCTCAGAGGTTAGATTAAAACCAAACTGAAAGTGTGAGCTAATTATTTTCGGTACTGCATTTTGAGAGTTAAAACGGGAGTGGCGCTGAAAGAAGAAAATATGATAATATCATTTATCTAAATTAAATCTAACAAGGACTTTTACACCCTATCAATCTCATATGAATGGATGTATGGGAAGTTGGGAAAAAATAAGAAATGTGATATGTTTCCAAGAGATCCAACACAATGAGCACACCATAAACCCGAGAAACACATGTCGAGCAAACAAATCATAACAGTCTGAACCATAAGGATCATAACAATCATGTCGAGCCTAGCAATCTTGGTAGTTATCTTATATCAACAAAATGTCAAAATGAAGAACTAAACCAAAACTTATTTGAGATCATAACCTAATAAAAAACATCAAAATCATATAGAATTACTGAAGAAAAAGACAAACCTATCGTATCTCATTCTATACTCTGAACCATAAGCTAATTAAAAATTATATTGTTCAAGGATAACACCTGAGTGTGAAATAGTTGAAGTTGACAACAGAAAATTAGGATAATGATGCGACCAAATAAATGTTGATCCATCTTTTACATCTCAAATACGGAGGAGAACTTCTTTTCAGGCTGATATGAGTATTTTATTTACTCATGCATCTCCAAAAACCACATCACACAACTTGAAACCTAAGAAATGGATCGAACATGAATGAATCTGAGCAGCAGTAACACCTCCAATATTCAAAAAAATTCACAGAGCAGCGGAAAGTAGTAATGTCTAGTAACCATATAGAAATATCCCTAATGTATAGGAATATCCAATATTCAAAAAAATTGCAAAGTAGCAGAAAGTAGTAATGCCTAGTAACCAAAGAACACAATCGGAAGTAAGTGACAACAAGGTAGCATGTTTATAAACATCTTAAAGCATATCTATCACAAGAAATTCATATCATATAAGAAAGAACTTGCAAAGCATAATAAATAACACATACCACAGCAAGTATAACATCAATATACCATTTATTTGCATAAACTTGATCAAGCAATTGATATAGCACGACTAGCCTCGATTTGGCATGCCTTGCATAAATCAAACCAGGAGAAATCAGTGCAAGCATTACTCAAACTGAATTAGCAAGGATAATGGAAATGTCAGAAACCTAAAATCCAACTCACTTGGGATCAGTAAATTTGCTTAGGGTGCATGACTGAATGTAACCGTTGTTGTCCCTCCTCCTCTGTTCTCTTTGGCCCTCAACTGTTATCGATGATGAGGATGCTTAGGAGAGGGGTGACATTGGGATCAAACCTGGCCAACGGGCCGCCTTTTGGTGGGCCAGCTGGTGAGCACGCGAGGAAAGCCCGGCACAAGCCCGGCCCGGCCCGCGACGTGTCGGGCCAGCCGGTGAGCACGCGAGGAAAGCCTGGCACAAGCCCGGCCCGGCCCACGACGTGTCGGACCCGTGCCGGCCCGTGAGAAGCCGAGGCCGTGCCCGTGCCGCGACATCAGGCACGCGGGTCGTCCCGGCACGGCCCGTCAAGCACGCATGTGGTGAGAATATACGAATATAGGCAAAAAATTGTCCTCCGGGGGGGGTCAAACTCACGACCTGACCCTCCAGGTCCGGTCCCTCAACCAACACACCAAGCAAACTTAACTGTTCTATGGGAAACACACACCCTTTTGTCTGTTAAATGGACGGTCCAACGAAAAAGGCCAACAGGCCCGTGTGCCTCACGTGACATGGGCCGGCCCGTGAAGAGCCGGGGCCGGGCTCGGGCCGCCAGGCGGGGCACAACACGTGGCTTGGCAGGCCACGGCGGGCCGTGCCGCGTGCCGGCCCGTTTGCACTGGTAGAAAACACCCTATAGGTCCCGGTTGGTAAGAGGCATTAGTCCCGGTTGCCCAACCCGGACGGGGCAATCGGGACTATGCCCCACCAACCGGGACAAATGGGGGCACACGTGGCGGCATCAGAGTGCGAGGGGGGTGGAGCATTAGTCCCGGTTCGTAACACGAACCGGGACTAATAACGTGCTACCGCGGCAGAGATTTGGCCCATTTCTCTGCCACGGCAGAGAATTCATTTTGGCACATTTTGTTGCCGCGGCAGCATTTTCGCCACTTTTTGTGCCGCGGCAGAGAATTCATTTAGGTTGTTTTATTGTTTATTTAGTGTTTTGCACTTATCAATGAAGGAACCTTATATTACACAAGATCATCATGACAATATTACATTTAATACACGGATGGAGTTCATGCACTACATACAAAAGTTGTTATTCGATGCTACCGGCCAATTCCTTCAAAGTTGCTATTTTTACAATCCCTATTGTCTATACACAGCAGAATAGTATTCCCCTTTCGGGTCTAGGACTTCTGCATCCAAGAATCCCGCCAACTCCTCCTGAATTGCTCGTACGCGATCCTTTGGCAGAAGAACGTCCCGTAGACGTTCGATCTGATTTAAAAAAGGAGTCAGCCTATATGAATGAAACTAAACACAATTTGTTTGAAATTAAAAACTATAGAAATTGTTTACGTACGTGGAGTTGCTCTAAATTTCTGCCCTTCTCATCGCACGTCTGCCGGATGAACTAGCATACATAGTATCCACATAGATTGTTACACGGTCCTCGTCAGCACTTTACGAGAACATAGTTCAATCAAAATAATAATCAAGCATGATAATAACTGTATCAAAACTAGAATCAAAGAGATGCACGGATATAGCTAGTGGTGCTTACATCTAGTGGTTGAAATGTAAGATCCTCTTTCCAAACACCCCTAGCCTTGTTGGTGAACCGTTTCCAAGCGCTGCCCGGCGTAGAAAACAAATAAAATAAGTTATTAAGTACTTGATATCATAAAATTCACGAACGTTGCCGATATAGTGCCGTAATGATTAGAATTACCGCTGGAGAAGTATCTGCATGTCCTTCCACGTCTCAAGGGGTTTATGTTTCGAGTCCATGACTAGTACACGCCCTTTGTCAAGTTGAATGATTAACAGAATATAGTGGAAGCTGCAAATGCATAACTAATCAATTATATACTTAACATCGAGTAAGCGAAATAGAAAGTGTATATAAGACAATAACACTCACTCGAAGTTGTAAGGAAATAGTATTTCCCTTTTAGTTTCTTGAAACCTTAACGCGTGTACTATATTATCCTCCGCATTTGGATCCAGCTCTATCTTCGGTAGTTTGAGCCTCTTCCACAGTAAATCTTTGGCGTGGTTAGGGACAAATAAACATGTTCCCTCTTCATCCGCATTAGCAGGCCTATTCCAATTTCTAATGGTGATCGGGATTAAGTCCCTAACGATTACTCCGCATTGTGCCACAAATTTGGTTGCGACAACTTCGGGAGCCGTCGGTTTGCCGTCTTCAGCGACATCTTCGATCCTTAACCTCTCATGGTCTTGCAAATTTTTGGTTGGGCCTCGTCCGCTCTTTTTAGTAGATTCCTTCGATGCGGAGGGCTAAAAGAAGAAAGATCGTCGTTACTATTTCTATATAGATAGCAGATGATTAATTAATGAATTGATTTATATTACATGCACCTCGCCGGAGCGGTTGTCTACTCGATTACACAAGGCATCGCCTTCTCCCTCGCGGAAGGCAACACCTTCAACCTCAAACAAGTTGTCTACTCCGGTAAAAAGAGGATCACCCTCACCGGAGTTGTTCAGAAACGTTGATACGTCTAAATTATCTTCCCCACGGATCACACCTTGGATCAACTCTTCCTTTTCTTCGTCTCTGACGTGTGGGTCCATATTTTCTGCATAGGTGGAAAAACGAATAAGTCAAAGCGGCTAAAGGAGAGAGTTAAGTACGGTGTTGAGAGATATAACCCCTAATTCAGAGAAACCCTAATATATACATACACAATAATAAAAATGAAGAGAAAGGGAAACCGTGTAGTAGATAGGCACATCGTCGAACCCACATGCACCTAAGTTGCTTGACAATGTGAATCGGGTATTTAATAAACCTAATAATACCTAACTAATAATAAACCTAATAATCGAAATACCGAAAAGAAAGGGAAATAATCAACACATGGCATCGATGCAATGATCAAGCAAGTATGATGATATGACAAGTTAATTTGCATTGAATGTAACCCTAAGACATGCTCGACGATTTAATCGGGGTTCCGAGGGGTGAAAACCCTAACTCGGGGAAACTCCGGAACATATGAGAGGGGTGCATTTGTTCTTCTAATTATACTTGTCATTTAAGTTGTTGAACAATGCATGATTATAGTTTAGATAGATAGGTTTCATTTTTCCGAACAATTTGATATATTATTTGTATTTTTCTGACTTATAAACAATACGTTATTGATTTTACAATATTAAATCATTTTCTGGAATTAAAAAAAGGCAAATAGTTTTTACACCGGGGCGCCCCCTAGCCAGTGAGACTGACAGAAGGGCCGCAGTGCCAACTCAGCCTCCACGCGTACATATCATTTTCCTCCCACAGAGAAGCCTACCCACTGAGGCTGACTGATGGGCCCTAGGCCACATCAGCTGCCACGCGAGCACGAGTGACGTCAGCACGACGTCACGGGCGTGAGCTCCTGTGCAGCGGCGGCGATAAGCGGGCACACTGGACGCTGGATGGGCGCGTTAGAGAGAGCGCGATGTGGAGAAAGGGAGGCGGCGCCGCCCTTATTGGTCACCGGGCGTCGCCTCCGCCGAGCCGAGCGCGGCGGGCACACGCGAGAGTAGTACAGGAGGAGAGGAGAGAAAGAAGAACACCATGAGGATCAGCAGCTCACCAGAACACGACGGAGGTGGTGGCGAGGCCGGCGAAGCTCGAGACGCCGGAATCGACGGAGGCGACCCGGACGAGCTTCAATCCAGCGATTGAGGTCACGCGAGGGAAAAAGTAGCAGGGCGCGCGTGACGGAACGCGTGGTGGCGGAAGCTCGGGTAGCCTGCGGCCGCGTCGGTGAGAAGCAGAGAAGTGAGATGGGGAAGAAGAAGAGGAGGCGCGTTTATAAACGAAGGGCCTTTAGTCCCGTTGGTGGCTCCAACCGGGACTAGTACATACGTCCTTACAACCGGGACGTATAGTCCAATATTTTCAGCAGAACAAGGGTTGGCGCGCAGGGGGTCTTTAGTCCCGGTTGGTGGCTCCAACCGGGACATATTGCCCTGATGTCAAATTTTTTCAGGTATTTTCTCTGTTCCGCCTTTACTTTTTATTTTGGGGTTTAAATTTGTATTGTTTTTTAAATGATAATTAATTTGGAATTTAGAAAAACTTTAAACATAAAAAGTGTTTGGATTTGAATAAATAATTCAAAACCATTTTCTGTTTTAAAAAATAATTAATGTAACCATTTAAAATATGAACCATTTACAATTAAAAATGAATTAACTTATATTTTTTTAATATCAATTTGGAATTTAGAAAAACTTTAAACATAAGAAGTGTATGGATTTGAATAAATAATCCAAAACCATTTTCTATTTTTAAAAAATAATTAATGTAACCTTTTAAAATGAATTAACTTATATTTTTGAATATTAATTTGGAGTTTAGAAAAACTTTAAACATAAAAAGTGTTTGGATTTGAATAAATAATTCAAAACCATTATCTGTTTAAAAAAACAATTAATGTAACCATTTAAAATATGAACCATTTACAATTAAAAATGAATTAACTTATATTTTTTTAATTTCAATTTGGAATTTAGAAAAACTTTAAACATAAGAAGTGTATGGATTTGAATAAATAATCCAAAACCATTTTCTATTTCTAAAAAATAATTAATGTAACCTTTTAAAATGAATTAACTTATATTTTAGAATATTAATTTGGAATTTAGAAAAACTTTAAACATAAGAAGTGTATGGATTTGAATAAATAATCCAAAACCATTTTCTATTTTTAAAAAATAATTAATGTAACCTTTTAAAATGAAGATAGGGGACAAGCATCATTAGAACTTGCATTGGATCTCTGAAGAAACCACATATTAGTAGTCTAAAATGATTTTTCAAAAATCACAGGCGATAGATCATTTAATTGTAGTACAAACTGGACCCACTTCACGTCGATTCAAGCAGACATTTGTCCTTTTACCCGGATGGACGAAAAGGTTTGAGATGTACCGGTTGGGAGATAGTACATGTAAGGTGGTCTAGTATTTTAGGAAAATGGGACGGTAGCATTACGAAACGGCATTTTGGTGGTTACTTCACAAACGACCCGCTTTTTTGCTTCGGAAAATGGAAAAGGGCTTTTCCGTATGCATAAAAAGGAAAACTTCCTCCTGCAACATTGTCCTCCATACCAATGTCCACACACATGCATAATATGGGCACAACATCACAAACTATGCCGTGATTCAGCACATAACATCGGTCATTTGGACCGAAAAAGCCATGAAACCTCGAACATGATAGGTCATTTTGTGAAGGTTTTTTCGAAACATGATCATTGTTCGGCAGACATTTAGTCCCGGATGTTGTCACAAACCAGGACTAAAAATATTTTCCGCCATTTCCCACCTCTTCCCGCCAAGTTTTCCCGCCCTTTCCTTTCTACTAGAGCTTTTAGTCTCGGTGTAGTCACTAACCGGGACTAAAGATATTTCCCGCCATTTCCCAAAGCTTCACGCCAAGTTTTCCCGCCCTTTCCCTCTATATTTAGGGTGATCGTGTCATGGCTATCCACACATCCACACCTTCCTCTCTTAGAACAATGGACAACGCCTACTAGGCCATTCTAACCCTCGAGGAGACCGAGGCGCTGTGCGCCTCCAACTACCCTTGTCCGCCGGGCTACCGGCCGCCCGCCGGCTGGATGCTGAGCGCTGGAGGGGTTCCTGTCCCTCTTGTCCCTCAAGGTTTCGCACGCCAGGCGGCCATCACAAACCACTTCTACCACGAGCTCACGCCGGAGCAGCGGATGGATCCCCAGTGGGATCCCGACAACTACGACACCTAGAATGCCTTCTTCGCTAATAGGCGGGAAAGGGAGCTCGCCAGGTACAAGGGTGATGGCCCGCCACCGGTGAACCACAACAAAGCCGGCCGTCGTCTGTGGTGGGCAAACTGTACTATCATCGGAGTGATGCGCTACATCACCGGGGGAGACCATCCTCGCCTACGGTGCCCACGAGTCCACCGGCCACAGGCCCCACACTGTCCCGGCGGTAGCGGCATCGTCTTCCAGGAGACCCCTCTCCCACCCTCCGTGAATCCAAGGCTGGAATGTCCCCTGGTATATGCCATGGATGGGCTGAGGATCCCCGGAGTGGCAGGTGACGATGACGATGATGATGACGACGACGATGAAGACCCTGAAGCTGCGTACTATAGGACTAGGCATGATTATGACTAAAGGGGGCGGCTTTAGTCCTGAGTGTTAGCTAGTCCCGGTTTGTCCCGGTTTTTAATATTAATAAATGTCTTGAGTGTTACCTAATAAATAGAGGGAAATGCCTATATAAAGAGAGGGTTCATATTTAGTCCCGGTTGGAGAAACCAACCGCGATCAAGGGATTCTTGGCAAGTGGGCCAGCAACACTAATAATAGGGGTGAGTGTCGCCATTATGTCGCGGCTTGTACCTTGTCCCGGATGGTGTCACCAACCGACTAAAGATGAATTAATCCCGGTTGGACACACCAACCGGGACTAAAGATGAGTCAAGACTAATAATAGGTGAGTGTCGACATTATGTCGTGAGTGTCGACATTATGCCGAGCTTGTACTATAAATATGCATCCTTGTGAGTCCAGTCCTCCAGCCAGTTTGAGGCATCTCCAAGATGGTTTTAGAGAGCAGGGACACCACTAAGGCCAGCCAGTGGAGATGCCGACGAGCCCAGCCTCCCCGGCATCCCCGAGAAATCGGTCATAGAGGCACTCCTAATATGTGAAATTAGTTAGCTCCGAGGCGTATTGATCTAGTTAGTGAAGTTACAAGCTGCAAGATGGTTTTCGAGCAGGGACACCATCAAGGGCCAGGAGTGGAGATGCCGACGGAGCCCAGTCCTCCGCATCTCCAGAAATCGGGTCATAGAGGCACTCCTAATATGTGAAATTAGTTAGCTCGAGGCGATTGATCTACTTAGTGAAGTTGCAAGCTGCAAGATGGTTTTAGAGCAGGGACACCATCGCGGCTAGTTTCAGTGGAGATGCCTCTGGAGCCTAGTCCTCCGGCATCTCCGAGAAATCGGTCATAGAGGCACTAATATGTGAAATTAGTTAGCTCGAGGCGTATTGATCTAGTTAGTGAAGTTACAAGCTGCAAGATGGTTTTCGAGAGGGGACACCACTACTCAGACCAGGAGATGCCGACGGAGCCAGTGGCCCTCCCAAGATCTCCAAGAAACTGGTCATAGAGGCACTCCGTCCAGCCACAAACGGCACTAACACTCAAGACATTTATTAATATTAAAATCGAGACTACAAAACCGGGACTAAAGGCCACAAACCGCGAAAGATATCCTTCGTCAAGCCACAATCCGCGAAAAGACATGAACTAGAGTTACATAATATGAGCATGAACTTCTTGGCATATGTCATTCCTTATGACCGCTTGACGTAACCATGGAGCATCTTCTTTACTTAACGGAATGCTTGGGTTTTCACCGTGAAGGGCGGAATTTCATCAAACTTATTATAATCTTCCCGACATGTCTTTCTTATCCTCGATTCCCACGATGTTTCTTTTCCCCGAAAGAACTATGTGACGCTTTGGCTCATCATATGATGTATTCGCTTGCATATTTTTCTTTTTTTACTGCGGAGGACATGTCCTTCACATAGAAAACCGAGACACATCATTGGCTAGGACGAATGGTTCATCTCTATAACCAAGATTGTTAAGATCCACTATTGTCATTCCGCATAACCGGTCTATCTTTACCCTTCCCCATTCAAAGTTGACCCATTTGTCCGAAACAAAGGGACCTTAAAAGAGACTCCATAGTCTAGTTCCCATATCTCCTCTATGTAACCATAATATGTGTCCTTTTGTCCATTCTCGCCTATTGCATCAAAGCGACACCACTATTTTGGTTGGGGCTCTTTATCTTGGGCGATCGTGTAGAATGTATTCCCATTTATTTCGCACTTGGAAATTCAATACAGAGAAGATGGTGACGCGGCCAACAAGTATAGCTGATCTCCAACAGTGGTATCATTCAAGAGATGTGTCCGCATCCAACCACTGAAAGACTTCATGTGTTCATCTGTAATCCATGATTCAGGCTTCCCCGGGTTTTTGGAGCGCACAATATTCTTGTGTTCCTCGATACGGAGCCGCCAAGGTGGAATTATGTAGAACTGTAGTGTGCTTTAGTGAAAGAATCCCGTCCCTACATATCATTGCTTTCTTTCCGAGCATGCCTTTTCCACTTAGTCTTCCCTCATGCATGAAAGTAAACACCAATCGGCTTAAGGTCGGAATAAAGTCAACACAAAACTCAATGACCTCCTCTGTTCCATATCCCTTGGAGATGCTTCCTCGTCTAGCACGTTTATGAACATATTTCTTTAAGACTCTCATGAACCTCTCAAAGGGGAACATATTGTGCAGAAATACCGGACCGAGAATGGCAATCTCTTCCACTAGATGAACCAGGAGATGCGTCTTAATATTGAAGAAGGATGGTGGGAACACCAATTCAAAACTAACAAGACATTGTACCACATCCTTCTGTAACCTTGGCAAAATATCTGGATTGATTACCTTCTGAGATATTGCATTGAGGAATGCACACAGCTTCACAATGGGTACTCGAACATTTTCCTAGAGAAGCCCCTCAATGCAATCGGAAGCAACTGCGTCATAATCACGTGACAGTCATGAGACTTCAGGTTTTGGAACTTTTTCTCTGCCATATTTATTATCCCCTTTATATTAGATGAGAAGCCCGAAGGCACCTTGATACTATAAAGGAATTCAAAAAAGATTTCCTTCTCTGCTTTGGTAAGAGCATAGTTGGCACGACTTAAGTGACGCCCTTTATCCGTCTTGTTATGTGTATGCATGTTCTTTGGGTCTTTCATAATTTGTTGGTCCTCCTGCTGTGTGTATCTTTTCTCTTCCCATACACGCCTAGGAATCCTAGCAGGTTCACGCAGAGATTCTTCGTCACGTGCATCACATCGATTGAAGAGCGGACACGCAGGACTTTCAAATATGGCAGCTCCCAAAATATAGATTTCTTCTTCCACATGGGTGTGTGTCCTGTAGCGACGCTGCTCGAACTGATTGACCGTGGGACCCTTTCCAAAGATTACTTCTATGTCCTTGACCATACCAAATACATCATCACCGCAGGAGTTCAGGCTTCTTCCGGTGATCGCCTCACCTTTGAAATGCTTGCCTTTCTTTCTTATGGGATGATTGGTCGGAAGAAATCGTCGATTCGCCAGTACACAACCTTCTTGCATTTATGCAAATATGTACCTTCGGTCTTATCTAAACAGGGTGCATGCCTTATATCCCTTGTTTGTCCGTCTCCGAAGGTTACTAAGAGCAGCAATCATTGATGGTTACGAATAAAACCCTCATAGATTAAATGGCTCTGTTGTTATCATCCCACGCACGTACACCTGGTTTGCCCCACAACCGTAAGAGTTCTTCAACTAATGGCCTAAGGTACACATCAATGTTGTTGCCCGTTGCTTGGGCCTTGGATGAGCACTGCATCATAATGAACTTACGCTTCATGCACAACCAAGGAAGCAGTTGTAGATACATAGAGTCACGGGCAGTGTCTTGATCGCAGCTCTTCCCCCAAAAGGATTCGTGCCATCCATTTTAGACCAAACCATAAGTTCCTTGCGTCACCTGCAAAGTCTGGGAAGTCTCTCTCGATTTTTCTCCACTGTGACTCATCAGCAGGGTGTCTCAACTTCCCGTCTTTCTTACGGTCTTCTTTGTGCCATCGCAACAACCTGGCATGCTCTTTGTTTCTGAACATGCGTTTCAACCTTGGTATTATAGGAGCATACAACACAACCTTAGAAGGAACCCTCTTCCGGAGGGGCTCTCCCTCAACATCACCAGGGTCATCTAAATTCTCATACTCCTTACCGCAGTAGAGGATGCAGTCATTAATGCATGCATGTATCTTTTGCACATCTAATCCCAGAGGACAGAGAGTCTTCTTTGCTTCATACGTACTCTCGGGAAGTTCGTTATGTTTTGGAAACTTCGGCTTCATTATTTTCAGCATCTTTTCGAATGAGGAGTCAGTTAGACCACACTCTGCCTTCCATCGCAACAATTCCAGTGTGGTACCGAGCTTTGTGCTGCCATCTTCACAATTTGGGTACAACAATTTCTTGTGATCTTCTAACATGCCCTCTAACTTCAACTTCTCATTTTATGTTTCACAGTCTCGCTTTGCATTAGAAATGACCCTACCAAGTTCATTAGCCGGCTCATCTGATGCCCGTTCTTCACCTCTTTCCTCTCCATTGTCTTCCATTGCAGTATCAAAGATATCGTGAAAACATATGATGATAGTTGTTATCATCATCTTCTTCTTCACCATCTTCCATCATAACCCCTCTTTCCCGTGCTTGGTCCAGCAATTATAGTTGGGCATGAAACCTTTCATAATCGTGTGGTCGAATGATTTTCAAGGAAGAGTACTCCTTGTTGTTCCGACATTGAACACATGGACAACGATAAATCCATTCTCTTTGTTTGCCATAGCCACATCGATAAATTTATCCACGCCTTTGATATACCCGCCACGCCGATCACCGTACATCCATTCCCGAGCTCATCTGCATCATATAAGTAAGTTTTATCAAAAAACAGGACATCATAAATAGTGAAATAACCAATTCACACCGACACATGAATTGTATCAATGACCTAGAAAAGATAAGATTGCTAACCTCGATCGAGGGAAATAACGAGGAGAATGCTCAAGTGCGTCTCGGACACCTTCTATATTTTTGTTCTATGAGAAATTCAACGGGATTATTCACTCAAACATTTCAACAAACACCTTCAATGCATGCATGAGAAAAAACTAGCACACCCCCTCACACCTTCCACCATTCGAAAAAACAGAGTGGAGGCAGAGGGGGCTGGGGCATTGCATTTATAGAGGGCAGGGGGTCTTTAGTCCCGGTTGGAGCCAGCAATCGGGACTAAAGGTGCGTGCCACGCCACGTGGCTGTGGACGCAATCTTTTCTTTCACGACATATTCAAGGTGCAATCTTTTCTTCCAGTTGGTGAAACACTAGGCCATCTTCTTCAAAGCCCACTCCCTGACCTTAGCCTCCATGGCTCTCCCATGTTCTAAGGCGTCCTCAACTGGATCCTCCGCATTTGGATCCAGCTCTATCTTTGGTAGTTTGAAATTAACCATGAGCCTCTTCCACGGTAAATCTTTGGCGTTGTTAGGGACAAATAAACATGTTCCCTCTTCTTCCACATCAGCAGGCCTATTCCAATTTCGAATGGTGATCGGGATTAAGTCCCTAACGATTACTCCGCATTGTGCCACAAATTTGTTTGCGACAACTTCGGGAGCCGTCGGTTTGCCGTCTTTAGCGACATCTTCGATCTTGAACCTCTCAAGGTCTCCCAACTTTTTGGTTGGGCCTCGACCGCTCTTTTCAGTAGATTTCTTCGATCCGGAGGGCTAAAAGAAGAAAGATCACCGTTACTATTTCTGTATAGATAGCAGATGATTAATTAATGAATTAATTATATTACATGCACCTCGCCGGAGCGGTCCTCTTCTCGTCACACAAGGCATCGCCTTCTCCCTCGCTGAAGGCATCACCTTCAACCTCAAACAAGTCATCTCTTCCGGCAAAAAGAGGATCACCCTCACCGGAGTTGTTCAGAAACATCGATACATCTAAATTTTCTTCCCCGCGGATCACACCTTGGATCAACTCTTCCTTTTCTTCGTCTCTGTCATGTGGGTCCATATTTTCTGCATAGGTGGAAAAACGGATAAGTCAAAGCGGCTAAGGGAGAATATTAGGTACGATGTTGAGAGATATAAACCCTAATTCGGAGAAACCCTAATATATACATACACAATAATAAAAATGAATTTACGATATCAGAAACCCTAATTCAGAGAAACCATCGGGCTCGGATCCTATCGCAAAGAATCAATACCAGAAATAAAGGTTGCAATCAATCAACCCTCGGGTTCGGGATGCCTTGGCGAGGACACACCGGCTAACCCTAGGTGCAACATCGATTCCACTGGGGTCTATGACAACTAATATCATGGCTAAGCATCTACAATACGATGGCTATCAAGAAATCTTTGATCTTCGATGGTGTTGACCTCGGTCTTTGATCTCGATCTCGTATTCTACCGTGAAGAACCGAACACCGGAAAGAGAGGGGAACAATCAACACATGGAATCGATGCAATGATCAAACAAGGATGATCATATGACAAGTTAATTTGTATTGAAAAGTAACCCTGTGACATGCTCGGCAATTTAAACAGGGTTCCGAGGGGTGAAAACCCTAACTCGGCAAAACTCCGGAGTATATGAGAGGGGTTGATTTTGTTCTCTAATTAAACTTTTCTTGAAAGTTGTTGAATAATGCATGATTATAGGTTAAATAGTTAGATCTCAGTTTTCTGAACATTTTGATATATTATTTGTATTTTTCTGAGATATAAATAATTAATTATTCAATTTACAATATTATATCAATTTCTGGATTAATTAAACCATTTCTGAATTTAAACAAAACAGAAAACATTTTACACCGAGGCCACTGCTAGCCACAATGGCTGACAGAGGGGCCCATGGCCACCTCAGCCTCCACGCAGGCAGGTGGGACCTGGACCAGGGCTTTGACGGGTGGACCTGGACTAGGCCATTGCTAACCTGCACCGCAGAGGCACCTAGCCTCTGAGGTTGGCAGGTGGGACCGGGGCCACGCGGTAGCCACGCGAGCACCATGTCACCACGACGGGCGGCGCGGCATACGGTCGTCGACGCGACCCTGGGGAGCGCGCGGGACTACGGGGCTGTGCGCATTCGAACCAGCGTAGCACGGCGAACGATATAGAGGCGGCGCCGCTCCTATTTGGTAGCCGGAGCTATGTCTACGGCGAGGTCTGGCGGTGGTCGACGGCGGCGCTCGAGGCTAGAGCAAACAAGAGAGGGAGGAAAGGAAGGGAAGGGACCTAGAGGACAGGTGGCTCACCCTGAGCGCGGTGGTGGGGTCAGGGAAGCACGGCGAGGTCGGAATCGGGCTGATGGACGGCGGCGAACCTCGTCGGGGTTGGGGAAGAAAGCGTCGAGGGGGCCGGGGCGTGCTCCAGCCCTCTACTTGCGCGGACGGAGGCGACCGGGGTGCGCGCGAACGGAGGCGATGGTGTGGCGGCGGCGAGCTCGGGCAGCCTGCCGGGTTTCTGTCTTGGCGTCGGTGAGAGAAGCAGAGAAGTGAGATGGGGAAGAAGAGGCGCGTCGATTATAACGAAGGCCTTTTGTCCCGCTGGTGGCTCCAAATGACTAAGGGTCATATGTCCTGTTGGAGCCACCAACCGGACGATAGTCCACTTTTTTCATCGGCCATATGCCATAGAGCTTTTAGTCCCGGTTGGTGGCTCCAACCGGGACATATGACCCTGTTTTCAAAAAATTTCACGAATTTTCTCTCTGTTCCCGCCTCATTTTTTATTTGGGGTTTAAATTTGTAATGCTTTTTAATGATAATTACTTTGGAATTTAGAAAAAATTTAAACATAAAAAGTGTTTTAATTTGAATAACTAATTCAAAACCATTTTCTGTTTTTAAAAATAATTAATGTAACCATTTAAATTATGAACCATTTAAAATAAAAAATGAATTAACTTATATTTTTGAATATTAATTTGGAATTTATAAAAACTTTAAACATAAAAGTGTTTGCATTTGAATAAATAATTCAAAACCATTTTCTGTTTTTAAAAAATAATTAATGTAACCATTCAAAATTAAAAATGAATTAACTTATATTTTTTGAATATTAATTTGGAATTTAGAAAAACTTTAAACTTAAAAAGTGTTTGGATTTGAATAAATAATTCAAAACCATTTTATGTTTTAAAAAATAATTAATGTAACCATTTAAAATATGAACCATTTACAATTAAAAATGAATTAACTTATATTTTTTAATATTAATTTGGAATTTAGAAAAACTTTAAACATAAAAAGTGTTTGGATTTGAATAAATAATTCAAAACCATTTTTTGTTTTAAAAAATAATTAATGTAACCATTTAAAATATGAACCATTTACAATTAAAAATGAATTAACTTATATTTTTTAATATTAATTTGGAATTTAGAAAAACTTTAAACATAAAAAGTGTTTGGATTTGAATAAATAATTCAAAACCATTTTCTGTTTTAAAAAATAATTAATGTAACCATTTAAAATATGAACCATTTACAATTACAAATGAATTAACTTATATTTTTTTAATATTAATTTGGAATTTAAAAAAACTTTAAACATAAAAAGTGTTTGGATTTGAATAAATAATTCAAAACCATTTTCTGTTTTTAATTTGGATTTGAATTAACTTATATTTTTTATATATTAATGGGCGGAAAAAAAGGACATGAAATAATGGGCGGAAAGAGAATTTTATTAGGATAGAACTGGAATTAAAGTACATAACGCAAGTAACACAACGTTACATAGAAGAACTGAAAATTAAGATACATGGCCAGATTAAGCCACAATCGGCCGAACTTGTTTTGCAATGTTGGAGTGATTCAGTCATGCTCCTTCCTACACCTGTAATACTCGCCACTGTAGTCGTCGTACTCGTCGCGGCCGTCGTTGGGGTTGCCGTAGCTGAACCTTGAAGTCTAAGTATGAGTGGGCTGGACTTGAGGGTAGTGCAGACGGGGGCTAGAGACGGCGGCTGTGTCATAGGCCATGACGCTCTGGAGAGTCCGGTCGTGCCACCACAGCCGACGGCCGACCTCGTTGAAGTTCGAAGCAGGTGGGCCGTCCTCCTCGTGCCTGGCGAGCTCCCTCTCACGTCGATCCATGAAGAAGGCTTCCCAAGTCGGGAAATAGTTGGGATGCCATCTAGGATTCCTCCGCTTCTCCGGCGTGAGCTCGAAGTAGTAGTGGTTCGTGATGGCCATCCGACGCGCCACACCTAGAGGGACAGAGGAACTGCACGCCTCGGCCAAAGATCCGGCCGACAGGGACACAAGAGTGCCCGTGGGGGGTATTTCGAGGCACAAAGCGCCTCCGCCTCCCTGGGAGTTAGTGCTACTGTGGAAGTCATGGGAAAGAGTGATGAGGTTGCAGATATGAGTCTAGAAATGTGCAATGACAATGGAGGCCAACCCTACATATATATATAGTGAGAAATGGCAGGAAGATAACTGGAGGGAAGAACTGGCGGGAAAAACTGGGGAAGAAATGGCGGGAGGAATGCCGGGAAAAAATGGCGGGAAGAAATGGCGGGAAGAAAAATCGCGGGAAGAAAAATGGTTCATTTAGAACTTGCATTGGATCTCTGAAGAAACCACATATTGCGAGTCTAAAAATGATTTTTTCAAAAAATCACGGGCGATAGATTATGTACCTGTAGTACAAACCGGACCCACTTCCTACCGATTCGGCAAACATATTGTCCTTTTTACCTGGGATGGATGAAAAGGTTTGAGATGTCCCGGTTGGGAGATAGTCCATGTAAGGTGGTCTAGTATTTTAGGAAAATGGGAAGGAATCATTCTGAAACAGCATTTTGGTGGTTACTTCACAAAACGACCCGTTTTTTACGCTCGGAAAATGGAAAAGGGATTTTCCGTGCGACAAAAAGGAAAACTTCCTCATGCAACATTGTTATCCATACCAATGTCCACATGCATGCATAATATGGGCACAACATCACAAACTATGCCGTGATTCAGCACATAACATCGGTCATTTGGACCGAAAGCCATGAAACCTCGAACATGATAGGTCATTTTGTGAAGGTTTTTTCGAGACATGATCAATATACCAAATCTGGTATTTTTCCTTTCAACTATGTCACATAATATGACACCACGCGAAGGATTTTCACTGTTCGGATTTTTTTTGAATTTATTATGCCCGTTTTGAATTTTCTGAATTTCTAACTATGGTCGAACCGGCGTGCATGAAGATAGGGGACGAGCATCGTTAGAACTTGCATTGGATCTCTGAAGAAACTACATATTGCGAGTCTAAAAATGATTTTTTCGAAAATCACGGGCGATAGATCATGTACCTGTAGTACAAACCGGACCCACTTCCTACCGATTCGGCAGACATTTGTCCTTTTTACCCGTGATGGACGAAAAGGTTTGAGATGTCCCGGTTGGGAGATAGTCCATGTAAGGTGGTCTAGTATTTTAGGAAAATGGGACGGTAGCATTCTGAAACAGCATTTTGGTGGTTACTTCACAAAATGACCCGTTTTTTGCTCTCGGGAAATGGAAAAGGGCTTTTCCGTGCGACAAAAAGGAAAACTTCTGATGGGTTTGGCAGCATAGTAAATCAAAAAAATTCTACGGATGCGAACGGGAAAGCCAAGATCTAATCTAGGAGATGCAAACAACGAGGGGGAATAGATGAGATCTTCATACCCTTGAAGATTCGCACAGCGGAACGTTCGATGGAACGT
Source organism: Avena longiglumis (assembly GCA_030063025.1). NCBI lineage: Eukaryota > Viridiplantae > Streptophyta > Magnoliopsida > Poales > Poaceae > Avena > Avena longiglumis. The sequence goes on from CP125975.1 coordinate 432,691,628, forward strand.
GGGTGATGTAGTCGTACTTGCTTCTCCTCCTCCGATCCGATCCGATCTAACACCGCAAGTGGCAATGCCTCCGAGATATGCACACGTGCGGCACCTCGACTTCTCCTCCTTCCTCGGTCCAGCAAGTATGGTGGAGAGATGGATTGGATCTACAACGCGACGGCGCGGTGCAAGCGGTGGAGAGTTTCTGCGGCAGGGCTTCGCCTACGCGCAATCGGGAGGGAGAGAGAGAGGAGGGGCAGAAGGGCGGATAGGGTTGTAGAGGAGGTGTTGGAGGGGTGCACCCCCAGCCCTTTATATATAGAGGGGTGGGCGCCTAGCCCTTGCCCCTCCCCCAAGCCCTAGGCCGGCGGCCAAGGAGGGAGGAGTGGGGGGCAAGTTCCCCCCCCCTTCTAGAAGCTCCCCTAGGGTTTTGCCCTAGGCTTGGCCGGCTGGGCCCTATGGGGCTTGTGCCCCTGGACCATTGCGGCCAGGACACTCCCTCATAGGCCCATGCCCCCTCTCTACAAGTGGGTCCACGTAGGTCCCACTCCGGAAGGTTCTAGAATCTTCTGGTACAATACCGATTAACCCGAAACAATTCCGAAGTCCAAAAACTGCATTGCCTTATATGAATCTTATTCTCCGGAACATTCCGGAACCTCTCGTGACGTCCTGGATCTCATTCGAGCTCCGAACATAAACTCATAAACCAATTATCCAATATATCCTAGCGTCGAGACACGTTAAGTGTGTGACCCTTCGGGTTCGAGAATATGCAGACATGATCTTATATCAATAATCAACAGCAGGGTCTGGAAACCCATATTGACTCCCACACATTAATTGATGATCATATCGGATGAACCACGATGCCAGGATTCAATCAATCCCATATATATATTCCCTTCGTCTCGTGATATTTTACTTGCCCGAGATTTGATCGTCGGTACCGTCATACCTAGTTCAATCTCGTTCACAGCAAGTACTTTACTCGTTCCGTAATCCGATATCACTTTGTGATTAACTCCTTAACTACATGCTTGCAAGCGTTGTTGATATCGATTACCGAGTGGGCCCGAAGTATATCTCCCCGACTTGGGAGGGACAAATCCCATCTCGATACATACAACCCAACAAGTACTTACCGATCACCTGAGAGACACCTTTATGATCACCCTCTCATAGGATGAAGTTTGATGACCTCAAAGATTTCTTCTGATACCAGGGAGTTGTATTATCTCATGGTCTAAGGAATACAATATTTGACATAAGAAAAGCTTCGCAAAGATGAACACGATGACACGATCTAATTGCTCCGCTTAGTTTGGGTCTGTCCATCATATCATTCTCCCAATGATATGATATCATTATTAATCGAAAACTCATGTCTATTTTTAGGAAACCTTAACCATCATTAATCAATGAGCTAGTCCATAGAGGCATACTAGGGACACGGTGTTGTTCACAAACCACACAAGTATTAAAGTTTCCACTTAATACAATTCTAGCATGGAATATAAACTTAATCATGAACAAGAATTATAATAATAACATCTTTATTATTGCCTCTAGGGCATAATTCCAATAGTCTCCCACTTGCACTAGAGTCAGGGGGTATTTGTTTGGGCTTTTGACCACTTCTCCACTGGAAAAAGCCAGAAAAACGAAACAAACGGCCAGCTGTGCGTTAGGCTTTTGCCAAAGTACTTATACGAAACAGGCGTCGCGGGCAAAGCACGTCGCTAGGTGCTTCCCGCAGCTTCCCGCAAAGGCCAGCGAACCGTTTTCTAGTTTGGACATATGGATAAGTGATATTTACAGCACAATGCCACCCGGTCAACAGCCCAACATACCCCGGTAAAAAAAGCCCCGCTCGACCCCGTCCTTGTATCCTCCCGTTCCCAGCGATAGGATAGGGTTCTGGCGCGTGCGAGGAATCACAGCGCCGCCGCCAGCCCGACCCTCGCCGCCGCCCTCCTCCCCGCCGGTATCGCCTGCCCACCTTCCCGCTGACGGACCTCCCCTGCCCGCCCCCGTCCTCACAAGTTCCGTGGCGCCGCCGACTGCTGCCCGCCAGACCTGGCCGGGCCGGACCTCGCACGTCCGCCGCCAAGACGCCATATCTCGCCCCGGCCGACTCCTTCCGGTCCAGAGGTGAGGCCACAGTTCCGGTCCTTTTTTTAATATTCGGCAGCGGAATCATTTTCCTTCTCCTTCTCTCTAGAGGCCGCCATGGCGCCATGTTACCTCCTGCGCGTCGGGCGGCATAGGGGTACGACCAGCTGATTATATAATCAGTGCCTTCCATCCCCTCGTTTATTCTTCCAGCTCCCGGCCAGCATCCATCTCTCAACCACTCGAGATCCAACAAGTTCGTCAGTAGCTAGCCGCGAAGGTGTACCGCGTACGTACGGTGCCGTGTAGGTTAGTAGTACTAATTAATTAGTGCTTTGTTAATAGGTCGAATATAGTTTGCAGATACATATGAGATAGGTTTTGCATCCTCGTTCATGTATAAGGGGATCTGTCATAGTTACTCCGTAGAAAAGCCATCGTGTACTCTATTGCCACCACAGATCATGTTGTGGATGAATCGCCATCGTAGACTGGCCTGTTTTATTCATAGGATTGGGAGGCAACATGAATTCCATTGTTTCCAGATCATCTTCTCTTACTTAGCAAGAAACAAACTATCTTGTGGTACTGATGTACAATATAATTTCATACATGTATTTCTTGATGTGGTGCTGCATTAAAATTTGATGTCACTTGTGGTACTGATGTACAATTTGATGATGTTTGTTGCTAGTAATGTGAGGTTATTTGCTGCTAATAATGTGTTGGTCTTGCTGAAATTATGTTGCTTGTTGTAGTATTGCTACGTGTTGGTCTTGCTGAAATGTCGAAGATGATTTGGGATCCATACCATACTAGAGTTTTCTGTGACATTTGTATGGAGGAAGTGAACGGCAACAATAGGGATGGGGGTTGCTTGAGTAGAAAGGGGTACAAAAATCTTGGAGACAAATTTGCCGAAAAAACAGGGGAAAGATTAACGCAAAAATAATTCAAGAACAAATGAGATTCTTTAAAGAAGGATTACACAGGGTGGATGGAACTGCAAAATGCGACCGGGCTTGGTTGGGATCCTATAACAAAAACTATGGATGCAAATGATGATTGGTGGAAGAATCACATAGCTGTAAGTTACCATCTTTTATACTTGTCTTTCCTTTGTATTTGGTATTATGATCATCAGACTGATCTCTCTATTATGTTCTTATTCTGATTCGTCGACCATGCAAAATTTAGAAATCGGTCACCTCCCAACTTGGAACAACAAGATGTTATGTTTAGGAAGGCACATGTCACAGGACAATCAGCTGCCATTGCAGGTCAGCAAGAAGGAAATGGCAATGAGGCTCCAATAATGCTTGATGATGATACCTCGCCTTCCAACAATGCAATAGCGAAACGCAAGCATGCAGAGAATGAAATGGGAACTGGGAAACGCAAGCATGTGGGCTCGGATTTTTTCTCGGCTTACAACAATGCACTGAACACAATTGTATCAAGGCACACCGAAGGAAGTTCTAGTAGTAAGGATGATCAGGTGCCAACTATGAAAGAGTTTTTAGGAATGGTTCGAGATTGTGGAGTGAGTGAAGGAACTGCTATCATGTACACCGCTGGCAAGCTAGATATGAACAAGGATCATAGAGAGGTGTTCGCAGCATTTGCAACAACTGCGGGGAGGCTCGATTGGCTCCAGAGGACACATGATGAGATGAACAAGTAGATGTATAATTGCTTTGTTGTCATTACAGAGCTTGTGGATACTATGTATCCGTTGGAGACTACTTGTTATTATTCTTTCTCTATTTTTGTCGAGACTATTTATGATCATTGTAAAACATTTGCAGATTGTTGTGTGAAACATTCGATGATTGTTGCATGTCTAGTCATTATTTTGTGAAGCATTTGCTGATTGTTGCATGTCTAGTAATTATTTTGTGAAGCATTTGCTGATTTTGAAATGTTCTAATTATTTTGTAGATGGATGGTGGTGGTGATGATCGTGACTATGAACTAGAAAAGACACTGCAGTTGCTCGGAATGGTGCATGACCTTGCCGTGTTGGGATATTATGGTAATCTCTATAGTCAGAAGTACTTGAATAAAGAACCTAGGAGGGTTTCGGAACAAACTGGTCTTGAATGGGTGAATGAACAACTTGGAAATAGGAAAAGATGCTACAAAATGTTTAGAATGTATCCTGATGTGTTTCATGCATTGCACGATCTTCTAGTTTCAAGCTATGGGTTGAAGTCAACTAGAGATATGTCATCTGTTGAATGCCTAGCTATGTTTTTATGGATGGTTGGAGGACCACAGTCATTTAGCCAAGTTGAGAACCATTTTTGTCGTTCAACTGAAACCATTCATAGGAAGTTTCACATGGTTTTGGATTGCTTGTACAAGTTGGGTAAGGATAACATAAAGCCAGTAGATCGAGAGTTCAAGGATGTGCATCCAAGACTTCAAGATGCACGCTTCTGGCCTCATTTCAAAGATGCCATTGGCGCCATAGATGGCTCGCATATTCCAGTTGAAGTACCTGCAGAAGAGGTGGTTAACCATACAGGAAGGCATGGTTACACATCACAGAATATTCTAGCGATATGTGACTTCGATTTGAGATTCACCTTTGTTGTTGCTGGATGGCCTGGTTCGGCGCATGATACACGCATTCTACAACGCTCCATTGAGAAGTATCTAATAGAGTTTCCGTCCCCTCCTGGTGGTAATATTCTATATATTTGTCTACATGGTACACACATAGTTACAAATGCATTGTTGTTGATGTTTGATTTTTTTTCATGTGTAGATACATATTACCTTGTTGATTCTGGTTATCCAAATAGAAAAGGGTTCTTAGCTCCTTACAAGCAGAAGACATACCACATACCGGATTTTCGTCGAGAAGGGAGACCAACAAATAGGGAAGAGATTTTCAACTATCTACACTCATCGCTCCGGAATGCTATCGAGCGTGTCTTCGGTATCTTGAAAAAAAGTGGCGATATTGAAGTATATTCCTTCTTACGGTCAGTTACTCGAGAAAAGAATTATTCTTGCTTGCATAGCACTTCATAATTTTATTAGAGACTCCAACTTACGCGACAAGCAGTTTGATCGGTGTGATGCGATGAGGACTACCTTCCTAAGGTCCAAAGGCAATCATAACATCGATCGGTGATCTCGCTCGAGTAGACTACACACGGTAGACATGAACTCAACGCGTGAACGCATCGCTACTGCAGTGTACAATGCTAGAAGAAGATGATCGGTTTGATCGGTGTGGATGTATCTATATTCATTATGCGACTATCTTTATTTGTTTAATGGTTGGATATGTATTTTGGACAAACCAATATGTGACATATGGTATGTAATATAAACATATGCGTTTATGTACTTCAATAGTGAAGTTTACGTGTTATATTAATTACAGGGGCATTACAGACAATTCCTTAGCACACAGCCAGACAGCCAGCCAAGTTGCCAAACAGTCAAACTCAGAAAAGTAGCTTTTCCTGCACAGCAGCTTTCCCTACACAGCTGCACAGCCAGCCACAGCCCAAACAAACAGGCCCTCAATAATCTAGTTTACATCTGCAACAATCTAACACCCATGGCACTAAGGTGTTGATCATGTTTTGCACGTGGAAGAGGTTTAGTCGATGGATCTGTGACATTCAGATCTATATGTACTTTGCTAATCTTCAGATCTCCATCTGCTATATAATCTCGAATTATATGAAACTTGCGGTTGATATTCTTGGTCTTTGGATGATATCTTGGTTCCTTAGCGAGTGCTATGGCACCAGTGTTGTCACACAATATCTCCAGTGGGTCCAAGGCACTTGGAACCACGCCAAGCTCAGTGATGAAGTTCCTGATCCAAACTCCTTCACTTGACACTTCAGCAGCAACCATGTATTCCGCTTCTACTGTAGATCCCGCGATCACGCTTTGCTTGTAGCTTCTCCAGCTCATAGCTCCTCCATTCAAAATAGAATCATCCTTGTCGGTGTCGAAACTAGCATCGACGTAACCCTTTACGATGAGCTGTTCATCACCTCCATAGAGTAAGAACATTTCTTTAATCCTATTCAAGTACTTTAGGCTGTTCTTCATGGCTGTCCAGTGTTCCACTCCTGGATCACTTTGGTACCTGCTCATCAAACTAAGAGCATTGGAAACATCTGGTCTAGTACACAGCATGACATACATGATAGAACCTATGGCCGAGGCATAAGGCACTTTTCTCATAGCTTCTCTATCATTTACCGTAGATGGACACTGAGCCTTGCTCAATATCTTACCTGACAACATAGGCACTGAACCTTTCTTTGCCTTATCCATTCTGAACCTTTTCAGAAATTTGTCTAGGTATGTACTCTGGCTTAAAGCTATCAGGCGTCTTTGTCTATCTCTATAGATTTTGATGCCCAATATATAAGCAACTTCCCAATTCGGATTTCATGGCCTCTAGCCATTTCTCAGAGTCTGGGCTCATCATCGCTTCCTCATAGTTCGCAGGTTCACTGTCGTCTACTCACAAGACAGTGAAGACAGGGTTGCCGTACCACTCAGGAGGGGCACGCGACCTTGTCGACTGACGCTCAAGAGAGACATCGTCCGAAGCTTCATGATCCTTGTCATTAGCTTCCTCTATAGTTGGTGCAGGCGGCACTGGAACAATTTCAGGTGCTGCGCTACTCTCCAATTCAAGAGAAGGTTCAACAACCTCATCTAGCTCTACTTTCCTCCCACTCACTTCTTTCGAGAGAAACTCCTTCTCAAGAAAGGATCCGTTCTTTGCGACAAACACTTTGCCTTCGGTTCTGTGATAGAAGGTATACCCAATTATTCTCCATACCAATGTCCACATGCATGCATAATATGGGCAGAACATCACAAACTATGCCGTGATTCAGCACATAACATCGGTCATTTGGACCGAAAGCCATGAAACCTCGAACATGATAGGTCATTTTGTGAAGGTTTTTTCGAGACATGATCAATATACCAAGTCTGGTATTTTTCCTTTTAACTATGTCACATAATATGACACCACGCGAAGGATTTTCATTGTTCGGATTTTTTTTGAATTTATTATGCCCATTTTGAATTTTCAGAATTTCTAACTATGGTCGAACCGGCGTGCATTAAGATAGGGGACGAGCCTCGTTAGAACTTGCATTGAATCTCTGAAGAAACCACATATTGCGAGTCTAAAAATGATTTTTTCAAAAAATCACGGGCGATATATCATGTACCTGTAGTACAAACTGGACCCACTTCCTACCGATTCGGCAGACATTTGTCCTTTTTACCCGGGATGGACGAAAAGGTTTGATATGTCCCGGTTGGGAGATAGTCCATGTAAGGTGGTCTAGTATTTTAGAAAAATGGGACGGTAGCATTCTGAAACAGCATTTTGGTGGTTACTTCACAAAACGACCCATTTTTTGCGCTCGGAAAATGGAAAAGGGCTTTTCCGTGCGACAAAAAGGAAAACTTCCTCCTGCAACATTGTTCTCCATACCAATGTCCACATGCATGCATAATATGGGCACATCATCACAAACTATGCCGTGATTCAGCACATAACATCGGTCATTTGGACCGAAAGCCATGAAACCTCGAACATGTTAGGTCATTTTGTGAAGGTTTTTTTGAGACATGATCAATATACCAAATCTGGTACTTTTCCTTTCAACTATGTCACATAATATGACACCACGCGAAGGATTTTCATTGTTCGGATTTTCAATATACTAAAGGTTCATCTTTAGTCCCGGTTGGAGGGATTTCGGCAGGCTGGGCCAGGCAGCACTAATGTTAGGGGTGAGTGTCGACATTATGTCGTGCGGCGTGTACCTTGTCCCGGATGGTGTCACTAACCGGGACTAAAGATGAACCTTTACTCCCGGTTGGAGAGACCAACCGGGACAAAACACGAGTCAGCACTAATAATAGGGGTGAGTGTCGACATTATTTCGTAAGTGACGACACTATGCCGAGCTGCTTGTACTATAAATAGGCATCCTTGTGAGTCCAGTCCTCCAGCCAGTTTGAGGCATCTCCAAGATGGTTTCGAGAGCAGGGACACCACTACGGCCAGTTCGGGGAGATCTTGCGGGCCCGATCCTCGGCATCTCAGAAACTGGTCATAGAGGCACTCCCTAATATGTGAAATTAGTTAGCTCCCAGGCGTATTGATCTAGTTAGACAAGTTACAAGCTGCAAGATGGTTTTCGAGAGCAGGGACACCACTACGGCCAGTTTCAGGGAGATGCCGCCGGATCCCAGTCCTCCGGCATCTCCGAGAAACTGGTCATAGAGGCACTCCCTAATATGTGAAATTAGTTAGCTCCCAGGTGTATTGATCTAGTTAGAGAAGTTACAAGCTGCAAGATGGTTTTCGAGAGCAGGGACACCACTACGACCAGTTTCAGGGAGATGCCGCCGGATCCCAGTCCTCCGGCATCTCCAAGAAACTGGTCATAGAGGCACTCCCTAATATGTGACCGCGCGCGTTTGGAGATCAGATCTTAATGGTAAGTACGAATCGGGACAACTTCTTCATAGTCCCGGTCCAGCCACAAAACGGGACTAACACTCAAGACATTTATTAATATTAAAAACTGAGACTACAAAACCGGGACTAAAGGCCCCCCTATATATAGTCCCGGTCAAGCCACAAACCGCGAAAGATATCCTTCGGTGAAGCCACAAACCGCGAAAGACATGATGTATTCTTTTCCCTGAATTGTCCTCGATTCCCACGATGTTTCTTTTCCCTGAAAGAACTATGTGACGCTTTGGCTCATCATATGATGTATTCGTTTGCATATTTTTTCTTTTTTTTGGTCTGGAGGACATGTCCTTCACATAGAAAACCTGAGACACATCATTGGCTAGGATGAATGGTTCATCTCTATAACCAAGATTGTTGAGATCCACTGTTGTCATTCCGTACAACTGGTCTATCTTTACCCCTTCCCCATTCAGGTTGACCCATTTGCAGCGAAACAAAGGGACCTTAAAATAGACTCCATAGTCTAGTTCCCATATCTCCTCTATGTAACCATAGTATGTGTCCTTTCGTCCATTCTCATCTATTGCATCAAAGCGGACACCACTATTTTGGTTGGTGCTCTTTTTATCTTGGGCGATCGTGTAGAATGTATTCCCATTTATTTCGTACCCTTGGAAATTCAATACAGTAGAAGATGGTGACGCGGCCAACAAGTATAGCTGATCTCCAATAGTGGTGTCATTCAAGAGATGTGTCTGCATCCAACCACCAAAATACTTCATGTGTTCATCTGTAATCCATGATTTAGGCTTCCCCGGGTTTTTGGAGCGTACAATATTCTTATGTTCCTCGATATACGGAGCTGCCAAGGTGGAATTATGTAGAACTGTGTAGTGTGCTTTAGTGAAAGAATCCCCGTCCCTACATATCATTGCTTTCTTTCCCAGCGTGCCTTTTCCACTTAGTCTTCCCTCATGCCGCGAGTCAGAAACACCAATCGCCTTAAAGTCAGGAATAAAGTCAACACAAAATTCAGTGACCTCCTCTGTTCCATATCCCTTGGAGATGCTTCCTTCTGGTCTAGCACGGTTATGAACATATTTCTTTAAGACTCCCATGAACCTCTCAGAGGGGAACATATTGTGCAGAAATACCGGACCGAGAATGGCAATCTCTTCCACTAGGTGAACCAGGAGATGCGTCATAACATTGAAGAAGGATGGTGGGAACACCAACTCAAAACTAACAAGACATTGTACCACATCCTTCTGTAACCTTGGCAGAATATCTGGATTGATTACCTTCTGAGATATTGCATTGAGGAATGCACACAACTTCACAATGGGTACTCGAACATTTTCTGGTAGAAGCCCCCTCAATGCAATCAGAAGCAACTGCTTCATAATCACGTGACAGTCATGAGAATTCAGGTTTTGGAACTTTTTCTCTGCCATATTTATTATCCCCTTTTTATTAGATGAGAAGCCAGACGGCACCTTGATACCGTAAAGGACTTCAAAAAAGATTTCCTTCTCTGCTTTGGTAAGAGCATAGCTGGCACGACTTAAGTAACGCCCTTTATCCGTCCTATTCTATGTATCCATGTTCTTTGGGCTTTCATAATTTGTTGGTCCTCCCGTGCTTCTGGTGTATCTTTTGTCTTCCCATACACGCCTAGGAATCCTAGCAGGTTCACGCAAAGATTCTTCGTCACGTGCATCACGTCGATTGAAGAGAGGACACGCAGGACTTTCCAATATGGCAGCTCCCAAAATATAGATTTCTTCTTCCACATGGGTGCGTGTCCTGTAGCGACGTTGTTCGGAACTGATCGACCGTCGGAACCCTTTCCAAAGATTACTTCTATGTCCTTGACCATACCAAATACATCATCACCAGCAGGGAGTTCAGGCTTCTTCCGGTGATCTGCCTCACCTTTGAAATGCTTGCCTTTCTTTCTTATGGGATGATTAGTCGGAAGAAATCGTCAATTCGCCAGGTACACAACCTTCTTGCATTTATGCAAATATGTACCTTCAGTCTTATCTAAACAGTGTGTGCATGCCTTATATCCCTTGTTTGTCTGTCCTGAAAGGTTACTAAGAGCAGGCCAATCATTGATGGTTACGAATAACAACCCTCGTAGATCAAATGGCTCCTGTTTGTTCTCATCCCACGCACGTACACCTGGTTTGCCCCACAACTGTAAGAGTTCTTCAAATAATGGCCTAAGGTACACATCAATGGCGTTGCCGGTTGCTTGGCCTTGGATGAGCACGGCATCATAATGAACTTACGCTTCATGCACAACCAAGGAGGCGTTGTAGATACATAGAGTCACAGCCAGTCTTTGTGATGCAGATTCTCCCCAAAAGGATTAATGCCATCCGTATTTAGACCAAACCATAAGTTCCTTGCGTCACCGCAAAGTCCGGGAAGTCTCTCTCGATTTTCTCACTGTGACCCATCGCCAGGTGTCTCAACTTCCCGTCTTTCTTACGGTCTTCTTTGTGCCATCGCAACAACCTGGCATGCTCTTTGTTTTTGAACATGCGTTACAACCTTGGTATTATAGGAGCATACCACATAACCTTAGCAGGAACCCTCTTCCGAAGGGGCTCTGCCTCAACATCACCAGGGTCATCTCGTCTGACTTTATACCGCAATGCATTGCATATCGGGCATTTATCTAAATTCTCATACTCCTTACCACGGTAGAGGATGCAGTCATTAATGCATGCATGTATCTTTTGCACATCTAATCCTAGAGGACAGAGAGTCTTCTTTGCTTCGTAGGTACTCTCGGGAAGTTCGTTATGTTTTGGAAACATCGGCTTCATTATTTTCAGCATCTTTTCAAATGAGGAGTCAGTTAGACCACACTCTGCCTTCCATCACAACAATTCCAGTGTGGTATCGAGCTTTGTGCTGCCATCTTCACAATTTGGGTACAACAATTTCTTGTGATCTTCTAACATGCCCTCTAACTTCAACTTCTCATTTTCTGTTTCACAGTCTCGCTTTGCATCAGAAATGACCCTACCAAGTTCATCGGTAGGCTCATCCGATGCCCGTTCTTCACCTCCTTCCTCTCCATTGTCTTCCATTGCGTATCATCAGATTCAGAAACATATGATGATAGTTGTTATCATCATCTTCTTCTTCACCATCTTCCATCATAACCCTTCTTTCCCCATGCTTGGTCCAGCAATTATAGTTGGGCATGAAACCTTTCATAATCAGGTGGCTGCGAATGATTTTCGAGGAAGAGTACTCCTTGTTGTTCCGACATTGAACACATGGGCAACGTATAAAACCATTCTCTTTGTTTGCCGTAGCCACATCGATAAATTTATCCACGCCTTTCATATACCCGGCTACGCGCTGGTCACCGTACATCCATTCCCGACCGTTCATCTGCATCATATAAGTAAGTTTATCAAAAAACAGGACATCATAAATAGTGAAATGACCAATTCACATCGACACATGCATTGTATCAATGATAGAGAAAAGATAAGATTGCTAACCTCGATCGAGGAAAATAAAGAGGAGAAAGCTCACACTACAAGGAATCTGTCTATATATGACCCTCAATTTTCGTCACAGAATTGTCATAGTAGTCCGTTTATGACGATTCTATGACGATTTTGAGATCGTCGAAAGCTGGGCGTCGCAAATGAACTATAACGACGTTTTTGGTAAAATCGTCATAACCGTCTATGACGATATTGAATCGTCATAACGTCTATGACGATCCAATATCGTCATGGACCATCTAGCCGTGCCAGCTCGGATCTCGTGGCGATCCTACGTGACAAAATTGTGACGAAATGAAATCGTCTTAAATCAAAATCAGCCCAGTCCATTTTAGTGATCTAAATGGGCTGGCCCAATAATTCTAGCCTTTTATTTGCTAGGCCTTGGCCTTTTTAGGTTTGTCACTTTTGGGCCATGCCTTCTTACGGTACACTTATTTATTTTCAGATTTGTTACAATATATTTTGGGCCACAGCCTTTTTAGAGCCCAAATATATTTCATCCAGTCCAGATTTCTGCTATTTTTTAACTAGAATTTGCATTTTCATTTCTCGAATTGCTTCGGCCATGCAATAAATCGAGAAAATACACCAGAGTTTCCAAATACATCAATAAAATACACCATTTTCAGCAAATACAGAGCATGCAGATAATTTATCGAAATAGTGCTCACAAATGCACATCCAAGATTACAATTCAGTATTTACATTCACTTATTAGCAAATAGCACCAATTGCAACACCTCGGACAAGCTCCTCGGATCGCTGCACGAACAAGCTCCTCCGCTCTCCGGCGGGCAGCTCCACTCCAAGACGATCGGTGAAACATGAACAAAGCCTAGTTTTGAATATGGGTAGCAAATTTTACATATAGTTCTAGCAATCCATAATAGGGGTAGCAGAAAATTTACATAATGTATTAGCATCCATAATCAGTTTATTTTGTGACATTCTCTGATTTTTGTTCTATCATAATGGTACACATAGATCCAAAACATGTGGAGCATTTTACAATTTGTGAATGACCATAGTTTATCACCATTCACTTTCATCCTAGAGATCATCGCTTAACATTGCGCTGTTGATACATCTATTCACCAGCTAGCCCCAAAGCGAAGGCAATACAGTCAAAATGGATGCGACCTTATCAGCAAATCTAGCAAGCATAATGTGTCTCGATGGATGCTAGCTTTCCTTTTGGTGGCTCACATAGTAGTACATTGTCAAACAGCTTCCTAGAGCAATTGGCCTACTACCATAAACTAGTAGAGGGCACGTGCTTTGCACGTGTGCGTTGCTATACATTTGTATGTACCTTTGCACGGAAATATATCGTATTTGGGATGGAATACAACATACATGACTTGTTAATATCGTGTAAACTCCACCTAATTTCTCAGATATTTATCCTTTTGACTTATGTACTATTGTATCTTCTCTAATACTCGTTCGATTGAGTTATCAGCATGAGTGAAGAAATACCGGTGTGCAATGAAATGATCGGGTATTAAGTCCACTTGAGAAGCCCAATGGCTCAGTGCATCTGGAAAATGATCTATGCTTACTTATGGGGTGTCATTTTGCGATCAGGTAGCATTGCCTTTTATGGTCTACCAGCAGATAGCAGTATGGACATAAACACAAACACCTTACATGCAAGAAAAAACAGAGCAATCGATACAGGTATAACCAGACCAATCTCCAAATCTTGCGTGCTAGTATAATGAAACTTGATCACCATTAGTAAGAAGAAACACGTGTGTAGAATTTTCTTACAAAAGAATCCTCACAAAACTCATAAGCAACCGGAAAAGGGCAACCAAGAGAAGGAAAAACTTACTCGTGGCTTGTGGTGGCACTATGGTTGACTGGTCATAGAAGGATGCCCAGCTCCCATGAGGTTTGGATCCAAAGCGCCCAGATTTCGAACCTGATGTGATACTACAAGGAGATGGTGGCGGAGCTGCAATGTGGATGTGAGAAGCGACCTGAAGGAGGTAATGGTGTGGGACGGAGGCTGCTAGGGGATGGACTGATGGAGGTGGTGGACTGGTGATGTGTGATCTACAGCTAGCAGTACATACAGGCGAAAGTAGAATATGTGGCACATGGAAAACGACATACCTTTAAATAATTCTAGTCTATATCATGTAGTTATGTATTTCTGCAAAACAAATCAACACAAGATCAGATAAGTAGGGTTCAATGGAGATGGGCTACCATGTCATCTCACTGATATGACTATAGTTTTTCCTTCTCCACCAGATACAGAAGAATGACAGTCAACTGCTTTTGCGAACAATAGGGAGAATACAACACATCAAGGGCTTTTTATTTGACAGACACACATCAAGGGATGAGGTACAACCATCGGCTTTAAAACAATGAAGCATGGTATTGGACGTCTCTTGGCAAAAAAAAAGTTAGCAAAGGTATATTAACAGGGGGCATCACTGGATCTTAAAATTTTCGTTCGGACCCCTTTTTTTCAGGAGACAATATGCAGGCATAGTGTGCAGATCCTTCATGGTGGAATTATTATTGTGAGGAGCTAAAAGATAAAGCATTACACATGAACACTAAAGCAAATGTAAAAAACATCACAAAACCCGCTATATGCCTGATGATCAAAATCAGGACAGCAAAAATAGTGCACTGGCATATCTATGTATATAGATATTTGCAAAGTAAATCATTAACTCGATATTCAAAAAATGAAACTCCTATTAGTATAGTCTATAGAATGACTTGGTAGCCGCCAACAGTTACGGGGCATAAGTTTGAATGCATATTCCTATAAATATCACGCCCTTCCAATAAGATGACCCGTGGTTAGAATACTGATCCCTTTTTAAGAATAAATGCACATATAATTCTGAATCCTTCTAGCAAGATGCAAATAGCTTGGTCATAGAATAAGTGTTCTTCTTTAAACATCCTAGCAAGATGCAATTGTTGAAAGATAAATGTTGGCAATCATGCTCATATAAAACTCTGCTAAACCGCTAGAGCCAGAGTTGAACCAAACATATAATTGCAAAATCACAGAAGCAAAGTCAACACATGTTATAGTTTCCTTAATTTTGGAGCTACTGCCTTGCGTTGCCCATAGCGACACCATCACAACATTCTATGGAGTTGCAAAACACAGATAGGTACAGAAATTGTGTTGACCATTAGATATGGCACTAAGCTTAAGAAATAAAACTAAACAGCTAGGAGTGTTTCCTTGTGCCATCTAGTGAAATTTTCAACTATAGAAGATACACCGTAAAAATTACAAAGCAACTGCAGCACCACAAAAATATGCGAGCACAATTTTAGTTTTATATTTCCCACAAATTGTCAAACACGCAAAGCTAATCCTGACATCTCACAAAATATAATTATATGCAAATTCTATCCATCGTCCAACAGAAAAAGTTAATCAATCAAGAAGCAAGCTTTATCTATTTCTCGGGAATCAAGTCAAGAACACACGGAGGGAGCAACTATCATGAGGAGGGGCAAGGAGCTCACGGACCAATTACATTGCTACTCCTTCAATACTCTCGAGCTCTCAGCCATCCAGACATTATTTAGCAGAGTCAACAACACTTCATCCTCATCGTGTCCCAAGAGTGAGCCTGCATAGCTAGACCAACCAGAGTACACGCCACTAACGGCGATGGCTGCAATGGTACCTAGGGCAGAGATAGGACTGTAATGATTTAATTCCTTTTATGAGTATAATTGAGTAAATATGGATATTCGGGCATGCTTGGCGGTGCAACGCACGAGCAACAAAGAGGTGCAAACAAAGTCGAGGCAATCAAGGAAAAATAAAAGAGCCTACACATGCACTCTGAGGAAAACAAATTGTGAACCCAACAAGGGTACCAAGAAGAACACACTTAAAGCAGGATGATGGTGATAACAGATATATAAATTTCTGGAACACGTCAAGCACTACCTGATGGCTGATGCAAGGTCAATTACCTTCTCCATGGCAAGGTTTCGATCATTGGAGATGATATAGCAATAAAATGTCGCTAACCAATAACAAGAAAGTTCCAGCAGACCATATGGTCACTTGTTTGTAGAAATATCACTCTTTAGTAAGTAGATATTCCAAGCAATCTAAAAAGAATAAAATATATATCAGCAAACATAATAAAGGGGGAAATTGGCCAAGCTATAAAGCTAATCACAAGAAATAGGATTATTTATTTGGTTAACTGAAGTTAGGCCCCCTCTTAATTATATATCATATATCCCACCTACCATAAATGTGATTTATAGGAATTGCATCTAACCAACTCTATCCAGAAGTGTAGCAGACTATAGCACACCAATTCATGTCTGCGTTTTTTTATCGAGTTCAGTAAATCACCAAAAGTATTCTTGTCCATACGTCTCTAAATCCAGGCTCCTCCTAATATTTTTATAACCAAATAGTTTTCATTTTAGATTTAAGAACATATACGTAAAACACAATCTACTAAATTTTGTTCTTTTATCTAAACTAAATTCCACCACTAATCTAAAGAGCAGCTTCTGCAAAGAAATATTTTTCACTTATCAATTTTAGACTTGTAAGAAACCGGGTAAAGTACAAAAATTGCATTGACGCTAAACACAAGCACGAGCCATCTGATTCTGATGTTGGGTACCACTCGTGTCATCATACTCACCATCCGCTTAAAGAATAGCATCACAGATCCCATAATTGAGCATGTTTCCCTTCAAACCCAGAAGGTGGATTCGATCTGGGTAGTTTGTTGGTTAGAGGAGACCATACCTCTCTGGAAGATCTAGGGCGGAGCGTGCGATGATCAGGTCGACGAAGAGGCAGGGAGGGATAGCGGTGAGCCTGGGGAAGCGCCACATCGTCGTCCTTGATGCCGGCCGGAAAGACCGACGCTAGGGTTCGCAGAAGATCGTCCGTGGGGTGCTCTTCCAGGGAGGACGGCCGCCGCTCCTCGTACAAGCATGGGAGGAGGAGATGGCCACCGCAGGGCGAGGTCGTGGCGCTGCGGATTCATGGGAGGAGGAAATCCGGCTCTGAGGGAGGGGAAGAGATCTGGTGGGGCAGAGGCATGATGCTGGTGGCGGCCCTGCAGGGCAAAGGCGAGCGATGGTTGCGGCGTAGGCGAAACGAGAGGATGGCAATTAGGTTTCAGGGAGGGGCGGCGCTGCGAGATGGTGGTGGCGGCGCGGCGAATGCGAGAAGGTGGTGGCGGCTGCGAGCGGCGAGAGGGTGGCAATTAGGGTTTGGGGAGCGGAGGCAGGAGGGTGGCGATTAGGGATTGTGTGGACGGGAGCGGATTGGGTTTGGGTTCTCTGGGTGGCATCATCAACTTCTCCAAAATACCCCTGGATATTTGTGTGATGCAAGACTGTATTTGTGGGTGTTCTGGTCATTTCAATTTGTAGGTGGAGAAAATAGGTGGAGAAAAACAGGAGGCCTCGTGTCTCCTTGGCCCAGGCCCAACAAAGAAAACGTTGTTTAAAAAGGGCGAGCTCCATTCCTTGACACAATCGACTAGTGGCCTGGTGGTTAACCACCATCAGACCTAGCTGGGCGTTGCGGGTTCGAACCCCCGTTCCACCCCTTTTTGCTCTATTAATTGACAATGCTCAACTGAACATGGCCATATTCATAAATTTGTAGCGTGGGATGAAAGCACAAATGCCATCGTGGCTCAGTGGTTCTAGTCCTCCTTAGTCGGATAGAGAAATTGGTTGCGGGTTCGAACCCCGCACCTCCTTTTTTTCCTGCTTAATTGGCAACGCTCTAAAGCAGACACGTGGATTGTCACATAGCCAAAATTGACACACAAAAATGACACGTAGGCGTAAATGATGAGGTGGCATACAACTCATGTCAAGTTATGCTAATTTGGACAATATGACGATTTAAAATCGTCATAGTGAGCTACAAGTAACACCATAGGCTGCTTCCATCAAATTATGACGATTTCATCTAAAGTAACTATGACGATTTTTGGCAAAATCGTCGTAATTTTCCAGGGTATAGGCCCTCTTGAACTGCTTACGACCATCTCATGCAAAATCGTCATAACTCTATGACGATTTTGTTCACAGTCACTATTAGAAGGTCATAGAATAACACATTCCTTGTAGTGTCAAGTGCGTATCGGACACCTTCTATATTTTTGTTCTATGAGAAATTGCAGGGAATCATTCACTCAAACATTTCATCAAACACCTTGAATGCATGCATGGGGGAAAAAAACTAGCACACCTCTCACACCTTCCACCAAGAAAAAACAGAGTGGAGGTAGAGGGCTGGGGCGTTGCATTTATAGAGGGCGGGAGCATACGTCCCAGTTTGTAACACAAACCGGGACTAAAGGTGTGCCACCCCACGTGGCTGACGGCCAACCTTTAGTCCTTACCAACCGGGATGCATGCCTCCGGGCCCCGTGCCCGGTCGAACCGGGACGCGTGCCATCATTAGTCCCAGTTCGTGGCACAACCGAGACTAATGCTCTTAGGGGGCGCGAACGGATGGCCTGTTTTCTACTAGTATTATTCTTGATTATTATTTGATTGAATTATATTCTCAATTGAAAAGTGTGCGACGCAGCCACTGGGGACTAATTTATGTGTATATTACGTATGCGAGTTCATTCGTGGGTGTATGGAGCAGGGCACAGACTTTATTCGAGTTAGTAAACAATATATTCACAATTTATTTTATACCATATTTTTGTTGAGTTCCATTCATAAGGATCTACTTCTTTATATATAGTTGGATGCCATGCATGATAAGCTCCTACCACATGAACGCCTATTAGCAATTCAAGAGGAGTTGTCGGGATTTTTGCTCAGAGACGTCATAAACACAAAAGAAGAGTACAACGTGGATAGACGACCTTCGTGTAATCAAGGATAGACACAAAAGGACAGTATCCGTGTAATATAATGATCTTCGTGTAAATCAAATAGACGAGCTCTAGTCTCGGTTGTGTATATATTTATATGTCTTTATGTAATCGTAAGAGAAATTATATTATATATGCATCAATGTATACAACATGTAATAGCGTAGAATAATATGTATATGAAAATACAATTATTTAAAATGAAAATACAAAATGAAAAACAATCGAACACAAAAAAAGAAAACCCTAAAACCCCACCTCCTGTCGCGACAGCAGGTTGGTGCAAAACGCTGCCGTGGCAGAAAAACTTTATTCCCGATTCGTCTTACGAACCGGGACTAAAGATCCTCCTGTTGGAATTATGCCCTAGAGGCAATAATAAAGATGTTATTATTATAATTCTTGCTCATGATAAAGTTTATATTCCATTCTAGAATTGTATTAAGCGGAAACTTTATTACTTGTGTGGTTTGTGAACAACACCGTGTCCCTAGTACGCCTCTATGGACTAGCTCATTGATTAATGATGGTTAAGGTTTCCTAACCATGGACATGAGTTGTCGATTAATAATGAGATCATATCATTGGGAGAATGATATGATGGACAGACCCAAACTAAGCGAAGCAATTAGATCGTGTCATCGTGTTCATCTTTGCGAAGCTTTTCTTATGTCAAATATTGTATTCCTTAGACCATGAGATAATAGAACTCCCTGGTATCGGAAGAAAGATTTGAGGTCATCAAACGTCATCCTATGAGAGGGTGATCATAAAGGTGTCTCTCAGGTGATCGGAAAGTATCTGTTGGGTTGTATGTATCGAGATGGGATTTGTCCCTCCCAAGTCAGAGAGATATACTTCGGGCCCACTCGTGTCGATATCAACACCTTGCAAGCATGTGGTTAAGGAGTTAATCACAAAGTAATATCGGATTACGGAGCAGTAAAGTACTTGCGTGAACGAGATTGAACTAGGTATGACATGCAACGATCAAATCTCGGGCAAGTAAAATATCGCGAGACGAAGGGAATATATATATGGGATTGATTGAATCCTGGCATCGTGGTTCATCCGATATGATCATCGATGAATGTGTGGGAGTCAATATGGGTTTCCATACCCCGCTGTTGATTATTGATAGAAGATCATGTCTGCATATTCTCGAACCCGCAGGGTCACACACTTAACGTGTCTCGACGCTAGGATAGATTGGATAATTGTTTTATGAGTTTTGTTGGTCTCGGATGGGATCCGGGACATCACGAGAGGTTCCGGAGTGGTCCGAAGAATAAGATTCATATAAGGCAGTGCAGTTTTTGGAGTTCGGAATTGTTCCGGGTTAATCGGTATTGTACCGGAAGCTTCTAGAACCTTCCGGAAGGGGACCAACGTGGCCCCACCTTCCGGGAGGGGGCATGAGCCTATGAGGTAGTGCCCTGGCTGCATTGGGCCAGGGGCACAAGGCCCCATAGGGCCCAACCGGCCAGCTAGGGGTAAAACCCTAACTAGACCTTCTAGAAGGGGGGGTTTCCTTGCCCCCCACTCCTCCTCCTTGTGGCCGGCGGTTTGGACTTGGGGGAGGGGATAGGGCAGCCGCCCACCCCTCTATATAAAGAGGTCTGGGGGCGCACCACCCCCCCACCTTCCCCTTCAAAAGCTAGCCGCCATGCTGCCCTCCTCTCTCTCTCTCCCTCCCGACTGCGTGTAGGCGAAGCCCTGCTGCAGAAACTCTCCACCACATACACCGCGCCGTCGCGTTGTAGATCCAATCCGTCTCTCCACCATACTTGCTGGACCAAGGAAGGAGGAGACGTCGAGGTGCTGCACGTGTGCATCTCACGGAGGCATCGTCACTTGTGGTGCTAGATCGGATCGGATCGCGAGGAGGAGAAGCGAGTACGACTACATCACCCATGTTCCGACGAACGTTCCGCTGTGCGAATCTTTAAGGGTGTGAAGATCTAATCCAATCTCTCTCGTTGTTTGTATCTCCTAGATTAGATCTTGGATTCACTCTGTTCGCATCCGTAGAAAATTTTGATTTACTATGCCGCAAAACACTTCACCTCCAACCCAGCACGCACAACGGGGCCACGTGGAGACAATCTAGTTTCAGTTTGTAACAGGATCAGGACTAAAGGCTTAACCTTTAGTCCCGATACGTTAGTCCCGGATTGCATATACTAAAGGTTACAAACCGGGACTGAGTCATGTTTTCTACTAGTGTCAAAAGAAATGCATATACAAGCCATTACAAAATTTATGTTGTTGATAGTGTGATATATAAATTCCTGATAAAATGTAGTCATGTTTAGTAGTATAAAACGTACCTAGGCCAGGCCAAGAGGGAATCAACCGATAGGCGTCTCAAGTTGTTGACCTGTACACGGCATGGAACATTATCATTGACCGTTGCAATATTGCACATGTAAGCGTCATCATCTGTGTTGCTGCCCGACACAACGATCTCTGTATGCCCCAGAGTTCCAGTTCACAAACTATTGCATCTGGATTTGTTAGAGAGATAAAGAAGAATCCATGAACATACAAAATAGAAACATCTTGATCTTTAAATACATGAACTACAAAATTTTGAATAGACAAACTAACTACGTCATCTTGCTATCATATCAATCTTCTTGGATTTTTAATGTAACACCTTGTATACCTAGATAAAAATGTGCATAAATCATGGTAATCATCCACCATAGCAGTCTGCAGCTATAACACCAATACAATATTAGTGATCATAATAGGAGTTACGAAAGAGCTTAGGGTATAATTGGGAAAGGTAGTATACTATTTGTAGCTAAATTTCACGTAACTGATGGCCTGTCAAATGATTCAGAAAGGTAATATGATGTGTTGGCTATAGGTAAATTTCAGAAAATTAGAAGTTACAGAGTGGAATGAAATACGCAGATTAACCTTCCCCGTGGCCACTTGCCTTTTCATCAAAAACCTTGTAGGGATATATTATAAAGAAGCTAGACAAACAAAAATGATAGATTATAATAAGTAAATTAAAAAAATTTAGTGGAAGAGAGAGAGAGAGAGAGAGAGAGAGAGAGAGAGAGAGAGGGGAACTCCTAGTATGTTGCTGCCCAATTGGCCAAGAAAGTACCTGAAGGAGGAACTGATACAACCAATCATGCACCAAGTGCAGAGAGAGGGAAAGGGGGATCGATCTTATGTGCTGCCCTCTAGACAATGTCGATGTGAACAGGAATTGAGTGATGCAGTTACATGAGTTCAAGGGGAAGAGGAATCGCCAGAGTAGAACTGTAGCAGGGGTGGGGATGTGGCGCGTGCTCCTCCTGCGCTGCATCGAGGAAGACGGCAACGTCGCTGGTGGGATGTTGCTCCTCCACCCTTCCTAGATTGGTCTTCCGGTTCACCTCTTCGTCCGCTCCACCTCCCCTTCCTTCTCCTCCCTCGTACGCCTCCTCTCTCTCTCTCTCTCTCTCTCTCTCTCTCTCTCTCTCTCTCTCTCTCTCTCGTATCAGCAGCCGGACCGTGGCACACTGCTGCTTCTCCTCCTCAACAACCTTTGACTTCTTCTCCTCTAGAGCCCGCCTCCTCTCTCCCATGTTAATCGCTTGCCTATGGCTGCTGCTTGAGAGACGAGCGGTGGCGGCATCTCGGCCAGAGAGACTGGCGGTGGCAGCTCGGTAGCAGGCGGGAACGAGGGAGGCGAGAGAGCGGTGGCGCGGGGATTGGAGGAGGAGGCCATGGGGCTGGGCCAATCGTGGTTAGGGTTTTCACCCAATCGACACGCGCGGGGTTGTGCCCCTTCCCAGACCCGGGACACCTACCAATTGGCCATTGTAAACATTACCTGTGAGGCGGACATGCAGGCCCAATCTATTTTCGGCGGGGATGAGACGAGGCCATATAGAGAGAGGCATGAGTGTACCAGGAGGAGCTGGTACGCTCAGCACATTCAGTTTTTACTGTTCACTAGGGTAAAACCATCTTACCAGCAGCCAACGCTCCAGATCTCCTATCAGGGCCCTAGCCGACGGCCCACATCGCTTGAGCGCTCTGTGAGCCCCACGGGGTACACCAATTACATCTTTGGATATGCATCAATGTGTATTGTGTATGTAGTAGCGTAGAATAAATGTATGGAAACATATTTGAAATTATAATGAAATACAAATAGAAAAAGGAACGAAATGGAAAAATAAAATAAAAAAGAAAACACAGGATCGTGTCGCGGCAGAGAAACACACGAATCTCTGCCACGGCAGAAACTCGTTTAGTCCCGGGTGGTGTTACGGCCCGGGGCTAGAGGTCCTCCGACCTCGCCGTGCTCCCGGTGTCACGTAGTGGCCTCTAGTCCCGGTTCGTAGCACACCGAGACTAGAGATACGGGTCTCTAGTCCCGAATTGGCCGTCTCGGGTGCCAAACCAAGACTAGAACCAGTTCTGGACCGGGACCAGAGACCCATTTTTCACCCGTGACCTTTTAGTATTTAGATCCAAAGTAAACTTACAAACTAAAGGCATCTAAATATATTCGTTTTACAAAAACTAAACTATCTTATATTATGGAACGGAGAGAATAGCTTAGTTTGCATGCATCTCTGACGTATGAGACGTACGGACGGGTCGATCGTCGGATGTGCATTAGTTTGTTAATAATCTCGGTGCTGATCGATATATGATTCCTCCGATGTTAAGTAAACAAGCAAAAGACAGTACAATGGACCCCCGATGCACACCAATCATCATTCAATTCTTCCACTTATTATGAGTGATCACCGGCCAGATCCCTGCAAAAGTGACTTGGCTTTTTTCTCAACCCTAGATCAA
Source organism: Avena longiglumis (assembly GCA_030063025.1). Taxonomy (NCBI): domain Eukaryota; kingdom Viridiplantae; phylum Streptophyta; class Magnoliopsida; order Poales; family Poaceae; genus Avena; species Avena longiglumis. The sequence continues at coordinate 432,715,468 of CP125975.1, forward strand.
TCTTGCAGGTTAAATAACTCGATCGTGCTGTGTTGTGTAAAGCATTGATCCCCCGATGTAATATGTGGTTGCCCTGAATGCATTGCAGGTTAGCTCTGATAGTAGTCCAGACACACTTCGCCTCCAATTATGTGAAGCATATGCACAAGCCAATATTCTAGTCTGAATAAAGCAAGCTAGCATGGGCTTGTATGCATTGCGTTGCATGCACGCGCGTAAAGAAGCAAAAGGTCCCCCACAGGGAGAGCGAGAGGATGCAGCAGTCAAGAGTTAGGGCCCAACGAGATACGGACCAACAAACAATTTTAATTCGTTCGTGCTGCTCCTCTTTCCCCCCAAGGCAAAGATTGATGCAGCAATGATCTAGCGGAATCCAACACTCTTCTCCTATTCTCTCTCGTTCGGCCTTGCGATAGAGCTAGCAGGGCACTGTCCACGCCTAGCAGCAAGGCTGTCTTTACGCGCTACATGCACGATCATGTACTGTCAATTTCTTCTGCCCTAAGGCAGGCAGGCAGGCAGGCACCGCTTGCATGCACGATGCATCCATTACCGGTCCATGTCCGCACTAGCTAGCTAGCTACCTTACTAGCTCCAGTAATTCACCCTTCTACTGCTTTTTCTTCTGATAACTAGCCAGCGCCGCTAGGGCTAGGCCTAATGAGTCCGATCGATCGATCGATTTTTAAAGGCAATGGATGGCGACATCACGTCGTCTCTGGACTGCAGCAGTTTCTCTTCTGACGCAGCCTACTGTTTTTGCTGATTCAGCAAGTTTGCGCGCTCGCTCGATTGATGGATCGATCTACCCTGGCCTCGCTAAGGTAGTAGGGAGCGGCATCAATAATGCTAGTGTAGGAGCTTCAATTTTGCACCGGCGACGAGAGACGGATTTGGCATCGTCGCCGTGAGACGCAATAATTGGCGATGCACCTAATACTAACAGGCAGGATCTAGCTGAGATTTGTAGCTTCCCGTAGCTAGCTAGGCCTGCCTGCTTTGGTCAAGGCTCTATGCTAAAGCTTACGCACTGGACCTGATATCACCATGTACGAAGGAACAAGGATCAGCAATGGAGCCGATCGACGTACATCAGCACAACGGTCACGATACGATGGTCAGGACGACGGCCTCTCGTCGAGAGAGGTACTTCTGATCGTCGACATTATGGTCGTCCTGATCGACGAGAGATTCTGTATGTACATGCTTCATTGGTCTCTGCATTCATCCATGCCGTTTTCTTTGGCTTTTAAAACTATGGCGAACCATATTGTATAATTGCATTCGCACCTACACTAATAAGTTGTTGCGTACAAAATCTAATCGTCTTTTTTGAATCACGCCTTCACACAAACCTTTCTGATCTAAAGCAGACCACTCAAACTGAAACAAAAAGCGAGCATTGTTCTTGTTCAGAGTTTAGACATACACATATCCAGACGTAACGTCGCATTCTCTGGTCAAATTTGGCCAGGCGCAACCAATTAAGCCTTTCTTTCTTCCATCTCCCTTTGTCCGATTCCTTGCTGCCATTGTTCGACCAACAGCACGAGGCCGCTCCTGTTAGTGTCGCCGTCCCCGACTGCGATGGGCTGCTAGTCAACTACTCTACTTTCACCATGCACCGTGTTAGCTTACTATACTGATACGGTGGCGCGCGATCAGCTCTCGTCAAACTCATAATTAAACAAGTGTAGGTATCGGTATAGCTGGACGTTGAACTCGGTCTGGCGGGCTCGTCCCGAGCTTCGGTGGCCCGGCTCGAGCTGGGCTCGGCCCGCTGGAGGCGCTGGACCGTGCCGAGTCTAGAAACGTGGACCACGGCCAGCTCGGGCTGGCTCGGGCTCGGCCCGGTCCGGCTCGTGTGGCTCGCGTTTTTTTTCCAAATAGAAGAGGGCATGCTAAGGTTGACGGGCTAGAAAATTCGGGCCTGCTAGATCGATAGGACATAGGTCAAGGTTGTCTCTCTGGCTTGTATCTGTTAGCCTATGTAATATGTCTACATATACGATATGGAGTAGTATTCCGATCGTATATGTACTTTCCCTTTACCGTCACGTAGGGTTTTTTTCCTACACTATATAACACGCAACCGACGGCTCGAGAGGGCATGATCGTTCCACCAAAGCTAATATGGTATCAGAGCAGGCCTCTTCCCTACTCTAGCCGCCGTAGAAACCCTAACAAATCCTGCCGCCGCCACAACTCTGCCATCGCCGTCGCTGCCTGCCGTCGCCGTTGCATCTGTCGCCGCCGCTCACAAACAACACATCAATACAAAGATCTGCCGCCGCCGCCGCTGCCTGCCGCCGCTGCCGCACAAATACATCTACAAACCCTAGAACAACCACGTCGCCACCGCAAGATCTTGCCGCCGCCATGTCCACAAAACCCACGTAGCCACCGCTCCTTTATCGTCGCTGCGTCACATCATGGGATCATCGTTTGCTGCAATCTCCCTCACCGCTGCGCTTGGTGCCCCACCCTCGCAGCTACTGACGGGTGAAAACACCCTCGTCTGGAAAGCCCTGGTCGTCCCCACGCTCCGTGGTGCCCATGTTCTTCCTCTTGTCGAGGCTACTGACAAGGCACCGGCAGAAACCATTGAAGTAGAAGATGCAAATCATAAGAAGATCAGCGTTGAGAACCTTGCCTACACCACTTGGGTGTCTCGTGATCAAAAGTCCTCCATTGGTTACTCAACGCCCTGTCTCCAGATGTCCTAGCACATGTGATCGGACTCAAGACCTCCGCCGAAGTTTAGACCGCTGTCAATGAACTTTTCTCTCCCAAGTCCAAGTCCAGAATTCAGCAACTTCGTTCCTCTCTAAATGATACTCGCAAGGGTGATCTCACGGCTGACAAATATTTTGCGAAGATGAAGTGCCTCTCCACCGAGCTTGCTTCAGTGGGTAAGCCTCAAGATGATGATGAGCTGATCTGGTATATTCTCAATGGACATGGCGTTGCATACAATAACCTTATCACTGCTGTTCGCGCAAATCCGAACACTGCTCTCACGGAGCTCTTGGGACAGCTTCAAGCATATGACAAACTGCACAAGCCGACCGAAGATGCTGGGTTCATGTCCTCATCTAATGTTGCTTGCCGTGGAGGTGGACGTCAAGACCGTGGTCGTCAAGACCGTGGCCGTCAGGACTACCGCGATCACAACAATCGTTACTAGGACAACAATCGCCGCAATAAGGATGATCGCCGTGACGCTGGCCGCAACCAGGAGAACCGCCGTGGTCGCTACGATGATGATCGGCGTGGTGGTGGTGGTCGCCGTGATGACACTAGTCGTCGCAATGATGGTGGCCGCGTCGCGATCGGGTCCCCACTCGGTTTTTTGATGTCACATGCCAAATCTGCAAGAAATATGGATACCCCGCGAGTGACTGCTGGTGGCGATTTCAGGATGACACGGATGATGAGGGAGAACGAGGACCCAAGAACTCCAATATGGTGTCCTATGGAGTTGGTAAAAATTGGTATCCTCACACTGGATCCACTGATCATCTTACAGGCCAACTGAGCAAGCTCACTACCCATGACAAGTACCAGGGGTGCGACCAGGTCCATACCGCATATGGTAATGGTATGCACATCAGTCACATTGGTCATTCTATTTTACGCACCCCAAATAATTCTTTTCATCTTAATAATGTTCTTCATGTTCCACAAGCCACTAAAAATCTTTTAGGTGTCCATCATTTTCACCCTAGACAATGATATTTATATTGAGTTTCACCCATTATTTTTCTTGATAAAGGATCACGCAACCCGGAGAATTCTTTTTAGAGGACCATGTCATGATGGTCTATATCCGCTCATGCCGGTCACCAATGGGTCTTCCAGACATGCATTCATCTCGATAAAGCCGTCATCATCCACTTGGCATCGCCATCTAGGACATCCTTCTTCATTTGTTGTTCAGCAAATACTTAGGAAACACAATCTTTCTTATTCCCCTGAAATAAATCCTTATGTGTGTTAGTCTTGTTAGCTTGCCAAGAGCCATCAGCTGCCCTACCCTATTTCTACTAGTGTTTCCACTGTTCTCTTGAAACAAGTGTTCTCTGATGTATGGGGTCCTGCACCTGAGTATGTTGGCAAACACAAATATTATGTTAGTTTTATCGATGATTTTAGCAAGTTTACCTGGATATATTTTCTTAAAAAGTGTTCTGATGTTTATCAAGTCTTCCTTAATTTTCAGCAATATGTAGAGCGCAAGTTTGCTAAGAAAATAGTTACCATGCAAACTGACTGGGAGGTGAGTATGAAAAACTACATGGTTTCTTTCAAACAGTTGGCATTACTCATCATGTTTCGTTCCCTCATGCTCACCAACAAAACGGCTCTGCTGAACGCAAACATCGTCATATATTTGAAGTTGGCCTCTCCCTCCTTGTGCATGCCTCTATGCCTCTCAAATTCTGGGATGAAACTTTCCTTACAGCCACCTTCCTCATTAATCTCCTTCCAAGTAAGGTTCTTAATCATGAGTCTCCCACTGAGCGTCTCTTAAATGTCAAACCGAACTATGATGCTCTTCGCATTTTTGGTTGTGCTTGTTGGCCGAATCTTCACCCCTATAACACATGCAAACTCTCTTTTCGTTCCAAAAAGTGTATCTTTTGGGGATATAGTCCTTTACATAAAGGAGTTAAGTGCCTAGATCCTCAAACTGGTCGTGTTTATATTTCCCGAGATGTGGTTTTCGATGAACAAGTCTTCCCCTTTGCTGAGTTACATCCAAATGCTGGCTCTCGGCTTCGTGAAGAAATTCTCCTTCTTCCTTCATCCAGTACTTCTTCTCTTGGGGATGCACAAAATACTGACCATGTGACTACTGTTGTGCCTATTATTGTTCCTCCTAATTCTTCTCTACAGGACGACGAACATGCAGGTGAAAATTTCGCTCCACACGGTGCTCCAGATCAACCACAACACTCAATTAACTCAAGTAGGGAAGAAGACGAAACTGGCACTGAAATCCATGTTGATTCGGAGGAACATTCCCCTGCCACCAATCATCAGGACGACGTGTCATTCGGCGAAGATTCGCCTGCGCCCTCCTCGGGGGACGAGCCAAGGACGCCGCGCACTCCCGCCTCTGCGTGGGCTCATGAGCCGCGCTCGCCCGCCGCGTCCCAACCCTGCACTACTCCTGGCTCTACTCCGCCCTCGCCACGTGCCCGCGGGACCGGCGCTGTCTCCTCGAACAGCAGCACTTTCCCAGGATCGTCTGTGTCCTCCAGCCTTGTGAGCTCTGTTGCGTCACTCAGCCTCGCTGCATCACTGGGATCTTCTGCGGCCTCCAGTGCTACGAGCTCTCCTGTGGCCTCTCCATAGACACCACCGCTGGAGCCTCGCACGCGTCTTCAGAAAGGTATCAGCCAACCAAAAATATATAATGATGGCACTGTCAGATATGGTTTCTTTTCTTCCTCAGGAGATCCACGGAATTTACTGGCTGCTCTCAATGATCCACTTTGGCGTGCTACAATGCAAGATGAGTATAACACCCTCATGGCAAATAATACATGGACTCTTGTTCCCTCGAGTACAAACAAAAACATCATCGACTGTAAGTGGGTTTATCACATCACACGTCGTGCTGATGGCACTATTGATCGCTACAAATCCCGTCTTGTTGCCAAAGGTTTCAAGCAAAGGTATGGCATCGACTATGAAGATACTTTTAGTCCTATTGTTAAGATAGATACAATCAGGATCGTTCTCTCAATTGTTGTTTCTCGTGGATGGAGCCTACGACAGCTAGATGTCAAGAACGCGTTTCTTCATGGTGTTCTGGAAGAGGAAGTATACATGAAACAACCTCCAGGTTTTGAATGCCCTAATGCCCCCCGTCACATATGCAGACTTGATAAAGCTCTCTATGGTCTAAAGCAGGCTCCTTGTGCATGGTATTCTCGGCTGAGTTCTAAGCTCCAACCATTTGGGTTTATACCATCTAAAGCTGATACATCACTCTTTTTATATGACAAGTCTAGGGTCACTATCTTTGTGCTGATTTATGTTGATGATATTATTGTAACCAGTTCTTCAGATACTATCATTTCAGCTCTTCTCAAGGACCTTAATGATTACTTTGCCATCAAGGATTTGGGAGAACTTCATTTTTTCCTTGGTATTGAAGTTAAACAAATTCATGATGGACTACTGCTCACTCAGGGAAAATATGCAACTGATCTTCTGACCAAATTTGGTATGTTTGACTGTAAAGCCTGCACCCACGCCCTTGTCATACTCCGAGAATCTCTCTCTTTATGATGGTACACCTCTTGGCTCTGATGACAGCTCACAGTATCGCAGTATTGTTGGTGCATTACAGTACCTCACTCTCACATGACCAGACCTGTCATATTGTGTTAATAAGGTTTTTCAATATCTTCATGCCCCTACTACTGCTCATTGGACAGCTGCAAAACGCGTACTCAGATATGTCAAGGACACTTCCAACCTTGGGATCACATTCCGAAAATCTTCATCAACTCTTCTTAGTGCTTTTTCTGATGCTGATTGGGAAGGGTGTCTTGAGGATCGCAGATCTACATGAGGTTTTGCCATTTTTATTGTTCCGAATCTGGTCTCCAGGATAGACAGAAAACAATCTATTGTATCCCGTTCAAGTACCGAAGCTAAATATAAAGCAATAGCTAATGCCACTACAGAATTAATATGGGTTGAAGCTCTTCTTCATGAACTCGGTGTGCCATTGCGCGAGAAGCCTTGTCTTTGGTGTGACAACTTAGGTGCTACTTTTCTGCCAGTTAATCCTGTCTTTTATCCTCACACTAAACATATCGAGATTGATTATCATTTTGTGCGTGAGCGTGTTGCCAGTAACCAACTTGCAATCAAATTCATCTCTACAAATGACCAGATTGCTGATGGGTTTACTAAAGGACTACCTATTAAAAGTCTACATGAGTTTAGGCGTAATCTAAACCTCTCGCCTGGTTTAGATTAAGGGGGGATGTTAGTGTATGTAATATGCCTACGTGTATGATACAGAGTAGTACTCCGATCGTATACATATTTTCCCTGTACCGCCATGTAGGGGGCTTTTCCCTACACTATATACACGCAACCGACCGGAAGAGAGGGCACGATCGTTCCACCAAAGCTAATAGTATACAATCCCGTTCTAGGTCGAGGCAGGTCTCTGGGCGCTACCGCCGCTGTGCCTAGCAAATGTCGAAGGCCCCTCTCCACCACGACTGTCGTGGTATTGTCGACACGTACGCCAGAGGGGTATCCCAACGGCGAGTTTAGAGACGTGGGGTAAGACGGAGAGCGTCCGGGTCGGCTTGACACAGTTTACCCATGTTCAGATCTGACGACGGTGGCGAGATCCTACTCCTGCTATAAATCACTATAATGGCAATACGCCGAGTTACATGATTGGGGGGTTTGCTATGTGCGAGTAGTGCTATGCACTTGTCTATGAGATTGTGTCTCTGCCCTAAAGGCTCCCGTAGGCCGGCTTATATGAGCGCCAGAACCTAGGGTTACATGGAGAGTCCCACCCGGATACGATTACAGAGTTCTAGACTAACACTAACTAGTCTTCGTGTCCTCGAAGGCTCCGGCTTCCATCATAGGCGGTGGAACGTCGCCTTCCATCTCCTGGCTGGACCTCCGTCTTGTCTATCAGCAACTAGGCCGCCCGGGTTTTCCATAGGCCTAACCACCCACTGTGGGCCACCCGGGCTTGCCGGTATGAGACTATGCCGTAGGTATACCCATTTGGTATATCCACAACAGTAGCCTCCGGAGTTCTTCAAGATCCTCGCGTTCCTCCATCTAGCATTCAGCGTAAGTATCACGTCGTCCTCAGTTGTAGCCATGCTTCACGAAGAATCTTGGAGAGCTCCCATATCATATTCTCATCCGACCAAGCCTAGCCAGAGAGTTGCTTGTATGCTTCTGTTAACAAATCCAAGGTGGAGAACTCTCTAACAAATCGTTAGTGATTCTTCCAAGCTCTAGGAATGTCTTCAATATCATCATCCATGCAGGACGATATGTAAGCCGGAAAAAATCACGACTATCGGGCCACGGTCGTAATGGCTGCCAAATTGCCGACTTAGAGCCTGCAAATTCACATGCACAAGAGCTTGCCGAATTAAGGTCTTAGAGCCTCTCATATCACAGACGTTTTAGGCCATCGAGCCGTGTAACCCAGTGAAACTTCCGTGAAGACAAAGTTGATTTTTCACCGTCTTGAAAGTTTCTTGACATAACCATATGTAGCCTCCGAGAATTGAGTCGGCTTCTTCAAATGCGGCTTGATGCTCAAAAGAACATGCCTAATTGTACATCAAACGATTGTAGCCCCCGAGCGCCAAGTCGTAGTTTCAAAAGAAAATCGTCTTGGTGCTCTCAGAGTAGCTTTAGAAAAATCTGAATAGTGTAGCCTCCGAGCGTCAAGGCGGAAATTATTTCGGCTTGGTGCTCTAGAGAGAACTTCACAAAAAATCAATATCGGTCTAGCCCCCCAGCATCAAGGTGGAATTCACATAAATTTTCCGGCTTGATGCTCAAAGAGAACTAAACTATATCTTGGAGATGATCGTACTGTAGCCTCTGAGGATTGCTCCGGCTTGGACGAAAGGCGGGACAAAGCTCTTAAATTGGAGATGTCAAGCCCCCGAGCGTCGATCCGACATCCTCAAAGGCGGCTCAAGTTTTGGTTAACAATTGTAATTGCAAGCCCCGAGGTGTCAAGCCTAGTGAAAATTCAACTTAAAACACCTTAATCCAAGGAACGCGGCAATGTCCAAGTGTTATGTACATGAAACATAAACATAAAAATACAAATGTATTAAATTGTTTCTTTAATTGTGTCCAACAAACAAATGTAAGACGGAACAAACATGGCCTTTGAACAAATGATTTAAAACTGAAACAATATAGCAATTGAACACATAAAACTGTTTAGGAGGAAAAAACTCAACTAATTTAAATATTTTACGTAAAATTTTGTTTAAGCAAGTGCTGGCTTATCCATTATTCTGGTTTTATGCTTGACCTTTCGCGAGACGGGAGACTCGCAGCACAGAACCATATCCTTAGGTGATGATGCCTAATGGCACCGTCCAGAACCCAAGGCCAAAACGCTAGCTTTGAGTGCCAAAAAGTCACTACTCTAAAATCCACATAAAAACAACAGAAAACGTGTATCCAGAAAAACTTAAGCTAACACCCGAGGAAGGATTTTTTTGCATGGTACTGGGTCCTTAAACGGCAAGCCAGTAAAAAGTTTATACTCACGAGCGCAAGAAAAATCGTGGAAAGAATATGATAAAAAACGAGAGCGGTAAAAGACTTAGGACATAAGTGAACCAATCTTAATCTTATGATCATAAATAATTAAAATAATAAATTATAAATAGGACTTAGATGTTTATATGAAGTCGATGTTGTTCGCGGCAACTCGGCGAATCATGGCCGTTGTCGAAGCCGGAAAAGTCCATTGCAACGGTGAACCCAACCCGGAGATTGTTGCGTCGCGATAGAAACAGAGTCGGACCGTTGCCGTTTCAGTTGTTCCCACACGAGCACGAGGATGAAGCCAAACTGAAGCCGACAATGATCACGCGTAGACTGAAGCGTCACGGCAAATATTGTATCTTCCATGGTCTTAAATCCACGCACGATTGCTAGCCTTGATCTATCGATTTTGCTTTCCTCCCTTCGTCAAGTAGTACCAGTGTCACTTTTCCTTGGAAATTGTATCCACCAAAAATTTGCCTCGACTCAATCGGTACGTGTGCAGCACCAACACACCGATTGATTAGCTTCTTGGTACATACGTATATGTATATTTAACCAGATCGATTTGTCCGTATACGCACACGAAACCGAGGTAATGATCCACAAAGCCATCAAACACCGAGAAAACTGATCGTTTCCAAATTTGGATACACGGATCAGTTCCGGCGTAGCGGCAGCTAGGTCCTCAGAATCTGCACTATAGCCAGATCTGTTGATTTTTAGTTAACCACGCCGGTATAGAGTGATGCATATGTTGACGTAGATTCTCGCGATGCTATTGACTCGCCATACCCCAAGAAAAGAGAAAATAAATTTTCTCAATAAACTCTCAAGAACAATGACGAAGCCGGGGCGTCGACGGAGGTGTGATTTGTCCGTCTTCGAAGACGGCGAGAGATCCCGCCCGGATCCGAGCTGTAAGCGTCTCTTGCCCCATGGTGGGCGCAACTGTCGTGGTATTGTCGACACGTACGCCAGAGGGGTATCCCAACGGCGAGTTTAGAGACGTGGGGTAAGACGGAGAGCATCCGAGTCGGCTTGACACAGTTTACCCAGGTTCAGACCTCATGGCGGTGGCGAGATCCTACTCCCGCTATAAATCACTATAATGGCAATACACCGAGTTACAGGATTTGGGGTTCACTGTGTGCGAGTAGTGCTATGCACTTGTCTATGGGATTGTGTCTCTGCCCTAAAGGATCCCGTATGCTGGCTTATATGAGAGCCAGGACCTAGGGTTACATGGAGAGTCCTAGCCGGATACGGTTACAGAACCCTAGACTAACACTAACTAGTCTTCGTGTCCTCCAAGGCTCCGGCTTCCATCATAGGCGGTGGCACGTCGCCTTCCATCTCCTGGCTGGACCTCCGTCTTGTCTATCAGCAACTGAGCCGCCCGGTTATGCCATAGGCCTAACCACCCACTTTGGGCCACCCGGGCTTGCTGGTATGAGACTATGCCGTATGTATACCCATTTGGTATATCCACAACAACGCCCTCTCCGGATGAACCTGGTTGCCCCTCTCCGCCGCGCCCAGCAGCGCCAGGCGAGCAACCAGCCCCACCCTCGAGCGGCCATAGCTGCCCTCCGCCGCCCTCCCCCTCCCCTCACCGCCCCCGCTGCCTAGACATCACCGTGGATGACATCCCCACCCTCCAGCGACACACCACCGCCTGGCTCGTGAGCCATACTGAGCTAGACCGAGTTGGACGGAAGCTCGGGACAAGCCCCCTTTCATGGCTCGGTGGCGGAGGCAAGCTGTGTAACACCCTCAGATCGACCCTATGCAAATTTTAGCGATTCCCGCTAAACCCGCATAGAAACGATTCAAAGGTTCCCACCAGGCACTTGCGTGCGGATGGAAAACGAAGTAATATCATTACACAATAGTTCACGATGGAACGCACAAAACATATATATACAACAACGACTCCATGAGTCAAGAATACATATATACAGTACAAAGGTCAAAATCACCTTAAAAACGATATAACATACGACTAAGAAAAAGATGCAAATGGGGCTAAGAGCCCTGAAGAATAACCAATGGCGTCCATAACCATGCCCAGACCAAACCGGAAGGGTACCCCTTCTAAAGACGTCAATCTCAAAACTTACTCAAACAAAAGGGGTGCCGACAAAGGGAAAAGGAAAAAAAGAGAGCGGTCAGGATGCCAGTACACGACGAGTCTTAGAATTTGGTGGTCCTCGCCTACATAGGTATGGTGGACTAAGGCGGCAGTGCAGCATGCACTAAACAACCTATAGAGACTCGATACAACTGACAGCTATTAGAGGGGGTGAGAAAGACCTATTCGAAACCAATCTGATACTAACACCAAACATACCCATTCTGGTATTTCCCCCTCGAGAACAAATGAGGAAGTCAAACCGAGGAACTCACACAGTTGGTAGCTGTATTCATTCTATTATAGTTGCAATAATTACTAGTCATATATAGATAACATGATTTATTCTGATAACATAAGCATTAGGCAGTTTTAGTTAACCATTTCATTATAGTTGCAATACTTACTAGTCAGATACATATAACATGAGACGTTCAAAAACCTAGCAGTTATTGGTACTTTTATTTAGCGATTCTGTTGTACTGAAGCTGATTACTAGTAATTTGAAGGTCAAATTAAAAGCACTACTTTAGTTATAGTTGTCTATGATCGAGATACCGTGCTCCAAGTCGTCCATAACCACAGACACGACTTTTAGAAAGTTTTACCCTGCAAGGGGCATAAATAGCAACACACGCATGATCAACCTCGGAAAAACCAAATGAAAACCCAACAAGGCATCACAACAAAGTAATCACAAGATTCATATAATATTTCAGGGGGCCACCCCACCAGGCTACCGTGATGAAGTTGGCCGGCTCCGAAACGAACCCAGAGGTTTATGCCAATAGCTGTAAACGACTAGGAACCCGAAAGTGTGACTGGTCTTGTCGATACCTTACCTAATAGTACAGTAGTAAACGCTCTTCGCGAGCAATAGTAGTAAATAAAGCAGTTAACATGGCATAATCTTTGCATAAGTATAGGATAGTAATAAAATCCCAAACTAGTTTGTGGCAAGAAATAAGATATGATTCAAGCTCCCGCTAAGGGGATTCATGGTGCCACATGTGGATAGTTCGAATAGTCAAGGAACAGGTATCAAGTACTCGGGGTCCTACAGGACACAAGTGGGTGGTGAAAAAAAATAACACCTATTACCCACCCATGCCTCTGTATTATTTACCTACTTCTAATATTTGTTATTAAACTATAATTAAAGCCATGATCATCTCCAACATAAAGCATATGTCAACCTTCCAATAACTGTGGTACTTGACGATACGAAGGAGCGCCTGAGCAAGCGACTACGACATGCAAGGCTGACTATCTACCAAACAAAAGATAATAGGAGGTGTCCAAGGCAATATAGAGGCTATAAGGGATATCAAGGATACAAAAACTAAAGCATTGCAACACAGATAGCAATAGATCCATAGGAGGAAATAAAGACTATAAAAGTAAGATAGGTAGAAAGGGGGAGAATGCTCGCCTTAAAACATTGCCGAAGGTTTACTGGAGATTGGGTCGACACTCGCATCAACTCATCGGCCTAATCCGTGAAGAAGCAAAGCACTAGAGAAAACATCGGATGCAATATTTAATACTATGGAAGAAGATCGGGCATGATGCATGTATGATATATGACATGGAAAAGATGCGATGCAATTAGGCAATATTAAGCGGAACCGTGGTCCCAACAATTAATTAATAGGTTCATGTTGTTTAGATACCCCGCAATTTAAATATTGTCTTAACAAAGCAAAATATGTCATCGGTCACTACACAAATTTAAATGGGGCCAATATAAGACTAGATTAGTCCACATATGGTCTCCATATTTAATTATTAGTTGAGACGAGAAAATACCCCCAAACCACAATATGTATGTAAGGTTGCTCAATTCATATGCAACAAGTGATAATATCATTTTATTGTAAAAATAGGGGCCTCGGATAGGGGTCACACATGGAGGTCGAAGATCTTGGCTCCGAGGGGGTTTGAGTTCGGTCTCGATGGGATTGGACTTCGGGGTCTCGGACATCGGATCCATGACGGAGGGCTTGGTGGTCTTCGGGTCCGGGTTTTGCTGTCTTGGCGTCCGTGTCGAAGATCATAGCATCCGGGAAGGCGATCTTGGCGTCGTGCAGGCATCGGGCTCAGGTTCGGCGCCAGTGGTTCATCGGGTTGCCTAGGCCAGGTGCCGATCCTATCGCCATGAAGTCCTTGGATACCCAGATTGCGTGTACCCGACTCACCTGATGACGACGGGACAAAACAAGCGAGGGAAAGTATAAGACTTGGCCATAGAAAACACACACAAGAATCCTGCGAGGCGCATTGTGCTGCTGGCCTCAAACAACAACAGAGGAACACCTGGTAGAGGTGTGCTCCCACCCAGTGCGACCTTAGACAAGATAAATAGCAACATTACTACACCAAGTCATGTAGGCAGGAGAAACATGGCATGGATGGATCAACCTGTTAATCTAGATTTGCAATGAATCTAGTGTAGATCTATCAGTAGTAATGTACTTTACCTTTATAGATCGAAAACGGAGAGAGAGAGAGAGAGAGAGGGATCCGAGAGGAGAACTACCTCCTCCCTGGCTCGACAGACATGAGCCAGAGGGGATGCCGGAACTAGTCCCGGAGCTGGACCCTCCGTCGTTGGCCATGGGGAATAGCGGCGACGGCGTGGGTGTGCGGTGGTGGCGGTGCTTCCCGTCGGCTCGCGCTAAACCCTAGATCAGTAGGGATGTAGGTGGGGGCGTTGGCACAGCGGTGAACCTCGTACCGTGCGCTGCTAGCCCCCCACCACTTTATATAGCGCGGCGACAGGGGCCCGCCAACCAGATAGGGTTGGGCGCCCCCGATCAGGGCGCGGATAGGGGCATGCTGGGCCGTTGGCCCAATCACGTTGATATCTATCTAACATTCTCCCCCTAGATCTCGACTTTCCTTTTAACTTTGCAATTTACTTATTTCATCACAGAATGATACATAGAGGATGTTTCATCGTCTCAGCTCAGTTGCCGTTAGAATCAGACAGCCACTATATACTTTCATGTTTTGAAACAAATCCTGTTACTTTTGGGCCTCTGTAGTCCAGGAATCATAGGCTTCCCGTTAAACCCATGCCGGCTATGTGTTCCTTGAACACATTGGGTGGTAAGCCTTTCGTTAGCGGATCCGCAAGCATATCCTTTGTCCTTATTGTAGGGGTTCGTAGCATGGAAAACAAAAATTTTCTATCGCATACAAACAAACAAGCCAAGATCTATCTACTAGATTGTAGCAACGAGTCGATAGAGGAACTCACCCTCGAAGATTCCAAAGCGGTTAACGAGAGCAGATTCTCGTGGGTGATGTAGTCGTACACTTGCCGATCTCAAGATCGCGTAGACGATCCTTCCGGCGCTGCGTTCCGGCAGCGCTTTCGATCGGTCACACGTTCTGACTGACGAAGACCTTCCTCTCCCTTGTTCCAGCAGGCGAGGTTGTAGCACTCTCCTCGCGATTCCGGCAGCACAACGGCGTGGTACCGGAAGTAGAGGGGAAATCCCGCAGGGCTTCGCCTTAAGCCGGAGCGAGTATGGTGGAGTATGAGAGAGGGCTATTAGTGGTCTAGAGATTAGACACACCAATTAGAAGGCTCTAAACCGCAGGCTAAAGCAATTAGAAGCTCTAAACCAAAACGGCTCTAAACCGGAGATTAGAGGATAGGAACTTGTGTCTAGAGGAGGAGGCCCTGCCCCTCCTTTTATAGGTGGAGGGGCTGGCGCGCCAGGGGAGGGAGGGGAGTCCCTCCCCAACTCGGCCTAGGCTGGCCGCCGGCTTGGAGGAGAGGGACTCCTCCTCCAAGTTGGTTTCAACCTCCTCTTGCTTGTTTCCCACAGTTTCCTGTTTTAGCCGTTTGACTTTCAAACTGGCAGTTTGACTTTCAGTTTTGGAACAGCAAGAACACTTAGTACATGATGCAATCATTCAATGACACATTCATGCACCCTCCCCCCACGGAGTGCCGGACAATCCGGAACCTTCTAGAACATTCCCGATGAAAACACATGAAACATTCCCGAACTCCGAAACGGGACTTTCCTTATATGAATCTTATTCTCCGGACCATTCCGGATCACCTCGTGATATCCCGGATCCCATCCGAGACTCCGAACAACATTCGGTCTCTTTCTCATAATACCATAACTACTCAAATAACGTCGAATCCTTAAGTGTGTCTCCCTACGGTTCGTGAATTATGCGGACATGATCGAGACACTTCTCCGAACAATAACCAATAGAGGAATCTGGAAATTCATATGGCTCCCACATATTTCTACGATTAATTTGCGATCGAATGAACCACTTACATACGATACCAATTTCCCTTTGTCTCACGATAGTTTACTTATCCGAGGTTATGATCGTCGGTATCTCTGCATACCTAGTTAAAACTCGTTAACGATAAGTACTATTTTCTCGTTCCCGTGATATGTGATCCCTTGTGAGCTACCACATGCTTGCAAGCTAATTGGATGACATTCCACCGAGAGGGCCCAGTATATCTATCCGTCATGTGGATGGACAAATCGCACTCTTGATCCATGTGTTTCAACCAATACTTTACGAACACTCAATGCCACCTTTATAGCCACCACATTACGGTGTGGTGTTTGATGACATCAAAGCATCCATCCGAAAAAGGTGATATGCATGATCTCATGGTCGAAGGAATTAGGTTACTATGTATCAGAAAGCATATAGCAATTGAACTATTGAAATGACTTGATCTTTATGCTACGCTTATCTATAGGAGTATGTCCATCACATCATTCTCCTAATGATATGATCCTGTTGTTAATAACATCTCTATGTTCATGATCAGGAAACCATGATCATATATTAACCAACAAGCTAGTTTAACAAGAGGCTTTACCAGGGACTCTTATTTTAGTTTACAAATCACACAAGTATTAATGTTTCCGGTTAATACAATTATAGCATGGTATGTAAACATTTATCACAAGTGTGAAGATATGATAATAATCACTTTATTATTGCCTCTTGGGCATATCTCCAACACTTATATGCTCGAGTCTTATTGTTTGATCCTGGACTTTGTCCTTCACAACATAATACTTTATATCTATAGACTTTTAGCATTACTCGACTTGTTGTTGTGAGCATAGAATACTGCGGGATCGTTGTCACAGTACATCTTTAGTGGCCTGCTGATGCAGTCAACCACTTTCAAGTCGGGTAAGAATTTCTTTAACCATAACGCCTGTCCCATGGCCTCATAGCATGCTATAAATTCTGCATACATCGTAGATGATGCAACTATCGACTGTTTGGCGCTTCTCCATGAAATAGCACCTCCTGCGAGAGTAAATACATACCCTGTCGTGGGCTTTCGGTCGTCTTTATCTCCCACAAAATCCGCATCTGAATACCCTTTTATCTCTAGGGAATCAGATCTTCTATATGTTAGTATGAGGCCTTTTGTGCCTTGCACATAACGCAAAGCTTTCTTTACCATCTTCCAAAGGTTTATGCTCGGACCTCTTGATATCT
Organism: Avena longiglumis; assembly: GCA_030063025.1. NCBI lineage: Eukaryota > Viridiplantae > Streptophyta > Magnoliopsida > Poales > Poaceae > Avena > Avena longiglumis. The sequence continues at coordinate 432,732,425 of CP125975.1, forward strand.
ACCGAGTACCGGTGATAAGTGCTAAGTCGTATGAGTGCACACTTGTGCATACTGTAAGCTTCCAACAGCCGAAGCATATGGTACTGACTTCATTTGATCGATCTCATATTGATTCTTTGGACATTGGGATTTCCCAAAACTATCGCCCTTGACTATGGGAGCAGGTGTTGAATTACTCGCATGCATATTGTATTTTTTTTTAAATCTTTTCACAATACGCTTTGTCTGACAGTCCTAACACTCAATTCTTTCTATCTCGGTGAATTTCTATGCCCAAAACATAAGAGGCTTCACCAAGGTATTTCATGTCAAAATTTGATGACAAAAACTTCTTTGTCTCTAGTAGTAGACTAATATCATCACCGGCAAGCGTAATGTCATCCACATACAAAATTAGGAAAATATATTTCCCGCTTTTGAACTTTGCATAAATGTAGTTGTCCTCAACATTTTCTTTGAATCCAAATCTTTTAATGGTATCATTAAACTTTAAATACCACTGCCTCGAGGCTTGCTTTAACCCATAAATGGATTTCTTTAGGCGGCATCCCATATGTTCCTTCCCCTCCATGAAAAAACCCTTAGGTTGTTTCATGTAAACATTTTCTTCTAAATCTCCATTTAGAAATGCCGTCTTAACATCCATTTGATGCAACTCTAAATCAAAATGTGCAACTAGTGCCATGATGATTCTGAAGGAGTCCTTACATGAGACCGGAGAAAAAGTCTCATTGTAATCTATGCCTTCTCTTTGCGTAAAGCCTTTTGCCACAAGTTTAGCTTTGTACTTTTCTACATTCCCATTGGAGTCATACTTTGTTTTGTAGACCCATTTGCATCCTACTGTTTTGGCTTCTTTAGAAATTTCCTCTAAGTCCCAAACATTGTTGGAACTCATTGATTTCATTTCATCTTCCATTGCCTCCACCCACTTGGCTGAGTGAGGGATACTCATGGCTTCTTCATATGAGGTAGGATCGCCCTCCATATGAACTACATTGTAGACTTCGTAAATTTCTTTGGAAATGGCTGGTCTTCGTTCTCTTTTAGACCTTCTGAGTTCATCAGACTCTTGCTCATTTCTTGCCTCGGGTTCAGGCACATTTACTGAGGTGGCTGTTACGCTCCCTTCGTGCTCAACAAAGGGTCTGTGGCTCTCGATGGATGTGTTCGAACTTTCGCCCATTGTTGTCACGTGGAGTCACAACAGTGCCGCACCACAACCTCGGGGTTGTAGATGGTGGCACAACAGTAGCGAAAAATGGCTCTGAGTCATCGGATTAGGTGCATGCACCCTCTTCTCCTCAAGATAAATTTTCCTAGCAACCGTGCTCCCCTCATCAATTGCCCCTCCAAGAAGACGCATGTCTCGCTTTCTACAAACTTTGTATATCCGTCGGACAAGAGAAACGATAGCCTTTGGACTTATCTGGATAGCCAATAAAATGGCAAGATACTGTTTTGGGGTCTAACTTTGCAATGTTTGGATTGAAAACTTTGCCTCACCGGCTCCCTGCACCCTCAAGTGGTGCAGAGAGGGGACTCTGCATGTCCACAATTCATACGGTGTTTTGGGCACTGACTTACTTGGTACTCTGTTGAGAATGTGAATGGCGGTTTTAAGTGCCTCCATCCACAATCCCAACGGGAGGGTGGAATAGCTCATCATGTTGCGCACCATATCCATAAGGGTACGGTTACGCCTTTCAGCTACTCCGTTTTGCTAAGGTTCGCCCGGCATAGAATACTAGGCGACTATTCCATTTTCTTGCAGGAACCTTGCAAAGGTTCCTAGTACTTGACCATATGGAGTATGCCGACCGTAGTACTCCCCCCCACGATCGGACCGAACTATCTTAATTCTTTTATCATGCTGATTTTCTACTTCAGCTTTGAAAATTTTAAATTTATCTAATGCTTCAGATCTTTCTTTAATTGGATAAATATAACCATATCGGGAGTGATCATCCGTGAATGTTATGAATGAATCATAGCCATCCACACTTTTCACCGGAAACGGTCCACAAATATCCGTGTGGATTATTTCTAGTGTAGCTATGCTTTGGTTTGCACCCTTTTTTAATTTGTTTGACATACTTTCCTTTGATGCAATCTATGCATTGTCCTATGTCGGAGAACTCTAACGGAGGAAGAATGTCATTTTTAACGAGGCTTTCTATTCTTCCCCTCAAAATATGGCCTAGTATGCAGTGCCATAGTTTCGATGAGTCAAGAGTTCGCTTTCTTTTCTTTTGTTCTTTGTTCGACAAGGGAACTTTTTCATTCACATCACACACAGAAAATACTTTCTCATGCAAAGATAATAAATATAACTTATCATGTAAGGTAGCAAAACCCACACAAATATCTTTTAACCAAATGGCACATTTGCCATTTCCAAAATAACACTCATAAGAATCTTTGTCCAAGCACGACACACTTATTAAATTTCTATGAATTGAGGGAACAAAACGAACATCCTTGAGCAAAAGAGAAGAGCCATCAACCAGCTCCAGAGGGACGTCACCAACGGCTTCCACTTCTGCTTCAATCCCATTCGCCACTTCAATGAGTCTTTCTCTTTTTGGCAAAATCCTTGTCGAATGGAACCCCTGTAAAGAGTTGGCAACATGAACAGTTGCACCAGAATCAATCCACCAAGTAGATCTAGAAAACTTTTCATACAGAGATTCATTAACAAAAGAAACTATATCTTTACCATTTTTGGCCATGATGTACTTCAGCCAAACTGGACAGTCCTTCTTGTAGTGGCTAGTCTTTTTACACTGATGGCACTGGTCTTTTTCCTGTGGGTGGATCTGGTGCTGCTTGCTGCATTGGGCCCTTGCCATGTGGCTTGGAGGGTGAGCCACCATGCTTACCGTTTGTGAAGCTTCTCTTCCTATTGTCCTTCACGAAGTTCAAGGAACCACCGTGAAGGGCCTTCAGCCTTTCCTCCTCTTGGGAGCACATCCCAATGGTCTTTTCTATGTCCCACTTTTCAGGGGACATATTATAGTTTATTACAAAATTCTCGAATGGCTGTGGAAGAGAGGCCATCACTAGGTGCACCAAAAGTGCAGGCTTTAGCTCGAGGTCCTCATCCATGGGCTTCGGCTTCGCTGCCATGTTTGACATCCTCAAGATGTGCTCTCTTATTCCGTGGGGTCCTCCCGTGTACTTTTTCAAATACCACTGTTTTAACAATTGGTCGATATATCTTTGAAGAGCCAGTAAACTGGCTCTTTATCTTGGCAAGGTATTCGCCCACGGAGGCACACTCTCCAATTGAGCCCACTATGGCGTTCTCAATTGTGTTCTTTACGAAGGCCAAACATTTCTTGTTGGCATTCACCCACTTTTGATTATCAATCGAGTAGGCCAGCTCCAATGGAGCATGGTCCCTCTTCCTTTTCTCAAACGCAGCACTTTCCTCGGCATCTCCCCTGACAGGGTCAGCAGGCTTGACTGGTTGCTTGGTGTCAACCACCCAATCCACTTCGGCGCATACAAACGCCAAATCAACTTTCTTTCTCCATTCAGAGTAGTTGTCCCCCCTTAGCAGCGAGATATCCTTCAAACAGCTCATGAGGTTGAGACCTCCTGAAAACCACAAAAAGATGTGAGATCACCAAAGAAAACAACTATATGCATTAAATCAATGTTGGTATAAATTAAGCATGCAATTGTTTTGTGCTATTTAAAATTACATCACCATTGGGTAGAAATAAAGTTAAATGCACCTTTAATAATCAATGGGAAAGATCATGATCATGTTTATTAACAACGTTGGTCAATTAATAACATGGGACACAATCATCTTTAATCACTTTGTCACATCTTTATAACAAAATTTAAACAACTTTTATTGCATTATTGCAATTTAAATCATCTATTTACAACAGAAACTTAATAATGACTTTCATAAGCTTTAAACTTTACAGAAAAAATTCTGCTTTTAAATCATTCTCTAGTCAAAATACACTTGAAATGAAATGACTAGAAAAAACCATGTTGAAAATATGCTTAAGACTAAGCAAAACTATTAGAAACATCTTCTGTAAAAAATGTAAAACAAAAACTGTCCCGAGAGCCCCATCGGGCCCAAAACCTGGCAAGCAGCGGCCAGCTGCCTGCCACGCCTGGGCGCTTAACTGCGCAGGCTACCAGCAGCCGCCGCTTCGCCGCTGCCGCCCATTTGGCCGGCCCGCTGCCTCCACCGCCATGCCACCGCCAAGACGATCTCGGCCGTCCATTTCGGTCGCCCTAGATCGGACGGCGTAGCGCGCATTTCGGCCGTATAAAATCCCCAGGTCGCCGCCCCCCACAAAACCCTAACTCCACTTCCTCCCACAGCGTCCACCTTGCGCCTCCCGTGGCGCGCTGGCCCATCCCTTGGCTGCCCATGGCTTCGGGCGGGCGCGTCGATCCCGCGGCCACACCGCTCACTCTCTGGCGAGGCGAGGCGGATGCGCCCCTCCCTGGTGAGGTGGCTACGCCCCTCCCCGGCGAGGCGGCTGCGCCCCTCCCTCGGCGAGGTGGTCGCGCCCCTCCCTATTCCTCTCTCGTGGCTCGGCCCGAGGCGAGGCGGCGCCGCCCAGTGGGCCCCTCCCTCTGTGGAATTTGGCCGAACCATGGCACCTCACTGCCCCCTTTGGCGGCGACGCCCACTGGGTGGGCGACGATCATTGCTAGCGAAGAACGACGCCTTTGCTTTGCAGCGGCGGCCGGTGTGGGTCTGCCTCCCCCTTTTTTTTGAGTTTCTTTTCGGGGTTAGATCTATGGGGATCTGGGTATTTGGGGTTTGATCTGTTCGGGGTGGGATCTGGGGTTTGCTTTTCCCCCAAAGGGGTGTTTCTTCTTCTAGATGTCTCCCAAAAGGGATGCCCATCTAGATCGAGAGGAAAGGCGCGGCCATAGGGTAGGCGCTCTTTGGATCTAGGGTTTTTCTTTTCTTTCTACTTTTGCACCGATAATCTAACGACTAGCTGCTCTGATACCAATGTTAATCTAGCTTTGCAATGAATCTAGTCTAGATCTATCAGTAGCACTGTACTTTACCTTTCTAGATCGAAAACAGAGAGAGAGAGAGGGATCTGAAAGGAGAACTACCTGCTCCCTGGCTCGACAGACATGAGCCAGAGGGGATGCCGGAACTAGTCCTGGAGCTGGACCCTCCGTCGTTGGCCAAGGGGAAAAAGGGGCGACGGCGTGGGTGTGCGGTGGTGGCGGTGATTCCTGTCGACTCGCGCTAAACCCTAGATCGGTAGGCATGTAGGTGGGGGCATTGGCACAGCGGTGAACCTCGTACCGTGCGCTGCCAGCCCCCCACCACTTTATATAGCGTGGTGACAGGGGCCCGCCAACTAGATAGGGTTGGGCGCCCCCGATCAGGGCGTGGATAGGGGCGTGCTGGGCCGTTGGGCCCAGTCACGTTGAGATCTATCTAACATTCTTCCCCTAGATCTCGACTTTACTTTTAACTTTGCACTTTACTTATTTCATCACAGAATGATACATAGAGCATGTTTCATCGTCTCAGCTCAGTTGCCGATAGAATCAGACAGCGACTATATAAAGTTCCTTGAACACATTGGGTGGTAAGCCTTTCGTTAGCGGATCCGCAAGCATATCATTTGTCCTTATATGCTCGAGTCTTATAGTATGATCCTGGACTTTGTCCTTCACAACATAATACTTTATATCTATAGACTTTGTAGCATTACTCGACTTGTTGTTGTGAGCATAGAATACTGCGGGCTCGTTGTCACAGTACATATTTATTGGCCTGCTGATGCAGTCAACCACTTTCAAGTCGGGTAAGAATTTCTTTAACCATAACGCCTGTCCCATGGCCTCATAGCATTCTATAAATTCTGCATACATCGTAGATGATGCAACTATCGACTGTTTGGCGCTTCTCCACGAAATAGCACCTCCTGCGAGAGTAAAGACATACCCTGTCGTGGACTTTCGGTCGTGTTTATCTCCCGCAAAATCCGCATCTGAATACCCTTTTATCTCCAGATAGGGTTGGGCGCCCCCGATCAGGGCGCGGATAGGGGTGTGCTGGGCCGTTGGGCCCAGTCACGTTGAGATATATCTAACACGACCTTGGAGGCGTCTGGCATGATGCAGTGGCTGCAGGGAATAGGGAGGTCCACAGCGGTGAGCTCTATAGGTGCGGGGAGGAGCTCGCTGCGGCAGGAGGGAGGCCGGGATGGTGGCGTCCACAGGAACACGAGGAAGGGGTGGCTCGGTTGGTTGGCGGTGGACAGGAGGTCGAGCGCGGGGCGGCTCGGTTGGTCGATGGAGGACAGGAGGTCGAGCGTGGGCAGCTCGGTTGGTTGGCGGCGGACAGGAGATCGAGCACATGTCGGTGGCAGATGGGGGCCCTGTAGGGCCGCGCGGCAGGGCCTAGGAGGAGGCAGGGCGAGAAGGGGCGCTGGGTAGGCGGCGGTGGGAGGCGGGGCGGCCGGAGCTCTTGGGCGTTGATAGGGCGGTCCGGTACCTGCGGGAGGCGGGCAACAGTGGCTCGGGGGGCTTGTGAGCGGTGACCTAGCGAGGCGCGGCTGCGAGGACACTAGTAGAGAAAATCCTACTACCAGCAAACAGAAAAGGCTCATAGCCAGCGTGTCCGAGATCGCCGGCGACCTCCTCGCCGGCGGTAAGTCCTCATCGCTGGCGCCTCTGAGTTTCACCGGTGATAATATACATCTACCGCCGGCGAGCAGCATCGAACACCGGGGGTGCACCTATATCGCCAGCACTTTCCTATATTGCCGGTGGTAATCTACGCCAGCGCCAGTGAGCAGCCATAATCGCCGGGGGTAAACATGCTTGCCGGCGTCTGCTCATATCACCGGTGGTAGTTTAGTATAGGAAATATCTGTTTCGCCAGGGATAGACAAGCTGTTTCGCCAGGGATAATATTACCAGGAGTTAAAAAAATAAAATCAGTATACACACAGAATACACTCTAATCTTCATAGAATACACATGATAATAACAGAATACATAGCAGATACAGGAAATACACATATGTTCAAACCATGCATCAATAACATTCAAACATGTCACACAAGTGTAGAAAGTGACCATATATGACATAATATTACAAGTCTTCGGAGTTGTATGAAACATTAATTCAAACAGTTTCACACATTCAAACAGTTCATAGTTCATACAAGACTCCAACTAGCAAATAGACTAGAGAGGCGGTGGTGGCTGCGAGCATCATCACGACGAAGGGGGTCAACCGGATCCTCCACATCTCCGTCCTCTGCCCCGCTAGAAACCTCGCGTAGCGAGTTTCCGCCTCCTCCAAAGTGGCATAGCCCTTGTAACTATTCCCGCAGAAACGATGGACCTGCCCCCTACAATCCTCCCAGTCGTCGTAGACTCCGGGAACCCTGCCTTCATACACAACATACCACGGAATATGCGCGCGCACACACACACAAGAAAGAAATATTAATGTTGTCACCACATATTCATAATAGAGATATAACAAATAGGTATGCAAAAAATAAAAGGCATCGAATATAGATAAGTAATTCTATGACTAACATTTGCATGGAATGATAGGTATGCAAACTGAAAAGCATAAAATAAACTAATCGTAATTCTATGACTAACATTTGCAGGAGACAAGTTTGTGACTCGATTAGGTTTTCTTCGGCTTCGGCGGGAAGGGATGGATGCCACCTAGCATGGTGAATGCCCTCCCATCGGCGACCCCAGCTAAGCGATCCTCGATCTCTGCATTAGTCAGCGGGATACCGCTGTAGTTGAATGTGGCACCCCTAGTCAAGACATCCCTCTTGAGTATCATGCCAATCTCAAGATGGATGGCATGGAACTCGGCTCTGAAGTTTGCATCGTTCATTTCCGTCATGTTTCTGCACCTTTTCTCGAGACCGGATGGCATCAAGAGTTTTTCCTCATCCTTTGCGTACTCCCTCATCTGTAGGATGGCGAACCAAGGCTCCATCCCATTGTCGGTCGACGATTGCCTAAGGCAGGGCAAATTGGTTACATGGGTGTTCACATAGATGCCTTTGGATCTTTTCTCATACTTGAGTGGGACAACCGTGGCTCTGAAACCGTTGAGGGCTTTATCAAGAGTAGACTTGACGTCGGTGTAGTCTTTCAGCACGTCTCTCCCGGAGTCGAGATAGATGACATGGGAATAATACGGTTGAAAGGCGATGAGGACGCACCCATTCTCTCTACGCAAAACAGTTGGAATAAACCATCATCCTCGGCTATTAAGGAAATTCACGAAAGAATGTAATAGCGGGAAGTTTAGCAACCGATTACTTACTCGGGAAAGTATGGAAGGAGAAAGCAATACTTGTCCTTATTCGCCACCAAGAAATCCGTGATATACTTCGCGACAAACGCTTGTTCCTTGTCGACGGTGCCTACGGTCATGTAGAAGGGGTCCATGATAGCAAGGTGCGAGGTCTTCTCCATGATGATATCGTGCACCATTTTTAGAGATACCAGGAAGACCATGTTTCGATCGAGCCGTAACATGTGGAAGAGCTTGAAGATATCTTCATACGTGATGAAGAACAACTCTCCAGGGGTGGTGGTGATGAAGCCACAGTTAGTGGGGACCCTGACTGTGAAGAGATGATAGGAGGGATTTTTATCTTGGATAAGCTGTTGCTCCAGATACCTAACAGTATCATGCAGGCTGCTTAGGTCCGGCGACAACGTCTTGACAATGTGATCCGGCAGGATCGGTTCACCAATATAATGCATCGTCCTCCACTTGGCCGGCAGCTTGTCGAGAACCACTTTCTTGCTTGTTGCAGCATCTTTCCCATGCTTTGGCTTCCGCTTCCTGCCCTTCTTATGGCACAGAGGGGTGCCGGTTTGCCTTATCACCTCCATGGCCGTATCACCGAGTGTTCTCGGGGTAACCTTAGCATGCGGCGGAGTGGTGAAGGCGGCAGCGTCTTCCTGCTCGGGCGTTTCTTGAGAAGGGAAGAGCTTCTTGTTCGTCATGGTATCACAGGCGAGTGCCTCAGAAGGAGAAACATCAATGGGATCCTCCAAATCAGAGATGAACAAATCGATGGGAGCCTTATCGATGTCCACCGCGTTGTCGTGCTCATGTGTCTCGGGCTCGGGAGGATCATTGGCAGGTGGAGGAGTGACCCTTTGGCTTGCTGCCACAGGCACAGACGCTGGAGTGACCCTTTCTTGGCTTGCTTCCATAGGCACTGATGTTGGAGTGAACATTTCTTCGGCGGTCTTCAGCCGAAGTAGGGCTTTCGGCCATATAAGGACATGATTCTTCAGTTGCCCGACCTTCAGCTCGTCTTCGGTACCCAGGGGTTGATGAGGAGGAAACAAGTGTGCGCATCCCGGTTACGATCGATCCACCTCAACCCGGTGCACGCTATCGTCCATAGGCTTGCAGTGGAACATCCGGTGTGTTGGGTTCATGATGCGTCCCCTCGCAACATCCTTGAGCTTGTTGTCCACATACATGAGCATGGTGCAAGGAACACTTTGCTCCTGTGAAGAAACATGCATGTGTTGGTCAGAGAGGGGCAGCGACAAAGTAATTAACTTGCATAGAGGCTCAATTAATTACTGTGAGAGCGTCGAGCTCGGCTCGTGTTGAGGGACCGACACAGGGCGTGCAAGTGATCGAGGGGCTGCTTTCTTCCCCCATTACCGGCGAATCCTCCCTAGCACCTGCATTGGCGCCGGTGGGTGGAGTCACCAATATAGGTGCGTCTTGAGCCCATGTAGCAGTAGGCCGCATGTTGCCCAAGTTCCTGCCACCTAGGCTGATGACCGGGAGTGGCCCCGTTTGGCCGTTGGCAAAGTAAGTGGAGATCGACTCCACCATTCCAGGAATGATCTCATTGAATCTGCTGGCCACCACGCCATCGACCTTGGTGCCACCTCTGCCTGGACCCTAGTTTCTACCTCGGCTTGGATCGCAGCTTGGACGCGCTGCTCAAAGGTTGCTTCTAAGTTGGCCACCTTCTCCAATAGAGCCGTGCGCTCACGGTCCTTCTTCGCCTGCAGCGAGTCCTTGGTAGTGGGCATGTCCAATCCATAATCGACATGCTGGCAACCTCCTCCCGTGCCGGTGACACGGCCTCTTGCCGGCCTCTCCAATGCCGGCTGCTCCTTCACAATGTTCAAGCCCCTGATAAAAGGGTTGTCCCATGGGACTTTGCCCGTCGACGTCTGGGACGAAGAGCCAGACACGTTAGCTTCTTCCGCGAACTGCAAGTAGCATGAAGAATTTTAGAGATGGAGTTGCAGTGAGCAGTATGAAACTAGTAAGCCGGGCAAATTTCTTACCACTGCGTTCTCAACTTGCACCACCTTCGGGTCGGTGACCAAGACAACACCCTCCACCACTGTAGGGCTCGTGACAAGTTTCCCATCCATCTCTTTATGGTACTGGGACCTGACAAATGCCCTGAAGAGCGGGTTCTTGTACTTGGCCCAAGGGTTATCGATGCCCTTCTCTGCTTAGGTCTGGTTCTCCTTCTGCCACTTGTCCGCCTTACCGTCGTAGCCACGGCAGCCGAGACGGTGGTGATTGATGTTCTTCTCCGCCAGCTCCTTTCCCCAGGCCGAATGATCCTTGGTGTAGGCTAGCTCGCTTTCCAGAAGCGTGTAGTCCTCGCGAAGCCATGGAAGTGGCGCTTGATCTCTTCCCATGGCTCGTCGTCAGCAATCATCCCCCTTAGCATGGTTTTATTTCCGCTGAGGTTCCTGGTGAACCTGCCGAGGGCGAACTTGTTCACGATGTTCTCCTTGGGATCCAGGCTCGTGAAGCCCTCGGGGAACAGGTACCGCGCATGCAGCCGCAAGAGGAGTTGGTCCTGCAGATGCTTCTTCTTCTTCGTTCGGAGTTTCGTCTCGTTGACATTGACGACGTCCCGAAGGATAGCTACCAGCTGGAGGCCGTACCCCTTCGCGAGATGCTTCGGCTCCGTAGGGATACCGGTCTTGGGGTCCACCGCTGTGAATGTCTCCTTCGTGGGGCCGACCGTGTTCGGTCGCCGCTTCTTCCGTTCCCTCTTGGCCGACGTTGTTGTCTGCGAGCCACCCCCGATGACGCCACTGTCGGTGGTCTCGTTGCCCTATCATGACCGCCATCAAGGCGGTCATCGAGGCCCATCTCCTCACCGCCATCATCGGTGGTCTCGTCGTCTTCTTCGCCCCGACCCCCTACCTCGTCCAGCTCTATCTCCTAGGACATGAGCCTGTAGTGCTCCTCTAAGTCTCGCTGGCCCCGATCGTCTTTGTTGCGGTTTCCACAAGACGACATGGCTATTCCGAGCACTACACAAGCAAAAAAGAAAGGATTTTAGATACACAAATTCACGGCGAAAATCCGGCACGACCTTTGCTAAAAATGGTCATGCCTGAGTGCCAGAAATTCGCCAGAATAGATATTAATCGACATTCCGGCAAAACATTGGCACTCAATGTACCTGCACAACATTCAGCTACAACTATCAAAACAGACTTTATACAATATCCAACTGACAAAATCAACTTAATGTACCTGCACAACATTCAGCTATTCTAATTAACTTAAAATGCACAAAATCAAAATCTAACGTATAATAACGAGTCTTAGAATTTCGCGGTCCTCGCCTACATAGGTATGGTGGACTAAAGCGGCAGCGCAGCATGCACTAAACAACCTATAGAGACTCGATACAACTGACGGCTATCAGAGAGGGTGAGAAAGACCTCTTGAAAACCAACCTAATACTAACACCAAACATACCCATCCTGGTATTTACCCCTCGAGACCAAACAAGAAAGTCAAACCGAGGAACTCACATAGTTGGAAGTTTTATCCATTCCATTATTGTTGCAGCAATTACTAGTCAAATATAGATAACATGAGTCATCCTAATAACATAACTAGTGGGCAGTTTTAGTTAACCATTCCGTTGTAGTTGCAATACTTACTAGTCAGATAAAAATAACATGATACATTCAAAAATCCAGAAGTTGTTGGTACTTTTATTTAGACATTCCATTGTACCGAAACTAATTACTAGTCATGTCAAGGTCAAATTTATAGCACTACTTTAGTTATAGTTGTCTATGATCGAGATACTGTGCTCCAAGTCGTCCATAACCACAGACAAGGCTTTTAGAAAGTTTTACCTACAAGGGGCACAAATAGCAACACACGCACGATTAACCTCGGAAAAACCAAATGAAAACCCAACGAGGCATCACGACAAAGCAATCATAAGATTCATATAATATTTCATGGGGGAACCCCACCAAGCTACCCGTGACGAAGTTGGCCGGCTCCGAAACAGACCCCGAGGTTTGTGCCAATGGCTTGTTAGACCCCTCCTTTGTAAAGGAAAAGGATCCCTGTGATTGCAATGCTAGTCCCTGGATCATTGCTAGCATCCACAGTTTAAGATGAAGTACACAGATACAAAGGTCGTTTATTACATTCATTCCAGAGATAAAACATAGTCTTTACAACTCAGGGCCAAAGGCCTAATACAAGAGTTTTGGTATAAGTAAATAAACATAAGTCTTCATCTTCATGTGCCATAGGCAAGCATGTTGAGTGTAGACTCATGACTCCTACTCATCATCGGAGTAACCTGCAACATCACAAGTTACAGCCACAGAGGGTCAATACTTTGGAATAGTATTGGCAAGTGATACCTTAGTATATTTTAAGTGGACTATATTACTATATGCATTTTGACTAAGTGTAGCTTGGCTTGCTTTGCTTGAAAATAGGTTTTTCCTATTAGTTGAAATCACTAAGTTTTTCTTTGTCAAAACTTCCCGAGAAACCACCAATAGACATTGGGGTCCTTTACCCTTGTTCACCCACAAGTTTTAACTTAGAAGTTGGAGTGATGAGATTCTTGTAGCTTCCATGTCTTGATGCTCAAGTTGTCCATTGCCATGGACTTGGCTAAGTACTTAGGTTTTTCCATCTGCAGAGGTTGTGCACTTTCCCCACCAGACTTGGTTTCCCAAGACAGGACCTTTTAGAAGCCTTTCCTTAGTCAAATGGATGCGTTCCAACCTATCAATCCCTTCTACCACCAACTGTCCAAAAGACTAAGTTCTAGCTACCTATATGATCAAGGCAGAGCCCATTTTGCCAAGTGGTTGCACTATAAGCTTTCTCAACACTTGGCCTCCAAATCCCTTTGTGCCTGGGTGGCATACCACAAGTGAGATACACAACCCAAGTCCATGGCCTTGTGTAACCACTCAACATAAACCAATCCTTCCATTCCACCCAGGGAATTCATTGACTTAGTGGTTTTATTAGGAAAAACTTAAGTCTCATGACTTAGAAATATTTTACCATAGTAAGTATAGATTTTCACCAACCCTTGTTTGCTAAATAGCTAGGCTAAGCATGGCATGATAACTTAACTTAGGAAAATTCCCTAGCAATTCTACCACTCTAATCTACTAGGATTTCCCAATCTTTCATTTGGCAAAAAGGTAGCATGCAAGACTTAGCAAAATATCTAATGCTAATACAAAATATGGGAAAGGAATATTCATGAAAATATCTCTTGCCTTGGTAATGTGGAGAGTAGCACTCCTCACAATCACAATCACTAGCAAAATCTACACAAAAATTTGTAGCACACCATTACACACAATTATATACAATCAAAAATAATATGAATGCATGCATGCAAGAATTTACTAAGTGGTGATTTTGAAAACTCTGCCAAGCATGTGCATGTTTACAGAAACTTAACCAGTCACAAGTTTGTCAACTAAATTTATTTATCCCTAAAACAAATTACTAAACTAAATCCATACTCAAAATAGCCTTAAACATGTTTATACAAATAAAGTCATTCTAATGGTTACTATTTGTTAAACACTTTGCATAAATAGAAAGGCCTTGATTCACTGAATCCAACGGTATAAAGTTTGCAAAATTCTAACGTGGCATTCAAAAGTTATAGCAGTTTGAAGTTTGGATCTAAATCTGATTCGAATTTCTGTTTTTGAATTCACCCTAGACACGTGTCGCAACCTCACTGGCGCATACCGATTCGGTTGGATCGCGCTCTGCGGACCGCAGGATCTAAGTGGGATCTGGCGGCTCAGATGCGCGCTTACCCCTTCGTTTAAAATTCTATCCTAGCCCTACGATACAGATCCAACGGTCTAAATCATCAAGCCAAAATCTGGCGGCGCTTAACGGCTGCGCGCGGCGGCGACGGTCAGATGGTGGCGGCGCCGACGATACCGGTCGCTAGGAGGATAGGGAAGGTACTCACTGAGACCGCAAGGACGTGGGGATGCTCAACTTGTGGACAAGGGCGCCAGTGGTTGCGGATTCCTCGCCGGAGTTGGATCTGGCAACGGTGGCTCTGCTCGAGGTCGAAGGCGACGTTGTAGATCACTAGGAGGCAAACGGAGGATCTGGTCAGATGCAGAACACCACGGCGAAGATGCGTGCATGAAGGGGAAGGTTTGGGGCGGTCTGGACTTACCACTGGAGCTCGTCGGAGTTGATGCTGAAGACGGTGGCGCTCAGTCATTTGCGTTGCCAACGTTCTGGTTCACGCGCGGGTGAACCAGGGGTACTGGGTGATGCATGAGGTCAAGCGGAGGCTGTTCGTGTGAAGCAGAGGCAGAGGGGTGGTCGGAGGTGTCCGGAATCGTGGCTGCAGCTCGTCGGAGACGGCGGGGTTACAGGGAGCAATGCACGCAGCCTGGTGGCGCTCTGGGTTCGGGGTTTGAGGGAGAAGGGAGAGGGGGCTGAGGGGGTTTAAGTAGCCTGGTCGTGAGCGAGAATTACTCGTGCCTTAACGCGAATTTAAGCTGCGCAATCAACAGGAAACGGCCGCGTCAATTTGGGGATGAACAGGTCGTGGGGGTGGAGACGACGACACTCGAGTGGGCCACGGTTGTCAGCGATAGAGGGAAAAGGGAGTTGGTCCCTTCTATCAGTGAGCTGGTGGGTGCGAGAGCGGGTGAAATAAAACGATTCAGGGGTGGAGCTGCTAGCTGGGCCGTGTTATTAGGTCACAGATTGGTCATGCTTATTTTTTTCACCTTTATTCCTTTTCTTTTTCTGATTGTTTTTCTAAAAATGGTGTTCAAACCCAAATTCAAATCTTTTTGAATCCAAAGCTTTACAGGACTTTTGTAAAATAAATCTTGTTCTTAAATAAGTGTCAAACACATCTGAACACTTCAGAAAACTTGGGTCTTTTGAAAATTAACAAAAATCATGCCTTTATGAGGTGTGATAATAGGCATAGAATTTGTTTTAATTCATAATTTGCTTTGAGACTTTGCTTAAGTTTTTGAGACCACTTAAGTTTGAATTCAAATCATCCTGAATGAATAACAACATCTTTCTCAATAGCATGTAGCACAAAGGCTAGGGTTTTCATATATAAAATAATGAGCCACAATTGCTCCTGTTTCTGAAATGATTTTGAGAAAAGCCCTAAATGATGATGAATGCAAGGATGATATGAATGAGTTTTGGAATATGGATTTAGGGATGTTACATGGCTGTAAACGACTGGGAACCCGAAAGTGTGACTGGGCTTGTCGATATCGTGAAAACATTTCACTTACCTAAACAGTACAGTAGTAAACGCTCTCCACGAGCAACAGTAGTAAATAAAGTAGTAAACACGGCATAAGCATGGCATAAGTACAAGATAGTAAGAAAACCCCAAACTAGTTTGTGGCCCCAAGAAATAATATATGATTCAAGCTGTCGGTAAGGGGATTATTGGTCCCACATGCGGATAGTTTGAATAGTCAAGGAGCAGGTATCAAGTACTCGGGGTCCTACGGGACACAAGTGGGCGGTTAAAAACCAAATAACACCTATTACCCACTAGTGCCTCTGCATTATTTACCTACTTCCAATATTTTTTATTAAACTATAATTAAATCCATGATCATCACCAACATAAAGCATATGGCAACCTTCCAACAACTGTGGTACTTGATGATATGAAGAAGTGCCTAACCAAGCGAGTATGGCACACAAGGCTGACTATCTACCAAACAACAGGTAATAGAAGGTGTCCAAGGCAATATAGAGGCTGCAAGGGATATCACGGGTACAAAAACTAAAGCATCGCAACATAGATAGCAATAGATCAATAGGAGGAAATAAAGACTATGAAAGTAAGATAGGTAGAAAGGCTCGCCTGAAAACATCGCCGAAGGTTTAACGGAGATCGGGTCGACACTCGCATCAACTCATCTTCCTAATCCATGAAGAAGCACCGCACTAGAGAAAACACCGGATGCAATATTTAATACTAGGGCAGAAGATCAGGCTGAAGGGTTTCGCAGCATAGTAAATTAAAAAAAAAATCTACGGATGCGAACAAGAAAGCCAAGATCTAATCTAGGAGACGCAATCAACGAGATAGATAGATGAGATCTTCATACCCTTGAAGAAATCGCACAGCGGAAACGTTCAACAGAACGTGGTTGATGTAGTCGTACTAGCCGTCAACTCCTCGCGATCTGATCCGATCCTACGCCGCAAGTGGCGGTGCCTCCGAGAGATGCACACGTATGGTGCCACGATGTCTCCTCCTTCCTTGGTTCAGCAAGTGGGGTGGAGAGATGGATTGGATCTGCAGCACGGCGGTGTGGTGCTATGGTGGAGAGTTTCTGCGGTAGGGCTTCACCTACGCGCAGATGGGAGAGAGAGAGAGAGGAAGGGCAGCAGCTGTCAGCTAGGGTTGAGGAGTCGGGGAGGGGGAGGGTGCGCCCCTTCCCACCTTATATAGGGGGTTGGCCGGACCCCTTGTCCCCTCCTCCAAGCCCTAGGGCGGCGGCCCCAAGGGTGGAGTGGGGGGGGGCAAGTTTTCCCCCTTCCTTCTAGAAGGGTTCCCTAGGGTTTCCCCTAGGGTTTGGCCGGCTGGGCCTATGGGGCCTTGTGCCCCTAGCCCAAAGCGGCCAGGGCACTCCCCCTTAGGCCCACACAGGCCTCCGACAAGTGGGCCCACGTTGGTCCCACTCCGGAAGCTTCTAGAACCTTCCGGTACAATACCGATAAACTGCGAAACGATTCCAAAATCCAAAAACTTCTTTCCTTTATACGAATCTTATTATCCGGACCATTCCGGAACCTCTCGTGATGTCCTGGATATCATCCGAGACACCGAACAAAAACTCATAAACCAATTGTCCATTCTATCCTAGCGTCGATGCACGTTAAGTGTGTGACCCTACGGGTTCGAGAATATGCATACATGATCTTCTATCAATAATCAATAGCGGGATCTGGAAACCCATATTGACTCCCACATATTCATCGATGATCATGTCGGATGAACCATAATGCCAGGATTCAATTAATCCCATATATGTATTCCCTTCGTCACGCGATATTTTACTTGCCCGAGATTCGATCGTTGGTATCGGCATGCCTAGTTCAATCTCGTTCACAGCAAGTACTTTACTCGTTCCGTAATCCGATATCACTTTGTGATTAACTCCTTAACCACGTGCTTGCAAGCGGTGTTGATATTGATTACCGAGTGGGCCCAAAGTATATCTCTCCGACTCGGGAGGGACAAATTCCATCTCGATACATACAACCCAACAAGTACTTTCCGATCACGTGAGAGACACCTTTATGATCACCCTCACATAGGATGACGTTTGATGACCTCAAAGCTTTCTTCCGATACCAGGGAGTTGTATTATCTCATGGTCTAAGGAATACAATACTTGACATAAGAAAAAGCTTCGCAAAGATGAAGACGATGACATGATCTAGTTGCTCTGCTTAATTTGGGTCTATCCATCATATCATTCTCCTAATGACATGATCTCATTATTAATTGACAACTCATGTCTATGGTTAGGAAATCTTAACCATCATTAATCAATGAGGTAGTCCATAGAGGCGTACTAGGGACACGGTGTTGTTCATAAACCACACAAGTATCAAAGTTTCCGCTTAATACAATTCTATCATGGAATATAAAATTTATCATGAACAAGAATTATAATAATAACATCTTTATTATTGCCTCTAGGGCATAATTCCAACAGTCTCCCACTTGCACTAAGAGTCAATAATCTAGTTTACATCTGGCAATAATCTAACACCCATGGCATTAAGGTGCTGATCATGTTTTGCTCGTGGAAGAGGTTTAGTCAATGGATTTGCGACATTTAGATCCGTATGTACTTTGCTAATCTTCAGATCTCCATCTGCTATATAATCTCGAATTATATGGAAACGCCGGTTGATGTGCTTGGTCTTTGGATGATAGCTTGGTTCCTTAGCCAGTGCTATGGCGCCAGTGTTGTCGCACAATATCTCTAGTGGGTCCAAGGCACTTGGAACCACACCAAGCTTAGTGATGAAGTTCCTGATCCAAACTCCTTCACTTGACGCTTCTGAAGCAGCCATGTATTCCGCTTCTGTTCTAGATCCCGCGATCATGCTTTGCTTGCAGCTTCTCCAGCTCACAGGTCCTCCATTCAAAATATAAATGTATTCTGTCTGAGATTTAGAATCATCCGGGTCGGTGTCGAAACTAGCGTCGACGTAACCTTTTACGATGAGCTGCTCATCACCTCCATAGACTAAGAACATTTCTTTAGTCCTATTTAAATACTTTAGGATATTCTTTACGGCTGTCTAGTGTTCCACTCCTGGATCACTTTGGTATCTGCTCGTCAAACTAAGAGCATTGGACACATCCGGTCTAGTACACAGCATGGAATACATGATAGAACCTATGGCCGAGGCATATGGCACTTTGCTCATAGTGTCTCTATCGTTTACCGTAGCTGGACACTGAGCCTTGCTCAATATCTTACCTGACAACATGGGAAATGAACCTTTCTTTGCTTTATCCATTCTGAACCTTTTCAGAACTTTCTCTAGGTATGTACTTTGGCTTAAAGCTATTAGGCGTCTTTGTCTATCTCTATAGATTTTGATACCTACTATATAAGCAGCTTCTCCTAGGTCTTTCATTGAAAAACATTTATTCAAATAACTCTTCACATCGTTAAGCATACCAATGGTATTTACAATAATCAATATGTCATCCACATATAGTACTAAAAATGTCACCGAGCTCCCACTCACTTTCTTGTAGATACAAGATTCGTAGCAATTTGGAACAAATCTAAAGCTCTTGATCACTTGATCAAAACGAAGGTTCCAACTCCGAGATGCTTGCTTCAGTCCATAAATGGAACGCTGAAGTTTTCACACCTTATTAGAATCCTTATGATGGACAAAACCTTCGGGCTGCATCATATACAACTCTTCATCAATGTTGCCATTGAGGAACGCAGTCTTGACATCCATTTGCCATATTTCATAATCATGAAATGCAGCAATTGCTAATAAAATCCGAATGGACTTAAACATCGCTACGGGAGAGAAAGTCTCATCGTAGTCAACACATTGAACTTGTCGAAACCCTTTTGCGACAAGTCGAGCTTTATAGACAGTAACATTACCATCCGCGTCCGTTTTCTTCTTGAAAATCCATTTGCACTCAGCAGCCTTACGGTCGCTAGGAGGGTTCACCAAAGTCCATACTTGGTTTTCGCTCATGGATCCCAATTCGGATTTCATGGCCTCTATCCATTTCTCAGAGTCTGGGCTCATCATCGCTTCCTCATAGTTCGCAGGTTCACTGTTGTCTACCAACAAGACGGTTAAGACAGGTGCTGCATTATCTGTGAGTGGCACGTGACCTTGTCGACCTGCGAAGTTCAGTAGTAGCATCGTTCGAAGTTTCATGATCCTCGTCATTAGCTTCCTCTCTTATTGGTGCAGATGGCACTGGAACAATTTCAGGTGATGCGCTACTCTCCAACTTGAGAGAAGGTTCAATAACCTCGTCTAGCTCTACCTTCCTCCCACTCACTTCTTTCGAGAGAAACTCCTTCTCAAGAAAGGATCCGTTCTTTGCGACAAACACTTTGCCTTCGGATCTGTGGTAGAAGGTATACCCAATCGTTTCCTTAGGGTATCCTATGAAGACGCATTTCTCCGCTTTGGGTTCGAGCTTGTCCGGCATCGACTTCTTGACGTAAGCTTCGCATCCCCAAACTTTAAGAAACGACAACTTAGGTTTAGCACCAAACCATAGTTCATACGGTGTCGTCTCAACGGATTTAGATGGTGCCCTATTTAAATTGAATGAAGTGGTTTCTAATGCATAACCCCAAAATGATAACGGCAAATCTGTAAGAGACATCATCGATCGCACCATATCTAATAGAGTTCGATTCCGGCGTTCATACACACTATTGCGCTGTAGTGTTCCGGGTGGCGTGAGTTGCGAAACGATTCCACTTGCTTTAAGATGCGTGAGAAAATCATAACTCAAATATTCACCTCCACGATCGGATCGTAGAAATTTAATTTTCCTATTACGATGGTTTTCCACTTCGTTCTGAAATTCTTTGAAGTTTTCAAACATTTTAGATTTATGTTTAATTAAATAGATATACCCATATCTACTTAAGTCATCAGTAAAAGTGAGAAAATAGCGATATCCACCGTGCGTCGAAACACTCATTGGTCCGCATACATCGGTATGTATGATTTCCAACAAGTCCGTTGCTCGCTCCATTATTCCGGAGAACGGGGTTTTGATCATCTTGCCCATGCACTACAAGGAATCTAGCTATATATGACCCTCCATTTTCGTCACAAAATCGTCATAGTAGTTCGTTTATGACGATTCTATGACGATTTTGAGATCGTCGAAAGCTGGGCGTCACAAATGAACTATAACGACGTTTTTGGTAAAATCGTCATAACCGTCTATGACGATATTAAATCATCATAATGTCTATGACGATCTATTATCGTCATGGACCATCTAGCCAAGCCATCTCAGATCCTACGTGGCAAAATTGTGACGAAATGAAATCGTTTTAAATCAAAATCAGCCCAGTCCATTTTAGTGATCTAAATGGGCTGGCCCAATAATGTTGGACTTTTTCTATTTTGGGCCTAGGCCATTTGTAGAGCATTTTACTTTATGTCGTGTCTATGGGCCATGGCCTTTTTTTAGGGTGTATTCGACTTTTTAGATCTAGTACGGACCCAAATGTACAAACCAGCCCAACAACATTTTCGAATATATAGTTCACACAAAACAACAGTATATAATCCAGAATTTAAACATAACAACCACGAGGCTAATAAGTAACACTATTACATGACATGATAGCTAGATCATCATAATAGATATAGATATCTGATACAACGGATATAAACATGATAGCAGATACAGCAGCCAAATTTGAGACACAATAATCAAAAAGACAAAGAATACAATGTAACATGACAGATTCGCTACTCGTTGTCAGCTTCATCATCAGGTATCTCGAAACCAAATTCCTCTTCCAAGGCCATCACAACCTCCATTGCATCGAGACTATCCAGGACAAGATCATCCTTGAAGTGGGCATCTGGTTTCACATATAGGACAGTAAGTTAGGGAAATATCCAGGGATAACTAGACTAAGGCATGCGGAGTACAGCAATACTCCAGGGATAACACACATATTATTTAGGGAAATATCCATGAATAACACACAAGGAAATATATTGAGAAGGTTAAGCAATAGTCCAACTATTTCCAGTACAGCAAGTTTCTGTAAATTATTTGGAGATCAAACTAATTTACACAAAATGCACAAACTGCTCCAACTACTGACCAAACAATTGAATCACGATATCTACTCCTATCACAATCTTATTTAAAGTCAGAGTCTTACAGATTCTTCCAGATGCACTATTCCAGCTCCTCGCCTTCCATATCAAAGTTGCACAAGAGACACCTGGAGAAGAAATTGGGGAGCTTTGCATTAAGAGAAATCAATTGGGCGTGCATTTCAATTCTTCGGCAATATCTCCATGTTACTTCCACTATGCAGAAAGTACTGTATGATTGTTTTGCGCAGGAACTAACAACGTGTGTTCCTCCCACCTTGATTCTGCAGTTGCCATGGGAGTTCCACAGCGGAGGCAGCAGGTGCGGACGTGCGGCGACGGCCAGCCATCTGGATGCTGTCGTTCTCGATGATGAAATGGTAGCGCTTCCGGTACACCGGGTGGCTGCTCCATCCTGCAACCGGATAGATACATATGAATTAGAGACCGAGATTACATCACCGGTGCTATTCCGGCGCTCCTAGGCGCAGACAGCGTCCTCCCGCTCCTCCATCACTCTAGACGCAGGGGCCGTCCTCCCACTGCTCCGGCGCTCCAGATGTAGGAGCAGCTCCAGCGCTCCAAATATTTTAACAAAGAGCAAAACAACACTAGGTTGTAACTACAAACTTCTAAGGAAATAACAAACACATTGGTGAATCAGAATAAAAATGTATGAACGCCTGATTTACTGATATACACATTACCACTATAAAATCAATAGACCAAATATTTCATCGGATTTCAGAGGCCACATTGCCTCACTATGAAATCAATAGACCAAATATTTCATCGAGACCACACCGAGCGGACGAATCAAACAGATCACGGCTCGCTCTGCCAAGGCATACACACAAATCACCGAGGGAAGGGTGGGGAAACTCACCAGTTCGACAAGGTGGTCACGGGACCTGTACTGCGAGAGGGGGCTTGTTTCAACAGTGTATCACATCCGCTGGTGCGACTGGTTTCTTATGCTTTGAACTGACCTGGCAATTACAGAGAATAACATAATAAAAAAGGCTGGAATAGATATGGTAAAGCAGTATGAGTACCTATGTAAAGGATTGCTTTATTGAGCAACACAGTGACAAATTATATGACACAGATCGTGTAATATAACATAGATCAAATCTACATATCACTTCTATGATAAGAACAAGATCATACCAAGACTATGATCTTCTATTGATAATTTATTTACTAGAAATTTTATATAAGTAAAATGTGTACTAATAGCAACTATTTTCTAATTACTTCCATAAATTTCTACAAGATGCAAGAAACATCTTTCTATAACAGTAATGGTACTATATATTTGCTAAAAAGGAGAAAACACCAAGTAAAACATATAACCTACAGGACACTCCAAAGTAGGAGATCCTACAGGACAAGACACTCCATTTTTCTGTAGTATGTTCATGGTACTTTATATTTGCTAAAAAGGGATAAAACACCATCAGTTGTTACATCTACTTTGCACTAAAAAGGATTAGTAGATAAAAAAGAAGCATAACAGTGACTCTTTTGGTGTCATTTACTTTTAGGGGAAACTAAGATTAGTAACTACAGAAATTACTAGAGATGTGCATACAAGGGTTCAACATGCAAATTCTACTAGACATTCAGAGAAGGGTTCAGCAATCAGCATTCAACCTGAAATGCCCAATTGGTAAATACCTAGTGGTTGGTCTGGCAGAAAACGGGAGGCAATAAATAAAACGCATGAGTTGTATCTTCATACAAAGATACAACGCAGTATGTCACAATACAGTGGTTTTTTCCTTGCAAGTATGTCACAATACAATGGATTTTTCTAGAGGCGATCAATTAATAAAGTTTGTTAATACGAGTACTGGTAGGTTAAGCAAACAATTAACGAGTATTATATGTATCTGTTGTGGTTCCACACCAGGACACTTTGTAGCCCTTTACCAAGTTTAAGATGCAGTTATTCATATGTATATTGAACTCTGAACTTACCATTCCCAAACATCTTACTCAGGCTCTTCTCTTGATATGGCCTTGATCATGCTTGAGGTTTTAACTCCATATTCAAATCTGGGTTTACCTACAATTAAATGAAATTCCAATCTCAATATTAAATTGTGTAGCAAACGGTTCATCATATGACGTGCTAGAAAGAAGTCTGAGAATACAATGGGTCTCAAAGCTCGATAGGAAATAGCATGCAGTAATATCTATACATAGTTTGTTGTGCTAGAGATAACACTCAGAAGTAAGCCAAATACAGTGTTCTTCTTCTGCATGAATTCAAGCAAACAACATTTTGAGCTTAAACCGAATGCTTTTAGAATATTTCAAAATATGAGATGTACCATTATATACTTCATTTTGATTAATACATATCTGAATCAAGTTATATTAAGAAGGTAAGTTGACATTACAATGTTCTATCATCCAGATAACAACAACAAAGTTATGCAAATTCTATGGTACAAGAACATTTGTCGCTTCATTGTCCATACAAGTCTGCAACTACCTTTTCCACCATAAGCTCCAATTGCCACACGAGAGCGCCAAGCCGGCGAGGCTCACCTGCTCTAGGATTTTGGGCCGCTTGAGTGCGGCCTTCCGCTCGACGCACAAGTGAGTAGAGGTGGCTCCTTCCCTCACCGTGAGCGATTGACTGCATCCTGGTCATTCTTGATGGGTTGCAGCACCACCACCTCGCTAAGGTCGTCCTTGTGGTTTCCCTCATGTCCAGGTCATCTTCCCCTTAGTTTTCGTGGCTGTCCAGGTCATCTTCCCCTTAGTATAGTCCAAAAGAATATGAGATTAAGTATCACAGTGAAATTTATATCTTTGACTAGTCATCAGTTATTTTCATTTGCAAGACTACAAAGTCGCATGCATTCCTTTATCTTGATTGCCTAAATTGGATATTTTTTAGTATTTAGTTGAAGTTCAGAATTGTCATGTATTAGTTCCTCAGAAGGTAATTTTACGATGCTCGTTATCTCTTGATGTCATCATGTGTAAATTCTTCAGTAATACTGAAAAATGCATGATTTTATAAGACCACTAATAATAAGGGAGCCCCGTTACACTAACAAGTAAATAGGATTGAGGCAGAACCGCATCATAAGTACAGATACTATTCACACTCTTAAAAAGAGATGGAAACTACTTAGTCATCGTCACAGCTATCAGGGCCTTAAAAAATAAATTCATGGCAATTATCATTGTATGGTCCATGAAAATTATCATTGTGTGATTGCATACAGGAGGAACATACCATCAGAGAGAAAGAGCCATTACTCTGTGAAGAAGCCGCTCCAAGCTACTAGTTTCATCAAATGTAATCTTTTGTGATAAGCTACTGAAACTCAGCCGTACTTTTCATATACTCCTACACCTTGCTCAGACACGCAAATAGAAGAAACTACAACCCCAACAACAACTTGCTCAGACATGAATAGACGAAGCAACTAATCAGCACAGAAACAGTATTGCATTTCCATGAGGACGTACATATTTTATTCAGTGGACATGAAGAGGAAAACATGCAGACCTTACCTTGATGAACCGAAAGGGGACCAGCTGGAGGTGGTCGTAGTGGAGGACCTCGCGGACGGCGTCGACGACCAGCAGCTGATGGAGGAGCTTGTGAAGTTGTCCCACGAGCAGCAGAAGAAGGCCACCTCCGGAGCAAGGGTGGGGAGAAGCAAAGTCACCGGATCTGGAGAGTCAGGGGCTGGCAAGGGGATCGAGAGGACGGAGAGAAGCTGTGGTAGGTCGTCGGGGGGCTGGGGAGGATGCTGGGGCGGAAGATATGGGAGGACATCGAGGGGAAGGGGGGCTGGAGCAGCGCCGGCCGGGATTGCAAAATCGTTGGCGGTGGGAGCCAGCACCTCGAGGACAACAGTGGGGAGAAGTGGTCAACATTCAAGGAGCCACGGGGAGCGCCGATTTTTCCATGGGAGGACGGATTTCGCCGCCGCAAAGCTGTGTAGAAACCTCAAGGTCGACGTGGAGAGGGTGAGACGAAGGCTAGATTTGGAGGGAACGGGTGCGGGGAAGAGAGCACGCGGTGTGGGCACGGTGGCTGCGACGGGGGAGGGTTAGCTGTGCCAGGGAGAAGAGAAGACAGGGGTGGCAGGAGAGAAGAATGAGGGGTTGCGAGGATAGAGGTGGGCTACCGCAAGGAAAAGAGAGGCGGCTGCTTGGATTTGATCTGGAAGGGGAGATGGGCACGGCGTGGCGGCGGGGGAGAGATAAGGTTAGGGTTAGAGAAGAGTGCCAGGTGAGCGCGTGAAGGGTGCCAGGTCATCGATCCACAACAGGTTTCCCAAATCATCATCTCATCCATCCATCTTGTTCACATCCAACGGTCGATATTGTTCTTCTCTTATATCTAGATCTACCTAACGATTATGACGATTTCATTCACAGAAATTACGACGTTTTTGAGTAACATCGTCATAATTTTATAAGGTTTTGGCTTCCCGAATGGCTTACGACTATCTGGTGCAAAATCGTCATAACTCTATGACGATTTTGTCCATAGTCACTATCAAAAGGTCATAGATTGACACATTTCTTGTAGTGATGAGGCACGGCTCGCACGTGTCAAATGATTCAAAATCAAGAGACTCCAAAAGTCCATCAGAATGGAGTTTCTTCATGCATTTTATACCAATATGACGTAGACGGCAGTGCCAAAAATAAGTTGGATTATCACTATCTACTTTGCATCTCTTAGCCTCAATGTTATGGATGTGCGTTTCATCGTTTTCAAGATTCAGAAGAAATAAACCATTCACAAAGGTGCATGACCATAAAATATGTTATTCATATAAATAGAACAACCATTATTCTCCGATTTAAATGAATAACCGTCTTGTAATAAACACGATCCAGATATAATGTTCATGCTCAACGCAGGCACATAATAACATTTATTAAGGTTTAAAACTAATCTCGAAGGTAAAACTAAGGAGAGCATGCCGACGGCCATCACATCAACTCTTGATCCATTGCCAACGCGCATCGTCACCTCATCCCTTGCTAGCCGCCGTCTATTCCGTAGCTCCTGTTTCGAGTTACAAATATTAGCAACTGAACCAGTATCATATTCCCAGGCACTACAACGAGCGCTAGTAAGGTAACATCAATAACATGTATATAAAATATACCTTTAATGGTGCCAGCCTTCTTGTCTGCTAAGTACTTCGGACAGTTGCGCTTCCAGTGACCCTTGTCCTTGCAATAGAAGCACTCAGTGTTCGGCTTAGGTCTAGACTTGAGCTTCTTCTCAGCAGGCACAACGCGCTTGCCACTACCTTTCTTGAAGGATTTCTTTGCAGCCTTACCTTTCTTAAAGCTAGGGGTATTGTTGACCATCAACACATGATTATCTTTCTTGATATCCACCTCCGCAGCTTTCAGCTTAGCGAAGAGCTCAGTGATCATATCAGTGGAACCAATTTGAATGTGAGTAACTACAAAACCTTTGTAGCTAGGAGGGAGTGATTGCAGAACTCTGTCAATCTTGAGCTCTTCTGGAATCTTGCAGTCCAGTTGATCAATACGTTGAGTGTATCCCGACATCTTAATGGCGTGCTCACTAACGGAACTCCCTTCCTCCATCTTGCAGTTAAAGAACTTCTCAGAGATCTCATATCTCTCAGAATGGGCCTGAGTCTAAAACATGGTTTTCAGTTCCTCAAGTATCTGAAAGGGCCCGGCGAACTCCTCAAAATGATTTTGCAGGTCCGGTTCCATAGCAAACAACATGGTACTCTTAATCACTCTTTAATCATCTTTGCGCGACTGATAAACCGCTTTTTCATCAGCCGACGCATCAGTAGCAGGGGCGTCACCTAGCGCTTTCTCTAGTACATAGTCCTTTTGTCTGCCAGCAAGAATGATTCTCAGATTGTGGAACTAGTTGGTGAAGTTAGACCCATTGTTCTTAAGCTTTTCTTTCTCAGCAAAACCGTTTAAGTTGAAGTTGGACTTAGCCATTTGATCTACTAAATTTGCAAGTACAATTTAGACTATGTTCATGATAACTAGTTCAACTTAATCAAATTACTAGATGAACTCCCACTAAATTCAACATCCCTCAAGTTGTTTAGTGAATACGACCCAAATTCACCACACCTAACCCGATCTTCACGAGAAGAGATGTAGATTCAATGGTGGAAAACAAAGTGTCGATCATATCATTCATATCACTCATGTTTAACCTTTTGGTTCGTGTGTTCCGAGGCCATGTCTGTACATGCTAGGCTCGTCAAGACAAACCCAAGTATTTCCGCATGTGCAAAACTGGCTTACACCCGTTGTATGTGAACGTAGAGTTTATAGCACCCGATCATCACAAGGTGCTTAAACACGACGAACTTTCGCAACGGTGCATACATGGAGAGAACATCGCAACGGTGCATACATGGAGAGAACACAATTTTATCTTGATCTTTAGGTGAGGAATCATCTTATAATGCTACCGTCGCGATCTAAGCATAATAAGATACATAAAAGGATAAACATCACATGCATATAATTTTATGTGACATGGTATAGACAATTTCGTGCAATGATCTCCATCTTGTGCGCGCTAGCATGATCTAAATCACTCCACCATGATTGCCTCCACCACGAATAGCAACTACAAGTATTGCTAACTACTTAGCGATAAAGTAAAGCTATTACATGGCGTATAATAAGTTGACACACACGTCATACACAATTATGAAGACAACCATATGGCTCCTGCCGGTTCTGAACTCATCGACATGCAAATCGTGAAATATTACAAAACATGATCATTGCATACATCATACACATCATGTCTTGGTCCATACCATCTCACAAAACACTCCCTACAAATACATGTTAGACGCCTCTACTTTGTTGTTGCATGTTTTACGTGGCTTATGGGAGTAACAATCTAAGAACGATTCTTACCTACGGAAAGCCACAACGGTGATATTATGGTTGCTAACATCCGGTGTAAATCCCATGGCTACTATAGTGAGAGAAACTAGCATCCACCAGCCGCATGTGTGGAACAAGCCACACGTCAAGTGCGGAGCCGGTCTCGCGAACGAGGTCGCGTAAAGTTGGCCTGGACCGCTTCGATCTCACTATGACGCGCCATAAGAAATACACAACAAGAGGTTTGCAACAGAAAACATCAACGCCTGCAACAAGCATGTTGCGTTCTACTCGGGAAACACATCTACGCATAGATCTAGCTCTGATACCACTGAAGGGTTTCGCAGCATAGTAAATCAAAAAAATTCTATGGATGCGAACAAGAAAGCCAAGATCTAATCTAGGAGATGCAATCAACGAGAGATATAGATGAGATCTTCATACCCTTGAAGAAATCGCACAGCGGAAACGTTGAACAGAACGTGGTTGATGTAGTCGTACTAGCCGTCTCCTCCTCGCGATCCGATCCGATCATACGCCGTGGCGGTGCCTCCGAGAGATGCACACGTACGGTGCCGCGACGTCTCCTCCTTCCTTGGTCCAGCAAGTGGGGTGGTGAGATGGATTGGATCTGCAGCACGACGGCATGGTACTATGGTGGAGAGTTTCTGCGGTAGGGCTTCGCCTACGAGCAGTCGGGAGAGAGAGGAAGGGAAGCAATTGGCGGCTAGGGATTAGGAGTCGGGGAGGGGGAGGGTGTGCCCCTTCCCACCTTATATAGGGGCTTGCCGGCCCCCTTGGCCCCTCCTCCAAGCCCTAGGGCGGCGGCCCCAATGGTGGAGTGGGGGGCAAGTTTTCCCCCTTCCTTCTAGAAGGGTTCCCTAGGGTTTCGCCTAGGGTTTGGCCGGCTAGGCCTATGAGTCCTTGTGCCCCTGGCCCAAAGCGGCCAGGGCACTCCCCCTTAGGCCCACACAGGCCCCCGACAAGTGGGCCCACGTTGGTCCCAGTCCGGAAGCTTCTAGAACCTTCTGGTACAATACCGATAAACTCCGAAACGATTCTGAAATCCAAAAACTGCTTTCCTTTATATGAATCTTATTCTCCAGACCATTCCGGAACCTCTCGTTATGTCCTGGATATCATCCGAGACTCCGAACAAAAACTCATAAACCAATTATCCATTCTATCCTAGCGTCGATGCATGTTAAGTGTGTGACCCTGCGGGTTCGAGAATATGCAGACATGATCTTCTATCAATAATCAACAGCGGGATCTGGAAACCCATATTGACTCCCACATATTCATAGATGATCATATCGGATGAACCATGATGCCAGGATTCAATTAATTCCATATATGTATTCCCCTCATCACGCGGTATTTTACTTTCCCGAGATTCGATCGTTGGTATCGGCATACCTAGTTCAATCTCGTTCACAGCAAGTACTTTACTTGTTTCGTAATCCGATATCACTTTGTGATTAACTCCTTAACCACGTGCTTGCAAGCGGTGTTGATATCGATTACCGAGTGGGCCTGAAGTATATCTCTTCGACTCGGGAGGGACAAATTCCATCTCGATACATACAACCCAACAAGTACTTTCCGATCACCTGAGAGACACCTTTATGATCACCCTCACATAGGATGACGTTTGATGACCTCAAAGCTTTCTTCCGATACCAGGGAGTTGTATTATCTCATGGTCTAAGGAATACAATACTTGACATAAGAAAAAGCTTCGCAAAGATGAACACGATGACACGATCTAGTTGCTCTGCTTAATTTGGGTATGTCCATCATATCATTCTCCTAATGACATGATCTCATTATTAATTTAAAACTCATGTCTATGTTTAGGAAACCTTAACCATCATTAATCAATGAGCTAGTCCATAGAGGCGTACTAGGGACACGGTGTTGTTCATAAACCACACAAGTATCAAAGTTTCCGCTTTAATACAATTGTATCATGGAATATAAACTTTATCATGAACAAGAATTATAATAATAACATCTTTATTATTGCCTCTAGGGCATAATTCCAACACAGACATGATGCATGTATGATGTATCACATGGCAAAGATGCGATGCGATTAGGCAATATTAAGCGGAACCGGGGTCCCAACTATAATTAATGGATTCGTGTTGTTTAGATACCCCACAATTTAAATGTTGTCTTAACAAGGCAAAATATGTCATTGGTCGCTACACAAATTTAAATGGGGCCAATATAAGACTAGATTAGCCCACATATAGTCTCCATGTTTAATTATTAGGTGAGACAACAAAATATCCCCAAACCAGAATATGTATGTAAGGATGCTCAACTCAAATGCAACAAGTGATAATATCATTTTATTATAAAAATAGGGGCCTCGGATAGGGGTCACTCATGGCGGTCGAAGATCTTGGATCCAAGGGGGTTTGAGTTCGGTCTCGATGGGATTGGCCTTCGGGGTCTCGGACATCAGATCCATGACGGAGGGCTTGGTGGTCTTCGGGTTCGAGCTTCATGGTCTTGGCATCCGTGTCGAATATCATGGCGTCCGGGAAGGAGGATAGAGGCGTCGAAGAATCTAAGCCTTCGCTACGGCCTCTTTTGTGAGTATCGCCGTCAATTGACTCTTGGGCCCCACAATCCGGTGAATGCGCGACAGGGACAGTAGACTCGGACTCCCCCACCTCTTTATCATCAGTGGCACCCTTCACACTTTGGAGAGCTGGAGGCATCATACCTTCCACGTTCGAGTCCTGAACAACAGAAACAACTTGATAACTGAAGCAGATAACAACAAAAGAAAAATAGTATGGGCAGGAGCATTACCGCTAGCACAAAGTTGATGGTGCTAAAAGGCTCAGCCATCGTCTCTGGTGGGAGCTATTCTTATGCTATCAATTTGTTCAATGACCTAATATTCTTCTCAAGCTCCATCGACGACAGGTCCACAACAAATATCCAAGTAGGTTCAGAGGCACCGACGCACAAGGCCATGGAGTAGGCTCTAGCCTGCAGAGCTTGCACACGTCGCCACAAGAAGGTTCGGATGGTGTCTACACCTGACACCTCCTTGCCGTGGATGATCTTTAGATCTTACACTCGCTTGTACAAGGCCTCCACTTCCTTCGCTTCACCCAGCATCACAACATTCTTCCATGACCTCTTTTTATTTCTCTCACTAGTCGAGTCGAATGGAGCTTGAGAAGAATATAACAACTTTTGGTCGCGGATGTATAACAACTTTTTCCTCCATCCTTGAGAAGAGTCAATGAAGTGGAAGGTAAAATACTGAACATTGGGGTTTACAGAAATACCACACCCGCCAACCTTGTACATTATTGACCCTGAGCGTGACTGCCTCTTCAGCCTCAACTTCATCTTGAAGAGGCCAAAGTGCGGCTCGATAACGATCCAACACTCATATAGAGTAATAAAGAAAGCAATGTGGAGAATCGAATTGTTAGTCAGCTGATGAAGCTGAATCCCATAGAAAAATAGCAAACCACAAAAAAATTCATGGAGGGGAAGCGATCGACCTCGAAGGATAAAAGCGATAAACATAAACCTGAACCCAGCTGGAGGATCAGCGCTGGGGATTTGGCAATCTGCCTTTGATGACCCACAAGTATAGGGGGTGTATCGCAGTACTTTCAATAAATAGGAGTGTCGATCCCAACAAGGAGCAGAAGGTGTTGACTAGTGGTATGGAGCAGGAAATCTCTGTAAATACTTAGCAAACAAATTTTTAGGGGTTTTCTGATAAAGCAACAAAACAAAGTGCAATTAATAAAGACAACGAACAACTGCAGCAAGTGTCCCAATCCTTTCTTAGCAAAGGACAAGACGGTGGAAATACTTATAAGGACCAAACGTTCTCGAGGACACATGGAAATTATGTCAAGTGCTTTCGCTTCAAATAGCTTAGTAGTCTTCCTTGGTGTTGTAAGTGTTGTGTGGGTGAATCTGTGCTAATGTACCAACCTTAATTGGACTAATACATACTTGTGATTAAACCCCCTACAAGCATCTGCAACTACAGGAAAGCAATTAAGATATAAACCTAACCACAGCCTTAAACTCTGAGATCCTACGCTCCCTTGTGCAATGGTGTCTTAACGGGGGTTCAGGTTTCTGTCACTCCCGCAACCCCACAATTAGTAGCCAAATACACAATGCATTACCCTAGGCCCATAAATGGTGAAGTATCATGTAGTCGACGTTCACATGACACCACTAGAAGAATAGAACCACAACTTAAATACTAAACCATTGAATAATAACTCAACACATATCCACTACTAACAACATGACTTCTCCCATGTCCCGAAGAACTAAACGAACTAATCACAAGACATCATATGGATCAAGATCAAAGATGATATGGTGATGGATAACAATCTGAACATAAACAATAATCCAATGGTTCCACTCACAAGCATCAACTACAATAGTAATCAACACCGGGAAAGTTTCCCCTAAGAACTAATGCAAGATCCAACACAATTGTTATAGCGGGATGGAGTGGTGATGATGGTGCTGGTGGAGATGATGGTGTGGATGATGATTATGATGATCCCGATGAAGCCTAGCTTGATGACGGTGTTGATGGCGACGATCTCCCATCTTCGGGAAGGAATTTCCCTGGCAGAAATCTGTCTGCCGGAGAGCTCTTTCTCTCTCGGTGTTTTCCACCCCGCAGAGGCGGCAGAAATGTAACATCCCTAAAATCATGTTTTCAAATCTTGCATATCATTCAAGCATTCATAATCATTTTAGGATCATTTGCAAAGTTACTACAAAAACAGGAGCATTTGAATGCCTATTATTTTATGTAAGCAAGGCTTTGATCCAATGCCACTCTCTAGTAAGAGATTATTTGTTTTAAACCAAGGATGTTTGAACCTAAGTTTGAGTGATGCTTTCCAAAGATTGTACATGGATTTCAAAAAAAATTATAAATTTAAAACCATTTTTATGCCTTTATTAAACAATTATTAAAGGCATTGTTTATTTTAAAATTTCTTTGTGACAAATTATTTTCAAGTGTACAACTTTGTTCTGTAGCCAATTGTGTGCAGGTTTCACTTTATAAAAATACAGAAAGAGTATGAATTCAAACATATTTGAAATCATTTGAAATTGTTTCCTGGAAATTCAAACAGAAAAAGAAAAAGGATAAAGAAATGGAAAAGGGTTGGCGCTGGCATTTGAGCCCACGAACAGAAGCAGCCCACTAACCAGCCCACCGGGGATTTCCCTCTCTTCCTGTTTTTCTCACCGCACCCGCGCTACCCAAGGAGTCGCTGACTGGTGGACTGTGGCATCCCGCAAAACCACTACTAGAAAATCGCGTTGTTTTGGTGCATTGCATCGTCATCATCATGCATTGTTTGTCTGAAACTATTTCGAAACGCCTAGTTTTGTTTTCTAAATAACCCCCGTCTTTATTTCAAATTAAAACATCGGTCTGTTCAGATCTTTTATTTGTCTAAAAAGTATTTACAAAAATGTTTTACAAATAAAATTAAAACAATAAAATATTTTGTCCGGAGAGGCAGTCCGACCGGTCAGGCCAGAGGCCCAATCGGACCAGACTACCTACAATACAGTCCACCTAAACTAAACCCAGTCCTATTTTACCCAATCCTATTCTACCCAGCCTCCCTCCACCTCACCCCATCCAATCCTCTCCCTCCACCTCACATCTCTCCTCACCCCAACCAACCTCGGATCGCCACCTCACCTCCTGCCCCCCACCCCGACACGCCTCCACCCTGCCACCTGGGCGCGCACTCCCGCGTCGCCCAGGGCCACAGCCGCCAACCCTCCCACCAACCGCAGCCCCAGGCCCCACCTCCCCCCCCGCATCGAACCTCCTCCACCAATCCCTAGCGAACCACCGCCCCACCTTGGCGCACCCGCTCCTCTCCTCAGACGCGCTCGCGTCCCTCCACGCGACCCGCCCTCTCCTCGCTTCCTCCGCATGAGCCGACCCTCTTCCCGATGCCCCGAGCGCCCAGCTCCATCTCGCTCCGCCGCCCGGCCTCCTCCTCCCCGGCGCCGCCTTGGACCGCGACCACCGGCGCCCTCGCCCTGCATCCGTGCCTTCCTCCTCTCTGGCCGCCTTCTCCTTGCCCGCTGCTCGGCCACGCCTTCCCTTCCTCCTTTCCGCTGGAGCCGACGCCTCCAGCTCATGGCCCCGTCGACCTCGCCATTGCCGAGCTCCCACCGCCGACCTGCTCAGACTGCACCGCCCCTGGCCGTCTCCTCACCCGTCGACCCGCCTCAAGCGTGCCAGGCCGCCTGCATCGTCACCCTCTCCTCCCTGCGATCCCGCCACCCTCTCCGTCCGCCGCCACCAGCACGTGGTCGTTCCACTCCCCGCCGCCGTCTCCCCACCCTGCAAACACCACCGCTCGCGTGGCCGTGCTCCCCGCCTTCGAGCCTGCATCGACCTCGGCCCAGCCCGGCTGCCGCCAACCTCGCGACGTCGGCGCCGGCGTCGGCCGCCGCCGTTTCTCCATGTGCGGGACCCGCTGCCTCCGGCCAGAGCCCGCCTCCGCCAGTGGCGGCGCGTCGCCCGCTTCCCGGCACCAGCTCACGTCGTGCGCCTGCGGATGTCCGCCTCCTCGCTGCCTCGCTGTGGTGTCGCCTGGCGTCGTTAAATCAGCCCATGAGCAAGCGCATCTTCTCGGTTCTCAGACGCCATCTAGCTATATTTTGCTAGCTAAATTGTCTACTTGGTCACCGTCCTCAACAGGTTTCTGTGGTGGCCGTCAGTTGGCGATGCTATTGATACGAAGACCCTACACCGATCTAAGTTAGCACGGACTGTCAAGTCGGATTCCCCAAATACTTCGACCTAGAACCCGAAGGCGAGAACACCGGACTCGAAGCTCTCCATCACGGGACGACAATATCGCCTTACCAGACGCCAAGATCTCCGATCCCGAACCTAGTGCCGCGTCAAATTCTCCTTCCCGGCGCCCGTAGGCCGAACCTCGTCGAACCCTAACCAAGATCGTCGAGCCCCTCTAATGTGTGACCCTGATCCGAGCCCCTATTTTATAAATGCCATCTATATAACTTGTTGCATATTAAATTGTCATATTCGCATGCATATTGTCATGTGGTTTGGGGGCCTTATGCCGATTCACCATATAATTAAATATGGGGCCATATGCGGGCGAATCTAGCCTCATATTGGTTCTTTTTAAATTTGTGTAGCAAACCGGTCATATGTTTTGCCATGTTAATACCACATTTAAATTGCAGGGTACCTAAACAACATGAACCATCTAACTAATTGTCGGAACCCCGGTTTCACTTAATATTGCCTAATTGCATCGCATCTTTGCCATGCCATACATCATGCATGCATCATGCCCGATTTTCTACCGTAGTATTAAATAGTGCATCCGGTGTTTCTTCTAGTGTTTTGCTTCTTCACGGACTAGGCCGATGAGTTGATACGAGTGTCGACCCGACCTTCGGATAAACCTTCGGCAATGTTTTCAGGCGAGCATCTCCCCCTTTCTACCTATCCTACTTTTATAGTATTTATTTCCTCCTGTTGATCTATTGCTATCTGTGTTGCGATGCTCTAGTTTCGTACCCTTGATATCCCTTGCAGCCTTATATATTGCCTTGGACACATCCTATTACCTGTTGTTTGGTAGATAGTTGGACCTGCGAGTCATAGTCGCTTGCTCAAGTGCTGTTGCGTGTCGTCAAGTACCACAGTTGTTGGAGTATTGCCGCATGTTTATTTTTGGAGATGATCATAACTTTACTTACTGTTTAACAACTAAAATTGAAGTAGGTAAATGCAGAGGCACAGGTGGGCAATAGATGTTATTTGGTTGTTAACCGTCCACTTGTGTCCCGTAGGACCCCGAGTACTTGATACCTGTTCCTTGAATATTCACGCTATCCACATCCGGGAGGATTATGGGACCCCCCTGAGCCAGAGCTTGATTCATTCTTATTTCTTGGGGCCACAAACTAGTTTGAGGTTTTATTTACTATCCTGTACTTATGCCATGCTTTACTGCTTTATTATGATTGTGCGAGGAGCACCTGTACTGTTTAGGTAAGCGGAGTGTTTTCGCGGTATCGATAAGCCCAGTCACATTTTCGGGTTCCCAGTCGTTTACAGCCACTGGCGCAAACCTTGAGTCCGTCTCGGAGTCAGCTAACTTCGTTGTGGGTGTACTCAATGGGGTGGCCCCCTGAAATATTTCTGAATCCTGTGATTTCTTTGTCGTGAAAGCCTCGTTGGGTTTTGATTTGGTTTTTCCGAGGTTGATCGAGTGTGTGTTGCTATTTGTGCACCCCTGCAGGGTAAAACTTTCTGAAAGCCGTGTCCGCGGTTATGGACGACTTGGAGCACGATTCTCGATCATAGACAACTATAACTAAAGTAGTGCTATAAATTTGACTTTATAATGACTAGTAATCAGCTTCACTATAATGGAATGGCTAAATAAAATTGCCAACAATTGCTTGTTTGGGTTGTCGCTCGCTACCATTGTACCTGACTAGTAAGTATTGCAACTACAACGGAATGGCTAAATAAAAGTACCAACAACTGCTGGGTTTTGGGATATCTCATGCTAATTGTATCTGACTAGTAAGTGTTGCAACTACAACAGAATGGTTAACTAAAACTGCCCACTGCTTATTATATCAGGATGACTATCTATGCCTGACTAGTAATTGCTGCAACGATAACTGAATAAATAAAACTGCCAACGGTGTGAGTTCCTCGGATGACTTCCTCGTTTGGACTCGAGGGGGGAAAAACCAGGATGGGTATGTTTGGTGG
The DNA here is from genome assembly GCA_030063025.1 of Avena longiglumis. Classification (NCBI taxonomy): domain Eukaryota; kingdom Viridiplantae; phylum Streptophyta; class Magnoliopsida; order Poales; family Poaceae; genus Avena; species Avena longiglumis. Next base: position 432,769,876 of record CP125975.1, read on the forward strand.
TAGTATCAGGTTGGTTCCGAATAGGTCTTTCTTACCCCTCTCTGATAGCCGCTAGTTGTATCGAGTCTCTATAGGTTGTTTAGTGCCTGCTGCGCTGCCGCTCAGTCCACCATACCTATGTAGGCGAGGACCGCCGAATTCTAGCCTCGCCGTGTACTGGCCTCAAGATCGACGCCTCCTCTTTTTCCTTTGCCCTTTGTCGGCACCCCTTTTGTTTTAGCAGGTTTCGCCGTCGTTAGGTGGTTACCTTCCGCTTGGCTCGGGCAGGTTATGGACGCCATTGGTTATTCTTCAGGGCTCTTAGCCCCATTTACATCTTGTCCGTAGTCGGACGCTCTATCGTTTTCAAGGTGATTTGGATCTTTGTTCTATATATCTGTATTCTTGACTCATGGAGTCGTGTTGTATATATATCTGTTCTGTGGGTCCCATCGAGGACTGTTGTGTAATGTTATTACTTCGTTTTCCACCCGCACGCAAGTGCCTGGTGGGCACCTTTGAATCGTTTCTTTGCGGGTTTGGCGGGAAGCGCTGAAACTTGCATAGGGCCGATTCGGAGGGTGTTACAGAGTGGTATCAGAGCTCAGCAGTTACGATACCCCACAAGTCCAACCTATAGGATAACCTAGCTAACGGCCGAAGTAGAGTGTCAAAACTATTTTTGCAAAATAGGTTGGATAGTTCTGATTAGGTCTGGTTTTTACTCCTTACCCCTCTGCTGCTCTCCTCCCACCTCTGCGTGTTTTGAATCCGCTCTCTTCTCTCTCTTCGAGTCCAGGATTTCTCCCGGTTGGGTTTCCGTCGTACCTTCAGGGTTTCGCTTTCTCCCTTTTATAACGGCGGTGCTATGATCATCAAATCTGCAACTTGTCTGTTGTACCCTTCATCCAATATTTTTGTTCTTGAACTCGTTATCTATATGTGTACCTGGCTGGATATCCGTATCGTTGAAAAACATATGAGAGGGACGAGCATTGGTGAAGTTGGAGTATACCTTGAGCATGTGTTGTTCATGCCAATGGAACCATCGCGGAACCTAATCATTGTGTCTTTCATACGATTTCTGTTGTACCTTCCGGTGTTTTCTGATGTGATGACCTCATCTACATCAAATCCAATGCAGAGCTGGCATCATCCCTTTGTTCCGAATACCGCTTATGAAGATCTTCGTTCTAAATTTCGAGAGTTGAGTTGCCTGATTTCCCTATTCATGTATAGAGTTGATAGTTTGGGAACGGGATGGACTGATCACCCTACCCGACTCTTACTGTTCACTCTTGTACATCGAACTGGTGGATCAATGTAACTTTTCCTCTTCTCATGGAAGTTAGAGGTGGCCTTATCTTTTGATACCTCTACCTTCGTCCTTTGTTTCTCCGGAGTGTTCTCTTAACGAACGTGAGCACCGACCTTTGTTGGTGGTGTCGCCTTTTTCAAGCTGAAGAAAGAACCATTGTTAGTGGTGTCGCGAGGGTCTTCACGAAGCGAGGAGATTCAGATCGCCGACCTTCTTTCCGGTACCAGGAGGCGGATCTCGAGGGAGAGATCCATTGTTGGTGGTGTCCCGCAAAACCACTACTAGAAAATCGCGTTGTTTTGGTGCATTGCATCGTCATCATCATGCACTGTTTGTCTGAAACTATTTCGAAACGCCTAGTTTTTTTTCTAAATAACCCCCGTCTTTATTTCAAATTAAAACATCGGTCTGTTTCAGATCTTTTATTTGTCTAAAAAGTATTTACAAAAATGTTTTACAAATAAAATTAAAACAATAAAATATTTTGTCCGGAGAGGCAGTCCGACCGGTCAGGCCAGAGGCCCAATCGGACCAGACTACCTACAATCTGGTCCACCTAAACTAAACCCAGTCCTATTTTACCCAATCCTATTCTACCCAGCCTCCCTCCACCTCACCCAATCCAATCCCCTCCCTCCACCTCACATCTCTCCTCACCCCAACCAACCCCGGATCGCCACCTCACCTCCTGCCCCCCCACCCCGACACGCCTCCACCCTGCCACCTGGGCGCGCACTCCCGCGTCGCCCAGGGCCACAGCCGCCAACCCTCCCACCAACCGCAGCCCCAGGCCCCACCTCCCCCCCCGCATCGAACCTCCTCCACCAATCCCTAGCGAACCACCGCCCCTGGCCCCACCCGCGGCGCACCCCGCTCCTCTCTCCCTCGCACGCGCTCCGCGTCCCCTCCACGCGACCCCGTCCTCTCCCTCGTTTCCCTCCCGCACGAGCCGACCCCCTCTTCCCCGATGCCCCCGAGCGCCTCCATCTCCATCTCGCTCCGCCACCCGGCCTCCTCCTCCCCGGCGCCGCCTTGGACCGCGACCACCGGCGCCCTCGCCCTGCATCCGTGCCTTCCTCCTCTCTGGCCGCCTTCTCCTTGACCGCTCGCTCGCCGTCGGCCACGCCCGTCCTTCCCCGCCTCCTTTCCGTCGGAGCCGACGCCTCCAGCTCGCGGCCGGCCCCCGTCGACCTCGCCGCCGTCGAGCCGCCCGCTCCACCGCCGACCTCGTCTGCACTGGCACCGCCCCTGGCCGTCTCCTCACCCGTCGACCCGCCGCAAGCGTGCCAGGCCGCCTGCATCGTCACCCTCTCCTCCCTGCGATCCCGCCACCCTCTCCATCCGCCGCCACCAGCACGTGGTCGTTCCACTCCCCGCCGCCGTCTCCCCACCCTGCAAACACCACCGCTCGCGTGGCCGTTCTCCCCGCCTTCGAGCCTGCATCGTCGACCTCGGCCCAGCCCCGGCGCGGCCGCCAACCTCGCACGGCCGTCGGCGCCCCTGGCGTCGCCCTCTGCCGCCTTCGTTTCTCCATGTGCGGGACCCGCTGCCTCCGGCCAGAGCCCGCCTCCGCCAGTGGCGGCGCGTCGCCCGCTTCCCGGCGCCAGCTCGCGTCGTGCGCCTGCGGATGTCCGCCTCCTCGCTGCCTCGCTGTGGTGTCGCCTGGCGTCGTTAAATGCAGCCCCAAGCCATGAGCCCACGCATCTCTTACGGTTTCAGCGCTAGCTATATTTTGCTAGCTAAATTGTGTACTTGGTCACCGTCCTCAACAGGTTTCTGTGGTGGTCGTCAGTTGGCGATGCTATTGATACGAAGACCCTACACCGATCTAAGTTGGCACGGACTGTCAAGTCGGATTCCCCAGATACTTCGACCTAGAACCCGAAGGCGAGAACACCGGACTCGAAGCTCTCCATCACGGGACGACAATATCGCCTTACCAGACGCCAAGATCTCCGATCCCGAACCCAGTGCCGCGTCAAGTTCTCCTTCCCGGCGCCCGTAGGCCGAACCTCGTCGAACCCTAACCAAGATCGTCGAGCCCCTCTAATGTGTGACCCTGATCCGAGCCCCTATTTTATAAATGCCATCTATATAACTTGTTGCATATTAAATTGTCATATTCGCATGCATATTGTCATGTGGCTTGGGGGCCTTATGCCAATTCACCATAAAATTAAATATGGGTCCATATGCGGGCGAATCTAGCCTCATATTGGTTCTATTTAAATTTGTGTAGCAAACCGGTCATATGTTTTGCCATGTTAATACCACATTTAAATTGCAGGGTACCTAAACAACATGAACCATCTAACTAATTGTCGGAACCCCGGTTTCACTTAATATTGCCTAATTGCATCGCATCTTTGCCATGCCATACATCATGCATGCATCATGCCCGATTTTCTACCGTAGTATTAAATAGTGCATCCGGTGTTTCTTCTAGTGTTTTGCTTCTTCACGGACTAGGCCGATGAGTTGATACGAGTGTCGACCCGACCTTCGGATAAACCTTCGGCAATGTTTTCAGGCGAGCATCTCCCCCTTTCTACCTATCCTACTTTTATAGTATTTATTTCCTCCTGTTGATCTATTGCTATCTGTGTTGCGATGCTCTAGTTTCGTACCCTTGATATCCCTTGCAGCCTTATATATTGCCTTGGACACATCCTATTACCTGTTGTTTGGTAGATAGTTGGACCTGCGAGTCATAGTCGCTTGCTCAAGTGCTGTTGCGTGTCGTCAAGTACCACAGTTGTTGGAGTATTGCCGCATGTTTATTTTTGGAGATGATCATAACTTTACTTACTGTTTAACAACTAAAATTGAAGTAGGTAAATGCAGAGGCACAGGTGGGCAATAGATGTTATTTGGTTGTTAACCGTCCACTTGTGTCCCGTAGGACCCCGAGTACTTGATACCTGTTCCTTGAATATTCACGCTATCCACATCCGGGAGGATTATGGGACCCCCCTGAGCCAGAGCTTGATTCATTCTTATTTCTTGGGGCCACAAACTAGTTTGAGGTTTTATTTACTATCCTGTACTTATGCCATGCTTTACTGCTTTATTATGATTGTGCGAGGAGCACCTGTACTGTTTAGGTAAGCGGAGTGTTTTCGCGGTATCGATAAGCCCAGTCACATTTTCGGGTTCCCAGTCGTTTACAGCCACTGGCGCAAACCTTGAGTCCGTCTCGGAGTCAGCTAACTTCGTTGCGGGTGTACTCAATGGGGTGGCCCCCTGAAATATTTCTGAATCCTGTGATTTCTTTGTCGTGAAAGCCTCGTTGGGTTTTGATTTGGTTTTTCCGAGGTTGATCGAGTGTGTGTTGCTATTTGTGCACCCCTGCAGGGTAAAACTTTCTGAAAGCCGTGTCCGCGGTTATGGACGACTTGGAGCATGATCTCGATCATAGACAACTATAACTAAAGTAGTGCTATAAATTTGACTTTATAATGACTAGTAATCAGCTTCACTATAATGGAATGGCTAAATAAAATTGCCAACAATTGCTTGTTTGGGTTGTCCGCTACCATTGTACACGACTAGTAAGTATTGCAACTACACGGAATGGCTAAATAAAAGTACCAACAACTGCTGGGTTTTGGGATATCTCATGCTAATTGTATCGACTAGTAAGTGTTGCAACTACAATGAATGGTTAACTAAAACTGCCTAACGCTTATTATATCGGGATGACTATCTATGCACGACTAGTAATTGCTGCAACGATAATCGAATAAATAAAGCGCCAACGGTGTGAGTTCCTCGGATGACTTCCTCGTTTGGACTCGAGGGGGGAAAAACCAGGATGGGTATGTTTGGTGGTAGTATCAGGTTGGTTCCGAATAGGTCTTTCTTACCCCTCTCTGATAGCCGCTAGTTGTATCGAGTCTCTATAGGTTGTTTAGTGCTGCACCGCTCGATCCACCATACCTATGTAGGCGAGGACCTTGAATCTAGCCTCGCTGTCTTGGCCTCGATCTTGACGCTCCTCTTTTTCTTTGCCCTTTGTCGGCACCCTTTTGTTTTAGCAGGTTTTCGTTGTTAGCGAGGTTACCTTCCGTCTTGGCCCGGGTTATGGACGCCATTGGTTATTCTTCAGGGCTCTTAGCCCCATTTGCATCTTGTCCGTAGTCGGACGCTCTATCGTTTTCAAGGTGATTTGGATCTTTGTTCTATATATCTGTATTCTTGACTCATGGAGTCGTGTTGTATATATATATCTGTTCTGTGGGTCCCATCGAGGACTGTTGTGTAATGTTATTACTTCGTTTTCCACCCGCACGCAAGTGCCTGGTAGGCACATTTGAATCGTTTCTATGCGGGTTTGGCGGGAAGCGCTGAAACTTGCATAGGGCCGATTCGGAGGGTGTTACATGGACCCTCGCCAGCTCACCACCGTCTTCACAAAATCACGCCCACGACCACGTCGTCGACTATTTCCTCCGCCATCACTGCCGCGTTTTAAAACCGAGTTATTGCCTGCGTTTCCTCGCGTGACCCTCGCCCCTGCTCCGGCTATAAAACCCTCTCCTCACCCCGTACCTTTCCCCTCACACCACTTGCTCGCTCTGCCACCAGGCTGCCCATATTTCGCCGAACTCAGCCGCGGTACCGACGAACTCCTGTAGTGAATTCCGGTGAGCTCCCCGTGCCCCTTGACTCCTAGCTTCGCCAGTACAGTCACTGCAACCTTGTGCATCCCCTGATGCCTTTATTTTGCCTTCTCGTGACCCAGGTCGTCGACTCTGTTAGCATCCGCAAGCGACAGAACCACCGCTCGACTCCGACGTGCAATCCAGGTAAAACGCGACCGCCCCTTGCTTTCCCTCCGATGCTATCATGTTCGCCACGGCCTTGTGCACCTCCTGACCCATCTGATTCGTGCTAGGGCGATCCAGAGCCTCGGCAACATCTTCATCTGCAAGCACCCGACGCCGCCAGCAACTCCGACGAGGTCCTGCCGCTGTGTCTGTGCGCCCCTCGACAAGCTACTGCCACGTTGAGCTTCCTCGTGATCTTGTAAGTCTGGTAAGCCACACCACATACCCTAGCCCCTCTTGTATTATCCGGACCATCGCCGCCAGTAGCGCCGCTGCCGCTAGCACCCAGCTGCGCCGCCAGACTTTGGTCGCAAGCTTCGCAGCCGTTAGATCTAGATTTGAGGCTCAGGATTAAATCACTTATTCGAACCGTTACACGCAGATCTGACCGTGCGCTGCCACTTAAATCTAATGCCTCTTGTTGATCGATCCACACGAAGCGCTATCGACGAATCAGAAAGCGCCGCGTGTTTGTAGGTTTAATTTAAAATATGAAATTAGATCTATTAGAGATTCAAACTTGCAAAATTCATAACTTTTCATCCACACGTTCAAATTTTGCAAATTTTATATCATTGGAATAAGGAGAAAGAATTCTATCCATTTATGCAATGTTTTTAATGTTTTCCTTCTGTAAAATTGATTATTTTTTACAGAGACATTTGTAGGCTTATTTTGAGTATAGAAATTATTTGAAAAATGATTTAAAGATCAAATAAAGTTTATTTAGTGTGTCTTGGTCTTGTTTATGATTCAGTACTGTATAATTGTCTTGTTGGGTGTATAAAATCATCACATAAGAATTTGCATGCATTCATATCTTTTTGATTGTATATCTTGATATGTGATTCTGGTGCCAATATTTTATGTGTAGATTTTGGTGCTAATAGTGATTATGGTTGTGAAGATTGTTGCTACTCCCCAAACTACCAAGGCAAGTGGTGCTTCATGTTTAAATCCCAATATTATTACATATGCATTAGAAATATTTTTGTATAGGACTTGCATGATTACTTTGCTAAGTATCTATATACTATGCTTGGGAAATCCTAGTAGTTGTAGTAATGTTAGAATTTCCTCTAAGTTAACATACTTGCTAATGCCATGCTTAGCCTAGCTAGTAGAAACCAAGGGTGGATTATATATTCATGCTATGAGAAATATTTCTAAGTCTTTGACTTGTGTTTTGATTAATAAAACAACTAAGTGAATGAAACACCTAGGTGGAATGGAAAGAATGGTTTGTGTTGAGTGGTTACACAAGGAGCATTTCTATGGTTTACCTTGTGTATCTCACTTGTGGTAAGCCACCCAGGAACAAAGGGATTTGAGATGCAAAATGTTAAGAAGCTTCTAGTGCAGCCACATGGCATTATGGGCTCTGCCTGGATCATATAGGTTGCAATAACTTAGCCATTTCGAAAGTTGGTGGTAGTGGGATGATAGGTTGGAACGCGTCCATATTGGTCTAAGGGAAGGCTTCTAAAAGGTCCTGTCTTGGTGAAAATCAAGTCTTGTGGGGAAAGTCCACAACCTCTGCAGTTGGTAGAATCTAAGTACTTAGCCATGTCCCTAGTATTGGACAATTTGAGCATCAAGACATGGAAGCTATCAATAATATCCTCATCCCAATTTTCTAAGTTAAAACTTGAGGTTGAACAAGGGTGAAGGTTCACCAATTTCTATTGGTGGATCCTTAGGAAAGTTTTGTCAAAGAAAAACTTAGTGTTTTCAACTAATAGGTAAAACCTATTTTGAGCAAAGCAAGCCTAATCTACACTTAACCAAATTCATGTAATAATCTAGATTTTAATATTCTACTAAGGTATCACTTGCCAATACTATTCCAATGTATTGACCCACTGTGGCTGTAACTTGTGATGTTGCAGGATACTCTGATGATGATTAGGGGTTATGAGTCTACACTCAACATGCTTGCCTGTGGCACATGAAGATGAAGACTTTATTTACATTGTTATGAATGAACTCTTGTATTAGGCCTATGGCCATGGAGTTGTAAAAGACTATGTTATCTCTGGAATGACGATGTAATAATGACCTTTGTTTCTGTGTACTTCATCTTAAACTGTGGATGCTATCAATTGATCCAGGGACTAGCATTGCAATCATAGGGATCCTTACCTTTATAATGGAGGGATCTTACAGATGGTATCAGAGCACTGTGTTGCCTGTAGGATTATAACCCTAGGATTGGATTAGAAACCACTAAGGAAAAATTTCAACACTTTGAAAATTTTCTACACTTGTCTTTTCTTCTCGTAAACTTTTATAATCTTCTTTCTCATCTCTATTTGTAGATGAAATCCATCAACAAAGCCGTAAGGAAAGGACCACTCATGACCATGACTTTGGAGTGTGAGACTGAATTTCCAAAAGCCCTCAAGAACCTTATGGTTACCAAGGGGATACATGGTGTAGCTGTGTACAAAGGTTTCCCTATGATGGATGAAGGAGAGGAGTATTGGTGGGTGCAACTTCACTTGTACAAAAACAAGGAAGACAACCACAAGGAATCAGGATTCTGCATGGTCACCAACTCAGTGATGCACACCACATTCTTTGACTCTGTAAGGAATGCAGCTTGGAAGGCCATCAAAGAGCTTGGTGATAGACTCAAGTGCAGAATGCTTAACACCCAAAATGATCTTAGGGAAGAAAAGAAGCATACCCAATAGTTGGAGGCTACCAACCAACAACTAAGGGAAGACATCATAGACTTGATTTGGGAATCTTGTGAACAAGATAGACAGATGGCTACTAAGGATGCTTTGATAGACATTTTGTCTAGTGAGTGAGAGTTGTAACGTACTTCGTTAGTTGTACCACCACACTTATCGTTTTATTTCCAAAAATGTTGTCTAAGTTATGTTGAACCTTGGATGCTTGTAATGGATTTGTGTATGCCATGACTTGTGTGTTTGATTTCCAATGATATGCATGTGATGCTTTGTCTTGTGATTTTCTCTATTGATGTTGATTCTAACTTTTCTCTATCTTATAAAATAGATGCCTAATGTTACTATCAGCACGGCTGAAGAGTTCAAGGGAACTCGTTTTGGCACTCGTCTTATTGAGCTCACTAGTGTGCTCAATCTTCCGCTCCCAAGCATCCTTCCCCTCACCAAGTTTGATAGGAAGGACCTTTGGGGCTTCAAGGTTACTCAGCCAGGACGTCAGACTGAGCCAGCCACGGAGGCTATCACCTTCAAGCTTATGCATGACGACAGGGAGAGAGGCCTAGAAGTAGTCATGCAGGATTTACTCGGGCGTCTATTAGGGAGGCACTCTCGGGAGCTTAGAGGTACTCACTTTCACGCCTTCGGAAGACGCGACGAGGATGGTGAGGCTATTGAGTTCGAGGATGCTGCTAGAGGGACGACAGAGCCGATTCGTCTATACCTTCAGGACCTAGAGGTTCTACTTAGGCACCTAGATACTGATAGGACCAACGTCATTCTTAGCAATGACGAGCTCCAGGTGTAGCTTCGTGAGAAGGACAAAATCTTCACGGAGCAAGACGAGATAGTCAAGGAATTGGAGGCTAAGTTTGAGAGCCAGGACAGGAAGTTCAAGAGCCAAGAGAAAAGAGTCCAAGATAGGAACAAGAGGATTCGAGATATGAATTCAGAACTAGAGGCCAAGGACTTCGAGCTCGAGCATCAGCAGGGTGTGATTAAGAGACTTTGTTCATAGAAGAGGGCTCTCAAAGCCAAGGTAGAGGCCTTGAATACCAATGTCGAGGAATACAAGACCGCTATGGAGAATGCAGGTCTTACACTTGTCGTGAGGAGGTTGATGCAGAGGAGTAGTGATGACTACTCATTTTATTTATCATTTACCATGCTTATGATTATTGAGTCGCAATGACCATCCAACATGTGGATGGCTTGCTATTGGTGTGTTTGCTTTTCAAACTTGTTGTTTATGTCGTTGAACTTTATGTTATTTTTATGCTTGTTGGTGATTTTCTATGTGATGTATTGTGCATGTTAAGAATCTATGGGTATCTCATTCTTATCCTTATTGAAAACCACAGATGCCTCCTCGACATGCCAACCCCAACCCGAACAACAACAATGTCACCCCCGAGATGCGGTGATGATGAGACAGCGGTACGGTGATGCAGATGATGACCATTTTCATGCAGAATCAGAATAACAACAACAACAACAACAACAACAACAACAACAACAACAACAACAACAACAATCAGAACAATCCGCCAGGATTTGACATGCTCACCAGATTCCTAAGGCTGAGGCCTGCAAAGTTCTCAGGAACTACTGATCCTATGGTGGCCAATGATTGGCTACGTTCAGTGAACAAGGATTTGGTAACTATCGGCTGCACCGACGAGGAGAAAGTCAGGTTTGCAGCACATCTGTTGGAAGGACCAGCAGCTACTTGGTGGGATAACTTCCAGATCACCACTCCCATTGAGGATGTGACATGGGCTTCTTTGAAGATGGTTTCCATACAACTCACATCTCATCCGGAGTGATGACTTTGAAGAAGGAGTTCCATAACTTGAAGCAGCGTCACCGCAGCGTAGCTGAATATATTGAGGAGTTCAACAATCTGGTGCGTTATGCATCGGATGAACTTGATACTGATGCCAAGAGGAAAGAGAAGTTCCTCGAAGGACTGAACGATGAACTAAACCTGCAGTTATCTGTGGCCTATGTCCCCACCTACCAGTCCCTTTGTGACAAGGCTACCATCTTGGAGAACAAGATGAAACAAGTTGAAAGCAGAAAGAGAAAGCACAACTCGGGATCGTCTCACAAGCGTTCCCATTATGATGATAGTGGGAGTTCTGGATCCCACAAGCATGGAAAGTACAATAGCCACCACAACCGCCATCATGACAACAAGCATCACCGTAGGCATGATAATGACAAGTACGAGAACCACAAGGGTGGATATAAGAGCCACCACAATGGAAGTGGAAGTGGTAGTGGAAGCCAGCCTGTCAAGAAGGATCTCAGACAGGTTGAATGCTTCAAGTGCCAAAAGATGGGGCATTATGCAAATGAATGCCTAGAAAAGAAAGTTGAAGGACCCAACAAGCCCAACCCTTTCCAGAAGGGACAGGTAAACCACATCAATGTGGAAGAGATCTATGAGGAACCTGATGCTGTGGCTGGTAAGTTCAAACTCAATTATGTTCCAGCACTTGTTCTTTTTGATACTAGCGCATCGCATTCATTCATATCAAGATCATTTCTTGAAAGAAATGAACTTCCAGTTGAAACTATTGGGTGTCCTATAAAAGTAAGTTCTCCTGGTGGAGAAATGATAGTGAACTCGGGATGTCATGACCTAGTCATAGAGTTTGGGAAGTATAAGTTTCCCTTTAATCTGATAATCCTAAATTCCCAAGGATTGGATGTCATTTTGGGAATGGACTGGATGACTAAGCACAAGGGAGTGCTAGATTGTGCCAATCATATTGTCACACTCACAACCCAGATAATAAAAGGATTAGATTCAAGACTAACTTTGAATCAAAAGGGAGTAAGATAAATTCTCTTAAGGGGGTTAGCATAGACAGTGTGCCAATTGTGAGAGAGTATCCGGATGTGTTTCCGGAAGAATTGCCGGGAATGCCACCAGATAGAGATGTGGAATTTCTGATTGATTTGCTGCTAGGATCAGGACCAATAGCAAAGAGACCTTACAAGATGTCAGTTGACGAGTTGAAAGAACTCAAGAAAAAACTTGGAGAACAGTTGCAGAAAGGGTTTATTCAACCGAGTTCTTCATCCTGGCGAGCACCTAGCCATGCAGGCGGTCAGTCCAGCGGACTAGGCGGACTGTCCGCTAGGATTAGTTCATGACAAATTAGGAACTGGTTTTGTTAATAGTTGTTGATCAAGGTACTAATTTAAAGGACCGGCGGACAGGCTTGGATGTCGAGCGGACGTCCGCTTGCATCCCTAGGAGCACCAGTCTTGTTTGTAGAAAATAAGGATAGAAGTCAAAGGTTATGCATAGATTATCGTTCAATCAGTGAGGTGACTATCAAGAACAAATATCCTTTGCCCATAATGAATGACTTTTTTGATCAGTTGGAAGGAGCCTATGTATTCTCAAAGATTGATCTTCGGTCAGGTTATTTTCAGCTTAAGATAAGGTAACAAGACATACCTAAGACAGCTTTCACTACTAGGTATGGATTGTATGAGTATACAGTGATGCCATTTGGTTTGACCAATGCACCAGCTTACTTCATGAATATGATGAACAAAGTGTTCATGGAGTTCCTTGACAAGTTTGTTGTTTTTTTCATCGATGACATTTTGATCTACTCCAAGAGCAAAGAGGAGCATGAAGGACATTTGTGTTTGATACTTGAGAAGCTTAGAGAGCATAAGTTGTATGCCAAATTCAGCAAATGTGAATTCTGGTTGAATGAAGTTGGATTTCTTGGACACGTTGTGTCAGGAGATGGTGTAGCAGTTGATCCCGCAAAATTGTCAGCTGTAACTGAATGGGAATCTCCTAAGTCGGTGAAGGAAGTTCGTAGTTTCCTTGGCTTGGCAGGATACTACAGAAGATTCATTGAGAATTTCTCCAAGGTAGCTAAGCCAATGACGGAGTTACTAAAGAAAGACAAGAAGTTTGCTTGGTCTGAAGGATGTGAACTCAGTTTCCAAGAATTGAAGAAGAGACTAGTGACAGCACCAGTCCTATGTTTGCCAGATTTAGAGAAATATTTCCACGTGTATTGTGATGCATCTCTTCATGGATTAGGTGTAGTTCTAATGCAAGAAGGGAAAGTTGTGGCCTATGCCTCGAGACAACTCAAAACTCATGAGGTAAATTACCCTACTCATGATTTGGAGTTATCCTCGGTTGTCCATGCACTCAAAACATGGAGACATTATCTTTTGGGAAAGCGATGTGAAGTGTTCAAAGATCACAAGAGTTTGAAGTATATCTCTACCCAGAAAGAAATCAACATGAGACAAAGAAGATGGCTAGAACTCATCAAGGACTATGACTTGAGTTTGCAATACCACCCTGGTAAAGCAAATGTTATAGCAGATGCTCTAAGCCGTAAGTTATTTGTGAATGGCCTTACTAAGGGAGAGTTGCCAGATGATCCGTGTGCCCAATTTAGAGACCTTAGATTGGAAATTGTGCCTGAGGGACATCTCATGTCATTGGATGTTCAACCCACATTGTGGGACAAGATCAAGGAAGCCCAAAATACGGACAAGGAAATAGAAGAGATTAAGGAAAAGATTGGCATGGGAAAAGCCAAAGGATTCCATGAAGACGAACAAGGTACTTTATGGTATGGGAAACGTATCTGTGTTCCGCAAGATCCGGAACTTCGGAAACTAATTTTACAAGAAGCACACAACTCACCATATTCCATCCATCCGGGTAACACCAAAATGTACATGGATATGAAGGAAAGATTTTGGTGGAATAATCTCAAGAAGGACATCGCCGAACATATTGCTTTGTGTGATGTATGTAGTAGAGTGAAAGCGGAACATCAGAAACCAGCAGGATTGCTACAACCACTACCTATTCCTGATTGGAAGTGGGACAAGATTGGCATGGATTTCATCACAGGATTGCCAAGGACCAGGTCAGGATATGATTCCATTTGGGTAGTAGTGGATCGCCTCACTAAAGTGGCTCATTTCATACCTGTGCAGACAACCTATACAAGTGCTAAGTTATCCAAGATCTACATGAGTAGGATTGTATGTCTGCATGGAGTACCCAAGAGTATTGTGTCTGATAGGGGAACTCAGTTCACTTCTAATTTTTGGAGGCAACTACATGAGTCATTGGGAATGAGATTGGAATTCAGCACTGCTTTTCATCCTAAGACTGATGGACAGACAGAAAGGACCAACCAGATTCTAGAAGATATGTTAAGGGCATGTGCCCTAGACTATGGAGCCAGCTGGGATGAAAGTCTGCCTTGCGCAGAATTCTCTTACAATAACAGCTATCAAGCCAGTATTGAGATGGCACCATTTGAGTTTATCTATGGGAGAAAGTGTACCGCCCCATTGCTATGGAATGGTGTGGGAGAAAGAAACTTGTTCGTGCCAGAACTAATCAAAGAGGCTGAAGAGAAAGTCAAGTTGGTAAAGGACAAATTGAAGATAGCACAATCCCGACAGAAAAGCTACGCAGATCCTAAGCGTAGAGAAGTCACCTATGAAGTGGGTGATAGAGCTTATCTTAGAGGGTCACCACTTCGTGGAGTGAAGAGATTTGGAGTCAAAGGAAAATTGGCCCCAAGATATGTTGGACCATTCAATATTCTGAGTCGTAAAGGAGAATTAGCATATGAAATCGAATTGCCAAAATCATTGTCTGCAGTTCACACTGTGTTTCATGTGAGTCAGCTAAAGAAATGCCATCCAGGGATGGAAGAGACTTCTTTGAAGGATATTATACGTTTGGAGAGGTCCAATTGGAAAGTGATCTCACTTATGAGGAAAAACCCATCAAGATTCTTGAGACCGCAGAAATAGTTACTCAGAATAAGACTATCAAATTCTCCAAAGTTCAATGGAACCATCATTCCTAAGAAGAGGCAACATGGGAGAGAGAAGATGATCTTCGGAAAGACCACCCTCACCTATTTGCTAGCCAATCCGAATATCGAGGGCGAGATTCACCTTAAGGGGGTTAGATTTGTAACATCCCTAAAATCATGTTTTCAAAGCTTGCATATCATTCATGCATTCATAATCATTTTAGGATCATTTGCAAAGTTATTACAAAAACAGGAGCATTTGAATGCCTATTATTTTATGTAAGCAAGTCTTTGATCCAATGCCACTCTCTAGTAAGAGATTATTTGTTTTAAACCAAGGATGTTTGAACCTAAGTTTGAGTGATGCTTTCCAAAGATTGGACATGGATTTCAAAACAAATTATAAATTTAAAACCATTTTTTATGCCTTTATTAAACACTTATTAAAGGCATTGTTTGTTTTAAAATTTATTTGTGACAAATTATTTTCAAGTGTACAACTTTGTTCTGTAGCCAATTGTGTGCAGGTTTCACTTTATAAAAATCCAGAAAGAGTTTGAATTCAAACATATTTGAAATCATTTGAAATTGTTTCCTGGAAATTCAAACAGAAAAATAAAAAGGATAAAGAAATGGAAAAGGGCTAGCGCTGGCATTTGAGCCCATGAACAAAAGCAGCCCACTAACCAGCCCATTCGGGATTTCCCTCTCTTCCTGTTTTTCTCACCGCACCCGCGCTACCCAATGAGTCGCTGACTGGTGGACCCTCGCCAGCTCACCACCGTCTTCCCCAAATCACGCCCACGACCACGTCGCCGGCTGTTTCCTCCGCCATCACTGCCGCGTTTTAAAACCGAGTTATTGCCGGTGTTTCCTCGCGTGATTCTTGCCCCTTCTCCGGCTACAAAACCCTCTCCTCACCCCGCACCTTTCCCCTCACACCACTTGCTCGCTCCGCCACCAGGCTGCCCATATTTCGCCGAACTCTGCCGCGGTACCGACGAACTCTGGCAGTGAATTCCGGTGAGCTCCCCGCGCCCCTTGACTCCTATCTTTGCCAGTACAGTCACTACAACCTTGTGCATCCCCTGATACCTTTCTTTTGACTTCTCGTGACCCAGGTCGTCGACTCCGTTAGCATCCGCAAGTGACAGAACCACCGCTCGACTCCGACGTGCAATCCAGGTAAAACGCGTCCGCCCCTTGCTTTCCCTCCGATGCTATCATGTTCGCCACGGCCTTGCGCACCTCCTGACCCATTTGATTTGTGCTAGGGCGATCCAGAGCCTCGGCAACGTCTTCATCTGCAAGCACCCGACGCTGCCAGCAACTCCGACGAGGTCCTGCCGTTGTGTCCATGCGCCCCTCGACAAGCTACTGCCACGTTGAGATTCCTCGTGATCTTGCGAGTCTGGTAAGCCACACCACATACCCCAGCCCCTCCTGTATTCACCGGACCATCGCCACCAGTAGCGCCGCTGTCGCCAGCACCCAGCTGCGCCGCCAGACTTTGGTCGCAAGCTTCGTAGCCGTTAGATCTAGATTTGAGGCTCAGGATTAAATCACTTATTCGAACCGTGTGCTGCCACTTAAATCTAACGGATCTCATTGATCGATCCACACGAAGCGGTATCGACGAATCAGAAAGCGTCGCGTGTCTGTAGGTTTAATTTAAAATCTGAAATTAGATCTATTAGAGATTCAAAATTGCAAAATTCATAACTTTTGATCCACACGTTCAAATTTTGCAAATTTTATATCATTGGAATCAGGAGAAAGAGTTCTATCCATTTATGAAATGTGTTTAATGTTTTGCTTCTGTAAAATTGATTATTTTTACAGAGACATTTGTAGGCTTATTTTGAGTATAGAAATTATTTGAAAAATGATTTAAAGATCAAATAAAGTTATATAGTGTGTCTTGGTCTTGTTTATGATTCAGTACTGTATAATTGTCTTGTTGGGTGTAGAAAATCATCACATAAGCATTTGCATGCATTCATATATTTTTGATTGTATATCTTGATATGTGATTTTGGTGCCAATATTTTATGTGTAGATTTTGGTGCTAATAGTGATTGTGGTTGTGAAGATTCTTGCTACTCCCCAAACTACCAAGGCAAGTGGTGCTTCATGTTTAAATCCTAATATTTTTACCTATGCATTAGAAATATTTTTGTATAGGACTTGCATGATTATTTTGCTAAGTATGTACTATGCTTGGGAAATCCTAGTAGTTGTAGTAATGTTAGAATTTCCTCTAAGTTAAGATACTTGCTATTGCCATGCTTAGCCTAGCTAGTAGCAACCAAGGGTGGATTATATATTCATGCTATGAGAAATATTTCTAAGTCTTTGACTTATGTTTTGATTAATAAAACAGCTAAGTGAATGAAACACCTGGGTGGAATGGAAAGAATGGTTTGTGTTGAGTGGTTACACAAGGCCCATTTCTATGGTTTACCTTGTGTATCTCACTTGTGGAAAGCCACCCAGGAACAATGGGATTTGAGATGCCAAATGTTAAGAAGCTTCTAGTGCAGCCACATGGCATTATGGGCTCTGCCTTGATCATATAGGTTGCAATAACTTAGCCATTTGGACAGTTGGTGGTAGTGGGATGATAGGTTGTAACGCGTCCATATTGGTCTAAGGGAAGGGTTCTGAAAGGTCCTGTCTTGTGGGGAAAGTGCACAACCTCTGCAGATGGAAGAATCTAAGTACTTAGCCATGTCCCTGGTATTGGACAATTTGAGCATCAAGACATGGAAGCTATTAAGAATCTTCTCATCCCAATTTTCTAAATTAAAACTTGAGGTTGAACAAGGGTGAAGGTTCACCAATTTCTATTGGTGGTTCCTTGGGAAAGTTTTGTCAAAGAAAAACTTAGTGTTTTCAACTAATAGGTAAAACCTATTTTGAGCAAAGCAAGCCTAAGCTACACTTAACCAAATTCAAGTAATAATCTAGATGTTAATATTCTACTAAGGTATCACTTGCCAATACTATTCCAATGTATTGACCCACTATGGCTGTAACTTGTGATGTTGCAGGATACTCTGATGATGATTAGGGGTTATGAGTCTACACTCAACATGCTAGCCTGTGGCACATGAAGATGAAGACTTTATTTACATTGTTATGAATGAACTCTTGTATTAGGCCTATGGCCATGGAGTTGTAAAATACTATGTTATCTCTGGAATGACGATGTAATAATGTCCTTTGTTTCTGTGTACTTCATCTTAAACTATGGATGCTAGAAATTGATCTAGGGACTAGCATTGCAATCACAGGGATCCTTACCTTTATAAGCGAGGGATATTACAGGAAATCTTACTGTCGTTGCTCCCTTGGTATTAGGGTTCTGAGAGGAATATATAGTCGAGAGGGCGGAGTCAGAGGCTAGCCAGGTGGGCCACACCTGCCCTAGGTGTGTCCTAGGGTGGGCCCGTGCCTCGGGGGGGTGTGGGCCCCTGTGGCCCAGCTACACCTCCCCTTCTGGATTCCTTCGTCTTCTGGGAAAATATAATTTCCAATATTTTTCTGGTATTTTTCTGATCTTCGCAAAATTTCATCAAACCACCTCGTTTTCCATTAGAATCCTGACGCCGGAAGTTTATCCTCCAAGAATCATCCAACATGAAAAAACAGAGGAAAAGACATGAGTAACACCTCATAATAAGACACACATCAATGAATAGAGGAAAATTATGATATAGAATGGTGATGCAAATAGGACATATCAACTCCCCCCAAGCTTAGACCTTCGCTTGTCCCCAAGCGAAAACTGAGCTCAGTAAACATGTCCACAGGTTTATGGAGAGAAGTGTCGATAAAATAATACGGACAAGAAGCATCACACTTACCATTACACAACTCATAGGAGAAAGCAACTCACCATTATATAACTTAGCTTGCAACAAGTACATGAGTCACAATAGAGATGCATAAAGATAAATCATAATTGGAATTGGCAAACTTTGTTCCTGGTCAGAGAACAGCTGGCAAACTTTGTTCCTGGTCAGAGAACAGCTGGCAAACAGCTTCACAAAAGCTTTTGAAGAAGTTTTCACAACAGGAGCACTCTGTGCTCAAAAAGGTTTTTCACAATGATAGATTTCAAAGTAATACTCAATAGATAAGAGTCTTGTGCAAACAAGGAAGATAGAGAAAATGATTGAATAAATCATCGTATGAATGCTTGAAACACAACAACTCAAATGCTTGTTGGAGATAGAGAGGAAGTAGGTTTACTGACTCAACTCAGAAATAGGAGAAAGGTCCCTTCATAGAGGGAAGCAGGGATTTCAAGTCATAAAGAGCTTCCAAAAGATTATGATACTTACTAGCTTTGATCCCTCATTGCCCCTATCATAAGCATCTTGAGGTTCTTAAGGTTAAAGTGAACAAGGATGGAGTATATACTTGACGAAATATAAGTTGGCAATCTCATGTCCCTTGGGTACGAGGGCCGCACCTCATGCTACTAATCTTTAGTCACCGATAAGTTCTTGTCATTGTAAGTACATGTGTATCATAAAGAACCGCCATGGGTACCCCTTGCACATGGTACAAGAGCTATCCCATAACCAAAATGACAAGGCAAGTAGACAATGAGCATCTCAGCGATCGTTTTATTTACTATGTGCATAGCTTGAGGATGCTTCATAGAATTCTCACTATAGTGATGTTGCAAGTTTCCACCATTATTAGGCATGTCTTAGGCTAGCGGCCCAGGCGTTTCTCTAACACACATACATTACTCCATGGACTTACAAGATCCCTTTTTATTTCACACTGACGACATTCACAAATAAAAGAGCATGATATCAACTGGATGAGTATCCAAAAGTGTTGAAACCGTTCCTCATGACAGCACGGTTCTACTAATCCCAACGTATAGATGCAAGCATATACAACTTCGATGACACAATGGTTCAAGTTTATTCGGGGAAAGAAAATAAGGTGTGCCATCAAGTTCGTGAGAGCTTTACTTACTAGTTTTCACATAACAAAATAGTTTTTAATTCGAAAGATAGATGAAGCTTGAGAATTTGCCTGGAATAGCAATAATGGTAATTGGTAGATATGGTGAACACAAATGGCACATGTTTGGCTCAAAGGGGGTTGGAAACATGAGAAGTAAGGCTTCTCAAAATAGTTTTTTGGCCAGCAAGGCTGGGTAGCAAGCAAAAGATTTGAAGGAAACAAGAAAACCTACAAGTGATAAAGCCAAACATGCAATCTTCCTTGAAGACACAAAATATCTTAAATAAAGAATACTAAGCTCATGAGCCAATCAAGAAATAAAATAAATGATACAAAATACCAGTAAGCTTTTCCTCTTTTCCTTTCATAACTCAAAGGTGTTGCTACTGACCAGAGCTTGGTTTGACAAAATCAATTTAGATTCACTTGATGCTCCCAAAGCGATGCCAATACTGATCAACAAGATCAATCATAACAGAGATTTTAAACTAAAATGCAAAAGGTAAAAGATGAAACTTCTCATTAATACTCAATAAAGGCACTCACTCCAAGGGATACATAGATAATCAACTAAAGGAGAGATACTTACACATGCAAACCAACCTATAAGATAACTTCTCTACCAAAGATATGAATCCACTAAAAAGGTAAAAGATAAAAGATAATGATGTGATACCGTGGCACTCCCCCAGGCTTGGAACACGCCAAGGGGATGCCAAACCTGATGACGAATTACTCCTTCGGCGGTGGTGGTGTTCTCTTGATAAGTTCCTCAATCAGTTTCCTCAAGTCCTCAATCTCGAAGGTCAAAGTACGAATCAACTCCGAATTTTGCTCAATGCGGTTCATGATCATGTCGGACCAAGAGTCCCAGTCCTTGCTATTCTTTCCCCACTCTTCCTTCTTAGTGTGTTCCTTCCCTGCATGATTAGAGTGAGGCAAATCCCAAACCGAGGGCAAGTTCCCTTTGGGCACATGTTGGTGTTGCTGCTCATGTATAAGAGTATGGAAGGAATTCTTGGTACGTGGAGGAGATCACCGTGGGACGAAGATAAGACGTGGAGGTTTCCCTCCTATAGACATACGTGTTGTCCTCTTAAGATTGATAGGTTTCACCACTCCAATACTTGCGACGGTAGCACGGGTGTCCGGATGCTTGTCCTCCTCCATGTCTTCTTCATCCCCTACAAAAATATCCTCCTCCTTGGGATTGTGAGGATCATCTTCCTCGGGATTCTTGCCTTTGTCGTTGGCGGAGACCATGGCGCTCTAAACTTGAGAAGATTTCCTGACAGAAACAGATCGAAACGAAAACATGACGAGAACACGATGCACAAACCTCGGGGGCTCCAGGGGGTAGGGGTTATATATTACGAAGTTTCAATGCATAAGGAAGGTACTGGTACGAAAACGAGGCGGAGACGGAGCTCGGGGGCTCACACCCGCACCCGGCACGGCCCGCTGGGGACCGCGCCTGGGGTGGGTGTGGCCACCCCGGCCTCTATTTCCTCCTCTATTTCGTTTCGTAACCTTCCATATGTATTAAAAACATCAAAAATATAAAAATATTAGGATTTCACGAACCTTCTATTTTCACGACTTTTACCTACTCAAAAACGGACTCTGTAGATTCTGGTGTTTGGTTTCTAATAAATTCTTCCGGAGTCACCATTTGAATAATGTCAACGTCTTTATTATAAGAATCTCCAGAAATATAATGTTTGAGCCTTTGTCCATTCACCACCTGTGTAGTGTTGTCCTTCAAAGAAGATATTTTGATAGCACCTGAACGATATACTTCCTCAATAACAAAAGGTCCTTCCTATTTTGAGAGTAGTTTCCCTACAACAAAACTGAGACGAGACCTACACAAAAGAACTTTCTCACCAACATGGAACTTTCTCACCAACTTCTACACTCATCTAAGGTACTCATGCCAAGCAGTCTTTTCTCACCAGCAAGTTTAAAATCTCTATTGAACTCTTTCACTTCCCAATACGCTTTGTGTTCTAATTCTAAAGGCAAGTGACAAGCTTTCCCATAGACCATTTTGTAAGGAGACATCCCCATAGGATTTTTATAAGCAGTTCTATAAGCCCATAAAGCGTCATTCAACTTTTTAGCCCAATTTTTCCTAGATCTATTAACAGTCTTTTGCAAGATAGATTTAATTTCCCTATTGGAGAGTTCTACTTTCACACTGGTTTGGGGGTGATAGGCTCAAGCAATTCTATGGTTTACATCATACTTAGTGAGAGTTTTTATAAAACCCCCATGAATAAAATGAGATCCTCCATCAGTCATGAGATATCTAGGCACACCAAATCTAGGAAAAATAACATCCTTAAGAATTTTTAAAGAGGTCTTACCATCAGCGTTGTTTGCAGGTATGGCTTCCACCCACTTTGTAACATAGTCAACAGCAACAAGAATATGAGTATACCCTTTTGAATGAGGAAAAGGACACATAAAGTCAAATCCCCAACAATCAAAAGGTTCAATAACAAGAGAATAATTCATAGGCATTTTATTGCGTCTAGAAATGTTACCAACTCGTTGACATTCATTACATGATAAGACAAACTTCCTTGCATCCTTGAAAAGGGTAGGCCAATAAAATCCATATTGTAAAACCTTTTGTGCAGTCCTATCCCCAGCATGATGTCCTCCATAAGCGCTGCCATGACATTTTCTCAATATCTCTTGTTGTTCAAATTCCGGAACACATCTTCGCATAATACCATCTACTCCTTTATATAAGTGTGGGCCATCCCAAAATTAATGCCTTAGATCATAAAAGAATTTTATTCTTTGTTGAGCTCTAAAGGTTGGAGGCAAATAATTGGAAACAATAAAGTTAGCATAATCAGCATACCAAGGACTCTCATGCAGACTTACCCTTATTGTAGCCAACTGCTCATTTGGAAAACTATCATTAACAGCCAAAGGGTCAAAAGCAATGTTTGCCAAATGAGATAAATTGTCAGCAACGGGATTTTCAGCACCTTTCCTATCTACAATATGCAAATCAAACTCTTGTAAAGAACCACCCATCTAATAAGCCTAGGCTTAGCGTCCTTCTTTGTCATAAGGTACTTAATAGCATCATGATCAGTATGAATAGTGACCTTTGAATCTACAATATAGGGTCTAAACTTATCACAGGCAAAGATTACAGCTCAAAACTCTTTTTCAGTAGTAGCATAATTCTTTTGAGCAGCATCTAGAGTCTTGCTAGCATAATGAATAAAATTCAACTTATTATCAATATGTTGCCCAAGGACAGCACCCACAACAAAATCACTAGCATCACACATAATTTCAAAAGGTAAACTCCAATCAGGTGGTTGAACAATAGGAGGAGGAGTCAAAGCTTTCTTCAAAGTTTCAAAAGCTTCCTTACAATCATCATCAAAAGCTTTTTGAAGAATATTAGTAAGGGGCTTTGAAATTTTGGAGAAATATTTAATAAACCTCCTATAGAAACCAGCATGACCAAGGATAATACGAATACCTTTAATATCTCTAGGACAAGGCATATTCTCAATTGCTTCAATTTTGGCTCTGTCAACTTCAATGCCTCTTTTAGAGATCTTGTGTCCAAGAACAATCCCTTCATTGACCATGAAATGACATTTCTCCCAATTAAGAACAAGGTTGGTTTCTTCACATATCTGCAAAACTTTATCGATGTTGTGCAAACATTTATCAAAAGAAGTTCCATAGACGGAGAAATCGTTCATGAAAACCTCCACAATTTCTTCACAAAAACCATGGAAGATAGCAGACATACATCTCTGAAAGGTAGCAGGAGCATTACATAAACCAAATGGCATATGCCTATAAGCATAAGTGCTATAAGGACAAGTGAAAGTGGTTTTTGTCGTGGTATTGCCGACGAGTATGCCATGGAGGGGTCCTCACAGTGTGTGTTTAGAGACATGGGGGAAGGAGGACGGTTGACGGGTACAAGGTAACACAGGTTACCCAGGTTCAGATCCCACAACAGTGGCGGAATCCTACTCCTTCTATAAATCACTATAATGGCAATACGCCGAGTTACAGAGATAGGTTCGCTGTGCGAGGTTGTTTGAGATTATCTGCCCTAAAGGCTCCCATAGGCCCGACTTATATAGTCGCCAGATCTAGGGTTACAGGGAAAAGTCCTAGCCGGATAGGTTACAGAGCCCTACACCGTCTATTACTAGTCTTGCGTGTCTTGTACTCCAAGGCTCCGGGTACGTCGGTGACTCCACCGTAGCCTTCCTTTATCCGGCATGGGCCTCCCTTCTGGATCCATCTAACTGGGCCGCCCCGCAGGCCATGGGCCATGCTACCAACTGTGGGCCACCCGGGTTACCCGGATAGGAGACATGCTATGAGGATACCCATATAGCATATCCCCAACAGTAGCCCCCGGAGAACTCCGAGATCTTATGCCGTCTTGCCTCTTCACGTTGAATGCTCTGTCTAGATGGATATCGGCAAATCGTCAAGCAATATCTTGTAGTCCTCCCAAAGAACCCTGCAAGGTTTTCTCCATCTTCAATTTGTAAGTCGGAGAATTTCTGAATCTTCCATCGTACTCTTCCGTAGCCGGACTGGATCCGTCCATGCCGGAATCTTCTGATGTCATGGTTCATCTGCCTATGTCAACATAGACGTAGGTCAACAACGCCTCGTAACTCACACATGCAGAGAACGCAATCATGTCCACTTTTACCGCGCGAGCGATGCGAAACATTGGCGGCGATGGTTTGGACGTGGAAAAATTTCCACGCACGTCCGCACACACGTTGTCTACGCGGTAAACGTCCGATCAAGCTGCACGAATCTCGATGCTCGAGATCATAAATAGTAATTGCGGTGGAAAATTTACTTTTCACCTCATTCTCTCCTCGCATCATCTTCTTCCTCCAGCGAGCGCCCCTCGATCTCTCCGCGCAACTTGCGAAAATCCCTAACTCCCAATCTCGCCAGTCACCTCCAAACACTTACAATGGCCAGCAACAATTCTTCTCCCTCGATGGCGGTGTTGGGCAAAGCCGCGGCGAAGCCGGCGAGCTCCGTCGTCGTGCCTCCAGAGGGCCTGGTCATCCCCGTCTCTGTGGTGGTCGAGACCACCGGTGGCAACCACAATCCAGTGGCGCTGGAGCTGCTGGAGGAGGAAAACAACTCCCACAAAGGCGACTGGCGCGGTTCGGATATCACGGACCACGACATCAAGGAGTTGATCGTCAAAGGCTACCTCCCTGTGACGGAGGGGCTCACCTGGCGAGCGGTACCGGCCGGCGAGGTCACACCTTCTCCTCAAGCCGGAGAAAAGGTGTACCTCAAAGCACAGATGGTACGCGGTGTCTCCCTGCCCATCTCTAACTTCTTCCTTGTCGTCTTGAACCATTACCGGGTCCAGCCCCAAAACCTTTCTCCCAATAGTACCATAGCGCTTAGCAATTACGCGGCATTTTGCGAGGGTTACTTAGGGATCAAGCCTAGGCTAGACCTCTTTATATATTTCTTCACCGTGAAGCGCAAAGCCGGAGCTAGCAAGGATGAACTTAGAAATTGTGGCACTATTAGCTTTAAGATCCGACCTGGCATGCGCTTCCCCGACATCTTCGGCCACGAGTCCTGCAAGAATTGGCAACGTACTTACTTCTACGGCCCAGATATCCCTCTGGCCGGCCGAGAAGTAATGTACCCGTACTTCGTCGATGGAGCCGCCGCCGAAACTTTGACATAGAGATCCCAGGCCTCCCTTCCATCCGACATCGACGCTTCCCGCGCTATAAGGCGGATAGAGTGGTTCGTAGAGAGGGGTTTGACCGGCTTGGACCTAGCCATGTGCTGGTTCATTAGGCGAATTCAGCCTCTGCGGCACCGCTCGAAGCTGATGCACGAGTATACCAACGATAGAAGGGATAGCCTCCGCATCTCCGTGGACAACTTCTCGAGCGACTCCGTCAAGCTTCGCCTCAAGGACATCGTCAAGGTGAAGGACAAGAAGCGTGGCTTCACCATCACCTACGACATGTTCGTAGAGAGCAAGTGCCCAAAGGTAACTGCTTATTTTCTGTGTATGACATATACTCCAGTTCTTCCGTCTAGCTATTTCCATATCATCTAACACGGTGACTTCTCACTTAACAGCTTAGTGATCTAGAGGAGGATAGCATGGCTGTCCAAATCTATGATCCAAAGATGAAGGAAGTCACGGTCGTGTCCGACGACGATTTCCCGTTGTCGCGAAAGCGGAAGAGCTCCACCTCTGACGCTGGTGACGGAGGCAAGAAGAAGAAGACGAAGGGTGGAGCCTCCAAAAAGACTGCCGCCGCCCTAGAGGCGCAGAAAAGAAAGACTACTAGGATCCCCTTTGCCAAAGCACCCCCTCTTGTGTAAGCTTATTTCTCTTCGACATTGTCTATTTATCTTTCTTATTCCTCTACTTATGCATTTTTCATGTTTCAGGAAGAAAGCCACGACCAGCTTGAAGAAGACCTCCAAAACATCGGGGGCTTCTAGAACCATCAAGGACATGCTGCATCGCAACGCGTCTCCCGCCATCGCCATGTCACTCCCACCATCAAGCCCTCGTCCGCTTCGACAAGATCTCAAACCAAGTAAGCCGCTGGCCCTTCCGCCATGGAAGTGGAGTCAGGTGCCTCTACCGAGCTTGCTGTTGTCGGTGAACAAGCGATGCATGAGAGTGATGCACACCAAATGGCTCCAAGAAGGATGCTGCTGCCAATGGTGCATGGTGTGGGGGGGGGGGGGGTACAGGTGGTAAGGCGCATCAAGCACCAAGAAAACCATAGAGTATCCGAAGATAGTCTATCCGGTACTTACAACGGGTAGCACTGCTCTGGTTCTTGGTGCGCCACCGACATCTCGGACGTGCGGTCTAGAGGAGCTTCTCTGGCAAGCAGAGATCTTGCGAGGAAACAGTGTATCCTTCGGCAAGCTGCTGGCTGAGAGTGCTACCAACCTCAAGATCATTACACTTGTAAGTTTTATTTGCCTTTTGCTTTTCATATGAATATCCCACTGTAGCCCCCGAGGATGTAGACGGAAAACAATAGGTCTTTGCGTCTAGATGCTCTAAGAGTGACTAAGCTAGAAAACTTCTCACTGTAGCCCCCAAGCATATAGGTGGAATGAAATATTCCGACTAGATGCTTTAAGAGTAGCATACGCAGTGTTTATAAATTTCAATACTGTAGCCCCCAAGCCTCTAGTTGTAACTGAATTAGTTCCGACTAGATGCTTAATGAAAAGCTAAGCATACATCCGAGTTAAAAACTTTATACTGTAGCCCCCAAGCTTCTAATCGAAAACTGAATTACTACCGACCAGATGCTTAAAGAAAGACTAAGAATATTGCTAAGTTAAAAACTCTCGCTGTAGCCCCCAAGCATCTAGGTGGAAATTTTCCGGCTAGATGCTCCAAGTAGACCAAACAACGTTTAACTTTTTTTCACAGAACGAGAATGCTTGGAGGGGCATGGCCAACGACAAGTACCAGAAGATGCGCGCTGACTTGGAAGCCGAAACAGGTAAAACTGCGTTCTTGAAGGAACAGAGCATCAAGAGCAAGTGTCTATTTTTCCTTTCTTTTTTGTATTCCGACTTAAACTTGTGTATTCTCTGAGTACTCACTGTGTACTTTGATTTCTCCGACTTGCAGAAACCATTGCCAAGGATAAGGACATTGTCGAGCAATCCAAGCACATTCAAGAGCTGGATAGCGAGAACAAGATCCTTAAGCAAGAGAGGAAGGACATGCTGAAGATGCATGAGGAATCAATGAAAGCATTGCAGGAATCTGCCACCAAGGAGATGAACCGCCTGAAGGAGGAAATCGCTATCTTGAAAGAGCAGAAGAGGGCTGTTGATGAGAAAAATCAACGCCATCATGAAGCGTACAAACTCCTGCAACAAGAACGGGACTCCATGGCGGATACTCTCTAGCAAGATGAGGCCAGCATCTTCAGTAACTGATTCTCCGTCTTGGATTTCTATAAGATGGATACTTTGAATTTTTGAACTCATGTGCTCCTTGTCCGAATTTGAAGCTCATATGGGTTTAACCCGGTCGCCTCCTCCAGCAAAGGAATGCATGGTTCTTGCTAGCAACTTCATCAACACCGCCATCAAGGCATCAGACTCTATTGCGAAGTTCTCGAAGATCCTGCGTCGAGCCCCCGAGCGTATCACAATAGCCGGAAAGCTTCATGTACACGAGCCGGTGCAAGGATGGCGTTGTCCATGGTTAAGGCACATTACGAGGATGCCGACATCGACACGGTAACCTCCGGCATTCCCGACGTAGATGACGATGGCAATGAGATAAACCATAAGTCCATCTTGTAGTCACTCGCGGGTTATGACACCAGAGTTGCCGAGTTAGTCGACGTCAAAGTCTTCGTGCCGATGAATACCATCGATGGTGGCAACCAAAGCTCCTTCGAGTCTCTTCACACTGCTGACTTCAAGGGTGACTCTCCTGCTGTCGATGACGCTGATTCCAAGTCGCCTGTGTCAAAGGAATGAAAAACAACTTGTAAAATTTGTTTCATCTTTGAAGAGTATGCGGAAAAAACTATGTATTAACTTAAGGCAGAAAACAATGATGTATGTCCTGCTACTTAAGAACTAGTTCCAGCATGTATATATTTTTTAAGCAAGTGCTGGCTTATCCATTACATTGGTTCTTATGCTTGACTTTTCATGAGTCGGAAGACTCATTATCGGAACCATGCACTTAGGTGATGAAGCCTAATGGCACCGTCAATAATCTAAGCACAAAATCGGCGACAATAAGTGCCAAAAGTCACTACTCCAGAATCCACATAAAAACGACAAAGAACGTGTAGACCAGAAAACTTAAGCTAACGCCCGTAGGCGGAATTTTCACAAGTGCAATCGCAAAACTTGTGAATAAAGGTTTTATATGATCCAAAAATGAACACTAAAGGAGGTAAAAGACTCAGAAATATGAGTGAACCAGAGAGCTTTATTTCATTGATCATATAAGAGGTACACAATTAGAATAAAAAATGCTAAGTGTAAAAAGGACGTAGCTGTGCTATGTTCCATGGCCGATCAAGCTCCGGGTAGTCATCATCCGGGTCACGTCTCTTACGCTTATGATCCTCGTTGGGTCTATCCTTCAGTTCACGATTGTCAACGAGGTAGTAAGACCCATAGAGTAGCGCCTTGCTTATGATGAACGGTCCTTCCCATGGCGGGGATAATTTGTGTGACTTCTTCTGCTTAAGTCGGAGCACCAAATCCCCCTCTTTAAACGAGTGATGCCAAACGCGGCGACTAAGGTAGCTGCGTAGCTTCTGCTGGTAGATAGCGGATCTTTGGCATGCCAAAACGCGTTCCTCCTCGAGAAGGTCCACATCTAGGCGTCTGGATTCTTCAGCGTCATCTTCGTCGTAGGCGGCTACTCTTGGTGCATCGTGAAGTATGTCGAAAGGTAGGATGGCTTCTGCTCCATATACCATGAAGTAAGGGGTGTAGCCGGTGGATCTATTGGGTGTAGTTCGTAAACTCCATAGCACAGATGACAATTCTTCCGCCCAGGCTCGAGCTGCTCCATGTAGCGGTGCCTCAAGACGTGGCTTGATTCCCTGCAGAATTAATCCATTGGCTCACTCAACCCGACCATTGGATTGTGGATGTGCCATAGATGCAAGGTCAAGTCGGATGCCCTTCTCCCAACAATATTCCCCCACTTCTTCGAGTGACAAGTTGATGCCGTTGTCGGTGATAATGCTATGTGGGAGACCAAATCTCACCACTAAATCCCGGACAAACCTGAGGGCAGTTGCCCCATCAAGCTTTCTAATGGGTTTAGCTTCTATCCATTTAGTGAATTTATCAACTGCTACTAGTAGATATGTAAACCCACATGGTGCCGTTTGTAACGGTCCCACCATGTCTAGCCCCCAGACTGCAAACGGCCAAGTTATTGGTATTGTTTGCAATTCTTCAGCAGGAACATGTGGTTGTCGGGCATAATACTGGCATCCCATGCATGTCTCAACCAGCTTCTCGGCGTCCGCCTTCGCGGTCAGCCAGTAGAATCCTTGCCGGAAGGCTTTCGCGACCAACTATCGAGGAGCGGTGTGATGCCCGCAATCTCCGAGATGGATTTCATGTAGGATTTCAATACCTTCTAGCTGGGAAAAACACTTTAGGTATACACCAGTAGTGCTCCTTTTGTAGAGTTGTCCATTGATTATGGTATAACCCTTTTCTCGTCGTACTATTTGCCGTCTTTCGACCTCGTCGTCGGGCAAAGTTCTGTGTTCGATATATTCCATCAACGGTTTTGTCCAAGCCGGAGGGACCTTTGCCACCATGTGTATGAAAGAGTCAGCTCTATCTGGGTTGTCGATGTCGGCTCCCTTCACGGATGGTGTTCGTAGATGCTCTAGGAAAACTCCTGGCGGAATTCGTTTGCGCCCTGATCCAAGCTTAGATAGCAGATCAGCTGCCTCGTTTTGCTCCCTAGGTACATACTTGACTTCGTAGCCCAAGAAGCTCTTGGCTATCTCGTCCACTTCGTCTCGATATGCCGCCATCATAGGGTTCCGCGCATTCCAGGTGCCATCCACCTGTTGGGCAACCAAGTCGGAATCTCCACAGCAAACTATGCGCTTGATGCCAATATCCTTGGCTACGCGTAATCCGTGAATGAGTGCTTCATACTCCGCCATGTTGTTCGTAGCCTCGAAGTGGATTTGCAGAACATAGTGTAGCTTGTCGCCAGTTGGTGAATGTAGCAATACACCAGCCCCCGAGCCGTTGAGCAGCTTTGATCCGTCAAAGTGCATCACCTAGTACTCTGGTTTCGGCAACGGAGTAGCATATGGCATCTCTGTCCAATCTGCGATAAAATACGCCAAGGCTTGTAACTTGATAGCGCCGCGTCTCTTGTAGGTGATCTCGAAGGCGGCAAGTCCAATGCCCCACTTCGCGACCCTTCCCGTAGCGTCGCTGTTGTTGATAATGTCGGACAGTGGAGTCTTGCTCACCACTGTGATTGGGTGCTCCTGAAAGTAATGCCCCAGCTTCCGAGAAGCAAGGAATACTCCATAAGCTATCTTCGGGTAGTGCGGGTAATGCTGCTTGGACTCCGTCAAGACCTCGCTCACATAGTAAAATGGTCATTGAACTCCGTGCTCATAGCCTGGTTCCTTCCGCTCTACCACGACGACGATGCTGATTACCCAGTTGGTTGCCGCCATGTAGATTAACATGGGCTCTCCAGGCTCGGGTGCTGCAAGGATAGGCGCTAAGGAAAGAATCTCCCTGAGCTGCTTCAATGTTGCATCTGCTTCGTCCGTCCACGTGAATTTGTCCGCCTTCTTCAACAACTTGTATAGCGGCAGAGCCTTCTCTCCAAGTCGGCTAACGAACCGACTAACTGCTGTAACACAACTTGTCAGTCGCTGAATGTCCTTTAGGCATGTCGGGTGGTTTATGTTTAAGATGGCCTTGATTTTCTCTGGGTTGACCTCGATTCCACACTATGAAATGATGAAGCCCAACAATTTGTCGGCTGGAACCCCGAAGAAGCACTTCTTAGGGTTAAGCATCGTGTTGTATTTCCGGAGATTATCAAAGGATTCTTTTAAGTTGGAGATTAAGTCATTTGACTTTTTAGACATCACCGCGATATCGTCCACATAGGCGTGAACGTTCCGACCAATTTGGTTGTGAAGGCAATGTTGCATTGTCCGCTGGTACGTAGCACCTGCGTTTTTTAGCCCAAAGGGCATCGTAACATAGCAAAACGTGTCGTATGGGGTAGTGAACGAAGTGGCCAATTGGTCCAACTTCCTCATTTTGATCTGGTGGTATCCTGAGTACTCGTTGAGAAAACACAAAAGTTCCGAGCCAACCGTCGAGTCAATGACTTGGTCAATGCGAGGCAAAGAAAACAGATCTTTGGGGCATGCCTTGTTCAATTCGGTGTAATCAACGCACATTCTTAATTCTTTGGTTCCATTTTTGAGGACAAGTACAGGATTGGCCACCCATTGGGTGTGAAGGACTTCTCGGATAAAACTAGCCTGAAGTAACCTAGCTATCTCTTTGCCTATGGCGCATCTCTTCTCATCTCCAAAGCTTCGTAGAGGTTGCTTCACTGGTTTGCATTTAGGATCAATGTTTAAGCTGTGCTTGGCAAGTTCCCTAGGTACTCCTTTCATGTCGGCAGGTTGCCAGGCAAAGATGTCCCTGTTCTCACGGAGGAACTCGACGAGCGCTCTTTCCTATTTGGGATCCAGGTTTGTCCCAATGGCGTTGGTCTTGGAGGCATCGCCAACCACAATTTCCACCGACTTGGTATCGATGGCGGCCTTGAATGCAGGAGCGGAGTCGGAAATCTATTTCTTCGACACGGGCATCTCTGAGTCGTCGACCTTGCTCTAGATCTCTTTGAATTCTTCGCTGTAGAGGACAGCTTCCGCGAAGGCTGCTTCTTTAATCTCGCAGTCCCTTGCCTTGGTAAAGCTTCCGGATACGGTGATGATACTGTTTGGTCCGGGTATCTTGAGTTTGTTGTAGACGAAGTATGGCTTGTCCATGAAGGTGTGGAATATGTCGCGGCCGAATATGACATGGTACACGCTCTTGAAGGGGACCACCTCAAAGTTCATGCGCTCTTGGTGGTAATTATTAACATCGCCAAAGGCAACCTGAAGTGTGATGCACCCAACGGACCGAGCCTCCCGACCAGGAACTACACTGTGGATGATGGTGTTGGTCCGCCTTAGGTTTGCCTCCGTCAAGATCATCTTATGCAGTGTATCCAGGTACATGATGTTGATGCTGCTTCCACTATCCACCATACACTTAGTGAACTCCACGCCGTCAATCAAGGGGTTGATGACCATGGCGTATTGGTTCTCCGTAGGGATGAAGTCTGGGTGATCCTTCCTGTCCCAAGTAATTGGAACCTCCGACCAGCGCAGGTACTGGGGAACTAGGGGTAGAGTGGATATCAGTATCCTCATAGAGGTCTTCTGTTGTCGGACGGTGGGGGTTCTAAGGAAAGTGTGGTAGACCGGCGCCTTCTTCACGAAGGGGTTCTTGCCTTTGTTGTCGCTCTTGGCGGCGTGCTTAGGGTCAACATCCTCGTCCATGTCACTTGAATCCTTGGACTCCTCCTCCTTCTTCTTCCCCTTGCCCTTGCCTCGCTGTCTGTTCTTCCGACTTTGCTTGTAGACGGACTCCGGGTCTTCCTTGAGGTTGTTGACGAACTTGCAGTGTCGATTAGTATGGGTGGCCTTGCCGTTGACATCGAGGTGTACGAGGCACGGCATATCGCGGTACTCTTCATAGGTTTGGGGAACGCGAAGTGGTGCTGCGGTGACCCAGCATAACACTGCATGATGTAGTATACTATAGTCATTGACATAACACCAATGAAACACCGTTCACTAGTATTACATCCCTCAGAATGGCACAACAGAAACACAGCGGGTCCAATACATGGCTAAAGGTTACAACTCACTGTTTACACAAGATCTAGAGAATACTCTAGGTTAAAGAGAGAGAAATAACTTCTTACGGAGAAGAATCAAAGATAAACAACGCAAAAACTATTATACTATTAAAACTAGTATTTTAACTAAGGAATTGGCATTGCTGCTATTGCAATACACTACAGAATTAGGTTCTTTGGCTAGAGATTATATTCCTATATAATCAGTAACTTCATCTTCACTTGAGTTGATGTATATGTTGACTTCCTTGACTTCATTGAACAGCTTTAGCTTTTGATGATTCCTGGAGCATAACTTGGTGTAGACATCATCTTAATGGCTTCAGAATCTAGCAAGGGTTAAGAAGATACTTTGAGTATGAGCGTACTCAGCAAATTCACTAGAAAAGGAGTGTTTGATGCACTATAACTATAGCCACAGACCGTAGGTCGTAGGCAATGCAAGTTTTCATAAACATTTCTTCAAAGGTTGATTTTATTCTGAAAAGCTATGTTCGTCAGCCTTCATGGGTTTACCAGAACTTTCATGGAGTTCCTTTCCCACCGCGTTCGCAGCTCCTTCCCAGAACAGGGAGTAACAAGTTACAGTTATTACACTCTATAGAGGTGCGTCACTTTACCCATGAGAGATCAACTCTTTGTTGCACAACCGGGTAGTTTCTTCCCGTCCACAATTCCATGATGTGGGGCCCAGAAGATGATCCAAGACAATCACTGCCCCCTTCGCGGCCTCACATGCCTCCTTGGTATACACCATGCCCACATATTGGATTACGGGAATGGTTTGTACAAACCGTTAGATGCCAGAACTATCGTGCGATGATGAGTGTTCCCACCCATATGCTGCATATCCTCTACGAATTACCAATTAATATGCACGCTTCGAGGATAACAGCCACGACCTGCACATCCGGCTTCATGCGAGAGGAAGCAGCTGACTTCTCCATCCCATTCCAAATCTCCTGGTCAACGCGTAATATACGGCGCAAGAATCACTGGCGACAGTGGTTGTTAAGTCCTAGGTGATATAGTTCTGAATAGTGGTATTCCAACTGTCATATTTAATAGATTAGCTGATCACCCTGGATCAGTAACCAATAGTTCACACTATTATCGGAAATAGTGTTTTTAGACCTTTTTCAAATGCAGGTGATAACAACACTGGGTTTGTAAAATACTTTACAGAAAATATACAAAGCACATGAGCAAGTGTGAACTTGCCTTTTGTGATTGCAAGATTATGCACTCACGGTCTTCGAGTTAGTATAAGATCCAAAATCTGAAATCAGCATCATTGGTCCGGTAAGGACTAATGTTTAAAGAAGCAATATGCTTTTATGCATAAGTATGTGATGCACGTTCTAAACGCAAATACAGGGGATAACGTTGTCCTAGGGTTTGGATTCTGAAAATGGTTACTTTGGAATGTGTGGTCCTTTTAGATAACTTTCCCATTTGTGCTTCTATTAGAGCTTATGAGTGGTTGAGAGCAACACATATGTAGCAATACAATATATACTTATGATATACTAGTCAAAATTGCTTATATAAGAGTTCTTGTTTGAAGTGGCAAAAAGAATAACCTTTGAAGAAAAGGTTTCTCTTCTAAGGTATAAACAAGCTTTGTGGTTAGTTGAGTTGGGTAGCCGTTATTTATGTTTGCTCGAATGGTTTGGGTTTGAGATGTTATAACTTAACTACTTCAGACCAAAGTTAAATATAAAACATATAGTAATGTTTATTGTATTATATTTAGATTCTTGGAGACTAAAGTTAACTTTAAAATATAGATAGTTTTGAAAGTATAATACTTATAACATTTGTATCTTGTGTATCTCGAATGTTTACTTTAGGTTACTTAAGATTGGTTATCCTTTTACTTGGTGTAGTGGTTTCTTGATTCTATAATGGAGTAGTATCATTTACCTTTTATAGATGAGTGAGTATAGTTTATAAACCAATATATATTGTCACTTAACTATTTTTGAACTTTCTATAGTGTCGAGGTAGTTTTTGTAATTTGGTAGTTAAAATAGATGGAAAGTATTTGGTGTATTTATAAGTTGTTCTTTAAAGTTAATTTTATAAGTGGAAATCTTTTTAGAATATAATTCTTACTTAAAGTAGAAGATAATTTAATACTAAGGTACTTTTAATGTTTTAAACCATTATGGCTTATATTATTAATACTCAAGACTAATACTATTTATTAAATTTAATTGACTAATTTTAGAAATATTAAATAAGTGTTATTTACACTTATATGAATTTTAAACTAAGTAAATAAGTTTAAATTTGAGTTATTAAAATAGTTGAATTTTTATTTAACTCAAAAGTGGAATATTTTATTTTTATCATGTAGGTATTATTTTTGTGATCATTTTGGTATATTATATTTATTTTTTTGATTTATAAATAATAAGATATGATTTTTACAATTCTTATTACTTTATAATTACTTAACGAATAATAAATATTTAATTGAGTGAAATAATAATGCATGATTATAATTTTAAATTATAATTCTTATTGTGCTAACATTTTTGGTATTTTATTCAGATTATTAACATTTACACTTATTAAAATATGAATTATCAAAGTTTTATTACTTATAAAACCTTTGTTCAATAATATTTATTTAAATAATAATCATAATAATTTTTGATAATAATTTTAAATGTAGATTTTATTTTTCTACAAATTTTCATATATTATACACATTTTTTGAATTATAAATCAAAAGTTATTAATTAAACAAAATTTAAGCATTTATTTGATTTCTGGAATATTATTAAGTGAATTTATAACATTTTATTTCTTTCTTAAACAGGAAATACTTTTTACACCGCACCCATACCTAGCCTGAGTCACTGACCAGTGGGCCTATATCCACCTCAGCACTCAGGTTAGAAAAATGTGTTTTGTTACTAACCCTCTCTCTACTCCCAGTCGATGACACATGGGCCCAAGGCCATGTCATCATCCACGCGAGACAAAGACTAGTCAAACTAGCTGACGTGGTTCGAACATGAGGTGAGCATGACGTCACTCGAGTTGATCCTCACTGGTTTGAGGATCAATCGATTGATCTGGTGCATGCGCGGGGCTGTGGCTAGGTTTGTTGGACAGAGGAGATCGAGGCGAACCTATTGGTGGTGGCGCCGCCCTTTTTTGGTCTCCGGAGGTCAACCGGCGACGAGATCATGTAGCGGTGCTTGCGGTCGATCACGGTGGCGTGGATTTAGGAAGCAAACGAAAGATCTACGCATACTAGGAGATTCAGTGACTCACCAGGAACGCGATGATGTGCTTGGTTTGGCAAGGCGCGGTCGGAGACGCCGGCGAGGTCACGAACAGCGTCGGGAACGAGGGTTCGATTGGGTTGATTCACGCCTTCTCCGCTAGTGCGAGTTGGGGAAAACGGACGAGAAGAGCATGGCGGTCTCCACCGTGGTCTTACATGGCCGAGGCGAGCACGGAATCGCCGGCTCCAGCTCACCTCTGAGCTAGGGTTCTCGGGTCAGAAGAAGAAATTGAGAGAGAGAGAGCTGCAGAGGGGAAAATTGAGGATGCGGACGAGCAAGGACGTCGCGGTGGCCTCCTTATCCTCTCCTGGTGATGGCGGCGTTGATCTTGGCGCAAGGACGACGATGAAGGCATCGAGCGGCGGTGAGCTCCTCCAGCGAGTTGTCTGTGTGCATGAGGATGACGACGACGTGATGTTTTGCGGATAGTCCCCTTGCGTTTCTTTCCTCTCAAACGGTAGTCCTTTCCTGGCCCCACTCGTCAGTCATAGAATAAAATGAGATGAGCTGGTTACTGGGCCTTTGTGGGCTGCACATGGGCGTCCGATAAGTACAGAGATGTTGGGCCACGGCCAGGTAATGTTTTTATTTGTTTTACTTTTTTCTATTTTCAGTTTTCCTTTTCAGATTTGAATTTGATTTATATTTTGAACTTTTCTTTGTAGGATTTATTTGTTGGATAATTGCAATAATACTAAAATATATTTAGTATCATTTGTGAACTTTTATTATATAATCTTTTTATATTTCTTTTATTTACTCAATATCAACCCCTTTTAATAATTTGTAGAAACTTTTCTTATTATTTATCTCTCCTCTTTTAGTTATGGGTTTCTTGAATTATGTATTCTTATTTGTTTATAAGACTTAACTCTAGTTGGCTCAGAGTTTGAATATAAATTTTTATATGTATAATGATCCTATATCATTATTTGAAGCATGAAATATGACAGAAATTAATATGGTTCTCACTACTTCCATTAATTTGGAAAATGACAATGTATATATTCTATTATGATAAACAAAAAAGTTTAGGACTTTGGATTACGATTATTTACCCTAGGGTTTAGTTTTTTTTAATATACTTAGACTCCTTTATGGATGTGGTTAAAGATTCAATAACTAAGCATATTGTTTTCTGTTTGGGATATTTGATGACATCACCTTTAGTACTTGAAAGTTATATCTTGAATGTTTTATAGAAAGGAATTGATAAAGATACTCCTAAGCACATTTAATTATGATGGTTGGAATTGTCAGAGATGTGTTTATGTGATTTGTTGTAGGGAAATGTTCCTATCAATTGATATAGATATAAGATGAGGAATTCTGAATATGAAATGGATATTATACTTGGTTTTAAGATTTAGAGTTGATTGTTTACCAAGAATTACTATCTTCCATAATTCATAATTCTAGACTTCCTATTAAGGAATTCCTTTCCTAGATATACTACCTTTTTCTATCTATCATCATGATTAACATGATGAGTTTTACTTCATAGTAATATTCTCATTCACTGATTAACCTTCTAAACCCATGGATGAATCCAATGAGTTTGATACTAAAGTATTTCATAACTTCATCATATCCTTGCTTGGATGTATCTACTACTCTACTGTTGATAGCCTTCCCTCCAACAAATAGTGCCTTCAAACTCTACTCATAATCATCCTTAGTCATTCATTACTAATGTATCTCTAATAGTTGTATGCATCCAACTACCTTTCTCTAAAGTTAACTATCCTTTAAGATGAATAACACCACTTCTATAACTCTATGCTATACTAGCTTTAATTGAATAATATCATCCTATATTCACTTTACTCCAATAACTCACACTCCAACCCTAAATTATATTTATGTGGCTTGCAATGACTACTCTAGGATAACTTATCTCTACTAAGGTTCCAATCATGTTCTACCCACCAGTATTACTTATATTAAATATAAGCATTCAATATTGGTGGCTAAAGCATCACCATTATAATCCTTTAATCATTTATTGCTTAAGTTTTTAGTTAGCTAAGCAAGGCTTTATCAATCCTACTTTTCAATTGTCTTGAAATTATCTTCTTAGTATCTCATATTGGATTAAGGTTATTTATGGACTATGCCCTCTTTAGATGTTATGATAAGATCAAGAAATAGTAGGTCAAGGATTGATAGTTAAAGAATTTGTGAATCAATGGGGAATTACCCAACATTGATGAACAACAGATATTAAGATAAGTTCCATAAAGATTGCTCTAGAAACAAAGATATATAGTGGATGATCTTGACTTAGTCTCTTTCCAACTCCAACTCATTAAAGAGTTTAAGGTTAGGTATTACTATGATACTCATAGTAAGAATATATAAGAATAAGATAGGTCAGCATTAATCATTGCATTTTTATTATTTTAGTGGTAATCTTAACTTAGTATTCATAGGTTGATATGATCCCTTAACGATCATATATGAATCATTTAAGCAATGCATTATGATTGGCATTTTATTATATCTGGTCTACCCTTAGACCAAATCATGTTTACCCAAATAAGGTTTTAGCAAAGGTCATGTTGAAACTTATCGCAGTTAACTTGATGATATACTTCAATTCCATCAAGTTAAGAGAAGCTTCAATCAATTTGACAAGTTCTGTTTTAAAAGCGCGAAAATTATTCGGATTTTCTATGCATGAATGCAATGCACACATCTGGGTTCATCTTATTTCT
The DNA here is from genome assembly GCA_030063025.1 of Avena longiglumis. Classification (NCBI taxonomy): domain Eukaryota; kingdom Viridiplantae; phylum Streptophyta; class Magnoliopsida; order Poales; family Poaceae; genus Avena; species Avena longiglumis. Next base: position 432,809,077 of record CP125975.1, read on the forward strand.
AAGCTCTAATGTTGGGATGTTACAGACTCTCCCTCTTAAAATAAACTTCGTCCTCGAAGTTCGCAAACTCTCACGTTTTGGAGTAAGGAATTGACTTGTAGTGGTTGCTACATTCTCCACTCCATGATGACCTTAAATGGAATTAATTGTAGTATTCCATAACCTGATTAGATATCCTAATCCAATTCTTTTTATTTAATCATCAAACTTTATTACTATTTTAAGTACAGTTTAGAGGGTCTCCTTAAAAACAAGGTTTAAGTTTCTATATACCCGTGTTAGTAGTCAAAAGACTATCTTTCTATTCCAGTCATAGTATAGTTGATACTGGTACTCCTTCCAAGATTGTATTTGAACTTATTTAGTCCATACCCATTGGAATTTCTTATTTTCTACCTATGTCCAATTGGATGTTCTCTGTTACTTCTTAAGGACCACTTAAGAGTTGTTTCTTCTAGAATTGGTCGGTTAGGATTATCCTTTTATCACCTTCAAGCTTATACCTACCTTTTCAACTTTCATTCATAATGTCTACTCTCCCCCTTAGCATTTACTAATATTCTTTAAACTACATACATAGATACCATTGGTTCTTAAACTAGAATGTTGGTCTCTGTTCAGCTTATATTTTACCGGTTTAGGGTCCGATGTAAGACTATACGGTGTATCCACGTAGTTGTGGATCTCCGAAGCAAATATTTCAGCACTATTGGTCGTACTTACTATTGGACATTTTCGTTGGGGTAAGTCTAACTTTGCGAAGCCTCTCGAAAGACGATCGCCTTTAAATTTTTATACTTACTTAGGTCTTACTTAACTTAGGCCAAATTTTATGCTCTTTATGCAAATTTTAAGAAGATCTGGGTATCTATGTTAACCAAATACCAACTGCGGTCAAAATACCAACTGTGGATCAAAATACTGACTAGGAATTAAATACCAACGGCAGATCATTCTGAGTGGTAGGTATTACCTTACAGTTTCGACCTACAACTGGCATTCTCTCTGAATTGTCAAAGCTTGAATACCCTTTTGGTTCCAAGGCATCTTCTTGGTACTTTTTCATGATACTTCCATGAACTTTGTACAACTCTTTCATTAACTTCTTAGCATCTTACCTACTGTGAATGAGCTTTCAGTTTATTATATCTTGTTGCTCCCTACATCTTCTACACTAGACTTTCTTCCTAAGATGGCCAAAAATGACCTATGCTCTATCTATCCTCCAAATGGTGTTAATACCCCTTATATCAAGCTTCATCCTTCAAGTTAGTCTTCCTTATGATCTTTGAAACTCGTCACTCCCTTACACGAATTCCCGTTTCTATCTAGGTCTATAACATCAAGTAATAACTGGGGGTTACATCATGCATTTGCACACCTAATTAAACTTCATGTACAGATCTAGTCAATCAAGAAGATCCAATAAGATCCAAAAGTCGATAAAAAACAAAACATATACCATGTATTACACATAGGTTTTAAATAATTTACAAATGTACTAGATGTTCCAACGGTTTGCTCCATACCTATTTACACAACTATATTACAAGAACCTCTTATTCTTGTGGATATATCCTCACTTATTTCGGCAAACCCTTCAAACTACAATACGCATTACCCTCTATATACATTATTCAAGCCCTCATCCCTTGGGATGTCGTTCCTTTCTTACTTTCATCTTCCTCTAGTGCTTCCTGGAATTCTGTCCATGATGACGTGAAGTTCTACGACTGACTTCTGGAGCATAAGAGCATCCAGGAGGTGCGTATTCTTGGTTAGAAGTACCGAGACTGAGATTAGTCATTAAAAAATGACTAGAGTTGGCATAATCTTCTATAGAATATTCCGGGTTTTCTGGCAACGCTTCCTCATAGTAAGTTGGTTCCTTAGATTTTTCTTGGATCCAGTCAAATATATTGGTGTAGTAGCTATCAGAATGATCTTCTAAGTTTATTGGATTAGTATTACCCCCATATGGTCCATAAGGCTCTCTATGGTTATAGTTGATCTCTTCTTTAATACCTGTATCACAAGGTAAAGGATTTCCTATGGTTCTACCTTGATATTTTATTTCCCATCCATACTTTTTGGGCTCAGGGTTATTTGGAATAACTCTATTCCATTCCTGTTGTTCGGAGTTGTACTTGGTCCATAGGTCTTCTGGTGGCTTGAAGTCATTTTGGTAATAGGCATAATTTTCCGAGTTTGGGTCATCAAACTCAGTTTCCTCATACACTTCTCCTGAAGGTATGTATTTAGGATGCCTAGCTTCTTTATCTAGCTTCTTCCTACGAGCCATTGTTTTATCAGGATCAGTAAAATCCTTAATGAACATATCCAGCTCCTGAACTAAGACTTGGTGAGCGTTATGATAAGTGTTTAGCAAAGACCGATAATGATCCATATACTCTACAGCTAGAGTAGGTTCAGCTTGGACTAAGGTAGAGTGATCTAACTCATGCTCTGAGTTTGAGGTTTCATGTGGTATAATGGTCTGAGTACTACCTTCCAGAGCTTTGGATTTTTGTTCTCGGATCATGGTTATGGCTGCTGCTACGGCAATCTGATATGCAGATGCCATGCACCTTGCCTCTCCTGATGGCATTTCTCCCTTAAGTCCTAACTTCTTGGGTAACATGATCATGACACGGTATTTAGCTAATACCTGCCCATCATAGTAACTGTAAATCTTGACCAAAAGTCTCGATTCACATTCCAAACTCCATAGAAGTTGTCGGAGATTGTCTGTCCAATCCCCTCCGTAGTCATTCAACGTCCTGTTCATCACTTGAACATTCCAGGGTGGATATCGAGGTGCCATGTGGAACTGTAGATAAGAAATTATCATCAGTCACATAGAGTTAAAACTCTTGGGTTACAATCAGAATTACAATCATATAAAAGAGTTATCGCACTAGTAACAAAACAGGATTATTCTCAAGTGAATATCCCTCATATCACTAGAGAACTCTTTATTATCACTAGGATGTGTCCTATAGGTTCTACCCATTTACTAGGTTTCCAACCTAAGGTCAAAGCATATGCTCTGATACCAACTGCGGTGACCCAGCATACCACTGCATGATGTAGTATACTATAGTCGTTGACATAACACCAATGAAACATCATTCCCTAGTATTACATCCCTCGGAATGGCACAACAAAAACACAGCGGGTCCAATACATGGCTAAAGGTTACAACTCACTCTTTACACAAGATCCAGAGAACACTCTAGGTTAAAGAGAGAGAAAGAACTTCTTACGGAGAAGAATCAAAGATAAACAACGCAAAAACTATTATACTATTAAAACTAGTATTTTAACTAAGGAATTGGCATTGCTGCTATTGCAATACACTACAGAATTAGGTTCTTTTGCTAGAGATTATATTCCTATCTAATCAGTAACTTCGTCTTCACTTGAGTTGATGTATATGTTGACTTCCTTGACTTCATTGAAGAGCTTTAGCTTTTGATGATTCCTGGATCATAACTTGGTGTAGACATCGTCTTAATGGCTTCAGAATCTAGCAAGGGTTAAGAAGATACTTTGAGTATGAGCGTACTTAGCAAATTCACTAGAAAAGGAGTGTTTGATGCACTATAACTATAGCCACAGACCGTAGGTCGTAGGCAATGCAAGTTTTCATAAACATTTCTTCAAAGGTTGCTTTTATTCTGAAAAGCTATGTCTGTCAGCCTTCACGAGTTTACCAGAACTTTCATGGAGTTCCTTTCCCACCGTGTTCGCAGCTCCTTCCCAGAACAGGGAGTAACAAGTTACAGTTATTACACTCTATAGAGGTGCGTCACTTTACCCATGAGAGATCAACTCTTTGTTGCACAACTGGGTAGCTTATTCCCGTCCACAATTCCATGATGTGGGGCCCAGAAGATGATCCAAGCCAATCATTGCCACCTTCGCGACCTCGCATGCCTCCTTGGTGTACACCATGCCCACATATTGGATTACAGCAATGGTTTGTACAAACCGTTAGATGCCAGAACTATCGTGCGATGATGAGTGTTCCCACCCATACGCTCCATATCCTCTACGAATTACCAATTAATATGCACGCTTCGAGGATAACAGCCACGACCTGCACATCCGGCTTCATGCGAGAGGAAGAAGATACAGCTGACTTCTCCGTCCCATTCCAAATCTCATGGTCAACGCGTAATATACGGCGCAAGAATCACTGGCGACATTAGTTGTTAAGTCCTAGGTGATATAGTTCTGAATAGTGGTATTCCAACTGTCAGATTTAATAGATTAGCTGATCACCCTGGATCAGTTACCAATAGTTCACATTATTATCGGAAATAGTGTTTTTAGACCTTTTTCAAATGGAGGTGATAACAAAACTGGGTTTGTAAAATAATTTACAGAAAATAAACAAAGGACATGAGCAAGTGTGAACTTGCCTTTTGTGATTGCAAGATTATGCACTCACGGTCTTCGAGTTAGTATAAGAACCAAAATCTGAAAATCAGCATCATTGGTCTAGTAAGGACTAATGTTTAAAGAAGCAATATGCTTTTAGGCATAAGTAATGTGATGCACGTTCTAAACACAAATCCCGGGGATAACATTGTCCTAGGGTTTGGATTCCGAAAATGGTTACTTTGGAATGTGTGGTCCTTTTAGATAAGTTTCCCATTTGTGCTTCTATTAGAGATTATGAGTGGTTGTGAGCAACACATATGTAGCAATAAAATATATACTTATGATATACTAGTCAAAATTGCTTATATAAGAGTTATTGTTTGAAGTGGCAAAAAGAATAACCTTCGAAGAAAAGGTTTCTCTTCTAAGGTATAAACAAGCTTTGTGGTTAGTTGAGTTGGGTAGCTGTTATTTATGTTTGCTCGAATAGTTTGGGTTTGAGATGTTTTTATAACTTAACTACTTCAGACCAAAGTTAACTATAAAACATATAGTAATGTTTATTGTATTATATTTAGATTCTTGGAGACTAAAGTTAACTTTAAAATATAGATAGTTTTGAAAGTATAATACTTATAGGATTTGTATCTTGTTTATCTGGAATGTTTGCTTTAGGTTACTTAAGATTGGTTATCCTTTTACTTGGTGTAGTGGTTTCTTGATTTTATAATGGAGTAGTATCATTTACCTTTTATAGATGAGTGAGTATAGTTTATAAACTAATATATACTGTCACTTAACTACTTTTGAACTTTCTATAGTGTTGTGGTAGTTTTTGTAATTTGGTAGTTAACATAGATGCAAAGGATTTGATGTATTTATAATTTGTTCTTTAAGGTTAATTTTATAAGTGGAAATCTTTTTAGAATATAATTCTTACTTAAAGTAGAAGATAATTTAATACTAAGGTACTTGTAATGTTTTAAACCATTATGGCTTATATTATTAATAGTCAAGACTAATACTATTTATTAAATTTAATTGACTAATTTTAGAAATATTAATAAGTGTTATTTACACTTATACGAATTTTAAACTAAGTAAATAAGTTTAAATTTGAGTTATTAAAATATTTGAATTTTTATTTAACTCAAAAGGGGAATATTTTATTTTTATCATGTAGGTATTATTTTTGTGATAATTTTGGTATATTATATTTATTTTTTTGTGATTTATAAATAATAAGATATGATTTTTACAATTCTTATTACTTTATAATTACTTAACAAATAATAAAAATTTAATTGAGTGAAATAAGGATGCATGATTATAATTTTAAATTATAATTCTTATTGTGCTAAGATTTTTGGTATTTTATTCAGATTATTAACATTTACAATTACTAAAATATGAATTATCAAAGTTTTATTACTTATAAAACCTTTATTCAATAATATTTATTTAAATAATAATCATAATAATTTTTGATAATAAATTTAAATGTAGATTTTATTTTTCTACAAATTTTCATATATTATACACATTTTTTGAATTATAAATCAAAAGTTATTAATTAAACAAGATTTAAGCATTTATTTGATTTCTGGAATATTATTAATTGAATTTATGACATTTTATTTCTTTCTTAAACAGGAAATACTTTTTACACCGCACTCATACCTAGCCTGAGTCACTGACCAGTGGGCCTATGTCCACCTCAGCACTCAGGTTAGAAAAATGTATTTTGTTACTGACCCTCTCTCTACTCCTAGTCGATGACACATGGGCCCAAGGCCATGTCATCAGCCACGCGAGACAAAGACTAGTCAAACTAGCTGACGTGGTTCGAACCTGAGGTGAGCATGATGTCAATCGAGTTGATCCTCACTGGTTTGGGGATCAATCGATCGATCTGGTGCATGCGCGGGACTGTGGCTAGGTTCGTTGGATAGAGGAGATCGAGACGAACCTATTGGTGGTGGCGCCGCCCTTTTTTGGTCTCCGGAGGTCAACCAGCGACGAGCTCATGTGGCGGTGCCTGCGGTCGATCACGGTGGCGTAGATTTAGGAAGCAAACGAAAGATCTACGCATACTAGGAGATTCAGTGACTCACCAGGAACGCGATGGTGTGCTTGGTTTGGCGAGGCGCGGTCGGAGACGCCGGCGAGGTCACGAACAACGTCGGGAACGAGGGTTCGATTAGGTTGATTCACGCCTTCTCCGCTAGTGCGAGTTGGGGAAAACGGACGAGAAGAGCATGGCGGTCTCCACCGTGGTCTTACATGGCCGAGGCGAGCACGGAATCGACGGCTCCAGCTCACCGCCGAGCTAGGGTTCTCGGGCCAGAAGAAGAAATTGAGAGAGAGAGAGAGCTGCAGAGGGGAAAATTGAGGATGAGGACGAGCAAAGACGTCGCGGTAGCCTCCTTATCCTCTCCGGGCGACGGCGGCATTGATCTTAGTGCAAGGACGACGATGGCGGCATCGAGCGACGGCGAGCTCCTCCAGCGAGTTGTATGTGTGCATGAGGATGACGACAACGTTCTGTTTTGTGGATAACCCCCTAGCGTTTCTTTCCTCTTAACCCGCAGTCCTTTCCCGGCCCCACTCGTTAGTCACAGAAAAAAATGAGCTGAGCTGGTTACTGGGCCTTTGTGGGCTGCACATGGGCGTCAGATAAGTACAAAGATGTTGGGCCACGGCCAGGTAATGTTTTTATTTGTTTTAATTTTTTATATTTTTTGTTTTCCTTTTCAGATTTGAATTTGATTTATATTTTGAACTTTTCTTTGTAGAATTTATTTGCTGGATAATTTCAATAATACTAAAATATATTTAGTATCATTTGTGAACTTTTATTATATAATATTTTTATATTTCTTTTATTTACACAATAAGAACCCCTTTAATAATTTGTAGAAACTTTTCTTATTATTTTTCTCTCCTCTTTTAGTTATGGATTTATTGAATTATGTATTCTTATTTGTTTATAAGACTTAACTCTAGTTGGCTCAGAGTTTGAATATAAATTTTTATATGTATAATGATCCTATATCATTATTTGATGCATGAAATATGGCAGAAATTAATATGGTTCTTACTACTTCCATTAATTTGGAAAATGACAATGTATATATTCTATTATGATAAACAAAGAAGTTTAGGATTTTGGATTACGATTATTTACCCTAGGGTTTAGTTTTTTTTATATACTTAGACTCCTTTATGGATGTGGTTAAAGATTCAATAACTAGGCATATTGTTTTCTGTTTGGGATATTTGATGACATCACCTTTAGTACTTGAAAGTTATATCTTGAATGTTTTATAGAAAGGAATTGATAAAGATATTCCTAAGCACATTTAATTATGATGGTTGGAATTGTTAGAGATGTCTTTATGTGATTTGTTGTAGGGAAATGTTCCTATCAGTTGATATTGATATAAGATGAGGAATTCTGAATATGAAATGGATATTATACTTGGTTTTAAGATTTAGAGTTGATTGTTTACCAAGAATTACTATCTTCCATAATTCATAATTCTAGACTTCTTATTAAGGAATTCCTTTCCTAGATATACTACCTTTTTCTATCTATCATCATGATTAACATGATGAGTTTTACTTCATAGTAATATTCTCATTCACTGATTAACCTTCTAAACTCATGAATGAATCCAATGAGTTTGATACTAAAGTATTTCATAACTTCCTCATATCCTTGCTTGGTTGTATCTACTACTCTACTGTTGATAGCCTTCCATCCAACAAATAGTTCCTTCAAACTCTATTCATAATCTTCCTTAATCATTCATTACTAATGTATCTCTAATAGCTGTATGCATCCAACTACCTTTCTCTAAAGTTAACTATCTTTTAAGATGAATAACACCACTTCTATAACTCTATGCTATACTAGCTTTAATTGAATAATATCATCCTATATTCACTTTACTCCAATAACTCACACTCCAACCCTAAATTATATTTATGTGGCTTGCAATGACTACTCTAGGATAACTTATCTCTACTAAGGTTCCAATCATGTTCTACCCACCAGTATTATTTATTCTAAATATAAGCATTCAATATTGGTGGCTAAAGCATCACCATTATAATCCTTTAATCATTTATTGCTTAAGTTTTTAGTTAGCTAAGCAAGGCTTTATCAATCCTACTTTCCAATTGTCTTGAAATTATCTTCTTAGTATCTCATATTGGATTAAGGTTATTTATGGACTATGCCCTCTTTAAAATATTTAAGTAGATGTTATGATAAGATCAAGAAATAGTAGATCAAAGATTGATAGTTAAAGAATTTGTGAATCAATGGGGAATTACCCAACATTGATGAACAACAGATATTAAGATAAGTTCCATATAGATTGCTATAGAAAGATAGATATATAGTGGATGATCTTGACTTTGTCTCTTTCCAACTCCAACTCATTAAAGAGTTTAAGGTTAGGTATTACTATGATACTCATAGTAAGAATAGATAAGAATAAGATAGGTCAGCATTAATCATTGCATTTTTATTGTTTTAGTGGTAATCTTAACTTAGTATTTATAGGTTGATATGATGAATAGTATGATATGATCCCTTAAGGATCATATATGAATCATTTAAGCAATGTATTATGAGTGACATTTTATTATATATGGTCTACCCTTACAGCAAATCATGTTTACCCAAATAAGGTTTTAGCAAAGTTCATATTGAAACTTATCGCAGTTAACTTGATGATCTACTTCAATTCCATCAAGTTAAGAGAAGCTTCAATCAATTTGACAAGTTCTGTTTTAAAAGCGCGAAAATTATTCAGATTTTCTATGCATGAATGCAATGCACACATCTAGGTTCAGCTTATTTCTAAGCTCTAATGATGGGATGTTACAGGTGCCGAGGTAGTTTCACTTCCTCGCGGCTGCCCACGACTAGCTCCCCGTCCTCGGCCACGTTGTCCACCATCACCTCGTCTTGCAAAGGTCATGACGACCATGTCGGGAGTTTGCTTTTCTTCTGGAGCGGTTTTCCGATATGTGTTGTTGTTCCTCCGAGCTTGAGTTAGAAGGGCCGTTGCCGGCAGAGAGCCGCGAGCATCGTCGTCGGCAGCTGCGAACTCACTAGCCAACTGAATCATCTGGTTCAAGTCAAGCTGGTGATTGTCCTGCAAGCGCTTCATCTTATATCGGAGCAACGTGCCTCTTTCCAACCCATCAATGAAGGTGTCCATGGTGGTCTGAGCGTGTACTCCTGCGCAGTAATTCTTCATATCCAGCCAGCGGGAGAGGTAGGCGCGAGATGTCTCGTCTTTCTCTTGCACGCACCGCTGTAGATTGCCAACAGTGCAAGAACGTTTGTACGTACCCTCGAAGTTCTTGGTGAATGCTTCTTGCATGTCCAACCAATTGCAGATGGATTTCTCTAGCAAGTCATCAATCCATTGACAGGTTGTGCCCGCCAACATCAATGGGAGGTACTTGACAGCAATGTTGGGGTTACCCCCGGCAATCTCTACCGCGTTGCCGTAATCCTGCAACCATGTAGCTGGCTTAGCGGTGTCGTCATAGGGCTTGATGGTCTTGTCAATCCGGAAACCTTTGGGGTAAGTTGCGGACCGTATCGCAGGTCCAAAGCAACGTGGTCCCAAGTATGGTCCTTCCCGGGCGTCGTGGATCTTATCGATCTGCGAACATGCGTCGTACGGCTCCGGGTTTTTCTTCTTCTTGTCAACAGGGGATGGGCTGCGTGAACGACGCGGGCCTCCTTCGCCATGGTGAATGCTAGGGGCGACGGAGGCGGAGGTGGCGATGGGTAAGCCTTCTTGCTATTACCCTCCTGCGACGCCTCACGCTTGTCGCGATTGCTTGCCGGACGTGGAGGGTCATGGCGCGACCTGCTCTTGTGTCCTTAGTTGCGCTCTCCGTCATGACGGGTCTGCTCCGCGTTGTCGTGGATGACGATGCCGCTCTGCCTTGGCGGGGGCATATCCGTACGATGGTGAGCCTTGGGGTCTTCGTGATGTCGGGGGGATCGGGGTGGTGGCGATGGGCGACGAGGTCGGGCCTTTTCTCCATGGTCGGAGGATATGGGGATAGCATCCTTCCTGTTGCGCGCCTCCCTCTGTCTTAGTTCTGAGGAACCCGTCTAAGACCCGACATCAAGAGGAGATCCGTCCCTTGGCGGATTATGTTGGCTAGACTGGCAAAACGCTGGGTCTGACTCAAGCCTCTGAGAGGTGGCCTTTTCCTGCTGCTTCACTGTGTTGGCCACTAGGTCATAGACCTGGGACACTACCTTGGGCGATCTATCCTGCTCCAGAAGGGTCTTGGCGACGGCAAGGTTGAGGAGTGGAGTGGGCATCACCTGTCTACCTTCACTGTCAATGTATGGCTTGGCTTGTGCCAGCTTCGGGGGAGCCCATCCTAGGTTTCGTCATACACTAGGATCGTTGATGACGTGAGCCGGAGCTTTTTTGGCCTTCTGCTGCTGCAGCAGAGTCTTGTACTCGGCCTCCATTGCTCTAGCTTTCTCTATGGATTTCTGCGCGTTGACCAGATCTCGATCTAGCTTAGCACCTTTCTCCGCGATGGCCTGCGCTTCCTCCAGCAGCTGCTGTGGCTTCTCGTCAAGCTGGGTCACGTTCCGGATATGAGCTACGGTTAGTGTCTCAACGAGGAGATTGACGTACATCACTCTATCAGCTGGAGTAACTTGGGCGGCAGCAGACGTAGATGCTGGAGGCGGCAAGTTTGCGGTGTTGTTGTTGCTCGGGCCGGTGCCGAGTTCCTGCGGCTGCTGCACTGGGTTAGGCAGAGGGGGCATGACCTTTGCAAGATCATCATTGGCAGCGACGAGTGGTCCCTTCCCCTTGTCCAGTGATGTAGGCCGAGCTCGTCCAGGCTGATTTTCATCCATCGTCGTCCCAATGGTGACGAACACCTCTCGAGACGTGACGGTGTTGTTGGCTTTCTCGTCGCGCGTGTACTCCTCCTCCATCTCCTGCATGGCGGAGTCTAGTTCCTCTGGACTGAAATCTATCTCCTCTGAATCTGCACTGAAGTCGGCGTATAGCTCGTCAATCACAGAGTCGGAGGGTTCCAAGACTTCCTCGATGACGGGCGGTGGAGGTGCAACAGCAGCGACGATGACTGGAGGTGGCGGCGCGACTGCGGCGATGGCGGCCGAAGCCGGTGGTGGCGGTGGCTGAATCGGAGGGGCTCCGTCAATGAGCGAAAGCGCTGTCTGAGCTGCAGCTTCGGCCTCCGCATAGTTGTTGACGGTGTTCACCATGCCTTCGAAGGTAAGGCATCCCGACGCATGTTGCTATCTTAGAGAATGTCGAAGGAGCGTGCCATGGTCCAGTCCTTCCACAAAGTGATACATAGCATCATCATTGGAGTAGTGGTCCAGATCGGCTCGTATACAGAGCCACCTGGCTAGGTAGTCGCGGGGGTTTTCGCCCTCTCTCTGAACGCAACGCGCCAGATCGAAGATGGTAACCACGCCGACGAACTTGGATCTCTGCTGTCCAGACGCACGGGCGAAGCCGGCGGACTTGCAGCGATCTTCCATTGTTATATCCTGCATAGGGGCGGTTTGGGTGGGCCTTGAATTTTTCCGATCTTTGTCGGCACACTCCGAAGAGAGATTCGACATCGATCCTTCCGCGAACGTATCCTGCCCGTAGGTGGTCCGTGCGGGCCTTGATGCTCCTCCGACTCCCAGGGAACTAGTGCCCGGGTCGGTTTCGCCAATGAAGAGGTGGATGTCTCCGATAGGAACGATCGAACACCGCGTAGGGTTCGTCTTCGCCGGGATCCAGAACTCGTCGGGAGGGACGATCGAACGTTGCTGGAGAAGAGAACGCGACCGATGGCTACGGTTTCGCCGATTCCCGCGAAGATCTTGGTCCTCGCCCGCTCAAGAGCCTAAAGCGCCTCTTGCCCCACGGTGGGTGCCAACTGTCGTGGTATTGCCGACGAGTACGCCATGGAGGGGTCCTCACAGTGCGTGTTTACAGACGTGGGGGAAGGCGGACGGTTGACGGGTATGAGGTAACACAGCTTACCCAGGTTCAGATCCCACAATGGTGGCGGAATCCTACTCCTTCTATAAATCACTATAATGGCAATACATTGAGTTACAGAGATAGGTTCGTTGTGCGAGGTTCTCTGAGATTATCTGCCCTAAAGGCTCCCATAGGGCCGACTTATATAGTCGCCAGATCTAGGGTTACAGGGAAAATTCCTAGCCGGACAGGTTACAGAGTCCTACACCGTCTATTACTAGTCTTGCGTGTCTTATACTCCAAGGCTCCGGGTAAATAGGTGACTCCACCGTAGCCTTCCTTTATCCGGCATGGGCCTCCCTTCTGGATCCATCTAACTAGGCTGCCCAGCAGTCCATGGGCCATGCTACCACTGTGGGCCACCCAGGTTATCCGGATAGGAGACATGCTATGAGGATACCCATATAGAATATTCCCAACAGTTTTCTCTTGGTCTTGTGCTTTCACAGCAACTTTAGAGATCCCAGAATAACCATCAAGGAAACAAAAGTGAGTCTTTTGGGACAACCTCCCAAGCATTTGATCAATAAAGGGAAAAGGATAATGATCTTCCTTAGTAACTTTATTAACCTTTCTAAATGCACATCCTATACCCAACCACTACTCTTTGGGGTATAAGCTCATTGTTTTCATTAGGCACAACAATTATTCCCCCTTTCTTGGGAACACAATGAACAGGGCTAACCCATTGGCTATCAGCAATAGGGTAAATAATACCAGCATCAAGGAGTTTTAATACCTCATTTCTTACCACATCCTTCATATTAGGATTTAGATGGCGTTGGTGCTCAACAACTGGTTTTGCATCAGGTTCTATATTAATAGCATGCTGACATATAGTAGGAGAAATTCCTTTTAAATCATCAAGAGTATAGCCCATAGATCCTCGGTGTTTCTTCAGTATTTCCAATAACCTTTCTTCTTCCTTTCCTGAACATTTAGAACTAATAATAACAGGATATACTTTCTTATCATCAAGATAAGCATATTTAAGATCATCAGGTAAAGGTTTTAATTCGAAAACAGGGTCCCCTTTAGGTGGTAGTGTGGTACCCAAATCTTCTACAGGTAGATTATGCTTAAGTTGCTCAGGCTGACGAAGGAAAACCTCATCAATCTTATTTCTTTCCTTCATGAAGACATCAATTTCATGATCTTCCATAAATTGCTGAAAGGCATTCTTAGGAGCAAGAGAAATAGCAGAAAGTTGTTCAACCCTGAAATCCTCATTAGGCAGTTCATTTTCATAAGGAGTTTTAGAAAATTTGGAAAAATTAAACACATAAGACTCTCCATCAAACTTAGTCAAAACTTTTTCCTTCCTATAATCTATGATAGCCCCACAAGTATTCAAGAAGGGTATACCAAAGATAATAGGATAGGTTTTACTAGCTTTAGAACCAAGTACTAGAAAATCAGCAGGATATTTAATCTTACCACAAAGAATCTCCACATCTCTTACAATGCCAATAGGACAGACTGTCTCTCTATTGGAAAGGAGAATAACCACATCAATGTCCTCAAGCTCACAAGGACCAATTTCATGAAGACTATATGCTCATCCTCTATATTTCTTGTAGGGGTTCGTAGCATGGAAAACAAAAATTTTCTATCGCATACAAACAAACAAGCCAAGATCTATCTATTAGATTGTAGCAACGAGTCGATGGAATAACTTACCCTCGAAGATTCCAAAGCGGTTAACGAGAGCAGATTCTCGTGGGTGATGTAGTCGTACTCTTTCCGATCTCAAGATCGCGTAGACGATCCTTCCGCCACGCTCCTAAGGCGCTCATGATCGGTCACACGTTCGACTGACGAAGACCTTCCTCTCCCTTGTTCCAGCGGAGGTTGTAGCACTCTCCTCGCGATTCCGGCAGCACAACAGCGTGGTACCGGAAGTAGAGGGGAGATATCGCAGGGCTTCGCCTTAAGCCGGAGTGAGTATGGTGGAGTATGAGAGAGGCTTTTAGTGGTCTAGGGATTAGACACACCAATTAGAAGGCTCTAAACTGAAGGCTAGGGCAATTAGAAGCTCTAAACCAAAACGGCTCTAAACCGGAGGCTGTGGCTAGGGTTTAGATTTAGAGGATAGGAACTTGTGTGTCTAGGAGGGGAGCCCTGCCCCTCCTTTTATAGGTGGAGGGAGGCGCTGGGAGGAGTCCCTCCCAACTCGGCCTCAAGGAGGGCGGCGGAGGAGGAACTCCTCCCCCAAGTCGGCTTCAAACTTCCTTCTCCTCTTTCCCACTTCCCAAAATAGCCGTTTGACTTTCAAACTAGCCGTTTGACTTTTCAAACTAGGATTTGATTAAATCCTCTATTTGGTACAGCAATGACACTTAGTACATGATGCAATCATACCAACTTGATATAACACATTCATGTACCCCTTCCCCCCGGAGTGCCGGACATTCCGGAACCTTCTAGAATGTTCCCGATGAAAACACCGGAATCATTCCCGAACTCCGAAACGGGACTTTCCTTATATGAATCTTACTCTCCGGACCATTCCGGATCACCTCGTGATATCCCGGATCCCATCCGAGACTCCGAACAACATTCGGTCTCCTTCTCATCATTCCATAACTACTCAAACAACGTCGAATCCTTAAGTGTGTCTCCCTGCGGTTCGTGAATTATGCGGACATGATCGAGACACTTCTCCGATAAATAACCAATAGAGGAATCTGGAAATTCAT
Organism: Avena longiglumis; assembly: GCA_030063025.1. Lineage (NCBI taxonomy): Eukaryota > Viridiplantae > Streptophyta > Magnoliopsida > Poales > Poaceae > Avena > Avena longiglumis. The sequence goes on from CP125975.1 coordinate 432,824,240, forward strand.
ATGGCTCCCACATATTTCTATTTATTTTTGCGATCGAATGAACCACTTACATACGATACCAATTTCCCTTTGTCTCACGATAGTTTACTTATCCGAGGTTATGATCGTCGGTATCTCCGCATACCTAGTTCAACCTCGTATCTTGATAAGTACTCTTTTCTCGTTCCGTGATATGTGATCCCTTGTGAGCTACCACATGCTTGCAAGCTAATTGGATGACATTTCACCGAGAGGCCCAGAGTATATCTATCCGTCATATGGATGGACAAATCCCACTCTTGATCCATGTGTTTCAACCAATACTTTCGAACACTCAATGCCACCTTTATAGCCACCCCGTTACGGTGTGGTGTTTGATGACATCAAAGCATCCATCCAAAAAGGTTATATGCATGATCTCATGGTCAAGGAATTAGGTTACTATGTATCGTAAAGCATATAGCAATTGAACTATTGAAATGACTTGATCTTTATGCTACGCTTATCTATAGGAGTATGTCCATCACATCATTCTCCTAATGATATGATCCTGTTGTTAATAACATCTCTATGTTCATGATCAGGAAACCATGATCATATATTAACCAACAAGCTAGTTTAACAAGAGGCTTTACTAGGGACTCTTATTTTAGTTTACAAATCACACAAGTATTAATGTTTCCGGTTAATACAATTATAGCATGGTATGTAAACATTTATCATAAGTGTGAAGATATGATAATAACCACTTTATTATTGCCTCTTGGGCATATCTCCAACAGTTCTAGTGACAAGATCTTTCACAGTAGCTACCACAGGCTCAATATTTATTTGCTCATCGGGTTCCACAGTTTTCTTTGCACTTTTTCTAACCAAATTAGCTATGATAGAATGTTCCTTTACCTTAGCAGTAAAAGGGATTTTCTCAACATAAGGTTCAGGCAAAATAGGATCAACAGTACAAACTTCTACGCTAGCAGGAACATGGGTAACAATGTCTTTATAAGGATCATGGTACTTTTCCCACTCTTTCTTGGGAATTTCAATGTAAGAGGCAAAAGCCTTAAAACATTTCGCAAGAACTTGAGAATCAAGACCATACTCATTACTAATATCACGGAAGTCATTAGTTCCCATAAAAGATTTTATGCATTCATAATCATAATGTATACCTGACTTTCTTCCTTTGTCATTCTCCCAAGCTTCAGTGTTCTCTTGAACACGTTCTAGGAGATCCCATTTAGCTTCTCCTTCATACGTGTGAATGATCCAGCACAAGAAGCATCTAGTAAATCTTTATCATGAAGATAAAGCCTAGCATAAAAGTTATTGATAATGATATTGCTAGGGAGTTCATGAATAGGACATTTAAGCATTAGTAACTTCAATGTCCCCCAAGCTTGAGCTGTACTATCTCCATCATGAGGCCAAAAGTTATATATCAGATTCCTATCTTTATGAATCTCACTTGGAGGATAGAATTTAGAATAAAAGAGAGAATCCATTTCCTCCCATTCCATGGATTGTCCATTCTTCAGAAGCTTATACCATTCTTTAGCTCTCCCTTTCAAGGATATAGAGAGTAACTTCTTCACATATTCAGTTGTGATACCTGCACACTTTAACAACCCACATAATTCATGGATAAAGAACAAATGATCACCAGGATGGACAGTTCCATCTCCAAAATAATTATTATCCATAACATGATCAACAATACTTGTAGGTATCTTAAAAGGATCTATCTCAACAGGTGGTGGTTCATCTACTACCCTAACAGTGGTAGTAGTTTTCCCAAAAAAAAACCAAGTGGGTTATCCATATTGGAAACAAAGTAACAAACAGAAACAAAATGCAATACTCACAGTAGAAGGTTCCTTTAAGAGTTCCACTCTTCAATAGCGCTTCACTCCCCGGCAACGGCGCCAGAAAATAGTGTTAATGACCCACAAGTATAGGGGGTGTATCGCAGTAGTTTCGATAAATAGGAGTGTCGATCCCAACAAGGAGAAGAAGGTGTTGACTAGTGGTATGGAGCTGGAAATCTCTGTAATACTTAGCAAACGGATTTTAAGGTTTTTCTAATAAAGCAACAAAACAAAGTGCAAGTAATAAAGATAACGAGAAACTGCAGCAAGTGGCCCAATCCTTTCTTAGCAAAGGACAAGCCGGTGGAAATACTTATAAGGACCAAACGTTCTCGAGGACACATGGGAATTCTGTCAAGTGCTTTCGCTTTAAATAGCTGAGTAGTCTTCTTTGGTATTGTAAGTGTTGTGTGGGTGAACCTGTGCTAATGTAACCACCTTACCTGGACTAATACATACTTGTGATTAAACCCCCTGCAAGCATCCGCAACTACAGGAAAGCAATTAAGATATAAACCTAACCACAGCCTTAAACTCTGAGATCCTACGCTCCGTTGTGCAATGGTGTCCTAACGGGGGTTCAGGTTTCTGTCACTCCGGAAACCCCACAATTAGTAGCCAAATACACAATGCATTCCCCCAGGCCCATAAATGGTGAAGTATCATGTAGTCAATGTTCACATGACACCACTAGAAGAATAGCACCACAACTTAAATACTAAACCATTGAATAATAACTCAACACAAATCCACTACTAACAACATGACTTCTCCCATGTCCTCAAGAACTAAATGAACTACTCACAAGACATCAGATGGATCAAGATCAAAGATGATATGGTGATGGATAAAAATCTGAACATAAACAATAATCCAATGGTTCCACTCACAAGCATCAACTACAATAGTAATCAACACCGGGAAAGTTTCCCCTAAGAACTAATGCAAGATCCAACACAATTGTTACAGTGAGATGGAGTGGTGATGATGGTGCTGGTCTAGATGATGGTGTGGATGATGATGATGATCCCGATGAATCCTAGCTTGATGACAGTGTTGATGGCGACGATCTCCCATCTCCGGGAAGGAATTTCCTCGGCAAAAATCTGTCTGTCGGAGAGCTCTTTCTCTCTCGGTGTTTTCCGCCCCGTAGAGGCGGTGGAAATCTTCATGTCATCGCTCCCCTGGTATTAAGGTTCCGAGAGGAAGATATAGGCAAGAGGTCGGAGTCGGAGGACAGCCAGGTGGGCCACACCTGTCGTAGGCACAGCCCAGGGTGGGCCCACACCTAGGGGGTGTGAGGCCCCTGTGGCCCAGCTACGCCTCCCCTTATAGCTTCCTTCGTCTTCTAGGAAAATATAATTTTCCAATATTTTTCTGGTATTTTTCTGATCTTTGCGAAATTGCATCAAAACACCTCTTTTTTCCATCAGAATCTTGACTCCGGCAGTTCATCCTCCAAGAATCATCCAACATGCAAAAACAGAGGACAAGACATGAGTAACACCTCATAATAAGACACATATCAATGAATAGAGGCAAATTATGATATAGAATGGTGATGCAAATTGGACGTATCAACCTCATCCACTAAGATTAGGCCGGCCTGGCGGCGGGGCCATAGGTCGCAGACCCTAATCGATGACGCTGCCATGCACCATTCATGACGTGGCTCCCAACTACTTTCTTCTTGGGAGAGATGTCGTCAACACTTGACCCAGCACCTATATTTTTCTTGTCTTTCCCCATCTTTGGCAGCACTCTCCTCCTCTAAGACCGAAGGAATTGGCTTGAGAAAATGTAGGAGGATGTCTAGCGCGTAAGATCTCTTCCGAAACTATGAGGTGGTGCAAACAGGAGCAATGGCAGAGACGCAAGGAAGAATAACAATGAGGAAGCAAAAAAGAAAATGACCGGAGCCCCTGGCCTATTAATTGGCGAGAGACGATGACTCACAACAATCGATCTATGACGCATGGCGCGTGGAGCGCATGGCCCCATGCACGTGGCATCGGTCGCACTGAACCTTCGCCACCACACCCTCCACCATGCACGAAAACCGAGGAGGCATAGTTAAAACAACATAATTTACGTGTGACTAGTCAAATTTCGGTCAGACTGTGGGACCCACGGTTGTCTAGTCCCATCAACATTGCTCTCTCTAACAAATGAGTTCACTAGTCGTCATCAATGATGTCATCGTTGCTCAAACCTTCAACAAAAGGTAGAACAAAAAGGCTCTTTTATTCGAGTGACTACAATTTTTTGCTCGAGTCTACGACTCAACCAAATACTCGAGGGCTATTCCTAACAGGAGCGCTGGTCGCGCACAAGAAGCACTTCCGGGTCCAGTGAATGCCCAAAGATGATAAATACTAAGGTGACATACCTCGATTCCTTCTTCGAATCAATGATTCGACTATGGACTCGGGGGCTACTCTCATAGGGAGAGTCTGGGTGTCATCTGATAAACTTCGGTTGTCAACGACATTCTCAATATGAGCATGACTAAAGTCTCTGCTCGATACTATGACTGGAACAAATAGTCGGAGGCTACTCCCATCGAGAGTGCTGGTCGTGCACCCTATGAATAAAAATGCAAAGATCCTTCGGATCCTTTATGACGACTACATCACAAAAACATATCACAACCGAACAACTTGGCGACTCCGCCCAATAAGAAAATTGCTAAGATATGATGTCTCCTTAGACATCTGAATCATTTTCGCGATGACAAACAGTCGGATGATGTGTATGTTGGAGATATGCCCTAGAGGCAATAATAAAAGTGGTTATTATTATATCTTTGTGTTTATGATAAATGTTTACATTCATGCTATAATAGTATTAACAAGGAAACATTGATACTTGTGTGATTTGTAAACTTAAATTGAAGTCCCTAGTATAGCCTCTATACATCACTATCTTGTTGGTTGATAAATGATTGTGGTTTCCTATCATGAACATTGAGATGTTATCAACAACAAGATCATATCGTTAGGAGAATGATATGGTGGACATACTCCTATAGATAAGCGTAGCATAAAGATCAAGTCATTTCAATAGTTCAATTTCTATATGCTTTCTGATACATAGTAACCTAATTCCTTCGACCATGAGATCATGCATATCACCTTTACCGGATGGATGCTTTGATGACATCAAACACCACACCATAACTGGGTGGCTATAAAGGTGGCATTGAGTGTTCGGAAAGTATTGGTTGAGACACATGGATCAAGAGTGGGATTTGTCCATCCATATGACGGATAGATATACTCTGGGCCCTCTCGGTGGAATGTCATCCAATTAGCTTGCAAGCATGTGACTGGCTCACAAGGGATCACATATCACGGGAACGAGAAAAGAGTACTTATCGATAACGAGGTTGAACTAGGTATGCAGAGATACCGACGATCATAACTTCGGATAAGTAAACTATCGTGAGACAAAGGGAAATTGGTATCGCATGTAAGTGGTTCATTCGATCGCAAAGTAATCGTAGAAATATGTGGGAGCCATATGAATTTCCAGATTCCTCTATTGGTTATTGTTCGGAGAAGTGTCTCGATCATGTCTGCATAATTCACGAACCGTAGGGAGACACACTTAAGGATTCGACGTTGTTTGAGTAGTTATGGTATTATGAGAAAGAGACCGAATGTTGTTCGAGTCTCGATGGGATCCGGATATCACGAGGTGATCCAGAATGGTCCGGAGAATAAGATTCATATAAGGAAAGTCCCGTTTCGGAGTTCGGGAATGATTCCGGTGTTTTCATCGGGAATGTTCTAGAAGGTTCCGGAATGTCCGGCACTCCGGAGGGGAAGGGGTACATGAATGTGTCATTGCAAGTTGGAATGATTGCATCATGTACTAAGTGTCATCGTTGTTCCAAATAAAGGATTAATCGAATCCTAGTTTGAAAAAGTCAAATAGCTAAATTGAAAAGTCAAACGGCTAAATTTGGAAAGTGGAAAAGAGGAGGAGGAGGTGAAACCGAGTTGGGGAGGGAGTCCTCCTCCCCAAGTCGGCGCACCACCCAAGCCGAGTTGGGGAGGGACTCCACTCCCTCCCCTTGGCCGCCGGCCCCTCCACCTATATAAGGAGGGGCAGGGCTCCCTCCTAGAACACACAAGTCCCTCACCTCAAACCCTAGAAGCTGCAGCCCACCATAGCCGCCGCCGCCCCCTTAGGGTTTTTTCCCTAGCCGCCGACTTGGGGTCCCCGGAACCCTAGCCGCCGGCTCTAGCACTTCCTCCTTGGTGTGTCTAAACCCTAGATTGCCGAGGAGCTCTCTCATACTCCACCATACTCGCTCCGGCTTAAGGCGAAGCCCTGCGAGATCTCCCCTCTACTTCCGGTACCACGCCGTTGTGCTGCCGGAATCGCGAGGAGAGTGCTACAACCTCCATTTCTTGGAACAAGGGAGAGGAAGGTCTTTGTCGAATCGAACGTGTGACCGATCAAGGGAGCACCTAGGAACGCAGCGGAAGTATCGCTCACGCGATCTTGAGATCGGGAAGAGTACGACTACATCACCCACGAGAATCCGCTCTCGTTAAACACTTTGGAATCTTCGAGGGTAAGTTATTCCATCGACTCGTTGCTACAATCTAGTAGATAGATCTTGGCTTGTTTGTTTGTATGCGATAGAAAATTTTTGTTTTCCATGCTACGAAACCCTACAGTGTATACATCACAAAGGTAAGACCTACATACACAGTCTGATGGCCTGGAAAAAGCAGCTGGTGCGCTCCACCAGAACATACCGTGCCTACAAGTGCGATGAAAAATCCTGACCGACGTGTTGGGTGCATATCTAATATCACTAGAATTCTACTTCTATAAGACCTCCACATCATGAGTACAATTATGCTAGTAGTTATTCTGAATTCGAATACGAGGAATCGCATTTGAAGTAGATAGCGTTGTTTTTCCCAAAGGCAGTTAACTAGCCACAATTCGTCGGGTGAGTCAGGAACGTGTATCGACTATCCCTATGAACCAAAAATTATGACCTAAGAAAACCTTCAGATTATAAGCACTCGAAGACTTCGGAGTCTCCATCCGAATCTATGATTCGACTGGACACTTGGGGGCTATTGACATGGGTATGCCCTACGGTTACCCAAGATTGGACTAACCGGTTTATCCCAGCAGGAGCCTAGGAGATGATCCGCACCTGACGACGAAGCCCTGGAAAGATTTGGATGGCCCAGGCGCAAGAAGGATACCATTCCTTGGAAGATACGGCTATCTCTAGATATAAAGTTTAAAATCCGAACCCTAACTTGTAACCGACTCAATCTTATCCCGAGACCTAGCCTCCCTATTTAATGTCTTGGACGATCACGGAAAAAACCTAGCACACACACCCGCCAGATCTCATCTGTGCACCCCTGTAACCTTCAATTCTCCGTCAATCAAGAGCAGACAAAATGGAGTGGGGTTTCTCTCCAGGGGCCTGAACCTAGGTAAACTTAGTGTCCCGCATTGCTTTGTCTATTAGCGAACAAGATCTCTAGTACACCCACTTCCTCAAACCCATTTCCATAACAATGGGAATTGATATGTTAACACCATGCCAGGTGTCGTCTCAAATAATCCTTAGTGGCTGATGCAGCGCTGAGTTAATGTAGGAGTGCTTCGTTGGGAATCCCAAGAGCAAGGTGTGAAGCAGCATAACAGCAAGTTTTCCCTTAGTAAGAAACCGAGGTTATCGAACAAGTAGGATGAAGGAAATGTCACACAGGTGTTTCAAGCAACACGGAGACCTGCACAACACAAACTCAAGACTTTGCCCCAACGAATCAATGAGGTTGTCAAGCTCACCGGTTTGCTGTAACGAAGGATTAAACGTATGGTGTGGAAGGTAATGGTGGTTTGCAGCAAGTAAACAAGTAACAGTGGAAGATGTATGTAACTACCTCGGTGAATTACGCTCCTAGATACAAGCCTGGATGAGCGGAAATGGTTGAAATAGTACGGTGGGGCCCAAATGCCACTCACGGGTAGACCTTTCGGCCGTCCCAACCATTTCCAATCATCGGGACAAGTACGGGCGGCGTAATCGGCAGGCGAAGGGATCAACTACATACACAAATGAGTATGTATGCAAGCCACCATACAATAGTACATCAGAGCCATTTCATCTAAAAATAAAGGAAATATAGCAACGCCATACGGCAAGATTCAAATGTCCTAGATAGATATAATAGTTTAGGATATTTCCTCATACATCACACATCAGAGTATCAGGCGAAAGCGGCAAACAAGATCCGAGTACGGATAAGAAGCAAATCGGCATAAGATGCCCCATAAATAAGCACATCCCGCCCACAGATCTCACGGGTCCCCGTTCCCGGAATCTCTACACCGAACGATCGTTGCCCACATCATCAGCGTCCTCCACCCAGTATCCGTCTTGCGAGTGTACCTGTTCATCTGAACCAATAATTTATCGTATGAGACCCTAGGGGTACTCAGCAAGTCTTTTTGCCTCTAAAGGGGACACAACCTGGGGTGACGCAATTGCAGCAAAAGATATACCCTAACAGTTCTATAGATACTCGCTAACCATCCGCCTAACTAAAGATAGACGGATGTCCGTGAATTAATGACAACAGTTATAACAGTAATATCCACAGATCCATCCTCCTCCTCGCTTACCAACGAGGAAGCGGACGAACAACCCCCCCATCCGTTGGCAATTTTATTAACCATTACATGAGTGTTGCACTATTTACTAGTCAATTACTTAGTCAAATTAAAAGCAGTACTTTAGTTATGCTTGTCTATGATCGAGAAATTGTGCTCCAAGTCGTCCATAACCGCGGACACGGCTTTCAGAAAGTTTTACCCTGCAGGGGTGCACAAATAGCAACACACACTCGATCAACCTCGGAAAAACCAAATCAAAACCCAACGAGGCTTTCACGACAAAGCAAACATAGGATTCAGAAATATTTCAGGGGGCCACCCCTTATAGTAGACCCGCAACGAGGCCGGCCGGCTCCGAGACGGACTCAAGGTTGTGGGGACGGCTGTAAACGACTGGGAACCCAAAACTGGGCTTGTCGATACCGCGGAATCGTGCCACGATCCTAAACAGTACAGGTGCTCCTCGCACAATATTAAATAAAGCAGTAAAGCATGGCATAAGTACAGGATAGTAAATAAAACCTCAAACTAGTTTGTGGCCCCAAGAAATAAGACGGAATCAAGCTCTGGCTCAGGGGGGTCCCATAAGCCTCCCGGATGTGGATAGCGCGAATAATCAAGGAACAGGAATCAAGTACTCGGGGTCCTACGGGACACAAGTGAGCAGGAAAAACCAAATAGCCGATATTGCTCCCCGGTGCCACTTTCATTAGTTATCCCATTACTACTCAGGTTAAGTTGTTTAGGTACCTCGTTATTCAACAGACACTCACATACCCTACACATGCTGTTCTACGACTCGCATGGCTCAAACAATTCCTGTAGTAATGGCTCATGGGATGGAGGAACAAGCTTGGTGGGGTTTAAAAGTAAAGGCTATGCAATACTTGGGATTCAGTATAATGCAATCGCGACTCAATGATGCAAGAATAAGATAGAGGCAATAGGTACTGTATGTATGCAAGCATGTGGTAGTGCTTGCCTGGCAACTCAGTTGAAGCGAGAGAAGGATCTGGGTAGTGCTCCTGATTCTCTTGATATATCCCATGCTCAGTGTCTATTCGAAGAAGAACCAAACAAACAAGGGCCAACATAAATAAAGTACACAAGCATAGGAATAAATGCGTCAAGCAAACAATCATGCCATGATGAATGATGCACAAGTTGCATGGCAATAATGTAGCATGGCATGGGTGAGGTGTAGAATACAAGAAATAAACATTTTATTGAGTTTTGGCCACAATTTATTGTCATATTAGTTGTTGTATACTATATATTTATATGATGCATGCTGCAATTTAAGTCATGGATAGCATAAACAGAAAGGTCTCGTCGAGCTGATCATTTTAGACATATCATTTGTTAAATTTGGAGTAATAAATCAAAAGTTATTAATTAGTTAAGGTGAGGGGCATTTTGTTGTAATTTAATTCAACTTGAAATTTAAAGTGTCCAAAATATATTTTGGATGGCATATTTGAAATCCTCACATTTTTCTGATTCAAAAACATATATCATTTGTTGAATTTGGGTTTGTAATTCAAAAGTTATTTAAATGCAGAATTCAATTTGAATTTAAATTCATTTGAAAAGTTTTAAGTCAAAACAGATAAACAGAAAACCCTTTTATACCCAGACGAACCCAGCCCCTATCGCTGACGGGTGGGACCGCGGCAGACACAGGGCCACACACGGGCGCGCCAACGGGGGCGTGCCACGTGGGGGAGCCGGGGACCGCGGGTTGAGAACCGGCAAAGCAAGGGGCCTATTTGCAAAACGCACATAGCGGCTGGCACGTGGGGCCGCAGGGACTGCGGGTTGAGGCGGGAAAAAGCCCAGGGGTGTGTTTGCAAATCGATAGAGGCTACGGCTGTCTGCTGACGGGCGCGGTGCCGCGGCGGTGGATCTGGCCGGGGTTTTGGGCGACGATGGCGACGCAACCGCTACCAATCTGCCGATGATGCAAGAACAAAAGTTGGAGAGGAAACCTAGCTCTACAAATTCCGTTCAGAGAGCATCTACGGGGAAGGGCTGTAGCGCGCGGGGCACGGCGAGATACAGAGGGGGCCGGAGCTGTTGCAGCTGCGACCGACGGTGACCGCGGCGGCGCGCGTGCACGCGGGGTGTTCGACGCCGCCCGGCGGCGATGCAAGAAACGAGGGGGAGGGAGATGATGTCCAGGAGGGAGGAGATGCTCACGTGAGTGCGCCCGCGAGGCCGTGGCAGCAGGGGTGGCGTGGATCGGCGAGGAGGCAGCAGGCCGGAGGCGTCCTGGCGGTCACGGACACGGCGGCGGCGGGGCTTCTCCGGCGAACTTCGGGGGCGATCTCCGGTACAGCGCGATGCAGGGGATCGAGAGGGACCTACTGGACGCCTTGGACACCCTCTAGCATGGCTCCACCCGCCTTCCTTCTGGCCTGGCCCATCTAGGGCTTAGAGGGACATGGGGTGGCCATGGCCCTGCTTGGGAAAGGAGGAAGGAGGGAGAGGGTTCCTAGGGCTCAGATCTCGAGCTGGGGTCGGGGTTAGGTGATGGAGGGAGGGGAGAGGCACATGGGTGGTGACCACCTTTATGCCCAAGAGAGGAGGAGGGGGCTCGGGTGAGGGCTTCTCTCTTGCCTCCTTCTTTTGTCTTGTAGCTTAGAGAGGGAAGAGATGGGACCAGGGGGAGGGAAGCTCGTGGTTGGAGGCAGGCTCGGGCCGGTGGGGCCTGCTAGCAGGGAGAGGGAGGAGAGAACAGAGGAGGCTTGGGCTGGAGCTCTAGGGTAGGAGGGATGGGGTGGATGGTAGCTAGGGTCAGGGAGGGTAGCTAGGTGGTCATGCATGGTAGAGAGAGGAGAGAGGGAGAGAAGGGGTAGGGGTTTTAGGGTAGGATGGCCTCGGGTAGGGTTTGAGTTAGGGTTGGGGAGAAGAGAGGTGAGGTGAGAAGGAGATGGGTGTAACTAGGTTAGATGGGGGTGTGGTTTAGGGAGTAAAGTAAAGAGAGAGGGGAGAGAGAGATAGATGGAGTGGTTCATATGACTAGATCAAGCATAATCACACAAGCTCAAACAAGATAGCCAAAGAGAGAAAAGAAGAAAAGGTGGTGATGGGGTAGAGAGAAAGATGTGGTGTAGAGGATGGGATGATAGGTTCCCTTGGCAAGCTCAAGCAAGAGCAACAAACAAGCTCAAGCAAGAACTAGACAAGAAGAGAGAGGGTGAGGTGGTAACATGACCCAACACAAGATCAAGCATGGAAAAGAGGTAGAGCTAGATGGGAGATGATCCCCTCCAAGATTCAAATAGAACCAAAAGATGACCAAAGTTGGTGATGGTTGCATGGCCCATGCAAATGTATTATATGCTAGGTTTTATCTTGTGAAAACAAAATAATATCCCATGGCATTTATTTATTTGCATCCTCCAAAGTTGGAGTAAGGGTCAAGCAAAAGAACTTGTAGGATTGGACCCACCCTATCTATCATGAGCTTGATTAAAACCCCAAAAGAAAAATAATTACAAGCTCATGGATAATGGGATGGTGGAATTATAAAGTGGTGAAAAAAAAGGGTGGTGGAGTCAATAAAAGATATGCCCCCAACTCAACTTGGCATTTAACAATATATCAAGAACCAAATACAATATCAAGAGGCAAATACAAATAATAATGCATATGAGATAAGAACCAAAACAAAAAGGGTTTTTGTATGATGCTCAAATGCAAGGTGGCATGATGACATGAGCATGATAACATGATGATGCAACAATTATATGTAGGAAGTAGTCATTTTATTACTAAACCAAGTAGCATTACAGTTGTTAGACAAATGGGATGCTACAACTCTCCCCCACTAAACAGGAATCTCGCCCCGAGATTCTAGGAAGAAGAAGAAGACACAAAGAGGGTAGGATAGTTGGCACAGAGTTCATCTTCACGCTCCCAAGTGGCTTCGTCAGCAGAATGGTGCGACCACTGCACCTTGCAGAACTTGATGGACTTGTTGCGAGTCCTTCTTTCTGCGGTCTCAAGGATTTTTGTGGGGTGTTCTTGATAAGACAGGTCTTCTTGGAGATTGATTAGATCATGATCCACGGTCCTGCCGGGGTCCTTGAAGCACTTCTTGAGTTGAGAGATGTGGAAAACATCATGAACCTTGAGTTTTTCCAGGAGCTCAAGAGCATAAGCAACTTCTCCTCTTCTACCACGAATTTTGAAAGGACCGATGTATCTAGGAGCCAGCTTTCCTTTGTTACCAAATCGGTGAGTTCCTTTCATGGGAGTGACACGAAGGTAAACGAGATCACCAGGGACATACACCATGTCCGTGTGCTTCCTGTCATAATTGCTCTTCTGGCGACTTTGAGCAATCTTCAGATTCTCAAGAATGATATGCACCTTCTCCTCCGCTTGAGTTACAATGTCAGGGCCAAACCATATTCTTTCTCCTGCACCTGACCAACCAATCGGAGTTCTGCACTTGTGACCATAGAGAGCCTCAAATGGTGCCATCTTCAGACTTTTCTGGAAGCTGTTGTTGTAAGAGAATTCAGCATAAGGAAGACATTCTTCCCACTTCATGCCAAAAGAGATGACGCAAGCACGAAGCATATCCTCCAGAATCTGATTGATCCTTTCAACTTGTCCTTGCGACTGAGGGTGGTAAGTCTTTGAAGTTCAATTTTGTTCCCAAAGCATTTTGGAAACTTTCCCGAACTTGGAAGTGAAGATGCTCCCACGGTCTGAACTGATCTCAAGCGGAACCCCATACAGAGAGACAATTCTGTTGATATAGAGCTCAGCCAACTGAATTCCAGAAATTTTTTCCTTGACGGGGAAGAAGTGAGCCACTTTAGAGAGCCTGTCAATGACAACAAAGATTGCATTGTTGCCCTTCTGCGACCTTGGAAAACCAGTGATGAAATCCATCTCTACTTTCTCCCATTTCCATTCCGGGGGTTTCAATGGCTGTAGAAGACCGAAAGGTTTCTGATGGACAGCTTTCACTCTACGGCAGACATCACACTCCGAGACATACTTGACACAATATCGTTTCAAACCAGGCCACCAATATTGTGTTTTCAAGTCCATGTACATCTTTGTGCTGCCAGGGTGGATAGACAGGACAGAATCATGCGCCTCCTTGAGAACTTGCTCTCTCAAACCCGGGTAGTTTGGAATAAACATCTGGTGTTCAAAGAAAAGCATGCCTTGATCATCGACGTGGAAGGATTCATACTTCGGAAGCTGAAGTTTGGAGATGATCTTTTTGGTGTGCGGATCACCAAGCTGACGAGAGCGAATCTTTTCTTCCAAGAGAGGAGTAGCCAGAAGGTTCAGGAGATGCCCTTGTTCCACAATTTCTAGGTTGAGCTGACGGAATTCCTCGCACAAGAGAGGCTATTGTTCTTCCATCATGAGGTTGTTGACATAAGCTTTGCGGCTGAGAGCATCGGCCATGACATTAGCTTTTCCCGGAGTGTAGTTGATGGTCAAATCAAAATCATTGATTGCTTCAATCCATCTCCTCTGCTGAAGGTTGAGATCAGGCTGAGTGAAGATATACTTCAAACTCTTGTGGTCAGAAAAGATCTCACAACGGTTGCCAAGCAAGTAGTGCCTCCATAGCTTCAAACCAAAGATAACTGCTGCGAGCTCGAGGTCATGTGTGGGATAGTTGATCTCATGCGTCTTCAACTGTCGAGAGGCATAAGCAACCACTTGTTTTTCTTGCATAAGGACCGCACCCAATCCTTGCAAAGAGGCGTCACAGAATATCTGGAAAGGCTTAGATGTATCCGGAGGAACCAAGACTGGTGTGGAAGTGAGCTTCTCTTTGAGTGTCTCAAAGCTTGCTTGGCATGCAGGAGTCCAAAGGTATTTCTTGCCTTTCTTGAGGAGATCGGTAAGAGGCTTCGCTATCTTCGAGAAGTTACGAGCGACGGCAATAACTAGCCAAACCCAGGAAACTCCGCACTTCTTTGACATTTACAGGAGGAAGCCATTCAACAATTGTCTTCACAGTTTCCGGGTTGACTGCAATGCCCTTGGCAGAGATAACGTGACCAAGATAGGTTACTTGAGGCAGGCAAAACTCACACTTTGAGAACTTTGCATACAAGCGGTTCTCACGAAGCTTGTTTAGGACACACCGAAGGTGTTCTTCATGCTCTTCCTTTGACTTAGAATAGACTAGGATGTCATCCAGATAGACCACAACGAACTTATCAAGGTACTCCATGAAAACCGAGTTCATAAGTCTCGAGAAGGTAGCAGGTGCGTTGGTGAGACCGAAAGACATGACCGTGTACTCATACAGGCCATAGCGGGTGGTGAAAGCTGTTTTAGGAACATCTTCCTTGCGAATCTTGATTTGGTGATAACCACTTCTCAAGTCGAGCTTAGAGAACACCACAGCTCCAGCTAGCTGATCGAAGAGATCATTAATCCGCGGAAGGGGATATTTGTTCTTGATGGTTTTAGCATTGAGAGCCCGATAGTCAACACAAAGTCTATCAGTCCTGTCACGCTTCTTCACAAAGATTGTTGGGCTACCCCAAGAAGAAGTACTGTGTTGAATGAAACCCAACTTCTCTTGTTCATCAAGCTGACGTTTGAGTTCAGCCAACTCAGCAGGACCCATTTTATAAGGCCGCTTGGAGATAGGAGCTGTTCCAGGTTCAAGCTCAATTACAAACTCAACCTCACGATCCGGAGGCATACCCGGCAACTCTTCAGGAAAACATCTGGGAACTCACAGACCACCGGAACACTCTGAATAGCTTCCATAGCATCATCATTCAGAGCCGCCAAAGAGAAAAGCTGGATAGCAGGAGTCATACTTGGAGAATAGACTATATGGCCTTCAGGAATCTTCAGAGAAACCGAGCGTTCAGCACAATCAATCACAGCTGCATTTGCTGTCAACCAATCCATGCCCAAGATGACATCAATGTCAGAATTGCCCAGAAGAATTAAGGACGCCGAGAACGAAGAGCCACCAATCTCAATTTGATTGCCATGGCTGATATAAGCAGCCCTCAGGTTTGAACCAGGAGATAGGACCATTAACTTCTTAAGGAGAGGATCCAAAGCTAACACATTCTCATTTGCAAACTTGTGAGAAACAAAAGAATGCGATGCACCAGAATCAAACAAAACTCGTGCAGGGACTGAGTTAACGGGAAGCATACCCATCACAACTCCAGGTGCATGCTCAGCTTGAGAGGCGTTGACACAGTTGGCACGAGCACGATGAGACCCGGGCTTGGTGTTGATGTTGAGAGCCCGAGGTGGTGGTGCACGAACCAAAGGAGAGCTTGCCGCAGATCTTGGCGGGGGTGGAGGAAGAGCTTTGTTTTTCAACGGACAGTTCCAGTTCAGATGCCCAGGGTCTCCACACGTGAAACAAGCACCAGGTGGACGTGGAGCAACGTAGCCAGGGACTCCGCCAGGCGCTCCAGGGTAGTGGTGGTTGTAGCCCCTGGGAGCAGCAGTGATGAAGTTTGGTGGCCTTGACGCGTAGCTTGCAGGTCTTGGTGGAGCCGGGAGCGACGGTGGGGTGTTAGGAACCCAGACACGCCGCTTAGAAGGAGCTGACATAGCTGAAGAGCTTGGTGCATCACGGTTGTGTTTCTTTGACTCCTCAAACACTTGCCTACTTGCTTCCTCCTGCAGAGCTGTGTGCTGAAGTTCCAGAAAAGACGCCGGCCTTGCATGTGTGATTGCATATTTGATCGATGCATTGAGCCCTTGCCTGAACCTCTTTTGCTTCTTCTTGTCATCGGAGATCTCATCGCCACCATAACGAGAAAGATTCATGAAGTTCCTGATGTAGGTGTTGACATTATCATTTCCCTGCTTGAGGTTGAGAAACACTTCCTTCATCCTTTCCATGACAATTTCTGACAAATACTGCTCTTTGAACGCTCCAGTGAACCGTTCCCAAGTAGGCTGAAAACCAACGCAGTTTGCCTTCAGGTAATTCTCCCACCAGAGAGCTGCATCCCCCTTCAGAAGGTGAGTAGCACACTTTACCCACTCTTGCTCAGGAACATCAGCAGTCTCGAGTAGCCTTGACATCTCACGCAACCAATCATCCGCATCCAGTGGTCGATCAGAAACATCAAATTGGCGGGGGTTTAACTTCAGGAAGCTTTTGATGTCTCCTCGCTTGGGAGGTGGAGGTAGTGGAGCAAACTCATTCCTCCGAACACTTTCCTCAAAGCGCTGTTGGTTCTGCTGCATTGCTGCCAAGGCATTGGCGATGTTTGACAACGCGGAGCCCAGTTCAGGTGGTATGTCCTCATCAGAACGGCGTGGTGGAGCCATCCTGTGATTGATATAAAACACAAGTCAGTACTATAATGGAGAATAATAATAATCCAAAATAGTACCAAGATGGAATTAACCAAGATTAAAGGATACAATTTACTAAGATGATATTAAAATATCAACAAAGTTCAAAGCACCTAGAAGATATTAAGCATATCGCACACGACTGAAAAGGAGTGTGGTACACAAATATATCAAAGAAAAATTTTCCACAAATTTCGGCATTAAAATACCAATAGATGCACAAAATTACTTAACGAATCAAGATTAGTGACTCTACCAATTCAATATAAAAAAGCGAATGATAAGAGTAGTGGTATGGTCGCGACTCCATCCCGCACTCAAATCATTACTCCGCACATGAATAAGTGGAACACATATCCTAACCCCTTCTTCTCATGATGAACCTAAAGATTGGTACGGAAACGAACACCCCAAACAAGATAACGTCGGATAACAAAGAGTAAGACAGATCACGTCGGTTTGCAAAAGCCTGTCGGTATGGAATGTACCAACAGTTGATAACCAAAAGGCTGATTAGATAACAACTTGGATGCAATAGATAGACAAGGAATTACATACACACACACACACAACCTATGGTACTACGGAAACCCAGAACACGTGAATCCTAGTTTGAACTTTAAGAAGAGGATTGAAAACGTTACACTTCCTTACCAGAAAAGGGTGGGTGGGTGGGTAAGAAGAAAAGTGGAAGCAGTCCTACTCTCGCGTTTTGTTTTTCCCTAGTATACATAACTACCCAAAAATACTTGCTAGACTGACAACGACCATTTGGCTGAGACCCTGAAGGGCGGGATGGCTCTGATACCAATTGTAACTACCTCGGTGAATTACGCTCCTAGATACAAGCCTGGATGAGCGGAAATGGTTGAAATAGTACGGTGGGGCCCAAATGCCACTCACGGGTAGACCTTTCGGCCGTCCCAACCATTTCCAGTCATCGGGACAAGTACGGGCGGCGTAATCGGCAGGCGAAGGGATCAACTACATACACAAATGAGTATGTATGCAAGCCACCATACAATAGTACATCAGAGCCATTCCATCTAAAAGAAAGGAAATATAGCAACGCCATACGGCAAGATTCAAATGTCCTAGATAGATATAATAGTTTAGGATATTTCCTCATACATCACACATCAGAGTATCAGGCGGAAGCGGCAAACAAGATCCGAGTACGGATAAGAAGCAAATCGGCATAAGATGCCCCATAAATAAGCACATCCCGCCCACAGATCTCACGGATCCCCGTTCCCGGAATCTCTACACCGAACGATCGTTGCCCACATCATCAGCCTCCTCCACCCAGTATCCGTCTTGCGAGTGTACCTGTTCATCTGAACCAATAATTTATCGTGTGAGACCCTAGGGGTACTCAGCAAGTCTTTTTGCCTCTAAAGGGGACACAACCTGGGGTGACGCAATTGCAGCAAAAGATATATCCTAACAGTTCTATAGATACTCGCTAACCATCCGCCTAACTAAAGATAGACGGATGTCCGTGAATTAATGACAACAGTTATAACAGTAATATCCACAGATCCATCCTCCTCATCGCTTACCAACGAGGAAGCGGACGAACAACCCCCCCATCCGTTGGCAATTTTATTAACCATTCCATGAGTGTTGCACTATTTACTAGTCAATTACTTAGTCAAATTAAAAGCGGTACTTTAGTTATGCTTGTCTATGATCGAAACTGCTCCAAGTCGTCCATAACATGGACACGGCTTGAGAAGTTTTACCTAGGGTGCACAAATAGCAACACACACTCGATCAACCTCGGAAAACCAAATCAAAACCCAACGAGGCTTTCACGACAAAGCAATCACAGGATTCAAAAATATTTCGAGGGCCACCCTTAAAGTAGACCAACGAGGCCGCCGGCCCGAGACGGACTCAAGGTTATGGGGACGGTCAGAACGATCGGGAACCCAAACTGGGCTTGTCGATACCGCGAATCGTGCCACGATCCTAACAAGACAGGTGCTCCTCGCACAATATTAAATAAAGCGATAAAGCATGGCATAAGTAGGATAGTAAATAAAACCTCAAACTAGTTTGTGGCCCCAAGAAATAAGACGGAATCAAGCTCGCTCGGGGGTCCCATAAGCCTCCCGGATGTGGATAGCGCGAATAATCAAGGAACAGGAATCAAGTACTCGGGGTCCTACGGGACACAAGTGAGCAGGAAAAACCAAATAGCCGATATTGCTCACCGGTGCCACTTTCATTAGTTATCCCATTACTACTCAGGTTAAGTTGTTTAGGTACCTCGTTATCCAACAGACACTCACATACCCTACACATGCTGTTCTACGACTCGCATGGCTCAAACAATTCTTGTAGTAATGGCTCATGGGATGGAGGAACAAGCTTGGTGGGGTTTAAAAGTAAAGGCTATGAAATACTTGGGATTCAGTATAATGCAATCGCGACTCAATGATGCAAGAATAAGATAGAGGCAATAGGTACTGTATGTATGCAAGCATGTGGTAGTGCTTGCCTGGCAACTCAGTTGAAGGGAGAGAAGGATCTGGGTAGTGCTCCTGATTCTCTTGATATATCCCCTGCTCAATGTCTATTCGAAGAAGAACCAAACAAACAAGGGCCAACATAAATAAAGTACACAAGCATAGGAATAAATGCGTCAAGAAAACAATCATGCCATGATGAATGATGCACAAGTTGCATGGCAATAATGTAGCATGGCATGGGTGAGGTGTAGAATACAAGAAATAAACATTTTATTGAGTTTTGGCCACAATTTATTGTCATATTATTTGCTGTATACTATATATTTATATGATGCATGCTGCAATTTAAGTCATGGATAGCATAAACAGAAAGGTCTCGTCGAGCTGATCATTTTAGACATATCATTTGTTAAATTTGGAGTTATAAATCAAAAGTTATTAATTAGTTAAGGTGAGGGGCATTTTGTTGTAATTTAATTCAACTTGAAATTTAAATTGTCCAAAATATATTTTGGATGGCATATTTGAAATCCTCACATTTTTCTGATTCAAAAACATATATCATTTGTTGAATTTGGGTTTGTAATTCAAAAGTTATTTAAATGCAGAATTCAATTTGAATTTAAATTCATTTGAAAAGTTTTAAGTCAAAACAGATAAACAGAAAACCCTTTTATACCCAGACGAACCCAGCCCCTATCGCTGACGGGTGGGACCACGGCAGACAGGGTTGACACGCTGGCACGCCATGGCGTGCCATGGGGAGCCGGGACCGAGTTGAGAACCGGCAAAGCAAGGGGCCTATTTGCAAAACGCACATAGCGGCTGGCACGTGGGGCCGCAGGGACTGCGGGTTGAGGCGGGAGAAAGCCTAGGGGTGTGTTTGCAAATCGACAGGCGCAGTTGTCACGACGGGCGCGGTGCGGTGGATCTGGCCGGGTTTTGGGCGATGGCGATGGCAACCGCTACGAATCTGTCGATGATGCAAGAACAAAAGATGGAGAGGAAACCTAGCTCTACAAATTCCGTTCAGAGAGCATCTACGGGAAGGGCAGAGGCTGGGCACGGGCGAGATATAGAGGGGCCGAGCTGTGCGATGCGACGCAGTGATCATGGCGGGCTGCTGCACGCTGGTGTTCGACGCCCGTGGCGATGCAAGAAATGAGGGGGAGGGAGATGATGTCCAGGAGGGAGGAGATGCTCACGTGAGTGCGCATGAGGCCGTGGGCAGGGTGGCGTGGATCGGCGAGGAGGCAGCAGGCCGGAGGCGTCCTGGCGGTCACGGACACGGCGGCGGCGGGGCTTCTCCGGCGAACTTCGGGGGCAATCTCCGGTACAGCGTGATGCAGGGGATCGAGAGGGACCTACTGGACGCCTTGGACACCCTCTAGCACGGCTGCACCCGCCTTCCTTCTGGCCTGGCCCATCTAGGGCTTAGAGGGACATGGGGTGGCCATGGCCCTGCTTGGGAAAGGAGGAAGGAGGGAGAGGGTTCCTGGGGCTCATATCTCGAGCTGGGGTCGGGGTTAGGTGATGGAGGGAGGGGAGAGGCACATGGGTGGTGACCACCTTTATGCCCAAGAGAGGAGGAGGGGGCTCGGGTGAGGGCTTCTCTCTTGCCTCCTTCTTTTGTCTTGTAGCTTAGAGAGGGAAGAGATGGGACCAGGGGGAGGGAAGCTCGTGGTTGGAGGCAGGCTCGGGCCGGTGGGGCCTCCTAGAAGGGAGAGGGAGGAGAGAAGAGAGGAGGCTTGGGTTGGAGCTCTAGGGTAGGAGGGATGGGGTGGATGGTAGCTAGGGTCGGGGAGGGTAGCTAGGTGGTCATGCATGGTAGAGAGAGGAGAGAGGGAGAGAAGGGGTAGGGGTTTTAGGGTAGGATGGCCTCGGGTAGGGTTTGAGTTAGGGTTGGGGAGAAGAGAGGTGAGGTGAGAAGGAGATGGGTGTAACTAGGTTAGATGGGGGTGTGGTTTAGGGAGTAAAGTAAAGAGAGAGGGGAGAGAGAGATATAGATGGAGTGGTTCATATGACTAGATCAAGCATAATCACACAAGCTCAAACAAGATAGCCAAAGAGAGAAAAGAAGAAAAGGTGGTGATGGGGTAGAGAGAAAGATGTGGTGTAGAGGATGGGCTGATAGGTTCCCTTGGCAAGCTCAAGCAAGAGCAACAAACAAGCTCAAGCAAGAACTAGACAAGAAGAGAGAGGGTGAGGTGGTAACATGACCCAACACAAGATCAAGCATGGAAAAGAGGTAGAGCTAGATGGGAGATGATCCCCTCCAAGATTCAAATAGGACCAAAAGATGACCAAAGTTGGTGATGGTTGCATGGCCCATGCAAATGTATTATATGCTAGGTTTTATCTTGTGAAAACAAAATAATATCCCATGGCATTTATTTATTTGCATCCTCCAAAGTTGGACTAAGGGTCAAGCAAAAGAACTTGTATGATTGGACCCACCCTATCTCTCATGAGCTTGATTAAAACCCCAAAAGAAAAATAATTACAAGCTCATGGATAATGGGATGGTGGAATTGTAAAGTGGTGAAAAAAAGGGTGGTGGAGTCAATAAAAGATATGCCCCCAACTCAACTTGGCATTTAACAATATATCAAGAACCAAATACAATATCAAGAGGCAAATACAAATAATAATGCATATGAGATAAGAACCAAAACAAAAAGGGTTTTTGTATGATGCTCAAATGCAAGGTGGCATGATGACATGAGCATGATAACATGATGATGCAACAATTATATGTAGGAAGTAGTCATTTTATTACTAAACCAAGTAGCATTACAGTTGTTAGACAAATGGGATGCTACAATGGGAATGGACCGGGGTTCATAGTTCACTAGAGGTGCTCTCCTTAGATAAACAACATGGCATGAAGGGTAAACAAATTACAGCGGGGCAATTGACAGGAACTGAGCAAGGCATAACAATGCAATTACTAGTCAGAAAGATCCTATGAGATTCGATTGGGCAATACAACAAGATACATAGACCGCCATCCAACTGCATCTATGACTAGAAGTCCACCTTTAGGTTATCATCCGAACCCCCTCCAGTATTAAGTTGCAATCAACAGACAACTGCTATAAGCAAAGTGTGTAAGGTAAACAGTCCACATGTTCCATGAACAAGATACCGTTGTTTTCTCCCTAGTAGCAACTGCACATCTACAACCAAAGAGATTATTGTCACTTCCCTTGGAAACTAGAGTCATGAACCCACTATCGAGCATAAATACCCCCTCTTGGAGTCACTAGCAACTACTCGGCCAAGATAGCTACTAACAATGGAGAGCATGCAAGATCACAAACAACACAGACATGATAGAATCATAAACACAAAACCATTAATCAAACCAACATAATAATCTCAATATCCATCGAATCCCCGCAAACACAACATGCATGATTACAAATAGATTAGATCTTGATCATGAACGGATCTCACAAGATCTATACATGAAAGCACAAAGGAGTAGATACAACCATCTAGCTACTACATGGACCCATAGTCCAAGGTGGAACTACTCACGCATCATACCGCAGAGAAGGCCTCCGGGATGATCTACACTCCCGCAGGGTGCCGTGAAGAACTTCAGATCCCCCCTGATCTAGGTACGACGGTAGCGGCGGCTACAGAAGGTTTCATGGAGATTTGATCGGGTACTTAGGGTTTCTACATCGGGGGCTTCTTATAGGCGAAGGGGGAGGCCGAGGTAGCGGCCAGGGGCCCCACACGCTGCCTAGGCGCGGGGCAGGGCCCACCCGCGCCTAGGGGGTCTGGGTGCCCTAGCCCGCCTCTCCGGATCCCCTCTGGACTTCTTGTTCCCCACGGAAAGTTATTGACTTTGATGTTTGTCCTGTCCAATTTCGAGAATATTTCTTTACTAACTTTTCTGGAACCAAAAACAACAGAAAACAGGCTACTAGCACTGTGGCAACCTGTTAATAGGTTAGTACCAGAAAACCTGTAAAAAGCACCTCAAAGTGTAGACAAAGCAAAGCAAAGTAGATACTAAACAAGCATGGAGCATCAAAAATTATAGATACATTTCTGATGTATCAGTGGCATGTAGGTGACACGCCATCACTGTCACGTCACTGGTAACTGTTGCTTGTGGAATATCCTTTCCACTCCACCCGTAAATATGTACTAGTGGCGTTCCCTAGCCACGCCACCAATAACGCATGCCACTAAGAAAATTTCGAAATTAAAAAGCATTTTGGTAGAAATACAAAATACAATAGTACCATCAATTATTCAATATATTAGAACTTCGGTTCAACATCATTCACAATTACACAATATATAATTCATTCAAACTTCCAGAGATACTAGCTAATAAGTCCAACACAATTATACAATGCACAACATGTCCAAAATAGAGGAGATCAACGAGAAACATGATGAGTCATTGCATGTTATGTTTCTAGCAGTGATAAGCATAGCATGTCCAACATGTAGATCATATTCATCTTTATGAAACTACATCCATAGCTTTTTTGTTGAAGATAAGTCGACCAATGGTGTCCTTGTTGTACAAATGGTGCTCAAAAGGGCCATATCACCTTCATCTCCAACACACACTCTAGCAAAGCCTTCATTAGGAATGTTAAGGGAGGAAACTATTTTCTTAGGTAATTTTAGTGTACAAAAATTTATTAATGATGTGAGACAACTAGGTTATGCACAAAAATAAGAAATCAATACAACTAAGTTGAAAAACATACCATGTTGTGTTTGGCAAGATTAGTGTTTGTCAAATGGGTCATAAATGAAACCCCAACAAAACAAAGGTACTGGTTGCAGGTATGATATCTAAGAGGCGTCCATGCTCAACATCAGTTAGGTTGCATCTTTGGGAGATAATGGTAGAGTCAAATGAGACTTCCTTACCACCGCTGACATAGACAACACTGGTCCTTGCCATTTGTGCTCTTAAAGAAAACACAATCATTTGATCTGCTCCTATGAGATGGTTCATACCAACGAATTGTTGTTGGAGATATGCCCTAGAGGCAATAATAAATATAGTTATTATTATATCTTTGTGTTTATGATAAATGTTTACATTCATGCTATAATAGTATTAACAAGGAAACATTAATACTTGTGTGATTTGTAAACTTAATTTGAAGTCCCTAGTAAAGCCTCTTCATAATACTAGCTTGTTGGTTAATAAATGATTGTGGTTTCCCTATCATGAACACTGAGATGTTATTAACAACAAGATCATATCGTTAGGAGAATGATATGATGGACATACTCCTATAGATAAGCGTAGCATAAAGATCAAGTCATTTTAATAGTTCAATTGCTATATGCTTTCTGATACATAGTAACCTAATTCCTTCGACCATGAGATCATGCATATCACCATCACCGGAAGGATGCTTTGATGACATCAAACACCACACCGTAACCGGGTGGCTATAAAGGTGGCATTGAGTGTTCGGAAAGTATTGGTTGAGACACATGGATCAAGAGTGGGATTTGTCCATCCATATGACGGATAGATATACTCTAGGCCCTCTCGGTAGAATGCCATCCAATTTTCTTGCAAGCATGTGACTGGTTCACAAGGGATCACATATCATGGGAACGAGAAAAGAGTACTTATCAGTAACGAGGTTGAACTAGGTATGCAGAGATACCGACGATCAAAAGCTCGGATAAGTAAACTATCGTGAGACAAAGGGAAATTGGTATCGTATGTAAGTGGTTCATTCGATCGCAAAGTAATCGTAGAAATAGGTGGGAGCCATATGAATTTCCAGATTCCTCTATTGGTTATTGTTCGGAGAAGTGTCTCGATCATGTCCGCATAATTCACGAACCGTAGGGAGACACACTTAAGGATTCGACGTTGTTGAGTAGTTATGGAATGATCAGTAAGAGACCGAATGTTGTTCGGAGTCTCGGATGGAATACGGGATATCACGAGGAGATCCGGAATGGTCCGTAGAATAAGATTCATATAAGGAAAGTCCTGTTTCGGGGTTGGAGAATGGTTCCGGTGTTTTCATCGGGAATGTTCTAGAAGGTTCCAGAATGTCCCGCACTCCGGAGAGGAAGGGTACATGAATGTGCCATAACAAGTTGGAATGGTTGCATCATGTACTAGGTGTCATCGCTAAACAAAATAAAGGGATAAATCAAATCCTAGTTTGAAAAGTCAAACGCCAATTTGAAAAGTCAAACGGCTATTTTGTTTGGTGGAGGGAGAGTAGGAAACCTACTTGGGGAGGAAGTCCCTCTCCCTCCACCACCGGCCTTGGAAGACGAGTTGGGGAGGGACTAACCTCCCCTTGGCGCACACCCTCCACCTATATAAGGAGGGGCAGGGCTGCCCCTCCAAGACACACACCTAGCCCCTCTAAACCCTAACCCTAGCCGCCGCCCACCATAGCTGCCGCCCTAGGGTTTCTCCCAAGCCGCCGAGTTGGGGCTTCTAGTTACCCTAGCTGCCGGCCTAGCCCCTTCTACTTGGTGTGTCTAAACTCTAGATCGCCGATGCTCTCTCATAGTCCACCATACTCGCTCCTGGTTAAGGCAAAACCCTGTGAGATCTCCCCTCTACTTCCGGTACCACGTCGTCATGCTGCCGGAATCACGAGGAGAGTGCTACAACCTCCGCTGCCTGCTGGAACAAGGGATAGGAAGGTCTTCGTCGAGTACCGAACGTGTGACCGACTGCGGAAGCGCTGCCGGAACGCAGCGCCGGAAGGATCGTCTACGCGATCTTGAGATCGGCAAGAGTACGACTACATCACCCACGAGAATCCGCTCTCGTTAAACACTTTGGAATCTTCGAGGGTGAGTTATTCTATTGTAGGGATCCCAATCTTAGATAAGATAGAGCCTCCTGTGTTTACAATGCTAGTCCCTGGATCATTAGCTAGCATCCACAGTTAAGATGTAATATCAAGAAACAAAGGTCATAATTTAACTTTATAACCAGGAATAACATAAGTTTATTACATCAAACATAGCTCACTTGGCTATTACATTACATTGCAGCGGAATAACTATAAGCATGGGTCCTTCATCTTCAAAGTGCCACAGGCAGATGTTGGTTGTAGACTTTGTAATCCTAATCAATCAATCTTCACTAAAATCAATCAAACCTGCAACATACAAGTTACAGCCACAAAGGGTCAATACATTTGAATTGTATTGGCAAGTGATACTATGGCGATAGTGGAGTCTATCATCTATATGCATTTGGCTAAGTGGAGTTGAGGCTTGCATTGCTCAAAATAGATTTTTCTTATTATTTTGAAAATACTAAGTTTTTGCTTGACAAAATCATTTCCCTCAATCAAAGATTTCAAGATCCTTGTACCAAGCCATCTCTCCATCAATGATTGAAGAATTCAAACAACCCTTGTTCAATCCACAAGATTTTAACTTAGAAATTGGAATGATGAGATTCTTGATTGTTTCCATGTCTTGATGCTCAAATTGTCCTTTACCAGGGACATGGCTAAGTACTTAGATTTTACACTCTGCAGAGGTGGTGCACTTTACCCACAAGACTTGGTTTCCCAAGACAAAATCTTTCAGAAGCCTTCCCTTAGACCAAAATGGACGCGTTCCAACCTATCAAACACTACCACCCACTATCCATTTGGCTAAGTTCTTGCAACCTATATGATCATGGCAGAGCCCATATTGCCAAGTGGTTGCACTTGAAGCTTCTCAACATTTGACATCTCAAATCCCTTTGTTTCCTGGGTGGCATTCCACAAGTGAGATACACAATCCAAGCCTATGGCATTGTGAACCACTCAACCATTCTCCACCAAGCAAGCCCATTCCACCCAGGTGATTCATTAACTTAGTTGTTTTATTAAACAAAACATAAGTCCTTAGACTTAGAGATTTTTCCATAGTGTGAATATATTTTCCACCCAGGTTTTCTATTAGCTAGGCTAAGCTTGGTAGTAGTAGGAATCTTAACTTAGGAAAATCCTACTAAGGATTCATCTACAAGGTTTTCCTATAGCAAGATCTATACTTAGCAAAATCCATGCAAGTTTACTTAGCAAAATCACTAATGCATAATAAAAGTATTGGGATAGAAAGTATGAAGCATCACTTGCCTTTTGGTAGAGTATAGGTTCACTTCTTGATCTTTGCAACAATCATATTCTTCAAGTCACTACAAATAAATCAAGCAAGGCACAAACTCAATCTACCAATCAAGCAAAACAACACACATAAATAACAAAGTCAAAGAAATGCATGCAAGCATGCCAAGCTTTGTTTTGTTTGAAAAAGTGGTTCCTACTGGGTCATAGACATTTGGGTACATCTAATGATCATTTCCTAAAGTGGCCAAGTCATTTGCAAAAGGTTTCACTTTAAAACCATTTTTCAAAACAAAGTGTTATTTTATGTGGTGTAGAAATATTTTTACTAAGGCATTAACCCATAGGGTTCACCAAATGAGTTGCTATTGCAAAACTTGGTGTTTTTGGTCAGTAGGTTTGGTCCAAACCATCTACTCAAAGTTTTCTTCCCATAAACATTTCCATATTAAAATCAATGAGTTTATTTGGCTAGAAAATGGCTAAGTTAAATAATTCAACTTAAATTTCACAAAAATCATTTTTAACACTATGGGTTGGTTCCTAGGGTCAGTAGGGTCACAACAAACCAATTGGCAAAGGTTTGATCTCAAAATTCATTTTTAAATGATTTTTCTAATGTTAGCAAGCACACAAAAGAATCTGCAAAATCAAACAATCTATCAAATACTATTTGCTAAACTAAGGGTAGGGTTGGTTAGGGCTTGTTCTCCTGAATTCATTGATATAAAGTTTGCAAAATTTGGACGTGTGGTTTGAAAGTTACAAAGGTTTAAAGTTTGCAAAACATTCTGTTTTCAAATTCTGTTAAATGTAACAACGACACGCCGACGTTGCTTATTAGCTGGTACCGGTTCGCCGGATCGTGGGGCGTTGGATCTAGTTTGATCGCAAGACGCAGTATGCGTACCTCTTCGCGGCTTAAGTCATCTAATCCTGCTCGCTCACTCTGGATCGAACGGCTGCAAACATTCAGACCGAAAACAGGCGGCGTTGCGCGGTGGTGCACGGCGGCGACGGCCAGACAAGATGCTCGCGGTGGTTCTAGGAAGCGAGTAAGACATAGGGGGTGCTTACCGTGTTCGCCGTGGCGTGGGGAAGCTCCACGTGCCTTCTGCTTGTCGAGGGGTGCGTTGGTGTTGCGGGAATTGCTCGCCGGAGCTGCTCTGGTTCTCGGGTGCGGTCAGACGCTGTCAGGGGCGAGGCTACGGGGCTCGCCGAAGCAAGGCAGGGGGTGCGTTAGACGCGCCTGGTGCTAAGGAGTATGTGAGCATCACTGATTGTCATCGGGGAGGTTCGAGCTTACCAGGAAGAGTCGCCGGAGAAGGAGACAGACGGCGGCAGATCGCCGTTGGCGAGGATAGAGGGCGTTCGCGGTCGAATGGGTGATACGGGGAGGAAGGTCTGGGAGTGGGGAAGCTGCCAGGGTGCTCGGGGAGGCTCGGGGTGGTGTGGGCTGGTCGGATTTTGGCGAGGATGGTCGTCGGAAACGAAGCTGTTCGAGGACGAATGGCGACGGCCTGGAGGCGTGCTTCTTCGGGGTGACAGGGGGAAAACCGAGAGGAGGGGTGAGCGTTTTAAGGTGAGTGGTCTCTGGGTGAGTTAAGCCGGTCATCAACGCGGATTAATCGACATCAATGGCGGCAGAGCGACGTTGAGGGGGGAGGAAGAAACGGCTGCGCGGGTGTGGACGATGTACAGAAGAGGCGGGGTCCACCTGTCAGTGGGAAAAGAAACGAGAAGGGGGGTCCACTTGTAAGCGTCCTCGCGGGTTACTTCTGTGGTGGAAAACGATTCACTCGCTGAGACGGGAGGTGGGCTAAGTGGGCTGTTTGGGCCGGGGTAGTTGGGTCTGTCTACTTTCATTTTTTTTTATTCTGTATCCTTTTCTTTTTATATTTCTGAATTCTGTTTTGAATTTCCAAACAAATAATTCACACCCAAATCAATTCAAACAATCATTCAGCTTTGTAATTTTGAATTTGATTCTGTTTATCAACACACCCAAATTCCAGAATAAAATAATATTTTTATTCCTTTTTAGGATCTATTTAATATAAAATAGATCATAGTTATTTAATCAAATATGGGATGATTTATTTAATAAATATCCATTTAAAGTCCAAAATATTTCTCCAAATCAAATCAGTAGGTATTATTTGGAAATAAGAATACTTAAAATACTTGTTTATAATAAAATAACATTTTATTATAGGTTCCATTAATAATTAAATCAAATGGACCTTAGTTATTAAATCAAATAGAGTTTTGATTTTTATTATTAAAATCTTTATTTGAACCTAAATATTTTTCCAAATCAAATTAGTAGGTTTAATTTGGGAAATATATAATATTTGGAAATTTGTTTTAAAACAAAATAACCTTTTATTTTAGTATCCATTATTAATTATTATAATAGACTTTCATTATTAAATCCAATAGGATTTGTTTTATTGAGATATTTATTTTGAAATCTAAAACAAGCCCAAACACTTTAGTAGGTTTTATTAGAGAATATAAAATATTTGGAAAACCTATTTAAAACAATCTTAATAAGTTTTGATGTTTTAATTAAATCGGTAAAACTTCTTATTTAAATAAAGTTTGGATATTAATTATTTATTATTTTATTTTAAATAAACCTTTGTTGTTTTTTATTCAAACTAAATGTTTTAATTCCCAAAGTTTGGTCAAGGTTTAATTTGGCTTTATAAAATAATCCTTATTTATAAATCCATCTTTTCTTTTGAAAACCAATCTTTTATTAAAAGATCCAAAATAGTATTTCCAAAATATTTTATTTTCCTTTGTTAATTGTTTTATGTTTTTAAATCCTTTTGGGATTTATTTGTTCAAATTAGGTTTGAAGATTCCTAAAAAGTTTCTTCTGGCTCTGAAAATCAAACAAAGTTTTATTTTATTAATTTATTTTCACATTACAAGATTTGGAAAATCTTGGGATGTGACAGGCTACCACCCTTAAAATAAATCTCGTCCCGAGATTTGGGAAGGTTAGGGTTACAAGCATGTTCAAACAACTAGGGTACTACCACCCTTAAAAATTTTCAAACAAAATTACACATTGTCCTTCTTGGAATCATGAGAAATACTTTCTCTAAGCAAACTTTGCATGTGTCCTTGGTTTCTATACTTGACTCATGGGCCAAGGTTGAGGTCCTTCATAGACTTGTTTAAATTTTTTTTCATCTTCTCTGGACAATTGTTTGCATAGTGGCCTAGTTCCTTGCAATTGGAACACATCACTTGGTTGATGTCTTTCTCTTTCTTTGGTATTACTGTCTCTTGTTTGTTTCCTTGGTTCTTCTTCTTTTCTGGGCATTCATTGGCATAGTGTCCCATCTCTTTGCAATTGAAACATTGCACTTGAGTAATATCCTTCTTGTTTGGGTTGGGGCATTTCTTCTTCTTCTTGGGTCTCTCCAAAACTAGGAGTTCTTCTAGTTCATGTTCTTCATGAATGGGAGATCTTTCTCTCTTCTTGAGGCATTGATTTTCATGCTTCTTGGATGCATGATCCTTGTCTCTAAAAATATGGCTAGCTTGGGTTCCTTCCAAAACAACATCTTTATCATCCTTGTTGTCATTGGCTCTTGGGAGAAAGTTTTCTCTCATGTTGATCATTTGAGTAATGAGTCCTTGCAACAATTGGGATTGAAGTTTCAATATCCTTTGTATGGCTGGGTCTAGTCCATTATTGTTGGCTAAAAGCTGAGTTGTCTCTTGGCTCAACTAGTTTTGGGTTGCTATAAGTTCTCTCATGCTGTCAGCTTGGTTGGTGTTGATGTCATCAACCTTGATGTTGAAGTCTCTTGGAGTAGTCATCTGTTTGGGTTGAATTGGGATTAGAATAGGCAAGATAATTCTAAGGAGATATTTCTAATCACACACACCACAATTCACACAAACAATGTGCATGCAATCACAAACCAAACATTCACAAACAACTTTTCACTCAAACAACAAAGTTCAGGCACATACTTAGGCAACAAAATATTTTTGTTACACCTCATAAGTTGGTGGTTTCTCTTAGCTAAAATATGGTGGTCCATCTATATGGTTCACTTGTGATCTTTCCATCCTTCTTGATTCTTCTTGCATAAGATCATGGTTTCCTTGAGATAAACTCTTGGTTGCAATACTTCAAAGTTGTTGATGGCTCCTTCTTATTTTGCATTCCCTCAGTCTCTAAATTTGAGTAGGATTTCCTTGTTTCACTTGTAGTCCTTAGTAGTTTCCAATTTGGAAGTCCTTGGTGAATATGCTGAAGATGTTGAAGTCATTAGAGTTGAAGATGTTGAAGAAGTCCTTTGATCATAGTGTAGTCTTTGGTCATGGGGTAGGTTTTCCATCAAGTTTGAAATAGATGAGATGTAGAGTTGAAACCAAAGTGGTTGAGTAAAGAGTTTACAAGATTGTTTTGTAAATAAGTTTTTGGAACAAATACAGCTCCTATTTTTTTCTAAGGGTTTTTGTCCAATCCTAGGGTTTACAAATCCTACAGGCAACACAATGCTCTGATACCATCTGTAGGGATCCTAATCTTAGATAAGATAGAGCCTCCTGTGTTTACAATGCTAGTCCCTGGATCATTAGCTAGCATCCACAGTTAAGATGTAATATCAAGAAACAAAGGTCATAATTTAACTTTATAACCAGGAATAACATAAGTTTATTACATCAAACATAGCTCACTTGGCTATTACATTACATTGCAGCGGAATAACTATAAGCATGGGTCCTTCATCTTCAAAGTGCCACAGGCAGATGTTGGTTGTAGACTTTGTAATCCTAATCAATCAATCTTCACTAAAATCAATCAAACCTGCAACATACAAGTTACAGCCACAAAGGGTCAATACATTTGAATTGTATTGGCAAGTGATACAATGGCAGTATAGTGGAGTCTATCATCTATATGCATTTGGCTAAGTGGAGTTGAGGCTTGCATTGCTCAAAATAGATTTTTCTTATTATTTTGAAAATACTAAGTTTTTGCTTGACAAAATCATTTCCCTCAATCAAAGATTTCAAGATCCTTGTACCAAGCCATCTCTCCATCAATGATTGAAGAATTCAAACAACCCTTGTTCAATCCACAAGATTTTAACTTAGAAATTGGAATGATGAGATTCTTGATTGTTTCCATGTCTTGATGCTCAAATTGTCCTTTACCAGGGACATGGCTAAGTACTTAGATTTTACACTCTGCAGAGGTGGTGCACTTTACCCACAAGACTTGGTTTCCCAAGACAAAATCTTTCAGAGCCCTTCCCTTAGACCAAAATGGACGCGTTCCAACCTATCAAACACTACCACCCACTGTCCATTTGGCTAAGTTCTTGCAACCTATATGATCATGGCAGAGCCCATATTGCCAAGTGGTTGCACCTGAAGCTTCTCAACATTTGACATCTCAAATCCTTTGTTTCCTGGGTGGCATTCCACAAGTGAGATACACAATCCAAGCCTATGGCATTGTGAACCACTCAACCATTCTCCACCAAGCAAGCCCATTCCACCCAGGTGATTCATTAACTTAGTTGTTTTATTAAACAAAACATAAGTCCTTAGACTTAGAGATTTTTCCATAGTGTGAATATATTTTCCACCCAGGTTTTCTATTAGCTAGGCTAAGCTTGGTAGTAGTAGGAATCTTAACTTAGGAAAATCCTACTAAGGATTCATCTACAAGGTTTTCCTATAGCAAGATCTATACTTAGCAAAATCCATGCAAGTTTACTTAGCAAAATCACTAATGCATAATAAAAGTATTGGGATAGAAAGTATGAAGCATCACTTGCCTTTTGGTAGAGTATAGGTTCACTTCTTGATCTTTGCAACAATCATATTCTTCAAGTCACTACAAATGAATCAAGCAAGGCACAAACTCAATCTACCAATCAAGCAAAACAACACACATAAATAACAAAGTCAAAGAAATGCATGCAAGCATGCCAAGCTTTGTTTTGTTTGAAAAAGTGGTTCCTACTGGGTCATAGACATTTGGGTACATCTAATGATCATTTCCTAAATTGGCCAAGTCATTTGCAAAAGGTTTCACTTTAAAACCATTTTTCAAAACAAAGTGTTATTTTATGTGGTGTAGAAATATTTTTACTAAGGCATTAACCCATAGGGTTCACCAAATGAGTTGCTATTGCAAAACTTGGTGTTTTTGGTCAGTAGGTTTGGTCCAAACCATCTACTCAAAGTTTTCTTCCCATAAACATTTCCATATTAAAATCAATGAGTTTATTTGGCTAGAAAATGGCTAAGTTAAATAATTCAACTTAAATTTCACAAAAATCATTTTTAACACTATGGGTTGGTTCCTAGGGTCAGAGGGTCACAACAAACCAATTGGCAAAGGTTTGATCTCAAAATTCATTTTTAAATGATTTTTCTAATGTTAGCAAGCACACAAAAGAATCTGCAAAATCAAACAATCTATCAAATACTATTTGCTAAACTAAGGGTAGGGTTGGTTAGGGCTTGTTCTCCTGAATTCATTGATATAAAGTTTGCAAAATTTGGACGTGTGGTTTGAAAGTTACAAAGGTTTAAAGTTTGCAAAACATTCTGCTTTCAAATTCGCTTTTAAAGCGAACAACGACACGCAGACGCTGTTATTAGCTGGTACCGTTCGGCGGATCGTGGCTGTGGGCGTTGATCTAGTTTGATCGCACGGCATGTAGCGTACCTCTTCGCGGCTTAAGTCATCTAATCCTGCTCGCTCACTCTGGATCGAACGGCTGCAAACATTCAGACCGAAAACAGGCGGCGCTGCGCGGTGGTGCACGGCGGCGACGGCCGGACAAGATGCTCGCGGTGGTTCTAGGAAGCGAGGAAGACATAGGGGGTGCTTACCGTGTTCGCCGTGGCATGGGGAAGCTCCACGTGCCTTCTGCTTGTCGAGGGGTGCGTTGGTGTTGCGGGAATTGCTCGCCGGAGCTGCTCTGGTTCTCGGGTGCGGTCGGGGCTGTCGGCGAGGCTACGGGCTCGCCGAAGCAAGGCGTTAGACGCTACTGGTGCTAAGGAGTATGTGAGCATCACCGATTGTCATCGGGAGGTTCGAGCTTACCGGAAGAGTCGCGGAGAAGGAGATGACGGCTACGCAGATCGTCGTCGTTGGCGAGGATAGAGGGCGTCCATGATCGAATGGGTGATACGGGAGGAAGGTCCGGGAGTGGGAAGCCAGTGGTGCTCGGGAGGCTCGGGGTGGTGTGGGCTGGTCGGATTTTGGCGAGGATGGTCCGGAAACGGTTGTTCGAGGACGAATGGCGACGGCCCGGAGGCGTGCTTCTTGGGGTGACAGGGGAAACCGAGAGGGGTGAGCGCGTTTTAAGGTGAGTGGTCTCGGGTGAGTTAAGCCGGTCATCAACGGATTAATCGACATCAATGGCGCAGAGCGACGTTGAGGGGAGGAAGAAACGGCTGCTGGTGTGGACGATGTCTGAGAGGCGGGTCCACCTCGCTGGGAAAAGAAACGAGAAGGGGGTCCACTTGTAAGCGCCTCGCGGTTACTCGTGGTGGAAAACGATTCACTACCGAGACGGAGGTGGGCTAAGTGGGCTGTTTGGGCGGGGTAGTTGGGTCTGCATCTACTTTTTTTTTTATTCTCAGATCCTTTTCTTTTTATATTTCTGAATTCTGTTTTGAATTTCCAAACAAATAATTCACACCCAAATCAATTCAAACAATCATTCAGCTTTGTAATTTTGAATTTGATTCTGTTTATCAACACACCCAAATTCCAGAATAAAATAATATTTTTATTCCTTTTTAGGATCTATTTAATATAAAATAGACCATAGTTATTTAATCAAATATGGGATGATTTATTTAATAAATATCCATTTAAAGTCCAAAATATTTCTCCAAATCAAATCAGTAGGTATTATTTGGAAATAAGAATACTTAAAATACTTGTTTATAATAAAATAACATTTTATTATAGGTTCCATTAATAATTAAATCAAATGGACCTTAGTTATTAAATCAAATAGAGTTTTGATTTTTATTATTAAAATCTTTATTTGAACCTAAATATTTTTCCAAATCAAATTAGTAGGTTTAATTTGGGAAATATATAATATTTGGAAATTTGTTTTAAAACAAAATAACCTTTTATTTTAGTATCCATTATTAATTATTATAATAGACTTTCATTATTAAATCCAATAGGATTTGTTTTATTGAGATATTTATTTTGAAATCTAAAACAAGCCCAAACACTTTAGTAGGTTTTATTAGAGAATAAAAATATTTGGAAAACCTATTTAAAACAATCTTAATAAGTTTTGATGTTTTAATTAAATCGGTAAAACTTCTTATTTAAATAAAGTTTGGATATTAATTATTTATTATTTTATTTTAAATAAACCTTTGTTGTTTTTTATTCAAACTAAATGTTTTAATTCCCAAAGTTTGGTCAAGGTTTAATTTGGCTTTATAAAATAATCCTTATTTATAAATCCATCTTTTCTTTTGAAAACCAATCTTTTATTAAAAGATCCAAAATAGTATTTCCAAAATATTTTATTTTCCTTTGTTAATTGTTTTATGTTTTTAAATCCTTTTGGGATTTATTTGTTCAAATTAGGTTTGAAGATTCCTAAAAAGTTTCTTCTGGCTCTGAAAATCAAACAAAGTTTTATTTTATTAATTTATTTTCACATTACAAGATTTGGAAAATCTTGGGATGTGACATCTATCGACTCGTTGCTACAATCTAGTAGATAGATCTTGGCTTGTTTGTTTGTATGCGATAGAAATTTTTTGTTTTCCATGCTACGAACCCCTTCAGTGGTATCAAAGCCGTGTCTATATGTAGATCTGTTGCACGAGTAGAACATAATGGTCATTGTGGGCGATGGTGCTTTTATTATCAAGTGCTTCTTGTGTACTTTGCATTTTGCGGTATGATGGGATGAAGCGGCCCGGGCTAACCTTACATGACATCGTTCATGAGACTTGCTCCACGCTCAACATGCAACTTGTATTGCATAAGTGGCTTTGCGGGTGTCTGTCTCTCCCATTATAGTATAGATCCAATTTACAACGGGCACTTGATAGTTCAAACATCAACGTTGTGGTTCTTGTTCGTAAGTTAGATAGACACTTATTGAAAGCCCCAAACCACGTAAAACATGCAAAGAAATTAGAGGCGTCTAACTTTGTTTTGCAGGGGTGTGCTGTGATGTGATATGGCCATGATTGTGATTATATTTGATGTATGCAATGTTCCTTATTGTAAGTTGGCAACCGGCAGGAGCCATATGGTTGTCTTTAATTTATGTTAAGACCCGCGTGTCTATTCAAAGTAGTTGTAATAGTTGAAGCTGGTGGACGACAACCATGGAGTAGCGTCATTGACCTTGATGCAATGCCGGTGATGATGGAGATCATGTTCGTGCTTGAAGATGGAGATCGGAAGCACAAAGAAGAAAGTCCATATCATATCACATATTATGAACTGCATGTGATGTTAATCCTTTATGCATCTTGTATTGCTTAGTTAACGACAGTATCATTATAAGATGATCCCTCATGCACATGAATTTAAAGTTCTATAGTGTTCATCCTTAGTGAGCACCGTTGCTAAAGCTTGTTGTTTCGAAGCACCACGTGATGATCGGGTGTGTTAGATTCTGCAAGTGTATACAACGTGAGCAAGCCAGATTTGCTCATGCGGAAGCTAAGGTTTGATCTTGACGAGCCTAGCATGTACAGACATGGTCTCGGAACACGGATCACCGAAAGGTAAAGCATGAATCATATAGTAGAAATGATGAACATGTCGATTGTTCGCCATTGAAGCTACATCAACTCTCGTGATGATCGGTGTTGATGTTGTGGATTTGGTTCGTGTGATCACTAAAACAATGTGAGGGATATTGTTTTGAGTGTGAGTTCACCTAGATTAATTTAACTATTAATTAGAGCTCAATTTGTCATAAACTTAGTCTAAACTATTGCAAATATGTTGTAGATCAATGGCAGCCCCTACCATCAATTTTAATGCGTTCCTAGAGAAAGAAAAGTTGAAAAACAATGGAAGCAACTTCGCGGATTGGTTCCACAATTTGAGGATTGTCCTCAATGCTGGTAATTTGACCTATGTGCTGGATGCACATTGGGTGACCACTGCCACTCTGCTACCGATGAAGTAAAGAATGTTTACCTCGCTCGGAAGACTCAGTACTCCACAGTTCAGTGTGCTATCTTGTATGGTTTAGAATCGGAGCTTTAGAAAAGGTTTGAGAATTCAGACCCACATGATATTGTCCGTGAACTCAAATTGATTTTTGAGACTCACGCGGCAGTTGAGAGCTATGAGGCTTCTGAAAAGTTCTTTAACTACAAGATGGAAGAGGGTATCTCCATCAGTGAGCATGTGATTAAGATGTCTGGGCACGCAAACAAACTTCAAAGCTTGGGTATAGTGATTCCTAATGCTTTGGGGATTTACCGTGTCCTCCAATCACTGCCACCAAGTTACAAGAACTTTGTGATGAACTACAATATGCAAAGCATGAACAAGCAGTTGCCAGAACTCTTCTCCATGTTAAAATCTGCAGAAGTGGAGATCAAGAAAGAGCACCAAGTGTTGATGGTCAATAAGACCACCAAATTCAAGAAAGGCAAGTCTAAGGAAAAGGGACACTTCAAGAAGGGTGGTAAGAAAGTTACCGCACCGACGAAGAAGACCAAGGCTGGACCTAAGCCTGATACAGAGTGATTTTACTGCAAGGGAGAAGGTCACTGGAAGCGGAATTGCCCAAAGTACTTGGCGGATTTGAAGAACGGCAACATCAAGAAGAAATTTATATCCGATATACATGTTATTGATGTGTATCTCACTAGTACTCATAGTAATGCCTGGGTATTTGATACTGGTTCGGTTGCTCATATTTGTAACTCGAAACAGGTGCTGCAGAATAAACGGAAGCTAGCGAAGAACGAGGTGACGATGCGTGTGGGAAACGGATCAAAGGTTGATGTGATCGCGGTTGGCATGCTACCTCTTCATCTACCATCGAGATTAGTTTTATACTTAAATAATTGTTATTTGGTGCCTGCGTTAAGCATGAACATTATATCGGGATCTTGTTTATTGGGAGACGGTTACTTGTTTAAGTCCGAGAATAATGGTTGTTCGATTTATATGAGTAATATGTTTTATGCACATGCACCTTTGATAGATGGTCTATTCTTATTGAATATCGATAGTGGAAATACACATATTAATAACATTGAAGCTAAACGTTTGAAATTGAGTGATAACTCGACCTATATGTGGCACTGTCGTCTTGGTCACATTGGAGTGAAGCGTATGAAGAAACTCCATTCCGATGGACTTCTTGAATCACTTGAAAGATGCGAAGCATGTCTGATGGGTAAAATGACTAAGACTCCATTTTATGGTATGATGGAGCGAGCTACGGACTTATTGGAAATCATACATAGCGATGTATGTGGTCCAATGAGTGTAGCATCGCGCGGTGGTTATCGTTATATTCTTACCTTCACAGATGACTTGAGTAGATATGGGTATATCTATTTCATGAAACATAAGTCCGAAACTTTCGAGAAGTTTAAGGAATTTCAAAGTGAGGTTGAGAATCAACGTAACAAGATTAAATTTCTGCGTTCTGATCGTGGAGGTGAATATCTAAGTTACGAGTTTGGCGAGCATTTGAAGAAATGCGGAATACTTTCACAATTGACACCGCCGGGAACACCACAGCGTAATGGTGTGTCCGAACGTTGTAATCGAGCTCTCTTAGATATGGTTCGTTCTATGATGTCACTTACAGATTTACCGCTATCATTTTGGGGTTATGCATTAGAAACAGCCGCATTCACTTTAAATAGGGCACCATCTAAATCCGTTGAAACGACACCGTATGAATTATAGTTTGGGAAGAAACCTAAATTGTCGTTTCTTAAAGTTTGGGGTTGCGAAGCCTATGTAAAGAAGTTACAGCCGGACAAACTTGAACCCAAAGCGGAAAAATGCGTCTTCATAGCATACCCAAAGGAAACTATTGGGTATACCTTCTATCATAGATCCGTAGGCAAAATCTTCGTTGCCAAGAATGGATCCTTTCTAGAGAAGGAATTTCTCTCGAAAGAAGTTACTGGAAGGAAAGTAGAACTCGACGAGGTTGTCGAACCTTCTCTCGAACTTGTGAGTAGCGCAACACCGGAAGAAGTTCATGTGGTGCCTGCACCAATAAGAGAGGAAACTAATGATGATGATCATGAAACTTCGGTTGTAGTTGCTACAGAGCCTCGCAGGTCAACGAGAACTCGTACCACTCCTGATTGGTATGATCCCGTTATGAGTGTCATATTGGTGGACAACACCGATGACCCTACGACATATGAGGAAGCGATAATGAGCCCAGATTCCAACAAATGGCAAGAATCCATGAAATCCGAGATTGGATCCATGTACGAAAACCAAGTATGGACTTTGGTGGACTTACCGGATGGCCGGAAGGCTGTCGAGAATAGATGGATTTTCAAGAAGAAAACAGATGCTGATGGTAATGTTACTGTCTATAAAGCTCGACTTGTCGCAAAAGGGTTTCGACAAATTCAAGGAGTTGACTACGATGAGACTTTCTCACCAGTAGCGAAGCTAAAGTCTGTGAGGATTATGTTAGCAATCGCTGCATATTATGATTATGAGATATGGCAGATGGATGTCAAAACAACGTTCCTCAATGGAGACATTGATGAAGAGTTGTATATGATGCAACCCAAAGGTTTTGTCTATCCTAAAGATGCTAACAAGGTATACAAACTTCAACGGTCCATATATGGATTGAAGCAAGCATCCCGAAGTTGGAATCAACATTTTGATAAGGTGATCAAAAGTTTTGGTTTTATACAAACTTATGGAGAAGCTTGTATTTACAAGAAAATTAGTGGGAGCTCTGTAGCATTCTTAATATTATATGTAGATGACATATTGTTGATTGGGAATGATGTAGACCTTCTTAATAGTGTCAAGGAATATTTGAATAATAGTTTTTCAATGAAAGATCTTGGCGAAGCAGTTTACATATTAGGCATAAAGATTTATAGAGATAGATCGAGACGCCTAATATCATTGTCACAAAGTACATATTTGGAAAAAGTTCTAAAGAGGTTTGGAATGGAAGATAGCAAGAAAGGGTTCTTGCCCATGTTGCCCAATACGACCTTGAGTAAAACTCAAAGTCCAGCAACGACAGAAGATAGAGAAAGGATGAGTAAGACTCCCTATGCCTCAGCCATAGGATCTCTAATGTATGCCATGCTATGTACTAGACCCGACATTGCATATGTTGTTAGTTTGACTAGCAGATATCAAAGTGATCCAGGAGTGGATCATTGGACAGCGGTCAAAAACATCCTTAAGTACTTGAGAAGAACTAAGGATATGGTTCTTTCTTATGGAGGTGATGAACAGCTCGTTGTTAATGGTTACACCGATGCTAGTTGGAACACCGATCCGGATGATTCTAAATCACAATATGGATACGTATTTACTTTGAATGGTGCAGCAGTTAGCTGGAGGAGTGCAAAGCAAAGCGTTGTGGCGAGATCTTCAACTGAATCGGAATACATGGCTGCTTCGGAGGCTTCACAAGAAGCGATATGGATGAAAGAGTTCATTACAGAGCTCAGTGTGGTTCCAAGTGCGCTGGACCCAATGTCTATCCACTGTGATAACATGGGTGCCATAGCCAATGTGCAAGAACCAAGGTCACACAAGAAGCTGAAGCACATCAAGCTACGTTTCCACGCTATTCGAGAACATGTCCAAGATGGTGACATAAATATTTGCAAAGTACACATAGATCTGAATGTGGCGGATCCGTTGACTAAACCTCTCCCGAGGGCAAAACATGACCAACACCAAACTGCCATGGGTGTTCGGTATATTACCATGTAATCTAGATTAGTTGACTCTAGTGCAAGTGGGAGACTGTTGGAGATATGCCCTAGAGGCAATAATAAATATAGTTATTATTATATCTTTGTGTTTATGATAAATGTTTACATTCATGCTATAATAGTATTAACAAGGAAACATTAATACTTGTGTGATTTGTAATGTTAATTTGAAGTCCCTAGTAAAGCCTCTTCATAATACTAGCTTGTTGGTTAATAAATGATTGTGGTTTCCCTATCATGAACATTGAGATGTTATTAACAACACGATCATATCGTTAGGAGAATGATATGATGGACATACTCCTATAGATAAGTGTAGCATAAAGATCAAGTCATTTTAATAGTTCAATTGCTATATGCTTTCTGATACATAGTAACCTAATTCCTTCGACCATGAGATCATGCATATCACCATCACCGGAAGGATGCTTTGATGACATCAAACACCACACCGTAACTGGGTGGCTATAAAGGTGGCATTGAGTGTTCGGAAAGTATTGGTTGAGACACATGGATCAAGAGTGGGATTTGTCCATCCATATGACGGATAGATATACTCTGGGCCCTCTCGGTGGAATGTCATCCAATTGGCTTGCAAGCATGTGACTGGTTCACAAGGGATCACATATCACGGGAACAAGAAAAGAGTACTTATCAGTAACGAGGTTGAACTAGGTATGCAGAGATACCGACGATCAAAACCTCGGATAAGTAAACTATCATGAGACAAATGGAAATTGGTATCGTATGTAAGTGGTTCATTCGATCGCAAAGTAATCGTAGAAATATGTGGGAGCCATATGAATTTCCAGATTCCTCTATTGGTTATTGTTCGGCGAAGTGTATTGATCATGTCCGCATAATTCACGAACCATAGGGAGACACACTTAAGGATTCGACGTTGTTGAGTAGTTATGGAATGATGAGTAAGAGACCGAATGTTGTTCGGAGTCTCGGATGGGATCCGAGATATCACGAGGAGATCCGGAATGGTCCGGAGAATAATATTCATATAAGGAAAGTCATGTTTCGGGGTTGGAGAATGGTTCCGGTTTTTTCATCGGAAATGTTCTAGAAGGTTCCGGAATGTCCGGCACTCCGGAGAGGAAGGGTACATGAATGTGTCATAACAAGTTGGAATGGTTGCATCATGTACTAGGTGTCATCGCTGAACAAAATAAAGGGTTAAATCAAATCCTAGTTTGAAAAGTCAAACGCCAATTTGAAAAGTCAAACGGCTATTTTGTTTGGTGGAGGGAGAGTAGGAAACCTACTTGGGGAGGAAGTCCCTCTCCCTCCACCGCCGGCCTTGGAAGCCGAGTTGGGGAGGGACTCCCCTCCCCTTGGCGCGCCCCCTCCACCTATATAAGGAGGGGCAGGGCTGCCCCTCCAAGACACACACCTAGCCCCTCTAAACCCTAACCCTAGCCGCCGCCCACCATAGCCGACGCCCTAGGGTTTCTCCCAAGCCACCGAGTTGGGGCTTCTAGTTGCCCTAGCCGCCGGCCTAGCCCCTTCTACTTGGTGTGTCTAAACCCTAGATCATCGAGCCTCTCTCATAGTCCACCATACTCGCTCCGGCTTAAGGCGAAGCCCTGCGAGATCTCCCCTCTACTTTCGGTACCACGCCGTCGTGCTGCCGGAATCACGAGGAGAGTGATACAACCTCCACTACCTGCTGGAACAAGGGAGAGGAAGGTCTTCGTCGAGTACCGAACGTGTGACCGACTGCGGAAGTGCTGCCGGAACACAACGCCGGAAGGATCGTCTACGCGATCTTGAGATCGGCAAGAGTATGACTACATCACCCACGAGAATCCGCTCTCGTAAACACTTTGGAATCTTCAAGGGTGAGTTATTCTATCGACTCGTTGCTACAATCTAGTAGATAGATCTTGGCTTGTTTGTTTGTATGCGGTAGAAATTTTTTGTTTTCCATGCTATGAACCCCTTCAATTGCTTCTATCCATCACCTCCCATGCGAGTCACCATCTTCTGTTTTAGCACATCAATGTCATATACACGCCCAACTACTTTAAAGAGCATACTAGTCTTTTCATCTACTACTTCATTAAACATAAACCTTGCATTGCACATAAAAATCTATGCACACGATTAAGAAATAGATTTTGGTTAACTCACAAGAACTATACAACCGACAATGGTTATAAAAATCAGAGTAAATAATAGCTCTAGATTGTTTTGGCCGAAACTATTATCCACGTCGCCCCGATTATTTTTGGCCATGAGATGTCGATGATCATCGGCTGAAACCCATCACCCGGACCTGAAATGTTACTCCAATCCCGCGTCCGGTGTTCTTTGGCTTATGTTTTCGATCTCGAACCGTGAATCGAGTCATGGATGGGTGGGCCTTGCAGGACCCTTACTCGCCGTATGGTGGACCGCACGCGCATGTTGGGCTCGCTGTCAGCGTACGTAGG
Source organism: Avena longiglumis (assembly GCA_030063025.1). Taxonomy (NCBI): domain Eukaryota; kingdom Viridiplantae; phylum Streptophyta; class Magnoliopsida; order Poales; family Poaceae; genus Avena; species Avena longiglumis. The sequence goes on from CP125975.1 coordinate 432,868,087, forward strand.
CAAGGTTTCAGGCGCCAAATGCCTTCGCACCCTCCGCATGGAGAGGTTGTCACTAGCAGGTGGCCCTTACGGTGTGGAGCGGTTGTCGCTGTCGCGTTAAGGCTCTCCATGATAAGGTAAACTCTCTCCTTTCCATGTGTAACTTTTATGCCCCCTTAGATAGATTGCTACTTCATTCAAACATGATATGTGTCCTTAGGTATGATACCCAAGAGCTGCACCGTTTGGATCAAGGTTCTAAAATCAAGAAATGCAAAGAAAATAGTATCGCCGGTACTATCGCCGCTCTAGTGGAACTACCGGCCCTGCTCCTCTAACATGTGCTAGTGGTACTACTTCCCAAGTGCTACTAAATGAATCTCCCATGTACTAAAGGATGGCAGACATGCGCGCACACTCAGTGGAACTGAGCCAGACCAAGCGTCGACACTGAAGAAGATACGTCGATAATACCGCCCGCCTACTATCACCCTTGAAGAAACCACTGGTTAGTAATACCTCCATAGTACCGGTACTGCCACCATTGCCGTTCTGTGAGCCAAAATGGCCATTGATCCATCTAACGTTATCCTTTCATACTTGCACTATAAATAGACTCTCCTAGGCTCAGATCTCGGGTTAGAGTTGAATTGAACTGTTTTGTCTTAGGCTCCACTTTCCCTAGGGGGAACCTCTCCATAGATTGCATCTTGGCATTATATACAAGGCCCCCACCTTGTGAATTGGATCTTTTCCACTATGCACATTATTGCATTGATATCTTCCTTTAGGTATCTATCAACTACAATCTCTTTACAACAGGATTCTATCCAGTTGCTTAGCGATCTTTCCACAATGGATCTCTACCTAGCAATCCCTTCCACGTGGGAAACCGGACGTCTTCATGTGTGTGAGTTCGTACCTTACTTTTCCATTCTTCGTGTTCATCAAGTTCATCGTATTAATCACCTCCTTTCGTCTTCCACCTCAAATCTATGAAGATCGGGTCATCCTCGAGGTTGAACCTCATCATTCTGGTAGATTGATGGCCACAGAAAGACATATAGGCTAACCAAGTAGAACATCATTTGTAGACCGGAAGACCAACCTGAGTTGGAAGTCAGAATTTTAGACTTCAAGAATATTTTTTTACTTATTAAGTCGCCTTTTAAGATTCTCAACGAGGAGGATGTGTGGCAGGAGTTTTTGTAGAATAAATGCCTCCATACTAAAACTTTGTCTCAGGTCTCAGCAATGAGCAAGTGTATTTTTAAATATAATTTAATAAAAATTGGCCTCTTAACGGTTAAATCTATGTAGCTAGACTTATTAAACAGTCACACACTAGGTTTCTTTGCAAACACATTAGAATATTAAGTACCACTTAAAATCATAATTATTATGCTGTTCCTTCATCGACCTGAATTGGCAAGGTAGTAAGTGTTTTTCCTAATCAATATGAAACAATAGAGCATCTTTTCATGGCATGTCCATTTGCAAAAAAAAATGGAGAAATGTGCGCCAACTAATATTACGAATTTGTTCAAAAATTGGTTTCATGGTGTAGCTAAAATAGATAAAGCCCATATCCGCGCCGGTGTGTGCGCTTTACTATGTGCCATTTGAAATAAATTTTTCTTTTACAAATTGAGTTATCCTTCATCCTTGCACGTTATACATTTGGCTACTTATTGGGTCAGTTTTTGGTCATTTCTCTGTTCGATGGAGTATCGTTTCGTCTTGGATATCGGGTACAACTGTTTGAAAACGGTAGCACAACTACATGTGCGGTAGGCGTTTTGATAGAAGATTAGCATGTTGATGATTCATGTTTCAACTCTCTATGCCACCGTTTAATTGTAATAAGTTGTAAAAAACTATACTTGTACAGAAAAGTTTGTAGAAACTATTTTTTCAAAGTGCCGGAGGCTCTGAATCAAGGGATGCACCTAGCCATCAGGTTTGTAGAAACATACGAGTTGCAACCTAAATTCCACAATTTCAATGTGATCATCCACAAGAAAGCACCGTCAGGATGCAGAATATCACAAGCATGGCTGCAGATAACTTGAACTGAAAATAGATACTGTATTCACCACATTTCCACGATACAAAGGGCTAAAGCTAATTACAAGACCTCGCGATCAGGGGACGATAATAGAACCTTTTAGAAGCGAGGCCCTCAGATGGATCATAAACGAAACTAAAACAGCAGCAACAGCAAACAAAAAAACGAAGATACAGCAGAGGAGAGAGTGGGGAGAAATTAAAGAACTAAAATGTCTCCTATGATAAGAAGATAGACAGGAACTCTTCTTCTGCCTTCCTCCCCTGAGCGGCTGAGCCGAGCGAGGAAAAAAGAGCACACGAGTGATTGCCGAGTTAGCTAGATGGGGGTCACTTCTCGGAGAAATCTGGGCTAGCTCTTGTACATGACCAGCTTGCGCAGGAAGTCCTTCACCTCGGCGGGCTCGCGGAGGGAGAAGGAGGCGAGCGTCTCCTTGGGGAACCTGGTGACGAGGATGCCAGCGCCCTGGCCCCTGTTCCGCAGCACCTTGAAGGCGTCCTCGTCAGTGCGGTCGTCGCCGATGTAGATCGGGAACACGTCGTCGCGGTCCGCGAAGCCGAGGGCGCCGAGGAGGAACTCGAGGGCCCTGCCCTTGTCCCACTTGATGGCGGGGCGGATCTCCAGCACCTTCCTCCCCTGCGTGAGCCGCAGCCTCGGGTAGTCACGGAGCACGGAGCGGACCTGATCAGCCAGCGCGCCCCATTTCTGACCAACACAAAAAAGGACGAACGGAGGATCAGAATCGGATCCCACATTCTCATTGCTAATGCTAGCACGTGTGTGAATTGATTTTTTTTTATGATTTTCCTTACCTTCTCGTCGACGCAGCGGAAGTGGACGGACAAGCAGAACTTGTTGTTCTCCACCTTGGCGCCAGGGATGGACGCCATCTTCGGCACCAGAAGGTCGTGGACCTCCCCGATCATCGGCAGGAACTCGCTCGCCGGCTGGCACAGCACTGACCTCGTCTGATCCTCCTCCTCCTGCAAAGAGAAGAGATTCAACAGTCAAACACACGGAAACAACGCAGCAGACGAGATGAATAACTTACTACTAGCACGCAGTGACACGTATGTATGTATGTACGTACACACGGAATTAACAGGAAGGAAAAAAAAAAGAGGCAGTCGTTTTCAGGAGAGATTTCGTGGATTGTGAGCCAAAGATTATACTCTAGAAAAAACAAGGACGTAATCAAGGTAATTATATAAACGTAGGGTGGGAACAGAGAGAGAGAGAGAGAGATGCTGACTAGGCAGAGCGAGTATCAACCGTAACCGACCTTGTTGGGCGTATGGTGGTGGTTGGAGTATGATGCGGTGGGGCCTTGGATGTCCATCCCATGGCTCCCGGCGTAGTACAGCTCCGCCAGCCTCACGAAGTTGAACACCTGCAAAGTTCACCGCCCATGAGAACATCGCCATCGGAACCACACAACAAGCAGCAACAAGGACAGAGGAAATTTAAAAAAGGAAGTAGTCCAGCTCCTCGCGCGGCATGGCCGCCGGTCAAGGTCAACCAATGGCATTGGAGCTCATGCCGCGCGCCGAACAAGTGGAGGAGGAGCTTCTAGTTCTAGGCACGCACCTATAGCCCCCTACTTTTCTCTCTTTCTCGATTTATCAGTGGATGAGGAGCTCGTGAGGAGAGAAGAAAAAGGCGTTTCGCTTTTTAGCAAGAGCCTACTACAAGGTAGCTAGAGGACGAATCAATTAATGTACCTTGTCTCTGCCCCGGCCGCTCACGATCGCCGTCGGGAACTGCTCCGCCACGGCCCGCACCGCGTCCCTCATCTGTGTGTGTGTGTGTTACAGAATGGAAGGGACAATAAGCACAAGACGGAAGAACCTTCATTACTAGTACTACTACCTGGGAAAGAAGAAGCTTAATAGGAGCAGAGCAAAGCTCTGCTTCTCGCTGTCCCTCAACATACCTCGTCGGTCATGACGGCGCTGTCGGGGTCCTCCACGATTGGGGACAGCGTCCCGTCGTAGTCCAGGAACATCACGATCTGCTTCCCGCTCGCCGCAGCCGCCAACGTCTCGAACTCGCCCAATGCCGACGGATGCTTCTCCTGCACAAGCCATACATACACGCAGAAAACCAATCAATGAGGACACATGCATGTTCGTTGAGTTCATAGCCGGCCGGACACAAGATCAAAAGGTAAGGTGAGACATGGCGTACCATCCAGTCGTCGTGGTGCTCCACGTCGTCTCCAGCTGCTGCGACCCTCGGCGCCACGAGCTTGTGTCTCGGCGAGGAGGCCTTCATGGAGTCCAGCCACGACCCTATCATGGTTGCGCTCAGGTCGATATGCCCTGCCAGCATCTTGCACGAGTCACCGGTCCGAGGCGGCGGGAACGAGAAATGCCTCCCGACAGCCACGCCCACCACGGTGTCCTCCGGCACCACCACAACGCCGTGCTGAGTCATGGTCAGTGTGCCTTAAGGGCCGCCCAACAATGTCTCTGACCAAACTTGACCCTGGTGGGCAGGGGAAAAGAGGAGAGCTATATATGTGAAACCCAAGTTCTTGATGGATGGATGGATGGTTGGAGAAGGGAAGGGGTGCGGGGAAGAAGATGGTTCTGCTGGTTTGTGCCGCTTGGCGCTTGATGTGTGTGGAGTTTGGGGGTGGTGGTGGAGGTTATTTATAGGTGTTAGGCGGGAGATGGTCTGTGCCTTTCTCGTTTTTCTATTTGTTTTCGGTCCCTTGTTTTCCCCCTCTAAATACTACTCCTATGGTGTACTACTACTTTTCTTCCTGCTCCGCATCCGCTGGGTGGTTCGGCAATACTACTGCAGAAAATTACAACTACACGTGTCTAGAATTTCTATTGTGGCATGCAAGTGGCTCTTCTTTTAATTCGACATAGAGTCTCTTCGCGTTTGCTGGAGACTCTTGGGAATAGCATACATGAAGGCATTTTTCTTTTGTGAAGAGTACATGAAGGCATTTTGTCTCTCTATGCTAGGATATACTATCTGGTGGGAACCCGGTTAGTTTTTTTATTACAAATTCAGTTACGAAGTTCTGATAAAAAACTGTGATATCACGTTGTGCATTATATCATTTTAAAAATAAGCAAATTTAGCAGCTCCATGATAAAACAATAATCACAATGAAAAATAGAAAATAATATATTATATAAAGACCATGTCGGTGAGGCGCTCGTGGTGCTACTGAAATCTATTTCGTTGTGAGAATATTGGCTAAATAAAAATGGACATGACTATATTAAAAAGGTAAAATGATATGATTAATATAAAATGAAGGCTAAAAAATTAGCATACTAAAAATTTCAGAAAAGTCATATATGGAACATATGCAAATAAAATGTGATCAAATGTGAAAAAGATAGTTAAGAAAATATCAGTAAAAACAATGAACATTCTCCAAAGAATGAACAATTTTTTAACATATGTATGTAGTAAACCAGCTATGATGGAATCTTAAGGTTGATGTCTTCCAATGTTAACTTTTGCCATACACTTGTTCAACAAAACCCGTTGGAATTTCATGAGATAGTGCATAAGGTCAGGGGCATAGTTGTCGTAACTAAACATGTTCAGAAGGGGCTTGAACATGGTTTGCCCCGAGAGACACACATTCCTGCATGAAACATATGTCAAACCTTAAGGCCCAAGTGAAAACAAAAATATTTCTCTAGTACTGATTCCAGGGAATCATTCTAACTAACGACCATTTGGATGAGCAACATCAAAAAAAGACATTTGTTGTGGTTATTGTTAGGAGCAAAAGGATAGTTCATCAACTATGTCTTGAATATGTAACTGCGCAAATTGCTTTGAATTTTGATGCATCTAGCGTTCACTATAACATTGCCTTCTAGCAAGCCATATATATTCTTAGGCTTCATTGCAACCAGCAATTTTTTAGTTGTAATGGTGATCGGCACTCATCTAGCGCATGCCTTGTTGGCTGCGTTGTTCTAGAGCGGGCCGCTTTCATCATACTAAATGGAAAATGCTTCTTGTTTCCATATATTGGTTTAAATTTCCTAAAGCATCACCTGATACAAAGGCTGAGGTTTTTCCTTCTTTTTTAAAATATCTAAATTCCCAAAAATAAGCAAGGTGATATTTTTGATTGTATTTGTACTTTGGCGGGAATTATAATTATAGAGATTTTTTAAAACTTTGGTATTTTTTTTGTGTTTCAAATTGATCTTTGCGTATAAATTTTAGATCAAATTGAAATTTAGTTAGATTTAATTTTAGGTTGATGCAATTTTGACAAGATAAGTCAGAAATATTTAAAAAAAAAAAGAGATTTCCAAGATTTTGGATTTTTGGGGTGGGGCTCTAAATTTTGTTCAAACCGAAATCCAGACCCTATACTTTGGTATATTCGGCTATGAAAGAATCATGTCGTCTGCTACAAGAAATAAAAAAAGACATCATGATATTTTTTGCGAGTACTCGGTTGATCTTTATTACATACTACATATATAGGAGGCTATGGAAGGTGACGTGAGATTTTAACTTTGGAATAGACGTTTGTATATATGATATCGAGGCCAAGCAACAGAGCTCTTCTAGAAAAGATTAACATACACCGGAGTTGTTAATGTGTAGTCAATTAGTCAAGGTTTGCAACCGAAACCTGAACTAGTGGAAAAAGGGCTATTCGTTCGCGACCCCTCAGAGCATTTGTCCCGGTAATGTTGGCACGCGTCCCGGTTGGAGCGGGCATGGGGCCAGGGGGCATGCGTCCCGGTTGGTAAGAGGGAATACGTCCCGGTTGGAGCCACCAACCGGGACTAAAGGTTTGGCCACAGCCATGGCGTGGCACGCACCTTTAGTCTCGGTTGCTGGCTCCAACCGGGACTAAAAACCCCTGCCCTCTATAAATCATTACGACACTATATCGGCAACGTTCGTGAATTTTATGATATCAAGTACTTAATAACTTATTTTATTCGTTTTCTACGCCGGGCAACGCTTGGAAACGGTTCACCAACAAGGCTAGGGGTGTTTGGAAAGAGGAGCTTACATTTCAACCACTAGATGTAAGCACCACTAGCTATATCCGCGTCTCTTTGATTCTAGTTTTGATACAGTTATTATCATGCTTAATATTATTTTGATTGAACTCTGTTCTCGTAAAGTGCCTGACGCAGGGACCAGGTAACAATCTATGTGGATACTATGTTTGCGAGTTCATCCGGTAGACGTGCGATGAGAAGGGCAGAAATTTAGAGCAACTCCCCGTATGTAAACAATTTCTATAGTTTTTAATTACAATGAAATTGTGTTTAGTTTCATTCATATAGGTTGACTCCTTTTTTAAATCAGATCGAACGTCTACGGGACGGTCTTCTGCCAAAGGATCGCGTACGAGCAATTCAGGAGGAATTGACGGGATTCTTGGATGCAGAAGTCCTAGACCCAAAAGGGGAATACTATTCGGCTGTGTATAGACAATAGGGATTGTAAAAATAGCAACTTTGAAGGAATTGGCCGGTAGCATCGAATAGCAATTTTTGTATGTAGTGCATGAACTCGATCCATGTATTCAATGTAATATTATCATGATATTCATGATGTAATATAAGGTTCCTTCATTGATAAGTACAAATCACGAAATAAACAATAAAACAATCTAAATGAATTCTCTGCCGCGGCACAAAAAGTGACAAAAATGCTACCGCGGCAACAAAGTGTGCCAAAATGAATTCTTCCGCATGACAGAAAATAGGCCAAATCTACGCAGAAGGTTATTAGTCCCGTTCACATTTAACCGGACTAATGCTCCACCCCCCCTCGCCCTCTGCCGCTGCCACGTGTGCACCCTTTAGTCCCGGTTGGGTTAAAGCTTTAGTCCCGATTGCCCCGTCCCGGTTGGACAACCGGGACTAAAACCCCGTACCAACCGGGACCTATAGCCCCGTTTCCACCAGTGCCGAACGACGGAGGGTGCGAATAGGCCAGACAGAAACAATTATACTGAAAATGCGTGGGTATGTTCTCGTGGACCGTACACGTCGAACGGGACCCTGTTTTACATAGTCGTCTTCCTTGCCTCCACGGGTACCTGCAACTGGAACACTGCTGGGTGGGTCGGCCGGCCCTCTGTTGAGCACCACTTTGCAAACACATGTTTGAATGCTGAGCATCCAACTGGTGACCGGCCACCGCCATTATTATTGCTCTCAAATTTAACAGCATTGTAAGGCTTAACCAAAGGATTTCTTTGAATGTTACTACCCTACGCTATGTGAGCTCTAGACCTTTCACGATGTATGTACTAGTACGTTGTTAACTTTACTTGTTATATGCTCCCTCAAGGTTTGTAACAGAAAGGTTCGCATCAGCTTTTAATGTCCTTGTTATAAAAGGTTTGCAGAGTCGACAAACCCCAACCTAACAAGCGCACATTGGAAAACAAGCGTATCAGTGGGCTGCATTGCCTTTTCCTATAGTATAAAAAGAAAAACAAATCCAAAGCTTACACACCACTAATACAAACTAACCTCTTGCATTGCATGAACGTAACGTAGAAGTTTCATAAACACCTCGGCCACGAAGGAAGGATACTCGCTCGTCCGAAAGATTCCCCGATGGATCTCGTCAAAGTCGCAGTTTCCGGGCCACTCTCACCTGATTTCAATAACGTCCCTCACGCAACCTCAGAGACATATACTGTAGTAGTTAACATAGTTTAAGTATATGTTTGCACGCATAATTGTCCCACATGTACATGCCCAGCACTGGTGCCAAAACTTTAGACTTGTGTTGGGTATATTCAAGTGCACACGCCGTTAATTATGCCCAAGTTGCTGTGTACGAGCAGTATTCTTCTGTGGGATTCTCTCCTTTTTTTTCTCCTCTTCTGTTTAAAATAGTTGCGCTCCGACTTGGGAGTCAAGTCTAGGGCCGTCTACATTACTTTGACTCTTGGGAAAAGATGATGAATCTCATGACCGATGACTCCGTGCATATGCATGCATGAATGTATGGGGATCGACGGATTCACGGGAACACACAGTACAAGACAGAATCAGTGCAAGAAGCTGCCATGCTTCTTCCTGCTCCTCCCATGTCCGAGATACGCCCGTATTTATTCTGGAACTTGGGAATAGTTCTAGGCATCATGTTCTGTCCCCTCTCGTCAAAAAGATACGCCTCAGAAATTACTACGAAATCACACGGCACTTCCTACATCAGACAGAGCAGTACCATTCTCACACGTTCTATTCGGGTCCGACTCTGCTTCCCGGTTTATCTATAAAAAAAATCTCCGTTTCCTGGTCCTGCTCTGAGACACATAGGTATAATAGCATCTCCACCCTACAGCGGCGCGTCTAACACGGCCGGCTCCAAAATAAAATGTGGAGACAAATAGCAAGGTATTGGGTCGCATAGTTCAATAAATAATTCAAACCACAAATAGAATTATTTGTACATAGTTTTAAATAAAAAATCAGTTTTACAAAATAATATGAACCATACAAATAAAATTATACATACAAGAATTCAAATAAATAGCAATCAAGCTTGTCCAAGAATCAGGAAGTGTTTATTTGAAGCTCAACATAAACCCGTGGATAACAGACTTTTTTATGCATGCCAATGAAGGCAACAAACTCAGCTGCTACCTGGTCAAGTCGAGCTAGAGGTCCATGATGATCATATGACTGACCATCAACCACTCCACTCACTCTCGATGATCATGGTGTGCATGATCACACGACAGTTCATAATCTCTCACATCTGAGACTCCGCCTAGGTGAGAGCAGGGTATCAAACAATAAAAAAACATTGTTGGAGCACACATTCTTCCAACAAGCCTCCTAGCACTATGCAAACAAGGAGTTCTTCCCTGCCCGAGGGCCGGGAATTGTCTTTTCAAATATAGACCAACAAGGATAGATACCATCGGCTAGGTAATACCCTTTGTTGTATGCACAACCATTGATCTCATAGTTGATGGCCGAAGAATGACCCTCGGTTAGCCTAGAAAACACCGGAGAGTGCTGCAACGTGTCTATATCATTGAGTTCCCGCCATGACAAAGAATACATGCCAAATCTAGAGGTCATGATCTGCCACAGATTCAAGTATCATACTGTCCACTTGGGTATGACCTTTGTACAGGCCTTGCCAAGCAAATGGGCAGTTTTTCCAACCTCGGTGCATGCAATCAATGCTACCAAGCATCTCGAGAAATCCTCTAGCTGCATTTTGTGCCAAGATCTGATTTGTATCTTCTCCATTTGTTTCTCTCAATTATGTTGGTCCAAAAACTCTCACGACTACTTTGGCAAAATCTGAAGATTCTCTCAGCGCATGTGCTCCCAGACATACGTAGATACTTGTCTTGTGTGTCTCGAGGAGCACCATACACAATACACCGTAGGATGGTCATACATTTCTAAACCAATGAGAAACCCCCACACTCCGGTGCCGTCTTTCTTGCATATTAAATAGTCATCATACTCTTGGATGCCAAACATAATCTTCATGAACAACTCCTTCTCCATCCTAAAAAAACGGCGGAAGTCTTTGGGCATGTGTGTTGCGTTGTCAGCAAAGTAATCCATCTCACGCAATAGAGCAACCGCTAGCCAATTCCAGTCCTTGTTCCTCGCATTTCTCATCCTCAAACCACCGCGTCGAGGAGCGGCAAAGAGGTTCTACCGGATACGACGGAGAGAGCCCAAGATCATCATCTGCTATTGTCGGCCAACGGCGACATCAACCTCCTCTTTTATCAAGATCTCCATCAGCATCTCATCATCGATGTCCATTGAGGGAAAACACCTAACACCTTTACAGCGAGGTGATGGCAACAATCATGGCCACTTTTTGTTGGGAATCCAAGTGCAGAGTGTTGTAGCAAGCTTCTTTTCTTCACAAGGGTGACTCGAGGCTTTATATCAAACTATCAGGGAATTGGTTGTGGAAGTTTTATTCGTCTTCTTCTCTTCAAGCAACTTGTAAAGTAAAATAATTTGACTTGTGTCCCCAACTTCACCAAGTGGTTGTCAAGCAAAAGGTTTCATATTAGTAATATGAAATATAATATAGAGTAAACTGAAATAAATAAAGTAAATAAAGCAATGCAATACAAACTATATGAGATATGTGAGGATAAAAGTTGTTTTTGGGTTTTTATGAGTGATTGCAGGTAGGGAAAGTATTATTATATTTTTGAAATAATAAATTGCAGAAAATATAAAAGGTAGTAAATGCAATAGAAAGGTGTTTTATGATTAAAATTGGACCAGGGTTCATGAGTTCACTCTTCTACTCTCTTTTTAAGTTGTAGTGATCATAAAACAATTCATCAATGATAAATATTCATGGAACTTCTATATGTATATGATAAGCATTCATATGGGCATCACGTTCTAACATATAGATGAAACACATCTCTCTTATACTCCTCAAGAAAGGTAAACTTCATGCAATCTTGAATTAAGAACAAATCAGTGTATAGCTTTAAGTAATATAACATGATGTTTGAAATACAAATATGCTATCTTGATCTATCAACATTATCTCACTATCACATGATAATTATAGCACATGATTTCACTATATCCCTAGTGAGGTAGCAAAATATAGGTAAAACCAAAGTAGATCTTGATATTGTTGTCACAATTCAATCATTATCACCATCCTACCCCATCTAATACACACTTCTCCCCATACAAGTTCTTGCATACAAGTTGGATCAAAAGAAGCAATTAAGAACATGGTACATGATATGCATCTAACAATACATCTTACACAAAATAGGTTCTAATCTCATATATCAAATCATTGAATAAAGATCCACCACATAGGAATTACATATATGACCATAATCATGTTGGGCAGCTCATATGGTACTAGATATATGAAGAACAAAGATAAATAGATCAAGCTACTGCCACAAACCCATAGTCCGGAGGTGGGCTACTCCCTCTTCATCATGGTGACAATGCTGGAGATGTTGGAGAGGGTGGAGATCCCCCAGAGGCGGCTCCAGCGGAATTTCCCCCTCCAATCTTCGCTAGATACGACTCTGTTTGGTGGTGTTTTCGTCCCTGGTGTGCTCTGTGTCGAGGAATCCCCGGGGGATCCTTATATAGGGGTTTTTTAGGTCAAGAGAACTATGTGGGCGAAAGAATCAAGGTGATCGGACGACCGAGGAGGAAAAGAGGGTAGGTGGCGGGTGCGCCACCCAGTCTCTTTTGGGCCTCCTGGCCCTACATGTGAGGATCTTGCGCTACAAATGCTTCTCGTGGATAAATATTGACAACCCCAAAATCTCAGATCCATTTGACTTCATATAGGTCCTAAACCATAAAAAACATTGAAAACAGGTTTTTTTGCCTTGCCGGGTTATAGCCAAAATAAAGGAGATCATTAGTAAATCCCCAAAAATCAATGTAAAACATGGATATAACATTATATATGATACAAATATATGGATAAACATGTTAACAAACTACAAAATTCATGTATGCATTTTACATGCATCAACATCCCCAACATTAGCCTATGCTCGTCCTCGAGCATGAAGGTGATAAAAATAAACATGGACTTTGGAGTTTATTACTTTTTCTTCTTTAATTATCATGTACAGTTCATAGGTTCAAATCCTTTCAATCAAACATAATATGCATGTGTACTATCAAGTTGTTTCTTTTGCACACCTATAAACATGTTAAACAATAAGTAATGGTGTGATAAAGAAAATGAGGGGAAAAACAAACCTTCAAGCACACTTTAATGAACCTATAGAATAAAAGGCTCTTCTTATATTTGGAATTGGTGTTTTATGCCTCTACTTTTATTTTTGGGCTACTTCTTAGTTTAATGCCCGACTAGAAGACTCACTTCTTAGTTTCATGTATTCCCTTGAGATGTTTTGCATCTCGCACTAAAATTAAGCATTGAATATATATGTTAATCCTCCATAAAGAATGTAAAATAAGGATCTGAGCTATGTAGTTCATGTCAACAATACTAATAAAGATGGGGTTCCAAGTATCTTTTATTTCAAATCTTCATATGGTTTATGTGTTAAACATCTTACAAGTTGATTGTCTCATGCACCTTAAATCATTTTCAGCTTCATGCCCGTCGTTTTGACCACTAAAATTTTATCATAGATCCACTAAAATTTTAGCGAGGCTCATACCCTATCTAAGAACCTTCATGCCCATCGTTTTGACCATAGTTTGAAACATGCATAAGAAATTCAAAGACGGTCCAAAAAAGGTAAATCCTTCGTGTGGTGTCATGTTATGTGACATAGTTGCAAGAAAAAAATACCAAACTTGGTATATTGATTTCATCTCGAAAAAATCTTCACAGAAATGACCTATCTTGTTCGAGGTTTCATGGCTTTCAGGTCAAACGACCAATGTTATGGCCAGAATCATGACATAGTTTGTGATGTGCCTATATTGTACATGCATGTGCATCTTGGGATGGCGAACAATATTGTGAAGATGAAAATGATTTTTTTTGAAAAATCACGAGCATTAGATCTTGTACTTGTAGTTCAAATCGGACACACTTCTTGCTGATTTCGCAGACATTTGTCTTTTTTGCGAGGGGTGGACGAAAAGATTGAGATACCTCGATTGGGACATTGTCCATGTAAGGTGGTCTAGTATTTTTGAAAATATGGTGGTAGCATTTTGATGAGCACTTTGGTGGTTGCTTCAAAAAACGTCCCGTTTTTTATAGTCGGAAAATGGAAAATGCATTTTATGTGCGACGAAAAGGAAAACTTCCTCATGCAACATTGTTTTCCATCCCAAGATGCACATGCGTGCACAATATGGGCACATTATCACAAACTATGCCGCGATTCTGGTCATAGGATTGGTCATTTGGCCTAAAAACAATGAAACCTAGAGCATGATAGGTCATTTCTGAGAAGCTTTTTGGTGATATTTACAATATACCAAGTTTTTATTTTTCCTTGCAACTATGTCACATAATATGACACCATGCCAAGATTTTACATTATTTGGACCATTTTTGAATTTCTTATGTAGGTTCAAGACACAGTGATAGAGCTAGCCAATCACAATAGAGAATCACACTGTCCACGGATCACCCCACCAAAGAATATCTCGGTCGTTCACATGACACCCATCCAACGCTCTCGCACCTCCCAATCCTGTTCACTTTCGATTAACCGGAACGCCCTAGTTCCAATAGTATTGCCCCGAAGAAATGATGAGGGGTATGTTTCCGTAACATCCTCTCCCTAAACCCTAGTCCCCCGATGCCCCTTGCACGTCATCCCAGACCCTACCGCCACAACCTCCCTCTCTTGCTCGATAGTCGACAGTCTCCCTCAAAAAAGAAACCCTAGTACCCTAGGCCCCTTATACCTTGTCGTAGACCCCTCTACCGCCACGGATTCGTCTCTCTTCTCCCCACCGCCCTTTCTCCCCACCGCAGAAGTGCTCTTCGCCGCCGCACCTTTGATCGATCTAGAATCCCTCTTACACCTTACCAGACCAAATATCCTTCCTATCCAACACCCTAGACCCTCGCTCGACAGAGGTGGCGGCCGCCCTAGGAACAACGACGCCATGGCGAGCCACCATGCGGGTTGAGATCCGGTGGTGTCAAGGTGGTCTTGCTCACCGGCGCGTGCAGGCATCAGTGCCCGGCGCTCCATCGAGCTTGCCCCACCACATCGCTACCATGGACAAAGGCAACCAGGATGCCACGATTGTCGACTACGGTTCCTTCTTGCAGCGACAAGAGAACCTTCTTTCCCTGCCTACTTCTCCATGGCACAGGCAAAGGATCCCCTCCGGCCCCACCACGCCAAGCTCTAGAAGCAGGAAGGGTATCTCGCTACCTCTGTTGCATCCCTCAAATCTGGTAGCCACGGGCCTAAAGCAGGGCTCGCGTCATCGAGGTCATCAAGCAGGAATCATTCATGACTCCTCCTCTGCTCTGATACACACGGGCATAGCGCCGACATCCTCCACCTCTCTTCCTTACGTACAAGGCCCAGGTCCATCTCCTCTACCCGTTCTCCTTTTTCTCAATATGATTAAATTAATTAGGGTTTGGTAGTTCTGGAAGTCTATTAGATTAGTGTTGGAGATATGCCCAAGAGGCAATAATAAAGTGGTTATTATCATATCTTCATACTTATGATAAATGTTTACATACCATGCTATAATTGTATTAACATGAAACATTAATACTTGTGTGATTTGTAAACATAAAAGAGTCCCTAGTAAAGCCTCTTGTTAAACTAGCTTGTTGGTTAATATATGATCATAGTTTCCTGATCATGAACATAGAGATGTTATTGACAACAGGGTCATATCATTAGGAGAATGATGTGATGGACATACTCCTATAGTTAAGAGTAGCATAAAGATCAAGTCATTTAATATAGTTCATTTGCTATAAGCTTTCTGATACATAGTAACCTAAATTCCTTCGACCATGAGATCATGCTAATCACCATCACCGGAAGGATGCTTTGATGACATCAAACACCACACCGTAACTGGGTGGCTATAAAGGTGGCATTGAGTGTTCGGAAAGTATGTGTTGAGGCACATGGATCAAGAGTGGGATTTGTCCATCCATATGACGGATAGATATACTCTGGGCCCTCTCGGTGGAATGTCATCCAATTATCTTGCAAGCATGTGACTGGCTCACAAGGGATCACATACCACGGGAACGATAAAAGAGTACTTATCGGTAACGAGGTTGAACTAGGTATGCAGAGATACCGACGATCAAAACCTCGGATAAGTAAACTATCGTGAGACAAAGGGAAATTGGTATCGTATGTAAGTGGTTCATTCTACCGCAAAGTAATCGTAGAAATATGTGGGAGCCATATGAATTTCCAGATTCCTCTATTGGTTATTGATCGGAGAAGTGTCTCGATCATGTCCGCATAATTCACGAACCGTATGGAGACACACTTAAGGATTCGACGTTGTTTGAGTAGTTATGGTATGATGAGAAAGAGACCGAATGTTGTTCGGAGTCTCGGATGGGATCCGGGATATCACGAGGAGATCCGGAATGGTCCGGAGAATAAGATTCATATAAGGAAAGTCTCGTTTCGGAGTTCGGGAATGATTCCGGCGTTTTCATCGGGAATGTTCTAGAAGGTTCCGGAATGTCCAGCACTCCGGAGGGGAAGGGGTACATGAATGTGTCATTGCAAGTTGGAATGATTGCATCATGTACTAAGTGTCATCGCTGTTCCAAATAGAGGATTAATTCAAATCCTAGTTTGAAAAGTCAAATAGCTAAATTGAAAAGTCAAACAGCTAAATTTGGAAAGTGGAAAAGAGGAGGAAGGTGAAACCGAGTTGGGGAGGGAGTCCCTCCTCCCCAAGCCGGCGCACCACCCAAGACGAGTTGGGGAGGGACTCCACTCCTTCCCCTTGGCCGGCCGGCCCCTCCACCTATATAAGGAGGGGCAGGGCTCCCTCCTAGCACACACAAGTTGCCTCCCTCTAAATCTAAACCCTAGTTACAGCCTAGGGATTTCTCCCAAGCCGCCGAGTTAGAGCTTCTAATTGCCCTAGCCACCGGTTTAGCCCCTTCTAATTGGTTTTTCTAAACCCTAGATCACCAAGGCTCTCTCATAGTCCACCATACTCGCTCCGGCTTAAGGCGAAGCCCTGCGAGATCTCCCCTCTACTTCCGGTACCACGCCGTTTGTCTTTGGGAATCGCGAGAGTGCTACAACCTCATGCCTGCTAGAACAAGGAGAGGAAGGTCTTCGCCGAGTGAACGTGTGACCGATTGGGGGCTGCCGAACGCTTGGCCGGAAGGATCATCTACGCGATCTTGAGATCGCCAAGAGTACGACTACATCACCCACGAGAATCTGCTCTCGTTAACCGCTTTGGAATCTTCGAGGGTGAGTTCCTCTATCGACTTGTTGATACAATCTAGTAGATAGATCTTGGCTTGTTTGTTTGCATGCGATAGAAAATTTTTGTTTTCCATGCTACGAACCCCTACGGTGGTATCAGAGCCGTGTCTATATGTAGATCTGTTGCATGAGTAGAACACAATGGTCATTGTGGGCGTTGATGCTTTTATTGTCGATTGCTTCTTGTGTACTTTGCATCTTGCGGTATGTTGGGATGAAGCGGACCGGGCTAACCTTACATGACATCGTTCATGAGACTTGCTCCACGCTTGACATGCAACTTGTATTGCATAAGTGGCTTTGCGGGTGCATGTTTCTCCTAGAATAGTTAAGATCCAATTTACAACGGGTGATTAACAATAATAGTATCAATGTTGTGGTTCTTGCTTGTAAGTTAGAACGACACTTATTGAAAGCCCCAAACCACGTAAAATATGCAAAGAAAGTAGAGGAGTCTAACTTTGTTTTGCAGGGGTGTGCAGTGATGTGATATGGCCATGATTGTGATTATATATGATGTATGCAATGTTCCTTATTGTAAGTCGGCAACCGGCAGGAGCCATATGGTTGTCTTTAGTTTTGTTAAGACCCGCGTGTCTATTAAAAGTAGTTGTAATAGTTGAAGCCGGTGGACGACAACCATGGAGAAGCATCATTGACCTTGATGCAATGTCGGTGATGATGGAGATCATGTTCGTGCTAGAAGATGGAGATCGGAAGCACAAAGAAGAAAGGCCATATCATATCACATATTATGAATTGCATGTGATGTTAATCCTTTATGCATCTTGTATTGCTTAGTAGACGACGGTAGCATTATAAGATGATCCCTCATGCACATGAATTTTAAGTCATAAAGTGTTCACCCTTAGTTAGTACCGTTGCTAAAGCTTGTTGTTTCGAAGCACCACGTGATGATCGGGTGTGTTAGATTCCGCAAGTGTATACAACGTGGGCAAGCCAGATTTGCTCATGCGGAAGCTAAGGTTAATCTTGACGAGCCTAGCATGTACAGACATGGTCTCGGAACACGGATCACCGAAAGGTAAAGCATGAGTCATATAGTAGATATGATGAACATGATGATTGTTCGCCATTAAAGCTACATCAACTCTCGTGATGATCGGTTTTGATGTGGTGGATTTGGTTCGTGTGATCACTAAAACAATGTGAGGGATATTGTTTTGAGTGGGAGTTCAACGACAATATGATTAAAAGTTGAACACTATTTATCATAAATTAAATCAAAGTGAATTTGCATAATTGTTGTAGTCATTGGCATCCGTTTACCACCTTGCGCTTAGTTTTAATTGAGATGATAGAACTATAGAATTCTGGTTAGTTACTTTACGAACTGGTATCGTATTGTTTTGAAGTGTTAATCTAAAGTTTAAAAGTCCTATTGCAAACTTTCAGTAAGTTCCGGTCACTCCATGAAGTTTAATAATTGGTACTAAATCAAGAGTAACAATTCCAATGTTAGTATATAAGTATCATGTTTATCTCCATGATTCTTGATATTCAAAGGATTGTCTTAATATCAAGGTTATCTAGGATCTGAAAGAGTTGTTTCAGAAACCATGATGTGTGGAAGATATTGTGATATCTAAAACAAAGTTTTGGTTGCAACATGATAGAGTATAATACGGCAAAAGTCATGTTCTCATATTTGATGAGAATTTGCAAAAAATTGGAGACACTAGTTGTCCTAATCCTCCAAAAGGTTTTGGAGAGGAACATTATACTCGCGATTCACCGTTACAAGCTAAAAGTAGCTTGATCATGGATAAATCCATGATGAGGGTGAATATTTGATGTAGGTAAAATGTTTACTACACCAAGAGATTACTAAAGAAAGGAATTTGAAAGAACACTAAACATTTGATAATGGTGATCTACTTCAAAGTGCAAGTCCAAATACATTGGTATTTAACTATACACACTTTGGACTATGTGTCATATGTATGACTCCACTTTTGATGTTGATAGATTCTTTCAAACAGAAAAGGAAATATTGAAAGAGAAACTCATAAATATATGGCAGAAAAGAAAAAGACTAGAATTGTTCAGTTTAAGTATATAGATGATATACATGTTATGGCTATATTCTTTGCTTATTAAACAATGTGGTTCTTAAGTATTTGATACTGAATTTGTTGGTGTGAATCGTCATACAAAACAACACAATTTATGAACTACAATGGCCTAAGTAACTAGCAAAAGAATATGTGATAATGTTCATCGAGAACAAATAAAGGGTTATTGTGTTGCTCGTTAAAACATCAAAGCTTGCCTTCAAGATTTGTTTTATCAGGTATTATGAGAACAAAAGGGTTGTTCAAATAATTTCCGTAATCTATAAAAGATGGATGATTCACAAATCTCGTTGGAGAAATCACATCCATAAAACTAGTGCTAAAAATGTCGAAAGACAAATTGATTGAAAGATCACTTAGGAAGTGACATCGCCGTTTAAATTATATTGGAAAGAAGACATGAAGAAACTCCATATGGATGGAATTTTGGAGTCATTTGATTTTTGATCAAATGACGCTTGTTAAACTTTCCTAGAGATAATTAAAACTTCGTTCATAGGCCAAAAGGGAACGAATGACTAGCTTATTGGAACTTGTACATATGGTTGTATGAAGTTCATTATGTGTAGTCAAGAGCGATGGATTTCAACTTCATATGCTTTCTCCGAAAATTTGAGTGAATATATGAATATTTACTTAATAAGGATGAAGTATGAAACATTTGAAAAGTTCAAAGACTTTCAAGATGAAGTGCAAAATCATTGTAACTAGAATATAAATATTTTATGATAAGATCATAAAGGAAGATATTTGAGTTACAAGTTTAGCATAATACCTAAGATTTAAGGAATCGTTCCGTGGATTTGCATTTCCCGAAACACCATAAGAGTATGGAGCGTTCGAGATATGTAATTAAACCTTGTTTGACATGGCAAGATCAAAGGTATAATTCATAAAACTGCCATTGTATTTTAAAGATTAAAAGCTTTAGAAACTACTGTTTTTCCACTGAAAAGAGCTCCATCATAATCCGTTGAAATGACACCATATAAAGTTATGGTTTGGGATAAAACCCAAGTTGTCCTTTCTTAAACATTGGTATGCTATGCATAAGAAAGATGTTTGCAACCAAAGTCGGATGAACCTGTCTTTGTATGTTATTTCGAATAACTGTTCCTCCATAAACACCGGAGACAAAAGTGTTTGTTGCTTAGAACGTCAAGATTCTTTGAGAAGGAATTTTTCGTGAAAAGTTAAGTGGGAGGACAATAGAACTGTGATAAGGTTAAAAGAACCTTAGCTATATGTGCAAAGTTGCGTAGCGCCGAAAAGTGTTCCGGAGGTAGCAACAATGCTCATGGCTCACGTACCTCAAAGGTTGTGATCCAAGTTCCTATTGAAACAAGTAGGTCGGGTAAACAATCAAATACCAAGATTTGAGAGTGAAATCATTATTTGACAATAATGATCCGACTACATGCAAAGAAGCGATGATGAGCCCTGACTTCGTCAAATGGCTTGAAGCCATAAAATCCGTGATAGTTCCATACACGAGAAATCAAGTTTTGAACTTGAAGGACCCTCGAGAAAGGTGTAAGACCTTACAGTCGTGTTTGGATCTATAAAGAAATAGACATGGATGTTTCACATCTATGAAATAGTCGACATGTTGGGAAAGAGTTCACAACAATGTTCAAAGGTTGACTATGACAAGATCTGATCTTTCATAGCGATATTTAGTCTAGATGGATTAATATAGCAACCACTACATATAATTTTGTTATGTGGTAGTTGAATAAACAAAACAAGTTCTTCTAATAGAATTGTTACCTAGGACATGTGCATAACACGGTCCATAGGGTTTTGTTAATTCAAAGGATGCTAAAAGCATATGCAAACTTCAATGGATGAAGTAAGCATTACGGAGTTGGAATCTTCACAATGATGAAATTGTTAAAAGAGTTTAAATTCATCAGAGACGATGAAGATGCTTGCATTTGCAAGAAATTAAGTGGGAGCACTAAGACATATTTCTAATACATTATGTGGAAGACATATTGTTGATTGGAAATGATGTATCTTTTATTAACACATATTAAGAATTTCATCCTGATGAAAGACTTAGGAAAAACCCAAATATTTGGCATCAATAGACGCCAATATGGTTGTGCCAGAAGTACATAGATGAGATATTGAATGAGTTCAATATAGAAACTACAAGAAAGGTTCTTGTCGCACAGAAAGGATTGAATGAGTTCAATATTGATGATATATTCAAGTGTATTGACACTTGGTAAGTGAAACAAAGATTCAAGTATAGATTGATACTTGATGTATGAAATCACAAAGAGTATTTATATCAATCATACTGTGATATGTACAAATCCAGATATGTCCTATGCTCTAAATGTTGTGAGCATATACCAGAATGATTCATAAGATGATCATTGGACAATAGTAAGAATATTCTTATGATATTTTGGAAGAACTAAGAGTATATTATTTGTAGAAGTGACAAATAGATGGTTAGTTCATTGTAAAAGTACTACATTGATACTAGTTTTGTCACAAAGTACAAATTGAGTTTATCTCAATCTAAACTAAGGGTGGCACAATATAATGGAAAGTAAGTTCCATAATGGATTTGGATGAGTTCCAAAATTAAGACATTGTGACAGATACTACAACAAAAGGCTAAGTATATGACTGCTATAATAGCAGGTAAAGAGGGCATTTGTGTCAAGTAATTTGTTATCAAACTAGGTGTAGTTCACAGCGGGATAATACTATGAAGATATATTGTACGACAATATTATAAACATGTTTTAACCCCAAAGAACTAAAGGTCTCACCAAAGGACCAAAATTATACAAAGCCATCTCATTAGAGAATGAGTGATGCATAGAGACGCAAAGACATGCAATTACACACGGACCTGGAAGTGTCAGATCCGGAGATCAGTTGACCACTAGCAATCGTGTACATACAACACCGGAAAGCCATAGGTGTTGAATACACAAAGGTTTGAAACTAGATTATTGACTCTAGTGCAAGTGGGAGACTGTTGGAGATATGCCCAAGAGGCAATAATAAAGTGGTTATTATAATATCTTCATACTTATGATAAATGTTTACATACCATGCTATAATTGTATTAACAGGAAACATTAATACTTGTGTGATTTGTAAACATAAAAGAGTCCCTAGTAAAGCCTCTTGTTAAACTAGCTTGTTGGTTAATATATGATCATAGTTTCCTGATCATGAACATAGAGATGTTATTGACAACAGGGTCATATCATTAGGAGAATGATGTGATGGACATACTCCTATAGTTAAGCGTAGCATAAAGATCAAGTCATTTAATATAGTTCATTTGCTATAAGCTTTCTGATACATAGTAACCTAAATTCCTTCAACCATGAGATCATGCTAATCACCATCACCGGAAGGATGCTTTGATGACATCAAACACCACACCGTAACTGGGTGGCTATAAAGGTGGCATTGAGTGTTCGGAAAGTATGTGTTGAGGCACATGGATCAAGAGTGGGATTTGTCCATCCATATGACAGATAGATATACTCTGGGCCCTCTCGGTGGAATGTCATCCAATTAGCTTGCAAGCATGTGACTGGCTCACAAGGGATCACATACCACGGGAACGAGAAAAGAGTACTTATCGGTAACGAGGTTGAACTAGGTATGCAGAGATACCGACGATCAAAACCTCGGATAAGTAAACTATCGTGAGATAAAGGGAAATTGGTATCGTATGTAAGTGGTTCATTCGACCGCAAAGTAATCGTAGAAATATGTGGGAGCCATATGAATTTCCAGATTCCTCTATTGGTTATTGATCGGAGAAGTGTCTCGATCATGTCCGCATAATTCACGAACCATAGGGCGACACACTTAAGGATTCGACGTTGTTTGAGTAGTTATGGTATGATGAGAAAGAGACCGAATGTTGTTAGGAGTCTCGGATGGGATCCAGGATATCACGAGGAGATCCGGAATGGTCCGAAGAATAAGATTCATATAAGGAAAGTCTCGTTTCGGAGTTCGGGAATGATTCCGGTGATTTCATCGGGAATGTTCTAGAAGGTTCCGGAATGTCCGGCACTCCGGAGGGGAAGGGGTACATGAATGTGTCATTGCAAGTTGGAATGATTGCATCATGTACTAAGTGTCATCGCTGTTCCAAATAAAGGATTAATTCAAATCCTAGTTTGAAAAGTCAAATAGCTAAATTGAAAAGTCAAACGGCCAAATTTGGAAAGTGGAAAAGAGGAGGAAGGTGAAACCGAGTTGGGGAGTCCCTCCTCCCAAGCCGGCACCACCAAGCCGAGTTGGGAGGGACTCCTCTCCCTTGGCGGCCGGCCCCTCCACCTATATAAGGAGGCGGGGCTCCTCCTAGGACACACAAGTTACCTCCCTCTAAACCTAAACCCTAGCCACAACCTAGGGATTTCTCCCAAGCCGCCGAGTTAGAGCTTCTAATTGCCCTAGACGCCGGTTTAGCCCCTTCTAATTGGTGTGTCTAAACCCTAGATCACCAAGTCTCTCTCATAGTCCACCATACTCGCTCCGGCTTAAGGCGAAGCCCTGCGAGATCTCCCCTCTACTTCCGGTACCACGCCGTTGTGCTGCCGGAATCGCGAGGAGAGTGCTACAACCTCCGCTTCCTGCTGGAACAAGGGAGAGGAAGGTCTTCGTCGAGTACCGAACATGTGACCGACTGCGGGAGCGCTGCCGGAACGCAGCGCCGGAAGGATCGTCTACGCGATCTTGAGATCGGCAAGAGTACGACTACATCACCCACGAGAATCTGCTCTCGTTAACCGCTTTGGAATCTTCGAGGGTGAGTTCCTCTATCGACTTGTTGCTACAATCTAGTAGATAGATCTTAGCTTGTTTGTTTGCATGCGATAGAAAATTTTTGTTTTCCATGCTACGAACCCCTACAATTAGATTAGATTCCGGAGGTGCAGTTTGCTACTTCTGGATAACATTAGTGGATAACGTCTGTAGGGATGGCTAATTTCTACATGATTTCAGATACAAGAATTAATGCAATAAAACTATGTTGCCATTATATTATATCTATTTTTATACCATAATAAATTTGTAGAAGTATAGGTTGCCTTTTTCCCTGCATGTGTCCTCATGTTAAAATTTTGATACAGAGGGATAGGAGCAAGTCTGAATTAATTAGCCAATATTTTACTGATGCCTTGGTTATTTTGATTGGTTAAATATAAATATATGACATCACTTCTAGAGCATGGTTATTGACTTCTTGTAAAAAGGGAATACAAGCAATCTATTTCATGTTATTACTATCGAGATTCATGATTGCGAAAAATTTCTAATATGATTGCCAAGTTGTGCCTGCAACTAGCAGTTGGTATATGAGCAGTTCCTATTATAAAATCTATTGTCTAGTGATTAGTGTTGAGTCTTTATTTCAGAACACCAATCCTATCTCAAATAGCTTTCCTGTGAAATGTCATGAAACCTTTGATTGACAAAGCTGAAAACTAAGGTCAACTCAAGAGATAGGATCTTCCTTGTTGAAACAAAGCAAACACTCAATTTTTTGTGAAATCTGGTCTGGATTTTTCACCAACGGAACTGAACCTAACCATTAGGCACAAATATGAAAACTATAACTAGGAAATAGTGGTGCTAAAATAGTATGGATCAGCTCATTGCGAACAACAGTGTTTAGTGTGTTTCTAAGAGCTCTAACCTGCATCTAGTATGACACTGTGTGTGATGTACTGTATGCCATTGTATTATGCTTGGTAGCTTCTAAGGTTTTTCTAATGTGCAATGTAGGAGAGTTGTATGGCCCTGGCACTGAACATCGAGGCACACAGGCTCCAGGACTACAACTGGACGGGCTACAGGTGACTCTTCCCATCTCAATCTTAAGCTCCAGGTCATACCACTATCTGTTTCTAAGTTCAACTGTAGTCCTGATGCTACATGATATTGTTTTTCATATTTACTTGGTTCTGCTGGATTCCATGTACAAGGTAGTTGTCATTTGTGTGTGGTTTCTACTAACAAATTCAGAAGTTATATGAATATGTAGATGCATAACCTAGCATGTCTGTGGGTTCCTGGGAAGTTTTTTGTCAACTAGATGCTGCGAGATATTTTGGTTCTGGTTATGTAATCATTTGAAGACCGAGATAACTTGGTCGATTAGTACCTTGGTTAAATTAATAGGTTGGTAGTTTGTATTTTCCTTGCAGAAGGTTGTTTTACCTTCCAGGTCGTGTTCTATTGTATCAAACTACTATTATGGTATGCATCTTCTTTTATGGATCCATAAGATAGAATGCTAGGAGCAATCGAAAAAGTTTGATAGCGAAATCCTTAACTCTATCGTGTTTATACATGAACAACAGTTGCCCTCTTTTCTTATAGAAAAAAATTGACACGTATGCTCTATGCTGACATCATAAAGACTAGATGCACTATGTGTAACGTGTGATCTATTAATAGGAAGAGTTTGTAATAATGTTGTTTTGATTTTGTTAATAATATGTTGTTCCCTGTATGCAAATTCTTACCCTCTATAAATTAAATAATACTGTTTCTCTTTTCTAACTTCATGTAGTTGTGTTCATCAGTGATGCATAAAATTTCTAGTCAAGCTTAAGATGGTTCTCGGTTTTCTTTGCTTGTTCCTTGTTGCATATAATATATAAGATTGTGTGTCGAGCTGTAGTTTCTTCTGCCATTAGTGCTGAATCTTATTTTTCTCCATTGTTTGTAGGTGACGAATGAGACGGGCTATTCAATCCGTGGAAGTCAGTGGAGAAGATTCCTTTGGCCATCGTGAAGGGAAGAAGTGCAGTTTGTACTGGGCCGAATGGACATGATTTTTTTCTGTTGAATGGCCTAGAATATCTATATAGAGTGTGTAATACCTTGACCTAGGCATGTGCCATTTATATGCTAGTCCTGGTTATCTACCTTTTGTGTCATTGATTGCTGCGGTTTATAGTGGCAATATGTATCTATCTTAACATGGGAATCTACATTCTATAAATAAGTATGGCATGTAATTTTAGAGATTTTATTTATGAAATAAAATGTTTTCTCTATTTTTTGAATGAAGTATGGGATATTTTCATGAACATATAGAAAATTCAGATCTGACTTGTGGGCCTGGAAAAAGACTGACTAGCAGGGTTGTGTACTTTTTGGGCTCTAAAAAGGCCATGACCCAAATAGCATTGATCGAAACGTTATAGAAAATGGGAACAAATAAGATGAAAATGGGTGTTATGGCCCAAACAAGACATGAACCATAAAAGGCCAAGGCCTAAATAAAAATGGTCTGGAAATAGCCAAGAAGGCCATGTAAAAAAGGTTAAAATTGTTGGCTTGGCCCATATAAAAAACCTACCTGGACCGGGCTAAATCTGATCGACAACCTTTCCAATTGGTCACAGATTTGCATGTAGGATTGGCCATGTAGGATCTGATGTGGACAAGGCAGATAATCTATGACCAATATAGTTGGTCATAGAATCTGTGACCATTTATATTGGTCCTAGACCTCTTTGACCATTTCTGCAAAAAGTTCATGGTTTTTAACTAGTGACGCTCAACTTTTGACCATCTGTATTTGGTCACAAAAAGGTCATAAATTAAAAATTATGACTTTTAGTGACCAATATGGAGTGTCATGTATCACCAGATTTCTTGTAGTTGTCGTCAGAGCGCACACGGTTGTTGTGGATGGCGTCTTCACTATCCGCCTAGTGATTAGCGTCCATTGTTAGGTGGTAGATGGTCTTCTGATTTGTGTGACCTAGATCCTCCCTGCGCTCTTGGCGGTATACTCCACCATTGAACGCATCGATTGGGTGCTCCTCAAAGATGTCTTCCACAGAATTCTTGAGGATGGACCACTGTTGTATGTATGAGTGGAGGGACTCGCTAGGTTTCTAGCAGCAGGCGCGGAGTTCTTCGATTGACATTGGCCGCTTGTAGATGCCTTTGAAGTTCCGTACGAACCTATACACGAGCTCCTCCTAGCTGTAAATCGATCCCGAGGGGAGATTGTTGAGCTAGGCTCATGCTGTGCCCTTTAGATGTTGCTGCAGGCATTGCATAGCGGTGTTATTGCACCCGCATGGCACTTGACTGACTGAAGGTGGTCATCCAACTAGGTTTTTGATACGTCCAAAACGTATGTACTTTCCCGAACACTTTTGCTATTGTTTCTCCTTTAAACTTGTGTGATTTGGATACAACTAACACAGAGTAATGTTGTTTTCAGCCAAATTACCTTGGCGTCTAGTTTTTGTGCAGAAAATCAACTATCAGGAAAAATCCTGGAAAATATGCCAAAATCCTATTTCACAAGAAGATTCACGGAGCCAGAATACGAGACGAAGTGGAGGCCTAAGGGGCCCACGCTCCCTGTCGCGCGGGTGGGCCCAGGCCGCGCCTGGAGGGGGTGTGGCCGCCCCAGGCACCCCCTCGGCCTCCCTCTTCGCCTATAAGTTGCCTTCTGACCTAAAAACTCAGGGGGGTCGACATTTTTCCAGAAAGAGTTCCGCTGCGCCGCCACCACCAGAAACCACGATTCGGAACCAGAAACTCTATTCTGGCACCGTGCCGGGACGGGGAATTTGGAGAGGACCATTGCCATCATCACCACCAATGCCTCTCCATCAACCATCCATATTTCCCTCATCCATGAGTGAGTAATCCCCCGTTGTAGGCTATGGGGATGGTAGAGATTGGATGAGTTCTATCATGTAATCGAATAAGATTGTTAGGGCATAGTGCCTAGTATCTCTATTAGTTCTATTTGACTTTGTTGCAACTTGTTATGCTTAATGCTTGTCACTAGGGCCCGAGTGCCATGATCTCATTTCTGAACTTATTATTGATTCATTATGATAGTATTGTTTGTGATCTAA
This sequence comes from Avena longiglumis, assembly GCA_030063025.1. Taxonomy (NCBI): domain Eukaryota; kingdom Viridiplantae; phylum Streptophyta; class Magnoliopsida; order Poales; family Poaceae; genus Avena; species Avena longiglumis. The sequence continues at coordinate 432,896,041 of CP125975.1, forward strand.
TCTGCAAAGTTGTGTACACATATCGATCCAAAGGCCCCAAAGTGACTGATATTGGGACAATCGGAGAGGAAGGTTGTGATGTGAGGATCACATGTGTTCACGAAGTGTTAATGCTTTGCTCCGGTGCAATTGCTGGCTCCCTTTGTGTCAAATCAATAAATTGGGTAATACTACCCTCGAAGACTGTTGCGATCCCCTATACTTGTGGGTCATCAAGACTATTTTCTGGTTCCATTGACGGGGAGCATAACTTTATTTGTAAGTTCACTTGGATCTATTATTATTCACTGCTACTCCTTTCATCATGGGGAAGTCTCGTGATGGAAAGTTTCATATTTTACCATCCACTAAGAAAATAGGTACAGTACTAAACACCTCTGCTGCTCTTGATTCACCGTCTGTTATAAGTAAGCTTGTTACACCCACACCACATACACATGCTACACACACTACTACTACTGTTGAATCTGAAACTGCTTCTGATACTCATGATGTTACTTCTACTGTGGTTGATGCGAGTGGTTCATTAGGTCCTTTCCAAGATGCTACTATTGCTAAATCTATTTTGGGAAACACTGATACTCCTAGTGAAGACACTATTACACCTGTTAGCTCACCCGGGTCTAGAGAGAGATATGATATTAGTGATAGCTACATTGAAATGACTGATGATTTTATTGAAGAGTACCAAAAAACACATGGTGCTAGTGCTATTAGGAGCCTCCTTGAGAGACGTACCATTATTCATAAACTGTCTTCTGATGCTAAGTTTTCCACTTCTCCCATAGATATTAAAGATAAAGATTATGATTTCTCTCTTGATTTATCCTATTTAGACATCGTTGAGAAAGAACCTTTTTGTGGGACTGAAAAAGAGAGTGTTGTGGCACATATGAATGAGCTTCCACTATGAGTGCCTTATTATCTGATGATTTTAAGATGCGCAAGTACTTTGTTACAAAGTTCTTCCCTTTTTCACTAAAAGGAGAAGGTAAAGCTTGGTTTAATAGATTACCTTCTGGATCCAATGATAGCCCTGATTGTTTGATTGATTCTTTCTTCCAGAAATATTTTTGTCCCAGTGCTAGACATGCTGCTTTGCAGATTTTTTTTGATTTTAAACATGGAGAAGAACATAAATTGCCTGAGTCATGGACAAGGTTTTGTGCCTTGATTAATGCACATCCAGGATGTCCATTGCCTAAAAATGAGCTTCTTGATATTTATTATAATGGACCAACTGATGATTCTAGGACACACCTAGATAGTTTTGTTGATTGTGTTTTCAGGGAAATAACTCCTACAGATGCTGAAGAATTAATGGCTCAAATAAGCCAGAATTATGATGATTGGACTTCAACTAAGCTAAATACACCTAAGCCTATTACTCCTGAACCAGTTCCAACACCAACACCAAGGAAGAGGGGAGTGATTGCATTAAATGATGAAGTGATGAAAGAAGCTAAGAAATGTCTTAAGGAGAAAGGTATTAGAGCTGAAGATGTGAAGAATATACCTCCTATAGAAGAATTATGTAAGACAATTCCCCACTCATCTACTATTTAGGTACACTCTCTCCACTTTAATGAAGGTGATATTCCCTATGGTAAGCCTCCTGATCAATGCTTTAGATGAACTTGACACATTTATTGTTAAGCAAGGTAATTTTAATAAACAAGTTCAGAATCATTTATTGGAAAACTCTAGCGCTATTAATGAGTTGAAGGATATTGTGTAAAGAACTGCTAATGATGTTAAAATTCTTTGTAAACACTTTCAAATGGTTCAAACTCAAATTGATCAACTTGGTAAGGTACAAAAGGATATGCTAGTTAATGCCTCAGGAGATAAACATGCTTATGGAATTAGAACTAGGAGTGGTATAGCTACTCAAGATCCTTTATATCCTGAAGGACAACCTAAAAGAATTGATCAAGATTATCAACAAGGTGAAAGTAGTGGTAGTCCTCGTAAGATAAAGAAAAATAAACATAAAATAGTTGAGGAACCCTCTGAACCTGCTGTAGATCCTAATAGTATATCTGTCTCTGATGCTGAAACTGAGAGTGGTAATGATAAAAATGATGCTCCTGATAAGGAAGAAGTTGAGGAAGAACCTGAGAAGCACACTAAGAACACTACTCTCCTCAGACACTTGTAGACCAGCTGCCAACGTGAAGCCCTCCCCTCTCCTCTCCCTGAGTGCTACAGTCTCTGAGTGAGTTCCTCCGTCGGCCGGGCCCTTCCCGTGTCCCTTCCGCCGGAATAGCCGGTCGGAGCTGGACGGGAAGTGGCGCCGGAGTAGTTAGGTCTAGGTGTAGTGGCTTTTTGCCGGTAGTGGGCGGTATGCCTGTAGTTTGCGATGGAGCTAGGGTTCTGAGCAGCCAGATCCCCGGCATCCTAGGGCTCCTCGTCGGTCTCCTCTTTGTCCATGGTGGATGGGAGGTGACGGCGGCGACCACCGTCGCCTTGCATAAAGCTGCGCGGGATGTTGGTGTGGAACTGCTTCAACCAGATCTGGAGCCCTCTCTGGCCGGCCGTGGCGGCGGGGGGAGTCGACTTGGTTCTGGTGGTTGGCAGGGAGGCGCTGCATCTTCGAGTTACTCTTGGGCGCTGGCGAGCGGCCAGAGGTCGTGGGCCTTCTCCTCTTTCAAGCTCCAGTGGATGGAGCTGGCGGTGGGAGGAGTTGCCAGGGCGGCTCGGTCATAAAGCTCGGGGTTTTCTTCGCAGTGGCGACGACGTCAAGATCTCCATCCTTCTCTCGGCCTGCCGTGGCGGCGAGGGAAAGAAGGAGGGAGGGACTGAAGCCGAAGCTGCTGGCGAAGGAAGTGGCCGCCTGGTGCTCTCCTCAGGCGGCGATACTGCGTCTTCTTCGGCGTTCTCCAAGCGGAAGCTTCTCGCCACCCGCTATCTCTGGCCATGAGGATGGCCACGCCGAGCTCGGGAGGCCTCAGAGCCTGAGCTTCTTCAACCGCCGTGGGCGGCATGTGTTCTCCCTCCTCGCGGCGTTCATCGCCGTTGTTGGTCCAAGTGGTTCGTCCCCGGTCTTGCGGCGGCGCTGCGGATGGAGGCGAGCTTGGTGCGGTTCGCAGGGACTTGATCGCGTTTTTCGTTTTCCTGCAGGGTGCTATGTGCAAAGTTGTGGGGGCCTATTGTTATTGTATTTTTTCCTTTAGCCCTCTCTGTAAACTGTACCCACCGCTTGATTAATCGCAGTATCTGGGTCCTTCGGGACCTTTCCTCGTTCAAAAAAAAAAAAAAAAAAAAAACACTAAGAACCCTAAGGAAAATTTTATTGCTAATAAACATGGTAGTGAAAGAGAACCTTGGGTGCAGAAACCTATGCCTTTTCCAATAAGAAACACAAGTAAAAGGAGGAAGACCACTATAACAAGTTTTGTGAGTGGATGAAACCTTTATTTTTGCAAATTCCTTTGACTGATGTTATTAAGTTGCCTCCTTATTCAAAGTATATGAAGGATATTGTCTCTAATAAAAGGAAGATTCCTAATGAGAAAATTTCTAATTTGCTTGCTAATTATTCCTTCAATGGTAAGGTTCCAAAGAAACTTGGTGATCCAGGTATACCAACTATTCCTTGCTCTATTAAAAATAATTATGTTAGAACTGCTTTGTGTGATTTGGGAGCCGGAGTTAGTGTTATGACTTTTTCTCTCTACAAGAGACTTCAGCTAGAAAAGTTGATACCAACTAATATATCTTTGCAAATGGGTGATAAGTCAAATACTATTCCTGTTGGTATATGTGAGGATGTTCATGTTCAAGTGGATCATAATTTCTTGGTTTTAACTGATTTTTTTGTGCTTGAGATGCCTGAAGATGATAATATGTCCATTATTCTTGGGAGACCTTTTCTTAACACTATAGGTGCTATCATCAATTGTAATCAAGGAAAAGTAAATTATAATATTAATGACAAAGAGCATACTGTCTATTTCCCCAAGAAGGTTGATAAGAGCTATTGCCTGAATTCTATTGAAAATATTGAGAGCATCAAAGTTGGATAAATATATTGTCCCATGTCACAAGAAAGTTCTGAAACTATTATGACTGGGACTATTACTATCAAGTTTGAGGTAACATAATCATTTTGTGAAATGCAAAGTTTTGTTTCATATAAGATTGTTTTGGTAACAAGACATGATCAACCTTGTTAACAAACGGATTTTAATGAACAAAACAATGCTTTCACAATGGTTATACTTGCTCACTTTTATTTTTCTCCTTCCTAGTCTTTGCTTTTTGTATTTTTAGTTTTAGTTTTGCTAGTTGTTTGATTTTTAGAGTGTCTTAGAACTTTTGTAGTTTTTGTTTGCTTATGCTTCTTCTAAAAAAAAATTTTCTGTGAGAAAATCAATTTTCATACCCTGAAAATTGGCCAAAAATAAAGTTTTCTGAAAAATCCCAGAAAATTCATATTAATTTTTTCCTCGGAAAAAGGGACAGAGGGACACCTGGAGTGGCCCAGAGGGACCCACTAGGCCAGCACTCCCCCTGGTGGAGCGGCCAGCCCCAGGTGGCACCTGTCCTGGGTGGGGCCCACCCGTGGCCCTCCAAGTTGCCTCCTTCCAGCCACTTCTTTCTCTCTCCCAAAAAACATCAGAAAAAATTTTCAAGCTCGATTTCCTGCTGTTCTTGCTCCTGATTTTCGATCTCCTTGCTCAGCCCATCTTTGCTGCTGATTTTTGGAGGGATTGCTCCTTGGTATGTGCCTCCTCCGCTTGTCCAATTAGATTTGTGATTGGTAGATTGTATCTTGAGTATTTTGCTACTATAGGTGTCAGTTTGTGTAATCTTGCATGCTTGTTCTATGCTTAGAGATTTAATTTTGATGCATGTTTAGTCCTGTAGCAAGTTCCTATAGTAGTTCATCGTCATTTATCAACTTGGAAATCACTTGGGTTGATTTTTGTCTAAAAATTTCAGAAAGGAAGATGAGTGCATACCCACTGAATCAATGATTTGATGGTGCCCGAGCCAATGAAAGTCCATCATGAGGAAGAAGTATTCCCTTCCATATATCTATGCCCTGAATTTATGAGAGCCGGGGGAATCTTATAGGATTTCTAGACTATGATTACTAATGCAGGGCTGGAACACTTTGTCGAAGAAGAACCATATCAGTATGTTAAGCTAACCATGGCTGTGGTGCAGGACTTCCGGTTTACTTGGTCCTCGTCTAACCCCATGGTCCATTATAAAATCTATAATATAGCTGTCGACTTGCCTTTTGCCGATTTTTGTGCAGCTATTAGAGTGCCGCATTGGGGATCTTGTGAGAAGATCAAGGAGAGGCCTAAGCCACTTATGGATTTATATGCTGAAATCTTCCAAGGTTTTGACTTCTCAAAGGAAAGTGGTAAAATTCGGAACATTCAATTCCCATCCATTAGATATTTTGCCTATTTCATTACAAAGTGTGTTCTTGCTATAAAGTTATCTTCATTTGATCTAGCTTTCATCTTAGCTGCTTTGAATAGGGATAGGTCTTATAACTTGGGTGCTTTGATAGTTTACCGTCTTACCACTAAACGCAAGAAGGGTGGAATTTGTGGAGGTCTCATTGCCTCTAGATTGCTAGCTTTCCATGGTTTAGAACCTCAGCATTCAGATTATCGGTTCCCCATAGAGAGACTTGATCTCAATTCCATGGTTCAGCATAATTTTCTCTCTTCTTGGGCTACTGGGAGAAATTTACCGTATGAGTTATCCTTTGTCAAGCGTGGTTGGAGAGGGGGTAGGACTGAGAAAGTACTTTACTTGCCTGCACCTTTTTGTTTAATTTTGATAACATGCAAGGGTGGTCACTCACGAAGGAAGAGTTTGACGCATACGTGGCGGAGCTCTCCCAGCAAGAGGAGAATGTTGGAGAGGATGCCGAAGATGATTCGGTTCAGCCCTCCAACATGAGAGAGTCTTTATACCAGCAGCCCTCCTATGATTGGAGCGCGTCTTCTCCCTCATCGCGAGGACCTGATTATGATCATTCCTATAATGACACAACAGCCTGGGGTTACTACCCGTGCTATTGAGCCCCACAGAGGCCAAAATGCCTAAGCTTGCGGGGAGGTACACCGACATCACACTCATCTATATATCATGTTTCGTCGGTTCTTTGTATATCCATGTCTCCCTTTATTTTTGGTTTTTGTTTCTGCTTTCTCAAAACACAAAAATACCAAAAATATTTTCGTTGTTTCTCTTGGTTTGTTTCTTTGCTTTATAGCTTTGGTTTGCCATAAAGAAAAATCCAAAAAGATTTTTCTTTGTTTGTTTTTGCTTTGTGTGCTTGCTTTAAAAAATTGAAAACACCAAAAATATTTGTTGTTCTACTTTGGTTTTGTGAAGTTCTTTGAAGGGTTCAGCAGTCCTCAGTGGAGTTTGGTTTCATGTTATTATTCAAGCCACACAAGTGAATAGCAATAAAGAAGATTAATACAAATTGAGGTGTGGTAAGAGGCTGGTAACAAACTCTATTTGTTCTTATTTTTCTACACATACTCATCATTGTGAGTGTGCTTAGTCTGTTCATGTAAGGTATATATTATTTATGGATGCTTAGTAGTTCTTGCTTTCTTATGATTACCTCTAGCTTATTAATAGTTTGTAGCATGTCATATGAATGTTTGCTTGCATTGTTCTATTCATAACTTGGTATGATATTGTGGTATCCTCCTCTGAATGTTTCATTTGAATCGACTTGGCACATGCTCACGCACACATATGACTGAACAATAGTCAGCAAGCCTCGATGATTTATATTGCATCAGAGTTCTTGTATCACTTTCTTTCCATAATTAGTCTTGTTTTGTTGCAAGCATGATTATGACAGTTATTGCTCTCTTGTTTGTCGCTCCCTCTCTATTTCTAGCCTTCACTTACACTGAGTATGAGTTCTACTTGTGTATCCAACTCCCCAAAACCATTATTGCCAATAGTGTCCACCATACCTACCTACTAGCATCATTTGCTATTTCTGTGCATTTGCAGTATGCCTTGTTTTCTGCCAAATAAAATGTTTGAATGTTTGAGAAAGTTACTTAGTAAAGTTCTCATGAACTTGATGGCACACTTTATTTATTGCACTTAATAAACCTGAACCATTGTGACTGTCCATGAAAGTTATATGCTTGCAAATTATAGGCTGGGAGTTAGCAGAATAGTGTTGTCACAGGGAACGCTTTCAACATTGCACTTGTACTTTGTACCCATTTCATATCATGCTCTTTTGTTTACGGATGTCATCGGTGTGAAATAAAAGGGGATCTTGTAGGTTCATGGATTTATATATGTGTTAGAGAAACGCCTGGGCCGCTAGCCTAAGCCATGCCTAATCATGATGGAAACTTGCAGCATTACCATAATGAGCAATCTGTGAAGCATCCTCAATAAAAACCTATGCAAATAGCAAATAAAAAGATCGCCGAGATGCTCATTGTCTGCTTTCCTTATCATTTTGATTATGGGATAGCTCTTGTATCATGTGCAAGGGGTACCCCGTTGGCGGTTCTCTATGATACGCATGTATTTACTATGACAAGAACTTGGAAGTAACTAAAGTTGAGTATCATGAGGAGCGTCCCTCGTATTCAAGGGACATGAGATTTCCAGTTTATGGTATGTCAAGCATATAACTCATATTGGACCTCACTTTCACCATTAACCATCTAAAGATGCATATGATAGGGGCAATGAGAGTTCAAAGCTAACGAGTACCATACTTTCAGCATTTGGAAGCCTTTCAAACTTTTCAAAACCTTTTCACTTCCTTGTTGAGTCACCACTTTTTCTATGATCACCTTCTTGAGAGCATAGTTGTCATTATTAGTGTAATGTGCTTGTCTCAAAACTTGGTTAATTATGTCATGACTTTGATGCTTGTATCTCTGATATCTTTACTTCTAGTCTTCACTTGAACTTAAGAGGTGCCTTGGCATTTATTTTGTCCTCTACAAACGAAGGCAAGAGAGATACCACTATCATACCTTTTTATGAGCATTGCAATGTTCCTTATGTTTATGTTTCATGCTACTTATTATTATTGAGTTGGAATCTCTTCATATCTTGCAATGACTATTGAGTAGACTTAGTTGCTTACCCCTTATTATGAATTGTCTAAGTATCTACTCCTGTGCTAAGAATATTTACATCATATGAAGCAAATGTGTTTGTGAAAGTTCTTTTATCGCACTCAGTTTTCAACTGAAATGCTTGAGGACAAGCAATAAGCTAAGCTTTGGGGCCCCGAACAATTTTGCTATTGTTTCTCCTTTAAACTTGTGTGATTTAGATACAACTAAAACGGTCTGACACTGTTTTTAGCAGAATTACCTTGGTGTCTAGTTTTTGTGTAGAAAATCAACTATGAGGAAAAATCCCATAAAATATGCCAAAAATCCTATTTCACCAGAAGATTCACAGAGCTAGAATACGATACGGAGTGGATGCCTGAGGGGCCCACACCCCCTGCCGTGCGGGTAGGCCCAGGCCACGCCTAGAGGGGGTGTGGCCGCCCCAAGCACCCCCTCGGCCTCCCTATTTACCTATAAGTTGCCTTCTGACCTAAAAAATCAGGGGAGGGTTCGACGTTTTTCCAGAAAGAGTTTCGCTGCGCCACCACCACTAGAAACCGCAATTCAGAACCACAAACTCCGTTTTGGCACCCAGCCGGGACGAGGAATTTGGAGAGGATCATCGCCATCATCATCACCAACGCTTCTCCATCAACCATCCATGTTTCCCTCATCCATGAGTGAGTAATCCCCCATTGTAGGCTATGGGGATGGTAGGGATTGGATGAGTTCTATAATGTAATCGAATAATATTGTTAGGGCATGGTGCCTAGTATCTCTATTAGTGCTTTTGACTTTGTTGCAACTTGTTGTGCTTAATGCTTTTCACTAGGGCCCGAGTGCCATTGTAACATCCCAAAAATATGAAACAATGACATCAAACTCTAATCACTAAAATTAGGGTTAACAAAAACTTTGATTAAATAAAAAACAAATGAATGCTTATGTGTATGTGATGATTTGATGAATGCATGAATGGACTTGTGTGATTCAGCTAAATATTAATGAATGGTTAAAAGATGAATATAACATCATCTAAAACATTTCCAAGCAGAAACAAATCAAGAAAAAATTAAAAAACAAATAAAATAAGGCAAATGGTCATTTTTGCCAATCTTGATCACTAGGCCACTTTGGGTGTTTCTAGTCCAAGATTTCAAACAAAAACTTTTCCAATTCTTTTCACCCCTTGCTAGAACAAGTAAAAGTGAATAAAATCCCACCTTTCAAACTTGCAAAAACATTTGGCAACCCCATTCAAAGGACAATTCAAAATTGAATCTTTAACATATGTGAAGATCACACCTTTTGAAAACCTAACCAAACTAGTGCCCCTTGACCAATCCAACTAACCAGATACTCCCTAGTATGTACCTAGCAAACCCACCAAGTTTGAATCCAAAATTCAAATTTGAATTTCTTTCGGCCATTTCATCAAACACCTTTTGATCAGCAAACAATAAAACATTAAACACTATTTGCAGCAGTGAATTTGGTAAATCTTGTTCCCTCTCTGGTTGCAATAAGCTCTTAGTAGATCATCTAGCCTCTTTAACAATCCTTAGCACCACTGTGAGCAAGCCTAGCCATCAATGGTGACCAGGCTGAGAGCAAACTTGCCACCCCATGTCGCCAGCGAGCTAGAGGCGGCACTAGCCTTGCCAACCTTGTCTGGGACATGCCTCACCGTCCACCACCACTCCCTGTCCAAGCCCCGAGTGCAGCCAGCCCCTGGACCATCCGCCAAGCATGCTCCTAGTCTCTCTGCGTGCGAGCCGAGAGTGTGCCAGTGCACCGTCAGTGACATCAGCCCAAACACCGAGCGCCGACCTCGCCGCTTGCAGACGTGATCGCTAGCATCCCAGTAACCCGCCAGACAACTCCGTTCGCCGCCGCGCAGACCACGCACGCTGTGCGCCATTAAAATTGTCGTCAGACCTACCCAGAGCGCCGCCACGTTCTGACCGTTCAACACCGCCCCACGCCGCAAGACCACGCCGTTGAGCTTCGCCAGGGAGCACATCACCGCCCCTATCTTCGCCCATGCCAGTAGCACTCTATGCCGTCGACACCGACGAGCTCCACCCGCGCCATTCGGTCCCCTTCAGCCACTATAAAAGGAGGCCTCCCCCGCTCATTTTCTTCACACCAGTTCACTCCCCAGCTCTCACTGATCACACCCACTCACTCCCGGAGCAAGGAGAGCACCAGGTGGCTGGAATTTTACCGGAGTTTGCCACTGCAGAGGAGGAGAGGCGCCGTCGATTGGAGATGCCCTAGGAGAAGCTGCCGGTACCAGGAGGTTCGCCATCGTCAACTTCGTCGTTCGCCCCCATCGCCGATCATCGCCTGAGCCCCGGTGAGCCTCCTAGGACCCCCACTGGCCTAACTAGGGTTTTGTCTCGCCGGCGCTGCCCGACGTGAACGATGAACCAGAGCCGTTCGATTAGAGTTAGATCCTACGATGCTAATCGCCCATCTTGCCGCCTTGTTGTCTCAGCGACAGTGGGGTCGCTCTTAACCAGCCATACTTTGTGCATAGTGAGCCGACCCAGTTAAACATCCCGTGTGACCCACTAATTTAAATTTAGATTTATTTATTTAATTTCACACCCAGTTTTGTACCTAGATTCAAAAATCACCCCAGCTTGATTCACTGAACCAAAATGCATGAAACCAATTTTGTTGGAAAGGTAATGGAATGATTAATTCAAGCCCGTTGTATTCAAACCATTTAGATTTGTAGAACACCCATGGTAAAAATAACAAGGCGGAAGCTTTTCTGCATTCAAATATTTTTCAAAATTATACCATGAAAGCTTTTGAGTTGATTCCAACTCTCAAAAATCACATTTAACCATACCTTTCAGAAATATAAAAATATATAGGTTTACTTGCAGAAATATTGAACAAGTAATAAAAGAATGCCTCATAGGCCATTCTAGTCACTTTAATTAATTAAAATAAAAAGGTTAAACCTTATTAATTTGTGACACCACTTTAAATCACATTCCCATGTACTGAAATATGTGGTGATGCCATGTGTAAACATGATTCCATGTTTGAGTTGGAGAATATTAAATCTTAAGTAGTTTTTCAATGAGTAGAAATTACTATTCTAAAAATAAAGGAAATAAAACTATTTGTCTTAATGGTAGTAATGCTTGTGATGATCCTATATCATCTAGTGAAAACCTTTGTGTGATAAATAGAAATAGTTAAGTATTGTTTGGTGATTGTGTACCTCGTATTTATTTATAGACGATAGTACCGACCAAGGATACAAGGAGGAAGGAGGATACTACGAGGAAGAAGCCGAGGAGAACTTCAACCACTGCTCTGCACAAGGCAAGCCTATACTTGCAACCTTGCAAGCCTAATACTACTAGTTGAATTAGCAAGCTATTAACTGAGCAAGCTAACACTTGCAGCGTAGCAAGGTACTACTTGCTTGTTACTATGCCAACTATATGCCTTAAGCATATGTGATTATACCCACTTGACACACCATCCTAGTTTTACTTCAAGCTTAGTATTTTATTCTCTTTATTAAAGCTTTCTATCAAAAGTTTATTTAGTGGCTTGGAGATAGTAGAAGGATATTTAAAGGTAGCATAAAGAGCATAAAACTTAACCTAGGTTAGATAATCTTGATGTCATCCTGAGGCATGAGATTGAACTTAGCTAATTCCCACTTGTTTATTACCCACCATTAGTATTTACCTCCACCGTAGACGCTAGTGCTAATCTTAAAACTTGATCAAATTTAGATGGGAATACTTGGTGAAAATGGTTATGAAAAGCTTAGAATGATGAGTCATTCTACTAAAATGTTTTGACATGTGTTCTAGAACACCCGATGATTTTTGATGATAGAAATGTTAAGGCATGAGCCTTAGCCCTTTATAAAACTGATGGTTGTCTGGATGCGATACCATTCCAATTTTACTGTACAACCACAATACCCGAAATTTGGGTAGGGCTTGACTGGAAATTTATACACCTTAGTATGGGTTCCCTTGCGGCTAAGGTTGAGCTAAGGCTACCTTGTGAAGTACCCAAGATAACAAATGGTCATGGTTGGGAAGCCAAACTCACAGGAGAGGTGCCTATACTAGGGCGTGTAATTGAAAGGTTAGGATTGATTATCCGCATACTGAGTATGGTGAATTTAGGATTGTTCCTGACGGATGTATAGAATCTTGTGGTGAAAGTGTACAATCTCTGCAGAGTGTCAAACTAGTCGAATAGCCGCGTCCACGATTATGGACAGTTGGAGTGGCCATACTATTCCATTGTCAGATGTTTTCAAAAGGACTTGTGAAATGATTTGTGACTTTGACTTGACCCCAACCGTGTTGTGGCATGAAATTCAAGTTCCCACTTAGGTGTTATAAAACTTTCAACTAGATTTCTTTTCTTCTGAACTTAGTAGAGGTAAATCTGGCTTTTTGCAAAACAACCCTAGAGCTTAGTATCCTACTACGGGAACCCCTTCACTTGTCCGTACTAGTTTGCGAGTACTTAAAGAGTACTCATGGCTTTGTCCCTGGCTATTCCCGTGGCTAGATTATGAAGAGGAGTATCAGGAAGAAGGACAGCAGGAAGGTTACGACAACTAGGATCATCTCCCATCGTCAGCATTGCCTGTGACCATGAAGATGGAGCTTCACCCGCGCAATCATTACTATTACGTTTTTCCGGTGCTTGAATTGTATTAATACTGGATCATGAGATCCTTATTTGTGTAAGACCTTACGTATGGTTTGTAACGGATGATGTACTATGATATCCAATCTGTTATGTCTCGCAAAAATGGTAATCCTGGGATTGCGATGTATGCATAACAGGCATCTGTGATTAAAAATCCGGGTGTTGACAAGTTGGTATCAAAGCCATCCTGACCATGGGAGACCCTAGTTAGAATGGACGTTTGAATCAAAAACTTAGTTTCAAAACCAAAGGAAGTGAGTATTTACAAAAACTTATTATCATTCTTATCACTTGGATTCTTTCATGAAAATTCATGTTCCTCAAAAATTCTTACAAACTTACGTAAAATTTGACACACTTTATCCCTATACTAACTTACTCATCCTATATTCTTATAGATGGACGTGAAGTACAACAAGTTTTATCATTTGGGGAATGAAGGAGACCTCATCTTTGAGCGTGACTTGGACCAGCTGTCGGAGATGCTGGAGCGTCCGTTACCTGAGTTCTTCGGAGCTCTGCTCAATGATCAAGAAGGAGAAGATATGCAGTGGTTAGTTGTTGCAAGTCTCCTAGGAAATACTGAACCCCCCACTACAGAGGGAATTCAGTTCACCTTAAGAGAGAACAACTGGCTCGATGGACTTGCCAGGGCCATGCAGGAACTCTTGCCCGTCTGTGTGGGCAGAGTATCAATCAAATCAAGGGTACCCTCTTTGAGTTCTACCCAAGGCTTGATGTTATGGGACAACCACTGGAGGTCCCATATCACCACGAGCTGAAGAGTCAATTGTACCACCTCGGCTTCATGATGTATGACCGTCAGAAGGAGTTGGACAATGCATGTTTCTACGCCAACCACAAGTACGCCATCGCCTCCAAGAAGGATTAGACCATTGCCATGCTAGTGAAGGATCGCAAGTCTCGTCACCGTCATCTCGATAATAAGGAGCGCATCATTGCCCGTCTTCGCCACCGGATCACGGATTTGGAGGATACCATCCATGAGAGAGACATGCAGTTGGAGGAGATGGAGAATGCAGTGGAAGACCTTCGTGGAGACCCCTACTCCTATCTCAGTGATGATGATGACTTTCTGGAGGATCAGTCCATGGACTTCTTCACCGATGAGGATGACTTTGCCTTCATTGATGAGGATGGGGATGATGAGGACACTGACTCCAAGGAGTAGTAGCACTTGAGCACTAGCGTTAGTGAGTTGTATTCGGTCCCACTATATCGTAGCTTTACAGAATGGTTCCTAAAACCATCTATTTTCCTTTGTTGTGGTGTGTGTTTGTATCATGTGCTATGAATGAATGAATGAAAAGCAAGTTGCTAGAAAAACCTGAGTCAAACTTTGAAAACTTTTCAAAAACCAAAACCCTAAACCTTAGAAATTTCCCTCTTTTCTCATGATCTATCTCAATCTTCAGATGCCTCGCGGAGGAAGCACTTCAGCCCCGGACCCGATGTTGCCACTCTTGCAAATGTTGGTTTATGACCGCGAAGCTGAAAGAGCCAAACGTCAAGCCAACTTAGCCACCCTTCAACAGATATCTCAGATGTCCAACAACAATCAAGGCCATGGAAATCAAGACAACCATGGATCTAAGCTCAAGAATTTATAGAACACCAATCCACCCGTTTTCACTAAGTCAGAAGAGCCCCTAGATGTAGATGATTGGTTGCAAACCATGGAGAACAATCTGGAAGTTGTAGGAGTGGAAGCTAACGAGAAAGTGTTGTTTGCTACCCACTAACTGGCTAGAGATGCAAGAGCATGGTGGAACAGCGTTCGCGCAATGACAGGAGGTCAGCTGATGACTTGGGAAGAGTTCAAAGTCAAGTTCAGAAGAACCCATGTGCCACCGGGTTTAATCAAGAGGATGAGAGATGAATTCAGGGAACTAAAGCAAGGATGGATGACAGTAGTGGAATACCGTGAAAAATTCTTGTCATTGGCTAGGTATGCACCGGATGATATAGACACTAAATCCAAGAATAAGGAGAGATTCCTGAATGGTCTGCACGATGAGATGCAGATAGTGTTAGTCAATATCCCCTTTGCTGATATTGAAGCCTTAGTTGACTCTGCCATTTAGATGGAAGGAAAGATCAACCAAGCTAATGAGAACCGCAAGCATCGCATGATGCATCAACCAGGAACCCATCATACACCAAAGTATCGCCCTAACCCATCTCCAGGATTTGCCCCAAGAACCAACAAACACTCGATGAACCGTCCGACCTATCCCAGTCGTGGAAACCCAAGGCCCGGAGGAAATCATAACAACCCCGGCAACCCCAGCAATTTCAACCGTGCACCACCTAGGTTCAACAACAACAATGCCGCCACCAACACCAACACTGCCCCAAGGACTGGAAGAAATGTTGTGCCTGTTGCAGCAAAGGACAAGTCCCAAGTGACTTGTTATGAATGTGAAACCAAGGGTCACTATTCCAATGAGTGCCCCAAGAAGATTGCAGCAGCCCCCAATGCAAATGCCCCCGCTCAGCAGCAGCATCGTCTTTATCTTGGAAGAAAGTTTGCCCCAGAGAATTCGCTCAACCGCAACGGCCGTCTCTTTCTCATGCATGTTGAAGAAGCCCAGGAAGCGCTAGATGTCGTGCTGGGTATGTTTTCTGTTAACTCAGTACTTGCAAGAGTTTTGTTTGATTCTGGAGCATCGCACTCATTTGTTACTAAAGAATTTGCATGCACTAGTAAGATTCAACCAACCAAATTGAAGCATGTTATGATTCAAATACCTGGTTCAACCACCAAAGCTAGGAAAATTTCTAAAGTCGTCCCTATCCGAATCCATGGCATAGATTTTTATGCTAATCTAATAGTACTTGGAACTAAAGGTTTGGAAGTAGTACTAGGAATGGATTGGATGTACAAACACAAAGGATTAATTGACTGTGCCAAGAAAATCATAACCATGACCAGTACAGTCGGAATATCAGTAGAGCATGTATCTGAAACCTTGCCCCGACAGTTCAAGTGAAACAAGAGTATAGCCCAACCAACCATTTACCAAGTCTGGATAGTCTATGAATACCCTGATGTATTTCCAGATGTTTTGCCCAGTATGCCCCCAGATCGGGATATCGAGTTTATAATTGAACTAATACCTGGAACCGGGCCCATAGCCCAGAGACCATATGGTATGAACCCGTCTGAACTAGTAGAACTGAAGAAGCAACTAGATGCCATGTTGGAAATTGGATTGATTCAACCAAGTGCATCGCCATGGAGATCACTTGTTTTGTTTGTGGACAAGAAAGATGGAGGTAACCATTTGTGTACGGATTATCGGAAGTTGAATGATGTCACCATCAAGAACAAGTACCCGTTGCCGAAGATAGAAGACCTGTTTGACCAGTTGACTGGTGCCAAAGTGTTTTCTAAGATTGATCTTAGAACTGGCTATCATCAACTCAAGATTCACGCAGAGGATATTCCAAAGACTGCCTTTACCACCAGATATGGATTATACGAGTATATTGTCATGTCTTTTGGATTAATCAATGCCCCCTCTTATTTCATGAATGTCATGAATAAGATCTTTATGGACTTCCTGGATAAGTTTGTCATTGTTTTTATCGATGACATTATGATTTATTCCAAATGAGAAGACGAACATGAGCTACACCTAAGGACCATTCTTGGAACCCTTAGAGAGCATCAAATGTATGCCAAGTTTAGCAAATGTGAATTCTAGTTACAGGAGGTAGGATTCCTCGGACATATTGTATCAGCCAGAGGAATTGCCGTTGACCCTGCGAAGGTGAAGGATGTTGAAGATTGGCAAGCCCCATCCACTCAAACCCAAGTTCGTGCATTTCTCGGATTAGCGGGATACTACCGCAAGTTTGTAGAAGGATTCTCTAGTATTGCAAGACCCATGACCCAATTGTTGAAGAAGGACAAGAAATTTGAATGGACGGACAAATGTGAAGCGAGTTTTTAGGAACTCAAGAGGATATTGATTTTAGACCCAATCTTGGTCATGCCGGATATCACGAAGACATTTGATGTGTATTGTGACGCATCCAAGATCGGTCTCAGATGTGTGCTAATGCAAGAAGGCAAAGTGATATCTTATCTATCCCGACAACTGAAACAGCATAAACAGAATTATCCAACCCGTGACCTTGAACTAGCAGCCGTAGTTCTAGCCCTGAAGATATGGAGGCATTATCTCATGAGAAACCGTTGTGAGATTTATTCGGATCACAAGAGCCTGAAGTATATATTCACTCAGAAGGAGCTGAATATCAGGCAGAGAAGATGGATTGAGCTAATCAAGGACTATGATCTGGACATTCACTATCACCCCGGTAAAGACAATGTGGTAGCAGATGCCCTTAGCAGATTGCCGTGCCGCTTGAACTCCATGATTTTGAAGGAGAAACCAAGTTTGCACAAAGAGATGGAGGATTTCCGAATGGAATTAGTGAGTGAAGGATTTTTGGCTAGCATAGAACTTCAACCCACTTTTATTAGTCAGATCAAGGAGGCGCATAAATGAAATGCTAGTATCGACGGAATCAACATTGTATCGGTACAGGAAAAGTACCCGGATTCACCGAGGACGAAGAAGGAGTTCTGTGGTCCAAAGGACGTCTCTGTGTACCAGCAGATTCGGAGTTGAAAGAAGTTATTTTGAAAGAGGCCCATGATACTCTTTATTCTATCCACCCCGGAGGAACGAAGATGTATCAGGATTTGAAGGAGCAATTTTGGTGGCATAAGATGAAGAGAGAAATTGGAAGCTACATAGCCAAGTGTGATATATGTCAGAGAGTCAAGGCGGGACATCAAAGACCCGCAAGACTGTTGCAACCATTACAGATTCCGGAATGGAAATGGGATTCCGTTGGAATGGACTTTATCACTGGATTGCCTACTTCTAGTTGGGGAAATGACTCTATCTAGGTCATAGTTGACAGATTGTCCAAAGTCGCCCATTTCTTACCAGTCAAGACCACATACCAAAGTTCGAAGCTAGCGGATTTGTACATCGCTAGAATCGTCAGTTTGCACGGAGTCCCCAAGAACATTGTATTAGATTGAGGAACTCAGTTTACCTCAAGGTTCTGGAAGAAAGTCCAAGAAGGTTTAGGAACCCGACTGGATTTCAGCACAGCATACCACCCTCAGACCGATGGACAAACGGAGCGAGTAAACCAAATACTCGAAGATATGTTGAGAGCATGTGTGCTAGAGTATGGATCTAAATGGGAAGATTGTCTGCCTTTCGCAGAATTTTCATACAACAACAGTTATCAAGCTAGTTTGCAAATGGCCCCATTTGAATTCATGTATGGAAGAAAGTTTCGCGCCCCTTTGAATTGGTCGGAAGTAGGAGAGAGTCAGATTTTCGAACCCAACATCCTACGAGAAGCAGAAGGGAAAGTTCACAAGATTCGTGAGCACCTTAAGACCCGCCCAATCCAGACAAAAGAGTTATGCCGACAAGAGACATCGAGACCTCGCTTTCAATATCGGAGATTTTGTGTATCTCAAAGTGTTGCCTTTGAAGGGAATGCAACGTTTCTAGCTCAAAGGAAAGTTAGCCCCCAGATATATCAGACCCTTCAAGATTCTGAACCGTCGAGGAGAAGTATCGTCAATTGGAACTGCCCGAGGAAATGTCAGCAGTGCACAATGTGTTCCATATATCGTTACTTCGCAAATGCCTTGAAGTTTCGGAGAAGACTGAAGTTTTCAAGAACATTGATCACCACACCATAGAGATCAACGATGACCAGACGTATCCCGAAGTACCCATCCGTATTTTGGAAGAAGCTTTCAGAACCACCAGAACCTGAAGCATCAAGTTTCTCAAGATTCAGTGGAGCAACCACACTGAAGAAGAAGCTACCCGGGAGCGAGAAGATCACATCAGGACGGAGTTTCCCGATCTCTTTAAATACTAGGTAATATTTTTTCTTCTTTTTAAAATATCGGGATGGGATTTCGTTTAAGGAGGGAAGGTTTGTAACATCCCAAAAATATGAAACAACGATCATCAAACTCTAATCACTAAAATTAGGGTTAACAAAAACTTTGATTAAATAAAAACCAAATGAATGCATATGTGTATGTGATGATTTGATGAATGCATGAATGGACTTGTGTGATTCAACTAAAATAGTAAGGAATGGTTAAAAGATGAATATAACATCATCTAAAACATTTCCAAGCAGAAATAAATCAAGAAAAAAATAAAAAACAAATCAAATAAGGCAAATGGTCATTTTTGCCAATCTTGATCACTAGGCCACTTTGGGTGTTTCTAGTCCAAGATTTCAAACAAAAACTTTTCCAATTCTTTTCACCCCTTGCTAGACCAAGTAAAAGTGAATCAAAGCCCACCTTTCAAACTTGCAGAAACATTTGGTAACCCCATTCAAAGGACAATTCAAAATTGAATCTTTAACATATGTGAAGATCACACCTTTTCAAAACCCAACCAAACCAGTGCCCCTTGACCAATCCAACTAACCAGATACTCCCTAGTATGTTCCTAGCAAACCCACCAAGTTTGAATCCAAAATCAAATTTGAATTTCTTTTGGCCATTTCATCAAACACCTTGTGATCAAGCACGCGTCCAGTCTCTCCGCGTGCGAGCCGAGAGCGCGCCAGTGCGCCGTCAGCGACATCAGCCCACAGACCGCGCGCCGCCCTCGCGGCTTGCAGACGTGGTCGCCAGCATCCCAGTAAACCGCCAGACAACCCCGTTCGCCACCGCGCGGACCACACACGTTGTGTGCCATTAAAATTTCCGTCGCACCTACCTAGAGCGCCGTGACGTTCCGACCGTTTAGTACCGCCCCACACCGCAAGACCACGCCGTTGAGCTTCGCCAGGGAGCACAACACCGCCCCTATCTGTGCCGTCGACAACAATGAGCCCCAACCGCGCCATTCGGTCACCTTCATCCACTATAAAAGGAGGCCTCCCCCGCTCGTTTTCTTCATACCAGTTCACTCCCCACCTCTCACTAATCACACCCACTCACTCCCGGAGCAAGGCAAGCACCAGGTGGACGGAATTTCACCGGAGTTTGCCTCTGCAGAGGAGGAGAGGCGCCGTCGATTGGAGCCACCCTAGGAGAAAATGCCGGTACCAGGAGGATCGTCGTCATCGACTTCGTCGTTCGCCTCTATCGCCGACCATCGCCTGAGCCCCGGTGAGCCTCCGATGACCCCCACTGTCCGCGTTAGGGTTCTGTCTCACCGGCGCTGCCCGACGTGGACGATGAACCAGAGTCGTTCGATTAGAGTTAGATCCTACGATCCTAATCGCCCCATACCGCTTCGCCCCTTGTTGTCTCACTGACGAGTGGGGTCACTCACTTAACCAGCCCACGCGCGCGTTGTGCATAGTGGGCCAGCCCAGTTAAACATCCCGCGTGACCCGCTAATTCAAATTTAGATTTATTCATTTAATTTCAAACCCAGTTCTGTACCTAGATTTAAAAATCAACCCAGCTCGATTCACTGAACCAAAATGCATGAAACCAATTTTGTTGGAAAGGTACTGGAATGCTTAATTCAAGCCAGTTGAATTCAAACCATTTAGATTTGTAGATCACCCATGGTAAAAATAACAAGGCAGAAGCTTTTCTGCATTCAAACATTTTTCAAAATTCAAGAATGAAAGATTTTGAGTTGATTCCAACTCTCGAAATCACATTTAACCATACCTTTCAGAATATATAAAAATATATAGGTTTACTTCCATAAATATTGAACAAGTAATAAAAGAATACCTCATATGCCATTCTAGTCACTTTAATTAATTAAAATAAAAAGGTTAAACCTTATTAAATTGTGACACCACTTTGAATCACCTTCCCATGTACTGAAATATGTGGTGATGACATGTGTCAACATGATCCCATGTTTGAGTTGGAGAATATTAAATCTTAAGTAGTTTTTCAATGAGTAGAAATTAATTTTCTAAAAATAAAGGAAATAAAACTAGTTGTCTTAATGGTATTAATGCTTGTGATGATCCTATATCATCTAGTGAAAACCTTTGTGTGATAAATAGAAATAGTTAAGTATTGTTTGGTGATTGTGTACCTCGTATTTATTTATAGATGATAGTACCGACCAAGGATACGAGGAGGAAGGAGGATACTACGAGGAAGAAGCTGAGGAGAACTTCAACCACGCTCTGCACAAGGCAAGCCTATACTTGCAACCTTGCAAGCCTAATACTACTAGTTGAATTAGCAAGCTATTAACTGAGCAAGCTAACACTTGCAGCGTAGCAAGCTACTACTTGCTTGTTACTATTCCAACTATATGCCTTAAGCATATGAGATTATACCCACTTGACACACCATCCTAGTTTTACTTTCAAGCTTAGTATTTTATTCTCTTTATTAAAGATTTCTATCGAAAGTTTATTTAGTGGCTTGGAGATAGTAGAAAGATATTTAGAGGTAGCATAAAGAGCATAAAACTTGACCTAGGTTAGATAATCTTGATGTCATCCTGAGGCATGAGATTGAACTTAGCTAATTCCCACTTGTTTATTACCCATCTTTAGTATTTACCCCCACCATAGATGCTAGTGCTAAGCTTAAAACTTGATCAACTTTAGATGGGAATACTTGGTGAAAATGGTTATGAAAACCTTAGAATGATGAGTCATTCTACTGAAATGTTTTGACATGTGTTCTCGAACACCCAATGATTTTTTATGATGAAAATGTTAAGGCATGAGCCTTAGCCCTTTATAAAAATGATGGTTGTCTAGATGCGATACCATTCCAATTTACCGTACAACCACAATACCCGAAATTGGGTAGGGCTTGACTGGAAATTTATATACCTTAGTATGGGTTCCCTTGCGGCCAAGGTTGAGCTGAGGCTACCTTGTGAAGATTGTCCACCTGTGCAGTACCCAAGGTGATAGATGGTCATGGTTGGGAGGCCAAACTCATAGGGGAGGTGCCTATACTAGGGCGTGTAATTCAAAGGTTAGGATTGATTATCCGAATACTGAGTATGGTGAATTCAGGATTGTTCCTGACGGATGTATCGAATGTTGTGGTGAAAGTGTACAATCTCTGTAGAGTGTCAAACTATTCGAATAGCCGCGTCCATGGTTATGGACAGTTGGAGTGTCCATACTGTTCCGTCGTCAGATGTTTTCAAAATGACTTGTGAAATGAATTGTGACTTTGACTTGACCACAACAGTGTTGTGGCATGAAATTCAAGTTCCCACTTAGGTGTGATAAAACTTTCAACTAGCTTTCTTTGCTTCTGAACTTAGTAGAGGTAAATCTTGCTTTTTGCAAAACAACCCTAGAGCTTAGTATCCTACTACATGAACCCCTTCACTTGTTAGTATTAGTTTGCGAGTACTTAAAGAGTACTCATGGCTTTGTCCCTGGCTATTCCCGTAGACTATGAAGAGGAGTATCAGGAAGAAGGACAGCAGGAAGGTTACGACAACTATGATCATCTCCCATCGTCGGCATTGCCTATGACCATGAAGATGGAGCTTCTCCCACGCTATCGTTACTATTACATTTTTCCTCTGATTGAATTGTATTAAGACTGGATCATGAGATCCTTATTTGTGTAAGACCTTATGTATGGTTTGTAATGGATGATGTACTGTGATATCCAATCTGTTATGTCTCGCAAAAATGGTAATCCTGGGATTGTGATGTATGGCATTAAAAATCCGGGTGTTGACAGCCATGGTCTCAGATCTGAACTTATTATTGATTCATTATGATAGTATTGATTGTGATCTTATCTGCAAGTTGTGTACACATCTCATGTCTGGATCCAAAGGCCCCGAAGTGACAGAAATTGGGACAACCGGCGGGGATGGCAGTTGTCGTGGTATTGCCGATGAGTTCTCCATGGAGGGGTCCTCACAGTGCATGTTTAGAGACATGGGGTAAGGCGGACGGTTGGCAGGTACGAGGTAACACAGCTTACCCAGGTTTAGATCCCACGATAGTGGCGGAATCCTACTCCTGCTATAAATCACTATAATGGCAATACGCCGAGTTACAGGGATCGGTTCGCTGTGCGAGGTATGAGTTAATTGGTATGACTTGTTGTGCCCTAAAGGCTCCCATAGGGCCGGCTTATATAGTCGCCAGGTCCTAGGGTTACAGGGGAAGTCCTAGCCGGACAGGTTACAGAGTCCTACACTGCATATAACTAGCCTAGCGTGTCTTGTACTCCAAGGCTCCGGGTACGTCGGTGACTCCTCCGTAGCCTTCCTTTATCCGGCATGGACCTCCCTTCTGGATTCGTCTACCTATGCCGCCCAGCAGGCCATGGGCCATGCTACCAACTGTGGGCCACTCAGGTTATCCGGATAAGAGACATGTTATGAGGATACCATATAGCATATCCCCAACAGTAGCCCCCGGAGAACTCCGGGATCTTGCATCGTCTTGCCTCTTTAGGTTGAATGCTCCGTATAGATGGATGTCGGCAAATCATCAAGCAATATCTTGTAGTCCTCCTAAGAACCCTACAATATTCTTCTTCTTCAACCTATAAGTCGGAGAAACACTGAATCTTCCATCCTACTCTTCTCGTAGCCGGACTGGATCCGTCCATGCCAGAATATTCCGATGTGATGGTTCACCTTCCTGTGTCAGGTAGAGCAACGTAAACATAGGTCAGCGGTGCCTCGTAACTCACACATGCAGAGAACACAATCATGTTCGTTTTCCTGCGTGAAGGATACGAACCGTTGGCGCTGGCGGTTAGGAACGTGGCTAAATTTCCGCGCACGCGCCCGCACACGTCGTCCACGCGCCGACCATTCGATCACCTTGCACGAATGTTGACGCTGGGGTTATAATTTTTTAACCATGGCAGATTTTCATCTCTTCACCTCATTCTCCCCCTGCTCCTTCGTCTTCCTCCTGCGAACATCTCCTCGAGCCCTCCATGCGCATGTGGAAAACCCTAATCTCCCCAATCTTCCCAGTCACCTCTCTTCCATCCCAATGGCGAGAAGCAGCTCTAACCCTTCCATGGCGGCATCGGCCGATGCTGCGGCGAAGCCGGCGAGCTCCGTTCAGGTGCCCCTAGAGGGTCTGTTGCTGCCAAAGTCCGCGGTGGTGGAGACCACCGACGGCGACCATATCCCAGCAGCGCTAGAGCTGCTAGAGGAAGAGGGTGACTCCCGTAAGGGGGAGTGGCGTGGCTCTGATATTACCAACAGTGACATCAAAGAGCTGCTCGTCGAAGGTTACCTCCCCGCGACAGAGGGTCTTGTCTAGCGGCCGGCGCCGGCCGGCGAGGTCACCCCTTCTCCCCAAGCCGGAGAGAAGGTGTACCTCAAACCACAATTGGTACGCGGCGTCTCCCTCCCCATATCTGACTTCTTCCTTGCTTTCCTCAAGCATTACCGGGTTCAACCTCAGAACCTTTCCCCAATAGCATCCTCGCGCTTAGCAACTACACGGCGCTTTGCGAGGGTTACCTAGGGATTAGGCCTAGGTTAGACTTGTTCATCTACTTCTTTACCGTCAAGAGGGAAGCCGGAGCAAGCAAGGACGAGCTCAGGAACTATGGTACAATTAGCTTTAAGATTCGGCCTGGCCGGCGGTTCCCCAACATCGTTGGCCATGAATCCTGCAAGAACTGGCAGCGGACATACTTCTACGGCCCAGATATCCCTCTGGCCGGCCGAGAAGGAACATATCCGGACTTCGTTGATGGAGCCACTGCTGAAGCCCCAACATGGAGATCCCATGCCACCCTTCCCTCCGACAACGATGCTTCCCGCGCCATAAGGCGGATAGAGTTGTTCGTAGACACGGGTCTGACCGGGTTGGACCTAGCCATGTGCTGGTTCGTCAGGCGGATCTAGCCTCTACAGCACCGATCGAAGCTGATGCATGAATATACCAAGGAGAGGAAGGATAGCCTCCGCATCTCCGAGGACAACTTCTCGAGTGACTCCGTCAAGCTCCGCCTCAAGGACATCGTCAAGGTGAAGGACATGAAGCGTGGATTCACCATCACCTACGACATGTTCGAGGAGGGCAAGTGCCCAGAGGTATCTGTTTATTTTCCGTGTATGACATAGACTCTAGTTCTTCCATCTAGCCTTTATTATCTCATCTAACACTTTGGGATTTCTCTTAACAGCTTAAAAGTCTAGAGGAGGATAGAATGGCTGTCCAAATCTATGACCCCAAGATGAAGCAAGTCACCGTCGTGTCCGATGACGATGTTCCGTTGGCGCTAAAGCGGAAGAGCTCCACCTCTGACGCTGTCGACGAAGGCAAGAAGAAGAAGACGGGGGTGGAGCCTCCAAGAAGACTACCGCCGCCCTGGAGGCGGAGAAAAGAAAGATTACCGGGATCCCTTTTACCAAAGCACCCACTGTTGTGTAAGCCTCTTTTCCTCCGACATTGTCCATTGCTCGTGTTTTTCCTGTACTTATACTTTGGCACGTTTCAGGAAGAAGGCTAGTTTAAGTTCGAAGAAGACCTCCAAAACATCGGGGGCTTCTAAAAACATTAAAGATATGTTGCACCGAGATGTGTCGCACCAAGCATCTCCCTCCATCGCCCCTACCAGTCCCAGCGTCCAGTCTGCCACCGCTCCGACAAGCTCTCCGGCTAAGGATGCGTCTGGCCCTTCCGCCATGGAAGTGGACCCAGCTACCTCCGCGGAGTTCATCATTGCCAGCGAACAAGCGACACAAGAATGTACTGCATCCAAAATGGCTGAAGCTCTGGCTAAGGATGCCATCGGTAGCAGTAAGGCGATGGTGTTGGCGGATCATCTCTCGAAGGCGGCGCCTCTGCACCCAGGATTTCCACAGAGCTTCCGAAGATAGTCTACCCGACGCTTACGCTGAGTAGCTCCACTCTGGCTCCAGGTGCAGCGCCAACCTCTCCAACTTGTGGTCTTGAGGAGCTCCTCAGACAAGCTGATATCCTGCGAGGAAATAGTCTTTCCTTCAGCAAAATTTTTGCCGAGAGCGCCACCAATCTCAAGATCATCGCACTTGTAAGTTTTGTTTGCCTTTTGCATTTCATATGAGTATCCCACTTTATCCCCCAAGGATTTAGACGGAAAACCATAGGTCTTTGCATCTGAATGATCTAAGAGTGACTAAGCTAGAAAACTTCGCACTTTAGCCCCCAAGTATTTCATTTGAATGAATTATTCTGACTAGATACTTTCAGAGTAGCATACGTAGTGTTTGTAAATTTCAATACTGTAGCCCCCAAGCTTCTAGTTGAAACTTAATTAGTTCCAACTAGATGCTTAAAGAAAGACTAAGCATTATGCTGAGCTGAAAACTCGTACTATAGCCCCCAAGATTCTAGGTGGATATTTATCCGGTTAGATGCTCCAAGTAGACTAAGTTAATTTGATCTTCTTTCCACACAATGAGAATGCTCAGAGAGGTGTCGCCAATGAGAAGTTCCACAAGATGCACGCGGAGTTGGAAGCTGAAAAGGGTAAAACTGCCTTCTTGAAGGAACAAATCACCAAGAGCAAGAGTCTATTTTTCCTCTCGTTTTCGTACTCCAACTTGGTCTTGTGCCGTCACTCTCCGACTACTCATTTGTGTACTGTTCTTTATCCGGCTTGCAGAAACCATCGCCAAGGCCAAGGATATTGTTGAGCAATCCAAGCACATTGAGTTGCTGAATAGCGAAAACAAGATCCTTAAGCAGGAGAGAACTAATACCCTGAAGATGCACAAGGATTCCATGAAGGCCTTGCAGGAGTCCGCCAATACGGAGATGAACCGCTTGAAGGAGGAAATTGCGATGCTGAAAGAGCAGAAGAAAGCTGCCGATGAGCAAAATCAGTGCAATCTTGAAGCATACAAGATCCTCCAACAAGAACGGGACTCCATGGAGGAGACGCTCCAGCAAGCCGAGGCGAGCATCTTTGTTAAGTGTTTCTCCGTCTTGTGCTTATGTAAGCTAGATACTTTGAACTTTTTGTGTATAATTGAACTCATGTGCTCCTTTGTCGAAAATGCAGATCCTATTGGTTTAACCAAGTCGCCTCCTACGCCAAAGGAATGCATGGTCCTCGCCAGCAACTTCATCAGCACCGTCGTTAAGCAAGCCAAGGATATCGCCAAGCCCCTCAACATCAATATCAAGGTGGTGGACTCCATGATGAAGTACTCGGAGATCTTGTGCCAAGCCCTCGAGCATATTGTAAGATGGAAAGCTTCATGTACCCGGGCTGGCGCAAGGATGTCTCTGGCAATGGTCAAGGCGCACTATAAAAATGCTGACGTCGACACGATGACCTCGGGTCTTCCCAACATAGACAATGACATCCAGAAGATTGACCACAAGGCTATCTGGGCATCGCTTGCGGGTTTTGACACCAGGGTGGCCGAGTTGGTTGATCCCCAGCATTTTTGTGCCGCTGGAAATCATTAACGGCAACCACCAGAGCTCCTCCGAGTCCCTCAAGACCATCGACTTCGAAGATGATGGCTTTCCTGCTTCCAACGATGTTGCATCCAAGTCTCCTGCGCTAGAGGAATAAAAAACAATATGTAATATTTGTTTCCTCTGGAATTTGTGTATGCGGAAAAACTACTCTATTAACTTTGCACCGGAGAAACAATAGTTGTAATTTCCTGGTACTCAAGTACTGGTTCCAGCATGTAAATATTTTTTAAGCAAGTGTTGGCTTATCCATTACTCTGGTTTTTATGCTTGACCTTTCGTGAGTTAGAAGACTCGTAGTCGGAACCATGCGCTAAGGTGATGATGCCCAATGGCACCGTAAAAAATCTAAGCACAAAATCACCGACAAGAAGTGCCAAAAGTCACTACTCCAGAATCCACATAAAAACAACAAAGAACGTGTAGACCAGAAAACTTAAGCTAACGCCCGTAGGAGGAATTTTCACAATTGCAAATGCAAAACTTGTGCATAAAGGTTTTATACGATCCAAAAATGACCACTAAAGGAGGTAAAAGACTCACAAATATCAGTGAACTAGAGAGATTTATTTCATTGATCATACAAGAGGTACACAATAGATAGAAAATATGCTAAGTGTAAAAAGGACGTAGATGTGCTATGTTCCATGGCCAATCAAGCTCCGGGTAGTCATCATCTGGGTCACGTCGCTTGCGCTTATGATCTTTGTTGGGTCTATCCTCAAGTTCACGATTGTCAACGAGGTAGTAAGACCCATTGAGTAGCGCCTTGCTTATGATGAACGGTCCTTCCCATGGCGGGGATAATTTGTGTGACTTCTTCTGCTTAAGTCGGAGCACCAGATCCCCCTCTTTAAACGAGCGATGCCGAACACGGCGACTATGGTAGCTACGTAGCTTATGATGGTAGATGGCGGATCTTTGGCATGCCAAAATGCGCTCTTCTTCGAGAAGGTCCACATCTAGGCGTCTGGATTCTTCAGCGTCATCTTCGTCGTAGGCGGCAAATCTTGGTGCATCGTGAAGGATGTCGGAAGGCAGGATGGCTTATACTCCATATACCATGAAGTAAGCGGTGTAGCCGGTGGATCTGTTGTGTGTAGTTCTCAAACTCCATAGCACAGATGGTAATTCCTCCGCCCAGGCTCGAGCTTCTCTATGTAGCGGTGCTTCAAGACGTGGCTTAATTCCCTGCAGAATTAATCCATTGGCTCGCTCAACTTGCCCATTAGACTGTGGGTGTGCCATAGATGCTAGGTCAAGTCGGATGCCTTTATCCCAACAATAAGCTTCCACTTCTCCGAGTGACAAGTTGCTGCCGTTGTCGGTGATAATGTGATGTGGGAGGCCAAATCTCACCACGAGATCTCGGACAAACATAAGGGCAGTTGCCCCATCAAGCTTTCTAATGGGTTTAGCTTCTATCCATTTGGTGAATTTATCAACTACTACTAGCAGATGCGGAAACCCATATGGTGTCGTTTGTAATGGACCAACCATGTCTAGCCCCCAGACTACAAACGCCAAATTATTGGTATTGTTCGCCATTCTTCAACTAGAACATGGGGTTGACGGGCATAGTACTGGCATCCCATGCATGTCTCAACCAGCTTGTCGGCGTCAGCCTTCGCGGTCAGCCAGTAGAATCCTTGCCGGAAGGCTTTGGAGACCAACGATCGAGGAGTGGCGTGATGCCCGCAATCTCCGAGATGGATCTCACGTAGGATTTCAATACCTTCTTGCTGGGAAACACACCTAAGGTATACACCAGTGGTGCTTATTTTGTAGAGCTGTCCATTGATTATGGTATAGCACTTTGCTTGACGTACTATTTGCCATCTTTCGACCTCGTCGTCGGGCAAAGTTCCGTGTACGAGATATTCCATGAACGGTTGTGTCCAAGCCGGGGGGACCTTTGTCACTGTGTGAACGAAAGAGTCAACTCTATCCGGGTTGTCGATGTCCGCTCCCTTCACGCATGGTGTCCGTAGATGCTCCAGAAAAACGCCAGGTGGAATTTGTTTGTGCCCTGATCCAAGCTTAGATAGTAGATTAGTCGCCTCATTTTGCTCCCTAGGTACATACTTTACTTCGTAGCCCAAGAAGCTCTTGGCTATCTTGTCCACTTCGTGTCGATATTCTGCCATCATAGGGTTCTGTGCGTTCCAGGTGCCAGTCAGCTGCTGGGCAACCAAGTCGGAATCTCCACAGCAAACTATGCGCTTTATGCCAATATCCTTGGCTACACGTAGTCCGTGAATGAGTGCTTCATACTCCGCCATGCTGTTCGTAGCCTCGAAGTGGATCTGCAGAACGTAGTGTAGCTTTTACCCAGTTGGTGACTGTAGCAGTACACCAGCCCCCGAGCCATTGAGTATCTTTGATCCGTCAAAGTGCATCACCTAGTATTCTGGCTCCGGCATAAGGGGTAGCATCTGGCATCTCTGTCCAATCTGCAATGAAATCAGCCAAGGCCTATGACTTGATAGCATCACGTCTCTTGTAGGTGATCTCGAAGGCGGCAAGATCAATGCCCCCACTTCGTGACCCTTCCTGTAGCATCGCTGTTGTTGATGATGTCAGACAGTGGAGCTTTTCTCAAAACTGTGATAGGGTGCTCCTGGAAGTAGTGCCTTAGGTTCCGAGAAGCAAGGAACACTCCATAAGCTATCTTCTGGTAGTGTGGGTAATGCTACTTGGACTTGGTCAAGACCTTGCTTACATAGTAAAATGGTCGTTGAAATCCGTACTCATGCCCTAGTTCGTTCCATTCTACCATGACGACAATGCTGATTACCCGGTTGGTGGCCGCCATGTAAATAAACATAGGCTCCATAGGCTCGGGTGCGGCAAGGATAGGCGTGAGGATAGTATCTCCTTTAGCTGCATCAGTGCTGCATCTGCTTCGTCCGTCCATGTAAATTTGTCCGCCTTCTTCAGCAACTTGTACAACGGAAGAGCCTTCTCTCCAAGTTGGCTGACGAACCGACTAACTGCTGCAACGCAACCTGTTAGTCGCTATATGTCCTTTAGGCATGTTGGACGGTTTATGTTTAGGATGGCCTTGATCTTCTCCGGGTTGACCTCGATTCCACGCTAGGAAACAATGAAGTCCAACAATTTGCCGGCTGGAACCCCGAATACGCACTTCTTAGGGTTAAGCATCATGTTATATTTCTGGAGATTATCAAAGGTTTCTTTTAAGTCGGAGATTAAGACGTTTGACTTTTTAGACATCACCGCTATATCGTCCACATAGGCGTGAAAGTTCCGACCAATTTGATTGTGTAGGCAACGCTGCATTGTCCGCTGGTACGTAGCACCTGCATTTTTTTAGCCCAAAGGGCATCGTGACATAGCAAAACGTGACGTAAGGTGTGGCGAACGAAGTGGACAATTGGTCCAACTTCCTCATTTTAATTTGGTTGTATCCTAAGTATGCATCGAGAAAACACAAAAGCTCCGAGCCAACCATTGAGTCAATGACTTGATCAATGCGAGGCAAAGCAAACGGATCTTTGGGACACGCTTTGTTCAAGCCGGTGTAATCAACACACATTCTTAATTCTTTGGTTCCCTTTTTGGGGACAAGTACAGGATTGGTCACCCATCGGGTGTGAAGGACTTCTCAGATAAAAATAGCCTTAAGTAATCTAGCTATATATTTTCCTATGGCGCGTCTCTTCTCGTCTCTGAAGCGTCGTAGAGGTTATTTGACCGGTTTTCATTTTGGATCAATATTCAAGCTGTGCTCGGCAAGTTCCCTAGGTACACCTTTCATATCGGTAGGTTGCCAGGCAAAGATGTCCCTATTCTCACGAAGGAACTAGATGAGCGTGCTTTCCTATTTGGGATCCAAGTTCGTTCCAATGGCGGTGGTCTTAGAGGCAGTGCCTACCACAAGTTCCACCGGTTTGGTTTCGATGGCGGCCTTGAAAGCTTGGGCGGAGTCAGAAATCTGCTTCTTCGACGCCGGCATCTCCGAGGCATCGACCTTACTCTAGATCTCCTTGAATTCTTCGCTATAGAGGACAGCTTCTACAAAGGCTGCTTCTCCAATCACGCAGTCGCTTGCCTTGGTAAAGCTTCCGGATACGGCGATGACACCGTTTGGTCCGGGTATCTTGAGCTTGTTGTAGACGAAGCATGGCTTGGCCATGAAGGCGTGGAAGATGTTGCGTCCGAATATGACGTGGTACACGCTCTTGAAGGGGACTACCTCAAAGGTCATGCGTTCTTGGCGGTAATTATTAACATCGTGAAAAGCAACCTGAAGTGTGATGCACCCAAGGGACCGATCCTCCTGAATAGGAACTACACCGTGGAAGATGGTGCTGGTCCGCCTTAGATTAGCCTCGGTCAAGTTCATCTTGTGCAGTGTATCCAGGTACATGATGTTGATGCTGCTTCCACTATCCACCATACATTTGGTGAACTCACTGCCGTTAATCAGGGGGTAGATAACCATGGCGCACTGGTTCTCCGTAGGGATGAGGTCTGGGTGATCCTTCCTGTCCCAAGTGATTGGAATCTCCGACCAGCGCAGGTACTAGGGAACTGGGGGTAGAGTGGCTATCATTATCCTCATAGAGGTCTTCTGTTGTCGGATAGTGGGGCTTCCAAGGAAAGTGTGGAAAACGGCCGCCTTCTTCTCGAAGGGGTTTTTTGCCCATTGCCATCGCTCTTGGCGGCATGCTTAGGGTCAACATCCTCATCGACGTCACTTGAATCCTTGGACTCCTCTTCCTTCTTCTTCCCCTTGCCCTTGCCTCCGGGTCCTCCTTGAGATCATTGACAAACTTGCAATGGCGATTGGTGTGAGTGGCTTTGCCGTTGGCGTCGAGGTGTACAATGCATGGCATATCACGATACTCCTCGTAGGTTTGGGAACGCGGAGCGCTGCCGAGGTGGTTTCACTACCCCGCTGCTACCCCCGACCAGCCCCCCGTCCTCGGCCACGCTGTCCGCCATCACCTCGCCCTGCAAATGTCATGGCGAACATGTCGGATTTTTGCTTTTCTTCTGGCGGGATCTTCCGCTTGGTGCTGTTGTTCCTCCTAGCTTGAGTTAGAATGGATGTTGCCGGCAAGGAGCCGCGAGCATCATCATCGGTAGCTGCGAACTCACTAGCTAGCTGGATCATCTGGATGAGATCTAGCCGGTGATTGTCCTACAAGTGCTTCAAATTATGTCGGAGCAACATACATTTCTCCAACCCATCGATGAAGGCAGCCATGGCGGTCTGAGCGTGCACTCCTGCGGAGGAATTCTTCATGTCTAGCCAGCGAGAGAGGTAGGTGCGAGATGAATCGTCTTTCTCCTACATGCACCACTGTAGATCGCCAACAGTACAGGGACGCTTATACGTACCCTCGAAGTTCTTGCTGAATGCTTCTTGCATGTCCAACCAGTTGCAGATGGATTTGTCTGGCAAGTCATCAATCCATTGTCGGGCCATGCCCGCCAGCATTAGCGGGAGGTACTTGACGGCGATGTTGGGGTTACCCCCGGCGATCTCCACCGTGTTGACGTAATACTGCAACCACGTAGCTGGTTTGGCGGTGTCGTCATAGGGCTTGATGGTCTTGTAGATCCAGAAACCCTTGGGGTAAGTTGCAGTCCGTATTATAGGTCCAAAGCAACATGGTCCCAAATATTGTCCTTCCCGGGCCTCGTGAATCTTGTCCAAGCGTGAACGTGCGTCGTATGGCTCCGGGCTTGCTCTTTTCTTCTTGCCGCCAGGGGAAGGGCTGCATGAACGATGCGGGCCCCCTCCTCCATGGTGGATGCTAGGGGGCGACGGAGGCGGAGGTGGCAGTGGGTTAGCCTTCTTGATGTTACCCTCCCGCGACGCCTCATGTTTGTCGCGGTTGCTTGTCGGACACAGAGAGTCATGACGCCTCTTGTGTCCTTGGTTGCACTCTCCATCATGATGGGTCTGCTCCACAGTGTTGCGGATGACGACGCTGCTCTGCCTTGGTGGAGGCATGTCCGTACGACGGTGAGCCTTGGGGTCTTCGTGATGTCGGGAAGACTGGGGCGGTGGAGATGGGTGATGAGGTTGAGCCTTGCCTCCGTGGTCGGAGGATATGGGGATAGCGTCCTTCCTGTTGCATGCATACCTCCTTGTTCATTCTGATGAACCCGTCTGGGACCCGACATCATGAGGAGATCTGTCCCTTGGTGGCTTAGGTTCGCTAGACTGGCAAAACGCTGGGTCAGACTCAAGCCTCTGAGATGTTGCCTTTTCCTGTTGTTTCACCGCCTTGGCCACAAGGTCATAGACCTATTCCACAGCAGCGGGTGATCTATCCTGCTCCAGAAGGGTCTTGGCGACGGTGAGGTTGAGAAGAGGAGTGGGCATCACCTGCCTACCTGCGCTGTCAATGTATGGCTTTGCTTGTGGCGGCTTCGAGGGATCCCATCCTAGGTTCCACCGTACACCAGGATCATTGATGACGCGAGCTGGAGCTTTCTTAGCCTTCTGCTGCTGGAGCAAAGTCTTGTACTCGGCCTCCATGGCTCTATCTTTCTCTATTGACTTATGCGCGTTGGCCAGATCTCGATCCAGCTTAGCGCCTTGCTCCGCGATGGCATGTGCTTCCTCCAGCAGCTGCTGGCGCTTCTCGTCAAGCTGGACAGCGTTCCGGATATGAGCCACGGTCATGGGATCGACGAGTAGGTTGCCGTACATTACTCTATCAGCTGGAGTAGTTTGGGCAGCAATAGAGGTAGATGCTGGAGGTGGCGGGTTTGCGGTGTTTTTGTTACTCGGACCGGTGCCGAGTTCCTGCGGCTGCTGCACTGGGTTAGGTGGAGGGGGCATGACCTTTGCGCGATCATTATCGGTAGCAACTGGTGGTCCCTTCCCCTTGTCCAGCACTGTAGGCGGAGCTCGTCTGGGTTGATCTTCCTCCATCGCGGTCCCAATGGCGACGAACACCTCTCGGGACGTGACGGTGTTGTTGGCATGCTCGTCGTGTTTGTAATCCTCCTCCATCTCCTGCATAGCAGAGTCTAGCTCCTCTGGGCTGAAGTCTATTTCCTCTGAGTCGGTGCTGATGTCGGTGTAGAGCGCGTCAAGCACGGAGTCGGAGGGTGCCGGGGCTTCCTCGATGATGGGCGGTGGTGGTGCGACTGCAGTGACGATGACTGGAGGCCGCGGTGCATCTACTGCGACCACGACCAGAGGCGGTGGTGCAGCTACAACAACGATGGCCGGAGGCGGTGGTGCCGGTGGCTGAGGCGGAGGGGCGCCGTCAAGGAGTGCGAGCGGTACCTGGGCTGCCTCCTTAGCCTCCATGTAGTTGTTGACAGTGTTCACCATGCCTTCGAAAGTGAGGCGTCCTGAAGCCTACTGCCGCCTTAGCGTATGTCGGAGAAGTGTAGCTTGGTCCAATCCTTCCACAAAGTGATACATGGCATCATCATTGGGGTAATGTGCCAGATCGGCCCGTATATGGAGCCACCTGGCAAGGTAATCGTAGGGGTTTTCACCCTCTCTCTGCATGCAATGCGCCAGATCGAAGATGGTCACCACTCCAACGAACTTGGATCTCTACTTTCCAGACGCACGGGCGAAGCCGGCGGACTTGCAGCAATCTTCCACCATTATATCCTGCACAGGGAAGGTTTGGGTGGGCCTTAGATTTTTCCGATCTTTGTCGGCAAACTCCTAAGAGAGATCCGACATCGATCCTTCCGCGAACGTATCCTGCCTATAGGCGGTCCGTACGGGTCTTGATGCTCCTCCGACTTCCAAGTAACTAGTGCCCGAGTCGGTTTCACCGATGAAGAGGTGGATGTCTCCAATGGGGATGATCGAGCAGCGGGTAGGGTTCGTCTTTGCCGAGAACCAGAATTCGTCGGGAGGGACGATCGGGACGTTGCCAGAGAAGAGAACGTGACCGATGGCTACAGTTTTGTCGATTCCCGCGAAGATCGTGGACCTCGCCCGCTGTAGAGCCTGAATCGCCTCTTTCCCACGGTGGGCGGCAACTCTCGTGGTATTGCTGACGAGTACACCATGGAGGGGTCCTCATAGTGCGTGTTTAGAGACATGGGGTAAGGCGAACGGTAGACGGTTACGAGGTAACACAGCTTACCCAGGTTCAGATCCCACGAGGTTGGCAGAATCCTACTCCTGCTATAAATCACTATAATGGCAATACGCCGAGTTACAGGGGTCGGTTCGCTGTGCGAGGTATGAGTTCATTGGTATGACTTGCTGTTCCCTAAAAGTTCCCATAGGTCCGGCTTATATAGTCGCCAGGTCCTAGGGTTACAGGGAAAGTCCTAGCCGGACAGGTTACAGAGTCCTACACTGCATACAACTAGCCTAGCGTGTCTTGTACTCCAAGGCTCCGGGTACATCGGTGACTCCTCCGTAGCCTTCCTTTATCCGGCATGGGCCTCCCTTCTGGATCCATCTAACTGGGCCACCCAGCAGGCCATGGGCCATGCTACCAACTGTGGGCCACCCAGGTTATCCGGATAGGAGACATGCTATGAGGATACCCATATAGCATATCCCCAATAGCTGTGATGTGAGGATCACATGTGTTCATGTAGTGTTAATGCTTTTCTCCGGTGTTCTATTAAAAGGAGCACCTTAATTGCCATTAGTTCCCTTGAGGCCCCACTGCAACGGGCTGGCAGGACAAAAGATGTTGTGCAGGTTCTCATTGCGAGCACGCATGACTATATATGGAGCACATGTGTATGATTGTTTAGTAATTGGATGCTTTATCTTATTTATCTGCAATTTCCCTAGATCTTGAAGTTACTTGTTTAGACTCGTCCGTCCAACGCTCGTCCATCCATCCCTATGCCTACCACACTCATATCCTACTGTTTGCTACTACTGTTACTATTGCTCTTTTTTTACTGCTGATGTTACTTTGATATTGCTACTACAATCTGTTGCTACTGATAAACTTCTGTGAGCAAGAACTATTTCCAGGTGCAGCTGAATTGACAAGTAAGTTGTTAAGGCTTATAAGTATTCTTTAGCTCCCCTTGTGTCGAATCAATAAATTGGGTAATACCACCCTTGAAGACTGTTGCGGTCCCCTATACTTGTGGGTCATCAGTTTTTGGCTCCTGTAGGCCATCGAACTTCGGGTTGTCCGAATGGAGCTTAAATCCCTTGGGAACATGAGTGTGTCTGATGGCTCGATTGAAGCATCGAGCGCTGTAGAAATCCGTGTCTTCATCCTCGGTCTCAGGGGAGTAGGCGCGTTTGGCACTACTAGGAAAACGGTTATAGGTAATCCACACATCCGTGGCGCACGTGCTAGTAGCGCCCCATGAGTAAAATAAGCATGGCGCACTGCACACTGGTGCCCTACGGCTAACTGCCGTAAGCGTGGTGCACATGGAGGTGGTGCTCCACGGCTATGTGTGGGCCAGGGCAGAGGCGGCCGCCGACCACATACCCGTAGCGCACTAGGTCAGGGTGCGCTACGGGTGTGAAACTTAGCCATAACGCACCCTGACCTAGTGCGGTACGGGTATGTGTGTTGCGGCCTGCTACAGCAGCTGGGTCAACTTGCCCGTAGGGCACCATGCTCTAATGCCCTATGGCTAAGTGGCCTGCACCAACTCCACCCCCTACGGGGATCGCCTTTTTTGCCTTGCAAAAAATAAAATAAAATGAAAAAGTTTCAAAAAATAAAATCCTCTCACATGTAGGTAATGTGGTCTAGTTTCTAGGAAAATAACAAACAAGAATTTCTACTTTTTCCGCAAAAAAGTCATGCCACGGTAAAACGGCCGTAACTTTTGCATATGATGTAAAAAAAGTTTAATATACCAAAAATGATGAGAACGAAATTTCGCATCCGCTCGCAATGACCTTTGGTCTTTTAGCAATTTTTTAGATATTCAAAATTCGAAAAGAGTAAAAAGTTACGATCAAAAGACCGTTTTTTCCTATAGGAGAAAAATGAGGGCAACTTACCCGTAGCGCACCACCACCTAGTGCACCACGAGTAAGTGGGCGGAATTCGAAATTCGAATCACCACCCCGTCGGCCACCTACCCTCCTTTTCCTCCACTTACCCTTCCCCTTCTCCTCCACGTCCACACTTCTCCTTCTCCTCTCTTCTCGTCCCTTCTACACTTCTCCTTCCTTCTCCACTTCTCCTCTCCTCTCCTCCTTCTTCAGCTTCCTCTCTCCGGCTGCACCCACCACTAATGTCTCCCTCTTTCGACCACCTTCGGACGTGCCCCTCCTCCAACAACCTCCTGCCACGACCTTCTCCACCTCCGACCACCTTCTTCGCCCACCTACGGCCATGCCCTACTCCGTGGTAGGTCATGGACACGGCCTCCCGCACCTCCTTACGGTGGTAGGTTATGGCCATGACCTCCCGCACATCCGGTTACATGACCATAGCGACGATGTCGACGCGATCTAGATGTAGATCCAGATCCCGTTTTTTTGAATTTTGAAATTCGTACCCGTAGCACACCAATTACCTCTACCCGTGGCGCACCACGACTAACTTTTTTATCCGTAGAGCACCAGGCAGTGTGCTATGGGTATCTTTTAGCCATAGCACAGAGCCAGTGGCGCACCCCTAGTGCGCCACGGAAGTGGATTTCATGTGCGCCACGAACGTGCATTTTCCTAGTAGTGTGGTGTGCATCTTGTTAACCTTGCGCTTCGTGATTTCATTACAAGCGTCGTAGTTGTGGCTCTTTCGCCGCGGGCTGCGACATTGCAACGACAAGTTGTAGTCTTCCTCGCTAGAGGATGGTGTTGATGATGGCGTGTTGTCAACGCCTCGTTGGGAGACCCCAAGAGCAAGGTGTGATGAGCAAAGTAGCAAGTTTTCCCTCGGTAAGAAACCGAGGTTATCGAACTAGTATGAGGAAGGAAACGACTCAAAGGTGTTGCTATCAACTTGGAGACCTTCACAACACAAACTCAAGACTTTGCCCCAACGAACAGTGAGGTTGTCAATCCCACCGGTTTTTTGTAACAAAGGATTAACTGTATGGTGTGGAAGGTAAGAGTGGTTTGCAACAAGTAACAGTGGAAGATGTATGAATGGTAAAGATTGGACCGGGGTACATAGTTCACTAGAGGTGTTCTCCTTAGATAAACAAACATGACATTCTGGGTAAACAAATTACAGAATGGCAATTGATAGGACTGAGCAAGGCATAACAATGCAATACTAGACATCATGATCTTATGAGATTCGATTGGGCAATACAACAATATACATAGACCGCCATCCAAATTCATCTATGACTAGAAATCCACCTTCGGGTTATCATCCGAACCCCCTCCAGTATTAACTTGCAAGCAACAGATAACTGCTTTAAGAAAAGTGTGTAAGGTAAACAATCCACTTGTTCCATGAACAAGAGACCGTTGTTTTCTCCCTAGTAGCAACAAAACATCTACAACCTTAGAGATTTTTGTCACTTCCCTTAGATTAAATAGAGGCATGAACCCACTATCGAGTGATGACCCACAAGTATAGGGGATCTAAACAGTCTTCGAGGGTAGTATCACCCAATTTATTGATTCGACACAAGGGGAGCCAAAGAATACTTGCAAGCCTTAACAACTGAGTTGTCAATTCAGCTACACCTGGAAATAGTTCTTGCTCAAAGAAGTTTATCAGTAGCAATAGTTTGTAATAGCAACAGCAAAGCAATAGTAGCAGTGGAATAGGAGCAATAGTAACAGTAGTAGCAAACAGTATGATATGAGCGCGGTAGGCATAAGGATGGATGGACAGGCGTTGCATGGACGAGTCTAAACATGTAACTTCAAGATCTAGGGCATTGCAGATAAATAAGAATAAGCATCCAAGTACTAAACAATCATAGGCATGTGCTCCATATATAGTCATGCGTTCTCGCAATGAGAACTTGCACAACATATTTTTTCCTGCGAGCCCGTGGCAGCGGGGCCTCTAGGGAACTACTGGCAATTAAGGTGCTCCTTTTAATAGATCACCAGAGCAAAGCATTAACACTCCATGAACACATGTGATCCTCACACCATAGACATCCCCTCCGGTTGTCCCAATTTCTGTCACTTCGGGGCCTTTGGATCCGGACAATGATATGTGTACACAACTTGCAGATAAGATCACAAACAATACTATCATAATGATTCAATAATAAGTTTAGATCTGAGATCATGGCACTCGGGCCCTAGTGAGAAGCATTAAGCACAAAAAGTTGCAACAAAGTCAAATAGCACTAATATAGATACTAGGCACTATGCCCTAACAATCTTATTTGATTACATGATAGAACTCATCCAATCCCTACCATCCCCATATCCTACAACGGGGGATTACTGACTCATGGATGAGGGAAACATTGATGGTTGATGGAGAGGCGTTTGTGATGATGATGGCGATGATGCTCTCCAAATTCCCCGTCTTGGCAGGGTGCCAGAACGAAGTTTCTGGATCCGAATCTTGGTTTCTGGTGGTGGCGACGCAGCAGAACTCTTTTTGGAAAAACGTCGACCCTCCCCCCCCCGGTTTTTAGGTCAAGGGGTAACTTATAGGCGGCAGGAGCCCGAGGGTGGCTGCACTAAGCCTAGGCGCTGTGGCCCCGCTACCTGGGGTGTGGGCCCCCCAGGCCTCCACTCCGTCTCGTACTTTGCCTCCGTGGATCTTCTGGTGAAATAAGACTTTTGGCATATTTTCTAGGATTTTTCCTAATAGTTGATTTTCTGCACAAAAACTAGACACCAAGGTGATTCTGCTGAAAACAGTATCAGTCCATGTTAGTTGTATCCAAATCACGCAAGTTTAGAGGAGAAACAGTAGCAAAAGTGTTCGGGAAAGTAGATACGTTTTGGACGTATCAACTCCCCCCAAGCTTAGGTTATTGCTTGTCCTCAAGCCATTCAGTTGAAAATGGAGTGCGATAAAAGAACTTTCACGAACACATTTGCTTCATATGATGTATATATTCTCAGCACAGGAGTAGATACTTAAACCATTCATAATAAGAAGTATGCAACTAAGTCTACTCAATAGTCATTGCAAGCTATGAAGAGAAACCAACCCAATAATAATAAGTAGGATGGAACATAAACAAAAGCAACATTGCAATGCTCATAAAAAGGTATGATAGAGTGGTATCTCGCTTGCCTTTGTTTGTAGAGCACAATATAAAGGCCAAGCACCTCTGAAGTTCACATGAAGACTAAAAGTAAATATATCGGAGATACAAGCATCAAAGTCATGACATAATTAACCAAGTTTTGTAACAAACACAAGAATGACAACTATGCTCTCAAGAAGGTGCTCATAGAATAAGTGTTGACTCAACAAGGAAGTGAAAAGGTTTTGAAAAGTTTGAAAGGCTTCCAAATGCTGAAAGGAAGGTA
The DNA here is from genome assembly GCA_030063025.1 of Avena longiglumis. Taxonomy (NCBI): domain Eukaryota; kingdom Viridiplantae; phylum Streptophyta; class Magnoliopsida; order Poales; family Poaceae; genus Avena; species Avena longiglumis. Next base: position 432,936,682 of record CP125975.1, read on the forward strand.
CTCACTAGCTTTGAGCTCTCATTGCCCCTATCATAGGCATCTTCATGTGGTTAAGGTGAAAGTGAGGTCCAATCTGAGTTATATGCTTTACATACCATAAACTAGAAATCCCATGTCCCTTGAGTACGAGGGCCGCTCTGCATGCTACTCAACTTTGGTTACCTGCAAGTTCTTGTCATTGTACATACATGCATATCATAGAGAACCGCCAACGGGGTACCCCTTGCACATGATACAGGAGCTATCCCATAATCAAAATGACAATGCAAGCAGACAATGAGCATCTCAGCGATCTTTTTATTTACTATATGCATAGCTTTTTTTTAGGATGCTTCATAGAATGATCATTATGGTGATGCTGCAAGTTTCCACCATGATTAGGCATGGCTTAGGCTAGCGGCCCATGGGTTTCTCTAACATATATATATACTCCATGAACTCACAATCTCCCCTTTTATTTCACACCGACGACATCCACAAACAAAAGAGCAAGGTATCAACTGGATATGTATCCATAAGTGTTGAAAGTGTTCCCCGTGATAGAACGGTTCTGCTAACTCCCAGCCTATAATTTGCAAGCATATAAATTTCGTGGACATGTCACAATGGTTCAGGTTTATTAGGCGCAAGGACTAAACTGTGCCATCAAGTGCGTGAGAGCTGTACTAACTAACTTTCTCAAAACAGACAAACTTTTTATTTGGAAGAAAACAAGGCATAGTGAATATGCACTGAAATACCAAATGATGCTAATAGGTAGGTATGGTGGACACTGTTGGCAATATTGGTTTTGGGGAGTTGGAAACACGAGTAGAGCTCATACTTAGTGTAGGTGAAGGCTATCAATAGAGAGGAGGCGACAAACGAGAGAGCAATAATTGTCATAATCATGCTTGCAACAAAAAATGACTAATTATGGCATGAAAGTGATACAAGAACTCTGAGGCAAAATAAATCATCGAGGCTTAATGACTATTGTTTATTCATATGCATGCGTGAGCATGTGCCAAGTCGATTCACATGAAATTTTCAGAGGAGGATACCATAATATCATACCAAAATATGAATAAAACAATGCAAGCAAACATTCATATGACATGCTACAAACTATTAGCAAGCTGGAACTAATCACAGACAAGCAAGAACTACTAAGCATCCATCAATAACATACACCTGACATGAACAGACTAAGCATGATCACAATGATGAGTATATGTACAAAAAATGGAAACAAATAGAGTTCGTTACCAGCCTCTTACCACACCTCAAGTTGTCTTAATCTTCATTGTTGCCCTTCACTTGTGTGCCTTGAATAATAACATGAAACCAAATTCTGCTGAGAATGGCTGAACCTTGCAAACAACTCACAAAATCAAAGAAGAAGAACAAATATTTTTGGTGTTTTCGAATTTTTTTAAACAAGCAAACAAAGCAAAAACAAACCAAGCAAAGAAAACAAAGAAAACTCTTTTTGGATTTTTCTTTTAAGGCAAACCAAAGCTAAAAGCAAAGAAACAAACCAAGAGAAACAATGAAAATATTTTTGGTATTTTTGTGTTTTGAGAAAGAAAAAACAAGAACCAAAAACAAAGCGAAACAATGGATATACAAAGAATCGACCGAACATGATATATAGATGAGTGTGATGTCGGCATACCTCCCACCAAGCTTAGGCTTTTGGCCTAAATGGGGCTCAACTCCATGGTGCCCGCGCCCACCAGGGGTGTGCTGGCCTAGGGTAGCCCCCTGTGTCACTCCAGGTGTCCCTCTGCCCCTTTTTTCGAGGAAAATTTTATTTTGAATTTTCTGGGATTTTTCCGGAAACTTTATTTTTGGCCAATTTTCAGGGTATGAAAATTTATTTTCTCGCAGAAACAGTTTTTTTAGAAGAAGCAAAAGCAAACAAAAACCAAACTACAGAGGTTCTAAGGCACTCTAACAAGCAAACAACTAACAAAACCAAAGCTAGCAAAAGAAAAGGCGAAGACTAGGAAGGAGAAAGGTAAAAGAAGGCAAGTATAACCACAGTGAAAACATTATTTTGTTCATTAAAATCCTTTTCTTAACAAAGTTGATCAAGTATTGTTACCAAAACAATCTTATATGAAAAAAACTTTGCATTCCACAAGGTGATTATGTTACCTCATACTTGATAGCAATGGTCCCAATCATAATAGTTTCAAAATTTTCTTGTGAAATAGGACAATATATTTCTCCAACCTTGATGCTCTCAATATTTTCAATGGAATTCAGGCAATAGATTTTAGCAACCTTCTTGGGAAAATAGACAGTATGCTCTTTGTCATTAATATTGAATGTTACTTTTCCTTGATTACAGTTGATGACAGCACCTGCAGTATTAAGAAAAGGTCTCACAAGAATAATAGACATATTATCATCTTCAGGCATTTCAAGCACAACAAAATCAGTTAAAACCAAGCAATTATGAGCCAATTGAATAGGAACATCCTCACATATACCAACAGGAATAGTAGTTGACTTATAGCCATTTGCAAAGATATATCAGGTGGTATCAACTTTTCTAGATGGAGTCTCTTGTAGATAGAAAAAGGCATAACACTCTCCCAAATCACATAAAGCAGTTCTAACATAATTATTCTTAATAGAGCAAGGAATAGTTGGTATACCTTGATCACCAAGTTTCTTTGGAACCTTACCATTGAAGGAATAATTAGCAAGCAAAGTAGAAATCTCCTCATTAGGAATCTTCTTTTATTAGAGATAACAGCCTTCATAAACTTTAAATAAGGAGGCAACTTAATAGCATCAGTCAAAGGAATTTGCAAAAATAAAGGCTTCATCCACTCACAAAACTTGTTGTAGTGTTCTTCCTCTTTTGACTTGTGTTTCTTACCTGGAAAAGGCACATGATTCTGCACCTAAGGTTTTCTCTCTTTACCATGTTTATTAGCAATAAAATCTTCCTTAGTGTACCTAGTGTTCTTAGTGTGATTCTCAGGTTCTTCCTCAACTTCCTCCTTATCAGGAGCATCATTTTTATCATTACCACTCTCGATTGCAGCATAAGAAACATATATACTATTAGGATCTACAGCAGGTTCAAGTGGTTCCTCAACTATTTTGAGTTTCTTTTTCTTTCTCTTATGAGGACTACCACTACTTTCACCTTGTTGAGAATCCTGCTCAATTCTTTTAGGGTGTCCTTCAGGATATAAAGGATCTTGAGTAGCTATACCACTCCTAGTTCTAATTCCATAAGCATGTTTATCTCCTGAGGCATTTACTAGCATATCCTTTTGTACCTTAGAAATTGATCAAGTTGGGTTTGAACAATTTGAAAGTGTTTACAAAGCATTTTAATGTCATTAGAAGTTCTTTCCACAATATCTTTCAACTCTTTAATAGCTCTAGAGTTTTCCAATAAATGATTCTGAACTTATTTATTAAAATTAGCTTGTTTAACAATAAATGTGTCAAGTTCCTCTAAGCATTGATCGGGAGGCTTACCATAGGGAATATCACCTTCATCAAAGTGGAGAGAGTGTACCTCAATAGTAGATGAGTGGGGAATTGGCTTACATAATTCTTCTATAGGAGGTAGATTCTTCACATCTTCAGCTCTAATACCTTTCTCCTTTAAACACTTCTTAGATGCTTTCATCACTTCATCATTTAATGCAATTACTCCCCTCTTCTTTGGTGTTGGTATTGGATCTGGTTTAGGCACAACTGGTTCAGGAGTAATAGGCTCAGGTGTATTTAGCTCAGTTGAAGTCCAATCATCATAATTCTTGCTTATCTTAGCCATTAATTCTTTAGCATCTGTAGGAGTTCTTTTCCTGAAAACACAATCAGCAAAGCTATCTAGGTATGTCCTAGAATCATCAGTTAGTCCATTATAATAAATATCAAGAAGCTCATTCTTAGGCAACGGACATCCAGGATGTGCATGAATCAAGGCACAGTACCTTGTCCATGACTCAAGCAATTTCTCTTCTTCTCTATGTCTCTACAAAGCAGCATGTCTAGCACTAGGAGGAAAATATTTCTGGAAGAAAGAAGCAATCAAGCAATCAGGGCTATCAATGGAACCATGAGGTAATCTATTAAACAAAGCCTTAGCTTCTCCTTTTAGTGAAAAAGGGAAGATCTTAGTAACAAAGTACTTGCACATCTTAAAATCATTAGAGAATAAAGCACTCATAGTAGAAAGCTCATTCATATGAGCCAAAACACTCTCATTTTCAGTCCCACAAAAAGGTTCTTTCTCAACAATGACTAAATAGGATAAATCAAGAGAGAAATCATAATCTTTATCTTTGATATCTATTGGAGAGGTGGCAAACTTAGGATCAGAGGAAAGCTTAGGAATAATAGTACGTCTTGCAAGGAGACTCTTAATAGCACTAGTACCATGTGTGTTTCGGCATTCTTCAACAAATTCATCAGTGAACTCAATGTAACCATCATTAATATCATAACTCTCCCTAGACTCAGGTGAGCTAACAGGTTTAACAGTGTCTTCACTAGGAGTTTCGGTATTTCCTAGACTAGCCATAGTAGCATATAGGAAAGGACCTAATGAACCACTCACATCAAGCACAGTAAAAGTAACATCATGAGTATCAAAAGCAATTTCAGACTCAGCAGTAGTAGCAGTGTGTGTAGCATGAGTATGTGGTGGTGGTGTAACAAGCTTACTTATAACAGACGGTGAATCAAGAGCAGTAGAGGTATTTAGGAATGTACCTCTTCTTGTCGTGGATGGAAAAATAGGGAACTTTCCATCACGATACTTCCCCATGATGAAAGGAGTAGTAGTGAACAATAGTAGATCCAAGTGAATTTACAAATAAAGCTATGCTCCCCGGCAACGGCGCCAGAAAATAGTCTTGATGACCCATAAGTATAGGGGATCGCAAAAGTCTTCGAGGGTAGTATTACCCAATTTATTGATTCGACACAAGGGGATCCATAGAATACTTGCAAGCCTTAACAACTGAGTTGTCAATTCAGCTGCACCTAGAAATATTTCATGCTCACAGAAGTTTATCAGTAGCAACAGCAAAACAACAGTAGCAGCAAACAGGAGCAATAGTAACAATAACAGCAAACAGTAGGATAAGGGCGTGGTAGGCATAGGGAGGGATGGACCGGCGTTGCATGGATGAGTCTAAACATGTAACTTCAAGATCTAGGGCAATTGCAAATAAATGAGAATAAGCATCCAAGTACTAAACAATCCTAGGCATGTGCTCCATATATAGTCATGCGTGCTCGCAATGAGAACTTGCACAACATCTTTTGTCTAGCCAGCCCGTGGCAGCGGGGCCTCTAGGGAACTACTGGAAATTAAGGTTCTCCTTTTAATAGAGCACCGGATCAAAGCATTAACACTCTGTGAACACATGTGATCCTCACACCACAACCATCCCCTCCGGTTGTCCTAATTTCTATCACTTCGGGGCCTTTGGATCCGGACAATGATATGTGTACACAACTTACAGATAATATCACAAACAATACTATCATAATGATTCAATAATAATTTTATATCCGAGATCATGGCACTCGGGCCCTAGTGACAAGCATTAAGCACAACAAGTTGCAACAAAGTCAAATAGGACTAATAGAGATACTAGGCACTATGCCCTAACAATCTTATTCGATTACATGATAGAACTCATCCAATACCTACCATACCCATAGCCTATAGCGGGGGATTACTCACTCATGGATGAGGGAAACATTGATGGTTGATGGAGAGGCGTTGGAGATGACGATGGCGATGATCCTCTCCATAGGCGGCCTATAACGGAGTTTCTAGATCCGAATCTTGGTTTCTAGTGGTGGCGGCGCAGTGGAACCACTACAAGAAATCTGGCAATATATGACCCTCTATTTTCTTCACAGAATCGTCATAATAGTCTTTTTATGACGATTTTATGACGATTTTGAGATCGTCGAAAGCTGGGCGTCGCAAATGAACTATAACGACGTTTTTGATAAAATTGTCATAACCTTCTATGACGATATTGGATCGTCATAACGTCTATGACGATCCAATATCGTCACGGGCCATCTAGCATGCCAAGTCAGATCCTACGTGGATGATCCTACGTGGCAAAATTGTGACGAAATTAAATCGTCTTAAATCAAAATCAGCCCAGTCCATTTCTGGATTCCACATGGACTTAGCCCAACTATTCTGGATTGATTTTCTCATCAAATCTGGTTAGCTACATGGGCCAAGCCCATCATTCAAGCATTTTTTTTGTTTCGTTGCATTGGCCTTTTCTTTGGACAGATTTTTACTTTGGGCCTTCTTATTTTGGGCCGGTCACACCTGGTGTTCCATAATTCATACGGTCCCAGTTGCCAGTATATATTTCTCAGTAATTAAAATCTAACAATTTAATCAAGACCAACAGAATATACAAAATCATTTTGATTCAAACAGAGCACATTATGATCGGCACATTACAATCATACAGTTCTCTACATAGAGATCGGCACATTACAATCATACAGTTCTACATAGTTCACATCAGTGGAGCTAGCAAATACAATAAAATTTTTACAGAAATAATAAAATCCAAACTTCTTCATGCTTTCTCTTCCTGGAACTTCTTCATGCTTCCTCTTCCTGGAACTCTCTGAACAGTACACTCTGAACAAAGCTTCGGAGTGGATATACACTCAAAGTCGTAATCAGACTTCCCAAAACAACCGAAAGCAATAAAAATACTAACACGGGGATGAACTCTTATATTTTGTGTATGAAGTCATAGCATATAAGCTATTCTTATCCATTACTTAGCCAATGTAGTTCTGTACACAGATTTTTTAAGAAACAAGAAACTATTACCAAAGGAAGAATGGTTAGTTGGTTAGTTTGCTCTCGAAATGAATAGTGTGTTGCCTTTGTTAAAGTTCATCATTGAGCTAAACTTTAGAAAGGGTAAGTTTCACCAAAAAAAGTAGCATCTGTTCATATCAAGATATTTTGCCTCAAGACAACATCATAGGCTGGAGAGGGCAAGTTTCACCATGATGACTAAGGTAATAAGATAAAGATTCCACAAATATCAAGTTTTCACTTGATCTCATCCACACCAAGAAGTCCCACTTGCAAGCTGCGCATCAACATGCAAGTAGTCATGTCAACACCATAGCATCAGAAACCGATAAGAAGGAACAACCGTAGCTAACAATCACCGCCACACTCCAAAGACATCCACACAAAGTTACCATCAGTGTTATACCTTACCTCAACCAACTCTGGTTGCTCCTTGGAGCCATCCAGAGATAAGTAGAGGATTCACGCAAAGGCAACATGGTTGCAAGGTAGGAGGAGGCAAGAAGCACTAGTAGTCCAAAGAAGAACTAGCCAAAGATATCAAGTATCGGATAGGATTCAAAATAGATCCAGCAAGGAAGAAGGAGGAGAAGGATTTCCGGGATGGATGCATGGAAGCTTATATTAGTAGCATAACAAGATCAACAATCATATCTTGTAGGTAGAACTTTACAATATTTTCAGCATATGTATTCTCTTTTGCATCAACATCTTGGGAAAATAAAGAGACTAATACCCATCAAATCCACCTATACCATTTCAACTAGATGATCATCTAGGAGGATTGGATGAGGGTGTTCTCTGAAATTTACATAGAGATGCTATGTATGTTCCTCATAGAGAAATAAAAAGATACACCATAATCTCTGTTCTTATTTAGAGTTGGCCTCAGCCTTTGCATCCTAGGCAGGGGCTATAGCACACTTCTACTAATCATACCAAGGCCATAAAAGCATACAAATCATCTTTGCACAAACCAGCAAGCATGAGGGATTGCTGGGCACAAATCCAAAAGAATTGGAATTGCACCTCAGACACAATCCCAAACTCACTCCCACCAAACTCTCAATCTAGTCTCTAAAACTAGAACATCAGCCCTTCAACAAGTTTGATAATAAATCCTTTTCTTAGATATTCAAAAATATCTAAGAATCATTTTATATTTTAAAACAAAGGTAACTGAATTACACACTGCTCATCTTCACAGTTCGATTCAAGGAAACTAGAACTCATGTAGCTCCAGCAATTGAACAAAAACACAGGCCATAGGGGATTTGCAACATCACAAAACATGCTCTTTAAATGAAATCATCAATTAGATTTCCAACAATAATTTCAAGCCAATATGATTTCCAGATCATTTTCCTAACCAATTCAACTAGGAATCAGTGTCAATAGTTCTTAACTATGAACATGAACTAGCAAATGTTCAGACCAGCAAGTATCCCAAACAGATAAAATCCAAACCAATGGTTTGAATTTTCATGTCTACTATAATCATCCGTAAGGGTTTCTCAGATCATCTACCCAGTTAAGCGTAGCATAAACCTACCCTTACCATAGTACCTCATCATTTAATCACAGGCATGTAATTAAACAGGCCTTGAGACCATCACAAGTAAACCAAGCATGTCAATTGAGCATCAAACCGAGCTAAGATATCTCCACCGGACGCTTATTCACGGATGTGAACCCTAGGTTCAGATATGAAATCTAGATGGGGAATCACAGAAACACACTTGACATGGCAAGGTAGATAAAGCACGGAGGTAAGCATAGAAGGAGCACCTACAGGGCGAGTTCTATCTCACGGAGAGGAGGCGTATGAGTATCGACGGCAACGGCAACACGAACACCACGGGAAGGCTTCACCATACACCACCACCTAGCCCAAGATCAATCTCACCACCAAGGGCACAGGAGCACCCTTAGGGCCACAAGATCCTACACCGCCTAGAATACCAACCCGGTGAGTGGCGGCGCGTTTAACTAGTGCAAGAATAACACAAATCAAGAACACCACAACCAAGGCATGCCAGACAAACACAAGTGCAAGAAGTATACATCGGTAATTAACCACGAAAAGATACAAAAGCTTAGAGAGCAAAGCACACAAAGGGTACACTATTTGACTAGTAGTCGGACCACATATCGACCTATACTTTAACAGAAAAACAACCGATACCAAATATAAAAATGGCATATAGTATGATTTGTTACTCCAAGAATTAAAAGTATGACAAACTAGCTAGTAAAGTAACATGTAAACAGTTATCATGTAAGCAGTTAATTTGAAGAACTGAATACAAACTCTATGCATATTGATACTACTTGATAATACTCAAGAGAATATTTTAAGGGAAAAAATCAAGATTGATATGGTCTGACTAAACTAATGCAAGCATGTTCTGATCAAACATCTAGAGTGGATGCATTATTTATTCTAGCATAAACACAACTGTAACAAACAAATTAATGCCTTCATGCAAAGAAGAACAGATAATAACAACACTTTTGCACCAAAGGATATAAAACAGGTGCGATTATTTTACACTTATCACAGTTATCACCCCTTCTTTCTATCTACAACCATGCATACATGGACCTGATATGAAAAACAACATTAAAGCACTAGATGCATTAAGAAAGATAACTGGTTCATAATATCATGAGCTACACCCCTTGTTCACCAAATTTTTGACACCACTAGAACACCTCGGGAGGGCACCAACACCACCAGAACACCATTGGAGGGCACCACCAACACTGGAACAGCAAGGTGTCATGGGAAAAACCGAATGTCAATAAGCATTCAACACAGATCAGTTCCTAGAATAGGTGTATGCATAAGAGAATCGAGGCATATACATATTTTATACCTATATGGCTATACATGAACTAGTAAAATTGGTACCATGGCTAAATTATAAACACCCATTGCAAAAGCACATCAGCGGAAGCACAACAATCAAAAGGTAACAAACTAAGCAACCTAAAACCCTACCACGGGATCGAGAAAAAAGGACTAGGAAAATTTAATATGAGAACAGAGACAACTGGGACATGCATGAATCAATACTTAATAGGGGATGCCTCTTTTATTATTCTATTAATTCTCTAAATTCTAATCTAGCAAACAATGATTAACAGTAGTATCAAATCATATGAGTTTTTTTGGCAATCACAGATCCACAATAAGTAAAACAAGAACATGATTGCCTGTATTCCCTTTCTACCTGTTTCATCATGGATACCCCATTCCCAAACATTCAGCAAGAACTAATCTAATAACATAGAGCATCACCATACTAGTAAAATAGAGAGGGCCTCAAATTTCCGGTGAGACGGCCATGTTTGGGACTAACGCACACTATTTACACAAGAATCCCATCCTCACGCAATTCGAAAACCTCCTGAGTTTTGGACTATGAATCCCCATGACCCAACTAGTGGGAGCAGAAAGCAGAGAAGGGTCGGGGAGTGAGGGAGGGAGGAAGAGGGAGAGGGGGACATAACGTACGTAGGTGTTGAGCTGCCTGACGAAGGATGAGAAGTTGCTGTGCTTGAAGTACTTGGGTAGGAGGTCCCTTGCGAACTCGGGCGTGCTCCAGACGACGAAGCTGTTGTTCCCCTTGCCCCAGGAGACTCTGTCGTCCGTCCCCGGGTCGTCCACCATCTCGTACGTCTTCAGCAGGAATGGCGGTGGCGCCGCAGACGCCGCCGCCCTAGGCACGCCAGCTCCGTTGCTCGGCGGACCCGGTGGAGCCACCGCCGTGGTCACCGAAGAAGAAGCCATCGCCGCCGCAGCCGCCATAGCGGCGACAGCAGCCACCCCGCCCTCCATCTCCCTCCTGACCAAGCCGACGCGATAGATCTGTACGGACCACCGGATCTTGGTCGCCATGGGTGAGGAAATCGGAGAGGGAGATAGGTTGCGGTGCTGGGGGAGTGATAGGGGTGGAGGTGGAGAGATGAGGGAGGGAGGGGTGGATCGATGAGAGGGGAGAACCGGCGGCAGGGTGAGCTTCTGCGACATGGAGAGCCCCTCCCCATATTCTCCTCCCCTTCTTCCTCTCCACCTCCCGCCGGAACCACCGCTCCTGCCGGAACCACTGCTCCCACCGGAACCACCGCTCCCAGATCCCATGTTGTCGCCGTCCAATCCACCACCGCCGAGCTCGGTCTCCTTGGCCGCGACTGCCCCGATGAGGCGGGTGCTGGGGGTACCAGAGCGGAGCGATAGGAGGGTTGGAGCGAGCGGGGAGGGCGGCGACAGCGTGCGGATCTCGCTTGAGAAGGAGGGCGGCGACGATAGGATTAGCGTTGGGGAGTAGGTTTCGCTGGGAGGGCGGGGACGTGGCGATTTTGGATTGACATGTGAAAATATTTGGGGTCTGCGCGCGGGATGGGTATGCCATGTCATCGATCCGTGTAAGTTCCCGCGCGGGATGGGATCTGCCTACTTATTATGACGATTTCATTCAAAAAATTATGACGTTTTGAGCAAGATCGTCATAGTTTACTAAGGCTTTGGCCCTCCCAAGACCACCCAGTGCGGAATCTTCATAAATCTAAGACGATTTTGTAGATGGTCACTACCAAAACGTCATAAGTTGACACATTTCTTGTAGTGAACTCTTTCTAGGAAAACGTTGACCCCCCCCCCCGGGTTTTAGGTCAAGGGGTAACTTATAGGCAAAGAGGGAGCCCGAGGGGGTGCCTGGGGTGGCCGCACCCCCCTAGGCGCGGCCAGGCCTAGCCCATGCCTGGCAGGGGTGTGGGCCCCCAAGGCCTCCACTCCATCTCGTACTTTGGCTCCGTGGATCTTCTGGTGAAATAGGATTTTTGGCATATTTTCCGAGATTTTTCCTGATAGTTGATTTTTTGCACAAAAACTAGACACCAAGGTAATTCTGCTGAAAACAGCGTCTGTCCGTGTTAGTTGTATCCAAATCACACAAGTTTAGAGGAGAAACAATAGAAAAAGTGTCCGGGAAAGTAGATACATTTTGGACGTATCATCGAGCATAAATACCCCCTCTTGGAGTCACTAGCATCTACTTGGCCAAGATAGCTACTAGAAACGGAGAGCATGCAAGATCACAAACAACACATACATGATAGAATCAATAAGACAAAACCATTAATCAATCTGACATAGTAATCTCAATATCCATAGGATCCCCGCAAACACAACATGTATGATTACAAATAGATGAGATCTTGATCATGAACGGAGCTCACAAGATCTCGACATGAAAGCACAAATGAGAAGATACAACCATCTAGCTACTATATGGACCCGTAGTCCAAGGTGGCACTACTCACATTTCATACCGGACGCTAGCATGATGAAGAAGAAGGCCTCCGGGATGATCTCCCCTCTGGCAGGGTGCCAGGAAGAGCTTCACATCCCCCTGATCTAGGGATGATGGTGGCGGCGGCTACAGACGGTTTCATGGAATATTGATCGGGTGCTTAGGGTTTAGGCATCTGGGTGTCTTTATAGGCGAAGAGGTGAGGTAGGGGGGTCACCAGAGCGGCTGCACCCCCTAGGCGCGGGGTGGGCCCACCCGCGCGGCCAGGGGGTATGGCCTCCTGGTGACTCTCCTCCGTCTCGTATTCTGGCTTCGTGTTCCCCACGGTAAATTATTGACTTTGGCTTTTGTCCCGTCCAATTCCGAGAATATTGATTTTCTGCCTTTCTAGAACCAAAGACAGAAGAAAACAGGCAACTGGCACTGTGGCATCTTGTTAATAGGTTAGTACCAGAAACCATATAAAAACACCTCAAAGTGTAGACAAAGCAAAGCAAAGTAGATACTAAACAGGCATGGAACATCAAAAATTATAGATACGTTTCCTACGTATCAGGAGTGTGGTTCCGCGCAAATTTTACCGCTCCTTTCTTCGGCTCTAGAGCCAGATTTGTTGTTAGCACAACCTCCACTAGCCTGAGTCTGACAATGGCAGATTGATGGACAATGGCTCGCGGGTCTCCAACCAGTGGCTGATTGGTTAGCAGGTTCGTAGTAGCTGCTATATACACTACTTGCGGTCTCTTGGGTATCATGTTACCATGCGCGTCCACCGACATGAAGGATAAGTAGAGGGTCTTGGTGGCCTTTTGTGGCATCCCGCAAAACCACTACTAGAAAATCGCGTTGTTTTTGTGCATTGCATCATCATGACCGCATGCTCATGTCATCATGCCACATTGCATTTGAGCATCGTCATCATCTTGCATTTGCTTGCATAAAACTATTTGCGGAAAAACCCGTTCTTGTTTTCTAAACGCCCCGTCTATGTTCCAAACGCAAAACCCGGGTCTCCGGATTATTTTGTTTTGTCTGCTATCGGTTTGCAAAAGCCCTGTTTGAAATAAATAAAATATTTAATTATTTTTAGTGGGGCAGTCGAACGGGCCGATTTGACCCAGTCGACCACCCCAGGAACAAAATCGGTCCACCCAACCTCTAAATCCTATCCCCACCCAATCCTAATCTACCCACCAATCACAGCTTGCCATCTCACCCTCTCCCCCAATCACTACCCACCTTGCCACCTCACCAATCCCCCTCTTTCCCCCCCCCCCTCTCTCTCTTTCTCACACAGCCCCATCTACCCTCTCTCTCTTACACCGGGCCCTACTGAGCCGACCCAGCCAAACTCCCGACCCACTCCCCACTCCTCTCCCTGACCGGCCGGACCCACCCGCACCTTCCGGTCCCACCTGCCCCACACTCTCTCCCCCGACCCACTCTCCCCTGGCCGTTCCCAACCCCACCGCGGGACCCACCCGACGCGTCCCCGCTCCAACCCCTTCTCATCTCTCCCCTGTCGTCTCCCACCTCGCCCTCCCGCTCGCCTCCTCCCCCACAGAGAACCGCCGGCCTCCTCCTCCGCCCTCCCTCGCTCTGCTCCGGCCCGCCTTCCTCCATGGGCGCCACCCCTGGCTGTCCCGTGCCGCCGGTCCCCGCATCCTCGACGACCGCGACGATCCCCTCCTCGTCCGCCTCGGTCCTCCTCCGCCCGCCTCCGCCTAGGCCTCGAGCTCCTCCGCCCGCGTCCCTTCTCCCGCCTCCCGCGTCGACCACCTCCCTCCTCTCAAGGCCGGCGCATCCTCTGCCCCCGCCGTCCTTCCTTCTCCGCACCGAGCCGCGCCGCCACCGCGCCTCCTCTCCCCACACCAACCTCCCCGGCCGCCTCCTTGCCGGACGTCGCCTCTGCCTCGCCCCGCCGGAGCCCGAGCCGGCCCCGCGCCTTCACCTTGCCTCGCCGCCCGGCCCGTGACACCCATCGCCCCTTCTCCGCCTCCGCCTCGCCGTCCCGCTCAATCGCCCGTCTCCTAGCGTGCGCGCATGGCGCCACCCCCCTACTCGTGGCCCGCCGCGTCGGTGCTCGCCAAGGTTGCTGTTGTGAATGTGGTTATGGCAAGGGATGAACCGACACCTGATCCAGTACCGACGAGATCTTCGGCAAGGAACCCTAAAGTGACTCCGCAGGATTCCAACCTCTCCGTCACAGACGACAAGTACCCCCTCTCGGATTCGAGGACCGAAGATGCCCGGAACGCCAAGATCGCCCTCAAGGACCCGAAGGCCCCAACTCCGAAAACCCCGAAGACCGACCCCGGTGTTTGCAGACCGAACCCCAAGACCTGCCTCACGGGACCGAACCCCGGAAACCCCGATGCTTTCGACACGGATGCCATGATCTTCGTCACGGACACCGAGACCCCCGGACCCGAAGACCACACGTGCGACAAGTACTCCTTCCCGGATGCGATGCTCGAGAACACGGACGGTGAGGGCACCGACGCAGGACGCCAAGTTCGTCACCCCGAACGCCAAGACCGACCCGACACAAGGGCGCGACAAGATCTTCGCGACGACAAGAACGACACCGACCAGGGAGAGACCGATGCGCCCCCGACGCCAACCAAGTCCTGCTTCTCGGTTGCGACAAGACCTCCTTCCCGTACCGATCCCGATCTCGTCGAGCCGTTCCCCCGTCAAACCCTGAGACCGAACCCCGAACCCCGGAACCAAGATCTTCTGAACCCCGATGTGTGATTCCCTTCCCGAGCCCTATTTTATAAATGAAATATAAACCTGTTGCATAATAAATGTTCATGCATGCATATTTGTTTGGTTTGGGGGCATTATGCCGATTCACCATATAATTAAATATGGGGCCCATATGCGGGCAAATCTAGTCTTATATTGGCCTCATTTAAACTTGTGTAGCGAACCGGTGCGATCTTTTGCCATGTTAAAACAACATTTAAATTGCGGGGGTTCTAAATAACTTGAACCGTTTAATTAATTGTCGGGACCCCGGTTCCGCTTAATATGACCTAATTGCATCGCATCTTTGCCATGCCATGCATCATACATGCATCATGCCCGATCTTTTGCCGTAGTATTAAATAGTTCATCCGTGTTTCTTCTAGTGTTTTGCTTCTTCGGATAAGGCCGTTGAGTTGATGTGAGCTTACCGATCTTGGTTGAACCTTCGACAATGTTTTCAGGCGAGCATCTCCCCCTTTCTACCTATCTTACTTTTATAGTATTTATTTCCCTCCTATTGATCTACTGATATCTCTGTTGTGATGCTCTAGTTTTCGTACCCGTGATATCCCTTGCAGCCTTATATTGCCTTGGACACATCCTATTACCTGTTGTTTAGTAGATAGTTGGACTTGCGCGTCGTAGTCGCTTGCTCAAGTGCTGTTGCGTGTCGCCAAGTACCATAGTTGTTGGAGTATTGCCGCATGTTTATTGTTGGAGTTGATCATAACTTTAATTACTGTTTAACAACTAAAATTGAAGTAGGTAAGCAGAGGAACAGGTGGGCAATAGATGTTATTTGGTTGTTAACCGTCCACTTGTGTCCCGTAGGACCCCGAGTGCTTGATACCTGTTCCTTGATTTATCGCGCTATCCACATCCGGGAGGATTATGGGACCCCGAGCCGAGCTTGATTCAGTCTTATTTCTTGGGGCCACAAACTAGTTTGAGGTTTTATTTACTATCCTGTACCTATGCCATGCTTTTTTGCTTTATTTACGATTGCGAGGAGCACCTGTATGCTTAGGTAAGCGGAGTGTTTTCGCGTATCGACAAGCCAGTTTTGGGTTCCCGATCGTTCTGACCATTGACGCAAACCTTGAGTCCGTCTCGGAGTCAGTTAACTTTGTTGCGGGTCTACTCAATGGGGTGGCCCCCTGAAATATTTCTGAATCCTGTGATTGCTTTGTCGTGAAGGCCTCGTTGGGTTTTGATTTGGTTTTTCCGAGGTTGATCGAGTGTGTGTTGCTATTTGTGCACCCCGGCCGGGTAAAACTTTCTGAAAGCCGTGTCCGCGGTTATGGACGACTTGGAGCACAGTATCTCGATCATAGACAACTATAACTAAAGTAGTGCTATGAATTTGACTTTATAATGACTAGTAATCAGCTACACTATAATGGAATGGCTAACTAAAACTGGCCACAATTGCTTGTTTGGTTTGTCGCTTGCGACAATTGTATCTGACTAGTAAGTATGGCAACTACAACGGAATGGCTAAATAAAAGTACCAACAACCGCTGGGTTTTGGGTTATCTCATGCTAATTGTATCTGACTAGTAAGTGTTGCAACTACAATGGAATGGTCAAATAAAAGTGCCCACTGCTTATTTTATCAGGATGACTATCTATATTTGACTAGTAATTGCTGCAACGATAACTGAATAAATAAAACTGCCAACTGTGTGAGTTCCTCGGTTGACTTCCTCGTTTGGTCTCGAGGGGGAAATACCAGGATGGGTATGTTTGATGGTAGCATCAGGTTGGTTCCGAATAGGTCTTTCTTATCCCCCTCTGATAGCCGACAGTGATATCGAGTCTCTATAGGTTGTTTAGTGCATGCTGCCGCTGCCGCTTCAGTCCACCATACCTATGTAGGCGAGGACCGCCGAATTCTAGCCTCGCCGTGTACTGGCCTCGATCTTGACGCTCCTCTTTTTCCTTTGCCCTTTGTCGGCACCCCTTTTGTTTAAGCAGGTTTTGAGATCGACGTCGTTAGCAGGGTTACCCTTCCGGCTTGGCCTGGGCAGGGTTATGGACGCCATTGGTTATTCTTCAGGGCTCTTAGCCCCATTTGCATCTTGTCCGTAGTCGGGCGCTCCATCTTTTCAAGGTGATTTGGATCTGTCTACCGTATATCTGTATTCTTGACTCATGGAGTCGTGTTGTATATATATATATCTGTTCTGTGGGTCCCATCGAGGACTGTTGTGTAATGTTATTACTTCGTATTCCACCCGCACGAAAGTGCCTGGTGGGCACCTTTGAATCGTTTCTATGCAGGTTTGGCGGGTTTCGCTAAAACTTGCATAGGGTCGATTCTGAGGGTGTTACAGAGTGGTATCAGAGCTCAGCAGTTGCGATACCCCACAAGTCCAGCCTGTAGGATAACCTAGCTAACGGCCGAAGTAGAGTGTCAAAAACTATTTTGAAAAAAAAACGGTTGGATAGTTCTGATTAGGTCTGATTTTTATTCCTTACCCCTCTGCTATTCTCCTCTTACCTCTACGTGTTTTGAATCCGCTCTCGTCTTTTTCTTCGAGTCCAGGATTTCTCGTGGTTGGGTTCCGTCGTACCTTCAGGATTTCGCTTCCTCCTTTGATAACGGTGTTCTACCATCCGGTGTTCAAGCTGCCTGAGGAATCCGTCTACTGTGTCACCATCCCTTGCTCCTTGTTTGTGCCTTCTAGTGTTTTCCGACGCGACGACATTATCTACGCCAGATCCGATGCAGAGTCTGCATCACCCCTTTGTTTCTGAACCTCGATTGTCGAGATATTCAGTCTGATTCCGGGAATGGTTGCGCGCTTTTCTACTGATTGTGCAGAGTAATAGTTTGGGTGCGTGATGGATTGGCCCCCATTCCGACTACCCCTTCTATTCGCTTTTGTACATTGAAGTGGATGAGAATGCATCGGTTCCCTCTTTCCATCGAAGCTAGGGGTGGCTTTGTTTGCGGATACCTCTACCTTCGACCTTTTTTCCCCGGAGTGTTCCCTCGACGACCACGGACGACGACCTCTTGTTAGTGGTGTCGCGAGGATCTACACGAAGCGAGAAGACGCAGATCGCCGACCTTCCTTCCGGTACCATGAGGCGGATCTCGAGGGCGAGATCCATTGTTAGTGGTGTCGAATTGTGGCATCCCGCAAAACCACTACTAGAAAATCGCGTTGTTTTTGTGCATTGCATCATCATGACCGCATGCTCATGTCATCATGCCACATTGCATTTGAGCATCGTCATCATCTTGCATTTGCTTGCATAAAACTATTTGCGGAAAAACCTGTTCTTGTTTTCTAAACGCCCCGTCTATGTTCCAAACGCAAAACCCGGGTCTCCGGATTATTTTGTTTTGTCTGCTATCGGTTTGCAAAAGCCCTGTTTGAAATAAATAAAATATTTAATTATTTTTAGTGGGGCAGTCGAACGGGCCGATTCGACCCAGTCGACCACCCCCGGAATAAAATCGGTCCACCCAAACTCTAAATCCTATCCCCACCCAATCCTAATCTACCCACCAATCACAGCTTGCCATCTCACCCTCTCCCCCAATCACTACCCACCTTGCCACCTCACCAATCCCCCTCTTTTCCCCTCTCTCTCTCTCACACAGCCCCATCTACCCTCTCTCTCTTACAGGCCCCACCCATGACCCCAGGCCCCACTCCCGCCGACCCCCTCCCCACTCCTCTCCCTGACCGGCCGGACCCACCCGCACCTGTCGGTCCCACCTGCCCCACACTCTCTCCCCCGACCCACTCTCCCCTGGCCGTTCCCAACCCCACCGCGGGACCCACCCGACGCGTCCCCGTCCAACCCCTTCTCATCTCTCCCCCGTCGTCTCCCACCTCGCCCTCCCGCTTGCCTCCTCCCCCACAGAGAACCGCCGGCCTCCTCCTCCGCCCTCCCTCGCTCTGCTCTGGCCCGCCTTCCTCTGCGCGGTGCGCCGCCCCCGGCCGCTGTCCCGTGCCCGTCGTCGGTCCCCCGCATCCTCGCCGGTCGACGACGATCCCCCTCCGTCCGCCGCCTCGGGTCCCTCCTCCGCCGCCCGCCTAGGGCCTCGAGCTCCTCCGCCCGCGTCCCTCTCCGGCCTGCCGCCCTCCTCAGCGCCTCTCCCTCGCATCGACCCCCCTCCCTCCCAGGCACGCGCCTCCGCCGGCGCGTCCTCCGCCCCGCCGGCCGTCCTTGTCCAGACCGCAGCCGCCACCGCGCCTCCTCCCCCCTCACCAACCTACCCGGCCGCCTCCTTGCCGGACGTCGCCCCTGCCTCGCCCGGAGCCCGAGCCGCCACTCACCCGCCTGGCGCCCCGCCCCATCGCCCTCCTCTCCGCCGACCTCGCCGCCCGCTCAATAACCCCGGCCACACCGCCTTCTCCGCCTCGGCGCCGTCTGCCCGGCTCATGAAGCGCCACCTCGCCAGCGTCGGTGCTCGCCAAGGTTGCTGTTGTGAATGTGGTTATGGCAAGGGATGAACCGACACCTGATCCAGTACCGACGAGATCTTCGGCAAGGAACCCTAAAGTGACTCCGCAGGATTCCAACCTCTCCGCTGCATTTACAAGTACCCCCTCTCGGATCCGAGGACCGAAGATGCCCGGAACGCTAAGATCGCCCTAAAGGACCCGAAGACCCCAACTCCGAAAACCCCAAAGACCGACCCCGGTGTTTGGAGACCGAACCCCAAGACCTGCCTCACGGGACCGAACCCCGGAAACCCCGATGACACGGATGCCATGATCTTCGTCACGGACACCGAGACCCCCGGACCCGAAGACCACACGTGCGACAAGTACTCCTTCCCGGATGCGATGCTCGAGAACACGGACGGTGAGGGCACCGACGCAGGACGCCAAGTTCGTCACCCCGAACGCCAAGACCGACCCAACACAAGGGCGCGACAAGATCTTCGCGACGACAAGAACGACACCGACTAGGGCGAGACCGATGCTCCCCCGATGCCAACCAAGTCCTGCTTCTCGGTTGCGACAAGACCTCCTTCCCGTACCGATCCCGATCTCGTCGAGCCGTTCCCCCGTCAAACCCTGAGACCGAACCCCGAACCCCGGAACCAAGATCTTCTGAACCCCGATGTGTGATTCCCTTCCCGAGCCCTATTTTATAAATGAAATATAAACCTGTTGCATAATAAATGTTCATGCATGCATATTTGTTTGGTTTGGGGGCATTATGCCGATTCACCATATAATTAAATATGGGGCCCATATGCGGGCAAATCTAGTCTTATATTGGCCTCATTTAAACTTGTGTAGCGAACCGGTGCGATCTTTTGCCATGTTAAAACAACATTTAAATTGCGGGGGTTCTAAATAACTTGAACCGTTTAATTAATTGTCGGGACCCCGGTTCCGCTTAATATGACCTAATTGCATCGCATCTTTGCCATGCCATGCATCATACATGCATCATGCCCGATCTTTTGCCGTAGTATTAAATAGTGCATCCGGTGTTTCTTCTAGTGTTTTGCTTCTTCGCGGATAAGGCCGTTGAGTTGATGTGAGCTTCGCCCCGATCTTCGGTTGAACCTTCGACAATGTTTTCAGGCGAGCATCTCCCCCTTTCTACCTATCTTACTTTTATAGTATTTATTTCCCTCCTATTGATCTACTGCTATCTGTGTTGCGATCCTCTAGTTTTCGTACCCGTGATATCCCTTGCAGCCTTATATTGCCTTGGACACATCCTATTACCTGTTGTTTGGTAGATAGTTGGACTTGCGCGTCGTAGTCCCTTGCTCAAGTGTTGTTGCGTGTCGCCAAGTACCACAGTTGTTGGAGTATTGCCGCATGTTTAT
Source organism: Avena longiglumis (assembly GCA_030063025.1). NCBI lineage: Eukaryota > Viridiplantae > Streptophyta > Magnoliopsida > Poales > Poaceae > Avena > Avena longiglumis. The sequence continues at coordinate 432,957,410 of CP125975.1, forward strand.
TGTTGGAGTTGATCATAACTTTAATTACTATTTAACAACTAAAATTGAAGTAGGTAAGCAGAGGCACAAGTGGGCAATAGATGTTATTTGGTTGTTAACCGTCCACTTGTGTCCCGTAGGACCCCGAGTGCTTGATACCTGTTCCTTGATTTATTGCGCTATCCACATCCGGGAGGATTATGGGACCCCCCTAAGACAGAGCTTGATTCAGTCTTATTTCTTGGGGCCACAAACTAGTTTGAGGTTTTATTTACTATCCTGTACCTATGCCATGCTTTACTGCTTTATTTACGATTGTGCGAGGAGCACACTGTACTGTTTAGGTAAGCGGAGTGTTTTCGCGGTATCGACAAGCCCAGTTTTGGGTTCCCAGTCGTTTACAGCCATTGACGCAAACCTTGAGTCCGTCTCGGAGTCAGCTAACTTCGTTGCGGGTCTACTCAATGGGGTGGCCCCCTGAAATATTTCTGAATCCTGTGATTGCTTTGTCGTGAAGGCCTCGTTGGGTTTTGATTTGGTTTTTCCGAGGTTGATCGAGTGTGTGTTGCTATTTGTGCACCCGGCCGGTAAAACTTTCGAAAGCCGTGTCCATGTTATGGACGACTTGGAGCACAGTATCTCGATCATAGACAACTATAACTAAAGTAGTGCTATGAATTTGACTTTATAATGACTAGCAATCAGCTACACTATAATGGAATGGCTAACTAAAACTGGCCACAATTGCTTGTTTGGTTTGTCGCTTGCGACAATTGTATCTGACTAGTAAGTATGGCAACTACAACGGAATGGCTAAATAAAAGTACCAACAACCGCTGGGTTTTGGGTTATCTCATGCTAATTGTATCTGACTAGTAAGTGTTGCAACTACAATGGAATGGTCAAATAAAAGTGCCCACTGCTTATTTTATCAGGATGACTATCTATATTTGACTAGTAATTGCTACAACGATAACTGAATAAATAAAACTGCCAACTGTGTGAGTTCCTCGGTTGACTTCCTCGTTTGGTATCGAGGGGGAAATACCAGGATGGGTATGTTTGATGGTAGCATCAGGTTGGTTCCGAATAGGTCTTTCTTATCCCCCTCTGATAGCCGACAGTGATATCGAGTCTCTATAGGTTGTTTAGTGCATGCTGCCGTTGCCGCTTCAGTCCACCATACCTATGTAGGCGAGGACCGCCGAATTCTAGCCTCGCCGTGTACTGGCCTCAGTACTGACGCTCCTCTTTTTCCTTTGCCCTTTGTCGGCACCCCTTTTGTTTAAGCAGGTTTTGAGATCGACGTCGTTAGCAGGGTTACCCTTCCGCTTGGCACAGGCGGTTATGGGCGCCATTGGTTATTCTTCGGGCTCTTAGCCCCATTTGCATCTTGCCCGTGGTCGGGCTCCATCTTTCAAGGTGATTTGGATCTGTGTACGATATACGTATTCTTGACTCATGGAGTCGTGTTGTATATATATACATTACGTGGGTCCCATCGAGGACTGTTGTGTAATGTTATTGCCGTATTCCACCCGCGCGAAAGTGCTGGTGGGCACCTTTGAATCGTTTCTATGCAGGTTTGGCGGGTTTCGCTAAAACTTGCATAGGGTCGATTCTGAGGTGTTCTGAGTGGTATCGAGCTCGGATTGCGATACCCCACAAGTCCAGCCTGTAGGATAACCTAGCTAACGGCCGAAGTAGAGTGTCAAAAACTATTTTGAAAAAAAAAACGGTTGGATAGTTCTGATTAGGTCTGATTTTTATTCTTTACCCCTCTGCTATTCTCCTCTTACCTCTACGTGTTTTGAATCCGCTCTCGTCTTTTTCTTCGAGTCCAGGATTTCTCGTGGTTGGGTTCCGTCGTACCTTCAGGATTTCGCTTCCTCCTTTGATAACGGTGTTCTACCATCCGATGTTCAAGCTGCCTGAGGAATCCGTCTACTGTGTCACCATCCCTTGCTCCTTGTTTGTTCCTTCCAGTGTTTTCCGACGCGACGACATTATCTACGCCAGATCCGATGCAGAGTTTGCATCACCCCTTTGTTTCTGAACCTCGATTGTCGAGATCTTCAGTCTGATTCCGGGAATGGTTGCGCGCTTTTCTACTGATTGTGCAGAGTAATAGTTTGGGTGTGTGATGGATTGGCCCCCATGCCGACTACCCCTTCTATTCGCTTTTGTACATTGAAGTGGATGAGAATGCATCGGTTCCCTCTTTCCATCGAAGATAGGGGTGGCTTTGTTTGCGGATACCTCTACCTCCGACCTTTTTTCCCCGGAGTGTTCCCTCGACGACCACGGACAACGACCTCTTGTTAGTGGTGTCGCGAGGATCTACACGAAGCGAGAAGACGCAGATCGCCGACCTTCCTTCCGGTACCATGAGGCGGATCTCGAGGGCGAGATCCATTGTTAGTGGTGTCGAATTGTGGCATCCCGCAAAACCACTACTAGAAAATCGCGTTGTTTTTGTGCATTGCATCATCATGACCGCATGCTCATGTCATCATGCCACATTGCATTTGTGCATCGTCATCATCTTGCATTTGCTTGCATAAAACTATTTGCGGAAAAACCCGTTCTTGTTTTCTAAACGCCCCGTCTATGTTCCAAACGCAAAACCCGGGTCTCCGGATTATTTTGTTTTGTATACTATCGGTTTGCAAAAGCCCTGTTTGAAATAAATAAAATATTTAATTATTTTTAGTAGGGCAGTCGAACGGGCCGATTCGACCCAATCGACCACCCCCGGAATAAAATCGGTCCACCCAAACTCTAAATCCTATCCCCACCCAATCCTAATCTACCCACCAATCACAGCTTGCCATCTCACCCTCTCCCCCAATCACTACCCACCTTGCCACCTCACCAATCCCCCTCTTTTTCCCCCCTCTCTCTCTTTCTCACACAGCCCCATCTACCCTCTCTCTCTTACACCGGGCCCCACCCGCAGCGACCCCAGGCCCCACTCCCGCCGACCCACTCCCCACTCCTCTCCCTGACCGGCCGGACCCACCCGCACCTGTCGGTCCCACCTGCCCCACACTCTCTCCCCCGACCCACTCTCCCCTGGCCGTTCCCAACCCCATGGACCCACCCAGCGTCCCGCTCAACCCCTTCTCATCTCTCCCATGCCTCCCACCTCGCCCTCCCGCTCGCCTCCTCCCCCACAGAGAACCGCCGGCCTCCTCCTCCGCCCTCCCTCGCTCTGCTCCGGCCCGCCTTCCTCCGCGCGGCGCACCACCCCCGGCCGCTGTCCCGTGCCCGTCGCCGGTCCCCCGCATCCTCGCCGGTCGACGACGATCCCCTCCTCCGTCCGCCTCGGTCCCTCCTCCGCCGCCTCCGGCCTAGGCCTCGAGCTCCTCGCCCGCCCGCGTCCTCTCCGGCCTCCCGCCCGCTCGCTCACCGCCCTTCTCCCGGCCCCGCCGCCCGCCTCAGCGCCTCTCCCTCGCGTCGACCCCCTCCCTCCCAGGCGCGCGCCTCCGCCGGCGCATCCTCCGCCCCCTCCGGCCTTCCTTCTCCGCACCGAGCCGCGCCGCCACCGCGCCTCCTCTCCCCACACCAACCTCCCCAGCCGCCTCCTTGCCGGACGTCGCCCCTGCCTCGCCGCCGGTGCCGCCCCCGCCCGCGACGCCCCATCGCCCTCCTCTCCGGCTGACCTCGCCGTCCCCGCTCAATAGCCCCGCTCGGCCACCGCCTTCTCCGCCTCGAGCGCCGCCCGTCTGGCGTGCGCATGCGCCACCCTGCTCGTGGCCCGGCTGTCGGTGCTCGCCAAGGTTCTTTATTGTGAATGTGGTTATGGCAAGGGATGAACCGACACCTGATCCAGTACCGACGAGATCTTCGGCAAGGAACCCTAAAGTGACTCCGCAGGATTCCAACCTCTCCGTCACAGACGACAAGTACCCCCTCTCGGATCCGAGGACCGAAGATGCCCGGAACGCTAAGATCGCCCTAAAGGACCCGAAGACCCCAACTCTGAAAACCCCGAAGACCGACCCCGGTGTTTGGAGACCGAACCCCAAGACCTGCCTCACGGGACCGAACCCCGGAAACCCCGATGCTTTCGACACGGATGCCATGATCTTTGTCACGGACACCGAGACCCCCGGACCCGAAGACCACACGTGCGACAAGTACTCCTTCCCGGATGCGATGCTCGAGAACACGGACGGTGAGGGCACCGACGCAGGACGCCAAGTTCGTCACCCCGAACGCCAAGACCGACCCAACACAAGGGCGCGACAAGATCTTCGCGACGACAAGAACGACACCGACCAGGGCGAGACCGATGCTCCCCCGATGCCAACCAAGTCCTGCTTCTCGGTTGCGACAAGACCTCCTTCCCGTACCGATCCCGATCTCGTCGAGCCGTTCCCCCGTCAAACCCTGAGACCGAACCCCGAACCCCGGAACCAAGATCTTCTGAACCCCGATGTGTGATTCCCTTCCCGAGCCCTATTTTATAAATGAAATATAAACCTGTTGCATAATAAATGTTCATGCATGCATATTTGTTTGGTTTGGGGGCATTATGCCGATTCACCATATAATTAAATATGGGGCCCATATGCGGGCAAATCTAGTCTTATATTGGACTCATTTAAACTTGTGTAGCGAACCGGTGCGATCTTTTGCCATGTTAAAACAACATTTAAATTGCAGGGGTTCTAAATAACTTGAACCGTTTAATTAATTGTCGGGACCCCGGTTCCGCTTAATATGACCTAATTGCATCGCATCTTTGCCATGCCATGCATCATACATGCATCATGCCCGATCTTTTGCCGTAGTATTAAATAGTGCATCCGGTGTTTCTTCTAGTGTTTTGCTTCTTCGCGGATAAGGCCGTTGAGTTGATGTGAGCTTCGCCCCGATCTTCGGTTGAACCTTCGACAATGTTTTCAGGCGAGCATCTCCCCCTTTCTACCTATCTTACTTTTATAGTATTTATTTCCCTCCTATTGATCTACTGATATCTCTGTTGTGATGCTCTAGTTTTCGTACCCGTGATATCCCTTGCAGCCTTATATTGCCTTGGACACATCCTATTACCTGTTGTTTAGTAGATAGTTGGACTTGCGCGTCGTAGTCGCTTGCTCAAGTGCTGTTGCGTGTCGCCAAGTACCATAGTTGTTGGAGTATTGCCGCATGTTTATTGTTGGAGTTGATCATAACTTTAATTACTGTTTAACAACTAAAATTGAAGTAGGTAGCGGAGGCACGGTGGGCAATAGATGTTATTTGGTTGTTAACCGTCCACTTGTGTCCGTGGGACCCGGAGTGCTTGATACTGTTCCTTGATTTATCGCGCTATCCACATCCGGAGGATTATGGGACCCCGAGCGAGCTTGATTCAGGTCTTATTTCTTGGGGCCACAAACTAGTTTGAGGTTTTATTTACTATCCTGTACCTATGCCATGCTTTCTTTGCTTTATTTACGATTGTGCGAGGAGCACCTGTCTGTTTAGGTAAGCGGAGTGTTTTGTGTATCGACAAGCCAGTTTTGGGTTCCCGATCGTTTACTGACCATTGGCGCAAACCTTGAGTCCGTCTCGGTCGATTAACTTTGTTGGTCTACTCAATGGGGTGGCCCCTGAAATATTTCTGAATCTGTGATTGCTTTGTCGTGAAGGCCTCGTTGGGTTTTGATTTGGTTTTCGAGGCTGATCGGTGTGTGTTGCTATTTGTGCACCCGGCGGTAAAACTTTTCTCGAAAGCCGTGTCCGCGGTTATGGACGACTTGGAGCACAGTATCTCGATCATAGACAACTATAACTAAAGTAGTGCTATGAATTTGACTTTATAATGACTAGTAATCAGCTACACTATAATGGAATGGCTAACTAAAACTGGCCACAATTGCTTGTTTGGTTTGTCGCTTACAATTGTATCGACTAGTAAGTATGGCAACTTCTAGCGGAATGGCTAAATAAAAGTACCAACAACTGCTGGGTTTGGGTTATCTCATGCTAATTGTATCGACTAGTAAGTGTTGCAACTACAATGGAATGGTCAAATAAAAGTGCCCACCGCTTATTTTATCGGGATGACTATCTATATTTGACTAGTAATTGCTGCGATAAGCGAATAAATAAAACGCCAAGCTGTGTGAGTTCCTCGGTTGACTTCCTCGTTTGGTCTCGAGGGAAATACCAGGATGGGTATGTTTGATGGTAGCATCGTTGGTTCGAATAGGTCTTTCTTATCCCCTCTCGATGGCAAGCGGTGATATCGAGTCTCTATAGGTTGTTTAGTGCATGTTGCCGTTGCCGCTTCAGTCCACCATACCTATGTAGGCGAGGACCGCCGAATTCTAGCCTCGCGTGTCTTGGCCTCGATCGACGCTCCTCTTTTTCCTTTGCCCTTTGTCGGCACCCCTTTTGTTTAAGCAGGTTTTGAGATCGACGTCGTTAGCAGGGTTACCCTTCCAGCTTGGCCTGGGCAGGGTTATGGACGCCATTGGTTATTCTTCAGGGATCTGAGCCCCATTTGCATCTTGTCCGTAGTCGGGCGCTCCATCTTTTCAAGGTGATTTGGATATGTGTACCGTATATATGTATTCTTGACTCATGGAGTCGTGTTGTATATATATCTGTTATGTGGGTCCCATCGAGGACTGTTGTGTAATGTTATTACTTTGTATTCCACCCGCACGAAAGTGTCTGGTGGGCACCTTTGAATCGTTTCTATGCAGGTTTGGCGGGTTTCGCTAAAACTTGCATAGGGTCGATTCTGAGGGTGTTACACCTTTCCCTTCTGTCTGCGTCCAGGTGGTCCAGCCGAGAGTGCCTCTTGTGGGTGCCGCCACCGTTTTCCTTTATGGAGGATCCGCTGATGAAGGAGAGTGCCACTCGCTAGCATTCGATTCGTCGGATTACTTCTTGTGTTTCTCAAGTTTTAGCATTCACCGTCTTTTGGCGATGGTATTCTTTCACGGGGAGCCAATGGTAGCCCATCAGCATGTCACAAGATGCATAGTCTGATAGGGGATTGCCTCGTAAGGCCTCCCTGACCCTTTCCCATTCAGGATCATTGAGGTGGATCTAAGGGCGACCCGATCCATTTCTGTTGTTGGCATTGGGATCTATAGGGGTGCCACCGTTGGCATTGAGATTAGGAGGGTCATCTTTGTCCCCGTTATTGCCAAGAGTGTCGTTGTCATTGACGAGAGCAGTACACATGTACTGGTGGGGGAGATCGTTTCTCATGTAGCTCTCTAATCGAAAGCCGTAGGCTTCTTCTCCTGACGGCGGATTGTACATGTCAGATTCACAACTACTGTTGCTATCTGTCGGGGGGATAACCCTTAGTAGGGTCATAAGAGGTGGAATTTAAGGTTGACTCGGACTGATCTTATCCGAGTTAGGCCGACATAGGACGAGTTATTGATAGCCGAGTAATAATGGAAAGGCTCAGCCGACATACATTGTATGTTGGCACAAGCATATGTGTGATTCTTACGTGATGGGGATACGCCTACCGGGGTATGCTCAGCGGGACGTTTCCGACTCGCCCCAGGGCTGGCGAGTGGGCCTGCAGAACGGCGAGTGGATTGAAGCCCAGCAAGGTACCGAGCGACTGGAAGTTGAAGGCCCAGGAGAGTAGATAGGCCCAGTCGGATTGGTTTAAACGACTACTAAAGTTGTAACCGAATCGGTTGGGATATGTAAACCCTAGGGAAGGTGAGCCTATATAAACCTCCCTATGGGGGTGGTAGAGACACGTTCCCTCATACACCCAAGCGACTCGCCGCCTAGCCGCCGAGCTCGCCCATTGTAAACACCTCCATAATACAATCTAGCAGGAGTAGGTCTTTACCCTCCGGGGGGCCGAACCTGGGTAAAACCCTGTGTCTTTGCCCTCATCTCGCACCGCAGATGGCTGGCCGCCCTTGCCCCTCGTTCTACTACTACGCCGATTGCGGCGTCTGCCGTGGCCATTCCCACGCAGTGGCGCCCGTGGGGTGGCGGTCTAGTCGGTGTTCTGCGGCGAGATCCAATCTGCCCATCAACGAGGCAGTCGCCACCGGCGCATGATAGCGATCGGCGAGATGCTCCAGATCTTGCCGAGCAGCTACGTCCGGCGAGCGACCCGTCACGCACGCGTGATCCCGCCAATCGGCACGATCGGCCTCTTCGTCGGCCTCACGGCGTCGCCGTCTCGGAGGACTCGGCTCGCATCCGCGAAGTCGCCGCCTGTGATCGGCTCTCACGAGCCAGTTCGCACAATCCACCGCCTTGCCTCCGAGTACAACTCGGCCCACAGCAACGTGGCCGGGAATTCAACGGACGCAGAAGATGCGGCCCTCACCGACGACGCCGACTCGGTGCCCCCGGCGTCGCTCACCGGATCCATCGCCGCGGCTTCATCCGCGGGCTCCATCGCCAGTCTCCAGCGGGAGACTTGAGGACCCTCCATCCTCGGAATCTTGAATTCGACTCGGGTCGGAGAACTCCGCCGACCTCCGCGAAGAGCGGTCGCCACGCCCGCGGCTTACATGGCCACCGGCACCGATCCGCCGAGGACCCTTTCTCAACCCCAATCCTCCTAACGCCACGGCAGCGGAGGTCGAACTCCGCTTGAAACTGGCGGAGGCGCAAGGAGCAGGCGGCGCGAAAAATTCCGCTGGAGCAGGTGGCGGCAGAGCTGTCACGCTACCACCGGCGGATCAGGTCACGTTGAACCCCACCGTTCAAGGCGTGCCTGAACTTCGGCAAAAACGACCCGGCTCGCAGCCGGCGTGCGATCTGCGAAACGCGCCACCGGAGAAGCGCCGGCCCCGCCAGATCGGCGATGGGTGCCCCACCACCACAACCGCACCTCCCGAGGACCAGCGCGGATAGTCTTTTCCTCACGGGAGCGAGATGCAAGCGGCCTCCTGTTCTCCACCCGATGGACAACCTCGTGGCAGGCGAGCAGCGGCCCGATAGCATCACGGCCACGGCGGCGGCGCCTTGCAGATCCATGCGTCAAGGCCCTGCTTGCGAAGGCGATGGAGCAGCAAGAGCGGCGCCGACTCGCAAGGTCGAGTATACTCGCGTTCCTCGGAAGCGAGCGGCCTCTAGCGGCCGCCAGCGGCGGCAAACACCCTCAGCGCCCGCCACGAGCCCTTTGCAGCTCCAACACCGACCCGCGAGCGCACTCTCCTGTGATCCCGCGGCGACCAACCGGCCGCGCTAACGGACAACCCATCGGCGCCCGCACCCACATCATCAACAACCAAAGCTGGCGCGACGCCAGCCCGGCGACTGCGGTACACCTAACTAATCGCGCGATGGCGAACCTATGGGGTCGCTCGATCGACTTGGGCCTAAGTGCCGGACCAATGATCCGAGGCGAAGTACCGCCAAACTTCAAAGCGCCAAAGGAGATAGAAATCGACCCTCGTGCGACCCTGATCGGCTCGACACATACCTCATGGCAATGGGGATCGCGGGTCACACCGATCTACTCGCCCGCTACCTCCCACGATGATGGAGGGGCGTGCGGGCAATGGATCAACACCCTCCCGGGACGATATCGACTCACGGGAGGAAATGCGTGACGCCGTCGAGCACTTCGAGTGCTCCTACACCGCGCCACCACCATTGAGGACCTGGGCGATCGTCCGGGGACCCCGCAATCGACCATAGCCTGGGTCCAACGGTGGCAAGAGCTTGGTACAACGCGGTCGGCATCCACCGGACACCGCGATCCATTGCTTCAAGACCTCGTGCCGTTCTGAGCCTCTAGTCGCCAAGCTCAGCGACACTCCCGCGCTCGAAAACATCCCGACCTCCTCGAGATCGCCAAAGCGATCGCCGAGGAAGATCCGAACCAGGAAAGCGGCGAGTCGGGAGAACGCGTCGCGCAGGCGACGGCGGACGCCGCCGACCCTACCTACGGCACCCGCCTCAGCAGCAAGCGCCAGCGACGGCGAAGTCGATTTAAATGCGTCGCCCAGCACGCATGAGCCCAAGAACTACCGCCCGCGACGGAGGGCAGCGGCGATGGCGGCAATTTCAAGAACAAGCCAGGTTCGATCCGGCCCTCCTTAACCAACCATGTGCATTCCATAGCAGGAAGGAAGCCCGCACACACCACCGCCGGCCACACCCTCGGAAATCGAGAAGGCACGGCAAGCGGAGGACACAGACAACGACCGCCAAATGGCGGAAAATTCGGCAAAGTAGCCTGCTCGCTCCACACCTTCACAGGCTTCAACACGAAGCGTGAAAAGAAGGTCATCGCCCGCGCCGTCACCGTCCATACGGTGGCCCAAACAGACGTCCCCCAGTTCCTGAACTGGTCGGAACAACCCATCACGGAGCCGGCAAGACCACTCGCCACGCGAGTACCGGGGCGAAGTCGCCTTGGTGGTCAAGCCAAGGTTGGCGACTCGGCTCCCGAGACACCGATGGGCGGCGGCAGCTCCATCAACATCCTCTACCTCGACACCTTCAGCGGCTGCGGCTCCCGATCGATGATCGAACAACCCACACCACGTTCCACGGCATCGTCCCGGTCGGAAGGCGTACCCGATCGGCAAAGTCACGCTGCCCGTCACTTTGGTACTCGGCAAACTTCCGCGCAGCGGATCGTCTTGAGCTGGTGCCCTTGACAGCCCTTACCACTGCGTCACAGGGCGCGGCGTTCGCTAAATTCATGGCAGCGCCCCACTGGCGTACAGCGATGAAGCTCCCGGTGCGGCGTCATCACCATCAATGGCGACCCGACATGGCGCCGAATCACGAGGCCAAAGGCGAACTCGCCGGCGCCGTCGCCATCGGCTGAGACTAATCACGCCGACGAGCTCGCCAAATCGCGGCGGGGTCAACAATAGCGACCCACAATACTAAAGAAGCCCAACTCGAGGCGCAAACACCTCAACCTTTGAGGCCACGGCCTTTTCGCACCGTGGAGCTGGTCCCGAGGAGACTCGGCCAGACGGTGGCGGTCGGGACGCATGAGCCCAGCATAGGAAGGCGCTCGCCGAGTTCCTCCGTGAGAACAGGGACATCTTCGCATGGAAACCCTCGACATGCCCGGTGTCCCTAGGAGCTCGGCTGAGCACAAACTAACGCCGACCCCAAAGTGCGACTGTCAGCGATCGCTCGGCCCTTCAATGAAGAACGCCGTCGAGCAATCGCCGAGGAAGTGCAGCGTTTACTCGCCGCCGGCTTCATTCGGCCAATCAAGTACTCCAAGTGGCTGGCAAACCCAGTCCTGGTCGAGAGGAAAAACGGGACCTGGAGAATGTGTATCGACTACACAAACCTGAACAACGCCTGCCCAAAGGAGCAGTTCGTCCTCCCACGGATCGATCAGATAATCGATTCAACCGCGGGTTTGGAGTCGCTATGCTTCCTCGACGCCTACTCCGGGTACAACCAGATCAAAATGGATGTCGAAGACGAGGAGAAGACGGCGTTCATCACGCCATTCGGAGCCTTCTGCTACACCGCCATGACCTTCGGCCTCAAGAACGCTGGGGCAACCTACCAGCGGTGCATGCAAGAATGCCTCGCGAGCCAAATTGGCCGCAACATCCACGTCTACATCGACGACGTGGTCGTGAAATCCGCTCGCCAAGGCGACCTACTCGCCGACTGGCGAAACCGCCAATCTGCGAAGGTACAAGATAAAGCTCAACCGAGCAAGTGCACCTTGGTGTACCCGCGGACAACTCTTGGGTGCGTCGTATCCAAGCGAGGATCGGCGAACCCAACAAAGATCGACACGATCGCCGGCTCGGCAAACCCGAGTACTGCGCGGCGTCGAAGCTGGCGGGCGAGTAGCGGCTCTCGATCGCTTCATCCTCGCACGGGCAAAAGCGATGCCCTATACCGCTGATGCGCAAGAACCCCACCTTCGATTGGGACAAGGCGGACCACGCACTCGCGACCTCAAAAAGTGCTACTCGCCGCACCATTACTCGCCGCTCCCACCGACAAAGAACCTATGCTGGTTTACGTCGCGGCATCCGTCGTCGGTCTTTGTGATGGTCGTCGAGCGACGGAAGGAAAAAGGCGCCAGTTCAGCGTCCGGTGTACTACATCAGCGAGGTCCTCACCGTCGCGCCCGGTACCCATACCAAAAGCTAGTATACGCGGTCTTGAGCTCGGCGCTGCCGCACTACTTCCAGGAGCACCCGATCACGGTCGTCTCCTCAGCGCCACTGCAAGACATCATCCGCAACCGCGAGGCGACGGACGGGTCGCCAAGTGGGCCGTCGAGATTGGCGTCCACAACATTAAATACGAGCCAAGAAGGGCGATTAAATCGCAGGCGCTGGCAGACTTCATCACCGACTGGGAGGAGGCCCAGCAGCCAGAGAAGCTGCCGTACCTCCATTCTGGAGCACACGCCGGCGTCCAAGAACGCGGACGGTGCAGGCGGGGATAGTGTTGACTTCACCAAAGGCGACAAGCTCCGCTACATCCTCCGCCTCAATTCACGCCTGCACCAACAACATGGCTGAATACGAGGCCCTACTACACGGCATGCGAGCCGCCAAGGAGATGAACGTCAATCGCCTTCGATGCTACGGAGATTCCGACCTCGTCGCGGGGCAAGTCGCCGGCACCTGCGACGCCGTCTCCCCCACCATGGCGGCGTACCGCCAAGAGGTGGACAAGTTGGGCGGCCACTTCACCGGCTACTCTGTCGAGTGGATCGACAGGCGAAAAAACGAGGAGGCCGACGCCCTCTCCCGCATCGGGTCGGCTCGACTCGCACCACCCGCCGGCGTGTTCCTCGACACAATCTCCAAACCATCAGTCTCTCCCCCGAGGGAGATCGACATCGGAGTCCCACTCCAACCAGAGGCAGCCTTGGTCGCACTCATCGCCGAGCCAGACGACTGGACCAAGCCCTACATCGCCTACCTGGAAGCCGGCACCCTGCCAGCAGACGAGACAGACGCTCGAATGATCGCTCGCCGATGCAAGTCTTACACCATCATCAACGGCGAGCTACACAAGCGCAGCGTCACCGGCGTGTTCCAACGCTGCGTCCAACCGGCTGAAGGACGCAAAATCCTCCACGACATTCACTCCGGTGACTGCGGCCACCACGCCGCCGCTCGCTCCCTGGTCGCCAAGGCTATGCGACACGGCTTCTACTGGCCCACCGCACACGCCGACGCTGTCGACATCGTCCAGCGATGCACCGGGTGCCAGAAGTACGCCAATCAAACGCACGTACCGAGCTCGGCGCTCAAAACAATCCCCATCACTTGGCCATTCGCCGTGTGGGGCATGGACATGGTGGGCCCCTTCAAGAAAGCCCCCTCCGGCTACACCCACTTGCTAGTCGCCGTCGACAAATTCACCAAGTGGGTGGAAGCCAAGCCAGTCCGGAAATGCGACGGGAAGACTGCCACCAAGTTCCTACGAGCTCATATATCGCTACGGGTTCCCAAATAGTATCATCACGGACAACGGCACAAACTTTGCCAAGGAGCAATGGCGAATTGCGAAGAGCACCACATCCGGCTCGATCTCGTCGATCGCCCACCGAATCCAACGGCCAGGCGAGCGAGCCAACCAAAGCATCCTCCACGGCTGAAGCGCGACTCCAAGTACCGCTCGGCGCACGCTGGTCTTGGGTCGAAGAGTTGCCCTCCGTTATCGGGGAATCCGCACCTCGGTTAACAGATCGGGATTCACCCCTTATTCATGGTCTATGGCGCGAAGCGGTCATGCCTACCGACCTCGAACACGACTCGCTGGTCGTCCATTATCTGAAGCCGCAAGCGAGCTGGCCCGCCAAGATGGGCTCGACCAGGTCGACGAAACGCGACCTCGCTCGGTCACGCACCGCCATCTATCAACAAGGACTCCGCCGCTACCACAGCCGACGGGTGAAAACCGCACCTTCCAGGAAGGCGACCTGGTGTTACGCCTCATCCAGGACAAGAAGGGCATGCACAAGCTCTCCCCCCCCATGGGAGGGCCATTCGCTATCGAGCGTGCTCGGCAACGACGCCTACTACCTCATCGGCGTCCGCGGGGGCGAGCTCGGCGTCAGCGACCATGGAATGTAAACCTACTCCGGAAGTTCTACTCCTAGAACCCCACACATGTACTCTCCGGTCGCTATGAAATAAAAAGCGTTACATAAATTGCGCCTACTCTCCATGACTTGTGCCACTACTTTTCGTAATAACAGCGATACGCTAAAATGCGAAGTCAACCTTTGGTACAGCGATCGGCCGCGGCTAAGTAGTCGGTGTAAAACCGAATCACTTCAGGTCTTGCATCGTCCCTTAAAAACGCCAACCCGAGCCCCATTGAGTCGCCTAGCTCGACGGCTTTACGAGCCAAGACAACTGCCCTCGCTCCTCACAGCGACCTTGGTCCTCCGCATCCTCGGCTTAGCGACTCGAACGGCTAAGTACCACGCTCGGGGACTGAATACCAGTTCGTCGCGATCGGTCAGGGAAAACGCCAAGTAAGAGAGCATGCCGGGACTGCCACGCGTGACCCACGGTCCAGGCGGGGTGGCGCTCACGACAACGCTAAGTCCTCAACCACCCTCGAGTCGCGCCTAGAACTACCAAGTACCACGCTCGGGGACTCGGCTACCCGACCCCGTCCGCGTACGGGAAAACGGTAAAGAACAGAGCACTCAAGGGAGTCGCCTTGCGACTGGCTCTCCGAGCCCGGCGGTCGACCAAATCAAAGAACACACACGATAACAACACAAACCATATACGAGGTAAACCCCACAAAAGGGCGGACGCGCTCGGGGACTCGTTCAAAATCAATCCAAATCACACAAACGAATAGCAAAATGGATACGACGTCCCATTCAATTGCACACTGCATTGTCTTATGTTACAAAATATGCCGCATGGCAGAACTGCTGCTAACACTTCAAAGGCAAACTACCCTACTCTGCAGGTTTGGATGACGACTCGCCAGCATCACGACGATTACGGATGAACGCGGTGTACGGGTTCGATGGATACGTCGTCAGTTCCCCAGCCATCGCCGCGTGAAAAGGCTGCTCGACCTTGAAGTCACGATGCGGCGGCTCGGGGTCGTTCGGCACGACGACCGTCTCCTGATAAGGAAGGAGATCGCCCATCGCCCAGACACGCTCCGAATACTTGGCAGCACGCTCCTGCAACTTGAGAACCTCAGACAGATCCACCGCGCCAGTCGACGATGGATACCCGCTCGTCACATCGTCAACGTCGAAGTCTTCGGGGAAATGGGCGAGTCCGAGACTCAGTGCTGTAGACGCTCCGCGCCGAAACGCCGACCGCGTCATGAACTCGACGACAGCGGGCGCCTTCTCCAAATATTCCCACACCTCAACAAGGTCGCTGGGAATAACCTCTGTGGGCGATATTTCTTGAAGATAGGCGCGGATGCACGTCGCCGACAGCGTCGCCGAGTCGACGAGCATGCTTACGCACTCCCTCGCGTCAAGCGAGCTCGCTTCTTCTTGGCTACCAATAACACGACCTGCGAGAAGGAGACAATGATGAGTACCACGGACACCACAAACACTACAACTAACAGAAAGGGAGATGCACTCACCAAGCAACGGGCGGGCGAGTCCCGTGATGAAGCACTGAAGCGACGTGTGGTCGTCCTGAAGCCCAGCAATGAGGGCTTCCGACACCTTGCGGTCTTCCTCCGCGGCCGCAATGGCGGCCTTAGCTCGCCCGTCCGCCGAGCTTGCTTCTTCTCTCGCTTCCCGCAGCTCGCGCTCGAGATCGGCGACCTGTTGATAGCACTCAGCAGATCGCACCGCCACCAACTCACCAGCAGGGACAAGCTCCTGGCGAGCTTCCTTTGCCTTCGCAGCAACAGCCTGAAGCTCCTTGTTCGCTTCTTGGATGGTGGCCAGCTCCTTCTCAGCACGCTGTTTCGCGGCCAATCGGTCCGCCGACTCCAGCTGCAGACCCTGCATGTCATCGAAAAAGTCAGTAAAAAAGAAAATTCCTAAGTGCCCACCCGCTAAATTTAGCGCGTGCGCACTCGGGGACTGGCGATCAAGAAAATTCCTCAGCGCCCACCCGCTAAAATTTAGCGCGTGCGCACTCGGGGACTGGATGCGAAAGTGAAAGACGAGAAATTATCAGAATCAAGCCGCTGCTAAGCACCGACCTGATCCTCGGGGACTGGAGGTACCTGGATGGCCGCACCAAGCATGCCATGGAGCTGAATTGCGTCCACGGACGCAAGCAGCGCCGGCGTGTGCCCGCGACGCTGGTCGACTTCGGCATCGGTGGCCCCTGGAGCGAGGCTCGGGGGTGCAGCCCCGCTCGCCGTGGCCACCTTGGTCACGAAGCGGGGGAAGGTAGCAATCGAGGCGCCCGGTCCAAAGGAAGTCGCTTCCTCTGGTCTGCAAGGAACGCCCTTCAGAGACGCGGTTGCTTCCACCGCGGGTCCGGCTGGTGCGACCGCCGTGTCGTCAGAGACAGTGACGATGTCGTCGCCCTTGGCCTTCTTGCTTCCCTCCGCTGAGGCGGCGACCTCGTCCGCTTTCCTCTTACGGGAAGGATCCTCCTCGCTAGTGGCGGAGGGTACCTGAGCCACGGTCGGATGGCCCATCTTTTTCACTCCGGTCCTGCATATCAATCGAATCAATAAAAGACAACCAAGCGTTATGAAAGGTAAGGAAGGGTGAACGCACTCACTTGGCGGCCGGAATGAAACGTAACCTGCACGAAGGCGGCCGGTTTTTCCAGCTCGGGGCCCAGTTGGCATCGATCCCAGCCTGGGACGTCGTGGGCCCAAGACACGGCTTCTTCGCTGCCGAGGCCGCGGGCCGGGCGCTGGGGCACCCTCGGCGGGGGCCTCCTCGCGAATTGGAGCCGCTGCGGCCGGAGCCTCCTTGCGGGGCGAGGCCGCCACACTCGGGACCTCCTTGCGAGGCGAAGTCGCCACAGCCGGAGCCTTCCCTAGCCCAGAGACCGGCGCGAATGGCGGAGGCATCGAGGCCAGCGGTACTTCCACGGTCGGCGTGTCTAGCGCGGTTGTCGCTGGGGGTGCGTCGTCACCGGCCGAGCTGAGAGCATCGGAGCTGCTCGTCGAGTGCGGCGGCGAGGCCATCCTTGACGGCTTCGGTCTCCTCTTCGGGGGGGCCCTCGCCTTTTCCTTCTTCTTCTTCTTGAAGGAGTGGCTGACGCGAGGTGGTTTCGGGAGCTCGTCGTCGTCCTCATGGTGCTCGAGGCTTCGCCGCTTCGATTTGTACCGACGCGTTCGCGGTTTTCGGACCATCGGGGCGATTTCCTCTTCGGACTCGACCTCGTCGTCCTCATTGCCCCTCGCGGGAGGCGATTCGCCTACGTCCTGGGCGGATGGTCCCGGGCTCTCATCATCAGAAGGTGGAAGCCACCCTTCCACCACTTGGAATAGCTGCAATGAATACAAAACAGAATCAGAATTACCGCGACTGCATACGCTGCGACTGCGAACAAGGTAAAGAGATTACCGTTGGAGCCGGACGCTTCGCGGTGTAGGGCGCGACCCCGGCCTGTGCGTCCAGGTACACCGCCTGGGTGATCTTCTTCAACGCTGAGAGGTAATCCTCCAGCTTCCACTCGACGAGGCAGGACTTCGTCGAGTCTCCCCGGCCCGTGTACTGATACATGTAGTGGTCGCGTTGGGCGAGTGGAACGAGCCGTCGCCCGAGCCAGCAGTTGTACAAGTTTATCGTTTGAAGGCCCTTCTTCTTCAGACCACGGATGGCCTGGAGCATCTCGTCAACGACCATCCGCTGGTCGCCGGGGAGCTTGCCGACTTGGAGATGGCGTGGCTCGGAACGATTGGCCGAGTACCGCGGGATCGCCACCTCGTCCTCTGGGGTCGCCTCGGCCACATAGAACCATGACTTCTTCCAGTCGCTCGCCGCCTTGGCGGGTAGCATCAGATCGAAGAAGGAAGCCTTGGACTTGAGCTGGAACGTCAAGCCGCCTGTGGCTAGCATTGGGCCGCCTGCCTCCTCGCGGCTGATTCGTCCATGGAACAGATCCTGCCACAAGGGAAAGTAGGGCCGGCAGCCCAAGTAGCACTCGCAGAACGCCACGAAGATGGCGAGTTGCTCAATGCTGTGGGGACCCAGATCTGAAGGCTGGATCCCGTAGTTGGCGCAGAAACGCCGGAAGAACAAAGACGTGGGGAACCCTAGCCCCCGCTCGAGATGACTAGTGAAACAGACGAATTCTCTCTCTCGCGGGTGTGGGGTCGTTTCTCCGGCTGTAGGGATACGCCAACAGCCGGCTTGCAGGATTCCGGCCTCCTCGAAAGAGGCCAGCTGCGCCCTTGTGCACTTGGATCTGCCCCAAGGTTCGGTGGAGAGGGCCATGGCCGAGAGGTTGGTTGGAGATCGGAGGATTTCGGGTCGATTGGATCACGGAGCAAAGGAAGGAAGATGCGCGCACTCGGAAGAAATGGTGGGCGGTTGGCTCTGCGATAGCCTACCATTCCTCTTATATAGCGGAGTTGCCCGCCAAATCGGGGCGTTATCGCGATGATTACGCCGAGAGTTACCGTTGGATTACCCCAACGGCTAGTTTGACCACCCGACGGTCCAACTCCAGTCATTCGGCTCGCTAGGTCAATCACCACGACCGCGTTCTGCCGACTCGACTCGCCTAAACCGCGACTTGGTTCACCGGATTCTCTTCTTCATACAGGCGCCTGCCGACGATTCGACTGGAAGCCTACTCCGAAGCCGTATACTCGCCGCCAGTCACCACGCCCAATCGACGACGGCCTCGGGACTACCGATGGGATACGCCTACCGGGTATGCTCAATGACGTTCCGACTTCGCCCTGGCTGGCGAGTGGGCCTGCAGAACGGCGAGTGGATTGAAGCCCAGCAAGGTACCGAGCGACTGGAAGTTGAAGGCCCAGGCGAGTAGATAGGCCCAGTCGGATTGGTTTAAACGACTACTAAAGCTGTAACCGAATCGGTTGGGATATGTAAACCCTAGGGAAGGTGAGCCTATATAAACCTCCCTATGGGGGTGGTAGAGACACGTTCCCTCATACACCCAAGCGACTCGCGCCTAGCCGCCAAGCTCGCCCATTGTAAACACCTCCATAATACAATCTAGCAGGAGTAGGTCTTTACCCTCCGGGGGGCCGAACCTGGGTAAAACCCTGTGTCTTTGCCCTCATCTCGCACCGCAGATGGCTGGCCGCCCTTGCCCCTCGTTCTACTACTCGTTGCCGATTGCAGCGTCTGCCGTGGCCATTCCCACGACATTACGTGTAAGTACGCCAAGGCCGAGTCATGGAGGGAGAGACGCTCCTTCCAGCGTATGCTTCTGGCTCCATGCGTCACCAAATAGGCTGGCGCATGGCTCTGACCGTGCTACATGGCCACTGCAAGTGGGCCAAAGATGAACAATGAGGAGAGCACTGTCGGGTGGCACCTCAAGCGTCGGATGACGCTTAAAGTGCTGGATGACGCCTAAAGAACTAGCGCCAATGCACTTTGGTACCGCTGGCATGCACACTTTGTTGACTAGGCCATGTACCAAAGGATAGGCCCTATAACCTGGCCCGTTGGGTAAAGCAGAAACCCATCCGGTAAACCCTAGAACCCAAATTATAAACCTAGCTACTCACTTCCACTATATAAGGAGGGATATAGCTAGGGTTAGAGAGATGCTGGACACTTCTTCTTCCTATAGATCTTGATAGGAACTTGGCAAACAGCTCGAGAAGCACTTGTAACCACAATATACATAAGGAATAAGAGTTCAAGCTCAAGACACATTGATTGTCTCTAGGGTTCTACCCTGTTCTTAGTGTGCAAATTCACTGCACACTCCCTCCCCGGATTCCTCTTGCGTCCATACGGCCCCAACTTAAGCCTACCCATGGCATCTGCCATGAAACCACCACGACACTACCCGTGTCGTAGATCAGCGTAGGTGCATTGAGATCGCTCTAAGTGTAGATTGGTGGAGTCCATGAGGAAGGGGCGATCGCCGGTGGCATCACACTCTGTCTCCTATGGAATCGAAGGCCAAGCGTGTTTCCAATGAGTGAATGGTGATGTCGATGGAACCGAAAAGGAGATGGTTCTCAAACACAAATGATTCAAAGATTGTAGGTGTTGGGGCCATCGAGATTGCAACATCAGCGCTCCCAGTTCCCACAGACAGCGCCAATTGTCGTGGGGTGTTCATGTCATTGCTCAAACTTGAAGGACTTGGGTTTAAGGAAGAGGGTGCACCTAGATCTCATTAGGCTAACAAACAAGCAACATGGGATACAAGATTTACCTAGGTTCAGGCCCCCGGAGGGAAAATCCTACTCCTTGTATTCTCTTAATTATTGGCAAAACCAAGGATTACAGGGGTGCGCATGCAGATGAGATCTGGCGTGTGTGTATGATAGGGTGTTTTTTGGTCCTTCTCACCGCTCCCTCCTGGCCTTCATATAGGGAGGCCAGAGGTCTCGGGATAGGGCCAAGTCAGTTATAGATTAGGGTTTGCCTTTCAAACTTTCTATCTAAAGCTAGTCGTATCCTTCAAGGAACCATACCCTTCATAGGCCCGGCCACCCGAATCCTTCCTGGACTTCACCATCAAGTGCGAATCATCACGTGGGCTCCTACGGGGCTAAACCATATAGACCAATATTGGGTACCCGTAAGGCAATACCCATGTCACACACACACACACACACACACACACACACACACACACACATATACATATATATACGTGATTGATGGAGGGGCTCGGGGATCCGAGTAGTCCCGTGTACACACACACACACACACACACACACACACACACATATATATATATATATATATATATATATATATATATATATATATATATATATATATATATATATACGAGAGCTAATCAGGAACCAGTTCCTGTATAACTATACAAGAACCCTTCTGAACTTCGCCAAGAAAAAAAGTGAACTTCTTTTTTCAACGCATCTGAAACTTTATTTTTTAACGAATATCCACCATGTTCAGAGTGAACTTTAAGAATTTATAGCCACACCCAAAGTGAACTTTCAAATATGTTTGAAGTGAACTTTGTTTTCCCGCAGAGTGAACTTTCTTTTTTAACAGCATCTGAACTTTTTATTAGACAAAATGAGTGAATTCTTTTTTTCTCTAACCTGAACTACCAAATATAAAGAGAATCCCTATGGAGCTTAAGTAAACTTTATTTTCCCACAGAGTGAACTTTCTTTTTAATGCACGTGAACTATGTTTCACGAACTTTTTTCGGACAACTGTGTGAATTGTCTTTTTTCAATGCTTGTGGACTTTTTTTTATAACTGTCTTTTTTCGTGTTGAAAGTGAACTATGTTTTCCCGCAGAGTAAACTTTATTTTTAATGCCTGTGAACTTTTTTGGACAACTGAGTGAACTATGTTTTTTCAACACTTCTGAGCTTTCCTTTTTTATCGATCAAAGTGTACTTTTATTTCAATCTGAGTGAACTCTTATTTTGATTAGAGTAAAGTTTAAAACAAATTCGAGCAAGTTTTTATGTGTAAAAATAGGTGAACTTATTTTTTATATGATGAAAATACATCCACTTTGAAATAAAAAGTTCACAACTGGGGAGGGCAGTGGTCACGGTAGGGAGAGGAGAGAGGCACCGCCGGTAGGGAGTAGATGGGGATTCGCCACCAGGGAGGATAGGACACGGGTGGGGCGTTCCCGTGGAGGAGGAGGACCAGGGTGGGGTGCGCCTGTGAATGAGGAAGTCCACGGGTGGGGCGTGCCTGTGGAGGAGGATGGACAGGGTGGGCGCACCGGTGGAGGAGGAAGGCCATGGGCGGGACGCGCTTGTGGAGGAGGACGGCCAGGGTGGGGCGCGCCCGTGGAGGAGGACAACCAGGGTGGCGCGCACCGACGGAGGAGGACGGCCACGGGTGGGGCGTGCCGACGGAGGAGGACGGCCACGGGTGGGACGCGCCGACGGAGGAGGACGGACACATGTGGGGCGCGCCGGTAGAGAAGGAAGCCATGGGTGGGGCACGCCTGTGGAGGAGGACGACCAGGGTGGGGCGCCGGCGGAGGAGGGAGGTCAGGGGTGGGGCGCCGGCTCAGCGAGGATCTGGGGAGGGCGGCACGGGAGGGAGGCCATGGGAAGGGCATCGCCCGCGAGGTAGGGTGCGGGTGGTTTTTTTTGGATCGGGGTGGTCGGTTCAGCCGGTTATAACTGGTTTTCACGAGTAGGGGTTCCTATATAGTTGGGTCCTATATATATATATATATATGTGTAGGAAATAGTAGGCTATCTAGGATGCTATCTATGCATACTAATCCAACCATTAGATATTCTATAGAGAGCATGAAGTTGAGCAGCAGGACACAAAATATCTAACGGAAAAACATTACACCCCGTTACATTAAGAGAATTTTTCGCATGCATTTGCTAATACATGCAAGTACACATGCAATCTAGCACATGCATGCAAACTAGCAACAGCTCACACATGCATGGAGCTAGCAATAGTAGTAGACCATTAAACTGGCTAAAATTTCAGCACACATTCTAACAATACATTCAGACCATTGAACCTACCAAAATTTTAGCACGCATTCTAGCACTACATGTAGACCATTGAACAGACCATTTTTCGAGCATGTAAATTAGCACTACTCATAGACTATTGAGTAGACCAATATTTGAGCAACCCAATAAAACAATCTCGCTAGCACACGCAGAGCATAGTACTAGTTATCATCTAGGCGCATGGAATTGAATAGGAAAAGCACACATCATTTATTCATACAGAGTATAACACTAGTTATCATCTACACATAGGGAATCGAATAGTACTAGTTTCGGCTAGCCAACATGCAACCTACAAAAAAAGCAACATGAAAAAAAAAACAGATCAGTAGGGGAACTCGGCACGAACTGGATGAGATGGGGGTGGAAGGGATGCTTTTTTGTTGATTAGGGAGAAAACGTAAGAGAGGGGCCATAGATCTCACTCGTCAACTGAGTCCGCATAAGACATAGCCAGGGGAAAGGATTAAGAGAAGCAAAGTCGTTTGTGTGAGAGGCTAGAAAGGATATGGCGACTAGTACATTAAAAGAGGCTGATAGCGAGAATGATCTGAAATCCCATCTATATATAAAGAATGGTTTTTGCTTTTGTACCGAAAATATCTACCGGGAACGAACACGGAAAGCACTCCCGCGCTAAAACGAAATCCACGTGCGGAAATATTGGCCCAAATTAGTGCAACATAGAACGCATGATAACTTGCTTAATATGTTGGTCTACTCCCACAGTTGGTTTTATTGCAGAAATTTTTATATGTCTTCATGCTAGAATTCATGCTAACAGGCACATATCCCATCAACTAGTACATCTAGCAGGTCTAGTGCATGCAAATACAACTAGCATACCACGTGAAGTTTGTAGAAATTTTTGTAACAATAGAGGCTGGTTGGTATTTTACAATACAGTCTAGTCTTGCCACTCTACAAACGACAAATACCACTGTTAACTGCCTGCAAGATTTTGGCTCTCTCTCGTCTTGGCAGCTAGTTCACGTACTCTCTGTATCCAACGTCAATGCTTGCGTGCATTGGTAGCATCCTAGATAGCAAATTCGCGATATATATATGTGTGTGTGTGCGCGTGTGCGTGTGCGCGTGCGGGCGTGCATGCGTGGGTGCGTGTGTGCGTGTGTGCGTGTGATGGAGGGGCTCGTGCAGACGAGTAGTCCCTTATGCTACCTGATCTCTCGTTTTACACTCCCAATGCTGCCCTTGCTGGTAGAGGCTCGCCTGGGCGTGCCAGCGAAGAACCAATAATTCTATTGAGGCACTATGAGACCTGTTGGTGGAGATGTTTCTCTAAGCAGAAGCAGTGGAGGTGTCCCTCGGCCATCGCCGCCGGTAGACGGAGTGGATGTGCCTTTCGCTAGGACACGATTGCCTTCCCGTGCCACGTGACCACCTTGCCATCCCACTCCTCTCTCCTTTGGGGACGGCTCGCGTGTGGCCTCTCGTGCAATGCAACGGGGTGGCGGCTCTCCGCCAAGCCGGCCTAGAAGTGTCCGCCGGGTCCAGCCCGTGGACTGCTGGGCGTCATGGGCAGACCTGGATAAGGACATGGATGTACAAAATTACACCCATTATTTTTGAGAGAAGATATAATTTATGCAAGTAAAACATAAATTCAAACTAAAACATAGCTCAAAAGTTGCGTTAGCTTTATAATTATTTTAGTAAAACTCCAATATCCTAACTCTGTAGACCCAAACAAAACTTCTTGCATCCGACAGGGTGTGACGTGCATATGGCGTGTCTGCGTGGGATCTCCGATCAAACCTACTCCATGGACTCACTACAGGACGTGTGCGCTACGCCGAGGGCAAAAAGCCGTCGGCGTAGGCTAAAATGCCCTCGGCGTATGCTACGCCGACGGCTGCCCTCGACGTAGCCTCCTCGGCAAAGGGCTCCCTCGGCGGAGCACATAGAGGCCATCGGCGTATGCTACGCCGAAGGCAATGCCGTCGGCGTAGCGGCCGTCGGCATAGCTTGTCGACATGTTGCAAAAATATTTTAAAAAAAAAATTATTTTCTTTTTTTTCTCAATTTTTGAATCTTTGAATTATTTGACTCGTTAATCTCTCACTTTGAATATTTTTAACACTAATTACACTTAATATTTAATTAAATTGCAGTCTTGATCGAACTTTCCGAAAGGTCACCCATCCTAATACTACTCCAGCTCCAACACGCTTAACTTCCTCGTTCCTTCAGAATTTGTTTTCGCAAAGTAATTCATACATTGTTGTCAATACTATGATATCAATCCTATTAACCCTTATATCAACATGTCACATGTTTGTATTTTTAGAAATTACAAACAATTATTTAAATAAACATTAATGAATAAGTAAAAATATTATTGAATTCAAATAAAAATATAATAATTTTACTTTTTTGTATTTTTCTATTTAATATGGAATAATTAATATCTTTAAATCTATAAATCGGAATTTAACAAATAATATGTCTAAATTGATCAGAAAAATGAGAGGAATCCAAATATGATATCCATATCAACTAATCCCAAACCCTCCGTTTTTGAATTATCTATTTGGTGGTTGCTTTAGAAAATTCCCTTTTTGCGCTCGGATAATGAAAAATGGCTTTTTGGTGCGATGAAAAGGAAAACTTGCATTGAATCTTTGATAAATAGCATATTTTGAACCTAAAAATGATTTTTGTAAAAAAACATGAGCATCGTATCATGTACATGTAGTTCATATCTGACTCACTTCCTGCCGATTCGGTAGGAATTTGTCTTTTTCACCAGAGGTGGATGGAAAGGTTTCGGAACCCCCTGTTGGGACATTGTCCATATAAGGTGGTATACTATTTTAGTAAAATGTGGTGGTAGCATTTTGAATTAGCCATTTGGTGGTTGCTTCACAAAATCATCCGTTTTTTATGCTCGGAAAATGGAAAATGGCTTTTTGGTACGACGAAAAGGAAAACTTCCTCCTGCAACATTGTTCGCCATCCCATGATGCATGTGTATGCACAATATGGGCACATTATCACAAACTATGCCTTGATTCTAGCCATAACATTGGTCATTTAACCCGAAAGCCAAGAAACCTCGAATGAGATAGGTCATTTTGTGAAGGTTTTTTGACACATAATCAATATATCAAGTTTAATATTTTTACTTATAACCATGTCACATAATATGACACCACGCGAAGGTTTCGCATTGTTTCGATCGTTTTTGAATTTTTTATGCCCGTTTTAAACTATCGTCAAACTTTGTCGAACGGCGGGCATGAAGATTCTTAGATCGGGGCCGAGCCTCGCTAAACTTGCATTGGATCTTTGATAAAATAGCATATTGTGAATCTAAAAATGATTTTTGTAAAAAACATGAGCATCGGATCATGTACCTGTAGTTCATATCTGACCCACTTTCTGCCGATTCGGCAGGAATTTGTCTTTTTCACCAGAGGTGTACGGAAAGGTTTCGGATTCCCCATTGTGACATTGTCTATATAAGGTGGTATAGTATTTTTGTAAAATGTGGTGGTACCATTTTGAATTATCCATTTGGTGGTTGCTTTACAAAATCGTCCGTTTTTTGTGCTCGGAAAATGGGAAATGGCTTTTTGGTGCGACGAAAAGGAAAACTTCCTCCTGCAACATTGTTCGCCATCCCATGATGCATGTGTATGCACAATATGGGCACATTATCACAAACTATGCCTTGATTCTAGCCATAACATTGGTCATTTGACCCGAAAGCCAAGAAACCTCGAATGAGATAGGTCATTTTGTGAAGGTTTCTTTGAGACATAATCAATATACCAAGTTTGATATTTTTCCTTCTAACTATGTCACATAATATAACACCACGCGAAGGTTTCGCATTGTTTCGATCATTTTTGAATTTTTTATGCCCGTTTTAAACTATCGTCAAACTTTGTCGAACGGCGGGCATGAAGATTCTTAGATCGGGGCCGAGCCTCTCTAAACTTGCATTGGATCTTTGATAAAATAGCATATTGTGAACCTAAAAATGATTTTTATAAAAAAACATGAGCATCGGATCATGTACCTGTAGTTCATATCTGACCCACTTCCTACCGATTCGGCAGGAATTTGTCTTTTTCACCAGAGGTGGACGGAAAGGTTTCGGATTCCCCTATTGGGACATTGTCTATATAAGGTGGTATAGTATTTTTGTAAAATGTGGTGGTACCATTTTGAATTATCCATTTGGTGGTTGCTTTACAAAATCGTCCGTTTTTTGTGCTCGGAAAATGGGAAATGGCTTTTTGGTGCGACGAAAAGGAAAACTTCCTCCTGCAACATTGTTCGCCATCCCATGATGCATGTGTATGCACAATATGGGCACATTATCACAAACTATACCTTGATTCTAGCCATAACTTTGGTCATTTGACCCGAAAGCCAAGAAACCTCGAATGAGATAGGTCATTTTGTGAAGGTTTCTTTGAGACATAATCAATATACCAAGTTTGATATTTTTCCTTCTAACTATGTCACATAATATAACACCACGCGAAGGTTTCGCATTGTTTCGATCATTTTTGAATTTTTTATGCCCGTTTTAAACTATATATAATGTCTTATGTTTTAATTAATTTTTATTTACAAATGTGTAATATTTGAGTGTAGATAGATAGGTCTTATTTTTCTGCAAATTTTGATATATTATTTGTATTTTTCCGAATTAGAATGATTTAGTTATGATTTTTCAAAGTTTAATGAGATAAAATAAAAAATAGCTACGCCGAGGGCAGCCGTCGGCGTATGCTACGCCGAGGGCAGCCGTCGGCGTAGCATAGGATATGCCGAGGGCAATTCTACACCGACGACTGCTTGGCGGAGCTGACCTAGACGATGGCTACGCCGACGACCCTGATATTTGGCCGTCGGCGTAGCGACCGGTCGTCGGCGTAGCTTCCCATTCCTGTAATGACTAGCTAGCTAGTGTTTTTTATGCCCCTGAAAAGAGGATCTTCACGTCGAATAAAGACTGCCGGTACAATACTGGCTAGGTGTGGCCTGGACAGGCCAATTCTTTGCCTTCAAGATTCCAAGCAGCACGCAAGTCGATGCACGGGAACGTGAAAGAAAGGTTATTTTGTTTCGCATATGAAGATTCACATTCAGATTCACAAGAGCATCCTTTCTTAATTACTCCCCGGGTCAAAGTCTCTAATGGCGCCATTTACTACAAGCCAAACCGACCAGGCTCATATTTCTCCATCATGTGTTCTCTGTCTCCACACTGGTACCATTCTGTAAAGTGCACGTATACGCAACGACAGGATAATTGCACATGCTCCTCAAACTTGAGATTGTATTACACCGTTTATCCAATTTTCGTAGCCTTGTGACACCAATTATCACGTTTAGTAAAAATTCCTTCATTTGGGCAAAAGTGTTTTCGTTTTGAAGAGTTTTCGGGCTTCTAGCAAGTGTGCCCACTTGCCAAGATGGACAAAGGGATTCACACATGATGTAGTATCAGCGAAGCTTGTGGTACTAAAAAAAATTAAATGCTTAAAAAGAGGTAAAATCGGGTACATAGTTTCTTAAATGGAATTAGCTGCAAGAACTTTCATAAAATGGAGTAACAAATGTCAAATTTTCAAGTAAACATTAGAACTCTTCTTTTTATTACAAATTTTGGTTGTAGGTCGACGAGTGGTCAAACTCGAGAGAAATTTAAGCACACGCCAAACATTATTTATCCAACACCCTTGTCTTGAAACGGACAAAGGTATTTTTTCTTAGGAAGCGTAACAACGTATTAGTATGATCTTATTACTTAGTACCCCCTTTCAAAATACTTGTCCTTCTGAAATTTATGTGGTGTTATGGTGGACTATCAATTCAAAAACACCTATTGACATTGAGAACATCAAATTCGAACTACTAAATCTTTCATATAAGATGATTCCATAACACACTATTAAACTTGTTTAAAATGTGTTTTAAGAAAATTTGAGGTCAAAGTATCATAAAATGAAGACCACGTCATTGTCCTAATTAAAATACTTCCTCCGACACATATTAGTTGACTTAAATTTGTTAGATACGGATATATCTAACGCTAAAACTTTACTAGATACATTGATATCTAGATGAATCCAAGTCAACTAATATGGATCGGAAGGAGTAATAGTATTTGAAACAAATAGAGTTCTTGACTATTAAACTAAGTAGTTGCACCTTTCATGAAAGCATTCGTAACAATCCTAGAATGCAGGAAATCAAACTTCTGTAAATTTGACTTATATTATAAAATAATTTAGTTTCTTCATTTGAATCTAATACAATTTGACTCTCATAAAAAATATTTTCGTAATGCCACAGTTTTTAAATATTCACTCGAGTCAAAGTTGCAATTGTAAGGTCATGCCAACACACAAAACTTCATCTACTTTTGTTACAAGCCAGCCAAGTTATTTGTTGTATATATGTGGTTACGATGCTCTAATAACTAGTACAATTAGGGTTACACTAAAATGAAAGTCTGTGTTACAGTGTAAAAAAGCTGATACTTAATGATGGGTGGAGCTAGTATATACATAGATTGGGTGCTGATGAACCCAAGCATTATGCCAAATTCTTCACTGAAAATTACCCTTGCCGTAGTTTTTTTTGTGAAAGACAATACCATAAGCAATAGACTTACCTATTAGTTTTGTTCTCTAGATTCGCCACAGATACAAATAGTGTAACAAATTATTTAGACAATTTAGTTCAATAGACATTAGCAAAAAGTAACCTGAAACCTGCAATAGTATATACAACGGACTATCAAATCTGATATTATTATTGCTTGCTAAAGCTTCTCAAAATCAACCTCAAGCTTAACCTAAGCCAAAATCCGTTGGGTGAAATCGGTTTTGAGCCAACAAAACCGATGGACTACTCCTGTTGGGAGCTTAGTAGGTAGTACTCCTTTTGTTTTAAAATATAAAATATTTTTGCTTTATGAAGCTAATGTATCTAGATCCCTTTTAGTACGTAGTTTCGGAGTGAACCTCTCGAAACAGTCTTCGCTTTATAAATAGAGCACATAGGTGAGACCGCTGCTGAACGAGACAACACAACACCCAAAGACAGAGACACAACACGATGCACGATGTTGGGACAACAGCACACACACGCCCAAACAAAAACAAGAAAAAACAAAAAGAAATGGAGACGGATCGACTAGACGAGGAAGATCGCAGCCACCGTGCCCTCCAAAGAATGCCCACCACGCTCCTAGCCCCGACTCGTCAAACACCAAGCAACACCCTCAAGAGGAAAAGCGACCGCTGCTGCCCGGACCAGAGACTAGCCCTAGGATTTTCCCCGACATACAGAGGGGAATGGATGAAGGGAAGCCACGACGCCCTCCAGGAAGGAAGATGCCACCCGCGGGCGGGACCAGCCAGAGAAGAACCAGTCGGCCCGCATTACCCAGATTGGGGCCCAATCTGGGTCTCCCTGGCACAGCAGCCCCGTACCCCGCTGGGCACAGCTGGGCAATGCTGCCCCGCCACCCGCAACCGCACCCACGCACCGCCTTGCCCCATCCAAGGTTGATCCCCGCCGTCCCAGGAGCTCCGTCGCCGAGAAGAAGGTCCCCGACCCGCCTGCCCGACGCGGGTAAGAGAAGGCTGGCGCCGGCGACGCCACAAGGGCAGCGCCCGGTGGCCCTGGCCGGAAGCGACGACGGGAGAAAGGAGGAGAAGTGGTGGTTCTGCCGAGGGAGGTGGCGGTGCCCTCATCGCCCCCGGGAGGGGAGCGCGAGACGTTTCGGTTGGTTCATGTTGAAGTGTATAAGTGGATTACACTAGCTCTTCCCATCAGTTCGGACTCTTGGTTGCGTTGGCTAGTGCATGAAGCTTGACATGGTATCAAAGCCTAAGGTCTCGAGTTCGAGTCTTGGCTTTCGCAATTTATCTAAAATTATTGTAGACCCCTCTGTGTCCATGTACATGCCTCTTGAGTCATACGTGAGTTTCGCGCGCCGTCGCTCTTTTCCGATTGCACGTGCTGACTTTTCCCCGTCACACGTGAGAGGGGGTGTTGAAGTATATAAGTGGATTGCACTAGCCCTTTTCGGACTTTTGGTTGCGTTGGCTAGTGCATGAAGCTTGACAGTTCAGAGTGAACCTACACATTAAAAAGTGTTTAGACTCATTACCTTTACAAAGCTAAAACGTCTTATATTTTAAAATAGAGAGTAGCTTGTAATTAATTCTCCTCTTTTATGAAAAGATCGCCTTTATTTAGCCCATGTGGAGCGTCATTGTTAGTTGACATTTGAACCAACTACATGCATCTTAGAATAAACTCGTGGCCACTATACTAACCACTTGTAAGTCAAAGAGCATACGCTAGGGCCTTAATTAAGTTTTCTTTCTCACTAAACCCAACAACAGCACTGAATATTTATTAAGAAGATGGAGAAACAAGTGACAAAGTAACTTGTTCTTGCGTGAACATGCCAAAAACTGTAAAAGAAAAATCACGCAGACTACTCGCCCCTTAGATGAACACTATGCAAACTTGGCTGCAACACAACGGAAATCAACATCCAACCCGCAAATCTAGATAAGCTCTCTCCGGGTAGGTAATTAAGGATCCTTTTATCGAAACATGTGTGATTTATGTATTCCCTTTAATCCATATTAGTTGACTTGGATTTGTCTAGATTTGGATATATGTAAATATATTTTAGTGTTAGATATCTTCAAATTTAGAAAAATTCAAGTCAACTAATATAAGTCAGAGGTAGTACTTCCATTTCGAAAAAAAATATGATTTATATAGTTCCACATCCTATACAAACCAGCAGCTACGACCTACGAAGTACAGTACGAAGCAGTAGTAAATTGGTTTTTTTACAAAAGGTATATAATTAGGGTAGATAATTAGCCCTTTAATGAGCTCGAATATAAATTACGTACCTCAACGAGTGATATGGTTACTCCACTATACGTGTACACGATGAGATGCATATGCGGCGGCAGCTAGCGCGGGTGGCTGGCATACATGCACGTCGTCGATCGGGAGTGCAAGCCCATACGCTGAAAACCACTGTACGTGGTACTACGTATAGGAATTAAATGTGCGCACGGCGCACGCGGCCGTGGATGACCGGCGCCGTCGCGGTCGCCCGGCCATGGGCCGCGGGGTCTAGCGGTCGGTGGTTGACTTACCAGCTTATGTATTTTGTTTATCGGACGACGTGTTAGCCTCCGAGTGGAGAGTCCCATCCACGATGGCCCACGATGACCGCGGCAGCGCGTGGGGCCCCTCCCGGAGTCTGTCTCGCTCATCACCGACCCTTAACCGTCGCATTGAGGAGGAAGACGGCGACGTGGAATTAAACTAGACCATGAGGGAGTAGCTGTCAGCTGCGCAGTCAATCACGCGTGTCGTCCACCGATAATTCGAGGTATCGCTTGCTAGATCCCGACGTTCCCATGATTTCCCCCAAGTCTCAAGTCTCAACTCCATTGTTTTTTTGAGGTTATAAATCTCTATTGTTAATTATTCCTCGCACTCTTTCTCCTGCATGCAATTGCAACGCGGGATGTATCGCAGTTTTGTATGAACTGGACGGAAGCTTCCACCGGCCGGAGCCAAAAAAAAAGTGGCTAGCACCAGTCACCAATACGTACTCCCGTCTCCAAAGGTCAAAAGAAAGCCGAGTGTCGTTATTAGGTCCATCTCCTC
Source organism: Avena longiglumis (assembly GCA_030063025.1). Taxonomy (NCBI): domain Eukaryota; kingdom Viridiplantae; phylum Streptophyta; class Magnoliopsida; order Poales; family Poaceae; genus Avena; species Avena longiglumis. The sequence continues at coordinate 432,989,618 of CP125975.1, forward strand.
TTCGTTTTATAGTATGACACGACGCGCACGCCACGCAGACGCAGGCACCTGGAAAAAGCGTCCCAGATCGATCAAGTGACATACATATATATGTGTCGATCGATATGACGGTGCCGCTGGTGGCGACGACCTAAGAATAATGTCGGAGCGTAGCGGGAAAAGCCAAAAGGCCGGCGACGCCGGCCAGCACGCGTACGTGTTGCGTTCCTCGTGGTTGCTATTTGGAGCTAGCTAGCTAGCTAGCTAGCTGGGCACGTACTTACCTTACGTACGTGGAAGGAGCACCAGTGTCAGATCGGGCGTGAAGCTCTCGTAGGAAAAATAAAGGAGAGATTAAGGGATAGAAAGGAGAAAGAGATAGAGGGGATAGAAAGGCGGAGTACATCAAGTGCCAGATGGAGATGGTAATGGGAGGTGACTAGAATTTGTGACCGGGTGATATGGAAAGGCAGCGCGGTTTGTTGGCAAAGCCCATGCACTTTCTATCCTCTTTGCCTTTTCTCACTTGATCTGTTTGCACAATCTTAAAGGCGGTATTGCTTGTCACGGGAGATGCATGTTCCATAGTTTTTTTTAGAGCAACCACGTATTTCATTATATGAAATCGAGTTACACAGGAAATATTAACACTCGTATAAACTAAAATACTTACCGAGATAAAGTGATTATTCTAAATTTCCAGATAAAATTCAAAGAGATCAAATACAAAACGATTCCTGGGACACACTGCAACCACCGAAGCCAGCGGCTGCCGCCCAGATCCAGCCGTCACCGAGACACACGCCAGAAGAGACGACCAACCTTCACCTATGCAAAATTCAAAAAAAGCATCATCCCAACGAGGCTTTGTGGGTCGATGAACATGCAAGGCACACATCGTTGTGGCACGTCGACCGGGGACGCCCTCGTGATGTCTTGAACCAAGATCCACCTCCTCCCAGCGACGAAGTTAGAGAAGAACCACAAAGCCACCACCTCCTGACCAACATCCTCGCTCTAGAGGAACCATTTTGCCCCGCCCGCCAGCTCCGTTGAAGATAACAACGAACACCGGTGACACAACGAGTGTCGGGGGGATAACCCCCGAGTGGGGAAAGCCAGGCCCAAGTAGGCCGGCTCCAGAAAGCACAGGCCGCCTGGCCCTCAAGAAGGACAACTCCAGCTGGTTGGCTAATACCGTCCGGCCGGGCATAAAGCTTCCCTGGCTAGACCGTCTAGCCCGGCAGTCAGAAGAACCGGACGGATGGCCGCTTCCACCTGGCTTACCTCGGATTCGATGGAGAGCACGGAAGGGCCGATGCTCCTTGCGGTTACGCCTCTGGCTCCCCTTCGTCATCGGGCAGGCTGGCGTGTCGTCACGACCAGCGCTACCCGATGAGGATAAAGCAAAGTGGCTGGCTGATCGATAAAAGCAGCCCGGGTGACCATTAAAGCAAGGGTGATGCCCCAAAGGAAGCCCGGGTTACCGCTAAAGAAGAAGATGATGCTAAAAGAAGGGCGGAGTGGGTCCTGGCCCACCGGCTGGGCCCTGCAGCCGACCCTGTCCTGTAAACCCATATCCAAACAGTAAACCCTAGAGCCCAAATTGTAATCTGCCCCCCAGACCAGTATATAAGGGAGGGCAGAGCTGTGGTTCTAGGTAAGCTAAGATAGAAGGAAAACCATAAATAGAAGGAAAAGAGCTAGCCTCTAGTTACCATCTTCCTCTAGCTCTCGATAGTAGCTAAGGAAACAGCTCTAGGAGCATCTGTATTGGGCATTCTCCCCCCATATAGTTCATCTTGCAGGAGTAGGGGTGTTACCTCACCGAGAGGGCCCCGAACCTGGGTACATTGACATGTTTGCAGTTTACCGTGCCCAACCCGTTGCGTGAGCCACCGATTGCATCCGAGTGTCCCTTCTTAGCCATCCCCGATGGCACTGCCGTGTTCCACACCACGACAGTTGGCGCCCACCGTGGGGCACATCGCTTTGGATGGGATCATCTTCCGCACGGAACTTCCGCTCGTCGCCGGTGAATGCGTGGCCTCTGGCCTCGTTCTCATGTTCGGCTCTTTCGACTACATCGTCGACAACGCCGCGTGCTTCACCGGGAACACCTTCCCCGCCAATGGCTCCATCATTCACTTCGGGGACATCCGCGTCTACGTAGCCATCGTCACCAAGGTCTTCCCCAACGTGGTCACCTCAGTCCTCGATGTGCCTCTCAGCCGCCTCACCCGCAGCCCGGCCACGGCGAGTGGTTGCGTCGAGGTCATGGTGGTAAACGCTCACGAAAACCACTGCCCGCCTGAAGAGAGCCGAGCAGGAGGAGAGAGCTCTGCGCCCGAGCAAGAGCAAGGTCTTCTCACTGCCTCCATCCAGCACCTACGCGCCCCAGTCATCATCGAAGCGGACCCGGCAGCTATTGCGACCGCGCTCAAAGCTACGCGCTAGAAGCTCCTGGAGGAAGCCACTAAGGTTGCCGCTAACCAGCGCCGACTAAACGCCACCATGCATGAGTACAACGCTGCCCACGGCTTTGTCAGGCAGGTCCAGCACCGGGGGCCCGACCTCGAGTCGGAGCTGGACCGTGCCGCCGACTCGCACGTAGGTGTGGCGTGGCCCGTCTACAACACCCCCGCCAAGAACATGAGAGCGGCCGAAGCGGCGGCCACGGAGCTGAAGAACCTCGAAGGAGAAGAGCTTTGTCGCCAGCAGGAGCGCGTTCAACTCCTCATTGCCACCGCTAACAAGCAGCAGGCTGAGGGTATTCCCAGCCAGATGGGCAACACCCGAGACATAGTTGTTCGCAAAGGCGCGGACCATACGGCGCACGGAGGAAGCAAGCATCAGCAGGCGTCCTCCCCAGGAGGAGTCAGGCAGAACAACCGCCCGTGTGGCGAGTCTAGCAATCATGGCCGCCACACCGAGACGCCGCTGCTTCTAGCGTAAGCCGTGCCCCGGCAGCAGGAGCTTCCCAAGGAAAGAAAAAGCGCCCTCCAGATGAAGGAGCAGATGCAAACAAAGACCCACTTGCGTCGCGTCTGAAAGGCTGACTCGTCCCCCGAGAGCCAGCTGACGCGCGCGAGCGCATCGACCTCCTGGTGCAATCCCACACGCTGGAGGAGGAAATTCCGGCTGGCCCGAAGTGCTTCGGTCCGTGCATCTGGAACGAGCCGTTTCCAAAAGGTTTTTTTTGCTTCCAAGGGACACGCCGAAATACAACGGCACCGTCAAGCCCAAGGATTGGTTGGTGGATTACACCACTGCAGTGGGAATCGCCAATGGAAACCTCCGCCTGGCCGCTCCGCTACGTCCCCCTCATGGTCGTCGATTCGGCAAGAACATGGCTCAACAACCTCCGCAACAACAGCATCCACGCCTGGATGGACTTCGAGGAACCGTTCATTCGCAACTTCACCGGAACATACAAATGACAGGGTCGACCTCGCAAGCTCGCCCTCTGCGTGCAAGGCAAGGACGAGTCCGACCGCGCGTACCTCACCCAGTGGACTAGCATGCACAACTCGTGTGAAGGGGTGTGTGAGCACCAGGCAATTGACTTCTTCACCAACGGTTACCGAGACGGCACCATGTTGAAGCATAAGTTCAGCCGGGCAGACCCCCAAACCATGGCCCGGGTCATGGACATCGCGGACAAGTACGCCACCGCCAACGCGGCTATGAAGAAGCCCATCGTGGTAGACGACCAAGGCCAAATCATAACGGACGAGCAGGTGGAGCGCCGCCAGCCGGGCGACCATCATCCTAGGCGGCACAGCCACGACAACCACCATGGAAAGAGGAAAGACGACCAACCGGACAGCCGATATGGCACCAAGCAAGTAGCTGCGATGCACGATGACCCGAATACAGACGGCAACCGGAGGCATAGACTAGATGACAGGCCGCCACAGCCCAAGTACACCATGGAGTCTATGCTCGATGGGCCGTGCAAGTTCCACAGTGGCGGCAGCAAACCCGCAAACCACACAACGCGCTAGTGCAGCTAGACGAAGAAGATGGCTGAAGCCGGCGGGCTCCCACCACCACCTCCACCGCCAGCCGGAGGCCCGCCGGATAGCAGGAGCGGCGCAACCGCCGCGAGGATGACGAAGACGGTTACCCATGACAAGTGGGCAACTACCACACCTTCCTTGCAGAGCCGGAGACAAAGCACGCCAAAAGGAGGCGTGAGGCGGAGGTGAACGCAATCGTTCCCCCCATTCCCCAATACTTACATTGGTCGGACTAGGCAATCACCTGGAGCAAAGAAGACCAGCCGGCTATGCTACCAAGCCTTGGCAGCCACGCGTTGGTCCTCGACCCCATCATCATCTCCAAGAAACACTCATGCCGTTTCTCCCGCGTACTCATCGATAGAGGCAGCAGCATCAACCTACTGTACCGCAGCAGCCTCGAGCGGCTCGGCATCAGCGAGTCCCAGTTGCAGCCCTCAAGCACTTTGTTCCACGGGGCAGTGCCAGGCCCGTCGCATTCTCCAATCAGCAAGATCCGGCTAGACGTCATTATCGGTGATGAGAACAACTTCCGTCGTGAGCCGATTTGGTTCGAGGTGGTGAACCTTTCCAGTGCCTACCATGCCATACTAGGGCGTCCAGCCCTCACCAAGTTCATAGGAGTGCCGCACTACGCGTACCTCAAAATGAAGCTGCCAAGCCCAAAAGGAGTGATCACCGTCGACGGCTGCTACAAGCGTTCGATCGAGTGCACCACAGACGGTTCCAAGCTAGCCGAGGCAATGATCATCGCTGAGGAGAAGCGCGTCATAATGCAGAACATGGCAGCTCTACAGAAGGATATGCCGGCTGGAGAGCCTAAACCGGCTGGAGAATCACAATTCAAGCCTTCGCAGGGCACAAGGAAGATCCTGCTATCCTCGGTGGACCCAAGCAAGTTTGTCCTGGTCGGAGACAGCCTGGACAGCAAATAGGAAAGAGCGCTCGTCGACTTCCTCCATGAAAATCGGGACATTTTTGCATGGTGCCCCAAAGACATTCCAGGTGTCCCGAGGGAGCTCGCCGAGCACTCTCTTCATGTTCGACCAGATGCGAAGCCGGTCAAACAATCTTTACGCCGCTTCATAGAAGGAAAAAGAAGAACCATCTGTGAGGAAATCACACGGCTGCTCGTGTCCGACTTCATCATGGATGTTTTCCACCCCGAATGGCTGGCCAACCCGATGCTGGTGCTGAAGAAGAACAAGACATGGCGCATGTGTGTCGACTACACTAGCCTCAACAAGGCATGCCCCAAGGATATGTTCGCTCTGCCACGGATAGATCAAGTCATCGACTCCACCGCTGGATGTGATTTGTTGTCTTTTCTAGATGCTTACTCGGGTTATCACCAGATTAAGCTCAATGTAACCGATCAAGTAAAGACATCATTCATAACCCCGTATGGGGCTTACTACTACACCACCATGCCCTTCGGTCTAAAGAACACAGGAGCAACCTACCAGCGCTGCATGCAGAAGTTCTTTCAGACGCAAATTGGTAGAAACGTGCACGCATACGTCGACGACGTCGTCATCAAGACCAAGGAACGACACACACTGCTCGAGTACCTGAAGGAAACGTTCGAAAATCTCCGCCATTTCCAGATCAAGCTAAACCTAGAAAAGTGCGTCTTCGGTGTTCCAGCCGGCAAGCTCCTCGGTTTCTCGTCTCCGAACGAGGGATTGAGGCGAACCCGGAAAAGATTGGAGCCATCGAGCGAATGGAGCTGCCACAGAGCCTGCGCGATGTACAGAAGTTTACTAGGTTCCTGGCTTCCCTCAGCCGGTTCGTCAACTGGCTGGGCGAGAAGGCCCTCCCCCTGTACCAACTCATGAAGAAGACGGACAACTTCGTCTAGGCAGCTCAAGCGGACGAAGCCTTCCGAGATCTCAAGCGCATGCTCACCTCACCGCCTATCTTGGCAGCACCATTCGCAAAAGAGCCAATGTTGATGTACATCGCCACTACAAACAGAGTTGTCAGTGTGGTATTGGTAGTAGAGAAGCCAGAAGATGGGAAGGCCCAGCCGGTCCAGTGCCCCGTGTACTACCTAAGCGAGGTACTGTCGCTCTCCAAATAGAACTACCCCCATTATCAGAAGCTAGTGTATGGCGTATACATGACCTCCAAGAAGCTCAAGCACTACTTTCAAGAGCATTCCATCCGGGTGGTGGCATTGGCCCTGCTCGCAGAGATCATCGGCAACAAGGATGCCATTGGGCGCGTGGCCAAATGGGCCATAGAGCTCGCTGCACACAACATTAAGTACGAGCCAAGGACAACAATCAAATCCCAGGCACTGGCCGACTTCAAAGTCGATTGGGCAGAGATGCAGTACATGCCATCGGTCCCTGACTCATCATTCTGAAAGCTACACTTCGACGGCTCGAAGATGCGAGGGGGACTCGGAGCCGGAATCAAGATAACATCGCCCAAAGGCGACCGGCTGGAGTACGTCCTCTAGATCCAATTCAAGGCGTCCAACAACATCGCCGAGTATGAAGCGCTCATCCACGGGCTCAAGATGGCCAAGCAGATAGGCATTCAGAGAATACTATGCTTCGGAGATTAAGACCTGGTGGTGCAGCAGGTTTCCGGCGAGTGGGATAAAAGAGATGCGAACATGGCGTTCTACCGTTTCTTTGTTCAGCAGTTGTGCACCTGCTTCGAAGGATGTGATTTCCACCATGTACCCAGGGACAAAAACGAAGCTGCTGACGCCTTGGCCAGGGTCGGCTCAACAAGACAGGCCATACCGCCCGGAGTCTCCCTCAAGCACCTGCGCAAGCCCTCCATCACCCCATCACCGGAATAAGACTCCATCGTACTCGCTGCAGACCCAGGAATGGCCGGTTCCGCGTCGCACCCAGGGACTGCCTCGACGCACCTGTGGACTGCTTCGCCGAACCCGGGGACTGCCGTGTCACACTCGGGACTGCCCCACGCTAGCCAGCGGTCGACACCAGCAAGCTCCCACCAGACAAACCTCCCTACATTCCAGAGCCAGCGATCCGCGAGGAGATCAGCTCATCATGCAGACGGTGTACGCCATTCGGGAAATACCCGACTGGCGAAGCCATTCATGAACTTCTTGGCCAAGGATGAGATCCCGACGGAGGAAGTGGCAGCACGACAAGTGAGACGAAGAGCAAGTGCATACACCATCATCAACAACGAGCTCTACAAGCATAGCGTCGGAGGCATCTATCAGCGATGCGTAAGCCAAGAGGAAGGAACCAAGCTCCTAGTGGACATACACCAAGGTGAATGCGGCCACCATGCCTCATCAAGAGCAATAGCAGCCAAGGCTCTTCGCCATGGTTTCTATTGGCCGACAGCACTGAAGGACGCTCAGGAGTTGGTCAAAGCATGCAACGGTTGTTAGCGATTCAGCCAGCTGAAACACACGCCATCTGCAGCACTCAAGATGATACCAATCATCTGGCCATTCGCAGTCTGGGGGCTGGACATGGTTGGGCCATCCAAAACAGCCCAATCCGGTATGACGCACCTGCTCATAGCTGTAGAGAAGTTCACCAAGTGGATCAAGGCAAAGCCCATCAAGAAGCTGGACAGAGCAACGGTGATCAAGTTCTTCACGGACATCATCATCCGATTTGGCTACCCGCACAGCATCATCACAGACAATAGCACCAACTTCACCAAGGGGGTTTTCGCTCGCTTCTGCGAAGACAAGGGCATCCGTCTAGACCTGGTGTCAGTCGCGCACCCATAGTCAAACAGGCAGTGTGAGTATGCTAGCGGGCTGGTTCTTGCAGGAATCAAGCCAAGACTAATCAAACCACTCATCAGGTCATCCGAATGCTGGATAGAGGAGTTGTCAGCTATGCTATGGAGCCTGTGCACCACCCCGAACCGCTCAACCGGCTTCACACCGTTCTTCCTTGTCTATGGGGCAGAGGAAGTTCTCCCCACGGACATCCAATTCGACGCACCACGCAAACAGCTCTACACAGAGCAGGAAGCCAAGGAAGCACATGAGGACAACATGGATCTACTTGAGGAAGCGCGAGAGCTGGCCCTTTCCAGATCAGCAATCTATCAGCAGGACCTGCGTCGCTACCACGCCAGCCGGATCCGGCCTACTTCTTTTCGTGAAGGAGATCTGGTGATGCACCTGGTCTAGAGCACAAAATGAATGCACAAGATGTCCCCGCCATGGGAAGGCCCATTCATCGTCAGCCGGGAACTGCACAACAACTCATACTATCTGATCGATGCCCAGCAGCCGACAAAGAACAAGGCAGATCGCTCTGACTAGGAGATGGAGCGCCCATGGAACGCAAGCCTACTCCAGACATTTTACACTTGAACCAGAAGTGTATGTATCTTCCCTTTTCATGTAATAAATGAACAAGCTTGGAAACCTCGGCACAGTCCCGAGGACTTTGTCCCAATTTCGTGTACCGCATCCATCTCCGTACTAGCTGGCCTGGACACCCGTGGTTTCTATAGGCGGCATAATATTGTACGGGGTGCCTAGAACAAACTCTTCGGTTCCGGCTTCAGACCGCAAGCCGGCATTCGACCCGGCAAGAGCAAAATCTCGAAGTACCTACTGCAAGAAAATGCCAAATCAGAAAACAAGGGTGCCCAGACGAACCAGTAGCGCATGCACAAGCTAAGCCAACAACAGGGAACCGAAGTATCACGAGGCACGCCAGCTCAACTATTCCTTCGGTTCCGGCTGCAGACTACAACCCGGCTAACGGCCGGCAAGGACAACGCTCGAAAGGCCAATGCTCGTTGAGAAAAGGGGAGCTGCTAACGGCCTAGCTTGAAAGGGCGCCCTTCACTCTTTGCGTTTAATCATAACTACAAAAACGTACGCACAATGAAACTAACCCAAAACAACGATGTGTCTTGCACGACACGAGCCACAACTTGACAGGAAATAAGGTGGCAAAGAGCTTCGACCCGGCTGGCTACCCCAGCCGGCCCGAACCTCGGGGACTACACCCAGTGGGCGCGCTCCCGTGCACCCATCAAAGGATCAAGAGCCCCAACCCGGCTGGCAAGCCCAGCCGACTCGGATTTCAAGGAATACGAATGACAAACAAAAAGACAGAATGAGCTCAGGACAAAAGGAGGCACCAAGTTAATAAGCGGAACACAAAGGTTCCACACAAAATTCAAAGTTTAAACAACAAAGGTTCACCTGCAGATAGCACCAACAACGGACAAGTTTGACAAATACTCCTGGCATACCAGTGATCAAGGTTCAGAAGCCAGAGCGGCAGAAGGGGCATCAGCAGCAGGAGCAGGAGGTGGACCGGCAGGAAGAGCACTAGGGTCGGCTGCAGGAACTTGGCTGGTGGAGGCAACATCGGCGGAATTCCAAGGAGCCGAGATCTAGTGAAACAACAACGGCTCGGAGGGGTCGCGGAAGTCACGCTCCAGATCGACGTAAGTGCCAATCTGAAGGGTTTCGCGGCATAGTAAATCAAAATTTTCTACGGATGCGAACAGAGGGAAAGCCAAGATCTAATCTAGGAGATGCAATCAACGAGAGAGATTGGATTAGATCTTCATACCCTTGAAGATTCGCACAGCGGAACGTTCGTCGGAATGTGGGTGATGCAGTCGTACTCGCTTCTCCTCCTCGCGATCCAATCCTATCTAGCACCACAAGTGGCGGTGCCTCCGTGAGATGCACACGTGCAGCACCTCGACGTCTCCTCCTTCCTCGGACCAGCAAGTATGGTGGAGAGATAGATGGGATCTACAACACGACGGCGTGGTGTATATGGTGGAGAGTTTCTGCACCAGGGCTTCGCCTACAAACAGTCGGGAGGGAGAGAGGAGGGTAGCAAGGCAACTAGGATTGGAGGCAAGGTGTGGGGGGGAGGGGGCGCACCAACCCTCTATTTATAGAGGGGGGGCGGCCAGCCCTTGCCCCTCCTCCAAGCCTTGGGCCGACGGCCAAGGGAGGAAGGAGTGGGGGGCAAGGACTCTCCCTCCTTCTAGAAATTATATCCCTAGTTTAAACGATTTAAACCCTATAGGATCGGATGGGCCCTATGGGGCCTTGTGCCCCTGGCCCAATGCGGCCAGGACACTCCCTCATAGGCCCATGCCCCCTCCCGGAAGGTGGGGCCACGTTGGTCCCCTTCCGGAAGGTTCTAGAAGCTTCCGGTACAATACCGATTAACCCGGAACAATTCCGAACTCCAAAAACTGCACTGCCTTATATGAATCTTATTCTCCGGACCATTCCGGAACCTCTAGTGATGTCCCGGATCCCATCCGAGACTCCGAACAAAAACTCATAAACCAATTATCCAATCTATCCTAGCGTCGAGACACGTTAAGTGTGTGACCCTGCGGGTTCGAGAATATGCAGACATGATCTTCTATCAATAATCAACAGTGGGGTCTGGGCACCCATATTGACTCCCACACATTCATCGATGATCATATCGGATGAACCACGATTCCAGGATTCAATCAATCCCATATATATATTCCCTTCGTCTCGCGATATTTTACTTGCCCGAGATTTGATCGTCGGTACCGTCATACCTAGTTCAATCTCGTTCACAGCAAGTACTTTACTCGTTCCGTAATCCGATATCACTTTGTGATTAACTCCTTAACCACATGCTTGAAAGCGGTGTTGATATCAATTACCGAGTGGGCCCGAAGTATATCTCTCCGACTTGGGAGGGACAAATTCCATCTCGATACATACAACCCAACAGTTACTTTCCGATCACCTGAGAGACACCTTTATGATCACCCTCTCATAGGATGACGTTTGATGACCTCAAAGCTTTCTTCCGATACCAGGGAGTTGTATTATCTCATGGTCTAAGGAATACAATATTTGACATAGGAAAAGCTTCGCAAAGATGAACACGATGATACGATCTAATTGCTTCGCTTAGTTTGGGTTTGTCCACCATATCATTCTCCAATGATATGATCTCATTATCAATTGACAACTTATGTCTATGGTTAGGAAAACTTAACCATCATTGATCAATGAGCTAGTCCATAGAGGCGTTCTAGGGACACGGTGTTGTTTACAAACCACACAAGTATTAAAGTTTCCGCTTAATACAATTCTAGCATGGAATACAAACTTTATCATGAACAAGAATTATAATAATAACATCTTTATTATTGCCTCTAGGGCATAATTCCAACAGTCTCCCACTTGCACTAGAGTCAATAATCTAGTTTACATCTGGCAACAATCTCACACCCATGGCACTGAGGTGTTGATCATGTTTTACACGTGGAAGAGGTTTAGTCAATGGATCTGCGACATTCAGATCTGTATGTACTTTGCTAATCTTCAGATCTCCATCTGCTATATAATCTCGGATTATATGAAACTTGTGGTTGATATGCTTGGTCTTCGGATGATATCTTGGTTCCTTAGCAAGTGCTATGGCACCAGTGTTGCACACAATATCTCCAGTGGGTCCAATGCACTTGGAACCACGCCAAGCTCAGTGATGAAGTTTCTGATCCAAACTCCTTCACTTGACGCTTCTGCAGCAGCCATGTATTCCGCTTCCACTGTAGATCCCGCGATCACGCTTTGCTTGCAGCTTCTCCAGCTCACAGCTCCTCCATTCAAAATATAAACGTATCCTGTCTGAGATTTGGAATCATCCTTGTCGGTGTCAAAACTAGCGTCGACGTAACCTTTTACGACAAGCTGTTCATCACCCCCATAGACTAAGAACATTTCTTTAGTCCTATTCAGGTACTTTAGGATGTTCTTCACGGCTGTCCAGTGTTCCACTCCTGGATCACTTTGATATCTGCTCGTCAAACTAAGAGCATTGGACACATCCGGTCTAGTACACAACATGGCATACATGATGGAACCTATGGCCGAGGCATAAGGCACTTTGCTCATAGCTTCCCTATCATTTACCAGAATGGACACCGAGCCTTGCTCAATATCTTACCCGACAACATAGGCACGAACCTTTCTTTGCCTTATCCATTCGAACCTTTTCGTAACTTTGTCTAGGTATGTACTTTGACTTAAAGCTATCGACGCCTTTTGTCCATCTCTATAGATTTTGATGCCCAATATATAAGCAGCTTCACCTAGGTCTTTCATTGAAAAACACTTGTTCAAATAACTCTTCACATCGTTAAGCATGTTGATGTCATTTCCAATAATCAATATGTCATCCACATATAGTACCAGAAACGTCACCGAGCTCCCACTCACTTTCTTGTAGATGCAAGCTTCGTAGCAATTTGGAACAAATCCAAAGCTCTTGATCACTTGATCAAAACGAAGGTTCCAACTCCGAGATGCTTGCTTCAGTCCATAAATGGAACACTGAAGTTTGCACACTTTATCAGCATCCTTAGGATCGACAAAACCTTCGGGTTGCATCATATACAACTCTTCATCAATGTTGCCATTGAGGAACGCAGTCTTGACATCCATCTGCCATATTTCAAAATCATGAAATGCAGCAATTGCTAATAAAATCCGAATGGACTTAAAAATCGCTACGGGAGAGAAAGTCTCATCGTAGTCAACACCTTGAACTTGTTGAAAACCTTTTGCGACAAGCCATGCTTTATAGATGGTAACATTACCATCCGCGTCCGTTTTCTTCTTGAATATCCATTTGCACTCAACGGCCTTTCGGTCGCTAGGAGGGTCCACCAAAGTCCATACTTGGTTTTCGCTCATGGATCCCAATTCGGATTTCATGGCTTCTAGCCATTTCTCAGAGTCTGGGCTCATCATCGCTTCCTCATAGTTCGTAGGTTCATTGTCTTCTACTAACAAGACAGTCAAGACAGGGTTGCCGTACCACTCAGGAGGGGCACGCGACCTTGTCGACCTGCGACGTTCAGTAGCAGCATCGTCTAAAGCTTCATGATCCTTGTCATTAGCTTCCTCTATTGCTGTGCAAAGTGATCGAACAATTTCAGGTGCTGCGCTACTCTCCAACTCAAGAGAAGGTTCAATAACCTCGTCTAGCTCTACTTTTCTCCCACTCACTTCTTTCGAGAGAAACTCCTTCTCAAGAAAGGAACCGTTGTTCATAAAACACTTTGCCTTCGGTTCTGCGGATAGAAGGTATACCCAATAGTTTCCTTAGGGTATCCTATGAAGACGCATTTCTCCGCTTTGGATTCGATCTTGTCCGCATCAACTTCGACGAAGCTTCAGATCCCCAAACTTTAAGAAACGACAACTTAGGTTTAGCACCAAACCACAGTTCATACGGTGTCGTCTCAACGGATTTAGATGGAGCCCTTTTTAAAGTGAATGCAGGTTTCTAATGCATAACCCCAAAATGATAATGGCAAATCAAGAAGAGATATCATTGATCGGACCATATCTAATAGGGTTCGATCCCTGCTCGACACACCATTGCTACTGTGGTGTTCCGTGGCGTGAGTTGTGAAACGATTCCACTTGCTTTAAGATGCGTGAGAAAATCATAACTCAAATATTCACCTCCACGATCGGATCGTAGAAACTTAATCTTTACATTACGATGGTTCTCCACTTCATTCGAAATTCCTTGAACTTTTCAAATGTTTCAGATTTATGTTTCATTAAATAGATATACCCATATCTACTTAAGTCATCGGTAAAAGTGAGGAAATAGCGATATCCACCGCGCGTCAAAACACTCATCGGTCCGCATACATCGGTATGTATGATTTCCAACAAGTCCATTGCTCGCTCCATCATACCGAGAACGGGTTTTGATCATCTTGCCCATGAGGCATGGTTCGCATGTGTCAAATGATTCAAAATCAAGAGACTCCAAAAGTCCATCGAATGGAGTTTCTTCATGCGCTTTACACCAATATGACCTAGACGACGTACACAAATAAGTAGTATTATCACTATCTACTTTGCATCTCTTAGCCTCAATGTTATGGATGTGTGTTTCATCCCTTTCGAGATTTAGAAGAAATAAACCATTCACAAGAGGTGCATGACCATAAAATATGTTACTCATATAAATAGAACGACCATTATTCTCCGATTTAAATGAATAACCGTCTTGCAATAAACACGATCCAGAAATAATGTTCATGCTCAACGCAGCACATAATAACATTTATTAAGGTTTAAAACTAATCCGAAGGTAAAACTAAGTAGAGCGTCCGACGGCCATCACATCAACTCTTGATCCGCTAACTCGCATCGTCACCTCATCCCTCGAAGCCGCGTCATTCCGTAGCTCTGCTTTGAGTTACAAATATTAGCAACTGAATCGATATCAAATACCCAGGCACTACAACGAGGGCTAGTAAGGAAAAAATCAATAACATGTATATCAAATATACCTTTGATGGTGCCAGCCTTCTTGTCCGCTAAGTACTTCGGACAGTTGCGCTTCAAGTGACCCTTGTCCTTGCAATAGAAGCACTCAGTGTCCGGCTTAGGACCAGACTTGAGCTTCTTCTCAGCAGGAGCATTGCGCTTGTCGCCGCCCTTCTTGAAGGGCTTCTTTGCTCCCTTACCTTTCTTAAAGGAGGGCTTGTTGACCATCAACACATGATTATCCTTTTTGATGTCCACTTCCGCAGCCTTCAGCTTTGCGAAGAGCTCGGTGATCGTATCAGTGGAACCAATCTGATTGTGAGTCACTACAAAACTTTTGTAGCTGGGAGGGAGTGATTGCAGAACCCTGTCAATCTTGAGCTCCTTTGGAATCGTGCATTCCAGTTGCTCAAGGCGTTGAGTGTAGCCCGACATCTTTATGGCGTGCTCACTAACGGAACTCCCTTCCTCCATCTTGCAGTTAAAGAACTTCTAGGAGATCTCATATCTCTCAGAACGGGATTGAGTCTGAAACATGGTTTTCATCTCCTCGAGAATCTCAAAGGGCCCGGGATAGGTTTCAAAACGATTTTGAAGTTCCGGTTCCATAGCAAACAACATGGTGCTCTTAATCACACCATAATCATCTTTGCGCGACTGATAGACAGCTTTCTCATCAGCCGGCGCAGTTGCAGCAGGGGGGTCACCTAACGCTTTCCCAAGGACATAGTCCTTTTGTCATGAGTAATTATTCTTAGATTGCAGAACCAATTGGTGAAGTTATACCCATTGTTTCTAAGCTTTTCTTTCTCAGCAAAAACGTTGAAGTTGAAGTTGGACTTGGCCATGTGATCTACAGTATTTGCAAGTACAATTTAGACTATGTTCATGATAAATAGTTCAACTTAATCAAATTACTAGATGAACTCCCACTAAATTCAACATCCCTCAAGTTGTTAAGTGAACACGATCCAAATTCACCACACCTAATCCGATCATCAAGAGAAGATATGTGGTTTCAATGGTGGACAACAAAGTGTCGATCATATCATTCATATGACTCATGCTTAACCTTTCGGTTCTTGTGTTCCGAGGCCATGTGCAGACATGCTAGGCTCGTCAAGCTAGACCCAAGTATTTCAGCAGTGCAAAACTGGCTTGCACCGTTGTATGTGAGCGTAGAGTCTATAGCACCCGATCATCACGTGATGCTTGGACACACGAACTTTCATGAACGGCATACTTGGGGAGAACACAGTTTTATCTTGATCTTTAAGTGAGGAATCATCTTATATTGCTACCGCGATCTAAGCATAATAAGATACATAAAGGATAAACATCACATGCATATAACTTTATGTGACATGGTATAGCCAATCTTCGCAATGATCTCCATCTTGTGCTCCGCATGATCTCCATCACTCCACCATGATTGCCCCCACCACGAATAGCAACTACAACTATTGCTAACTACTTAGCGATAAAGTAAAGCTATTACATGGCGTATAAGAAGTTGACTCGCAGGTCATACACAATTATAAAGACAACCATATGGCTCCTGCCGGTTGTGTACTCATCGACATGCAAGTCGTGAAACATTACAAAACATGATCATCGCATACAATATACACATCGCATCTTGGGCCATATCATATCACAGAAAACACTCCCTGCAAAAACAAGTTAGACGCCTCTACTTTGTTGTTGCATGTTTTACGTGGCTTATGGGAGTAGATGCTAAGAACGATTCTTACTACGGAAAGCCACAACGGTGATATTATGGTTGCCAAACTCCGGTGTTAATCCCATGACAACTATAGTGAGAGAAACTGACATCCACCAGCCGCATGTGTGGTACACGCCACACGTGCGGAGCGGTCATGAACGACGTCGCGTAAGGTTGGCCTGGACCGCTTCAATCTCACTATCCCGCGTCATAAGAAGAACACAAACAAGAGGCTTGCAACAAAAAACATCAATGCCCGCAACAACCATGTTGCGTTCTACTCGTGAAACACATCTACGCATAGATCTAGCTCTGATACCACTGAAGGGTTTCGCGGCATAGTAAATCAAAATTTTCTACGGATGCGAACAAAGGGAAAGCCAAGATCTAATCTAGGAGATGCAATCAACGAGAGAGATTGGATTAGATCTTCATACCCTTGAAGATTCGCACAGCGGAACGTTCGTCGGAACGTGGGTGATGTAGTCGTACTCGCTTCTCCTCCTCGCGATCCGATCTGATCTAGCACCACAAGTGGCGGTGCCTCCGTGAGATGCACACGTGCAGCACCTCGACGTCTCCTCCTTCCTCGGACCAGCAAGTATGGTGGAGAGATAGATGGGATCTACAACACGACGGCGTGGTGTATATGGTGGAGAGTTTACTGCAGGCTTCGCCACAAACAATGGGAGGGAGAGAGGAGGGTAGCAAGGCAACTAGGATTGGAGGCAAGGTGTGGGGGGGAGGGGGTGCACCAGCCCTCTATTTATAGAGGGGGGGCGGCAAGCCCTTGCCCCTCCTCCAAGCCTTGGGCCGGCGGCCAAGGGAGGAAGGAGTGGGGGGCAAGGACTCTCCCTCCTTCTAGAAATTCTATCCCTAGTTTAAACGATTTAAACCCTATAGGATCGGCTGGGCCCTATGGGGCCTTGTGCCCCTAGCCCAATGCGGCCAGGGCACTCCCTCATAGGCCCATGCCCCTCCCGACAGGTGGGACCACGTTGGTCCCCTTCCGAAAGGTTCTAGAAGCTTTCGGTACCATACCGATTAACCCGGAACAATTCCGAACTCCAAAAACTGCACTGCCTTATATGAATCTTATTCTCCAGACCATTCCGGAACCTCTCGTGATGTCCCGGATCCCATCCGAGACTCCGAACAAAAACTCATAAACCAATTATCCAATCTATCCTAGCGTCGAGACATGTTATGTGTGACCTGGGTTCGAGAATATGCGCACATGATCTTCTATCAATAATCAACGAAGTGCAGGCACCCATATTGACTCCACACATTCATCGATGATCATATCGGATGAACCACGATGCCAGGATTCAATCAATCCCATATATATATTCCCTTCGTCTCGCGATATTTTACTTGCCCGAGATTTGATCGTCGTAATGGTCATACCTAGTTCAATCTCGTTCACAACAAGTACTTTACTCGTTCTGTAATCCGATATCACTTTGTGATTAACTCCTTAACCACATGCTTGCAAGCGGTGTTGATATCAATTACCGAGTGGGCCCGAAGTATATCTCTCCGACTTGGGAGGGACAAATTCCATCTCGATACATACAACCCAACAAATACTTTCCGATCACCTGAGAGACACCTTTATGATCACCCTCTCATAGGATGACGTTTGATGACCTCAAAGCTTTCTTCCGATACCAGGGAGTTGTATTATCTCATGGTCTAAGGAATACAATATTTGACATAGGAAAAGCTTCGCAAAGATGAACACGATGATACGATCTAATTGCTTCGCTTAGTTTGGGTCTGTCCACCATATCATTCTCCAATGATATGATCTCATTATCAATTGACAACTCATGTCTATGGTTAGGAAAACTTAACCATCATTGATCAATGAGCTAGTCCATAGAGGCGTACTAGGGACACGGTGTTGTTTACAAACCACACAAGTATTAAAGTTTCCGCTTAATACAATTCTAGCATGGAATACAAACTTTATCATGAACAAGAATTATAATAATAACATCTTTATTATTGCCTCTAGGGCATAATTCCAACACAATCTTCACCCTACAGGACCGGATAGCCGGAATGCTGTCGCGGAGGCCCTCATAGCTAGTTCCAAGACGGAAACCACGAGTAAGCACCCCTAGATCAGCCCCTGGATACCAGGACTTCACCAAGGCCAGGGCCATCTCCATGCCGTTGCGAGCCGCCCATTCCTTATGGATCTCCAGCACGTTGATGCCACGAGACAAGGCAACAACTAAGCTGGCGATGTCATGCAAGTCACCCGCCTCCGGCCAAATGTAGTGGAAGATATCGTTAGCAACGGCATGAAGACCATTGCTCTCCTTCGCCAGCACCTTGAACAGATCCAGGGAAGTCAGATCGCGGCCAGCCTCCTCCACCAGCAGCTTCTGAAGAGTCATCTCGGTCGACTCAGGGTAATGATCTGTAGCCAAAGACATGAGTAAGTGGCAATATTCGTTTCAGCTAGCTACGGTAGAAAGGAAGCAAGGAGTAGAAAACTTACTAACAACCATCTCCGAGATGCTCTGGAGGTGCTGGATTAGCTCCTCCTCCCGGGGGCGGACAGTCTTGATCGTCTCCTCCCTTTGGGCGGAGATCGTTTCAAAATTCTTCAGCGCCTCTGCCCGGATGTCAGCTGCCTTCTTTCCCCTCTCCACGGTAACCTCAAGGTGATGCTTGGCCTCGGCCAGTTGGTCGAACTGCGCTTTCCGTGTCCTGTTCGACTCCTCTAGCCGCGCAACCTCAGCTTTGAGGCGCTCCACCTCCTTCTCCTTGTCCAGGATCATGGCTGTAGGAGGATACCTGATGGTCAACAAAAAACGGGAAAAGGGAGCCAACCGCCAAGACAGGCCGGAGGAAGCAATCTTGCGGCCTAGATCCCGGGTGTTCTTCACCGACTCCGAAAATACTCTGTGCAAAGAGAAATGTGTAAGAGATGGAGCGGCGATTCGGATGCAAAAACAAAATACAGAAAAAGATAAGGGGGAGAGACACCTACCTCCATCAAAACAGACAAATTTTTGGCCTCACCAAGTGTGGCATCCCGCAAAACCACTACTAGAAGATCACGTTGTTTTTGTGCATTGCATCATCATGACCGCATGCTCATGTCATCATGCCACATTGCATTGGAGCATCGTCATCATCTTGCATTTGCTTGTATAAAACTATTTGCAGAAAAACCTGTTTGTGTTTTCTAAACGCCCTATCTTTATTCAAACGCAAAACCCCGGGACTCCGGATTATTTTGTTTGTCTGCTATTGGTTTGCAGAAGCCGTGTTTAAGACAAATAAAATATCAAAGTATTTTTAGTGGGGCAGTCGAACGGGCCGAATCGACCCGAACGACCACCCCAGAAATTAAATCGGTCCCCCATAATTCCTAAACCTACCCAACCTATCTTACCCAACCCCTCTCCACCTCACCCCGGCCACTCCCCTCGTGACACCTCACCTCCTCCCTCTCCCTGAACCACTCCCACGCTGCCACTTGGCCACCCCCACCTCTCTCTCCCTCTCAGCCTTCACACCCACGCCACACACCCTGGCCACACAACACAACACGCACTCAAACACACACCACGCACACACAACACGCAACAGCCCCGCGTGGCCCCACCCGGCGGTCCCACCTTCCCCACACGGGATCCTCCCTCTCTTCCTTCTCCCTCCCCTGCTCTCTGCGCCCGCGCACCGGCGAGCCTCACCCTCCGCCGCGGCCGCTTCCCCATCGCCACCCCCACCCCCGCTCCCCGCCGCCGCGGCACCCTCCTCCTCTCCGCGGCGCAGCACCCCGAGCCCCGCGAGCTCCTCCCTCCCGTCTTCCTCCTCCGCCTCCAGCACCCAACCCTGTCCCCTTCTCCCTCCAGCTCCCTGACCTCCGCTTGCACGCCCTCTTTGGGCCGCCACCGCCGTTAGTCCGTCTCCTCCTCAGCGTCTGCCTTGCCGCGCCCGCCCGCCTCCTCCCTCGCCAGAGCCGCCTCACCTCCGCTCCTCCCCCATCGGCGCCGTCCCCCGCCCCGCGTTCCTCGCCGGAGGCCCTCTGCGGCCGCCGTTCGTCGCCAGGCCGCCTCCACCTTCCATCTCCCTCGCCTCGCGTTCCCTGAGACGCCGCCGCCTCCCTCTCTCCGGTCTTCCTCGCCGGTCGCCGCCGTTCTCCTCTGCGCGGCCACCACCGGACGCCTCCGCCCGCCATAAGGCGCACCTCCTCGCCACGGCCTTGCCTCCTTCTTCCTCTGTCGCCGGCAGTTAGCGCCAGAGGTCGCAAGCCCCTCGCCCGGCCAACCCCAGCCGCTCCTCCGCCGGCCGCCGCCCTCGTCTGCCTCCACCGTCCTTTGCGCCTCTGCAGCTGCCAAGGCCGCTTTCCTCTCCGGCGTCCTCCGCCTCCGCGACTTCCCATGCGCCGCTTCCCTCGTCCTGCCAGGCCTCCTCGCTGTCGCGCTTTGCCCCGGCCGCCATGTCGCCGACGACCCCTCTGTGCCGCCCGCATGCGCCGGCCGTTCTCCGCATCGGCCTCGCCACACCAACCCTGTCCACGCCAAGCTCGCCGTGCCTCAGGTTGTCTCCAACCGCTGATCTTCGGCCAGCTTACCGAGGCCGACGTGTACCGTGGCGCTGCCCAAGGACGAGTCATGCGATCGAGTCTATATGCCGGCAAGATCTCCAGTCCCCTTGGGAAAGCCAAGACCAACACGAGACCCCGAAGGACCGCGCAAGACCACGGGCGCGAGACTCCAACACCGTACCGAGCCGAAGGTGTCCGGATAATCCCCGACAAGAACTCCATCACGGAACATCAAGTACTCCGACAGGGAACCCTGGAGACCCCGGCGTCGAGCCCCAAGTTCGCCCCCGATAATCAAGGTGGGACCCCAAGATCTACATCATATGTGTCGAGACCAACACCAAACCGATGACAAGGTCTACCGATGACCGAGAACCCGGACACCAAGTACTCCTTCTCGGACCCGAACCCCGGTACCGGACAAGTTCGCCATCGACCTCGAGAACGCCGGCGCGGAACAACAAGACCGCCACACGGACGCGAACCCCAAGACCCTGAGGCCCCGAACCGAAGACGATCCGAAGCGCCAAGACCTCCGACAGGGAACCGACCAGTTCGCCAAGAACCGCACCCGAACCTGAAGCACTACAAGATCTGCCCCGCTACCCGAGAACGATCCCGGAGTCCGAACCTCGTTCCCGTCGAACCCTGAACCCTGGACCCCGAACCCCGGAACCCCAAGATCTGCCGAACCCTAAAGTGTGACCCTTATCCGAACCCCTATTTTTATAAATGCTAAACATAAAACCTGTTTCATAATAAATTGTCATACTCGCATGCATATTTTGTGTGGTTTGGGGGCCTTATGCCGATTCACCTAATAATTAAATATGGGGCCCATATGCGGGCAAATCTAGTCTCCTATTGGCCTCATTTAAATTTGTGTAGCGAACCGATGCTATCTTTTGCCATGTTAAGACAACATTTAATTTGCGGGGTAGATAAATAACATGAACCATCTAATTAATTGTCGGGGCCCCGTTTCCACTTAATATGACCTAATTGCATCGCACTTCTGCCATGTCATACATCATACATGCATCATGCCCGCTCTTTTGCCGTAGTATTAAGTATTGCATCCGGTGTTTCTTCTAGTGTTTTGCTTCTTCGTGGATAAGGCCGTTGAGTTGATATCAGCTTCGCCCCGATCTTCGGTTGAACCTTCGACAATCTTTTCAGGCGAGCATCTCCCCCTTTCTACCTATCTTACTTTTATAGTATTTATTTCCCTCCTGTTGATCTATTGCTATCTGTGTTGCGATGCTCTAGTTTCCGTACCCGTGATATCCCTTGCAGCCCTATATTGCCTCGGACACATCCTATTACCTATTGTTTGGTAGATAGTTGGACTTGCGCGTCGTAGTCGCTTGCTCAAGTGCTGTTGCGTGTCGTCAAATGCCACAGTTGTTGGAGTCTTGCCGCATGTTTGATGTTGGAGATGATCATGGTTTTACTTATCGTTCACTTTAATTCCTGTTTAACAACTAAAATTGAAATAAGCAGAGGCATCGGTGGGTGATAGATAACATTTGGTTTCCGAACGCCCACTTGTGTCCCGTAGGACCCCGAGTACTTGATACCTGTTCCTTGATTTATCGCGCTATCCACATCCGGGAGGTATATGGGACCCCGAGCGAGCTTGATTCATTCTTATTTCTTGGGGCCACAAACTAGTTTGAGGTTTTATTTACTATCCTGTACTTATGCCATGCTACTACTGTATTTACGATTGCGAGGAGCACACTGTCTGTTAGGATCGGGACACGTTTTGGCGGTGTCGACAAGCCCAGCTTTTGGGTTCCCGATCGCTCCTGGCCGTCCACCCAAACCTTGAGTCCGTCTCGGAGCTAGCTTACTTCGTTGCGGGTAAGACTCCAAGGGGTGGCCCCCTGAAATATTTCTGAATCCTGTGATTGCTTTGTCGTGAAAGCCTCGTTGGGTTTTGATTTGGTTTTTCCGAGGTTGATCGAGCGTGTGTTGCTATTGGTGCACCCCGGCCGGGTAAAACTTTCTGAAAGCCGTGTCCGCGGATATGGACGACTTGGAGCACAGTATCTCGACCATAGACAAGCATAACTAAAGTTTATTGCTATAAATTTGACTTTATAATGACTAGTAATCAGCTTCACTATAATGGAATGGCTAACTAATACTGCCCACAATTGCTTGTTTGGAGTGTCGCTTGCGACCATTGTACCTGACTAGTAAGTATGGCAACTACAATGGAATGGCTAAATAAAACTACCAACAACTGCTGGGTTTTGGGTTTATCTCATGCCATCTGTATCTGATTAGTAATTGTTGCCACTATAACGGAATGGTTAAATAAAAGCGCCCACTGCTTACTTTATCAGGATGATTATCTAAACCTGACTAGTAAAGTGCCGCAACTATAACTGAATAAGTAAAACTGCCAACCGTGTGAGTTCCTCGGTTGACTTCCTCGTTTGGTCTCGAGGGGGAATACCAGGATGGGAATGTTTGGTGTTAGTATCAGTCTGGTTCCGGATAGGTCTTTTCTTATCCCTCTCTGATAACCGCCAGTTGTATCGAGTCTCTATAGGTGGTTTAGTGCATGCTGCCGCTGCCGCTCAGTCCACCATACCTATGTAGGCGAGGACCGCCTAATTCTAGTCTCGCCGTGTACTGGCCTCAGTACTGACGCTCCTTCTTTTTCTTTGCCCTTTGTCGGCACCCCTTTTGTTTAAGCAGGTTTTGAGATCGACGCGTTAAGGTGGTTACCCTTCCGCTTGGTGCAGGTGGTTATGGACGCCGTTGGTTATTCTTCGTGGCTCTTAGCCCCATTTGCATCTTGTCCGTAGACTGACTGTGTCATTTTCAAGGTGATTTGGATCTTTGTATATTATATTCGTATTCTTGACTCATGGAGTCGTGTTGTATATATATCTGTATGTGGGTCCCATCGAGGACTGTTGTGCAATGTTATTATTGCCGTTTTCCACCCGCAAAAGCGCTGGTGGGCACCTTTGAATCGCTTCTATGCGGGTTTGGCGGGTTTCGCTAAAACTTGCATAGGGCCGATTCGAGGGTGTTCTGAGTGGTATCGAGCTCGTGATTACGATACCCCACAAGTCCAGCCTGTAGGATAACCTAGCTAACGGCCGAAGTAGAGTGTCAAAACTATTTTGAAAAATTGGTTGGATAGTTCTGATTAGGTCTGATTTTACTCCTTACCCCTCTGCTGTTCTCCTCTTACCTCTACGTGTTTTGAATCCGCTCTTTTCTCTCTCTTCGAGTCCAGGATTTCTCGTGGTTGGGTTTCCGTCGTACCTTCAGGGTTTCGCTTTCTCCCTTTTGTAACGGAGGTGCCACGACCATCAATCGGCAACTTGTCTGTTGTACCCTTCATCCAATCTTTTGTTCTTGAGCTCTTTATCCATATGTGTTCCTTGCTGGATATCCGTGTCGTTGAAAAACATATGAGAAGGACGAGCATTGGTGAAGTTTGAGTATACCTTGAGCATGTGTTGTTCATGCCAATGGAACCATCGCGGAACCTAATCATTGTGTCTTTCATACGATTTCTGTTGTATCTTCCGGTGTTTCCCGGTGTGATGACCTCATC
Organism: Avena longiglumis; assembly: GCA_030063025.1. NCBI lineage: Eukaryota > Viridiplantae > Streptophyta > Magnoliopsida > Poales > Poaceae > Avena > Avena longiglumis. The sequence continues at coordinate 433,013,804 of CP125975.1, forward strand.
TACCTCAGATCCAACGCAGAGCTGGCATCATCCCTTGTTCCGAATACCTCTTATGAAGATCTTCATTCTAATTCTCGAGAGTTGAGTTGCCTGATTTTCCTATTCATGTATAGAGTTGATAGTTTGGGTACGGGATGGATTGATCACCCTAACCGACTCTTACTGTTCGCTCTGTACATTGAACTGGGGGATCAATGTAACTCTTCCTCTTCTAATGGAAGTTAGAGGTGGCCTTATCGTTTGATACCTCCACCTTCGTCCTTTGTTCCTCCGGAGTGTTCTCTCGACGATCAGGAACAACGACCCTTTGTTGGTGGTGTCGCCGATCTCCAGATGAAGAAGGAACCCTCGTTAGTGGTGTCGCGAGGATATACACGACGCGAGAAGATGCAGATCGCCAACCTTCCTTCCGGTACCATGAGGCGGATCTCGAGGGCGAGATCCATTGTTAGTGGTGTCGAATTGTGGCATCCCGCAAAACCACTACTAGAAGATCGCGTTGTTTTTGTGCATTGCATCATCATGACCGCATGCTCATGTCATCATGCCACATTGCATTGGAGCATCGTCATCATCTTGCATTTGCTTGTATAAAACTATTTGCAGAAAAACCTGTTTGTGTTTTCTAAACGCCCCATCTTTATTCAAACGCAAAACCCCGGGTCTCCGGATTATTTTGTTTGTCTGCTATTGGTTTGCAGAAGCCGTGTTTAAGACAAATAAAATATCAAAGTATTTTTAGTGGGGCAGTAGAACGGGCCGAATCGACCCGAACGACCACCCCAGAAATTAAATCGGTCCCCCATAATTCCTAAACCTACCCAACCTATCCTACCCAACCCCTCTCCACCTCACCCCGGCCACTCCCCTCGTGACACCTCACCTCCTCCCTCTCCCTGAACCACTCCCACGCTGCCACTTGGCCACCCCCCCACATCTCTCTCCCTCTCAGCCTTCACACCCACGCCACACACCCTGGCCACACAACACAGCACGCACTCAAACACACACCACGCACGCACACAACACGCAACAGCCCCGCGTGGCCCCACCCGGCGGTCCCACCTTCCCCACACGGGATCCTCCCTCTCTTCCTTCTCCCTCCCCTGCTCTCTGCGCCCGCGCGCTGGCGAGCCTCACCCTCCGCCGCGGCCGCTTCCCCATCGCCACCCCCACCCCCGCCGCTTGGCACCTCCTCCTCTCCATGGCAAGACCCCGAGCCCATGAGCTCCTCCCTCCCGTCTTCCTCCTCCGCCTCCAGCACCCAACCCTGCCCTTCTCCCTCCAGCCTCGACCTCCGCCTCCTGGGCCGCCATCGCCCGTCGATCCGTCTCCTCCCTCAGCGTCTGCGCCCGCCTGCCAGCCCGCCTCCCTCCTCGCCGCCTCACCTCCGCCTCCCCATCGGCGCTGCCCCCGCCCGTTCCTCCGGAGGCCCTCTGCGGCCGCCGCCAGCCGCCTCCACCTTCCATCTCCCTCGCCGCGTTCCTCGAGACGCCTCCCTCTCTCCGGTCTTCCTCGCTGCCGCCGTCGTTCTCCTCTGCCGCCACGGACGCCTCCGCCCGCATAAGCGCACCTCCTTGGCCCGCCCTTCTTCCTCCGGCCTGGCAGCGCCCGCAGGTCGCAAGGCCCTCGCTGCCAACTCCTCCGCCCGCCGTCACCCTTGTTCGCCTCCACCGTCCGCTGCCTACGCAAGCCCGGCCGGCCGCCCTCTCCGGCGGCCTCCGCCCGCCCATGACTTCTCGCCGCCGCCTTCCCCTCGTCCTGCTCCCTCTCGCTGTCGCGCCTGTCCCGGCCGCCATGTCGCCGACGACCTTCGCCGCATGCGCCGGCCGTTCTCCGCATCTGCCTCGCCACACCAACCCTGTCCACGCCAAGCTCGCCGTGCCTCAGGTTGTCTCCAACCGCTGATCTTCGGACAGCTTACCGAGGCCGACGTGTACAGTGGCGCTGCCCAAGGACGAGTCATGCGATCGAGTCTATATGCCGGCAAGATCTCCAGTACCCTTGGGAAAGCCAAGACCAACACGAGACCCCGAAGGACCGCGCAAGACCACGGGCGCGAGACTCCAAGACCGTACCGAGCCGAAGGTGTCCGGATAATCCCCGACAAGAACTCCATCACGGAACATCAAGTACTCCGACAGGGAACCCTGGAGACCCCGGCGTCGAGCCCCAAGTTCGCCCCCGATAATCAAGGTGGGACCCCAAGATCTACATCATATGTGTCGAGACCAACACCAAAGCGATGACAAGGTCTACCGATGACCGAGAACCCGGACGCCAAGTACTCCTTCTCGGACCCGAACCCCGGTACCGGACAAGTTCGCCATCGACCTCGAGAACACCGGCGCGGAACAACAAGACCGCCACACGGACGCGAACCCCAAGACCCTGAGGCCCCGAACCGAAGACGATCCGAAGCGCCAAGACCTCCGACAGGGAACCGACCAGTTCGCCGAGAACCGCACCCGAACCTGAAGCATTACAAGATCTGCCCCGCTACCCGAGAACGATCCCGGAGTCCGAACCTTGTTCCCGTCGAACCCTGAACCCTGGACCCCGAACCCCGGAACCCCAAGATCTGCCGAACCCTAAAGTGTGACCCTTATCCGAACCCCTATTTTTATAAATGCTAAACATAAAACCTGTTGCATATTAAATTGTCATACTCGCATGCATATTTTGTGTGGTTTGGGGGCCTTATGCCGATTCACCTAATAATTAAATATGGGGCCCATATGCGGGCAAATCTAGTCTCCTATTGGCCTCATTTAAATTTGTGTAGCGAACCGATGCTATCTTTTGCCATGTTAAGACAACATTTAATTTGCGGGGTAGATAAATAACATGAACCATCTAATTAATTGTCGGGGCCCCGGTTCCACTTAATATGACCTAATTGCATCGCACTTCTGCCATGTCATACATCATACATGCATCATGCCCGCTCTTTTGCCGTAGTATTAAGTATCGCATCTGGTGTTTCTTCTAGTGTTTTGCTTCTTCGCGGATAAGGCCGTTGAGTTGATATGAGCTTCGCCCCGATCTTCGGTTGAACCTTCGACAATCTTTTCAGGCGAGCATCTCCCCCTTTCTACCTATCTTACTTTTATAGTATTTATTTCCCTCCTGTTGATCTATTGCTATCTGTGTTGCGATGCTCTAGTTTCCGTACCCGTGATATCCCTTGCAGCCCTATATTGCCTCGGACACATCCTATTACCTGTTGTTTGGTAGATAGTTGGACTTGCGCGTCGTAGTCGCTTGCTCAAGTGCTGTTGCGTGTCGTCAAATGCCACAGTTGTTGGAGTCTTGCCGCATGTTTGATGTTGGAGATGATCATGGTTTTACTTATCGTTCACTTTAATTCCTGTTTAACAACTAAAATTGAAATAAGCAGAGGCATCGGTGGGTGATAGATAACATTTGGTTTCCGAACGCCCACTTGTGTCCCGTAGGACCCCGAGTACTTGATACCTGTTCCTTGATTTATCGCGCTATCCACATCCGGGAGGTATATGGGACCCCCCTGAGCCAGAGCTTGATTCAGTCTTATTTCTTGGGGCCACAAACTAGTTTGAGGTTTTATTTACTATCCTGTACTTATGCCATGCTACTACTGTATTTACGATTGTGCGAGGAGCACACTGTACTGTTTAGGATCGGGACACGTTTTCGCGGTGTCGACAAGCCCAGTTTTGGGTTCCCAGTCGCTCACAGCCGTCCACCCAAACCTTGAGTCCGTCTCGGAGCTAGCTTACTTCGTTGCGGGTAAGACTCCAAGGGGTGGCCCCCTGAAATATTTCTGAATCCTGTGATTGCTTTGTCGTGAAAGCCTCGTTGGGTTTTGATTTGGTTTTTCCGAGGTTGATCGAGCGTGTGTTGCTATTGGTGCACCCCGGGTAAAACTTTTCAAAGCCGTGTCATGGATATGGACGACTTGGAGCACAGTATCTCGACCATAGATAAGCATAACTAAAGTTTATTGCTATAAATTTGACTTTACAATGACTAGTAATCGGCTTCACTATAATGGAATGGCTAACTAATACTGCCCACAATTGCTTGTTTGGAGTGTCGCTTGCGACCATTGTACCTGACTAGTAAGTATGGCAACTACAACGGAATGGCTAAATAAAAGTACCAACAACTGCTGGGTTTTGGGTTTATCTCATGCCATCTGTATCTGATTAGTAATTGTTGCCACTATAACGGAATGGTTAAATAAAAGCGCCCACTGCTTACTTTATCAGGATGATTATCTAAACCTGACTAGTAAAGTGCCGCAACTATAACTGAATAAGTAAAACTGGCAACCGTGTGAGTTCCTCGGTTGACTTCCTCGTTTGGTCTCGAGGGGGAATACCAGGATGGGAATGTTTGGTGTTAGTATCAGTCTGGTTCCGGATAGGTCTTTTCTTATCCCTCTCTGATAACCGCCAGTTGTATCGAGTCTCTATAGGTGGTTTAGTGCATCGTCACGCCGCCATCCACCATACCTATGTAGGCGAGACCGCCGAATTCTAGTCTCGCTGCATCTGGCCTCAAGATCGACGCCTTCTTTTTCCTTTGCCCTTTGTCGGCACCCCTTTTGTTTAAGCAGGTTTTGAGATCGACGCCGTTAGCAGGGTTACCCTTCCGGCTTGGCCTGGGCAGGGTTATGGACGCCATTGGTTATTCTTCAGGGCTCTTAGCCCCATTTGCATCTTGTCCGTAGACGGACGCTGTGTCATTTTCAAGGTGATTTGGATCTTTGTATATTATATCTGTATTCTTGACTCATGGAGTCGTGTTGTATATATATATATCTGTTCTGTGGGTCCCATCGAGGACTGTTGTGCAATGTTATTACTTCGTTTTCCACCCGCGCGAAAGCGCCTGGTGGGCACCTTTGAATCGCTTCTATGCGGGTTTGGCGGGTTTCGCTAAAACTTGCATAGGGCCGATTCTAAGGGTGTTACACCAAGGCCCTTCTCCATTCCCTCAACCAGGTGGAGTACCTGGCTAAGTGCGACGGGCGCAACGCCCGAGAGCTGGGCGAGGATCGCATCCGACGTCAGCCCAGTTGGAGATGGTCACCACGACCTCGTCGTCGTCAGTGGCCGCACCCGAATATGCGGCCACCACCAACTCTCTCCCTGCCGGGTTAGAGACACCCGACTGGCCACCGCCCGCTGCAGCCATCTACACAGCCGCAGCCTCCTCCGTCACCTCTGTGATGGCGGGCCTGGCAGAACTGGCTAGAGCATTGCTCCAGGCCGGGTTCACGCCAGCCCCGGGACGAAGGAGGGGGGGTCTCGGGGTCCTGCGCGGCCACAAACATCGCGACAGGTGTAGCCGACGACCTCACCACCTCCTCAACCACCGGAGGCGGCGGGGGAGCAGGGGCGGTGGCACCAGAGTCGCCAAGCGACATCTCCTTGCTGCGTGGAACGAAAGTAAGAAAAAGCCCCAGCAGAACCACACGACAACAAGGAAGATGCAAGGGAAGATGCTAACCCAACGACGGATGGCGGGGCAACGACTTGGCGTGCCCGGCGCATCCTCTTTTGTTCAACTGGAGTCGGCGCAACAACGGGCGCCGCCCTCTTCCCCTAAGCTTTCGTCTTGGCTTTTTCTCGGTTGCCCTCCTCGTCGGTGGCATCGACTGCAACAAAAGCAAAATCTTAGCCACACCTCCACGGGCAAGGACAAGGGAAAGATCCGCAACCGGCAGCTTACCATGAGGATCCAAGGGGCCATCGTTCGACGGACGGGAAATCCTTCGGGCTCCATCTGGGGGCACTTCTTTTGCTTCCTGTCCGCCAAGAAGGAGGGTAGCGGGAAGTCGCCCATGCCATCTTCGACTAGTTGCACCGTGAACAACTACTCAAAAAGGGGAGCATAAGGCACCCACGGGAAACTCCCGGCAAAGAAGACAAAGGCAAAAACGGCAAGAAAATCAGTGAACAACTCACCCAGGGCGGCAGGCGGCCGCTATGTTACGGCGGATAGGAGTACGCCCAGGTCGCCTCCACGCGGAACTTGGAGATCATAGAGATCCAGTTCCGGAGATACTGGTAGGGCACATCCTTCCGCCACATCCGCGTCAGATCATCAGCGGTCGACATATGGCACATCTTGTGCGACCACTTCTGCAGCGGAAGCACGCGTCGCGCCATCCACGATAGCGCGATGTCCCGGGCGGTGAGCCGCTCCGTCTCCACCATCGTCTCCACCCGGGCGGCCATCCGGTTGAGGTCCGCCATAGCACCCATGCTCTTCATCGTCCAGCCCTTTTGCATTGAAGGAAGATCGACGAAGGACGGGAGGCAGATCCAATCCACCTCCGTGGCATTGCTCACATAAAAATATGAGCGCTGCCATAGCTTGACGGTGTCAGGAAGCTCGAACCGCGGCATCTGCAAAGAAGGCCACGGGTAGATGGAGCAGCAGCCCGTCTGCGTCAGCGCTCCGTCCTTGACGGTGTTCTGGGTCTTGAAGTGGAAGAACTTAAGAAAATTCGCCACCTGAGGCCACACCCCAAGGTAGGACTCGCAGCAGGCCGCATGATGCGATAGCTGCGTGATACGTCGGAAACGTATCTATAATTTTTGATGTTCCATGCTTGTTAGTATCTACTTTGCTTTGCTTTGTCTACACTTTGAGGTGCTTTTTTACATGTTTTCTGGTACTAACCTATTAACAAGTTGTCACAGTGCCAACTGCCTGTTGTTTACTGTTTTTGGTTTCATAAAAGCTAGTAAGGAAATATTCTTGGAATTGGATGGGACAAATGTCAAAGTCAATAACTTTCCGTGGGGAACAAGAAGTCAAGAGGGGAGACAGAGAGGCGTGCCAGGGCAGCCACACCCCCCTAGGCACGGGTGGGCCTTGCCCCGCACCTAGGCAGGTTATGGGGCCCCTGGCCACCGCCTCGGCCTCCCCCTTCGCCTATAATAAGCCCCAGATGCAGAAACCCTGAGCACCCGATAAAACTCCACGAAACCTTCTATAGCTGCCGCCACCATCGTCCCTAGATCGGGGGGATCTGAAGTTTTTCCCGGCACCCTGCCAGAGGGGAGATCATCCCGGAGGGCTTCTGTCCGGTATGATGCGTGAGTAGTTCCACCTTGGACTATGGGTCCATGTAGTAGCTAGATGATTGTATCTCCTCCTTTGTGCTTTCATGTATAGATCTTGTGAGCTCCGTTCATGATCAAGATCTAATCCATTTGTAATCATGCATGTTGTGTTTGCGGGGATCCGATGGATATTGTGATTATTATGTTGGTTTGGTTAATGGTTTTGTCTTGATGATTCTATCATGTCTGTGTTGTTTGTGATCTTGCATGCTCTCCATTGTTAGTAGCTATCTTGGCCGAGTAGTTGCTAGTGACTCCAAGAGGGGGTAGTTATGCTCAATATTGGGTTCATGTCTCTAGTTTCCAAGGGAAGTGACAATAATCTCTTCGGTTGTAAATGTGTTGTTTCCACTAGGGAGAAAACAATGGTCTCTTGTTCATGGAACATGTGGACTGTTTACCTTACACACTTTGCTTAAAGCAGTTGTCTATTGCTTGCAACTTAATACTGGAGGGGGTTCGGATGATAACCTGAAGGTGGACTTCTAGTCATAGATGTAGTTGGATGGCGGTCTATGTATCTTGTTGTATTGCCCAATCAAATCTCATAGGATCTTTCTGACTAGTAATTGCATTGTTATGCCTTGCTCAGTTCCTGTCAATTACCCTACTGTAATTTGTTTACCCTTCATTCCATGTTGTTTATCTAAGGAGAGCACCTCTAGTGAACTATGGACTCCGGTACAATCTTTACCATTGATACATCTTCCACTGTTACTTGTTTACTTGCTGCAAACCATTACGTTCCACACCATACGTTTAATCCTTTATTATAGCAAACCGGTGAGCTTGACAACCTCACTGATTCGTTGGGGAAAAGTCTTGAGTTTGTGTTGTGCGGGTCTCCGTGTTGCTTGCAACACCTGTGTGAAGTTTCCTTCCTCCTTCTGGTTCGATTACCTCGGTCTCTAATGAGGGAAGACTTGTTGTTGTGTGCATCACACCTTGCTCTTGGGGTTTCCAACGAAGTGCTCCACGTCAGGCGCATCAACAAGTTTTCTAGCGCCGTTGCCAGGGAGGCTAAGGACGTCTTCACTAGGGGAGTCCTTCACTCCCTTTATCTTTACTTTGTTTTTAGTTTGCTTTGTTTCCTTTTCTTGATTTTGTTTGCCTCTTTTCAGAAAAAACCCCAAAAATTAGTCTAGTTTGGTTTGCTTGCTTTATTCAAAAACACAAAAAAAAAATAGTTCCTGCTCTAGCTGCTGTTGTTGTTTTTGGCTTGCCCACCTTTGCCAAAATGAACTCTGCTGAGAACACCAAGTTGTGTGACTTCACTAGCACCAACAACAATGATTTCCTTAGCACACCTATTGCTCCACCTGCTCCTGATGCTACCATTTATGAAATTAATCCTGCTTTGTTGAATCTTGTGATGAGAGAGAAATTTTCTGGTGCTAGTTCTGATGATCCTGCTGCCCATCTCAATAGTTTTATTGAACTTTGTGAGATGCAAAAGTATAAGGATGTAGATGGAGATATTATTAAGCTCAAGATTTTTCCTTTCTCCTTGAGAGGAAAAGCTAAAAAATGGTTGCTATCTTTGCCTAAAAATAATATTGATTCTTGGACTAAGTGCAGAGATGCTTTTATTGGAAAATACTATCCTCCTGCTAAGATTATATATATGAGAAGTGACATTATGAAATTTAAACAACTTGATAGTGAACATGTTGCTGCAACTTAGGAAAGAATGAAGTCTTTGGTTAAGAATTGCCCCACTCATGGACTCACTGCTTGGATGATTATCCAGACTTTTTATGCAGGTTTGAACTTCTCCTCAAGAAATTCTGTTGGATTCAGCTGCTGGAGGTACCTTCATGGGCCTCACTTTGGGTACTTTAACAAGGATTCTTGATATTATGATGGTTAACTACTCTGAATGGCATGTTGAGAGAGCTCCACATGGTAAGAAGGTAAATTGTGTTGAGGAAACTTCCTCTTTGAGTGATAAGATTGATGTTATTATGGCTATGCTTGTTAACGGGAAAGCTCATATAGATCCTAATAGTGTTCCCTTAGCCTCTTTGGTTGCTCAAGAAGAGCAAGTTGATGTAAACTTCATTAGAAACAACAATTTCAACAACAATGCCTATATGAATAATTTTGGTAGCAACAACAATTATAGGCCTTATCCTCTTAATAATGGCAATTCCTATGGACGCTCTTACAATAATGCTAGAAGTTCCCCCTCTGAACTTGAAGTCACGCTCAAGGACTTTATTAGTAAACAACCCACTTTCAATAAGACTATAGAGGAAAATCTTTTAACTGTTGAGAAAAATATATCCTCTTTGTCTGAAGCACAGTCCTCCTTGATTAATAAAATGGCTGCTAAACCTGAAACTATGGAAAATACCTTTGCTACTGCTCATGCCATACAAGTTACTATTGATCAAAATGTTAGGTTGTTAGCTCAACTCCATGCTAAGTGGGAAAGGGAATCTGAAATTGATAGAAACAATTAATGTGTGCACCATCACCACTAAACCACAAGTAGTTCATATTCCTCCTCCTACTATGCCTAAGCCTATTGAGCCTACTACTAGTGATGCTAAGTTTGACTTTGATATTGGTGGTTGCAATATTTCTGAAGTGATTATGTTCCTACAAAATCTTGCTAGAAGTCCTGATGCTAGTGATATGCATGTTGCTTTCACTAAACACATTACAGATGCTCTTGTTAAGATTAAGGAAGAGAATCTAAAACACAAAGCTTCTATTCCTAGGAAAGTAGAAGATAGTTGGGTACCCATTATTAATATGCAAGTGAATGACTTTGATCTCAAAGCTTCATGTGATCTTGGTTCTAGTGTCTCTATTATGCCTAGGAAGATTTATGAAATGCTTGATTTGCCACCATTGGAAGATTGTTATTTAGATGTCCCACTCAATGATAATGCTAAGAAGAAACTCATGGGGAGTATTAATGATGTTATTATTATGGTTAACAATGCTTATGTCCCTGTTGATTTCTATTTTTGGATGTTGAATACAATGTTTCTTGTCCTATTACTTTGGGAAGACCTTTTCTTAGAAAAGTTGGTGCCATCATTGATATGAAAGAAGGCACCATTAAATATCATTTTCCATTCAAGAAAGGTATTAAACACTTCCCTATGAGGAGAGAGAAGTTGCTTTTTGCTCCTCCTTTTAAAGCAAGGTTTGATGTTAATGCTTCATCATTTGAAAATAATTGATTCTTCTTGTTTCTTGTGTCTAACTTAAAGGCGTTAAAGAAAAGTACTTGTTGGGAGATAACCCAAGAGTTTCCTTGAGGCTTGGAAGTTATTACTTCAGTAATGACATTTACTTATCCTTTTTGTTTGCTTTTTTTTTGCCAAGAATGACCTCTAATGAGAGGGAAGTAAGATTTGGGGAGTTGCTGTCCCGAAACAGATTTCTATCTTCCACCATAAAAATCCGTGAGGAGTATTTGTAACTCGGATTGATCTCAAAATTTACGAATAAAACCCCAAGTATGTTAGCTAACTTTTGTTAGTTCAGAACTTTTTGATTTGAGCAATATAAGATGTTCGAAAAAATCGGTTTCTACCTGCTGGTCTGTTTTGACAGATTTCTGCCATTATTTGCATTTGCTTCTTATTGATTCCTCTTTAAGTTCTCTTTTGGGGAAATGAGATTTTTGAAGGAGTTACTACAATATCTTGTGTTTTTAATGAAAAGCCTTACTGTTCCAAAGCTTTTCCAGAGGTCTAATATCTTTTGAATAAACTAATGTTGCTAATGAAGATTGTGTGAAGTTTCGTATGGAGGAAAATTTTCAGGTGTAGAGAGAGAATGATGCAATGAGATGAAGAATGTACAAAATCTAAAGCTTGGGGATGCCACCATGGTGTCACCACAAGAAATATCCAAGAGGTACAAGCTTCAAATCTTGGGGATGCCCAAGGCATCCCCTTCTTCATCAATAAAAGGCTCAGGTTTGTCTAGATACTTCGTTTTTATTGTTTCCTGCATAGTTGTGTTGTTCTTGGAGCGTCTTAGTTTTCGTTTGCTTTGCTTAGGTTGTTTAGTTTGCTTGAATAAAGTAGTTTGGACCCCAGTTCTCGTTGTGTTGTTTTGCAAATAAGTTGCTTGGTGTTGGAAAGGAGTAGTAAGTTCTTGCTTGTAAGTGCAAGAGGAGCTTGCATTGACTGTGACTTAGACTTTAGCATGACATGCTAGGTGTTGTTTTAACCTTATGCTTAGTGATTATTGCTGTATCATGTGTTGTTCCAAACAATTGGTATTGTATAGTGTGCCTTGAAGAAATTATTCATTGTTTTAGCATACAAAAGCATAGTATTGTGGTATTCTCCTTCAATGCTTTGTTTGGGTTGACTTAGCACATGCTCACACCATGTTATGACTCTCACAAGTCACCATTAGCCTCTATGATCATTTAGTCCTTGACTTGTAGTACCACCCTATGCTTTGATTAGTAATGCTTTGTTGCTCTTCATGACTATGGCCATTATGCTCTCTTAGTTGGTTGCTCCTAGTCTTTGCTAGCCTCCACTTGTATGAGTAAGTTCTACTCATGCTTCCAACTCCTAAAAAAACCAACTTATTCCAAAGTGTCCAATATAAACTCCTATGTATGGTGTGTTACACAATTCCAAGTATATTCTTGTTTTCAGCTATCTTCCAATTAAAAACTATTTTGTTATGTGAAAACTTAGTGATTAAAGCCCTCACAAACTTGATGGAACACTTTATATTATTTGCCCCTAATAAACTTGAACCATTGTGACGTCTATGTTGTATATGCTTGCACTTATACGTTGGAATTAGCAGAACCGTTCTGTCACGGGGAACGTTTTCAACATTGCACTTGTACTTTGTACTCAGTTGATATCATGCTCTTTTGTCTATGGATGTCACCGGTGTGAAATAAAGAGGAAACTTGTAAGTCCATGGAGTTTGTATTCTGTGTTAGAAAGCACGGGCGCTAGCCTAAGCCATGCCTAATCATGGTGGAAACTTGCAGCATCACCATAGTGAGCTATCTATGAAGCATCCTCAATAAAAATCTATGCATATAGTAAATAAAAAGATTACTGAGATGCTCACTGTCTGCTTGCCTTGTCATTTTGGTTATGGGAAAGCTCCTGTACCATATGCAAGGGGTACCCCGTTGGCGGTTCTCTATGATATGCAAATACTTACAATGACAAGAACTTACATGTGACTGAAGTTGAGTAGCATGAGGTGTGGCCCTCGTATTCAAGGGACTTGAGATTGCCAACTTATACTTTGTCAAGCATATACTCCATCTTTGTTCACTTTAACCTTAATCACTTCAAGATGCTTATGATAGGGGCAATGAGGGCTGAAAGCTAACAAGTACCATAATTTTTGGAAGCTCTTTTTGAAACTTGAAATCCCTGCTTCATTTACAAAAAGGCCTTTATTCCACCATTATTGAGTCTCCACCTTCTACCTTTAGGCACCATTAAGAGAGCATAGTTGGCATTCTGTGTGCACTATTCCAAAGCTTATTGATTGATGCATATTGTGATATTACTGTTTCTTGTGCTATTTGTTTCTAGTCACCCTTGTGAACTTTGAAGGTGTCCTATGAATATATATTGCTACTCTATGAGGGACAAGCTGATTGCCACTATGCTATGTTTTCTGTATGTGAAACAAACGAACATTTTTCAATGCATGTTATTCATGATCTTTGTTTTTAGACTTTCATGTTGCATGCATAGTTACTATGTCCTATTGTTAGAACTCCATCTTTCATGCACATGTTTAGAGTTCTTTGATCACGGATTTCAATGCTTGCAAATGGTTCGATCTTTATTGTGAGGGTGCATGTCACCTCAAAAATTATTCTTTTATCACTTACCTACTCGAGGACGAGCAGGAGTTAAGCTTGGGGATGCTTGATACGTCGGAAATGTATCTATAATTTTTGATGTTCCATGCTTGTTAGTACCTACTTTGCTTTGCTTTGTCTACACTTTGAGGTTATTTTTACACGTTTTCTGTTACTAACCTATTAACAAGTTGCCACAGTGCCAGTTGCCTGTTTTCTGCTGTTTTTGGTTTCAGAAAAGCTAGTACGGAAATATTCTTGGAATTGGACGGGACAAACGTCAAAGTCAATAACTTTCCATGGGGAACAAGAATTCAAGAGGGGAAACAGAGAGACGTGCCAGGGCAGCCACACCCCCCTAGGCGCGGGTGGGCCCTGCCCCGTGCCTAGGAAGGGTGTGGGGTCCCTGGCAACCGCCTCGGCCTCTCGCTTCGCCTATAAGAAGCCACCGATGCAGAAACCCTAAGCACCCGATCAAATATCCACGAAACCTTATGTAGCCGCCGCCACCATCGTCCCTAGACTGGGGGATCTGAAGTTCTTCCCGGCACCATGCCAGAGGGAGATCTTCCCGAAGGGATTCTCTCCGGTATGATGCGTGAGTAGTTCCACCTTGGACTATGGGTCCATGTAGTAGCTAGATGGTTGTATCTCCTCCTTTGTGCTTTCATGTATAGATCTTGGCAGCTCCGTTCATGATCAAGATCTAATCTATTTGTAATCATGCATGTTGTGTTTGCGGGGATCCGATAGATATTGAGATTATTATGTTGGTTTGGTTAATGGTTTTGTCTTTATGATTCTATCATGTCTGTGTTGTTTGTGATCTTGCATGCTCTCCGTTGTTAGTAGCTATCTTGGCCGAGTAGTTTCTAGTGACTCCAAGAGGGGGTATTTATGATCGATAGTGGGTTCATGCCTCTAGTTTCCAAGGGAAGTGACAATAATCTCTTCGGTTGTAGATGTGCTGTTTCCACTAGGGAGAAAACAACGGTCTCTTGTTCATGGAACATGTGGAATGTTTACTTGACACACTTTGCTTAAAGCAGTTGTCTGTTGCTTGCAACTTAATACTGGAGGGGGTTCGGATGATAACCTGAAGGTGGACTTCTAGTAATAGATGTAGTTGGATGGCGGTCTATGTATCTTGTTGTATTGCCCAATCGAATCTCATAGGATCTTTCTGACTAGTAATTGCATTGTTATGCCTTGCTCAGTTCTTGTCAATTGCACTGCTGTAATTTGTTTACCCTTCATGCCATGTTGTGTATCTAAGGATAGCACCTCTAGTGAACTATGGACCCCGGTCCAATCTTTACCATTGATACATCTTCCACTGTTACTTGTTTACTTGCTGCAAACCATTATGTTCCACACCATATGTTTAATCCTTTGTTACAGCAAACCGGTGAGCTTGACAACCTCACTGATTCGTTGGGGCAAAGTCCTGAGTTTGTGTTGTGCAGGTCTCCGTGTTGCTAGAAACACCTGTGTGACGTTTCCTTCCTCCTACTGGTTCGATAACCTCGGTTTCTTATTGAGGGAAAAATTGCTGATGTGCTGCTTCACACCTTGCTCTTGGGGTTTCCCGACGAAGTGCTCCCAGTTGGACTGGCGTTGCATCAGTGTGTGGTGGCTCTGGTGGCAACGAGGAGGAGGCGCAAGGATCAGGATGCGCTGAGAGGTAGGAAAAGAAGATCCAGGAAGCGTAACCCTCGTTCCCCTCAAGATCCCTATTTATCCTCGCGGGAGGTACCGTCGCCCCCTCAGCCTCCACGCGACGCGTGGCCACGAGGCACCCCAGCCACACGACGCTATGACTCCGGATCCTTTGAGCCGTCACAACCAACCACAAAAGATCCACAGGTATTACCAGGAGACGATGCATGTGCGCTCGCCCCGAGAAACCGTTGTGGCAACTTGTGTGCGCAGTTGCCAAAAAACTAACGCAGCGACATGGACGTCCAACTGACACGATGTGCGCCAGAGCAGCAGTCATGGCTGACGACATCACCAAACTCATCAAACTGACTCTTCGTCTTTAGCTTCGCTAGTCGGTCCCTGCCTTTGCTGTTTACACCCAGTGGGCGGCCACCGATTCCGCAGCCGGTTAAATCCAGCCGGAAAGCAAAAGCGGCAGCCGGAAAGCAGAAGCAAAAGCTGCAGCCGGGCGCGTACAAGCAACTACACCAACATACAAAAAGAGCACGCAAGACCTTACCCACCAGCCAAGTCCATACGCGCTCGGGGACTAATGTCGGGGGGATAACACCCGGGTGGGGAAGGCCAGTCCCAAGTAGGACGGCTCCAGAAAGCATAGGTCGCCTGGCCCTCAAGAAGTACAACTCCAGCTGGTTGGCTAATACCGTCCGGCTAGGCATAAAGCTTCCACGGCTGGACCGTTTAGCCCGGTAGCCAGAAGAACCGGCCGGATGGCCGCTTCCACCTGGCTTACCTCGGATTCGATGGAGAGCACGGAAGGGCTAATGCTCCTTGCGGGGTATGCCTCTGGCTCCCTTTCGTCATTGGGAAGGCTAGCGTGTCGTCACGACTAGCGCTACCCGACGAGGATAAAGCAAAGTGGTCGGCTGACCGATAAAAGCATCCTGGGGGACCAATAAATGGTGACGCCCCAAAGTAAGCCTGGGTGACCGCTAAAGAAGAAGATGATGCTAAAAGAAGGGCAGACTAGGTCCTAGCCCATCGGCTGGGACCTAAAGCCATCTCTGTCCTGTAAACCCATATCCAAACAGTAAACCCTAGAGCCCAAATTGTAATCTTCCCCCCAGACCAGTATATAAAGGAGGGAGGAGCTGGGGTTCTAGGTAACATAGATAGAAGGAAAAAGAGCTAGCCTCTAGTTCCCATCTTCCTCTAGCTCTCGATAGTAGCTAAGGAAACAGCTCCAGGAGCATCTGTATTGGGCATTCGCCCCCCATATAGTTCATCTTGCAGGAGTAGGGGTGTTACCTCGCCGAGAGGGCCTTGAACCTGGGTACGTCACTGTGTTTGTAGTTTACCGTGCCCAACCTGTTGCGTGAGCCTGTAGGAGTTCGTGGCATGGAAAACAAAAATTTTCTACCGCATGAACACACAATCAAGATCTAATCTATGATCAAGCCAAGATCTATCTACTAGATTGTAGCAACGAGTCAACAGAGTACTAACCCTCGAAGATCCAAAGCGGTTAACGAGAGCAGATTCTCGTGGATGATGTAGTCGTACACTTCCGATCTCAAGATCGCGTAGACGATCCTTCCGGCGCTGCGTTCCGGCAGCGCTTCCGCAGTCGATCACACGTTCGGTACTCGATGAAGACCTTCCTCTCCCTTGTTCCAGCAGGCAGCGGAGGTTGTAGCACTCTCCTCATGATTCCGGCAGCACGACGGCGTGGTACCGGAAGTAGAGGGGAGATCTCGCAGGGCTTCGCCTTAAGCCGGAGCGAGTATGGTGGACTATGAGAGAGCCCTCGGTGTTCTAGGGTTTAGACACACCAAGGAAGGGGTGCTAGGGCCGATGGCTAGGGCTTGGAGTTGCCCAAGTCGGCGGCTAGAGGAGAAACCCTAGGCGGCGGCTAGGGTTAGGTCTAGAGGGGGCAACCTTGTGCACTAGGAGGGGAGCCCTGCCCCTCCTCTTATAGGAGGGAGGCGCCGACCAAGGGGAGGGGAATCCCTCCCCAACTCGGATCCCAAGTGGGCCGACGGTGGAGGAGGGACTCCTCCCCAACTCGGTTTCCCACTTCCCCTCCACTTCCCAAAATAGCCGTTTGACTTTTCAAATTGGCGTTTGACTTTTCAAACTAGGATTTGATTAAACCCTTTATTTTGTTCAGCGATGACACCTAGTACATGATGCAATCATACCAACTTGATATAACACATTCATGCACCCTTCCCTTCGGAGTGTCGGACATTCCGGAACCTTCTAGAACATTCCTGATGAAAACACCGGAACCATTCTCCAACCCCGAAACAGGACTTTCCTTATATGAATCTTATTCTCCTGACCATTCCGGATCTCCTCGTGATATCCCGGATCCCATACGAGACTCCGAACAACATTCGGTCTCTTACTCATCATTCCATAACTACTCAACAACATCGAATCCTTAAGTGTGTCTCCCTACGGTTCGTGAATTATGCGGACATGATCGAGACACTTCTCCGATCAATAACCAATAGAGGAATCTGGAAATTCATATGGATCCCACATATTTCTACGATTACTTTGCGATCGAATGAACCACTTACATACGATACCAATTTTCCTTTGTCTCACGATAGTTTACTTATCCGAGGTTATGATCGTCGGTATCTCTGCATACCTAGTTCAACCTCGTTACTGATAAGTACTCTTTTCTCGTTCACGTGATATGTGATCCCTTGTGATCCAGTCACATGCTTGCAAGCTAATTGGATGACATTCCACCGAGAGGGCCCAGAGTATATCTATCTGTCATATGGATAGACAAATCCCACTCTTGATCCATGTGTCTCAACCGACACTTTCCGAACACTCAATGCCACCTTTATAGCCACCCAGTTACGGTGTGGTGTTTGATGTCACCAAAGCATCCTTCCGGTGAAGGTGATATGCATGATCTCATGGTCGAAGGAATTAGGTTACTATGTATCAGAAAGCATATAGCAATTGAACTATTAAAATGACTTGATCTTTATGCTACGCTTATCTATAGGAGTATGTCGATCACATCATTCTCCTAATGATATGACCCTGTTGTCAATAACATCTCTATGTTCATGATCAGGAAACCATGATCATATATTAACCAACAAGCTAGTTTAACAAGAGGCTTTACTAGGGACTCTTTTATGTTTACAAATCACACAAGTATTAATGTTTCCTGTTAATACAATTATAGCATGGTATGTAAACATTTATCATAAGTATGAAGATATGATAATAACCACTTTATTATTGCCTCTTGGGCATATCTCCAACAGTCTCCCACTTGCACTAGAGTCAATAATCTAGTTTCAAACCTTTGTGTATTCAACACCTATGGCTTTCTGGCGTTGTATGTACACGATTGCTAGTGGTCAACTGATCTCAGGATCTGACACTTCCAGGTCCGTGTGTAATTGCATTTATTTGCGTCTCTACGCATCACTCGTTCTCTAATGAGATGGCTTTGTATAATTTTGGTCCTTTGGTGAGACCTTTAGTTCTTTGGGGTTAAAACATGTTGATAATATTGTCGTACAATATATCTTCATAGTATTATCCCACTGTGAACTACACCTAGTTTGATAACAAACTACTTGACACAAATGCCCTCTTTAGCTGCTATTATAGCAGTCATATACTTAGCCTTTTGTTGTAGTATCTGTCACAATGTCTTAACTTTGGAACTCATCCAAATCCATTATGGAACTTACTTTCCATTATATTGTGCCACCCTTAGATTAGATTGAGATAAACTTAATTTGTACTTTGCGACAAAACTAGTATCAATGTAGTACTTTTACAATGAACTAACCATCTATTTGTCACTTCTACAAGTAATATACTCTTAGTTCTTACAAAAGATCATAAGAATATCCTTACTATTGTCCAATGATCAACTTATGAATCATTCTGGTATATGCTCATAACATTTAGAGTACAGGACATATCTGGATTTGTACATATCACAGTATGATTGATATAAATACTCTTTGTGATTTCATACATCAAGTATCAATCTATACTTGAATCTTTGTTTCACTTACCAAGTGTCAATACACTTGAATATGTCATCAATATTGAACTCATTCAATCCTTTCTGTGTAACAAGAACCTTTCTGGTAGTTTATATATTGAACTCATTCAATATATCATCTATGTACTTTTGGCACAACCATATTAGCGTCTATTGATGCCAAATATTTGGCTTTTGCCTAAGACTTTCATCGAGATGAAATTCTTAATATGTGTTAATAAAAGATACATCATTTCCAATCAACAATATGTCTTCCACATAATGTATTAGAAATATGTCTTAGCGCTCCCACTTAATTTCTTGCAAATGCAAGCATCTTCATCGTCTCTGATGAATTTAAACTCTTTTAACAATTTCATCATTGTGAAGATTCCAACTCATGATGCTCACTTCAACCATTGAAGTTTGCATATGCTTTTAGCATCCTTTGAATTAACAAAACCCTATGGACCGTGTCATGCACACGTCCTAGGTAACAATTCTATTAGAAGAACTTGTTTTGTTTATTCAACTACCATATAACAAAATTTATATGTAGTGGTTGCTACATTGATCCGTCTAGACTAAATATCGCTATGAAAGATCAAATCTTGTCATATACAACCTTTGAACATTGTTGTGAACTCTTTCCCAACATGTCGACTATTTCATAGATGTGAAACATCCATGTCTATTTCTTTATAGATCCAAATACGACTGTAAGGTCTTGTACCTTTCCAGAGGGTTTTTCAAGTTCAAAGCTTGATCTCTCGTATATGGAACTATCACGGATTTTATGGCTTCAAGCCATTTGACGGAGTCAGGGCCCATCATCGCTTCTTTGCATGTAGTCAGATCATTATTGTCAAATAATGATTTAACTCTCAAATCTTGGTATTTGATTGTTTACCCGACCTACTTGTTTCAATAGGAACTTAGATCTCCGTGACCACAACCTTTGAGGCACGTGAGCCATGAGCATTATTGCTGCCTCCGGAACACTTTTCGGCGCTGCGCAACTCTGCACAAATAGCTAAGGTTCTTTTAACTTTATCAAAGTTCTATTGTCCTCCCACTTAACTTTTCACGAAAAATTCCTTCTCAAAGAAACTTGACGTTCTAAGTGATAAACACTTTTGTCTCCGGTGTTATGGAGGAATACTTAAGAGTTATTCGAAATAACATACAAAGACAGGTTCATCCGACTTTGGTTGCAAACATCTTTCTTATGCAAAGCATATCAATGTTTAAGAAAGGACAACTTGGGTTTTATCCCAAACCATAACTTTATATGGTGTCATTTCAACGGATTATGATGGAGCTCTTTTCAGTGGAAAAACGGTAGTCTCTAAAGCTTTTAATCTTTAAAATATAATGGCATTTTCTGAATTACACCTTTGATCTTATCATGTCAAACAAGGTTTAATTACATATCTCGAACGCTCCATACTCTTATGGTGTTTCGGGATATGCAAATCCACGGAACGATTCCTTAAATCTTAGGTATTATGCTAAACTTGTAACTCAAATATCTTCCTTTATGATCTTATCATAAACTATTTATATTCTTGTTACAATTGATTTTTCACTTCATCTTGAAAGTCTTTGAACTTTTCAATTGTTTCATACTTCATCCTTATTAAGTAAATATTCACTCAAATTTTTGGAGAAAGCATATGAAGTTGAAATCCATCGCTTTTGACTACACATGATGGACTTTGTACAACAATATGTACAATTTCCAATAAGCTAGTCATTCGTTCCCTTTTGGCCTATGAACGAAGTTTTAATTATCTCTAGGAAAGTTTCACAAGCGTCATTTGATCAAAATCAAATAGACTCCAAAATTCCATCCATATGGAGTTTCTTCATGTTTTCTTTCCAATATAATTTAAACGGCGATGTCACTTCCTAAGTGATCTTTCAATCAATTTGTCTTTCGATATTTTTAGCACTAGTTTTATGGATGTGATTTCTCCAACGAGATTTGTGAATCATCCATCTTTTATGGATTACGACAATTATTTGAACAACCCTTTTGTTCTCATAATACCTGATAAAACAAATCTTGAAGGCAAGCTTTGATGTTTAACGAGCAACACAATAACCCTTTATTTGTTCCCGATGAACATCATCACATATTCTTTTGCTAGTTACTTAGGCCATTGTAGTTCATGAATTGTGTTGTTTTGTATGACGATTCACACCAACAAATTCAGTATCAAATACTTAAGAACCACATTGTTTAATAAGCAAAGAATATAGCCATAACATGTATATCATCTATATACTTAAACTGAACAAGTCTAGTATTTTGTTTTCTACCATAAATTTATGAGATTCTCTTTCAGTATTTCCATTTCTGTTTGAAAGAATCTATCAACATCAATAGTGGAGTCATACATATGACACATAGTCCAAAGCGTGTATATTTAAATACCAATGTCTTTGGACTTGCACTTTGAAGTAGATCACCATCATCAAATGTTTGGTGTGCTTTCAAATTCCATTCTTTAGTAATCTCTTGGTGTAGTAAAAAATTTTACCTACATCAAATATTCACCCTTATCATGGAATTATCCATGATCAAGCTACTTTTAGCTTGTAACGGTGAATCGCGAGTATAATGTTGCTCTCCAAAATCTTTTGGAGGTTTAGGACAACTAGTGTCTCCAACCTTTTGCAAATTCTCATCAAATATGAGAACATGTCTTTTACCATATTATACTATATCATGTTGCAACCAAAATTTCGTTTCAGATATCACAATATCTTCCACACATCATGGTTTCTAAAACAACTCTTTCAGATCCTAGATAACCTTGATATTAAGACAATCCTTTGAATATCAAGAATCATGGAGACAAACATGATACTCATACACTAACTCTTGGAATTGTCACTCTTGTTTTAATACCAATTATTAAACTTCATGGAGTAACCGGAACTTACTGAAAGTTTGCAATAGAACTTTTAAACTTTAGATTAACACTTCAAAACAATTCGATACCAGTTCGTAAAGTAACTAACCAGAATTCTATAGTTCTATCATCTCAATTAGAACTAAGCACAAGGTGGTAAACGGATGCCAATGACTACAACAACTATGCAAATTCACTTTGATTTAATTTATGATAAATATGTTCAACTTTTAATCATATCGCCGTTGAACTCCCACTCAAAACAATATCCCTCACATTGTTTTAGTGATCACACGAACCAAATCCACCACATCAAAACCGATCATCACGAGAGTTGACGTAGCTTCAATGGCGAACAATCAACATGTTCATCATATCTACTATATGACTCATGCTTTACCTTTCGGTGATCCATGTTTCGAGACCATGTCTGTACATGCTAGGCTCGTCAAGATCAAGCCTTAGCTTCTGCATGAGCAAATCTGGCTTGCTCACGTTGTATACACTCGCAGAATCTAACACACCCGATCATCACGTGGTGCTTCGAAACAACGAGCTTTAGCAACGGTGCTAACTAAGGATGAACACTTTATAACTTGAAATTGTGTGCTTGAGGGACCATCTTATAATGCTACCATCGTAAACTAAGCAATACAAGATGCATAAAAGGATTAACATCACATGCAATTCATAATATGTGATATGATATGGCCTTTCTTCTTTGTGCTTCTGATCTCCATCTTCAAGCACGAACGTGATCTCCATCATCACCGGCATTGCATCAAGGTCAATGATGCTGCTCCATGGTTGTCTTCCACCAGCTTCAACTATTACAACTACTTTGAATAGACATGCGGGTCTTAACAGAATTTAAAGACAACCATATGGCTCCTGCCGGTTGCCAACTTACAATAAGGAACATTGCATACATCAAATATAATCACAATCATGGCCATATCACATCACAGCACACCCCTGCAAAACAAAGTTAGACGTCTCTAATTTTCTTTGCATGTTTTATGTGGTTTGGGGCTATCAATAAGTGTCATTCTAACTTACGAACAAGAACCACAACATTGATACTAGTATTGTCAACCACCCGTTGTAAATTGAATCTTAACTATGTTGGGAGAAACAGGCACCCGCAAAGCCACTTATGCAATACAAGTTGCATGTCAAGCGTGGAGCAAGTCTCATGAACGATGTCATGTAAGGTTAGCCCGGGCCGCTTCATCCCACCATCCCGCAAGTTGCAAAGTACACAAGAAGCAATCGACAACAAAATCATCAACGCCCACAATGACCATTGTGTTCTACTCGTGCAACAGATCTACATATAGACACGGCTCTGATACCACTGTAGGAGTTCGTAGCATGGAAAACAAAAAATTTCTACCGCATGAACACACAATCAAGATCTAATCTATGATCAAGCCAAGATCTATCTACTAGATTGTAGCAACGAGTCAACAGAGTACTAACCCTCGAAGATCCAAAGCGGTTAACGAGAGCATATTCTCGTGGATGATGTAGTCGTACACTTCCGATCTCAAGATCGCGTAGACGATCCTTCCGGCGCTGCGTTCCGGTAGCTCTTCCGCAGTCGGTCACACGTTCGGTACTCTATGAAGACCTTCCTCTCCCTTGTTCCAGTAGGCAGCGGAGGTTGTAGCACTCTCCTCATGATTCCGGCCTGACGTGATGGAAGTAGAGGGGAGATCTCGCAGGGCTTCGCCTTAAGCCGGAGCGAGTATGGTGGACTATGAGAGAGCCCTCAGTGTTCTAGGGTTTAGACACACCAAGTAAGGGGTGCTAGGGCCGATGGCAAGGGCTTGGAGTTGCCCAAGTCGGCGGCTAGAGGAGAAACCCTAGGGTTTAGGGTTTAGGGTTAGGTCTAGAGGGGGCAACCTTGTGCACTAGGAGGGGAGCCCTGCCCCTCCTCTTATAGGAGGGAGGCGCCGGCCAAGGGGAGGGGAATCCCTCCCCAACTCGGATCCCAAGTGGGCCGGCGGTGGAGGAGGGACTCCTCCCCAACTCGGTTTCCCACTTCCCCTCCACTTCCCAAAATAACTGTTTGACTTTTCAAATTGGCGTTTGACTTTTCAAACTAGGATTTGATTAAACCCTTTATTTTGTTCAGCGATGACACCTAGTACATGATGCAATCATACCAACTTGATATAACATATTCATGCACCCTTCCCTTCGGAGTGCCGGACATTCCGGAACCTTCTAGAACATTCCTGATGAAAACACCGGAACCATTCTCCAACCCCGAAACAGGACTTTCCTTATATGAATCTTATTCTCCGGACCATTCCGGATCTCCTCGTGATATCCCGGATCCCATCCGAGACTCCGAACAACATTTGGTCTCTGTCATCATTCCATAACTACTCAACAACATCGAATCCTTAAGTGTGTCTCCCTACGGTTCGTGAATTATGCGGACATGATCGAGACACTTCTCCGATCAATAACCAATAGAGGAATCTGGAAATTCATATGGCTCCCACATATTTCTACGATTACTTTGCGATCGAATGAACCACTTACATACGATACCAATTTTCCTTTGTCTCACGATGGTTTACTTATCCGAGGTTATGATCGTCGGTATCTCTGCATACCTAGTTCAACCTTGTTAATGATAAGTACTCTTTTCTCGTTCCCGTGATATGTGATCCCTTGTGAGCCAGTCACATGCTTGCAAGCTAATTGGATGACATTCCACCGAGAGGGCCTAGAGTATATCTATCTGTCATATGGATGGACAAATCCCACTCTTGATCCATGTGTCTCAACCGACACTTTCCGAACACTCAATGCCACCTTTATAGCCACCCAGTTACGGTGTGGTGTTTGATATCACCAAAGCATCCTTCCGGTGAAGGTGATATGCATGATCTCATGGTCGAAGGAATTAGGTTACTATGTATCAGAAAGCATATAGCAATTGAACTATTAAAATGACTTGATCTTTATGCTACGCTTATCTATAGGAGTATGTCCATCACATCATTCTCCTAATGATATGACCCTATTGTCAATAACATCTCTATGTTCATGATCAGGAAACCATGATCATATATTAACCAACAAGCTAGTTTAACAAGAGGCTTTACTAGGGACTCTTTTATGTTTACAAATCACACAAGTATTAATGTTTCCTGTTAATACAATTATAGCATGGTATGTAAACATTTATCATAAGTATGAAGATATGATAATAACCACTTTATTATTGCCTCTTGGGCATATCTCCAACAGAGCCACCAATTGCATCCGAGTGTCCCTTCTTTGTCGTGGTATTGCCGAAGAGTACGCCATGGAGGGGTCCTCACAGTGCGTGTTTAAAGACGTGGGGGAAGGCGGACGGTTGACGGGTATGAGGTAACACAGCTTACCCAGGTTCATATCCCACAACGGTGGCGGAATCCTACTCCTATTATAAATCACTATAAGGGCAATACGCCGAGTTACATGGATTGGTTCGCTGTGCGAGGTGTATGTTAATTGATCTGACTTGTTCCCTAAAGGCTCCCATAGGCCCGACTTATATA
The DNA here is from genome assembly GCA_030063025.1 of Avena longiglumis. Lineage (NCBI taxonomy): Eukaryota > Viridiplantae > Streptophyta > Magnoliopsida > Poales > Poaceae > Avena > Avena longiglumis. The sequence continues at coordinate 433,038,940 of CP125975.1, forward strand.
GTCGCCAAGTCCTAGGGTTACAGGGAAAAGTCCAAGCCTGACAGGTTACAGAGTTCTACACAGTATACAATTAGTGTAACGTGTCTTGCACTCCAAGGCTCCGGGTACGTCGGTGACTCCTCCGTAGCCTTCCTTTATCCGGCATGTGCCTCCCTTTTGGATCCATCTAACTGGGCCACCCAGAAGGCCATGGGCCATGCTACCAACTGTGGGCCACCCGGGTTATCCGGATAGGAGAAATGCTATATGAGGATACCCATATAGCATATCCCCAACAGTATCCCCCGGAGAACTCCGATATCTTGCGTTGTCTTGCCTCTTTAGGTTGAATGCTCCGTCTAGATGGATGTCAGCAAATCGTCAAGCAATATCTTGTAGTCCTCCCAAGAACCCTGCGAGGTTTCTCCGTCTTCAATTTGTAAGTCGAAGAACTATTGAATCTTCCATCGTACTCTTTCGTAGCCGGATTGGATCCACCAGAATATTCTGATGTGATGGTTCACTTGCTCGTGTCAGCTAGGGCGACGTAGACATAGGTCAGCAGCGCCTCGTAACTCACACATGCAGAAAACACAATCTTGTCCATTTTTCCCGCGTGAAGGATACGAACCGTTGGCGGTGGTGGTTAGGAACGTGGCAAAATCTCCACGCACGCGCCTGCACATGTCGTCCACACGCCGACCACTCGATCACTTTGCATGAATCTTGACGCCAGGGGTTATAAATTACAACTGCGGTGGATTTTTACTTTTCACCTCATTCCTCTCCTGCGTCATCGTCTTCCTCCTGTGAGCATCTCCTCGAGCCCTCCGCGCGCACGCAAAAAATTCTAGCATCCCAATCTTCTCAGTCACCTCCCCTCCCAATTTGATGGCGAGTAGCAGCTCTACTCCCTCCATGACGGCGTAGGGCGATGCCGCGGTGAAGCTGGCGAGCTCCGTCTAGGTGCCCCCAGAGGGCTTGGTGCTGCCAAAATCCGCGGTGGTGGAATCCACCGGCGACGAACAAATTCCAGCGGCGCTAGAGCTGCTGGCGGAAGAAGGCGACCCCTAGAAGGGGGATTAGCGTGGCTCAGATATCACGGACAGTGATATCAAGGAGCTGGTCGTCGAAGGCTACCTCCCCGCGACGAAGGGACTGGTCTGGCGGGCGGCGCTGGCCGGCGAGGTCACCCCTTCTCCCCAAGCCAGAGAGAAAGTGTGCCTCAAAGCATAATTGGTACGCGGCGTTTCCCTGCCCATCTCCAATTTCTTCCTAGTTGTCCTCAACCATTACCGGTTTCAACCTCAGAACCTTTCCCCCAATAGCATCCTCGTGCTTAGCAACTACGTGGCGCTTTGTGAGGGTTACCTAGGGATTAGGTCTAGGTTAGACTTGTTTATATACTTTTTTACCGTCAAGAGGGAAGCCGGAGCTGGAAAGGATGAGCTCAAGAACTGTAGGACAATTAGCTTTAAGATTCGGCCTAGCCGGCGGTTCCCCGACATCGTCGGCTATGAGTCCTGCAAGAACTGGCAACAGACGTACTTCTACGGCCCAGATATCCCTCTAGCTGGCCGAGAAGCAACATATCTGGACTTCGTCGACGGAGCCGCTGCCGAAGCCCCGACATGGAGATCCCAGGCCACCCTTCCCTCCGACAACGACGCCTCCCACGCCATAAGGCGGATAGAGTGGTTCGTGGAGACGGGTCTAACCAGATTGGACCTAGCCATGTGCTGGTTCGTCATGCGGATCCATCCTCTGCAGCACCGCTCCAAGCTGATGCATGAGTACTCTAAGGAGAGGAAGGATAGCCTCCGCATCTCCGAGGACAATTTCTAGAGTGACTCCGTCAAGCTCCGCCTCAAGGACATCATCAAGGTGAAGGACAAGAAGCGTGGATTCACCATCACCTACGACATGTTCGAGGAGGGCAAGTGCCCATATGTACCTGTTTATTTTCCATGTATGACATATACTCCAGTTCTTCCGTCTAGACATTACCATCTCATTTAACACTCTGGGATTTCACTTAACAGCTTATCTATCTATAGGAGGATAGCATGGTTGTCCAAATCTATGACACCAAGATGAAGGAAGTCACCTTCGTGTCCGATGATGATGTCCCGCTGGTGCGTAAGCGAAGAGCTCCACCTCTAACGCTGCCGACAAAGGCAAGAAGAAGAAGACGGAGGGTGGAGCCTCCAAGAAGTCCACTGCCGCCCTGGAGGCGGAGAGAAGAAAGATTACTGGGATCCCTTTTACCAAAGCACCCACTATCATGTAAGCTTCTTTTCCTTCGACATTGTCCATTGTTCATCTTTTTCCTGTACTTATACTTTTGCACGTTTCAAGAAGAAAGCTGGCTTGAGTTTTAAGAAGACCTCCAAAACCTTGGGGGCTTCTAAAAATATTAAAGATATGTTGCAGCGAGATGTGCCTCACCAAGCATCTCCTGCCATCGCCCCCACCACTCCTAGCGTCTAGCCTGATGCCACGCCGACAAGATCTCAAGCTAAGGAGGCATCTGGCCCTTCCGCCACGGAAGTGGACCTAGCTATCTCCGCGGAGCTCGTCGTTGTTGGCAATTAGGCGACACAAGAAAGTACTGCAACCACAATGGCTGAAGCTCTGGCTAAGGATGCCATCGGTAACGGCAAGGCGATGGCGGTAGGTGGAACGTCTGCCGAAGGCGACGCCTCTGCACCCAGGACATCCATAGAATTTCCAAAGATAGTCTACCTGGCGCTTACGCCGAGTAGCTCTATTATGGCTCCTGGTACAATTCCAACCTCTCCGACTTGCGGTCTTGAGGATCTCCTCAGGAAAGCTGATATCTTGCGAGGAAATAGCCTTTCCTTCAGCAAGATATTTGCCGAGAGCGCCACCAATCTCAAGATCATCGCACTTGTAAGTTTTTGCTTGCCTTTTGCTTTTCATAAGTAGTATCCCCCTATATCCCCCGAGCTTTTAGACGAAAAACCATAGGTATTTGCATCTGAATGCTCCAAGAGTGACTAAGGTAGAAAACTTCTCACTGTAGCCCCCAAGTATGTAGTTTGAATGAATTATTCCGACTAGATACTTCTAGAGTAGTATACACAATGTTTGTAAATTTCGATACTGTAGCCCCCAAGCTTCTATTTGAAAACTAAATTAGTTTCGACTAGATGCTTAAATAAAGACTAAGCATATGACTGAGTTAAAAAACTTTATACTGTAAACCCCAAGCCTCTAGGTGGATAGTTATCCGGCTAGATGCTCCAAGTAGACTAAACATCTTGAAATCTTCTTTCCACAGAATGAGAATGCTCGGAGAGGCGTCGCCAATGAGAAGTTCCACAAGATGCGCGCGGATTTGGAAGCTGAAAAGGGTAAAACTGCCTTCTTGAAGGATCAAATCACCAAGAGCAAGAGTCTATTTTTCCTTTCGTTTTCGTACTCCGACTTGGTCTTGTGCCAGCACTCTTCGAGTACTCACTGTGTATTGTCATTTCTCCGACTTGCAGAAACCATTGCCAAGGCCAAGGATATTGTTGAGCAATCCAAGCACATTGAGTTGCTGGATAACGAAAACAAAATCCTTAAACAGGAGAGAAAGGATACGCTGAAGATGCACGAGGACTCCATGAAGGCCCTACAGGAGTCCGCCAACACCGAAATCAACCGCTTGAAGGAGGAGATTGCAATGCTTAAAGAGCAGAAGAAAGCTCCCGATGAGAAGAATCAATGCAATCTTGAAGCATACAATATCCTCTGACAAGAACGGGATTTGATGGCGGATACACTCCAGCAGGCTAAGGCTAGCATCTTTGGTAAGTGATTCTCCATTTTGTACTTCTGTAAGTTAGATACTTTGAACTTTTGTTATTGATCTCATGTGCTCTATTGTCAGAACTGCAGCTCCTATTGGATTAACCCAGTCGCCTCCTCCGCCAAAGGAATGTATGGTTCTTGTCAGCAACTTTATCAGCACCGCCATCAAGCAGGCCAAAGAGATAGCCAAGCCCCTCCAAATAAACATCAAAGCGGTGGACTCCCTGATGAAGTACTCGGAGATCTTGCGCCAAGCCCCCGAGCGTATTGTAAGCTGGAAAGCTTCATGTACATGGGTTGGTGAAAGGATGGAACTATCGATGGTCAAGGCACACTATGAAGATGCCGATATCAACGTAGTAACCTCAGGTCTTCCCGACGTAGATGTTGAAGGCCAAAAGATTGATCATAAGGCTATCTGGGCATCACTCGTGGGCTATGACACAAGGGTTGCCGAGTTGGTCGACCATAACGTCTTCATGCCACTCGAGATCATTGACGGCGAACATCAAAGCTCCTCCGAGTCCCTCAAGACCACCGACTTCGAAGAGGATGGCTCTCCTACTGCCGACGATGCCGCTTCCAAGTCTCTTGCGCCATAGGAATGAAAAAACAATATGTAATATTTGTTTCCTCTGGAATTTGTGTATGCGGAAAAACTAATCTTTTAACTTAAGGCAGAAAAACAATAGTTGTATTTTCCTTCTAGTCAAGAACTGGTTCCAGCATGTATATATTTTTAAGCAAGTATTGGCTTATACATTACTTTGGTTTGTATGCTTGACCTTTCGTGAGTCAGAAGACTCGTTGTCGGAACCACGCGCTCAAGCGATGATACCCAATGGCACCGTAAAAAACCTAAGCACAAAATCGCCGACTTCAAGTTTTGAAAGTCACTACTCGAGAATCCACATAAAAACAACAAAGAACGTGTAGACCAGAAAACTTAAGCTAATGCCCGTAGGCGGAATTTTCACAAGTGCAAATGCAAAGCTTGTACATAAAGGTTTTATACGATCCAAAAATGAACACTAAAGGAGGTAAAAGACTCAGAAATATGAGTGAACCCGAGACCTTTATTTCATTGATCATATAAGAGATACACAATACATAAAAAAATGCTAAGTGTAGAAAGGACGTAGCTGTGCTATGTTCCATGGCCGATCAAGCTCTTCACTATTGTAAATGAGGTAGTAAGACCAGTGATAAGTCTGTCACCGTCAACAACCATGAGTACCTCTGATGGTGGGTCCGGGACTAGAAGGTCTTGAGCATCCTTATTGGCTCGATGGACTGCGACATCGCCAGTCAGCTTATCGGCTGCAAGACAGCCGCCGTCACATGGAAGACGGTACACACCATGCACGGTGCTAAAAGTCATGCCAACGTGCATCACATCCGCCGTCTCCTGTAGAGCACTAGGAAGGAGGAGATGTCGGCGGCAGCCTACATGCACAAGATGAAGGGCTTCGTCGATGCTATTGCAGCCACCGGTTCTCCTGTCACCGTCGATGAACTCGTCGACCAAATCCTCACCGGAATTCGATCTGCGTTCAACTCCATCACCGCCAACTATGGTCGAAGACAAGTCCGTCTCGTACTCTGATTTTTACTATCATGTCTTGTCCTTTGAAGCGCTCCAGGCATAAAAGGCATAGTTTGTGGGTTGATCGTCCACGGTGAACACCGTGATGCACCCTAACCCCGCCTACCAAGGTGGTGCCGCTCTGTATCACCCCAACGACAATGATAACAAGCAGGGGCAGGGCCGTAACTACGGTGGCAACGGTGGTTACGACCACAACGACGGCGGCTATGGTTGCCAGGATGGGGGCCGCAACAGCGGAAACAGCAGCTATGGCCGCTATGATGGAGGTCGTAATGGCAACGGGAACGGTGGCCACAATGATGGCATTCACAAAAATGGTGGACGCAATGGAGGTGGCAACGGCGGTCAGCGCCGCTGGAGACCCCGCTGCCAGCTCTACGTCATCTGGGGTCACGAGGCTGCAAACTGTCACAACCGCTCCAACTCCAACTATAAGCCTCCATAGCGGCGGGGCGGAAACTCTGCCATGACACACTACAACAAATACAACCCCTGGATCATGGATTCAGGAGCGACCGATCAACTAACGAGCAAGCTAGCACGTCTCCACACTCATCAGAGCTATGATGGAAAGGATCAGGTTCAGGTGACCAATGGTGTAGGTCTGTCAATTTCGCATATTGGTCATTCAATTTTAGCTGGTTCATCCCTTTATCTTAAAAATATTATTCATGTGCGAAATGCTCATTTAATATCCTATCAGGTCTATCTTCTAGTTTGTGATAATGATGTGTTTATTGAATTTCACCGTCATTTATTTTGTGTTAAGGACAAGGCCATGGGGAGGGTCCTTCTTATTAGTAAGAGTCATGGTGGATTATACCCCATCCCATTCCTCGGAGCGTCATCTTCATCGCATCATGCGTCAGCTAGTGTCACTTCCCAGCATTGGCATCATCATCTCGGTTATCCATCCAATAATGTAGTTCAAAATATTGTTAGAACAAATGAGCTTTTGTGTTCTCCCTTAGACAATAATTCTCTAGTGTGTGATGCTTGTCAGCGTGCTAAAATTCATCAGTTGCCTTATTCACTGTTTTCTCGTGTTTCCACTAAGCCTCTTGAATTGATTCACTCCAATGTTTGGGGCCCGACTTGTGTCTCTTCTAGGGGTATAAGTACTATGTCAGTTTTGTGGATGACTACTCCCATTTTTTCTAGATATATATCTTCTCAAAAACAGGTTTTCTATGCGTTCTAGGATCATGTTGAGCGTCTCTTGAATGCCAAGATCAAGGCAATTCAGACTTATTGCGGTGGGTAATACCATCGCCTTTATTGTTATTTTGAGAGTACAGGCATAATCCATCATGTCTCGTGCCCCTGTAGTGGTTCATAGCATGGAAAACAAAAAAAATTCTACCACATGAATACACACAAGCCAAGATCTATCTGTTATATTGTAGCAACGAGTCGATAGAGTACTAACCCTCGAAGACTCCAAAGCAGTTAGCGATATCGGATTCTCGTGGGTGATGTAGGCATTCACTTGTCGATCTGAAGATCATGTAGTTGGTCACACATTCGGTACTCGATGAAGACATTCCTCTCCCTTGTTCCAGCAGGCAGCGAAGGTTGTATATCTCTCCTCGCGATTCCGGCAGAACGACGGCGTGGTGTTGAAAGTAGAGGGGAAATCCCGCAGGGCTTCGCCTAAGCCGGAGCAGGTATGGTGGAATAGAAGAGGGCCTTAGAGATTAAGGGTTTCGAGGGCCGACAAGAGGTGGTGGCCAGAGGCTAGGGGCTAGGGGCTAGGGCTTAGCCCTAGTCGGTGACTTGGAGGAGATCCCTAGGCGGCGGCGAGGGTGGTGGTGCCATGATAGGGTTTGAGGTGAGGGGTAGGGGGCGTCGTACCCCTCCTTTTATACGTGTGATAGGTGGTTGGGGAAGGGTAGTCCTTCCCCAACTCCTCCACTTAGGCCGGCAGCAAGGAGAGGGAGTAATCCTCCCTTGGTAGGATTCCTTCCCTCCCTCCACTAGGCAACCAAAGATGGGATTTGACTTTTTCAAATTGGTGTTTGACTTTTAAAACTAGAGTTTGATTTCTCACTTCCCATTTCCCAGACAATTGACCTAGTACATGATGCAACCATTCTACCTTGTCATGACACATCCATGTACCCTTCCCACTCCGGATCGGTGGACCTTCTAGACCCTTCTAGAATATTCTGTTGAAAACACTTAAACCATTCCCGAACTCCGGAATTGGACTTTCCTTATATGAATCTTATTCTCTGGACCATTCCAGATATCCTCGTGATGTCCTGGATCCAATTTGAGACTCCGAACAACATTCGGTCTTCATACTCAAATTCCATATCTACTAAACAACATCGAATCCTTAAGCGTGTCTCCCTACGGTTCGTGAATTATGTAGACATGATCGAGACTCTTCTCTGATCAATAACCAATAGAGATATCTGGAAATTCATATGGCTCCCAAATATTTCTACAATTACTTTGTGATCAAATGAACCATTTACATACAATACCAATTTCCCTTTGTCTCGCGATACTCTACTTATCCGAGGTTTGATTGTCGGTATATCTGCATACCTAGTTCAACCTCGTTACCGATAAGTACTCTTTACTCGTTCATGTGATATGTGGTCCCTTGTGACCTATTCACATGCTTGCTAGCTAATTGGATGACATTCCACTGAGAGGGCCCAGAGTATATCTATTTTTCATATGGATGGACAAATCCCACTCTTGATGCATGTGACTCAACACATACTTTCCGAACACTCAATGCCACCTTTATAACCACCCAGTTACGAAGTGGTGTTTGATGTCATCAAAGCATCCATCTGGTGATGGTGATTAACATGATCTCATGGTCGAAGGATTTAGGTTACTATGTATTTGAAAGCTAGCTTATTGCAAACAAACTATTTAAATGACTTGATCTTATGTTGTTCTTAACTATAGGAGTATGTCCATCACATCAGTATCCTAATGATATGATCTTGTTGTTAATAACATCTCAATGTTCATGATCAGGAAACCATGATCATATATTAACCAACAAGCTAGTATTACAAATAGGCTTTACTAGGAACTCTTACAAGTTTACAGATCACACAAGTATTAATGTTTCCGGATAATACAATTATAGCATGAATGTAAATATTTATCATAAACACAAAGATATAATAACTACTTTTATTATTGCCTCTTGGGCATATCTCCAACAGCCTTCCACTTGCACTAGAGTCAATAATCTAGATTACATGGTAATATACCTAACACCCATGGCGGTTTGGTGCTAGTCATGATTTGCCCTTGGGAGAGGTTTAGTCAACGGATCCGCCACATTCAGATATGTGTGTACTTTTATAATATTTATGTCACCATCTTGGACATGCTCTCGAATAGCATGAAAACGTAGCTTGATATGCTTTAGCTTCTTGCGTGACCTTGGCTCATGCGCATTGGCTATGGCACCCATGTTATCACAGTAGATAGCCATTGGGTCCAGCGCACTGGGAACCACACCAAGATCCATAATGAACTCCTTCATCCATATCGCCTCTTGTGAATCCTCCGAAGCAGCTATGTATTCTGATTCAGTTGAAGAACTCGCACAAAGTTTTGCTTTGCACTCCTCCAGCTTACTGCTGCTCCATTCAATGTAAATTACGTATCCATATTGATATTTAGAATCATCTGGATCGGTGTTCCAACTAGCATCGAGGTAACCATTAACAATGAGTTGTTCATCACCTCCATAAGAAATAATCATATCCTTAGTTCTTCTCAAGTACTTAAGGATTTTTTTGACCGCTATCCAATGATCCACTCATGGATCACTTTGATATATGCTAGTCAAACTAACAGCATAAGCAATGTCTGGTATAGCACATAGCATGGCATACATAATAGATCCTATGGCGGATGCATAGGGAGTCTTACTCATCCTCTCTCTATTTTCTGCCGTAGCAGAACTTTGAGTTTTACTCAAGGTCGTATTGGGCAACATGGGCAAGAACCCTTTCTTGCTATCTTCCATTCCGAACCTCTTTAGAACCTTGTCTAAATATGTACTTTGTGAAAGCAATATTAGGCGTCTCGATCTATCTCTATAAATTTTTATTCCTAATATAAGCAACTTCGCCAAGATCCTTCATTTAAAAACTATTATTCAAATAATATTTGACACTTTTAAGAAGGTCTACATCATTCCCAATCAACAATATGGCATCCACATATATTACTAGGAATGCTACAGAGCTCCCACTCACTTTCTTGTAAATACAAGCTTCTCCATAAGTTTGTATAAAACCAAAAGTTTTGTTCACCTTATCAAAATGTTGATTCCAACTTCGGGATGCTTTCTTCAATCCATAAATGGATCATTGAAGTTTGCATACCTTGTTAGCACCTTTAGGATCAACAAAACCTTTGGGTTGTACCATATACAACTCTTCATCAATGTCTCCATTGAGGAACGTTGTTTTGACATCCATCTGCCATATCTCATAATCATAATATACAACAATTGCTAACAAAATCCTCACAGACTTTAGCTTCACTACCGGTGAGAAAGTCTCATCGTATTCAACTCCCTGAATTTGTCGGAACCCTTTCAAGACAAGTCGAGATTTATAGACGGTTACATTACCATTAGCATTTGTTTTCTTCTTGAAAATCCATTTGTTCTCGACAGCCTTCCGACCATCCAGTAAGTCCACCAAAGTCCATACTTGGTTTTCGTACATGGATCCAATCTCGGATTTCATGGCTTCTTGCCATTTATTGGAATCTGGGCTCATCATCGCTTCCTCATATGTCGCAGGGTCATCGGTGTTGTCCACCAACATGACACTCATAACGGGATCATACCAATCTGGAGTGGTACGAGTTATTGTTGACCTGCGAGGCTCTGTAGCAACTACAACCGAAGTTTCATGATCATCATCATTAGCTTCCTCTCTTATTGGTGCAGGCACCACAAGAACTTCTTCCGGTGTTGCGCTACTCGCAATTTCAAGAGAAGGTTCGACAACCTCGTCGAGTTCTACTTTCCTTCCAGTCACTTCTTTCGAGAGAAATTCCTTCTCTAGAAAGGATCCATTCTTAGCAACGAAGATTTTGCCTTCGTATCTATGATAGAAGGTATACCCAATAGTTTCCTTCGGGTATCCTATGAAGACGCATTTTTCCGCTTTGGGTTCAAGCTTGTCCGGCTGTAACTTCTTTACATAGGCTTCGCAACCCCAAACTTTAAGGAACGACAATTTAGGTTTCTTCCCAAACCATAATTCATACGGTGTCGTTTCAACGGAGATGGTGCCCTATTTAAAGTGAATGCATCTGTTTCTAATGCATAACCCCAAAATGATAACGGTAAATATGTAAGTGACATCATAGAACGAACCATATCTAAGAGATTTTGATTACGACGTTCAGACACACCATTAAGTTGTGGTGTTCCCGGTGGTGTCAATTGTCGAAAGTTCTACTTCACTTTGAAATTCCTTAAACTTCTCGAAAGTTTCGTACTTATATTTCATGAAATATATACCCATATCTACTCAAGTCATCCATGAACGTAAGAACATAACGATAACCACTGAGCGATGCCACACTCACCGGGCCACACACATCGGTATGTATGATTTCCAATAAGTCCGTAGCTCGCTCCATCATACTAGAAAATGGAGTCTTAGTCATTTTTTCCATCAGACATGCTTCACATCTTTCAAGTGATTCAAGAAGTCCATCGGAATGGAGTTTCTTCATACGCTTCACTCCAATGTGACCAAGATGACAGTACCACATGTATGTAGAATTATCATTCAATTTCAAATGCTTAGCATCTATATTATGAACATGTGTATCACTACTATCGAGATTCAATAAGAATAGACCATCTATAAATGGTGCTTGACCATAAAACATATTACTCATATAAATAGAACAACCATTATTCTTGGACTTAAACAAGTAACCGTCTCGCAATAAACAAGATCCTAATATAATGTTCATGCTCAACGCAGGCACCAAATAACAATTATTTAAGTATAAAATAAATGGCTATGGTACATGAAGAGGGAGTGTGCCGACCGCGACCACATCAACCTTTGATCCATTTCCAACGCGCATTGTCACCTCGTCTTTCTCTAGTCTCCTTTTATTCTGCAGCACCTATTTCGAGTTACAAATATGTGCAACAAAACCAGTATCAAATACCCAGGCACTACTATGATTACTAGTAAGATACACATCAATAACATTTATATCATATATACCTTTCTTCTTGTTGTTGCCGTTCTTCAGATCTGCCAAGTACTTGGGGAAATTCCGCTTCCAGTGACCTTCTCCCTTGCAGTAAAAGCACTCAATATCATGCTTAGGCCAGCCTTGGTCTTCTTTGAAAGCACGGTAGCTTTCTTACCGCCCTTCTTAAAGTTACCCTTTTTCTTAGGCTTTCCTTGCTTCTTGAAATTGGTGGTATTATTGACCATCAACACTTGTTGATCTTTCTTGATCTCCACTTCCACAGACTTCAACATAGAGAAGAGTTCTGCCATCAACACTTGGTGCTCTTTCTTGATCTCCACTTCCACAGACTTCAACATAGATAAGAGTTCTGGTAACGACTTATCCATGTGTTGCATGTTATAGTTCATCACAAAGTTCTTGTAACTTGGTGGTAGTGATTGGAGGACACGGTGAATCCCCAATGCATTAGGAATAACTGTCCCCAAGCTTTGGAGCTTATTGGCATGCCCAGACATCTTAAGCACATGCTCACTGATGAAGTTGTCCTCTTCCATCTTGCACTTAAAGAATTTTTCAGAAGCCTCATAACTCTCAACTGCCGCGTGAGCCTCAAATATCATTTTGAGTTCATGGACAATATCATGTGGGTCAAAGTTCTCAAACCTTTTCTGAAGCTATGATTCCAAACCATATAAGATAGCACACTGAAATGTGGAGTACTAATACTTCCGAGTGAGGAAAACATTCTTCACCTCATCAGTAGCATCAGCTGCAGGTGGGTCACCCAGTGGTGCATCCAGCACATAGGTCAACTGACCAGCATTAAGGACAATCCTCAAATTGAGGAACCAATCCGCGAAGTTTCTTCCATTGTTTTTCAACTTTTCTTTCTCTGGGAATGCATTAAAATTGATGGTAGGGGCCGACATGATCTACAACATATTTGCAATAGTTTAGACTAAGTTTATGACAAATTGAGTTCAATTAATACTTAAATTAACTAGGTGAACTCCCACTCAAAACAATATCCCTCACATTGTTTTAGTGATCACACGAACCAAATCCACTACATCAAGTCCGATCATCACGAGAGATGATGTAGCTTCAAAGGCGAACAATCAGCATGTTGATCATATCTACTATATGAATCATGCTTTACCTTTCGCTATTCCGTGTTCTGAGACCATGTCAGTACATTCTAGGCTCGTCAAGGTTAACCTTAGTTTATGCATGAGCAAATCTGGCTTGCTCCCATTGTATGCACACGTAGAATCTATCACACCTGATCATCACGTGGTGCTTCGAAACGACGAGTCTTAACAATGGTGCTTACTAAGGACGGACACTTTATTACTTGATATTTTGTGAGAGGGATCATCTTATAATGCTACCATCACGATCTAAGCAATACAAGATGCATAAAAAGGATTAGCATCGCATGCAATTCATAATATGTGATATGATATGGCCTTTATTTTTGTGATTCCGATCTCCATCTTCAAGCATGAACATGATCTCCATCATCACCGGCGTGGCGTCAAGGTCAATGGCACCGCTCCATGGTTGTCATCCACCAGCATCAACTATTACAACTACTTTGAATAATATACACGCAGGTCTTAATGAAATTAAAAGGCAACCATAAGGTCATGTCGGTTGCCAACTTAAAATAAGGATCATTGCATACATCATATATAATCCCATCACAGCACACCCCTACAAAACAAAGTTAGACGCCTCTAATTTTCTTTGCATGTTTTACGTGGTTTGGGGCTTTCGAATAAGAACCGTTCTAACTTACAAACAAGAACCGCAACATTGATGCAAGTACTATCAAGTGCATGTTGCAAATTGAATCTTCACTATTATGGGAGAGACAGACACCTGCAAAGCCACTTATGCAATACAAGTTGCATGTCGAGCGTGGAGCAAGTCTCATGAACGATGTCATGTAAGGTTAGTACGGGCCGCTTCATCCCACCATCCTGCAAGATTCAAAGTACACAAGAAGCAACTGATAATAAAAGCACCAATGCCCACAATGACCATTGTGTTGTACTCGTGCAACAGATCTACTTATAGACATGGATATGATACCACTGTAGGGGTTCATAGCATGGAAACAAAAAAATTCTACCGCATGAACACACACAAGCCAATATCTATCTACTAGATTGTAGCAACAAGTCGATAGAGTACAAACCCTCGAAGATTCCAAAGCGGTTAACGAGATCGTATTCTCATGGGTGATGTAGTTGTTCACTTGCCGATCTCAAGATTGCATAGACGATCCTTCCGGCGCTGCGTTCTGGCACCGCTCCCGTAGTCGGTCAAACTTTCGGTACTTGACGAAGACCCTCCTCTCCATTGTTCCAGCAGGCAGCGGAGGTTGTAGATCTCTCCTCGCGATTCCGGCAGCATGATGGCGTGGTGTCGGAAGTAGAGGGGAAATCCCGCAGGGCTTCACCTAAGCCGGAGCAGGTATGGTCGAGTAGAAGAGCGCCTCGGTGATCTAGGGTTTAGAGGGCCGAGGGTAGGTGGTGGCTGACAACTAGGGTCTAGGCCTTAGCCCTAGTGGGTGACTTGGAGGAGATCCCTAGGCGGCGATGGCGAGGATGGTGGTACCAAGCTAGGGTTTGAGGTGAGGGGTAGGGGCGCCCTTCCCCTCCTTTTATAGGTGGGAGAGGCTGTTGGGTAAGGGGAGTCCTTCCCTAACTCCTCCACTTGGGTTGGTGACAAGGAGAGGGAAGAATTCTCCCTTAGGTTGGATTCCTTCCCTTCCTCCACTAGGCAACCAATGTTGGGATTTGACCTTTTCAAATTAGTGTTTTGACTTTTCAAAGTAGAGATTGATTTCTCTCTTTCCCATTGCCCAGCCAGGTGACCTAGTACATGATGCAACCATTCTACCTTGTCATGACACATCCATGTACCCTTCCCACTCCAGATCGGTGGACCTTCCAGACCCTTCTAAAACATTCCGGTGAAAGCACCGAAACCATTCCCGAATCCGGAATTGGCTTTTACTTATATTAATCTTATTCTCTGGACCATTCCGAATCTCCTCGTGATGTCCTGGATCCAATCTAAGACTCTAAACAACATTTGGTCTTCATACTCACATTCCATATCTACTAAACAACATTGAATCCTTAAGTGTGTCTCCCTATGGTTCGTGAATTATGCAGACATGATCGAGACTCTTCTCCGATCAATAACCAATAGAGGAATCTGGAAATTCATATGGCTCCCACATATTTCTAGATTACTTCGTGACCGAATGAACCATTTACATATGATACCAATTTCCCTTTGTCTCACGATACTTTACTTATCCGAGGTTTGATCGTTGGTATCTCTGCATACCTAGTTCAACCTCGTTACTAATAAGTACTCTTTACCCATTCCTGTGATATGTGATACCTTGTGAGCCAGTCACATGCTTGCAAGCTAATTGGATGACATTCCACCGAGAGGGCCAATAGTATATCTATTCGTCATATGGATGGACAAATCCCACTCTTGATCCATGTGCATCAACACATACTTTCCAAACACTCAATGCCACCTTTATAACCACCTAGTTACGAAGTGGTGTTTGATGTCATCAAAGCATCCATCCGGTGATGGTGATTAACATGATCTCATGGTCGAAGGATTTAGGTTACTATGTATCTGAAAGCTATAGCAAACGAACTATTGAAATGACTTGATCTTATGCTATGCTTAACTATAGGAGTATGTCTATCACATCATTCTCCTAATGATATGATCTTGTTGTTAATAACATCTCAATGTTCATGATCAAGGAAAACATGATCATCTATTAACCAACAAGCTATTATTACAAAGAGGCTTTACTAGGGACTCTTACAAGTTTACAAATAACATAAGTATTAATGTTTCCGGTTAATACCTTTATATCATGAATGTAAACATTTATCATAAACACAAAGATAGAATAATAACTACTTTTAATATTTCCTCTTGGGCATCTCTCCAACACCCCCACACCTCCCATTAAAACGGGATTGTCGAGCGCAAACACCGCCACTTGGTTGAAACAGGTCTTAGTCTCCTTACACACTCGCAGATTCCCCTGTGTTATTGGGATGATTCTTATAGCATGTTATCTCATTAACCACATGCCCACGCCTCTTATCAACAAGGAAACACCCCTTTTTTGTCTCATGCATTTTTAGGCAACTATGATTTCCTTCGCATATTTGGGAGTGCATGTTCGCCCAGTCTTTGCAAATACAGTTCTCACAAATTGGAGTTCCACTCTAAGATGTGTGTCTTTCTAGGATATAGCCCCATACATAAGGGGTATAAGTGCTTAGATAGATCCACGAGACGTGTGTACATCTCTCGTGACATTGTCCTTGATGAGACTGTGTTTCCTGTTGCCACTCCCGATGTGTCGGTCGATGTTTCCACTCTTGAACAAGATATTCATTTTCCTACCGATGAACCATTTACTAGTGAACATGGGAACAATTATGACTTGCCCTATTTGTCTACTGGTCCATCTGTGCAAGGTGAAGTTGTTCCCCTGCAGGTGCCCGCGACCCTTTGCCCACAGGAGCAGGCAATCGACACAGTGCCAATCGACGTGCATGGAGCGGCCATGCATGGGCCATCCTCGGGCGATGGGCCCGAGCCGCTAGTGATGCCACCCTCCGCCGGCCTGCTTCCTCTCGCGCCAGACCATGGGCCACAGCCTGTGTCGGCTCCCGACCAACCTGCGCCGTATGTTGTCCCTCCGTAGGCCGCGACGCCTTCGGCTGGTCCTCCTGCTAAGTCATAGCACGCGATGGTTACACTTCACCGTGACTAGACTCACTGAGAGAAGACGTACACCGATGGTACTGTCCGGTATGATCCAAGTCATTATGCTTTCTTTGCTGCTCCTACGTCACATCGGGAGACGCTTCACGAGCCGGCGTGGCATGATGCCATGTTGGATGAGTTTGTTGCGTTGCAGCAGACCGGCACCTAGATTCTGGTTCCTCGGCCACCTGGCGTCAATATTGTTGGCCGCAAGTGGATTTTTAAAACTAAGCATCGTCAGTACAAATCCATTGACAAACACAAAGCACGTTTGGTAGCTCGTAGTTTTACATAACAACACGGGATTGATTATGGAGACACTTTTAGTCCAGTTGTGAAGCCCGCCACGGTTTGTCTCGTACTTTCTCTCGCCGTTTAATGTGGCTAGAGTCTTCGGCAGGTCGATGTCAGCAATGCCTTCTTGCATGGTTTCTTGGATGAAGATTTATATATGCATCAGCCTCCAGGTTTTGAGGATGCCTGGTATCCCTCACATGTCTGCAAGCTTCAGCGGTCTATATATAGACTGTAACACTCGCCACAGGCATGGTATGCTCGCTTGAGTCAGGTCCTTCACAAGCTTAGGTTTGTCTCGTCCAAGGCTGATACGTCGTTGTTCATCTACTCGCATGTGGAGTGCAGATTTTCATGTTGGTCTATGTCGATGACATAGTTATTGTTGGCTCCACTCTGGAGGTTGTGGATCGTCTTGTTCATTCACTTTCTAACAGTTTTCCCATCAAGGAAATGTGGCGCTAGAGTACTTTCTGGATTGGAGGCAACATACAATTCAGAATATGCTCTTGATCTTCTCCATCGAGTCAACATGGATAATTGTAATTCTGCCGCCACTCCACTTCCTTACGAGACTTTGGCTATAGACTCAGGTACACAGCTCATTTCATATGATTCATACAGGTATTGCAGTATTATTGAAGAACTGCAGTACTTGACACTCACCCGTCAAGATATTTTGTTTGCGGTAAACAAGGTTTGCCAGTTTCTGTCATAGCCCACTAATGTAACCGGGAGTCTGTTAAACGAATTCTACGATATGTCAAAAGGACATTGGAGACTGGCTTGTGCATTCACAAGTCACTGTCTACTGTCATCAGTATCTTTACCAACATCGATTGGGCAGGGTATGTGGACGATAGACGATCGACCAGTGGGTTTGCAGTTTTTGTTGGTCCCAATCTGATTTCATGGAGTTCGAAGAAGCAACCCACAGTCTTGAGATCGAGTACCGAGACAGAGTATAAAGCATTGCTAATGGTGCTGCTGAAGCTATATGGATAGACTCTCTACTCAAGGAGCTTGGTGCGACTTGGCAGCGTATCCCATATTGTGGTGTGATAATCTTGGAGCTACTTATCTAACGGCGAATCCAGTCTTTCATGCTCGAGCTAAGCACATTGAGATCGAAGTCCATTTTGTGCGAGAACGAGTAGCTACCGGTGAACTGGACGTCAGGTTCATCTCCACTCATGACCAACTGGCTAATGTACTCACTAAGACAGCCACACAACAGATGCTAGATAGATTTAAGTCCAATCTTAACCTTGTAAGTAGCGGTTTAGATTGAAGAAGATTGTTAGAATTTTAATTAGACTCTAACACTATACAAGACATATACGTATGTTACATGTATCTGTCGTGATTATATAAGTGGAGCACGTGCAGGGCTTTAGTCCCACGCACAAAACCCTAAACCGATTTTCTTTCTCTGGCATGCAAAAGAAGCAACACTATAAAGCATAAGGTATATACTGTTGAATTATTTGATCCTTCCATAACTGAATTTTTTCTTACATAACTAATGTCCAAAACGATATATGTTTTGAATGTAGGATACCTAGCTTCAATTATATTATATTTTCTTGAGATGAAGCTAGTTTAATTTTATAACTAACAAAAGAGTGAGAGCCACAATGGTTTTGGTGGCTGAAGAAGTAGATGTAACCTAGCTTATCCGGAACAAAACATTTTGTTGTTGTTGTTGTTGTTGTTGTTGTTGTTCTATGTGTCCTCATACATTTAGCACTATGTCCTATGTGTCTCCTCAAACATTTTATCAAAAGCATATGTTATGTTATCACATATGTCATATGTGTCTCCTTAGACATTTTATCAACAATGGATGATGTGTTATCATTGTATGCAAACTTAGACTAGATCCACCAATATATGTATTTTATTAATACATACTATTTCTTTGGTGCTTATACTCCATGTATAAATTTGAAAATTCAGAACTCCAATTCTTGAAAAAAAATAAGGTACTTGCATATATGTTGCAATTTGCATATATGATTATTGTTTTCCTAGTTTATGAGGAATCATATATGCTGCGTAATAGCACATTAATCCTTGCCAGGAAATACCCGGAACAAGTACATCATGTGTATTTAGTAATAAATCTATATTTTCTAAGGCAAGTTCTTAACATACCCAAAAGATGTTGTGTTACACAAAGAAGCTTTTACCCTTTTGGAGCATCACGGTATAAACATTAATGTAAATATCTTTCCCAACAAAAACAATTTGAGTATCTTTCCCCACATAATATCTTCTTATGATTACAGGCATAAATGATTTACTTTCGACATTACATATTGACCGTATCTTATGATTACATTCCCATGTTTGTGATACCTTCATATGATGGTATCCACCGTAAAAGTCGAGGTTCATAAAGAGGCACTTTAAATTTACCTATAGAACGTAATTTCTATTAATGTAAAGAATGAAATTGATTCCTATGTTTAACTATACATGTTTGAGTTTTACACTTTACACTTGAATTAGAAATTTGAATTCACAGAGATTAATCATGTGTTAAGTGGCACTGAATTATTATCTACAACTCCCTAAAAAGAAATCATTAGTTAAAGTGCATAAATACTACTCCCTCTGATCCATAATAAGTGTCGCTCATCTAGTACAAAGTTTGTACTAGCTTAGTACAAAATGAGCGACACTTATTATGGATCAGAGGGAGTACTAAACTTTGTGATTTTTCACTATTTGCATTTGATAATTTGTGAATCAAATTAGAGCTTTTTGAAATATATTACTGTGATACAACAACTAAGAAACTTCACAGTCGCCTTCTATTATTCTTCTGAAGAAACTATTTAATTTTACAAAAAAGTAGCTTTGAATTGCCAAATTCTATACCACTAGCACGTGCTTATGCTACTTGAGTTTTTGTCTAAATACAATGATGATGCCTATATTCCTCTTGATTTTCCATTCATAAGCATCATAAAACTATCATTAGGATGCTTGCAACAATTTGCTACTTTGTGGAGCACCACGTTCATACTTGATTTCGTCATTATGTTCACCCATTAACTGTAATAGTCGGATTAAATTAATAATTGTTAGCAATAAGACATGGACCCATCAAGAACTTTTAGCCAGTGGTACAAATGCTGTTGGCATTACACTTTTGAGTAATAGGACAAAAACTACCTGGTTTGTTAGATCCGGTACCCACTGGGTCTAATTTAAATATGGCATCTATGCCGTAGATTTTCTTAGGCTAATTCCAAAGAAAATGGTATAAACCAAATGTGCACGAAAAAATGAATATATGTATATGTTTTCAAAGGGAAATGAATGATGAAAGAATACCAGTACAAAAAAAAATGCGATGCACGAGGGCCACGCATAGTTAACTTAATTTGTTCAGCTCAGATCATGTCACCGTGACCATAATCAGAACATGATAATGTTACTATGACAGTGAGATGTTTTCAAACTCGATGCATTGGTTAGTACGGAAAAAATCTTGCTGTAACATGTAGTCATCGATGGTTCAGTTTTGCATAATTTGTGAAGTCTGGTGCATACAACTAGTCTCTCTTTTTTATGGCAGTGATATTAATTCGTCACATTTCACCAACGAGCTAGTTTTCAGTCTAAAATTTCTTTAGTGCATTGGGGTAAATTATTTCATGCACTCTGTTAGACTTGTATATTGTCCAGTATAGCTTCTATACCCCTGTACCCTACGTGTATTATAAACCTACCCCTGGTACACCTATATATATATATATGTGTGTGATAGGCACCTCTAGAGGGTTGAGCAAGTTCTCCAAAATATTTTGTTTTACATGGAATGAGACTAGGTAGGGTTTCCACCGCCCCCGCCTAGGGTTTCCCTAGCCACCACCACCGACCTCGCCGCCTCGCTTCCGCCCCCAGTCGAAAGCCGGCACTGTCGCCGATGCTGACTCGGTCGCCGTTGCTGCCATGACGAGCACCGCGTCCTCCGGCCTCTCCACCGTTGGGTCCCTCCCGTCCTCTCTCGCTGCCCTCCTCGGTCGTCGAGTTGATCGTGACGCCATGACAATCCCCCAGTCCGGTACAGTGTCCGTGGGCTCGATGTTCTCCTACTCGCCGTCGGCTTCATCGTCGTTGGCCCCGTCAGTCGTGGACTCTTCGCCCACTCTTGCTCCGTCCCTGGCCATCGAGCCGGTGGTCCATGCACCTGGGGCTACGAAGATGCCGCCCCTGCCTGGCTATGTGCCGGCGGCCACTGCACTGCCCGTCCCCGCACCGGCTGTCACCGTGTAACACCCTCAGAATCGACCCTATGCAAGTTTAAGCGAAACCCGCATAGAAACGATTCGAAGGTGCCCACCAGGCACTTGCGTGCGGGTGGAAAACAAAGTAATAACATTACACAACAGTCCTCGATGGGACCCACAGAACAGATATATGTACAGCAGCGACTCAAAGAGTCAAGAATACAGATACAATGTACAAAGACCCAAATCACCTTGAAAATGATCGAGCGTCCGACTACGGACAAGATGCAAATGGGGCTAAGAGCCCTGAAGAATAACCAATGGCGTCCATAACCCTGCCCAGGCCAAGCCGGAAGGGTAACCCTGCTAACGGCGTCGATCTCAAAACCTGCTTAAACAAAAGGGGTGCCGACAAAGGGCAAAAGAAAAGAGGAGCGTCAGTACTGAGGCCAGTACACGGCGAGGCTAGAATTCGGCGGTCCTCGCCTACATAGGTATGGTGGACTGAGCGGCAGCGGCAGCATGCACTAAACAACCTATAGAGACTCGATACAACTGGCGGCTATCAGAGAGGGGTGAGAAAGACCTATTCGGATCCAACCTGATACTATCATCAAACAAACCCATCCTGGCGTTTCCCCCTCGAGACCAAACGAGGAAGTCAACCGAGGAACTCACACAGTTGGCAGTTTTATTTATTCAGTTATCGTTGCAGCGATTACTAGTCAGATGTAGATAATCATCCTGATAAAGTAAGCAGTGGGCACGTTTAGTTGGCCATTCCGTTATAGTTGCAGCAATTACTAGTCAGATACAGATAGCATGATATAATCCCAAAACCCAGCAGTTGTTGGTACTTTTACTTATCCATTCCGTTGTAGTGAAGCTGATTACTAATCATATCGGATACAAGTCAATTTAAAACAGTAAACTTTAGTTATAGTTGTCTATGATCAAGCACTGTGCTCCAAGTCGTCCATAACCGCGGACACGGCTTCTCGAAAAGATTTAACCCTGCAGGGGTGCACCAAAGTATCCACAGGCACTTCGACCCTTTTTGCCAGATCAGTTAACATACACCCATCGGTATGTCGGCGGGGCCTAAGTCATGACGTTCCCAGACCCAAAGCAAGCACGGGGGGCCACCCCACTAAGTACACCCGCAACGAAGTCGGCCGGTCTCCGAGACGGACTTAGGGTTTGCGACAATGGCTGTAAACGACAGCAGATCCCCAATCGGGGACTGTCGATACCGCGAAAACATTCCGCTTACCTAAACAGTACAGTGTGCTCCTCGCACAAACGTAAATAAAGCGGTAAACATGGCATAAGTACAGGATAGTAAATAAAACCTCAAACTAGTTTGTGGCCCCCAGTACAATACTTTGAAATCAGGTAATAATCAATGGGGGGCCCATATCTCCCCACCTGTGGTTAGCGCGCTCGATCTCGGAACAGGTGTCAAGAACTCGGGTCCTACGGGACACAAGTGGGCGGTCGGAAACCAAATATTACCTATCACCCACCGATGCCTCTGCTTAATTCAATTTTAGTTGTTAAACAGGAATTAAAGTGAATAATAAGTAAACCATGATCATCTCCAACGTCAACATGCGGCAATTCTCCAACAATTGTGGTACTTGACGACAAGCAAACACTTGAGCAAGCGACTACGACACGTGGGTCCAACTATCTACCAAACACAAGTAATAGGATGTGTCCAAGGCTATATATGGCTGCAAGGGATATCACGGGTACGAAACTAGAGCATCGCAACACAGATAGCAAAGATCAACAGGAGGGAATAAATACTAGAAAAGTAAGATAGGTAGAAAGGGGGAGATGCTCGCCTGAAAACATTGTCGAAGGTTCAACCGAAGATCGGGGCGAAGCTCACATCAACTCAACAGCCTTATCCGCGAAGAAGCAAAACACTAGAAGAAACACCGGATGCAATATTTAATACAACGGCAGAAGATCGGCATGATGCATGTATGATGAATGACATGGCAAAGATGCGATGCAATTAGGTCATATTAAGTGGAACCAGGGTCCCGACAATTATTAGAGGGTTCATGTTGTTTGGCTACCCCGCAATTTAAATGTTGCATTAGCAAGGCAAGAGAAGTTACCGGTTCGCTACACCAATTTAAATGAGGCCAATATAAGGCTAGATTTGCCCGCATATGGCCCCATATTTAATTATTAGGTGAATCGGCATAAGGCCCCCAAACAAACGATATGCATGCGAGATGACAATTTAATATGCAACAGGTTGTATTATGTTATAAAATAGGGTTTTGGGAAGGGGTTCACACATCAGGGTTCGACGTTCTTGGGGTTCCGGGGTTCGGGGTCGGTCTCAGGATCCAGGGTTCGACGGTTGCATTCTCGGACTCCGGGATCGTTCGATACGGGTAGATCTTGGCGCATTCGCGGAGGGACCACTGGTTCGTCCGGAGGCGAACTTGGGTCGGTGTCGGCGCATCGGCTTCTTCGGTCGGTGCCGTTCTCGTCATCGCGAAGGTCTTGTCAGTCCCCAAGTCGGGTCGGTCTTGGCCGGGGTGAAGAACTTGGTGTCCGGTAGTGCTTGTCATATCCGTGAAGAAGAGCATGTCGGTCCACGGGGTTCGGCCTTGAGCGATCTTGGACAGGTTCTCGACTTCGCGTTCTCGAAGTGCTGTCGCTGGCATCTTGGTCCAGTGAAAGAGCTCGTCGTCCGGGGGTTCTCTGGGTCCGATGAAGATCTTGGCGAGGGGGAACTTGGGGTTTGCGGGGTCCGATGACCGGTGTCGAACTTGTCATCTCCACCCAACACTTAGCACCACTTGGTACTACGAGGACCTGCGGGTGGAGGCGGGTGACATCGGCGGCAGGCTCGGCGGCGGCGGCGGCGGGTCCCAGGCGGTGGGTCCAGCACTGCTGGCAGGGAAGGTGAGGGCGGGCGAGCAAGCGAGGCGGGCAGCGGCTCCGGCGAGGCAGCGGAGGCGGGCGAGCTGGAAGCGCGGGTGCTTTCATGGAGGCGGACGCGGCGGCGAGCTGCAGCGGCGAGGGCTGGCTCGGCGCGCAAGCGGCAGGCGGACGGTGCGGGGCGGAGGTGCAGGCGAGGCGGGCAGAGCCGGCGGCTCGATTCTGCAGCGTCGTGGGCCAGCGGGACGGCGGAGGAGGGGCCGCTGCGGCGGGAGGCGGGCGGCTTGGGGCGGCAGTGAGGCGGCGCTGGGTCGGCGAGATGGAGGCGGCGCAGGCGGGCGGGCGGCGTGCAGAGCGAGGCGAGCGGTCGCGGGCGGTGGAAGGTGGGGGGTCAGCGCTTGAGCTCGGGGAAGGCGTCGTGAGCGGGCGGCCGTTGGAGGATGGTCGGCGGGCGGCGGTGGTTGGGCGCGTGCGAGTAGCCGGCTGGGTGGGTTTTAGGAGAGAGAGAGAGGGAAGAGGAGAGAGGGGGGATTAGGTGGCAGTTTAGGATTGGGTAGAGGGGGAGAGAGGGTGAGGTGGCGTTTCGGGATAGGTCCGGGTGATGTGGCTGGGGTGTGTGGGTAGATAGGTTGGTAGGAATAGGATTAGAAATGGACCGTTTGTAAAATCCTGGGGGTGGTCGTTCGGGTCGATACGGCCCGTTCGACTGCCCCTGCTAAAACAATTAAACTTTTTATTTGTTTTAAACGGGCCGTATGCAAACCGATAGCGGCCAAAATAATTAATCCGGAGAACCGGGCTTTGCGTTTGAATTAAGATGAGGCGTTTGGAAAACAAATCGGGCGTTGCGAAAATAGTTTTATGCAAACAATGCATGATGATGACGATGCAATGCACAAATTCAACGCGATTTTCTAGTAGTGGTTTTGCGGGATGCCACAATTCGACACCACTAACAATGGATCTCGCCCTCGAGATCTGCCTCATGGTACCGGAAAGAAGGTCGGCGATCTGCGTCTTCTCGCTTCGTGTAGATCCTCGCGACACCACTAACAAGAGGTCGTTGTCCCTGTTCGTCAAGAGAACACTCCGGAGAAACAACGGACGAAGTTAAAGGTAAGGCCACCTCTAACTTTCCTGGAAGGAGTAAAATTGCATCGATCCACCATTCAATGTACATAAGCGAATGATAAGAGTAGTGGTATGGTCGCGACTCCATCCCGCACTCAAAGCATTACTATGTACACGAATAGACAGATTATGCAACCAACTCTCAGGATTCAGACTGAAGATCTCGACAAGCGAGGTTCGGAAACAAAGGAGTGATGCAGACTCTGCATCGGAGCTGGCGTAGGCGAGGTCGTCGCGTCGGAAAACACCGGAAGGCACAAACAAGGAACAAAGAATGATAACACCGTAGACGGATTCCTCAGGCAGCATGAACACCGGATGGTAGAACACCGTTATCAGAGGAGGAAGCGAAACCCTGAAGGTACGACGGAACCCCAACCACGAGAAATCCTGGACTCGAAGAGAGAGAAGAGAGCGGATTCAAAACACGTCGAGATAAGGGGAGAATAGCAAAGGGGTAAGAAGTAAAATCAGACCTAATCAGAACTATCCAACCGATTTTCAAATATAGTTTTGACACTCTACTTCGGCCGTTAGCTAGGTTATCCTACAGGCTGGACTTGTGGGGTATCGTAACTACTGGGCTCTGATACCACTCTATAACACCCTCAGAATCGACCCTATGCAAGTTTAAGCGAAACCCGCCAAACCCGCATAGAAACGATTCGAAGGTGCCCACCAGGCACTTGCGTGCGGGTGGAAAACAAAGTAATAACATTACACAACAGTCCTCGATGGGACCCACAGAACAGATATATGTACGGCAGCGACTCAAAGAGTCAAGAATACAGATACAATGTACAAAGACCCAAATCACCTTGAAAATGATCGAGCGTCCGACTACGGACAAGATGCAAATGGGGCTAAGAGCCCTGAAGAATAACCAATGGTGTCCATAACCCTGCCCAGGCCAAGCCGGAAGGGTAACCCTGCTAACGGCGTCGATCTCAAAACCTGCTTAAACAAAAGGGGTGCCGACAAAGGGCAAAAGAAAAAGAGGAGCGTCGATCGAGGCGATTACAGGCGAGGCTAGAATTGGCGGTCCTCGCCTACATAGGTATGGTGGACTCGCGGCAGCGGCGGCATGCACTAAACAACCTATAGAGACTCGATACAATGGCGGCTATCGAGAGGTGAGAAAGACCTATTCGGATCCAACCGATACTATCATCAAACAAACCCATCTGGCGTTTCCCCTCGAGACCAAACGAGGAAGTCAACCGAGGAACTCACACGGTTGGCGATTTATTTATTCGATTATCGTTGCGGCGATTACTAGTCAGATGTAGATAATCATCCTGATAAAGTAAGCAGTGGGCACGTTTAGTTGGCCATTCCGTTATAGTTGCAGCAATTACTAGTCAGATACAGATAGCATGATATAATCCCAAAACCCAGCAGTTGTTGGTACTTTTACTTATCCATTCCGTTGTAGTGAAGCTGATTACTAATCATATCGGATACAAGTCAATTTAAAACAGTAAACTTTAGTTATAGTTGTCTATGATCAAGCACTGTGCTCCAAGTCGTCCATAACCGCGGACACGGCTTCTCGAAAAGATTTAACCCTGCAGGGGTGCACCAAAGTATCCACAAGCACTTTGACCCTTTTGCGGATCGGTTAACATACACCCATCGGTATGTCGGGGCCTAAGTCATAGCGTTCCCGGACCCAAAGCAAGCACGGGGCCACCCACTAAGTACACCATAGCGAAGTCGGCCGGTCTCGAGACGGACTTAGGGTTTGCGACAATGGTATGTACAGCGAGATCTGTCGAATCGATACCGCGAAAACATTCCGCTTACCTAAACAGTACAGTGTGCTCCTCGCACAAACGTAAATAAAGCGGTAAACATGGCATAAGTACAGGATAGTAAATAAATCCTCAAACTAGTTGTGGCCCCCAGTACAATACTTTGAAATCAGGTAATAATCAATGGGGGGCCCATATCTCCCCACCTGTGGTTAGCGCGCTCGATCTCGGAACAGGTGTCAAGAACTCGGGTCCTACGGGACACAAGTGGGCGGTCGGAAACCAAATATTACCTTTCACCCACCGATGCCTCTGCTTAATTCAATTTTAGTTGTTAAACAGGAATTAAAGTGAACAATAAGTAAACCATGATCATCTCCAACGTCAACATGCGGCAATTCTCCAACAATTGTGGTACTTGACGACAAGCAAACACTTGAGCAAGCGACTACGACACGCGGGTCCAACTATCTACCAAACACAGGTAATAGGATGTGTCCAAGGCTATATATGGCTGCAAGGGATATCACGGGTACGAAACTAGAGCATCACAACACAGATAGCAAAGATCAACAGGAGGGAATAAATACTAGAAAAGTAAGATAGGTAGAAAGGGGGAGATGCTCGCCTGAAAACATTGTCGAAGGTTCAACCGAAGATCGGGGCGAAGCTCACATCAACTCAACGGCCTTATCCGCGAAGAAGCAAAACACTAGAAGAAACACCGGATGCAATATTTAATACAACGGCAGAAGATCGGCATGATGCATGTATGATGAATGACATGGCAAAGATGCGATGCAATTAGGTCATATTAAGTGGAACCGGGGTCCCGACAATTATTAGAGGGTTCATGTTGTTTGGCTACCCCACAATTTAAATGTTGCATTAGCAAGGCAAGAGAAGTTACCGGTTCGCTACACCAATTTAAATGAGGCCAATATAAGGCTAGATTTGCCCGCATATGGCCCCATATTTAATTATTAGGTGAATCGGCATAAGGCCCCCAAACAAACGATATGCATGCGAGATGACAATTTAATATGCAACAGGTTGTATTATGTTATAAAATAGGGTTTCGGGAAGGGGTTCACACATCAGGGTTCGACGTTCTTGGGGTTCCGGGGTTCGGGGTCGGTCTCAGGATCCAGGGTTCGACGGTTGCATTCTCGGACTCCGGGATCGTTCTCGGTAACGGGGTAGATCTTGGCGCATTCGCGGAGGGGACCCTGGTTCGGCGTCCGGGGAGCAGAACTTGGGTCGGTGTCGGGGCGCATCGGCTTCTTCCGGGTCGGTGCCGTTCTCGTCATCGCGAAGGTCTTGTCAGGTCCCCAAGTCGGGTCGGTCTTGGCTTCGGGGTGAAGAACTTGGTGTCTGGGCGGAGTGCTTGTCATATCCGTGAAGAAGAGCATGTCGGTCCACGGGGGTTCGGCCTTGAGGCGATCTTGGCGACAGGTTCTCGACTTGGCGTTCTCGGGAAGTGCACTGTCGCTGTTGTCTTGAGTCAGTGAAAGAGCTCGTCGTCCGGGGTTCTCTGGGTCCGATGAAGATCTTGGCGAGGAACTTGGGGTTTGCGGTCCGATGACCCGGTGTCGAACTTCGTCTCCACACCCAACACTTAGCACCACTTGGTACTACGAGGACCTGCAGGTGGAGGCGGGTGACATCGGCGGCGGGGCTCGGGCGGCGGCGGCGGGTCCCAGGCGGTGGGTCCAATTCTTGCAGCGAGGAAGCGAGGCGGGCAGGCAACCGGCAGCGGGCAGCTCTAGCGAGCAGCGGAGGAGGCGGAAGGCCAGGCGGTGCTCATGAGGGAGGCGGGCCGGCAGGCGAGCTGCAGCGCAGCTGGCTCGGGGCCGCGGCATGAAGCGACAGACGGCGCGGGGAAGGTTACAAGCGAGGCGGGAAGAGCCTTGGCTCGGTTCTGTGGCGTCATGAGCCAGCGGCCGGAGGAGGGCAGCTGACGGGGAGGGAGGCGGGGCTTGGGCGACAGTGAGGGAGCCGGGTCAGCGATATGGAGAAGCGGCAGCAGCAGGCGGCGTGGCCTTGAAGCGAGAGGCGGTCGTGGGCGGTGGGGGTCCGTGGCGCTGAGCTCGGGGAAGGCGTCTTGAGGGCGAGGTGGCCGTTGAGGGATGGTCATGAGGCGGGCGGCGGTGGTTGGGCGCGTGCGAGTAGCCGGCTGGGTGGGTTTTAGGAGAGAGAGAGGGAAGAGGAGAGAGGGGGGATTAGGTGGCAGTTTAGGATTGGGTAGAGGGGGAGAGAGGGTGAGGTGGCGTTTCGGGATAGGTCCGGGTGATGTGGCTGGGGTGTGTGGGTAGATAGGTTGGTAGGAATAGGATTAGAAATGGACCGTTTGTAAAATCCTGGGGGTGGTCGTTCGGTCGTCACGTTCGATTGCCTCGCTAAAACAATTAAACTTTTTATTTGTTTTAAACGGGCCGTATGCAAACCGATAGCAGCCAAAATAATTAATCCGGAGAACCGGGCTTTGCGTTTGAATTAAGATGAGGCGTTTGGAAAACAAATCGGGCGTTGCGAAAATAGTTTTATGCAAACAATGCATGATGATGACGATGCAATGCACAAATTCAACGCGATTTTCTAGTAGTGGTTTTGCGGGATGCCACACACCGCCCCACGGTGTACGCGCCTCGGGCGGTCTTCATGCTGGCCCGCTGCCAGCACCGTTTCACTTCGAAAACCTCATCAATGTCAAGCAGTCACCAGATAATTATATTTTCTGGCATGCGCAGGTTCTTCTGCTCCTTGGAAGCCACTACCTGCTTGGCTATGTTGACGGCTCTCTTCCTTACCCCTGTACTGGTGGATAGCGTGAAAGGTCCGGTTTACAACCCGGCGCACCATGTGTGGATGGGGCATGACCATGCCAATATCTCGGCCATCCAAGGGTCGCTCACTCCGAAGGTTGCCGGGATGATAGTCTTCGCCAAGACCTCCCACAAGTCATGGGCCATATTTGAGCGCTCCTTCGCGTTGCAGTCGTAGGCCCGCTCCAGAACCCTTCGTTGTTAGCTTGGCGACTGCGAGAAGCTCGACGTGTTGGCAATGGTATACTACAACAAGGTCAAGTCCCTCGCCGACACGCTGGCCTGCATTGGCCATCCCCTCACCCACATTTAGTTCACCTCCTACATCCTCAACGGTGTCGACGGGGAGTACAATGGCTTGGTGGAGGTCGTAAATGAGCGCAAGACCCCGATGATGGCGCACGAGCTCTACTCGCACCTCATTCTCACTGAGCAGCGTGTGGAGGTGCGTCGTGCTTAGTGTGGCCACGCTACCCCCTCGACACATGCCGCCTATAGGGGCTGCGTCCCCTCTGGTGCCCCGCCTACTGGCTTGGTAAAGGGCCCCACCCCGCCACCTCAACAGTCGCCTGCCTCATCATCGAGTTCCTCTAGGGTGGCGGCCTGTCTCGCGTGTGCCAGCTCTGTGGGCGCGAGGGTCACTAGGCCTCCAAGTGCCATCGCTGCTTCCAGAAGAGTTTCCTCGGCCTCGGCAACGACGACAAGGATAGCGAAACAATGAGCGTCAAGCCTCCATGGTTGACCACCCGGCGTCGAAGGATTAGCACATGCATACTCAGTACTACTTCGTCGACCCCCACTGGTACATGGATACTGGGCCATAGATCATCTGATGAGCGAGCTGGGAAAGCTTCACACCCATGAAGCCTATCATGGTTTCGACAAGGTCCATACCGCTAATGGAGAAGGCATGCACATCTCTCATATTGGTCAAGCATCTCTTCTTACTATTCATGCTACTAGGATTCTTCAGTTTCACAGTGTTCTTAGGGTTCCATCTGTGACACGTAATCTTCTTTCAGTTTCTAAGCTCACTTATGATAATAATTTTCTATGTGAATTTCACCCATTTGATCTCTTTGTTAAGGATCGGGCCATGAGGGACGTGATCCTTAGCGGGCTCCTTTTCCATGGTCTCTACCGCCTGTACTTTCTCGGGTTTTCAGTGGAGTTCGCGTCTCGTCGTCACAGTGGCATGCTCGTCTTGGACATCCATCCACTCCTGTCGTCCGCCATGTTTTGCATCGTCATGAGCTTCCTAGATTGCCTAGTAATAAAGATGTAGCAGTGTGTGATGCTTGTCAACAGGAGAAGAGTCATCAACTTCCTTTTCCAAAGGCTATTCGTGAATTTAAAATTGATTTTTCAGATATATTGGGTCCTACCCACTTCTGTTAGTGGCCATAATTATTATGTAAGTTTCATTGATGCTTATAGTCGCTTCACTTGGCTTTATATTATTACGAGCAAATGTGATGTGTTTAATATTTTTATTTAGTTTTAAAAACATGTTGAACGTCTTCTCAAGCATATGATTGTTCATGTTTAGTCAGATTGGGATAGCGGCTATCGCAACCTCAACGCCTTCTTCTAGTAGCTTGGGATCGCGCATCATTTGGCATGTCCACATACACATCACCGAATGGCTCTATTGAATGTAAGCATCGTCATATTATCGAAAATGATCTCACACTTTTGGCACATGCATCTGTTTCTTTTAGATTCTGTACTGATGCCTTCACCACTGCGTATTTTCTCATCAACCGTACTCCCACTATTGTTCTAGACATGACGACTCCCATTGAAATTCTCCTTAATGAATTGCCTAATTATACTTTCCTCAAGGTGTTTGGGTGTGCTTGCTGGCCGCATTAACGCCCCTATAACAAACTTAGACTGGAATTTAGGTTAAAAAATGTCTCTTTTTTGGCTATAGTTCCCTTCATAAAGGTTATAAATGTCTTTATGTCCCCACTAATCGGGTATACATATCCCGGGATGTCGTGTTTGATGAGCATGTTTTCCCTTTTGCCAAACTACCTGTGTCCAACACTGAGTCACCACCTATGCATTCATCCTCTATTGCCTCTGACCAATTTGATGATGTTGCATAATCTCATGAATTATTGCATAACCATGGTGCAGGTGCTGGTCGAGGCGCGTGTCTTGAGATACTTGACGTTGAACCGGTCAGTGGCACCAAGAGCACACCCTGCTCCTTGGTTTCTTCGAATAAACGGGTGGCCCGCCGATCGAACCATCACGGCCTTCTTCGCCGTCCATTCCGTCCTCCTCGCTCGTGCGGCCCATGTTGCTCGCACAGCCCGCGTCGCCCGCGCGACAGCCACCTTCCCCGCCGCCTATGCGCTCACCTGCACCTACGTCGCACGCGAGGTGGGCAACCTCGCCTTTGCCTAACCCCTCCTTCGTTGGGACGTCTGCACTACTCAGCCCCTCGCCTAGCCCCTCGTCGGCAGGGCCTTCACCATCTCCGTTGCCCGGCCTCTTGTCGGTTTCTCCTTCGACCACGACAACTCCTATGACGTTGCATCCTCACACACGCAGTCAAAGTGGTATTTTTCGCCCTCGCGAGCATACTGATGGGACCATTTCCTGGTATGTTGCATGTATGATAGTTTCTCTTGCAGATCCTTCTTTTGAGTTGTACCAAGTTGCGAGGAGTATTCCCCGCGGGAGAGAAGCCATGAAACATGAGTATCACGCTCTCCATCGCAATGAGACGTGGACTCTTGTTCCTCCAGCACCGCGAGTCTATGACATCGATTCAAAGTGGGTGTTTAAAGTTAAGAAGCATTCTGATGGGTCTATTGAGTGCTACAAAGTGCATCTTATTGCCAGAGGATTTTGGCAATGTTATGGACTTGATTATGAAGACACCTTCAGTCCAGTGGTCAAGCCTACAACTATCAGACTTCTTATATCTCTGGAAGTTACTCAAGGTTGGTCTCTTCGTCAGCTTGATGTGTAGAATGCCTTTCTTCATGGAGTACTAGAGAAGGAGGTTTATATGAGGCAACCTCCTGGTTTTGCTGATCCTAATCGTCCAGATTATATATGTCATCTTACCAAAGCACTCTATGGTATAAATCAAGCTCTGTGTGCCTGGCATGCTCGTTTTGCAATAGCCCTCCGTGCTCATGGTTTTGCACCCTCCACTGCTGATTCGTCATTGTTCCTTCTAGAGAAGCATGAGGTTACTTGATGATATTATCCTTGTCAGTTTGTCTCCATCAGCTGCAGATGCTCTTGTCCATGCTCTTGCTGCTAATTTTGCTGTAAGAGATATTGGTAAACTCCACTTCTTACCGGGTGTGGAGGTTGCTAACCGTGATGATGGTATGGTTTTAACACAGAAGTACTCCTTGGACCTGCTGCTGTGAGCTAGGATCCTTAAGTGAAAGGCGACTACCACACCTATGTCTAGCACCGATAAGATCACTGATGTTAATGGTGAGCTTCTGTCCTCTAAGGATGCTACAAAATACAGGAGTATTGTTGGTGGTCTTTAGTATCTGATGATCACGCGATCAAATATTTTCTTTTCTATCAACAAAGTTTTTCAGTATCTTTATGCACCTCGTGACACTTATTGATCTGTTGTTAAGCGCATCCTGCGCTATGTACGACTCACGTTTTTCTACGGGCTGCACCTTCGGCCGAACCCCTCTTGGGTCCTCTCCGCATACTTCGATGCGGACTGGGCAGGAAGTCCAGATGACAGGCAATCCACAGGGGGATATATTATGTTCTTTGGCTCCTACTTAGTCATCTGGAGTGGTCGGAAACAAGCTAATGTATCACATAGCAGTACTGAAGCAGAATACAAGGTTGTGACCAATGCCACTGTAGAGCTTACTTGGGTGTAGTATTTGCTTCAGGAATTGGGAATCTCCCAACCGCAGCCTCCTATACTTTTATATGATAACATTGGTGCTACATACCTCTCGGTAAATCCGGTATTTCATGCCCGAGCGGAACACATCGAAGTCGACTATCATTCTGTAAGGGAACATGTCTCTCAGAAGCTACTACAGATCAAGTTCATCTCTTCCAAAGATCAAATCTTACCCTTTTAGACTCTTTAGGGAGTGGCTAAGATTGAGAGAGTGTGTTAGACTTATATATTGTCCTGTATAGATTCTATATCCCTATACATACGTGTATTATAAACATACCTCTGGTATACCTCTATCTAAATAGGGAACAAAGTGAACTTTATTATATAGTAGAGTGAAAAAAATTTCAACGCGAGTGAACTTTCTATTTTCTCGGGGAAACCATGTTGGAAGTGAACTTTTTAAATTTTCTAGCCATGTGTGAAGTGAACTTTCAAATTATAAAGTGAACTTTATTAGAAAGTAGAGTGAACTTTTTTATTAATGCTTCTCAACTTTATTTTATCTAACACATTTTCTAGAATTTTTTAGCTTCGTCTCATGTGGACTACCAAATATAACCAGAATCCCGTTGCGCTCGAAGTGAATTATGTTTTTATGCAGAGTGAACTTTCTTTTTATCGAAACACCCTTACGATATTTTTTTAGTCCCGCCCAAAGTGACCCATCGCGTTCGCGGTCGAAGTAAACTATGTTTTCCCGCAGAGTGAACTTCCTTTTTAATGCATGTGAACTATCTTTTTTGCGAACACCCTTCTGAAATTGTTTAGCCTTGTCTACAGTGAACTACCAAATATAATGAGACCCCCCCTCGAGTTCGAAGTGAACTTTGCTTTTCCGCAGAGTGAACTTTATTTTTTATGCTTGTGAACTTTTTTTTGGAGAAACGAGTGAACTATTTTTTTCAAAAGCTTGTGAACTTTGTTTTTTATTGAGCGGGGTGGCGGGCGAGGAAACCGGGCAGCACGCTGGGGGAGAAGGCGTCGGCAGCGAGGAACCGGGGCGACGCACTAGGGAGGGAGGAGGAGCTGCGAACGGGGCCAGGGCGGCGCACTAGGGGAGGGTAGAGGAGCTACGCTGGGGCCCGCTGGCGCCTACAATAGGTAGGGAGGGCGACGCGCGCGGGATCCTGTCGCGGGCGAGGAAAGAAGATGCGGGGTAGGTTGGGCATGGACTGGGTCGAGAAAATGAGGTGGTTATTTGGGGGTTCATGTATAAGCTATATAGTGTTATAATTGCGACAAGAAGATAACGAAGAACGAAAATGAAATCACAGCAAGGGGACACAGATTTAACATGGAAAACCTCTCCAACAAAAAGAGAAAAAAACCACGGGCACCAGCCAGCGAAACTTCACTATATTGGAGGGTGTTTACAAACGTCAGGGATTTCATAGATGCAACTCTCTCAACCGGCGGCTTACAAGAGGTTTATTATCGGTGGAAACCTAGGTATTCGACGATCTGTACCGTACCGTGGGGGACTGCCGCCCCCCGCACCCCCCATAGACGTCCTTGTTGGACATGGAGTGGGCCAACTTCCACTTGACCTAAACCTCCGGTGACGGGTCTCGCTCCATTCGTCAGAAGTTAGCCTATACTTTATAGAATTTGGATTAACATATAACATATAAAAATCTCTTAAAAGGTTCCTTTTTAGTCCTTGTTTCTCTGTAGGTAAAATAACTGATGCATCGTAGTGCTTAAGCACCGTATGTGATATATGTGCGCGCGCGTGTGATAGACTATATTAGAGGGTTGAGCCAGTTCCCTTACACACTCCAAATGCTACTCACTCTGCTAAATACTACAGCATGAATGTGAGGAACGGAGGAAGTTCCGAACTACCTACCGGGAGGCTGTATATGTACATCTGGTTCACAAGACAATAGAGGGCTCGGCGTCAAAATGGTCCCGAGTCTAGCTAGCTAATAAACATAACGCTGCAGTGAACGTGATCCTGACCTAAAACTTTTGACCATGGATTATAGTATTACAGTAGTACTTAGAGTGCAGTACATAATATTAGATAAACTACTTGAGAAAGACTTGAAAGAGCCCTCCTTGTGTATGTGAAACACTGTGTCATTGCTACTGTCTCTGAAAAGCTGTTGCAACTAGGAACCACACTATATACTCCCGTCATCTTCACCAAACATAGATATATATATACAACTAAATGAGAGGTTAGTGGATGGTTGATCTGAATCAGCAAAACGTTTTTCCGATGTTAATTAGGAGCATAGAGTTGCTGCAACTTGAGCTCAGGCATGGTTGGTACGACATAGTATAACCAAAGAAGGGAGCGACAGGTATACCAGACCAGCAAGTTATGGGAAAACAGCAAGATCCTTCACACACGAACGACCGATGGAGAGAACCTTGATGAGAAGAAAACTAATGGTGGCGTGATTCATTCGGGAGTATTTTCTACACATGGGTTCATTCAGTATGACCAAGCGAGAGCGACATGAATTGTTGTCTAGGTAACTCGTGCAAACTGCAGGAATCTCTTGACCTGACCGGCCAAGCTAGTTCGGCGCATATACCTACACTACACCTACCTGCAGGGGAGACTTACTTACTTGGAGCTCTGCACAGCTAGCTGTGTCTCTGGGTGAAGAAATTGAACTGCCTCTGATTTCCTGCGTGCACTTTATTCTAGAAGCATTTACAGTGCTCACGTAGTGCATGTCGTGAAGTTACAGTTTCTTCAGGAACGGAACCGATGCAGGCCATCCATGAGTTGCTTGCTCTGAACGTCGACTTACTTTGATGCCCAACTGCACATAGTGTCGCCGTTAGGCCCCCTTGATTTTAGTAGTAGGAGCAGTAAGCATGGTGTAAAGTTGACGCAGTTGCTTGCTTGCATGCACGCGCATCAGTAGTCGCAGATGCAGATGCAGATGCAGCAGCATGCCCGAAAGTTGCTGCAGCATCTTTCATGAGGAGAGAGACGTCCATAGATCGGCTACATGCACGCTTGCTTGCTTTGACCATCAACTCGAAAGCTCGGCGATCGACCGCTAGTTCTTAGTTTAGTAAAGAACTGATATGTACTCCCTTCGTTTCAAAATATAAGATGTTTTAGATTTGTGAAGCAAATGTATCTAGACTTGTTTTATATCTAGATCACTAAAGTTTGGAGTGAATCTACACATTAAAACAAGTCTAGATACATTTCTTTCACAAACCTAAAACATCTTATATTTTGAAACGGAGGGAGTAGTCACTGAAAGCCGTGTGCATCCCTGACCATATCAATCTCTACAGTGCAGAACCGGTGTGTGTAGTCACTGAAATTTCGTGGCTCTTGTATATTGTAGAGTACTAGTGGCTCGCTTTCTGCGGCGATTACCTGGCCAGGCTTGATCGATCGGTCGATCGAGATGCTTCCTTCGGTTGGCGGTGGCCAGTGGGTCCAGCATTTCCCACATGTTAGACATGCACTTGCTAGCTGTAAAGCTGCGGCGGGCATGTCCAAGAAGAGTAACCAAACGCTGGAACACAATCAGCACCACGTCACAACAAGAACAACCCGATCGGCCGCTCCTCAGCTAACCAGGTAATGGAACGCTGGAACGCAGTTAACAAAAGGAAACGGGACGAGGCGGTTAGCTAGGTTTTGGTCGGGGTACATTGTATGCATACGGATTCGTGATCGATGGCGCCATGGCGGGAAAAGGCGTGTCGCCTGCATGCCGAATCGATCCTCGCTAGCTCGGTGCAGCTAGCAGGGTCAGAGTGCAGAAAGAGATCTTTGACCCACGGGATCCTGCTGATAGGTTGGTGTCAGAGATGCTTTGACCTTCGCGTTCTAGACTCTTCGCATGTGCCTGTCGCGCTCGACCAGCAACTGACAGAGCCACACCCGAGTTTCCTAGGTTTCGCTACCGATGCATGCCTCTTGCATTGAGGGAAAATGCAGTTTCCACCATGTTCTGCTAGCTGCATGACTTGCACAAACCACAACTTGGACGGATATTTTGCAGTTTTCGCCAGGTGGTGGCTCCATTCCGTTATAATTTTCACCACTTGTGTGATCATCTAATTAATACACTATTTTTAGAACTTGCATGCATATACAGGGTTCTACAATGACAGGAAACTGTTGGCCTGCATATACATGCCTCAATTGATGATGTAAAACATTGTAGAACCTTTGAAAAACCATACAAAATGATTATTTATCTAAGAATACCATTTTTTTTATGAACAATTAACATTTTTTGAATTTCAAGTTCTTTTCAGTTTTGTACATTAAATGGAGCATTGACATATGCGCTACCTATACCTCATGTCACTTAGACGGAGGAGAGCTAGTAAGCAAGAGTATTCGTGGATACGCTAGCTACATAGCCATGAGGTTTTGCAAGAAAAAAGGACCGTAATGGAACATCCACTCCGATGTCCAACTGAGTTTCCAAAACAACACTAATAAGTGCAATTGTGTGTTTGCAGCTCTAAAACATAATCGAAAAATCTGCACCGAGCAGAACGTCTCCTTTTTCTTTTCCTTTTTTGACACCGAGGAGCAATTCTCCTATCTGCCCAAATTGCACTAGGCCTACCTCCTCTGGCACATAGGCCGTCCAAGTTACCAAGGCCCGGTAACTCAGAAAATCCAAGGCGACGCTGGAAGGAAGCCTGCAATAGGCGGGCCCAACGACTCGTTTTGTTTGCCTTTTTTTTTCTGTTCTTCTTTGGTTTCTTTTTAGTTTTGTCTTTTTATTTTTTATGTAAATATACGTAGGATTCTTTTTTGGTTATTTCATATCTTTTCTATTTTAATTTTTGTTTTGTTTTTTATTTTAAATAAAAGTAGCACAGTGGCAAATACGAGGGCATCCTCTTTATTGTGTCGGAAGTGCTAAATATTAAAGTTTATATATGGACATATGATAATTATATTTTTACTAATTCTTCTAAAATCAACACAGTTTAGGCATGGATAAATTCTCAAAGGAGACTTTGACCTTTTTTTATATGTATGGTTATGCTGGTGACATAAAAGCTTATGAAACTTTTTTTTCTGAAAATCTAATGATACACATTTTCCTATGTAACCTATTTATAAATAGTTATACTTGGAGTTGGGAGAACATCAGTTGAACTAACCCCTGCTAGATCAAATGTCACATGCTCGAGCTCGCATGGTTATACACTGAGAGCAGTCTAGTCGACTTATTACAATCCTGCTTGCAAAAAAAAATTACATTGAGATTGTTGCATGCATGCATATAATATATAATAAGAATTATCCTCTATAGAAAATAATACTAACGAAAATGTAAACTAATCAATGACAACCAAGTCCATTGCATTAGATTATTATTGGTGTCTATGTGTTGAGGACTAAATCAGGCATAACATGTAGTTGCCATTTAGTCCAAATAATAAAGTAAAAACTATGCTAATGGAAATGACTTTTACTTTCTTTATATGATTAATGAGAAATAAATCTAAAACTAAGTTATATTCATTAATACGTTTATGTCGAAAACACATATGGCTATGTCATAATTGTCTGAGAAGATATGCGTATGAAATATTATAGTGCATTTCAAATTTTCATCTCTAACCGTTGTCTACGATAAGATTTTTCGATCCAAATACGTTTTCCCCTGCCACAATTAATAGTGTGTACCTTATTCTCTCAAATTATTTTACACAATAATAAACTGGTTTTGACAAACGTGGTACCCACATATAAGCCACATCACCACCATATTGATTTA
Organism: Avena longiglumis; assembly: GCA_030063025.1. Classification (NCBI taxonomy): domain Eukaryota; kingdom Viridiplantae; phylum Streptophyta; class Magnoliopsida; order Poales; family Poaceae; genus Avena; species Avena longiglumis. The sequence continues at coordinate 433,078,220 of CP125975.1, forward strand.
AAATGAATAAAATTAATAGAATTCTTGATTCTAGAGTTCTAATATTATATATCTTCATTTTTGCAAAATTTTGCTATTTCTTGAAACTTTGGGATTATTTATAAATTAGGAATTTAATCAAGATACTATATATTACCAAATACTAAAGTTATTTCATAATAAAAATATTTTATGAAAAAATATAATATAGTTCGACAAATTATTTGTAATCCAAATTCAAAAAATCTTCAGTGCACTCTAATTATTAGGGCTCAACTGTTACGAACGTAGACTTGGTAAAAAGTAGTATGTCAAAAAACAAACACATGTATATAAAATATTTTCTCAAACATGTGTAAGTATAAAACTTAAGTACAAAGGAAAAACGTAGTACCTCATCCATGTGTATTCACCGTGCAGAGTTTTGTTTTTTTAACGGATCCGTGCAGAGTTAGAAGTTGTATTAATTCTCAAGTCATGTATCAGTTTTCAGTCGCATGCGTATTATGTAAATATGATGACTTATGGAAGTTATCATATATATTTATGTATATTTAAGATATAAAAGAATGTAATTTGCCAACACTCGTGGTATGTTTTTTTAACGGATCCGTGCAGAGTTAGAAGTTGTATTAATTCTCAAGTCATGTATCAGTTTTCAGTCGCATGCGTATTGTAAATATGATGACTTATGGGAGTTATCATATATATTTATGTATATTTAAGATATAAAAGAATGTAATTTGCCAACACTCGTGGTATTAACCATTTTGTCCAAGACACATATCATAATTGGCAAATTTTTGGTACGTTTGTTTACGCTTAATCTTCACATGTTCTACAAAATGATGTGTGACTATGTTGCCAAACAAGTGAGTAGGCTTCAGTGGCGCATGGTCTTTTGCAGCGGACATCGATGGCCACAGTGAAATTTACTCCCTCCGTTTTAAAATATATCTTTTAGCTTTGCAAAGCAAATGTATCTAGACTTTTTTTAGTATATAGGTTCACTCATGTTTGGAGTGAATCTGGACACTAAAAAAAGTCTAGATGCATTTTCGTCACAAATCCAAAATATCTTATATTTTCAAACAGAAGGAGTAGGTGACAGAGGTACACATGCGTCCTGAGAACATCTTATTCTACAGGGTGTTGGCCTAAGTATGTGACGGATGCTCCAAGCTAGAAGGCTAGAAGTAATCAAACTGAAACAACGTTACTATACTTTAGTTGCAGTTCTCTAGCGTGCAAAGACAATATCCGTTGAAAGGCATCAGTCTAATATCTAGAACGGTTTAATTGACTATATACTCTACCTCTGCAGTGTGAAAAGGTAGCATGTGATCCAAACATTAGTTTCTTGTATTGATCTATTTTCTAGACTGATTACTCATATTGATATTGTATCGTGGAAGAAACATAGATCAGGTTAGCAAACAAAAATAGGATAGATATGTACAGATAGTTTAAAAGGGATAATATAAGTTCCTAATAGTTGAATTAGTAAGCATACCTAATTTTCAGAAATCTTGATATAGTCGTCTGGGCACTTGTAGTCAAAAGAATTAACAATAGTTTATGATAAGAGCGCCCATGTGGTGATCTATAATCAATGTAGTGCATGTAAGACCAGTCTTCGATCCATCTTGTGCCTAGCTCCTTGCTATAGGGCTTACATGCATGATGCATATTTGAAACTCTAGGAAGACTTCCATCCATTTGCTTGCACAGACAGGCCCGGTCCTAAGATTTCAGGGTCCGGGGCGAAACTATAATCTGGAGCCCTTAGTATACTTTTCCTAGTAAATATCCTGTTAAATATTATGAAGAAAAATTTAAGGTCCATCCCCAAAAACAATAATTTGTAAGAGATAAATTAAACATGTGTTGATGACCACTCATATATTATTATCATCGATGTCAACACTAACTTATGTAGAGTCCTCGTGTTCTCTATTAACATTAGCATGTTCCTCGTCAACAAGTATAGCCAGTTCATTTGGAATTTTTGAAGTGCTTACATTACACTGAAAATAAATCTATTTGTTTTTCCTTTTTCTTTTCGCAACGGGGGATGCACACACTTTATAAATGAAATATCTATTGAAACAGTTAGTAACAAGAAACAAGCCAAAGATACAAAGCTAGTAGATTAAATCAGATTATTTTTTACTAATTATCATGTCGAACGAACATATCACAAACTCCGGTTATATAATATTTCATCAATCAATAATCATAGTAAATTAAGGCATGAAGTAGACTACATATGAAGTCAAGAATTAGAGAAATACTGGTGCATTGTGGCGTCGTCGCGGTTGTGGTGGCCGAATTTCTACATGTGACTGTGTTTCATGGAAGGACCTCCGATCCACGATCGTCATAGCAGCAAGGAGCGAGACTGGGAGAGCGATCTAGTGAGGGCCTGCCGCTTGCAAAAGGGATTTCTCAAGACCTCGGGAGTAATACGGATGCCAAATAATATGCAAGAAAGGGATTTCTCAAGACCTCGGGAGTAATACGGATGCCAAATAATATGCAAGAAAGGAATTTCTCAAGACCTCGGGAGTAATACAGATGCCAAATAATATATAAGAGAAAGATCCATTTCATAAAAGAGGACAAGAAAAGATCAATCCATAACGCGTGCAACTTGGAAGCGCACTATGCACGCCCAAATGAATCTATCTATTTTTTTCCTAGACTTAGGTCTTGCTCCATAATGCCGGACATGCCTTTAAACGTGATTACCTAATGGACCTAAGACTAGGCCTGCATAGCATGTATGCCCGGAGGGCCCCTAATTTTTCTGGGCCCGCCCCGTGAGCCCTGCCCCAGGGCCGGCCCAGCACAGGGTGGAGTTTGGTGATTGGCCAGCCGAGACACCAACGGAGCTGAGCTCACCAACACCAGCGGTTGGCGACGCCGAGCGTGAGGACAGCAAAGCGAGCCCGGCCGTATGGAGAGATTTCGTTTTTGTTTATTTACCTAGATGAGAAATTGAAAGGGTATGAGGAAAATCAAATCGTATATTAGTGGGACTATTGGCCTGGGTGAACACAACGCTTTTTAGTGAAGAAATTCAGACTTGCCCTTCTCTTCTTGTTGAAGACGAAGATGTGGGATAGTAAGGCGAAGAGTTTTATTGGTCTTTGAGCTACTCTGGCTCTTTTGCTGTGAGCTGTGCGGGCCGTGGAGGCGGCCTAGCGCTTTTCTGGAAGCGGCCACTGTTACCTTGGGCGGTTTCAACTCACACTATATCGATGTGAGGGTGAAGTCGGAGGATTCAGAACCATGGTTTGCTACCTTTGTTTACGGTGAGCCGAGGCGGGAGTTCTCTTTCGAAATAAGATTTCGCCCCGCTTTATAAATAAAACATATAGGTGAGATCGCTGTTGGACCAGACAACACAACACCCAAAGAAAGAAACACCACATGATACAAGAGGCTAGGACGAACCACGCCTAAAAAGAAAATAAATGAAAGAAACGGCGACTCGATGAGACTAGGGTGACCCGCCATCGTTGTGCCCTCTGGAAGAATCTCACCACACTTCTCGCACGTCCAAACGCCCAGTGCCAAGACAACACCTTCAACAAGGGGGCACCGTCACGGTACTGCTACCCGGGCCAGAACACTGGACCTAGGGGTTTCCCCCGACACTCGGGTACCAGTAGGCAGGGGATATCCGTGACGCCCTCCAAGAAGGAATGGCGCCACCCGAGAGCGGCACCGTGACAGAGTCGTACAAGCCGACAGGGATTTCTCCCTACCCCCACCTACATAGAACCCCGGGCGAATCAGTGCACCACCACCCACTTTGCCGCCCACCAACATGCACCACCACGATCTTGCGGCCACCATCGTCATCGGCTCATCGTGGACACAACAAGCAGCCCGAGGACAGAGGCATAAGACCTAGAACGAGTTTGGGATGGCAACACCGTAGCCACGCGGGAGGAGCCCACCTCCACCACCGAGAAGTGGTCGTTGACCGGACAGGGCAGCAGGGTCACACCAGGCCTGTGGGCCTGGCCGAGCCCCGGAGGGCCCGTAAAGTCCCTGCCGCCTTGCTGTAACAGGCTAGGTACCGCGCTGCCGACCCCTACTCGCTCACAGTCGCCGCCGCCATCATCAGAAGGTACCCCTGTTGCAGACAAGCAGGCCCGCCAAAACCTAGATCGGGCCCGAAGGGCCCAGATCTAGGCCAGGAGGGCCGAAGTGCTCGTGCCTGTGCGTGCCTGCAAGCGCGCCGCCGGGAAGCCACAAGGTCGCACCGGCCCGCCTCAGACATCGATGCCAGACCGAGCCCTGGCCACGCGGAGTCGTCTCCTCGCCACCAAGCCACGCGGATCCGTCTCCTCGCCACCGGCGCCGCCGCCCCGCCCACCTGCATGGACCTAATCTTCCCAAGCCTCACCGCCGCCATGGGGAGATCCGGCCCCGACCGACTCCCAGGGCGCGGGAAGAGAAGGGCCGGCGCCGCCGGCTTGTCCCGGGCTTCGCCCGGCGACCTCTGCCGACGGCGGTGCCGGGGAGGACGAGAGGAGGGGGTGAGAGGGCCGGCGAGGGAGGAGGCTCGCGCCGCTGCCCTCGGGGGTGTTAGGAATAGGCAACTTGTATTCCTCTAGGGGCCAAAGGCCACAATATATAGTACAGGTACAAGGCAAATATGCAGAAAGCCCCCTAACATATGGGGGAAATACAATATACAGATATATACATCTAACACCCCCCCCCCTCAAACTCATGGTGGATCCACAACACTGAGTTTGGAGAAGAAATCATCTTTGTGCTGCAGTCATGCCTTCGTGAAGAAATCCCAATCAGTAAATCAAGGCACATCTTGAAGCGCAACAACGAGCACACTTTGAGCACGTGTATAGAAAGCATCAACACCAATATGCTTGGTAAGCTCATGCTTAACCGGATCACGTGCAACACTAATAGCACATCTTGTCGGACAAAACCATTGGGTGTAGTAATAGAGACCCCAAAATCCGCAAGTAACCACCGTAACCAGGTCACCTCAGCAGTCAACAAGGCCATAGCACGCAACTCAGCCTCAACACTCGAACGAGAAACCGTTGTCTGTTTCTTCGTCTTCCAAGCAATGAGCGAACCACCAAGAAATACACAGTAAGCAGAAAGTGAACGGCGATCCGAAGGATCACTCACCCACGTAGCGTCCGAATAGCACTGGAGATGGAGGGAGCTGGAACGAGGAAAGAAAAGGCGACGAGTGATCGTACCACAAAGATAACGAAGAACACGGAGAAGATGACTATAGTGAACAGTGGTAGGAGCAGAAACAAACTGACTCAAAATATGAACAGGATAAGAGATGTCAGGACGAGTGACAACAAGATAAACAAGACTCTCAACAAGATGACGATAACACGTCGGATCAGAAAAAGGATCACCATCAGTAAGTTGAAGCTTAACATTAAGCTCCATAGGGGTCTCAATAGTTCGCTCATCCCCAAGAGCAGCACGAGCAAGAAGATCCTGAATATACTTTTCCTGAGAGATGTAAAAGCCATTATAAGTGGAGGAAACCTCAATCCCAAGAAAGTATCGAAGAGGACCAAGATCAGTCATAAGAAACTGATCACGAAGACGAGCCTTAACAAAGGCGATATACTCAAGATCATCACCGGTAATGATCATATCATCAACATAAAGAAGAAGAAGAGTGTGTCCACGAGGAGAAGTGTGAACAAACAACTCTGGATCATGAGCACTAGGGGAGAAACCAGTAGCAGTCACTACAGAAGCAAAGCGCTTAAACCAGGCACGAGGGGCCTGTTTGAGGCCATAAAGAGAACGTCGAAGGCGACAAACCATCCCCTCGGGAACAGAATACTCAGGAGGAGGCTGCATATAAACATCCTCACTCAACTCACCATTGAGAAAGGCGTTCTGAACATCAAGCTAGGACACAGACTAGTGACGAACAGAAGCAACATCAAGAAGAGTACACACAGTTGTCATATGAGCCACAGGAGCAAAGGTCTCATCATAGTCACGACCATGCTCCTGCTAAAAACCACGAGCCACAAGACGCGCTTTATAGCGCTCAAGAGATCCATCAGAGCGAGTCTTAATCTTATAGACCCACTTACACGTGATAGGACGAACACCGGGAGGGGGAGAAACAAGATCCCAGGTGCCAATGCGCTCAAGCGCAGAAATCTCCTTAGCCATGGCCAGCTGCCATTCAGGATGATGCTCAGCATCCCGATAAGAAGTCGGCTCGGAGGCAATAGAATTACCATACTGACTAGGAGAGTAACGGTTGGGGGCACTGACGAGCAATGTGACGAGAGGGAAGATCATCAGAGGAAGACGACGCAGGAGACGACGATGAAGAAGAGGGAATAGTAGAGGAAGACTCCGGATAACGAGGAGAACTAGGAGAACTAGACGGAGCAGAGGAGGATGGTGTCGAAGAAGAGACATCAGGGGGAGGAGATCCTGAAGAAGACACAATAGGGGTAGAAGGAGGTGTGTCAGGAAAGAGAAGAAAAGAGATATATGTAGAGTTCGCAGCATAGAAAATAAAAAATTTCCTACGAAGGGAACTATCTACCAAGATCTATCTTCTAGATACAAACAACGGGCGGATGTATATCCGTAGAGAACATACCCTTGAAGACCGACAAAGCTTAACGAGTTCAACTCGTGGTTGATGTAGACGATCTCAAGATCGAGAGGAAGTCCTAGCGTCGCAAAGCAGAAGTGCATCCGTGCTCGCACACACGTACAAGACACCGGGCAACCTCCGCCTCCTCGCTCCAGCGATGCAGCGGAAGTACAACCCTTTCTTGACGAATAGCCACCGGGAACATGTATCTCGCTAGTCCGAGACCATGGGGGATAAATTCTAGAGGGGGAGAGAGATCCTTCACGAGGAGGTGTGAGAGACAAGTGAAGAGGGGGGCTCCTTTTATAGGATGGGGGGAACCCAAGGGGGTGGCCGTCGGCCATGGGGGCTGCCCCCTCCCCTCCTTCATTCATGTGGGTGGACGCTCCACTCACAAAATGTCCCTTCAATTTTCTCCACTCAAAAGTCCACTCAAATTCCCATTAAATTTCCACCAAATTTAATGAAAACTCTCATTAAATAAAACTCTTTTATTTTATTCAGAATTTTTTCAATTACTTTAATGACAAACATTCACAAATAACCCCTTGCTAGAATTCCATTTCACATGCATAACCACTTTATGCAATTTCACCCGAAAACCTGTTTTGGTACCTAGTGAAATAAATTCCTGCGCTTGTTTATTCTTTTGGCATGAAACATTTGATCCAACTGGATGCCAGTTTCCCTTAAGTGTGTCACCCTACGGTTAGCGAATAATGCGGACATGATCGAGACCCTTCTCCGATCAATAATCAGTAGCGGGACCTGGAGATCCATACTGACTCCCACACATTCAACGATGAATTTTCCTGTGATCGTCGGAACCTTTTACGCTTGTATCTTAATCCCTTTGTTTCACGATATATTACATGTCCGAGAATCGATAATCGGTATATCCATACCTAGTTTGATCTCGTTACTGACATGCACTCTTTTCTCGTTCCCGTGATATAAAATTCTAGTGATCAAATCACTTGCTTGCAAGCTAACCAATGTGATATCACCGAGAGGGCCCAGAGCATATCTATCCGTCATCGGGATGAACAAATTCCACTCTTGATCCATGATTCTCAACATAGCACTTTAGTAGCTTTGAAGCCATCTTTATAATCATCCAGTTACGGTGTGACGTTTGATGTCAACAAGAAACTCTTCCGGTGTTAGTGATTGACATGATCTCATGGTCTAAGGATTAGGACTACTTCGTAGTTTGTTTATAGCAATATAAACTCAATGAATTTGATCGTAATGCTATACTTCGGATGAATGTTCATCACACCATTACACTAATGTTGTGATATCGTTATTAACAACATCCAATGTCTATGATCAGGAAACCGTGATCATCTTGTTAATCAACGAACTAGTTTATGAGAGAGGCATAACTAGGGACTTTCTGTTTGTTTATTAAACACACATGTATTAACGTTTCTGTATTAATACAATTATAGCATGCAAAATAAACATTTATCATATACTTGGAATACACATAATAAACATTTTATTATTGCCTCTCAGGGCATATTCCCTTCAGTCTCCCACTTGCACTAGAGACAATAATCTAGTTACATTGTGATGTATCTAACACCCATGGATTTCTGGTGTAGATCATGTTTTGCTCTAGGGAGAGTTTTAGTCAACGGATCTGCTACATTGAGATCCGTATGTACTTTACAAATCTTTATATCTCCATCCTTGACATGCTCGCGGATGGAGTGAAACCGGCGCTTAATATGCTTGGAATGCTTGTGAGACCTTGGCTCTTTGGCATTGGCAATGGCACCATTGTTGTCACAATAGATCACCATTGGGTCCAACGCGTTTGCAACCACACCTAGTTCGGATATGAACTCCTTCAGCCAAATCGCTTCGAGCCGCTCAAGCAAAGAACATATCCGGCCTCCGTTGTTGATCCCGCCACCACAGGTTGTTTGGAGCTCCTCCAACTAACCGCTCCGCCATTCATGAGAAATACGTATCCGTATTGAGACTTAGAGTCATCCGGATCGGTGTCAAAGCTAGCGTCGACATAACACTTAGCGACGCGCTCTTCTTCACCTCTGTATACAAGAAACATATCCTTAGTTCTTCGCAGGTACTTCAGGATATTCTTGACCGCTTTCCAGTGTTCTGAACCTGGATCCAATTGGTACCTACTAGTCAAACTAATAGCATGTGCCACATCCGGTCTTGTACATAGCATGGTGTACATTATAGAGCCTATGGCTGAAGCATAGGGGACCTTGTCCATTACCTCTCTTTCTTCCGCCGAAGCCGGACTTTGAGTCTTACTCAATGTCGTGCCTTGTGTGATAGGTAAGAACCCCTTCTTACTATCTTCCATTTTAAACTTCTTTAAAATCTTATCAAGGTATGTACTTTGCGATAGCCCTATTAGGCTCCTAGATCTATCTCTATAGATCTTTATGCCTAATATGTATGACGCTTCACCTAGGTCCTTCATGGAAAATTTGCTGTTTAGATAACTTTTAACACTGTTTAAAAGATCTACTCCCTCCGGTCCATATTACTTGTCACTAAAATGGACGTATCTAGACATGTTTTAGTGCTAGATACATCCAATTCAACGACAAGTAATATGGATCGGAGGGAGTATATCATTTCCGATCAATAATATGTCATCCACATATAATATCAGAAATGCCACATTGCTCCCACTCACTTTCTTGTAAATACAAGCTTCTCCATAAGTTTGGACAAATCCAAACTCTTTGATCACCTCATCAAAGCGGAGATTCCAACTTCGTGATGCTTGCTTCAATCCATAGATGGATCGCTGAAGCTTGCACACCTTGTTAGCATCCTTAGGATCTACAAAACCCTTTGGTTGTATCATATACAACTCTTCTTCAATATTACCATTGAGAAACACGTTTTTGACATCCATCTGCCATATCTCATAATCGAAATATGCAACAATTGCTAACATAATCCTAACTGACTTTAGCATCACTACGGGAGAGAATGTATCATCGTAGTCAACTCCTTGAATTTGTCGAAAACCCCTTTGCGACAAGTCGAGCTTTATAGACGGTTACATTACCATCAACATAAGTTTTCCTTTTTAAAATCCATTTGTTCTCCACGGCCTTTCGGTCGTGAGATAAGTCCACCAAGTTCCAAACTTGATTTTAATACATGGATTCCATCTCGGATTTCATGGCTTCTAACCATTTGTTGGAATCCGGGCTCATCATCGCTTCTTCATACGCAGGTCATCATTTTCATCAACCATGAAATTCATGACAGATTTCCATACTCGGGAGCTGCACGCATCTGCTTGACTGCGAGGTTCGGTATACTCTTCGAGTTTCATGATCATTATCATTAGTTCCCTCTTCAGCAGGTGGAGCCAACTCCTAACAGCTTCCGCGCTACTCGCCATACTTTGAAGAGAAGGTTCAATAACCTCTTCGAGTTCTACCTTCCGACTACTCACACCTTTCGCAAGAAACTCTTTCTCTAGAAAGGATCCATTCTTGGCAACAAAAACCTTGCCCTCGGATCTGTGATAGAAGGAATACCCAATAGTTTCCTTAGGGTATCCTATGAAGACGCATTTTTACGCTTTGGGTTCGAGTTTATCCGGTTGAAGTTTCTTCACATAAACATCGCATCCCCAAACTTTAAGAAATGACAGCTTAGGTTTGTTTCCAAACCACAATTCATACGGTGTCTTTTCAACGGATTTAGATGGTGCCTGATTTAAAGTGAATGCAGCTTCTAGTGCATAGCCCCAAAATGACAACGGCAAGTCCGTGAGACATCATAGATCGAACCATATCTAATAAACTACAATTACAACGTTCGACACACCATTTCATTGTGGTGTTCCGCAGTGTGAGTTGTGAAACAATTCCACACTCTTTCATGTGAGTGCTAAACTCAGAACTTAGATACTCACCTCCACGGTGGACCGTAGAAATTTGATCTTTCTATTACGATGATTTTCCACTTCATTCTGAAATTCCTTAAACTTTTCAAAGGTTTCAGACTTGTGTTTCATCAAGTAGATATAACCGTATCTACTCAAATCATCCGTGAAAGTAACAAAATAATGATATCCACCTCGGCAAACACACTCATTGGACCGCATACATCGAATGTATGATTTCCAATAAATCCGCCTGCTCCATTGAACCGGAAAACGGCGTTCTAGTCATCTTGCCCATAAGACATGGCTCAGATGTATCAAATGATTCATAATCAAGTGATTCCAAAAGTCCATCCGAATGGAGCTTCTTCATGTGTTTAACGCCAATATGACCTAGACGGCGATTGCCACATATATGCGGATATATCATCATTTAGTTTAATCCTTTTAGCATCAACATTATGAATATGTGTAACATTATTATCGAGATCCAAAAGAAATAAACCATTCATCATCGGTGCATGACCATAAAAGATTTCATTCATATAAATGGAACAACCATTGTTCTCGGATTTAAATGAATAACCACTTCGCATCAAACACGATCCAGATACAATGTTCATGCTTAGTGCAGGCACCAGATAACAATTATTCAAGTTTATAACTAATCCCGACGGCAAGTGGAGAGGAAGCGTTCCGACGACGATCACATCAACGCTTGATCCATTGCCGACACGCATCTTGACCTCACCCCTTGCTAGCGGTCGCTTGTTCCGCCCACGATTCGAGTTACAAATATTAGCAATCAACGTATCAAATACCTGTGCTATCATGAGCACTAGTCAAGTACACATCAATAACATGTATATCATATATACCTTTGTTTGCCTTCTTGACTTTCTTGTCACAAATACTTGGGGCGATTCGCTTCCGGGCGATCCTTACAATAGTAGCACTTTCGGTATCGACTTAGGTCCAACTCGGGTTTCTTTTCAGCAACACAGGCTTGCCGCCTTTCCCTTCCGTATTCCCTTCTTGTCTTTCTTGAAACCAGTGTTCCTATTGATCATCAACACTTGATGTTCCTTTTTGATCTCCACTTCTGCAGTTTTAAGCATTGACAGAAGCTCGGGGAGAGACTTCTTCATGCCTTGCATATTATAGTTCATCACGAAGCTCTTATAGCTAGGTGTCAGAGACTGCAGAACACGATGGATGCCTAAGTCAATGGGAATCGATATTCCCAAATACACAAGCCTATCGGCGTAACCCGACATCTTGAGTACATGCTCACTAACGGAGCTGTGCTCATCCATCATGCAGCTAAAGAACTTTTCTGAAGCGTTGTAGCTCTCTACAGCAGCATGTGTGTCGAAAATCATTTTCAACTCACCCATTGTATCAAAAGCATTGCCATTTTCGAAACTCTTTCGAAGTTCCGGCTCTAGCCCATACAATATGCCGCAATGAACTAAGTTGTGGTCCTCCTAACGAGTCTGATAGACATTCTTATCCTCGTCAGGGGCATCATCTAAAGGTGGGGGGCCTAACGACGCTTCTAGCACATATTTCTTTTGTGCAGCAGAGAGGAGAATCCTCAAATTCATGGCCCATTCGGTAAAGTTGCTACCGTTCGTTGCAAGTTTCTCTTTCTCCATGAAAACATTAAAATTAAAAGCAGGTGGTGCCATCTACAACAGAATTTGTAAAGTTTATACTAAGTGTATGATAGATTGAGTTCAACTAATCCATATTACGAATGAACTCCCACTAAAAAACGACATCCCTCGTGCCTTTTTGGTGATTACATGAACCAAATCCACTACACCAAGTCCGATCATAACGTGAGTCGGTGTAGCTTCAAAGGCGAGCATCAAATGGGCATCATATCAACTATATGACTCATGCTTAACCTTTCGGTCCGTGTTCCGAGGCCATGTCTGTACATGCTAGGCTCGCCAAGTTAGAACCTTAGTACTCGCGTGTGTAACTGTTTTACACCCGAAATATGGTCGTGGATACAAGAACACCCGATCATCACATGATGTCTTGGAGCGACGAAAACATAATCGGTGCATACTAAAGGAAGAACACATTCTTATCTTGATATTTAAATGAGGGATCATCTTATTATGCTAACAAAGCGCTAAACAAGCAATATAAGATGCTATCAAACATCACATGTTTATTAGTGAAATGATATGGTTCCCGCATATGATCTCTATCATGTGCACCGTGGTATGATCACAATCATACCTATATGTGTAAGTCCAAGGTCTATGGAGATTACACGCTATGTGTGTTGTAAGAGTATCATCTCATACTTCTACTTACAACATCACCATATCATAACACTAGCTCAGCAACAATCTAAACTAGACGCCTCTAATTTATCCATTGCAAGTTTTACGTGGCTTGGGGCTTTCGAGATAGAACCGTTCTTACCTACGAACATGAACCACAACGAGGATAACCAAATTATTGACAATTCGTTGCAAAATAGATATTGACTATAGTAGGAGAGATAGACACCCGCTAGCCACTTATGCAAACTAGTTGCATGTCAAGCGTGGAACAGGTCTCATGTGCGAGGACATGTAAAGTTTGTCCGGGCCGCTTCATCCCACTATGCCATCAATATCCAAAATTAAAACAAAGGAGCAACAACATGATCATCATCGCCCACATACTCATATGTGTACTACCCGTGTAAAGTATCTACGCATAGATCCGACTCTGATACCACTGTAGGGTTCGCAGCATAAAAAATAAAAAATTTCCTACGAAGGGAACTATGTACCAAGATCTATCTTCTAGATACAAACAACGAGCGGATGTATATCCGTAGAGAACATACCCTTGAAGACCGACAAAGCTTAACAAGTTCAACTCATGGTTGATGTAGACGATCTCTTGCCGATCTCAAGATCGAGAGGAAGTCCTAGCGCATAAGCAGCAAGATCCGTGCTCGCACACACGTACAAGACACCGGGCAACCTCCGCCTCCTCGCTCCAGCGATGCAGCGGAAGCACAACCCTTTCTTGCCGAATAGCCACCGGGAACATGTATCTCGCTAGTCCGAGACCATGGGGGATAAATTCTAGAGGGAGAGAGAGATCCTTCACGAGGAGGTGTGAGAGACAAGTGAGGAGGGGGCTCCTTTTATAGGAGGAGGGGGGCACCCAAGGGGGTGGCTGCCGGCCATGGGGGCTGCCCCTCCCCTCCTTCATTCATGTGGGTGGACACTCCACTCACAAAATGTCCCTTCAATTTTCTCCACTCAAAAGTCCACTCAAATTCCCATTGAATTTCCACCAAATTTAATGCAAACTCTCATTAAATAAAACTCTTTTATTTTATTCAGAATTTTGTCAATTACTTTAATGACAAACATTCACAAATAACCCCTTGCTAGAATTTCATTTCACATGCATAACCACTTTATGCAATTTCACCCAAAAACCTGTTTCGGTATCTAGTGAAATAAATTCCTGCGCTTGTTTATTCTTTCGGCATGAAACATTTGCTCCAACTGGATGCCAGTGTCCCTTAAGTGTGTCACCCTACGGTTCGCGAATAATCCGGACATGATCGAGACCCTTCTCCGATCAATAATCAGTAGCGGGACCTGGAGATCCATACTGACTCCCACACATTCAACGATGACTTTTCCTGTGATCGTCGGAACCTTTTACGCTTGTATCTTAATCCCTTTGTTTCACGATATATTACATGTCCGAGATTCGATCATCGGTATCTCCATACCTAGTTTGATCTCAATTCTTGACATGCACTCTTTTCTCGTTCCGTGATATAACATTCTAGTGATCAAATCACTTGCTTGCAAGCTAACCAATGTGATATCACCGAGATGGCCCAGAGCATATCTATCCGTCATCGGGATGAACAAATTCCACTCTTGATCCATGATTCTCAACATAACACTTTAGTAGCTTTGAAGCCGTCTTTATAATCACCCGATTCTGAGTGACGTTTGATGTCAACAAGAAACTCTTCCGGTGTTAGTGATTGGCATGATCTCATGGTCTAAGGATTAGGACTACTTCGTAGTTTGTTTATAGCAATATAAACTCAATGACTTTGATCGTAATGCTATACTTCGGATGAATGTTCATCACACCATTACACTAATGTTGTGATCTCGTTATTAACAACATCCAATGTCTATGATCAGGAAACCGTGATCATCTTGTTAATCAACGAACTAGTTTATGAGAGAGGCATAACTAGGAACTTTCTGTTTGTTTATTAAACACAGATGTATTAACGTTTCCGTATTAATACAATTATAGCATGCAAAATAAACATCTATAATATACTTGGAATACACATAATAAACATTTTATTATTGCCTCTCAGGACATATTCCCTTCAATATATTCCACCGGGTAAGTACCAGCGGTGGGACGAGGATAGAAAGGACGCGTCTCATCAAAAGTAACATCACAAGAGATACATATCCGATGACCAACAGGGTCCCAACAGCGATAGCCCTTATGCTCATCACTGTATCCGAGGAAGACACACTCAACAGACTGAGCGGTCAATTTGGTGAGTTCGCGAGGAGCAAGAAGAACATAGAAAACACAACCAAACAAGCGAAGCATGGAGTAGTCTGGAGACTATCCAGATAGGCGCTCAAGAGGGATACCACCCTGCAAGGCGGCAGAAGGCTGAATATTGATGAGGTAAGCCGACGTAGCGACAGCCTCAGCCCAGAAATGTGGCGGGAGAGAAGAAGCAATCATCATAGCACGAGTGGTCTCAAGAAGATGGCGATGCTTACGCTCAGCAACGCCATTACGGGCATGTCGCCAGATGAGAATCGAGCAAGGGTGCCTGCTCGGCAAGAACACCTCGCAACATCGGGAGATATACTCACCGAGAATCGGCCACGAAAAACACGGATGGGGTAGAATATCGAGTACGGACCATGGCCGCAAACGCTGATATATGGAAAGCACTTCAACTGCGAGCGCATAAAATATAACCAAGTGTACCGAGAAAAATCATCGATGAATAAAATATAGTAGCGATGGCCTCCTTTGAGCGAAGGGCGGACTAAACATCGGAATGAACTAAATCAAAAGGTCATGAGATACGACGCGCTAGGATAGGAAGCTGAATCATTTTATCCAACCTACGGTGTGACAATGCAAGGACCCATCTCCTGAGACAGACCCTAGAAGACCACAATGAACTAATGACGACAGGGAGAGTCACAAAGGTGACCACGATGATGATGCCACTCTTTGAAAGGAGCTGGTAGTAGGCGACAACCGGAGAAGAACTGGCAGATGAAGTGGCGTGGAAGGAACAAGCGGCCGTCTAACTCCCAAAGTCTGAAGAGTCACAGTGCGAGGCCGCTCAACCAAGGCACAGGTGCGACGGTCCTGGACAACACAAGAATCAGCATCAAGAATGACACGACAACCAGAGTCAGTAAGCTGGATTGCAGAGAACAAATTCATCTTAAGAAGAGGGACATGAGAAATATCAGGAACAAAAAAAGAAGAAGTAGAAAGGGTGCCCCGACTAGAAACAGGAAGAGAGGTACCATCAGCCGTAAAAACACAGACAGGATAAGGGAGAGAACGAAGAGCAGACAGAAAAGAAGACTCAGAGGTCATATGAAAGGAAGCTCCAGAATCCAGATACCATAGAGACGTACCTGATTGTGTAGAAGGTGGTGGTCGCATAGTGCCTGACTCAAGAGATCAGAACGGCGAGTGCCGTCGAAGAAGAGCCTATAGCGACAAGCGGACCGCGAAGACTCGATAATGTCACGATCGGAGAGAGCAATCTGAAGACCGAAAGGAGCGGCCCACGAGCCAGTCTGCCGGCGTAAGCGGGGTCCGTGTATAACAGATGGCCCAAGTGTGGCCATCCACATTGCGATAGCGATGACAAAGAGAACCACGGCGACCACGACCTGCTTCTTGGTGACTGCCCCTGAGGCTGCTGGTGCTTGGCGACCACGACACGGAGGAGTGGGTAGTATCGGCGGCCTGAGGACCATGGCTGATTCGAGGAGCGGCAAAGGAGCACCACGAGTAGCAAGCACAGACGGAACCGCAAGAAGACCAGACCACGGAGATGGGTCTTCTCCCAAGCTCGAACAACACCTCGAGAGCGGAACACGACCACGAGCATTCAATTTGAGCACGCTGGGCTCAAACTCTGGCGAAGCCAAGACAAAACTCATAGATGCGGTGAAACTCCAAATTCGGCGACAATCTGGGCAAAGACGAGCATGTGCCACAAACAGCAGTACAGAGAGAATCAAGCTGACGCCAGATAGCAGCACTCTGAGTATAGAACTCATCAATAGTGGAATCACCCTGCTGAAGAGCATGCTCCTGACGAACCACGGACAAGTAAAGAGCATCCCCAGACGGCTAATAGCGCTGACGAAGATGTGCCCACTGAGCGGCAACAGTAGGGAGACTCATGAACTTAACAGCATACCGGGGAAGAACACTAGAGGTGAGAACAGCAGCAGCACGAGCATCCTCATCAACCCACTGAGTGTAAGCAGTCAGAACGTGTCGATAGGCCTCGAGATCAGAAGAGTACTACTTGAACTTCAGGTCATAAGCAGCAACAGCACTATCATCAGCGCGCTAAGCAGCATCCTTGGTCTCCTGAGAAGCATCAGCACCGAGAACAATCGACGTCGGAGGAAGAGGAGCCACAGGAGTAGGAGGGCACGGCGGACAGGAGACCGCGCATGTGAACGCGCATAAAGGTAGCGAAATCAGGGTAATTCGCGCCATCGAAGGTCACCGGGCAGCGAGGAATCGCAACATAACCCGATGAAGAAGCCATATCTCTCCCCTTTTTTTGAGGTCAACTCTCAGATCAAAACAGCAGTCAGAGTCCCAGATCCAATCGGTGGCGGCAGCGATGCCGGCAGGCGTTGATCTCGAAAGGCGGTAGCAGGCAGAGTAGCAGCCGACCAGGCGGGCAGCGGGACCAGGCAGTGGGACCAGGCGCGGAGGTGGCAGATGACATGGGTGGCAGAGGGCATGCGGAAGTAGCAGCCAACCCGGCGGGGAAGGAGTGCAGGCGGGACCCGGCGGAGGCAGGTGGGACCCGGCGGGGTAGGAGGGCAGGCGGGACCGGCGGGGGTGGCAGGTCGGGCGTCCGGAGGAGTAGCAGCACGGGCGGGAGACAGGGAGTTGACGGGAGCAGCAGCACGGGAATCGATCCAGGGAGCACGGGAACCGATCCAGGGAAGAACAGGAACCCATCCAGGGAAGAACATAATCGATCCAGGGGGTTGAGCAGTCAGTTGCAGCTCGATCTAAGCGCGGTGGTGGATGGATCTCGATTTGGATCTGGCAAATCCAGATCTGAAAACGGGGCAAAATGGGCGACGACCGGCGGCGACGACAGGGACGGTGGCGGCCGACAAAGTTGCGAGATAGAGGA
This sequence comes from Avena longiglumis, assembly GCA_030063025.1. Lineage (NCBI taxonomy): Eukaryota > Viridiplantae > Streptophyta > Magnoliopsida > Poales > Poaceae > Avena > Avena longiglumis. The sequence continues at coordinate 433,096,199 of CP125975.1, forward strand.
TGGGACTAACGTGGCTCTGATACCATGTTAGGAATAGCCAACTTGTATTCCTCTAGGGGCCAAAGGCCACAATATATAGTACATGTATAGGACAAATGTGTAGGAAGTCCCCTAACATATGGGAGAAATACAATATACAGATATATACATCTAACAGGGAGGACGGGAGCGTGAGAGCGGTCTTGGGGGGACGGGAGCGTGAGAGCGGTCTTGGGGGGACGGGAGCGCCTTCGGAACGAATTATTGCGGGTCGGCTCAGCTGAGGCGGGAGTTGAGGCACATCTTTTGGGATCTCCTTCACAGACTGAAGCACGGACGGGAGGGTGCGTGGCTCTGCTGTGGGGATTCCAATAAAGTTTTATGCCATGGCGAACATTGTGGAGTTAGGGATAGATCTGATGCATGGAGGAGTGTAGCTTGATGTACACAGGGTACTCGGGACCTAAGTTTACCTGGTGCAATAGCCAAGACGCCCAGAGCAACATACGGGTACGCCTGGATCATGTTGTCTGTAACTCTAAGTTTGCTACACGCTTTCGATAGCTGCCAAGTGGAGAACATAATCACAACCTCATCAGACCACTACGCCATGGTCATACATTTTTGAGTCAGGCCGGGATCTGCGGCCCAGTGTGACGGTGAGACAGCCTTTTCGGTACGAGGCAATGTAGCGACGGACGGAGGATTACAAACCCACCGTCGAGCAAGTCTGGAAGAGCCGCGTTGGTGGGCCAAACCCCTTACAGTTGGCCTGCCCGCTCTTTTACAAACTGCGCTTACAATCCAGAGTTGGATCCGGAAGTCCTTTGGGGCTGTTCGGCAAAATGTTCAGCGGCTAGAGAGAAAGCTTCGTGTGTGTTAGCGATAATCTTACCTCTAATACATGTAGGTTAATTAGTTGGTTTTCTTGCATGGCGGTAGGTCATGACTTGGAAAGTTTGAGTCACGGTCGAGTTAATCCATAGATGTTTGCATGTACGTGCCCTATTAGGAGTCCCAGTAGACTAGTGTTGGTAAGCTCTGAGTTTAGACAGGTTTCATAGTATGTTATCCGTGTAGACAGGTTTCTCTCTAGGGTGGCGCTATTTGACACACCGGGTGTAGAATAGTTATTCTATGTCCACCCTTTATTTTTAGAACCGTATATTATTTTTACGTCACGTAAATTTTGTATTACTTCGTAAGTCGAGAAGAACATAATAAAATTTAGAAATGACATAATTATTTTTGTTTACATGCCGTAAAAAAATTCGACATAAAATACATATTTTTGGTGTTTTTTAACTATAATGACTCATAAACATTATTTTTGTGTCAAATTTTTTGGTTGTGGTGAATATATGAACATAATTATTCGTATACAAAATATAATTTTTTCAATCTAATAACATAAAAAATGTTGGGTGCAAAAAAAAAAAAATATATATATATATATATATATATATATATATATATATATATATATATATATATATATATATAGAAACCCTATTCAGCACCAGGGTGCAGAAAATTATTTTGCACCCAACATATTTTTATTTGTTAGATTAAAAATTATGTTTTGTATACGATAATTATGTCCATATAATCACCACAACAAAAATTTGACACAAAAAATATTTTTTGAGTCATTATAGTGTAAAAACACAAAAATATGTCTTTACGTCAATTTTTTACGTATGTAAACAGAAAAATTATGTCATTTTTAATTTTATTATGTTCTTCTACTTATTTAAGTAATACAAAATTTACGTGACGTAAAAATAATATACGGTTCTAAAGATAGAGGGTGGGTGTAGAATAACTATTCTACACCCTGGGTGTCAAATAGCGCCACCCTATATATATATATATATATATGCACAGGTTGTGTGAGTTTTGAACCATGAAGTTAAGAATAAAATAAAGAAAAAGAACGGTTACAATACGTTGTCCTTGGCCATAAGATTTTTCGAGCGTGCATTTGTCTAGATTGATGTAGTCGATCTATGGGAAAATTTTAACAGTGTGTTATGGGACTCACCAGTCTGTCCATAATTACTAGCCGAGGAAAGGACGATTGAAGGGAAACTTTCTGAACTTTTTGAACGTGAAGAAATTATGGCGCGTCAAAGATCTAGAGTGGAATGGCTCCGCGAAGGGGACCGTAACACTGCGATTTTCCATGCCCCGGCATCCGCAAGGAAGAAGAACAACCGAATCAGTGTTCTTGTTCGGGAGGATGGTTCTAAATGTGATAATCATGAGGGAATTAAAAATATGGTTCACTCTTTCTATGAGGATCTCTTTTCCTCGGAATCTGGCCTAAACATGGCCGAGGTGTTGGATGCTATTCCAACAAAGGTTGATGAACATATGAATGAGGATCTTTGCAAGGATTACTCCAATGGTGAGATTCGTTCGGCTCTGTTCCAAATGGGGCCTATTAAAGCCCTGGGTCGGACGGTTTTCTTCTATTCTACCAAACATATTGGGATTGATACAAAATGAAATCTGTGACGATGTCCGAAGTTTTCTGCATGGGGACAACATTCTTGATGGCTTTTGTGATTCTGTCATTGTTCTAATCCCCAAGGTATCACATGCCAAACATTTGTCTAAATTTAGACCGATTAGTCTTTACAACGTCCTTTATAAGCTTGCTTCAAAAGATCTTGCTAACGGTATTAAAGTTATACTTCGTGAGATTGTTTCAGAGTATTAGAGTGCTTTTGTTCCAGGCCGCTTGATCATGGACAATGCCCTAATTGCTTTGGAGTGCCTTGACATGTGCGTAGGCAGAACAATAAAAGGCCTTTCTTCGCCCTCAAGGTTGATATGATGAAATCTTACGATCGTATTGAATGGGAGTATCTTCATGGTTTCTTGGTGAAACTAGGCTTTGCAGCTGGTTGGATCTCATTGGTTAAGCAATGTGTGACCACATCAAGATATGCGGTGAAGGTTAACGATGATCTAACACCTCCAGTGTTTCCCTCTCACAAAATAACTCAGGGGGATCCCATCAGTCCCTATCTATTTCTCTCGTGTACGGAAGGATTGTCATGCTTATTGCAGAAGAATTAGGGTCTTGGTGAACTACAAGTTTGCATAATGGAAGGCAAGGACCCCTTTATCCCACTTACTGCTCATAGATGACATCATCTTCTTCGCATGGAGCAATGATAGGAGTGTAAACACGCTGAAAGGTGTTCTAAATTCGTACCTTGTGGCATCAGGGCAGAGGGTCAATCTCCAGAAATCCTCCCTATTTTTTGGCAGCAGGTGCCATTTGCCAAGATGTCGTCAAGCAAAGGGTCAAATTTTCGCTGGATATCAGTAATGAAATCATGCAGGACTCCTACTTGGGTATGCCGACAGAGATTGCAAGAGCGGCTTCATCCTCGTTCAAGTTTTTTTCAGACCAAGTATGGAGAAGTGTTGCTGGTAAGTCGGACAGATCGATCTCTCAACACTGGTAGAAAACGCCCTATAGGTCCCGGTTGGTAAGGGGCATTAGTCCCGGTTGCCCAACCGGGACGGGGCAATCGGGACTAAAGCTCTAACCTTTAGTCCCGGTTGCCCCACCAACCGGGACAAATGGGGGTACACGTGGCGACATCAGAGCGCGAGGGGGGTGGAGCATTAGTCCCGGTTCGTAACATGAACCGGGACTAATAACCTGCTGCCGCGGCAGAGAATTCATTTTGGCACATTTTGTTGCCGCGGCAACATTTTTGCCACTTTTTGTGCCACGACAGAGAATTTATTTAGAGTTGTTTTATTGTTTATTTAGTGATTTGCACTTATCAATGAAGGAACCTTATATTACATCATGATGACAACATTATATTCAATACACGGATCGAGTTCATGCACTACATACAAAAGTTGCTATTCGATGCTACCGGCCAATTTCTTGAAAGTTGCTATTTTTACAATTCCTATTGTCTATACACAGCCGAGTAGTATTTCCCTTGTGTGTTTAGGACTTCTGCATCCAAGAATCCCGCCAATTCCTCCTGAATTGCTCGTGCGATCCTTTGGCGAAGACCGTCCAGACGCGTTCGATCTGATTTAAAAAGTCAGCCTATATGAGCGAAACTAAACACAATTTGATTGTAATTAAAAACTATAGAAATTGTTTACGTCGTGGAGTTGCTCTAAATTTCTGCCCTTCTCATCATACGTTTGCGGATGAACTCGCATACATAGTATCCACATAGATTGTTACACGGTCCTGCGTCGGGCACTTTACGAGAACATAGTTCAATCAAAATAATAATCAAGCATGATAATAACTGTATCAAAACTAGAATCAAAGAGATGCGCGGATATAGCTAGTGGTGCTTACATTTAGTGGTTGAAATGTAAGCTCCTCTTTGCAAACACCCCTAGCCTTCTTGGTGAACCGTTTCCAAGCGCTGCCCGACATAGAAAACGAATAAAATAAGTTATTAAGTACTTGATATCATAAAATTCACGAACGTTGCCGATATAGTGTCGTAATGATTAGAATTACCGCTGGAGAAGTATCTGCATGTCCTTCCACTTCTCAAGGGGTTTATGTTTCGAGTCCATGACTAGTACACACCCTTTGTCAAGTTGAATGATTAACAGAATATAGTGGAAGCTGCAAATGCATAACTAATCAATTATATACTTAACATCGAGTAAGCGAAATAGAAAGTGTATACAAGACAATAACACTCACTCGAAGTTGTAAGGAAATAGTATTTCCCTTTTGGTTTCTTGAAACCTTAACGCATGTACTATATTATCCTCCGTATCCTGGGGGATTATTTTGAGATTAGCTTCATGAACCCAATATGGGTCAATGAAGCCAATGTCATAGATTTGTCCTATGCTGCATTCGAGAATCTTCATTCTGCATATTACAGTATGATTATATACATGCAATAAACAAAATAATATAGCTTGAGACTAAATTAATTACAGAATTAGTACTTACAGACAATAGGCACTGATGATCGATTTGTCCAAGGCGTCTTGATTGAATAATTGAAATAGTTCATCAAATTCAATGGATATCATGTCATACTTATCTTTCCCATGATGCTTTTTTGTAACCCTCAGCACTATCCGATTAGCCCGGCCTTGTGGCATGCATGTACCGATTATGCAATCTTCGCATTTTGTTGGAAGATTGTTTACCTCCTCAGGTTTGTGAGAGGTTTCTGTCTTGGTATTTGTATGCTACTTCACTCACGGGAAGAACTCTAAGCTGGGATAAATCTTGGGCAATACTCATACCTTGAGCAGCTTCTCCGTATTGTGCAACTACCTCTGGATCATCTTGCTCTTGACCCCATATTTGCTCGACCCACATTGGTTTGAGAAATCACCTTGAGAGGCGCAAGTCATTTTGCTTGTTCTCGAGCTGGGCAACAGATTTCCGCTAGCATCGATCTTGCTCTTGAGGCTTTTTGCGCATGTGACTTGAGAATAGAACGCTCATAGTCGATCACAGCTTTGGCTCGGGTTGATGAAGATTCTTTAGCATTTTCAACACTTTGGTTTTTCTTCTTTGGTCTTTGGGGAACTCTGGCTCTTTCGGCCGCCTCGACTTAGCCATTTGTCGTTTCGCATCAACGATCGCTGCGATCTCCTCTTGATGAGTCATAAGCTCTCTTGGGAGGAACTGTTGGTACTTTTGGAAGAGGCTCTTGTTTATGTTTTGGCGATCGCTTACGACGTATAGTAGCGGTACGCTTACGCTTTTTATCCTGAGGGGCCGGCGATGGCTCATTGGCGATGGCTGCACGGAGATTGGTGAGGCAGCGGGCGGTGAGGCGAGCGGTTACCTGTGGCGATGACCTCGGGAGGCGGGTGGCGGCGCGAAGATGGCCTTGGCGTGTGATTTGAAGCACGATACATTCCTTGACCATAGAATGGTGGCGTTTTTCGTCACCCAGACGATCACATCCCTTCACCGGCAGGTAGTGAAGATCCAAAACCTCAAAGGTGGGCATGATTTCATCCACGCCGACAACAGCGTAGCCCTTTGGAACCGACGGCGGTGATAAGTTGGTGTGGGTCCAACTGGTAAGCATAGCCGACCGCCACCTTCATTGATATGTTCATAAATTTGACATGTAGCTCGCGGTGTGTCATCTACGTGATACCATCCTTTGGGTAGCCAGGAGCCATCGTCGGTGCATCATCGTCATCGCCATTGTCATCACCGGGACCTCGGTGGAAGCCACATGCTGCTTTTCGATTATTCGATAGGCGGTAGCATCGAATGCGGTGTCTTCTTGAGATGGGCGGTAGTACTTTGCTCTTTAAGTGCGTTAATTTCATCTTGTTGTTGCTTTAATCGTTCTTCAATTAAACGCATTCGCTCTTTCGACTTTCGCTTCAACTACCGCTGTCCTTACTCCTCGGCGGCTTCTATCGGGATATTTCTTCCTCTCTTGAAACCCAGTCCTCCATGATTGGGAGCCTATTGTGCCTCGTGTTCGTCCATCATGTTCCTTATTTCCAAGGCGAGTGTGAGCTCATCATTCTCTCTATCGGGAATGAAGTCCCCATCTTTTGACCTTTCTTGATTTTACGATCCTGTCGATTGGCAAGGGGTCTTCTTTATGTCGTATGTTATATATACACCTCCTTCCGAGTCCAACGTGCCCCCATGCCCGTAAAACCAATTCCTTGCACGTTCTACCCAATCGTTTTCAGGGTGATCTTTTATCACGCAGTTCCTTCTCAAGTTTCTCCCACTTAGGAATGCCACTGTAGCCACCTTGCCCCATAGTATGGTGATACTTCTTGTTAGCGACATTGACTTATTCGTTGAGACATTTTCTTAGCTTTTTCTGATTTCTTGTATTCCACAAACTTAGCCCAGAATGGTTTTATCTTCTCAAACTGAATATTCTTGAAATCGGGAGTCTTGTTTTTCACAACATAGTCAAGGTGCAATCTTTTCTTCCAGTTGGTGAAACACTGGGCCATCTTCTTCAAAGCCCACTCCCTGACCTTAGCCTCCATGGCTCTCCCATGTTGTAAGGCGTCCTCAACTGGATCCTCCGCATTTGGATCCAGCTCTATCTTCGGTAGTTTGAAATTAACCATGAGCCTCTTCCACAGTAAATCTTTGGCGTGGTTAGGGACAAATAAACATGTTCCCTCTTCATCCGCATTAGCAGGCCTATTCCAATTTCTAATGGTGATCGGGATTAAGTCCCTAACGATTACTCCGCATTGTGCCACAAATTTGGTTGCGACAACCGGGGCGTCGGTTTCTTGTCTTGGCGACATCTTCGATCTGAACCTCTCATGGTCTTGCAACTTTTGGTTGGGCCTCGTCGCTCTTTTGATAGATTCCTTGATCCGGAGGGCTAAAAGAAGAAAGATCGTCGTTACTATTTCTATATAGATAGCAGATGATTAATTAATGAATTGATTTATATTACATGCACCTCGCCGAGCTGGTCGTCTTCTCGATTACACAAGGCATCGCCTTCTCCCTCATGGAAGGCAACACCTTAAACCTCAAACAAGTTGTCTACTTCGGTAAAAGATCACCCTCACGGAGTTGTTCGAAAGCGTTGATACGTCTAAATTATCTTCCCCACGGATCACACCTTGGATCAACTCTTCCTTTTCTTCGTCTCTGACGTGTGGGTCCATATTTTCTGCATAGGTGGAAAAACAAATAAGTCAAAGCGGCTAAAGGAGAAAGTTAAGTACGGTGTTGAGAGATATAAACCCTAATTCAGAGAAACCCTAATATATACATACACAATAATAAAAATTAAGAGAAAGGGAAACCGTGTAGTAGATAGGCACATCGTCGAACGGACATGCACCTAAGTTGCTTGACAATGTGAATCGGGTCTGGGGCTACCCACAGTGACTGACCAGTGGGGCCGAAGACCAATAATACCAAAGTAATTAATAAACCTAATAATACCTAACTAATAATAAACCTAATAATCGAAACACCGAAAAGAAAGGAAAACAATCAACACATGGCATCGATGCAATGCTCAAGCAAGTATGATGATATGACATGTTAATTTGCATTGAATGTAACCCTAAGACATGCTCGACGATTTAATCGGGGTTCCGAGGGGTGAAAACCCTAACTCGAGGAAACTCCGGAACATATGAGAGGGGTGCATTTGTTCTTCTAATTATACTTGTCATTTAAGTTGTTGAAGAATGCATGATTATAGTTTAGATAGATAGGTTTCATTTTTCTGAACAATTTGATATATTATTTGTATTTTTCTGACTTATAAACAATAAGTTATTGATTTTACAATATTAAATCATTTTCTGGAATTAAAAAAAAGGCAAATAGTTTTTACACGGGCCCCTAGCCGGTGAGGTGACAGAAGGCCTTCGCCAACTCAGCCTCCATAAGCAAGCAGGCCCCACCGACCTGGTTATTTTTCACCAGGTGCATCTACCATCTGGTGCTGGCGGTGGACGAGGCAAGGCGACACTGGGCAGGCCATGGCCACCTCGGCTCGCCCGTGAGCCGCGTGTGGTGGCCGGCAGCGTCGCTAGAGGCTCGGGAGGGTGTGCTGTGGGTTTGTTCGAAAGAGGCGTCGAGGCGAACCTAACTAGTAGGGCCGCCGGATTTGTCACCGGAATAGGCACGCTTGACGACATGCGGCGGATGGCGGCGGGCGTGAGAAGGACAGAGCGCGAGGGGAGGAAAGAAGGGGTCCCAGAGAGTTACAAGCTCACCCTCGACGCGTGTGTAGCCTTGGCGGGGACGGAGGAGATCGGCAGCAATGGTGATGGCAATGGCGGAGCTCGTCGGTGACGGGGAAGACGCGGTCGATTCCAGTCGCGCGGCTTGGATTCCTTCGGCGAGGAGGATAAGCACAGCGAGGCAGTGCGTGGAGGCCGACGGCGAGACGATGGTTGGGCAACCTGACGGCGTTCGAGCGGTTGTCCTCGGGGCGGCGGCGATCTCTGTTGCGGGTGAGTGAGAAAGAGGAACGGGGAAGAAGGGGCATGGTTAACTAGTAGGGCATCTTTAGTCCCGGTTGGTGGCTCCAACCGGGACTAAAATCCTCGTCGGTTGGAGCCACCAACCGGGGCGTATACTCAATATTTACAGAGACCAAGGGTTGGCCTTGAAGTCTTTAGTCCCGGTTGGTGGCTCCAACCGGGACATATTCCCCTGATTTCAAATTTTTTCACGTATTTTCTCTCTGTTCCCGCCTTATTTTTTATTTTGGGGTTTATATTTGTATTGTTTTTTAAATGATAATTAATTTGGAATTTAGAAAAACTTTAAACATAAAAAGTGTTTGGATTTGAATAAATAATTCAAAACCATTTTCTATTTTAAAAAATAATTAATGTAACCATTTAAAATATGAACCATTTACAATTAAAAATGAATTAACTTATATTTTTTTAATATCAATTTGGAATTTAGAAAAACTTTAAACATAAGAAGTGTATGGATTTGAATAAATAATCCAAAACCATTTTCTATTTTTAAAAAATAATTAATGTGACCTTTTAAAATGAATTAACTTATATCTTTGAATATTAATTTGGAATTTAGAAAAACTTTAAACATAAAAAGTGTTTGGATTTGAATAAATAATTCAAAACCATTTTCTGTTTTAAAAAACAATTAATGTAACCATTTAAAATATGAACCATTTACAATAAAAAATGAATTAACTTATATTTTTTTAATATCAATTTGGAATTTAGAAAAACTTTAAACATAAGAAGTGTATGGATTTGAATAAATAATCCAAAACCATTTTCTATTTCTAAAAAATAATTAATGTAACCTTTTAAAATGAATTAACTTATATTTTTGAATATTAATTTGGAATTTATAAAAACTTTAAACATAAGAAGTGTATGGATTTGAATAAATAATCCAAAACCATTTTCTATTTTTAAAAAATAATTAATGTAACCTTTTAAAATGAAGATAGGGGACGAGCATCATTAGAACTTGCATTGGATCTCTGAAGAAACTACATATTGCGAGTCTAAAAATGATTTTTTCAAAAAATCACGGCCGATAGATCATGTACCTGTAGTACAAACCGGACCCACTTCCTGCCGATTCGGCAGACATTTGTCCTTTTTACCCGGGATGGACGAAAAGGTTTGAGATGTACCGGTTTGGAGATAGTCCATGTAAGGTGGTCTAGTATTTTAGGAAAATGGTATGGTAGCATTCTGAAACGGCATTTTGGTGGTTACTTCACAAAACGACCCGTTTTTTGCGCTCGGAAAATGGAAAAGGGCTTTTCCGTGCGACAAAAAGGAAAACTTCCTCCTGCAACATTGTTCTCCATACCAATGTCCACACACATGCATAATATGGGCACAACATCACAAACTATGCCGTGATTCAGCACATAACATCGGTCATTTGGACCGAAAGCCATGAAACCTCGAACATGATAGGTCATTTTGTGAAGGTTTTTTCGAAACATGATCAATATACCAAGTCGGTATTTTCTTTTCAACTATGTAACAAAATATGACACCATGAAGGATTTTCATTGTTCGTTTTTTTGAATTTATTATGCCCGTTTGAATTATCGAATTTCTAACTATGGTCGAACGGTGTGCATGAAGATAGGGGCGAGCATCGTTAGAACTTGCATTGGATCTCTGAAGAAACCACATATTGCGAGTCTAAAAATGATTTTTCAAAAATCACGGGTGATAGATCATGTACGTAGTACAAACGGACCCACTTCCCGATTCTGAGACATTTGTCCTTTTACCGGAATGGACGAAAAGGTTTGAGATGTACCGGTTGGGAGATAGTCCATGTAAGGTGGTCTAGTATTTTAGGAAAATGGGACGGTAGCATTACAAGCGGCATTTTGGTGGTTACTTCACAAAACGACCCGTTTTTTGCGCTCGGAAAATGGAAAAGGGCTTTTCCGTGCGACAAAAAGGAAAACTTCCTCCTGCAACATTGTTCTCCATACCAATGTCCACACACATGCATAATATGGGCACAACGTCACAAACTATGCCGTGATTCAGCACATAACATCGGTCATTCGGACCGAAAGCCATGAAACCTCGAACATGATAGGTCATTTTGTGAAGGTTTTTTCGAAACATGATCAATATACCAAGTCTAGTATTTTTCCTTTCAACTATGTAACAAAATATGACACCACGAGAAGGATTTTCATTGTTCAGATTTTTTTTGAATTTATTATGCCCGTTTTGAATTATCTGAATTTCTAACAATGGTCGAACCCGTACAACTGGTCTATCTTTACCCCTTCCCCATTCAGGTTGACCCATTTGCAGCGAAACAAAGGGACCTTAAAAGAGACTCCATAGTCTAGTTCCCATATCTCCTCTATGTAACCATAATATGTGTCCCACCTCTTCCCGCCAAGTTTTCCCGCCCTTTTCCTTTCTACTAGAGCTTTTAGTCCCGGATGTAGTCACTAAACGGGACTAAAGATATTTCCCGCCATTTCCCAAAGCTTCACGCCAAGTTTTCCCGCCCTTTCCCTCTATATTTAGGGTGATCGTGTCATGGCTATCCACACATCCACACCTTCCTCTCTTAGAACAATGGACAACGCCTACTGGGCCATTCTGACCCTCGAGGAGACCGAGGCGCTGTGCGCCTCCAACTACCCTTGTCCGCCGGGCTACCGGCCATTGTTGGATGCTAAGCGCTGGAGGGGTTCCTGTCCCTCCTGTCCCTCAAGGTTCCGCACGCCAAGCGGCCATCACAAACCACTTCTACCACGAGCTCACGCCGGAGCAGCGGATGGATCCCCAGTGGGATCCCGACAACTACGACACCTGGAATGCCTTCTTCGCTAATAGGCGGGAAAGGGAGCTCGCCAGGTACGAGGGTGATGGCCCACCACCGGTGAACCACAACGAAGCTGGCCGTCGTCTATGGTGGGCGAACCGTACTATCATCGAAGTGATGCGCTACATCGCCAGGGGAGACCATCCTCGCCTACGGTGCCCATGAGTCCACCCGCCATAGGCCCCTGCTTGTCCGTGATGGCGCATCGTCTTCAGAGACCCCTCTCCCCGCCCGTGAATCCGAGGCTGGAATGGCCTGGTATATGCCATGGATGGGCTGAGGATCCCGAGTGGCGGGTGGCGATGGCGATGATGATGACGACGGCGATGAAGACCACAGCTGCGTACTATAGGACTAGGCATGATTATGACTAAAGGGGCGGCTTTAGTCACAGTGTTAGCTAGTCCGGTTTGTCCCGGTTTTAATATTAATAAATGTCTTGAGTGTTACCTAATAAATAGAGAAATGCCTATATAAAGAGAGGGTTCATATTTAGTCGGTTGGATAAACCAACCATGTGAAGGATTCTTGGCAGTGGGCGAGCAACACTAATAATAGGGGTGAGTGTCGACATGATGTCGTGCGGCTTGTACCTTGTCCGGATGGTGTCACCAACCGGGACTAAAGATGAACCTTTAGTCCCGGTTGGAGACACCAACCGGGACTAAAGATGAGTCAGCACCAATAATAGGGGTGAGTGTCGACATTATGTCGTGAGTGTCGACACTATGCCGAGCTGCTTGTACTATAAATATGCATCCTTGTGAGTCCAGTCCTCCAGCTAGTTTGAGGCATCTCCAAGATGGTTTTAGAGCGAGGACACCACTACGGCGATTTAGGGAGATGCCAGCCAGTCCTCCGGCATCTCCGAAAGCTGGTCATAGAGGCACTCCTAATATGTGAAATTAGTTAGCTCCGCGTATTGATCTAGTTAGTGAAGTTACAAGCTGCAAGATGGTTTCGAGAGCAGGGACACCACTGCGGCTTTGAGGAGATCTGACGTGAGCCAGTCCTCCGGCATCTCCGAGAAACTGGTCATAGAGGCACTCCTAATATGTGAAATTAGTTAGCTCAGGCGTATTGATCTAGTTAGTGAAGTTACAAGCTGCAAGATGGTTTTCAAGAGCAGGGACACCACTACGACCAGTTTCAGGGAGATGCCGACGGAGCCCAGTCCTCCGGCATCTCCAAGAAACTGGTCATAGAGGCACTCCCGGTCCATCCACAAAACGGGACTAACACTCAAGACATTTATTAATATTAAAAACTGAGACTACAAAACCGGGACTAAAGGCCACAAACCGTGAAAGATATCCTTCGATCAAGCCACAAACTGCGAAAGACATGAACTAGAGTTACATAATATGAGCATGAACTTCTTGGCATATGTCATTCCTTATGACCGCTTCAGACGTAACCATGGAGCATCTTCTTTACTTAACGGAATGCTTGGGTCAGTTTTCACTGTGAAGGGCGGAATTTCATCAAACTTATTATAATCTTCTGACATGTCTGTCTTGTCCTCGATTCCCACGATGTTTCTTTTCCCTGAAATAACTATGTGACGCTTTGGATCATCATATGATGTATTCGTTTGCATATTTTTTTTCTTTTTTTCGGTCTGGAGGACATGTCCTTCACATAGAAAACCTGAGACACATCATTGGCTAGGACGAATGGTTCATCGCTATAAGCAAGATTGTTGAGATCCACTGTTGTCATTCCGTACAACTGGTCTATCTTTACCCCTTACCCATTCAGGTTGACCCATTTGCAGCGAAACAAAGGGACCTTAAAAGAGACTCCATAGTCTAGTTCCCATATCTCCTCTATGTAACCATAATATGTGTCCTTTTGTCCATTCTTGTCTATTGCATCAAAGCGGACACCACTATTTTGGTTGGTGCTCTTTTTATCTTGGGCGATCGTGTAGAATGTATTCCCATTTATTTCGTACCCTTGGAAATTCAATACTGTAGAAGATGGTGACGCGGCCAACAAGTATAGCTGATCTCCAACTGTGGTGTCATTCAAGAGATGTGTCCGCATCCAACCGCTGAAAGACTTCATGTGTTCATCTATAATCCATGAGTCATATTTCCCTGGGTTGTTGGAGCGTACAATATTCTTGTGTTCCTCGATATACGGAGCTGCTAAGGTGGAGTTATGTAGAACTGTGTAGTGTGCTTTAGTGAAAGATTTCCTGTCCCTACATATCATTGCTTTCTTTCCCAACGTGCCTTTTCCACTTAGTCTTCCCTCATGCCACAGTCGAAACACCAATCGGCTTAAGGTCAGAATAAAGTCAACACAAAACTCAATGACCTCCTCTGTTCCATATCCCTTGGAGATGCTTCCTTACAGTCTATGCGGTTATGAACATATTTCTTTAAGACTCCCATGAACCTCTCAAAGGGGAACATATTGTGCGAAATACGGACCGAGAATGGCAATCTCTTCCACTAGATGAACCAGGAGATGCGTCATAATATTGAAGAAGGATGGTGGGAACACCAATTCAAAACTAACAAGACATTGTACCACATCCTTCGTAACCTTGGCGAATATCTGGATTGATTACCTTCGAGATATTGCATTGAGGAATGCACAGCTTCACAATGGGTACTCGAACATTTTCGGTGAAGCCCCTCAATGCAATCGGAAGCAAGCTGCGTCATAATCACGTGTGATCATGAGACTTCAGGTTTTGGAACTTTTCTCTGCCATATTTATTATCCCTTTATATTAGATGAGAAGCCCGGCGACACCTTGATCCGTAAGGACTTCAAAAACATTTCCTTCTACGCTTTGGTATGAGCATAGTTGCACGACTTAAGTGACGCCCTTTATCCGTCTTGTTATGTGTATGCATGTTCTTTGGGTCTTTCATAATTTGTTGGTCCTCCGTGCTTCGTGTATCTTTTGTCTTCCCATACACGCCTAGGAATCCTAGCAGGTTCACGCAGAGATTCTTCGTCACGTGCATCACGTCGATTGAAGAGCGGACACGCAGGACTTTCCAATATGGCAGCTCCCAAAATATAGATTTCTTCTTCCACATGGGTGCGTGTCCTGTAGAGACGTCGTTCGGAACTGATTGACCGCTGGGACCCTTTCCAAAGATTACTTCTATGTCCTTGACCATACCAAATACATCATCACCAACAGGGAGTTCAGGCTTCTTCCGGTGATCTGCCTCACCTTTGAAATGCTTGCCTTTCTTTCTTACGGGATGATTGGTCGGAAGAAATCGTCGATTCGCCAGGTTCACAACCTTCTTGCATTTATGCAAATATGTACCTTCGGTCTTATCTAAACAGTGGGTGCATGCCTTATATCCCTTGTTTATGCATCGAAAGGTTACTAAGAGCAGGCCAATCATTGATGGTTCTGAATAACAACCCTCGTAGATTAAATGGCTCTGTTTGTTCTCATCCCACGACGCGTACACCTGGTTTGCCCCACAACCGTAAGAGTTCTTCAACTAATGGCCTAAGGTACACATCAATGTCGTTGCCGGTTGCTTGGGCCTTGGATGAAATCTTGGCATCATAATGAACTTACGCTTCATGCACAACCAAGGAGGCGGGTTGTAGATACATAGAGTCACGGGCAGTCTTTGTGTGCAGCTCTTCTCCCAAAAGGATTCATGCCATCCGTACTTAGACCAAACCATAAGTTCCTTGCGTCACACAAAGTCAGGAAGTCTCTCGATTTTTCTCCACTGTGACCCATCAGCAGGGTGTCTCAACTTCCCGTCTTTCTTACGGTCTTCTTTGTGCCATCGCAACAACCTGGCATGCTCTTTGTTTCTGAACATGCGTTTCAACCTTGGTATTATAGGAGCATACCACATAACCTTAGCAGGAACCCTCAACATCACCAGGGTCATCTCGTCTGATCTTATACCGCAACGCGTTGCATACCGGGCATTTATCTAAATTCTCGTACTCCTTACATGATGAGGATGCGATCATTAATGCATGCATGTATCTTTTGCACATCTAATCCCGGAGGATGAGAGTCTTCTTTGCCCGTAGGTACTCTCGGGAAGTTCGTTATGTTTTGGAAACTTGACTTCATTATTTTCAGATCTTTTCAAATGAGGAGTTAGACCACACTCGCCTTCCATCGCAACAATTCCGATTAGTGCAGCTTTGTGCTGCCATCTTCACAATTTGGGTACAACAATTTCTTGTGATCTTCTAACATGCCCTCTAACTTCAACTTCTCATTTTCTGTTTCACGGTCTCTTTGCATCGAAATGACCCTATCAAGTTCATCGGTAGCTCATCGATGCCCGTTCTTCACCTCTTTCATCTCCATTGTCTTCCATTGCGGTATCACGTATTCAGAAACATATGATGATAGTTGTTATCATCATCTTCTTCTTCACCATCTTCCATCATAACCCCTCTTTCCCTGCTTGGTCCAGCAATTATAGTTGGGCATGAAACCTTTCATAATCGGTGGCATAAATGATTTTCGAGGAAGAGTACTCCTTGTTGTTCCGACATTGAACACATGGACAACGATAAATCCATTCTCTTTGTTTGCCGTAGCCACATCGATAAATTTATCCACGCCTTTGATATACACTCTGGCGCGGTCACCGTACATCCATTCCCGACCGATCATACGCATCATATAAGTAAGTTTATCAAAAAGCAGGACATCATAAATAGTGAAATAACCAATTCACACCGACACATGAATTGTATCAATGACCTAGAAAAGATAAGATTGCTAACCTCGATCGAGGAAATAACGAGGAGAAAGCTCAAGTGTGTCTCGGACACCTTCTATATTTTTGTTCTATGAGAAATTCAACGGATTATTCACTCAAACATTTCAACAAACACCTTCAATGCATGCATGAGAAAAACTAGCACCCCTCACACCTTCCACCATTGAAAAAAGCAGATCGAGACAGGAGGGGGCGTTGCATTTATAGAGGCGGGGTCTTTAGTCGGTTGGAGCCAAAGAGGACTAAAGGTGCGTGCCACGCCACGTGGTTGTGGGCGCAATCTTTAGTCCCGTTCTTGGCTCCAACCGGACGATCTCCTTACCAACCGGGACGCATGCCCCCTGGCCTCGTGCCCGCTCCAACCGGGACGCGTGCCAGCATTAGTCCCGGTTGGTGGCGCAACCGGGACAAATGCTCTGAGGGGTCGCGAACGGATAGCCCTTTTTCCACTAGTGCAAGCAGATAAAGAGATAAAAATCAAGTCTATTACACAAGCAATTTCGAATTATGTCATGAGTTGTTTTAGAGTTCCTGTTGGAATCTACAACAGTATGAAATCAACTGTAGCTAACCACTAGTGGGGAATTGAGGATGGTAAAAGAAAGATGCATTGGAGATGGTGGAGCTAGTTAACGACCCCCAAATCCCTAGGTGGTATGGGCTTCAAAGATTTTGTGTTGTTCAATCAAGCGATGCTCGAAAAATAGTGTTGGCGGCTGTTAACCGAGCCGGATTCTCTCTGTGCCAGGGTACTGAAGGGGTGCTACTACCCTCATTCTGACTTTATGTCGGCTGCCAAGCCGAGAGAACCTTGTCATATACCTGGCGCTCTATCCTCTTTGGAAGAGAGTCGTTTCTAAAAGAGATTATATGGGGCGTAGGGAATGGAGAACAGATTGATATCCTTCGTGATGGCTAGATACCGGGATTCCGAGCAGGTACCTTCTCCATACTCCAGGACCCACCTGATTATGGCCACAAGGTTCAGTTTTTGTTGAATGACACAACTATTTCCTGGGACATGGGCAAGATTCAGACTTTCTTTCCTAAACCTACGGTGAAGGTAATTAAGAAGATTCCGGTCAGCACATGGGGAGGTGACGATTTCGCCTCCTGGCCGCATGCAAGGCTCGGTATCTATACTGTTCGTTCTGCCTACAACTTGGCCAGGTCAGCTGAATTTTTCTCTAAGAGGTGTGCCTCTGGTTATGGTGATAACTCTGACCGTGCCTCGAAAGAGAAGGGATGGAAATCAATTTGGGCGATTAACTCGCCTAACAAGATGAAATTTGTGTTGTGGAGGATGGCACATGATTTCCTACCAACTGGTTTTCAAAAACGATAGATCCTGACCGAAGATCATTACTTCTTCTGTGGTCGCTCTAAAACGGTTGAACACACCTTTCTGTTCTGTCCTTTTGCTAGGACGATTTAGGATGTAGTGAAGTATCACTTTCAACTGAATCTTAGCAGGAAATCCTTCGTGTCCATGAAGCGATGGATCTTCGACTTTCTCACTATGACATCTCCTATCCAATCGAACCACGATGGTTGTTACATGTTGGCATATATGGGAAGCAAGGAATAATGCCAGGAATGGGCGAGACCGTCTTGATCCTTCTCGGATTGCCAACAAAATCATGGCTTATGTAGACAATATTGTGCAGTTATGCTTTAAGAAAGCGTCGGCCAACAAGTGTGATTCCGCTTGTCGTGCTCGATGGACTCCACCACCGGCTCGTATGGTCTATGTGAATCTAGATGTTGCTGCCTTTAATGCTGATAATCATATGGGCTAGGTATGGTCATGTGACGATCCTCACTAGTGGAAACACACCAAATAGTTTTGATTCATCGATACACTCACAGATACATGGATCTGATCAGAATTCAAGGAGGGAAGAAGAAGTTCTGAGAAGGGGGAAGCTAATTTGCTTTTACAATAATCTTCGATGATTTCACTCTCTCTCTAACTCGCGCATTACATAGCGATGTCTCCCGCCGTTTGGACCGTTTGGCCCTCCTCCTCCTGGGCCTTAGTCTTCATGGGACTGTCTTGGGTCACATCATGTGGCCAGGTCGTGACATTCCCCTCTGCTTGAATTCCTGCTTGAACCCAAGCGGGTGCATTAAGGTACTCCTGAAGGAGCCGATTCTTGTTCTCCCACGTTATCCAGGAGATAGGCAGGCTTGCCCATTGAACCTGCACCAACATTGTTGAATTTTTACCAGTAGCCACCATCTTAGTATCCACTACATACAGGGGTTGTATATCGCCTTCCAGTACAGAACATTGCGAAGGGAAATCAGATTGAGCAACGTTGTTAGCCGGCAGAGCTTTCTTCAATAGTGATACATGGACCACGGGATGAATGTGACTACCTTCTAGCAGCTCCAGTTTATAAGCCACTGCACCCACTTTCTGAATGATTTTGTAAGGGCCAAAAAAATTATAACTTTGCTTCTGGTTGGCACGACGAGCCACTGAGGTTTGAACATAAGGATGCAACTTCAAGTAGACCAAATCTCCCATTGCAAACTGCCTCTCTACTCTTTTCTTCTTAGCTTGTTGTTTCATCCGTTGCTGAGCCCGTAAAAAATTTTGCTGAATCAGAAGCTGCATATCCTCCCTATCTTGCAACCAAGTGGCCAGATCCGGTACCTCAGATGGCGCATTTTGAATGCCAAAATGTTTAGGTTTGTGACCATACATGTCGGGGGGATAACCCCCGGTACGCTCACGAGGGGTGAAGCACAGCCCATCTTGCCTTGCTTCGAGTAAAGAAAGAACCAGGCCGAGTGAGAACGGCCGGGTGAGAGAATCGTATGAGGCCGACATAGAAACTATGTCGGCCCGTATAAGACAAAGTTGTTAGTCTTGCAGGAACCAACGAGCCGAGTCTCCCGGGGAAGGGCCGAGTCAGATAGGACGCGTGGCACCTTTCCTAGTGAGGTTCAGGAGGGACCATGGTAAAGTGTTGTCAAAAGAGAAGGGTGACGCCGGGTGACACGAAAAGTAGTCGGGTGACGCCCAAAGCAAGAGATGACGTACAAAGTAACTGCGTGACGCCAAAAAGAACAGGAGGCAACGTACCAGAAGACCATTAGCTGTCTAACTTTGTGGACTGGGCCATTGGGCTTTGGGAAAGCCCATGACCCGGCCCATACTATAGGGACCAAGATCCAAACAGTAACCCTAGAACCCAAAGGGGTGTAACTTAGCTAGCACCACCTATATAAGGATGGGCATAGCAGTAGTAGAAGGAGATTAGACCAAGTAGGGAATGAAGGGAATATGCCCTGAGAGGCAATAATAAAATGTTTATTATGTGTATTCCAAGTATATGATAGATGTTTATTTTGCATGCTATAATTGTATTAATACGGAAACGTTAATACATGTGTGTTTAATAAACAAAAAAAAAGTTCCTAGTTATGCCTCTCTCATAAACTAGTTCGTTGATTAACAAGATGATCACGGTTTCCTGATCATAGACATTGGATGTTATTAATAACGAGATCACAACATTAGTGTAATGGTGTGATGAACATTCATCCGAAGTATAGCATTACGATCAAAGTCATTGAGTTTATATTGCTATAAACAAACTACGAAGTAGTCCTAATCCTTAGACCATGAGATCATGCCAATCACTAACACCGGAAGAGTTTCTTGTTGACATCAAACGTCACTCCATAACTGGGTGATTATAAAGATGGCTTCAAAGCTACTAAAGTGTTATGTTGAGAATCATGGATCAAGAGTGGAATTTGTTCATCCCGATGACGGATAGATATTCTCTGGGCCCTCTCGGTGATATCACATTGGTTAGCTTGCAAGCAAGTGATTTGATCACTAGAATGTTATATCACGGAGCGAGAAAAGAGTGCATGTCGATGCGAGATCAAACTAGGTATGGAGATACATGATCGAATCTCGGACATGTAATATATCGTGAAACAAAGGGATTAAGATACAAGTGTAAAGGTTCAAGCGATCAGAAAAGTCATCGTTGAATGTGTGAGTCATTATGGATCTCCGGTTCCGCCATTGATTATTGATCGGAGAAGGGTCTCAATCATGTCCGCATTATTCGCGAACCGTAGGGTGACACACTTAAGGGACACGGCATCCAGGTTGGAGCAAATGTTTCATCGAAAGAATAAACAAGCGCGAATTTATTTCACTAGATACTGAAAGCAGTTTTGGGTGAAATTGCATAAAGTGGTTATGCATGTGAAATGGAATTCTAGCAAGGGGTTATTTGTGAATGTTTGTCATTAAAGTAATTGACAAAATTCTTAATAAAATGAAAGAGTTTTATTTAATGAGAGTTTGCATTAAATTTGGTGGAAATTTAATAGGAATTTGAGTGGACTTTTGAGTGGAGAAAATTGAAGGGACATTTTGTGAGTGGAGTGTCCACCCACATGAATAAAGGAGGGGAGGGGCAGACCCCATGGCCGGCGGCCACCCCCTTGGGTGCCCCCCCTCATCCTATAAAAGGAGCCCCTCTTCTCACTTGTCTCTCACACCTCCTCGTGAAGGATCTCTCTCCCCCTCTAGAATTTATCCCCCATGGTCTCGGACTAGCGAGATACATGTTCCCGGTGGCTATTCGGCAAGAAAGGGTTGTGCTTCCGCTACATCGCTGGAGCGAGGAGGCGGAGGTTGCCCGGTGTCTTGTACGTGTGTGCGAGCACGGATGCGCTGCTTTGCGGCGCTAGGACTTCCTCTCGATCTTGAGATCGGCAAGAGATCGTCTACATCAACCACGAGTTGAACTCGTTAAGCGTTGTCGGTCTTCAAGGGTATGTTCTCTACGGATATACATCCGCCCGTTGTTTGTATCTAGTAGATAGATCTTGGTACATAGTTCCCATCGTAGGAATTTTTTTGTTTTCTATGCTGCGAACCCTACAGTGGTATCAGAGCCGGATCTATGCGTAGATGCTTTACACGGGTAGTACACATATGAGTATGTGGGCGATGATGATCATGTTGTTGCTCCTTTGTTGTAATTTTGTATATTGGTGGCATAGTGGGATGAAGCGGCCCGGACAAACTTTACATGTCCTCGCACATGAGACATGTTCCACGCTTGACATGCAACTAGTTTGCATAAGTGGCTAGCGGGTGTCTGTCTCTCCTACTATAGTCAATATCTATTTTGCAATGAATTGTCAACAATTTGGTTATCCTCGTAGTGGTTCATGTTCGTAGGTAAGAACGGTTCTATCTCGAAAGCCCAAAGCCACGTAAAACTTGCAATGGATAAATTAGAGGCGTCTAGTTTAGATTGTTGCTGGGCTAGTGTTATGATATGGTGATGTTGTAAGTAGAAGTATGAGATGATACTCTTACAACATACATAACGTGTAATCTCCATAGACCTTGGACTTACACATATAGGTATGATAGTGATCATACCACGGTGCACATGATAGAGATCATATGCGGGAACCATATCATTTCACTAATAAACATGTGATGTTTGATAGCATCTTATATTGCTTGTTTAGCGCTTTGTTAGCATAATAAGATGATCCCTCTTTTAAATATCAAGATAAGAATGTGTTCTTCCTTTAGTATGCACCGATTATGTTTTTCGTCGCTCCAAGACATCGTGATGATCGGGTGTTCTTGGATCCACGACCATATTTCGGGTGTAAAACAGTTACACACGCGAATACTAAGGTTCTAACTTGGCGAGCCTAGCATGTACAGACATGGCATCGGAACACGGACCGAAAGGTTAAGCATGAGTCATATAGTTGATATGATGCCCATTTGATGCTCGCCTTTGAAGCTACACCGACTCACGTGATGATCGGACTTGGTGTAGTGGATTTGGTACATGTAATCACCAAAAAGGCACGAGGGATGTCGTTTTTGAGTGGGAGTTCATTCGTAATATGGATTAGTTGAACTCAATCTATCATACACTTAGTCTAAACTTTAAAAATTCTGTTGTAGATGGCACCACATGCTTTTAATTTCAATGTGTTCATGGAGAAAGAGAAACTTGCAACGAACGGTAGCAACTTTACCGAATGGGCCATGAATTTGAGGATTCTCCTGTCTGCTTCCCAAAAGCAATATGTGCTAGAAGCGCCGTTAGGCCCCCCACCTTTTGATGATGCCCCTGACGAGGAGAAGAATGTCTATCAGACTCGTCAGGAGGACCACAACTTAGTTAATTGCGCCATATTGTATGGGCTAGAGCCGGAACTTCGAAAGCGTTTCGAAAATGGCAATGCTTTTGATACAATGGGTGAGTTGAAAATGATTTTCGACACACATGCTGCTGTAGAGAGCTACAACGCTTCAGAAAAGTTCTTTAGCTGCATGATGGAAGAGCACAGCTCCGTTAGTGAGCATGTACTCAATATGTCGGGTTACGCCGATAAGCTTGTGTCCTTGGGAATATCGATTCCCATTGACTTAGGCATCCATCGTGTTCTGCAGTCTCTTCCACCTAGCTATAAGAGCTTCATGATGAACTATAATATGCAAGGCATGAAGAAGTCATCCCGAGCTTACATCAATGCTTAAAAGCTGAAGTGGAGATCAAAAGGAACATCAAGTGTTGATGATCAATAGGAACACTAGTTTCAAGAAAGAAAAGAAGGAGAGCGGAAGGAAGTAAGGCGGCAAGCACATTGCGTGCTGAAAAGAAACCCGAGTTGGACCTTAGTCTGATACCGAGTGCTACTATTGTAAGGGGACTAGCCACTAGAAGCGCAACTGCCCCAAGTATTTGGCAGACAAGAAAGCCGGCAAGGCAAACAAAGGTATATATGATATACATGTTATTGATGTGTACTTGACTAGTGCTCGTGATAGCACTGGGTATTTGATCGGTTCGATTGCTAATATTTGTAACTTTCGAATCGTGGCTGAACAAGCGACCGCTAGCAAGGGGTGAGGTCAAGATGCGTGTCGGCAATGGATCAAGCGTTGATGTGATCGCCGTCGGAACGCTGCCTCTCCACTTGCCGTCGGGATTAGTTATAAACTTGAATAATTGTTATCTGGTGCCTGCACTGAGCATGAACATTGTATCTGGATCGTGTTTGATGCGAAGTGGTTATTCATTTAAATCCGAGAACAATGGTTGTTCCATTTATATGAATGAAATCTTTTATGGTCATGCACCGATGATGAATGGTTTATTTCTTTTGGATCTCGATAATAATGTTACACATATTCATAATGTTGATGCTAAAAGGATTAAACTAAATGATGATATATCCGCATATATGTGGCACTGCCGTCTAGGTCATATTGGCGTTAAACGCATGAAGAAGCTCCATTCGGATGGACTTTTGGAATCACTTGATTATGAATCATTTGATACATGTGAGCCATGTCTTATGGGAAAGATGACTAGAACGTCGTTTTCCGGTTCAATGGAACGGGCGACAGATTTATTGGAAATCATACATTTTGATGTATGCGGTCCAATGAGTGTGTCAGCGCGAGGTGGATATCGTTATTTTGTTACTTTCACGGATGATTTGAGTAGATACGGTTATATCTACTTGATGAAACACAAGTCTGAAACCTTTGAAAAGTTCAAGGAATTTTAGAATAAAGTGGAAAATCATCGTAATAGAAAGATCAAATTTCTACGGTCCGACCGTGGAGGTGAGTATCTAATTTACGAGTTTAGCACTCACATGAAAGAGTGTGGAATTGTTTCACAAATCACACCTGTCGGAACACCACAGCGAAATGGTGTGTCGGAACGTCTTAATCGTACTTTATTAGATATGGTTCGATCTATGATGTCTCTGACGGACTTGCCGTTGTCATTTTGGGGCTATGCACTAGAAACTGCTGCATTTACTTTAAATCGGGCACCATCTAAATCCGTTGAAAAGACACCGTATGAATTATGGTTTGGAAACAAACCTAAGCTGTCATTTCTTAAAGTTTGGGGATGCGATGTTTATGTGAAGAAACTTCAACCGGATAAACTCGAACCCAAAGCAGAAAAATGCGTCTTCATAGGATACCCTAAGGAAACTATTGGGTATTCCTTCTATCACAGATCCGAGGGCAAGGTTTTTGTTGCCAAGAATGGATCCTTTCTAGAGAAAGAGTTTCTCGCGAAAGGTGTGAGTAGTCGGAAGGTAGAACTCGAAGAGGTTATTGAACCTTCTCTTCAAAGTATGGCGAGTAGCGCAGCGCCAGAAGTTGTTCTAGAGTTGGCTCCACCTGTTGAAGAGGAACTAATGATAATGATCATGAAACTCCGAAAGAGTACTACCAAACCTCGCAGTCAAGCAGACGTGCAGCTCCGAGCAGACGGAAATCCTGTCATGAATTTCATGGTTGATGAAAATGATGACCCTGCGACGTATGAAGAAGAGATGATGAGCCCGGATTCCAACAAATGGTTAGAAGCCATGAAATCCGAGATGGAATCCATGTATGAAAATCAAGTTTGGAACTTGGTGGACTTACCTCACGACCGAAAGGCCGTGGAGAACAAATGGATTTTCAAAAGGAAAACTTATGCTGATGGTAATGTAACCGTCTATAAAGCTCGACTTGTCGCAAAGGGGTTTCGACAAATTCAAGGAGTTGACTACAATGAGACATTCTCTCCCGTAGCGATGCTAAAGTCAGTTAGGATTATGTTAGCAATTGCTGCATATTTCGATTATGAGATATGGCAGATGGATGTCAAAACCGCGTTTCTCAATGGTAATATTGAAGAATAGTTGTATATGATACAACCAAAGGGTTTTCTCGATCCTAAGGATGCTAACAAGGTGTGAAAGCTTCAGCGATCCATCTATGGATTGAAGCAAGCATCACGAAGTTGGAATCTTCGCTTTGATGAGGTGATCAAAGAGTTTGGATTTGTCCAAACTTATGGAGAAGCTTGTATTTACAAGAAAGTGAGTGGGAGCAATGTGGCATTTCTGATATTATATGTGGATGACATATTATTGATCGGAAATGATATAGATCTTTTAAATGGTGTTAAAAGTTATCTAAACAGCAAATTTTCAATGAAGGACCTATACATATTAGGCATAAAGATCTATAGAGATAGATCTAGGTGCCTAATAGGGCTATCGCAAAGTACATACCTTGATAAGATTTTAAAGAAGTTTAAAATGGAAATAGTAAGAAGGGGTTCTTACCTATGACACAAGGCACGACATTGAGTAAGACTCAAAGTCCGGCTTCGGCGGAAGAAAGAGAGATAATGGACAAGGTCCCCTATGCTTCAGCCATAGGCTCTATAATGTACGCCATGCTATGTACAAGACCGGATGTGGCACATGCTATTAGTTTGACTAGTAGGTACCAATCGGATCCAGGTTCAAAACACTGGAAAGCGGTCAAGAATATCCTTAAGTACTTGCGAAGAACTAAGGATATGTTTCTTGTATACGAAGGTGAAGAAGAGCTCATCTCTAAGTGTTATGTCGACGCTAGCTTTGACACCGATCCGGATGACTCTAAGTCTCAATCCGGATACGTATTTCTCATGAATGGCGGAGTGGTTAGTTGGAGGAGCTCTAAACAACCTGTGGTGGTGGGATCAACACCGGAGGCCGAATATGTTGCTGCTTCAGAAGCGGCTCGGGAAGCAGTTTGGATGAAGGAGTTCATATCCGAACTAGGTGTGGTTGCAAACGCGTTGGACCGAATGGTGATCTATTGTGACAACAATGGTGCCATTGCTAATGCCAAAGAGCCAAGGTGTGGCATCCCGCAAAAACCACTACTAGAAAATCGCGTTGTTTTTGTGCATTGCATCATCATGACCGCATGCTAATGTCATCATGCCACATTGCATTTGAGCATCGTCATCATCTTGCATTTGCTTGCATAAAACTAATTCCGAAAAACATATTTCGTTTTCTAAATACCCCGCCGTTATTTCAAATCCAAAACCGGGTCTCCGGAATATATGTTTTGTCTACCCGCGGTTTGCAAAAACCTGTTTTAAATAAATAAAATATTTAATTATTTTTAGGGGGGCAGCCAGACCGGGCAGATCCGACCCAGACGGCCACCCCCAGAATAAAACCGGTCCACCCAAAATCCTTTTCCTACCCAGACCTAATCTACCCAGCCCCCTCCACCTCATCCCCACCAATCCCCTCCCTCCACCTCACCGTTCCCTCCACCTCATCCTCGGCTCAGCCACCTCACCAATCCCAGCCTCCACCCCCCCTGGTCAACAACCTCTGGCCCACTCCCTTTTTTTCCCACCCCCACCGACACCCCACACACACGCGCGCGCGCAGCCAGCCACCCCGCAGCGGCCCCCACCCGCTCAGACCGGCCCCCACCGCCCTGCACGCACTCACCCACCCCGACCAGACCGAGTCCACCCCCGGACGCGGCCCCACCTCCCCCCTCACCCCTGTCCCGCCGACGCACACACCCAGAGCACGCACGCAACCCCCCCAACCGCCGGCAGGGCCCTCCCTTCCCGAGCGCACTCCATCTCCTCCCTCCTCTCCGATCTCTGCCGCCAGACCCGACGCTCCCCCTCGCCGGCGTTCCTCTCCCTCGACCTGACCCCGCCTCCTCCTCGCCAAGCTCGCCACGGGCCCGCCTCATCGCCGTCGACCGGCCTCGACCATGGCGCCTCTCCGCCCGGCCTCCTCCCGCTCAGGCCGCCGTCTGGGTTCCCATCCATGCCCCTACGACCTCGGCCTCCCCGCCTCTCAGCACGCGCCCAGCTGCCGCCTCTCCCGCCTCATGAGCCCTTCACGGCAGCGACCGCCAGCCACCCTCCTCTGCCGAGGCCGCCGCTTGCCGCTGTCAACTCCTCTCGCTGCGAAGCTCGCCGTTCACCGCCGCCTCTCGAGCTCGCCTCGGTCGCGCCCGCCCTGGCGCCTCCGTCCACCACGCCGCGTCCCCGGCCTCCGCCCCCCCGTTAGCGAGCTCCTCCATCCCGAGCCCCGTGTCGTCCCTCTGGCCTGGTCCTGCAGCTCCCCGTCGGCCCAGAGCTCCTCCGACCCCGCCTTTCTCTGCGCCGGCCGCCCCGCAGCTCCCATTTGCAGTAGCCACGGCCCCGCCTCCTAGAGAACCGCTGCGGCCTGCGCCATCCACCACACCCCGAGCGCCTCCCAAGCCTCTGCTCGACCATGCCTTGTCGTCGGTTTCCCCCCCGGTCAGCATCGTCGCGTGCTTCCTCTGCTAATCGGTAGGTGTTGGCCTTGGGGCTTCAGCAGTACAAGACCAAGGCGCAAGGAGAATTTCCCCTGTAGTGGACTTCATCGATGGATGAAGTGAGGTTTTTGGTGGCTCTCAGTTTTTGGGCAACGTCAAGCCCACGTGTGGAGTTTTTGGGGAAAATTAAGAGGGAGATGCACATATTGTTCGGGGTACCTGCAAGGTTTTGACAAGCAATCGCCAAGATCTCCTTCTTGGAACCGAAGACCGAACCCCGGTGTGACAAGAACTCCTTCCCGGCACGCCAAGATCTCCGCCGTGAAACGACAAAACCGACGACATGACCCGACGACCCCGGATGCAACAAGACCTTCTGCCCCGGATGCGACGTCGAGAACCCGAACGCCAAGATCGCCGACGCGAATACGCCAAGTTCGTCTTCCCGGACACCGTGCGACAAGATCTACTTCACGGATCCGAAGACCCCGGTACCCGATCCACTCAAGTTCGCCATCGACGACAAGATCGACACCAACCAGGGCGAGTCCGATGCGCCCCTGACACCGAACCAAGTTCTTCTTCTCGGATGCGACAAGATCGACTTCCGTTGTCCGAGACCGATCCCGTCGAACCCTGAACCCTGAGACCGAACCATGAACCCTGTCGAACCCCGAACCCCCGGAACCAAGATCTTCCGAACCCAGATGTGTGAACCTTTTCCCGAGCCCCTATTTTATAAATGCCTTCTATATAAATTGTTGCATATTAAATTGTCATCCTCGTATGCATATTGTCATGCCTTCTATGCGGGATATCTAGTCTTATATTGGCCCCATTTAAAAGTTGTGTAGCGAACCGGTAACTTATCTTGCCATGTTAATACAACATCTAAATTGCGGGGTATCTAAACAACATGAACCTAATAATTAATTGTCGGGACCTCGGTTCCGCTTAATATGACCTAATTGCATCGCAGCCTTGCCATGTCATGCATCATACATGCATCATGCCCGATCTTTTGCCGTAGTATTAAATAGTGCATTCGTTGTATTATTCTAGTGTTTTGGTTCTTCGCGGATAAGGCCGTTGAGTTGATGCGAGTGTCGACCCGATCTTCGGGTGAAACTTCGGCAATGTTTTTAGGCGAGCATCTCCCCCTTTCTACCTATCTTACTTTTATAGTATTTATTCCCTCCTATTGATCTATTGCTATCTGTGTTGCGTTGCTCTAGTTTTCATACCCGTGATTTCCTTGCAGCCTTATATTGCCTTGGACACATCCTATTACCTGTTGTTTGGTAGATAGCTAGACTTGCGCGTCGTAGTCGCTTGCTCGAGTGCTGTTGCGTGTCGTCGAGTACCACAGTTGTTGGAGTATTGCCGCATGTTTAATGTTGGAGATGATCATACTTTAATTACTGTTTAACAACTAAAATTGAAGTAGGTAAGCAGAGGCACAGGTGGGCAATAAATGTTATTTGGTTGTTAACCGTCCACTTGTGTCCCGTAGGACCTCGAGTACTTGATACCTGTTCCTTGAGTATTCGCGCTATCCACATCCGGGAGGATTATGGGACCCCCTGAGCCAGAGCTTGATTCATTCTTATTTCTTGGGGCCACAAACTAGTTTGAGGTTTTATTTACTACCCTGTACTTATGCCATGCTTTACTGCTTTATTTACGATTGTGCGAGGAGCACCTGTACTGTTTAGGATCGTGACCCGTTTACGCGGTATCGACAAGCCCAGTTTTGGGTTCCCAGTCCTTTACAGCCGGCCCCACAAACCTTGAGTCCGTCTTGAAGTCAGCTAACTTCGTTGCGGGTATACTTAATGAGGTGGCCCCCTGAAATATTTCTGAATCCTGTGATTGCTTTGTCGTGAAGGCCTCGTTGGGTTTTGATTTGGTTTTTCCGAGGTTGATCGAGTGTGTGTTGCTATTTGTGCACCCCTGCAGGGTAAAACTTTCTGAAAGCCGTGTCCGCGGTTATGGACGACTTGGAGCACAGTATCTCGATCATAGACAACTATAACTAAAGTAGTGTTATAAATTTGACTTTATAATGACTAGTAATCAGCTTCACTATAATGGAATGGCTAAATAAAAATGCCAACAATTGCTCGTTTGGGTTGTCGCTTGCGACCATTGTAACTGACTAGTAAGTATTGCAACTACAACGGAATGGATAAATAAAAGTACCAACAACTGCTGGGTTTTTGGGATATCTCATGCTAATTGTATCTGACTAGTAAGTGTTGCAACTACAACGGAATGGTTAAATAAAAACTGCCTACTGCTTATTTTATCAGGATGACTATCTATATTTGACTAGTAATTGCCGCAACTATAACGGAATAAATAAAACTGCCAACTGTGTGAGTTCCTCGGTTGACTTCCTCGTTTGGTCTCGAGGGGGAAATACCAGGATGGGTATGCTTGGTGATAGTTTCAGGTTGGATCCGAATAGGTCTTTCTTATCCCTATCTGATAGCCGCTAGTTGTATCGAGTCTCTATAGGTTGTCTAGTGCATGCTGCGCTGCCGCTGCAGTCCACCATACCTATGTAGGCGAGGACCGCCGAATTCTAGCCTCGCCGTGTACTGGCCTCGGTACTGACCGCTCTCTCTTTTTCCTTTGCCCTTTGTTGGCACCCCTTTTGTTTAAGTAGGTTTTGAGATCGACGTCGTTAGCAGGGTTACCCTTCCGGCTTGGCCTGGGCAGGGTTATGGACGCCATTGGTTATTCTTCCGGGCTCTTAGCCCCATTTGCATCTTGTCCGTAGTCGAACGATGTATCATTTTCAAGGTGATTTGGATCTTTGTATTGTATATATGTATTCTTGACTCGTGGAGTCGTGTTGTATATATATATCTGTTCTGTGGATCCCATCGAGGACTGTTGTGTAATGTTATTACTTCGTTTTCCACCCGCACGAAAGTGCCTGGTGGGCAACTTTGAATCGTTTCTATGCGGGTTTGGCGGGAATCGCTGAAACTTGCATAGGGTCGATTCTGAGGGTGTTACAGAGTGGTATCAGAGCTCAGCAGTTGCGATACCCCACAAGTCCAGCCTGTAGGATAACCTAGCTAACGGCCGAATTAGAGTGTCAAAACTATTTTTGAAAATCGGTTGGATAGTTCTGATTTTACTCCTTACCCCTCTGCTATTCTCCTCTTACCTCTGCGTGTTTTGAATCCACTCTCTTACCTTTCTTCAAGTCCAGGATTTCTCGTGGTTGGGTTCCGTCGTACCTTCAGGGTTTCGCTTCCTCCTTTGATAACGGTGTTCTACCATCCGGTGTTCATGTTGTCTGAGGAATCCGTCTACTGTGGTACCATTCTTTGTTCCTTGTTTGTGCTTTCCGGTGTTTTCCGACGCGACGACATCATCTACGCCAGATCCGATGCAGAGTCTGCATCACTCCTTTGTTTCCAAACCTCGCTTGTCGAGATCTACAATCTGAATTCGGAGAGTTGGTTGCATAATTTCCGATTCATGTGCAGGGTAATGCTTTGGGTGCGCGATGGACTGATCACCATCCGACTACTCTTATCATTTGCTCTTGCACATGGATTGGTGAATCATTGCAGTTATACTCCTTCCGCGGAAGTTAGAGGTGGCCTTACCCTTTTGAGACATTTACCTTCATCTTTGTTTCTCCGGAGTGTTCTCTCGACGAATGGGGAACAATCCATGTTGGTGGTGTCGCCTTTTTCAAGATGGAGTAAGGACCATTGTTAGTGGTGTCGCGAGGATCGACACGATGCGAGAAGATTCAGATCGCCGCTCTTCTTACCAGTACTAGGAGGCGGATCTCGAGGGCGAGATCCATTGTTAGTGGTGTCGAATTGTGGCATCCCGCAAAAACCACTACTAGAAAATCGCGTTGTTTTTGTGCATTGCATCATCATGACCGCATGCTCATGTCATCATGCCACATTGCATTTGAGCATCGTCATGATCTTGCATTTGCTTGCATAAAACTAATTCGGAAAAACATATTTCATTTTCTAAATACCCCACCGTTATTTCAAATCCAAAATCGGGTCTCCGGAATATATGTTTTGTCTACCCGCGGTTTGCAAAAACCTGTTTTAAATAAATAAAATATTTAATTATTTTTAGGGGGGCAGCCAGACCGGGCCGATCCGACCCAGACGGCCACCCCCAGAATAAAACCGGTCCACCCAAAATCCTTTTCCTACCCAGACCTAATCTACCCAGCCCCCTCCACCTTATCCCCACCAATCCCCTCCCTCCACCTCACCGTTCCCTCCACCTCATCCTCGGCTCAGCCACCTCACCAATCCCAGCCTCCACCCTCCCTGGTCAACAACCTCTGGCCCACTCCCTTTTTTTTCCCACCCCCACCGACACCCCACACACACACAGCATGTGGCCCACCCAGCCCCCCACCGGCCCCACCGCCCTGCACGCACTCCCCCTCCCCGACCAGACCGAGTCCACCCCCGGACGCGGCCCCACCTCCCCCCTCACCCCTGTCCCGCCGACGCACACACCTAGAGCACGCACGCAACCCCCCCGCAACCGCCGCCAGGGCCCTCCCTTACCGAGCGCACTCCACCTCCTCCCTCCTCTCCGATCTCCGCCGCCAGACCCGATGCTCCCCCTCGCCGGCGTTCCTCTCCCTCGACCTGACCCCGCCTCCTCCTCGCCAAGCTCGCCACGGGCCCGCCTCATCGCCGTCGACCGGCCTCGACCATGGCGCCTCTCTGCCCGGCCTCCTCCCGCTCAAGCCGCCGTCTGGGTTCCCCTCCATGCCCCTACGACCTCCGGCCCTCCCCCGCCTCTCCTCTGCGCCCGCTTGTCCCTGGCCTGCCTTTCCCCGCTTGTGAGCCTTTCACCATGGCCCGGCAGCGACCGTCGGCCGCCTCTGTCGTCGAGGCCGCCGCCGTTTCCGTCGCTGTCAACCCCCCCTCTGCCGCTGCGAGCTCGCCGTTCACCGCCGCCTCTCGAGCTCGCCTCGGTCGCGCCCGCCCTGGCGCCTCCGTCCAGCAAGCCGCGTCCCCGGCCTCCGCCTCCCCGTTAGCGAGCTCCTCAATCCCGAGCCCCGTGCCGTCCCTCTGGCCTCGTCCTGCAGCTCCCCGTCGGCCCCGAGCTCCTCCGACCCCGCCTTTCTCTGCGCCGGCCGCCCCGCAGCTCCCCTTTGCAGTAGCCGCGGCCCCGCCTCCTAGATAACCGCTGCGGCCTGCGCCATCCACCACACCCCGAGCGCCTCCCAAGCCTCTGCTCGACCATGCCTTGTCGTCGGTTTCCGCCCCCCCCCCGGTCAGCTCCGTCGCGTGCTTCCTCTGCTAATCGGTAGGTGTTGGCCTTGGGGCTTTAGCAGTACAAGACCAAGGCGCAAGGAGAATTGCCCCTGTAGTGGACTTCATCGATGGATGAAGTGAGGTTTTTGGTGGCTCTCAGTTGTTGGGCAACGTCAAGCCCACGTGTGTAGTTTTTGGGGAAAATTAAGAGGGAGATGCACATATTGTTCGGGGTGCCTACAAGGTTTTGACAAGCAATCGCCAAGATCTCCTTCTTGGAACCGAAGACCGAACCCCGGTGTGACAAGAACTCCTTCCCGGCACGCCAAGATCTCCGCCGTGAAACGACAAAACCAACGACATGACCCGACGACCCCGGATGCAACAAGACCTTCTGCCCGGATGCGACGTCGAGAACCCGAACGCCAAGATCGCCGACGCGAATACGCCAAGTTCGTCTTCCCGGACACCGAGCGACAAGATCTACTTCACGGATCCGAAGACCCCGGTACCCGATCCACTCAAGTTCGCCATCGACGACAAGATCGACACCAACCAGGGCGAGTCCGATGCGCCCCTGACACCGAACCAAGTTCTTCTTCTCGGATGCGACAAGATCGACTTTCGTTGTCCGAGACCGATCCTGTCGAACCCTGAACCCTGAGACCGAACCATGAACCCTGTCGAACCCCGAACCCCCGGAACCAAGATCTTCCGAACCCAGATGTGTGAACCTTTTCCCGAGCCCCTATTTTATAAATGCCTTCTATATAAATTGTTGCATATTAAATTGTCATACTCGCATGCATATTGTCATGTGATTTGGGGGCCTTATGCCGATTCACCTAAATTAAATATGGAGGCCATATGCGGGATATCTAGTCTTATATTGGCCCCATTTAAAAGTTGTGTAGCGAACCGGTAACTTATCTTGCCATGTTAATACAACATCTAAATTGCGGGGTATCTAAACAACATGAACCTAATAATTAATTGTCGGGACCTCGGTTCCGCTTAATATGACCTAATTGCATCGCAGCCTTGCCATGTCATGCATCATACATGCATCATGCCCGATCTTTTGCCGTAGTATTAAATAGTGCATTCGTTGTATTATTCTAGTGTTTTGGTTCTTCGCGGATAAGGCCATTGAGTTGATGCGAGTGTCGACCCAATCTTCGGGTGAACCTTCGGAAATGTTTTCAGGCGAGCATCTCCCCCTTTCTACCTATCTTACTTTTATAGTATTTATTCCCTCATGTTGATCTATTGCTATCTGTGTTGCGTTGCTCTAGTTTTCGTACCCGTGATTTCCTTGCAGCCTTATATTGCCTTGGACACATCCTATTACCTGTTGTTTGGTAGATAGCTGGACTTGCGCGTCGTAGTCGCTTGCTCGAGTGCTGTTGCGTGTCGTCGAGTACCACAGTTGTTGGAGTATTGCCGCATGTTTAATGTTGGAGATGATCATACTTTAATTACTGTTTAACAACTAAAATTGAAGTGGGTAAGCAGAAGCACAGGTGGGCAATAGATGTTATTTGGTTGTTAACCGTCCACTTGTGTCCCGTAGGACCCCGAGTACTTGATACCTGTTCCTTGAATATTCGCGCTATCCACATCCGGGAGGATTATGGGACCCCGAGCGAGCTTGATTCATTCTTATTTCTTGGGGCCACAAACTAGTTTGAGGTTTTATTTACTACCCCACTTATGCCATGCTTTCTTGCTTTATTTACGATTGTGCGAGGAGCACTTTTACTGTTAGGATCGTGACCCGTTTGGCGGTATCGACAAGCCCAGATTTTGGGTTCCCGATCGTTCTGACCGGCACAAACCTTGAGTCCGTCTCGGAGTCAGCTAACTTCGTTGCGGGTAGCTTAATGGGGTGGCCCCCTGAAATATTTCTGAATCTTGTGATTGCTTTGTCGTGAAGGCCTCGTTGGGTTTTGATTTGGTTTTTCCGAGGTTGATCGAGTGTGTGTTGCTATTTGTGCACCCCGCCCGGGTAAAACTTTCTGAAAGCCGTGTCCGCGGTTATGGACGACTTGGAGCACAGTATCTCGATCATAGACAACTATAAATAAAGTAGTGTTATAAATTTGACTTTATAATGACTAGTAATCAGCTTCACTATAATGGAATGGCTAAATAAAACTGCCAACAATTGCTCGTTTGGGTTGTCGCTTGCGACCATTGTAACTGACTAGTAAGTATTGCAACTACAACGGAATGGCTAAATAAAAGTACCAACAACTGCTGGGTTTTTGGGATATCTCATGCTAATTGTATCTGACTAGTAAGTGTTGCAACTACAACGGAATGGTTAAATAAAAACTGCCTACTGCTTATTTTATTAGGATGACTATCTATATTTGACTAGTAATTGCATAACTATAACGAATAAATAAAGCGCCAACTGTGTGAGTTCCTCGGTTGACTTCCTCGTTTGGTCTCGAGGGGGAAATACCAGGATGGGTATGCTTGGTGATAGTTTCAGGTTGGATCCGAATAGGTCTTTCTTATTCCTATCTGATAGCCACTAGTTGTATCGAGTCTCTATAGGTTGTCTAGTGCATGCTGCGCTGCCGCTGCAGTCCACCATACCTATGTAGGCGAGGACCGCCGAATTCTAGCCTCATGGTGTCTTGGCCTCGATCTTGAGCTCTCTCTTTTTCCTTTGCCCTTTGTCGGCACCCCTTTTGTTTAAGCAGGTTTTGAGATCGACGTCGTTAGCAGGGTTACCCTTCCGGCTTGGCCTGGGCAGAGTTATGGACGCCATTGGTTATTCTTCCGGGCTCTTAGCCCCATTTGCATCTTGTCCGTAGTCGAACGCTGTATCATTTTCAAGGTGATTTGGATCTTTGTATTGTATATCTGTATTCTTGACTCATGGAGTCGTGTTGTATATATATA
This sequence comes from Avena longiglumis, assembly GCA_030063025.1. Taxonomy (NCBI): domain Eukaryota; kingdom Viridiplantae; phylum Streptophyta; class Magnoliopsida; order Poales; family Poaceae; genus Avena; species Avena longiglumis. The sequence continues at coordinate 433,132,087 of CP125975.1, forward strand.
TGTTCTATGGGTCCCATCGAGGACTGTTGTGTAATGTTATTACTTCGTTTTCCACCCGCACGAAAGTGCCTGGTGGGCACCTTTGAATCGTTTCTATGCGGGTTTGGCGGGAATCGCTGAAACTTGCATAGGGTCGATTCTGAGGGTGTTACAGAGTGGTATCAGAGCTCAGCAGTTGCGATACCCCACAAGTCCAGCCTGTAGGATAACCTAGCTAACGGCCGAAGTAGAGTGTCAAAACTATTTTTGAAAATCGGTTGGATAGTTCTGATTAGGTCTGATTTTACTCCTTACCCCTCTGCTATTCTCCTCTTACCTCTGCGTGTTTTGAATCCACTCTCTTACCTTTCTTCAAGTCCAGGATTTCTCGTGGTTGGGTTCCGTCGTACCTTCAGGGTTTCGCTTCCTCCTGTGATAACGGTGTTCTACCATCCGGTGTTCATGCTGTCTGAGGAATCCGTCTACTGTGGTACCATTCTTTGTTCCTTGTTTGTGCTTTCCGATGTTTTCCGACGCGACGACATCATCTACGCCAGATCCGATGCAGAGACTGCATCACTCCTTTGTTTCCGAACCTCGCTTGTCGAGATCTACAATCTGAATTCTGAGAGTTGGTTGCATAATTTCCGATTCATGTGCAGGGTAATGCTTTGGGTGCGCGATGGACTGATCACCATCCGACTACTCTTATCATTCGCTCTTGCACATGGAATGGTGAATCATTGCAGTTATACTCCTTCCGCGGAAGTTAGAGGTGGCCTTACCCTTTTGAGACCTTTACCTTCATCTTTGTTTCTCCGGAGTGTTCTCTCGACGAATGGGGAACAATCCCTGTTGGTGGTGTCGCCTTTTTCAAGATGGAGTAAGGACCATTGTTAGTGGTGTCGCGAGGATCTACACGATGCGAGAAGATTCAGATCGTCGCTCTTCTTACCGGTACTAGGAGGCGGATCTCGAGGGCGAGATCCATTGTTAGTGGTGTCGAATTGTGGCATCCCGCAAAAACCACTACTAGAAAATCGCGTTGTTTTGTGCATTGCATCATCAAGACCGCATGCTCATGTCATCATGCCACATTGCATTTGAGCATCGTCATCATCTTGCATTTGCTTGCATAAAACTAATACCGAAAAACATATTTCGTTTTCTAAATACCCCGCCGTTATTTCAAATCCAAAACTGGTATCGCAACTGCTGAGCTCTGATACCACTCTGTAACACCCTCAGAATCGACCCTATGCAAGTTTCAGCGATTCCCGCCAAACCCGCATAGAAACGATTCAAAGGTGCCCACCAGGCACTTGCGTGCGGGTGGAAAACGAAGTAATAACATTACACAACAGTCCTCGATGGGACCCACAGAACAGATATATATATACAACACGACTCCATGAGTCAAGAATACAGATATACAGAACAAAGATCCAAATCACCTTGAAAACGATAGAGCGTCCAGCTACGGACAAGATGCAAATGGGGCTAAGAGCCCTGAAGAACAACCAATGGCATCCATAACCCTGCCCAGGCCAAGCCGGAAGGGTAACCCTGCTAACAACGTCGATCTCAAACCTGCTTAAACAAAAGGGGTGCCGACAAAGGGCAAAGGAGAAAGAGAGCGGTCAAGATCGAGGCCGATGCAGCGAGGCTAGAATTCAGCGGTCCTCGCCTACATAGGTATGGTGGACTGAAGCGGCAGCGCAACATGCACTAAACAACCTATAGAGATTCGATATAACTGTCGGCTATCAGAGAGGGATAAGAAAGACCTATTCGTAAACAACCTGATACTACCACCAAACAAACCCATCCTGGTATTCCCCCTCGATACCAACCGAGAAAGTCAACCGAGGAACTCACACAGTTGGCAGTTTTATTTATTCAGTTATCGTTGCAGCAATTACTAGTCAGGTATAGGTAGTCATCCTGATAAAATAAGCAGTGGGCACTTTTAGTTAACCATTCCGTTGTAGTTGCAACACTTACTAGTCAGATACATTTAGCATGAGATATCCCCAAACCCAGCAGTTGTTGGTACTTTTATTTAGCCATTCCGTTGCAGTGAAGCTGATTACTAGTCATATCGGATACAAGTCAAATTATAGCAGTAAAATTTAGTTATAGGTGTCTATGATCGAGACCTGTGCTCCAAGTCGTCCATAACCGCGGACACGGCTTCTCTAAAAGATTAAACCCTGCAGGGGTGCACCAAAGTTTCCACACGCACCTACACCCTTGTTGTCGGATGTAACACCCTCAGAATTGGACCTATGAAAGTTTTAGCGAAACCCGCCAAACCCGCATAGAAACGATTCAAAGGTGCCCACCAGGCACTTTCGTGCGGGTGGAAAACGAAGTAATAACATTACACAACAGTCCTCGATGGGACCCACAGAACAGATATATATATACAACACGACTCCATGAGTCAAGAATACAGATGTAATATACGAAGATCCAAATCACCTTGAAAGCAGCAGGCGTCCGCTACGGACAAGATGCAAATGGGGCTAAGAGCCACGAAGAATAACCAATGGCGTCCATAACCTGCCCGAGGCCAAGCGGAAGGGTAACCACCTAACGTCGATACACGCTAAAAAAAGGGGTGCCGACAAAGGGCAAAGGAAAAAGAGGCGTCAAGATCTTGAGGCGATTACGGCGAGACTAGAATTCGGCGGTCCTCGCCTACATAGGTATGGTGGACTGAAGCGGCAGCGGCAGCATGCACTAAACAACCTACAGAGACTCGATACAACTGGCGGCTATCAGAGAGGGGTAAGAAAGACCTATTCGGAACCAAACTGATCCTAACGCCAAACAAACCCATCCTGGTATTTCCCCCTCGAGACCAAACGAGAAGTCAACCGAGGAACTCACACGTTGGCAGTTTATTTATTCGGTTATCGTTGCAACCATTACTAGTCAGGTAGAGATATTCGTCCTGATAAAATAAGCAGTGGGCACTTTTAGTTAACCATTCCATTGTAGTTGCAATACTTACTAGTCAAATGCAATTAGCATGAGATATCCCAAAAACCCAGCAGTTGTTGGTACTTTTATTTAGCCATTCCGTTGTAGTTGCAATACTTACTAGTCAGATACAATTATGCAAGCGTGACAAACAAGCAATTGTGGGCAGTTTTATTTAGCCATTCCATTGTAGTGAAACTGATTACTAGTCATTATAAAGTCAAATTTATAGCAATAAACTTTAGTTATGCTTGTCTATGATCGAGATACTGTGCTCCAAGTCGTCCATAACCGCGGACACGGCTTTGAAAGTTTTACCCGGGGTGCACCAATAGCAACACGCTTCGATCAACCTCGGAAAAACCAAATCAAAACCAACGAGGCCTTCACGACAAAGCAATCACAGGATTCAGAAATATTTCAGGGCCACCTTGAAGTCTTACCATAGCGAAGTAAGCTAGCTCGAGACGGACCCAAGGTTTGGGTGGGCGGTTTGTGAGCGACTAGGAACCCAAAACTGGGCTTGTCGACACCGCTAAAACGTGTCCCGATCCTAAACAGTACAGGTGCTATCTGTCGCACAATCGTAAATACAGTAGTAGCATGGCATAAGTACAGGATAGTAAACAAAACCTCAAACTAGTTTGTGGCCCCAAGAAATAAGATGAATCAAGCTCGCTGGGGTCCCATATACCCCGGATGTGGATAGCGCGATAAATCAAGGAACAGGTATCAAGTACTCGGGGTCCTACGGGACACAAGTGGGCGTTCGGAAACCAAATATTATCTATCACCCACCGATGCCTCTACTTACTTCAATTTTAGTTGTTAAACAGGAATTTAAAGTGAACGATAAGTAAAGCCATGATCATCTCCAACATCAACATGCGGCAAGGCTCCAACAAGCTGGCAATTGACGACATAGCAACACTAGAGCGAGCGATCACGACTTCTGACGCAAGTCCAACTATCTACCAAACACAGGTATTAGGATGTGTCCAAGGCAATATAAGGCGGCAAGGATATCACGGGTACGAAAACTAGAGCATCGCATCACAGATAGCAATAGATCAACAGGAGGGAATAAATACTATAAAAGTAAGATAGGTTGAAAGGGGGAGATGCTCGCCTGAAAACATTGTCGAAGGGTTCAACCGAAGATCGGGGCGAAGCTCACATCAACTCAACGGCCTTATCCGCGAAGAAACAAACCACTAGAAGAAACACCGGATGCAATATTTAATGCTACGGCAAAAGATCGGGCATGATGCATGTATGATGCATGACATGGCAAGGCTGCGATGCAATTAGGTCATATTAAGCGGAACCGAGGTCCCGACAATTAATTATTAGGTTCATGTTGTTTAGATACCCCGCAATTTATATGTTGTATTAACATGGCAAGAGATAGCACCGAGTTTGCTACACAAATTTAAATGAGGCCAATATGAGACTAGATTTGCCCGCATATGGGCCCCATATTTAATTATGAGGTGAATCGGCATAAGGCCCCCAAACCAATGACATGCATGCGAGAATGACAATTTAATATGCAACAAGTTTCATATTTAGCATTTATAAAATAGGGCTCGGGAAAAGGTTCGCACATAAGGGGGTCTCGACGAGCTTGAGGTTCCGGGGTTCGGGGTCGGTCTCAGGGTTCAGGGTTCGACGGGATCGTTCTCGGGCTCCGGAAGTAGGTCTTGGTGCATCCGCGGTGGTCGGGCCATGTTGTCGGCGGCCATGGCGTTCGGGACGGAGTACTTGGCCTGGCGTCGGGGCATCGAATTCGCTCTGGTTGGTGTCGATCTTGTCGGGCCCGCGTAGTTGATCTTGGTGTTCCCGGATGATCTTGTCGACTCCATGCAAAGGCCTTGGCGCTCTAGATTGGTCTTCAGGGTCTCGGCCATCGGATCCTTGACGGAGGTCGTGGCGTCCGTGAGGCGACCTTGGCGTTCACCGAGAGGGGTTCGACAGGGTTCGGGTCTTCGGACGCCGCGAGGAAGATCTTGAGGTACCGGCGGGTTCGTTGTCGGATCGGTCTTGTACTTCGAGATCTTGGCTTGCTGGTGAGGCGGCACTTGGCGTCGGTCAAACTGGGTGGAGGCGTGATACGCAAACACGGAGATGATTGTCGACACGTGGCCTTATTGTTTGATAGAACCAACAAAACAGAGCAACACGCAGCTACACAACATGTACCCATAGATCATACAGGAGCCTGAGATGCTGTCACCGGAGCACCGATGTTGACGAGGCCAAAACGGGGCAAGAACGGTTGCAAGGAGGCTAACAGGGAGGTCTTGTCGCTGCCGACGAGGCAGACACCATGTCGGCTACCGGCACGCCAGCAGCCGAGGCGAGCTTGAGGCGGAGGCGGAGGAGCTGAGGCGAAGGTGGCTCGGCAGAGGCGAGCAGGGCGGCGGACCGAGGAGCAGGCGACCAGCGAGGCTCTGCTCGGGCGAGCTCGAGGCGGGTGGCAGCGAGGAGGCGGGTCAGGGCGGGCGAGACAGGCGGCGCGACGCATGGAGGGCCAGAGGAGGAGGGGAGGAAGGTCGGCGACGGCCGGCGGGGACGGGGAGGCGGCCTGCACGAGGTCGGGCCGGCGGCGGACTCGGCCGCAGACGAGGCGGAGGAGGCGGGGCCGAGAGCGGCTCGGGGTCGCCGGCGGAAGAGGCGACGCGCGGGAGGAGGCAGCCGGCGGGGAGGAAGGAAGATGGCGGGGAGGCGGTGGCCTGAGGAAGCTGGGCGGCCGGCGAGGTCGGGGGACGGCCGCGCGGGCTCCGGCCAGAGGAGGGGGGCTAGGGCCTGGTGGTGGCCGGCGCCAGAGGGAAGAAGGGCGGGGCCGGGGTAGGCGGGAGGAGCGTGGCGCGCCAGGGGAGAGAGCGGGGTCGGGGTGGGGAAGAGGAACAGGGAGAGGAGGCTGTCGGGTGGGCCAGGTGCCAGGTGGGGTGGGGCCAGGCAGGCGCGCGGTGGGAGCGTGTGTGCGCGTGGTGTGCGTGTGGTGTGCGTGTGTGCTGGGAGAGAGAGTGGTGTGGGTGGGGAGTGGGGGCTGAGTTGGCATGGTGTGGTTGGGTGAGAGATGGGGCAGGGTGACGTGTCGGGTGGGGATAGGTGGGGGTGATGTGGAGGTAGGGTGGGTAGTTTAGGACTAGGTAGAAAAGGGTTATGGGTGGGCCGTTTGTTTGTACTGGGGGTGGTCGTTCGGGTCGAATCGGCCCGTTCGACTGCCCCCACTAAAATAATATAATTTTTATTTAATTTTTGCAATAAGCTTTTATAAATAGATTTTAGACAAACAAAAATATCCGGAAGCATCCGGGGGTTTAATTTGAAATAGAAGGAGGGTTAATTTTAGAAAACGATTGTCTTTCGCAAATAGTTTTTAGGCAAATTTATATGCATGATGATGACGATGCTCAAATGCAATGTGGCATGATGACATGAGCATGCGGTCATGATGATGCAATGCACAAAAACAACGCGATTTTCTAGTAGTGGTTTTGCGGGATGCCACATCGGATCAGGTAGGTACAAGATCACAAAACATACACCCAACGGTATGTCGACGGGGTTTCGGACACGGCGTTTCCCAGACCCAAAGCAAGCACGGGGGGCCACCCCACTAAGTATACCCGCAACAAAGTCGGTCGGGCTCCGAGACGGACTCAGGGTTTGTGGAGCCGGCTGTAAACGACTAGGAACCCGAAACTCTCGGGCTTGTCGATACAGCGAAAACGGGTCACGATCCTAAACAGTACAGGTTCTCCTCGCACAATCGTAAATAAAGCAGTAAAGCATGGCATAAGTACAGAATAGTAATAAAGCCCCAAACTAATTGTGGCCCCCAGTACAGTACTTGGAATCAGGTACTAAATCGATGGGGGTGCCCATACATCCCACATGTGGTTAGCGCGCTCGATCTCGGAACAGGTGTCAAGAACTCGGGGTCCTACGGGACACCAGTGAGTGGTCGGAAACCAAATAGTATCTATCAACCACCGGTGCCTCTGCATTTACCTACTTCAATTTTAGTTATTAAACAATAATTAAAGTAAACGATAATTAAAGCCATGATCAACTCCAACAATAAACACACGGCCATACTCCAACAACTGTGGTACTTGACGGCACACAACAGCACTTGAGCAAGCGACTACGACGCGCAGGTCCAACTATCTACCAAACAACAGGGAATAGGAGGTGTCCAAGGCAATATAAGGCTGCAAGGGATATCACGGGTACGAAATCTAGAGCATCGCAACACAGATAGCAATAGATCAAAAATACTATAAAAGTAAGATAGGTAGAAAGGGGGAGGTGCTCGCCTGAAAACATTGCCGAAGGTTCAACCGAAGATCGGGTCGACACTCGCATCAACTCATCGGCCTTATCCGCGAAGAACCAAAACACTAGAATAAACATCGGATGCACTATTTAATACTACGGCAAAAGATCGGGCATGATGCATGTATGATGCATGACATGGCAGAGATGCGATGCAATTAGGCAATATTAAGAGGAACCGGGGTCCCGGCAATTATTTAAGTGGTTCAAGTTGTTTAGATACCCTGCGATTTAAATGTTGTCTTAACATGGCAAAAGATAGCACCGGTTTGCTACACCAATTTAAATGGGACCAGTATACGACTAGATTTCCCGCATATGGATCCCCTATTTAAATTAGGTGAATCGGCATAAGGCCCCCAAACCACACAAATATGCATGCGAGTATGACAGTTAATATGCAACAAGTATATAGATAGCAATTTATAAAATAGGGGCTCGGGAAGGTTCACACATCTCGGTTCGAAGATCTTGGTTTCGAGGGGTTCGGGGTTTGACAGGGTTCAACGGGGGCGAGGTTCGATGGGAACGGTCTCGGACAACGGAAGTAGATCTTGGCGTTCCGCGAAGAAGGACTTGGTTTGGTGTCGGGGGCACATTGCATTCGCCCGGGTCAGTGTCGATCTTGTCGGGCCCGCGTAGATCTTGTTGTGTCCTCGTGTCGGGTCGGTCTTGGCGTTCGGGAAGAAGCACTTGGCGTGCGACGTCGTCGGCATCGGTGCGGGGAGGAGGTCTTGCCGTTCCTTTTCGGTGACCTTGGCATCCGGGTTCTCGGCGAGCTCGGCGTCCGGGAAGGAGTACTTGTCGCACCGGGGTCTCGGTGTCCACGGATCCGATTGAAGATCTTGGCGTACGGCGGGATCGGTCTTCGGGTCCTTGTAGGAGTACTTGATGTTCCGTGATGGAGTTCTTGTCTATGATTCTCCGGGCACCTTCGGCTCGGTAGGGTCTTTGGTCGCACTTATACTCAGTGCGGGGGGTCTTGATAGCGTCGATGGGATCTAGACAAAGGTCTGGTACTGAGAGCGAGGGGTGAGGACACTGCCTTGATACAACAGCACAAAAACACCAGCGCATACACGCACGGACGCGAGCTACACCTGGTTTACACTGACGCATCAACGATAACAAGGGCCAACAGGGTGTTGGCCACGGTCAAATAGAGAGCGGAGGCCGGTCCCGACAGAGCAGCGCTGGCGAGCTTGCACGGAGCGCCGGAAGAGGAGGTGCACATGGGGCGGCGCTGGATCGCAGGGCAGAGGGCGGCTGTCGAGGAACGGCGACGAGGGAAGCTCGCGGGGAGGGACAGACGCGGTCCGGCGACGGGAGGTGCCCGGGAACCGGCGCAGCCGGATGGAGGAACGAGGTGATGCCAGCGGGAGGTGGGCGAGGACGAGGCAGGGCCTGGCGCTGCAAGCGGATGGCCGCGACGGGGAGGAGCCTGGCGAGGAGGAACCGCAGCGGCGGCGCTGGGTGGTCGACGAGGAGGCGCATCAGGGAGGGAGGCGGTTGCGGGGCCGACGCGGAGGACCTCTGGCGGCGGTGGCGGCGAGGCAGAGGGGAGGGAACCGCGAGGCCGGGGATGGGGACGGCGACGCCATGGCCAGAGGAAGGAGGCGAGGCCGGCGGGGACGCGTTGGGGAGGAGGCGAGCGGGGTCGGGCTCGCGAGGGCCGCGTGCGGCCAGGGAGTGGTGAGACCAGGGGCAGGCGTGGGGGATCGGGCGGTAGGTGGGGGCTGGCTGTGTGGTGTGCGTGCGTTGCGTGTGTGGGTGGGGTTGGTGACTGTGTGGGTGTGAGGGAGGGGATTTCTGGTGAGGTGGCAGTGTTTGGTTGGATGGGGATTGGGGCAGGGTGACGTGTCGTACCGTGGTTGGCCGGGGTGATGTGGAGGGGGCTGGGTAGAATAGGTCTAGGTAGAAAAGATTTAGGTGGTTTTAGGATTAGATATTTTAGTCTAGGGTTTTCTTTTATTTAAAATAAATTTTGTAATTAGTTTTAGATGAATAAAAGATCCGGCTAGACCGACGGTTTGGTTTGAACAAAGGGGAGGGTATTAATATAGAAAACAAAGTAGGTCTTTTAGCAAAATATTTTTAATCAATTATATGCATGCTGATGTCATGATGATGCAATGCACAAAATCAACGCGATTTTCCAGTAGTGGTTTTTGTGGGATGCCACAGCAGATCCGTTGACTAAAAATCTCCCTAGAGCAAAACATGATCTACACCAGAACTCCATGGGTGTTAGATACATCACAATGTAACTAGATTATTGTCTCTAGTGCAAGTGGGAGACTGAAGGGAATATGCCCTGAGAGGCAATAATAAAATGTTTATTATGTGTATTCCAAGTATATGATAGATGTTTATTTTGCATGCTATAATTGTATTGATACGGAAACGTTAACACATGTGTGTTTAATAAACAAACAGAAAGTTCCTAGTTATGCCTCTCTCATAAACTAGTTCGTTGATTAACAAGATGATCCCGGTTTCCTGATCATAGACATTGGATGTTGTTAATAACGAGATCACAACATTAGTGTAATGGTGTGATGAACATTCATCTGAAGTATAGCATTACGATCAAAGTCATTGAGTTTATATTGCTATAAACAAACTACGTCGTCCTAATCCTTAGACCATGAGATCATGCCAATCACTAACACCGGAAGAGTTTCTTGTTGACATCAAATGTCACTCCATAACTGGGTGATTATAAAGATGGCTTCAAAGCTACTAAAGTGTTATGTTGAGGATCATGGATCAAGAGTGGAATTTGTTCATCCCGATGACGGATAGATATGCTCTGGGCCCTCTCGGTGATATCACATTGGTTAGCTTGCAAGCAAGTGATTTGATCACTAGAATGTTATATCACGGGAACGAGAAAAGAGTGCATGTCGAATTGAGATCAAACTAGGTATGGAGATACCGATGATCGAATCTCGGACATGTAATATATCGTGAAACAAAGGGATTAAGATACAAGCGTAAAAGGTTCCGACGATCACAGGAAAAGTCATCGTTGAATGTGTGGGAGTCAGTATGGATCTCCAGGTCCCGCTACTGATTATTGATCGGAGAAGGGTCTCGATCATGTCCGCATTATTCGCGAACCGTAGGGTGACACACTTAAGGGACACTGACATCCAGTTGGAGCAAATGTTTCATGCCGAAAGAATAAACAAGCGCAGGAATTTATTTCACTAGATACCGAAACAGGTTTTCGGGTGAAATTGCATAAAGTGGTTATGCATGTGAAATGGAATTCTAGCAAGGGGTTATTTGTGAATGTTTGTCATTAAAGTAATTGAAAAAATTCTGAATAAAATAAAAGAGTTTTATTTAATGAGAGTTTGCATTAAATTTGGTGGAAATTTAATAGGAATTTGAGTGGACTTTTGAGTGGAGAAAATTGAAGGGACATTTTGTGAGTGTAGTGTCCACCCACATGAATGAAGGAGGGGAGGGGGAAGCCCCCATGGCCGGCGGCCACCCCCTTGGGTGCCCCCCCTCCTCCTATAAAAGGAGCCCCTCCTCTCACTTGTCTCTCACACCTCCTCGTGAAGGATCTCTCTCCCCCTCTAGAATTTATCCCCCATGGTCTCGGACTAGCGAGATACATGTTCCCGGTGGCTATTCGGCAAGAAAGGGTTGTGCTTCCGCTGCATCGCTGGAGCGAGGAGGCGGAGGTTGCCCGATGTCTTGTACGTGTGTGTGAGCACAGATGCGCTGCTGCTTTGCGGCGCTAGGACTTCCTCTCGATCTTGAGATCGGCAAGAGATCGTCTACATCAACCACGAGTTGAACTCGTTAAGCTTTGTCGGTCTTCAAGGATATGTTCTCTACGGATATACATCCGCCCGTTGTTTGTATCTAGTAGATAGATCTTGGTACATAGTTCCCATCGTAGGAAATTTTTTGTTTTCTATGCTGCGAACCCTACAGGGAACTAGTGCCCAGAACAATAGTTCATACATCTCAAGGAACACTTGTAATTCTCAAGTATCAAGCAAATCCCTAAGTGTGGAGAGTTCATCTTGTTCTTCGTGCATGGCAAGACCGTGCACTCCCTCCCCGGTGACCACAAGCACCCATTCGGCCCCCAACTTAAGCCTACCCATGGCATCTGTCGTGACACCACCACGAAATTTGGCGCCCACCGTGGGGCAGAAGCAGGTGCTTGATGGAGTCTTCATCCGGACGGGCAACATTATCGCCAAGACCGGCGAGCGCGTCTACTCCGGCCTCATCTAGAGGTTTGGAGCGCTCAACTTCGCCAGCGACAACGCGGGGTGCTTCGGGACCAAGCCGTTCCCTAGGGGCGGTCGCTTCATCAAGTTCGGTGAGCACCCGGTCTATGTTGTCGTACGCGTGGAGCGTGCATATCCAGAGCGCGTCGTCCTGGCGCCGGATCCGCCAGCAGTTCCTGTCGCTGGAAAGCTTCACCAACTCGTCTCCGTGGAGGTAACGATGATAGCTCCTAACCCAGCAGCTCCACCAATAGCTCCGGTAGTGAATGAGAATGCTAAGGGAGGAAATCATGAGGACACACCAAAGGCCGCGAGAACAGCAAAGGCACCGCTTGAAAAGCCAGAAAACGTAGCTAGGAATAAAAGGGCTAAAGAGCTGCAAGATGCGATAGATAAGTTGGCAGAGCTAGTTGCGCAAGAAACTGATCCGACACGTGTGCAAGACGAGTTAGAGGAGGCCAGGATAAAGGTTCTGGAGAAAGCCAAGGAATTAGCACAGTTACAACAATATGTGGATATCACAATCCGAGAGCTCAGCTCGGCAAATCGAGTCAAGGGCGCAAAGACCCGGCTTGATGTGACAAGGTTAAGAGGAAGAAACCTCAATGAGGAGCTGGCGGATGCAACGCCAAAAATAACACCAGAGAACAGCAATGAAACAGCTATGCGGCCAACATACAATACAACAGCAGCTAACCTGCGAGCTGCAGAAGCAGCAATGGCAGAATTACCCCACTTGACAGGAGAAGCAAAGAAAAGACAGCAAGAGCAAGTCAATGGACTGGTAAGAGCATCTAGCATGCTGAATGAAGCATACTACAAAGAGAATCCGGGTATAGCAGGGAGGTCACAGCTGGTTCACTCGGCGACTCCTGCCCCGGCGAGATCAGCTGGTCACACGGAGTCCTCACCCGAAGCGGCGCCAAGACCTAGAAAAGAAAAGAGTGTGGATTCAGGGAGAAACAAGCAGATGATCACTTATGACCCGACAATAGCTCAGGGAAACCCATCACATGCATAAAGAACTAAAAGGAATAATGCCCAAGGAAATGAGAACCAGGAAAATGCAGGCCGGGAAAGGCAAGCAGGGCAAAGGAATGACAATGGAGGGAAAAATTTTGTGCCTCAACCTAGGTGAACTCACTGGGCAGGAGGAGGGAATCCAACACCAAATAATGCACCAGCTCAACCCAAAAGAAGACAGCGGAGCGCGAGAAAAGCAGCACAACATCCTGCTGACCCGAACGCAAATAGGTACAATGATGGTTACTCAACGATGGTAAACGACGGGTATGAACTACCGGATCACGCATATCAAGCGATGGGAGCCAGACTCGGAGGCAGGAACCTTCAACCGGATGATGCAAGGCTGAAGCTTGACCGAATAAAGATGGCAGAACTGATCGAGTCACAAGGTCCACAGGGTCCACCATGCTTTGGCCCAAGGATCATGAAGGAACCTCCTGTACCAAATTTCCAGCTGGCTAGAGGAAGCACAAAGCCAGATAATTGGCTCATAGATTATGGAACTGCTGTGAAAATTGCGTAGGGGAATTTGAGATGGGCAGTACGATATGTACCGCAAATTCTAGAAGGACCAGCTCGGGTATGGCTGAACAATTTGCCACCCGGAAGCATCAACAGCTAGATCAAATTTGAAGATGCTTTTGTGAGCAATTTCACAAGCACCTACAAGAGGCCGAATCGCCCACAACAGCTAGCAATGTGGAAGAAAAGGCCGAATGAGATAGATAGATAATTCCTCACAAGATGGTGCACAATGCGCAATTCTTGTGAAGGGTTAATCGAGTCACAGGCAATCGCTTGGTTTGACCAAGGTTATAGACATGGAAGTGTGTTGTGGCAAAGGCTACAGAGAGATATGCCGGCAAGTTTAGCATAAACAATAAGGATTGCTGACTCGTATGCGTTGGGAGATCCAACTCAGCCTCTGCTCATGTCGGCAGATGGGATGACTGAGACTCAGATTGATGTTGTCGGGTCGCAGAGGTGCCAAGAAAGATCTGAATACAGAAGCAAAAGAAGAGATGAAAGTCCAGATTACAGATATGGTTCAGCTAAGGTTGCAGTCGTGAGTCAGGATCATCCAGATGCTGGAAGTAGCCAACATCAAAGGACGAATGGACAACAACACTGGGTGCCAAAGAATGATGGAAAAAAGCCATATGAACAAAGGAAGCAATACCAAGACCGACAGAAGTATACCTATGAGATGATGCTGGACCAGCCGTGTAAATTTCACACGCCTAGTCCGAGTAAGCCAGCAAATCACACAACAAGACAATGCACTTGGTTTCAGAAAGGAGATGGAGTGGATTCGCCGAGTAAGCAGCTACCACCACCGCCCCCCTCCACCACTCACAGGAGGAAATTCTCAGGTTGTGGGAACGGATAACAGATATGAAAACAGGCAACCAAGGTATCATAATCAAGAGAGAAGAGAAACTATGCACCATGTGCATAATCCAAGAGGTGACGATGCTCATGTCGGCCACGGAACTAGAAACGAGTACAGAGAACATCACCAAAGCTATGCCGTCTTTGTCACAGAGCCAAATGACAAAAAGAGTCAGTAGCGACGAATGATGGAGATGAATGCCACAATGCCGGCAATTCCTAAGTACATGCATTGGTCTGAGCAAGAAATAACTTGGAGTATAAAGGATCACCCCAAGATCATGCCAACCCCAGGAGGATATGCTCTGGTCCTAGATCCGACGTTCATGGGCCCTGATATCAATGTGAAATTTTCCAAGGTACTGATCGACGATGGCAGTAGCATTAACATCATGTACAAGGATACCATGCTCAAGTTAGGCACTACCATGAACATGCTGGAGCCGACTAAGACAACTTTCCATGGTATTGTGTCGGGATTGTCCTGTGAGCCAATTGGCAAGATCTGGGTCGACGTCTTATTCGGCAACAGGGAAAATTGTCGCACTGAAGCAATAGAGTTTGGGGTGGTCGATTTAGTCAGCTCATATCACGCCTTACTTGGCAGGCCGGCTATGGCAAAGTTTATGGCTACTCGTCACATTGATTACTTGAAGATGAAGCTGCCAGGCCCATGTGGGGTGATTACAGTTGAGGGAGATTACAAAAGGTCCATTGCATGTGCCTCAGCCGGATCTTCACTGGCCGAGTCACTGGTCATAGCACAGGAAAAGCATCAAATGTTGGAGGTGGCAGTATTGGCCAAAGCAACAGAAATGTCCATGCCGGCACTCACTAATCCGCATGGCAATGTGTCATTTCAAGCTACCAAAGAAACCAAGAAGGTACAGGTGGATGAGACTTTCCCAGAGCGTACAGTCACCATTGGGGCAGGCCTCACTAACAAATAGGAAAGCGAGCACACCAGCTTCCTCCGTGAGAATCGGGACATCTTTGCATGGTCCACACAGGATTTGCAAGGAGTTCCGAGGAAGCTGGCTAAGCACTCTCTTCATGTAAGGCTAGATGCCAAGCCGGTGAAGCAACCCCTCCGCCGCTTCGCCAAAGATATGAGGAAAGTAATAGCTACCGAGATTGCCGGACTCTTAGCTACTGGATTCATCATGGAAGTACTGCACCCGGATTGGTTGTCAAATCCAGTCTTGGTTGAGAAGAAAAAAGATGACCCGAACGTGGCAGTGGTATGGCGTATGTGTATTGATTACACGAACCTCAATAAGGTGTGTCCAAAAGATCCATTTCCCCTGCCACTGCTGGGTGTGATTTGTTGTCATTTGTGGACGCGTATTCTGGATTCCATCAGATACCACTGAATCCGAATGATCAAATAAAGACAGCTTTTATCACCCCGTACGTGGCTTATTGCTATCGTACCATGCCATTCGGATTGAAAAATGCAGGTGCAACATATCAAAGATGCATGCAAAAATGCTTGCAAGATTAATTGGACAACAATGTTCAAGTATACATCGATGATGTGGTAATAAAACCCAAGAAAAGTCATACGCTAATAGAGGACCTGTGTCAAACATTCGCAAACTTAAGAAGATTCTGGATGAAACTTAACCCGGAAAAATGCATATTTGGTGTCCCGGCTGGCAAGTTACTCGGATTTCTGATATCCAGCCGAGGAATTGAGGCTAACCCGACAAAGATCAGGGCCATTGAAAGAATGGAATTTCCAAGAACCCTCAACGATGTCCAGAAGTTCACAGGATGCCTGGCATCATTGAGTAGATTTATTAGTCATCTAGGTGAAAAAGCCCTACCACTATATCAACTAATGAAAAAATCACACAAATTCACATGGACACAGCAAGCTGGTAGCACTTTCCATGAATTAAAGAAAATGTTGGCAACAACACCAATATTAGCATCACCATTGTCCAAAGATCCAATGTTGCTCTATGTCGCCGCAACCAACAGAGTTGTAAGTGCAGTGATAGTGGTTGAGCGCGAAGAGGAGGGCAAATCAGTCCAAATGCCAGTTTATTACTTGAGCGAAGTGCTCTCTGTGTCAAAATAGAATTACCCGCATTATCAGAAAATGACATATGGGGTATATATGGCAGAAAAGAAGACGAAACATTATTTTCAAGAACACCCAATCCGGGTAATATGTGAGGCGCCTATTTCAGATATATTAGGAAGCAAAGATGCCAGTGGCCGAGTCGCAAAATGGGCCATTGAGCTAGCACCATATACTCCATAGTATGATAGGCGAGATGCAATTAAATCTCAAGCTGTTGCAGACTTCTTCGTAGATTGGATGGAAATGCAGTACGAACCACCACTTCCAGACCCGAATTACTGGAAGATGCATTTTGACGGGTCCAAGACGAAAATGGGTCTGGGCGCCGGGATAGTGCTCACATCGCCAAAGAGGGATCAACTCAAGTATGTGTCACATATCCATTTTGCTGCTTCCTGTTGGAGATATGCCCAAGAGGCAATAATAAAGTGGTTATTATCATATCTTCATACTTATGATAAATGTTTACATACCATGCTATAATTGTATTAACCGGAAACATTAATACTTGTGTGATTTGTAAACATAAAAGATTCTCTAGTAAAGCCTCTTGCTAAACTAGCTTGTTGGTTAATATATGATCATGGTTTCCTGATCATGAACATAGAGATGTTATTACCAACAGGGTCATATCATTAGGAGAATGATGTGATGGACATACTCCTATAGTTAAGCGTAGCATAAAGATCAAGTCATTTAATATAGTTCATTTGCTATAAGCCTTCTGATACATAGTAACATAATTCCTTCGACCATGAGATCATGCTTATCACCATCACCGGAAGGATGCTCTGATGACATCAAACACCACACCGTAACTGGGTGGCTATAAAGGTGGCGTTGAGTGTTTAGAAAGTATGGGTTGAGACACATGGATCAAGAATGGGATTTGTCCATCCATATGACGGATAGATATACTCTGGGCCCTCTCGGTGGAATGTCATCCAATTAGCTTGCAAGCATGTGACTGGCTCACAAGGGATCACATACCACGGGAACGATAAAAGAGTACTTATCGGTAACAAGGTTGAACTAGGTATGCAGAGATACCGACGATCAAAACCTCGGATAAGTAAACTATCGTGAGACAAAGGTAAATTGGTATCGTATGTAAGTGGTTCATTCGATCGCAAAGTAATCGTAGAAATATGTGGGAGACATATGAATTTCCAGATTCCTCTATTGGTTATTGATCGGAGAAGTGTCTCGATCATGTCCGCATAATTCACGAACCGTAGGGAGACACACTTAAGGATTCGATGTTGTTGAGTAGTTATGGAATGATGAGTAAGAGACCGAATGTTGTTCGGAGTCTCGGATGGGATCCGGGATATCACGAGGAGATCCGGAATGGTCTGGAGAATAAGATTCATATAAGGAAAGTCCTGTTTCGGGGTTGGAGAATGATTCCGGTGTTTTCATCGGGAATGTTCTAGAAGGTTCCGGAATGTCCGGCACTCCGGAGGGGAAGGGTACATGAATGTGTCATAACAAGTTGTAATGGTTGCATCATGTACTAGGTGTCATCGCTGAGCAAAATAAAGGGATAAATCAAATCCTAGTTTGAAAAGTCAAACGCCAATTTGAAAAGTCAAACGGCAAGTTTGCTTGGTGGAGGGAGAGTAGGAAACCTACTTAGGGAGGAAGTCCTACTCCCTCCACCCGCCGGCCAAGGAGGAGGAGTTGGAGGAGGACTCCCTCCTCCCAACCGCGCCTCCCTCCCACCTATAAAAGAAGGGGCAGGGGTGCCCCCTCTACCTACACCTCTCTCCTCTAAACCCTAGCCCTAGCCGCCGGCCTCCACCAAGTCGCCGCCGCCCCTAGGGTTTGCCTAGCCACCGAGCTGGGGCCCTCCCCTAGCCCTAGCCGCCGGCCTAGCCCTCTCTCCTTGGTGCCTCTAAACCCTAGATCGCCAAGGCCTCTCTCATAGTCCACCATACTCGCTCCGGCTTAAGGCGAAGCCCTGCGAGATCTCCCCTCTACTTCCGGTACCATGCCGTCGTGCTGCCGGAATCGCGAGGAGAGTGCTACAACCTCTGCTGCTTGCTGGAACAAGGGAGAGGAAGGTCTTCATCGAGTACCGAACGTGTGACCGACTGCGGGAGCGCTGCCGGAAGGATCGTATACGCGATCTTGAGATCGTCAAGTGTACGACTACATCACCCACGAGAATCTGCTCTCGTTAACCGCTTTGGATCTTTGAGGGTTAGTATTCTATCGACTCGTTGCTACAATCTAGTAGATAGATCTTGGCTTGATCATAGATTAGATCTTGATTGTGTGTTCATGCGGTAGAATTTTTTTGTTTTCCATGCTACGAACCCTTCACTTCCAACAATGTTGCCGAGTATGAAGCACTTGTCCACGACATCAAAGTGGCCAAAGAGATTTGCATCAAAAGGATCATGTGTTTTGGCGATTCGGATTTGGTGATTCAACAAGTGTCTGGACATTGGGACGCGCTGGACACAATCATGGCATTATATCGTTTCCATGTGCAACAAATTTTGGGATACTTTGACGGGTGTGAATTCCACCACGTCCCAAGAGCAGAGAATGAAGCAGCAAATGTATTATCCAAGCTAGGTTCATCTCGGCAAGCAATACCACCAGGAATAGCATTGGAACATCTTAGAAAACCATCAATCAAGCCCTCGCCAGAATCCGAGTTGATATTTATTCCGGAAATACAAGAGTTAGATGTTGCACCAATGGACACTGACTCAGGGGCAGGTTCGACTCACTCGGGGACTGACCCGCTCACTTTAGGAGTTGCCGAATCACACTCGTGGACTCTTCAGATCATGTCAGCAGAACATATGTCGGCAGAGCCAATGGAAATTGATGGGGAAGCAGACCCGGAGCCGCTAATACCAACATGGGCACAGCCAATATTCAACTACTTAAAGGATGGAACTTTGCGGAATGATGAGATATTGGCAAGGCAAACAGAAAGAAGATCAAAAACATACACCATAATCAACAAGGAACTGTAAAAGAGAAGTGTGACGAGTCTATACAGTGTTGCATTATCTCAGAGAAAGGCCAGGCGATTTTTTTGGATATTCATCAAGGGGAATGTGGGCACCATGCATCATCAAGCGCATTGGTGGCCAAGGCGTTCCGACATGGATTTTATTGGCCAAGCGCATTGGCACAGACACAAGAGCTAGTCGGAAAATGCAATGGTTGCCAACATTATGCATCCAGGTCACATTTACCAGCGTCTGAATTAAAGACTATACCAATCACTTGGCCATTTGCATTATGGTGCCTAGATATGGTAGGACAATTCAAACCAGCAAGGGGAGGCATGACTCATATTTTGGTGATGATTGATAAGTTCACCAAATGGATAGAAGTGAAACCCATCAAAAAATTGGATGGTAAAAACAGTTGTCACATTTTTAAGGGACATAATCCTAAGATATGGTTACCCACACAGTATAATCACAGATAATGGCACAAACTTTGCTCAAGGATCTTTTGCTCGATTCTGCGGAAAAAAACGAATAAGACTCGATGTAGCATCAGTCGCTCATCCAGAATCAAATGGACAAGTTGAACAGGCTAACGGCTTAGTCCTACCGGAATAAAACCCCACTTGATGGAACCACTCCAGAGATCACCTGGTTGTTGGATAGAGGAACTACCCTCAGTGCTATGGAGTCTAAGGACAACTCTGAATCGGTCAACAGGCTATACACCATTTTCCTTGTGTATGGGGCAGAAGCAGTTTTGCCTGCCGACATAGAGTATGACTCGCCAAGGATAAGGCAATACTCGGAAGCCGAGGTAAAAGATGCCCGAGAAGATGGAGTCGACTTACTTGAAGCAGCAGAGAACTGGCATTATCCAGATCCGCTATATATCAGCAAAATCTCCGACACTACCATAACTAGAAAGTTCAACCTTGTGTTTTTTGAGAAGGGGATATGGTGCTAAGGCTAGTGCAGCGCACAGCTGGAATGCATAAGTTATCACCCCCATGGGAAGGTCCATTCATTGTAAGCAAAGCATTGCACAATGATTCTTATTATCTCATAGATGCTCGTGAAGGGCAAAAGAACAAGGCGGACAGATCAGGTGATGAGACCAAAAGGCCGTGGAATGTGGAACTACTTCGCCCCTTCTACACTTAGGAGAAGCAGTGCATGTATCACTCAAACTCTCATATGTCGGAAACTTGTGCCGGCTATGTGCTGATAATAAAATGGTATGACTCGAAAAACTGACTCGGGGACTGCCCCTTATGTTTCCCTTTCAATTATTTTATGTCGGCTGGCATGACACCCAAAACTTATCTCAGAACAAGTAGTGTTTACTCGAAAAGAATCAACTCTTCGACTATGTTGTTGTCCGAAATCACGGCTTCATGGCAAGCAAGAGGAAAGGATGCATTACGAGTAAACACGAACGCCGGATAAGTACAAGGAGAAACGCGAGTCGACCCTATGTATTTGACTAACCCACTGCAGGTCATATTGTATTGTGTGTTGAATGATCCTCGGCCAAGTGATCTAGATTTCATACCCGCTAACTATATCCTTAGTACTTTGAGACTCTAATGTCAAACGCCCAAAAAGGTAGACAGGAGCCAAAGTCGAGGAAAGGTGAAACGGCAAAATGAGGCTCGGGGACTTGCCCTTGGATGATTCACACTCAGAACATAACAAGATATTTAAATCCTTATTAAAAGGCACATAACCAAACATAAGTGCAATGTATATTACATTTGTACCCGGCATACCGGGGATCTCATCAAAAGTTCAAGTACTTGTCATATTCAGTCTAAGAAGCAGCAGGACTCGGAGGAGCAGCCTTGGAGCTAGGAGCATCGCTTGGAGCATCTTCTGAGTCAGGGGCGTCAGTAGCCGAGTCTTCGGGATCATCTGACTCGGTGGCCTCGCTGTCGGCACCCTCTTCATCAGCAACTTCGACAAGTGGGTCACCGAGGTCGAGGAAGCTGGGACCGTCGCACCAAGCGTGTACCATGGTGTACTCGATCATGGCGTAGGCTCGCTCCTGGCGTCTCTTGATCAACTCATGGTCATTCAGCCATTTGCTGTATCCCCTTATGCGAGCAAGAACATCAAGATTGATGTCCTCGTACCATGAAAGCACGAAGGAGAGGGCCTTGTCCGCTGCAGCTCAGCCGGCCGACTCACTCCACTGATCCATCCTATCCTCAGTGTGAAGTAATCTTTCAGCAAGGGGCTCGATGAGTGCAGGTGCATCTTCATCAGGCCAGAGCATGCGAAACGCATGAATAGCCAATTTGAGAAAGTCCACGCCGCAAGATTTTAGGGTTTTGACGCGCTCCCACAGTGCTTCGAGATACTCATCATTGGTCACCTCTCCATCAGCTGGAGCACCAGACTCGGCTCTCACCTTCTTCATGGCCCGAATAGCGAACAAATTCGCTTCAGGAAAATTCTCTGCAAGCAAAATAGAATCTTAGCAAAGTAACAAACAAAGATGACAAAGTCAAGAACAAGAAAGCACAGTGCGAAAAAGAGTAAGAACTCACTACCGAGAAAAGAGTTGATGGTGCTGAGTCTGGTTTGCCTAGCCTTGGCCTTGGCTTGGAGTGCGTCCAGATCAAGGTTCACCGACTCAACCGCCGACTTGGACTCCTTGAGCAGCCCCCTGGTTTTCTCGGCGCTGGCGGCGTGCTGATCATATTTCTCGGCAAGCTCTTCCTTTAGCCCCTTCACCTCGGCCAAGTGTTTCTGCTCCATGTCGTCCATCAGCTTCTTCAGCCGAGTCACCTTGTCTCGCTCCTTCTGGAGTTCGGCTTGGTTCTTCTCTGCTTATTCAAAACAAACTACTCGTCAGCAGCGACAGAAATATCTTGACCTACCAGGATAATAAGGCAAGAAAATGGCATGAACACAAAACAACGCGAGGAAGGCAAAAAAAACTTACTCTCCATCTCGCTGATCTACGAGTGGAGTGCCTCGATGGTGGACTGGGCAGAGGCTGTGGGAAAATAGCGAAAAAGATTAGGAAAATGAACCGAAGGAAGATACGCCGAGTAAAGATAGGGCGAGTAAGAAAATTACCTTGGCCTTGGGTGTCAATTTGCAGCTTTTCATAAGCAAGTTCAAGCTTGCGATGCTCCAGGAGGAGAGCTTGATGCACCTTGGTGCGCTCATTATGCGTGAGCTGGAAAGGGAAAAAGATAAAGAATGACTTCTATCTAGGAGCTTACAGGCGACTAAGTTTTTTCATTCGGCAGTAACCTCGGGGACTAGGGATCGAAAGTCTAACATGTGAGCTTGGCATAAGGAAATAAAAGGCTAAGTTATTTCTTAGAGATTACAGCCGAATAAGTTTCTCATTCAGTAGTAACCTCAGGGACTAGGGATCAAAAGTACAACATATGAGCTTGGCTAAGGAAATGGAAGGCTAAGTTATTTCTTAGAGCTTACAGCCGAGTAAGTTCCTCACTCGGCAGTACCCTCGGGAACTAGGTGATATGTATAACAGAAATACTCATTGACGCGAAAGAGTAGAAATATCATTTACCTCGTTCACTTTGTCAGCACGGGCCATTAAGGTGATGGCTTGTTGGGTCATGTCAGAGACGACCTTGGGGCCCAGCTTCAGTTTTTTGCCAGCGCGGGTGTTGGCCTCCTGCTCGCCCGCTGCATTCCACTCCAAAGCATAAGGCTCAGCCGAACCAAGGTCATTCCCGCTGAGCGTCCGAGTAAGAACTTGACCCACTTTTAGGTTAGTTCCTACATTGGCGCGGGTGGCAGCGGCACTAGTATGAAGGGCAACAGCTTTAGAGCCATCACCTGACCCGGCAGCAGCAGATCCGCTCGGTTTACCCGTTGACGCAAGCATTGTTGTTAATGTCGAGGGCCGGATCTGAGGAGAGGTACCCGGAGCACAAACCAAGGTTATTTGTTTGGCGGAGGTGGGCTTGCCGGATGAAGAGTGAGCCGGACCAGGAGCCGTAGGCCGGGTCTGGTTCTTTGATAGAAGAGGAGAGTGAGTAGGATTGTTCGGAGAAGAAAGTGGAGCCGGATGACTGGGCTCAGCAGTTTTGCTGGCACCAAGATCAGGAAGTTGTTCATTCGCACCAGCTTGAGGGCTTATGTTAGAGGAACTGGTGGCGGAGGTCTTCTCGGCGCCAGCATGGCTAGCACCAAGATCAGGAAGCTGTTCCTGGCCAACACCAGGGTTGCTGGGCCGAGTCTCCTTCGCCGGGGGCGCCACCGGGTCTGACTGACACTGAGAAGTTTGAGCCTCAATAGTGGGAGCCTCAACTCGGATGGGGTTCTACACCGCAGATCAGTCGGAGCAGGAGCAGGCCTTAGCGGCGAGGCGATGCTAGGAGCAGCCTGGTTAGCCGACAGAGGCGTGGCGCTGAAAACAACAAGGTACGCATAAGAAAACAGTAGCAACATATAAGAAGGAAAAACGTAAAGTAAGGAGAACACAAAAGCTTACCCGGTGACAACCGGATCGCGTGGTGGGTGATGCGTGACTCGGCGCCCAGCAGCTTTCCGAGTCTCGGCCAGCGTAGCAGCAGCAGGAGCAGCTGGAGTGGCCTTGCTCTTCTTGGCTGTCTGAGTGCTGGAGGAGGCCTCTCGTCGCTTATTCGGCTTAGCGACGGGGATCTTGCAGACACCGCCCACGACAAGAGGAGGAGTGTCATATACCTGGCCAGCTGCATAAGTAAATGATAGGCTTACTCGAATAAGTTATAAGGCTAAGGTCACAAGGCATGTACCTCAAAAATCGTACAATCATCATCCTCATCATCGTCAGACCAATCTTGTAAGGATTTACAAGATTGACTCTTACCCAAAGCTGAAGCAGCAGCTGCATGCGGGATGGGCATGAAGCACTCCAGGTAAAACTCGACTTCATCAGAGTCGGAGAGATCCTTGTTATAACCGCAAGGAGGGACAGTACTATCATCAACCTAGTGAACAAGGTTCTGCGAGAAACAAATAGAATAAGTAACGAGAACTGGACTAAGAGTAGCAAACGAGCTAAAGCTGACTCGGCGATAAAGGTTACTCGGAAACTTACCCAGGGGACAGGCTTGACCCGGCTAAACGGAGGGCAGCTCCAAGCCCAATCATCCGCCAAGTTCAGTTTGAAGATCGAGCTTACTCGGCGAGCAATGGAATCATGGGATCCACTCATGAAGCACATCTTGTGGCTCCTGGCTTGGATAGGGCTTACCCGGCATGAGATGAAGGTGCACATGAGGTCCCTGTCAGCGAGATGAAAGTTATCATCTGGCGACGGCAACCTTTCCAGGATCACGTTAGCCTCGTTCACCACAGCGTCTTGGTCGCGCGGGTCAAGATGCCCGAGCTTTTTGCTGGGGACCTCGTCCGAGAAAGGG
Organism: Avena longiglumis; assembly: GCA_030063025.1. Taxonomy (NCBI): domain Eukaryota; kingdom Viridiplantae; phylum Streptophyta; class Magnoliopsida; order Poales; family Poaceae; genus Avena; species Avena longiglumis. The sequence continues at coordinate 433,156,541 of CP125975.1, forward strand.
GGAGTCGGATGTTATCGATGGACACGCTGCTTTTTACATAGAAGAAAGTCCTATGTCATTTCTTGCAAGAGTCAAGGCCAGTGACCTGAGGAAAGATGGAGTCTCTCCTAGGTGTGATGCTAGCGGCCCCACACCGAGTCGGCCTCTTCTCGGCTCGAGGAGCATAAGGCCGGGGAACGACTTGGACCCTAAAACTAAAGTATTTGGCACACAGAAGAACTGTAGGCCAAATCCCAAAGTAGGCCTCGCAAGCGGAAATAAAGCAAGATAAGGATCCAATCGCGTTGGCAAGAAGATGATGGGTATGGAGATGGAAAGTGGACAGAAATGAAGAAAAGAAGGAGCTCACTGGAAGAGAGAAACCTCACTCAAAGTGAGAAAGGAAGACCACCCGCTCATTGGCATCGGGTTTGGGAGATATCTCACCGGCAGGTAGACGACAATCCACCTGCAGCGGGATGCGCCTGGTGCAGCGGAGCCATTTGACCTCCTCGGTGGAGACCTCTGAGCCCTCCCAGCCGCCGCGCTCGCCGAAGGGAACCTCCTGCTCCTCAGCCCCATCAGCACCGTTGCGTGCGTCCATGATCCTCCTAGACTCAATCTCCTCCGTCGTTGGAAGAGGTTTGGAAGAACATGGACTTGTGGTGGAATGAGAAGAGGAATGGAGCAATCACAGGGCAAGAACAGGAGGAAGGAAGAACCGCAAAGGGGGAGGTTTGATTTTGCAGGTGCAAGGAAAAAGAAGAGGTAGGGGGAAACTGAACGGGCGTGGAGGAAGTTGTGACCCCCTCACCCCTACTTAAGGGCAGTAAAAAACTCAATCGTGGGATCACCCTATGCCGTGTGGCCAGCATGTGGTTGTGTACCCGGCCGAGTAAGCCAATCAGCGGGCGCCACGTGGTAAAAATACACAGAATATCCTCCGCCACGTCACGAAAGGAAGGACAAGGGGCGCAGACCGATGGGACTGCCACATTGACGGGGAATAACTGCGCAGCCATCACTATGCTGCCAGAGCTTGGAACAAAATTTGAGGCAAGTTACCATGATTAACATCTGTCAGTGACTGACGCACGCCAAAAATGACTCGGAATTGGCCAAAGTGACTCGGCACGAGGCAAAAATGAGCCAAGAAGTCAAAGAGTGGATCCGAAAACTGTCAGAAAGACTCGGAAAGGTGCAAGGTTGCGCCAAACAGTGCACCGTAGGTGACAAATAAAGACAAATTAAGTTCCAACCACATTAAAGGAACCTGGAGACGCCTAACAGCTTGAGCTGCTAGACCTCACCAGCTTCGGGGACTAATGTCGGGGGGATAACCCCCGGTAGGGTCACAAGGGGTAAAGCACAACCCAGCTTGCCTTGCTCCGAGTAAAGAAAGAACCAGGCCGAGTGCCGGGTGAGAGAATCTTATGAGGCCGACATAGAAACTATGTCGGACCATATAAGACAAAGTTGTTAGTCTTGCAGGAAAAAACGAGCCGAGTCTCCCGAGGAAGGGCCAAGTCAGATAGGACGCGTGGCACATTTCCGAGTGAGGTTCAGGAGGGACCATGGTAAAGCGTGGTCAAAAGAGAAGGATGACGCCGGGTGACACAAAAAGGAGTCGGGTGATGCCCAAAGCAAGAGCTGACGTACAAAGTAACTGCATGACGCCAAAAGGAACAGGAGGAAACGTACCGGAAGACCGTTATCTGTCTAACTTTGTGGACTGGGCCATTGGGCTTTGGGCAAGCCCATGACCCGGCCCATACTATAGGGACCAAGATCCAAACAGTAACCCTAGAACCCAAAGTGGTGTAACTTAGCTAGCACCACCTATATAAGGAGGGGCATAACAGTAGTAGAAGGAGGTTGGACCAAGTAGGGAACTAGTGCCCAGAACACTAGTTCATACAGCTCAAGGAGCACTTGTAATTCTCAAGTATCAATCAAATCCCTAAGTGTGGAGAGTTCATCTTATTCTTCGTGCATGGCAAGACCGTGCACTCCCTCCCCGGTGACCACTAGCACCCATTCGGCCCCCCAACTTAAGCCTACCCATGGCATCTGTCGTGACACCACCACGACAATACAGCACCTCAAATGGAGATTTTCCCAATGCAGAGTGATAAGTGGTATTATACCAGAATTCTGCCAAGGCTATCCATTTAGACCACTGAGACGGACAAGCTTGAGTCATACACCTGAGGTACGTTTCCATACACTGATTCAGCCTTTTAGTTTGACCATTTGTCTCTGGGTGATAACTTGAACTCATATTGAGTGTGGTATTAGTCAATGTAAATAGTTGTTGCCACAAATGACTTGTAAAAACCTTGTCTCTATTAGAAATGATAACATCAGGTAGCCCATGAAGTTTGCAAACATGATACACATATAGTTGAGCTACTGTCAACGCGGTATAGGGGTGCGCCAAAGGAATGAAATGCCCATACTTTGTGAACTTATCAATGATAACCAAAATGGTATCATACTTTCTAGATTTAGGTAAGCCCTCTACAAAATCCAAGCTGACAATTTCCCAAGCCTTGGTTGGAATTGGTGATACATCGTAAACGTATCTATAATTTTTTATGTTCCATGCTTGTTTAGTATCCACTTTGCTTTGCTTTGTCTTTACTTTGAGGTGTTTTTATATGTTTTTTGGGACTATCCTATTAACAAGTTTCCATAGTGCCAATTTCCTGTTTTCTTCTGTTTTTGGTTCCAGAAAAGGAAGAAAATGAATATTCTCGGAATTGGACGGGACAAAAGCCAAAGTCAATATTTTATCATGGGGAACACGGAGCCAAAAGACGAGACAGAGGAGGGCCTCGAGGGGGGCACACCCCCGGGCCGCGCGGCTAGGCCTGGCCCGCGCCTGGGGGGGGGGGTGCAGCCACCTCAAGCACCCCCTCGGCCTCCCTCTTCGCCTATAAAGACCCCCCGATACCAAAACCCTAAGGACCTGATCAATCTTCCACGAAACAGTCCGTAGTCGCGGCCACCATCGTCCCAAGATCGGCGGATCTGAAGCTCTTCCCGACACCCTGTTGGAGGGGAGAGATCATCCCGGAGGCCTTCTTCATCACCATGCCAGCCTCCGGTATGATGCGTGAGTAGTTCCACCTTGGACTATGGGTCCATACAGTAGCTAGATGGTTGTATATCCTCCTTTGTGCTAGCATGTTTAGATCTTGTGAGCTCCGTTCATGATCAAGATCATCTATTTGTAATCATGCATGTTGTGTTTGTGGGGATCCGATGGATATTGATATTACTATGTCAGATTGATTAATGGTTTTGTCTTATTCATTCTATCATGTCTGTGTTGTTTGAGATCTTGCATGCTCTCCATTTCTAATAGCTATCTTGGCCAAGTAGATGCTAGTGACTCCAAGAGGGGGTATTTATGCTCGATAGTGGGTTCATGCCTCTATTCAATCCGAGGAAGTGACAGAAATCTCTAAGGTTGTAGATGTGTTGTTTCTACTAGGGAGAAAACAACGATCCTTTTTTCATGGAACAATTGTATTGTTTACTTTACACACTTTTCTTAAAGCAATTATCCATTACTTGCAACTTAATACCGGAGGGGGTTCGGATGATAACCTGAAGGTGGATTACTAGTCATAGATGCAGTTGGATGGCGGTCTATGTATCTTGTTGTATTGCTCAATCGAATCTCATAGGATCATGAATGTCTAGTATTGCATTATTATGCCTTGCTCAGTCCTATCAATTTCCCTGCTGTAATTTGTTTACCCAGCATGTTATGTTATCTATATTAAGGAGTACACCTCTAGTGAACTGTGGACCCCGGTCCAATCTTTACCATTGATACATCTTCCACTGTTATTGTTTACTATCAGCAAGTCACCATTACTTTCCACACCATACGATTAATCCTTTGTTTTCAGCAAACCGATGAGATTGACAACCTCACTGTTCGTTGGGGCAAAGTCTTGAGGTTGTGTTGTGCAGGTTTCCAAGTTGCTAGCAACACCTTTGAGTCATTTCCTTCCTCCTACTGGTTCGATAACCTTGGTTTTGTACTGAGGAAAAAACTTCCTGTTGGATTCATCATACCTTCCTCTTTGGGTTTTCCAACGAAGCTCTACAGTGATCTGAGCCGCATCAAGCCTTTTTTCTGGCATCGTTGCCGGGGAGGCTAAGGACGGCTTCACAAGGGGAGTCCTTTACAACCTTTCTATTTACTTTTTTTTGTTTTGCTTAGTTTCTTTTGCCTTGTTTTGCTTGCTTCTTTCATCAAAAATTACAAACAAAATAGTTTCGTTTGTTTTGCATTCTCTTTTCAAAAACACAAAAAAAAAATAGTTCCTACTATAGTTGTTGGTCTATTATTGCCTTGCTTTGTCATGCTTTCTATCAATGGTTGGTTTCTTTGAAACTAGTTCTTATTGGCAAGGTGGGTTCACGGAAGAACAAAAGTATTATTATAAGGAACACCGCTTGTCACAAAAAGGGAAACACTTATGGGAACAAATTGAATACCATTGCTAGAAACATGTGCTCCACTTATAATGTTACTTATTGTTGTGATAAAGCTTGTTGTGGTAGGAGGTATAAACACCTCCCTTTTCAATGTGAGTATAATGATAATGTTACCATATCTTCTTATGTTAAAGGAAATTATGACTTTTATGATGTGGAACAAATTGAAGAATTTATTGCTTGGAAGGGTGCATTTGAACTTGCTAGTTTGCTTGAAAATACTGATGATTCACCTTAAAAATATGAGATTTATGATATACTTAAATTTTGCTTTGATAATTACAAGGAAGAAAATGGCTATATTCTTGAACATTTTAATAGATGCTTTTCACAAACAGAAGAGACTAATGCCTTGCAGGAGCCTATGGAAGAAGAAATTGCTGAAACTGGAAGCTCATTAGATGAAAAGGAGGAGGAGAGTGATGAACAAAGGAGGAAGGATGGATCCCATGCCGACCTTCTAATGAGAGTAACTCTTTATCCCTTACATTATTTGATTTTCCCCCATTCTTACCAAAGGAGGATGAACGTTATGCTTCTGTGGATTCTTTTGAAATATCTACTATGGGTAAAACTTGTGATGATGTTCCTATGCCTGTTACCTATAGTAGTGATCATGATTGGGAAAAGCACACTACTTTTGATATTGAAAATCTGTTTGGTACCAATTTTGAAAATTCTATTGCCTGTGATGATACTATAACTCCAATGTATGATGATTACAATGATGAATATGATATTTTTAGTCCACCTACTATTGAGGAGAAAATTAATTATGATTACAATATGCCTCCTATATTTGATGATTATGGTGATGAGAATAATAATGATAGCTATTTTGTTGAATTTTCTCCCACTATAATTAATAAGAATGACTATGCTTATGTGGAGAGTAATAATTATTTTATGCATGTGGCTCATGATAAAAATGTTTTATGTGATAGTTATATTTTTAATTTTATTCATGATGCTACTGAAAGTTACTATGAGAAAGGAAACATGTTTTTATACATCTCAATAATATTAAGTTTCCCCTCTTTATGTTGAAAATTTTGAAGTTGCACTTGTTTTTATTTCCTATGCTTTTTTTGTGCTTTCATGACTTGTTTATTTACAAGATTATTTTTCATAAGAAGTGGGCTAGACTTAAATGTGTTTTGAATTTGCTTCTTGATGCTCTCTTTTACTTCAATTCATATTTTTTATGTGAGCATCTTCTCAAACTATCAAGCCTAACTTAAGGCGTTAAAGAAAAGTACTTCTTGGGAGATAACCCAAAAGTTTTAGTTGAGTCTTGGAAGTTATTACTTCTATAATGACCTCTCCTTATCCTTTTTATTTTATTTTTGTGCCAAGAATAACCTCTAATGAGAGGGAAGCAAGATTTGGGAGTTGCTGTCCTGAAACAGATTTTTGTGATCCACTGTAAAAATTCGTGTAAAATATTTGTAAGTCGGATTGATCTGTAATTTTCTGAATAAATCTACCAGGTTGTTATCTAGCTTTCGTTAGTTCAGCACTTTTTGATTTGAGCAACAAAAGGTCTTCGAAAAAATTGTTTCTACCTGCTGGTCTGTTTTGACAGATTTCTGCCATTATTTGCATTTGCTTCTTATTGATTCCTTTTTGGGTTATTTTTGGTAAATTGAGCTTTTTTTAGGGGATTGCTACAGTAGCTTGTGTCTTTAGTTAAAGTTTTTGCTGTTTTGAAACAAAACCCAAAGGTCTATTATCTTTTGAATGCAGTAATGTTGCTAATGAGGATTGTGTGAAGTTTTGTATGAAGGAAAATTTTCAGGTGTAAGGAAAGAATGATGTAATGAGATGAAGGATGGACAAAAGCTCAATCTTGGGGATGCCACCTCGTGTCACCCCAAGAAATATTCAAGTGGTACAATCTTCAAAGCTTGGGGATGCCCAAGGCATCCCCTTCTTCATCAATTAAAATCTCAGGTCTTTCTAGACACTTTGTTTTTATTGTTTCATGCACAGTTGTGTTGTTCTTGGAGCGTCTTAGTTTTTGTTTGCTTTGTTTGTTTGAATAAAGTAGTTGGACCCCCTTTTCTCTGTGATGTTTTCAAATAAGTTGATTGGTGTTGGAGAAGAGTAGAAAGTTCTTGCTTATAGTGATACAAAAGTGAGCTTGCTTTGACTGTGGCTTAGACTTTATCTTGTCATGCTAGATGTTGTTTTGACCTTATGCTTAGTGATTATTATTGTAGCATTACTTGTTCCAAACAATTAGGATTGCTTAATGTGCCTTGAAAGAATCATGTGTTGTTTTAGCATACAAAAGCATAGTATTGTGGTATTCTCCTTTGATGCTTTGTTTGGGTTGACTTGGCACATGCTCACACCATGTTATGACTATAAACCAGTCACCATAGCCTCTATGATAATTTAGTTTTTGACTTGTGGTACCACTTTATGCTTTGATTAGTAATGTTTTGTCGCTCTGTATGATTATGGCCATTATTGCTCTCTTAGTTGGTCGCTCCCAGTCTTTTGCTAGCCTCCACTTGTATTGAGTAAGCTCTACTCATGCATCCAACTCCCAAGAAACCAAGTTATTCCAAAGTGTCCACTATAAATTCCTATGCATGGTGTGTTACACCATTCCAAGTATATTCTTGTTTTCATCTACCTTCCAATTAAAAAGTATTTTGTTATGTGAAAAATTAGTGATTAAAGCTCTCACAAACTTGATGGCACACTTTATTTTTGTTGCCCCTAATAAACTTGAACCATTGTGTCATCTATGTTGTATATTCTTGCACTTATACGTTGGAATTAGCAGAACCGTGTTGTCACGGGGAATGCTTTCAACATTTCACCTGTACATTGTACCTAGTTGATATCATGCACTTTTGTTTATGGATGTCGTCGGTGTGAAATAAAAGGGGAGCTTGTAAGTCTATGGATTTATGTGTGTGTGTGTATTAGAGAAACTCCTAGGCTGCTAGCCTAAGCCATTCCTAATCATGGTGGAAACTTGCAGCATCACCATAGTGAGCAATACATGAAGCTTTCTTCTTATTAAAAAAAGAGAGACACATTGAAAAGAGGAAAGAGAGAAAAAACACCATTTTCCCATGGTAAATAAGAATATTGTTGAGATGCTCATTGTCTGCTTGCCTTATCATTTTGTTATGGGAGAGCTCCTGTAGCATGTGCAAGGGGTACCCCGTTGGCGGTTCTCTATGATACACATGTACTTACTATAACAAGAACTTACAAGTAACTAAAGTTGAGTAGCATGAGGATCAGCCCTCGTATTCAAGGGACATGATATTGCCATCTTATACTTTGTCAAGCATATACTCCATACTTTGTTCACTTTAACCTTAATCACTTCAAGATGCTTATGATAGGGGCAATGAGAGCTGAAAGCTAGCAAGTACCATAATTTTTGGAAGCTCTTTATGAGACTTGAAATCCCTTCTTCCCTTTGAAGGGCCTTTCTTCCACTATATTGAGTCTCCACCTTCTACCTTAGGCACCAATTAAGAGAGCATAGTTTCCATTCTTAGTTCTATGTGCATTGTCCCAAAACTTATTGATTGATTCATATTGTTGATATTGCTTGCTCTTGAACTATTTGTATCTAGTCACCCTTGTGAATTTTGAAGGTGTCCTATGCATTTATGCTACTCCATGAGGGACAAGCTCAATGCCACTATGCTATGTTTTCTATATGTGAAACAAACAAACGTTTTTCAATGCATGTTATTCATGAATCTTTGTTTGTATCCTTTCATGTTGCATGCATAGTTACTTTGTATTATTGTTAGAACTTCATATTTCATGCTCATGTTTAGATTACTTTGATCCCAGCCTTCAATGCTTGCAAATGGTTTGATCTTGATTATGATGGTGCATGTCACCTCAAAAATTATTATTTTTATCTCTTACCTACTCGAGGACGAGCAGGAGTTAAGCTTGGAGATGCTTGATACGTCGTAAACGTGTCTATAATTTTTTATGTTCCATGCTTGTTTAGTATCCACTTTAAGGAGTAATTTGTATCTTTTGGATGGCGGTCTATGTATCTTGTTGTATTGCCCAATTGAATCTCATAGGATCAAGAATGTCTAGTATTGCATTATTATGCCTTGCTTAGTCCTGTCAATTGCCCTGATGTAATTTTTTTCCCAACATGTTAAGTTATATGTCTTAAGGAGTACACCTCTAGTGAACTGTGGACTCTGGTCCAATCTTTACCGTTGATACATCTTCCACTGTTACTGTTTACTATCTGCAAGCCACCATTACTTTCCACACCATACGGTTAATCCTTTGTTTTCAGCAAACCGGTGAGATTGACAACCTCACTGTTCGTTGGGGAAAAGTCTTGAGTTTGTGTTGTGCAGGTTTCCAAGTTGCTAGCAACACCTTTGAGTCATTTCCTTCCTCCTACTGGTTCGATAACCTTGGTTTCTTACTGAGGGAAAAACTTGCTGATGTACTCATCATACCTTCCTCTTGGGGTTTCCCAACGAAGCTCTACTGTGATCTGAGTCGCATCAATTGGTAAAGGCTGCAGCAACCTAGGTTTACCCACATGTTCCAGTTTAGCTTGTTGACAGACCACACAATGAGCTACATAGTGCTTGATATCTTGCTTGAGACTAGGCCAAGCAAAGAGATCTCTGACCTTGTGGCCACCTATTCCACTTCATGCAGTGCCAACAACACATCATGTTTAGCTTCAGCCTGAGCACCCAACCAAACTATGTCCTTGTATTTAATCACACCCTCATGCAAGGAATACCCCTGACTATCTGGACTAGAAATAATCAAGTGAGCAAGTAATTCCTTGGCCTATGGATCTGTAAGGTAGCTCTCATTGACAATTTATAGCCACTTAGGTTTGCACATTGAGATGGCTTGTATTTCAGAGTCATACTGACATCGAGATAAGGCATCGGCTGCACCATTGGAAAAACCTTGTTTATATTTCACCCGATACTGCAATCCCAAAAACTTGCAAAATGCTTTATGCTGAATGGAATTAGTGAGCTGATGTTCTTCCAAATGGGTGAGACTTCTATGATCTGTATAAATGGTGAACTGCTAATGTTGCAGATACTGCTTCCATTTTCTACAGCCATAATGAGAGCTAAACACTCTTTTTTCATAAGTTGATAAAGCCCGTGATATTGGGAAAAGGGCTTTGCTAAGGAAGGCTACCAGATTCCCTTGCTGAGACAACACAGCTCCAATTCCTACTCCTGACGCATCAGTGTGAACCTCAAATGGTAATTTGAAATCAGGTAAGGCCAACACAGGAGCTTCAGTCAGTGCCAACTTCAAAGCTTGAAATCTTGCTCGGTAATAGAGGACCAAACAAACCGAGTACTCTTCTTGAGTAAATCTGTCAATGGCCTGCTAATGGTGCCATATTGAGCAATGAACTTCCTATAATAGCCAGACAAACCCAAAAAGTCTCTCACATGCTTCACAGAAGTTGGAGTAGGCCATTGCTGAATAGATGCTATCTTAGCAGGATCAGTTGCTATACCTCTTTGACTAACAATGTGCCCCAAATATTCCAATTGATTTTGGGCAAATGTGCATTTGGACAACTTAACAAGGAACTTGTTATCTGCCAATATTTTGAACACTTGAATCAATAATTCCTTGTGTTGGTCCATAGTGGCCGTGTACAAGAGGATATCATCCATGTATATGAGAACACCTCTGCGCAATAGTGGGGCAAAAACAACATTCATTGCTCCCTGAAATGTTGCTGTAGCATTAGTGAGGCCAAACGGCATCACCTTAAATTCCCAATGGTCGTGGTGTGTTTTAAATACCGTTGTAAACTCCTCCCCTTTCGCCAACTATATCTGATGGTACCCACTGCGAAGATCTAATTTCGTGAAATACTGAGAACCAGCCAATTCATCCAATAATTCATCAATAACTAGTAATGGGTACTTATTCTTCACCGTCAAGGCATTCAGATAGCGATAATCCACACACATGCGCCAACTGCCATCCTTTTTCTTCACCAAAATCACAGAAGATGCATACGGGCTTGCACTCTGCTGGATCACTCCTTTGTGCAATATATCAGCAATCTACCATTCCAACTCATCTTTTTGTGTTGGTGCATATCTATATGGACATTTTTGAACTGGCACAACACCTAGAATCAAGGGAATTTGATGATCAAACTCCCTAGCTGGTGGTAATGCTTCTATTTCCTAGAAAATGACAGCATTGTTTTGGATGATGTGTTGAATTTCCATAGGAATAGACTGAGTAGATGCTATCTGTTCATTTGCTGACAAGGTGATTAACTGAGCCACCGCTCCTTGCTCAATCAACTTCTTTACTTCTCCCATAGAAATCTGCGAACAGTAAGAATTATTACCATTGATGCCTCTGAGAGTAATCCTCTAGCCATCATGCCAAAACCTCATTTTCTTCCTGGTCCAGTCCACATACATTCTCCCACCATTACATGTTTCTAACCAATCCATGCCCAAAATTAAATCATAGCACTTAATAGGGAGCACCCTCACAGGTGTCACAAATTTGTTGTCCTGAACTCCCCCATTGAAGATCTGAAATGTCTGTGTCATTGTTCATTTTCTCACCATTGTAAATAGTTACTTGCACTTGACTTAAGTGCTGCACAGGTAAATTGAGCTTGTCCACCAATTCCTGATTGATAAATTTACCAGAACTGCCTGAATCTATAAGTATGAGAATCTGGTTTTTGCCAATATGACGCAATAACCTCATGGTCTTCTTACTTACTGTCCCTTGCACAGCTGCTGCGGACAAACTCATAGCCTGTTCTGTTTCTGAGTCACTACCATTTGACTATTCTTCCTCTAAATCACTCCTGAAATCCAGACTATTGATCTCCAAGGCAGCGAAAATTTCATCTATGACAGCTAACTCCACTTGCTTGGGACATTTGTGAGCTGGGCCATATTTTCCCCCACATTTTAAACATTCTCCTCTCGCCCTTCTTTGTGCCTTGAGTGTATCCAACTTAGCTTGCACTGCCACGCGTCGCTCCCGTGGGTGACGGGAGGGAAACCCTAGCCGCCCCGTCCACCACCCTCCCCCTCGTTCCCTCCCGCTCCTCGCCGCCAGGCGTCAAGTCGGGCGGTCTTGGCGGGCGGGCCTCTCCTTCTCCCTCGTGGTGGTGTCGGCCGAAGTCGCCGGCGTGGGTCGCGCTGTCGGCGTGGTCTTCTTTCGGTGGTGGCATGAAGACTGGCGGCGAGCGAGCCGACGTGGCGGCGGTCCGGTCGCAGCAGAGATCTTCTTGGCGACGACCTCCCACGAGCTGGGCCAAGATCTGGCTTGCACGTGCTGGCGCGTGGACGGCAGCGGTCCAGAGTTGGCAGCGGCGAGATCTGGGCTGGCGGAGCTCTCTGCTGCGATTGTTCTTTGCTCACGTCGGGCGCCTCGGCCGCATCTAGGCCAGCTAGGCCCGATTTGGGTCGGGCGGGTCGGGCGGCCGGAGAAGCAAGGTGGCCGGGGCAGGGAGTCAGCGGGGCGGGTCGGGCGGCCGGAGAAGCAAGGTGGCCGAGGCAGGGAGTCAGCGGGGCGGCCAGGGCGGTGTGGTCCAGATCTGGGCCCATTCGGGTCCGATCTGGGCCTATAGGGGGATGCTAGTTGCGGCTATGACACTAGATCCAGGCCAGACGGGCCCAGATCCGGTGTCCGCCAACGTCCCCCCTGCCATGGCATGAACCCTCTGCTTCCAGACCCTCGGCGGGTCTAGACCAAAGGTCCGCCTAGGGGCGGCTTCCTCGGTTGTCTTGTCGAGCACCGGGTGTCTCTCTCTGCAGCGACATCTTGTACCTTAGACCGTGGCGGTCCGGGTCCGGTGACTATGATGTGGCGGGTGCTGCCACTTGGCGGCGGGGGTCTGTGGTGGCGGCGGACTCACTGGCGGACGGAGGAGTAGCAACTATAGTGAGGGTTGATGGTCACGGTAACACCCTTGTTGCAGTGTGGCGGCGAGGTTTCATGAGCCCTTTTGGGTTTGGCCGGGTCAGAGAGGGCCTGGTTTGTTCTTGCTGTTACATCCGGTCGACTATCGCCCTTCGGCGGTGGAGGTAGTCCCCTCCCGCGTGTCACTGTACCGTCGACCCTCGCCGAAGTTGCTTCTTTTCGGTCGTACCAGTCCTACATCGTGAGTCACGGTGAGACGACGATGGTGATTGCAAGACCGTGGTGGCGTGTGCTAGTGGACGGCGAGCTTGGTGGAGCAATTCGAAGCGTCCGGGAGTGTGGTTTTTTGAGGGGTCGGGAGAAATCCTTGTCATCCAGAGACCGACGTGGTGACGCCTGCGGGTGTCGCCGTCCTTCCTGAAGGGCGTCGGGTGTATCTCTTCCCCACCTCCCGTAGCGTATCGGGGGAAACCCTAGGACCAGTCTGGGTAGCAGCGTCGTTGTCGTCGCTTTCCTTCATGGAGGTGTTGCTTGATACGTGACGCTTCGAAGCGCTAGGAGCGTGGTGGAAATTCTCCGGAGGGCGCAGCGGTTGCGGGCCACCCTCGTTTTCGTCGAGCCACTGCTTTCGGCTTTGTTTTCTCTTCTTTTTTCTTTTTGGTTTCTTTGGGTTTTTTTTAGGCGTTGTGCTGTCTGGCCCAGCAGCGGTTTCAAACGGTTGCTATATTAATATAGCTGGGCGAAAGCCTATTTCGAGAGAGCTTGCACTGCCAAAGGATTTGGTTGCACTGTAACAGGATCTGTTGGCATAGGACCCAACTTGCCAGGACCAACTCTGTTATGCCATGGCTTATGTTCATAAGGTTTCTTCCTATACTCCAAAGTCTGAGCTTCCCGCAGAATATCCAAAGAAATAGCAGCATCCAATGTGCGAGGTTTATGCAAAATAATTGGTGTTCCGATATCCTTCCTTAACCCTTTGATATACTTGGAAACAAAAAATGTGTCATCCAACCCTGGGTTGTGTGCCAACAACTGGATCTGTAACTGTTCAAACTCCTTGGAATAACTTTTCACATCACCCTGCTGCCTAATGCTCAATGTTTTATTCATATCTGTGTAATACAAATCCTTGGCAAATTTCTGACATACCACCACACACAACTGAGCCCAACCAGTGATGTCATGCTATGACTCATATGTCTGTAACCAAAAAGCAGCAGAGCCCTAAAAATGAAGAGTTGCATAATCCACTTTGTACTCCTCTGGAACATGGAACATGTGAAAGTATTTTTTAGCTTTCTCCTTCCACATTTTAGGATGGTTACCATCAAATTTAGGAAAACTAGTTTTAGGCATTCTGAATTCACTTCTATGACCCTCTCGTCCTCCTCCATGTTGATGAAATGGCACATGAGAAGTAACGGGATCAAAGGAAACCCAAGAAGGTGTACACACTAGCTAACAAAGCAGGATCAACTGTAACAGCCTGTTGTTCCATATCCTCACGACTAACCTCGTGTGTTGAAGCAGGACCCAAAACTGTAGTAATTGTACCTTCCAGTGACGTAATCCTCGTACCGAGCCTCATCAACTGATTCTCCATGGCATCCACCTTGGTCTTGACATTGTCTTGTGATTTCAACAAACACTGTGTCGTCACTCGCAAGTCCAAACTGTAGGGGTTCGTAGCATGGAAAACAAAAAAATTCTACCGCATGCACACAAACAAGCCAAGATCTATCTACTAGATTGTAGCAACGAGTCGATAGAAGCACTCACCCTTGAAGATTCTAAAGCGGTTAACGAGAGCAGATTCTCGTGGGTGATGTAGTCGTACACTTGTCGATCTCAAGATCACGTAGATGATCCTTCCGGCTGCATTAAGCGGCGCTCATGATCGGTCACATCGTTGACTCGATGAAGACCTTCCTCTCCCTTGTTCCAGCAGGCAGCGGAGGTTGTAGTTCTCCCCTCGCGATTCCGGCAGCACGACGGCGTGGTGTCGAAAGTAGAGGAAGGATCCCGCAGGGCTTCGCCTAAGCCGGTGCGAGTTATGGTGGATTAGGGTTTCCCGGAGATCTAGGGTTTAGAAGTCTGGGAGGAGGAGGAGGTGTCGGCGTCGGCTAGGGCGGCGACGATGGACCGGCTGTGTCGGCGCGGCTGCGGCGGCTCGTGTGCGGGGAGAGGGGCTAGGGCTTGTGTGCTTTGGGGCAGCCCTCCCCGTCTATTTATGAGAGAGGGCAGCCTTGGGAGGGGTCGGTTTGAATCCAAACCCAAACCCAAGTTGGATTGAGAGAAGGACTTGTTTTTTCTCCCACTAGGTAACCATTGTTCCAGTTTGACTTTTCAAACTCCCATTTGACTTTCAATTTAGAGATTTAATTCTCTCTTATAAATGCACACACCATGTGACCTAGGATATGATCCAATCATTCCACTTACCCATAAAACATTCATGGACCATTCTCCTTCCGGACCAGTGAACCTTCTAGACCCTTCTAGAACCTCTCCGATGAAAACATCGGAAACTTTCCCGAACTCTGAAATAGGACTTTCCTTATATGAATCTTATTCTCCGGACCATTCCAGATCTCCTCGTGATATCCCGGATCCAATCCGAGACTCCAAACAACATTCGGTATCCCTACTAACATTCCATATCTACTAAACAACATTGAATCCTTAAGTGTGTCTCCCTACGGTTCGTGAATTATGCGGACATGACCAAGACACTTCTCCGATCAATAACCAATAGAGGAATCTGGAAATTCATATGGCTCCCACATATTTCTACGATTACTTTGCGATCGAATGAACCACTTACATACGATACCAATTTCCCTTTGTCTCACGATAGTTTACTTATCCGAGGTTTTGATCGTCGGTATCTCTGCATACCTAGTTCAACCTTGTTACTGATAAGTACTCTTTTCTCGTTCCCGTGATATGTGATCCCTTGTGAGTCAGTCACATGCTTGCAAGCTAATTGGATGACATTCCACCGAGAGGGCGCAGAGTATATCTATCCGTCATATGGATGGACAAATCCCACTCTTGATCCATGTGCCTCAACCCATACTTTCTGAACACTCAATGCCACCTTTATAGCCAGCCAGTTACGGCGTGGTGTTTGATGTCATCAAAGCATCCTTCCGGTGATGGTGATCAACATGATCTCATGGTCGAAGGAATTAGGTTACTATGTATCAGAAAGCTTATAGCAAACAAACTATTGAAATGACTTGATCTTAATGTTACGCTTATCTATAGGAGTATGTCCATCATACCATTCTCCTAATGATATGATCTTGTTATTAATAACATCTCAATGTTCATGATCGAAAAACCACGATCATCTATTAATCAACAAGTTAGTATTATAAAGAGGCTTTACCAGGGACTCTAATTTAGTTTACAAATCACACAAGTATTAATGTTTCCTGTTTAATACTATTATAGCATGAATGTAAACATTTATCATAAACACAAAGATATAATAATAACCACTTTTATTATTGCCTCTAGGGCATATCTCCAACACAAACAGCTTGCAGCGTTCTGACTAGTAGTTTCAGCTGCCGTCGCCAATCCTGCCAACACACTAGTCAATTGAGATGATAAATCTTCAAATGATAAGGTCATGGTGGCGAGCTGCTTCTCAATAGCCACCACCCGCACAGTCAACGTCGGTGGTCTCGCCGTGATGAAATCCGCCGCACACCAAGTCTACCGCCGCCGGACCAACGAGTACTAGGCAAGTCGTTCCTCTGCGATTGCCCGAAATCACCTCCTAAACCACGCCGATCCAACTAAAACGTCAGGGGTCTACCACTTGCACTAGAGTCAACTAATCTAGATTACATGGTAATATACCGAACACCCATGGAGGTTTGGTGCTGGTCATGTTTTGCCCTCGGGAGAGGTTTAGTCAACGGATTCGCCACATTTAGATCTGTGTGTACTTTGCAAATCTTTATGTCACCATCTTGGACATGCTCTCGAATAGCGTGAAAACGCAGCTTGATGTGCTTCAGCTTCTTGTGTGACCTTGGTTCTTGCGCATTGGCTATGGTGCCCATGTTATCACAGTAGATAAACATTGGGTCCAGCGCACTTGGAACCACACCAAGTTCTGTAATGAACTCCTTCATCCATATCGCCTCTTGTGAAGCCTCCGAAGCAGCTATGTATTTCCATTCAGTTGAAGATCTTGCCACAACGCTTTGCTTTGCACTCCTCCAGCTAACTGCTACACCATTCAAAGTAAATACGTATCCAGAGTGAGATTTAGAATCATCCAGATTGGTGTTCCAGCTAGCATCGGTGTAACCATTAACAACGAGTTGTTCATCACCTCCATAAGAAAGAACCATATCCTTAGTTCTTCTCAAGTACTTAAGGATGTTTTTGACCGCTGTCCAATGATCCACTCCTGGATCACTTTGATATCTGCTAGTTAAACTAACAGCATATGCAATGTCGGGTCTAGTACATAGCATGGCATACATAAGAGATCCTATGGCTGAGGCATAGGGAGTCTTACTCATCCTTTCTCTATCTTCTGCCATTGCAGGACTTTGATTTTTACTCAAGGTCGTATTGGGCAACATGGGCAAGAACCCTTTCTTGCTATCTTCCATTCCAAACCTCTTTAGAACTTTGTCCAAATATGTACTCTATGACAATGATATTAGGCGTCTCGATCTATCTCTATAAATCTTTATGCCTAATATGTAAGCTGCTTCGCCAAGATATTTCATTGAAAAACTATTATTCAAATAATCCTTGACACTATTAAGAAGGTCTACATCATTCCCAATAAACAATGTGTCATCTACATATAGTATTAAGAATGCTACAGAGCTCCCACTCACTTTCTTGTAAATACAAGCTTCTCCATAAGTTTGTATAAAACCAAAACTTTTGATTACCTTATCAAAATGTTGATTCCAACTTCGGGATGCTTGCTTCAATCCATATATGGACCGTTGAAGTTTGCATACCTTGTTAGCATCTTTAGGATCAACAAAACCTTTGGGTTGCATCATATACAACTCTTCATCAATGTCTCCATTGAGGAACGCCATTTTGACATCCAGCTGCCATATCTCATAATCATAATATGCAGTGATTGCTATCCTCACAGATTTTAGCTTCGCTACTGGTGAGAAAGTCTCATCGTAGTCAACTCCTTGAATTTGTCGAAACCCTTTTGCGACAAGTCGAGCCTTATAGACAGTAATATTACCATCAACATCTGTTTTCTTCTTGAAAATCCATTTGTTCTCGATAGCCTTCCGGTCATCCGGTAAGTCCACCAAAGTCCATACTTGGTTTTCGTACATGGATCCAATCTCGGATTTCATGGCTTCTTGCTATTTGTTGGAATCTAGGCTCATCATCGCTTCCTCATATGTCGCAGGGTCATCGGTGTTGTCCACCAACATGACACTCATAACGAGATCATACCAATCAGGAGTGGTACGAGTCCTCGTTGACCTGCGAGGTTCCGTAGTAACTTTAACCAAAGTTTCATGATCAACATCATTAGCTTCCTCTCTTATTGGTGTAGGCACCACAGGAACTACTTCCGGTGTTGCGCTACTCGCAAGTTCGAGATAAGGTTCAACAACCTCGTCGAGTTCTACTTTCCTTCCAGACACTTCTTTCAAGAGAAACTCCTTCTCTAGAAAGGATCCATTCTTGGCAACGAAGATTTTGCCCTCGGATCAATGATAGAAGGTATACCCAATAGTTTCCTTCGGGTATCCTATGAAGACGCATTTTTCCGCTTTGGGTTCAAGCTTGTCTGGCTGTAACTTCTTTACATAAGCTTCGCAACCCCAAACTTTAAGGAACGACAATTTAGGTTTCTTCCCAAACCACAATTCATACGGTGTCATTTCAACGGATTTAGATGGTGTCCTATTTAAAGTGAATGCGGCTGTTTCTAATGCATAACCCCAAAACGATAGCGGTAAATCTATAAGTGACATCATAGAACGAACCATATCTAAGAGAGTTCGATTACGACGTTCGGACACACCATTACGTTGTGGTGTTCCCAGCGGTGTCAATTGTGAAAATATTCCGCATTTCTTCAAATGCTCGCCAAACTCGTAACTTAGATATTCACCTCCATGATCAGATCATAGAAATTTAATCTTCTTGTTATGTTGATTCTTGTGGCATCCCGCAAAACCACTACTAGAAAATCGCGTTGAATTTGTGCATTGCATCGTCATCATCATGCATTGTTTGCCAAAACTGTTTTCGCAAAGCCCGTTTTGTTTTATAAAACGCCCCGTCTTTTATTCAAACGCCAAACCGGGTCCCCGGAATATTTTGTTTTGGCCGCTATCGGTTTGCAGACGGCCCGTTTAAATCAAATAAAATATTTATTTATTTTAGTAGGGGCAGTCGAACGGGCCAACCCGACCCGAACGACCGCCCCAGATTTTTAAAACGGTCTAACTACACCGCTCCTAAATCCTAAGTTACCAACTATCCTACCCACACCCTCTGGCCACCTCACTCCATCCAATCGGAACATGCCACCTCACTTCCCTCTCCCCTTTACCCAATCCCCACCTGCCACGTGGCCTAGCCCACACCCACTCACCCACCCCACCCCACCAACTGCCAGACCTGTGCCCCCGCACACACGCCTTGACCAGCCCCCTGGCAGCCCTGTGCACGCACCCGTCCTGTTCTACACCGCCTCCCTGGGCCCCACCTGCCAGGCCCCTCTCCCCATCGTGCCCCGTCCTCCCCTTCGCCTCGTCCCCAGACGAACCGCCGGCCCTCTCTCTCTCTCTCCCCGCGCTCACCGCTCGGTCCTCCCTCCGCTGACCGCCGTCGGTAGCCGCCCTCATCTTCCCACCTCACGCCCCTGCACCCCTCCTCAAGCTCCCGCCCGCCTCCGCTCCTCCCGGCGACCAGCGGCGCTCCCGTCCGCGTGCCACGCGCAGACGCGAGCAGCTGCGCCCTCCCGCCTCACCGGCCCGCGCTGCCGCCCATCTCCTCGTGCTCCTCCACCGCCGTCGACCTCGGCACCGCCCCTTCCTGGCCGTCCCAGCGGCGCCGCCTCCTCGCTCCCAGCTGGCCCGCCTCGCCGCTTCGCCCTCGCCTCCCGAGCCAGCGACCACCGCCTCGCCCCGTCTCGCCGCTCCGCCTCGCCAACCACGCGCTCCGCCGGCCGTCCTCCTCCGCCGTACACCGCCTCCACCTGCGCGTGCCCGCCTCCGGCCGGGCCAGCCACCCCGCTCCTCCGTCGCCGCCGCAGGCCTCCGTCGCCCTCGCCTGGTCGCCAAGCTCCGCCCGAGCCGCGCCATCACGACCAGCGTCGAGCCCTGCCCTCTCGCCGTCCTCGAGCCCGGCAGTTCCTGCACGCGCGCTGGTGCTGCCAACCAGATGCTGCACCGCCACGTCACCCTGGCCCGCCACGTCATCCTGGACGACTTGGAGCACCCCAGGTTCGCCCACAACCCCCGGCGCCGAACCCGATGACCGCCAAGCTCGGCACCAAGACGTCTAGCCTCCACCGCGGAACGAGGGGACTCAGGCGTCGAGACCCTGCTTCCGAGACCGAACCCCATCTGAACCTCAAGATCGACATCAAGACCGTCCCTGGCGCGGAACGTCGAACCCCGAAGGTTGAACCCTCGGACGTCAATGTCGCCGGGAACCGGGGTGCCAAGCTCGTCTCATCGACAGGATCGACCCGAACCGGAACGCCAAGTATCACCCTCGACACGCCAAGATCCACCCCAAGGACGCCCCCGACGAGTTGCACAAGGCCCTTGGACTCGACACCCTCGAAGCGATCTTCTACACGGAGCATTGTCCGATGGTCGGAACCCCCGAAGACCGAACCCGGAGCTGGAACCGAAGGCCATATGTGCGACAAGTACTCATGTACCCGATTGAAGCAAACCCGAGGACACCGACGCAGAACGCCAAGCTCTTTTTCCCGAACGCCAAGAACGCCGATGCGGATACGACAAGTGCTTCACCCCGAACGCCATGACCGTCGACATAACCCGAAGACCGCGAACGCGACAAGAACGCCCCGACCGGAAGAATCCGATGCGCCCCGACGCCGACACAAGTTCTGCCCCGGACACCGAGACCCCGATGCGACAAGATCTGCCCCGTGACCGAGAACGCTTCCGTCGCACCCTGGATCCCGAGCCCGGACCCGAAACCCTGAGACCGACCCCGAACCCCGGAACCCAAGATCGTCGAGCCCCCTCTGATGTGTGACCCCTTTTCCTCGAACCCTATTTTATAACATATCAGTTTGTTGCACATTAAATTGTCATTCCCGCATGCATAGCATTGGTTTGGGGGCCTTATGCCGACTCATCTAATAACTAAATATGGGGCCCATATGCGGGCAAAACTAGTCTCATATTGGCCTCATTTAAACTTGTGTAGCGAACCGGTATCTTATCTTGCTTTGTTAAAACAACATTTAAATTGCGGGGTTGCTAAACAACATGAACCCTCTAATAATTGTCGGGACCCCGGTTCCGCTTAATATGACCGAATTGCATCGCACCTTTGCCATGTCATGCATCATACATGCATCATGCCGATCTTCTGCCGTTGTATTAAATATTGCATCCGGTGTTTGTTCTAGCGTTTTGCTTCTTCGCGGATAAGGCCGTTGAGTTGATGTGAGCTTCGCCCCGATCTTCGGTTGAACCCTTCGACAATGTTTTCAGGCGAGCATCTCCCCCTTTCTACCTATCTTACTTTTATAGTATTTACTTCCCTCCTGTTGATCTATTGCTATTTGTGTTGCGATGCTTTAGTTTCCGTACCCGTGATCTACCGTGCAGCCCTATATTGCCTTGGACACACCCTATTACCTGTTGTTTGGTAGATAGTTGGACTTGCGCGTCGTAGTTGCTTGCTCAAGTGATGATGTGTGTCGTCATATGCCACAGTCGCTGATGTATTGCCGCATGTTGATGTTGGAGATGGTGCTAGTTTACTTATCGTCACTTTAATTTCTGTTTAACAACTAAAATTGAAATAAGCAGAGGCATCGGTGGGTGATAGAAAATATTTGGTTTCCGAACGCCCACTTGTGTCCCGTAAGACCCCGAGTACTTGATACATTCCTTGATTTATCGCTATCCACATCCGGGAGGTATATGGGACCCCAGGCGAGCTTGATTCATTCTTATTTCTTGGGGCCACAAACTAGTTTGAGGTTTTATTTACGATCCTGTACTTATGCCATGCTACTTTCCTGTATTTAAATTGTGCGAGGTACTGCACACTGTACTGTTTTGGAAGCGGAATGTTTACGCGGTATCGACAAGCCCAGCCACACTTTCGGGTTCCCAGTCGCTTACAGCCATTGTCGCAACCTTGAGGCCGTCTCGGAGCTTGCTTACTCCATTGCGGGATCTACTCAAAGGGGTGGCCCCCTGAAATATTTCTGAATCCTGTGATTGTTTAGTCGTGAAAGCCTCGTTGGGTTTTGATTTGGTTTTTCCGAGGTTGATCGAGCGTGTGTTGCTATTGGTGCACCCCGGCCGGGTAAAACTTTCTGAAAGCCGTGTCCGCGGATATGGACGACTTGGAGCACAGTATCTCGATCATAGACAAGCATAACTAAAGTTTACTGCTATAAATTTGACTTATAATGACTAGTAATCAGCTTCACTATAATGGAATGGCTAACTAATACTGCCCACAATTGCTTGTTGGTTGTCGCTTGCGACCATTGTACCTGACTAGTAAGTATGGCAACTACAACGGAATTGGCTGAGTAAAAGTACCAACAACTGTTGGGTTTTGGGTTTACATCATGCTATCTGTACCTGATTAGTAATTGCCGCAACTATAACGGAATGGTCAACTAAAAGTTCCCACTGTTTACTTTATCAGGACGATTATTTAAATCTGACTAGTAAAGTGCCGCAACTATAACTGAATAAGTAAAACTGCCAACTGTGTGAGTTCCCCGGTTGACTTCCTCGATGGTCTCGAGGGGGAAACGCCAGGATGGGTTTGTTTGGTGTTAGCTTCAGGTTGGATCCGGATAGGTCACTCTCACCCCTCTCTGATAACCGCCAGTTGTATTGAGTCTCTATAGGTTGTTAGTGCATGCTGCCGCTTGATCCACCATACCTATGTAGGCGAGGACCCAATTCTAGCCTCGCCGTGTCTTGGCCTCGATCGACGCTCCTCTTTTTCCTTTGCCCTTTGTCGGTACCCCTTTTGTTTAAGCAGGTTCTGAGATCGGCGTCGTTAGCAGGGTTACCCTTCCGGCTTGGCCTGGGCAGGGTTATGGACGCCATTGGTTATTCTTCAGGGCTCTTAGCCCCATTTGCATCTTGTCCGTAGCCGGACGCTCTATCGTTTTCAAGGTGATTTGGATCTTTGTGCCTTATATCTGTTTTCTTGACTCTTTGAGTCGCTGTTATATATATATATCTGTTCTGTGGGTCCCATCGAGGACTGTTGTGTAATGTTATTGCGTTTTCCACCGCATTTAAAGTGCTTGGTGGGCACCTTTGAATCGTTTCTATGCGGGTTTGGCGAATTTTGCTCAAACTTGCATAGGTCCGATTCTGAGGGTGTTACAATTCTCTACCTCACTTTGAAATTCCTTAAACTTCTCAAAAGTTTCGGACTTATGTTTCATGAAATATATATACCCATATCTACTCAAGTCATTTGTAAAGGTAAGAACATAACGATAACCACCGCGTGATGCTACACTCATTGGGCCACACACATCGGTATGTATGATTTCCAATAAGTCCGTAGCTCGCTCCATCATACCAGAAAATGGAGTCTTAGTCATTTTATCCATCAGACATGCTTCGCATCTTTCAAGTGATTCAAGAAGTCCATTGGAATGGAGTTTCTTCATACGCTTCAATCCAATATGACCAAGACGACAGTGCCACATATAGGTCGATTTATCGCTCAATTTCAAACGTTTAGCTTCAATGTTATTAATGTGTGTATTTCCATAATCGAGATTTAATAAAAATAGACCATCTACCAAAGGTGCATGTGCATAAAACATATTACTCATATAAATCGAACAACCATTATTCTTGGACTTAAACAAGTAACCGTCTCGCAATAAACATGATCCATATATAATGTTCATGCTCAACGCAGACACCAAATAACAATTATTTAAGTATAAAACTAATCCTGATGGTAGATGAAGAGGTAGCATGCCTACCGCAATCACATCAACCTTTGATCCATTTCCTACGTGCATCGTCACCTTGTTCTTTGCTAGCTTACGTTTATTCTGCAGTACCTGTTTCGAGTTACAAATATGAGCAACCGAACCAGTATCAAATACCTAGGCACTACTACGAGTACTAGTGAGATACACATAAATAACATGTATATCGGATATACCTTTCTTCTTGATGTTGTCGTTCTTCAAATCCGCCAAGTACTTTGGGCAATTCCGCTTCCAATGACCTTCTCCCTTGTAGTAAAAGCACTCAGTATCAGCCTTAGGCCCATCCTTGTTCTTCTTTGCCAGCGCGGTAACTTTCTTACCACCCTTCTTGAAGTTTCCCTTTTTCTTAGACTTGCCTTGCTTCTTGAATTTGGTGGTCTTATTGACCAACAACACTTGGTGCTCTTTCTTGATCTCCACTTCTGCAGATTTCAACATGGAGAAGAGTTCTGGCAATGACTTGTCCATGTTTTGCATATTGTAGTTCATCACAAAGTTCTTGTAACTTGGTGGTAGTGATTGGAGGACACGGTGAATCCCCAAAGCATTAGGAATCACTATTCCCAAGCGTTGAAGCTTGCTTGCGTGCCCAGACATCTTAAGCACGTGCTCACTGATGGATCTGCCCTCTTCCATCTTGCAGTTAAAGAACTTTTCAGAAGCCTCATAACTCTCAACTGTCACGTGAGCCTCAAATATCATTTTGAGTTCACGGACAATATCATGTGGGTCATGATTCTCAAACCTTTTCTGAAGCTCCGATTCCAAACCATACAAGATAGCACACTGAATTGTGGAGTACTGATTCTTCCGAGCGAGGAAAACATTCTTTACCTCATCGGTAGCATTAGCTGCAGGCGGGTCACCCAGCGGTGCATCCAGCACATAGGTCAAATTACCAGCATTGAGGACAATCCTCAAATTGTGGAACCAATCTGCGAAGTTGCTTCCATTGTTTTTAAACTTTTATTTCTCTAGGAACGCATTAAAATTGATGGTAGGGGCTGCCATTGATCTACAACATATTTGCAATAGTTTAGACTAAGTTTATGACAAATTGAGTTCTAATTAATAGTTAAATAAATCTAGGTGAACTCCCACTCAAAACAATATCCCTCAAATTGTTTTAGTGAACACACGAACCAAATCCACCACATCAAAACCGATCATCACGAGAGTTGATGTAGCTTCAATGGTGAACAATCAACATGTTCATCATATCTACTATGTGACTCATGCTTTACCTTTCGGTGATCCGTGTTTCGAGACCATGTATGTACATGTTAGGCTCGTCAAGATCAAACCTTAGCTTCCGCATGAGCAAATCTGGCTTGCTCACGTTGTATACACTCGCAGAATCTAACACACCCGATCATCCGTGGTGCTTCGAAACAACGAGCTTTAGCAACGGTGCTTACTAAGGATGAACACTTTCAAACTTGAAATTTTGTGTTTGAGGGATCATCTTATAATGCTACCGTCGCAAACTAAGCAATACAAGATGCATAAAGGATTAACATCACGTGCAATTCATAATATGTGATATGATATGGCCTTTATTCTTGTGCTTCTGATCTCCATCTTCAAGCACGAACATGATCTCCATCATCACCGGTATGGCGTCAAGGTCAATGGCGTTGTTTCATGGTTGTCGTCCACCAGCTTCAACTATTACAACTACTTTGAATAGACACGCAGGTCTTAACGGAATTTTAAAAAACAACCATATGGCTCCTGCCGGTTGCCAACTTACAATAAGGAACATTGCATACATCATATATAATCACAATCATGGCCATATCACATCACAGCACACCCCTGCAAAACAAAGTTAGACGCCTCTAATTTTCTTTGCATATTTTACGTGGTTTGGGGCTTTCAATAAGTGTCGGTCTAACTTACGAACAAGGACCACAACGTTGATGTTTGAACTATCAAGTACCCATTGTAAATTGAATCTATACTATGATGGGAGAGACAGACACCTGCAAAGCTACTTATGCAATACAAGTTGCATGTTGAGCGTGGAGCAAGTCTCATGAACGATGGCATGTAAGGTTAGCCCGGGTCGCTTCATCCCATCATACCGCAAGATGCAAAGTACACAAAAAGAAATTGATAATAAAAGCACCACCGCCCACAATGACCATTGTGTTCTACTCGTGCAACAGATCTACATATAGACACGGCTTTGATACCACTGTAGGGGTTCGTAGCATGGAAAACAAAAATTTTCTACCGCATGCACACAAACAAGACAAGATCTATCTACTAGATTGTAGCAACGAGTCGATAGAAGCACTCACCCTCGAAGATTCCAAAGCGGTTAACGAGAGCAGATTCTCGTGGGTGATGTAGTCGTACACTTGCCGATATCAAGATCACGTAGACGATCCTTCCGTCGCTGCGTTCCAGCGCTTCGCGATCGATCACTGCGTTGACTCGATGAAGACCTTCCTCTCCCTTGTTTCAGCAGGCAGCAGAGGTTGTAGTTCTCCCCTCGCGATTCCGGCAGCACGATGGCGTTGTGTCGGAAGTAGAGGGAGGATCCCGCAGGGCTTCGCCTAAGACGGTGCGAGTAATGGTGGATTAGGGTTTCCCGGAGATCTAGGGTTCAGAAGTCTGGGAGGAGGAGTAGGTGTCGACGTCGGCTAGGGAGGCGGCGATGGACCGGCGGCAGCGGCGAGCGGCGTCGGCATCGGCGCGACGGCGGGGCTGCGGTGGCTGCGGCGGCGGCTCGTGTGCGGGGAGAGGGGCTAGGGCTTGTGTGCTTTAGGGCAGCCCCCCTCTATTTATGAGAGGGGGGCAGCCTTGGGAGGGGTGGGTTTGAATACAAACCCAAACCCAAGTTGGATTGAGAGAAGGACTTGTTTCTTCTCCCACTAGGAAACCATTGTTCCAGTTTGACTTTTCAAACTCCCGTTTGACTTTCAATTTAGAGCTTTAATTCTCTCTTACAAATGCACACACCATGTGACCTAGGATATGATCCAATCATTCCACTTACCCATGACACATTCATGGACCATTCTCCTTTCGGACCGGTGAACCTTATAGACCCTTCTAGAACCTCTCCGATGAAAACATCGGAAACTTTCCCGAACTCCGAAATAGGACTTTCCTTATATGAATCTTATTCTCCGGACCATTCCGGATCTCCTCGTGATATCCTGGATCCAATCCGAGATTCCGAACAACATTCGGTATCCCTACTAACATTCTATATCTACTAAACAACATCGAATCCTTAAGTGTGTCTCCCTACGGTTTGTGAATTATGCGGACATGACCAAGACACTTCTCCGATCAATAAACAATAGAGGAATCTAGAAATTCATATGGCTCCCACATATTTCTACGATTACTTTACGATCGAATGAACCACTCACATACGATACCAATTTCCCTTTGTCTCATGATAGTTTACTTATCCGAGGTTTTGATCGTCGGTATCTCTGCATACCTAGTTCAACCTTGTTACTGATAAGTACTCTTTTCTCGTTCCCGTGATATGTGATCCCTTGTGAGCCAGTCACATGCTTGCAAGCTAATTGGATGACATTCCACCGAGAGGGCCCAGAGTATATCTATCCGTCATATGGATGGACAAATCCCACTCTTGATCCATGTGCCTCAACCCATATTTTCCGAACACTCAATGCCACCTTTATAGCCACCCAGTTACGGCGTGGTGTTTGATGTCATCAAAGCATCCTTCCGGTGATGGTGATTAACATGATCTCATGGTCGAAGGAATTAGGTTACTATGTATCAGAAAGCTTATAGCAAACGAATTATTGAAATGACTTGATCTTAATGTTACGCTTATCTATAGGAGTATGTCCATCATACCATTCTCCTAATGATATGATCTTGTTATTAATAACATCTCAATGTTCATGATCGAGAAACCATGATCATCTATTAATCAACAAGCTAGTATTATAAAGAGGCTTTACCAGGGACTCTAATTTAGTTTACAAATCACACAAGTATTAATGTTTCCTGTTTAATACTATTATAGCATGAATGTAAACATTTATCATAAACACAAAGATATAATAATAACCACTTTTATTATTGCCTCTAGGGTATATCTCCAACACAAACAGCTTGCAGCGTTCTGACTAGTAGTTTCAGCTGCCGTCGCCAATCCTGCCAACACACTAGTCAATTGAGATGATAAATCTTCAAATGATAAGGTCATGGTGGCGAGCTGCTGCTCAATAGCCACCACCCGCACAGTCAACGTCGGTGGTCTCGCCGTGATGAAATCCGCCGCACACCAAGTCTACCGTCGCCGGACCAACGAGTACTAGGCAAGACGTTCCTCTGCGATTGCCCGAAATCACCTCCTAAACCACGCCGATCCAACTAAAACGTCAGGGGTTTTACCCGTAGTGCTAGGGTTGCGCTAGGAACTTACGCCCGCAATTAGATCCGTGGCCGAATGAACACCGCCGCCGATTCACACCACCACCAGCACAACCCGTTGATGCAGCCGCCGCACACTTCTCGCGCGAGCACCAACTGGATTTGGGGATTTTATGAGAGAACCCAACCCAAGCCAGCCGTGGATTTTCTGTGGATTTCCCCCAAAATCGAAAGGCTCTGGATACCAAATGTGACGATCCTCACTAGTGGAAACACACCAAATAGTTTGGATTCATCGATACACTCACAGATACAGGGATCTGATCAGAATTCAAGGAGGTAAGAAGAAGTTCTGAGAAGGAGGAAGCTATTCAAGGTGGCCCTCGCAATTGCGAGGGCATAGTTGTATTTCATTAGAATTGTTTCTAGAATATATTTGAACGTTTGTGGTTATTTCAATCTTGCATCAGAGAATTACACTCCAATTCTATTGTCTTCGTAAATGTAAAGCTCAATGTACTATTGCTTGTGTGAAAAAATATTTATTCATCTTTAATTTGTTGGTGAATCATGTTTATGCCATTCCCAGAATAGCAAATCAAGGTGAATTTTGTTGTCGGTTTTGTTCTTTAAATACCAAATCTCTAGTTGCAGGGTGAAAACTCCAGATCTAATCTTCGTGAGTGTCTGTGATATGCTTTATTCAACAGCTTTAACATTTCATGAGCCAATATAATTATTGATCTACGTTCTTTAAAATAGTAATGTAGTTTTTATTACATATAAATTATAGCTATATCCACTTAATAGTTCTTTTTTATTATAATTTTGCAAGCTTCGTGAAGAGTTTCTAAATAGTATCTCAGGTGATTAACAATTATTTAGTAGTATTAAATTTTTAAAGAGTGCATTAAGGGAGGAATCTACACTGAATTTTTTTTGAAAGAGAATTAAAGTATCCGTCAAGAATTAAACTTGGTTGGTATATCCATTTTCTTAATATAAAGTGACATTGCCTCACTTCTTTGCCAGTGTTAAATTCACCAGTAAAAGATTAAGATATTATGTGTACATGTCTTTGACTTGTATATAGATGGAAAAATGATCAGATTTAACCTTCACACTTAACCTAACCAATTGATTTTTTATAGTTGCGAGGTGCCAAATTACTTTATATGTACGTAAAATTGAGATCTCTATAAACTACTTAAAAGATTAGTTTATATGCATGTAATCTTAGATTACAAACTGGATTTCAAAAGGAATTGCATGGTTTCAACTTACAAGTGTCAGAGAAGTGTGTATGCCTCCATAATAATATAGACATGTAGCTTTATGAATATCAAAAGATATCTTTCTATGTGAATATTCGTTGCTTTTTCCTTCATCCATGACTAAAATCTCAGTTGTTCTTTTTTATCTATAGTATCTAAACCATTTATTTTGGGCTCTAGTATTATTCTTTGTCAATGTGATCCCCCATTTCTTTGCGTCCTAAAATCATTAAATGTATATGGTCAGTCTTTTACAAAAATACGTTAGAGAAAGGCTTAGACAATACTTTATAATTTATGATTTAAAGCTCACCACCATGTTTGGCTACACTTTTCTTTTACAAAAAAATTTCAAATGGTAATTTGAAGATAAGCATGCCCAACTCCCTGAGAGGTCAACACTAATATAGTGTTCTACTGATTTAGACTTTGGGTGAGAGCTCACGAAACAGTAAAATAAACACCAATTATGTTCGTATTTTTTTCTTATCTATCTATCTATCTATCTTCTATCTACTAATTTAAGCTGAGGTAGGTTCGTCTTCAGATTTTTCCGTTCACCTTTTATTTTCCGGTTTTGCCCCTATATGTTTGCCTAATTTACACCCCTGCCACCGCCAAGTGACACGTCCGGTGAAAGAAAAAAGAAAAAGGACTCAAAACTCCTCTCGATGGTCAACTCACGCGACCCACACATCCCGCGATCCCCTTCTGCCTCCAGCGCCGCCCCTGCTAGCGTGTGCCGCCGCCATGTCCCCATCGCCAAGCTCCGTCGCCAGCAGTTCTAATATATTACAAGCCGCCCTCCTCTTCGCTCGTCGATGTTCCTCTCCCCGCCGCCTCGCTCACGGACGCCCTCGCGAGCCCGACGCCAGCACGCCCCTGCAGCTCGTCCTGCCTCAGCTGGAGCTCACTTCCGCCGTCGGAGGACCACCATTCCACGCCGTGGACCTGGACTCTTCTGTTGCCCCCCAATTCCTCGCCAATTTGTTGAGCTCCATCCTAGGACTCTTCCGTCAAGGCAGAAGGTCTCTAACCTCCAACCCATCTTCCCCGATCTGGGTCTAGCATAAAATCCATTCGAGGTAGCCGCGGAGGCCGCACGACTCCCCCACCCGGCGCTGCCGGCCGGGATTGGAGCGTCGCCGCCGAGTTCGGTCGCCAGTTGTCGGTCCACTGCCTACACCGGCCGGGATTGGAGCAGTCGATATGGTGTTGTGCATCGCGTAGCAATCTTCCCCGGCCAACCATCTCGGCTGTGTGAGTGGGGGTAGAAAACAAGAGGAAAAAGAGCTCGGCGGAGGAGGTGGAGCTGCATCGCTCCAATCTTCCCGGGCCAACCATCTCAACTGTGTCGATTGGGGGTAGAAAACAAGAGAAAAAAAGAGCTCTGCGGAGGTGGAGCTGCATCGCTCCGGTCCGGTCAGCGCCGTTGGCTTGGAGGAGGTAGCCGGGATGGTCCAGCTCTGTTTGTTGCTTGGATATGCAGGGATTTAGGGACAGACAGGAGCAGGGGCAGCAGATGGAGAGAGAGGATAGAAGATGGCGTCCGGTGCTAAGGCAATGGCGGCCAGAAGTCTCTTGCCTATGCCATCTTCTGGTTTCTGCATTCAGCCGATTCTGATTTTCTATTAATTATTAATTGTTAGTTAGCTATAAGTACTAGCGTACATCTGAGCAACAGTAGCAAAGGGGATTTTTTGGTGTATGGGAGAGAATAGGAGCGTGGACTGTGTGGGCGACATCGCAACGAATCGGATTATTTCTTTTTTCTTTATTATTACTCCTCTCCCTAGGACTAGGACCTGGAGCACTCTGATTTTTTTTATTTGTTTGTACTAGCAACCAGCAATGTTGGCTATATCTTAGTTCTTAGACTTTTAGGCTTAGCCAGGTAGGCCAAAGTAATCTAATTTACCAAAATGTCCAATAATTGTAAATAGATGTATTTTCTCCATTTAAAAATATAAGATATTTTTTATTTTTCCTGAAACAATGTATCTAAAATAATGTGTAGATTCGGAACAAAATGAGTAAATCTACACACTAAAAATTATCTAGATACATGTGTTTTAGAAAATGGCTAAAACATCTTATATTCCGAAACAGGGAGAGTAGTACTTAGTATATAGGATATGGCCGATACAAGTTTTGTAAGTTGCACCAGATGCGGGGTCTATGAGTTCTTTTCCATCTAGACCTGGTCTCGATGGGATGAGTTCACTTACAATTAAGATGGTGGATGGACCGAAAACAACGAGTTAATAGTGGCAGCTGGGTCGACGACAGCGATGAGATCATCTTGGATAGAGTGGTCGACATCATCAAGTCAATGCTGAAGGCATGCGTAGATGTCGGTGGCGAGATGGACAAACCAGATGAGGACACCGACATGAAAGTAATATTATAGAGGGAGCTCCAAGGCGAGAGGAAGAACTTGCCCTTCTACAAACTCAAGGACAATATGATCAAGGACATTAAGAAGTACTTTACTATCCATTGCCTGACAGATGGGCTCCCGCCATATACCCAATACCTCCACACTCAGGGTACATGACGAAAAAAACTAGATAGCGTCGTCTTAAGTGTGAGAAGATAACCGCTAAGAAAGAATCGACATCTTTACCGCTAACATTATAGGAGTCATACTTCGATGCTTCTAAAACGATATCTAGGTTTTATTCCCGATGCAACGCACGGGCATTCCGCTAGTTTTTGTAAATTGCATCGGTAGATTTTTAAATCATATCTTGGACTTATACTATTTGTTCTGTCACCTGATACGTGCACATGTTCTACATGTTGCTACAATCCTACATGCACGTAATAACAACATGTCCAAGTATAGTTTTTTTAAAAGAGGTGTGATACGAAGCAATTTAACTAAGCACCATATATTGTGTTAATGAGCTTATGTCATTGATGATGTCAGCACATACATGACAGTGTCGTGTTTCCTCTAGTTTTCTTAGTACGGGTTGCAACACGTTTTATTATAACGCACGGGCTCCCACACGTCAGTGTGTGCATCTCCAATTTTTTTAGCACGTATATTTTTTCTATTATATGTTTATTAGGCTTAAATCTGAACAAATAATCTATCTCTTAGTACGTGTCAGGTATAGGGCGTAGGACATGAATCGCTATTAGATCTTTTAATCTCATCCATTAATTATATATCTAACTGTCTAAATAATTTAAGTGATGTGGATCAACCCGGTGCCTTGAAAAACATCCTTATATTGCTTTTAGTATATAATAGATCTTCGATGATTTCACTCTCTCGCGTATTACATAGCGATGTCTCCTGCCGTTTGGACCGTTTGGCCCTCCTCCTCCTGGGTCTTAGGGCATCCACTATGTGCAAAAAACCACACCTTAAGTCCTATGTGGCAAGGCTTGTAATCTACCTTATACATAGTGGAGGAAATATGAGTTGTCTATAAGCTTATAGGTGACCTTAAGCTTATGGGTTGTCCACAAGCAATAGAAAAATAATTTATCATCTCTTCCCTCTCATGCATGAGTGTACATGATGAGACATGTGGGTCCCAGCTTAAGGTTAAAGTTCACCTTATACATAGTGAAAGTTTTTACAAGAAAGGTGGGTTCCACCTTATGGCTAAAGTTTACCTTATACATAGGTGATGCCCTTAGTCTTCATTGGCATGTTTTGGGTCACGTCATGTGGCCAGGTCGCGACAGGTCATACGTGATCACTCCGGTGCTCTCAAGTTTGCTTGCAGTGAAGAGATTGATGGCATTACTGTCTCTGAGTTGGCGGAAGCAACAACAGTAAAAAGGGCTCTCATGCTATGGTTTCACTGATACTATCCTAGCCTTCGATTGCCTCACTTTGATTAAGAAGAATTCTTCCTCAGAGCAGGATCGTTCCCACTTCCTAGGATCGTTTCCTGGTGGGCTCTACGGTAGGCGACATCAAACGCTTGGCGGCAGAGTTTGCTATCTCGTTCAAAACATATTGGACGAGAAGTCAATGGCACGGCACATAATTTAGCTCGTTCTAGTGAGCTTAGGATTTGTAATTTTTCTTTTGATGTTATCCCAGAATGTATCCGGGCTGAACTATGTAATGATGTTATTTAATTAATAAAGCGCCAAAGTTCTTAAAAAAAGTGCAGCCGGCTCTCTATTACTACAGAACTACAGAACTAAACATGATTATGACTATTTTCTCCTATCCATATTACTCCCTTCGTTTTAAAATAGATGACTCAAAAAATTTAAAATTTAAATGAATCTAGACGCTATTTAGTATATAAATTTATTTAAATTTTGAAAAACCTAGATATCTACTTTGAGATGGAGGAAGTAATTATTAATGGATTAGATGTATATATCCCTAAAACATAAAACATGTCTCGATATATAAGTTTCAGAGGAACTGATTTGCTAACAAGCACCTCTAACACTCCAAAAAGTTTCAGAGTTACGCATTAGCCTGGGTAACACAACGCTAATAGATACATCTGCATAAGTGCAGCCGGCTCTCTATACAGTATAGACATGACCTGACGAGGCGGCCACGGCCACAGGGCAGGGCACAACCTAAAAAGGCTTGATCACTCGTATGGGCCTGGGTATGGTCATACATGATCACTCGGGTGCTCTCAAGTTTCCTTGCACTGAAGAGATTGATGTCCCTAAGTTGACGGAAGAAACAACAGTAAGAAGGGCTCTCGTGCTATAGCAAAGGATCATGGTTTCACTGATATTATCCTAGCCTCCGATTGCCTCACTTTGATTCAAAAGATCTCTGTCTCAGAGCGGGATCGATCGCTGGTAGGCTCTGTGATGGGCGACATCAAACGCTTGGCGGCAGAGTTGTTACCTGTTCGTTCAAACATGTTGGACGAGAACAACACATCGTATAAAATGCGCGTAGGCACCTTCAATTCCACGGCAAAAAACATGGCAAATTCCAGGTCTCGCGCATCGCCAACTATTCCGTACTAGTATCAGACCCCAAAGCCATATACTACCGAACTAGACACCCAAAACCATTTACTACAAAACTAGACAGTAGACACGATTATAATTACTTTCTCTGATTCATATTAATTGTTAATAAATTGGATATATATATATATACCAATAATACATAAAATAAAAATATTCTATAAAATATAAAATACGAGATTATAAAATTTTATATTTAGTGATTTATTAGCGTTGATTTTGATATATTTAAAATTAATATTAAACTGTACATATATACTGCAGGATCTTCTATAGGCTGGCGAGGCCGACAGACAAGCGAGGGTTTGCGCAGTGGTGTAAAAGTCCTACTCGGTACTCACCGTATTTCTCACTATATTGCTTCAGGAGTAGCTAAGTTTCTTTCCCTAGATTGTTTTTAGTCAAATTTATATGGGTTGTTCTCTTATCGTCTTCCCAGGCAGTTCCACCCAGAGGGAACACTTCTCTACGGCTACCAGATTCTCGTTCGAACGCTACACATAAGGCTTTAACAGAGAACTACACGCAGAGGTTTCTCCTATAGGATCCCTAGCATAAGAACCCATCCCATATAAACATGCTTAAAAATAACAAGGAAAACACGAAACTACTTCATTTCCACAATATAGCTTACATACGGTTTTCCCTCGGGAAACCCCCGAAGGGATTAAACGAAGATAGAATAAATTACCTTACAACCTCTCCAAGCTTATGGTACAAGTGCCTTCAGTATAGAGGCTTTTATTACAGGGAGAGTGGTTACTACTACTAGTGAGCGGAGAGTTTGATGGCTGAGTCGCACTGGCTCTCTGCTCTGCTGGTTGCTGGTTTGCTGGTGCTGGTGTGTGTTCCCTTCTTTGCTGCAAGTGCCCCTTTTTATAGGCGAGAGATCAGCCTCCCAGAGCTTTCTCCTCCATTATTGACTTTAGTATTCTTTGTAGGCACATCATGCACCTATCTCATAGCTTCTCTATTCTTCTTGGACACATAATGCACCTATCTTGTAGGTTTCCTATGCATTGCATAGGAATCTGATTGGAAGAGATGGAGGGGTTTTGTGCAGCCTCTACGGTCCCTTGGCTGGATATAACTTTTCTTCATCCTTATCATCACTTTTAGCTATCTTCTTTTACTTCATGATTATGATCTTGGAAGTGGCTTTCTTCTTGCATGCATACCATGCGTGTCACAACTCGATACATTGGGCTGCAGA
Source organism: Avena longiglumis (assembly GCA_030063025.1). Lineage (NCBI taxonomy): Eukaryota > Viridiplantae > Streptophyta > Magnoliopsida > Poales > Poaceae > Avena > Avena longiglumis. Next base: position 433,192,035 of record CP125975.1, read on the forward strand.
TGCATACTGATGATGGTTGCATATTTACTATTATGAGTAGTATATATATTATTTTTATTTTTATTTTGAATTGGGGTGGTCCTCCACTCCCGAATAATTGATAGTCATATCAGATTTAATTTTTATAATTCTTCAATTTTATGCTTGGGTCCTCCGCGCCCGAATAATTGATAGCAATATCAATTCATATTCAACATTATCTATAGATTATATCAGTGCTTTTTTAATTCAGGCTTCTTCCCATGTCCTGCTATATCCATATGATCTTCTTCTGACAAATTGAAATCATACTTTATCTCATATTCTTTCTTCATTTCATCAATTTTTGCATTAAATTCTTCTCGTAATTCTTTTAAAATTTCTTCTTTCAACTCTTCTTTTACTAATTTCGTGACTTCTTGGAATTTTTCATCTATTTTCATATCTATATGTTCAGAATCCAAAGGATCCAAACCTTTTAAAAGGCATGATTTGTATGTTTGGTGCTTTGGGGATTCTTCTTCCTTTAAAAATAATAATTCTTCTTTTACCTTTGATGAAGTAGATGATTCTCCTTTTGTATAATTTGGACTTGTTGGAACAGAGGTACCTACTCCTCTGGACTTCTGGATATGTTCTTTCGCTTTTGGTTCTATATAATAATTCTCTCCTATCATCTCTCTTGCCAAACTTAAAGCTTTATTGATATCATAGTATTTTCTCCATGTTAAATCCTTATTTATTTTCCTTGCTTCCAGCTTATGCTTTATTATTTCTTCAAAGGTGAAATATATTCCTGGCTTGTTTCCATCATATAGGACATATAATGGTATTAATTCTTCTGTCTTAATATTTGCTGATTTTGGTACTTTTTTGTTCATCATATTGAAATATTCTGCGAGACTATTCAAGATAGATAGCATATAACCTGTTTCATCTCTTTTAACATTATACTGGAACCGGAAATTGTGTAATATGCATTGTTGTATTTTGTCAATAGAAATATGACCTTTAGGCTTAAACTTGAATGTATTTGGGGGGAATATTTTTAATGAATTTCTGAGCCAAAAGTAAACACTTCGGCCCCATTGGGAAGTAACCCACGCTTCATTCCTGCAATATTGATGCACGAGAGAATATATCAGGTAAACTATTATATTTCCCTTTAATATGCTCAAAAACAACTTTATATCCATTCCCAGTTATAATATATTCAAATAAAACCCATCTTCTAGTAGAACTTTTCTTACTATTGATTTGGTTATAATATCTACATATTGCTTTACAATCTGTTCGTACTGTAAATTCTTTAAACCCTAAATATAATCTAAATGCATTTATTGCATGGACTACTGCAAGGATTTCTCTATCGATATTATTCACTGTTTTTAATTTATAACTTCCAGAGGCATACCTACATATTTTCTCTTCTGCTTTTGGGGAATATTTATTAGGTTTTTGCTTTAATATAGCACCCCATCCTACTTTGGATGCATCTGTTTCGATAATAAAATAGTTATCTTCTAATGGTAACTCTAAGGGTTTCAAATTTTTCACTTTTTCTTTTATGGCCTTGACTAATTTTATGTCTTCTAAATTAAAATATTTTTGGCCGTTCTTTCTTAGTTTAGCATACAAAGGTCCAGCAAGCTTTGCTAGGTTGTCTATGTAATTTCTTGCATAATTTACAATCCCTAAAAAATTGCTGTAAAATCTTTTTATCATTCATGGTATCAGGGAACTGTAATATTTTCTTAGCAATATGTTCTTGCAAATATATTTTTCCTTCTCCTATTTCATGTCCAAGGAAATTTATTTTCTCTTTGCAAATTTCCATTTTCTTTTTAGATAATATTAACCCATTCTGTTCTACTTTTCTAAAGAAAACTTCAAGGTGGGCAATATGCTCTTTATATGACTTAGAGAAAACTAGTAAGTCATCTACATATACTAATATAAATGCTTGATTCTTATTAAATATATTTTGCATCTTCCTTTGAAACAGTGAAGGCGCATTCTTTAATCCTAATGGCATAACTAGCCATTCATAATGACCTTTAGGACAGGTAAAGGTTGTCCATGGGATTGACTCTTCGGACATTTTTACTTGCCAAAACCCGGCCTTTAGATCAAACTTGGAAAAATATTTGCTTCCTTGTATTCTGTTAATCCATTCTTGCTTATTCGGTATATTGTATGCATCATCTATGGTATTATCATTAAGTCTTTTGTAGTTTATAACCATTCTAAACTTGCCTCTAACTTTTTCAGCATGATTTCTAACTATAAAAGCAGCTGAACGATGAGGACTTCTACTTTCTCTAATTGCCTTTAATTTTAATAATTCTTCGATATGCATTTTAAATTCTTCTATATCTTTGGGCGTAGCTTCTATTGGTCCTGACTTGATTATATAATCAGGGTTTATAATATTTATTTTGCATACTATGGAATTCTTATCCCAATGTTTCATTGGTATTTCCCCAATGATTTGAATATATTCTAATCTTTGCACAATCTTGTCTATATCACTCTTGGATTTTATATCTCTATACCAATTTGGTGAGAAAGATTGTAATCCTATACACTCGATGCATGTATTTTCTATATGATATTCTTCTATGGTATTACCTGGTTCCTCATTTTTACAGTCTTCAGGTGGCTCTGCACTATATTCATTATCTAAATTGGATATTTCTATATTTTGTAAATATTTTCTTGGCTTTCGCACCACAGATATGTCCGGCATAAAGAAAATTCATAATCAATTGGCATATAATATTGAAAGTTACATAAACAGCACAAAGTATATAAGATTTGTCAGGTAATAAGTGATGATATGATACTAGGATTGAGATTTTTACAACAATCTTTACAAACCTATATATATATAATATAAAACATGCCTAGATTTTTTTCTAGAAATGAGCATAATATCAGAGAATACCAATTACATCCATCCTCTACAATAACGCATTGCCCTAGCGGCCATACTGATGCACATAGCCAAAAAACAAAAAAGAATTTTTTTAAAAATTTCGCTATAGTTCTTCATTCATTAAAACAGCAGTACTACCACCGTCAAGACAGCATTAAAAACCCATCTTTTCCAAAAAATGACCCCTCCAAGAAGAGAACAGTGTCAAATACCGTCATCGCATGATCAAAGATCTAGGTTTTTACCCTGAAAAAATCCACGCTCTCAAAACAATACTTCAACAAGATCATTGCCAGACACAACCAATTACGGCCAGACCCTAGGTTTTCATCCTGAAAAATAGGACCATGATCTTCACATGTACTATCGCCCCCGCTTGCATACCACTGCTTCAGGTCACGAGTCATCAAGCCAATTCCTCATCACCATTTGAACTCGAACCACCATTATCAGTCCTAAGATCTCGATCTTTATGACATTCTTCATCGGCACCATGGGACGAGAACATGCCCCATGATATTAACAGCCAACAGTGCTTTAAAGCGTTTCTCTAAACCCAAACTACCAGAGTACAAACATGGGTACGTACGACCGAATCCCATCCGATCCAGCGATTTCTCGGCATATGTGTACTATAGAGTTCACCGGTGGAGTCTTCCGGAACATGATACTGCAACCAGATCAATGGAGATAAACATCAAGAGGGTCTTTGTCTTGGCATGAGATGAACCCTAGGACCATCCTCTTTATTCAATCTGAGCTAGCAGCCGCCTCGCCACCAGCCGGAGGTAGAGGAGAAGACGGTCCAGCATGCCCCTCGCCAGAACCCATCATGTAGTTGCCTCCGCAGCCAGAGGTCCAGATCGGATCCGAGTCAGACCCGATGGAACCGATGTCCGCCAAGGCGGTCGTACGTCAGCGCCGCCGAGGAAGACCTCGCAAGATCGCCTCCAATGCCACCACCACGACACCTCCTCCCCAAGCCCTTGATCCGCACCGCCCGAAAGACGATGGGCCTAGACGGGCGCCCTAGGCTCCGTTGGCGCCGCCACAGCCGCCTCTCCGAAGAAGACCGCCGCAACCGCCACCTCTAGCACCTTAGGTACTAGGGGGCGCCGCTACCGCGGCCGACGCCGGTAGCAACGGCGGATGGATGAGATCTAGAGGAGGGAGATCGGCGGCAGGATCTGGGGGCCCTCCGTAGTGACCCCGTGGGAAGGGTTACGGGAGGGGAGGAGAGGGTCTTTTAAAAAGAAGATGTCTAGACAAGTAATACGACTTGCTCGTACAGAACCATCAAATGACCTTAACACTCCAAAAAGTTTCAGAGAAACTGATTTGCTAACAAGCACCTCTAACACTCCAAAAAGTTTAGTTATGCATTAGCATGGAAAACAAAACGCTAATAGATACATCTGCACAAGTGCAGCCGGCTCTCTATACAGTATAGACATGACCTGACGAGGCGGCCACGGCCACAGGGCAGGGCACAACCTAAAAATAAAAAGGCTGCCAGCACCAACAAGCCACTTCGTGTAACATGCGCGTAGGGCGTAGGCACCTTCGGTTCCACGGAAAAAAAAGAACATGGCGATAGATCGCGCACCAACTGTTCCGTACTAGTATCAGCACTAAGACTAGCACGCTGCACGCACAAGGCACCGTGTTACATTTCAAAAGTAGCAGTCCAGGTAGCCGTGCCGGTGCCGCCTGCTGAACTCGACCAGGCTGCCGTACGTCCTGTCCGCGATACCCACGAACAGCGCCTCAGTGCCGTCGTCCGGGCTGAAGGACACCCCAGCGATCTCCCCGAACAGGTCGATCTCCTGCGCGCGGGTGTACCCGGCAGCGACGTCGTACACGTGGACGAAGTCCGCCGGCTCCGACGCTGCCAGGAACATGCCGTCCGGCGAGAACTTGAGCCCCCTGATGGCGCCGATCCTCCCTTCCAGCACCGCGAACGCTTCCGACGTGTTGCGCACGTCCCACAGACGGCACGTCCTGTCCTGGTTCCCCGTGGCCAGGACGCGCCCGTCCGGGTGCCACGCCGACGCGAACGAGTAGTCCTGGTGGCCTCGCAGGCTCGCGATTTCCTGGACGACATCGACACGACACCACGGTTAGCAACCAGAGCCAATTGTCTTTGACACTTCGGGGCAAATTGTACGTAATGGATGTAAAACCTGGAGCGAATGTGTACCTTTCCGGACTGGGAATCGACGATGAGACAGTCGGAGCTATCACCAAGAACCGCGAGCAGCTTCCCATCGGGGCTGACAGACATATTCTGCATCACCAACTCCATGGCATGAGATCTACTAATTAAAAACAGTGGAACGGTGCAGATAACTTGAGCAGGTCATCACGACAGCGTATACTCACATTGACCGACCATGGGAACGAGAACTGGGCGAGGAGGCTGTACTTGTCGGTGTCAAAAGTTCTAACAAGGCAGTCGTTGTTTGCCGCCATTACCCGCGTAGCGCCGCCACTGCATCACAATAAGACAACGAACCCGGTAAGCAAAACAGTTTATCTCACTGAGATGTTCAAGTACTCTGGTCCGGGCAATTGGATTGCTTACTTGGGTGATCCGTAGATTTCTACTGCGTTGGTGATGGATTTTTTGTTGCCAGTCAGACTCGTACAGAATGCTACTCCAGGTTGATCGACATACTGACACAAGAACAAAACCGTCAGCTAGGAAGATTCAGAACAACTCACCCACAGGTCTGCACTCTGCAGTGCGTGCCTACTCAAGCCAACCTTGCAGATGAACTCCCCATGGAAACCACCAGCCACCAAGAGATTGTCTTTCACTGCCATGGTGCTGATCTGCACCCTTGACATTGGCCGAGCTCCCCGGATATTCTGTACAGTAAGGGCGCACTGTGGATTAGAAATTGACCCACATCTGATCAGTGAAACCGACTATCGTGTCCGTCCTGGTGCGGTGGATCACCTGAGTTGAAGCAACTTGGCCTGCCACGTTGAGCACTTGAGTTCCTCTCTGGAGCAGGGATGACCAATGCATTACAGAGTAGTTCTGCATCACGTACACATCATGCTTGGAAGTAGCCCACAGCAGGTTCCTCAGCTGCACATGTTGAAGAATATGGTCAGCGCATTTAATTATACCACAAGACACTACAGAGATGCAATGATGCAATCATGCAAGTAAGCTGCACTCTATTCAAGTGGATTCCATGTTAAATCTACCACAAATTACAGTAAAAACGAGAACATTTCATTACCTACTCCAACTATTCTGTTTGGGGACAGATGTTGATACTACGAAAATAGGCAAGAGAAGTGTCACCAAGGCGGGACATAAAGAGTGAGCTTCTGTTAAAATTTAATTTCAGGTAGTGTTAGTTATCTGATGCTACTGTTGGAGCTGTGTTCCTTCAGATCAGTAATGGTCAAGTGCTCTGCAATTATGAGACTGCTTCCAGAGAGTAAATGCAAGCAATTAGTCTGAACCCCGGTTCTTATTTTCAAGAAAGCTCGCGCCTCAATGCATTGATAGGCAAAAGTGTTCGTAATTTCGTATACATTTGGCTCACAAGAACAGTATAACAAGGAGACATATTTGCACACCTTCAGCGAATGTATAAGGCAAAACAAAAAAGGTAGTGTTTCATAATAAAGCAGTATCAATTTGTTAATCCTCTTGTTATACTGTTGATACGACAGATAAGAGAACTATCACCAAGGAAGGACATAAGACTAAGAGTGAGCTATGGTTAACATCCGGTTTCAGTTTTATAAAATCATCTGATCCTACTGTTAAACTAGTCTTCCCCTTCAGGTCTCTGCGAGTATGAGACTACTTTCCCAGAGTCTATGTAAGCTGTTAGCCTGAACCCCGGCTTAAAGCTCAAGCTAGAAAAAGAAGTCGAGTTTGCACACTGTCAGAAACCGTATCACCCAAAACAAAAAGTGTTAGATAATAACAGCGGACGATAAATCAGTATCTAATTTATTAATCCTCTTCTGTTGAGCAACCTGCAAAAGGGAATTCATAGACACAATTCTTCTTTGCCTGTAGTAGAACCATCACCTCATACCATACTCCATGGTGATCTGTAATAGCGTTGACTGCCGAGGAGTGTTCATCACTTGCTTGTAGACCTGATATCAGACGAAGCAGCTGTCGTATTATCACTGGTTATGCCGGAGACCAAAACTAACAACTCCAGCCAAAGTTATTCTGATCCGATTCATCATCAGACCTGCAACAAATGTTATGCATGTATACACAGAGGAGGCATGAATAGATACTACATATATACTGCATGAAATAAGATAGAACACATCCGAAAAGAAAGAACTGTGGGGTGGTCATCCAATCACAACACAAGCAAAGGCTACAGGCCAACAAATTTGAAAGCATGTGTTTGTTCAAAATTTAGGCCACTGTTAGTTCATTTTGTGTCGTGACTTTTGAACAGGTGCTGGTAGTTTGTGCATATTGCAAGTGTAAAACAGGAAATAGGTTCCTGAGCACAAATAAATAAGTAATCCATCCCTGCTAAAGTCAGCCAGTAGCTACACAGCGACGCAGGGGAACAGAGAAGGCCCGATTCGCAAAAAGAAAAACAGAGAAGGCCCTCTGCAAGGATCACGCGATACCTGAATTTGTGGCCCGTGTGTGGTACACTAGTAATCGACGACTGACAAGAAAATAAGTCCATTCAATATTCTGAATCGAGTGCCACTTTATCCATGAGAACAAACAAAAGTGATTTTGTGTCGCAAATACAAGGGAAAAGGGCTAAACTATTCGAAAGACGGCGTTTCTGATACAATTGCTTGCATGTGCAAGTTCGCAATTTCTCATGTGCATATGTGAGTATCTGAAATGAGATGTCTTTTCCCTCAAAAAAAAAAGAAAGAGATGTCCAAGAAATCCGGTACCTGAAAGTGCACTATCGTTGGCTTGACACTTCTCGTATTGGACTGAAAATCGTAGAAAGTGTCTCCAGTCTGCATTCGTTGGCACTCCTATAAACAAAACAGAATGAAGTGTCAGGACGAAGTACAGGTAATAAAGATTAGCAAAACTTACAAGAGGAAGGAGCAGGGGATCTCATCTCTCACCTTCTGTAATTCATCTCGCGGCCTAGCGAGGCTCTCGTAGTTCTTGTACTGTTTGAGCCTCATCTGACGGTACTGATCCCTTGTGTAGTTCAGCCTCTCCCAGGGTATCCCCTGCATGTCTTTCCCTTGTCTGAATTCCAAGGCCGAAGTGTCGTCCATCTGCTTATCCTACGATACGTAAAGAAAACCTGTTGGAAGTCTGGAACAGAACAGAACAGAAGAAGTTGCCGTGTCGTTCATTTGTTGTGAACCCAGGAGACAGTGTTCGTACTAGTTCTCAGGTAACCAACCGTACTCGTCTCAACAGCTAGCAGTGAACCAAAGAGGAAGGCGGGCATCCGTATTCATACCATGTGGGATTGGGAAGCGCCGCCGGAATTTTGGAGCCCGTCGCCGCCGGCACGGTCTTCGAACTCGAACTCGTAATCATCATCGCTGCCGCCGCCGCCGGCGACCAACTCCAGGTCGTCTCGCAAGTCATGCGACATCGCCGGACTGACACGGAATTGTAGATGGTTTCCGAGAGGAACAGGGAACTCCCGACGAACCCGGACCAGAAGAGGCTGATCGGCGAGCAGAACGGAACAGAACAAGCACAGTAGGGGAAGCGTGATGGAGAAAGCTTAACTTCTCCCACCCGGTGTTTATATAGGCGGCGGGCGGCCGGGCACAGTGTTAACGTGGTGGGCGGTGCCGTGCGGCGGGGCCCGGCGTGTGTAACGTAGCTGTCTCGTTGCCCTCGGGCATGGCTTGGACGGAGCCTCCCGCCACGGCACGATCCACATGTCACGTTGCATGCTTTCCTTGGGGCTGGGACCAGGGTGGAAGCCTGTCAGTGCCAGAATTTGGGGCTTCCTCGCGCTTGCCACGTGCCAACGACTATACAGATCCACGTGTATCTACGTTGTTGCCTTGCAACCTCTTCGTTTCGTACAGTGCGATGCAAGGCAAACCATCTTCGTGAAGCATTTTCGCTATTAAGGATTAGTACGTACTCCCTCCGTTTTAAAATATAATATGTTTTAGCTTTGTAAAACAAATGTATCTAAACTACTTTTAGTATCTAGGTTCACTCAAGTTTGGAACGAATCTACACATAAAAAAAGTCTAGATACATTTTTTTCACAAACCTAAAATAACTTATATTTTGAAACGGAGGAAGTAGGATCCTTTATAGAGTATCTAAAATAAAAGGGGATAATCATAGCTAGTATTTTTCTTTTCCATTTGAGACGAAGGAAGTAATATGAATCGGACTTCACTTTAAAAAGAGACCCGCACACACGTCGGTCCGTGTTCCTCTACGCTCCCTCCTCATCCTCCATGTGATGTGGCAGCTCTAGACCCGGGCAACTCAGGAAACGCGATCACCAGCGTGGCAGACCGAGACGTCGCGCAATCTCATGTCGGCAGTCTGCGCGTGACGCCGTCAGTAAAAACCTGTGTGTCGTTATCGGGGGCTTCCGCAGTGTGCAAGGCGAGCCGAGCGCCACGCGCGCGCGGTTTGTATGTGTGGCGACCACCTGATTAACCGACGGTTTTGTCACGTCCCCGCTTGCTAATTAAACTACTCGTAGGAGCATTCTCTGATAGAGGCTCATTCTATGTGACCTATATCAGGTTAGGGTTAGTCCATGCGGGTATTTATTCTCTTTAGTCTATAAATAGAGAAGCAATCATTGTACGTGATTTTACCAGAGACATGTTATACCCTGTGGATATACGACCTTAGCATACCTGGTCCAGCCCAAGGAAGACCCACGGCAAATATGTACCAGCCCATGAAGATTTTCGGGTGGCCAAGGCCATGACGCCTTCGGATCCTTGGAGAGCAAGACTAGAGTAGATAGAATATTCAAAGGGGTAAACCCTAAAACTTGTAACCGACTCGATCTGTGCCTGGGACCTGCCTACCTCTATATAAAGTCAGGAGGGCACGACGAGGAGGCTCTCTCGCATACCACCGCATACACACCTCCACGCCAGATTGCATCTGCGCACCCCTGTAACTTTCGGTTCCGCCGTGATCAAGAGTAGACAAGCAGGAGTAGGGTTTTCCCTCCGAAGGCCTGAACATGGGTAAACCTCGTGTCCCCGTGTTGCTTATTTGCTAACCGTTCCGCGATCTCCAGCATCACCATATTCTCCAAAACTCAAGTCCATAACAATGGGCATTGACGAGATTAAACTTCGTCAATTGGCGCCGTCTATGGGAACTGGGGGCGCTGATTGTGCGATCGTGACGGTCCCAACCAAAGCGATCTACAACTCCGCGGCGACGGAGAGTCATCTCCTCTTTGGCGCCTTCGACTTCACCGCCCACTCGCCAGCCACCCTGAAGGACTTTGAGCCCGTTGGCGATGGACTCGAGATCCTGTTCGGGAGCTTCTGCTTCCAGGTGGGCATACCGGCACTCTCCGCCTCCCAGAGCGGGTGCCCCTGCCATCAATCAGGCCCGCTTCATGGGCCCCACACCCCGTGCTACACACATCGCCATCAACAGATGAGTCCTATGACAGTAGCAGCTGCAACTCAGATCTGTGCGAGCCACCATCGGAGGAAGGGACCTACGGTTCTAGATCCGAAAGCTGCGGAAGCAACGATCCAATCTACGAGCGCTACCAATGCGCCGTAGTCATCCAGAGTGACGCGAAACACCAAACGCCTAACCCGCCACCTAACCTGCAGGGTAGAAACGGCGAGAACAGAAGAAGCCAGTCCCTCCCGCCCAATGGGGACGACACCAATCGGGTCATCCACCTTAGCGAGGAAGGATGGGCTCAAGCACGCAAAGCCGTGGCAGGCAACAAGATCCTGCCCGTGGGTGTCTCACGGGACCTACTGATGGCATACCACATGCTCCTAATCGAGGAGCACAAGAAGCAGGTGAAGATGCAAGAGGTGCTTGACAAACGCAAGCAAGCAGCCTCGGAGTCGAGCGCGCGGCGAGCCGCGCTCTCCACCATGAGCATTGGCTCCATCTCGCACGGCAACCATGGCAACAAGCACTGTTCTCGCATGGAGAACATGGATCCCAAGGCACGCCGTGAGGTGACTCGGGCCCTCAAGGCGTCCTTCATGGAGATGGATGCTGAGGGCAACGTCATCCCGAAGACACCGCAAGCGGCGATCATGGCCGCCATCGCGTACCTCGCGTCCCATCCACCTCCGGAGGGGGACCCAAAAAGGGCCATGCACAAGTCCGCGCTTACCGGACACGGACTCGCCGGAGCTGCGCTCCACGAAGAAGCTCCTGCGGAGCCAAAGAAGAAGACTGCGGTCAGATTCAACCGTAGCCCCACGCCCTCATCCGAGGATGAAGAGCACGACCTTCCTCGAAGGCACAAGATCTCGCGCCATCGCAGCCGCGATTACGACGCTCGAAGCGAACTCACCCAGCGCAAGATCGACAAAGCGCTCAGCAAGCGCGCATGCTCGTCCGAATCCGAGGAGGATGACAACGAAGGAGAACTCTGCGGAGCCCGATGCTTCAGCAGATCCGTTCGGCGGACACGGATGCCGCGAAACTTCAAACTTCCTTCGGACACTCCGAAATTCGACCACACACAGGACCCCAAGGCGTGGCTCAGCGACCACATGTCGTCCGTCAAGCTACACGGCAGAAACAAGGAAACCTCCATGCAATGCCTTCAGTTGCAACTGACATGCGCAGCTCAGATCTGGCTCAGCAGCCTATCCTCGGGATCCATCCGAAGCTGGGAGGAACTGGCGTACAGTTTCGTCCGAAACTTCAAGGGCACCAGCAAGAGGCCAGCCTCGATCGAGGAGTTGCGGGCCCACACCTAACGAACGGGCGAATCCATTCGCTCTTACATACTGCGCTGGTCCAACACCAAGAACTCCGCGGCGCACATCTCTGAGGAGAGAGCTATCGACGCCTTCAAGGACGACATCAAACGCCAGGACTTCAAGGAAGAACTTGGACGCGTCAAGCCCAAGACACTCGACCACCTCATGGACATCGCCAACAGGTGGGCCGATGGCGAGGACTCCGTCCACCGAGCGCACTCAGAGGAGGAAGATGACTATGGCCAGCGACATGAGCGCTGCAGCAAGAGAATATCGTGCGTCTACGACGATCGTGATGGACCCGACATGGTCGCGGCTGGCTACGCCGACCGCCGCAACGACGACAACTTCAGCAACGGCGGATACCGCGGAAGCCACTTTCGCGATGGAGGACGCCCGACGCAGTCATGGCAACGTCGAGGGCGTGACGACGGACCCTCAGCATACGATAAACTGTCGGGTCCATGGACCATCCACTTCTACATCGACAAGCAGGATGGTAAGAAGAAGTCAAGCCACATGCTCAAGGACTGCCACAAGTTCCAGAAACTCAGCGAGAGCATGGCTCAGATGAGGCAGCAAGCCTCGAACCCTAGATATAGGAACGCACCTGCACCAGGTGAGATCGCACATGGAGCTCCTCCACCACCACCCGCGGGACCTTCGAACCACCCAATCGCACCCGCGCAGAATAATGGTGGGCACGGGTACCCCGTGCCGAAAGGATCGCTAATGATCCAAAAAGGGCGCCCAACGAACAGGGTGCAGAAGAAAATCACCCGCCAAATTAATCTGGACGTAACCGCTCCGCCCGCCATCCCTGAGTACCTCAGCGGATCGGAGTCCTGCATCACGTTCAGCCGATCGGATCACCCTTGCCAGGTCCCTCGCCCAGGTCATGCTGCCCTGGTGCTCGAGGCGCAGATCGGAGGGTTCGACATGAGCCGCGTCTTCATGGATGGTGGCAGCGGCATCAATCTGATATTCGCTAGTACCTTGGCAGCAATGTGGATCCCGCTGTGCAGCCTGGAACAATCCGATACAATGTTCCACGACATCGTCCCAGGGAAGGGCGTATTACCCCTGGGAAAGATATGGCTCGACGTCATCTTTGGCAAGCCGGATAACTTCCGGTGCGAGCTACTCGAGTTCGAGGTGGTGGACTGGCCATCACAATACCACGCCATCCTCGGGTGTGTGGCATTCGCACGATTCCTGGCAGTACCGCACTACGCGTACCTTCTACTCAAGATGCCAGGACCCAGGGGCGTCATCACGGTCCACGGGAGCTTCACCCGATCGGACCACTGCGACAGGGACTTCAACAGAATCTCCTAGTCATTCAGCATGCAGGAGGAGCTCATAAGGCTCCGCGAGGTGACAGACAATGGAGCACCCCCAGTCGCAAGACAAAACGCACCAGACATGTCTTTTGACTCCACCGTCAACACAAAAAAGGTGCAGGTCCACCCGACGGATGCCTCCAAGACGGCGCCGATCGCCAACGACCTCAGCTTCGCATAGGAAAGTGCGCTCGTCGAATTCCTCCGTGAGCGCTGGGAAATCTTTGCCTGGTGTCCTGCGTACATGCCAGGAGTTCCTAGGGAATTCGCCGAGCACGCACTCAACGTCTTTACAGACGCCAAGCCCGTCAAATAGTCCATCCGACGACTTTCCGAACCACGGGCCGAAGCAATCGGAGTCGAAGTCAACAGACTACTCGATGCAAACTTCATCAGGGAGATCAAGGAGAGCGAGTGGCTCTCCAACACTGTGATGGTCCCCCAAAAGGACACGAACATCCTGCGGATGTGCGTGGACTTCATATCGCTGAACAAGCACTACCCGAAGAATCACTTCCCTCTCTCTCTGATCGATCAGATCATCGATTCGACTGCAGGATGCGAGAAACTCTCCTTACTTGATGCCTACTCAGGCTACAACCATATCCGACTAAAGGTCGAAGATCAGGAGAAAACAACGTTCATCACGCTGTTCAGAGTGTTCTGCTACAACACAATGCCCTTCGGGCTGAAGAACGCAGACGCCACGTACCAAAGGTGCATGCAGGCATGCCTGAAGGACCAGATTGGCCGCAACATCCAAGTCTATGTTGACGACATAGTCATCAAAACAAGGGAGGCCAAGACGCTCATCGACAATCTCCGTGAGACGTTCGATAACCTTGATCGATACAAGATCAAGCTAAATCCAGAAAAGTGCGCCTTCGGCATCTCATCTGGTCAGCTGCTAGGATACTTCATCTCCCAGCGAGGGAACGAGGCTAACTCGAAGAAAATCCGGGCCATAATGGCCATGGAAAAGCCGAAGAACCTCAAGGCCGTCCAGCAGCTCGCTGGGCGAATCACGGCATTGAGAAGGTTCATCAGCCGCATGGGCGAAAAAGCTCTGCCATTCTATCAACTGCTACGCAAGGCAGACAAATTCTAGTGGACGCCCGAGGCGGACGACGCATTCGAAGATCTAAAGCGGATGCTCTCTACCTCGCCCGTGTTGGTCACGCCAAAGGAGCGCGAACCTTTACTGTTATACATAGCAGCCACACACCAGGTGGTAAGCACCGTACTTGTGGTCGAGCGACCCAAAGAAGGCAAGACCCACGGGGTCCAACACCCAATCTAATACCTCAGCGAGGTATTGACGCCAACAAAGTAAAGGTACCCTCACTACCAGAAACTCGCCTACGGCGTGTTCATGACGGCTCGTCGGCCGAGCCACTACTTCCAGGAGCATCAGGTGATGGTCTACAATGAGGCACCCCTGAACAGCATCCTGAACAACCCGGAGGCCACATGACGTGTGGCCCTGTGAGGCATCGAGCTGTCACCTCTAGACATTGTCTACGAGAAGCGCCACACGATCAAGTCTCAGGTCCTTCCGGACTTCCTCGTCCACTGGATGGAACTGCAGCTGCCAGACACACTGGACATGACACAGTCATGGACGATGCACTTCGACGGCTCCAAGCGCGAGGCCGGAGCAGGAGCCAGTGTCATACTGACCTCCCCGTAGGGCGACAAGATGAAGTACGTCCTTCGGATAAAATTTCGAGCCTCCAACAACGAGGTCGAGTATGAGGCCCTCATCCACGACATGAGGATGGCCAAGATCTGCGGCGCGACGCGCCTGGTCATCTACGGACACTCAAACCTCGTCGTCCAGCAGACGATGAATGAGTGCGACGCGCACGCCGCCAACATGATTGCGTACCGCGCACTCTACAACGCACTCGAAGGAGACTTTGACGGCTGCGAGCTTCGGCACGTTGGGAGAGAAAGCAACGAAGAGGCCGACAGACTCGCAAACATCAGCTCCACCTGCGCGCGGGTGCCGCCAGGTGTGTTCCTCGAACAGATGTGCGTGCCATCCATCAAAAGGAAATTCCCAAATGGATCACCTAAAGAAGCAGAGCACTCGAGGGCCGCGCTACCCGACAGTCAGGAAGGACCCGAAAAACTCGACACAGAGGTCGTAGTGGTCAACCTGATGCAATTCATGGCAGTTGAAGAAACATGGACACGACCATACCTAAGGTACTTGATAAATGGAGAGTTGCCTGACAGCCCGACAGATGCCCGGCGCATATCTCGCCGGTCCAAGGCCTTCACCATCATCAATGGCGAGATGTACAAGCGCACATTTCGGGTGTACTCCAAAGGTGCGTCACCATCGGCGACGTCAAAACCATCCTCCAAGACATCCACGAGGGCATCTGCGGCCATCATGCGGGCAGCCGTGCCCTTATCGCCAAAGCTCTATGAGCCGGATTTTACTGGCCAACGGCCATGAACGATGCCAAGGAAATCGTCCGAAGATGCAATGGGTGCCAGAGGTTCGCCGACAAACTGCACGCACCCGGATCGGAGCTTAAGCCCATACCTCTGGCCTGGCCTTTCGCCCAATGGGGGCTGATATGATTGCTAAACTGCCAAGGTCCTCGAAGGGAGGTCACGTCTACCTCCTGGTCACAGTCGAAAAATTCACTAAGTGGATTGAGGCCATGCCTGTCACTAACCAAAAGGGCAAAATTGTCGTCAAGTTCTTCGAATCCATTGTCTACAGGTTCGGCGTGCCGCACAGCATCATCACCGACAACGGGTCGAACTTCATCTCCAAAGAATTCCAGGACTTCTGCGAAGACCTCAGAATCAACATCACATACGCCTCCGTGGTGCACCCGCAAACGAACGGGCAGGTCGAAAAAGCCAACGGCCTCGTCGGTGCTGGCATCAAGAAGCGCCTAATGAGCCCACTTGAGCGACTCGCAGGAGCCTAGACAAAGGAGATACCCTCGGTCCTCTGGAGCTTGCGCATGACACCGAATAGCTCAACTGGCTACACGTCCTTCTTCATGGTGCACGGAGCCAAAGCCGTGCTACCAGCAGAGGTACGCCATAAGGCCCCATGGGTCGTCGCCTACAATGACGAAGCGGCAAGACTCGAAGACGCCGTCGACACACTCGACGAAGCACGTGACATAGCAGCAGCTCGATCAGCGGTGTATCAACAGAGCCTCCACAACTACCACAGCCGACGGCTGCGCCCAAGGTCCTTCGTCGAAGGAGACCTAGTCTTGCGACTCAAGCAAGAGTGACCGAAGAAATTCGAGTCAACATGGGAATGACCCTCCATCGTCACTGAAGTCATCCCAGGTGGCGCCTATCGCCTCAAGCACATGGAGTCCAGAGTTGCATACTCCAACCCATGGAACATCGCACAACTGTGATGGTTCTACCCCTAGCTACCCCCTCCTTTTACTTTCAATAAGGCTATTCAGCCAAGCCTACTCAGCCGAACAATGTACCTCCTCCTTAAGATATGAATAAAGCTAAGTGTCTCGCCCAAAATTTTTGTCTATTGTTCGTATTTCACTCCATGTTACAACACACTCGGGGGCTCCTCCCACCACACGACTTCGTCGACTGAGGATAACGCGTGTACACCTGAGTAGATGACCACGTCAGGCTAACGAAAAGGACACGTATACAAACAAAGCACCACGTGCTAAACAACAATAAACCTTTACAACAAAGGGCACAACACGCCCAGTCTAATACATAGAAATTTTACATCTATCTTTTTACAGGTCCTACCTATTCTGAAGAATCACCCGCGCACGCTACTCAAAGAGATCTACAATTTGTTCAGCATGCTGCCTTACAACCGCATAATATGGACGCATATCCCACTCGCCACCATCCGGCCGAAGAGGCGGCCCAGCTGCTATAGCAGCCAGATCTACATCTGGACGGTGTAACCGAACCAGAGAAAGCACGGCCTTCACCCCCGCGACCAGTTGATGCCGCACCAGTTCCCTAAAATGATGCACATTTCGAAACTTCGCCAGCAGGCCCCAGAGAGTCGATGGTGCCTCATCCAGCGGAAACATCACGTGCAGCACCGATGCCAACGAAGCTTTAGCCTGACGCAGCACCCGCGACACCTGGTGAACACGATCCTGCACAGTCGCAAGGACCATGGCACGATCGCGGTCCATATAGAAAAAACCGCCGGCCTAAATGTCCTGCTGGGTCAGGCAGTTGATCCGAACAACAACACGCTCATTTTCCTCCTTTGGAGCAAGGTTAGCACCTGCAACACTTGCAAAAGTAAGATGAAAGGCCAACAGGCGCATTCGACACAATGAGCAGCATCTCGAAAAACTCACATTGAAGCTGTTCGGACAGACGACGCAACTCCCCCATCAAATACTCCTCTCTGGCAGCGCCTCGCTCTGCCTTCGACTTCCAAACATCGGCATGGACGCGCACTCCAAGTAATTCTTTCTCAAGACTACGGATGCGGCCACAAAGAAACACAAGCTACGACGCACCATCCAAGGATGGCCGCGGCTGTGGCATAGACGAAGTGTCAATGAGATCATCACCCTAAGGTCCCTAGGGGAAAAGAAGGCAAGAATATGAACAAACAATCGAATGAACAAAGAACTCGGAGATTCATTATATGCAACGAAAAGCCACTGCATGGCACAAGGACTGTTCGTAGACATATTACAAGAAAAGAAACAAAAGCTATCCTACAACTAAAAGACCTAAGAAGCTGCATCCTGGGTAGCCTCAGAGCCGGACTGATTGCTCTTGGCCTCCCCATGCTGCCTCAACGCATACTCAGCCAGCAAGTCAATCAACTTCGGCCCATAACGTTTACAGCGGGCGGCGTGGAGGGCGAAGGCTACCTCGGATCTGTCAGCAGCCGTTGGCATCCAGGAGGTGACCTGATGAAGATCCAGCTCCGCTCCAGACGCCAGGGCCATCGCCAGGCCCACGGATGCATCGATGCCCTTCTGCTTGCGCTTGTACGCCACAGGTGCATCGACGGACAACGCATCGGCTAACGCATCGACATCCTCGAGGGCGACGCCCTTGGGTACGAGATCCTTATAGAAGCGCCCGAGAACCTCCTTGGCCTTGGCAAGTGAGCCGACCACGGTACTGCAGCGGTCTTCGACCACCGCAGTGGCATGATCCAGAGCACTTCCGTGCTCCAGAGCACCGTGGTCAAACTCGATGCCTACAGCATCTAAAGAAACGAAAGAGGCAACATGAGTAAAAAGCAAAGCAAGAAAAGACAAGGAAGCGGAAAAAGGAAAGACGAGACCACTCACCGAAATAGCCTTGGCAGCCGCCATCAGCTTGCCGGCTACCTCCTTTTCGCGCGAGGCCGCAGCGGTGGCGAGTTGCTCCTCGCGGTCCGTCGCCTCCTGTTGTAGGCTCTCCTTGGCCGCAGCTGTGTTGGCTAGCTCCTGCTCAAGGCGCTCCTTCGCACCAACGGCGTCCTCGGCCTTCTTCTCCGCTCGACCAAGGCTCTTTTTGATAGCATCAAGCTCGCGGAGGGTGGTATTGTTGTCCTCTGCAAATAGCAGAACACTTATCAGATCGAAGAAAAAGAAGTAGAAGAAGAAGCAAAAAGATCAACCCGAGCATGCCACAGTCGCTTGAAGTGGCCTCCAACACCAGTCTTTTTGCACCGGTGGTTGGCACCTTTCACAAAAGGCTGCAAAAAGATACTACTCATAAAAAAAGGCTCGGGGGCCACGCCCAAAGAATGAGAAGGACAAATTACACATACGAAAAAACGCTCGGGGGATCCCTCCGAGACAAAAAAAAGCAAAAACGATCAGCAGATCATCCTACAGATGCTCGGGGGCTCCCCCCGAGACAAGCAAGCAAAAATAAAAATGATCAGCAGATCACCCGAAAATGCTCGGGGGCTCTCCCGAGGCAAGAACAAAGAAACTTACGTGATCAGATGGCGACTTCGAAGGTCCAGCCGAAGTCTTCTGGGGGACAACCACCTGAGCCTGCTGCGGAGAATGATTTGGAGCAGCGCCCTCAGAGGTGGCCACCGTCTGAGGAGGAGGAGGAGCAACCTTAGACTCTCCCACCATCTCCCGAGCGCCATCACTGAAGGAGCCATCGGTGGAGTGGCTACAAAAGAAAAAGTCAGCCAAGTACAAGAAAACAAACAAGAGAAAGCAAAAAGCAACTGAAGAAAACCTACGAGTCGAGATCGCTCAAGTCGAAGACAGGCGGGGTCCTCCTGCCTTTCTTCTCCTCTTTCTTCTCTTCCTTCTTCCGCTTCGCCGATGGGTGCGGTGCCACAGCCCGCACGGGCACGGCCGGAATAGGAGAGGAAGAGCCCCCATGATCCCCACTATGACGCTCAAGGCACAGCGGGTTCCTAGGCGTCGATGGAGTCGAAGCATCCGACGATTCGCTCGAACTCCGTGTCGGCTTTCGAGTGTGCTCCTCGCTCGACTCAACGGCTTCTTCGGCCGGCGACCGCGCCGACGGAAGCTCAGACATGGAGTCCACTACCTCATTATCTGGTGCATCCGAAAACAATTCGGGCAGTGGAGGAGACATGCCCAGTACCTTGAATTCCTGCGTAAAAAGAAACAAATTTTTAGCACACAAACAAGTGCAAACAAAACGCAGTCGAAAAAAGGCGCTACGCGCATGTCCTAGATCTACACCTGCGGAATCGGACAAGAGGCGGCGAATGGAGGAGTCAACGACTTCCCTGGGATATCCTCTCCAGCCTTGTACTTCAGCAGCGGACGAAGAATCCCGTCGAGATCCCCCTTGGATAACTCCTCAGCCGAAACCCTAGTCGGATCATGACGACCAGAATAAAGGAACATCGGGTGTGCCCTTGCCTGGAGCGGCTGCACCCGACGTTTAAGGAAGGTGCAGATGATATCCACACCGTTCACCTCTTTATCCGGAATCAACTGGAGATCCTCCACCCGATGATAGAGCCCCTCTATCTCCGCCACCTCGCCATCCAAGATCTGGTTCTTCCAGGACCTCTTCGGCTCGATTTTCTGGGAGGGGTCAAAAGGAGCAAGACCAAATTTCTGTCCGGCCACTATGGAATCGTGGATGTAAAACCACCGCCTCCACCAGTACTAGATAGACTCGGACATAGAAAAGGAGAAGAAAAGCAAGTTGGATTTAAGGGAAATGATGTAGCGCCCAATGGGATAAACACCATCGGAGCCAGATTGCCTCTTCACGGAATAGAGTTTCCGGAAGAGGCCAAAGTGTGGCTCGATACCGAGCCAGCACTCATAGAATGTGATGAAGCAGGTGACATGAAGAAGAGAGTTTGGGTAAAGATGATGAAGCTGGACGCCATAAAGAAAAAGCTATCCACGGAGAAAATCGTGGATTGGGAAAGAAAGGCCTCGAAGGACAAACGCGATGAACATGACCCGAAACCCAGCGGGAGGATGGGGAATTACCTCGTCGTCGGGAACTCTGACGGCCTCCCTATCCTGCGGGATAAGACCCCGCTCACGGAGCTTGCGGAGGTCACCCTCACGCGTCTCCGATCGCCGGCAGCCACCATTAGTGACGCGGGTGGCGGTGGAACCCTTTTTTCCATCGGTGGCAGCACTGGAACCAACTGTAGTGGAGGACTTCTTGGGCTTCCCCATCGCAGTGCGGCGGTGACGGCGATGAGCACGCAGAATCAAGGAAGGAAAAGCTCGGGGAAATTCCAGCGCGCAGCGAGAAAATCTCAAGGAAGATGGGAGCAGTGAAACAAGAATGGCTGCAGTGAAAACAAACTAACTTTTCCCCAATGATTATAAGGACGAGAACGATACACGGTGACCGTCCATCAGGAAGACCTAGATCCAACATCAAGATCTAACCGTCCACGTGTGAAAGAACATGTGGGCCCCCATGTGTGGTTTTGGTAATTAATGACAATATTTATGGACTAATGTGTGTATTAAGTTGTACTTGTAGGATTTGTCCATTGGCATCGCTTGGAGCATGTGTTGGCTCCAAGGTCAATAATATGAAGAAGAAGATATGTTGTGCAAGCTCAAAATGCGCCATCTATAGAAGATCTCATGTTTGATGCTTGCCATCCTCGGTGATCATGGATCGATGATGAGGAATTAAGAAAGGTGTTCCATCTTGAGAAGGGCAAGATCGTCTACATCGAGCTCAAGTGGAATGCTCAAGGCAAAGGTATAATCTTGATAGGTTTTCCCTTTTGCCGGTCTCATGTTGTGTGTGGGAGACCGGGTTTAGGATAGATAACCGTACTATCAAGAGGGGCTCTCGAATGAGTAACTCGGTCACATCGTTCGGAGAGAGATCAAACCTTTGCATACTTGCATCATTGCATTTGGTTGTTATTTGGTCTTATCTATGTGAGGATATAGAGCTTGTGGTAATCTCCATAACAAGCTCTTGTTCATCAAAATCGGATCTTCCGTTTGTATATTGTTGCGATTTTGAGCTTGGCGGTTTTTCGGTTTCTCACCAGGTGAGGTATCCCACATTATTCTACTTGATATTTTATCACTGTTAGGGTAGCTTTTGTCGCCCTTTATCCAACGCAATTGGAATCGGGTCAATCAGAGCTACCGTTCAAAAGTTATGACCGTTCGAATATTTGCCAATTTGATTTTAATAAAGTAAATGAAAAAACAGTTTTTCTCGGTTGTCCGGTACTACCGGGCCTAGTACCGGACACCCCAGTTTCGGCCCGTCCGCTCTCAGATCTGTCCGGTAGTCCTGGCTGGTACTACCAGCCCGTGCGGTATTACCGCCCCGGGCGGCCGGTAGTACCGGGCCGCCCCCTCCACATAGCCCAGCTAGCCTCGCTGCTCCCTGACCCATCTCTCTCCGCCGCCGCGTCTGCCCTATGCATGCCCCGCTGCGCTCGCTCGCTTTGCCCGCTGCCTCGATCGCCCCACCCACTGCCGTTTCTCCGCTGCAGCCCTTGATCGCCCGCCGCTCAAGGCGCTCATGATCCATGGCGCAGCCGCTTCGCCCAGTTCCGCCGCCATCACGCTAGCCGACGCTTGCCTCCCCTCGCTGGCCCACCAGCTAGGCCATGTTGACCGCCTGCCACGCGTTCGCGCTAGGCTCGCTAGCTGCGCGTGGGTCGCCCGCTGGCCCCTCTCTCGCACGCGCTGGCGCGCTGCGTTGACCACGTTGATCCCCTGCTGCGCTGCTGCTTCAGCTTTTTCATGGCACATGCGGTAGTACCGGTCAAAACTGGTACTACCGGACCGTTCTGAAAAAACACCCTAACGGCCATATTTTGTCTAGCCCTATATAAGTCTTTTGTCCATTTTCGTTTAGGGTTGCTTCTCACTCCTCCTTTTGTCTAAGCTTTGCCCCCATTTGCCTTACTCTTTGAGCTTGATTTCTACACACCTCTCCATTGATTCTTGCATGTATTTGAGGGTTAGTTGGAGGTGATCTAGATCTATGTTTTGACCTAACTGATTCATCTCTTTGTGAGTGTATCTTTGGGGATCTAGATTTTTGGGGATTTTGTGTCTCTCTTTGATTCCTCCTCTCTTGTTCCCCCAATAGCTTTAGTAGCTTTTTTGGAACTTGAGAGTGAGGGATTTGAGCATCTTTGTGGTGTTCTTGCCATTTGCATTTGGTGCATCTGTTTGAGTTCTCCTCGGAGGATTTGGTTTGAGTTGCTCATTGGAGCTTGTCCCTCTTGGGTTCTTGGAACCCTAGAAGATTTTGTGGCCTTGGTGGCATTGTGGCCTTCGTGGCATTTGTTGAGGCCTTTTATGGCGTTTGTTGGGAGCCTCCAATTAAGTTGTGGAGAAGTGCCCCAACCTTGTGAGAGGTTCCGGTTGCCACCGAAAAGTGCACCGATAGTGGAAGCGTGGATCGATCCCGTTGGCGTGAGATTCACCGGAGAATAAGGGAGGCATTTTGTGGCGTTGGTGGTTTGATACCACCCCTCTCCAAACGAGACGTACTCCATGTTGGGAGGAACTCGGTAAAATTTCGGTGTCCCCGCGTGCCTCGGTTATCTCTATACCCGAGCTCTTTACTTATGCACTTTACATTGTGATAGCCTTCGTTCTTGAAGTAATATATATCTTGTTATCACTTTATTGCTTATATTGCTTAGCATAAGTTGTTGGTGCACATAGGTGAGCCTTAGTTGTTCTAGGTTGTGCTTAAAAAAGTAAACACTAGTTTTATTCCGCCTTTTTTGAGCCACTCTAGGAAAAGTTTTAATCGCCTATTCACCCCCCTCTAGGCGACATCTGTATCCTTTCAATGTGTCAGCACAACAGCGAACCATCGCTCACACGCCGTCCACTACACACGGAAATCAAGGCGACGCCGTAATTATCTCCACGCCGCGCGTGACCAGTCAACTCAAAGTCAGAAGGTGGGACCCATGTTCGTCTAGTCACGTCATCTCTGGCGCCGCAGACGCTTGAGGTCACCGATCGTCAGCACTGACGTCATCAGAAGCTATACTAGCAACGGTTACAATTCTTCGGCTGTACAGCTAAGAGTACTTACTAAAATCTACGATTCGACTAACTACTCAGGGGCTACTCCTATCAGGAGCGCTGGCCGCGCACCCGAAAATGATCAAAGTACTAAACCATTGAACTATTCTTCGAGTCCTACGTCGAGTCTACGAATCCACTACGGACTCGGGGGATACTCCCATAGGGAGGATGGATTCAAGCATCCGAAAAATTTGTGTCCTACAGACCTAAAAGTCAACAAAGATCGAATTAAAGTCTCCGCTCGAGTCTACGACTCGAACAGACACTCGGGGGCTACTCCCATAGGGAGCGCTGGTCGAGCACCCTATGAATCTTTCGACTGCGATCCTTCGGATCAGCATGCAAAACTTTTTCGGCAACTCTGCCCCATTTAACGCCAAGTGAGCGGTGTCCTCCTTGGCCACCCGAAACACCTCCGCGATGATAAACATTCGGATGTTGCGTCTGTGACGCAAAGATAAGACCTACAGATACCATCTGATGGCCTGGTAATACACACGACTGCGCTCTGCTAGTAAAAACCCATGCCAACAGGCACGATGACAAATCCCGACGGACGCGTTGGGTACATCACTTAAAATTCACTGGAATTCCACTCCTGTAAGTCCTCCGCGGCATGAGTCGAATTACGCCAGCATTCGTTCCGGGTTCAAGTCGAGGGACTCGAATCTGAAGAAGATCGTGTTGTTTTGTCCTAAGACGGTTAACTTTCCCTGATCTGTCGGGAGAGTCAGGCACACGCATCAACAATCCCTACACACTCGAATCATTCTCTAGACAAACAGAGATAACTGCACCCGAAGGATTGAAGAGTCCTCAGCTGAATCTATGATTCGACTGAACACTCGGGGGCTACTGACATGGTTATACCTTGCGGGTACACGACCTTAGCATACCTGGTCCAGCCCAAGGAAGGCCCACGACAAATATGTACCAACCCATGAAGATTTTCGCGTGGCCAAGGCTCATGACGCCTTCGGATCCTTGGAGAGCTAGACTAGAGTAGATAGAATATTAAAAGGGGTAAACCCTAAAATCTATAACCGACTCGATCTGTGCCTAGGACCTACCTACCTCTATATAAAGGTCGGGAGGGCATGACGAGGAGGCTCTCTCGCATACCACCGCATACGCACCTCCACGCCATATTGCATCTGCGCACCCATGTAACTTTCTGTTCCGCCGTGATCAAGAGCAAACAAGCAGGAGTAGGGTTTTTCCTCCGGGGGCCTGAACCTGGGTAAACCTCGTGTCCCCGTGTTGCTTGTTTGCTAACCGTTCCGCGATCACCAGCATCCTCATCTTCTCCAAAACCCAAGTCCATAACAATGGGTATTGACGACATTAAACCTCGTCAGTAATTAAATTTTTTACGCCTTTAATTCTTTGTATTCCATAGTTAGCATGTACCGTTTTTAATTTAAATTTTGGAACGCCGTCATATTTTAATAATTGTATTATCGCATTTATGCAACCGATTACCTGTTGTAACCTTACACACTTTGCATAAATTGCAGATGACCGGAATCGTGAGGCGTGAGTTCCCAGAGTTAACCCAGGATGGGCTGAACTACCTGACTTGGGCCTCGGACATGGAAATCGTCCTCGAGGGCCGATGTATCAAGGGTGCGCTGAGTGCAGGGACCCAGATGGCCCCCAGCACCACCATCTCGGTGGATAACGCTAAAGCACTGCATTTCCTCTGCCATCACATGTGTGAGACTCTCAAGAATGAGTACATGGAAGGACAGAGTGCTTCTGCCCTTTGGACCGCCCTCAACAAGCGGTTCTCTAGGCTTAAGTACACCATTCAGCCATAGGCGAAGGCAGATTGGATTCGTCTGAGGTTTGCGGACTTCAAGACCATGGGAGAGTACAACTCCGCGTTACACCGAATTTGTACCATTCTTCAGTTGTGTGGAACCAGTACCACAGATCAGCAGAAGATAGACAAGACTCTCTCCACATTCCACCCGGACAACATCCAGTCCTCGCGAAACTATCGCCAGGAACGATTCACGGAATATGCAGCGCTTATTGATGCTCTCCAGGTGGTCGAGGCGCAGGATAATGTTCTCAAAAAGAACTTCTCCGCGTAACCCTTCGCGGGGGGCCCAAGTCATGAGGCTAATGCCGACACCTACAAGGTGCGCAAGCCCATCCACAAGAGGCGAGGCAAGAAGGGCAAGAAGGGCCCCAACTCCTCCAACCCGTCCAAGCAATGCAAGGCGGGCAAGGGGGAGGCAAGGCCCCAGGACTGCTTCCGTTGTGGCTCCAAGACTCACTTCTCCCGGCAGTGTTTGGCCCCTAAGCACGTCGTGGACGCGTTCAAGTCCAGCAAGAAGGCGCGCGAGGCGCACCTCGTCCAGGTTGAGGCACCACTGGCGCCCGGAGCGGCGCCCGTGCACAACGTCACACCCGTAGTGGCGCAAGACGTAGCACATGTGGCAGCACCTTTGGCGGTTCCCACGAATGCCACTGTGCCCATGGAGGTTGAGCACGTCGTGCCCCTCCGCCCCAGCTAGACATTTCTGCTGCCTCGATGAGGATAGCCAACGAAGAGAAGCTCAACGATCTCGAGATAGCAGCCGAGATTGATGGTTTCTTTGCAGAATCCACCTGAGCTCCTTTTGGTTGTTATGATTTCTTTCCGCAAATAATCTGATACAATTCTTCGATATGGTTGTAAGCTCTATGAGAGCATAACATTTATTTGCTTCCGGCGATTGGATGACATTTATTTCATTCATTTATTCCATTATTTGGTTGTGTTATGTTCTGAAATGTTTATGTGTTTTACTTACTTGATGTAGCATCTTCCTCGCTCCATTATATTAATTAGGCACTATATTTTAGAACGCGTGTGGAGCCCAAATGGAGGAAATGCGCCTTGCTGATAGCGGCACCACAAATACCATCTTGAGAGAAACAAAGTACTTTGAGTCTATTACCAAAAACCCCGGTAACATAACGACGATCGCCGGCTGCGGTCCGAATGTAGTTGGCTCCGGAAGAGCAACTATCATACTCCCAAATGGAACAACTCTGATCATTGAAGAGTCATTGTTATACCCGGAGTCGACTTGTACTCTCTTGAGTTTTAGAGACATCCGCGCAAATGGTTTCCATGTAGAGACCGATGATGATGAGAATGGAAAGGAGTTCCTACTCATTACCAAGAGCAACGAAAATGGTAAACATGTTGTCGAAAGACTCCCTTCATTAGCTACTGGGTTGTACTACACTAAGATAGTAGCACCACCTATTTACACTACCCTTAAGACTGTCTTTAGAAGCTCTAAACTATTCTGCCTTTGGCATGACAGGTTAGGCCACCCCGGTCTTAGGATGATGATAAATATAATTAACAACTCGAATGGTCATAATGTTAATGTGAAAAATTTCCCGAATCCTGATGATTTCGTGTGCTCCGCATGCGCTACGGGGAAATTGATCATTATACCGTCCCCCCTAAAGGTGAAGGATGAACTCCCCGCGTTCTTGGAACGTATACAAGGGGACATATGTGGTCCAATTCAGCCCCTCTCAGGACCGTTTCGGTACTTCATTGTGCTCATCGATGCTTGGTCCAATGTTTGCCTGCTGTCAACAAGGAACCATGCTTTTGCAAAGTTGATCTCTCAGATCATAGAAATAAGGAACAAATTTCCTGATTTTCGTTTAAAGTCTATTCGAATGGACAATGCCAGAGAATTTACTTCAAAGGCATTCGATGATTATTGCATGGCAACAGGAATCAAACTTGAGCACTCTGTACCGCATGTCCACACTCAAAATGGACTTGCGGAGGAATTGATTAAAAGAATTAAATTCATTGCTCGACCACTCCTTTAGGGTTGTAATTTGCCAACTACATGTTGGGGACACGCGGTGTTACACGCTGCTAATCTCATCAACTTTCGACCATCGTCCTACAATATCCACTCTCCTATTCAACTTGCGCAAGGGTCGGCACCAAAAATTTCCCACCTACGTAGGTTCGGCTGCCAGGTATATGTACCTATACCACCACCCTAGCGTTCAGTAATGGGACCGCTCCATAAGTTGGGGATATACGTTGGTTATGAGACTGTGTCCATAATCAGGTTCTTGGACCCCTTGACAGGTGACTGTCACACGACCCGTTTTGCTGACTGCATTTTTGACGAGGATCTTTTTCCGACTTTGGGGGGAGGTAATCAACCCCTGGATGACAAAAGTCGAGAAATCACGTGGAAAGCCACGGGGATCCACGCTCATGACCCGCGCACTGTTGAGTCTAATCGAGAAGTCCAAAAGATACTAGATTTGCACTCCCTAGCGAATCAACTGCCTGATCATTTTAGTGATTTAAAGACTGTGACAAAGTCGCATGTACATGCACGCAATGCACCAGAAAGGGTTGAAATACCGAAGAAAAATGATGGTATACCCGCTCCCATTTGAAGGCCTAAGAGAACGCGGAATCCGGTTTCTCAAATCCCAAGTACCCGGGGACGCCCGAAGAAAAAGGATAAGAGAGATTTATTACAGTCTGCCCTTGTTGAGGGGAGCCAATTGAGACCTGGCACAAGTACGGATATTTCAGTGCATGAAATTCCGGACTTGAATTTTTCTATATCGGAAATACCCAGCGAAGTTGTGTGCGCACACATCAGAGCGGGAAAACTAAAGGACCTAGCCCTTGGATTGGGAAATCCGGTAGAGCAAGAGGATGTACCTGGTGCACTCCATGACGAAATGGCCATTAACTATGTTAATTCGGGCGAGTCATACAACCGAGCCATGGCAAATGTCGACGTTAATTTTGCCAAGAAAATTGCCTCAATCATAGATTTTGACCCTGAGCCTAACACGCTCGCTGATTGTAAGAAAAGGTCGGATTGGAAAGATTGGCATAAGGCAATCACTGCTAAATTATTATCGTTAAACAAAAGAGAGGTATTTGGACCTGTTTGTCTAACTCCTCCCCATATTCGCCCCGTGGGCCATAAGTGGGTTTTTGTTCGAAAGAGAAACGAGAATAATGAAGTAGTAAGGTACAAAGCAAGACTCACTGCTCAAGGTTTCACTCAGCGACCAGGTGTCGACTTTGAGGAAACTTACTCCCGGGTCATGGATGGAATTACCTTTAGATACTTGATCTCAATGGCAGTAAACATGGACTTAAAAATGAAACTGATGGATGTTGTCACCTCTTACCTATATGATAACTTGGATTCAGACATATACATGAAAGTACCAGTAGGTATCCCTGTCTCGAACCAGGATAGAGCAAACAAGAGCTTATACAGTGTTCAGCTTAAGAAGTCATTGTATGGACTAAAACAGTCAGGTAGGATGTGGTATAATCGTTTAAGCGATTTCCTTCATCAGAAGGTCTACGCGAGCAATGAAGATTTCCCATGTGTTTTTATACGGAGATCCCAGGATGGTTTCTGTATTATCTCGGTGTACGTGGACGATTTGAATATAATCGGTACACCTGACGATATTGATGAAGCGAGTTCCTACCTGATGTCGGAATTCAAGATGAAAGACTTAGGCAAAACCAAGTTCTGCCTGGGTCTGCAACTTGAGCATTCCCCTGCTGGGATTCTAGTTCACCAGTCGGCCTACACCCAGAAGGTGTTGGAACGATTGGGTTTGAAAAGGCATATCCTTCTAAGACCCCGATGGTCGGAAGATCTTTGCAGCAAGACAAGGACCCGTTTAGGCCTAAAGAAGAGGAGAGGAAATTCTGGGACTGGAATTCCCCTACTTAAGTGCAGTTGGCGCACTTATGTACCTCGCAAATTATACACGGCCGGATATTGCATTCGTCGTTAATCTTCTTGCTAGGTATAGTTCTGAGCCTACCAAGGGGCATTGGAAGGCTTTAAGGACATCTTCAGGTACATACAAGAAACCAAAGACCTTGGCTTGTTTTACCAAAAGAACCAAGACCTATCTGTTGTAGGCTATGCAGATGTTGAGTATCTTTCGGACCCGCACACATCCAAGTCGCAGACTGGATATATTTTCCTTTGTGGTGGAACAGCGATTTTCTGAAAATCATCTAAGCAAACGCTTGTGTCAACTTCGACGAAGCACTCGGAAATCATAGCATTATATGAAGCATCACGAGAATGTGTATGGCTTCGACGAGTAGTCATTCACATCCAGATGTCACGTGGGCTGAACACCATACAAACCCCAACAATTATCTATGAAGATAATGTTGCTTGTGTTGCACAAGTCCAGACGGGTTACGTGAAGAGCAATCTCACAAAGCATATAAACCCCAAGTTCTTCTATGCACATGAACTGCAAAAGTTGAACGAAGTAAAAGTCTTACATACTAAGTCATGTGAAAATCTCGCTGATTTGTTCACTAAATCATTGCCAACATCTTCTTTCGAGAGATGTGTCCGTGTGATTGGCATGATGAGACTTAGGGAGATGCAAGGTTCAGGAGGAGAATCTTCACAAACTCATCGCTGAAATCTTTATCCCGATGATTGAGTGCTTAACTTTATAGTTAAGTGAATTGTACTCTTTTTCCCTTAGTGAGTTTTTATGAAGTTTCTCACATGAGCTTTTTAATGAGGCAATTCGTGCAACATAGCAAGAACTATACCATGTGCGTTTCTCCATATTTTTCCACTGGGTATTTCGGAGTTTTGAGCCATGGTTATACAGATAATATATCCAGGGGGAGTGTTGGAAAACTGTGCCGGTAAAGACCAATTCGGTGTGGCCTCTACCAGGCTAAGGTTAGCCCATGTGGGTATCCTATCCCCCTTAGGGCACCTACAATGCGGTGACGTCAGCATTCCCTTATGCTCGCCACGTTGGATTTTTTCTTAGTTGGAGGAGAGAGAAACAAGAGAGAGAGGGTTGTCTTCCTTAGCTAAGGGATGATCTCTTAGCAATGAGAAAAGACTATTTTTCTCCATTATACCATATGCCTTCTCTTAGTCAACCAATTTTTTACTAAAAATAGTTAATTCTATTAATTGCTAGAGATAGCAATAAGAGATAATGCATTGTACAAGTTATATATTGTGTCTTTCTAAATGATGTGGAGAGCTAAGAGAAGGCATGCCTTATCTAGCATTGTACATGCACTTAGTCTATAAATAGAGGAGCAATCATTGTACGTGACTTTACCAAAGACATATCAATAAAGCTTCTCTCTGCTTCCTGTGCCTATTTCATATGTAATCTTGTGTGTCTTCGACTCTAGTCTTCTTCCTTATTTATGGAGCAGTGTCGAGACCGGCCTACCGGGCCAACCAGTAGGGTTGTTCACCAGATTCGTCGACGATTATGACTGCCATCGTGTCGTACGTCGCTGTTGTTCCGGAAGCAGCCAGCGGCCGACCGCGGAACGGCGCGCGGGTCAGCTAAATTAATAATGGTCGGTCGGTCGGTCCCGGACCGATCGATCCATTTTCCTACCCCTGTAACATCACTGCGTGGGTTCATAGCAACTACTCCATGTTTATTAGGATAACGATAGATAGATAGACACATCGATAGGTAATTCTACATACGTGTGCGTGAAATGTAAGACCGGAACAGACTCACACAGTCACGTGTGCATGCGTTGAGCTAAAACTGGCCTAGCTACGCGCTATTCCAGCGGATTTATTATTTAAACCCGTCGTGATCTTGATCATTATCCAAAGCAGGTTTTACCTACCACGTATCCCAGACCAGCTAACAGATATGGAGTACGTACTTTTTCTTGCGGGACACAAGCAGTATTTTGACCTGTCATTTTAGGTTCAAAACTTAGCACGTCATTCTCTCTATGGATACTACTGCATTTCTAGATCTTGTTTGACTACTGATTATTCATCACCGGCCACACTCGTCCTGTAGTACACCGCACACCGCGGAACGTTATAATATTACTTTCTTCGTTTAGAAATATAAAACATTTAAGCTATATGGAATGAATGTATTTAAATGGCTTTTAGTGTATAGATTTATTTAAAACTTTTATGAACTTATACATTAAAATAACGTCTACATTTATAAATCTAAAATGTTTTATATTTCTAAACGGATGGAGTATATTGTAATACAACATAAAGTGCGAGATCTCACGACATACAACCGTTGTTGAATGTGGATAGGATAGTAATTGCAGACTCCCGATGCTTGTTTACTCGTCCACAAGGTGTCAAGTGATCTCACCAAAATCCCATCTTTAGTTTATTTGTATTTTGATGAGATTCTACTTAACATCCTACTTGCGATATTTTCTCAGCTCGGCGAGTATTTCTCTGGTCCATCAGTTTTTTCGTAAACCTGTTTACTTTTGGAGTATTTTTGAGTTTGTCGTGGCCTAATTCCAGAAATCCAGCGAACCCAATCCATCAGTGGATTCCCACAAACGACTGACCTTGCATTTATTTATGATGCACTTTGTATTCTGCATCAATGCAGCATATTTGTATGGTTAGTTTCTTCTTTCGTTGATGGGTCTATGTTGAGATTTCAGGAATAACTTAATTATGCCATTGTTTTTTATTAGATACCTACCCCTTGAACTATACTAGGAGTGGACGAACCACCAAAGTGTTAGAAACGACGATGATCTACAGATTCTAAATTCTTTTTTGAATAGGGATAGCCTAGAAGGGCCTGGATACTGCAGTAATAAAGCGGCGAGGTATAAATTATAGGATGGACCTCAGACAACAACACAACTGTTCCTTAACATTTGCAAAGTAGACCCTAAAGTAAAAACAAGAAAAGCGATTGGGTCCGCCGCTGCCGTAGAGCTATGGCCTCCAGTAATGGCCGCCACTACCAACACCAACATGGCCACATGGCGCTGGGGAGAAATGGCAAGCCATCGCAAGTCCAGAAAGGGGCCTTCGATGGAGGTTAACAATAACCTTGCACCGTATCAACACCAGGGCCTCGAGCTGTTGTCCGTCAACAACTTGAGTCGACAGCCAAACACGTGCCATCGTGGATGATCTCCAGGAGCCACACGCAGTATCGCTAACTCCCTGGTCGCCACCGCTTCCGCCATTCGACGCGTCGATCCCTACGGGACACGCACGCTACGCCGAGGGCAAAAGGCCGTCGGCGTAGGCCAAAATGCCCTCGGCGTATGGTACGCCGAGGGCAGCCCTCGGCGTAGCCTCCTCGGCAAAGATCTCCCTCGGCGGAGCACACTCAAGCCGTCGGCGTATCAAAATGCCGTCGGCGTATGCTACACCGAGGGCTTTGCCGTCGGCGTAGCGGCCGTCGGCGTAGCCTGTCGACTGGTTGCAAAAATATATATTTTTTATTTGAAAAATAATATTTTTTTATTTTTTTTTCTCAATTTTTTTATTCTTTGAATTGTTTCACTTGTTAATCTCCTACTTTGAACATTTTTAACACTAATTATACTTACTATTTGATTAAATTCTAGTCTTAGTCAAACTTCCCAGCAGGTCACCCATCCTAATACTACTCCAGCTTCAGCACGCTTAACATCCTCGTTCCTTCAGAATCCGTTTCCGCAAAGTAATTCATACATTGGTGTCAATACTATGATATCAATCCTATTAACTCTTATATCATCATGTCACATGTTTGTATTTTTTGAAATTACAAACAATTATTTAAGTAAATATTAATGAATAAGTAAAAATATTATTGAATTCAAATAAAAATATAATAATTTTATTTTTTTTGTATTTTTCTATTTAATATAGAATAATTAATATCTTTAAATCTGTAAATCGAAATTCAACAAATAATATGTTTAAATTGATCAGAAAAATGAGAGGAATCCAAATATGATATCCATATCAACTAATCACAAACCCTCCGTTTTTGAATTAGCTATTTGGTGGTTGCTTTAGAAAATTTCCTTTTTGCGCTAGGATAATGAAAAATGTCTTTTTGGTGCGATGAAAAGGAAAACTTGCATTGGATCTTTCATAAAATAGCATATTGTGAACCTAAAAATGATTTTTGTAAAAAAACATGAGCATCGGATCATGTACCGTAGTTCATATTCGACCCTTCCTGCCGATTCGGCAGAATTTGTCTTTTCACGAAGGTGGACGGAAAGGTTTCGGATCCCCCTGTTGGGACATTGTCCATATAAGTTGGTATAGTATTTTTGTAAAATGTGGTGGTAGTATTTTGAATTAGCCATTTGGTGGTTGCTTCACAAAACCGTCCGTTTTTTATGCTCGGAAAATGGGAAATGGCTTTTTGAATTTAAAAGGAAAACTTCCTCCTGCAACACTGTTCGCCATCCCATGATGCATGTGTATGCATAATATGGGCACATTATCACAAACTATACCTTGATTCTAGCCATAACATTGGTCATTTGACCCGAAAGCCAAGAAACCTCGAATAAGATAGGTCATTTTGTGAAGGGTTTTTTGAGACATAATTAATATATCAAGTTTGCTATTTTTCCTTATAAATATGTCACATAACATGACACCACGAAGGTTTCGCATTGTTTTGATCATTTTCAATTTTTATGCCCGTTTTAAACTATCGTTAAACTTTGTCAAGCGGACATAAAGATTATTAGCTCGGGCCGAGCCTCGCTAAACTTTCATTAGATCTTTGATAAAATAGCATATTGTGAACCTAAAATGATTTTTGTAAAAAACATGAGCATCGGATCATGTACATTGTAGTTCATATTTGACCCACTTCCACGATTCGGCAGAATTTATCTTTTCACCGAAGGTGGACGGAAAGGTTTCGGATCCCCCTGTTGGGACATTGTCCATATAAGTTGGTATAGTATTTTTGTAAAATATGGTGGTAGTAGTTTGAATTATACATTTGGTGGTTGCTTCACAAAACCGTCCGTTTTTTATGCTCGGAAAATGGGAAATGGCTTTTTGGTGCGACGAAAAGGAAAACTTCCTCCTGCAACATTGTTCGCCATCCCATGATGCATGTGTATGCACAATATGGGCACATTATCACAAACTATGCCTTGATTCTAGCCATAACATTGGTCATTTGACCCGAAAGCCAAGAAACCTCGAATGAGATAGGTCATTTTGTGAAGGGTTTTTTGAGACATAATCAATATATCAAGTTTGCTATTTTTCCTTATAAATATGTCACATAATATGACACCACGCGAAGGTTTCGCATTGTTTCGATCATTTTTCAATTTTTTATGCCCGTTTTAAACTATCGTTAAACTTTGTCGAGCTACGGACATAAAGATTCTTAGCTCGGCCGAGCCTCTCTAAACTTTCATTAGATCTTTGATAAAATAGCATATTGTGAACCTAAAATGATTTTTGTAAAAAACATGAGCATCGGATCATGTACCGTAGTTCATATTCGACCCACTTCTGCCGATTCGACAGAATTTGTCTTTTCACCGAAGGTGGACGGAAAGGTTTGGATCCCCTGTTGGGACATTGTCCATATAAGGTGGTATAGTATTTTTGTAAAATGTGGTGGTAGTATTTTGAATTAGCCATTTGGTGGTTGCTTCACAAAACCGTCAGTTTTTTATGCTCGGAAAATGGGAAATGGCTTTTTGGTGCGTTAAAAGGAAAACTTCCTCCTGCAACATTGTTCGCCATCCCATGATGCATGTGTATGCACAATATGGGCACATTATCACAAACTATGCCTTGATTCTAGCCATAACATTGGTCATTTGACCCGAAAGCCAAGAAACCTCGAATGAGATAGGTCATTTTGTGAAGGGTTTTTTGAGACATAATCAATATATTAAGTTTGCTATTTTTCCTTATAAATATGTCACATAATATGACACCACTCGAAGGTTTCGCATTGTTTCGATCATTTTTCAATTTTTTATGCCCGTTTTAAACTATCGTTAAACTTTGTCGAACGGCGGACATAAAGATTCTTAGCTCGGGGCCGAGCCTCGCTAAACTTTCATTAGATCTTTGATAAAATAGCATATTGTGAACCTAAAAATGATTTTTGTAAAAAAACATGAGCATCGGATCATGTACCTGTAGTTCATATCTGACCCACTTCCTGCCGATTCGGCAGGAATTTGTCTTTTTCACCGAAGGTGGACGGAAAGGTTTCGGATCCCCCTGTTGGGACATTGTCCATATAATGTGGTATAGTATTTTTGTAAAATGTGGTGGTAGTATTTTGAATTAGCCATTTGGTGGTTGCTTCACAAAACCGTTCGTTTTTTATGCTCGGAAATGGAAAATGGCTTTTTGGTGCGACGAAAAGGAAAACTTCCTCCTGCAACATTGTTCGCCATCCCATGATGCATGTGTATGCACAATATGGGCACATTATCACAAACTATGCCTTGATTCTAGCCATAACATTGGTCATTTGACCCGAAAGCCAAGAAACCTCGAATGAGATAGTTCATTTTGTGAAGGTTTCTTTGAGACATAATTAATATACCAAGTTTAATATTTTTCCTTCTAACTATGTCACATAATATGACACCACGCGAAGGTTTCCCATTGTTTTGATCGTTTTTGAATTTTTTATGCCCGTTTTAAACTATATATAATGTTTTATATTTTACTTAATTTTTATTTATAAATGTGTAATATTTAAGTGTAGATAGATAGGTCTTATTTTTCTGCAAATTTTGATATATTATTTGTATTTTTCCGAATTAGAATGATTTAGTTATGATTTTTCAAAGTTTAATGAGATAAAATAAAAAATAGCTACGCCGAGGGCAGCCGTCGGTATGTTACGCCGAGGGCAGCCGTCGTAGCATAGAATATGCCGAGGGCAATTTTACGCCGACGCTGCTTGGCGGGGCTGGCTCGAACGATGGCTACGCCCGGCTCGACGCTTTGGCCGTCGGCGTGGCCGGTCCGTCGTAGCTTCGATCCTGTAGCTCCCACCTTTCGGCCACCATGGTCACGAGGAAGGAGGAACAAAGCTGCAAAGAAGCGGATAAGGAGGATACCGTAGAAAGTTAGCAAATAAGGAGGAGACCGTAGAAAGTTAGCAAAAAATGAATATGGGACACCATGGTGCCCGGCCATCATACATATATTTCATTCAAATTTTTACATACCTGGTGTACATACGCAAATTTCACATACCTAGCCTTTACATACTTAACTTACATATATCCTTGTTACATATACCCAAGGTATCACATACCTA
This sequence comes from Avena longiglumis, assembly GCA_030063025.1. NCBI lineage: Eukaryota > Viridiplantae > Streptophyta > Magnoliopsida > Poales > Poaceae > Avena > Avena longiglumis. Next base: position 433,228,832 of record CP125975.1, read on the forward strand.
AAGCATACGTAAGCAAATTACATATATATTCACGTATGCACTATACAAGGTAGGTACACCTAGATATGTGATACTTACGTATATATAACTTAGATATGCATATCTTAGGCATGTGATACCTAGATATGTGTAACTTAGGTACATATACCTCCATGTATATCTAGTTCAAAGAAAATTTATGCGTATCATGCTTGGTGCACTAGTTATTTTACCTGTTGATATTCTTAAAATGAATTGGTGCAGTTTTGCTTGCTTGTGATGTACCTAGAATTAGTGTGTAGTGAATCCTTGTAATATTAAAATCCAGTCTTGTGCAGTGAATTTGTTGGCCCGTGTGTAAATCTTATATTCTAGAAACTAGTGATATGCAGTGGCTTACAAATCTTGAACTTGTGAATGTTGATATTATATTGTAGTATTATATAGTGCAGTCACAAAAATTGTTTATCTTTTTTCATATCTTGAATCAAAATCTTGACCATTCTTGCAGGCCAAACTAACATACTTTTCATCAGGACTCAGATTGAGTCAAAATTCAAGGTGGGCCTAACAACTGGAACACAACAGGGAAAAAAAGACCGCTATGACTATTCCTGCGGGCCAAACTAACATAAAGACCAAAAGATTTTTCATCGGCACTCAGGTTTTTTTTGTTGGAAAGTTAGCTTCGACAGCTCTAGCCTGGTAGCTGATTGTGTAATTTCTGACTAATCTGATGTTTAATACGGTAATACAAAGTGCAACCTCACCCCACTTTGCAAGTTTGTGGGGGTTATCTGCACATCTACAACAAGTTTATGTGTGCTCCATGTATTTAACTCTAAAATGTAAGCCATTCACAAAAAAAGAAAATCTATAATGTAAGCAAAGAATCCATAGAACTATTTTTGGTTGCTAATAAAGCAATCTTATTTATGGGTCCAAGAAAATAAGTTGCTTGCGACCACGATGCTCGCTTGTGGATTACAAGAGTCGAGAGGGCATCGGCGCTCTATCTCCCCTGTCAGCTCGCGTCGTGCAAGGTCGAGCCCCCATGGTGTTCCTGCTCTTGTCCAAGGAAGATCGTCGCCGCGCTCGCCTGCTGGGCTCAACAGGTTTCTTGAAGGCGAGACCTTCCTGCATCGGTCATCTCCGCAGCGAGCTAACTGGGTCTATGACTGCGACGACCTTGACTAGTAGAAAATTGCTTATAACAGTCATTTTTCTAGTAACGTCTAAAACAAAATGGGCGCCATCATTGCAAGAAGAAATAGTTGTGGCGTTCGAGAAAAGGTGAAAGCCGCCACTACATCTTAGTCATGGCATTTGAGGGAGACGAACGCTGACACTAAGTGGGGACCACAAGGCGAGCCGGGACCAATATAGCCTAGGCGTTTGGCACCTTCGAACGCCTCAACTACAGTTTAGTGGTGGCGTTCTCGGTATATCCTAGACGCCACCACTATGCCGTCCAATTAAAGGCAACATGTCGTGGTGGTGTCACGGTAAATACCATGGTAGGCTTGAGTTTGTGGTCAGATGAGCGCTTGAAGAATTCGGGGAGGGAGAGTGCAGTGAAACCGCACACGAGAGAAAACAAACAAACACAAAAACACACAATATCCCAGCTTCAGAGCTCTCTGGATGAGATAAAACCCTTACTCATGTATGCATGATCTCATAATCTCCATTATATATGGCTACAAGTGCTCCTTGAACTGTTTTGGAGAAGACGGACAAGGTGTTCTTGCTATCTCCTCTCTATGCTGCAAGGCAGTTATATAGTGTAAAATAATCGACCCCTCTATATGGAGGCCCTGGTGCACCTTATAAAGAGGTGCCCATGGTACAAGTTTAGGGCTGAACTGACAGGAATATGGTGTATCCAAAAGTATTCACCGGGCCTAGATACCGTTTCTGTTAGGATGGGACTTGACGTAACCCTGACCCTCAACGGTATCTGACATTGTTCCCTCCAGGAAATCCTCGATGGGATGGGATTCTGGGTTTTAGGGGCACACTTGTGATCATCCTCGTTAGTCCCTGATATGTCCATTTTGTATCACTATTCTATATCATAATTTGCTGCTATTTATTGATATATTTCATATTAAGAGGTGATACTTATGTCATTTCATCTATTTTTGCATGTTGGATGATTCTTGGAGGATGAACTGCCGGAGTCAGGATTCTGATGGAAAAAATGGTGTCTAGATGCAATTTTCGCGAAGATCAGAAAAATACCATAAAATATATGGAAAATTATATTTTTCCAGAAGACGAAGGAAGCCAGAAGAGGAGGCGGAGTTGGGCCACGGGGGGCCCACACCCCCTAGGCGCGGGCCAGCCTGGGCCGCGCCACCAAGGGTGTGACCACCCTGGCCCACTTCCTGCTTCGCCCCTTCGCCTATATCTTCCTCCCGAAACCCTAAAGTTCAGGGAGCGACTACAGAAAGATTTTGCGGCCTCTGCGGGGCGGAAACTACAGAGAGAGAAAGAGCTCTCCGGCAGACAGATTTCTGTCGGGGAAATTCCTTCCCGGAGAAGGGAGATCGTCGCCATCAACACAGTCATCAAGCTAGACTTCATCGGGATCATCATCATCATCATCCACACCACCGTCTCCTCTAGCACCATCATCACCACTCCATCCCGCTGTAACAATTGTGTTGAATCTTGCATAGTTCTTAGGGTAAACTTTCCCGGTGTTGATTACTACTCCCTCTGTTTCAAAATATAAGATGTTTTAGGTTTGTGAAAAAAATGAATCTAGACTTCTTTTAGTGTATAGATTCATCCTAAAGTTGAGTGAACCTACATACTAAAACAAGTCTAGATTCATTTTCTTCACAAACCTAAAACATCTTATATTTTAAAACGGAGGGAGTATTGTAGTTGATGCTTATGAGTGGAACCATTGAATTATTGTTTATGTTACGATTTTTATTCATCATCATATAATCTCTTATCTTGATCCATATGATGTCTCATGAGTAGTTCGTTTAATTCTTGAGGACATGGGAGAAGTCATGTTGTTAGTAGTGGAATTGTGTTGAGGTATTATTCAATGGTTAATATTTAAGTTGTGATGCTATTCTTCTAGTGGTGCCATGTGAACATCAACTACATGATACTTCACCATTTATCGGCCTAGGGGAATGCATTTTGTATTTGGCTACTATTTGTGGGGTTGCCGGAGTGACAGAAACCTGAACCCCCGTTAGAAAACCTTTGCACAAGGGAGTGTAGGAACTCAGAGTTTAAGGCCATGGTTAGGTTTTTATCTTAATTACTTTCTTGTAGTTGCGGATTCTTGCGAGGGTTTTAATCACATGTATGTATTAGTCCTAGTAAGGTCAGTACATTAGCACAGGTTCATCCACACAACACTTATCAAACCAAAGAAGATTAATCAACTATATGAAACGAAAGCACTTGACAGTATTCTCATGTGTCCTCGAGAACGTTTGGTCCTCATAATTATTACCACCAGCTTGTCCTTTGCTAAGAAAAGATTGGGCCACTTGCTGCAATTATTTTTTGTCTTTATTTACTTGCACTTTATTTCCTTGCTTTATAAAAAAAACCTAAAAATCCGTTTGCTAAGTATTTACAGAGATTTCCTGCTCCAAACCACTAGTCAACACATTATGTTCCTTGTTGGGATCGACACTCCTATTTATTAGAAGTACTACGATACACCCCCTATACTTGTGGGTCATCAAGACTATTTTCTGGCGCCATTGTCGGGGAGTGAAGTGCTATTGAAGAGTGGAACTGGTAAAGAAAACTTCTACTGTGAGTATTGTTTTTTATTTCTATTTCTTACTTTGTTTCCAATATGGATAACCCACTTGGTTTCCTATTTGGGAAATCTACTACCACTGCTAGGGTAGTAGATGAACCACCACTTGTTGAGATAGATCCTTTTAAGATACCTACAAGAATTGGTGATCGTGTTATGGATAATTATTATTTTGGGGATGGAACTGTCCATCCTGGTGATCACTTGCTTTTTATCCATGAATTATGCGGGTTGTTTAAGTGTGCAGGTATCACAACAGAATAATTCAAGAAGAAGTTACTCTCTATATCATTGAAAGGAAGATCTGAAGAATGGTATAAGCTGCTGAAGAATGGACAATCTATGGAATGGGAGGAAATAGTACCTCTCTTTTATTCTAAATTCTATCCTCCCAGTGAGATTCATAAGGATAGGAATCTAATATATAACTTTTGGCCTCGTGATGGAGAGAGTACAGCCCAAGCTTGGGGGAGATTGAAGTTACTAATGCTTAAATGTCCTATTCATGAACTCCCTAATAATATTATTATTAATAACTTTTATGCAAGGTTTCTCTTCATGATAAAGATTTATTAGATGCTTCTTGCGCTAGATAATTCACACGTATGAAAGAAGAAACTAAATGGGATCTTCTAGACCGTAGCCAAGAAAACACTGAAGCATGGGAGAATGACAAAGGAAGAAAGTCAGGTATAAATTATAATTACGAATGCATTAAATATTTTATGGTAATTGATGACTTTCGTGATATTAGTACTGGGTATGGTCTTGATTCTCAAAGTATTGCCAATTGTTTTAAGGCTTTTGGCTCTTATATAGAAATCCCTAAAAAGAAATGGGACAAGTACCATGCACCTTATAAAGATGTTGTTGATCATGTTCCTGTTAGAAACACTGAAGTTTGTACTGTTGATCCTATTTTGCCTGAACCTTATATTGAGAAAATACCTTTCCCTGCCAAGGTAAAGGAACATTCTATTATGGGTAATGTGGTTAGCAAAAGTACAAAGAAAGCTGTTGAACCTGATGAACAAATAAATATTGAACCTGTAGTAGCCATTGTGAAAGATCTTGTCACTAAAAATGTAGAAGATGGGCACATTATCTTCTGTGAAGATGCTTCTAATATTGTCTCTCATCCTATTAAAGCTAGTAAAGCTAGTGTCCCTGTGCTTTCTGTTAGAATTGGTGATCATTTCTATTATGGTTTATGTGATATTGGTGCTAGTTCTAGTTCTATTCCTTATGATCTTTTGTGGCATCCCGCAAAAACCACTACTAGAAAATCGCGTTGAATTTGTGCATTGCATCGTCGTCATCATGCATTGTTTGCCAAAACTATGTTTGCAAAGCCCGTGTTGTTTTCTAAAACGCCCCCTCTTGATTCAACATCGAAAACCGGGTCGCCGGAATATTTTGTTTTGTTAAAATTGTTTTGCAAACGGTCCGTTTAATTAAATAAAACTTTTAATTTATTCTAGTGGGGGCAGTCGAACGGGCCAACCCGACCCGAACGACCACCCCCGCATAACTCAAATCGGTCCACACTCACCTGCCCTTCGAATCCTTTGTACACCAATAAACCTACCCAGCCCCCCCTCTCCACCTCACCCCCTCCAATCCCTGCTTGCCAACTCACCTCCTCCCTCTCCCTCAACCACTCCCGCGCCGCCACGTCATCACCCAACTCCCCTTCCTCTCTTTTCTCTCTCCCTCTCTCAGCCCCACTCCCTCACCCATCCAGCAAACACACACACGCATGCACTCTACACGCACGCATGCCCCATCCGCCCAGCCCCTGACCGCTGGGGCCTCCCACCCCTTGGGTCCACCCGCAGCCGACCAACCCCCAAACGACAGCCTCCCTGGCCACTTTCCACCAACCCCCCTGGGCCCACCGCGGGACCCACCCACGCCCCGCGCCCCCGACACTGTTCCTCTCCTACCTCTCGCTCCGTGCTCCCTCTCCCTCCCCTCTCAGGCCCCGCACCGCTCACCTTCCCCTGCGCCTCCTCCCCGGCGACCACCTGCCGCCGGCGAGCCTCTCCGCTCCGCCCCCGCAAGCCGCCGCCCCAGCAAGCTCCCTCCAGCGCTGCGCCTTCCTCTCTCTGCAGCTCGCCCCGGCTCGCCCTCCCCGCTCGGCGCCTGCTTTCGCTCCGCCCGGCCCGCCCACCGCCGCCTCCCTCGCCACCTCCCCGCCACGGCTCCGCTCACCCCACCGACCACGCCGGGCAACCGCCACTGCGCATCCGCTCCTCCGCCCCTCACTCGACTGCTCCGCGCTCACTTTGCCTCGCCCGGCCACGCCGCCTCCCGCCAGCCCGTGCGCCCGCGCCCGCCGCCCGGCGAGCCTGCCTCCGTCCGTCGTCTCCATGCCCCCACCTCGCGCACCGTCCCGTGCCAAGCTCCTCCCAGCAGCCCTCCTCCTTCCGCGGGCTCGCCGGCCAGATCCCCGCGCCCCCTCTGCTGCGTCCGTCGACCTCGCCGCGAGCACCCGTCTGCCCGCCTCCACCTCCGGCCTCCGTCTCCGCGCGACCCCGCCAGTCCAACCACGCCCCGCACGCCCCTGCAAGCCCCGCCCCGCCATGGCGCTCCCCGGGCCCCGCCGACCAGCGCCCAGCGACCTCGCCGCCATGGACGCATCACCGCCTTCCTCGAATCGGGTCCGCCTAACGCCAAGCGGCCGCCTCGGCCCTCCCCGTGGACAGGCGTCCTCGACGCCGCCGAGACTCTGTCACCCCGGCCTCGTGGTGTTGTTGCAGTTCGCTTGGGTGCAACCGAGTCCGGCTACCCGATGATATGCTGCCACAAGATCTTCGAGCCCCTTGGAAGACAAGATCTCCTCGGAGCCGAAGCCCTGAGAGCGGCTTCCCGGAACCGGAAACCCCGAAGAGCTCTCGTCAAGATCTTCATCGATCCGAGGAAAACCACCCCGAGAAATTGTGGTACCCGAAGGCCTTCGACACGGACATCGAGAACCCCGAACACCAAGAACGTCGACATGAATCGCCAGGGGCTTCTTCTCGGACCCCGTTGACGCCAAGTTCTTCGCCGATGCGACAAGGCCTTCGGCAAGACAAGGATCGCCAAGTGTTTCACCCCGGACACCGAGTCCACCGAGAACCCCCGATGCGACAAGTGCTTCACCCCGAATGCCATGATCGTCGACATGCCCCGAGACCACGGATGCGCCAAGACCTACCCCGAAGCCGAGAACGTTCCGTCGAACCCCGAGACCGGACCCTGGACCCTGTCGAACCCCGAACCCCGGAACCCAAGATCGTCGAGACCCCGCTGATGTGTGCACCCTTTTCCCGGAACCCTATTTTTAACATGATATCAACTTGTTGCATACTTAATTGCCTTGCATGCATACATTCATGTGGTTTGGGGGCCTTATGCCGATTCACCTAATAACTAAATATGGGGCCCATATGCGAGCAAATCTAGTCTCATATCGGCCTCATTTAAACTTGTGTAGCGAACCCGTATCATCTTTTGCCATGTAACACAACATTTAATGTGTGGGGGTTTTAAACAACTGGAACCATCTAATTAATTGTCGGGACCCCGGTTCCGCTTAATATGACCTAATTGCACCGCACCCTTGCCATGCCATACATCATGCATGCATCATGCTGATCTTCTACCGTGTATTAAATATCGCATCCGGTGTTTCTTCTAGTGTTTTGCTTCTTCGCGGATAAGGCCGTTGAGTTGATGTGAGCTTCGCCCCGATCTTCGGATGAACCCTTCGACAATGTTTTCAGGCGAGCATCTCCCCCTTTCTACCTATCTTACTTTTTTAGTATTTACTTCCCTCCCGTTGATCTTTGCTATCTGTGTTGCGATGCTCTAGTTTTCGTTCCCGTGTTATCCCTCGCAGCCATATACAGCCTTGGTCACATCCTAATACCTGTTGTTTGGTAGATAGCTGGACCCGCGTGTCGTAGTCGCTTGCTCAACTGTTTTGCTTGTCGGCTAGTACCACCCTTGTTGGAGAATTGCCGCATGTTGACGTTGGAGATGATCATGGTTTACTTATTGCTCACTTTACTTTCTGTTTAACAACTAAAATTGAATTAAGCAGAGGCATCGGTGGGTGATAGGTAAGATTTGGTTTCCGACCGCCCACTTGTGTCCCGTAGGACCCGAGTTCTTGACACTGCTAGAGATCGAGCGCTAACCACAGGTGGGGAGATATGGGCCCCCCATTGATAATTACCTGATTTCAAAGTATTGTACTGGGGGCCACAAGTAGTTTGGGGCTTTATTACTATCCTGTACTTATGCCATGTTTTACTGCTTTATTTACGATTGTGCGACAGATAGCACCTGTACTGTTTTGGAAGCGGAGTGTTTTCGCGGTGTCGACAGTCCCCGATTGGGGACTGTTTGTCGTTCACAGCCATTGACGCAAACCCTGAGTCCGTCTCGGAGACCGGCCGACTTCGTTGCGGGTGTACTTAGTGGGGTGGCCCCCCAGTGCTTGCTTTGGGTCTGGGAACGTCGTGACTTAGGCCCCGCCGACATACCGATGGGTGTATGTTAACTGATCTGGCAAAAAGGGTCGAAGTGCCTGTGGATACTTTGGTGCACCCCTGCAGGGTTTAATCTTTTCGAGAAGCCGTGTCCGCGGTTATGGACGACTTGGAGCACAGTGTCTGATCATAGACAACTATAACTAAAGTTTACTGTTTTAAAGTGACTTGTTTCCGATATGATTAGTAATCAGCTTCACTACAACGGAATGGCTAAATAAAAGTACCAACAACTGCTGGGTTTTGGGGTTATCTCATGATAATTGTATCTGACTAGTAAGTGATGCCACTATAACGGAATGACTAACTAAAAGTGCCCACTGCTTACTTTATCAGGACGACTATCTAAACCTGACTAGTAATTGCTGCAACGATAACTGGATAAGTAAAACTGCCAACTGTGTGCGTTCCTCGGTTGACTTCCTCGATTGGTCTCGAGGGGGAAACGCCAGGATGGGTTTGCTTGATGTTAGTCTCAGGTTGGATCCGAATAGGTCTTTCTCACCCCTCTCTGATAGCCGCCAGTTGTATCGAGTCTCTATAGGTTGTTTAGTGCATGCTGCCGCTGCCGCTTCAGTCCACCATACCTATGTAGGCGAGGACCGCCGAATTCTAGCCTCGCCGTGTACTGGCCTCAGTACTGACGCTCCTTCTTTGTTTTCTGCTTTGCCCTTTGTCGGCACCCTTTTTGTTAAGCAGGTTTTGAGATCGACGCCGTTAGCAGGGTTACCCTTCCGGCTTGGCCTGGGCAGGGTTATGGACGCCATTGATTATTCTTCAGGGCTCTTAGCCCCATTTGCATCTTGTCCGTAGTCGGACGCCCCATCGTTTTCAAGGTGATTTGGATCTTTGTACCGTATATCTGTACTCTTGACTCTCTGAGTCGCTGTATATATCTGCGTGGGTCCCATCGAGGACTGTTGTGTAATGTTATTACTTTGTTTTCCACCCGCACGAAAGTGCCTGGTGGGCACCTTCGAATCGTTTCTATGCGGGTTTGGCGAATTTTGCTAAAACTTGCATAGGGCCGATTCTGAGGGTGTTACAGAGTGGTATCAGAGCTCAGCAGTTGCGATACCCCACAAGTCCAGCCTGTAGGATAACCTAGCTAACGGCCGAAGTAGAGTGTCAAAACTATTTTTGCAAAAATCGGTTGGATAGTTCTGATTAGGTCTGATTTTACTCCTTACCCCTCTGCTATTCTTCTCTTATCTTTACGTGTTTTGAATCCGCTCTCGTCTCTTTCTTCGAGTCCAGGAATTCTCGTGGTTGGGTTTCCGTCGTACCTTTAGGGTTTCGCTTCCTCCTTTGGTAACGGTGTTCTGCCATCCGGTGTTCAAGTTGCCAGATGAATCCGTCTACGGTGTTACCATCCTGTATTCCTTGCTTGTGCCATCCGGTGTTTTCCGACGCGACGATATCCTCTACGCCAGCTCCGATGCAGAGTCTGCATCACTCCTTAATCCGAACCTCGCTTGTCGAGATCTTCAGTCTGAATCCGAGGGTTGGTTGCATAATCTATCTGTTCGTGTACAGGGTAATGTTTTGAGTGCGGGATGGAGTCGCGACCATACCACTACTCTTATCATTCGCTTGTGTACATTGAATGGTGGACCGATGCAATTTTACTCCTTCCATGGAAGCTAGAGGTGGCCTTACCTTTAACTTCATCCGTTGTCTATCCGTAGTGCTCTCTCGACGATCAGGGACAACGACCTCTTGTTAGTGGTGTCGCGAAGATCTACACAAAGTGTGAAGACGGAGAACGCCGACCTTCTTTCCGGTACCATGAGGCGGATCTCGGGGGCGAGATCCATTGTTAGTGGTGTCGAATTGTGGCATCCCGCAAAAACCACTACTAGAAAATCGCGTTGAATTTGTGCATTGCATCGTCGTCATCATGCATTGTTTGCCAAAACTATGTTTGCAAAGCCCGTGTTGTTTTCTAAAACGCCCCCTCTTGATTCAACATCGAAAACCGGGTCGCCGGAATATTTTGTTTTGTTAAAATTGTTTTGCAAACGGTCCGTTTAATTAAATAAAACTTTTAATTTATTCTAGTGGGGGCAGTCGAACGGGCCAACCCGACCCGAACGACCACCCCCGCATAACTCAAATCGGTCCACACTCACCTGCCCTTCGAATCCTTTGTACACCAATAAACCTACCCAGCCCCCCCTCTCCACCTCACCCCCTCCAATCCCTGCTTGCCAACTCACCTCCTCCCTCTCCCTCAACCACTCCCACGTCATCACCCAACTCCCTTCCTCTCTTTTCTCTCTCCTCTCTCACTCCCTCACCCATCCAGCAAACACACACACGCATGCACTCTACACGCACGCATGCCCCATCCGCCAGCACGACACTGGGCCTCCCACCCCTTGGGTCCACCCGCAGCCGACCAACCCCCAAACGACAGCCTCCCTGGCCACTTTCCACCAACCCCTGGGCCACCCATGGGACCCACGCCCCGCGCCCCCGACACTGTTCTTCTCCTGCCTCTCGCTCCGTGCTCCCTCTCCCTCCCCTCTCCGGCCCCGCACCGCTCACCTTCCCCTGCGCCTCCTCCCCGGCGACCACTGGCCGAGCCTCTCGCTCCGCCCCAAGCCGCCCAGCAAGCTCCCTCCAGCGCCTTCCTCTCTCTGCAGCCGCCCGGCTCGCCTCCCCGCTCCGGCCTGCTCGCTCACCGGCCGCCGCCACCGCCGCCTCGTCGTCCCGCTCACCTCCTCGCCACGGCTCCGCTCACCCCCGACCACGCTGGCAACGCCACGCTGCCCGCGCCTCCTCCGCCTCCACTCGACCTGCTCGCCGCTCACTTTGCCTCAAGACGCCGCCTCCCTTGCCCGTCGCCCGCGCCCGCCGCCCCGCGAGCCTCGCCTCCGTCCGTCGTCTCCATGCCCCCCTCGCGCCCACGTCCCTGGCGAAGCTCCTCCCGCAGCAGCCCTCCTCCGCCCGCGGGCTCACCGCCGGCCAGATCCCCGCGCCGGGCCCCCTCTGCCTGCGTCCGTCGACCTCGCCGCCGAGCACCCCGTCGCCGGCCCCGCGCCTCCACCTCCGGCCTCCGTCTCTGCGCGACCCCGCCAGTCCAACCTCGCCCCGCACGCCCCTGCAAGCCCCGCCCCGCCATGGCGCTCCCGCCAGCGCCCAGCGACCTCGCCGCCATGGACGATCGATGCCTTCCTCGAATCGCGGTCCGCCTAACGCCGGCCGCCTCGGCCCTCCTGCCGTGGACCAGGCGTCCTCGGCCGCCGAGACTCTGTCACCCCGGCCTCGTGGTGTTGTTCGCTTGGGTGCAACCGAGTCCGCTACCCGATGATATGCTGCCACAAGATCTTGAGCCCTTGAAGACAAGATCTCCTCGGGCCGAAGCCACGAGCGGCTTCGAACCGAAACCCGAAGAGCTCGTCAAGATCTTCATCGATCCGAGGAAAACCACCCGAGAAATTGTGGTACCGAAGGCCTTCGACACGGACATCGAGAACCCGAACACCAAGAACGTCGACATGAATCGCCAGGGGCTTCTTCTCGGACCCCGTTGACGCCAAGTTCTTCGCCGATGCGACAAGGCCTTCGGCAAGACAAGGATCGCCAAGTGTTTCACCCCGGACACCGAGTCCACCGAGAACCCCCGATGCGACAAGTGCTTCACCCCGAATGCCATGATCGTCGACATGCCCCGAGACCACGGATGCGCCAAGACCTACCCCGAAGCCGAGAACGTTCCGTCGAACCCCGAGACCGGACCCTGGACCCTGTCGAACCCCGAACCCCGGAACCCAAGATCGTCGAGACCCCGCTGATGTGTGCACCCTTTTCCCGGAACCCTATTTTTAACATGATATCAACTTGTTGCATACTTAATTGCCTTGCATGCATACATTCATGTGGTTTGGGGGCCTTATGCCGATTCACCTAATAACTAAATATGGGGCCCATATGCGAGCAAATCTAGTCTCATATCGGCCTCATTTAAACTTGTGTAGCGAACCCGTATCATCTTTTGCCATGTAACACAACATTTAATGTGTGGGGGTTTTAAACAACTGGAACCATCTAATTAATTGTCGGGACCCCGGTTCCGCTTAATATGACCTAATTGCACCGCACCCTTGCCATGCCATACATCATGCATGCATCATGCTGATCTTCTACCGTGTATTAAATATCGCATCCGGTGTTTCTTCTAGTGTTTTGCTTCTTCGCGGATAAGGCCGTTGAGTTGATGTGAGCTTCGCCCCGATCTTCGGATGAACCCTTCGACAATGTTTTCAGGCGAGCATCTCCCCCTTTCTACCTATCTTACTTTTTTAGTATTTACTTCCCTCCCGTTGATCTTTGCTATCTGTGTTGCGATGCTCTAGTTTTCGTTCCCGTGTTATCCCTCGCAGCCATATACAGCCTTGGTCACATCCTAATACCTGTTGTTTGGTAGATAGCTGGACCCGCGTGTCGTAGTCGCTTGCTCAACTGTTTTGCTTGTCGGCTAGTACCACCCTTGTTGGAGAATTGCCGCATGTTGACGTTGGAGATGATCATGGTTTACTTATTGCTCACTTTACTTTCTGTTTAACAACTAAAATTGAATTAAGCAGAGGCATCGGTGGGTGATAGGTAAGATTTGGTTTCGATCGCCACTTGTGTCCCGTGGGACCCGAGTTCTTGACACTGTTCGAGAGATCGAGCGCTAACCACGGGTGGGGAGATATGGGCCCCCATTGATAATTACCTGATTTCAAAGTATTGTCTTTGGGGGCCACAAGTAGTTTGGGGCTTTATTACTATCCTGTACTTATGCCATGTTTCTTCGCTTTATCTACGATTGTGCGAGATAGCACTGTCTTTGTTTGGAAGCGGAGTGTTTTGCGGTGTCGGCGGTCCCGATTGGGGACCCGCTGTCGTTCACAGACCATTGACGAAACCCCGAGTCCGTCTCGGAGACCGGCCGACTTCGTTGGTGTACTTAGTGGGGTGGCCCCGATGCTTGCTTTGGGTGCAGGGAACGTCGTGACTTAGGCCCGCCGACATACCGATGGGTGTATGTTAACCGATCCGCAAAAGGGTCGAAGTGCCTGTGGATACTTTGGTGCACCCCTGCAGGGTTTAATCTTTTCGAGAAGCCGTGTCCGCGGTTATGGACGACTTGGAGCACAGTGTCTGATCATAGACAACTATAACTAAAGTTTACTGTTTTAAAGTGACTTGTTTCCGATATGATTAGTAATCAGCTTCACTACAACGGAATGGCTAAATAAAAGTACCAACAACTGCTGGGTTTTGGGGTTATCTCATGATAATTGTATCTGACTAGTAAGTGATGCCACTATAACGGAATGACTAACTAAAAGTGCCCACTGCTTACTTTATCAGGACGACTATCTAAACCTGACTAGTAATTGCTGCAACGATAACTGGATAAGTAAAACTGCCAACTGTGTGCGTTCCTCGGTTGACTTCCTCGATTGGTCTCGAGGGGGAAACGCCAGGATGGGTTTGCTTGATGTTAGTCTCAGGTTGGATCCGAATAGGTCTTTCTCACCCCTCTCTGATAGCCGCCAGTTGTATCGAGTCTCTATAGGTTGTTTAGTGCATCTTTGCCGCCGCTTGATCCACCATACCTATGTAGGCGAGGACCGCCAATTCTAGCCTCGCTGTCCGGCCTCAAGATCGACGCCTCCTTCTTTGTTTTCTGCTTTGCCCTTTGTCGGCACCCTTTTGTTAAGGGTTTTGAGATCGACGCCGTTAGTGGTTACCCTTCCGCTTGGCACGGGCAGGTTATGGACGCCATTGATTATTCTTGAGGCTCTTAGCCCCATTTGCATCTTGTCCGTAGTCGGACGCCCCATCGCTTTCAAGGTGATTTGGATCTTTGTACCGTATCGTATTCTTGACTCTCGAGTCGTTGTATATATCTGTTACGTGGGTCCCATCGAGGACTGTGTAATGTTATTACTTTGTTTTCCACCCGCACGAAAGTGCCTGGTGGGCACCTTCGAATCGTTTCTATGCGGGTTTGGCGAATTTTGCTAAAACTTGCATAGGGCCGATTCTGAGGGTGTTACATCTTTACAAGGAAATTATGCATGAAATTGGTCCTTGTGAACTTGAGGAAACTGATGTGGTTATTCACCTTGCTAATAGAGAGTCAGTCTGTCCAACTGGCATTGTAAGAGATGTGGAGGTTCTTTGTGGTAACATTAAATATCATGCTGATTTTCTAGTGCTTGGTTCAGAAGCTAGTAAAACTTGTCCTATCATTTTTGGTAGACCTTTCTTGAACACTTGTGGAGCTATTATTGATTGTAAGAAGGAGAAAGTTTTAACTAAGTTTGATGGATAATCTTATGAGTTTAAATTTTCCAAATTTGCTAAAGCTCCTTATGAAAATAATTTGCCTAATGAGGATTTTAGGGTTGAACAACTTGCTTTTATTGATCCAGTTTATGACCTTAGGCCTCTTTTTGATCATTGTAAGTATGCTCATTCTGATAAAGTTGTTTCTTGTGACAGTTATATTGTCAACTTTATTCAAAGTGCTATTGAAAGTTATTATGAGAGCGGGAGACATGGTTTTATGCATCTCAATTATATTAAGTTTCCCCGCTTTATGCTGAAAGCTTTGAAGTTGCATTTGTTTTGTCTTCCTATGCTAGTAGCCTTTTGTTTCAATAATTTGTTTTATCATGAAACCCCCTTGCATAGGAAGTGGGTTAGACTCAAATATGTTGGATATTTTCTTCTTGATGCTCTCTTTCACTTCAAATCCATATCTCCTATGTGAGCATCATTGAGATTATTATGCCCATCTTAATGGCTATAAAGAAAGAGCTTTTGGGAGATAACCCATTTTAGTTTTCTTTGGGTCTTTATTTCTTTGAGTCTTGGAAGTTATTACCCCTGTAATAACCACTCCTTATCCTTTTTGTTTGGTTTGTGTGTCAAGATCAACCTCTTTTGAGAAGTAGAGGAGTTGTGAAAATTTGTTGTCCTGGGACAGATTTTTTGTGCTGCATTGTAAAAATTCGTGAAGGATCTCAGTATGTCGGATGGAGATGTAATTTTCTGTGCTTGTGGCCCAAGTTTTTATCCAACTTTCGTTAGTTTTGCACTTTTTGATTTAAGCTACAGAAGATTTTCGAAAAAAACAATCTTTACCTGCTGGTCTTTTTTGACAGATTTATGCCATCATTTGCATTTGCCTCTTAAATCAACTTCCTTTTAAATTCCTTTTGGGCTTTTGAAAGGAGTTGTTTCAGTAGCTTTTTTTTTTGGATTTCAGTTGAAATGTGAGCCCAATGGTTTATTGTTTTTGCATACACTAATATTCCTAATGAAGATTGTGTGAGGCTTTGTACGAAAGGAACTTTCAAAGTGTTGGAGAGAAGGAATCTACAGAGTCTGTTTTTGAATAGGTAAAAGTGCTAAAAATCAAAGGTTCGCGAAAACCTTTCTCTTTATATTTTTTTTGTTTTTATTCCATATGGAAGGTTACGAGATGAAAAAGAGGAGGAAACGGAGCCCGGGTGGGCCACACCTCCCAGTGGCACGGGCCCTCCCTGGTCGCGCCACTAGGGGTGTGATCACGCCGGAGTCCGTCTCCGTCCCGTTTTCACCCTGAACCTTCCTTATGTCGTAAAACTCCATAATATATAACCCCCGGATCCCCCGAGGTTCGTATATCGTGTTATCATCGTGTTTTCGTTTCGATCTGTTTCTGTCAGGAAATATCCTCAAGTTTAGAGGCACCATGGTCTCCGCCAATGACAAGGGCAAGAAGCCCGTGGAAGATAATCTTCAAGACCCCTAGGAAGAGGAGATCTTGGTTAAGGATGAGGAAGAAGTGAATGAAGACAAGGATTCGGACACCCGCGTTACCGTTCCAAGCATTGGAGTGGTGGCAAACCCTATCAAGCTCAGGAGGACAGCACGAATTTCTACATGAGGGAAACCTCCGCGTCATTGCCTCGCTCCACAGTCACTTCCTCCACGTACCAAGAACCCCTTCCATACTCTTATACATGAGCGGAAATTCCAAAAGATGCCCAAAGGGAAGTTGCCCTCCAGTTGGGATATGTCTCGTTCTAACCATGCAGGGAAGAAACACTCTAAGGAGGAAGAGTGGGGAAAGAATAACAAGGACTGAGATTATCAGTCCAACATGATCATGAACTTCATTAAACATAATTCGGAGTTGATCCATACTCTAACCTTCGAGATTGAAGATTTGAGGAAGCTGATTGAAAAGCTCATCAAGGGAACACCACCACCACCGAAGGAGTGATTCGTCATTAGGTTTTGGCATCCCCTTGGTTTGTTCCAAGCTTGGGGAAGTGCCACGGTATCACATCATTATCTTTCATCTTTTTACCTTTTTATTAGATTCATATCTTGAATAGAGAAGTTATCATATAGGACGGTTTGCATTGTGGAAGTATCTCTCCTTTAGTTAGTTATCTATGTATCCCTTGGTGTGAGTGCCTTTATGGAATATTAATCAGAAGTTTCATCTTTTACTTTTTGCAGTTCTTATTTTAGTTTGCAATCTCTATTATATGATTGATCTTGTTGATTAGTAAATCTAAATTGGTTTTGACAAACCAAGCTCTGGTCAGTAGCAACACTTTTTGAGGTTTGAAAGGAAAAGAGAAAAGCACTTATAGGTATTTTGTATCATTTATTTTCTTTCTTTATTGGCTCATAAGCTTAGTATTCTTTATTTAAGATCTTTTGTGCTTTCAAGGAAGATTGCATGTTTGACTTTATCACTTGTATGTTTGCTTGTTTCATTCAACTCTTTTGCTTGCTACCCAGCCTTGCTAGCCAAAAACCTATACTGAGAGGGAATACTTCTCGTGCATCCAATCCTTTAAACCAAAACCTTTGCGATTTGTGTCCACCATATCTACCTATTAGCATTATTGCCATTCCAAGTAAATTCTCAAGCTTCATCTATCTTTCAAATTAAAAATTCTTTTGTTATGTGAAAACTAATTATTAAATCTCTCACGAACTTGGTGGCACACCTTATTTTCTTTCCCTTAATAAACTTGAACAATTGTGTCATCGATGTTGTATATGCTTGCACTTATAAGTTGGGATTAGCAGAACCGTGATGTCACGGGGAAAGCTTTCAACACCAATAAATATCTACCCAGTTGATATCATGCCTTTTTTTATGGATGTCGTCGGTGTGAAATAAAAAGGGAGCTTGTAAGTCCATGGAGTTATGTATATGTGTGAGAGAAACGCCTGGGCCGCTAGCCTAAGCCATGCCTAATCATGGTGGAAACTTGCAGCATCACCATAGTGAGCAATCAATGAAGCTTTCTTCTTATAAAAAAAGAGATACATTGAAAAGAGGAAAGAGAGAAAAAAGCACCATTTTCCCATGGTAAATAAGAATATTACTGAAATGCTTATTGTCTGCTTGTCTTGTCATTTTGATATAGGATATCTCCTGTATCATGTGCAAGGGGTACCCCGTTGGAGGTTCTCTATGATACACATGTACTTACTATGACAAGAACTTACCGTTAACTAAAGTTGAGTAGCATGAGGAGCGGCCCTCGTACTCAAGGGACATGAGACTGCCAACTTATACTTCGTCAAGCATATACTTCATCTTTGTTCACTTTAACCTTGATCACCTCAAGATGCTTATGATAGGGGCAATGAGAGCTCAAAGCTAGTAAGTACCATAATCTTTTGGAAGCTCTTTATAAACTTGAAATCCTTGCTTCCCTCTGTGAAGGGGCCTTTCTTTTACTTCTTAGCTGATTTAGTAAACCCATACCTCTCTATCTCCAGCAAGCATTTGAGTTGTTGTGTTTTAATCATTCATATGATGATTTATTTAATCATGTATCCTATCCTCCTTGTTTTGCACAAGACTCTTATATGAATGTGTATTACTTTGAAATTCATCATTGTGAAAACCCTTTTATGTTTGAGCAAAGAGTACTCCTGTTATAAACTTCTTTACAAAAGCTTTGCTTGAAAACTGTTTGTCATCTCTTCTCTGACCAAGAGCAAAGTTTACCATTGCCATTTATGATTTATCTTTATGCATCTTTGACGCTTGTACATCTTGGATATTTCTTAGGGTGACACCATGGTGGCATCCCCAATCTTGAGCTTTTGTACATTCTTCATCTCATTGCATCATTCTTTCTCTACACCTGGAATTTTTCCTTCATCCAAAGCTTCACACAATCTTCATTAGCAACATTAGTGTATTCAAAAGATATTAAACCATTGACAAAGCTTTGAAACAGCAAGACTTTTCACTAAAAACACAAGATATTGTAGTAACTCCTTCAAAAAGCTCAATTAACCTAAAGAGAACTTAAAAAGGAATCAATAAGAAGCAAATGCAAATAATGGCATAAATCTTTCAAAACAGACCAGTAGATAGAAACCGATTTTTTCTAACATCTTATGTTGCTTAAATCAAAAACTGCTGAACTAACTAAAGTTATCTAACATACTGGGGGATTTATTCGTAAATTTTGAGCTCAATCCGAGTTACATAGCCTCCTCACGAATTTTTTTGGTGGAGGACAGAAATCTGTTTCGGGACAGTAACTTCCCAAAATCTTACTTCCCTCTCATTAGAGGTCATTCTTGGCACAAAAAGCAAACAAAAAGGATAAGGAGAGTTCATTACTAAAGTAATAACTTCTAAGACTCAAGGAAACTCTTGGGTTATCTCCCAACAAGTACTTTTCTTTAACGCCTTTAAGTTAGGCACGGAAAGTTTGAGAAGATGCTCTCATGAGAAATATGAATTGAAGTCAACGAGAGCATCAAGAAGCAAATTCAAAACACATTTAAGTCTAACCCTCTTCCTATGCATAGGAATCTTGTACACAAATAAATTCATGAAGAACAAAGTGACATGCATAGGAATATAAGACAAGAGTAACTTCAAAACTTTCAGCACAAAGAGAGGTGTTTCAATAGCATCAAAACTTCTACAACCAAATTTTCCTCTCTCATAATAATTTTCAGTAGCACCATGAATAAACTCAACAATATATCTATCACATAAAGCATGCTTTTCATGAGCTACAAACACATAATTTCTATCAAGCTCAAAAATAGTGGGATTAAAACCTTCACGGGTTTTACCCAAAGTAAATATTTCAAAAGGATCCACAGGAACATAACATTCATCCTCCTTGGGTAAGCATGGGGGACAATCAAAATAATGTAAGGGATAAATAGTTACTCTCATTAGAAGGTATGCATGGGTAGATAATCCATTCTTCCTCCTTTTCTTCATCACTCTGCTCCTCTTTTTCATCTAATGAGCTTCCAGTTTCAACAATTTTTTTCTTCCATAGGCTCCTACAAGGCATTAGTCTCTTCCATTTGTGGAAAGCATCTATTAAAATATTCAAGAATATAGCCATTTTCTTCCTTGTAATTGTCAAAGAAAAATTTATGTATCTCATAAACCTCATTTTCATAAGGTGCATCATCAGTATTTTCAAACAAACTAGCAAGTTCAAATGCACCCTTGAAAGCAATGAATTCTTCAATTCGTTCCACATCATAAAAGTCATAATTTCCTTTAACATAAGATATGGTAACATTATCATTATACTCACATTGAAAAGGTAGGTGTTTATACCTCCTGCAGCAACAAGATTTATCAGAGCAATAAGTAGCATTGTAAGTAGAGCACATGTCTCTAGCAATAGTATTCAACTTATCAATTTGTTCCCATAAGTGTTTCCCTTTTTGTGACAAACGGTGTTCCTTATAATAATACTTTTGTTCTTCCATGAACCCACCTTTCCAATAAGAACTAGTTTCAAAGAAACCATCCATTGATAGAAAACATGACCAAGCAAGGCAACAACATACTAGCAACTAGAGCAGGAACTAAATTTTATGTGTTTTTGAATAAAGAAAGCAAACCAAACTAGACTATTTTTTTGGGTTTTTTAGAAATAGGCAAACAAAACCAAGCAAAATAAATAAAGAAAACTAAAAACAAAGTAAAGAGAAAGGAAGTGAAGGACTCCCCTAGTGAAGACGTCCTTGGCCTCCCGGCAACGGCGCCAGAAAAGCTTGATGCAACGCTGAGTTGGTGTAGGAGCGCTTCGTTGGGAACCCCAAGAGCAAGGTGTGAAGCAGCACAGCAGCAAGTTTTCCCTCAGTAAGAAACCGAGGTTATCGAAACAGTAGGAGGAAGGAAACGTCACACAGGTGTTGCAAGCAACGCAGAGACCTGCATAAGACAAACTCAAGACTTTGCCCCAACGAATCAGTGAGGTTGTCAAGCTCACTGGTTTGCTGTAACAAAGGATTAAACGTATGGTGTGGAAGATAATGGTTTGCAGCAAGTAAACAAGTAACAGTGGAAGATGTATCAATGGTAAAGATTGGAACGGGGTCCATAGTTCAGTAGAGGTGCTCTCCTTAGATAAAAACATGGCATGAAAGGTAAACAAATTACAACAGGGCAATTGATAGGAACTGAGCAAGGCATAACAATGCAATTACTAGTCAGAAAGATCTCATGAGATTTGATTGGGCAATACAACAAGATACATAGACCGCCATCCAACTACATCTATGACTAGAAGTCCACCTTCAGGTTATCATCCGAACCCCCTCCAGTATTAAGTTGCAAGCAACAGACAACTGCTTTAATCAAAGTGTGTAAGGTAAACAGTCCACATGTTCCATGAACAAGATACCATTGTTTTCTCCCTAGTAGCAACAACACATCTACAACCGAAGAGATTTCTGTCACTTCCCTTGGAAACTAGAGGCATAAACCCACTATTGAGCATAAATACCCCCTCTTGGAGTCATTAGCAACTACTTGGCCAAGATAGCTACTAACAACGAAGAGCATGCAAGATCAAAAACAACACAGACATGATAGAATCATAAAGACAAAACCATTAATCAAACCAACATAATAATCTCAATATCCATCGGATCCCCGCAAACACAACATGCATGATTACAAATAGATTAGATCTTGATCATGAACGGATCTCACAAGATCTATACATGAAAACACAAAGGAGGAGATACAACCATCTAGCTACTACATGGACCCATAGTCCAAGGTGGAACTACTCACGCATCATACCAGAGAGAATGCCTCCGGTATGATCTTCCCTCCGGTAGGGTGTCAGGAAGAACTTCAGATCCCCCCGATCTAGGGACGATGGTGGCGTCGGTTACAAACGGTTTTGTGGATATTTTTCGGGTACCCAGGGTTTCTGCATCGGGGGCTTATTATAGGCGAAGGGGGAGTTCGAGGAGGCGGCCAGGGTAGCCAAACCCTAGCCAGGCACGGGGCAAGGCCCACCCGCTCCTGGGGTGGGTCTGGCCCCCCTCGCTAGCCCCTCCGGCTCCCCTCTAGACTTCTTAGTCCCCACGGAAAGTAATTGACTTTGACGTTTCTCCCGTCCAATTCCGAGAATATTTCTTTACTAACTTTTCTGAAACAAAAAACAGCAGAAAACAGGCATCTGGCACTGTTGCAACTTGTTAGTAGGTTAGTACCAAAAAACATGTAAAAAACACCTCAAAGTGTGGACAAGTAAAGCAAAGTAGATACTAAACAAGCATGAAGCATCAAAAATTATAAATACGTTTCCAACGTATCAATCTTTATTGTGACTCTCATACACGTTGCAAGTTAAGTTATAGAATGGTGAGTTGCTTTCTATCATGAGTGGTGTATTGGTAAGTGTGATGCTTCTTGTCCGTATTCTTTTTATCGACACTTCACTCCATAAATCTATGGACATGTTTACAGAGCTCAGTTTTTGCTTGGGGACAAGCGAGGTCTAAGCTTGGGGGGAGTTGATACGTCCATTTTGCATCACTGTTCTATATCATAATTTGCTGCTATTCATTGATATATTTTATATTAAGAGGTGATACTTATGTCATTTCATCTATTTTTGCATGTTGGATGATTCTTGGAGGATGAACTACCGGAGTTAGGATTCTGATGGAAAAAGCGGTGTCTAGATGCAATTTTCGTGATGATCAGAAAAATACCAGAAAATATATGAAAAATTATATTTTTCCAGAAGACAAAAGGAAGCCAGAAGGGGAGGCGGAGTTGGTCCACAGGGGGCCCACACCCACCAGGCGCGGGCCACCTTGGGCCACGCCACCAGGGTGTGGCCACCCTGGCCCACCTCCTTCTCCGCCCCTTCGCCTATATCTTCCTCCTGAAACCTTAAAGTTCGGGGAGCGACCACAGAAAGATTCGGTCGCCTCGGCGGGGCGGAAACTACAGAGAGAGAAAGAGATCTCCGGCAGACAGATTTCTGCCCGGGAAATTCCTTACCGGAGAGGGGAGATCATCGCCATCAACACCGTCATCAAGCTAGACTTCATCGGGATCATCATCATCATCCACACCACCGTCTCCTCCAGCACAATCATCACCACTCCATCCCGCTGTAACAATTGTGTTGAATCTTGCATAGTCCTTATGGGAAACTTTCCCGGTGTTGATTACTATTGTAGTTGATGCTTGTGAGTGGAACCATTGAATTATTGTTTATGTTCAGATTGTTATTCATCATCATATCATCTCTGATCTTGATCCATATGATGTCTCGTGAGTAGTTCGTTTAGTTCTTGAGGACATGGGAGAAGTCATGTTGTTGGTACTGGAATTGTGTTGAGGTATTATTCAATGGTTAATATTTAAGTTATGGTGCTATTCTTCTAGTGATGTCATGTGTGCGTCGACTACATGACACTTCACCATTTATGGGCCTAGGGGAATACATTGTATTTGGCTACTAATTATGGGGTTGCCAGAGTGACAGAAACCTGAACCCCCGTTAGGAAACCTTTGCAGAAGGAAGTGTAGGATCTCAGAGTTTAAGGTTGTGGTTAGGTTTTTATCTTAATTACTTTCTTTTAGTTGCGGATGCTTGCGAGGGGTTTAATCACAAATATGTATTATTCCTAGTAAAGTCAGTACATTAGCACAGGTTCACCCACACAACACTTATAAAACCAAAGAAGATTAATCAACTATATGAAATGAAAGCACTTGACAGTATTCCCATGTGTCCTCGAGAAAGTTTGGTCCTCATAAGTATTACCACCGGCTTGTCCTTTGCTAAGAAAGAATTGGGCAACTTGCTGCAATTATTTATTGTCTTTATTTACATGCACTTTATTTCCTTGCTTTATCAAAACCCCCTAAAAATCCGTTTGCTAAGTATTTACAGAGATTTCCTGCTCCAAACCACTAGTCAACACCTTATGCTCCTCGTTGGTATCGACACTCCTATTTATCGAAAGTACTACGATACACCCCCTATACTTGTGGGTCATTAGTCCCGAATTCCTGGACTAGCAGAGCCATTGACCTAGGAGCTGAAATACTCTCTATGAGCATATGCCTGCTCCATGACTCGGTTCCTGCCTCAATAACTCAGCCTTGATGTACCTGTAAATAAGAGCCATACACGTGTTTGTGTCGACATACATTATATGTCAGCTTCATTATGATGTTATAAGTCGGCTTGGATATCTCGGCCTATCTCGGCCCCGATGAATCGGTCAACTTTATTCTCAGTCAACCTTACTTTCTTACCTCACATGACCCTACCGGGGTCACCCCCTCGACACAACGCCCACTCTAGCCTCTCTTTTCATTCTGCACCACACCTTCTCGCTCGCCCCCCCCCCCTCGAAATTGCTGTCGCCTGCCCATCCCGAGTCGCCGCCGCATGCGCCATCCCGATCCAACCCGTTGCTGGCCAAACCCCGCACCGGTACAGCCTAGCCCCGCCACCACCGACCCGAGGCTCCCTTGAAATTGTCGCCGCCTGCCCCGGTTTAGCCCCGCCGTCGGCGTCCCAGCCCTGCACCGGCCCCACAACGACCCCGTCCTCTCCACCGGCCCTTGCCTCCCCCGACCTCGCACCGCCACAGGTAGACTCCCTCCCCTATCTTAATTGGTGTATTCAGTTTAGTGATTTTATAGCAATTTAGGTGATTTTATTGTAGGGGTAAAAAATCTAGATGATTTTAGATGAATAGAAAAATTAGATAATTGTAGGGATACAAAATCTAGAAGAATTTAAGTTGATTTTGGTTTTCTACTTCCACATGGCCGATGATTAAAAATGGTATGCGATCTCGTGGGTGGTGTGAGCGAGCCTTGTGAGATGCACAAATAATAATTCGTGCATCCTACTTAGCTCGCTTGCGCTGTTCCCAAAATTATTTTGCATCCAATACAAGTACGAGGCCCTACTTTTAGGTCGATTTTCATATGAATATGCTTTTAATTGATTTTGGTTTTCTACTTCCATATGTACAATGATTAAAAATGGTAGCTAGGATATGATCTCGGGGTGGTGTGAGGGAGCCTTGTGAGATGCACCAATAAGTAATTTGTGCATCCAATTTGGCTCACTTATTTCGTCCCTGAAATTATTTTGTGTCCAATGTGAGTATGAGGCCCTACTTTTAGTTTAGTTGGGACATTTTGCATTTGTAAGATCATTTGCTTGCTTTTATGTTTGAGTTTTCTCATATATTTAAACATAGCTATGGATACTTGAACATAGTTAATATATTATATAAACATGCAGAAAATGTATCCCTGCCATACAATTTGCCAGGATAAAAAGTTTATCATAGTGCTTCCCAAATACTTTAAGAATATGGTGGTATGTTTATCTTAATTATGATTTTCAGCCTTGCATGCATTTTGATCGAAACTAATTTAACTATTGTTTTCATATAACTTTTTCTCAGATCCTCCCTTGTCACGCAAGAAAGGACTTTGACCATGTGAACATACATGTCAATCACTAGGGACAATTTGAGGTCATCTTGGTGGAATAGACAATATACAAGACCTACAAGATTCTAGTCACCAACAAGGCGAACCGAACTTACTTTACAGGATCAATTTGGACAAATTGGTAGAAACGTATGGGATGGATGCTGGAATAATGTTGAGAATCTACCTCGACAAAACTTATGGAGTCATATTTTTTTCGTACGAGATTCCTAACGCTGAGTCATCTTACTTTGAAGATCATTCCCTTAGGTAGAACTAGTCTTCTAACTTTGAAGAAAATGCCCTTAGGTAGGAATAAGCTAGATAGTCTTCTAAGTTAGTTGTTGTATCGTTGTATACTGAATGATATCCAGTATTAATTATTGTATCATGTTGTTGTATTCTGAATGATGTTTAGTATTGATGTATCATGTTATTTAATATTGCTGCTATAATCAAGATTTTTAGTATTTTTTTATTTCTGAATTACAGTTAATAGCGTTCAGATAGGCTTGAACGTCACTATAGATTAACTTACTAATGACGTTTAGCAGCGAAACGCTACCGGTGGCATGAAGTTAATGACGTACGGATTCAACATCACAGACCCGTTTTAAACGCCACCACTAGACTTTTTCTACTAGTGCTTCCTCCTCTGTCTCCGCTCCCGAAGACCGGCCCACTGCCTGCGAGGCTCTTCACGCCGTCCATCCTGCACCGACTTGTGCAGGTCATTGATGCCGATCAGTTGGTTGATCATCCAATCTTGCAGGAACCGCTGCTAATTACCACCGCAACATAAGGCCACGCACAGATGACAGATGGGAGTTGGATGAGCTTGATGGTGATCTGGGAAGTGAGGCATCGCCAAGATAGATGCAGGAACAACAGCTTGACCACAACAATCCTGAAGAAGATGTCCTAAAGCTGACACCGGCTGTCTCGCCGGCCCAGATGTCGGTCCACCACTCGCAAGCTCCTGACAGCCCACTGCAAACTCCGGTGCAATCCTCGACCCCTGATGACCGTGGAACGATGGCCACACCGGATGCTCATCTCACGCCTTTGTTTGTCCCTATCCAGGCACCACTCCTGCAAGCACCAGGCTCGACACCACCAAGGCCTCCGATGACGAGGAGGAAAACGCTGGTGGGAGTGACTGGCTTTGCTGGGTTCCAGGTGCAGAGGTCCAGACCCAGGCTTAAGGTGAAGAAGAGAGCCATGCCCATGGCCAAGATACCGAAGAAGGTCCTGTGCTAGCGCTTGGGGATCATCAATGATGGAGAGCCGGTCACAGAGGCTGCGATAGCCAAGTTCGTCCATATGTTCGATGGCAAGCTTCCAGATATTGTGATTGCCACTCTCCGTGCACTCTTCCGCATGGATTGCGACTTTGCGACGACGATGGAAGTCGCCTTGGTGCAGTATGGAGGTGCAGTGGCGGTGGAACAGGCTAGCGACCTCGACGCTGAAGCCGTGGCATAGTCCTGATGATCTGGCCAATATTATTCGATGTCATCATTTTCATCATGTTTTGCAAACTCCAGAGCATTGTCGTGTGTGTGCTGCCCATGTTTGGAACCTTCTGCTGTTACTGTGACAATCGGCTGCTATGTAAGCTTGTTTACATGATTACATCCACATGTGGATGGCTCGCTGGCCTTGGCAAGGCACCGTCTTTGTTGTTTAACTATCAGCTGTAACGTTAGTTTTCAATGGGTGATCTAGATATTAACATTCTCAACTGGAATCCCAGAGGGCTCAACTGTCCGAGGCGTAGAGATGTGGTCTGTGACCCGGTGAGCTCCACATCGTGTCATGTTGTTTGTTTACAAGAGACCAAGCTCGGTCAAGTTGACCCTTTCACCGCAGCACATCTTGGAGGCTTTAGACTGCGGCAATTCGCGCAGCGGCCTGCAACTAGAACTACAGGGGGAATCCTACTACTGTGGGATGAAACAAAGGTCAATGCCTTAAACATTGTTGCAACAACCTACACTCTCTCGGCCACCATCACCATTGTGAACTCGGACATCTCCTACAAGCTCACAACGGTCTACAGGCCAACTCGTGGGAATCTTAAGGACGCTTTCTTCGCTGAGATGGCCGCAGCCAAACCTCCCACGGGAACAAGGTGGATAATCATGGGGAATGTCAACCAAATCTACCGTGCAAGAGACAAGAACCAAGCCAATTCCAACCGGAGCCGAATTGTTAGATTCCGGGATACCTTGAACAATTGTGGTTTAAAGGAGGTTCATTTGCAAAATATTCACGTGGACCAATGAGCAACAAGACCCCACCTTAAGCAAACTTGATGGTTTCTTTTGCAACGAAGAATGGGATTTGACCTTCTCCAAGCAAATTCTCAACTCCCTATCGTCGTCCCTTTCCGACCATTGTCCTCTTCTTGCCAACGTTAGTGGCCCTAAGAGACCAAAATCCTTCAACTTTGAAAACTTTTCAATTAAAATGTCGGGCTTCAAGGAGGTGGTCCAACATGCGTGGAGTAGCAATTCTACCCATTTTGAACCTTGCCAACACCTCTTCCACAAGCTCAAGAACACCGGTAAATGTTTGAGTAAATGGAGCAAGTCCCTTTTCTCCAAGGCAAAACTAGAGCTCCATATGGCTCTAGAGGTTATCCTAAGGCTTGATGTGGCTCAAGAAAGTAGAGAGCTTAGCCCGGAAGAAAGAGATTTAAGAACAAGGCTAAAAAGAAGAATTTTGGCTTAGGGCGCTTGAGAGAACTAGGAAAAGACAAGCCTCAAGAGTCACCAACTTGAAAGAGGGAGACGCCAACACAAGATACTTCCACCTAAGGATCAACACTAGAAGGAGAAAGAACCACATTCATCGCCTAAAGTGCAACAATGGTTGGGTCATGGAGCATGTACAAAATAAAAACATCATCCACTCTCACTTTAAAAATATTATGAGTAAAGGCCCTCCCGCGCCACAAATTTTAATTGGACCACTATTCCCGTCCCACCTTGTGATCTTAGTGAGCTCGATGAGCCTTTCATGAAAGAAGACGCAGTTAACAAAACCGCTTGTGGTAAGGCCCTGGGACTGGATGGTTTCTCGGGGGCCTTCTTCAAAGCATGTTGGGACACGATAAAGGCCAACATTATGGCGGTGATCAAAAACTTCTCAAGCCTTTGATGCAACAATCTCCATTGGCTAAATTCGGCTAACATAGCTCTCATCCCCAAAAAATATGGAG
This sequence comes from Avena longiglumis, assembly GCA_030063025.1. Lineage (NCBI taxonomy): Eukaryota > Viridiplantae > Streptophyta > Magnoliopsida > Poales > Poaceae > Avena > Avena longiglumis. The sequence goes on from CP125975.1 coordinate 433,257,181, forward strand.
CGGAAGAGGTGACCGACTTTTGCCCCATTAGCCTTATTCACGCCATTGCCAAGATCATTACGAAGATGTTGGCGGCCCTTCTCGCTCACTTCATGGACAAGCTAGTTTCCAACTCCCAAAGTGGCTTCATCAAACAAGAAGCATACATGATAATTTTCTATATGTGAGAAACCTCACGAGAAAGCTCCACAAACCAAAAAAAACACTCTACTTTTCAAACTTGACATGAAGAACAGTTAGGTGGGGATACTTAATGGACATGTTGCAACACTTGGGATTCCCTTCAAAATTATGTGATTGGTTTTCAGCTCTTGTATCCACCTCTTCATCGCGGGTGCTCCTTAATGGTGTTGCTAGAGAGCCTATCAATCATGGTCACGGTCTTAGGCAAGGAGACCCCCTCTCTCCCCCCTCCTTTTTGTATTGGCCGTTGACCCCCTCCACCACATCCTTCGCAAGGCCACCGACCAAGGACTACTTCATAACCTTCGGGGAGAGCCCCCACGGTTCGTACATCTCTCTATGTCGATGATGCCACCATATTTGTAAAGCCAATAAAAAATGACATAAACTTCCTTGCATCCACCTTGGAAAAGTTTGGAGATACTACCAGGCTTGTCACAAATTGCGAAAAAGCCAAGTGGCAGCCATTAGATGCCAAGATTTGGACCTTGACAACATCCTACATGCCTTTCCGGCCTTCCGTACTTATTTCCCAATGTGATATCTTGGCCTCCCCCTTTCAGTGACTCGTCTCAAGAGAATACACTTCCAAACTTTGGAGGGAAAATTGGCCGCCAAGCTCATACCATGGATTGGGAAACATGTAACCATGGCCAGCCACTCAATCCTTGTGAAATCCGTTCTCAAAAAGATGAAAGAGTATCTAGGAGTAACTAGACAATACTCATATATAGAAGAAGGTGAGATTCGAACTCGGGCTATCTAGCACACCACCTCTTGTGCTAGCCAGAAGACCCCCGAGTCTTTCTCTAGTGAAATCCATTCTCACAAGCATTGTTATATATTTCATCACCATGCTTGACATCCCGGTGGAAGTTCTAATGAAGATTGATAGCTTGAGAAGAGCTTTTCTATGGGCGTCATGTGAGAAGGTCACCAGTGGAAAATGAAAATTCAATTGGGAAAAGGTTTGCAAGACAAAAAAAACTTTGGGTGTGTCGTGGTATTGCACGGCAGATGCTATTGGGGGTAGCTTACGTAGAGGGAGCAAAGCGACGTAGGATAATCCGGGAGAGAGATTGGCACACGATGTACCCAGGTTCACGTCCCCTCGATGGAGGATCGCTACGTCCTGCTATCAATCCAGTATATGATCATAGATTGGTTTACAAGGGAGCCGCCGCAGGCGGAGGAAGAGACTAGATCTAATGAGATGTGGGAGACCAGATGCCCCGTTGGGGTGCCCCTGGTGGCTTTATATATGCAGCCAGTTAGAGTTTACAAGTGTGTTGGTGGGCTTTGTATACGAGTCGCCATCTTGGGCCTCCAGTCGGCGCCAGTCACCTAGGTGCAGCATGCGCCAGTCGCCGTATTGGACGAGTCGACCCGCTCAGGGCTAGGTTCCAGTCGGCTCGATCCAGCTGGCGAATCCGCTTCGTGGGTATACCCCAATTCGTATTCCCCCATCAGTAGTCCCCGAGCGCGTTGTCGATTCGACGCCGGCTTGAGGCAGGGCGCGGAGAGTCTTGACGATGGGTCATGGTGAATCGGCGACGAGCTCCTGAACAGAGAAAAGAACCGTGAAGCGGGAGGCGATCGGCATGATCCAGTCGGTGATGGCCAGTTGGCGAAATACGCAGGGTGTCGGTGAAGCTGCCAGTTATGGCGAGTCCCCAAATGTGGAGCATGTCGAGTCCCCGAGTGCGCCGAGTGGCGAGGTCGAGCGACCGACGAGTGCCGAGTCCCCGAGCGCGCCGAGTGGCGAGGTTGGGCGAGTGGCGCTGTCTGTAGCGCGCCGAGTCCCCGAGCATGTTCAGTACGCGAGGGCGAGTCCGCGGTGGCGAGTCCCCAAGCTCGTCGAGAACGCGAGGGCGAGTCCGCGGTGGCGAGTCCCCGAGCGCGTCGAGAACGCGAGGGCGAGTCCGCAGTGGCGAGTTCCCGAGCGTGTTGAGTACGCGAGGGCGAGTCCACGGTGAAGAGTACCCAAGCGTGTCCAGAACGCGAGGGCGAGTTCGCGGTGGAGAGTCCCCGAGCGTGTCGAGAACGCGAGGGCGAGTCCGCAGTGGCGAGTTCCCGAGCGTGTTGAGTACGCGAGGACAAGTCCGCGGTGAAGAGTCCCCGAGCGTGTCTAGAACGGGGGGGAGGGGCGAGTTCGCAGTGGAGAGTCCCTGTAACACCCTCAGAATCGGCCATATGCAAGTTTTAGCGAAACCCGCCAAACCCGCATAGAAACGATTCAAAGGTGCCCACCAGGCACTTTCGTGCAGGTGGAAAACGAAGTAATAACATTACACAACAGTCCTCGATGGGACCCACAGAACAGATATATATATATACAACACAACTCCATGAGTCAAGAATACAGATATAATGTACAAAGATCCAAATCACCTTGAAAATGGTAGAGCGTCCAGCTACGGACAAGATGCAAATGGGGCTAAGAGCCCTGAAGAATAACCAATGGCGTCCATAACCCTGCCCAGGCCAAGCCGGAAGGGTAACCCTGCTAACGACGTCGATATCAAAACCTGCTTGAACAAAAGGGGTGCCGACAAAGGGCAAAGGAAAAAGAGGAGCGTCGATCGAGGCCAAGACAGCGAGGCTAGAATTCGGCGGTCCTCGCCTACATAGGTATGGTGGACTGGAGCGGCAGCGGCAACATGCACTAAACAACCTATAGAGACTCGGTATAACTGTTGGCTACCAGAGGGGGGTAAGAAAGACCTATTCGGAACCAACCTGATTCTAACACCAAACAAAACCATCCTGGTATTCCGCCTCGAGACCAAACGAGGAAGTCAACCGAGAAACTCACACAGTTGGCAGTTTTACTTATTCAGTTATCGTTGCAGCAATTACTAATCAAGTGTAGATAATCATCCTGATAAAATAAGCAGTGGGCACTTTTAGTTGACCATTCCGTTGTAGTTGCGACACTTACTAGTCAGATACAATTAGCATGAGATAACCCAAAACCCAGCAGTTGTTTATACTTTTATTAAGCCATTCCGTTGTAGTTGCAATACTTACTAGTCAGGTACATTGGTCGCAAGCGACAATCCAAACAAGCAATTGTGGGCAGTATTATTTAGCCATTCCGTTATAGTGAAGCTGATTACTAGTCATTATAAAGTCAAATTTATAGCACTACTTTAGTTATAGTTGTCTATGATCGAGATACTGTGCTCCAAGTCGTCCATAACCGCGGACACGGCTTTTAGAAAGTTTTACCGCAGGGTGCACAAATAGCAACACACACTCGATCAACCTCGGAAAACCAAATCAAAACCCAACGAGGTCTTCACGACAAAGCAATCACGGATTCGAAATATTTCAGGGGGCCACCCATTGAGTAGACCCGCAACGAAGTTAGCTGACTCCGAGACGGACTCAAGGTTTGCGACAATGGCTGTAAACGACTAGGAACCCAAAACTGGGCTTGTCGATACCGCGAAAACACTCCGCTTACCTAAACAGTACAGGTGCTCCTCGCACAATCATAATAAAGCAGTAAAGCATGGCATAAGTACAGGATAGTAAATAAAACCTCAAACTAGTTTGTGGCCCCAAGAAATAAGAATGAATCAAGCTCTGGCTCAGGGGGTCCCATAATCCTCCCAGATGTGGATAGCGCGAAAATTCAAGGAACAGGTATCAAGTACTCGGGGTCCTACGGGACACAAGTGGACGGTTAACAACCAAATAACATCTATTGCCCACCTGTGTCTCTGCTTACTTACTTCAATTTTAGTTGTTAAACATTAATTAAAGTAAACGATAATGAAAGCCATGATCATCTCCAACCTTAGACATGCGGCAACACTCCAACAACTGTGGTACTGGACGACACCCAACAGCACGTGAGCAAGCGACTACGACGCGCAAGTCCAAACTATCTACCAAACAACAGGTAATAGGATGTGTCCAAGGCAATATAAGGCTGCAAGGGATATCACGGGTTCGAAAACTAGCGCATCGCAACACAGATAGCAATAGATCAACAGGAGGGAATAAATACTATAAAAGTAAGATAGGTAGAAAGGGGGAGATGCTCGCCTGAAAACATTGTCGAAAGTTCAACCGACGATCGGGTCGACACTCGCATCAACTCAACGGCCTTATCCGCGAAGAAGCAAAACACTAGAATAAACACCGGATGCAATATTTAATACTACGACAAAAGATTGGGCATGATGCATGTATGATGCATGACATGGCAAAGATGCGATGCAATTAGGTCATGTTAAGCGGAACTGGGGGTTCCGACAATTAATTAATAGGTTCATGTTGTTTATCTACCCCGCAATTAATTGTTGTCTTAACATGGCAGAAGATAGCACCGGGTTCGCTACACAAATTTAAATGAGGCCAATATAAGACTAGATTTGGCCGCATATGGATCCCATATTTAATTATATGGTGAATCGGCATAAGGCCCCCAACCCACATGACAATATGCATGCAAGTATGACAATTTAATATGCAACAATTTATATAGACGACATTTATAAAAATAGGGTTCTTGGATAAGGGTCACACATGGAGGTTTGGCGATCTTGGTTCCGGGGGGTTCGGGGGATCGGTCTCGGGGTTGGATACAAGGTGAAGAGCTTGGCGTTCCGGGAAGAAGGACTTGGTTCGGTGTCGGCATCGACCGACTCGGTCGATGTCGTTCTTGTCGCGTAGATCTCGTCGGGTCCCACGGGTCGGTCTTAGCGTCCGAGATGCAGAACTTGGCATCCTCGAGGAAGTACTTGTCGATCCGTGAAGGAGAGCATGTCGGTCCACGGGTCGGGCTTCGCCGTGAAGGAGCACTTGGCGTTACGGCGGAAGTCTTGATGGTCCTCTGCACGAAGATATTGTCGCACGGCTTCCGGGTAGGCGATCTTGTTGGTTTGGGGTTTCGATTGTCGGTGTCGGACTCGGGTCTCGGCACGGGGAGATCTTGGCGTTTCGTGAAGCGGGTGGGATGTCCTGGGTCGAAGATCTTGTTGGTGGTTCTTTGAGTGGTGCCGGGTTCGGTATGGTCCCTTGGGCGACACCATGTTCTTTCTCCGGGGGACCTTGCCAACGTCCACGATCGGGTTAGTAGCAGAACTTGTCAACGAAGAGGGTGTCGCATCCTTGTATTTTGTGGAGACCATGCATCGCGGAAGATCTTGGACTCGTATGACCCTGATAAGGTTTGACACGCTGGACTCGCACTTGGTACGCGTCGGGAGGAGCATGTTCGGTCGGTCATTTGGTCGAACACCTTGCAGGCGCGGTAGAGTAGAACTGCGGCTGGAGAACGCCGAGCGGGGACGAGGTGAAGAGGAGGCGGCGCCTGTGGGGTGTTGCAGGGACGAGCCGGGCGGTCGACGAGCAGAGACAGGCGTCGATGGAGGCCAAGGTGGCGACGGGGTCCGCAGGGCGGCGAGCTCGGCGGCAGCAGGACTCGAGCAGAGGGGAGCTCGGGATCGAGGAGGAGACGCGGCAGGGACGCGCCGGCGGCGGTTGAGGAGGTGCTCGCGGGGGCGACGGGGGGAGAGACAGGCGGGTGCGTGTGAGCAGGGCGAGGCCACGCGCGGGTCGGAGCGGGGCGAGCGGAAGGAGAGGAGGGCGACGCAGCTCGGGCAGCGGGGCCGGCGCCGGAGAGGATGAGGACGGCGGCGCTGGACGCGCGGGCCAAGGCAGCGGGTGGAGCTCGAGGGGCCAGGAGGGAGCGGGAGGAGGGCGCAATGGCGGTGGCGGCAGAGAGGCGCAGCGAGGGCGACGCAGGTCGGGCGCGGCGGCTGCGGCACGCTAGGAGAGCGAGGGCGAGGGATCGGGGTCGGAAGAGAGAGGCCGGAGAGGCGGCGGCCGGCGGGGAGGCATAGAAGGAGGGCGGGAGACGCCAAGAGGAGAGGGGCCACCGCGCCGGCAGGAGGGGCGCCTGGTCACGCGAGAGGAGGGTGGTGGCGATTGGCGGCGAGCCTGGCAAAGGCGGGAGGAGGGGTGGAGGTCATGAGGAGGAGCGAGGCCGGTGGCTGAAAGCAGAGAGGAGGAGAACGGGAAGAGGAGCATCGGGAGAGGGAGGATGGGGACAGGCGGGGTCGGGGTGGGCCAGGGTGAGCAGGGAGTGGGGCCAGGGAGAGGGGGAGTGGGGCTGGCTCGGTGGGTGGGAGTGGGGCTGTGGGTGGGACCAAAAGAGAGAGTGGAGAGTGGGGGTGAGAGAGAGGATTGGTGAGGTGGCGGTGGGTGAGATGAGGTGGAGGGAAAGGGAGGTGGCAAGCTGGGGTTGGTGGGTAGACTAGGATTGGGTGAATTTAGGACTAGAAATTTAGACTAGGGTTTTCTTTAAATAAATTTTGTAAATAGTTTTAGACAAATAAAAGACCTGAACAGACCGATGTTTTAATTCGAAATAAGACGGGGGCTATTTAGAAAACAAAATTAGGCGTTTCGAAATAGTTTCAGACAAACAATGCATGATGATGACGATGCAATGCACAAAAACAACGCGATTTTCTAGTAGTGGTTTTGCGGGATGCCACAATTCGACACCACTAACAATGGATCTCGCCCTCGAGATCCGCCTCATGGTACCGGAAAGAAGGGCGGCGACCTGAATCTTCTCGCATCATGTAGATCCTCGCGACACCACTAACAAGAGGTCGTTGTCCGTGATCGTCGAGAGAGCACTCCGGGAACAAAAGGTCGAAGGTAGAGGTATCAACAAATAAAGCCACCTCTAGCTTCCGTGGACGGAGTAAAATTGCTGGATCCACTGATTCGATATACAAGAGCGAATGATAAGAGTAGTCGGATGGTGATCAGTCCATCGCGCACCCAAACCATTACTCTGCACATGAATAGGCGGATTGTGAATCCACTCTCGGAATTAGACTGAAGATCTCGACAAACGAGGGTCGGAACAAAGGAGTGATGCAGACTCTGCATCGGATCTGGCGTAGATGATGTCGTCGTGTCGGAAAACACTGGAAGGCACAAACAAGGAACCAAGAATGGTACCACAGTAGACGGATTCCTCAGACAGCATGAACACCGGATGGTAGAACACCGTTACCAAAGGAGGAAGCGAAACCCTGAAGGTACGATGGAACCCAACCACGAGAAATCCTGGACTCGAAGAAAAGATAAGAGAGCAGATTCAAAACACGTCGAGATAAGAGGAGAATAGCAGAGGGGTAAGGAGTAAAATTAGACCTAATCAGAACTATCCAACCGATTTTGCAAAAATAGTTTTGACACTCTACTTTGGCCGTTAGCTAGGTTATCCTACAGGCTGGACTTGTGGGGTATCGTAACTGCTGAGCTCTGATACCACTCTATAACACCCTCAGAATCGGCCCTATGCAAGTTTTAGCGAAACCCGCCAAACCCGCATAGAAACGATTCAAAGGTGCCCACCAGGCACTTTCGTGCGGGTGGAAAACGAAGTAATAACATTACACAACAGTCCTCGATGGGACCCACAGAACAGATATATATATACAACACAACTCCATGAGTCAAGAATACAGATATAATGTACAAAGATACAAATCACCTTGAAAATGATAGAGCGTCCAGCTAAGGACAAGATGCAAATGGGGCTAAGATCCCTAAAGAATAACCAATGGCGTCCATAACCCTGCCCAGGCCAAGCCGGAAGGGTAACCCTGCTAACGACGTCGATCTCAAAACCTGCTTGAACAAAAGGGGTGCCGACAAAGGGCAAAGGAAAAAGAGGAGCGTCAGTACTGAGTCCAGTACACGGCGAGGCTAGAATTCGGCGGTCCTCGCCTACATAGCTATGGTGGACTGGAGCGGCAGCAGCAGCATGCACTAAACAACCTATAGAGACTCGGTATAACTGTTGGCTACCAGAGGGGGGTACGAAAGACCTATTCGGAACCAACCTGATTCTAACACCAAACAAAACCATCCTGGTATTCCCCCTCGAGACCAAACGAGGAAGTCAACCGAGGAACTCACACAGTTGGCAGTTTTACTTATTCAGTTATCGTTGCAGCAATTACTAGTCAAGTGTAGATAATCATCCTGATAAAATAAGCAGTGGGCACTTTTAGTTGACCATTCCGTTGTAGTTGCGACACTTACTAGTCAGATACAATTAGCATGAGATAACCCAAAACCCAGCGGTTGTTGGTACTTTTATTAAGCCATTCCGTTGTAGTTGCAATACTTACTAGTCAGGTACATTGGTCGCAAGCGACAATCCAAACAAGCAATTGTGGACAGTATTATTTAGCCATTCCATTATAGTGAAGCTGATTACTAGTCATTATAAAGTCAAATTTATAGCACTACTTTAGTTATAGTTGTCTATGATCGAGATACTGTGCTCCAAGTCGTCCATAACCGCGGACACGACTTTCGAGAAGTTTTACCGCAGGGTGCACAAATAGCAACACACACTCGATCAACCTCGGAAAAACCAAATCAAAACCCAACGAGGCCTTCACGACAAAGCAATCACAGGATTGATATATTTCAGGGGCCACCCCATTGAGTAGACCATAGAACGGTTAGGCGACTCGAGACGGACTCAAGGTTTGCGACAATGGTCAGAAACGATCGGGAACCCAAAACTAGGCTTGTCGATACGCGAAAACACTCCGCTTACCTAACAAGACAGGTGCTCCTCGCACAATCGTAATAAAGCAGTAAAGCATGGCATAAGTACAGGATAGTAAATAAAACCTCAAACTAGTTTGTGGCCCCAAGAAATAAGAATGAATCAAGCTCTGGCTCAGGGGGGTCCCATAATCCTCCCGGATGTGGATATCGCGAAAATTCAAGGAACAGGTATCAAGTACTCGGGGTCCTACGGGACACAAGTGGACGGTTAACAACCAAATAACATCTATTGCCCACCTGTGCCTCTGCTTACTTACTTCAATTTTAGTTGTTAAACAGTAATTAAAGTAAACGATAATGAAAGCCATGATCATCTCCAACCTTAGACATGCGGCAACACTCCAACAACTGTGGTACTGGACGACACCCAACAGCACGTGAGCAAGCAACTACGACGCGCAAGTCCAAACTATCTACCAAACAACAGGTAATAGGATGTGTCCAAGGCAATATAAGGCTGCAAGGGATATCACGGGTTCGAAAACTAGCGCATCGCAACACAGATAGCAATAGATCAACAGGAGGGAATAAATACTATAAAAGTAAGATAGGTAGAAAGGGGGAGATGCTCGCCTGAAAACATTGTCGAAAGTTCAACCGACGATCGGGTCGACACTCGCATCAACTCAACGGCCTTATCCGCGAAGAAGCAAAACACTAGAATAAACACCGGATGCAATATTTAATACTACGGAAAATGATTGGGCATCATGCATGTATGATGCATGACATGGCAAAGATGCAATGCAATTAGGTCATGTTAAGCGGAACCGGGGGTTCCGACAATTAATTAATAGGTTCATGTTGTTTATCTACCCCGCAATTAATTGTTGTCTTAACATGGCAGAAGATAGCACCGGGTTCGCTACACAAATTTAAATGAGGCCAATATAAGACTAGATTTGCCCGCATATGGATCCCATATTTAATTATATGCTGAATCGCCATAAGGCCCCCAACCCACATGACAATATGCATGCAAGTATGAAAATTTAATATGCAACAATTAATATAGACGACATTTATAAAAATAGGGTTCTCGGATAAGGGTCACACATGGAGGTTTGGCGATCTTGGTTCCGAGGGGTTCGGGGGATCGGTCTCGGGGTTGGATACAAGGTGAAGAGCTTGGCGTTCCGGGAAGAAGGACTTGGTTCGGTGTCGGGGGCGCATCAGACTCGCCCTGGTCGATGTCGTTCTTGTCGTTGCGAGATCTCGTCGGGTCCCACGGGGTCGGTCTTGGCGTCCGAGATGCAGAACTTGGCATCCTCGAGGAAGTACTTGTCGTATCCGTGAAGGAGAGCATGTCGGTCCACGGGGTCGGGCTTCGAAGCCAGGAAGGAGCACTTGGCGTTACCGAGCGGAAGTCTTGATGGTCCTCGGGTACGAGAAGATATTGTCGCACGGTTTCCGGGTAGGCGATCTTGTCGGTTCCACGGTTTCGATTATCGGTGTCGGACTCGGGTCTCGGCACGGGGAGATCTTGGCGTTTCGTGAAGCGGGTGGGATGTCCTGGGTCGAAGATCTTGTTGGTGGTTCTTTGAGTGGTGCCGGGTTCGGTATGGTCCCTTGGGCGACACCATGTTCTTTCTCCGGGGGACCTTGCCAACGTCCACGATCGGGTTAGTAGCAGAACTTGTCAACGAAGAGGGTGCCGCATCCTTGTATTTTGTGGAGACCATGCATCGCGGAAGATCTTGGACTCGTATGACCCTGATAAGGTTGGACACGCTGGACTCGCACTTGGTACGTGTCGGGAGGAGCATGTTCGGTCGGTCATTTGGTCGAACACCTTGCAGGCGCGGTAGAGTAGAACTGCGGCTGAAGAACGACGAGCGGGGACGAGGTGAAGAGGAGGCGGCGCCTGTGGGGTGCTGCAGGGACGAGCCGGGTTGTCGACGAGCAGAGACAGGCGGCGATGGAGGTCAAGGTGGAGACGGGGTCCGCAGGGCGGCGAGCTCGGCGGCGGCAGGACTCGAGCAGAGGGGAGCTCGGGCTCGAGGAGGAGACGCGAGGACGCTTGGGCGGTTGAGGAGGTGTTTGGGGCGACGGGGGAGAGACAGGGTGCGTGCGTGAGCAGTGGGGCCACGCTGGTCGGAGCGGGCGAAGCGGAAGGAGAGGAGGGCGCAGCTCGGGGGGCGGGCAGCCGGAGAGGATGAGGACGGGGGCCGGACGCGAGGACGCTGGCGGCGGTTACTGGCGAGGCGGCAGCGGAGCTCGAGGAGGCGAGGGAGGGGAGGAGGAGGAAGCAGTGGCCGGGTGATCAGCGACAGAGCGGCCGAGAGGCGGCAGGTCGGCAGGCGCTGGAGGTTGCAGACGCTAGGGAGAGCGAGGGCGAGGGATCGGGGTCGGAAGAGAGAGGCCGGAGAGGCGGCGGCCGGCGGGGAGGCGTAGAAGGAGGGCGGCGCTCGCGGGAGGACGCGAAGAGGGAGAGGGGGCCACCGGCGCCGGCAAGGTGAGGGCCGCGCGTCGGGGTCACGCGGAGAGGGAGGGTGGTGGCGATTGGCGGCGGCGAGCCTGGCAAAGGCGGCGGCGGGAGGAGGGGTGGAGGCTGCTGGCGGAGGAGGGGGCGAGGCCGCCGGTGGCTGCGAGCAGAGAGGAGGGAGAACGGGGAAGAGGAGCATCGGGGGAGAGGGAGGATGGGGACAGGCGGGGTCGGGGTGGGCCAGGGTGAGCAGGGAGTGGGGCCAGGGAGAGGGGGAGTGGGGCTGGCTCGGTGGGTGGGGGGAGTGGGGCTGTGGGGTGGGACCCGGGTGCAGAGAGAGTGGAGAGTGGGGGTGAGAGAGAGAGGATTGGTGAGGTGGCGGTGGGTGAGATGAGGTGGAGGGAAAGAGAGGTGGCAAGCTGGGGTTGGTGGGTAGACTAGGATTGGGTGAATTTAGGACTAGAAATTTAGACTAGGGTTTTCTTTAAATAAATTTTGTAAATAGTTTTAGACAAATAAAAGACCTGAACAGACCGATGTTTTATTTCGAAATAAGACGGGGGCTATTTAGAAAACAAAATTAGGCGTTTCGAAATAGTTTCAGACAAACAATGCATGATGATGACGATGCAATGCACAAAAACAACGCGATTTTCTAGTAGTGGTTTTGCGGGATGCCACAGTCCCCGAGCGTGTCGAGAACGCGAGGGCGAGTTTGCGGTGGAGAGTCCCCGAGCGTGCCGAGAACGCGAGGGCGAGTTCGCGGTGGAGAGTCCCCGAGCGTGTCGAGAACGCGAGGGCGAGTCTGCGGTGGAGAGTCCCCGAGCGTGCCGAGAACGCGAGGGCGAGTTCGCGGTGGAGAGTCCCCGAGCATGTCGAGGACGCGAGGGAGAGTCCACGGTGGCGAGTCGACGAGGGCGAGCTGCGGTCGTGGATCCACGCGTACACACAACATGCCTAGGAGTACTCCCCGAGGCTCGAGTTGGCTTGTAGAGGCGACTTGAGGCTCTTTAGAGATGCATATTGGTTGCTGCCGAGCGCGGCAAGTGGCGAGGTCGAGCGACCGGCGAGCGCCGAGCCCCTGAGCGCGGTGAGTGGCGAGGTCGAGCGGACGGCAAGCGCCAAGGCCCCGAGCGCGGCGAGCGGCGAGGTCGAGCGACCGATGAGCGGCGAGGTCAAGCAACCGACGAGCGCCGAGTCCCCGAGCGCGGCGAGCGGCGAGGTCAAGCGACCGACGAGCGCCGAGCCCCCGAGCGCGGCGAGTGACGGCGACGACGAAGCGCCGAGTCTCAGCAGCGGCGGCGTCGCGAAGACAGCAGCGCCGAGTCTCCGAGCGTGGTGAGCGGCGAGAAAGACACCGTTTTGCTGAGAAGGAGAAAAGATACAATTGCATTAAGGTGTACTTGCATAATATATTGAATAATTGTAAGACGTGCGAATTATAGACGTTGAAATAAAATGCACGTTTGTTACGTGGATCGATGGGTAGTATGTAAGGTTTATGCGTGTCTTTTCATGAGTAGGCAGACATCCAGCATCAAACGCTTGCCGGGTAACAAGAACGCGATGCCAGACTGTTGAACCCGGAGACAAGGTTGGCCTTTTGGTACCCAGCCTCACTACTTCGACGGACGCGAATAAACAGCAGACAAAACTGAAACCGATCCCAAGTATGATTTTGGTCCTTGAAAGGGTCAAATGCGACTGCATGGTCGGCTTTTGAGAATGAATGAAGATGCATATATGTTTTAAACCCATATAATATATATGAGTGTAAAGAAACTTAACTGTTAGCATGGCAATTCCGCGAGAACGAGGCCGCGACAAGCGAGTCGGAACCGACCCGTCGGGGTCGGTCGGAGTTGTCTCCACATCTTCTGTATTGTTTTTTTACAGATTTTTTGAGATATCTTGATTGATAAATGTGCATCCGAAATATAGTACAAACCAGAAAAATATACTTGTATATTGAAATTAACAATTCAAGATGAATAATTGGAAAAATAGCACCTCATACGGAAGACATGATACAGATTATCCTCGATGCCGCCTGCTCGTATCCAAAAACAAACGCAGACTCGCCGATTCAGGTTGTGCCATGCGTGTATTGCCAAAATAAGCATGCAGCAATTAGATTTAAATAAAATAATCAATTAACATAGTAATCAAATAAGAAATCAAATGACGGAGATATTCGTTTGGATGTAAAATCAATTCAGCGCTAATGCCAAAGTTGATCTGTAGCATCTTAGGACTTGATCGACTGATCTATCTGACATGCGCCCCATCTCTTTCCTTTAGCTCATGGATTAACAGCTACCAGCGATCCAATTTGCCTTCACGGATCAGTCCTCCAAAAGATGCTCACAAGTAGCATGCAGGTGAGATTAAATCTAAATAAAATAATTAGTCTTTAGAGCAATTAATGACAGAGAGAGGATCGAATAGGAACTCAACAGCCAGCCATACGACTCGACGCTACATGTGCCATGTTCGCATCGGTCGCCATTGGACGCCAAACAAACCAGATCGATTAGCTTCCAATCGCCAATTCCTTGGGTAGCGGTACTCGGTGATGATGAAGCCGAGCGTGCCGACATGGGCGAATCGACCAGAAGCGATCAGGACGCTATTGATGATGAGGGATCCCGTCCGGATTATCACCCTCCAAGCAACTGTCGTGGTATTGCACGGCAGATGCTACTGGGGGTAGCTTACGTAGAGGGAGCAACGCGATGTAGGAGAATCCGGGAGCGAGATTGGCACATGATGTACCCAGGTTCACGTCCCCTCGGTGGAGGATCGCTACGTCCTGCTATCAATCCAGTATATGATCATAGATTGGTTTACAAGGGAGCCGGCGCAGGCGGAGGAAGAGATTAGATCTAATGAGATGTGGGAGAGCATATGCCCCATGGGGTGCCCCTGGTGGCTTTGTATATGCAGCCAGTTAGGGTTTACAAGTGTGTTGGTGGGCTTTGTATACGAGTCGCCATCTTGGGCCTCCAGTCGGCGCCAGTCACCTGGGTGCAGCATGCGCCAGTCGCCGTATTGGGCGAGTCGACCCGCTCAGGGCTAGGTTTCAGTCGGCTCGATCCAGCTGGCGAATCCGTTTCGTGGGTATACCCCAATTGGTATTCCCCCATCAAGGTGTCTTGGGATACTCAACCTCAACAAGTTCGCTTCGGCCCTTCGGTTGAGATGGCTTTGGCACGAGTGGAAATGATAACCGCAAGACTTGGGTGGTACATGCTACACCTTGCAACAATAAGGACACCGAGCTCTTTGCCGTGGCTAGAATTGTTACTATTGTCAATGGAAGAAAGGCCAAATTTTGGGAAGCTTCATGGCTCAATGGTATGTGTCCTAAAGATATTGCGTCGCTCATCTTTGACATCTCAAAAAAGAAGAAGTGTTCAGTTAGGCAAACTATGTAAGATGAACGTTGGGTCAAGCAAATTGACACCCAAAGAGGTCTTAGCGTTGGGCACATTGTGCAATTCTTAGAACTTTGGGAGATGCTTTCAAACATCAACATGGACAATGACAATGTAGATAGCATTGCATGGAAATTCACAAATGATGGATGCTACTTGGCCAAAACGGCTTACAATATGCAATTCCAAGGTCTCGCCCTTTCTCTAATGCACGCCTTGGTGTGGAAGCGATGGGTGCCTCCAAAATGCAAGATTTTTGCTTGGTTGATTATTGAAAACCGTATTTGGACGGCCGATAGACTAGAGTAGAGAGGATGGCCAAACTATGGGCGTTAAAAGCTTTGTAAGAAAGTTCAAGAATCTTACACCATCTTCTCTTGAAGTGTGGTGCTTCAGAATGAGAGTGTGGACTTCCATTAATTCTTACTTCCAACTTCATGATGTCGACCCATGAGAGTGGCAACACATGCATACCGGCAAGGAATGGTGCCTGGACGGAGTTCAAAAGATCGGCCCCTATAAAAAAGACTGGCCTCTCTTGCAACGCTTGTCTCGTGAAAGATTTGGAATAAGAAGACTGGCCTCTCTTGCAATGCTCGTCTCCTGAGAGATTTGGAAGGAAAGAAATGCTAGAGTTTTCTGAAACCACTCTATCTACCTCTACCTCAAACATGATAATCAACAAAATCAAAGAATAAATGGCAATGTGGAACCTTGACGGGGCTAAGGTCTTTTGTAATATCATGTTGCGAGAGTAGACGTTTGTTTTCGGGCTTTGGCCAATGTTGGTTTCTAACAGCTAACACCTCTTTGAACTCCGTTATACTCCTTTATCAATGAAAATGGAAAGTCTATTGCCTTATTTCAAAAGAAAAAAAAGCTGCTTGGTGTGGAAGCCATGTGCGTCTACAAAATGCAAGATTTTTGCTTGGTTGATTATTCAAAACCGCGTTTGGACGGCCGATATATTAGAGTAGAGAGAATGGCCAAACTGCAGGCATTGCAAGTTTTGTAAGCAAGTTTAAGAATCTTTCGCCCATCTTCTCTTGAAGTGTGGCGCTTCACAACGAGAGTGTGGACTTCCATTAGTTCTTCCTTCCAATTTCATGATGTCGACCCAAGAGAGTGGCAACACATGCATACAGTCAAGGAACGGTGGTTAGACGGAGTTCAAAAGATCGGCCTCTCTAAAAAGACTGGCCTCTCTTGCATTGCTCGTCTCCTAGGAGATTTGAAAGGAAAGAAATGCTAGTCTTCCAAAACCACTCGTCAATGTGGAACTTCGGGCTTCAGCCAATGTTGGTTTCTAACAGCTAAGACCTCTTTGAACTCCGTTATACTCCTTTATCAATGAAAATGGCAAGTCTATTGCCTTGTTTCAAAAGAAAAAGGCCGCTTGCTACCACGACTCATGGAAGCGAATATGACCGTTTCGACGCTCCTCTCTCCTCGCAAGGGCGACGCGCGTGGTCCGAGTAAACCCGACGGTGGCCATGCCCAGGCGCAGGGGGGGTTCTCCCTCCTCTTCCTCGGCCAGCAGCAGCGGGCGGAGGAGGGTCGCGGTTCTGGGCGCTGGGGGATGATAGCTCCGACGAGGAGGCCGATGCATCTCCTCTGCCAGTGGTCACGGAGGAGGGTTTGGCCCCCAGATCTGGTCCTGTGCCGATGACGTGGGGGATTTTTTGGCGCCGGAGTGGCAGCTGATCTCCCGTAGGTCATCAGGGTGGGCTCAGAAGAGATCCAAGTTCGCGTCTGGCGGCCGCAAACCACGGCGTGCCGGCGAGGGATGGGCAGTGGTTCCCCTAGCATGGGCTGCTTCCGCGGCTTCAGCGGTGCCCAAGCTTGGGGCCGCTCGGCCACCGACGGAGGGCATGCTTGGTCCAGATTCGGCTTCCCCGAGCCTTGGTGGGGGCTCCTCGCTTGTTTCCTCTGGGACGGGAAGGTCCGCCACTGCGTCGGCGTCGGAGACGGAAAGGAGGTCGCCGCCCGCGGGGAAGGAGCCTAGGTCCTGGGCCACGTTGGCGTGCACGTCGGTGGGCCCGGCGTCAGGGCCCAACCCAGTGGAGGCCGACCCCGCTTCGGTTGGATCTCTCACCGCTTCGTCCCCTCTTAGCGGACCTAGTGCTAACGGTCCATTTTTTCCCTCTGGCCTAGCCCCAAAGCATAGCAAGGGGGTGCAGGGGGGTACTTAAGTGGTCCTCGGTGCCCCGGGGAACCCTAGATCTCACTCTCTCTCACTCCGCCTCCCTCTCAGACGTTAGCGAGTGGTTCCGTAGATCTAGATCCCGGGCCTCGATCCCCCGCCGCATCCACCTTCCCCGGGCTTCTTCATCGAGTTCTACGGTGATGGACCGTGGGCGTGGGGGCTCGAGCAAGCGGCAGCGGGAGGAGTTCGATGGGGATGAAGGACGGAGGATCGAGAGGGAGCTGCGGCAGAGGCTTGAGTATGAAGAGGAGCAAAAGCAGGGCAGGGCCAGATCCAGGGATTGGGAGTCGGACCGCGATCGTGCGCTAGAGTGGCGCCAGGAGGAACCTCGTCGTCGTGAGGACGAGGCGAGGTTCGAGGCGGGGCCCTCCAATCTACAAGCCTAGGACCGTCAGAGGCGCAAGAAGGTTGGGGTGAATAAATTCAGCGTGTCAACTCGAGTGAAGGTTGTAGCCCCGGGCCAGTCCGCCTCCAACACCAAGGCACCATCCCCTTCTCTCCTCGAGGGGGTGGAGACAGCGTCGGGTGGGCGCAAGGCGGGCATCACATGCTACAACTGCTCACGGGAGGGGCATTACCAGTCTGGATGCACATTCAAGGCCAGGTGTAGTCTGTGCAAGGTGGAGGGCCACACCACCGGGATGTGCCCCATGGCCAACAAGGGTCCTCTTCCACCGCCTCCCCCTCCCCCGCCAGCAGCGCCACTGCCGAAGCCTCCCTCTTTGCAATGGTATGGTTTCGCAGTGGATGGGGCTAGCTTCCACTGCCTGCAGGTGGATGAGGCGGCTCTGCTCATGGGCGCAGAGCATCCGAATCATGCCGCCTCAGTGATTGCTACTGATAATACTCTGTCGTGTGACCTGTTGACTAGGGATCTAAAGGAACTAGTTGAGTACAACTGGGATTGGCAAGTCCGAAGGCTCTCTGACACGGACTTTGTGGTGAGCTTCCCTACCAAGGCCAGCCCGACCCTCTACAAGAACCTGTGCAACAATGCAGGAGGAATCAAACTCCTAGTGAGTGGTGTGGTGGTCCTGTTTGCCAAGGCTCGTGTGAACCCCCAAGCGTTTCGATCCTTGTCTAAAGTGTGGGTCAGGCTTACAGATCTTCCAGATTGTCTTAGAAATGCTGAGTTCTTGATGGAAGGTACCAAGATGATTGGAAGACCAAGGCTGGAGGATGATGAATCGCTTGTCTGCAAGGAAGGTACCGTCAAAATGCTTTTTCACTCCCAGGCTCCGGATAAGCTCCCCAAGAGGGTGGTGTTGTTTGTTAACTCAGAAGGCTTTCAGATCGGGGTGGAGGTCGAATTTGCCAAAGAAGCAAAGAGAAAGGTGGCCCCACCGACGGATCCGTCCGAGAAGAGGGATGAGGAGGAGGAGGACAGAACTGAAGACCAGAGCCCGTCGGTCGACAGGCATTGGAAGAGGAGTGGTGGCTCGGGTAAGGCGAAGACCAAGGAGGGGATGGGGTGGCTGATGCCCCCAACACGCAAGGCAAAGTGGTGGGGGCGTCGCTCCCGCCCGCTGTTTCCCAGATGCCCCCTCCCTCCCCCATCCCTGCCGCGTCCTATTCCCAAGACCAAATCCTCATTGGGCAGCTCCAGTGTCGCGGTGATCTCCCTGATTGACCATTCGGCGTCGAAGCCTGCCTCTGCCCCTCCTAGAGCTAACCTGCAACCAGTGCCCTTCAATCAGTATGGATCCAATCTCCCTGCTTCAGATCTGTTTGATGCCAGCCGTTTATCTCCTGTCACCGGCTCCCCTAAGGCTCCTCCCCCATCGGTGGTTGATGTTGTAGGGTTTCCTAGCATGGAAAATAAAAAATTTCTACCGCATACAAACAAACAAGCCAATATCTATCTACTAGATTGTAGCAATGAATCGATGGAATAACTCACCCTCGAATATTCCAAAGTGTTTAACGAGAGCGGATTCTCGTGGGTGATGTAGTCGTACTCTTCCCGATCTCAAGATCGCGCAGACGATCCTTCCGGGCGCTGCTCCGCAGCTCATGATCGGTCACATGTTCGGTACTCGACGAAGACCTTCCTCTCCCTTGTTCCAGCAGGCAGTGGAGGTTGTAGCACTCTCCTCGCGATTCCGGTAGCACAACGGCGTGGTACCGAAAGTAGAGGGGAGATCTCGCAGGGCTTCGCCTTAAGCCGGAGCGACTATGGTGGACTATGAGAGAGCTCCTCGGTGATCTAGGGTTTAGACACAACAATGAGGAGGTGCTAGGGCCGGCGGCTAGGGTTTGGGGCTTGCCCAAGTCGGCGGCTAGGGGAGACCTAGGCGGCGGCAACAGGAGGTGGCGGCGCCGGGCTAGGGTTTTGGGTGGAGATCTTGTCTACTAGGAGGTGCAGCCCTGCCCCTCCCTTTATAGGTGGGAGGCGCCGGCCAAGGGGAGGGGAGTCCCTCCCCAACTCAGATCCCAAGTGGGCCGGTGGTGGAGGATGAACTCCTCCCCAACTCGGTTTCCCACTTCCCCTCCACTTCCCAAAATAGCCATTTGACTTTTCAAATTTGCGTTTGACTTTTCAAACTAGGATTTGATTAAACCCTTTATTTTGTTCAGCGATGACACCTAGTACATGATGCAATCATTCCTACTTGGTATGACACATTCATGTACCCTCCCCCTTCGGAGTGCCGGACATTCCGGAACCTTCTAGAACATTTCCGATGAAAACACCGGAACCATTCTCCAACCCCGAAACAGGACTTTGCTTATATGAATCTTATTCTCCGGATCATTCCGGATCTCCTCGTGATATCTCGGATCCCATCCGAGACTCTGAACAACATTCGGTCTCTTACTCATCATTCCATAACTACTCAAACAACGTCGAATCCTTAAGTGTGTCTCCCTACGGTTCGTGAATTATGCGGACATGATCGAGACACTTCTCCGAACAATAACCAATAGAGGAATCTGGAAATTCATATGGCTCCCACATATTTCTACGATTACTTTGCGATCGAATGAACCACTTACATACGATACCAATTTCCCTTTGTCTCACGATAGTTTACTTATCCGAGGTTATGATCGTCAAGATCTCTCGAATACCTAGTTCAACCTCACATCGATAAGTACTCTTTTCTCGTTCGTGATATGTGATCCCTTGTGAGCTCACATTCTTGCAAGCTAATTGGATGACATTCCACCGAGAGGGCCTGAGTATATCTATCCGTCATATGGATGGACAAATCCCACTCTTGATCCATGTGTCTCAACCAATACTTTCCGAACACTCAATGCCACCTTTATAGCCACCCAGTTATGGTGTGGTGTTTGATGTCATCAAAGCATCCTTCCGGTGAAGGTGATATGCATGATCTCATGGTCGAAGGAATTAGGTTACTATGTATCAGAAAGCATATAGCAATTGAACTATTAAAATGACTTGATCTTTATGCTACGCTTATCTATAGGAGTATGTCCACCATATCATTCTCCTAACGATATGATCTTGTTGTTAATAACATCTCAATGTTCATGATAGGGAAACCACAATCATCTATTAACCAACAAGCTAGTATTATGAAGAGGCTTTACTAGGGACTTCAATTTAAGTTTACAAATCACACAAGTATTAATGTTTCCTTGTTAATACTATTATAGCATGAATGTAAACATTTATCATAAACACAAAGATATAATAATAACTACATTTATTATTGCCTCTAGGGCATATCTCCGACAGTCTCCCACTTGCACTAGAGTCATCTAATATAGATTACATGGTAATATACCGAACACCCATGGCAGTTTGGTGATGGTCATGTTTTGCCCTCGGGAGAGGTTTAGTCAACGGATCCGCCACATTCAGATCTGTGTGTACTTTGCAAATCTTTATGTCCCCATCTTGGACATGTTCTCGAATAGCGTGAAAACGTAGCTTGATGTGCTTCAGCTTCTTGTGTGACCTTAGTTCTTGCGCATTGGCTATGGCGCCCATGTTATCACAGTAGATAGACATTGGGTCCAGCGCACTAGGAACCACACCCAGCTCTGTAATGAACTCTTTCATCCATATCGCTTCTTGTGAAGCCTCCGAAGCAGCCATGTATTCCGATTCAGTTGAAGATCTCGCCACAACGCTTTGCTTTGACTCCGCCAGCTAACTGCTGTACCATTCAAAGTAAATACGTATCCAGATTGTGATTTAGAATCATCCGGATCGGTGTTCCAACTAGCATCGGTGTAACCATTAACAACGAGTTGTTCATCACCTCCATGAGAAAGAACCATATCATTAGTTCTTCTCAAGTACTTAAGGATTTTTTTTGACCGCTGTCCAATGATCCACTCCTGGATCACTTTGATATCTGCTAGTTAAACTAACAGCATATGCAATGTCGGGTCTAGTACATAGCATGGCATACATTAGAGATCCTATGGCTGAGGCATAGGGAGTCTTACTCATCTTTTCTCTATCTTCTGCCGTTGTCGGACTTTGAGTTTTACTCAAGGTCGTATTGGGCAACATGGCCAAGAACCCTTTCTTGCTACCTTTCATTCCAAACCTCTTTAGAACTTTGTCCAAATATGTACTTTGTGACAATGATATTAGGCGTCTCGATCTATCTCTATAAATCTTTATGCCTAATATGTAAGCTGCTTCGCCAAGATCCTTCATTGAAAAACTATTATTCAAATATTCCTTGACACTATTAAGAAGGTCTACATCATTCCCAATCAACAATATGTCATCTACATATAGTATTAAGAATGCTACAGAGCTCCCACACACTATCTTGTAAATACAAGCTTCTCCATAAGTTTGTATAAAACCAAAACTTTTGATCACCTTATCAAAACGTTGATTCCAACTTCGGGATGCTTGCTTCAATCCATAGATGGACCGTTGAAGTTTGCATACCTTGTTAGCATCTTTAAGATCGACAAAACCTTTGGGTTGCATCATATACAACTCTTCATCAATGTCTCCATTGAGGAATGCTGTTTTGACATCCATCTGCCATATCTCATAATCATAATATGCAGCGATTGCTAACATAATCCTCACAGACTTTAGCTTCGCATGGTGAGAAAGTCTCATCGTAGTCAACTCCTTGAATTTGTCGAAACCCTTTTGCGACAAGTCGAGCTTTATAGACAGTAACATTACCATCAGCATCTGTTTTCTTCTTGAAACTCCATTTGTTCTTGACAGCCTTCCGGACATCCGGTAAGTCCACCAAAGTCCATACTTGGTTTTCGTACATGGATCCAATCTCGGATTTCATGGCTTCTTGCCATTTATTGGAATCTGGGCTCATCATCGCTTCCTCATATGTCGCAGGGTCATCGGTGTTGTCCACCAACATGACACTCATAACGGGATCATACCAATCTGGAGTGGTACGAGTTCTCGTTGACCTGCGAGGCTCTGTAGCAACTACAACCGAAGTTTCATGATCATCATCATTATCTTCCTCTCTTATTGGTGCAGGCACCACAAGAACTTCTTCTGGTGCTGCGCTACTCGCAATTTCAAGAGAAGGTTCGACAACCTCGTCGAGTTCTACTTTCCTTCCAGTCACTTCTTTCGAGAGAAATTCCTTCTCTAGAAAGGATCCATTATTAGCAACGAAGATTTTGCCTTCGGATCTATGATAGAAGGTATACCCAATAGTTTCCTTCGGGTATCCTATGAAGACGCATTTTTCCGCTTTGGGTTCAAGCTTGTCCGGCTGTAACTTCTTTACATCAAAGTATTGGTTGAGACACATGGATCAAGAGTGGGATTTGTCCATCCATATGACGGATAGATATACTCTGGGCCCTCTCGGTGGAATGTCATCCAATTAGCTTGGAAGAATTTGACTGGCTCACAAGGGATCACATATCACGGGAACGAGAAAAGAGTACTTATCAGTAACGAAGTTGAACTAGGTATGCAGAGATACCGACGATCATAACCTCGGATAAGTAAACTATCGTGAGAAAAAGGGAAATTGGTACCGTATGTAAGTGGTTCATTCGATCGCAAAGTAATCGTAGAAATATGTGGGAGCCATATGAATTTCTAGATTCCTCTATTGGTTATTATTCAGAGAAGTGTCTCGATCATGTACGCATAATTCATGAACCGTAGGGAGACACACTTAAGGATTCGACGTTGTTTGAGTAGTTATGGAATGATGAGTAAGAGACCGAATGTTGTTCGGAGTCTCGGATGGGATCCGGGATATCACGAGGAGATCCGTAATGATCCGGAGAATAAGATTCATATAAGGAAAGTCTTGTTTCGGGGTTGGAGAATGGTTCCGGTGTTTTCATCGGAAATGTTCTATAAGGTTCCGGAATGTTCGGCACTCCGAAGGGGAAGGGTACATGAATGTGTCATACCAAGTAGGAATGATTGCAGCATGTACTAGGTGTCATCGCTGAACAAAATAAAGGGTTTAATCAAATCCTAGTTTGAAAAGTCAAAAGCCAATTTCAAAAGTCAAACGGCTATTTTGGGAAGTGGAGGGGAAGTGGGAAACCGAGTTGGGGAGGAGTTCCTCCTCCACCACCGGCCCACTTGGGATCCGAGTTAGAAGATCTCATCTTTGATGCTTGCCATCCTCGGTGATCATGGATCGATGATGAGGAATCAAGAAAGGTGTTCCATCTTGAGAAGGTAAAGATCGTCTACATCGAGCTCAAGTGGAATGCTCAAGTCAAAGGTTTAATCTTGATAGGTTTTCCCTTTTGCCGGTCTTATATTGTTAGTGGAAGATCGGGTTTAGGATAGATAATCGTACTATCAAGAGGGGCTCTCGAATGAGTAACTCGATCACATCGTTCGGAGAGCGCTCAAACCTTTGCATACTTGCATCATCGTATTTGTTTGTTATTTGGTCTTATCCATGTGAGGATATAGAGCTTGTGGTAACCTCCATAAAAAGCTCTTGTTCATCAAAATCGGATCCCTCTTTTATATCTTATTGCGATTTTGATCTATGCGGTTTTTCGGTTTCTCACCAAGTGAGGTATTTCACATTATTATACTTGATACATTCTCACTTGGTGATAACCAATATTTTCACCTTTTATAGGGAAGCTCATGTCGTCCTCTTTCCAACGCAATTGGAATCGGGTCGATCGGAGTTACCAATCAAAAGTTATAGCCGTTTGAATATCTGCTGGTCTCCTAGGTACCAAAATACGGTAGTACCACATTTTAGTACCTAGCAAGGCAGAAGGTTTTGGAAAGTTGCCAAAATCCACTGCCGGGCTAGGTACCAAAAAGCGGTAGTACCGCATTTTAGTATCTAGCGCGGCAGAAGGTTTTTTTACTTCATCATTTGT
Source organism: Avena longiglumis (assembly GCA_030063025.1). Classification (NCBI taxonomy): domain Eukaryota; kingdom Viridiplantae; phylum Streptophyta; class Magnoliopsida; order Poales; family Poaceae; genus Avena; species Avena longiglumis. The sequence goes on from CP125975.1 coordinate 433,281,365, forward strand.
ATCTATCCTCCCTTGATGGACTATGATGTTTCTTTGCATGATATTGTAGAGGTTGTTGTCCTCTTCGAAACGAGCCCAAGATCATCAAAATCGGAGTCTGGATGCAAAAGTTATGGATGTTTTCGTTCTGTGATGACCGGTAGTACCGGACCAGGATCCGGTAGTACCGGGGTCCGGTAGTACCGCATTTTGGTACCGGGGAGCGCAGAGAAAAAATGCGTTTGGATCCCCAGGAACCCCAGGAAATGTCCGTAGTGGGAAAGTCCGTAGTACTGGAAAAGTCCGAATACCGGGAATCGCGTTTTGGACTGCAACGTTGGATTTTGGAGGGACCTATATAAGGGCCTTCCCCAATGGTTCCTCAACCATTCTTGCAAGTTTTCCCCTCCATTTTTGACCTTCTTGAGCTTGCTTTCTCTCAATCCCTCCGATGATTCTTGCATATTCTTGAGGGATTTGAAAGAGGAGATCTAGATCTACAATCCCACCAATTAATCTCTCCTCTAAGTGAGGGGAACATATTGGGATCTAGATCTTGGAGTCTTTTGTGGATTTCCTCCATTGTTCTTCCTCTCTTATTCCCCCATAATCTTTTGTAGCTTTGGTGGAATTTGGGAGAGAAGGATTTGAACACCTTTGTGGTTTTCTTGCCATTTGCATTTGGTGCATCGGTTTGAGTTCTCCTCGGAGGATTTGGTTTGAGTTGCTCATTGGAGCCTGTCCCTCTTGGGTTCTTCGAACCCTTGATGGTTTTGTGGCCTTGGTGGCATTGTGGCCTTGGTGGAATTTGTTGAGGCCTTTTGTGGCATTTGTTGGGAGCCTCCAATTAAGTTGTGGAGAAGTTCCCCAACCTTGTGAGAGGTACCGGTTGCCACCGACAAGTGCACCGATAGTGGCGTTGGTGGTTTGATACCATCCCCTCTCCAAACGAGACGTACTCCATGTTGGGAGGAACTCGTTAAAATTTCGGTGTCCCCGCGTGCCTCGGTTATATCTATACCCGAGCTCTTTACTTATGCACTTTACATTGTGATAGCTTTCATGCTTGAAGTAATATATATCTTGTTATCACTTTGTTGCTTGTATTGATTAGCATAAGTTGTTGGTGCACATAGGTGAACCTTAGTTGTTCTAGGTTGTTCTTAACAAAGTAAAAACTAGTTTTATTCCGCCTTTGCTGATCCACTCTAGGAAAAGTTTTAATCGCCTATTCACCCCCCCTCCTCTAGGCGACATATGTATCCTTTCAATTGGTATCAGAGCCCGGTCTCTCATTTTAGGCTTCACCGCCTTGAGAGTAAAGATGTCGGCTAGAGGATTAGTGTACAATGACATGTTCACATTCGATGGCACAAATTATGATATATGTAAAAAATCGCATGCTCATTCATTTTCGGGACATGGACCCAAATTTGGAGCGTATTGTAGATATAGGTTTTTCTCCTCCTATGGATTTCAAAAATCTATCTTGTGAGGATGAGAAAAACTTATATCTCGATGCTCAAGCTTCTAATGTGCTTGTTAATTCTTCGAGCTATGTAGTTACCTCTTCAATCATTCCTTTTTGGAGCGATCATGAGTTATGGACAAAACTTCAAGATAAATATGTTGTGTCCAACATTATTGAGGATGATTGTGTTGCTTCCACTTCCGGTCGAGATAAGTTCTTATCCTCTACCACTTCACCAACATGTGACTTTTCACAAGATAATGATATGGTGAGTGGTGATAGAAATTGCAATATGGATAGTGTGTTCACTATTTGTAATCCCTCATATCTATCTAGTTGCATTGATATATCTTTGGACCTTAACACTTCTAGCACTCAAAATTCCTCACATGCTTGTGTTAATAGTCCTTGCATATCATGTAGAAATGACTTGAATAAATCTCATGATGATATGCTCATGTTGTCTTGTTGCCATGATAAAAAATGCTTCTATTTCCTCTAGTGATTGTGTTGCTAACCATGTAGAGGAAAATGAAGATTCTATGGGCCAAGACAAGGTCTTGAAGACAGCTACAAGTGCAATCTCATCATCACCTTCCTCTGGTTCTCACATGTGCCTTATGGCTAAGGGAACAAAGGTAACCTCTTTGAATCCCATTGTATCTCATGATGATGATGAGGTTGAGAATGATAATGATGATTATAGAGGTAAGTATGATATTACCTCTATTAAGAAAATGGGAGAGATTGTCTATAGCGCTCTCTTTAAAAATAAAATTGCTTCCTTCAACTTTCTTGAAATCTTGAATTGTGCCATAGAAGGCAATGATCTTATTGAGGAGCAAGAAAACTTAATTGATGAAAAGTTTGCACTTGAGCGTTAGTATGCTAATGAAGTTGCACAACTAAAGGACTCCCTTGAAGAAGAACAAACCACCAAAGAATCTCTTGAGGAGACTTTTACTCTAGAATTATCTAGAGTAAAGGAATACCATGATAGAGAACTTGCGGTAGCTAACTCCTTCAAGATTAAAAATGGTGAACTTGTAGTTGCTTATGATAAACTTTTTGAGGATTTTAAGCACCTCGAAAATGGCTCTCGGGTCGTTAAGAGGGAGCTCATCAAACTCACCGAGTCACATGAGCAACTTAAAGCTTCATATTTAAAAGATCTTGACAAGTTGCCCTCACCTCTTGCTAATAATAATGATGCTTGTGCTACTAACTCTATTTCTTGTGAAGAATCTATTTTGGAGGAGAATGTTGAGCTAAAGGCTCAACTTGTGTTGCTAACTAGCAACTACGGGAAATTAGAATAAAGTCATGTTAAGCTCTCAAGCTCGCATGAGGATCTTCTAGTCTCCCATGGTAGGCTAAAGTTAGTTCATGAGGCCATCGTTTCAAAGGTAACATCTAGTGGACCTCATGTGTACATTAGCACTACATCTACTCCAAATGTTATATGGCCATGTGTTAGTCCTTGTAGTTCATCCTCTCACAACCATGATATATCTTGTGATGAATTACATTCCGTGCCTTGTTGCTCTAACAATATAGCATATAATTCCTCTAGTACTTTTGTTGAAACTAACCATGTAGAGGAAATAAAAGAGCTCAAGGCTCAAGTCACTTGTTTGAGAAATGACTTGAAAAAGGGTCATCAAGGGAAGGCCGCACTCAACAAAATCTTGAGTGTGCAAAAATCCCCCAATGACAAGAGTGGGCTTGGATTCAACTCCAACGTCAAGAACAAGTCCACTATAAAGTTGAAGCACATGGACAAAAAGAAGAATGGCCAAGATCAAGTCAAGAATCCGGCCAATATTGTTTTCTTCAAGTGCAAGGAAGAAGGGAACCATGTTAGATCTTTCCCATTGAAGAAAAAGCCTTTTGGTGTGAAGCATCAAGGGAAGCGTCCTCAAGTTCCACCTCAAGTCATTAATGGGCCTCTTCCTAAGAGCACTACTCGAGCCCTTCCTCGAGTTGTGGCTTCACCTAAGAAGAAAGATAGCAAGAGTAGAACTTGCTACATATGCCATGAGAAGGGGCACATTTCTTCCGCATGCACTATTGGTAACTCCCATCCCATCCTATCTTGATTGATGATTCTTATTCTCTTTGTAAGGATGAGGTTGGCAATGTGTTTGCCAAATTTGTTGGTGCTCAATGTGGTGTCAAGAAAAAAACCTTTTGGGTTGCCAAACCTATTGTGACTAACCTCTTAGGACCCAAATTGGTTGGGGACCAACAAGACAAAACTTGATCAATAGGTGTGTATTGGAGGGCATTGGAGACTTGGCTACATTATGAAGAATTGAGGGATCTTCGTCAATTATTATTGTCAAGCCAATACATTTGTATTATCATGATTATTTTATATTTCCAATGTTCCTTCTTGCGGTAACATATGCTAAACTCTTTACATTGAAAGTTACTCGCCCCCTTGTGCATGTGTTGGTTTTGTATCTTCCATGTTTTTGTACATGTTGTGCTATCCACTTAATTATCTTGAGGTATCAAGCATATTTGTGTATGATTAGGTGGCACACCATGTATGTGTGTTTCTTATGTTTGAGCCTTGCTTGGTTATATTTGGTATCTTATTTGGCTCTTGTGAGAGATTAATGGACTATACCATTTTGAGGGAGTGTTATGCTTGGGCATTGCACAATCCTAAAATTGTGTGTACATGAGGAATACCACCTAGTATTTATACTGGATTATTGTCTAGTCTCTATGTGGTACAATTCTCATGAGAAATTTAAGTTTTATAATGTCCATTAATTGTCTCTATTTGTATCCTTTTTGCCTTGTGTTGGTTTTATGGTAGTATCACATTATGGGGGAGTCATATGCTTAGTGCATATTACAAATCCTAGAAAATGTGGATATTCGAGGTTGTGTCACTTAGAATTGATATTGATAATTATCTAGCACCTATGTGACACATTTGCTCATACAATTTCCAATTTGCTTGAATGGCTTTATTGATCTTATTTTGGATCTTGTATATGAGAGTGGTTCTTGGTATGTGTTTCCTCATATTTAGATATAGATATTCGCATGGAAACCATTTGCTTCAAGTTACTCTAATCACTAGTGATTGTGTGACTATTGGAATCTACCAAGAATCTTGTTTGAAGTATCATGCTCAATTCTTATATTTATTTATGTGCTTCTTGTTGTGACTATGATCTTGGATATCCATGCAAGCTACCTTGGGAAAATTATTCTCAATATTTCTTGTCCTTGGACAATGAGTACTAAAGTTATGGTAGAATTTATTGATCATAGTCACTTTGGCCTTTTCTTAATCGTATCCTATCTTTGGCCAAGTAAATGTTTTGTGTGCTCCCATTCCTTCCTTTCCTCTTATGAATCTTCTTATTTTATTGGTATTATCGTGTGTTTTATTTGATGTAGGTAGTGGTGATGATCTCATTTGTGTGCATTTTGCATTCAAAAGAAAAATTGTATATAATGTACTACTTATGGGTGAGCTCTCCTATATTATCTAGAACAATCCTTTTATGCTTCATTGTTTGATCCATATCGGGTTTTATGTGCTTGGAAGTTTGATCTTTTCATTTTGGTATTTTGTGCCATCATGAAAAGTTTGGAGAGTTTGATTTACTTGTTGGAACCTTACTCTTTTTGGGAGTTGGTTTTGTCTCATTCCTTGCTTCACACTTTGACCATTTTAGAATGAGATAAATCCTTGAGCATTTGTATTTTTATCTATCTTTTGCTCTTTGGCTTTTGCCTAGTTCATTTTTGAACTTATGCTCTTTCATGTGTTGAATTGGTTATTTGATACAATTTGGACACCGCTTGTCTTGTCACACTCTTGTGTGTGCCAGCTCGGTTTACTTGGTGTTTTTGTTCAAATTGTATCTCATTTTTGGTTCTTGAAATCTTTATGCATGCATGTTTACTATATGTTTATATTGAGGCATGTTTGCTTTCTTTGATCCAATATATAGGGGAAACTCCACCGATTCCCATCGGCTAAGTTGTGCATGAAATTCAATTTCATATCAATATGCACATAATTATGTGGAGTCTCTCCTATGTATTGTAGTTGCACTAACTACTTTGGACCCAATATGTTTGGGGACCATTTTTTACTTAAATGTGTTTTAGGTACATTGGAGATATATTGGACGCTTGTCTCTCAATTTTCAAGAAGTGATGCTTAGAATAAAATTTGAGGCAAGCTATAGGATGATCAACGAATTCATATCCTCTACATCCTACCAATTATATCTCGGTAACAAGTATCTCTTTCTCATGCTCACATATCTTGATTCCAACCGTTTGTCGGTTGCCTTCTAGCATTAATTAATGTATTTGTAATTGTTGTAGTTCTAGCCATGGTTTTAAGAGGACTCTCTATTGTATATGTGTTTAAGTTGAGATGAGTGCATATAATTGGGACTATACAAAATCATGAATATGATCCTCCAATCCCAAATATGTCAATCTAGCAATTTTATTTCCCATCATTTCATCAACTTCTCTCATGTGCAATAGTGAGATTTTTGCTAGTCTATTCTATCTTATGATACTTGTTGCCTTTCTCCATATATTCCAACTTTCTCCTTTTTCCCTTGGTGATAGTTGTAATATATGTAGTGTGTTGGTGTTTGAAGCTCATTAATCTACAATAAGATATATTTGAGCCTTTGGCCGTGCTTTGAAGCAAAAATCTTATTGGTATATGTTATGACTTCATTTTTGCTTCCATGTGCTTCTTGTATATCTTCTTTATGTGTGCATATTTCTTTGTTCGCATATGTCTTTGTGATGTTTTCAAATTAGAGACATATACACATATGAGAAGATAATTTAGTTGATTTTTAATCCTTGGAGACCACCTTTCTATTCCTTTTGATTCTTCAGTGGCTTCCAAATTTAATTTCCTATGAGTGTTAGTTCCTCTTGTTTGCATATTTGGGCACTCATATTTGTTCTCTCATGCCTTGCATTGTTAAATAAACTTGGATGAGTGAGGATTCCATGATTATGCACCTTGTTCCCGAATACAATTATCATAATTGGTGCATTATCTTTGGGGATCTCATCTATTTCATTTAATAATGCTCATTTGTCTTATTTATCATTTATTGTGCCTTAAATGTTTATGGAGAAGTGAGGATTCCATATTTGTGAATTTTTTGTATTGAAATATACCGATTTTAAAGTATGCACAAATCTTGGGGAGCTTCTCTATTTTCTATTTCAAACACTCTTTTGCTCATATCATAACATCTTGTTGTTTCTATTTGGACTCATTTGTTGTTTTCAATTGGTTGTCGGACCTTGTAATTGCTTGCATCATTTGGCTTCATTTTGGCAATCTTCGGGTCCTCGATATAGTCCTACTCCCTCCCAAGTATTCATCATTGGATATGTGCGAAGGCACACCTTTGGAGGAATTATTACTATATTTGCCTTCTAGAACTTGTCACCCATTTCGGCAATCGATGCCAATGGGGGAGAAGTTTTAGAGGGTTTAAGGGAAGTTGGCTGATGCATTGAGTTTGTTCTTAAGCATTTGCCTTTCATGCTCTTGCATCTTTATTGTTGCTTAGCATGTGTTATATATAGAGGAAACTCCACCAATGATAATGATTGGCAATATATGCAATGAAATTCAAGTTCATCACACATGCATAGATTGTGGGGGGAGTTTGCTCTATATATGGTGGTGGTACCAATATCACATATTTTTGTAGTATTTGATATTGGTATTACCATCTTATTCATTAAAATTCATTATATAAACCCTCTTAAAGGGATTGTCATCAATTACCAAAATGGAGGAGATTGAAAGAACATGTGGGCCCCCATGTGTGGTTTTGGTAATTAATGACAATCTTTATGGACTAATGTGTGTATTAAGTTATACTTGTAGGAATTGTCCATTGGCATCGCTTGGATCTTGTGTCGGCTTCAAGATCGATGAAATGAGAAGAAGATATGTTGTGCAAGCTCAAAATGCGCAATCTTTAGAAGATCTCATGTTTGATGCTTTCCATCCTCGGTGATCATGGATCGATGATGAGGAATCAAGAAAGGAGTTCCATCTTGAGAAGGTAAAGATCGTCTACATCGAGCTCAAGTGGAATGCTCAAGGCAAAGGTATAATCTTGATAGGTTTTCCCTTTTGCCGGTCTTATATTGTTAGTGGAAGACCGGGTTTAGGATAGATAACCGTACTATCAAGAGGGGCTCTCGAATGAGTAACTCGATCACATCGTTCGGAGAGAGATCAAACCTTTGCATACTTGCATCATCATATTTGGTTGTTATTTGGTCTTATCCATGTGAGGATATAGAGCTTGTGGTAATCTCCATAAAAAGCTCTTGTTCATCAAAATCGGATCCCTCTTTTATATCTTATTGCGATTTTGATCTATGCGGTTTTTCGATTTCTCACCAAGTGAGGTATTTCACATTATTATACTTGATACATTCTCACTTCGTGATAACCAATATTTTCACCTTTTATAGGGAAGCTCATGTCGTCCTCTTTCCAACGCAATTGGAATCGAGTCGATCGGAGTTACCAATCAAAAGTTATAGCCGTTTGAATATCTGCTGGTCTCCTACAGCATTTTAGTACCTAGCAAGGCAGAAGGTTTTGGAAAGTTGCCAAAATCCACTGCCGGGCTAGGTACCAAAAAGCGGTAGTACCGTATTTTAGTACCTAGCGCGACAGAAGGGTTTTGACTTCGTCATTTGGATCTATCCTTCCTTGCTGGACTATGATGTTTCTTTGCATGATCTTGTAGAGGTTGTTGTCCTCTTCGAAACGAGCCCAAGATCATCGAAATCGGAGTCCGGATGCAAAAGTTATGGCTATTTTCGTTCTGTGATGACATGTAGTACCGGACCACGATCCGGTAGTACCGCATTTTGGTACCGGGGAGCACAGAGAAAAATGCGTTTGAAGCCCCAGGAACCCCAGGAAATGTCCGGTAGTGCCGGGAAAGTCCGGTAGTACCGGGAAAAAGTCCGGTAGTACCGGGAATCGCGTTTTTGGGCTGCAACGGTTGGATTTTGGAGGGACCTATATAAGGGGCCTTCTTCCCCAATGGTTCCTCAACCATTCTTGCAAGTTTTCCCCTCCATTGTTGACCTTCTTGAGCTTGCTTTCTCTCAATCCCTCTGATGATTCTTTCATATTCTTGAGGGATTTGAAAGAGGAGATCTAGATCTACAATCCCACCAATCAATCTCTCCTCTAAGTGAGGGGAACATATTGGGATCTAGATCTTGGAGTCTTTTGTGGATTTCCTCCATTGTTTTTTCTCTCTTATTCCCCCATAAGCTTTTGTAGCTTTGGTGGAATTTAGGAGAGAAGGATTTGAACACCTTTGTGGTGTTCTTGCCATTTGCATTTGGTGCATCGGTTTGAGTTCTCCTCGGAGGATTTGGTTTGAGTTGCTCATTTGAGCTTGTCCCTCTTGGGTTCTTGGAACCCTAGACGGTTTTGTGGCCTTGGTGGCATTTGTTGAGGCCTTTTGTGGCATTTGTTGGGAGCCTCCAATTAAGTTGTGGAGAAGTGCCCCAACCTTGTGAGAGGTTCCGGTTTCCACCGCCAAGTGCACCAATAGTGGAAGCGTGGATCGATCCCGTTGGGGTGAGATTCACCGAAGAATAAGGGAGGCCTTTTGTGGCGTTGGTGGTTTGATACCACCCCCTCTCCAAACGAGACGTACTCCATGTTGGGAGGAACTCGATAAAATATCGGTGTCCCCGCGTGCCTCGGTTATCTCTATACCCGAGCTCTTTACTTATGCACTTTACATTGTGATAGCCTTCGTGCTTGAAGTAATATATATCTTGCTATCACTTTGTTGCTTGTATTGATTAGCATAAGTTGTTGGTGCACATAGGTGAACCTTAGTTGTTCTAGGTTGTGCTTAACAAAGTAAACACTAGTTTTATTCCGCCTTTGTTGAGCCACTCTAGGAAAAGTTTTAATCGCCTATTCACCCCCCCTCTAGGCGACATCCGTATCCTTTCACCAGGACGCTATTTCAAAGGCGGAGTTCGCAAATAAGGAAAGTTTGGAAGCTGCTACCCAGCAAGCTCAGGGCGAGCAGCAAGGCACATCACTGGCCTCAGGTAGTGGAGTTGATACCCGAGCAGGCGAGGAAACTCCCCCTCATATTTCCATGGAGGAGGATCCAGAGCGGATCCTCATCATGGATTTGCAGAAAAAAGGCAAGAAGAGATAGAAGAGGTTCCAAAACCAGCGGCCTAGAGAGAACTTGCGCTGCACCCCAGCTCTCCAAGCATGAGCTTCTGGGTCTGTCCAATGTTTACAGCCTTTGGCTGGAACCTGCGGGGTTTTGGGGGCAGAGACAGGGCCCCCAGATCCAGGATTTTGGCAAGAAAGTGAAGCTGGATATCATCTTTCTCTAGGAGACCATGCGGCAGGACTTTACTGATCGCGAGCTGAGAAATCTGGTGAGCGGGGATGTCTTCCACTAGCACTGGCGTCCCGCTAACGGTCACTTAGGGGGGATGGTGCTGGGCTGCAGGGACGATAGATTTGAGGTAGGTGGAATTGATCAGGGTGATCATATTTTTGAGTGCCCTCCTGCTGCATAGGGAATATAAGTTCAAGTTTGAATTCATTGGTGTTTATGGGCCGGCAGACCACGCGAGGTCCACTACGTTTCTTGGAGCTTGAGTCCAAAATTGGTAGGTGCGACTATCCGGTGGTGGTGATGGGGGATTTCAACCTGCTGCGGGGCCCCCAGGACAAGAGCAATAGCAACATCAACTGGCCCTTGGTTAATATGTTCAACTATTCCATCGCCAGGCTCGCCCTTCGGGAACTTGCTAGATAAGGGGCAGCGTTTACTTGTTCTAACAAGCAAAGGAACCCAGTGAGGTGTGTTTTGGATCGGGTCCTTGTGTCCCCAGAGTGGGAGGCACAGTTCCCCTTGGACGCTCTCAGAGCTGAGACCAGCATTGGGTCCGATCATGCTCCGTTCCTGCTGTCCACAGGGGAGCTGTCAAGAAGAAAGGCCAACGTTTCTTATTTGAAACCAGCTGGTTCGAGGTAGAAAGCTTCCTGCCTACGATGGTGGCGTGGTGGGAGCAGCTGGCAGGGGTGAAGGGTTTCACAGCATAGTAAATCAAAAAAATTCTACGGATGCGAACGGGAAAGCCAAGATCTAATCGAGGAGATGCAATCAACGAGAGGGATAGATGAGATCTTCATACCCTTGAAGAAATCACACAGCGGAAACGTTCAACAGAACGTGGTTGGTGTAGTCGTACTCGCCTTCTCCTCCTCGCGATACAATCCGATCCAACGCCGCAAGTGGCGGCGCCTCCGAGAGATGCACACGTACGGTGCCGCGAGTCTCCTCCTTCCTCAGTCCAGCAAGTGGGGTGGAGAGATAGATTGGATCTACAACACGACGGCGTGGTGTTATGGTGGAGAGTTTCTGCAGCAGGGCTTCGCCTACACGCAGTCGGGAGAGAGAGAGAGGTAGGGCAGCAGCTGGCGGCTAGGGTTTTGGGGTGAGAGGAGGGTGCGCCCCCTTCCCACCTTATATAGGGGGCTGGACGGCCCCCTTGACCCCTCCTCCAAGCCCTAGGGCGGCGGCCCCAAGGGTGGAGTGGGGGCCAAGTCTTCCCCCCTTCTAGAAGGTTTCCTAGGGTTTCCCTAGGGTTTTGGCCTATGGGCCTATGTGCCCAATGCGGCCAGGGCACTCCCTCGTAGGCCCACACACCCCTCCGACAAGTGGGGCCACGTTGGTCCCACTCCGGAAGCTTCTAGAACCTTCCGGTACAATACCGAACATTCCGAAACGATTCCGAAATCCAAAAACTACTTTCCTTTATATGAATCTTATTATCCAGACCATTCCGGAACCTCTTGTGATGCCCTGGATCTCATCTGAGACTCCAAACAAAAACTCACAAACCAATTATCCATTCTATCCTAGCATCGAGACACGTTAAGTGTGTGACCCTACGGGTTCGAGAATATGCAGACATGATCTTCTATCAATAATCAACAGCGGGATCTGGAAACCCATATTGACTCCCACATATTCATCGATGATCATATCGGATGAACCACGATGCCAGGATTCAATTAATCCCATATATATATTCCCTTCGTCACGCGATATTTTACTTGCCCGAGATTCGATCATTGGTATCAGCATGCCATCGTGTTGTAGATCCAATCTATCTCTCCACCATACTTGCTGGTCCGAGGAAGGAGGAGACGTCGAGGTGCTGCACGTGTGCATCTCACGGAGGCACCGCCACTTGTGGTGCTAGATCGGATCGGATCGCGAGGAGGAGAAGCGAGTACGACTACATCACCCACGTTCCGATTTAACGTTCTGTCAGCGAATCTTCAAGGGTATGAAGATCCAATCCAATCTCTCCGTTGATTGCATCTCCTAGATTAGATCTTGGCTTTCCTCTGTCGCATCCGTAGAAAATTTTGATTTACTATGCCGCGAAACCCTTCAAAGGGTATCGAGCTAGATCTATGCGTAGATGTGTTTCACGAGAACGCAACATGGTTGTTGCGGGCTGATGTTTTCTCGCTGCAAGCCTCTTGTTTGTGTTCTTCTTATGACGGGATAGTGAGATTGAAGCGTCCAGGCCAACCTACGCGACGCCGTCATGAGACCGGCTCCGCACTTGACGTGTGGCTTGTTCCACACATGCGGCTGGTGGATGTCGTTTCTCTCACTATAGTTGTCATGGGATTAACACCGAGTTTGGCAACCATAATATCACCGTTGTGGCTTTCCGTAGGTAAGAATCGTTCTTAGCATCTACTCCCATAAGCCACGTAAAACATGCAACAACAAAGTAGAGGCGTCTAACTTGTTTTTGCGAGTGTTTATGTGATATGGTATGGCCCAAGATGTGATGTGTATATTGTATGCGATGATCATGTTTTGTAATGTTTCACGACTTGCATGTCGATGAGTACACAACCGCAGGAGCCATATGGTTGTCTTTATAATTGTGTATGACTCATAGTCAACTTCTTATACGCCATGTAATAGCTTTACTTTATCGCTAAGTAGTTAGCAGTTGTAGTTGCTATTCGTGGTGGAGGCAATCATGGTGGAGTGATGGAGATCATGCCGAACACACAAGATGGAGATCATTGCGTGAAGATTGGCTATACCATGTCACATAAAGTTATATGCATGTGATGTTTATCCTTTATGTATCTTATTATGCTTAGATCGCGAAGTAGCATTATAAGATGATTCCTCACTTAAAGATCAAGATAAAATTGTGTTCTCCCCAAGTATGCACTATGCGAAAGTTCGTCGTGTCCAAGCATCACGTGATGATCGGGTGCTATAGACTCTACGCTCACATACAACGGGTGCAAGCCAGTTTTGCACACGCGAAATACTTGGGTCTAACTTGACGAGCCTAGCATGTACAGACATGGCCTCAGAACACAAGAACCGAAAGGTTAAGCATAAGTCATATGAATGATATGATCGACACTTCGTTGTCCACCATTGAAACCACATCTCTTCTCGTGATGATCGGATTAGGTGTGGTGAATTTGGATCGTGTTCACTAAACAACTTGAGGGATGTTGAATTTAGTGGGAGTTCATCTAGTAATTTGATTAAGTTGAACTATTTATCATGAACATAGTCTAAATTGTACTTGCAAATACTGTAGATCACATGGCCAAGTCCAACTTCAACTTCAACGTTTTTGCTGAGATAGAAAAGCTTAGAAACAATGGGTCTAACTTCACCAAATGGTTCCGCATTCTGAGAATCATTCTCACTGGCGGACAAAAGGACTATGTCCTTGAGAAAGCGCTAGGTGACGCCCCTGCTATAGATGCCCCGGCTGATGAAAAAGTTGTTCATCAGTCGCGCAAGGATGATTATGATTTGATTAAGATCGCCATGTTGTATGCTATGGAATCGGATCTTCAAAATCGTTTTGAGGAGTTCGCCGGGCCCTTTGAGATTCTCGAGGAGCTGAAAAACATGTTTCAGACTCAAGCCCGTTCTGAGAGATATGAGATCTCTAAGAAATTCTTTAACTACAAGATGGAGGAAGGGAGTTCCGTTAGTGAGCACGCCATTGATATGGGGCTACACTCAACGCCTTGAGCAACTGGACTGCAAGATTCCAAAGGAGCTCAAGATTGACACTCCTAGCTACAAAAGTTTTGTAGTTGATCACAATCAGATTGGTTCCACTGATATGATCACTGAGCTCTTTTCTAAGATGAAAGTAGCGGAGGTGAACATCAAAAAGAATAATCATGTGTTGATGGTCAACAAGCCCCCCACCTTCAAGAAAGCTAAGGGTGCAAGGAAGCCCTTCAAGAAAGGCGGCGGCAAGCGCGTTGCCCCTGCTGAGAAGAAGCTCAAGTCTGGTCCTAAACCGGACACTGAGTGCTTCTATTGCAAGGACAAGGGTCACTAGAAGTTTAATCGTCCGAAGTACTTAGCGACAAGAAGGTTGGCACCATCAAAGGTATATTTGATATACATGTTATTGATGTTTTCCTTACTAGCCCTCGTTGTAGTGCCCGGGTATTTGATACCGTTCGGCCTAATATTTGTAACTCAAACAGAGCTACGGAATAGACGGCTTTATGAGGATGAGGTGACGATGCGCTGGCAACAGATCAAGAGTTGATGTGATGGCCATCGGCACGCTCTCCTTAGTTTTACCTTCGGGATTAGTTTTAAACCTTAATAAGTGTTATTATGTGCCTGCGTTGAGCATGAACATTATTTATGGATCTTGTTTATTGCAAGACGGTTATTCACTTAAATCGGAGAATAATGGTTGTTCTATTTATATGAGTAACATCTTTTATGGTCATGCACCTCTTGTGAATGGTTTAGTTCTTCTAAATCTCGAAAGGGATGAAACACACATCCATAACATTGAGGCTAAGAGATGCAAAGTAGATAGTGATAATACTACTTATTTGTGGCACTGTCGTCTAGGTCATATTGGTGTAAAGCGCATGAAGAAAATCCATTCTGATGGACTTTTGGAGTCTCTTGATTTTGAATCATTTGACACATGCGAACCATGCCTCATGGGCAAGATGATCAAAACCCTGTTCTCCGGTATGATGGAGCGAGCAACGGACTTGTTGGAAATCATACATACCGATGTATGCGACCGATGAGTGTTTCTACGGTGGATATCGCTATTTCCTCACTTTTACCGATGACTTAAGTAGATATGGGTATATCTGTTTAATGAAACATAAATCAAAACATTTGAAAAGTTCAAGGAATTTCAGAATGAAGTGGAGAACCATCGTAATGAAAGATTAAGTTTCTACGATCCGATCGTGGAGGTGAATATTTGAGTTATGATTTTCACGCATCTTAAAGCAAGTGGAATCGTTTCACAACTCACGCCACGAACACCACAACAATGGTGTGTCTGATCGCGGAATCGAACCCTATTAGATATGGTCCGATCAATGATGTCTCTTCTTGATTTGCCGTTATCATTTTGGGGTTATGCATTAGAAACCGCTGCATTCACTTTAAATAGGGCTCCATCTAAACTGCTGAGACGACACCGTATGAACTGTGGTTTGGTGCTAAACCTAAGTTGTCGCTTCTTAAAGTTTGGGGATGCGGCTTACGCCAAGAAGTTGATGCCGACAAGCTTGAACCCAAAGCAGAAATGCGTCTTCATAGGATACCCTAAGGAAACTATTGGTATACCTTCTATCACGTAACAAGACAAAGTGTTTGTCATGAAGAACGGTTCCTTTCTTGAGAAGGAGTTTCTCTCGAAAGAAGTGAGTGTGAGGAAAGTAGAGCTAGACGAGGTTATTGAACCTTCTCTTGAGTTGAGAGTAGCGCAGACCTGAAATTGTTCCAAAGCGCTACACCAACAATAGAGGAAGCTAATGACAAGGATCATGAAGCTTGAGCGATGCTTCTCATCGAACGTCGCAGGGTCGACAAGGTCACGTGCCCCTCCTGAGTGGTACGGCAACCCTGTATTGACTGTCTTGTTAGTAGAAGACAATGAACCTACGAACTATGAGGAAGCGATGATGAGCCCAGACTCTGAGAAATGGCTAGAAGCCATGAAATCCGAATTGGGATCCATGAGCGAAAACCAAGTATGGACTTTGGTGGACCCTCCTAGCGACCGAAAGGCCGTTGAGTGCAAATGGATCTTCAAGAAGAAAACGGACGCGGATGGTAATGTTACCGTCTATAAGGCACGGCTTGTTGCGAAAGGTTTTCGACTAGTTCAAGGTGTTGAGTATGATGAGACTTTCTCTCCCGTAGTGATGTTTAAGTCCATTCGGATTTTATTAGCAATTGTTGCGTTTCATGATTATGAAATATGGCAGATGGATGTCAAAACTGCGGTCCTCAATGGAAACATTGATGAAGAGTTGTATATGATGCAACCCGAAGGTTTTGTCGATCCTAAGGATGCTGATAAAGTATGCAAACTTCAGCGTTCCATTTATGGACTGAAGCAAGCATCTCGGAGTTGGAACCTTCGTTTTGATCAAGTGATTAAGAGCTTTGGATTTGTTCCAAATTGCTACGAAGCTTGTATCTACAAGAAAGTGAGTGGGAGCTCGGTGACGTTTCTGGTACTATATGTGGATGACATATTGATTATTGGAAATGACATCAACATGCTTAACGATGTGAAGAGTTATTTGAACAAGTGTTTTTCAATGAAAGACCTAGGTGAAGCTACTTATATATTGGGCATCAAGATCTATAGAGATAGACAAAGACGCCTGATAGCTTTAAGCCAGAGTACATACCTAGACAAAGTTCTGAAAATGTTCAGAATGGATAAGGCAAAGAAAGGTTCTGTGCCTATGTTGTCAGGTAAGATATTGAGCAAGGCTCAATGTCCTGCTACGGTAAATGATAGGGAAGCTATGAGCAAAGTGCCTTATGCCTCGGCCATAGGTTCTATCATGTATGCCATGTTGTGTACTAGACCGGATGTGTCCAATGCTCTTAGTTTGACGAGCAGATATCAAAGTGATCCAGGAGTGGAACACTGGACAGCCGTGAAGAACATCCTAAAGTACCTAAATAGAACTAAAGAAATGTTCTTAGTCTATGGGGGTGATGAACAGCTTGTCGTAAAAGGTTATTTCGATGCTAGTTTCGACACCGACAAGGATGATTCCAAATCTCGCATGTGATACGTTTATATTTTGAATGGAGGAGCTGTGAGTGAGAAGCTGCAAGCAAAGCGTGATCATGGGATCTACAGGAAGCGGAATACATGGTCTGCCGCAGGCGCCAAGTGAAGGAGTTTGGATCAAACTTCATCATCGAAGCTTGGCGTGGTTCCAAGTGCATTGGACCCATCGGAGATATTGTGTGAAAACAGCGCCATAGCACTCGCTAAGGAACCAAGATATCATCCAAAGACCAAGCATATCAACCGAAGTTTCATATAATCCGAGATTATATAGCGATGGAGATCGAAGATTAGCAAAGTACATACGGATCCGAATGTCGCAGATCCATTGACTAAACCTCTTCCACGTGTAAAACATGATCAACACCTCTGCCATGGGTGTGATATTGTTGCGATGTAAACTAGATTATTGACTCTAGTGCAAGTGGAGATCATGGAATTATGCCCTAGAGGCAATAATAAAGATGTTATTATTATAATTCTTGTTCATGATAAAGTTTATATTCCATGCTAGAATTGTATTAAGCGGAAACATTAATACTTGTGTGGTTTGTGAACAACACCGTGTCCCTGGTACGCCTCTAAGGACTAGCTCATTGATCAATGATGGTTAAGGTTTCCTAACCATAGACATGAGTTGTCAATTGATAATGAGATCATATCATTGGGAGAATTATATGATGGACAGACCCAAACTAAGCGAAGCAATTAGATCGTTTCATCGTGTTCATCTTTGCGAAGCTTTTCCTATGTCAAATATTGTATTCCTTAGACCATGAGATAATGCAACTCCCTGGTACCGGAAGAAAGCTTTGAGGTCATCAAACATCATCCTATGAGAGGGTGATCATAAAGGTGTCTCTCAGGTGATCGGAAAGTATCGGTTGGGTTGTATGTATCGAGATGGAATTTGTCCCTCCCAAGTTGGAGAGATATACTTCGGGCCCAATCGGTAATCGATATCAACACCGCTTGCAAGCATGTGGTTAAGGAGTTAATAACAAAGTGATATCGGATTACGGAACGAGTAAAGTACTTTCTGTGAACGAGATTGAACTAGGTATGACGGTACCGACGATCGAATCTCGGGCAAGTAAAATATCGTGAGACAAAGGGAATATATATATGGGATTGATTGAATCCTGGCATCGTGGTTCATCCGATATGATCATCGATGAATGTGTGGGAGTCAATATGGGTGCCTGCACCCATTGTTGATTATTGATAGAAGATCATGTGCGATATTCTCGAACCCGCAGGTCACACACTTAACGATCTCGACGCTAGGATAGATTGGATAATTGGTTTATGAATTTTTGTTCGAGTCTCGGATGGGATCCGGACATCACGAGGTTCCTAATGGTCCGGAGAATAAGATTCATATAAGGCGGTGCAGTTTTGGAGTTCGGAATTGTTCAAGTTAATCGGTATTGTACCGAAGCTTCTAGAACCTTCCGGAAGGTGACCAACGTGGCCCCACCTTCCGGAGGGGCATGGGCCTATGAGGGAGTGTCCTGGCCGCATTAGGGGCACAAGGCCCCATAGGGCCCAGCCGATCCTAGAGAGTTTAAATCGTTTAAACTAGAGATAGGGTTTCTAGAAGAGGGGAGAGTCCATGCCCCCCACTCCTTATCCTTTGGGCTTGGGGGAGGGGCTAGGGATGATCCCCCCCCTCTATATAAAGAGGGGTGGGGGCGCACCAACCCCCCACACCTCTCCTCCAAACCCTAGCCGCCTTGCTAGCTTTCCTCTCTCCCTCCCGACTGTTTGTAGGCGAAGCCCTGCTGCAGAAATTCTCCACCATATACACCATGCCGTCGTGTTGTAGATCCAATCTATCTCTCCACCATACTTTCTGGTCCGAGGAAGGAGGAGACGTCGAGGTGCTGCACGTGCACGGAGGCACCGCCACTTGTGGTGCTAGATCGGATCGGATCGCGAGGAGGAGAAGCGAGTACGACTACATCACCCACGTTCTGACAAACGTTCCGCTGTGCGAATCTTCAAGGGTATGAAGATCTAATCCAATCTCTCTCGTTGATTGCATCTCCTAGATTAGATCTTGGCTTTCCCTCTGTTCGCATCCGTAGAAAATTTTAATTTACTATGCCGCGAAACCCTTCAGTTCAATCTCGTTCACAGCAAGTACTTTACTCGTTTTGTAATCCGATATCACTTTGTGATTAACTCCTTAACCACGTGCTTGCAAGCGGTGTTGATATCGATTACCGAGTGGGCCCGAAGTATATCTCTCCGACTAGGGAGGGACAAATTCCATCTCGATACATACAACCCAACAAGTACTTTCCGATCACCTGAGAGACACCTTTATGATCACCCTCACATAGGATGACGTTTGATGACCTCAAAGCTTTCTTCTGATACCAGGGAGTTGCATTATCTCGTGGTCTAAGGAATACAATATTTTACATAGGAAAAATCTTCGCAAAGATGAACACGATGACACGATCTAATTGCTCTGCTTGATTTGGGTCTGTCCATCATATCATTCTCCTAATGACATGATCTCATTACTAATCGACAACTCATGTCTATGGTTAGGAAACCTTAACCATCATTAATCAGTGAGCTAGTCCATAGACGCATACTAGGGACACGGTGTTGTTCATAAACCACACAAGTATCAAAGTTTCCGCTTAATACAATTTTAGCATGGAATATAAACTTTATCATGAACAAGAATTATAACAATAACATATTTATTATTGCCTCTAGGTCATAATTCCAACAGTCTCCCACTTGCACTAGAGTCAATAATCTAGTTTACATCTGGCAACAATCTAACACCCATGGAATTAAGGTGTTGATCATGTTTTGCTCGTGGAAGAGGTTTAGTCAACGGATCTGCGACATTCAGATCCGTATGTACTTTGCTAATCTTTAGATCTCCATCTGTTATATAATCTTGAATTATATGAAATCGGCGGTTGATGTGCTTGGTCTTTGGATGATATCTTCATTCCTTATCCAATGCTATGGCGCCAATGTTATCGCACAATATCTCCAGTGGGTCCAAGGCACTTGGAACCACACCAAGCTCAGTGATGAAGTTCCTGATCCAAACTCCTTCACTTGATGCTTCTGCAGCAGCCATGTATTCTGATTCTACTATAGATCCCGCGATCACGCTTTGCTTGTAGCTTCTCCAGCTCACAGCTCCTCCATTCAAAATATAAACGTATCCTGTCTGAGATTTAGAATCATCCGGGTCGGTGTCAAAACTAGCGTCGACGTAACCTTTACGATTTAGCCGCTCATCACCTCCATAGACCAAGAACATTTCTTTAGTCCTATTTAAATACTTTAGGATGTTCTTTACGGCTGTCCAAAGGTTCCACTCGGATCACTCGGTATCTCGTCACAAACTAAGAGCATTGGACACATCCGGTCTACTACACAGCATGGCATACATGATAGAACCTATGGCCGAGGCATATGGAACTTTGCTCATAGTTTCTCTATCCTTTACCGTAGCTGGACACTGAGCCTTGCTCAATATCTTACCTGACAACATGGGCACTGAACCTTTCCTTGCCTTATCCATTCTGAACCTTTTCAGAACTTTGTCTAGATATGTACTCTGTCTTAAAGCTATTAGGCGTCTTTTTCTATCTCCATAGATTTTGATGCCTAATATATAAGCAGCTTCTCCTAGGTCTTTCATTGAAAAACATTTATTCAAATAACTCTTCACTTCGTTAAGCATACCAATGTCATTTCCAATAATCAATATGTCATCCACATATAGTACTAAAAATGTCACTTTCTTGTAGATACAAGCTTTGTAGCAATTTGGAACAAATCCAAAGCTCTTGATCACTTGATCAAAACGAAGGTTCCAACTCCGAGATGCTTGCTTCAGTCCATAAATGGAACGCTGAAGTTTGCACACCTTATCAGCATCCTTAGGATCCACAAAACCTTCGGGCTGCATCATATACAAATCTTCATCAATGTTGCCATTGAGGAACGCAGTCTTGACATCCATCTGCCATATTTCATAATCATGAAACGCAGCAATTGCTAATAAAATCCGAATGGACTTAAACATCGCTACGGGAGAGAAAGTCTCATCATATTCAACACCTTGAACTTGCCGAAACCCTTTTGCGACAAGCCGTTCTTTATAGACAGTAACATTACCATCCGCGTCCGTTTTCTTCTTGAAAATCCATTTGCACTCAATGGCCTTATGGTCGCTAGGAGGGTCCACCAAAGTCCATACTTGGTTTTCGCTCATGGATCCCAATTAGGATTTCATGGCCTCTAGCCATATCTCAGTATGGGCTCATCATTGCTTCCTCATAGTTCGCAGGTTCACTGTTGTCTACCAACAAGACAGTTAAGACAGGGTTGACGTACCATTCAGCAGTGGCACGCGACCTTATCGACCTGCGACGTTCAGCAGTAGCATCATTCAAAGTTTCATGATCCTCGTCATTAGCTTCATCTCTTGTTGGTGCAGACGGCACTGGAACAATTTCAGGTGCTGCGCTACTCTCCAACTCGAGAGAAGGTTCAATAACCTCGTCCAGCTCTACCTTCCTCCCACTCACTTCTTTCGAGAGAAACTCCTTCTCAAGAAAGGATCCGTTCTTTGTGACAAACACTTTGCCTTCGGATCTGTGGTAGAAGGTATACCCAATCGTTTCCTTAGGGTATCCTATGAAGACGCATTTCTCCTCTTTGGGTTCGAGCTTGTCAGGCATCAACTTCTTGACGTAAGCTTCGCATCCCCAAACTTTAAGAAACGACAACTTAGGTTTAGCACCAAACCACAGTTCATACGGTGTGGTCTCAACGGATTTAGATGGTGACCTATTTAAAGTGAATGCAGCGGTTTCTAATGCATAACCCCAAAATGATAACGGAAAATTTGTAAGAGACATCATCGATCGCACCATATCTAATAGAGTTCGATTCCGGCGTTCAGACACACCATTGCACTGTGGTGTTCCGGGTGGCGTGAGTTGCGAAACGATTCCGCTTGCTTTAAGATGCGTGAGAAAATCATAACTCAAATATTCACCTCCACGATCGGATCGTAGAAATTTAATTTTCCTATTACGATGGTTTTCCACTTCGTTCTGAAATTCTTTGAACTTTTCAAACGTTTCATATTTATGTTTCATTAAATAGATATACCCATATCTACTTAAGTCATCAGTAAAAGTGAGAAAATAGCGATATCCACCGCGCGTCGAAACACTCATTGGTCCGCATACATCGGTATGTATGATTTCCAACAAGTCCGTTGCTCGCTCCATTATTCCGGAGAACGGGGTTTTGATCATCTTGCCCATGAGGCACGGCTCGCACGTGTCAAATGATTCAAAATCAAGAGACTCCAAAAGTCCATCAGAATGGATTTTCTTCATGCGTTTTACACCAATATGACCTAGACGGCAGTGCCACAAATAAGTCGAATTATCACTATCTACTTTGCATCTCTTAGCCTCAATGTTATGGATGTGTGTTTCATTGCTTTCGAGATTCAAAAGAAATAAATCATTCATAGCAGGTGCATGACCATAAAAGATGTTACTCATATAAATAGAACAACCATTATTCTTCGATTTAAATGAATAACCGTCTTGCAATAAACACGATCCAGATATAATGTTCATGTTCAACGCAGGCACATAATAACATTTATTAAGGTTTAAAACTAATCCCGAAGGTAAAACTAAGGAGAGCGTGCCGACGGCCATCACATCAACTCTTGATCCGTTGCCAACGCGCATCATCACCTCATCCCTTGCTAGTCGCCGTCTATTTCGTAGCTCCTGTTTCGAGTTACAAATATTAGCAACTGAACCAATATCAAATACCCAGGCACTACAACGAGCGCTAGTAAGGTAAACATCAATAACATGTATATCAAATATACCTTTAATGGTGCCAGCCTTCTTGTCCGCTAAGTACTTCGGACAGTTGCGCTTCCAGTGACCCTTGTCCTTGCAATAGAAGCACTTAGTGTCCGGCTTAGGTCCAGACTTGAGCTTCTTCTCAGCAGGGGCAACGCGCTTGCCACTGCCTTTCTTGAAGGACTTCTTTGCACCCTTACCTTTCTTGAATCTAGGGGGCTTGTTGACCATCAACACATGATTATCTTTCTTGATATCCACCTCCGCAGCTTTCAGCTTAGCGAAGAGCTCAGTGATCATATCAGTGGAACCAATCTGATTGTGAGTAACTACAAAACCTTTGTAGCTAGGAGGGAGTGATTGCAGAACTCTGTCAATCTTGAACTCTTTTGGAATCTTGCAGTCCAGTTGCTCAAGGAGTTGAGTGTAGCCCGACATCTTAATGGCGTGCTCACTAACGGAACTCCCTTCCTCCATCTTGCAGTTAAAGAACTTCTCAGAGATCTCATATCTCTCAAAGCGGGCCTGAGTGTGAAACATGGTTTTCAGTTCCTCAAGTATCTCAAAGGGCCCGGCGAAATCCTCAAAACGATTTTGAAGGTACGATTCCATAGCAAACAACATGGTACTCTTAATCACTCCATAATCATCTTTGCGTGACTGATAAACAACTTTTTCATCACGGTAGATCTATATAGGGTGTCACCTAGCGCTTTCTCAAGGACATAGTCCTTTTGTCCGCCAGCGAGAATGATTCTCAGATTGCGGAACCAGTTGGTGAAGTTATACCCATTGTTCTTAAGATTTTCTTTCCCAGCAAAAACGTTGAAGTTGAAGTTGGACTTAGCCATTTGATCTACAAAATTTGCAAGTACAATTTAGACTATGTTCATGATAACTAGTTCAACTTAATCAAATTACTAGATGAACTCACACTAAATTCAACATCCCTCAAGTTGTTTAGTGAACAAGATCCAAATTCACCACACCTAATCCGATCTTCACGTAAAGAGATGTGGTTTCAATGGTGGAAAACAAAGTGTCGATCATATCATTCATATGACTCATGCTTAACCTTTCGGTTCGTGTGTTCCAAGGCCATGTCTGTACATGCTAGGCTCGTCAAGTCAAACCCAAGTATTTCCGCATGTGCAAAACTGGCTTGCACCCGTTGTATGTGAATGTAGAGTTTATAGCACCCGATCATCACGAGGTGCTTGAACACGACGCACTTTCGCAACGGTGCATACATGGGGAGAACATAGTTTTATCTTGATCTTTAAGTGAGGAATCATCTTATAATGCTACCATCGCGATCTAAGCATAATAAGATACATAAAAGGATAAACATCACATGCATATAATCTTATGTGACATGATATAGCCAATCTCCGCGCAACGATCTCCATCTTGTGCGTGCCAGCACGATCTCCATCATTCCACCATGATTGCCTCCACCATGAACAGCAACTACAACTATTGCTAACTACTTAGTGATAAAGTAAAGCAATTACATGGCGTATAAGAAGTTGACACATAGGTCATACACAATTATAAAGATAACCATATGGGTCCTGCCGATTGTGTACTCATTGACATGCAAGTCATGAAATATTACAAAACATGATCATTGCATACAACATACACATCATATCTTGGGTCATACCATATCACAAAACACTCCCTGCAAAAACAAGTTAGACGCCTCTACTTTGTTGTTGCATGTTTTACATGGCTTATGGGAGTAACAAGCTAAGAACGATTCTTACCTACGGAAAGCCACAACGGTGATATTATGGTTGCCAACATCCGGTGTAAATCCCATGACAACTATAGTGAGAGAAACTGGCATCCACCAGCCGCATGTATGGAACAAGCCACACGTCAAGTGCGAAGCCGGTCTCGCGAACGAGGTAACGTAAAGTTGGCATGGACCGCTTCGATCTCACTATCCCGCGTCATAAGAAGTACACAACAAGAGGCTTGCAACAGAAAACATCAACGCCCGTAACAAGCATGTTGCATTCTACTCGTGAAACATATCTACGCATTGATCTAGCTCTGATACCACTAAAGGGTTTCGCAGCATAGTAAATCAAAAAAATTCTACGGATGCGAACGGGAAAGCCAAGATCTAATCTAGGAGATGCAATCAACGAGAGGGATAGATGATATCTTCATACCCTTGAAGAAATTGCACAGCGGAAACGTTCAACAGAACATGGTTGGTGTAGTCGTACTCGCCTTCTCCTCCTCGCGATCCGATCCGATCCAACGCCGCAAGTGGCGGCGCCTCCGAGAGATGCACACGTACGGTGCCGCGACGTCTCCTCCTTCCTCGGTCCAGCAAGTGGGGTGGAGAGATAGATTGGATCTACAACACAACGGCGTGGTGTTATGGTGGAGAGTTTCTGCAGGCTTCGCCACACGCAATGGGAGAGAGAGAGGTAGGGCACAAGTGCTAGGGTTTTGGGGTGAGGGTGCGCCCCCTGCCCACCTTATATAGGGGGCTGTCCGGCCCCCTTGCCCCCTCCTCCAAGCCCTAGGGCGGCGTCCCCAAGGGTGGAGTGGGGGGCAAGTCTTCCCCCCTTCTAGAAGGTTTCCTAGGGTTTCCCTACGGTTTTGGCCGGCTGGGCCTATGGGGCCTTGTGCCCCTGGCCCAATGCGGCCAGGGCACTCCCTCGTAGGCCCACACACCCCTCCGACAAGTGGGGCCACAATGGTCCCACTCCGGAAGCTTCTAGAACCTTCCGGTACAATACCGAACATTCCGAAACGATTCCGAAATCCAAAAACTACTTTCCTTTATATGAATCTTATTCTCCGGACCATTCCGGAACCTCTCGTGATGTCCTGGATCTCATCCGAGACTCCGAACAAAAACTCACAAACCAATTATCCATTCTATCCTAGCATCGAGACACATTAAGTGTGTGACCCTACGGGTTTGAGAATATGCAGACATCATCCTCTATCAATAATCAACAGCAGGATCTGGAAACCCATATTGACTCCCACATATTCATCGATGATCATATCGGATGAACCACGATGCCAGGATTCAATTAATCCCATATATATATATATATATATATATATATATTCCCTTCGTCACGCGATATTTTACTTGCCCGAGATTCGATCGTTGGTATCAGCATACCTAGTTCAATCTCGTTCACAACAAGTACTTTACTCATTCCGTAATCCGATATCACTTTGTGATTAACTACTTAACCACGTGCTTACAAGCGGTGTTGATATCGATTACCGAGTGGGCCCGAAGTATATCTCTCCGACTCGGGAGGGACAAATTCCATCTCGATACATACAACCCAACAAGTACTTTCTGATCACCTGAGAGACACCTTTATGATCACCCTCACATAGGATGACGTTTGATGACCTCAAAGCTTTCTTCCGATACCAGGGAGTTGCATTATCTCATGGTCTAAGGAATACAATATTTGACATAACAAAAAGCTTCGCAAAGATGAACACGATGACACGATCTAATTGCTCTGCTTGATTTGGGTATGTCCATCATATCATTCTCCTAATGACATGATCTCATTATTAATCGACAACTCATGTCTATGGTTAGGAAACCTTAACCATCATTAATCAATGAGCTAATCCATAGAGGCGTACTAGGGACACGGTGTTGTTCATAAACCACACAAGTATCAAAGTTTCCGCTTAATACAATTATAGCATGGAATATAAACTTTATCATGAACAAGAATTATAACAATAACATCTTTATTATTGCCTCTAGGTCATAATTCCAACAAGGGGGTCTGGTCCGCAGTCGTGGCCCTATTGATAGGTGGTAGGGGCTCGAATCTGGCCTTCAGCAACGTCTCCGTGGCTGGAGTGCTAACATCGGTAGATCGGGCCGGATTCATAAGGCTACCTTGCTCCGCCAGATCCAGGAGTTGGATGCTAGAGCTGATGATGCTGGTTTGGAGGAGGATGCCTAGGCTCTCCGTTATTTCCTAGAGGACCAACTGATACAGGCCCTCAGGGCGGAGGAAGAATACTGGAGACAAAGGGGGAGGCAGAACTGGATTCTTAAAGGCGATGCCAATACTAAATACTTCCATGCCATTGCTAACTGGAGACGTAGGAAGTGTGCACTTTCTAGTCTAACGTCTGAGCATGGGACCATCTCTGATAGTCAGGGTATCCAATAGCACATATATGAGTTCTATATGGCGCTGATGGGATCGGAAGATCCCAAGCCTCTAAAACTGGGGTTGGTTGCGTGGCCCCTAGAGTTCATGCTCTCGCCTCAGGAGAATGCCAGCATGATGCAAACTTTCATAATGGAGGAGTTGGAAGAGTTGCTTAAGGACACCAAGACTGATACGGCCCCAGGCCCGGACGGTTTTACGGTGGCATTTTTCAAAATTTTCTGGCCCCAAGTGGGCAACTTGGTGCTTCAGATCTTCAACGGCTTTGTCCTGGGCATGGTGGATGTGGCCAGACTCAACTTTGGGATTCTCTCGCTGCTTCCTAAAGTGCAGGGGCGGACAACATCAAGAAGTTTAGGCCCATAGCTCTGATCAACGTCATCTTCAAGATGATAGCCAAGGCATTTGCTACCAGACTTTCCTATTGCCCACATAATTATTGCTCCCTCCCAGACGGCTTTTATCAAGGGCCGATTCATCCTTGATGGTGCTTTGGCCTTGCATGAGATTGTTCACGAGCTAAAGTCTAATAATCTTCCTGCGGTCCTCCTCAAGCTTGATTTCGAAAAAGCATATGACAGAGTCAGTTGGCAGTTCCTGCGAGAGGTCCTTCTTCGCAAGGGTTGAGAAGGGGGATTGGTCCACCATGTCATGCAGTTGGTGTGGGGGGGGGCAAACTGAAGGGAATATGCCCTGAGAGGCAATAATAAAGTGTTTATTATGTGTATTCCAAGTATATGATAGATGTTTATTTTGCATGCTATAATTGTATTGATATGGAAACGTTAATACATGTGTGTTTAATAAACAAACAGAAAGTTCCTAGTTATGCCTCTCTCATAAACTAGCTCGTTGATTAACAAGATGATCAAGGTTTCCTGATCATGGACATTGGATGTTGTTAATAACAGGATCACAACATTAGTGTAATGGTGTGATGAACATTCATCTGAAGTATAGCATTACGATCAAAGTCATTGAGTTTATATTGCTATAACAACTTACGAAGTGATCCTAATCCTTAGACCATGAGAGCATGTCAATCACTAACACCGGAAGAGTTTCTTGATAACATCAAAAGTCACACCGTAACAGGGTGATTATAAAGATGGATTCAGAACTAATAAAGTGTTATGTTGAGGCTCATGTATCGAGAGTGGAATTTGTTCATCCCAATGACGGATAGATATAATCTGGGCCCTCTCGGTGATATCACATTGATTAGCTTGCAAGCAAGTGATTTGATCACTAGAATGTTATATCACAGGAACGAGAAAAGAGTGCATGTCGGTAACGAGATCAAACTAGGTTTGGAGATACCGATGATCGAATCTCGGACATGTAATATATCGTGAAACAAAGGGATTAAGATACTAGCGTAAAAGGTTCCGACGATCACAAGAAAATCATCGTTGAATGTGTGGGAGTCAGTATGGGTCTCCAGATCCCGCTTCTGATTATTGATCCGAGAGGGGTCTCGATCATGTCCGCGTTATTCACGAACCATAGGGTGACACACTTAAGAGACACCGACATCCAATTTGAGCAAATGTTTCATGCCGAAAGAATGAACAAGCGCGGGAATTTATTTCACTAGATACCGAAACAGGTTTTCGGGTGAAATTGCATAAAGTGGTTATGCATGTGAAATAGAATTCTAGCAAGAGGTTATTTGTGAATGTTTGTCATTAAAGTAATTGACAAAATTCTGAATAAAATAAAAGAGTTTTATTTAATGAGAGTTTGCATTAAATTTGGTGGAATTTTAATGGGAATTTGAGTGGACTTTTGAGTGGAGGGAATTTAAAGGAGATTTGTGAGTGGAGTGTCCACCCACATGAAGAGGGGAGGGCAAGGGGGCAGCCCCCATGCGCCGGCCACCCCCTTGGGGTCCCCCTCCTCCTATAAAAGGAGCCCCTCTCACTTGTCTCTCACACCTCCTCGTGAAGGATCTCTCTCCCCTCTAGAATTTATCCCCATGGTCTCGGACTAGCGAGATACATGTTCCCGTGGCTATTCGGCAAGAAAGAGTTGTGCTTCCGCCGCATCGCCGAGCGAGGAGGCGGAGGTTGCTCGGTGCCTCGAACGTGTGCGAGCACGGATGCGCCGCTGATTTGCGGCGCTTAGGACTTCCTCTCGATCTTGAGATCGGCAAGAGATCGTCTACATCAACCATGAGTTGAACTCGTTAAGCTTTGTCGGTCTTCAAGGGTATGTTATCTACGGATATACATCCGCCCGTTGTTTGTATCTAGTAGATAGATCTTGGTATATAGTTCACATCGTAGGAAAATTTTTGTTTTCTATGCTGCGAACCCTACAGTGGTATCAGAGCCGGATCTATGCGTAGATACTTTACACGGGTAGTACACATATGAGTATGTGGGCGATGATGATCATGTTGTTTCTCCTTTGTTGTAATTTTGGATATTGGTGGCATAGTGGGATGAAGCGGCCCGGACAAACTTTACATGTCCTCACACATGAGACCTGTTCCACGCTTGACATGCAACTAGTTTGCATAAGTGGCTAGCGGGTGTCTGTCTCTCCTACTATAGTCAATATCTATTTTGCAAGCGAGTTGTCAACAATTTGATTATCCTCGTTGTGGTTCATGTTCGTAGGTAAGAACGGTTCTATCTCGAAAGCCCTAAGCCACGTAAACTTGCAATGGATAAATTAGAGGCGTCTAGTTTAGATTGTTGCTGGGCTAGTGTTATGATATGCTAGTGTTATAAGTAGAAGTATGAGATGATACTCTTACAACACACATAGCATGTAAAATCCATAGACCTTGGATTTACACATATAGGTATGATAGTGATCATACCACGATGCACATGATAGAGATCATCTGCGGGAACCATATCATTTCACTAATAAACATATGATGTTTTGATAGCATCTTATATTGCTTGTTTAGCGCTTTGTTAGCATAATAAGATGATCCCTCATTTAAATATCAAGATAAGAATGTGTTCTTCCTTTAGTATGCACCGATTATGTTTTCGTCGCTCCAAGACATCACGTGATGATCGGGTGTTCTTGGATCCACGACCATATTTCGGTGTAAAACAGTTACACATGAATACTAAGGTTCTAACTTGGTGAGCCTAGCATGTATGTACATGGCCTCGAACACGGATCGAAAGGTTAAGCATGAGTCATATAGTTGATATGATGCCCATTTGATGCTCGCTTTGAAGCTATACCGACTCACGTGATGATCGGACTTGGTGTAGTGGATTTGGTTCATGTAATCACCAAAAGGCACGAGGGATGTCGTTTTGAGTGGGAGTTCATTCATAATATGGATTATTTGAACTCAATCTATCATACACTTAGTCTAAACTTTACAAATTCTGTAGATGGCACCACCGCTTTTAATTTCAATGTGTTCATGGAGAAAGAGAAACTAGCAACAAACGGTAGCAACTTTACCGAATGGGCCATGAATTTGAGGATTCTCCTCTCACGCACAAAAGCAATATGTGCTAGAAGCGTTAGGCCCCCACCTTTAGATGATGCCCCGACGAGGAGAAGAATGTCTATCGACTCGTCAGAGGACCACAACTTAGTTCATTGCGCATATTGTATGGGCTAGAGCCGAACTTCAAAGCGTTCAAAACGGCAATGCATTTGATACAATGGGTGAGTTGAAAATGATTTTCGACACACATGCTGTTGAGAGAGCTACAACGCTCGTAAAAGTTCTTTAGTGCATGATGGAAGAGCACAGCCGTTAGTGAGCATGTACTCAAGATGTCGTTACGCCGATAAGCTTGTGTCCTTGGGAATATCGATTCCCATTGACTTAGGCATCCATCGTGTTCTAGTCTCCGCCACCTAACTATAAGAGCTTCGTGATGAACTATAATATGCAAGGCATGAAGAAGTCTCTCCCGAGCTTACATCAATGCTTAAAACCGCAGAAGTGGAGATCAAAAGGAACATCAAGTGTTGATGATCAATAGGAACACCGTTTCAAGAAATACAAGAAGGGAAAACGGAAGGAAGTAAGGGCAAGCCCTGTCATACCGAAAAGAAACCCCGAGTTGGACCTAAGTCCGATTCCGAGTGCTACTATTGTAAGGGGATCCATCGAAGCAATCGCCCCAAGTATCTGGCAGAAGAAGGCCGCAAGGAAAACAAAGGTATATATGATATACATGTTATTGATGTGTACTTGACTAGTGCTCGCAGAGCACCGGGTATTTGATACCGTTCGCTAATATTTGTAACTCGAATCGTGGGTCGAACAAGCGACCGCTAGCAAGGTGAGGTCAAGATGCGGTCGGCAATGGATCAAGTGTTGATGTGATCGCCATTTAATGCCGCTCTCCACTTGCCGTCGGGATTAGTTATAAACTTGAATAAATGTTATTTGGTGCCTGCACTGAGCATGAACATTGTATCTGGATCGTGTTTGATGAGAAGTGGTTATTCATTTAAATCCGAGAACAATGGTTGTTCCATTTATATGAATGAAATCTTTTATGGTCATGCACCGATGATGAATGGTTTATTTATATTAGATCTCGATGATAATGTTACACATATTCATAATGTTGATGCTAAAAGGATTAAACTTAATGATGATATATCCGCATATATGTGGCACTGCCGTCTAGGTCAATTGGCGTTAAACGCATGAAGAAGCTCCATTCGGATGGACTTTTGGAATCACTTGATTATGAATCATTTGATACATGTGAGCCATGCCTTATGGGCAAGATGACTAGAACGCCGTTTTCCGGTTCAATGGAACGGGCATGATTTATTGGAAATCATACATTCGATGTATGTGGTCCAATGAGTGTGTCGGCGAGGTGGATATCGTTATTTTGTTACTTTCACGATGATTTGAGTAGATACGGTTATATCTACTTGATGAAACACAAGTCCGAAACCTTTGAAAAGTTCAAGGAATTTCAGAATGAAGTGGAAAATCATCGTAATAGAAAGATCAAATTTCTACGAACCGACCGTGGAGGTGAGTATCTAAGTTACGAGTTTAGCACTCACATGAAAGAGTGTGGAATTGTTTCACAACTCACACCGCCGAACACCACAAATAAATGGTGTGTCGGAACGTCGTAATCATACTTTATTAGATATGGTTCGATCTATGATGTCTCTGACGGACTTGCCGTTGTCATTTTGGGGTTATGCACTAGAAACTGCTGCATTCACTTTAAATCGGGCACCATCTAAATCCGTTGAAAAGACACCGTATGAATTGTGGTTTGGAAACAAACCTAAGCTGTCATTTCTTAAAGTTTGGGGATGCGATGTTTATGTGAAGAAACTTCAACCGGATAAACTCGAACCCAAAGCGAAAAATGCGTCTTCATAGGATACCCTAAAGAAACTATTGGGTATTCCTTCTATCACAGATCCGAGGGCAAGGTTTTTGTTGCCAAGAATGGATCCTTTCTAGAGAAAGAGTTTCTCGCGAAAGGTGTGAGTAGTCGGAAGGTAGAACTCGAAGAGGTTATGGAACCTTCTCTTCAAAGTATGGCGAGTAGCGCAGCACCGGAAGTTGTTCCGGAGTTGGCTCCACCTGTTGAAGAGGGAACTAATGATAATGATCATGAAACTCCGAAAGAGAGTACTACCGAACCTCGCAGGTCAAACAGACGCTGGCAGCCCCGAGTCAGACGGAAATCCTGTCATAAATTTCATGGTTGATGAAAATAATGACCCTGCAACGTATGAAGAAGCGATGATGAGCCCGGATTCCAACAAATGGTTAGAAGCCATGAAATCCGAGATGGAATCCATGTATGAAAATCAAGTTTGGAACTTGGTGGAATTACCTCACGACCGAAAGGCCGTGAAGAACAAATGGATTTTCAAAAGGAAACTGATGCTGATGGTAATGTGACCGTCTATAAAGCTCGACTTGTCGCAAAGGGGTTTCGACAAATTCAAGGAGTTGACTACGATGAGACTTTCTCTCCCGTAGCGATGCTAAAGCCAGTTAGGATTATGTGAGCAATTGCTGCATATTTTGATTATAAGATATGGCAGATGGATGTCAAAACCGCGTTTCTCAATGGTAATATTGAAGAAGAGTTGTATATGATACAACCAAAGGGTTTTGTCGATCCTAAGGATGCTAACAAGGTGTGCAAGCTTCAGCGATCCATCTATGGATTGAAGCAAGCATCACGAAGTTGGAATCTCCGCTTTGATGAGGTGATCAAAGAGTTTGGATTTGTCCAAACTTGTGGAGAAGCTTGTATTTACAAGAAAGTGAGTGGAAGCAATGTGGCATTTCTGATATTATATGTGGATGACATATTATTGATCGGAAATGATATAGATCTTTTAAACAGTGTTAAAAGTTATCTAAACAGCAAATTTTCAATGAAGGACCTAGGTGAAGCGTCATACATATTAGGCATAAAGATCTATAGAGATAGATCTAGGCGCCTAATAGGGCTATCACAAAGTACATACCTTGATAAGATTTTAAAGAAGTTTAAAATGGACGGAAGTAAGAAGGGGTTCTTACCTATGTTGCAAGGCAAGACATTGAGTAAGACTCAAAGTCCGGCTTCGGCGGAAGAAAGAGATAATGGACACAGTCTCCTATGCTTCAGCCATAGGCTCTATAATGTACGCCATGCTATGTACAAGATCGGATGTGGCACATACTATTAGTTTGACTAGTAGGTACCAATCGGATCCAGGTTCGGAACACTGGATAGCGTTCAAGAATATCCTTAAGTACTTACGAAGAACTAAGGATATGTTTCTTGTATCTGAGGTGAAGAAGAGCTCGTCGCTAAGTGTTATGTCGACGCTAGCTTTGACACCGATCCGGATGACTCTAAGTCTCAATCAGATACGTATTTCTCATGAATGGCGGAGCGGTTAGTTGGAGGAGCTCCAAACAACTGTGGTAGCGGGATCAACAACGGAGGAATATGTTGCTTCTTGAGCGGCTCAGAAGCGCTTTGGATGAAGGAGTTCATATCCGAACTAGGAGTGGTGGCAAGCGTTGGACCCAATGGTGATATATTGTGACAACAATGGTGCCATTGCCAATGCCAAAGAGCCAAGGTCTCACAAGCATTCCAAGCATATTAAGCGCGGTTTCACTCCATCATGAGCATGTCAAAGATGGAGATATAAAGATTTGTAAAGTACATACGGATCTCAATGTAGCAGATCCGTTGACTAAAACTCTCCCTAGAGCAAAACATGATCAACACCAGAACTCAATGGGTGTTAGATTTATCACTATGTAACTAGATTATTGTCTCTAGTGCAAGTGGGAGACTGAAGGGAATATGTCCTGAGAGGCAATAATAAAGTGTTTATTATGTGTATTCCAAGTATATGATAGATGTTTATTTTGCATACTATAATTGTATTGATACGGAAACGTTAATACATGTGTGTTTAATAAACAAACAGAAAGTTCCTAGTTATGCCTCTCTCATAAACTAGCTCGTTGATTAACAAGATGATCAAGGTTTCCTGATCATGGACATTGGATGTTGTTAATAACGGGATCACAACATTATTGTAATGGTGTGATGAACATTCATCCGAAGTATAGCATTACGATCAAAGTCATTGAGTTTATATTGCTATAACAACTTACGAAGTGATCCTAATCCTTAGACCATGAGATCATGTCAATCACTAACACCGAAAGAGTTTCTTGATAACATCAAACGTCACACCGTAACAGGGTTATTATAAAGATGGATTCAGAACTAATAAAGTGTTATGTTGAGGCTCATGGATCGAGAGTGGAATTTTTTCATCCCAATGACGGATAGATATACTCTGGGCCCTCTCGGTGATATCACATTGATTTGCTTGCAAGCAAGTGATTTGATCACTAGAATGTTATATCACAGGAACGAGAAAAGAGTGCATGTCGGTAACGAGATCAAACTAGGTATGGAGATACCGATGATCGAATCTCGGACATGTAATATATCGTGAAACAAAGGGATTAAGATACTAGCGTAAAAGGTTCCGACGATCACAAGAAAGTCATCGTTGAATGTGTGGAGTCGATGGGTCTCCAGATCCCGCTCGATTATTGATCCGAGAGGGTCTCGATCATGTCCGCATTATTCACGAACCGTAGGGTGACACACTTAAGAGACACCGACATCCAATTGGAGCAAATGTTTCATGCCGAAAGAATGAACAAGCGCGAATTTATTTCACTAGATACCAAAACAGGTTTTGGTGAAATTGCATAAAGTGGTTATGCATGTGAAATAGAATTCTAGCAAGGGGGTATTTGTGAATGTTTGTCATTAAAGTAATTGACAAAATTCTGAATAAAATAAAAGAGTTTTATTTAATGAGAGTTTGCATTAAATTTGGTGGAAATTTAATGGGAATTTGAGTGGACTTTTGAGTGGAGGGAATTTAAAGGAGATTTGTGAGTGGAGTGTCCACCCACATGAAGAGGGGAGGGCAAGGGGGCAGCCCCCATTGCCGGCCACCCCTTGGGATCCCCCCCTCCTCCTATAAAAAGCCCCCTCCTCACTTGTCTCTCACACCTCCTCGTGAAGGATCTCTCTCCTCTAGAATTTATCCCCATGGTCTCGGACTAGCGAGATACATGTTTCCGATGGCTATTCGGCAAGAAAGAGTTGCTTCCGCTGCATCGCCGGAGCGAGGAGGCGGAGGTTGCTCGGTGCCTCGAACGTGTGTGCGAAAGCGGATCGCTGCTGATTTGCGGCGCTAGGACTTCCTCTCGATCTTGAGATCGGCAAGAGATCGTCTACATCAACCACGAGTTGAACTCGTTAAGCTTTGTCGGTCTTCAAGGGTATGTTCTCTATGGATATACATCCTCCCGTTGTTTGTATCTAGTAGATAGATCTTGGTATATAGTTCACATCGTAGGAAAATTTTTGTTTTCTATGCTGCGAACCCTACACAAACGACGATCTGTATTAATGGGGAGGTTGGCCCCTTTTTCCGCAATAAGAGGGGGGTGAGGCAGGGAGATCCCGCTCTCGCCCCTCCTGTTTGACCTTATGGCTAATGCCCTGGACCTGATCTTAGGCAAGGCGAAGGGCGCGGGACATATCAGAGGGGTAGTTCCACACCTGATCCCAGGAGGGGTCACGCACCTGTAGTATGCCGACGACACGATGATCTTGATTCAGAATTCTGCTGTGGAGATCGCCAACCTCAAGTTTATTCTTGTGTGTTTTGAACTCCTCTCCGGAATGAAGATCAATTACCACAAGAGTGAGGTTATTGTGATGGGGGAGAGCAGGGCGACCAGGCCAGGGTGGCCAACCTCCTTAACTGTCAGCAAGGCAAGTTCCCGTTCACATATTTGGGCTTCTCCATTATTGATCGCAAGCTTACCATCAACGACCTCCGACCCTTGGTTACTGTAAGGCAGGAGGGTGGAGCCCTGGCAGGGTAGATTCATGTCCTCGGCCGCTAGGCTCACCCTTATCAATGCGTGCCTCTCTAGCCTCCCTACATATGTTATGAGTTTGTTCCTTCTTGCGGACGGTACCCACGCAGGGTTTGATTCGCACAGAGGAAGGTTCTTCTGGGAAGGGCAGGACAATAAAAGGAAGTACCACATGGTTAGCTGGAAGGAGATTTGTACCCCTAAGTCCCAGGGTGGCCTTGGAGTGACAAATACGAAGCGCATGAACATCTCTCTGATGCTGAAGTGGATCTAGCGTTTGCTCAACGAAGACGATGAGAAGCTCCTTTGGCTCCAATTGTTGAAAGCTAAGTATAAGGTGGCGGAGATCTTCGATTCTACGACCGCAGGGGGTTCTCAGTTCTGGCATAGCATCCACAAGATCAAGCACCTTTTCAAACTGGGAGCCAGATTCTGTCCTAGAAGAGACTCCACCGTGCGGTTCTGGACCGATCTGTGGATCGGCCCTTCCCCCCTTTGCGTGCGCTTCCCGCGGTTGTTCGCCATCTCCACGGACCCTGCGTTATCTGTCGGTAAAGCCATGGTCAGGGGAGCATGGCAACCCCAGTTTAGGAGATCTTTTGGGCCAGAGGAACTGGCCCAATGGCATGCCATGTTGGCGGAACTGGGTCCGGTGGAGCTGCTGGGGGAGCGCGATCACGTTTCCTGAGAGCTGAAACATTCTGGCAGGTTCTCGACCAGTTCGATGTATCAGGAGTTATCCAAAGGGCCTCAGTATCAAGTTTTGGATCACATCTGGAATCTGCGTGTGCCCCTGAAATTCAAGATCTTCCTCTGGCAACTCCTGTGTGGCAGACTCCCATCCAACGATCAAATCCTGAAGAGACAAGGTCCATCCCTTGGTCTTTGCGCGCTCTGTGGCCAGCCAGAGGATGTGGACCATATGTTCTTTCGACGCAGCCTGGCCAAATTCGCTTGGAGTGGGGCTCGCTCGATGTTTGGGACGACCTGGAATCCTTCCTCCAGGACCCAGTGGTGCGAGGTGGTGGAAGGGTTTCACGGCAATGTCCGACAGGCTCTGTGGCGGTTCTTTACTGTTCAGGGCTGGACCATCTGGACCACTTGTAACAAATTCACGATTGAATCCAAATTTCCGCGTCAACCTACTGACATTGTTTTTAAATCCATTCTCATTATGCAGCAATGGAGGCTCCTGCAGAAATCCAAGACGCTGCTCTTCCTGGAGTGCGTTCCCGTTGCCAACAACTCTCCTAAGCTGCCCCCTTTTGATGCCCCCTTTTGATGCTAGTGTCGTCTTTATTGTTTTGCTGTTGTTGGACTTCTATGGCTCTGGCCCGCTAGTGTAGTGGTCATAAACTATTTCTGTGTTTGTGTTTGTGATGCCACCTGCGGACGTGGTCTGTAAGCTGTGTTCACAGCTATAACTTCTTGCCTATGTTAGGCCTTTATTAATTTAAAGCCGGACACATGGTGCCTTCGGTCTAAAAAAACGACTCATCAAAGATCACTCCCACATTCCAAAATTATTGCAATTCAGCGAACTGTCACAAACTGGCAACTACCAAATATTCAGGCCACAGTACATTATGGTCCCAGTAACTCATAGCCCACCATCGTGACTCTGGACGATGGTCACAAAGTCGTAGGGCAAATTCAGATTGCCCAACAGCTCATGGCATAGTCACAAAGTCTATGGAGGATAAAACATAATGTAGTCGGTCCTCAGAGGTAATAGAAGGCGAGCAGCGGAGCCGCCACGGTTGCCACGAGGATGGCTGCAGAGACAGGAGACCTCGCCGCCGCATTCGGCTTTGGTGGCGAAGCAGTAGCGCCACCACTGGACGGTGCAGGTGCTGCAATGAGAAAAGGATTATCAGGACCAAGCATTCCAAGGTTGATGAAATGACTTTAACAGTTCAAACTGGTACAATGTAAATGTGTCCGTGCAGTTTGGACAACTGTGTCATGTCTCC
Source organism: Avena longiglumis (assembly GCA_030063025.1). Taxonomy (NCBI): domain Eukaryota; kingdom Viridiplantae; phylum Streptophyta; class Magnoliopsida; order Poales; family Poaceae; genus Avena; species Avena longiglumis. The sequence continues at coordinate 433,319,506 of CP125975.1, forward strand.
AACCACAAATTTGTACTACTGTACTAGTAGTTATTATTGCTCCAGCTATCAGAATAGCTGGAAAGCCAGGTTGCCACACTCTTCAATGAAACCACGACAGCAAACACCACATTAGCAACTTACCAGAAATGTCTAGATTGGCCTAATTAGCCAGATGGAGCATTGTACCGCTTCTAATGGGAGTAGTGACAGCATCTAGTAGTAGATCACAATTTTGGTCGGAGGGATCTAGCCAAAAATTGAGTAGGCGTGCTCCAAGAAACGGTGTAAACACAAATAGTGTAAACAGGCTGGCAGATCATGTTCCTTGTACCAGAGCGACAAAGGTAATGCAAATAATTGGACCAAGGCTTTTGAGTATTGAACAGCCCTAGTTGAGAGGAAATCAGATGAACGCTTAGCCATGGACGTTGTTCTTCACAACGTAGCCCAGCAAAATCTTGGCTGACAACTAGTTTTTCCTTTATTAGTATTTGATTTGAAATTTGCTGGGCTGTCTCGAGTCTCTACTGTCAGTGCGACAGCTTGTAGGCTCCCGTGACTTGGTTTGCCTGTGCCTCCCCGTGACTACAGTACAGATCTCTACGAATTAAGTACTAGTATTCCCGCATCTTTCGCGCAATGCCAAGTGCATCACATCAAAATATAGCATCTCTTGCTGGCAGAAGAAATATCCAGATCAACTCCTAGCTAGACTACCCAATAACAGAAATGGGGTCCCTACCAGACAAAAATGATATCCTGTCCCAAGATCCTTTGAAATTTCATTTTCAATGCAGTTGTGAGTCCAAAGAACGGCTAAGAAATGAGCCGCTCGGTGCACATACAAAGGCAAGGCAATGATACAATTGCCAGTATGGGTTTCGTTATCACATCATGTGACTGCCTCTGGCTCGTCAAAGTTTCTTTACTGCCTCGACTACTTTTTTTCCAAATAAAAAAAGTTAACTTTGAGTTCATATGCTCCTGTCTGTATCTTTTGGCTGCTCAGAGTGCACATGCAATGGCTCGCAAAGCTACGAAGGAACGGAAAAGCTGAGAATACAATAGTGCTTTGTTCACGGACAAAGAACACTACGGCGGCCCCATTTCTATGTCATTCTTGTGAACAATGTTATTTTATTTTGTGTTAGCGTCACTTCTTCAATGTAGAAAATACAAAAAACAGCTTCGTTCTATTTTGGAGTTGTGATGTAACACAACCAAATTTGACATAAAACTATCCAAATATAACCCTAAAAAGCTAAAGTAGATGTGTGAGTTCATCGTAATATTTTTTCTGATCGTTTGTGCTACTACTACTAGGCATTTACTGAGAGAGACGCACATCATAGTAGCAAACAGAACAACAAAAATAATAAACGGGCACGCATCAAAGAATGCACTACTACAAAGAAGGTGATGTGTACAAGCAGAGCGTTACCTTCACTAGGGGCACTACCCGGCAGAACTGCAAGAAAACAACAGGGAGCAAATGTTAAATCCACAGTTTAAGATCTTCCATAGTAATACTAGTAAATCCGCACTACAAATCTAGGAGACGATTAATTTCCTACTACAAAAACAGCACGATCTGGGCCTAGTTTCTTGGCGTGATTCTTTTGGGAAAATTACGAATTAGGCACGGTAGGTAATAATAACTTTGTACATGAGTAAGATTTTAGCAAAATCCTGTGCAAGAATAGCCATGGAAGAGGAGAGCAAAGGGCACGGTGCTCACCCTTGCACTTGGACAACACGGTTGGAGATTGGCCGCAGGCGGCGGGGAGGGCGAGCACCCTGGTCATGTTGATCGGTATTGGCGATGGCGTCTTGGTCGCCACGGCGGCGCAGAGGCAGTCCACGGTAGCGGGGCTGCTGACGGCGGTCTTGACGTCCCCGCAGCAGGTCTTGGACGGCTGGGCGGACTTGCTGCCGGGCGACACGTAGTCGAGGCAGTCGGCGAGGCCCGCCAACGCCGCCGAGCAGTCCACCGCCGGCGCCGGGGCCGGGGTGGCAGCCCCAGCGGCGGCCGCGAGCGCGAGGAGGACGAGGATGCAGGCCGCGGAGCTGGCGCCGCCGGTGAGAGCCATGGTGGCTACTGTGCGGCGGCGAGGTGCGCTTGGATGTGAGGGGAGTGGAGTGGGGTGGTGGGGCTGGGAGGTTTGGGATGCGGAACGACCGAACGAGGTCTGTTGGGCGTAATCAAGGAGGGGTGTCGGGGGTCGTTTTTAATGGAGGTTGGGCGGTGGATGGCTACGGCCTACGGCGGTGGGATGGTAGTCGACGGAATCACGGGTTGTTTTCCTGCGACTCTTCTCATTTTCTCGACTTCTTCTACTAGCAAAAACAAAAACAGGAGGTGGTATTTCTCAAATAAAAATACGAAGTAAGTCATAATATCTCTAGGCGAGGCGCCACAACTCTATCGAGTAGCTATACCGACGTCGACGTGTGCACCTCAAAGTCAAACATACGCAGAAGGTCACTGTTGCACGTCACTGTGATGCGAGTAGTGTGATGTAGAGGCAAAGCACTGTCCGTCTCTCTTTGAATGCACCACAGTGAAATGCATGTTACTCCCCTCTCCACAGGTGTTACTTCTAGCTTTTCATCCAAGTCGGATTTTTCAAATTTTAATCAACATACTAGACGAATGTGAACATGTATGACATGAAATCCTATATTAGACCTTTTCTAATGGGTGTTTGTTAGCATAGTATTATAAGAAAATTGCTTAAGTGACATTATACTTAATAAAGAGAGAGAGTGAAATTGTATCTTAGCTTAGATATATGGCTAAGATACATGGTCAGCCCAATCATATACTCTCTCCGTTTTAAATCTAAGATGTTTTAGGTTTGTGAAGGAAGTGTATCTAGACTTCTTTTAGGTATAGATTAAGTTCAAAATATAAGATGCTTTCCCTCCACAAACTTAAAACATCTTATATTTTGAAACGAAGGAAGTACATGCATTACTCAAAATTATTAAATATAGATATAACTCATAAGATACAATCTATTATAGTAGTTATCTTAAAATACACCACTGCCTAGGATAACAACTGCCTAGGATAACAAGATAAGATACACTTCGTTATAAATGGCCTTATGAAACTACATTTCAAAACCCTTCTAGTTATACTAATTTAGTGTCATAACAGTTAATGTGCTTCCCTAGAAGGTGGGTCAAATTTTATTATGTTTGATTTAGGACTTACACTTATTTATGGACCGATTGGAATACATGTTACTATCTTCATTTTGGTTTATTAGGCTAATAGGTAATTCAAGAAAAATATGGCTATTCTAAAATAGAGTTTAAAAAATTAGCTACGTGAAACAAAAACATATTTTTGCATAAAAAGTTTGTGAAAGAAGGAAGGTCCAGGACAACAATAAATAGTTCTAGCAGTCGAGCGGGAACAAGGATATGCGGCAACAATAAGATTGGTTACCGGATTCGATTGCACGGGCCGTTAGAGCATCTCGGGAGCTGTTAGAGCAAAAAAAAAAAAAATTATGTCCAAAAATTACTTGACATGACATTTCGTAGCTCTAGGATATGTCGGTGCCATAATTTGTTTTGGGCATGCCATAAGACCCCCGACGCTGCATATATGTATATGCGGCGCGTGAACGGGCATGCTATTAATTTTTCGGCTCTGCGCGGCTGCTGAAATATCCCCACCTCTTTTCGTTGCTTCCTTCCCCTGCTTCGTCTCCAGTAATTCTAGCCGTCCATCGCCATCCCCAACCTGCCTCGTCACAACTTTTTGTCAGACAGCGGTTTCCCTGAACGATTTCGGTCCCGCGAGCAAACCCTAGCCACCGGCCACCACGAGCTCGTGGCCACATTGGTTGGCTAGGCCGCTGTTGAAATGTGGTTTGGATAAGTTGAGATGGTGCTCCATTTGAAGGCATCTGGAATTTCTCTAGTGTCCTATCTTAGACATCTAAAAAACCATAAACATATTTCGTGCAAAAAATACCAAAGTAGTGATGGCCAAAAGACATAAAAGATACAATACCTATTATTGAACACATGTTTTTTGTGAATTATGAGCTTTATTAACTAAATAGCGGTATTACAATCCTTAACAAGGATAGATGCTCTTAAGGGTATCTCTACCGGGCCGACCCAATCAGACCACCCAAAACGTCTATTTCTATCCGTTTGGGTCGGGCAGCGGGAGATTTGGGTCATAGTCTGGCCTGTCCATACAACCGTGCCCAGTAGCATGACCCATCTGTCCAGGGTTAGCCAACATGACGATGGCAAGGATAGATGCTCTTAAGGGTACGCACCAACCCAAACACGCGACCCAAAACGTATGTTTCTGTCCGTTTGGATCGGGCTGCGGGGGGATTTGGGTCGTGGTCCGACCTGTTCGACCAACCGTTCCCAGCAGCACGACCCATCTGTCAGCGGTTGGCCAACAGAACGATGAAGTTTTTTAAGTTCCAACAGAGAAAATAACACGCTAAAACTGGCAAAGTTCAAACAGCCAAAATTTAAACTAGCCCTAGCTACTGATCTTCGTCGCTAGTGTCGTCGCATACGTCGAGATCGATGTACTCCGGTGGCGTCCATAGGTAGGCCGGTGGCAAGGCCGGGGCAAGCGCGGGCGCGGGCGGGTCGATCATATGTCCAAGCCACGCTGTCGGCGGCGCCATGCGGAGGTGGAGGTGCGCCAGTTCCATCCCCTCCTTCGGCGCGATTGGTGGCACCCACCCCAGCAGCGGCAACAATAGAGGCAGCTCCATGTTTGACTGCGCCATCGGGCCAGTGAGATGGACAACCTCTTGGAAGCCGCCCCACAAGGCGTCCTCGTCCTGCGGGCTGGCTGAAATGGCCTTCTCGGTGAAGGCGTCCTTGTTGTATCCCCATGCCAAGAGCTCCTGGTACTCTGGGGCAGGTGCGCGGTGGCGGTGATGGTTCAGATATGTAGAGCCCGTTGGAAACCCCAAGAGAAAGGTATGATGAGCATAACAGCAAGTTTCCCTTAGTTATGAAACCAAGGTTATCTAACAAGTCGGAGTAAGGAAACAACTCCAAGGTATTGCTAGCAACTTGTAACCTGCACAACACAAACCACAATACTTTGCCCCAACTTACAGTGAGGTTGTCAATCTCATCGGTTTGCTAAAAACAAAGGATTAAACATATAGTGTGGAAAATAGTAATTGCTTGTAGTAATTGCAGAAAGGTAAACAGTAGATGGTATATCAATGGTAAAGAATGGACAGGTGTCCACAGTTCACTAGAGGTGTTCTCCATAAGATAAATAACATGTTGGGTGAACAAATTACAGCGAGGCAATTGATAGATTGAAAATACATAACAATGCATATACTAGACATCTTGATTCCTACGAGATTCATTTGAGCATTACAACATAATACATAGACCGTAATCCAACTGCATCTATGACTAATAATCCACCTTCAGGTTATCATTCGAACTCCTTCCAGTATTAAGTTGCAAGCAATAGATAGTTGCATTAAGCAATGTGTGTAAAGTAAACAATACAATTTCCCTTGGACAAAGGATTGTTGTTTTCTCCCTAGTAGCAACAGCACATCTACAACCTTAGAAGTTTCTGTCACTCTCCCAGTTTACTAGAGGCATGAACCTACTATCGAGCATAAATACCCCCTCTTGGAGTTACAAGCATCTACTTGGCCAAGATAGCTACTAGCAACGAAGAGCATGCAAGATCACAAATAACATAGACATGATAGAATCAATAATCAATCTGACATAGTACTCAATATCCATCGGATCCCCACAAACACATCATGTAGGATTACAAATAGATGATCTTGATCATGAACGGAGCTCACAAAAATCTAAACATGATAGCAGAAAGGAGAAGAAACAACCATCTAGTTACTGTATGGACCCATAGTCCAAGGGTGAACTACTCACGCATCACTCCGGATACTGGCATGGTGATGAAGAAGGCCTCCGGGACGATCTCTCCCCTCCGGCAGGGTGCCGGGAAGAGCTTCGAATGCCCCCGATCTAGGGATGGAGATGGCGGCGGCTACGGACTGTTTCGTAGATATTTGATCGGGTGCTTAGGGTTTCTACATCGGGGTGCTTATATAGGCTAAGAGGCGAGGTCGGTGCGCGCCTGAGGGGCCCTGATTCGTCAGAAATGTATCTATAATTTTTTATGTTCCATGCTTGTTTAGTATCTACTTTGCTTTGCTTTGTCTACACTTTGAGGTGTTTTTATATGTTTTCTGGTACTAACCTATTAATAAGATGCCATAGTGCCAGTTGCCTGTTTTCTTCTGTTTTTGGTTCCAGAAAGGCAGAAAATCAATATTCTCGGAATTGGACGGGACAAAAGCCAAAGTCAATATTTTACCGTGGGAGACACAAATCCGGAAGACGAGATGGAGGAGGGCCTCGAGGGGGCCACACCCCCTGGCTGCACGGGTGGGCCCACCCCATGCCTAGGGGGTGCAGCCGCCTTGGGCACCCCCTCTTCGCCTATAAGAATCCCCCGATGCCTAAACCATAAGTACCCGATCAATATTCCACGAAACCATCTGTAGCCGCCGCCACCATCGTCCCTAGATTGGGGGGATCTGAAGCTCTTCCCGGCACCCTGCCGGAGGAGAGATCATCCTGGAGGCCTTCTTCTTCATCATGTCAGCCTCCGGTATGAAGGGTGAGTAGTTCCACCTTAGACTACAGGTCCATGTAGTAGCTAGATGGTTGTATCTCCTCGTTTGTGCTTTTATGTCTAGATCTTGTGAGCTCCGTTCATGATCAAGATCTCATCTATTTGTAATCATGCATGTTGTGTTTGCGAGGATCCGATGGATATTGAGATTACTATGTCAGATTGATTAATGGTTTTGTCTTATTGATTTTATCATGTCTGTGTTGTTTGTGATCGTGCATGCTCTCCGTTGTTAGTAGCTATCTTGGCCAAGAGTTGCTAGTGACTCCAAGAGGGGATATTTATGCTCGATAGTGGGTTCATGCCTATATTTAATCTAAGGGAAGTGACAAAAATATCTAAGAGAAAACAACGGTCCCTTGTTCATGGAACAAGTGGATTATTTACCTTACACACTTTGCTTAAAGCGGTTGTATGTTGCTTGCAACTTAATACTAGAGGGGGTTCGGATGATAACCCAAAGGTGGACTTCTAGTCATAGATGCAGTTGGATGGCAGTCTATGTATCTTGTTGTATTGCCCAATTGAATCGCATAGGATCATGATGTCTAGTATTGCATTGTTTTGCCTTGCTCAGTCCTGTCAATTGCCCTGCTGTAATTTGTTTACCCAGCATGCCATGTTTGATTATCTAAGGAGAACACCTCTAGTGAACTACGGACCCCGGTCCAATCTTTACCATTGATACATCTTCCACTATTCATGTTTACTTTCTGCAAACCACTATTACCTTCCACACCATACAGTTAATCCTTTGTTACAGCAACCGGTGAGATTGATAACCTCACTGTTCGTTGGGGCAAAGTCTTGAGTTTGTGTTGTGCAGGTTTCCAAGTTGTTTGCAACACCTTTGAGACGTTTCCTTCCTCATACCAGTTCGATAACCTCGGTTTCTTACTAAGGGAAGACTTGTTGTTGTGCTCTTCACACCTTGCTCTTGGGGTTTCCCAACAAAGCGCTCCCACGTCGATAGAGAACCAACAAGATTTTCTTGCGCTGTTGCCGGGGAGGCTAAGGATGTCTTCACAAGGGGAGTCCTCCACAACCTTTCTCTTTACTTTGTTTTTTTCTTAGTTTCTTTTGCTTGGTTTTTTTTGCCTCTTTTTATCAAAAACTCAAAAAAAATTAGTTTAGTTTGGTTTGCTTTCTCTTATCAAAAACACAAAAAAATTAGTTCCTACTCTAGTTGTCACCTTGCTCTACCTCACCATGTTGATCCCCAAGTTCACGCTGAAAGACCTTTCATTAGGAAGTGGCTCCATAATTGGGAAAGAAAATATTGAAGAATTCTTTAATCATGTTAGCAAACTTGAGGATATTGAGGAAAGATCTATAGTAGAACTTGCTCCTAATTATGAAACTGCTGCAGATTCTTTAGTTCATATGTTGGAGGCTAGGTTTGTTAACCTTAACCCCATGATGCAAATTTTGTTTCTCAAACTAAAAGAAGAAAAGGACCCTGAAAAGAGAGAATTTATCCTTGAAACTTTACTGAAAGAATTCAATGATGTTGCTAAGGAAGCCAGAAAGGTCTTTGAGCGTTTTAATATGCTAGGCTCATGTGTAGATGTTATGGGTACTCTATATAAAACTAAACCTAGAGACGAAATTAAGATACCCATACCCTTTAAACTTGTTGGAATGCATGAAGTCTTAGAAAAGAATTTTGATTGGATTGTTCCTGAAAATCCTTTTGATGAAAGTAGTGAACCAAGGAGAGATGAGAAGGGATCCTCCAAACTCATTTGGATGATATACCTTTCCTAGTTGAAGAGATTTCAAGCATTGATCTTAATTTTTCATTTGAAAACACTTGATTCTTGCTTCTTGTGCCTAACTTAAAGGCGTTAGAGAAAAGTACTTGTTGGGAGATAACCCAAGAGTTTTCTTGAGTCTTGGAAGTTATTACTTCAGTAATGACTTCTCCTTATCCTTTTTAGTTGCTTTTTGTGCCAAGAATAACCTCTAATAAGAGGGAAGTAAGATTTGGGAAGTTGTTGTCCCGAAACAGATTTTTGTGCTCCTCCATAAAATTTCGTGAGGAATCTATGTAAGTCGGATTGAGCTAATATTTTACGAATAAATCCCCCTGTATGTTAGATAACTTTCATTAGTTCAACACGTTTTTATTTGAGCAACATAAGGTCTTAGAAAAAATTGGTTTCTACTTGCTAGTCTGTTTTAACAGATTTCTGCCATTATTTGCATTTGCTTCTTATTAATTCCTTTTTGGGTTCTTTTTGGGAAATTGAACTTTTTGAGGGAGTTGTTACAGTATCTTGTGTTTTTAGTGAAAGTTTTTCTGTTCTAAAGCTAAACCTAAGGGTCTATTATCTTTTGAATAAACTAATGTTGCTAATGAAGATTGTGTGAAGTTTTGTATGAATGAAAAATTTTAGGTGTAGAGAGAATGATGTAATGAGATGAAGAATGGAAAAAATATCAACCTTGGGGATGCCACCCCGGTGTCACCCCAATAAATATCCAAGAGGTACAAGCGTCAAAGCTTGGGGATGTCTGTCAACACCCGGATTTTTAATCACAGATGCCTGTTATGCCATACATCGCAATCCCAGGATTACCATTTTTGCGAGACATAACAGATTGGATATCACAGTACATCATCCATTAAAAACCATACATAAGGTCTTACACAAATAAGGATCTCATGATCCAGTTCTTAATACAACTCAAGCAGCGGAATAACGTAATAGTAATGATAGCGTGGGCGGAGCTCCATCTTCATGGTCACAGGCAATGTTGATGATGGAGATGATCCTAGTTGTCGTAAACTTCCTGCTATCCATCTTCCTGATACTCCTATTCATAGTCTGGCCACGGGAATAGCCAGGGACAAAGCCATGAGTACTTTTCAAGTACTCGCAAACTAATACTAATAAGTGAAGTGGTTTTGGAATAGGAAGTACTAATCACTATGGTTGTTTTGCAAAAAGCCAGATTTACCTCTACTAAGTTTAGAAGCAAAGAAAGCTAGTTGAAAGTTTTATAACACCTAAGTGGGAACTTGAATTTCATGTCACAACACTGTTGTGTTCAAGTCAAAGTCATAAATTATTTCACAAGTCCTTTTGAAAACATCTGACGATAGAACAGTATGGCCACTCCAACTGTCCATAACCGCGGACGCGGCTATTCGAATAGTTTGTCACTTTGTAGAGATTGTACACTTTCACCACAACATTCGATACATCCATCAGGAACAAATCCTGAATTCACCATACTCAGTATGCGGATAATCAATCCTAACATTTCAATTACACGCCCTAGTATAGGCACCTCTCCTATGAGTTTGGCCTCCCAACCATGACCAACTATCATCTTGGGTACTGCACAGGTGGACAATCTTCACAAGGTAGCCTCAGCTCAGACCTTGGCTGCAAGGGAACCCATACTAAGGTATATAAATTTCCAGTCAAGCCCTACCCAAATTTCGGGTATTGTGGTTGTACAGTAAATTTGGAATGGTATCGCATCCAGACAACCATCATTTTTATAAAGGTCTAAGGCCCTTCACAGAGGGAAGCAGGGATTTCAAGTTTCATAAAGAGCTTCCAAAAATTATGGTACTTACTAGCTTTCAGCTCTCATTGCCCCTATCATAAGCATCTTGAAGTGATTAAGGTTAAATTGAGGAAAATATGAGTTATATGCTTGACAGGTCATAAGTTGAAAGTCTCATCCCCCTTGAGTATGAGTACCAGACCTCATGCTACTCAACTTTGTTCACAAGCAAGTTCTTATCATTGTAAGTGTATGTGTATCATAGAGAACCGCCAACGGGGTACCCCTTGCCCCATGACACAGGAGCTATACCATATCAAAATGATAATGCAACAGACAATGAGCATCTTAGCGATCTTTTTATTTGCTATTTGCATAGGTTTTTATTGAGGATGCTTCACAAAATGCTCATTATGGTTATGCTGCAAGTTTCCACCATGATTAGGCATGGCTTAGGCTAGCCGCCCTGGCGTTTCTCTAACACATATACATACTCCATGGACCTACAAGTTCCCATCTTATTTCACACCGTCGGCATCCATAAACAAAAGAACATGATATCAACTGAATAAATAAGTGCAATGTCAAAAGCGAACCCCATGAAAACATGGTTTTGCGAACTCCCAACTTATAATTTGCAAGAACAGAAGCATCATAAGATTGTCACCATGGTTCAAGTTTATTAAGTGCAAGAAATAAAGTGTGCCATCAAGTTTGTGAGAGCTTTAATCACTATTTTTCACATAACAAAAGTTTAACTTGGAAGATAGATAAACACATGAATATACTTGGAATGGTGTAACGCACCATGCATAGGAGTTTATTGTGGACTCTTTGGAATAAATTGGTTTATTGAGAGTTGGATGCACGAGTAGAGCTTACTCAATACAAGTGGAGGCTAGCAAAAGACTGGGAGCGACCAACTAAGAGAGCAATAATGGCCATAATCATGCAGAGCGACAAAACATTATTAATTAAGGCATAAAGTGATATCACAAGTCAAAAACTAAATGATCATAGAGGCTAAGGTGAATGGTTCATAGTCTTAACATGGTGTAAGCATGTGCCAGGTCAACCCAAATAAAGCATCAAAGGAGAATACCACAATATTATGCTTTTGTATGCTAATACAACGCATGATTCCTTCAAGGCACATTAAGCAATCTTAATTGTTTGGAACAAGTCATTCTATAGTGATAATCACTAAGCATAAGGTCAAAGAAACATCTAACATGACATGATAAAGTCTAGGCTGCATTTAAAACAAGCTTCCTTTTGTACCACTATAAGCATGAAACTTTCCACTCTTTTCCAACACCAATCAACTTATTTTAAACAACATAAGAATGCGGGGCTCCAACTAATCTATTTAGCAAACCAAGCAAAAGAAAACTATTTTGGGACAACAACTTCCCCAAATCTTACTTCTCTCTCATTAGAGGTTATTCTTGGCACAAAAACCACACAAAAAGGATAATGATAGGTTATTACAAAGGCAATAACTTCCAAGACTCAACAAAGGAAAAAACTTACTGAAAGAAAAATAAAATAAAATAATGGGTTGTCTCCCAAAAGCTCTTTCTTTATAGCCATTAAGATAGGCATGATAATTTCGATGATGCTCACATAAGAAATATGAATTGAAGTAAAAGAGAGCATCAAGAAGCAAATATAAAACAAATTGAAGTCTAACCCACTTCCTATGCATAGGAATCTTGTACGCAAATAAATTCACAAAGAACAAAGTGACAATCATAGGAAGATAAAACAAGAGTAACTTCAAAACTTTCAACACATAGAGAGGTGTTTCAATACCATGAAAACTTCTACAACTATATTTTCCTATATCATAATAATTCTCATTAGCCTCATGAATAAACTCAACAATACAACTATCACATAAAGCATTCTTTTCATGATCTATAAACACATAATTTTTATCAAGATAAAAAATAGTGGGATTAAAACTTTCAAACCTACTTTTAACAATTTTATAACAAGATGACTGATCATTATCAGGAGGTATGGGGTTATAAGATAAAGTCAAGACCCCTCCAATCTCATTTTCAATAGTAGTGCAATTAATATTATCAATCAATATAGGACCATCATCTAGAGCTTTATCATAAACATTTTCTAAGCAAAATTATTTAGTATCATGCATTTCGAAGTTAGGCACAAATAAAGGATTATCATAAGATTTATCAAAATAGCATGGATTATCATAGATAACATGAGGATAATTATTATCACAAGTTTTACCCATAGTAGATATTTCAAAAGAATCCACAGGAACATAACATTCATCCTCCTTTGGTAAGCATGGGGGACAATCAAATAATGTAAGGGATAAAGAGTTACTATCATTAGAAGGAAGGCATGGATAGCTAATCCATTCTTCCTCCTTTTATTCATCACTCTCCTCCTCTTTTTCATCTAATGAGCTTTCAGGTTCAGCAGTTTCTTCTTCCACAGGTTCCTGCAAATTGTGGTCACATTCTTGTGCATGACTAAGTCTCTCTTTATAATAAATGATATAACAATTATTGCTGAAATTTTCTATGCAAATCAAGGATAGAAGAGACCATATCTTTAAGGTCTTTACAAGCAACACAGGTTTCATAATTTTTAGACATAAAGGATTCTATTTCGAAAGCTCCCATAAACAAAACAAATTGTTCTACTTCTTCAAATCCAAGATGAATATAGTTATTCCAATTATAGTTCACAATTAAAACCTCTTTAATAAAACCACATTGGAATTTAAGATGTTTAGTATCCTGTTCAGAGCAACAATTTATATCATGGCGTTTAAGCAAAATTTTAGCAATTAGATCCAACCTTTTTAACACGGCTCTCATGACTTTTCCCTTAAATGATTCTCTATACTTTTTAAAATTTTCCATGGAGGTTCTAGCATGCGGTGGTTCATCTACTACCTTAACAGTGATATGAGTTTTCCCAAATAGGAAACCAAGTGGGTTATCCATAATGAAATACTGATTGGAGCAGAACTAGACATAAAAACAACTTGAAGTGGGGACTAATTTTTTGTGTTTTTGATAAAAAGAAACAAACTAGTACAACTATTTTTTTTGTATTTTTAGTAAAATGAAACAAGAAAAACAAAGCAAAATAAACTAAGAAAAACAAAAACAAAGTAAAGAGATTGGTTGTGAGAGACTCCCCTTGCAAGAATCTTCTTTCTCCCTAAAAAGTGATTGACGAGGAGGAAGAGATTTAAGTTTTCCTTATCTCCCCGGCAACGGCGCCAGAAAAGTGCTTGATGGCTCAGATATGTCGAGCTTGTTGGGAACCCCAAGAGGAAGGTATGATGAGCATAGCAGCAAGTTTCCCTAAGTTATGAAACCAAGGTTATCAAACCAGTAGGAGTAAGGAAACAACTCCAAGGTGTTGCTAGCAACTTGGAACCTGCAGAACACAAACCACAATACTTTGCCCCAACTTACAGTGAGGTTGTCAATCTCACCGGTTTGCTGAAAACAAAGGATTAAACGTATAGTATGGAAAATAGTAATTGCTTGTAGTAATTGCAGAAGGTAAATAGTAGATGGTATATCAATGGTAAAGAATGGACCGGGGTCCATAGTTCACTAGAGGTGTTCTCCATAAGATAAATAACATGGTGGGTGAACAAATTACAACGGGGTAATTGACGGATTGAAAATGCATAACAATGCATATAATAGACATCTTGATTCCTATGATATTTGTTTGGGCATTACAACATAATACATAGACTGTAATCCAACTCCATCTATGACTAATAATCCACCTTCAGGTTATCATCCGAACCCCTTCCAGTGTTAAGTTGCAAGAAACAGATAATTACATTAAGCAAAGTGTATAAAGTAAACAATATAATTGCGCTTGGACAAAGGATTGTTGTTTTCTCCCTAGTAGCAAAAACACATCTACAACCTTAGAAGTTTCTGTCACTCTCCCAGATTACTAGAGGCATGAACCTACTATCGAGCATAAATACCCCCTCTTGGAGTTACAAGCATCTACTTGGCTAAGATAGCTACTAGCAACAGAGAGCATGTAAGATCACAAATAACATAGAAATGATAGAATCAATAATCAATCTGACATAGTACTATCCATCGGATCCCTGCAAACACAACATGTAGGATTACAAATAGATGATCTTGATCATGAACGGAGCTCACAAGATCTAAACTTGATAGCACAAAGGAGGAGTGATGACCCACAAGTGTTGGGGATCGCAACAGTCTTCGCGGGTAGTATTACCCAATTTATTGATTCGACACAAGGGGAGCAAAAGAATACTTGCAAGCCTTAATAACTAAGTTGTCAATTCAGCTGCACCTGGAAATAGTTCTTGCTCATAGAAGTTTATTAGTAGCAACAGTTTGTAGTAGCAACAGCAAAGCAACAACAACAACGACAGCAACAACAAAGCAGGAGCAATAGTAACAGTAATGGTAACAGTAGGATTCGAGTGCGATAGGCATAGGGATGGATGGACGGGCGTTGCATGGACGAGTCTAAACATGTAACTTCAAGATCTAGGGCATTACAGATAAATAAGAATAATCATCCATGTACTAAACAATCCTAGGCATGTGCTCCAAATATATTCATATGTGATCGCAATGAGAACCACTACAAGAAATGTGTCAACCTATGACCTTTTGATAGTGACTGTGGACAAAATCGTCATAGAGTTATGACGATTTCGCACCAAATCGTCGCAAGCCATTTGGAAGGGCCAAAACCTTATTAACCTATGACGATATCACTCAAAAACGTCGTAATTTCTATGGATGAAATCGTCATAACCGTTAGGCAGATCGAGATATAAGACAAGGACAATATCAACCGTTGGATGTAAATAGAATGAACGGATGAGATGATGATTTGCAGAAATATTTTATGGATCGATGACCTGTCATCCACTGCGTGCACACCTGGAATCCTTCTCTAACCCTAACCCTTATCTCTTCCCCGCCGCCACACTGCGCCCATCTTCGCTCACCCCCTTCTCCACCCGACCTGCTTTCTTGCTCCCTCGCGTCATGGCGCTCGCCTCGGGCTCCCTCATAGCCACTCTAGATCCCTCCCTTCTCCCACAATCCTAGAGTTTCCGTCCCAGATCCCTCTTGAGGAGGGCCTTCTCGCATACACCAAGGCTGCTCCAGACTACTCCAGATCCGTGGAGGTGAGGGGTTCGGAGCTAGGCGTGTCGGTGGTGATGGCGACGTTGCCGTCGTCTCTGTCAAGGACGGCGTGTATCCCTCAGGCTTGAAGGTAAATTGGATTTCTCGCCTTGCGTAGATACACAAATTCGTGGCTAATCCATCGGGACGTCAAATCTGACCGTGATTACCAATTTACCGCAGTCCAGATAGCCGGAGCCCTTGTCTCGTCACTCTCCCCTCATCGCCGGAACATCGTCGCGGCAAGACACGAGTCAGGACCACTGGTACTCCGTCGCTGTCTCCATGACCGCGGAGGTGTGCATCAAGGCCGCCGTCGGCCACGGCCTCAAGTTGCGGATCTGCCTTTCTCCCCAGGCTAGTCCTGTCGCCCACAGCCTCGAGTGGCCGTATCTGTCTTCTCCGGTTCCCGACGATGCTTAGGCTACTCTGGCCTCCCCACTACCTCGAGTGGCCTGATCTGTCTTCACTCTCCTTTCCCGCTAGAGTAGGACACCTCGTTGGTCACCGGAACACTGAGGGAAGCGCTTCATGCTCACGAAGCACGCCGTCCTGTACAATACTTCTCCACTAGCGGCTCTCCCCCGTGCAGGTTTCTCCATCCTCGGACTATCCTCTCCCATCTGCCATCATGAAGCAAGCCTGTAATGTATGCAATTCTTGGTCGTCACCAGATTATTGCCTAAGTCGTGCTCAAAATAGTTCGTAGTTATGTTTGGTCCTCTTGCTGTAAAATCATGATCGGTTAGCTAATCAAGATAGCAATGAGTGCACAATCACGTCGCTCATACAACGATTCGCTTGGCTCCTAGCCGATCCTATAGTCTCATTTCTTTATAGCGAGCATTTGAGTATATCAGTGTCCGTACATGGTTAGCTTTAGTGGAAATTTGGCTTCAATCTTAGTACATATTGATCTATCGTAGTTTGGTGAGCCCCAATTGTGAGAGCATTTAGTATACTTTTGTTTAGCGTTATTTTTTGTCATTAGTTCTGCAGTTTTAGTATCTTATGGTACTTGGCTGAGTATAATTTTAATCACACTTGTTTCGTTGTTGTTGGTTTATATTTGGTTTTCAGGTAATTGGACTAGCAGCATACATCTGCGCTCGTCATCGATGTTGTCCTCCTCGCCAACTACTTCCTTGCCCCTAAGATTGCATTCATCGCCAAGGTAAGAAAACTTCAGGATTGTTAAATCCATTAGGAAATCTGGACATGTCCCTGTTCTCCTGTCTCCATACCCTGTACCTGAGTTATCCTTTTTGTGTCTGCGTGAGGTGAGGAAATCTGGACATGTCCCTGTTCTCCTGTCTCCTGTCTCCTGTCTAACATGGTTTTATAGTTTTGTTCATGCTCTTTTTTAGTGTGGCTAGGCGCTATTCTCTGTATTGTGCGAACTGTTATAAACTAGACCTTTTGCTTCAGTTTCTTCATGTCTTGGATGAGATCTACTACAGCTTCACATGTATTTCAATGTGCTAGTAAGTGGTGGACTATGATGATTATGCAATGACCAACACAGTATGCTAGAGTGCTGGACTGGCTTGGGTTTGGTAATGTGCTATCATACTACTTGTCATTCAGTTTTTAGTCCCGAGTTGGTTCTGTGCATGTGATTTTTATTCATGTTCGTGACAAATACCATTTGTTGTGATCGTGAATGGTTATTAGTCCTGAGTTGCTTCCTGTGCATGTGACTTATATTCATTTCTGTGACTATTACCATCAGTAGTGGATGCAGACATATATTTATATTTGTCATGTTTATCTACAAACAACTGTAGGATATTTATATTAAAGCATACACTGGAGTAGTAGTAGTTCTGTAAGTAGTAGTTCTGTAATTGAAGCAGTAGTTCTGTAATTGTGCAAGGGAATGGTATGCTCAAGTAGTAGTTCTGTAATTGAAGCATACACTGGAGTAGCAGTCTTTGTACTGATTCATGTTAAGTGTACCAGCAAGAAGCTTCTGGGAATTGTAGTCGAATGACAGTACAAGGTTTCTTCATTTATCTTACATATTCTATTTCACTCTCCCTCAACATTATATGATAGTAGATCCTTGTTGAGTTTTGCCATGTAGTATATATCTGTGAACTCAATCGTTTGTGATAGATCTAAAGTTATTGTAAGTGATTTTTCCAGTGTTTGATTGTTCAGCTACAAGACATGTTTTGTTGTAGACTTGTAGTAGATCCATGTTGTGTTGTGACCTGTAGATACATGTATACAAAATGGAGCTGCTCAATCGTATTATTTATTTGTTTGCTACCTATTATGCATAGGCAATGCTTGTTCTTGTACACTATCGGGTTTTTTGATTTTTTCTGCTTATGCATAGATTGTTATATAGGCAATCAATTTGTACGGTTATAGTGCAAAGATTCTTTTTTTGTTTCTTCATACTACTACTTACTAGTAGTTTCTGTTCCAATTTTCACTAAGGTTTGCTTGCTCACATATTGCAGCTATCCATGTCTGTGGCTTTCTGGTGCCTTCATGTCATGACCGAGACTTGGGGTTTCTAGACTGGTGGTGCTCTGCTGTTGGGACAGCTTCCCTTGCATCGGATGCGCCACTAGAGCATGCTTCATGTCTCCCACGCTAGCGACATGGTCCTAGAATTGTGATTCTTGACTGTAATTTTGAGAACATGTGCATGCAAATGTATTACCGAGGCAAGATCTTTTCTTTTGTGCGTCTCTACGACTTGCACACGAAGGTACCTACTTGGACGCGCTCAAATTGATTTTGTCATGTCTTCATACTTACTGAAATGATATCAAAGAAGTGACTGACTCTCCCTTCATCGTCAGGAAGGGCTTTTGTGGCTGGTCGCTGATGTAGATCTCACAGTATAGCACACTGTTGATGTTGCCCATGTCCTTCTGCTTGGCCATGGATGTGATGAGGTGTCTACTATGGATGGCATCACCACTCACCTTCGCGGTTGTGGCACAGAGGGTGAGACACCTCTCATCTTCTCTCTCTGCCCCCCACAACACACTGTCAGCGATCACAACAGCAGCACATTTATGTGCCACTTAGTACTCCATGTACTCCATTGTTGTTGCTCTTTCATATCTTGATCCATTAGAATAGCTAAGATTGGGTTGCTAGCTCATAACTCATAACACGTCATTGGAGAATGGTGTTGGCTGAACTCTATCGGCAAGATGACAACGAACCGGTACAAGCCATTTCTCCGTGACACTAGCACATCGATAATCAGTGCTGGATCTAAACGCAAGAGTGTATACCTGTGATCATATCCAGTTAACTGTTTATCAATCTGTAGAGTTGTCTGGCCTTTAATAGTTTATTTGGATTTTGCTACTTTATTCATTTTTTGAGTTAACTGCTTGGTTGACGATCTAGAAGTAGGTATATTCTTGGTTGACTATCATTATCATGTAATGATTTGCTCAGGCTTAGTTTTTATTCTAGAAGTGCTGTATATTCTACCTGTCTATAGCACATCAGTTTGTATTGTATCCTCAAGACCGGTATAAGCTTAGGAGCTGCAGCTGTCTCTCTACTATTTGTAGAGAATATTATTGACTTTTGGACATGGAAGCTGGTTTCGTTTGTGTACAATTGAATTTGATACATACATGGATTTATTGATGTTAGAGGGTGCATGTTCTTGGTTGTTCTAAAGTTTGTTTCTTCCAAAGAGATTGCAACCTATATACCATCAATGCTTTCTATAACCACTTTTTGCACTTGAACTACTAGGAATAATGCGCTTTGTGGCACCTCCTTTCTTTCATGGTTTGATTTTTCTCTTTTTTCATGGTCCCTTCTTGATGAATGGAAGCCATAGATGATATCTTTTACAAGTCTCTGATAGTCCCCACTCATCAAACAACTTGTCTGTTATTTATTTGTGCAACTTGCTCCTGCAGTTTTAGAGATCTGTAGCTTTATATCATTGTATGGAAAATGCAGCGAGAATGGTTTGGTCCAAGTTTGTTCCTATTTGGCTAGTTTTGTTTTACTCTAAAGCTTGAAATATATTTGAACCAGTTATGATCATTGACAGCAGTGTGCTAATATAACTCAGTAGTTTGCGTGAATCCATATGCTTCATCAGGATCTAACTATTTCGTGCTAAAATTCAATTGGCCCTTATTTTAGTTGGTTTGACCCACAGCAGCAGCATCCTTGATGCTTACTGACACCTACCTCTTGGTTGTTTTGCAGGCAGCCCTGGCTATGCCACTGGATTCACAGTTTTGGCCTCACCACACTAAATTCAGAGTAACGTTGTTGCTCGTGACCGCCATCATCAAGTGCTTCACCGGATGCAGACGGGAGGCGTGGGCTTGTACACTTCTGTTAGCCCTTAGGTTTGTGCTTGGGATTATACCTTCTTAGCATGTAAAATTTGTTTGCTAGATTGCGCTTAACTGTTTTAAGTGTAGTAGTAGTGTGTATTTCACACTAGTAGTGTACCATGGGCTATGCTATTTTGATTTTTCACTAGAACAAAGTGTGTTATATGGTGATTCTTGTAGTTGTTTTACTTCGTGATCATACTCTATTGACCTCTATCTATGTATGGATGTCCTGGATGTATGCCTTAATATGTTTGTCTTTGAACAATTCCTGTTTTTGAGGTACTGCCACTTTGAGCTTTTGTAGGCATGTAGTTTATCTATTGCATCTAGGCTTACATTTTACATTGCTGGACCAATCAACTTCCTGTACTAGTTTCCATGATGCAACCTCAGTTTAGTGCTTCTGGTTGATGCAGGTGCACAACAATGTTGTTGAGTATGCATTCTCCTCTTTGTGATTGTTGTTGGATTTGGCAAGGCCAATTATGTAATTTCATTGTTTTTTGTGAAAGCAGCTCATGAGAATATCGTGGTCTCATATTTTGTGATTTCCATGCCATTTAATATCATCTCATTTCTTTCCAAAGATTAAACATTGCAAGTAGAAGGTTAAAATGCACAATTGTGATGTGTTGGGGTTGACATGGTAGTCCTTTTGCTTGATTTATGTATTTATGTTCAGATCGGTAAGTTAAAATAAACTAGTGCAAATCGACCATGCCATGCATTTTGTTTGATGCTATATGCTTCTAGTGCAAATCAGACTATGTCATGCATTTTGTTTGATGCTATATGGTTCGATCACGTGCTTTTTCCAATGCTAGGTGCTTTATTTTTTCAAACGAACAGAAGACGATGAAATTGGTGGCCTATCAAATATTTATTTAGTTTTTAGTTTCTTTGATGTATGTAATTGGCAGCTTGATTTCACCTTTTGTAAATGTATGATATATATATTCTGGAATGAAATTCTGACTGTGATGTATAAATATTAGTGCTGATATGAGAATATTTGATTTGCTTACTGTCTTTGGTAAAAACGGAT
Source organism: Avena longiglumis (assembly GCA_030063025.1). NCBI lineage: Eukaryota > Viridiplantae > Streptophyta > Magnoliopsida > Poales > Poaceae > Avena > Avena longiglumis. The sequence continues at coordinate 433,340,305 of CP125975.1, forward strand.
CGAGTTTCTGCTCTAAATAGCCACGACCCCAAAACAATTGATTCAGACTTTTGTATTCCATCAAAATAAAAAGGTTTAAAATAAATGTTCTATTAAAATGCCAATCTCCGACATGGTAATGGATTGTAAAATGGCTTTGGCCCAGAAATGAAACAGACTGCCAAGCCCAAGGCCCAAAATAAACTGAACTATAAAAAGGCCATAGCCTAAAAAAGAAAAAGGCCAGAATTACTGGGCTTGGCCTATATAGATCATTAAAATGGACTGGGCTGTATCTATGCCACGTAGGATCAGCCACGTGGGATCTGACCTGGACATGCCAGTTTTCCCATGACGATATCAGATCGTCATAGACGTTATGACGATCCAATATCGTCATAGACGTTTATGACGATTTTGCAAAAATCGTCGTTATAGTTCATTTGCGACGCCCAGCTTTCGACGATCTCAAAATCGTCATAGAATCGTCATAAACGGACTACTATGACGATTTTGTGACGAAAATGGAGGGTCATATATAGACAGATTCCTTGTAGTGAACTTGCACAACATCTTCTGTCCAGCCAGCCCGTGGCAGCGGGGCCTCTAGGGAACTACTAGCAATTAAGGTGCTCCTTTTAATAGAGCACCAGAGCAAAGCATTAACACTCCGTAAACACATGTGATCCTCACACCATAGCCATCCCCTCCGGTTGTCCCAATTATTGTCACTTCGGGGCCTTTGGATCTGGACAATGATATGTGTACACAACTTGTAGATAAAACCACAAACAATACTATCATAATGATTCAATAATAAGTTCAGATCTGATATCATGGCACTCGGGCCCTAGTGACAAGCATTAAGCACAACAAGTTGCAACAAAGTCAAATAGCACTAATAGAGATACTAGGCACTATGCCCTAACAGATCTTATTCGATTACATGATAGAACTCATCCAATCCCTACCATCCCCAAGCCTACAACGGGGGATTACTCACTCATGGATGAGGGAAACATAGATGGTTGATGGAGATGCGTTGGTGATGACGATGGCGATGATCCTCTCCAAATTCCATGTCCCGGCAGGGTGCCAGAACGGAATTTCTGGATCCGAATCTTGGTTTCTGGTGGCGGCGGCGGAGCGGAACTCTTTCTGGAAAACTATCGAACCCCCCTCAATTTTTTGGTCGAGAGGCAACTTATAGGCGCAGAGGGAGGCTGAGGGGGTGCCTAGGGTGGCTGCACCCTCCTAGGCGTGGCCAGAGGTGGGCCCGCGCCTAGAAGGGGTGTGTGCTCCCCAGGCCCCTTCTCCGTCTCGTCTCCTGGCTCCGTGGGTCTTCTGGTGAAATATAATTTTTGGCATATTTTCCGGGATTTTTCCTAATAGTTGATTTTCTGCACAAAAACAAGACACCAAGGTAATTCTGCTGAAAACAACGTCAGTCCGTGTTAGTTGTATCCAAATCACACAAGTTTAGAGGAGAAATGATGTGCTAAAATAATGTGTTTATGATTAATTGTTATCTGATGACTATGATAAAAGTCATTGGGTTGAGTTGTTAAGTGTTGAAGAACTTATTATGATATTATTGTTTGAAGTGGAAAAAAGAATAATATTTGAAGAAAAGATTTCCTTTCTAAGGTTTAAACAATATTTATTGTTAATAGAACGTGATCAATGTCTTTTGGTGTTTGACTGATTAGTTTGGACTTGAGATGCTTTATGTCTTAATTGAAATAGACCAAAGTTAACTATAAAAACATAAGTAGTTTATTAGACATGATGTTTATAATCTTTGAGACTAAAGTTAACTTTAAAAAGGTAAGTAACTTGAGGTGTATTATGTTTTAATTATTCCCAAGTTTAAATTTTATGATAGGCATAACTAAGGTGTGGAATTATTCAATTTAGATTTAAGTGAATAATTATAATACATTTGTTTTTCTATTATGAAAATAATATCTATTTATTTACTGGAAGCATAATTAGATGATCTTAACAATTTGTAGTTATGTTAAGAATGATTAAGATATAATGATTATTCACCATAATATATATGAGTGATACACAATGTTTATTTACAAGGGTGTTTAATTTGAATTTTAAGATTTTGAAAAGAATATTTTAAAGGTAATAGTTATACTTAAGCTTGATTATGAATCCAAGTTATGGTTTAGAACTTTAGTAATTTGATTTTAGGGTATTAATATTTCTGAAGAAATATAATTATTTCTTACTTAAGAAATGTTCTTAAAGAATTTTTAAAAATAGGTAATAGATGAGGATTTATTACTTTAAAATATTAAAAACCTTTCTCATAGTATTTTTAATATTTTTCTACTGTAATACATTTATTTAGGATCTTAAAAATTCCATCAAGGATTAAATATCTTTGAATATTTTCTTCATATTTTATATAAAAAATAGGCCAGTATTTTTATAAAATAGTGTATTTATTTTATACACAAAAATGATTTTTATTCATTTTTTTTAGGATTTTTCCTTATTTTATGATATTTCACTTAGGATTTAATGATGTTAATATTTATTTGCTTTATATTTTTCTTTAACAAGTAAATTTATATTTTTATTAAGTAGATCTTATTTCTATGATGATTTAAATATATTATTTATATACTGTTAGGATTTTCTAGAGCTCAAAATGTTTAGATGATATTTTGGTAATTTTCCATTTTACCACTTATTATTTATTTGCAAGATTTGTTTTATTTTATAAATCTGGGCCTATTAGGCAGCCTAGCCCACTTGGTTGGGTTAGACCACTTGGTCTGGTGCTTCGGGTCGGTTGACCCCGACCCGACCCTATCTTCTCCCTTGCTGCTCGTCCTCTCCCTGGCGATGTAGATGTTGCCGCCCCTCTCTGGCTCGATTCCGGCGAACGCCGGCCATTTCGGCCGCCGCTGCCGACTAATGAAGCTCCGTCGCCGCCTGGCCAACCTGGTCCTCCGATTTGATTTGGCCTCAAGGACTTATCAAGCTCGCCCTCTTTCATCTCCTGGCGCTAGGGTTCGGTATTGGGTGGTGCTCTTCGTCGGCCTCGACCTCCTCTTCCTTAGCTTGATGCCAACGGGAAGGTGCGCAGGCGCAACCCCGACGTATTCCCCTCCTGATGCCCATGGGACAGCGCTGCCAGCGCAACCCTGGCCTCATGTGCTTTCTCTGATTCGGTGATGGTGTTGAACAGGGGATATTCCATGGCTTCATCAAGCCGATGCTCCAGGTGCTCAACCTTCTATTCCCGTTTTTAAAACTTTCCTATTTTTTTTCTTGTACCTAGTTAACTTAGATGATTAATTGATACTATGAGCTGATGAGCCTTTGATTGAATTTAGTGGATGTTGTAATTAAATTCAATGGATTATAAAGAATGTCCTTAACTAACCCAGTTGGTTCAGTATGGGTTGGTGGTTCTATGGTTAATGGTGGTAATTGTTCCTATGATTCCTATTGATCCATGTTATCCATGTGTTCTGAGTTTGGTGTTCAATTACTAAGGATGCTTTACTAGTTCTGATGCTTAAATATGGATGATTAAGTCATGATTTGGTGCTGACAATGATATTTGATACTAGATTGATCATGTGCTAGTAATTCTGGTGGCCTCTATGAACAGTTGATTATTGGATAGAATGGTGTATCACATATGAGTTTCTTATATGGTAGTGAAGTGTTCAGATGATCCTTTGAATTATAGCCTAAGGAAATGATTTAAACCGAACTGCTTAATGTAAATGTTGATTAGCCAGTATGAAAGATTGTTCTAATGGCTCCTGATGTCCTGGCTATTGTTGTGGTGCCTCTAATGCTGGAGTGTGCATAGTGATGGATCACATAGCTTGATCTGCAGCTATGAATTATTGCCTGGCTTCTTTTCTGAATAAATCTTTACTCCAATGCTAAGGATGCAAAAGACTGAGGCTTGGATTCCCCTTAAGGATAATACTATGGTTGCCTTATTCTTGCTCTAGGATGAAATTAGCATAGCAACTCTATGCTCACTGAGAGTTTGCTTTTCAAATGATTTTCTTTCTTAAAATGATAAGAACCAATACCAATATGGATCTATTGGTTAATCTGCTGCTAGAAGTGAGGGTAAATGAGTTGGTATTGTGACTGGTGTGAATTGATTGGATGAGAATTTATGACTTGAATGCCCATGATGCATGGTCTGAGGCTAATTAACTCTGGAATGAATTTTATATGGTTAAGGATCACTAGCCCTTGATTTTTGGTTGTGTGCAATATGTTCCAGTCTATGATGCAAAGGCTAAGACACTAAATCTTGATAAAAACAGATACTTACTTCGTTGCCTTCTACTCTGTCACATCCCAAGATTTTCCAAATATTGTAATGTGAAAATAAATGAATAAAATAAACTTTGTTTAATTTTCAGAGCCAGAAGAAACTTTTTGAATTCAATTGGAACCTCAAACCCATTTGAATTAAATAAAAACCTAAAGGGATTTAAAAAGATAAACATTTCATTAATGGAAAAAAATGAAAACATTTGAAAATACCTTTTTGAAACAATTAGATGAAAAGACTGCTTTCAAATAAAATAGAAGTATATAAATAAATAATATGTTATAAAGCCAAATTAAAACCTTGGCCAAGCTTTGAGAATTAAAACAATATGTTTAAATAAAATTGACAAAGGTTTATTTAAATAAAATAATAAGGAATTTATATCCAAATCTTACTTAAATAAAAGATTTTACCTATTTAATTGAAACATCAAAACTTATTTAATCATTTAAAATAAGTTTTCCAAACATTTGTTATTCACAAATAAAACCTACTAAAGTGTTTTGGCTTTATTTTTAGATATCAAAATAAATATCTCAATAAAACAAATTCTATTTGGTTCAATAATGAAAGTCTATTATAATTAATTAATAATGGAATCTAAAATAAAAGGCTATTTTGTTAAACAAGTTTCCCAATTATTCTTTGATTCCAAATAAAATTTACTGTTTGGTTTTGAAAGCATTTGGAATTCAAATGAAGATTTTATTAAATAAACCAAACCCTTTTTATTAATAAATCATGGACCATTTTTTTTATTTAATAAATGGAACCTAAAAAGATTTAAAATATTATTTTATTTTTAGAATTTTGGATTTTGGTTCATGTTACTAAACAGAACTAATTTCAATATTACAAAGTGTGAGTGTTGTTTGAATTTATTTGAACCATGTTTGTTTGATAGAGATTTCAAAACAGAAATTCAGAAATGGAAAAAGAAAAAAAGTTACTGAATAAAAAAAATGGACTTAGACCCAGCCCAGCCGGCCAAGCCCAGGAAGCCCACCAACCAGCCCAGCTCCTCATTCCGCAGGAAAACATTTCACACCTCGCATCCAACCCACACAGAGACCGACAGTGGACCTCCTCCTCGTTTTCTTTCCCCACTGACAGGTAGACCCACCTCCACTGTTCTTCCTCCCCACCCACGCGACTCCTTCTTCCTCCCTCGACCACCGTTACCTGCTGTGATTCCGCGCGATCAATTCGCCATAACGCCGCGCCTTTACCTCGCTTTGACTGTGCTCGTTAAAACCCCGTCTCCTCCTTTTCCCCTGACCACTCCTCTCTCGCCCTAGGCCGCCGCCAATCGCTCTGCCGCATTGCTCAAGAGCTTCTATATCTGATTCCGGCCAACACCGCAACGCCCCGAGCCTCCCCGACCTAGCACACACCTCCTCCACTCCCAGACGCTTCTTTCTGTGCCCTTCCTTCAACCGCGGGCGCCCCAGAGCTTCAGCTTGGACTAGCTCCGACAGCGCCGCCGCCTGATTTTTTCTCCGACGACGACCCCCAGGTGAACCAGACCGCCCCACGTCTTTCCGATCACACAAACGTCTTCGCCTTGCGTACTAACTACGCCTCTGTTGCCTCCGCATGATCTCGCAACGTCGACTTCGACCTCCGACAGAGCCGCCCGACGTTGTCTTCAAACTCCGGCGAGCAATCAAGCCCGACCCAGTGCGCCCCTTCACCAACCAGTACCACGTTGAGCATCAGCGAGCGTCAGCGAACCCGGTGAGCACACTCCTCCTCTGCTTCACTTCCTGTATCGCCGGCGCCGCCGTGAAACAGAATCGCCGCCGCCAAAGCATTGTCGCCGCCGCTCGACTATGGTCGAGCACCAACAAATTGCTCGATTCAGATCGACGAATAGGATAGGTTCACTTAACGCGAAGGGTACGCCTCCAGAGCCGCACGATTTATTTTGATCTAACGCCCAGCATCACGCCGATCCGCATTTAACCGGTATCAACCAATGAAACAGCGCCGCGTGTCACCTATTTGGTTTAAAAACAGATTTGAAATCTGATTTAGATAGGATTTTCAAACCCTTGTATCTTTTGATCCACACGTCCAAAAATTACAAACTTTATGTCGTTGGAATCAGCAAGACAAGACCTAGCCAACCATGGCCTTAGTTTGAAAAATAGTATCTGTTAGCTTGTGTGAATTTGCAGAAACATTTGTGTACTTGTTTAGAGTATAGAAATTGTTTAAAATTGATTTTAGGATTAATTCTTTTGCAAAATGGATTTGTGTGACCTTACTGACCCTAGGAACCAACCCTTGGTGTTAAATATGATTTTGGAGAAATATAGGTTGAATTATTTAACTTAGCCATTTTCTAGCCAAATAAACTCATTAATTTTATTATGGAAATGTTTTTGCAAGGAAAACTTTGGGAAAATATTATGGACCAAACTTACTGACCCAAAACACCAAGCCTTGCCAAGGGCAACTCACTTGGTGAAAACATAAAGTTTTGCTTTGAAAAGAATAATTTCACCACATAAAATGTTGAATGGATTTTAAAATAGGTTTTGAGCAAAACCCTCTAACTAATGACTTTGCCATTTTGGTAAATGACCAATGTGGACCTTACAAAGTCTATAAACCTAGTAGAGACCAACCTTGCAATAGAACCCTCTTCTGCATGAAATAGGATCCATTGCTTTGTGTGTGTGAAATATTGTTTGAATGTTGGTTTGGAATGCTACTTGATACTATGCTTGTTTGATTGTAGTGAAATTAGCAAAGTGTGAGACTAGCAAGATCAAGGAGTGACTATCATTCCCTAACAAAAAGGCAAGTTACACTATCATTCAAATGACCTACTATTTTCATTATACTTAGTGGATTTATGAAAACATGCATGAAAAGATTTCTTTATACTTATGCTATGCTAAAATCCTAATAGGATTCCCTATACACTCCTTAGTGAAAATAATGAAGTTGTACATGCTTAGCCATGCCTTATTTTGACAAGAGATACATGTTGAGATTTTACAAAGGATTGAGAAAAGGACTTGTGTTTTACATAATAAAACAAGGACTCAATGAACCACCTAGGTGGTGGACACTTTAAGTTTTGGAGAGGGTGGCAACAAGAGGAACCATGTATATGGAAATCACTTTGTGTTGTGCTCCAAAGAAAACCCACCTAGGAAACTTAGAGATTGAACATGCTTCTCCAATTGTGGCTTTCGTGTGCAACAACATGCTATTATGGCTCTGGCTTAGTCAACTACATTAGGGAGATCCATACATTGTCTTTAGTTACCGGACATGGGGATCTGGAATGCTTCATGGGGGCTGATGACAAGCTAGCAATGATGTATGGAAGGACCTTTTGGAAAGACTTCGTCACACTCTCAGTCTGCCGGTACTCCATCTTGGTGAGCACTAATCCAAAGAGGCCACGGTGGCAACAAGATGGGATTGTGTCATGTGGGTAAAGTGTACTCCTTCTGCAGAAGTTAATAAAATCTAAGTACTTAGCCGTGTCCCCGGTTATGGACAATACTGAGCAACTAAAGTTTGAACTATGGGAGATCTCGACATTCTAACTTCTAAATAAAAACTTGATGCCCTTGTGTGTCTACCAAGGAATTCAAAGAGATTTTGTTAATCTTGTTGCACTTGGGGTTACCAAGGTGCTCAAGAGTATGATGTACTTGGGGTTACCAAGGAACTCATGAGTTTTGATAAAACTTGTTGCACTTGGGGTTACCAAGGTGCTCAAGGATTTTTGACAAGGACTTGAACACTTTAGTGTCTACCAAGGAGTTCAAGGAACTTGGAAAAGAGATTTGACAAAGGACCAAAACCATTTTGAAAATATAGGATAAATATTGCTTTATGCAAATAAGCCTTAAACTCTACTTAGCCAAATATGCATATAATGATAGGATCCATTCTTATTATACATAAAAGTGAAACTTGCCAATACAATTCAAAATGTATTGACCCTTGTGGCTGTAACTTGTAATGTTGCAGGATGATTGTTTTAAATGAAGATTGTTTGATTGACTAGGATTACAAAGTCTACAACCAACATCTGCCTGTGGCACTATGAAGATGAAGGACCCCATGTTTATAATTATTCCGCTGCAATGTAATGTAATAGCCAATGAGCTATGTATGATGTAATAGATTTATGTTATTCCTGGTTATAAAGTTATAATATGACCTTTGTATCTTGATATTACATCTTAACTGTGGATGCTATCTATTGATCCAGGGACTAGCACTATAAACACAGGGATTCGAACCTTATCGGGTTCGGTCCTCTACAGATGGTATCAGAGCATTGTGTTGCCTGTAGGATTTGTAAACCTAGGATTGGACAAAAACCCTTAGAAAAATAGGAGTTGTACTTGTTCCAAAACTTATTTACCAAAAACACTTGTAAACTCTTTCCTCAACCATTTTGATTTCAACTCTACTTCTCCTCTATTTCAACTTGATGGAAAAACCTACCCGTGGCCAAAGACTACACCATGTACAAAGGACTTCTTCAACTTCTTCAACTTCTTCAACTCTAATGACTTCAACATCTTCAGCCTCTTCACCAAGGACTTCCAACTTGGATAAACACTAAGGACCACAAGTGAAACAAGGAAAATATTACTCAAGATTTAGAGACTGAGGGAATGCAAAATAAGAAAGAGCCATCAACAACTTTGAAGTATTGTGACCAAGATTTTCTCAAGGAAACCATGATCTCAAGTAAGAAGAATCATGAAGGAAGGAAAGATCACAAGTGAACCATATAGATAGACCACCATATTTTAGCTAAGTCAAAAACACACCAACTTATGTGGTGTAACAAAAATATTTTGTTGCCTAAGTATGTGCTTGAACCTTGTATAAGTGAAAAGTTTGGTTTGTGATTGCATGCACATTGCTTGTGTGAATTGTGATGTGTGTGATTAGAAGTATTTCCTTAGAAATATCTGGCCTATTCTAATCTTCCTTCAACCCAAACAGATGTCTACTCCAAAGGACTCCAACATCAAGGTTGATGACACCAACACCAACCAAGCTGACAGCATGAGAGAGCTCATAGCAACCCAACATCAGTTGAACCAACTGACAGCTCAGTTCCTAGCCAACAATAGTGATAAAGATCCAGCACTGCAAAAGTTTTTGGAGGAACAATCCCAATTGATGCTTAAGGTGACTAATCAAATGATTAGCATGGAAGAAAGCTATCCTAGAAGAGTGTATGATAACAAGGATGACAAGAATGTTATTCTAGATGGATCCCCAGCTTGCATTATTTGTGGAGACAATGATCATACTTCCACGGAGCATGAAGGACAATGCCCCAATTGTGAAGAAGACCATCCTGTTGGACAATGCCCCACCGCTCAAGCTACTTGCTACCTTTGTGAAGGAAGTGATCATACTCCTGACCAATGTTCCATCTATGCCATGGTAGAACAAAGGAAACAAGAAGGATCCAAGTCTACCAAAGGAAAAGGACCACTCATACCTCCAAACAAGACAACTCAATTCAAAGGATCAAAGAAAACCAAGAAACCCAAGCAAGACATGAGCCTTGCACAATGTCGTAAATGTAAGGAAATGGGACACTACTCCAGTGGATGCCCAGAGAACAAGAAGAATAAAGAGATTGACCAAGTGTGGTGCAACAACTGCAAAGAACCAGGCCACTATGTAGCAACTTGCCCACAAGAGCCACGTAAAGAACTCAAGGACATTCATTGCTTCAACTGCAAGAACCCAGGACACTATGCGAGCAACTGTCCAGAAAGGATGAAGAACAAGTTGAACAAGCCTATGGAAAAGCTCAACCTTGGCCCATGAGTCAAGAATGAAACCAAGGAAACCATGCAAATGTTTGCTTAGAGAGATATGTAATTTTTGTTTGAAAATTTTAAGGGTGGTAGTACCCTAGTTGTTTGAACTTGCTTGTAACCCTAGCCTTCCCAAATCTCGGGACGAGATTTATTTTAAGGGTGGTAGCCTGTCACATCCCAAGATTTTCCAAATCTTGTAATGTGAAAATAAATGAATAAAATAAACTTTGTTTAATTTTCAGAGCCAGAAGAAACTTTTTGAATTCAATTGGAACCTCAAACCCATTTGAATTAAATAAAAACCTAAAGGGATTTAAAAAGATAAACATTTCATTAATGGAAAAAATGAAAACATTTGAAAATACCTTTTTGAAACAATTAGATGAAAAGACTGCTTTCAAATAAAATAGAAGTATATAAATAAATAATATGTTATAAAGCCAAATTAAAACCTTGGCCAAGTTTTGAGAATTAAAACAATATGTTTAAATAAAATTGGCAAAGGTTTATTTAAATAAAATAATAAGGAATTTATATCCAAATCTTACTTAAATAAAAGATTTTACCTATTTAATTGAAACATCAAAACTTATTTAATCATTTAAAATAAGTTTTCCAAACATTTGTTATTCACAAATAAAACCTACTAAAGTGTTTTGGCTTTATTTTTAGATATCAAACATGATGAATTTGCCTAGCACTTCTATGCAATTCTGAGAGATAAACTATTCTCCTACTCTCGTAGAAAGGTGCTAGTTGCAGAGTAGTTGATTAGATATTGATTTGCAATAACCCCCTTTATTCCCTTGTTTATGATGGTGAAATAGAACAAGAACAGATACTATGCATGATTAGTGGTATAGCAACCTTTTGTTGTTGATGATTCTGTGCTGTGATTTTTGGTTCCTAGTGGACCTTGTTCCTGGATGCTTCTTGATATGCTGCTCCTTACTACTCACTTGGCTTGATCCTTCTAATATTGTTGCCTTGCTCTTGATCAGCCTACACATGTGAATCTTGTGCTCTTGAACCTTTTTTTCTTCTGGATCCTATAGAACTGGCTTCTTGTGATTACTTATTCTCCTATGATACCCCTCCTTTCCCCTCCTTCTACTACTTGATCTCCTCTTGGATGGCTTAAATAAGCAACCAGATGCTGATTGGGTGGTGGGTTTGGTGGTGGTGTGAAGAAATGAATGGGTGTTCTTTGAGAAGAACATGTTGTGTGGATAGAACTACATGGATGTGGTTAGGAATTGGTTTGGACAGAAAGTAGAGCAGTGTTGGGTTTGCTTCTATGGCAGTAGTTTGCCTTATCAGTTCCCTGATGTCTCTATGTGTTGACAACACACACATTTGCATGTGTTGTGTGAGCTGTCTGTGGGCTTGCCTCACCCAAATGGATCAGATCAAGTGAAAATCTGATGTTTTACCAATTGCCTTTTTATTTGACTTTGGTAAAAATTTCCCCTGGACAATGATGGTGCTCTGAGGCTATTATCTAATAAGAACAATTACTATTCATTTGGTGAAACTTGCCCCTTCAAATTAAGCTCTATGATGAGACAAAACAGTGCACTTCACTGTTGATATCTTAGGGCTCAATATACTCTAACCCCCTTATTATTTTACTTTTGTTTTGTGTCCTATTAAATTGTTTTGCAGATATACAAGACCAATAAGGAAATCCTCAGGTCATGAAGATTTACTTTAGGATTCTATCTATTATTATTGTAATCTTGTTTTTCTTTTTTACTTTGAATATTGTAATTGTCAGTGTAATATGGTATAATAATAGAGTTTAAATTTTCTTTATTTTTGTAATATTATATCTTGTTTTAAAAATATGAACCAATTCTTTACAGCACTGTCATCTGTTGGAGATATGCCCTAGAGGCAATAATAAATGTAGTTATTGTTATATCTTTGTGTTTATGATAAATGTTTACATTCATGCTATAACAGTATTAACCGGAAACACTAATACTTATGTGATTTGTAAACTAAATAAGAGTCCCTAGTAAAGCCTATTTATAATACTAGCTTGTTGGTTAATAGATGATCATGGTTTCCTGATCATGAACATTTGAGATGTTGTTAATAACAAGGTCATATCATTAGGATAATGATATGATGGACATACTCCTATAGATAAGCGTAGCATAAAGATCAAGTCATTTTAATAGTTCAATTGCTATAAGCTTTCTGATACATAGTAACCTAATTCCTTCGACCATGAGATCATGCTTACCGGAAGGATGCTTTGATGACATCAAACACCACACCGTCACTGGGTGGCTATAAAGGTGGCATTGAGTGTTCGGAAAGTATGGTTTGAGACACATGGATCAAGAGTGGGATTTGTCCATCCATATGACGGATAGATAAACTCAGGGCCCTCTCGGTGGAATGTCATCCAATTGGCTTGCAAGCATGTGACTGGCTCACAAGGGATCACATACCACGGGAACGAGAAAAGAGTACTTATCGGTAATGAGGTTGAACTAGGTATGCAGAGATACCGACGATCAAAACCTCGGATAAGTAAACTATCGTGAGACAAAGGGAAATTGGTATCGTATGTAAGTGGTTCATTCGATCGCAAAGTAATCGTAGAAATATGTGGGAGCCATATGAATTTCCAGATTCCTCTATTGGTTATTGGTCGGAGAAGTGTCTCGATCATGTCCGTATAATTCACGAACCGTAGGGAGACACAATTAACGATTCGATGTTGTTGAGTAGTTATGGAATGATGAGAAAGAGATCGAATGTTGTTCGGAGTCTCGGATGGGATCCGGGATATCACGAGGATATCCGGAATGGTTTGGAGAATAAGATTTATATAAGGAAAGTCCCGTTTCGGAGTTGGGGAATGATTCCGGTGTTTTCATCGGGAATGTTCTAGAAGGGTCCGGAAGGTCCAACACTCCGAAGGGGAAGGGTACATGAATGTTTCATGACAATGTGGAATGGTTGCATCATGTACTAGGTCACTTGGCTGGGCAAAATAAAGGGAGAAATCAAATCCTAGTTTGAAAGTCAAACGCCAATTTGAAAAAGTCAAACGACAAGTTTGCTTGGTGGAGGGAGAGTAGGAAACCTACTTGGGGAGGAGTTCCTCTCCCTCCACCCGCCGGCCAAGGAGGCCGACTTGGGGGAGGACTCCCTCCTCCCAAGACGCGCCCTCCCACCTATATAAGGAGGGGCAGGGCTGCCCCTCTTCCCTACACCCAACTCACCCAAAACCCTAGCCCTAGCCGCCAGCCTCCTCCAAGTCGCCGCCCCCTCCTAGGGTTCATCCAACTCGCCGAGTTGGGGCTTTCCCAAGCCCTAGCCGCCGGCCAAGCTCCCCCTTGGTGCCTCTAAACCCTAGATCACCAAGGCCTCTCTCATAGTCCACCATACTCGCTCCGGCTTAAGGAGAAGCCCTGCGAGATCTCCCCTCTACTTCCGACACCACGCCGTCGTGCTGCCGGAATCACGAGGAGAGTGCTACAACCTCCGTTGCCTGCTGGAACAAGGGAGAGGAAGGTATTCATCGAGTACTGAATGTGTGACCGACTGCGGAAGCGCTGCCGGAACGTAGCGCCGGAAGGATCGTCTACGCGATCTTGAGATCAACAAGAGTACGACTACATCACCCACGAGAATCTGCTCTCGTTAACCGCTTTAGAATATTTGAGGGTGAGTACCTCTATCGACTCGTTGCTACAATCTAGTAGATAGATCTTGGCTTGTTTGTTTGCATGCGGTAGAAATTTTTTGTTTTCCATGCTACGAACCCCTACAGTGGTATCAGAGCCGTGTCTATATGTAGATCTGTTGCACGAGTAGAACACAATGGTCATTGTGGGCGGTGGTGCTTTTATTATCAATTGCTTTTTGTGTACTTTGCATCTTGCGGTATGATGGGATGAAGCGGCCCGGGCTAACCTTACATGACATCGTTCATGAGACTTGCTCCACGCTCAACATGCAACTTGTATTGCATAAGTGGCTTTGCGGGTGCCTGTCTCTCCCATCATAGTATAGATCTTGATAGTTCAAGCATCAACGTTGTGGTTCTTGTTCATAAGTTAGAGCGACACTTATTGAAAGCTCCAAACCACGTAAAATATGCAAAGAAAATTACAGGCGTCTAACTTTGTTTTGCAGGGGTGTGCTGTGATGTGATGTGGCCATGATTGTCACTATATTTGATATATGCAATGTTCCTTATTGTAAGTTGGCAACCGGCAGGAGCCATATGGTTGCCTTTAAATTCTATTAAGACCCGCGTGTATATTCAAAGTAGTTGTAATAGTTGAATCTGGTGGTGTAGAGGTCTCAACCTAATAAGGTAGATTCCTCCTGTGTTTACAATGCTAGTCCCTGGATCAATAGCTATCATCCACGGTATAGATGTAATATCAAGAAACAAAGGTCATAATATAACTTTATAACCAGGAATAACATAATTTTATTACATCATTACATAGCTCATTTGGCTATTACATTACATTGCAGCGGAATAACTAAAATCATGGGTCCTTCATCTTCAAAGTGCCACAGGCAGATGTTGGTTGTAGTCTTTGTAATCCTAATCAAACAATCTTCACAGAAATCAATCAAACCTGCAACATTACAAGTTACAGCCACAAGGGTCAATACATTTGAATTGTATTGGCAAGATTCACTATTTGGTTGAATATGAGTGGATTCTATTCTTTACATGCATATTTGGCTAAGTAGAGTTTTAGGCTTATTTGCAAAAAACAATATTTTATCCTATCTTTTCAAAATGGTTTTGGTTCTTTGAAAAATCTCTTTTCCAAGAATCCCTTGAACTACTTGGTAGACACTCAAGTGTTCAAGTCCTTGTCAAAATTTCTTGAGCACCTTGGTAACCCCAAGTGCATCAAGTTTTATAACATCTCATGAGTTCCTTGGTAACCCCAAGTGTTCATGTTTTCATCAAAATCTCTTGAGCACCTTGGTAACCCCAAGTGCAACAAGTTTTATAAAATCTCTTTGAATTCCTTGGTAGACACACAAGGGCATCAAGTTTTTATTTTAGAAGTTGGAATGTCGAGATCTCCCATAGTTCAAACTTTAGTTGCTCAGTATTGTCCATAACCGGGGACACGGCTAAGTACTTAGATTTTATTATCTTCTGCAGAAGGAGTACACTTTACCCACATGTCACAATCCCATCTTGTTGCCACCATTTGCCTACTGGATTAGTGCTCACCAAGATTGAGTCTTGGCGGTGAGAGTGTGACTAAGTCTTTCCAAAAGGTCCTCCCATACATCATTGCTGGCTTGTCTTCAGCCCCCATGAAGCATTCCAGATCCCCATGTCCGGTAACTAAAGACAATGTACGGGTCTTCCTAATGTAGTTGACTAAGCCAGAGCCATAATAGCATGTGGTTGCACACGAAAGCCACAATTGGAGAAGCATGTTCAATCTCTAAGTTTCCTAGGTGGGTTTTCTTTGGAGCACAACACAAAGTGATTACCATAGACATGGATCCTTTTGTTGCCACATTCTCCAAAACTTTAAGTATCCTCCACCTAGGTGGTTCATTGAGTCCTTGTTTTATTATATAAAACACAAGTCCTTTTCTCAACTTTGTAAAATCTCAACATGTATCTCTTTTCACAATAAATCATGGCTAAGCATGTACAACTACAATATTTTCTCTAAGGAATGTAAGGGCATCCTATTAGGATTTAGCATAGCATAAGTATAAATCATTTTCATGCATGTTTTCAAAATCCACTAATGTATAATAAAAATAGTAGGACTTTTGTATGATAGTGTAACTTGCCTTTTTGGTAGGGAATGGGGGTTCACTCCTTGATCTTGCTAGTCTCACACTTCTCTAACTTCACTACAAGTCAACCAAGCAAACACAAAATCAACTAACATTCCAAACCAATAATCACTCAAACAAATTCACACACACAAGACAATGGAAACTAATTCATGCATGGGAGCATGCACAAGATAGTTTTATTTTGTAAATAGGGTCTCTATTGGATTTCTAAACTTTTTAAGATCCAATTTGGTCATTTACCAAAATGGAAAAGTCATTAGTTAGAGGGGTTTGCCCTAAAACTATTTTAAAAATCCATTCAACATTTTATGTGGTGGAAAATGGTTTTATCAAATCAAAAAATCTTTAAGTTTCTCACTAAAATTTCTAACTCTCAAGACTTGGTGTTTTGAGTCAGTAGCTTTGAATCAAAATATTTTCCCAAAGCTTTTATTCCAAAATCCTTTTTCATAATAAAACCATTATCTTTTCTTAGCTAAAAATAGACTAATTCAATTAATCCATTTTAAATTTTTCCAATTTCATTTTCAAAACCATGGGTTGGTTCCTAGGGTCAGTAAGGTCACTACAAACCACTTTGCAAAAGTTTTAACCCTAAAATCAATTTTAAACAATTTTTCTACTCTAAACAAGCTCACAAAAGAATCTGCAAAAACAAGCAAACTAACAGATACTATTTGCTAAACCAAGGGCATGGTTGGCTAGGCCTTGCCCTCCTGAATCCAACGACATAAAATTTGTAATTTTTGGACGTGTGGATCCAAAGTTATAAGGGTTTGAAGTTTGCAAATCATTCTGTTTTCAAATCTGTTTTTAAACAGAATAGGTGACACGCGGCGTGTTTTAATTGGACGATACCGGTTCGCTGCGGATCACGGCTGTAGGGCGTTGTATCAAATCGACCGCATGGTCCTGGAAGCATACCCCTTCGGCGCTTAAGTGTTCTAATCCTGCTCGCCCATTCTAGATCTAACGGACCTAAACAAGTGGTCATTTCTTGGCGGGCAAGGCTGGCAGCGGCGGCGACAGCGGCTGGTGAAATAGGAAGCGAGAGGGGGAAAGGAAGTGCTCACCGAGTTCGTGAGGACGAGGTGGTGCTCGTCGTGTGCTCGACGTGGCAAGGGGCGCACGAGGTTTGCGGCAATTCCTCACCGGAGCTTGCTACAGCGACAGACGGCTCTGGACGTGGTCGGGGACATTGCTACATGTCACGAGAAGAACAACCGAGGGTAGGGTTAGACGCAGGAGGTCACAGAGGTGCTGTGTGCATGAACGAGAAGAAGAGGGGCGACCTGGTTTACCTGGGAGGCGCCGTCGGAGAAGAACTAGTCGCGGCGGCATTCAGATGCTTGCCATAGCCGAAGCTCTAGGGCGCCCGCGGTTGAGAGGAGGGTGCTGGGAGATGCGTCTAGGAGTGGGGAAGCTGCCAGCGTGCTCAGGGAGGCTCGGGGTGGTGTCGAGTCGCCGGAATCGGCACCGGACTTCGTCGGAACAGAGGGTGCTCGGAAAGGAAATTGGGGAGGTCTAAGGCGTGCGAGCGCGAGGTGTCAGAGGAGAAATATAGAGGAGGCATGGGCGTTTAAGACTGCATGGTCAAGGCGAGGTAAAGACGAGGCATTAAGACGAATTGAATCCGCGGAATCACAGTAGGTAACGGCGTCGAGGGAGGAAGAAGGGGTCGCGCGGGTGTGGACGATGAGCAGTAGAGGTGGGGTCCACCGGTCAGTTGGAAAAGAAATGAGAGTGAGGTCCACTGGTCAGTCTCTGCGCGGGTCAGACACGAGGTGCGAAACGTTTTCTTTCGGGGAGTGAAGGCTGGGCTGGTACTGGGCTTAATGGGCTCTTGTCAACTGGGCTGGTCCAACTCTATTTTTTTCTGTTTCTGATTCTTTTTCTATTTCCATAATCTGTTTTGAATTTTCAAACAATTCCCAAGCAATCAAAACAATTCAAATCTTCACCCAATTTTGTAACTATGAATTTAGTTCTGTTTAGTAACCTGATCCAAAATCCAAAGTCAAGATAATAATTTTATTTGCAGGGTCCATTATTAATTAAATAACATGGTTCATGATTTATTAATCAAATAGGATTTGATTTTATTAATAAAATCTCCATTTGAAAACCAATTATTTTCAAAACCAAATCAGTAGGTTGTATTTGAAAATAAGGAATATTTAGAAAGCTTGTTTAAAATAAAATAACATTTTTGTTATAGGGTCCATTAACAATTAAATTAAATGGGCCTTATTCATTTACTTCAAATAAGATTTGTTTTATTAGAATATTTATTTTGAAATCAAAAATAAAATCAAAACACTTCAGTAGGTTTTATTTAAGAATATAAAATACTTAGAAAACTTATTTAAAATAAATAAATAAGTTTTAGTGTTTAATTAAAATGGGAAAAGCCTTTACTTAAATAAAATTGGATATTAAATCCTTATGAATTTATTTTGAATAAACCTTACAATTTTTATCAAATAGAATTATTTTTATTTCCAAAAGCTTGGCCAAGGTTTAATTTGGCTTTATAAAATAATCTTTATTTATAAATCTATCCTTTTCTTTTGAAAACAAAATCTTTTTATTTAAAGATCCAAAATAGTAATTTTAAATATTTTTATTTTCCTTTAATAAAAGTTTATCTTTTTAAATCCCTTTAGTACTTTATTTGATTCCAATTGGTTTGAAGTTCCAATTAAATTCAAAAAGTTTCTTCTGGCCCTGAAAATCAAACAAAGTTTTATTTTATTTCACATTACAAGATTTGGAAAATCTTGGGATGTGACAGGTGGACGACAACCATGAAACGGCGCCATTGACCTTGACGCTATACCGGTGATGATGGAGATCATGTTCGTGCTTGAAGATGGAGATCGGAAGCACAAGAAGAAAGACCATATCATATCACATATTATGAATTGCATGTGATGTTAATCCTTTATGCATCTTGTATTGCTTAGTTAACGACGGTAGCATTATAAGATGATCCCTCAAGCACACAAATTTCAAGTTTTAAAGTGTTCATCCTTAGTAAGCACCGTTGCTAAAACTCGTTGTTTCGAAGCACCACGTGATGATTGGGTGTGTTAGATTCCGCGAGTGTATACAACGTGAGCAAGCCAGATTTGCTCATGCGGAAGCTAAGGTTTGATCTTGACGAGCCTAGCATGTACAGACATGGTCTCGGAAAACGGATCACCGAAAGGTAAAGCATGAGTCATATAGTAGATATGATGAACATGTTGATTGTTCGCCATTGAAGCTACTGTTGGAACTATGCCCTAGAGGCAATAATAAAGATGTTATTATTATAATTCTTATTCATGATAAAGTTTATATTCCATGCTAGAATTGTATTAAACAGAAACTTTGATACTTGTGTGGTTTATGAACAACGCCGTGTCCCTAGTACGCCTCTATGGACTAGCTCATTGATTAATGATGGTTAAGGTTTCCTAACCATAGACATGAGTTGTCGATTAATAATGAGATCATATCATTGGGAGAATGATATGATGGACAGACCCAAATCAAGCAGAGCAATTAGATCGTGTCATCATGTTCATCTTTGCGAAGCTTTTTGTTATGTCAAATATTGTATTCCTTAGACCATGAGATAATGCAACTCCCTGGTATCGGAAGAAAGCTTTGAGGTCATCAAACGTCATCCTATGAGAGGGTGATCATAAAGGTGTCTCTCAGGTGATCGGAAAGTACTTGTTGGGTTGTATGTATCGAGATGGGATTTGTCCCTCCCAAGTCGGAGAGATATACTTCGGGCCCACTCGGTAATCGATATCAACACCGCTTGCAAGCATGTGGTTAAGGAGTTAATCACAAAGTGATATCGGATTACAGAATGAGTAAAGTACTTGCTGTGAACGAGATTGAACTACGTATGCCGATACCGAGGATCGAATCTCGGGCAAGTAAAATATCGCGTGACAAAGGGAATATATATGGGATTTATTGAATCCTGGAATCGTGGTTCATACGATATGATCATCGATGAGTATGTGGGAGTCAATATGGGTTTCCAGACCCCGCTGTTGATTATTGATAGAAGATCATGTCTGCATATTCTCGAACCCATAGGGTCACACACTTAACGTGCCTCAACGCTAGGATAGAATGGACAATTGGTTTATGAGTTTTTGTTCGGAGTCTCAGATGAGATCCAGGACGTCACGAGAGGTTCCGGAATGGTCCGGAGAATAAGATTCATATAAGGGAAAGCTGTTTTTGGATTTCGGAATTGTTTCGGATTGTTCGGTATTGTACCGGAAGCTTCTAGAACCTTCCGGAGTGGGACCAACGTGACCCCACTTGTCGGTAGGGGGTGTGGGCCTACGAGGGAGTGCCCTGGACGCATTGGGCCAGGGGCACAAGGCCCCATAGGCCCAGCCGGCCAAAACCCTAGGGAAACCTTCTAGAAGGAGGGGGAAAACTTGCCCCCCACTCCAACCCTTGGGGCCGCCGCTCTAGGGCTTGGAGGAGGGGCCAAGGGGGCCGTCCAGCCCCCTATATATAGCGGGCAGGGGCACAGCCCTCCTCCCCCACTCCTTCAACCCTATCCACCATACTGCTGCCCTCCAGATCTCTCTCTCTCCCGACTGCGCGTAGGCGAAGCCCTGCCGCAGAAACTCTCCACCTTTGCTCCACACCGTCGTGTTGTAGATCCAATCTATCTCTCCACCCCACTTGCTGGACCAAGGAAGGAGGAGACGTCGAGGTGCCATACGTGTGCATCTCTCGGAGGCATCGCCACTTGCGGTGTTGGATCGGATCGGATTGCGAGGAGGAGAAGGCTAGTACGACTACATCAACCACGTTCCGTCGAACATTCCGTTGTGCGAATATTCAAGGGTATGAAGATCTCATCTATCCCTCCTCGTTGTTTGCATCTCCTAGATTAGATCTTGGCTTTCCCCTTCGCATCCGTAGATTTTTTTGATTTACTATGCTGCGAAACCCTTCAGTGGTATCAGAGCTAGATCTATCCGTAGATGTGTTTCACGAGTATAACGCAATATGCTTGTTGCGGGTGTTGATGTTTTATGTTGCAAGCCTCTTGTTTGTGTACTTCTGACGCGGGATAGTGAGATCGAAGCGGTCCAGGCCAACTTTACGCGACCTTGTTCGCGAGACCAGCTCCGCACTTGACGTGTGGCTTGTTCCACACATGCGGCTGGTGGATGCCAGTTTATCTCACTATAGTTGTCATGGGATTTACACCGGATGTTGGCAACCATAATATCACTGTTGTGGCTTTCCGTAGGTAAGAATCGTTCTTAGCTTGTTACTCCCATAAGCCACGTAAAACATGCAACAACAAAGTAGAGGCGTCTAACTTGTTTTTGCATGGAGTGTTTCTGTGATATGGTATGGCCCAAGATGTGATGTGTATGTTGTATGCAATGATCATGTTTTGTAATGTTTCACGACTTGCATGTCGATGAGTTCACAACCGGCAGGATCCATATGGTTGTCTTTATAATTGTGTATGACCTGTGTGTCAACTTCTTATACACCATGTAATAGCTTTGCTTTATCGCTAAGTAGTTAGCAATAGTTGTAGTTGCTATTCGTGGTGGAGGCAATCATGGTGGAGTGATGGAGATCATGTTGGCACACACAAGATGGAGATCATTGCGCGGAGATTGGCTATACCATGTCACATAAAATTATATGCATGTGATGTTTATCCTTTTATGTATCTTATTATGCTTAGATCGCAATGGTAGCATTATAAGATGATTCCTCACTTAAAGATCAAGATAAATTGTGTTCTCCCCATGTATGCACCGTTGCGAAAGTTCGTCATGTTCAAGCATCACGTGATGATCGGGTGTTATAAACTCTACGTTCACATACAACGGGTGCAAGCCAGTTTTGCACGCGCGGAAATACTTGGGTTTGACTTAACGAGCCTAACATGTACAGACGTGGCCTCGGAACACACGAACTGAAAGGTTAAGCATGAGTCATATGAATGATATGATCGACACTTTGTTGTCCACCATTGAAACCACATATCTTCTTGTGAAGATCGGATTAGGTGTGGTGAATTTAGATCATGTTCACTAAACAACTTGAGGGATGTTGAATTTAGTGGGAGTTCATCTAGTAATTTGATTAAGTTGAACTAGTTATCATGAACATAGTCCAAATTTGTAAGATCCCTCCTTTATAAAGGAAAAGGATCCCTGTGATTGCAATGCTAGTCCCTGGATCAATGCTAGCATCCACAGTTTAAGATGAAGTACACAGAAACAAAGGTCATTATTACAGTCATTCCAGAGACAACATAGTCTTTACAACTCCATGGCCACAGGCCTAGTACAAGAGTTTAAATAAGTAAATAGATAAAAGTCTTCATCTTCATGTGCCACGGGCAAACATGTTGAGTGTAGACTCATGACTCCTAATCCTCATCAGAGTAACCTGCAACATCACAAGTTACAGCCACAGTGGGTCAATACATTGGAATAGTATTGGCAAGTGATACCTTAGTAATATTGGTGGACTACATACTATATGCAATTTGGCTAAGTGTAGCTTAGGCTTGCTTTGCTCAAAATATGTTTTGCCTATTAGTTGAAAACATTAAGTTTTTATTTGTCAAAACTTTTCCCAAGGAACCACCAATAGACATTGGGGTCCTTCACCCTTGTTCACCCACAAGTTTTACTTAGAAATTGGGATGAGGAGGTTCTTGATAGCTTCCATGCCTTGATGCTCAAATTGTCCTTTACCAGGGACATGGCTAAGTACTTAGATTCTTCCATCTGCAGAGGTTGTGCACTTTCCCCACAAGCCTTGATTTTCACCAAGACAGAACCTTTCAGAAGCCTTCCCTTAGACCAAATGGACGCGCTCCAACCTATCATCCCACTACCACCAACTGTCCAAATGGCTAAGTTATTGCAACCTATATGATCCTGGCAGAGCCCATATTGCCAAGTGGCTGCACTAGAAGCTTCTTAACATTTGGCCTCTCAAATCCCTTTGTTCCTGGGTGTCTTTCCACAAGTGAGATGCACAAGGTAAACCATAGAAATGGGCCTTGTGTAACCACTCAACATAAACCATTCCTTCCATTCCACCCAGGTGTTTCATTCACTTAGTTGTTTTATTAAGCAAAACACAAGTCCAAAGACTTAGAAATATTTTATCATAGCATGAATAGTTTCACCACCCTTGGTTGCTACTAGCTAGGCTAAGCATGGTATAGATAAGCATCTTAACTTAGAAATTACTAGTAATTCTACAACTAGTAGGATTTCCCAAGCATAGCATATAAGAAAAATATAACCATGCAAGACTAGCAAAATAATTCTAATGCATAGTAGAAAACATAGGGATAAAAATATCATGAAGCACCACTTGCCTTGGTAGGTTGGAGAGTAGCTACACTCCTCACAATCACAATCACTATTGGCACCAAAATCTACACATAAAATCATAGCAACAAATCACATACAAAATAAATACAAACAAAAATATATGGATGCATGCAATATGATGTGTGATGATTTTCTAAACTTAACAAGACAAGTGCAAAGTACTGGTTCATAATCAAGTTCAAAACTTGCCAAACCACATTTAATTTAACACTAAAACATATCTCAAATAATTTATATACACAAAATAGGCCTACACATGTTTCTGTAAATAAAACCATTCTAACAGAAGCAAAACATTAAACACATTGCATATTTAGAAAGGGCTTGCTCTCCTGATTCTATTGATATAAAATTTGTCAAATTTGAACGTGGGAATCAAAAGTTATGGCTAAAACAAAATTAAACAACTAATAGATCTAACTCAAATTTTTAAAACAAACTCTGTGCCACGCGGCGCTATCCTATTGGCTGGTACCGCTTCGCGTCGGATCACGCTTCTGAGCTGCTGGATCTAACTTAATCGCGCGGCTCTGATTGAATCATACTGCTTCGTCTAGGTTCTAACGTGACCACTAGATCTAGATCTAACGGCGCTCAGCACTCGACCATCAAGTGGCGGCGGCGACAGGCAGCGACGGCTCTGTCTACGGCGGCGCGGTGGCTACAGGGGCTCTGGGGTCGTCGGAGGTGCTTACCAGATTCGCAACGGTGTACTGAAGCTCAACGTGGCGACGACTTGACAAGGGGCGCATGGACACGGCTGCACGTGCTCGTCGGAGTTGCTGACAACGTCGGGCTCGGGTGGACAGCGACGTTGGCGACGCTCCTGGTCACCCTAGCACGAACCAAAGGCATCAGGGGGTGCGCAAGGCTACGGCGAACACGCTCGTGTGAATCAGAGACGAAGGGGAACACGGGGCTCACCGAATTTAATCGCCGGAGTTGAAGACGTCGTTGGGAGCTTGCAGTGCTTGATGAAGACGACGACCTGGGGCAGTATAGGATGAACCAATGGTGTCAGAAGAAGCGCAAGGACGTTGCAAGGCTGTCTGCATGAACTAGAGTGGAAGGGGCGCACAGAGCTCACCGGGATTGGTCGCCGGAGTGGGCTTTGTCTGCGGCGGTGCAAGGGCGATTGCGGGCAGCCTGGGGGCACTTCTGTCTGGCTTTGTTGGGGGAAATGGCCGCGAGGGGGAGGTGGTCTTATAGACAGAGAGGGAGCGAGAATCACTCGAGGAAACGCCGGCAATAACTCGATTTAAAATGTGGCAGTGAATGGCGGAGGGAACGGCCGGCGAAGTGGTCGTGGGCGTGATTTGGGGAAGATGATGATGAGCTGGTGAGGTCCACCAGTCAGTGACCCGTTGGCTAGCGCGGGTGCGGTGGGAAAATCAGAAGGAGGGGGAAAACCCGGGTGGGCTGGCTAACGGGCTGCCTTGCTTGTTGGGCCAAAATCCTGGCGCCGACCCTTTTCCTTTTCTCTTTCCTTTTTCTTTTTCTGAATGAATTTCCAGGAACCTTTTTCAAATGATTTCAAAATCTATTTGAATTCAAATCTTTTCAGGATTTTTGCAGTGTGCAACAATCACATTACTGGGCATAAAACCAAGTGGTCACTTTGAATTGGCCTGGTCACTTGGAATAAAATAAAGTAAGCAGTGACATAGCACTAGTTTTAAATAGGTTTTTAAATTGGTTTTCAAATTATATTTGTCTTGAAACTTTGGTTTAAATCTTAGCAATCTAGCAATACACTCTGAAAGCAATAAGACACAAGGTTTGGTTCACTGAACATCTATCTCACATTGGAGATTTGCATTTGTTTTTAAATGCTGATCACATTAAATAATGAGCTTATATGCCCCTGTTTTTGAATTGATTTGTTTGAAATGAATTCTACATGATCATGGATGCATGGATGATATGCATGAGTTTGAAACATGGTTTTAGGGATGTTACAAATCTAAACCCCTTAAGGTGAATCTCGCCCTCGAGATTCGGATTGGCTAGCAAATAGGTGAGGGTGGTCTTTCCGAACATCATCTTCTCTTTCCCATGTTGCTTCTTCTTCGGAATGATGGTTCCACTGAACTTTGCAGAACTTGATAGTCTTAGTCCGTGTGACTCTTTCTGCAGTCTCAATAATCTTGATAGATTTCTCCTCATAAGTGAGATCACTCTCCGATTGAACCTCTTCCAAAGGTATAGTATCCTTCAAAGAAGTTTCTTCCATTTCTGGATGACATTTCTTAAGCTGACTCACATGAAACACATTATGAACAACTGACAAAGACTCTGGCAATTCAATGTCATAAGCTACTTCTTCTTTGCGACTCAGAATCTTGAATGGTCCAACATATCTTGGGGCCAATTTACCTTTGACACCAAATCTCTTCACTCCACGAAGTGGTAACACTCTAAGATAAGCTCTATCACGAACTTCATAGGTGACTTCTCTATGCTTAGGATCTGCGTAGATTTTCTGTCGAGACTGTGCTATCTTTAATCTGTCCTTAACCAGCTTGACTTTCTCTTCAGCCTCTTTGATAAGTTCTGGTCCGAACAAACTTCTTTCTCCCACACCATTCCATAACAATGGGATGGTACATTTTCTCCCATAGAGAAACTCAAATGGTGCCATCTCAATACTGGCTTGATAGCTGTTGTTATCAGAAAATTCTGCGTAAGGCAGACTTTCATCCCAACTGGCTCCATAGTCTAGGGCACATGCCCGCAACATATCTTCAAGAATCTGATTAGTCCTTTCTGTTTGTCCATCAGTTTGAGGATGAAAAGCAGTGCTGAATTCCAACCTCGTTCCCAATGCCTCATGTAATTGCCTCCAAAAATGAGAAGTGAATTGGGTTCCTCTATTAGACACAATACTCTTGGGTACTCCATGTAGACATACAATTCTACTCATATAGATCTTGGCCAACTTAGCACTTGTATAGGTTGTCTTCACGGGTATGAAATGAGCCACTTTAGTTAGGCGATCCACTACTACCCAAATAGAATCATATCCTGACCGGGTCCTTGGCAATCCGGTAATGAAATCCATACCAATCTTGTCCCACTTCCAATCAGGAATAGGTAGTGGTTGAAGCAAACCTGCTGGTTTCTGATGTTTCGCTTTCACTCTACTACATACATCACACCAAGCAATATGTTTGGCGATGTCCTTCTTGAGATTATTCCACCAAAATCTTTCCTTCATATCCATGTACATATTGGTGTTACCCGGATGAATGGAATACTGTGAGTTGTGTGCTTCTTGTAAAATCAGTTTCCGAAGCTCCGGATCTTGTGGAACACAGATACGTTTTCCATGCCATAAAGTACCCTGTTCGTCTTCATGGAATCCTTTGGCTTTTCCCTTGCTGATCTTTTCCTTAATCTCTTCAATTTCCTTATCAGTCTTCTGGGATACTTTGATCTTGTCCAACAAAGTGAGTTGAACATCCAAAGACATTAGATGTCCTTTAGGCACAATCTCCAATCTGAGGTCTCTAAATTGGGCACACAGATCATCTGGCAATTCTCCCTTAGTAAGGCCATTCACAAAAACCTTACGGCTTAGAGCATCCGCTACAACATTTGCTTTACCGGGGTGGTATTGCAACTTAAGTCATAGTCCTTGATGAGTTCTAGCCATCTTCTTTGTCTCATGTTAATTTCCTTCTGGGTGAAGATATACTTCAAACTCTTGTGATCTGTGAACACTTCACATCGCTTTCCCAAAAGATAGTGTCTCCATGTTTTGAGTGCATGGACAACAGAGGCTCACTCTAAATCATGAGTAGGGTAGTTTACTTCATGAGTTTTGAGTTGTCTCGAGGCATAAGCCACAACTTTTCCTTCTTGCATAAGTACTGCACCCAAACCATGATGAGATGCATCACAATACACTTGGAAATCCTTCTCCAAATCTGGCAGACATAAGACTGGTGCTGTCACAAGTCTCTTCTTCAATTCTTGTGTAACACCCTCAGAATCGTCCCCATGCAAGTTTTAGCGAAACCCGCCAAACCCGCATAGAAACGATTCAAAGGTGCCCACCAGGCACTTTCGTGCGGGTGGAAAACGAAGTAATAACATTACACAACAGTCCTCGATGGGACCCACAGAACAGATATATATACAACACGACTCCATGAGTCAAGAATACAGATATACGGTACAAAGATCCAAATCACCTTGAAAAGGTGGAGCGTCCGACTACGGACAAGATGCAAATGGGGCTAAGAGTCCTGAAGAATAACCAATGGCGTCCATAACCCTGCCTAGGCCAAGCCGGAAGGGTAACCCTGCTAACGACGTCGATCTCAAAACCTGCTTAAACAAAAGGGGTGCCGACAAAGGGCAAAGGAAAAGAGAGAGCGGTCAAGATCTTGAGGCCAAGACACGGCGAGACTAGAATTCGCGGTCCTCGCCTACATAGGTATGGTGGATCAAGGCAGCGGCAACATGCACTAAACAACCTATAGAGACTACATACAATGGCGGTACGTCGAGAGGGGTAAGAAAGACCTTTTCGAAACCAACCTGATTCTAACGCCAAACAAACCCATCCTGGTATTTCCCCCTCGAGACCAAACGAGGAAGTCAACCGAGGAACTCACACAGTTGGCAGTTTTAGTTATTCAGTTATCGTTGCAGCAATTACTAGTCAGGTATAGATAGTCATCCTGATATAATAAGCAGTGGACCGTTTTAGTTAACCATTCCGTTATAGTTGCAACACTTACTAGTCAGATACAATTAGCATGAGATGTCCCAAAACCCAGCAGTTGTTGGTACTTTTATTTAGCCATTCGTTGTAGTGGAGTTGTTTACTAGTCGTAACGGATACAAGTCAATTTATAACAGTAAACTTTAGTTATAGTTGTCTATGATCGAGACCTGTGCTCCAAGTCGTCCATAACCACGGACACTGCTTTTCGAAAAGATTAAACCCTGCAGGGGTGCACCAAAGTATCCACAAGCACTTCGACCCTTTTTGCCAGATCAGTTAACATACACCCATCGGTATGTCGGCGGGGCCTAAGTCATGACGTTTCCAGACCCAAAGCAAGCACGGGGGGCCCCCCCACTAAGTCTACCCATAGCAACGGTCGGCTCCGAGACGGACTCAGGGTTTGGGTAGACGGCTGTGAACGACTGGGAACCCAAAACTGGGCTTGTCGACACCGCGAAAACGTGTCCCGATCCTAAACAGTACAGGTGCTATCCATCGCACAATTTAAATAAAGCAGTAAGGCATGGAATAAGTACAGGATAGTAAATAAAACCTCAAACTAGTTTGTGGCCCCCAGTACAATACTTTGAAATCAGGTACTAATCGATGGGGGGCCATATCTCCCCACCTGTGGTTAGCGCGCTCGATCTCGGAACAGGTGTCAAGAACTCGGAGTCCTACAGGACACCAGTGAGCGGTCGGAAACCTAATATTATCTATCACCCACCGGTGCCTCTGCATCTACCTACTTCAATTTTAGTTATTAAACAATAATTAAATTAAACGATAATTAAAGTCATGATCATCTCCGACATTAAAACTGCGGCAATACTCCAACATCTGTGGTACTTGGCGACACACAACAGCACTTGAGCAAGCGACTACGACGCGCAAGTCCAACTATCTACCAAACAACAGGTAATAGGATGTGTCCAAGGCAATATGAGGCTGCAAGGGATATCACGGGTACGAAATCTATAGCATCGCAACACAGATAGCAATAGATCAACAGGAGGGAATAAATACTATAAAAGTAAGATAGGTAGAAAAGGGGGGGAAGGTGCTCGCCTGAAAACATTGCCGAAGGTTCAACCGAAGATCGGGTCGATACTCGCATCAACTCATCGGCCTAATCCGCGAAGAAGCAAAACACTAGAAGAAACACCGGATGCACTATTTAAGATTAAGGCAGAATACCGGGCATGATGCATGTATGATGTATGGCATGGCAAAGATGCGATGCAATTAGGTCATATTAAGCGGAACCGTGGGTCCCGACAATTAAGTGTATGGTTCTAGTTGTTTAGATACCCCGCATTTTGAATGTTGTAATAACAGGGCAAGATAAGTTACCGGTTCACTACACAAATTTAAATGAGGCCAATATACGACTAGATTTGCCCGCATATGGGCCCCATATTTAATTATGATGTGAATCGGCATAATGCCCCCAAACCACATGACAATATGCATGCATGAACAATTTAATATGCAACAAGATATATCATTTATAAAAATAGGGGCTTAGGGTCACACATTAGGGTTCGACGAACTTGGGCTCCGAGGGTTCGGGGTCGGACTCAGGGTTCAACAGGGATCGAGGTTCAAATTCGAGATGGAGAACTTGTTGTGTAGTGACGGAGAACTTGGGTCCAAGCGGTCGATCTTGTCGTTGCGAAGATCTTGTCGTTGCGAAGATCTTGTCGGGTCCGCGCCATCAAGTCGGTCTTGGCGTTCGGGAAGTGTCCTCGTGGCGATCTTGGCGTTCTTCAGGTTCGGGTTTTGGCGTCCGAGGGAAGTACTTGGCGTGTCGGGTTCGGTCTTCTGATCCAAGAAGGAGAACTTGGCGATTCCGAGGTTCTTGGTGTTCGACGGGGTTCGGGCGCGCCGGGATCGGTCTTCGAATCCCTGTGGTAGACCTTGTCAGTTCCATGTCGACGACCTTGGGGTTCGGGTCTTGGAGTCCGCGAGGGAGATCTTGAACAGGAATGCAACATCACCACATAAGCAGCATGCCACCACCATAACACCACTTCAATGTGCATCGCCAGGAACAAATTCCACCACACAACAAAAGGGTGGGGCCATCTACAGTCCATGCAGCAACGACACGAGGCAGCTCACATGGGCAGCGGTGTTGGGACGCGGCGAAGGATTAGGTGGCCTACAAAGCGCCAGCCTACTCTGAGGCGTCGCGGGGAGGCAGCAGAGGGCGGCGCTGTGATGGAGCAGCCGGAGGCGAGGTGGAGGCGGGATGGCTGCGGCCCTGGTGATGGAGGCTCGACGAGGAAGGCTTAAGCGGGCGGAGGTCGGGGAGGCAGAGGAGGAAGAGCGTTCGGCGGCGGGGAAGGAGACGGGGCGACGCGGCCGGGCGAGGGAAGGCCGAGGAGGCGGCCGAGCGAGGGAGGCAAGGCGAGACGGGTGGAGGCCGCGGCGGTCGACGGGGAGCTCGAGGCGGCCGGGCGCAGCGATGCGAGAGGGCGCCGCCGGAGAGGAGATGGGGGCGAGCGGAGGACGATGGGGAGGGCGCGCCGATGCGAAGGCGTCGCGCGGCCGGCGAGGGCGGCCGAGGGATCTTGGGCATGGGCGAAGGCCGGAGGGGAGGAAGAAGGGGGGTGGGGTCCGTCGGGGCGAGCGCCTGCGATAGGGAGAGGACCAGCAGAGGGAGGGTGCTGGCGGCGGGGATTGAGGTTGGGGACACGAGGGAGGGGAGAGGGGATCCCGTGCAGGGAGGGCGGCGCTGCCGCGGGGATGGAGGCGAGCGGGAGGGAAGAGCGGGGGTAGGTGGGACTGCGGGGCTGCATCGGGGCCTGGGGCGCGTGTGTCCGTGGGTGGGGCCAGGGATCGGTGGGGCCAGGGGTGGCAGCGTGTTAGGTAGGGTGGGTGGATCGATGTGGAGTGGGGATGGGGCGCGTGGGACAGAGGGAGTTGGGATCAGGAGGGGAGAGGGAGTGGGGTGGGGTTGGTGAGGTGGCAGGGAAATATTGGATGGGGTTTGGGCCAGGAGTGATGTGGCGTGATAGGATAGGTTGGGGTGAGGTGGAGGGGGGCTGGGTAGATTAAGTCTGGGTAGAAAAGATTTAGGTGGATGGTTTTGTACTGGGGGTGGCCGATTGGGTCGGATCGGCCCGATGCGGCTGCCCCCTAAAATAATTAAACATTTTATTTACTTTAAACAGGGTTTTTTGCAAAACCGCGTGTAGACAAAACAAATATTCCGGAGACCCGGGTTTTGGATTTGAAATAAATACGGGGTGTTTAGAAAACAAAACCAGTCTTTTCGAAAATAGTTTTATGCGAACAAATGCAAGGTGATGGCTATGCGCAAATGCAATGTGGCATGATGACATGAGCATGCGGTCATGAAGATGCAATGCACAAAATCACGCGATTTTCTAGTATTGGTTTTGCGGTATGCCACAATTCGACACCACTAACAATGGATCTCGCCCTCGAGATCCACCTCATGGTACCGGAAGGAAGGTCGGCGATCTGAATCTTCTCGCTTCGTGTAGATCTTCGCGACACCACTAACAAGAGGTCGTTGTCCGTGATCGTCGAGGGAACACTCTGGGACAAAAGGTCGAAGGTAGAGGTATCAACAAATAAAACCACCTCTAGCTTAGATGGAAAGAGGGAACCGATGCATTCTCAACCACTTCAATATACAAAAGCGAATAGAAGGGGTAGTCGGCATGGGGGCCAATCCATCACGCACCCAAACTATTACTCTGCACAATCAGTGGAAAAGGGTGCAACCATTCTCGGAATCAGACTGAAGATCTCGACAATCGAGGTTCGGAAACAAAGGAGTGATGCATACTCTGCATCGGATCTGGCGTAGATGATGTCGTCGCGTCGGAAAACACCGGAAGGCACGAGAAGGAACAAAGAGAAGTCCACCAGACGAAGGGTTCCTCGGATAGCATGAAGACCAGATGTAGAAGCATCGTTACCAGAAGAGGAAGCGAAACCCTGAAGGTACGACGAAACCCAACCACGAGAATTCCTGGACTCGAAGAAAGAGACGAGAGCGGATTCAAAACACGTAGAGGTAAGAGGAGAATAGCAGAGGGGTAAGGAATAAAAGCAGACCTAACCAGATCTATCCAACCGATTTTGCAAAATAGTTTTTGACACTCTACTTCGGCCGTTAGCTAGGTTATCCTACAGGCTGGACTTGTGGGGTATCGCATCTGCTGAGCTCTGATACCACTATGTAACACCCTCAGAATCGTCCCCATGCAAGTTTTAGCGAAACCCGCCAAACCCGCATAGAAACGATTCAAAGGTGCCCACCAGGCACTTTCGTGCGGGTGGAAAACGAAGTAATAACATTACACAACAATCCTCGATGGGACCCACAGAACAGATATATATACAACACGACTCCATGAGTCAAGAATACAGATATACGGTACAAAGATCCAAATCACCTTGAAAAGATGGAGCGTCCGACTACGGACAAGATGCAAATGGGGCTAAGAGTCCTGAAGAATAACCAATGGCGTCCATAACCCTGCCCAGGCCAAGCCGGAAGGGTAACCCTGCTAATGACGTCGATCTCAAAACCTGCTTAAACAAAAGGGGTGCCGACAAAGGGCAAAGGAAAAGAGAGAGCGGTCAAGATCTTGAGGCCAAGACAGGCGAGCCTAGAATTCGGTCCTCGCCTACATAGGTATGGTGGATCAAGCGGCGGCAAGATGCACTAAACAACCTATAGAGACTCGTTACAACCGGCGGTCGAGAGGGGTAAGAAAGACCTTTTGAAACCAACTGATTCTAACGCCAAACAAACCCATCCTGGTATTTCCCCCTCGAGACCAAACGAGGAAGTCAACCGAGGAACTCACACAGTTGGCAGTTTTAGTTATTCAGTTATCGTTGCAGCAACTACTAGTCAGGTATAGATAGTCATCCTGATATAATAAGCAGTGGACCGTTTTAGTTAACCATTCCGTTATAGTTGCAACACTTACTAGTCAGATACAATTAGCATGAGATGTCCCAAAACCCAGCAGTTGTTGGTACTTTTATTTAGCCATTCGTTGTAGTGGAGTTGTTTACTAGTCGTAACGGATACAAGTCAATTTATAACAGTAAACTTTAGTTATAGTTGTCTATGATCGAGACCTGTGCTCCAAGTCGTCCATAACCGCGGACACGGCTTTTCGAAAATATTAAACCCTGCAGGGGTGCACCAAAGTATCCACAAGCACTTCGACCCTTTTTGCCAGATCAGTTAACATACACCCATCGGTATGTCGGCGGGGCCTAAGTCATGACGTTTCCAGACCCAAAGCAAGCACGGGGGGCCACCCCACTAAGTCTACCCGCAACGAAGTCGGCTGGGCTCCGAGACGGACTCAGGGTTTGGGTAGACGGCTATGAACGACTGGGAACCCAAAACTGGGCTTGTCGACACCGCGAAAACGTGTCCCGATCGTAAACAGTACAGGTGCTATCCATCACACAATTTAAATAAAGCAGTAAGGCATGGCATAAGTACAGGATAGTAAATAAAACCTCAAACTAGTTTGTGGCCCCCAGTACAATACTTTGAAATCAGGTACTAATCGATGGGGGCCCATATCTCCCCACCTGTGGTTAGCGCGCTCGATCTCGGAAGAGGTGTCAAGAACTCGGGGTCCTACGGGACACCAGTGAGCGGTCGGAAACCAAATATTATCTATCACCCACCGGTGCCTCTGCATCTACCTACTTCAATTTTAGTTATTAAACAATAATTAAATTAAACGATAATTAAAGTCATGATCATCTCCGACATTAAACCTGCGGCAATACTCCAACATCTGTGGTACTTGGCGACACACAACATCACTTGAGCAAGCGACTACGACGCGCAAGTCCAACTATCTACCAAACAACAGGTAATAGGATGTGTCCAAGGCAATATGAGCCTGCAAGGGATATCACGGGTACGGAATCTATAGCATCGCAACACAGATAGCAATAGATCAACAGGAGGGAATAAATACTATAAAAGTAAGATAGGTTGAAAAAGGGGGGGAGGTGCTCGCCTGAAAACATTGCCGAAGGTTCAACCGAAGATCGGGTCGATACTCGCATCAACTCATCGGCCTAATCCGCGAAGAAGCAAAACACTAGAAGAAACACCGGATGCACTATTTAAGATTAAGGCAGAAGACCGGGCATGATGCATGTATGATGTATGGCATGGCAAAGATGCGATGCAATTAGGTCATATTAAGCGGAACCGTGGGTCCCGACAATTAAGTGTATGGTTCTAGTTGTTTTGATACCCCGCATTTTGAATGTTGTAATAACAGGGCAAGATAAGTTACCGGTTCGCTACACAAATTTAAATGAGGCCAATATACGACTAGATTTGCCCGCATATGGGCCCCATATTTAATTATGATGTGAATCGGCATAATGCCCCCAAACCACATGACAATATGCATGCATGAACAATTTAATATGCAACAAGATATATCATTTATAAAAATAGGGGCTTAGGGTCACACATTAGGGTTCGGCGAACTTGGGCTCCGAGGGTTCGGGGTCGGACTCAGGGTTCAACAGGGATCGAGGTTCAAATTCGAGATGGAGAACTTGTTGTGTAGTGACGGAGAACTTGGGTCCAAGCGGTCGATCTTGTCGTTGCGAAGATCTTGTCGGGTCCGCGCCATCAAGTCGGTCTTGGCGTTCGGGAAGTGTCCTCGTGGCGATCTTGGCGTTCTTCAGGTTCGGGTTTTGGCGTCCGAGGGAAGTACTTGGCGTGTCGGGTTCGGTCTTATGATCCGAGAAGGAGAACTTGGCGATTCCGAGGTTCTTGGTGTTCGACGGGGTTCGGGCGCGCCGGGATCGGTCTTCGAATCCATGTGGTAGACCTTGTCAGTTCCATGTCGACGACCTTGGGGTTCGGGTCTTGGAGACCGCGAGGGAGATCTTGAACAGGAATGCAACATCACCACATAAGCAGCATGCCACCACCACAACACCACTTCAATGTGCATCGCCAGGAACAAATTCCACCACACAACAAAAGGGTGGGGCCATCTACAGTCCATGCAGCAACGACACGAGGCAGCTCACATGGGCAGCGGTGTTGGGACGCGGCGAAGGATTAGGTGGCCTACAGGCGCGCAGCCAGACGGAGGCGTCGCGGGGAGGCAGTAGAGGGCGGCACTGTGATGGAGCAGCCGGAGGCGAGGTGGAGGTGGGATGGCTGCGGCCCTGGTGACGGAGGCTCGACGAGGAAGGCTTGAGCGGGCGGAGGTCGGGGAGGCAGAGGAGGAAGGAACGGTCGGCGGCGGGAAAGGAGACGGGGGGACGCGGCCGGGCGAGGAAGGCCGGAGGCGAGGCGGCCGAGCGGAGGGAGGCGCCGGCGGCGAGACGGGGTGGAGGCCGCGGGCGGCGGTCGACGGGAGCTCGAGGCGGCGCAGGCGCAGAGGCGCCACGAGAGGAGATGGGGCGAGGACGATGGGAAGGGCGCGCTGAAAGCGTCATGCGAGGGCGGCCGAGGGAGCTCGGGCACGAGCGAAGGCCGGAGGGGAGGAAGAAGGGGGGTGGGGTCCGTCGGGGCGAGCGCCTGCGATAGGGAGAGGACCAGCAGAGGGAGGGTGCTGGCGACGGGGATTGAGGTTGGGGACACGAGGAGGAGAGGGATCCTGCAGGGGAGGCTGCCTTGGGGATGGAGGCGGCGGAGGGAAGAGAGGGGGTAGGTGGGACTGCGGGGCTGCATCGGGGCCTGGGGCGCGTGTGTCCGTGGGTGGGGCCAGGGATCGGTGGGGCCAGGGGTGGCAGCGTGTTAGGTAGGGTGGGTGGATCGGTGTGGAGTGGGGATGGGGCGCGTGGGACAGAGGGAGTTGGGATCAGGAGGGGAGAGGGAGTGGGGTGGGGTTGGTGAGGTGGCAGGGAAAGATTGGATGGGGTTTGGGCCAGGAGTGATGTGGCGTGATAGGATAGGATAGGTTGGGTTGAGGTGGAGGGGGGCTGGGTAGATTAGGTCTGGGTAGAAAAGATTTAGGTGGCTGGTTTTGTACTGGGGGTGGCCGATTGGGTCGGATCGGCCCGGTGCGGCTGCCCCCTAAAATAATTAAACATTTTATTTACTTTAAACAGGGTTTTTTGCAAAACCGCGGGTATACAAAACAAATATTCCGGAGACCCGGGTTTTGGATTTGAAATAAAGACGGGGTGTTTAGAAAACAAAACCAGTCTTTTCGAAAATAGTTTTATGCGAACAAATGCAAGGTGATGGCGATGCTCAAATGCAATGTGGCATGATGACATGAGCATGCGGTCATGAAGAAGCAATGCACAAAATCACGCGATTTTCTAGTAGTGGTTTTGCGGGATGCCATATCTTGAAAGCTGAGTTCACAACCTTCAGACCAATCAAATTTCTTATCTTTCTTTAGCAATTCTATCATAGGTTTAGCTACTTTGGAGAAATTCTCAGTGAACCTTCTGTAGTAACCTGCTAAGCCAAGGAAACTATGAACTTCTTTCACTGACTTGGGAGATTCCCATTCAGTTACAGCCTAAACTTTAGCAGGATCAACTGCAACACCATCTCCTGACACAACGTGTCCAATAAATCCAACTTCATTCAACCAGAATTCACACTTGCTGAATTTGGCATAAAGTTTATGCTCTCTAAGCTTCTCAAGTATCAAACTCAAATGTCCTTCATGTTCTTCTTTGCTCTTGGAGCAGATCAAAATGTCATCGATGAAAACGACAACAAACTTATCAAGAAATTCCATGAACACCTTGTTCATCATATTCATGAAGTATGCTGGTGCATTGGCCAAACCAAATGGCATCACAGTATACTCATACAATCCATACCTTGTGGTGGAAGATATTTTAGGTATGTCTTGCTCTCTTATCTTGAGTTGGAAATAACCTGACGAAGGTCAATCTTTGAGAACACACAAGCTCCTTCTAGCTGATCAAACAAGTCATTGATTCTTGGCAAAGGGTACTTGTTCTTGATAGTCACCTCATTGAGTGAACGGTAATCTATGCATAACCTTTGACTTATATCCTTCTTTTCCACAAACAAAACTGGGGCTCCCCAAGATGAAGAACTTGGTTGAATAAATCCTTTCTGCAACTGCTCTCCAAGTTGTTTCTTGAGTTCTTTCAGTTCATCAACTGACATCTTGTACGGTCTCTTTGCTATTGGTCCAGATCCTGGTAGCAAATCAATAAGGAACTCCACATCTCTATCTGGTGGCATTCCCGACAATTCTTCCGGAAACACATCCGGATATTCACTCACAATTGGCACACTGTCTATGCTAACCCCCTTAAGAGAATTTAGCTTACTCCCTTTTGATTCAAAGTTAGACTTGAATCTAATCCGTTTCTTCTTCGGGGTTGTGAGTGCAACAGTACGATTAGCACAATCTAGTACTCCTTCATACTTAGCCATCCAATACATTCCCAAAATTACATCCAGTCCTTGGGAATCTAGGATTATCAGACTCACTGGAAACTTATGCTTTCCAAACTCTATTACTAGATCCCGGCATCCAAGACTTACTATCATATCTCCACCTGGAGAACTAACTTTTATTGGACACCCAATGTTTTCAGTTGGAAACTCATTTCTATCAACAAATGCTTTTGATATGAATGAATGCGATGCTCAAGTATCAAAAAGAACAAGTGCTGTAATAGAATTGAGTTTGAACTTACCAGCAACAGCATCTGGCTCTTCATAAATTTCCTCCACATTGATGTGGTTCACTTGTCCCTTCTGAAAAGGGTTGGGCTTGTTGGGTCCTTCAACTTTCTTTTCCGGGCATTCATTTGCATAATGCCCCATCTTCTTGCACCTGAAACACTCAACCTGACTAATATCCTTCTTGACAGGCTGGCTTCCACTGCCACTTCCACTTCCACTGTGGTGGCTCTTATATCCACCCTTGTGGTTCTTGTACTTGTCATTGTCATGACTACGGTGATGTTTGTTGTCATGATGACGGTTGTGGTTGTGGTGCTTGTTGAATTTACCATGCTTGTGGGATCCTGAGCTTCCACTATCATCATAATGGGAACGTTTGTGAGACGATCCCGAGCTGTGCTTGTCCGAGTGCTTTCTCTTCCTACTCTCAACTTGCTTCATTTTGTTCTCCAAAATAGCAGCCTTATCACAAAGAGACTGGTATGTGGGAACATAGGCCACTGATAGCTGCAGGTTTAGTTCATCATTCAACCCTTCAAGGAACTTTTCCTTCCTCTTAGCATCAGTGTCAACTTCATCCGGTGCATAACACGCCAGATTGTTGAACTCCTCAATATATTCAGCCACGCTGCGGTGGCGCTGCTTCAGATTATGAAACTCTTTCTTCGTCAAACTCATCACTCCGAATGAGATGTGAGCAGTACGAAAACCATCTTCAAAGATAGCCCATGTCACATCTACAATGGGAGTGGTGATCTAGAAGTTATCCCGCCAAGTGGTTGTTGGTCCTTCCAACAAGTGAGCTGCAAATCTGACTTTCTCTTCATCAGTACAACAACTGTTACCAAGTCCTTGTTCATAGAACGTAGCCAATCATTGGCCACCATGGGATCAGTTGTTCCTGAGAACTTTGTTGGCCTCAATCTCAAAAACCTGGTAAGCATGTCAAAACCCGGTGGGTTGTTCTGATTGTTGTTGTTGTTGTTATTGTTGTTGTTGTTGTTGTTGTTGTTGTTGTTGTTGTTGTTGTTGTTGTTGTTGTTGTTGTTGTTGTTGTTGTTGTTGTTGTTGTTCTGATTCTAGATGAACGTAGTCATCATCTGCATCAGCTGAGTCTTCTGTCATCATTTGATGCATCTCAGGGGTGATGTTGTTGTTGGGGTTGGGATTGGCACGACGGGGAGGCATCTGTGGTTTGTTCAATAGAGATAAGAATGAGATACCCATAGATGCTATCATGCACAATACATCACATAAACAATCACCAAACATGCATCACAATAATAAAAGTTCAACAACATAAACGACAAGTTTGTAAAGTAAACACACCAATAGCAAGCCATCCACATGTTGGATGGTCATTGCGACTCAATAAAACGTATGATAAATAAATGATAAATGAGTAGTCATCTACTCCTCGGCATCAACCTCCTCCTCAACAAAGGTAAGACCTGCATTATCCATAGCGGTCTTGTATTCCTCGACATTGGTAGTCAAGGTCTCTACTTTGGCTTTGAGAGCCCTCTTCTGGGAACGAACCCTCTCAATCACAGTCTGCTGATGCTCGAGCTCTAAGTCCTTGTTCTCCAATTCTGCAGTCATGTCTCGAATCCTCTTGTTCCTATCTTGGACTCGCTTCTCTTGACTCTTGAACTTTCTGTCCTGACTCTCGAACTTGGCCTCCATATCCTTGACTATCTCATCTTGCTCCGCGAAGAGCTTGTCCTTCTCACGAAGCTGCACATGGAGTTCGTCATTGCTAAGCATGACGTTGGTCCTATCGGTGTCCACGTGCCTAAGAAGAACCTCTAAGTCCTGGAGGTATAGACAAATCGGCTCTGTTGTCTCCCTCGAAGTGTCCTCGAAGTCGATGGCGTCTCCATCCTCATCACGTCTACCGAAGGCGTGGAAGTGAGTACCTCTAACCTGTCGAGAGTGTCTCCCTAACAGACGTCCAATCAAGTCCTGCATGACTACCTCAAGACCTCTCTCCTTGTCATCGTGCATGAGCTTGAAGATGATAGCCTCCGTGGTAGGCTCAGTCTGGCGTCCGGGCTGATTGACCTTGAAGCCCCAAAGGTCTTTCCTCTCAAACTTGGTGAGGGGAAGCACCATGATGGTAGGAAGAGGGAGATTGAGCAAAGTAGTGAGCTCAATAATACGAGGGCCAAAACAAGTTCCTTGGAACTCCTCAACAGTGCCGATGGTAACATTAGGCATCTATTTAATAAGATAGAAAAAGTTAGAATCAACACAATTTTAAGACAAGTCACAAGACAAAGCATCACAAGCATAACTTTGGAAATCAAACACACAAGTCATGGCATACATGGATCCATTACATATAACCAAGGTTCAACTTATTTCAAGCAACATTTGGAAAATAAGGTGATAAGTGTGGTGGTCCAACTAATGTGGTACATTACAATCCCATCTCACTTGCCAAGTTGGCTAACAGGGCATCCCTAGAGGCAATCTCTTTGTCTAGATCACAAGACTCCATTGCTAAGTCTATGATGTCCTTCCTTAGGCTTTGGTTGGTAGCCTCTAACTCTTGGGCATGTTTCTTCTCTTCCTTAAGATCATTCTGAGTGTTAAGCATTCTGCACTTGATTCTATCACCAAGTTCTTTGATGGCCCTCCAAGCTACATCCCTTGCTGAATCAAAGAATGTAGTGTGCATCATTGTGTTGGTGACCATGCAGAATCCTGAGTCCTTGTGGTTGTCTTCCTTGTTTTTATACAAGTGAAGTTGCACCCACCAGTACTAAACTCCTTCATCCATCACAGGAAAACCTTTGTACACAGTTGCACCATGTATTCCCATTGCAACCATGAGGTCCTTGAGAGCCTTGGGGAACTCTGTCTCACATTCCAAAGTCATTGTCATGAGGGGTCCCTTCTTCAAGGCTTCGTTGATGGAGTTAATCTACAAATAGAGATGACAAAGAAGATTAGAAAAGTTTACGAGAAGAATAGACAAGTGTGGAAGTTGTTGAAAAAAAATTCCTTAGTGGTTTCCAATCCTAGGGTCATAAACCTACAGGCAACACAGTGCTCTGATACCATCTGTAATATCCCTCCTTTATAAAGGAAAATGATCCCTGTGATTGCAATGCTAGTCCCTGGATCAATGCTAGCATCCACAGTTTAAGATGAAGTACACAGAAACAAAGGTCATTATTACAGTCATTCCAGAGACAACATAGTCTTTACAACTCCATGGCCACATGCCTAGTACAAGAGTTGAAATAAGTATATAGATAAAAGT
The DNA here is from genome assembly GCA_030063025.1 of Avena longiglumis. Lineage (NCBI taxonomy): Eukaryota > Viridiplantae > Streptophyta > Magnoliopsida > Poales > Poaceae > Avena > Avena longiglumis. The sequence goes on from CP125975.1 coordinate 433,381,374, forward strand.
CTTCATCTTCATGTGCCACAGGAAAACATGTTGAGTGTAGACTCATGACTCCTAATCCTCATCAGAGTAACCTACAACATCACAAGTTACAGCCACAGTGGGTTAATACATTGGAATAGTATTGGCAAGTGATACCTTAGTAATATTGGTGGACTACATACTATATGCAATTTGGCTTAGTGTAGCTTAGGCTTGCTTTGCTCAAAATAGGTTTTGCCTATTAGTTGAAAACATTAAGTTTTTCTTTGTCAAAACTTTTCCCAAGGAACCACCAACAGACATTGGGGTCCTTCACCCTTGTTCACCCACAAGTTTTACTAAGAAATTGGGATGAGGAGATTCTTGATAGCTTCCATGCCTTGATGCTCAAATTGTCCTTTACCAAGGACATGGCTAAGTACTTAGATTCTTCCATCTGCAGAGGTTGTGCACTTTCCCCACAAGCCTTTATTTTCACCAAGACAGGACCTTTCAGAAGCCTTCCCTTAGACCAAATGGACGCGCTCCAACCTATCATCCCACTACCACCAACTGTCCAAATGGCTAAGTTATTGCAACCTATATGATCCTAGCAGAGCCCATATTGCCAAGTGGCTGCACTAGAAGCTTCTTAACATTTGGCCTCTCAAATCCCTTTGTTCCTGGGTGTCTTTCCACAAGTGAGATACACAAGGTAAACCATAGAAATGGGCCTTGTGTAACCACTCAACATAAACCATTCCTTCCATTCCACCCAGGTGTTTCATTCACTTAGTTGTTTTATTAAGCAAAACACAAGTCCAAAGACTTAGAAATATTTTATCATAGCATGAATAGTTTCACCACCCTTGGTTTCTACTAGCTAGGCTAAGCATGGTATAGATAAGCATCTTAACTTAGAAATTACTAGCAATTCTACAACTACTAGGATTTCCCAAGCATAGCATATAAGAAAAATATAACCATGCAAGACTAGAAAAATATTTCTAATGCATAGTAGAAAACAAAGGGATAAAAATATCATGAAGCACCACTTGCCTTGGTAGGTTGGAGAGTAGCTACACTCCTCACAATCACAATCACTATTGGCACCAAAATCTACACATAAAATCATAGCAACAAATCACATACAAAATAAATACAAAAAAAAATATATGGATGCATGCAATATGATGTGTGATGATTTTCTAAACTTAACAAGACAAGTGCATAGTACTGGTTCATAATCAAGTTCAAAACTTGCCAAACCACATTTATTTTAACACTAAAACATATCTCAAATAATTTATATACACAAAATAGGCCTACACATGTTTCTGTAATTAAAACCATTTTAACAGAAGCAAAACATTAAAAACATTGCATATTTAGAAAGGGCTTGCTCTCCTAATTCTATTGATATAAAATTTGTCAAATTTGAACGTGGGAATCAAAAGTTATGGCTAAAACAAAATCAAACAACTAATAGATCTAACTCAAATTTTTAAAACGAACTCTGTGCCACGCCGCGCTATCCTATTGGCTGGTACCGCTTCACGTCGGATCACGCTTCTGAGCCGCTGGATCTAACTTAATCGCGCGGCTCTGATTGAATCATACCGCTTCGTCTAGATTCTAACGTGACCACTAGATCTAGATCTAATGGCGCTCAGCACTCGACCATCAAGTGGCGGCGGCGACGGCTCTGTCTACGGCGGCGCGGTGGCTACAGGGGGCTCTGGGGTCGTCGGAGGTGCTTACCAGATTCGCAACGGTGAGCTCAACGTGGCGACGGCTTGACAAGGGGCGCACGGACACGGCTGCACGGGCTCGTCGGAGTTGCTGACAGCGTTGGGCTCGGGTGGACGGCGACGTTGGCGACGCTCCTGGTCACCCTAGCACGAACCAAAGGCATCAGGGGGTGCGCAAGGCTACGGCGAACATGCTCGTGTGAATCAGAGACGAAGGGGAACACGGGGCTCACCGAATTTAATCGCCGGAGTTGAAGACATCGTCGGGAGCTTGCAGTGCTTGATGAAGACGACGACCTGGGGCAGTATAGGATGAACCAATGGTGTCAGAAGAAGCGCAAGGACGTTGCAAGGCTGTCTGCATGAACTAGAGGGGAAGGGGCGCACGGAGCTCACTGGGATTGGTCGCCGGAGTGGGCTCTGTCTGCGACGGTGCAAGGGCGATTGCGGGCAGCCTAGGGGCGCTTCTGTCTGGCTTTGTTGGGGGAAATGGCCGCGAGGGGGAGGTGGTCTTATAGCCAGAGAGGGAGCGATAATCACGCGAGGAACGCCGGCAATAACTCGATTTAAAATGCGGCAGTGAATGGCGGAGGGAAAGGCCGACGAAGTGGTCGTGGGCGTGATTTGGGGAAGATGATGATGAGCTGGTGAGGTCCACGAGTCAGTGACCCGTTGGGTAGCGCGGTTGCGGTGGGAAAATAAGGAGGGGGAAAACCCGGGTGGGCTGGCTAACGGGCTGCCTTGCTTGTTGGGCCAAAATCCTGGCGCCGGCCCTTTTCCTTTTCTCTTTCCTTTTTCTTTTTCTTTTTCTGAATGAATTTCCAGGAACCTTTTTCAAATGATTTCAAAATCTATTTGAATTCAAATCTTTTCAGGATTTTTGCAGTGTGCAACAATCACATTACTGGGCATAAAACCAAGTGGTCACTTTGAATTGGCCTGGTCACTTGGAATAAAATAAAGTAAGCAGTGACATAGCACTAGTTTTAAATAGGTTTTGAAATTGGTTTTCAAATTATATTTGTCTTGAAACTTTGGTTTAAATCTTAGCAATCTAGCAATACACTCTGAAAGCAATAAGACACAAGGTTTGGTTCACTGAACATCTATCTCGCATTAGAGATTTGCATTTGTTTTAAAATGCTGATCACATAAAATAATGAGCTTATATGCCCCTGTTTTTGAATTGATTTGTTTGAAATGAATTCTACATGATCATGGATGCATGGATGATATGCATGAGTTTGAAACATGGTTTTAGGGATGTTACAAAATTGTACTTGCAAATTTTGTAGATCAAATGGCTAAGTCCAACTTCAACTTCAACGTTTTTGCTGAGAAAGAAAAGCTTAAGAATAATGGGTCTAACTTCACCAACTGGTTCCGCAATCTAAGAATCATTCTCTCTGGCGGACAAAAGGACTATGTCCTTGAGAAAGCGATAGGTGACGCCCCTGCTGTAGATGCGCCGGCTGATGAGAAAGCTGTTTATCAATCGTGCAAGGATGATTATGGTGTGATTAAGAGCACCATGTTGTTTGCTATGGAATCGTACCTTCAAAATCGTTTTGAGGAGTTCCCCGGGCCCTTTGAGATTCTTGAGGAACTGAAAACTATGTTTTAGACTCAGGCCCGTTCTGAGAGATATGAGATCTCTGAGAAATTCTTTAACTTCAAGATGGAGGAAGGGAGTTCCGTTAGTGAGCACGCCATTAAGATGTCGGGCTACACTCAACGCCTTGAGCAATTGGACTGCAAGATTCCAGAGGAGCTCAAGATTGACAGAGTTCTGCAATCACTCCCTCCTAGCTACAAAGGTTTTGTAGTTACTCATAATCAGATTGGTTCCACTGATACGATCACTGAGCTCTTCGCTAAGCTGAAAGCTCCGGAGGTGGACATCAAGAAAGATAATCATGTGTTGATGGTCAACAAACCCCCCAGCTTTAATAAAGGTAAGGGTGCAAAGAAGCCCTTCAAGAAGGGCAGCGGCAAGCGCGTTGCCCCTGCAGAGAAGAAGCTAAAGTCTGGACCTAAGCCAGACACTGAGTGCTTCTATTGCAAGGACAAGGGTCACTAGAAGCGCAACTGTCTGAAGTACTTAGCGGACAACAAGGCTGGCACCATCCAAGGTATATTTGATATACATGTTATTGATGTTTTCCTTACTAGCCCTCATTGTAGTGCCTAGGTATTTGATACTGGTTCAGTTGCTAATATTTGTAACTCGAAACAGGAGCTATGGAATAGACGGCAGCTAGCGAGGGATGAGGTGACGATGCGCGTTGGCAACAGATCAAGAGTTGATGTGATGGCCGTCGGCACGCTCTCCTTAGTTTTACCTTCGGGATCAGTTTTAAACCTCAATAAATGTTATTATGTGCCTACGTTGAGCATGAACATCATATCTGGATCATGTTTATTGCAAGACGGTTATTCATTTAAATCGGAGAATAATGGTTGTTCTATTTATATGAGTAACATCTTTTATGGTCATGCACCTACTATGAATGGTTTATTTCTTCTAAATCTCGAAAGCAATGAAACACACATCCATAACATTGAGGCTAAGAGATGCAAAGTAGATAGTGATAATTCTACTTATTTGTGGCACTGTCGTCTAGGTCATATTGGTGTAAAACGCATGAAGAAACTCCATTCTGATGGACTTTTGGAGTCTCTAGATTTTGAATCATTTGACACGTGTGAACCATGCCTCATGGGCAAGATGATCAAAACCCCGTTCTCCGGAATAATGGAGCGAGCAACGGACTTGTTGGAAATCATACATACCGATGTATGTGGACCAATGAGTGTTTCGACGCGCGGTGGTTATCGCTATTTTCTCACTTTTACTGATGACTTAAGTAGATATGGGTATATCTATTTAATGAAACATAAATCTGAAACATTTGAAAAGTTCAAAGAATTTCAGAACAAAGTGGAAAACCATCATAACAGGAAAATTAAATTTCTACGATCCGATCGTGAAGGTGAATATTTGAGTTATGATTTTCTCACGGATCTTAAAACAAGCGGAATCGTTTCGCAACTCATGCCACCCGGAACACCACAGCACAATGGTGTGTCTGAACGCCGGAATCAAACTCTATTAGATATGGTGCGATCAATGATGTCTCTTACAAATTTGTCGTTATCATTTTGGGGTTATGCATTAGAAACCGCTGCATTCACTTTAAATAGGGCACCATCTAAATCCCTTGAGACGACACCGTATGAACTGTGGTTTGGTGCTAAACCTAAGTTGACGTTTCTTAAAGTTTGGGGATGCGAAGCTTACGTCAAGAAGTTGATGCCGGACAAGCTCGAACCCAAAGCGGAGAAATGCATCTTCATAGGATACCCTAAGGAAACGATTGGGTATACCTTCTACCATAGATCCGAAGGCAAAGTGTTTGTCGCAAAGAACGGATCCTTTCTTGAGAAGGAGTTTCTCTCGAAAGAAGTGAGTGGGAGGAAAGTAGAGCTAGACGAGGTTATTGAACCTTCTCTTGAGTTGGAGAGTAGCGCAACACCTGAAATTGTTCCAGTGCCGTCTGCACCAACAATAGAGGAAGCTAATGACAAGGATCATGAAGCTTCGAACGATGCTACTACTGAATGTCGCAGGTCGACAAGGTCGCGTGCCCCTCCTGAGTGGTACGGCAACCCTGTCTTAACTGTCTTGTTAGTAGACAACAGTGAACCTGCGAACTATGAGGAAGTAATGATGAGCCTAGACTCTGAGAAATGGCTAGAGGCCATGAAATCCAAATTGGGATCCATGAGCGAAAACCAAGTATGGACTTTGGTGGACCCTCCTAGCGACCGAAAGGCCGTTGAGTGCAAATGGATTTTCAAGAAGAAAACGGACGCGGATGGTAATGTTACTGTCTATAAATCACGGCTTGTCGCGAAAGGTTTTCGACAAGTTCAAGGTGTTGACTATGATGAGACTTTCTCTCCCGTAGCGATGTTTAAGTCCATTCGGATTTTATTAGCAATTGCTGCGTTTCATGATTATGAAATATGGCAGATGGGTGTCAAGACTGCGTTCCTCAATGGCAACATTGATGAAGAGTTGTATATGATGCAACCCGAAGGTTTTGTCGATCCTAAGGATGCTGATAAAGTGTGCAAACTTCAGCGTTCCATTTATGGACTGAAGCAAGCATCTCGGAGTTGGAACCTTCGTTTTGATCAAGTGATCAAGAGCTTTGGATTTGTTCCAAATTGCTATGAAGCTTGTATCTACAAGAAAGTGAGTGGGAGCTCAGTGACATTTTTGGTACTATATGTGGATGACATACTGATTATTGGAAATGACATTGACATGCTTAACGACGTGAAGAGTTATTTGAACAAATGTTTTTCAATGAAAGACCTAGGGGAAGCTTCTTATATATTGGGCATCAAAATCTATAGAGATAGACAAAGACACCTGATAGCTTTAAGCCAAAGTACATACCTAGACAAAGTTCTGAAAAGTTTCAGAATGGATAAGGCAAAGAAAGGTTCAGTGCCTATGTTGCCAGGTAAGATATTGAGCAGGGCTCGGTGTCCAGCTACGGTAAACGATAGAGAAGCTATGAGCAAAGTGTCGTATGCCTCGGCCATAGGATCTATCATGTATGCCATGCTATGTACTAGACCGGATGTGTCCAATGCTCTTAGTTTGACGAGCAGATACCAAAGTGATCCAGGAGTGGGACACTGGACATCCGTGAAGAACATCCTAAAATATTTAAATAGAACTAAAGAAATGTTCTTAGTCTATGGAGGTGATGAACAGCTCGTCGTAAAAGTTTACGTTGATGCTAGTTTCGACACCGACAAGGATGATTCTAAATCTGAGACAGGATACGTTTATATTTTGAATGGAGGAGCTATGAGCTGGAGAAGCTGCAAGCAAAGCGTGATCGTGGGATCTACAGTAGAAGCGGAATACATAGCTACTGCAGAATCGTCAAGTGAAGGAGTTTGGACCAGGAACTTCATCACTGAGCTTGGTGTGGTTCCAAGTGCCTTGGACCCACTGGAGATATTGTGTGACAGCACTGGCGCCATAGCACTAGCTAAGGAACCAAGATATCATCCAAAGACCAAGCATATCAATAGCAAGTTTCATATAATTCGAGATTATATAACAGATGGAGATCTGAAGATTAGCAAAGTACATACGGATCTGAATGTCGCAGATCCATTGACTAAACCTCTTCCACGAGCAAAACATGATCAGCACCTTAGTGCCATGGGTGTTAGATTGTTGCCAGATGTAAACTAGATTATTGACTCTAGTGCAAGTGGGAGACTGTTGGAATTGTGCCCTAGAGGCAATAATAAAGATGTTATTATTATAATTCTTGTTCATGATAAAGTTTATATTCCATGCTAGAATTGTATTAAACGGAAACTTTGATACTTGTGTGGTTTATGAACAACGCCGTGTCCCTAGTACGCCTCTATGGACTAGCTCATTGATTAATGATGGTTAAGTTTTCCTAACCATAGACATGAGTTGTCGATTAATAATGAGATCATATCATTAGGAGAATGATATGATGGACAGACCCAAATCAAGCAGAGCAATTAGATCGTGTCATCGTGTTCATCTTTGCGAAGCTTTTTGTTATGTCAAATATTGTATTCCTTAGACCATGAGATAATGCAAATCCCTGGTATCGGAAGAAAGCTTTGAGGTCATCAAACGTCATCCTATGAGAGGGTGATCATAAAGGTGTCTCTCAGGTGATCGGAAAGTACTTGTTGGGTTGTATGTATCGAGATGGGATTTGTCCCTCCCAAGTCGGAGAGATATACTTCGGGCCCACTTGGTAATCGATATCAACACCTCTTGCAAGCACGTGGTTAAGGAGTTAATCACAAAGTGATATCGGATTACGAAACGAGTAAAGTACTTGCTGTGAACGAGATTGAACTAGGTATGCCGATACCGACGATCGAATCTCGGGCAAGTAAAATATTGCGTGACGAAGGGAATATATATGGGATTAATTGAATCCTAGCATCGTGGTTCATCCGATATGATCATCGATGAGTATGTGGGAGTCAATATGGGTTTCCAGACCCCGCTGTTGATTATTGATAGAAGATCATGTCTGCATATTCTCGAACCCGTAGGGTCACACACTTAACGTGCCTCGACGCTAGGATAGAATGGATAATTGGTTTATGAGTTTTTGTTCGGAGTCTGGGATGAGATCTAGGACGTCACGAGAGGTTCCGGAATGGTCCGGAGAATAAGATTCATATAAGGGAAAGCAGTTTTTGGATTTCGGAATTGTTTCGGATTGTTCGGTATTGTACCAGAAGCTTCTAGAACCTTCCGGAGTGGGACCAACGTGGCCCCACTTGTCAGGATGGGGTGTGGGCCTACGAGGGAGTGCCCTGGCCGCATTGGGCCAGGGGCACAAGGCCCCATAGGCCCAGCCGGCCAAAACCCTAGGGAAACCCTAGGGAAACCTTCTAGAAGGAGGGGGAAAACTTGCCCCCCACTCCAACCCTTGGGGCCGCCGCCCTAGGACTTGGACGAGGGGCCAGGGGGCCGGACAGCCCCCTATATATAGAGGGCAGGGGCGCAACCCTCCTCCCCCACTCCTTCAACCCTAGCCGCCATACTGCTGCCCTCCAGATCTCTCTCTCTCCCGACTGCGCGTAAGCGAAGCCCTACCACAAAAACTCTCTACCTTTGCACCACACCGTCATGTTGTAGATCCAATCTATCTCTCCACCCCACTTGCTGCACCGAGGAAGGAGGAGACATTGAGGTGCCGTACGTGTGCATCTCTCGGAGGCATCGCCACTTGCGGTGTTGGATCGGATCGGATTACGAGGAGGAGAAGGCTAGTACGACTACATCAACCACGTTCCGTCGAATGTTCCGCTGTGCGAATCTTCAAGGGTATGAAGATCTCATCTATCCCCCCTCGTTGTTTGCATCTCCTAGATTAGATCTTGGCTTTCCCGTTCGCATCCGTAGAATTTTTTTTGATTTACTATGCTGCGAAACCCTTCAGCTACATCAACTCTCGTGATGATTGGTTTTGATGTGGTGGATTTGGTTCGTGTGATCACTAAAACAATGTGAGGGATATTGTTTTGAGTGGGAGTTCACCTAGATTAATTTAACTATTAATTAGAACTCAATTTGTCATAAACTTAGTCTAAACTATTGCAAATATGTTGTAGATCAATGGCCGCCCCTACCATCAATTTTAATGTGTTCCTAGAGAAAGAAAAGTTGAAAAACAACGGAAGCAACTTCACGGATTGGTTCCGCAATTTGAGGATTGTCCTCGATGCTGGTAATTTGACCTATGTCTTTGGATGCACATTGGGTGACCCGCTGCGGTGATGCTATCGATGAAGTAAAGAATGTTTACCTCACTCGGAAGAATCAGTACTCCACAGTTCAGTGTGCTATCTTGTATGGTTTGGAATCGGAGCTTCATAAAAGGTTTGAGAACCATGACCCACATGATATTGTCCGTGAACTCAAAATGATTTTTGAGGCTCACGCGGCAGTTGAGAGTTATGAGGCTTCTGAAAAGTTCTTTAACTGCAAGATGGAAGAGGGCAGCTCCGTCAGTGAGCACGTGCTTAAGATGTCTGGGCACGCAAACAAACTCCAAAGCTTGGGTATATTGAATCCTAATGCTTTGGGGATTTACCGTGTCCTCCAATCACTGCCACCAAGTTACAAGAACTTTGTGATGAACTACAATATGCAAAACATGAACAAGACGTTGCCAGAACTCTTCTCCATGTTGAAATCTGCAGAAGTGGAGATCAAGAAAGAGAATCAAGTGTTGTTGGTCAATAAGACCACCAAATTCAAGAAAGGCAAGTCTAAGCAAAAGGGAACCTTCAAGAAGGGTGGTAAGAAAGTTGCCACACCGACAAAGAAGACCAAGGCTGGGCCTAAGCCTGATATTGAGTGCTTTTACTACAAGGGAGAAGGTCACTGGAAGCGGAATTGCCCAAAGTACTTGGCGGATTTGAAGAACGGCAACATCAAGAAGAAAGGTATATCCTATATACATGTTATTGATGTGTATCTCACTAATACTCGTAGTACTGCCTGAGTATTTGATAGTGGTTCGGTTGATCATATTTGTAACTCGAAACAGGTGCTGCAGAATAAACGGAAGCTAGCGAAGAACGAGGTGACGATGCGCGTTGGAAATGGATCAAAGGTTGATGTGATCGCGGTCGGCACGCTACCTCTTCATCTACCATCGGGATTAGTTTTATACTTAAATAATTGTTATTTGGTGCCTGAGTTGAGCATGAACATTATATCTGGATCATGTTTATTGTGAGACGGTTACTTGTTTAAGTCCGAGAATAATGGTTATTCGACTTATATGAGTAAAATGTTTTATGCACATGCACCTTTGATATATGGTCTATTCTTATTGAATCTCGATAGTGGAAATACACAGATTAATAACATTGAAGCTAAACGTTTGAAATTGAGCGATAACTCGACCTATATGTGGCACTGTCGTCTTGGTCACATTGGAGTGAAGCATATGAAGAAACTCCATTCTGATGGACTTCTTGAATCACTTGATTTTGAATCACTTGAAAGATGCGAAGCATGTCTGATGGGTAAAATGACTAAGACTCCATTTTCTGGGATGATGGAGCGAGCTACGGACTTATTGGAAATCATACATACCGATGTTTGTGGCCCAATGAGTGTAGCATCATGCGGTGGTTATCATTATGTTCTTACCTTCACGGATGACTTGAGTAGATATGGGTATATCTATTTCATGAAACATAAGTCCGAAACTTTCGAGAAGTTTAAGGAATTTCAAAGTGAGGTTGAGAATCAACGTAACAAGAAGATTAAGTTTCTATGATCTGATCGTGGAGGTGAGTATCTAAGTTACGAGTTTGGCGAGCATTTGAAGAAATGCGGAATACTTTCACAATTGACATCGCCGGGAACACCACAGCATAATGGTGTGTCTGAACGTCATAATCGAACTCTCTTAGATATGGTTCGTTCTATGATGTCATTTACAGATTTACCGCTATCGTTTTGGGGTTATGCATTAGAAACAGCCGCATTCACTTTAAATAGGGCACCATCTAAATCTGTTGAAACGACACCGTATGAATTATGGTTCGGGAAAAAACCTAAATTGTCGTTCCTTAAAGTTTGGTGTTGTGAAGCCTATGTAAAGAAGTTACAGCCGGACAAGCTTGAACCCAAAGCGGAAAAATGCGTCTTCATAGGATACCCGAAGGAAACTATTGGGTATACCTTCTATCATAGATCCGAGGGCAAAATCTTCGTTGCCAAGAATGGATCCTTTCTAGAGAAGGAATTTCTCTCGAAAGAAGTGACTAGAAGGAAAGTAGAACTCGACGAGGTTGTTGAACCTTCTCTCGAACTTGCGAGTAGCGCAGCATCGGAAGTAGTTCCTGTGGCGCCTACACCAATAATAGAGGAAGCTAATGATGACGATTGTGAAACTTCGGTTGAAGTTACTACAGAACCTCGCAGGTCGATGAGAAATCGTACCACTCCTGATTGGTATGATCCCATTATGAGTGTCATGTTGGTGGACAACACGGATGACCCTGCGACATATGAGGAAGCGATGATGAGCCCCGATTCCAATAAATGGCAAGAATCCATGAAATCCGAGATTGGATCCATGTACGAAAACCAAGTATGGACTTTGGTGGACTTACCGGATGGCCGGAAGGCTGTCGAGAACAAATGGATTTTCAAGAAGAAAACAGATGTTGATGGAAATGTTACTGTCTATAAAGCTCGACTTGTCGCGAAAGGGTTTCGACAAATTCAAGGAGTTGACTACGATGAGACTTTCTCACCAGTAGCGAAGCTAAAGTCTGTGAGGATTATGTTAGCAATCGCTGCATATTACGATTATGAGATATGGCAGATGGATGTCAAAACGGCGTTCCTCAATGGAGACATTGTTGAAGAGTTGTATATGATGCAACCCAAAGGTTTTGTCGATCCTAAAAGATGCTAACAAGGTGTGAAAACTTCAACGGTCCATATATGGATTGAAGCAAGCATCCCAAAGTTGGAATCAACATTTTGATAAGGTAATCAAAGATTTTGGTTTTATACAAACTTATGGAGAAGCTTGTATTTACAAGAAAGTGAGTGGGAGCTCTGTAGCATTCTTAATACTATATGTAGATGACATATTGTTGATTGGGAATGATGTAGACCTTCTTAATAGTGTCAAAGAATATTTGAATAATAGTTTTTCAATGAAAGATCTTGGCGAAGCAGCTTACATATTAGGCATAAATATTTATAGAGATAGATCGAGATGCCTAATATCATTTTCACAAAGTACATATTTGGACAAAGTTATAAAGAGGTTTGGAATGGAAGATAGCAAGAAAGGGTTCTTGCCCATGTTGCCCAATACGACCTTGAGTAAAACTCAAAGTCCGACAACGGCAGAAGATAGAGAAAGGATGAGTAAGACTCCCTATGCCTCAGCCATAGGATCTCTAATGTATGCCATGCTATGTACTAGACCCGACATTGAATATGATGTTAGTTTGACTAGCAGATATCAAAGTGATCCAGGAGTGGATCATTGGACAGCGGTCAAAAACATCCTTAAGTACTTGAGAAGAACTAAGGATATGGTTCTTTCTTATGGAGGTGATGAACAACTCGTTGTTAATGGTTACACCGATGCTAGTTGGAACACCGATCCGGATGATTCTAAATATCAATCTGGATACGTATTTACTTTGAATGGTGCAGCAGTTAGATGGAGGAGTGCAAAGCAAAGCGTTGTGGCGAGATCTTCAACTGAATTGGAATACATTTCTGCTTCGGAGGCTTCACAAGAAGCGATATGGATGAAGGAGTTCATTACAGAGCTTGGTGTGGTTCCAAGTGCACTGGACCCAATGTCTATCTACTGTGATAACATGGGCGCCATAGCCAATGCGCAAGAACCAAGGTCACACAAAAAGCTGAAGCACATCAAGCTACGTTTTCACGCTATTCAAGAACATGTCCAAGATGGGGACATAAAGATTTGCAAAGTACACACAGATCTAAATGTGGCGGATCCGTTGACTAAACCTCTCCCGAGGTCAAAACATGACCAACACCAAACTGCCATGGGTGTTCGGTATATTACCATGTAATCTAGATTAGATGACTCTAGTGCAAGTGGGAGACTGTTGGAGATATGCCCTAGAGGCAATAATAAATGTAGTTATTATTATATATTTGTGTTTATGATAAATGTTTACATTCATGCTATAATAGTATTAACAAGGAAACATTAATACTTGTGTGATTTGTAAACTAAAATAGAGTCCCTAGAAAAGCCTCTTTATAATACTAGCTTGTTGGTTAATAAATGATTGTGGTTTCCCTATCATGAACATTGAGATGTTATTAACAACAAGATCATATCGTTAGGAGAATGATATGGTGGACATACTCCTATAGATAAGCGTAGCATAAATATCAAGTCATTTTAATAGTTCAATTGCTATATGCTTTCTAATACATAGTAACCTAATTCCTTCGACCATTAGATCATGCATATCACCTTCACCGGAAGGATGCTTTGATGACATCAAACACCACACCGTAACTGGGTGGCTATAAAGGTGGCATTGAGTGTTCGGAAAGTATTGGTTGAGACACATGGATCAAGAGTGGGATTTGTCCATCCATATGACGGATAGATATACTCTGGGCCCTCTCAGTGGAATGTCATCCAATTAGCTTGCAAGCATGTGACTGGCTCACAAGGGATCACATATCACGGGAACGAGAAAATAGTACTTATCAGTAACGAGGTTGAACTAGGTATGCAGAGATACCGATGATCATAACCTCGGATAAGTAAACTATCATGAGACAAAAGGGAAATTGGTATCGTATGTAAGTGGTTCATTCAATCGCAAAGTAATCGTAGAAATATGTGGGAGCCATATGAATTTCCAGATTCCTCTATTGGTTATTGTTCGGAGAAGTGTCTCGATCATGTCCGCATAATTCACGAACCATAGGGAGACACACTTAAGGATTCGACGTTGTTTGAGTAGTGATGGAATGATGAGTAAGAGACAACCTTTTGTTGTTGATGATTCTGTGCTGTGATTTTTTGTTCCTAGTGGATCTTGTTCCTAGATGCTTCTTGATCTGCTCCTCCTTACTGCTCACTTGGCTTGCTCCTTCTAATACTGCTGCCGTTCTCTTGATCAGCCTACACATGTGAATCTTGTGCTCCTGAACCTTGTCCTTCTGGATCCTATAGAACTGGCTTCTTGTGATTACTTATTCTCATGTGATACGCCTCCTTTCCCCCTCCTTCTACTACTTGATCTCCTCTTGGATGGCTTAAATAAGCAACCAGATGCTGATTGGGTGGTGGGTTTTGTGGTGGTGTGAAGAAATGAATGGGTGTTCTTTGAGAAGAACATGTTGTGTGGATAGAACTGCATGGATGTGGTTAGGAATTGGTTTGGACAGAAAGTAGAGCAGTGTTGGCTTTGCTTCTACGGCAATAGGTTGCCTTATCAGTTCCCTAATGTCTCTATGTTTTGACAACACACACATTTGCATGTGTTGTGTGAGCTGTCTGTGGGCTTGCCTCACCCAAATGGATCAGATCAAGTGAAAATCTGATGTTTTACCAATTTCCTTTTTATTTGACTTTGGTAAAATTGCCCCTAGCCAATGATGGTGCTCTGAGGCTATTATCTAATAAGAACAGTTACTATTCATTTGGTGAAACTTGCCCCTTCAAATTAAGCTCTATGATGAGACAAAACAGTGCACTTCACTGTTGATATCTGAGGGCTCAATATACTCTAACCCCCTTATTATTTTACTTTTGTTTTGTGTCCTTTTAAATTGTTTTGCAGATATATAAGATCAATAAGGAAATCCTCAGGTCATGAAGATTTAGTTTAGGATTCTATCTATTATTCTTGTAATCTTGTTTTTCTTTTTTATTTTTAATATTGTAATTGTCAGTGTAATATGGTATAATAATAGAGTTTAAATTTTCTTTCTTTTTGTAATATTATATCTTTTTTAAAAAATATGAACCAATTCTTTACAGCACTGTCATCATGTATGTTTATACTTTTGAGACATAAGGTCTATGTCTATTCCATAAGTATTATGATTAATTTCTCTCTCTTATATTATTCATATTGCCATATTCTTTTCTATTTGAATAAATGTAAGACTTTGTAATATATGTATCTGCTTATAATAAAGAATTCTTTTAGTTATTTCATTTATGTAATTCTTTTTTATATTTATTTGTTTTATAGAAATTTACTTTTATTCTCTTATTATAACAATAATATAACATTGTATTATATAATAAAGTGTTCCATTTTTCTTGGAACCAAATAAATATTTACATCTTACCTATAATTCTTATTTATTATTATCATTCATTTCTTTCAATTTTGTTTTATTAATTGAGACTTATAATTAGTGTATCTTTTCAGAAATAAGAGTTCACCTCTTATTTCTTATTAGAATTTTAATTTCCAATTCTTATTCTATTTCAAATTCTTTTAGTATTCAAATATATCAATTATATATTCAAATTTTGAATTGTCTTCCTCTAAAACACAAAAGTACAATAGAGGTCATGTCGAAATCTATCGCACCTGCCCTAATGTTTCCATCAAACCAAGAGAGATCTCGATCCCTCTATAGCTTCTTTAGTTTTGCATGAAAATTCTCCAGATTTTCTGATGCATGAATGCAATGCACAAACATGTGTCTTGTCAATTTAAGGTACTATTCCTGGGATGTTACACATTCATATCATGAGAATATTCGTTATAATGATATTAATCACTCAGTCTAAATAGCTAGCGTTGTATCCACCACTCCTCGAGAACGCCTTACCCTATTGCGGTTTCAATATTTCTTATGCACGCGATTAATATTTTCTGCATTAAGTTTTACTTCACTTTACTTTACTGTTTCAATCAACCAAAAACCCCAAAACAATTCTACTTTTATTGCAACCTAGAATTATTCCTTAAGTACTTTGTTTAGTTTTAGTTAAAAAAATTAGTCTTTCGCCTACTGCTGCCTGTGGGATCTATATCTTTATTTCGAAACTAGCTACAAACGATCTACGCACTTGCAGTCATCAAGATATTTTCTGGCGCCGTTGTCGGGGAGCTTAGCGCTATAATTCACTTTACTTTTAGTTATTTACTTTCGTTGTACTAATTTTTAATTTGATTTACATGACCATAACAATGGACAACACTCAGCATTTAATGCAACTTGAGGTAGTAAGTAATATGGGTTCTCCCATGGACACTTTTATAACTGTCAATAGAAGCAAAAAAACCCGATGATATTACGATCCATCCCTTATTATTTGAGTTACTTAACTCTAAAAAGTTTTCAGGAACCCATGAAGAGAGTCCATATGGACACTTACAATTCTTTGAAGATTTTTTTGGTTCCTTTATATTTGATGATTATGACCTTAATAAGGTTAAAATCCAGTTGTTTAGACAAACTCTCTCAAATAATGTTTGCAACTGGTATAGATCCTTTTATGCAGAAACACCAAGGACGTGGACGGATTAGACAACCAATTTCCTATCAAAATATTACTCAGAAAGCAAAGCTCATAGGATGAGAGGTATTATTATCAGTTTTAAAAATAATTCTAATGAGAGTTTATATGAAGGCTATCTAAGGTATAAAAGTTATCTAGATAATTTCCCCCATCACCGTTTTCCTGATTGGTTAATCACTCATACTTTCTATGGAGGGCTAAATAATGAAAATAGAACAAGCCTAGACACCGCTTCTAATGGTAGTTTTCTATCTTATACTTATGACAAAGCGTGGAAATTAATAATGAAAATGAGGGTGACAACAAAAATTTATGAAAATAGGGAGAGCAATATGGATAGTTCTTCTGAATATGCTTGTGTTAATGACTTTCTTGTAGATGAAAGGACTTGTGGGATGATTAAAACCCTCGGTATTGATTCTTATTCGGTAAAAAAATATATTGAGAATTATGCAGGGCATCTACATGTACCTTTAGGATGGGAACCTCATAAACCCCTCGAAGAAAAGAAGTGAGCAAGAGAGGACACATCATTGATAGAATTTTCCTTTGAATCTATTCAAGAGAATATTAAGAAAAAGTGTAGGGAGGAAGAACATATAAGGAGAAGACCAAAGAAACCAGAAAAGAACCCCGATGCTACCAATGCAAATATTGTTATATTTAAGGATCTTATGGAAGCAAGAATCATGGAAAATGAAGTAGTTATGCTAGATTCTGAAACTTCAGAATTCATCAGAGGTAAGATATAAGGTAAAGAAACTTCTAAAGCTATCACTCCTATATACCGTGGAGAAACTTCCTATACGGAATTTGTGAGACGATGTCTACTATAAATATTATGCCTTCGTCACTTTATGAGGAACTTCGCTACAATTTAAATAATCCAGATGTGGAATCGGTAGACACTACTATTAAACTATTTAATAGAACTAATATAAAACTGGAAGGTGTTATTCAAAATATCTATGTTTTTATTGCACCACTCATGTACCCTCTTGATTTTCATATTGTTTATATGCCTCGAGATACTTTTTGTCATATTATTTTAGGCAGGCCTTTTGTCTTTATAACCAAAGCTCGAATTGATAATAAGAAGGAGACTATTTCCATGATGTTTAGAGAGGAGGAAATGAAATTCCACTTCGCCAAACTAAAAAAGAGGCCATACAAAAAAGAGGATATCAAGGAAGAGAAAAAAATTCCGAGCTAGCCGCGATTCATTTTAGCACTCCCCAAGATGAATTAGAAAGAAGCTTGGTTAATTCGGAAGAGGTACTAGATGATGAGGAAAAGAGAAGATATATATGATTACCTTGACTCCATTCCAGAAGCACAAAACCCACATGACTATGAAGAACTGGTAAGAAAAGGAGATGAAGAACCTCCACCAATTGAATTGAAACGACTTCCACATAATATGAGGTATGAATTTTTAGATAATGAAAATAAATGTCATGTTATTATTAGTAAAAATTTATCAGAAAATGAAACGAATAAACTTATTTCAGTTTTGATCAAACATCGTGAAGCATTTGGGTATACTCTAAGTGACATTAAAGGAATAAATCCATCCATTGTGACACATAAGATTACCATGCTTGAAGATGATGTACCTATAGTTGACACACAAAGAAGGCTTAATCCGAAAATAAAAGAAGTAGTAAGAAAAGAAGTTATACGCTTATTAGATGCTGGCATAATATATCCTATTTCTGATAGTAAATGGGTTAGCCCAGCTCATTGCATACTAAGACATGGGGGTCTTGATGCTGCTATGAATGAGGGTGGTGAACTAGTCCCTATAAGTCCTATTGTTGGATATTGCATGTGCATCAATTTTAGAAAATAAACTGTGAGACATAGAAAAATCATAAACCTATACCGTTCATGGATAGAGTTTTATAAAGACTAAGCAATAATTCCTATTTTTGTTTTCTTGATGGTTATTCCAGTTATTCTCAAGTTGCTATACAACCCGAAGATCAACAGAAAACAACTTTTACATGTCCTTATGGTACTTATGCTTATAGATTGATCCGGTTGGCCTTATTTAATGCAAATACAACCTTTCAAGAATGTGTTTTAAAAATCTTTGATGATCTTGTTAAGAAGACTATGGAAGTTCTAACAAATGATTTCATTGTTTGTGGAACAACATTTGATAATTGTCTCTATGATTTAACCAAGGTTTTATAGAGATGCAGGCAATCAAACTTAGTTTTGAATTGGGATCAATGTCGATTCATGGAAAGAGAAGGTAGAGTTTTTGGACATAAGGTTTCAGAAAAAGGTATAGAAATAGATAAAACCAATATAAGTGCCATAGAAAATCTTCCCATACCTCAAGATACTAAAACTTAAAAATGTTTCTAGGACATGCAGGTTTTTACAAGCGCTTTATACAAGATTTTTCTAAGATAGCTATAGATCAGGGGGGATCAGAAGTTCTTCCCGGCACCCTGCCGAAGGGGAGATCATCCCGGAGGCCTTCTTCATCACCATGCCAGCCTCCGGTATGATGCGTGAGTACTTCCACCTTGGACTACGAGTACATGTAGTAGCTAGATGGTTGTTTCTCCTCCTTTGTGCTACCATGTTGAGATCTTGTGAGCTCCATTCATGATCAAGATCACCTATTTGTAATCATGCATGTTGTGTTTGCGGGGATCCAATGGATATTGAGATTACTATGTCAGATTGGTTAATGGTTCTATCGTATTTATTCTATCATGTCTGTGTTGTTTGTGATCTTGCATGCTCTCTGTTTCTAGTAGCTATCTTGGCCAAGTAGATGCTAGTGACTCCAAGAGGGAGTATTTATGCTCGATAGTGGGTTCATGCCTCTATTTAATCTAGGGAAGTGACAGAAATCTCTAAGGTTGTAGATGTGTTGTTGCTACTAGGGAAAACAATGATCTCTTGTTCATGGAACAAGTGGATTGTTTACCTTACACACTTTGCTTAAAGCAGTTATCCGTTGCTTGCAACTTAATATTGGAGGGGTTTTGGATGATAACCTGAAGGTGGATTACTAGGCATAGATGAAGTTGGATGGCGATCTATGTATCTTGTTGTATTGCCCAATCAAATATCACAAGATCATGAATGTCTAGTATTTCATTGTTATTCCTTGCTCTGTCCTGTCAATTGCCCCACTGTAATTTGTTTACCCAGCATGCCATGTTTGTTTATCTTAAGAAGAACACCTCTAGTGAACAATAGACCCCGGTCCAATCTTTACCATTGATACATCTTCCACTGTTCCTGTTTACTTTCTGCAAACCACCATTACCTTCCACACCATATAGTTAATCCTTTGTTTTTAGCAAACCTGTGAGATTGACAACCTCACTGTTCATTGGGGCAATGTCTTGAGTTTGTGTTGTGTAGGTTTCTAGTTGCTAGCAACACCTTTGAGTCGTTTCCTTCCTCCTACTGGTTCGATAACCTTGGTTTCTTTCTGAGGGAAGACTTGCTGCTGTACTCATCATACCTTCCTCTTGGGGTTTCCCAACGAAGCTCTACATTGATCTGAGCGCATCAAGCTATTTTTTGGCTCCGTTGCCGGGGAGGATAAGGACGGCTTCACAAGGGGAGTCCTTCACAACCTTTCTCTTTACTTTGTCTTTGTTTTTCTTAGTTTCTTTTGCTTGGTTTTGTTTGCCTCTTTTTATCAAAAACTCCAAAAAAATAGTTTCATTTGGTTTGCTTTCTCTTATCAAAAACTCCAAAAAAAATCCTACTCTAGTAGCTGGTCTGTTATTGCCTTGCTTGGTCATGCTTTCTATCAATGGATGGTTACTTTGAAACTAGTTCTTCTTGGCAAGGTGGGTTCACGGAAGAACAAAAGTACTGTTATAAGGAACACCGTTTGTCACAAAAAGGGAAACACTTATGGGCACAAATTGATAAATTGAATACTATTGCTAGAGAGGTGTGCTCTACTTATAATGTTACTTATTGCTTTGACAAAGCTTGTTGATGTAGGAGGTATAAACACCTCCATTTTCAATGTGAGTATAATGATAATGTTACCATATCCTCTTATGTTAAAGGAAATTATGACCTTCATGATGTGGAACAAATTGAAGAATTTATTGCTTTCAAGGGTGCATTTGAAATTGCCAGTTTGCTTGAAAATACTAATGATGCACCTTATGAATATGAGGTTTATGAGATACTTAAATTTTGCTTTGATGATTACAAGGAAGAAAATGGCTATATTCTTGAATATTTTAATAGATGCTTTCCACAAACGGAAGAGACTAATGCCTTGCAGGAGCCTATGGAATAAGAAATTGCTGAAATAGGAAGCTCATTAGATAAAAGAGTGGAGGATAAATGTTATGATCATGTGGATTCTTTTGAAATATCTACTATGCGTAAAACTTGTGATGATGTTCCTATGCCTGTTACCTATAGTAGTGATCATGATTGGGAAAAGCACACTACTTTTGATATTGAAAATCTCTTTGGTACCAATTCTAAAAATTCTATTGCCTCTGATGATACTTTACCTCCAATTTATGATGATTACAATGATGAATATGATATTTTCAGTCCATCAACTATTGAGGAGAAAGTTAATTGTGATTACAATCTACCTCCTATATTTGATGATTATGGTGATGAGAATAATATTGATAGCTATTTTTTTTAATTTGCTCCCACTAAAATTAATAAGAATGACTATGCTTATGTGGAGAGTAATAATTAGTATATGCATGTGGCTCATGATAAGAATGTTTTATGTGATGGTTATATTGTTAATTTTATTCATGATGCAACTAAAATTTATTATGAGAGAGGGAAACATGGTCTTATGTATCTCAACAATATTAAGTTTCCCCTCTTTATGTTGAAAATTTTGAAGTTGCACTTGTTTTGGTTTCCTATGCTTGTTGCTTTGTGCTTTCATGACTTGTTTCTTTACAAGATTCCTATGCATAGGAAGTGGGTTAGACTTAAATGTGTTTTGAATTTGCTTCTTGATGCTCTCTTTTACTTCAATTCATATTTCTTATGTGAGCATCTTCTCAAACTTTCTATGCCTAACTTAAAGGCGTTAAAGAAAAGTACTTCTTGGGAGATAACCCAATAGTTTCTTGAGTCTTGGAAGTTATTACTTCTATAATGACCTCTCCGTATACTTTTTATTTGCTTTTTGTGCCAAGAATAACCTCTAATGAGAGGGAAGTAAGATTTGGGTTGTTGCTGTCCCAAAAAAGATTTTTGTGCTCCACTGTACAAATTCGTGTAAAATCTCTGTAAGTCGGATTGAGATGTAATTTTTTGATTAAATCCCCCAGATTGTTATCTAACTTTAGTTAGTTCAACACTTTTTTATTTGAGCAACAGAAGGTCTTCGAACAAATCGGTTTCTACATGCTGGTCTGTTTTGACAAATTTCTGCCATTATTTGCATTTGCTTCTTATTGATTCTTTTTGGGTTCTTTTTGGGAAATTGATATTTTTGAGAGAATTGCTAGAGTAGCTTGTGTTTTTAGTGAAAGTTTTTCTGTTTTAAAACTAAACCCCAAGGTCTATTATCTTTTGAATACACTAATGTTGCTAATGAAGATTGTGTGAAGTTTTGTATGAAGGAAAATTTTCAGGTGTAAGGAAAGAATGATGTAATGAGATGAAGAATGGAAAAAATCTCAAGCTTGGGGATGCCACCCCGTGTCACCCAAAGAAATATTCAAGAGGTACAAGCGTCAGAGGTTGGGGATGCCCAAGGTATACCCTTCTTCATCAATAAAAATCTCAGGTCTTTCTAGCCACTTCCTTTTTATTGTTTCATGCACTATTGTGTTGTTCTTGGAGCGTCTTAGTTTTCATTTTTGGTTTTTGTTTGTTTAGTTTGCTTGAATAAAGTAGTTTTGACCCCCGTTCTCTCCGTGTTGTTTCAAATAAGTTGATTGGTGTTGGAAAGGAGTAGAAAGTTCTTGCTTGAATAGTACAAGAGGAACTTGCTTTGACTGTGACTTAGACTTTATCATGTCATTCTAGATGTTATTTTAACCTTATGCTTAGTGATTATTGTTGTAGCATGACTTGTTCCAAACAATTAGGATTGCTTAATGTGCCTTAAAAGAATCATGCGTTGTTTTAGCATACAAAAGCATAGTATTGTGGTATTCTCCTTTGTTGCTTTGTTTGGGTTGACTTGGCACATGCTCACACCATGTTATGACTATGAACAAGTCACCTTAGCCTCTATGATCATTTAGTTTTTATAGAGGTCCCAACCTTTAATAAGGTAGAGATCCCTGTGTTTACAATGTTAGTCCTTGGAAATAGATAGCATCCACATTTAAGATGTAATATCAAGAAACAAAGGTCATAATGCAACTTTATAACCAGGAATAAAATAATTCATTACATCTTACATAGCTCATTTGGCTATCTGTCGAGGGAATGACCACGGCAGATGCTGCAATCGGCAGCGAGTAGTAGAACGAAGGGCAAGGGCGGCCTGCCATCTGCGGTGTGAGATGAGGGCGGAGACTCAGGGTTTTACCCAGGTTCGGCCCCCCGGAGGGTAAAGACCTACTCCTGCTAGATTGTATTATGGAGGTGTTTACAATGGGCGAACTCGGCGACTAGGCGGCGAGTTGCTTGGGTGTCTGAGGACGATCCTTCTCACCCTTGGGGAGGTTTATAGGCTCACCTCCCTAGGGTTTACATATCTCAACCAATTCGGTTACAATTGCCAATCGTTTAACTTTCGACCACGGGCCTATCTACTACTGGGCCTTCAATCTCGAGTCGCTTTGGTACCTTGATGGGCTTTGATCCACTCCGTTCTGCAGGCCCACTCGCCAGCCTTGGGCGGTCGGAAGCGTCCGCGAGATACCCCAGTAGGCATATCCCCATCAGTAGTCCCCGAGGCCGTCGTTGATTTGGCGCGGATGGCTGCTGGCAGTCGGAGTATACGGCTTCAAGTTGGCATCCAGTCGAATCGTCGGCGGGCTCCTGTACGAAGGAAATAATCCAGCAAGCCGAGTCGCGTCTCGGGTGAATCGAACCAACGGGTCGCAGCCTCGGCGAGTAATTTTAGCGAGCCGAGTGGCAGGAGGCGGACCGTCGGGTGTGGTCAAACTAGCCGTTAAGGTAACTTAACGGTAACTTTCGGCGTAATCATCGCGCGGTAACGGTCCCCTAATTTGGCGGGCAGCTCCCGCTATATAAGAGGTATGGTAGGCTACCGGGAAACCAACCGCCCACCATTTCCTCCGAGTACGCACATCCTTTGCCCGCTGATCCCCCGATCTGATCGACCCGCAAGCCTCCGACCTCCAAGCAAATCCTCAGCCATGGCCCTCTCCACTGAACCTTGGGGCAGATCCAAGTGCACCAGGGCGCAACTAGCCTCCTTCGAGGAGGCCGGAATCCTGCGGGCCGGCTTTGGCGAATCCCGAGCCGGAGAACGACCCGAATCCTCGCGAGAGTTCATCGCCGCTAGTCACCTCGAGCGGGGCTTAGGGTTTCCCACTTCTCTATTCTTCCGGCGCTTCTGCGCCTACTACGGGATCCAGCCCTCGGATCTGGGTCCCAATAGCATCGAGCAGATCGCCATCTTTGTGGCGTTCTGCGACCGAGTGTTATTTGGCTGCGGCCCTACTTTCCCTTGTGGCAAGATCTGTTCCATGGACGGATCAGCCGCGATGAGGCGGCCCAATGCTAGCCGTGGCGGCTTAACCTTCGGCTGAAATCCAAAGCCTCCTTCTTCGACTGATGCTGCCAAAGCAGCGGCTGGAAAAAGTCTTGGTTTTACGTGACCGAGGCGACCCGGAGAGGCAATGGCGATTCCACGGTACTCGGCCGACTCCGAGCGCGCAATCTCCGGTCGCCAAGCTACCCGGCGACCAGCGGATGGTCGTCGACGAGATGCTCGAGCCATTCGCGGTCGAAGAAGAAGGGCTCCAGACGGTGAACTGTACAACCTGGCTGGCTTGGCGGCGTCTCGTTCCACTCGCCCAACGCGAGCATTATATGTACCGATACGGGCGAGAAGACTCGGCGAAGGCCTCGCCAGTGGAAGGCGGAGGACTACCTCCTGGCGAAGAGGATCACCAGCGGCATACACGGATCGCGGGCTCCTCCATACACCATGAAGCGTCGGCTCCAACGGTAATAATCTGATCTCATTCGCGATCGCAGCATATATGCAGTCGCGGTAATTCTAACTTTCTTCCATGTTTAACGCAGTTATTTCAAGTGGTGGAAGGGTGGCTCCCACCCGCCGATGACGAGAGTTCTGGGCCATCCGCCCAGGACACAAGCGAGTCGCCTCCCGCCAAGGGCAATGAGGACGACGAGGACGAATCCGAAGAAGAGATCGCCCCACTAATCCGAAAGACCCGAACAGCGTCAGCGAGCTCGAGGCGAGCAAGAGCCTCGAGCGTCATGATGATGACGAGGAACTCCCGGAGACCACCTCGCTCCGTCAAGCCACTCCCGCAAAGAAGAAGAAGGAGAAAGAGGCGAGGGCCCCCCTGAGGAGGAGGACGAAACCGCCGAGGATGGTCTCACCGCCACGCTCGGCGAGTGGTTCAGATGCCCACAGCTCGGCCGACGATGGGGCGGCTCCGGCAACCGCCGCGCTGGACGCGCCATCCATGGAGGCACCGCTGGCTTCACTACCTCCGCCCTTCGCGCCGGTCTCCGGGCTAGGGGCGGCTCCGGCCGAGGCGACTTCGCCTCGCAAGGAGGCTCCGAGCGTGGCGGTTTCGCCTTGCGAGGAGGCTCCGAGCGTGGCGGTCTCGCCTCGCAAGGAGGCTCCGGCCGCGGCAGCTCCACTCCACGAGGGGGCCTCCGTCGAAGGTGTCCCGGAGGCACCAACCGCTACCTCGACGTCAAAGAAGCCCTCCGTGTCTTGGGCCCCTGGCGTCTTGGAACTGGGGCTTAGTCGCCGACTGGGCCCTGAGCTGGAGAAACCGGCCGGCCTCCGTACTGGGCTGCGCTTCATTCCAGTCGCCAAGTAAGTGCACTCGGCCTTCATCTTCCTTTCTTAATATTTAAATTGTTTTGACTGAGTTGTCTCGATACATAGGACCGGAGTGAAGAAGATGGGCCACCCGACGGTGGCCAAGGTGCCCTCCGCCGCTAGCGAGGAGGACCCTTCTCGTAAGAGGAAGGCGGACGAAGTCGCCGCCGCCACGGAGGGCAGCAAGAAGGCCAAGGCCGACGACATTGTCGCCGTCTCTGATGACACGGCGACCGCTGCGGCTGGGCCCGCTGTGGAAGCAACCGCATCCACGAAGGGGACATTCGTTGCCGAGGCGGAGGAGGCGAGCTCCCTTGGAGCGGGCGCGTCAATCGCTACCTTCCCCCGCTTCATGACCAAGGCAGCCACGGCGAGTGCGGCTGCGACTGCGAGCCCTGCTCCAGAGATCGCCGGCGCCGAGATTGACCAACGTCGCGGTCATACACCGGCGCTGCTTGCGTCGTGACGGCGCAACTGCTACACAACATGCTTGGCGCGGCCATCCGGTACCTCCGGTCCCGAGGATCAGGTCGGTGTTTTGCAGCGGCTGATTCTTTTAGTTCTGTTTTGCGCGTTCGAGTCGGTCCCCGAGTGCCTTTTCGCTAAATTTTAGCGGGTGGGCATAGAATTTTTTCAACCGCCAGTCCGAGTGCGCTTTCGCTAAATTTTAGCGGGTGGGCGCTTAGGAATTTTTTCAACCGTCGGTCCCGATGCGCTTTCGCTAAATTTTAGCGGTGGGCAAAATTTTTTTCAACCGCTGGTCCCGAGTGCTTTTCGCTAAATTTTAGCGAGTGGGCGCTTAATTTTTTCAACCGAGTCCCCGAGTGCTGATTTTGAAGATGTCTGGTCTGCAGCTGGAGTCGGCAGAGCGATTGGCTCTGACAGCGTCTTGAAAGGAACCGCTGCTCCGTGAAGCGAACGAGGAACTTGAGTTGTGGCTGCGCGGAGGTGGCTCGCCAAGGGCTTGTCCTGCTGGTGAGCTGGAAGCGGTCGATGCATTGGGCACCGCCGAACAAAAGATCGCCGACCTCGGCGCCCGCTTAAGGAGGCGAAAAGAAGCGAGTTCGTGACAGGCGGCGAAGGCTGCCGTTGTGGCTGCGGAGGGCGATCGAAAGGCGTCTGAAGCCATCATTGTTGGGCTTGAGCGACCATACATCGCTTCAAGGTTTCATCACGGGCTCGCCCTTTGCTTGGTGAGTCGTATTCCTTGCCTTTCTGATTGTCTTGTTTGTGATTTCCATTGTACTCATAGTTATCTCCTTCTCGAGTCGTGTAATGCTGCCAGAAGAAGCGGACTCTCTTGGCGAGGGTGCGTGAGCATGCTCGTCGACTTCGGCGTATTGTCGGCGACCTGCATCGCGCCTACCTCCAAGAGATGTCGCCCACGGAGGTCATTCGAGTGACCTCGTTGAGGTGTGGGAGTACTGGAGAAGGCGCCCATGGTCGTAGAGTTCATGACGCGTCGGCGTTTAGCGCGAACATCGACGACCTTGAGCCTTGGGCTCGCCCACTTCCCGAGGACTTGATCTCGATGATGTGACGAGTGGATATCCTTCATCGACTGGCGCGGTGGATCTGTCCGAGGTCCTAAAGCTGCAGGAACGTGCCGCCGCGTACTCGGAGCGCGTCTGGTCGATGGGGGACCTTCTCCCTTACCAAGGAACGGTCATCGCGCCAAACGACCCCGAGCCGCCGCATCGCGACTTCAAGGTTGAGCAGCCTTTCCGCTCGGCGATGGCGGGCGAGCTGACGACGTATCCATCGAACCCGTACACCGCGTTCATCCGTAAGCGCCGGGACGCTGGTGCCTCTTC
Source organism: Avena longiglumis (assembly GCA_030063025.1). Taxonomy (NCBI): domain Eukaryota; kingdom Viridiplantae; phylum Streptophyta; class Magnoliopsida; order Poales; family Poaceae; genus Avena; species Avena longiglumis. The sequence goes on from CP125975.1 coordinate 433,408,522, forward strand.
TTCGAAGCCTGCAAAGTAGTTTAGTTTGCCCGAATGTGTTAGCAGCAGTTCTGCCGAGCAGGCATATCTTGTAATGTAAGACAACGCACATGCGATTGAATGGAACGTTGTGTTCATTTTGCTATTTGTTTGTGTATGTTGGATTGATTGTGGATGAGTCCCCGAGCGCGTCCGCCCTTTTATGGGGTTCACCTTGTATATGATGTTTGTTGTTATCATGTATTTTGTTAATTTAGTCGACTCGCCCGGGCTCGGAGAGCCAGTCGCATGGCGACTCCCTTGAGTGCTCTGTACTTTACCGTTTTCCCGTACGCGAACGGGTCCGGGTGGCCGAGTCCCCGAGCGTGGTACTTGGTAGTTCAAGGCGCGACTCGAGGGTGGTTGAGGACTGAGCGCGCTTGTGTGGGCGCGTCGCTCCTGCCTGGCCCGGAGGGTCAGTCGCGCGGCGAGTCCTGGGTGCGCTCTCTGACTTGGCGTTTTCACGACCGATCGAGGCACTGGTATAGTCCCGAGCGTGGTACTTAGTCGTTCGAGTCGCTATGCCGAGGATGCGGAGGACCAGGGTCGCTGTGGGAAGCGAGGACAGATGTCTTGGTTCGTAAAACCAGTCGAGCTAGGCGACTCCGATGGGGCTCCGGGTTGGCGTTTTTCGTGGACGATGCAAGACCTGAAATGAGTCAGTGCTCTTACATCGCACTACTTAGCCGTGCCGGTCGCTGTACCAAGGGTTGACTTCTGTATTTTAGCATGACGCTTTTAATTCAGTCGAGTGGCACAAGGTATGGAGAGTAGGCAATTTTGCAGGAACCGTTTCTTTTACTCATAGCGTTGGAGAGTACATATGTGGGGTTCTAGGTATAGAACTTCGAGGAGGTTTACATTCAGGCCGCAGCGTCGAGTTCACCGTCCCTTGGACGTCGGCGAGTAGTAAGCGTCGTTGCAGTCTGGCGCCCGATAGCGACAGGCCTTCCATGGAGGAGAGCTTGTGCATGCCCTTCTTGTCTGGATGAGGCGTAGCACCAAGTCGCCTTCCTGGAAGGTGCGGGTTTTCACCCGTCGGCTGTGGTAGCGACGGAGTCCTTGCTGATAGATAGCGGTGCGCGATCGGGCGAGGTCGCGCTTCGTCGAGTTGGTCGAGCCCATCTTGGCGGGCCAGTTCGTTTCGCGACCTCCGTGTAGTGGACGATCATGGCGAGTCGTGTTCGGTCGGTTGGCATGGCGGCTTCACCGTAGACCATGAAGAAGGGTGAATCCCGTCGATCTGTTGACCGAGGTGCGGATTCCCGGATGGCGGAGGAAGCTCTTGACCCAGCATCCGGTGCGCTCGAGTGGTACTTGGGCGCGGTTTCGACCGTGGAGGATGCTTTGGTTGGCTCGTTCCGCCTGGCGTTGGATTCCGGTGAGGCGGTCGAGCGGATGTGATGCTCCTCGCAAAATTCGCCATTGCTCCTTGGCGAAGTTTGTGCCGTTGTCGTGATGATCTGTTGGGGAAGCCGTAGCGGTATATAAGCTCGCGTAGGAACTTGGTGGCGGTCTTCCCGTCGCATTTCCGGACTGGCTTGGCTTCTACCCACTTTGTGAATTTGTCGGTGACCAGCGGTGGGTGTAACGGAGGGGCCTTCTTGAAGGGCCTACCATGTCCATGCCCACACGGCGAATGGCGGTGATGGGGATTGTTTTGGCGCGAACTTGGGGCGTGCGTCTGGTTGGCGTGCCGGCACCCGCGCATCGCTGGGCGATATCGACAGCGTCGGCGTGTCGATGGGCGTAGAAACCGTGTCGCATGGCTTTGGCGACCAGGGGCTGGCGGCGTGGTGGCGCGATCGCTGAGTGGATGTCGTGTAGATTTTGCGTCCTTCGGCTGGTTGGACGCAGCGTTGGAACATGCCGGTGACGCTGCGCTTGTGTAGCGCGCCGTCGATGATGGTGTAGGACTTGCATCAGCGAACAATCATTCGCGCGCTTGTCTCGTCTGCAGGCAGGTTACTGTCTCGGTAAGCGATGTAGGGCTTGGTCGATCGTGCAGCTCGGTGTGAAGTGCGACCAAGGTTGCCTCTGGTTGGGCGGGACTCAATGTCGATCTCGCCGGAGGAGAGACGGCGTGAAGATGGTGTCTAGGAACACGCCGGCGGGTGGTGTGGATCGAGCTGACCCGATGCGAGAGAGGGCGTCGGCCTCCTCGTTTTCCTCCTGTCGATCCACTCGACCGAGTAGCCGGTGAAGTGGCCGCCCACCTTGTCCACCTCTTGGCGGTATGCCGCCATGGTAGAGAGGCGTCGCGGTGCGGCGACTTGACCCCTGAGTCGGAGTCCCCGTAGCACCGAAGGCGATTGGCGCTCATTTCCTTCGCGGCTCGCATGCCGTGGAGGAGGGCCTCGTATTCGGCCATGTTGTTGGTGCAGGTGTGGTCGGCGGAGGATGTGGCGAGCTTGTCACCTTTGGTGAGGTCGGCACTATCCCGCTCCTGCCCGTCCGCGTTTTGGACCCGTCGAAGTGCAGGCTCGATGGTGGAGTCTGGCGGCTTCTCTGCTTTGGGCCTCCTCCCGGTCGGCGAAATCGGCGATGCCTGCGACTTGATCGCCCTCCGTGGCTCGTACTTAATGTTGTGGGCCGATCTCGGCGGCCCACTTGGCGACCCGCCCGATGCCTCGCGATTCGGATGATGTCTTGTAGTGGAGCGGAGAGCGACCGTGATGGGATGCTCTGGAAATGTCTGCGGGCGTCGCTGAGCTCAAGACCGCGTATACCAGCTTTTTGCTGTGGGTATCGCTGGCGCGACTCCGTTAAGACCTCGCTGATGTAGTATACGGCGCTGGACTGGGCTCTTTTCCTTCCTCGGTCGTTCGGCGACCATTACAATGACAGCGGCGCTCGGGGCCGCGACGTAAACCAGCATGGGCTCCTTGTCGACGGGTGCGGCGAGTAGAGGTGCGGCAGTAGCACCTTTTGAGGTCGCGGGCGTCGCCTCCTTGTCCCCTTTGGAAGGTGGGATTCTTGCATCGGCGGTATAGTGGCATCGCCTTTCGCCCAGGCGTGGGATGAAGCGGCGAGAGCCGCTACACGCCCGGCTTCCGGGCGTCGCGCAGCACTCGGGTTTGCCGGCCGGGCGATCGTGTCGATCTTTGTTGGGTTTGCTTGATTCCTCGTTTGGAGACAGCGTACCCTAGCAATTGCCCGGGTACGAAGGTGCACTTGCTGGTTGAGCTTTATCTTGTACCTCCGCGGTTGGCGAAGGTCTCCGCTAGATCGGCGAGTAGATCGCCTTGGCGGCGGATTTACAACCACGTCGTCGATGTAGCGTGGATGTTGCGACAATTTGGCTCGCGAGGCATTCTTGCATGCACCGCTGGTAGGTCGCCCGGCGTTCTTGAGGCGAAGGTCATGGCGGTGTAGCGAAGGCTCGAATGGCGTGATGAACGCCGTCTTCTCTTCGTCCTCGACAGCCATTTTGATCTGGTTATACCCGAGTAGGCGTCGAGGAAACACAGCGACTCGAGCCCGCGGTGGAGTCGATGATTTGATCGATCGCGGGAGCGAACTGCTCCTTTGGGCGGTATTTCAGGTTTGTGTAGTCGATACACATTCTCCGGTCCGTTTTCTTTTCGACCAGACTGGGTTTGCCAGCCACTTGGAGTATTTGATTGGCGAATGAAGCCGGCAGTGAGCGGTGCACTTTCGGCAATTGCTCGGCGCTCTTCATTGAAGGGCCGTAGCGGCTATGTTGAGTCGCACTTTGGGGTCGGCGTTTAGTTTGTGCTCGCGAGCTCCCTAGGGACACCGGGCATGTCGGAGGGTTTCCATGCGAAGATGTCCCTATTCTCACGAAGGAACTTCGATGAGCGCCTTCCTATGCTGGGCTCATGCCTGTCCCGATCGTCACCGTCGGCTGGGTCGCTGGGACCAGCTCGACGGTCTGGTGTCGTCGTGGCCTCAAAGGTTGAGGTGTTTGTGCCCTCGAGTTGGGCTTCTTGAGTATTGTGGGGTCGTCGTTGTTGACCCGCTCGCGTGTTGGCGAGCTCATCGGCGTGACTAGCTTCCGCCGCGATCACGGCGTCGGAGTTCGGCTCCTTTGGCCTCGCATTCGGCGGCCATGTCGAGTCGCCGTTGATGGTGATGACGCGCCGCGGCCGGGGAGCTTCATCGCGTTATGCGTGGTAGTGGGTGCCGCCATGAATTTGGCGAACGCGCTGGCGCCCAGGACGCAATGGTAAGGGCTGTCGAAGGGCACCAGCTCGAAGGCGATCCGCTCGGTGCGGAAGTTCGCGAGTGCGAAGGTGACGGGTAGCGTGACCTTGCCGATCGGGTACGCCTTCCGACCGGGGGCGATGCCGTGGAACGTGGTGTGGGTTGTCTCGATCATCATTGCGGGAGCATGATCGCTGAAGGTGTCGGTAGAGGATGTTGATGGAGCTGCCACCGTCCATCGAGTCTTGGGAGCGATGGTCGCCGACCTTGGGCTTGACCACCGGGCGACTCGTCACGGTACTCGATGCGTGGCGAGTGGTCTTGGCGGCTCCAGGTGAGAGGCTGCTCCGACCAGTTCAGGAACTGGGGGGCGTCTGTCTGGGCCACCGCGTTGGCGGCGGCGGCGCGGGCGATGACCTTCTTCTCGGGCTTCGTGTTGAAGCGGTGAAGGTGTGGGAGCCCACTTTGCGAATTTTCCGCCATTTTGCGGGTCGTTGTCGGTGTCCTCCAGCGTGCGTGCCTTCTCGATCTCCTTGAGGGTGTGGCAGTCGGCGGTGGTGTGCGTGGCGGGCTTTCCTTCCCTGCTGTGAAACGCACATGGTTGGTTAAGGAGGGCCGCGGGATCGAACCTTGGCTTGTTCTTGTAGTTCCCGCCGTCGCGTCTTTGCCCTCCGTCGCGGCGGTAGCTCTTGGGGTCGCGTTGTGCGTGCCCAGCATTGGCAACGAAGTCGACTCGCCCATCGTTGCGGCGCTTGCCTGTGAGGCGAGTGCCGCTGTAGCGTAGGTCTGCTCGGCGGCCGCCGTCGTTGCCGCCCGTGCGTCGTTGTCCCCCGGACTCGTCGTCGACGTCTTGATTGGGATCTTCCTCGGCGTATCGTTTGGCGATCTCGAGGAGGTCGGGGATGTTGTCGAGCGTGCGGGCGTGTCGCTTGAGTTTGGCGACTAGAGGCTCGTAGCGGCACGAGGTCTTGAAGCAATGGATAGCGGTGTCCGGGTGGATGCCGACCGCGCTGTATGCGAGCTCTTGCCACCGTTGGACCCAGTGCGGGTCGACTCGCGGGTCCCCGGACGCATCGTTCGGGTCCTCGATGGTGGTGGCGCGGGTGTAGGAGCACTCGAAGTGCTGGCGAAGGCGTCTCGCATTTCCTCCCGGTCGATCGTCACGGGGCGTGTTGATCCATTGCTGCACGTCCCTCCATCATCGATTGGGAGGTAACGCGGCGAGTAGGTCGGTGTGACCCGCGATCCCCATCGCCATGAGGTATGTGTCAAGCCGGACGGCGGGTCGTCGAGGAGTCGTATTTTTCGATCTCCTTGGCGCCTTGAAGTTGGTGGGTACTTTTCGCCTCGGATCATTGGTCCGAAGCACTTGGGCCCTAGTCGATTGGCGACCCATAGGCTCGCCATCGCGGCGAGTAGTTAGGGTGTGCCGCAAGTCGTCCGCTGGCGTCGCGCCAGATTGTTGGCGATGATGAGTGCGGCGTCGATTGGCTCTCCATTGGCGGCGAGGTTGGTCGCCGGCCTGGGATCGTTGTGGAGAGTGCGCATTCGCGGTCGTCGTTGTAGCTGCGGTGGCTCGTGGCGGGCAATTGAGGTGTTTGCCACCGCTGGGCGGCGCCGAGGCCGCCTGCTTCCGAGGAGCGCGAGTACACTCGCCCTGCGGTCGGCGCTGCTCTGCTGTTCCACGGCCTTGCGAGTAGGGCCTGACGTCTTTGGATTTGTAAAGCGCCGCGCCGATCGCCGTGATCTTGTCGGCGCGGCTCGGCCTGCGAGGTTGTCCATCGGGGTGGAGAACGATGGAAGGCCGTTCGCGTCGCGCTCCGTGAGGAGACGACTATCCGGCTGGTCCACAGGAGGTGCGGTTGGGTGGTGGCGGGCACCCATCGTCGATCTGGCGGGGCGGTTGCTTCCTCTGGCGGCGTTCTCGCAGATCGCGCGGCGATCGGCGCGGGTCGCTTTCATCGTCAAAGTTCAGCACGCCTGAGCGGTGGGATCGGCGTGACCTGATCCGCTGCTGGTGGTAGCGTGACAGTTCTGTCGTCACACCTTTCGAGGCGAAATTTTTCGCGCTCGGCCTGCTCTTCGTGCATCGCTTCCGCCAAATTTAGGCGGAGTTCTCGACCTCCGTCGCCGTGGCGTTGGAGGATCGGGTGGAGAAAGGGTCCTCCGGTGGATCGGTACGGTGGCCATGTAGGCATGGCGTGGCGGCGCACCGTCGTGGAGGTCGGCGGAGTTCTCCGACCGAGTCGGTCGAAGATCCAGGATGGAGGGGTCTCGAAATCTCCCGTTGGAGACTGGCGATGGAGCTGCGGACGAGGCAGCGGTGATGGATCCGCGAGTGGCGCGGGGCAGCCAGTCGGCGTCGTCGGCGGTCGCGTCTTCCGCGGCCGAATTCTCGGCCATGTTCTGTGGGCGAGTCGTACTCGGGCGGCGGTGGATCGTGCGGATCTGGCTCTCGGAGAGCCGATCGCGTGGTGGCGACTTCGCGAGCCGAGTCCTCCGAGGTGATGGCGTCGGTGAAGCCGGCGAAGAGGCTGATCGTGCCGACGGCGGGATCACGTTGTCGTGTGCGGTCGCGCCCGCGGGGCGTAGCTGCTCGGCAAGATCTGGAGCATCTCGCCGATCGCTATCATGCGGCCGGTGGCGGCCGTCTCGTTGATGGGCAGATTGGATCTCGCCCGAGAACACCGGCGACCGCCAGGCCACGGTGGGCGCCAGCCGAGGAATGACCACGGCGGATCTGCAATCGGCGGTAGTAGAACAAAGGGCAAGGCGGCCTGCCATCTGCGAGATGAGGCGGAGACTCGAGTTTTACCCAGGTTCGGCCCCCCGGAGGGTAAAGACCTACTCCTGCTAGATTGTATTATGGAGGTGTTTACAATGGGCGAACTCGACGGCTAGGCGGCGAGTTGCTTGGGTGTATGAGCGAACGTATCCCTTCTCACCCCCTGGGGAGGTTTATATAGGCTCACCTCCCCTAGGGTTTACATATCTCAACCAATTCGGTTACAATTCTGCCAATCGTTTAACTCAGACCGACTGGGCCTATCTACTCGCCTGGGCCTTCAATCTCGATCGCTGGTACCTTGATGGGCTTTGATCCACTCGCCGCTGCAGGCCCACTCGCCACCTTCGGGCGATCGGAAGCCCTACCGAGGATACCCCAGTAGGCATATCCCCATCACTATCTCATTACAATGCAGCACAATATAACAATAGCATGGGGTCCTTCATCTTCAAAGTGCCACAGGCAAACATGTTGGTTGTATACTTGTAATCCTAATCAACACATCTTACTAACATCAAACAAACACCAGCAGAACAAGTTCTGACCACAAGGGTCAATGCATTTGAATTGTATTGGCAAGTGATACTATGGTAGTATAGTGGAGTCTATCATCTATATGCATTTGGATAAGTGTATCTTAGGCTTTCTTTGCTCAAAATATATTTTCCTTATCATTTGAAAACACTAAGTTTTTGTTTGTCAAAAATCACCCAAGGCATCTACCAATAGAAATTGGTGATCCTTCAACCCATGTTCAACCACAAGCTTTTAACTTAGAAATTGGGATGATGAGATTCTTGATAGCTTCCATGTCTTGATGCTCAAATTGTCCTTTACTAGGGACATGGCTAAGTACTTAGATTTTTACACTCCGTAGAGGTGGTGCACTTTCCCCACAAGACTTGGTTTCACCAAGACAAGATCTTTCAGAAGCCTTCCCTTAGACCAGAATGGACGCGTTCCAACCTATCATCCCCTACCACCAACTATCCATTTGGCTAAGTTATTGCAACCTATATGATCCAGGCAGAGCCCATAATGCCAAGTGGCTGCACTTGAAGCTTCTCAACATTTCACATCTCAAATCTCTTTGTTCCTGGGTGGCCATCCACAAGTGAGATACACAAGGTAAACCATAGAAATGGGCCTTGTGAACCACTCAACACAAACCATTCCTTCCATTCCACCCAGGTGATTCATTCACTTAGTTGTTTTATTAAACAAAACACAAGTCCTTAACTTAGAAATATTCCATAGCATGAATATAATCCACCCTTGTTTTCTACTAGCTAAGCTAAGCATGATAGTAGTAGGAATCTTAACTTAGGAAATTTCTACTAAAGTTTCATCTACTATGATTTCCCATGGCATAGTTTATACTTAGCAAAATTCCATGCAAGTCCTACTTAGAAATATCACTAATGCAAAGTGAAAATAATGGGACAAAAGTATGAAGCATCACTTGCCTTTTTGGTAGAGAATATAAGTTCACTCCTTGATCTTGCAATGTTCACACTCTTCAAATTCCACTACAATTCAATCAAGCAAGCAAGAATTCAATCCACCATTCAAGCAATCATCACAATCATATTGGGTAATTTAATTCTTAGGGTTCCAGAATCCGCCTAAAAACAAAGCAATGTATGCAACATGCAAAAGATTGTTTTATTTGGAGAAGTGGTTTATAATAGGTTATAAACATTCTAAAACACCTATTGGTCATTTTATAAAGTGGCAAAACTATTTGCAAAATATTTTACCTATAAACCATTTTTAAACCAAATCGATATTTTATGTGGTTGAAAATGCTTTTAGCAAAGCAACAATCTTTATAGGGTTCTCCAAATACATTTTTAAGTCATAAAACTTGGTGTTTGGGGTGTGGCATCCCGCAAAACCACTACTAGAAAATCGCGTTGTTTTTGTGCATTGCATCATCATGACCGCATGCTCATGTCATCATGCCACCTTGCATTTGAGCATCGTCATCATCTTGCATTTGCTTGCATAAAACTATTTACAGAAAAGCCTGGTTTTGTTTTCTAAACGCCCCGTCTTAATTCAAACGCAAAACCCGGGTCACCGGATTATTTTGTTTTGCCGCTGTCGGTTTGCAAAAGCGCTGGTTGAAATAAATAAATTATTTAAATTATTTTAGTGGGGCAGTCGAACGGGTCGAATAACCCGAACGACCACCCCAGAAAAATACAAACGGCCACCCATAATCCTACAGCTACCCACCTATCTACCCACACCCCCCTCCACCTCACCCCACCCAATCAGCTCTCGCCACGTCACCCTGCCCTTCCTCTTAACCTATCCTAGCCCTCCACCTAGCCACTCTCTCACCCCACTCCCCACCCCAGCACGCACTCACAGCACACACGCACGCCACGCCACAGCCCCCTCACTCTCCCTGCACGTGGGCCCCCCTTTTTCCCCTGGCCCACCCGCCAGCCTCACCACCCACGCAGCCCCTGGAACCACGCCTCCCCACGCGCCCCACGTTCCCCACCCGACACACCCATCTTCCTCCACCCGCGCTCCCTTCCTTCTTCCTCCGACGCCGGCCACACCCCAACCTCTCCTCGCCGCGCCCGGCCACCTCCGCTCCTCCCTCGCTTCATGCCTCCCCGCACGCCTCCTGCCGCTCCGTTCCCCCTCCTCCCCTTCGCCTCTAGCCCCGTCCGGCCGCGACCGCCGTTCGCCTCACCGGCCTCGCCCCGTCGCCCCGCTCCACCACCCTCCCCACCTCTCCGGTCCGTCCTCGCCTCCCCCTCGCCGGCGCTACTCTCCGCCGCCGGAGCCCGCTCCGTCCCCCGTCGCGCCGCCCTCGCCTCCGGCCGCCCGACGACCTCCCTCCGTTAGTCAACCCGCCGCCTCGGCCCGCCTCCTCCGCCTGCTCGCTGCCTGCCCACGAGCCCAGCGTCTCCGCCGCCAACCTCCGCCTTGCAGGCCCTATCTTGGCGTCGCCGCTCCACCTCGCCTCTGGCCGCCCGCCGTCGCGCCCGCGCCGCCCTAAGCCTGCCTCGGCGAGCCCACTGTCGCCAGCGCAGCCAACCCGCCTCCACCTCGCCTCCGTCGGCTGCGCGCTGCAGACCGCCTCCGTCGTCGCCCATGGCCTTACTCCATCGGGCTGTCTGGTCGCGTCTCCACAGGCCCGGTCGTCGGCGCGCCGCCTGGTCTCGGCTTCATGAAGCTCGGCTTGCGAGCTCTGCCTCGGGCAGCACCTCCCCTTAAGCTGCCGGGCGTCGTTCGGTCCCTCTGCGTCGCGGCGCGCTGCCCTGCGCCCGTGTCGATGACAACAAGGATGCGTGGTTTGGTCCTCGCCAAGGGTGTGTGCCGTTGTAAGGCGGCCATGCGACAAGATCGACAACGGGAAGCACAAGAAGGACCTTCGAAAAGTTTAGCCAAGTTCTTCCCGGAACCTAGACGTCGAGACCCCGAGTGCGCCTACACGGATTCGTTGACCGAAGGAATTCTACACAGAGCGCTGAGGCCGCCACCTCGGATCCACAAGATCTGCCCCGCGGAGCCGAATACCGCAGGACGCCAAGCTCTCCCGCAGGACCCTGAAGACCGAACTCAACATGCCATGTTCTTTCTCACGGATGCCATGATCTTCGTCACGGACGCCGAGACCCCGGACCCCGGAGGCCCCATGATCTTCGCCCTCAGAACAACAAGGCCGTTGGAATGGAATCGACAAGATCTACCGCCGAACGCCAAGTACGCCTCGATGACGCCGGGTACTTCACCCCGTACACCAAGTTCCCCGACGAGGACACCTAGGCCGTCGACATGACCGAAGACCACGGATGCGCCAAGATCTATCCCGCTAACCGAGGACGATCCCGCCGAGCCCGATCCCGTCGAACCCTGAACCCTGAGACCGAACCCCGAACCCTGGAACCCCAAGTTCGTCGAGACCCTCTAATGTGTGAACCCCTTCCTGAAACCCTATTTTATAACATAATATAACCTGCTGCATATTAATTGATCATGCATGCATACTTGTCTGTGGTTTGGGGGCCTTATGCCGATTCACCTTATAATTAAATATGGGGCCCATATGCGGGCAAATCCAGTCTCATATCGGCCTCATTTAAACTTGTGTAGCGAACCGGTGATATATTCTGCCTTGTTAATACAACATTTAAGTTGAGGGGTAGTTAAATAACATGAACCACCTAATTAAATATCGGGACCCCGGTTCCACTTAATATGACCTAATTGCATCGCATCTTTGCCATGCCATACATCATACATGCATCATGCCGATCTTCTGCCGTTGTATTAAATCTTGCATCCGGTGTTTATCCTAGTGTTTTGGTTCTTCGCGGATAAGGCCGTTGATTTGATGTGAGCTTCGCTCCGATCTTCGGATGAACCGTTGACAATTTTTTCAGGCGAGCATCCCCCCCCCTTTCTACCTATCTTACTTTTATAGTATTTATTCCCTCCTGTTGATCTATTGCTATCTGTGTTGCGATGCTCTAGTTTTCGTACCCGTGATATCCCTTGCAGCCTTATATTGCCTTGGACACATCCTATTCCCTGTTGTTTGGTAGATAGTTGGACCTGCGTGTCTTACTCGCTTGCTCAAGTGCTGTTGCGTGTCATCAAATGCCACAGTTGTTGGAGCCTTGCCTCATGTTTGATGTTGGAGATGATCATAGTTTTACTTATCGTTCACTTTAATTCCTGTTTAACAACTAAAATTGAAGTAAGCAGAGGCATCGGTGGGTGATAGATAATATTTGGTTTCCGAACGCCCACTTGTGTCCCGTAGGACCCCGAGTACTTGATACCTGTTCCTTGATTTATCGCGCTATCCACATCCGGGAGGTATATGGGACCCCCCTGAGCCAGAGCATGATTCATTCTTATTTCTTGGGGCCACAAACTAGTTTGAGGTTTTATTTACTATCCTGTACTTATGCCATGCTACTTATGTATTTACGTTTGTGCGAGGAGCACCTTTGTCTTGTTAGGATCGTGGCACGATTCATGGTGTCGACAAGCCCAGCCACACTTCGGGTTCCCGATGTTCGGCCGTCCCCAACCTTAAGTCCGTCTCGAGGCCGGCCGTTCTTGAGTCTACTTTAAGGGTGGCCCCTGAAAATATTTCTGAATCCGTGATTGCTTAGTCGTGAAAGCCTCGTTGGGTTTTGATTTGGTTTTTCCGAGGTTGATCGAGCGTGTGTTGCTATTGGTGCACCCCGGCCGGGTAAAACTTTCTGAAAGCCGTGTCCACGGATATGGACGACTTGGGGAGCACAGTATCTCGACCATAGACAAGCATAACTAAAGTTTATTGCTATAAATTTGACTTTATACTGACTAGTAATCAGCTTCACTATAATGGAATGGCTAAATAATACTGCCCACAATTGCTTGTTTGGATTGTCGCTTGCGACCATTGTACCTGACTAGTAAGTATTGCAACTACAACGGAATGGCTAAATAAAAGTACCAACAACTGCTGGGTTTTGGGTTATCTCATGCTAAATGTATCTGACTAGTAAGTGTTGCTACTATCACGGAATGGTTAACTAAAGGTGCCCACTGCTTACTTTATCAGGATGATTATCTAAACCTGACTAGTAATTGCTGCAACGATAACTGAATAAATAAAACTGCCAACTGTGTGAGTTCCTCGGTTGACTTCCTCGTGTGGTCTCGAGGGGGAAACGCCAGGATGGGTTTGTTTGGTGGTAGTATCAGGTTGGATCCGAATAGGTCTCTCTTACCCCTCTCTAATAGTCGCCAGTTGTATCGAGTCTCTATAGGTTGTTTAGTGCTTGCTGCCGCTGCCGCTTCAGTCCACCATACCTATGTAGGCGAGGACCGCCGAATTCTAGTCTCGCCGTGTACTGGCCTCGATCGACTCCTCTTTTCCTTTGCCCTTTGTCGGCACCCCTTTTGTTTAAGCAGGTTTTGAGATCGACGTCGTTAGCAGGGTTACCCTTCCGGCTTGGCCTGGGCAGGGTTATGGACGCCATTGGTTATTCTTCAGGGCTCTTAGCCCCATTTGCATCTTGTCCGTAGCCGGACGCTGTATCGTTTTACAGGTGATTTGGATCTTTGTACCGTATATGAAGGGAATATGCCCTGAGAGGCAATAATAAATTGTTTATTATGTGTATTCCAAGTATATGATAGATGTTTATTTTGCATGCTATAATTGTATTAATACGGAAACGTTAATACATGTGTGTTTAATAAACAAACAGAAAGTTCCTAGTTAAGCCTCTCTCATAAACTAGCTCGTTGATTAACAAGATGATCAAGGTTTCCTGATCATGGACATTGGATGTTGTTAATAACGGGATCACAACATTAGTGTAATGATGTGATGAACATTCATCCGAAGTATAGCATTACGATCAAAGTCATTGAGTTTATATTGCTATAACAACTTACGAAGTGATCCTAATCCTTAGACCATGAGATCATGTCAATCACTAACACCGGAAGAGTTTCTTGATAACATCAAACGTCACACCGTAACAGGGTGATTATAAAGATGGATTCAGAACTAATAAAGTGTTATGTTGAGGCTCATGGGTCGAGAGTGGAATTTGTTCATCCCGATGACGGATAGATATACTCTGGGCCCTCTCGGTGATATCACATTGATTAGCTTGCAAGCAAGTGATTTGATCACTAGAATGTTATATCACAGGAACGAGAAAAGAGTGCATGTCGTGCGAGATCAAACTAGGTATGGAGATACCGATGATCGAATCTCGGACATGTAATATATCGTGAGACAAAGGGATTAAGATACTAGCGTAAAAGGTTCCGACGATCACAAGAAAGTCATCGTTGAATGTGTGAGTCGGTATGGGTCTCGGATCCGCTTCTGATTATTGATCTGAGAGGGGTCTCGATCATGTCCGCATTATTCACGAACCGTAGGGTGACACACTTAAGAAACACCGACATCCAATTGGAGCAAATGTTTCATGCCGAAAGAATAAACAAGCGCAGGAATTTATTTCACTAGATACCGAAACAGGTTTTCGGGTGAAATTGCATAAATTGGTTATGCATGTGAAATAGAATTCTAGCAAGGGGTTATTTGTGAATGTTTGTCATTAAAGTAATTGACAAAATTCTGAATAAAAATAAAAGAGTTTTATTTAATGAGAGTTTGCATTAAATTTGGTGGAAATTTAATGGGAATTTTGAGTGGACTTTTGAGTGGAGGGAATTTGGAGGAGTTTTGTGAGTGGAGTGTCCACCCACATGAAGAGGGGAGGGCAAGGGGGCAGCCCCCATGCGCCACCCCTTGGGGTTCCCCCTCCTCCTATAAAGGAGCCCTCCTCTCACTTCTCACTCACACCTCCTCGTGAAGGATCTCTCTCCCCTCTAGAATTTATCCCCATGGTCTCGGACTAGCGAGATACATGTTCCCGGTGGCTATTCGGCAAGAAAGAGTTGTGCTTCCGCTGCATCTGGGCGAGGAGGCGGAGGTTGCTCGGTGCCTCGAGCGTGTGTGCGAGCATCTTGTTGCTAATTTGCGGCGCTAGGACTTCCTCTCGATCTTGAGATCGGCAAGAGATCGTCTACATCAACCACGAGTTGAACTCGTTAAGCTTTGTCGGTCTTCAAGGGTATGTTCTCTACGGATATACATCCGCCCGTTGTTTGTATCTAGTATAAATAGATCTTGGTATATAGTTCACATCGTAGGAAAATTTTTGTTTTCTATGCTGCGAACCCTACAGTGGTATCAGAGCCGGATCTATGCGTAGATACTTTACACGGGTAGTACACATATGAGTATGTGGGCAATGATGATCATGTTGTTGCTCCTTTGTTGTGATTTTGGATATTGGTGGCATAGTGGGATGAAGCGGCCCGGACAAACTTTACATGTCCTCGCACATGAGACCTGTTCCACGCTTGACATGCAACTAGTTTGCATAAGTGGCTAGCGGTGTCTCTCTCCTACTATAGTCAATATCTATTTTGCAAGCGAGTTGTCAACAATTTGATTATCCTCGTTGTGGTTCATGTTCGTAGGTAAGAACGGTTCTATCTCGAAAGCCCTAAGCCACGTAAAACTTGCAATGGATAAATTAGAGGCATCTAGTTTAGATTGTTGCTGGGCTAGTGTTATGATATGGTAGTGTTGTAAGTAGAAGTATGAGATGATACTCTTACAACACATATAGCGTGTAAAATCCATAGACTGTGGATTTACACATATAGGTATGATAGTGATCATACCACGATGCACATGATAGAGATCATCTGCGGGAACCATATAATTTCACTAATAAACATATGATGTTTGATTACATCTTATATTGCTTGTTTAGCGCTTTGTTAAGCATAATAAGATGATCCCTCATTTAAATATCAAGATAAAAATGTGTTCTCCCTTTAGTATGCACCGATTATGTTTTCGTCGCTCCAAGACATCACGTGATGATCGGGTGTTCTTGGATCCACGACCATATTTCGGGTGTAAAACAGTTAAACATGCAAATACTAAGGTTCTAACTTGGCGAGCCTAGCATGTACAGACATGGCCTCGGAACACAGACCGAAAGGTTAAGCATGAGTCATATAGTTGATATGATGCCCATTTGATGCTCGCCTTTGAAGCTATACCGACTCACGTGATGATCGGACTTGGTGTAGTGGATTTGGTTCATGTAATCACCAAAAGGACACGAGGGATGTCGCTTTTGAGTGGGAGTTCATTCGTAATATAGATTAGTTGAACTCAATCTATCATACACTTAGTCTAAACTTTACAAATTCTGTTGTAGATGGCACCACCTGCTTTTAATTTCAATGCGTTCATGGAGAAAGAGAAACTAGCGAGCGGTAGCAACTTTCTTGAATGGGCCATGAATTTGAGGATTCTCCTCTCTGCTTGCACAAAAGCAATATGTGCTAGAAGCCGTTAGGCCCCACCTTTGATGATGCCTGACGAGGAAAGAATGTCTATCGGACTCGTCGGGAGGACCACAACTTAGTTCATTGCGGCATATTGTATGGGCTAGAGCCAGAACTTGAAAGCGTTTAAAAGCGGCAATGCATTTGATACAATGGGTGAGTTGAAAATGATTTTCGACACACATCTTTGTAGAGAGCTACAATGCTTGTAAAAGTTCTTTAGATGCATGATGGAAGAGCACGACTCGTTAGTGAGCATGTACTCAAGATGTCGGTTCTGCCGATAAGCTTGTGTCCTTGGGAATAACGATTCCCATTGACTTAGGCATCCATCGTGTTCTGCGGTCTCTACCACCTAGCTATAAGAGCTTCGTGATGAACTATAATATGCAAGGCATGAAGAAGTCTCTCCCGAGCTTACACAATGCTTAAAAGCTGCAAGTGGAGATCAAAAGGAACATCAAGTGTTGATGATCAATAGGAACACTGGTTTCAAGAAAGACAAGAAGGAAAGCGGAAGGAAGTAAGGGCGGCAAGCACGTTGTCGCTGAAAAATAAACCCGAGTTGGACCTAAGTCGATCGAAAAGTGCTACTATTGTAAGGGGTAGCCCTTTGGGCATAAGCGCCCCAAGTATGGCGGACAAGAAGGCGGCAAGGAAAACAAAGGTATATATGATATACATGTTATTGATGTGTACTTGACTAGTGCTCGCAGTAGCACCTGGGTATTTGATACCGGTTCAGTTGCTAATATTTGTAACTCGAATCAGGGGCTGCGGAACAAGCGACCGCTAGCAAGGGGTGAGGTCAAGATGCGTGTCGGCAATGGATCAAACGTTGATGTGATCGCCGTCGGAACGCTGCCTCTCCACTTACCGTCGGGATTAGTCATAAACTTAAATAAATGTTATCTGGTGCACCGCGAGCATGCACATTGTATCTGGATCATGTTTGATGCAAAGTGGTTATTCATTTAAATCTGAGAACAATGGTTGTTCCATTTATATGAATGAAATCTTTTATGGTCATGCACCGATGATGAATGGTTTATTTCTGTTAGATCTCAAAGATAATGTTACACATATTCATAATGTTGATGCTAAAAGGATCAAACTTAATGATGATATATCCGCATATATGTGGCACTGCCGTCTAGGTCATATTGGCATTAAACGCATGAAGAAGCTCCATTCGGATGGACTTTTGGAATCACTTGATTATGAATCATTTGATACATGTGAGCCATGCCTTATGGGCAAGATGACTAGAACGCCGTTTTCCGGTTCAATGGAGCAGGCGATGATTTATTGGAAATCATACATTCTGATGTATGTGGTCCGATGAGTGTGTCGGCGCGAGGTGGATATCGTTATTTTGTTACTTTCACGGATGATTTGAGTACATATGGTTATATCTACTTGATGAAACACAAGTCTGAAACCTTTGAAAAGTTCAAGGAATTTCAGAATGAAGTGGAAAATCATCGTAATAGAAAGATCAAATTTCTACGGTCTGACCGTGGAGGTGAGTATCTAAGTTACGAGTTTAGCACTCACATGAAAGAGTGTGGAATTGTTTCACAACTCCACACTGACGGCACACCACTGCCAAATAGTGTGTCGGACCGTCGTACTTTATTAGATATGGTTCGATCTATGATGTCTCTGACGGACTTGCCGTTGTCATTTTGGGGTTATGCACTAGAAACTGCTGCATTCACTTTAAATCGGGCACCATCTAAATCCGTTGAAAAGATATCGTATGAATTGTGGTTTGGAAACAAACCTAAGCTGTCATTTCTTAAAGTTTGGGGATGCGATGTTTATGTGAAGAAACTTCAACCGGATAAACTCGAACCCAAAGCGGAAAAATGCGTCTTCATAGGATACCCTAAAGAAACTATTGGGTATTCCTTCTATCACAGATCCGAGGGCAAGGTTTTTTTTGCCAAGAATGGATCCTTTCTAGAGAAAGAGTTTCTCGCGAAAGGTGTGAGTAGTCGGAAGGTAGAACTCGAAGAGGTTATGGAACCTTCTCTTCAAAGTATGGCGAGTAGCGCAGCACCGGAAGTTGTTCCGGAGTTGGCTCCACCTGTTGAAGAGGGAACTAATGATAATGATCATGAAACTCCGAAAGAGAGTACTACCGAACCTCGCAGGTCAAACAGGACGTGCGGCTCGAGTCAGACGAAATCTGTCATAAATTTCATGGTTGATGAAAATAATGACCACGCAGCGTATGAAGAAGCGATGATGAGCCGGATTCCAACAAATGGTTAGAAGCCATGAAATCGAGATGGAATCCATGTATGAAAATCAAGTTTGGAACTTGGTGGAATTACCTCACGACCGAAAGGCCGTGGAGAACAAATGGATTTTCAAAAGGAAAGCGATCTTGATGGTAATGTGACCATCTATAAAGCTCGACTTGTCGCAAGGGGTTTCAACAAATTCAAGGAGTTGACTACGATGAGACTTTCTCTCCGTAGCGATGCTAAAGTCGATTAGGATTATGTTAGCAATTCTGCATATTTCGATTATGAAATATGGCAGATGGATGTCAAAACCGTGTTTCTCAATGGTAATATTGAAGAAGAGTTGTATATGATACAACCAAAGGGTTTTGTCGATCCTAAGGATGCTAACAAGGTGTGCAAGCTTCAGCGATCCATCTATGGATTGAAGCAAGCATCGTGAAGTTGGAATCTCCGCTTTGATGAGGTGATCAAAGAGTTTGGATTTGTCCAAACTTATGGAGAAGCTTGTATTTACAAGAAAGTGAGTGGGAGCAATGTGGCATTTCGATATTATATGTGGATGACATATTATTGATCGAAATGATATAGAACTTTAACAGTGTTAAAAGTTATCTAAACGACAAATTTTCAATGAAGGACCTAGGTGAGCGTCTTACATATTAGGCATAAAGATCTATAGAGATAGATCTAGGCGCCTAATAGGGCTATCATAAAGTACATACCTTGATAAGATTTTAAAGAAGTTTAAAATGGACGGAAGTAAGAAGGGTTCTTACCTATGTTGCAAGGCAAGACATTGAGTAAGACTCAAAGTCCGGCTTAGCGGAAGAAAGAGAGATAATGGACAAAGTCCCTATGCTTCACCATAGGCTCTCTAATGTACGCCATGCTATGTACAAGACCGGATGTGGCACACGCTATTAGTTTGACTAGTAGGTACCAATCGGATCCGGTTGAACCTTTGGATAGCGGTCAAGAATATCCTTAAGTACTTAAGAAGAACTAAGGATATGTTTCTTGTATCTGAGGAGGTGAAGAAGAGCTCGTCGCTAAGTGTTATGTCGACGCTAGCTTTGACACCGATCCGGATGACTCTAAGTCTCAATCCGGATCGTATTTCTCATGAATGGCGGAGGGTTAGTTGGAGGAGCTCCAAACAACCTGTGGTAGCGGGATCAACAACGGAGGCGAATATGTTCTTTGCTTGAGCGGCTCGAAGCGATTTGGATGAAGGAGTTCATATCCGAACTAGGAGTTGTGGCAAGCGTTGGACCCAATGGTGATCTATTGTGACAACAATGGTGCCATTGCCAATGCCAAAGAGCCAAGGTCTCACAAGCATTCCAAGCATATTAAGCGCGGTTTCACTCCATCCTGAGCATGTCAAGGATGGAGATATAAAGATTTGTAAAGTACATACGGATCTCAATGTAGCAGATCCATTGACTAAAACTCTCCTAGAGCAAAACATGATCAACACGAGAACTCAATGGGTGTTAGATATATCACTATGTAACTAGATTATTGTCTCTAGTGCAAGTGGGAGGCTGAAGGAATATGCCCCGAGAGGCAATAATAAATTGTTTATTATGTGTATTCCAAGTATATGATAGATGTTTATTTTGCATGCTATAATTGTATTAATCTGAGCGTTAATACATGTGTGTTTAATAAACAAACAGAAAGTTCCTAGTTAAGCCTCTCTCATAAACTAGCCCGTTGATTAACAAGATGATCAAGGTTTCCTGATCATGGACATTGGATGTTGTTAATAACAGGATCACAACATTAGTGTAATGATGTGATGAACATTCATCCGAAGTATAGCATTACGATCAAATTCATTGAGTTTATATTGCTATAACAACTTACGAAGTGATCCTAATCCTTAGACCATGAGATCATGTCAATCACTAACACGGGAAGAGTTTCTTGATAACATCAAACGTCACACCGTAACAGGGTGATTATAAAGATGGATTCAGAACTAATAAAGTGTTATGTTGAGGCTCATGGATCGAGAGTGGAATTTGTTCATCCCGATGACGGATAGATATACTCTGGGCCCTCTCGGTGATATCACATTGATTAGCTTGCAAGCAAGTGATTTGATCACTAGAATGTTATATCACAGGAACGAGAAAAGAGTGCATGTCGATAACGAGATCAAACTAGGTATGGAGATACCGATGAATCTCGGACATGTAATATATCGTGAGACAAAGGGATTAAGATACTAGCGTAAAAGGTTACGATCACAAGAAAGTCATCGTTGAATGTGGGAGTCGTATGGGTCTCCAGATCCGCTTCGATTATTGATCCGAGAGGGTCTCGATCATGTCCGCATTATTCACGAACCGTAGGGTGACACACTTAAGAAACACCGACATCCAATTGGAGCAAATGTTTCATGCTAGAAAGAATAAACAAGCGAGAATTTATTTCACTAGATACAAAACAGGTTTTGGTGAAATTGCATAAATTGGTTATGCATGTGAAATAGAATTCTAGCAAGGGTTATTTGTGAATGTTTGTCATTAAAGTAATTGACAAAATTCTGAATAAAAATAAAAGAGTTTTATTTAATGAGAGTTTGCATTAAATTTGGTGGAAATTTAATGGGAATTTTGAGTGGACTTTTGAGTGGAGGGAATTTGGAGTTTTGTGAGTGGGTGTCCACCCACATGAAGAGGGGAGGGCAAGGGGAAGCCCCCATGCGCCACCCTTGGGGTTCCCCCCTCCTATAAAAGGAGCCCCTCCTCACTTCTCACTCACACACCTCCTCGTGAAGGATCTCTCTCCCCTCTAGAATTTATCCCCATGGTCTCGGACTAGCGAGATACATGTTCCCGTGGCTATTCGGCAAGAAAGAGTTGTGCTTCATTGCATCGCTGGAGGCGAGGCGGAGGTTGCTCGGTGCCTCGAGCGTGTGCGAGCACGGATGCGCTGCTAATTTGCGGCGCTAGGACTTCCTCTCGATCTTGAGATCGGCAAGAGATCGTCTACATCAACCACGAGTTGAACTCGTTAAGCTTTGTCGGTCTTCAAGGGTATGTTCTCTACGGATATACATCCGCCCGTTGTTTGTATCTAGTATAAATAGATCTTGGTATATAGTTCACATCATAGGAAAAATTTTGTTTTCTATGCTGCGAACCCTACAGTATATTTGTATTCTTGACTCATGGAGTCGCTTGTATATATATCTGTTCTGTGGGTCCCATCGAGGACTGTTGTGTAATGTTATTACTTCGTTTTCCACCCGCACGAAAGTGCCTGGTGGGCACCTTTGAATCGTTTCTATGCGGGTTTGGCGGGAATCGCTGAAACTTGCATAGGTCTGATTCTGAGGGTGTTACATGGGGTCAAAGAGTTTAAATCAAAACATTTTTAAACCATAATCAACATTTTTAATTGGCTAGAAATGCTTTTATTCAAAGATTTATACTTTTGCTTCACCAAATATATTTTTGAAACCACAAATTGATTTATATGGTCAGTAGGTTCAAAACAAACCCTTTTCCAAAGATTTTATCACCAAAATAATTTTAGAAAGAATTTTATGCTCAAAATATGCCTACACAAGTTTCTGCAAAAACAATCAATTTAACAGAAGAAATTTACTAAACAAAGTGCATGGTTGGGTAGGATTTGTCTTGCTGATTCCATTGATATAAAATTTGCAAAATTTGGACGTGTGGTTTGAAAGTTATGGATTTTACAAATTTGATCATCTAATAGGAAAGTTTATGTCTATTTAATCAAAAGTTGGCCACGTGGCGTGATTCTATTCGCCCATACCGTTTCGTTCAGATCAGCCTCTCTGGTGCATTGGATCTAAACAGATCGTGCGGCGTAGAGACACTCGTACCCCTTCGATTATGAATCTGTCGTGGCGCTTGGATCTGAATCCTACGGTGCACAGCACGCTTACCATCGAGTGGCGGCTGGCGTGCAGTGGCGCAGCGCTACAGCTGTGAGCCGGTGGTATAGGAAGCAACATGGGTATAGAAAAGGCTCACCGGGTTTGCAGCTTGCTGCTGATGCTCAAGGTGCTTGCCACTTGTCGAGGGGCGTACGGTAGCATCGAGGATTGCTCGCCGGAGATGTTGTTGTCGTCGGGTAACGCACAACTTCGTCGGAGGCGATTCTCTGGAATGAAAGCGAGCAAAACAACGCGTCAGGAAGATGCACACGGGTTCAAGGACCGCGGGAACACTCACCAGTGAGCAAGGGGCGCACGAGGTCGTCGGCTATGGCTCGCCGGAGTCGAGCTCATCATCAGTGGCGCTCGGACATGGACAGACCCGAGGCTGCGGGGCACGCGCGGGTGAGTGCGAGGCACTGGCAGGTGCGCCTGGTTCTGGCGAACTAGATCGTGTGAAGCAGGGACAGTGGGGAGGTTCGTGCTTGTCGGAATCGACTGGAAAGGTCGTCGGAGCCAGTGGTGGCGCGAGCGAAAATTAGCACAGCCTGGTGGCTCACTGGGTATGACGTGAGAGGGGAAGGAGAGAGAATAGACAAGCGATTTAACGAGCGTGGATGTTGGAGAGATTAACGCCTCCATTGATGCGAATTTAACTACAGAAATCAAAGCAGAAAACGGCTGGCGTGATTTGGGGATGAATCAGTCGTGGGGACGATGATGACGGGGCAGTGGGGTCCAACAGTCAGCGAGAGATAGAGAGAGGAGGTGGGGTCCAACCGTCAGTGGCGGAGCGGGTGAGTTCTGCGGTGAGAAAATGGTTCGCTCGGGGGTGAGAGTAAGTGGGTTGCTGGGCCAATGGGCTGGTCTGGATTCTTTCATTTTTTTGTACTGATTGTTTTTCCTTTTTCCATTTCTAATTTCTGTTTTGATTTTGTTTAATCTTTTCAAACATCTATTTGAATTCAAACTTCTCTCAAACTTTGAGTAGATTTTAATACTGATTAATAGTATATTCTGATGCCATATTAAGAATAAATCTTTTATTCCTTCTAGGGTATAATAATTATTTAAAATAGGCTCTTGTATTAATTCATATAAGATCAAAAATATTTTTAATCCTTATTTAAATTTCATTTTCCACAAAACCTTTTCAGTAAGTTTTAATTATCTAATATGGTGTCAAATAATTCACCTTGAATTATTTGGGATATTTTTAATATGATTTATTAATCATTTTAATTTGGGTACTTGTCTTTTTTTTCAAATGAAATCAAATATGGTTTTAAAATCCATAATTTTTATTTAGAAGATTTCTTTTACCTCATTTGATTTAACTAAATCACTTTCATTCCACTTGGGTAAGTTCCAAATTCTATTTTCTCATGATTTATTTAATCATTTCTAATAGGGATTTTATCTTTATTAAAAATAGAAATAGAATTTAGTTAATGCCATTTCAATTATTTTGGAAATTCTTTATCCATTATTTTATTTGGATTTGGATTATAATTATTCGATTTGCTTATGGATTTGGCCAAAATTTTATTTGATCTTAAAATATTCCTCATTTAATATTTCTTTCTTTATCTTATAAAATCCATATCTTTTTATTTATAGATCCAAACTTGGTGATTCCAATTTGTAAAATCTTATATAATATTTGTTTATCCTTTTAAATCTTTTTAGGATTATTTGCTCACCATTTGGTTTGGATTTTTGATAGGTGCTTTATTAGCTTTGGAAATTCAATTTCCTTAACTTGTTAATTTCATAAGATTTTATCTATGGCTCCAAATTAAGTGAAACCAATTCCTATAGTTTTAATAATATTTCTATTTGTCTTTCTTGATCATTTATAAATGTTTTTTGACAAATTTTTATTTGGATCAAATCCATAGGCTTAGAGATAACTTGGAAATGATTTTATTCCATTAGGGTTTAGGGTTTGGGTTTATTTCCCAAGTGTTTAAATTTGAAAATACATTCATTGAGGAATGCATTTCACTTGATTTGGATTTTGTTTGGATTCAAACATTAACCAAAGTTTGTTCAAGATGGAATTTTAAGTTTCCATTAAAAACAAAAGTTTCTTTTCACCCTAAAATTCAAAAATTATTTATTTTGTTTATTTATTTTTCACATTACAAGATTTGGAAAATCTTGGGATGTGACAGTTTTTTACTTGTTTTATCACTTTATGCTTTGATTAGTAATGTTATGTCGCTCTGCATGATTATGGCCATTATTGCTCTCTTAGTTGGTCGCTCCCAGTCTTTTGCTAGCCTCCACTTGTATGAGTAAGCTCTACTCATGCATCCAACTCCCAAGAAACTAAGTTATTCCAAAGTGTCCACTATAAATTCCTATGCATGGTGTGTTACACCATTCCAAGTATATTCTTGTTTTATCTATCTTACAATTAAAAAGTTATTTTGTTATGTGAAAACTTAGTTATTAAAGCTCTCACGAACTTCATGGCACACTTTATTTTTCTTGCCCCTAAATAAACTTGAACCATTGTGTCATCTATGTTGTATATGCTTGCACTTATACGTTGGAATTAGCAGAACCATGCTATCATGGGGAACGCTTTCAACATTACACTTGTACATTGTACACAGTTTATATCATGCTCTTTTATTTATGCATGTCGTCGGTGTGAAATAAAAGGGGAGCTTGTAAGTCCATGGAGTTACTTATTTGTGTTACAGAAACGCCTGGGACGCTAGCCTAAGACATGCCTAATCATGGTGGAAACTTGTAGCATCACCATAGTGAGCAATCTATGAAGCTTTCTTATTATAAAAAAGAGAGACATACTGAAAAGAGGAAAGAGAGAAAAAGCACCATTTTCCCATGGTAAATAAGAAGATTGCTGATATGCTCATTGTCTGCTTGCCTTGTCATTTTGATTATGGGATAGCTCCTATATCATGTGCAAGGGGTACACATGTACTTACTATGACAAGAACTTACATGTGACTAAAGTTGAGTAGCATGAGGAGCGGCCCTCGTATTCAAGGGACATGAGATTGCCAACTTATACTTTGTCAAGCATATACTCTATAGTTTGTTCACTTTAACCTTAATCACTTCAAGATGCTTATGATAGGGGCGATGAGAGCTGAAAGCTAACTGATACGTCCAATTTGCATCACCATTCTATATCATAATTTGCCTCTATTCATTGATATATTTCGTATTAAGAGGTGTTACTTATGTCTTTTCATCTATTTTTGCATGTTGGGTGATTTTTGGAGGATGAACTGCCGGAGTCAGGATTCTGATAGAAAAAGCGGTGTTTTGATGCAATTTTGCGAAGATCAGAGAAATACCAGAAAAACTACGGAAAATTCTATTTTCCCATAAGACGAAGGATGCCAGAAGGGGAGGCAGAGTTGGGCCACATGGGGCCCATACACCCCCAGGTGCAGGCCACCCTAGGCCGCGCCTACAGGGGGTGTGGCCACCCTAGCCCACCTATGGCTCCGCCCTCTTGCCTATATCTTCTCCTCGAAACCCTAATACACGAGGAGCAACCACAAAAAGATTCCACCGCCTCTGCGGGGCGGAAAACACCGAGAGAGAACGAGCTCTCTGGCAGACAGATTTCTATCGGGGAAATTCCTTCCCGGAGAGGGGAGATCGTCGCCATCAACACCATAATCAAGCTAGGCTTCATCGGGATCATCATCATCATCATCCACACCATCATATCCACCAGCACCATCATCACCACTCCATCCCGCTGTAACAATCCTGTTGAATCTTGCATAGTTCTTAGGGGAAACTTTCACGGTGTTGATTACTATTATAGTTGATGCTTGTGAGTGGAACCATTGAATTATTGTTTATGTTCAGATTGTTATCCGTCATCATACCATCTCTGATCTTGATCCATATGATGTCTCATGAGTAGTCCATTTAGTTCTTGAGTACATGGGATAAGTCATGTTGTTAGTAGTGGATTTGTGTTGAGGTATTATTCAATGGTTTAATATTTAAGTTGTGGTGCTATTATTCTAGTGGTGTCATGTGAACATCGACTACATGATACTTCACCATTTATGGGCCTAGGGGAATGCATTTTGTATTTGGCTACCAATTGTGGGGTTGCGGGAGTGACAGAAACCTAAACCCCCGTTAGGAAACCTTTGCACAAGGGAGTGTAGGATCTTAGAGTTTAAGGCTGTGGTTTGGTTTATATCTTAATTACTTTCTTGTAGTTGCGGATGCTTGCAAGGGGTTTAATCACAAGTATGTATTAGTCCAAGTAAGGTCGGTACATTAGCACAGGTTCACCCACACAACACTTATAAAACCAAAGATGATTAATCAGATATATGAAACGAAAGCACTTGATAGTATTCCCATGTGTCCTCAAGAACGTTTGGTCCTCATTAGTATTTCCACCGGCTTGACCTTTGCTAAGAAAGGATTGGGCCACTTGCTGCAATTATTTGTTGTCTTATTTACTTGCACTTTATTTCCTTGGTTTATCAGAAAACCCCCAAAAATCCGTTTGTTAAGTATTTACAGAGATTTCCTACTCCTTACCACTAGTCAACACCTTCTGCTCCTTGTTGGGATCGACACTCCTATTTATCGAAAGTAACTACGATACACCCCCTATACTTGTGGGTCATCAAGACTATTTTATTACGCTGTTGCCAAGGAGTGAAGCGCTATTAAAGAGTGGAACTGGTAAAGAAAACTTCTACTGTGAGTATTGTTTTTTATTTCTGTTTCTTACTTTGTTTCCAATATGGATAACCCACTTGGTTTCCTATTTGGTAAATCTACTACCACTGCTAGGGTAGTAGATGAACCACCACTTGTTGAGATAGATCCTTTTAAGTTACCTACAAGAATTGGTGATCGTGTTATGGAGAATTATTATTTTGGGGATGGAACTGTCCATCCTGGTGATCACTTGCTTTTTATCCATGAATTATGCGGGTTGTTTAAGTGTGCAGGTATCACAACTGAACAGGTGAAGAAGAAGTTATTATCTATATCATTGAAAGGAAGAGCTGAATAATGGTATAAGCTGCTGAAGAATGGACAATCTACGGAATGGGAGGAAATAATACCTCTCTTTTACTCTAAATTCTATCCTCCCAGTGAGACTCATAAGGATAGGAATCTAATATATCACTTTTGGCCTCGTGATGGAGAGAGTACAACTCAAGCTTGGGGGAGATTGAAGTTACTAATGCTTAAATGTTCTATTCATGAACTCCCTAACAATATTATTATCAATAACTTTTATGCTAGGATTTCTCTTCATGATAAAGATTTACCAGATGCTTATTATGCTGTATCATTCACACGTATGAAGGAAGAAGCTAAATGGGATCTTCTGGACCGTATTCAAGAGAACACTGAAGCATGGGAGAATGACAAAGGAAGAAAGTCAGGTATAAATTATGATTATGAATGCATTAAATCTTTTATGGGAACTGATGAATTCCGTGATATTAGTACTGAGTATGGTCTTGCTTCTCAAAGTATTGCCAATTGTTTTAAGGCTTTTGCATCTTATATAGAATTTCCAAAAAAGAAGTGGAATAAGTACCATGCACCTTATAAAGATATTGTTACCCATGTTCCTGCTAGCATTGAAGTTTGTACTGTTGATCCTATTTTGCCTGAACCTTATGTTGAGAAAATCCCTTTTCCTGCAAAGGTAAAGGAACATTCTATCATAGATAATGTGGTTAGCAAAAGTGCAAAGAAAACTGTGGAACCCGATGAGCAAATAAACATTGAACCCGTAGTAGCCCTTGTGAAAGATCTTGTCACTAAAAATATAGAGGAAGAGCATATTGTGTTCTGTGAAGACGCTTCTAATATTGTCTCTCATCCTAGCAAATCTAGGAAAACTAGTGTCCTTGTGCTTTCTGTTAAAATTGGTGATCATTGCTATTATGGTTTATATGATATTGGTGCTAGTTCTAGTGCTATTCCTTATGAGCTTTATAGGGAAATTATGCATGAAATTGGTCCTTTTGAGCTTGAGGACATTGATGTGGTTATTCACCTTGCTAATAAGGAAACCATTTGCCCTATTGGTATTGTAAGAGATGTGGAAGTCCTTTGCGGTAAGATTAAATATCCTGTTGATTTTCTAGTGCTTAGTTCAGCAGCCAGTAAAACTTGTCCTATTATCTTTGGTAGACCTTTATTGAACACTTGTGGAACTATTATAGATTGTAAGAAGGAGAAAGTTTTAACTAGGTTTGATGGATATTTTTATGAGTTTAACTTTTCCAAATTTGCTAAAGCTCCTTATGAAAATAGTTTGCCTAATGAAGATTTCAGGGTTGAACAACTTGCTTCTATTGATCCAGTTTATGACCTTGGACCTCTTTTTGATGATTGTAAGTATGCTCATTCTGATGATAAAGTTTTTTCTTGTGAAAGTTATATTATCAACTTTATTCAAAGTGCTACTGAAAGTTATTATGAGAGAGGGAAACATGGTTTTATGCATCTCAATAATATTAAGTTTCCCCGTTTTATGTTGAAAGCTTTGAAGTTGCATTTGTTTTATCTTCCTATGCTAGTGTACTTTTGTTTCAATAATTTGTTTTCTCATGAGACTACTTTGCATAGGAAGTGGGTTAGACTCAAATGTGTTGGATATTTGCTTCTTGATGCTCTCTTTCACTTCAAATCCATATCTCCTATGTGAGCATCTTTGAAATTGTTAAGCCTAACTTAAAGGCATTAAAGAAAAGTACTTCTTGGGAGATAAATCAATAGTGTTTTTGAGTCTTGGAAGTTATTACTTGTAATACCCTCTCCTTATCCTTTTGTTTTGGTTTTTGTTTCAAGATCAACTACTTTTGAGAAGTAGAGGAGTTGTGAAAAGTGGATGTCCTGGGACAGATTTTCATGTTGCATTGTAAAAATTGGTGAAGGAGCTCGGTACATCGGATGGAGCTGTAATTTCCTATGTTTGCTCTCCAAGTTGTTATATAACTTTCATTAGTTTTGCACTTTTTGATTTGAGCAACAAATTTTTTTCGAAAAAAATCAATCTACCTGCTGGTTTGTTTTGACAGATTTCTGCCATCATTTGCATTTGCCTCTTATATTGATTCCCTTTCAGATTCTTTTGGGGCTTTTGGAAAGGAGTTGCTACAATAGCTTTTGTTTTGATGGATTTTAGTTAAAGTGTGTACCTAGAGGTTTATTGTTTTTGCATACTCTAATGTTGCCAATGAGGTTTGTGTAAAGCCTTGTATGAAAGGAATTTTCAGGAGATGGAAAGAAGGAATCTGCAGAGTCCATCTTTGATTAGGTAAAAGTGCTACAAACTGAAGGTTCATGAAAAACTTATCTTTTTATATTTTTTATGTTTTTATTACATACGGAAGGTTACGAGACGAAACTGAGGAGGAAACGGAGGCTAGGTGGGCCACACCTACCCTAGGCGCGGGTCCCAGTTGGTCGTGCCTACAGGGGGTGTGAGCCCCTGGAGTCCGTCTCTGCCTCGTTTTCGCATAGTACCTTCCTTATGCAGTGAAACTTCGTAATATATACCCCCCCCCCCCCCGGATCCTCCGAGGTTCGTATATCGTGTTCTCGTCGTGTTTTTGTTTCGATCTATTTCTGTTAGGAAATACTCTCAAGTTTATAGGCGCAATGGTTTCCACCAACGATAAGGGC
The DNA here is from genome assembly GCA_030063025.1 of Avena longiglumis. Taxonomy (NCBI): domain Eukaryota; kingdom Viridiplantae; phylum Streptophyta; class Magnoliopsida; order Poales; family Poaceae; genus Avena; species Avena longiglumis. Next base: position 433,438,277 of record CP125975.1, read on the forward strand.
AAGGAGCCTATGGAAGAAGCAAGGATCGCTGCTAAGCACGAAGACATGGGTTGGAGCATCGAGGAGAAAGTAAAGGACATGTCAGCAGGCATGAAGGGACAAGCTGCCACAGGATCAAGGGCAAGGAAACCTACTTTTGTAGGGTCAATTAACACTGGACGTGCTTTTTCTCATAATATGCAAGGGATCATGACCTCCGTTCCATACTTCAGATCCTGCCCTGAGGCAGTGGAAGCCCTTCGAACCACTGATGAGTTTTGTGATAAGTACCCTGCTCTAAGGATGAAGGTGGATATACTTCAAGAGGAGAATAATAGGCTTCGTAAGATGCTGGAGGGTTTTCTCACCCTAAACAAGGGAACACCACCACTGAAGGAGTAATTCGTCATCGGGTTTGGCATCCCCTTGGCTTGTTCCAAGCTTGGGGGAGTGCCACGGTATCACATCATTATCTTTTATATTTTACTTCTTTAGTAGATTCATATCTTGGGTAGAGAAGTTATCTTATAGGTTGGTTTTCATTGTGGAAGTATCTCTCCTTTAGTTATCTATGTATCCCTTGGTGTGAGTGCCTTTGTGGAATATTAATGAGAAGTCTCATATTTTACTTTTTGCATTTCTTATTTTAGTTTGCAATCTCTATTATATGATTGATCTTGTTGATCAGTATTGGTATCACTTTCGGAGCATCAAGTAGATCTAAATTGGTTTTGGAAAACCGAGCTCTGGTCAGTAGCAACACTTTTTGAGGTTTGAAAGGAAAACATAAAAACACGTATAGATATTTTGTATCATTTTATTTTCTTACTTTATTGGCTCATAAGCTTAGTATTCTTTATTTAAGATATTTTGTGTCTTCAAGGAAGATTGCATGTTTGGCTTTATTACTTGTATGTTTGCTTGTTTCCTTCAACTCTTTTGCTTGCTACCCAGCCTTGCTAGCCAAATACCTATTTTGAGAAGGCATACTTCTCATGCATCCAACCCCTTAAACCAAGACATGTGCCATTTGTGTCCACCATATCTACCTAATAGCATTATTGCTATTCCAAGTAAATTCTCAAGCTTCATCTATCTTTCAAATTAAATATTATTTTGTTATGTAAAAACTAGTTAGTAAAGCTCTCACGACCTTGATGGAACACCTTATTTCCTTGCCCCTAAATAAAATTGAACCATTGTGTCATCTAAGTTGTATATGCTTGCACCTATATGTTGGAATTAGTAGAACCGTGCTATCACGAGGAACGCTTTCAACATTGCACTTGTACATTGTACACAGTTGATATCATGCTCTTTTGTTTGCGGATGTCGTCGGTGTGAAATAAAAGGGTTATGTATGTGTGTTAGAGATACTCCTGGGCCGCTATCCTAAGCCATGCCTAATCATGGTGGAAACTTGCAGCATAACCATAGTGAGCAATCTATGAAGCATCCTCAATAAAACCTATACAAATAGCAAATAAAAAGATTGCTGATATGCTCAATGTCTGCTTGCCTTGTCATTTTGATTATGGGATAGCTCATGTATCATGTGCAAGGGGTACCCCGTTGGCGGTTCTTTATGATACACATGTACTTACAACGACAAGAACTTACAGGTAACTAAAGTTGAGTAGCATGAGGAGCGGCCCTCATACTCAAGGGACATGAGGTTGTCAACTTATATTTCGTCAAGCATATACTCCTTCCTTGTTCACTTTAACCTTAATCACCTCAAGATGCTTATGATAGGGGCAATGAGAGCTCAAAGCTAGTAAGTACCATAATCTTTTGAAAGCTCTTTATGAACTTGAAATCCCTGCTTCCCTTTATGAAGGGCCCTTTCTTCTACTTCTAAGTTGAGTTAGTAAACCTATTCCTCTTTATCTCCAGCAAGCATTTGAGTTGTTGTGTTTCAAACATTCATATGATGATTTATTCAATCATGTTCTTTATCTTCCTTGTTTGCACAAGACTCTTATCTAAACGAGTATTACTTTGAAAGCTATCACTGTGAAAAAACCTTTATGTTTGTGCAAAGAGTACTCTTGTTGTAAACTTCTACAAAAGCTTTATTTGAAAATTGTTTGCCAATTGTTCTCTAAACAAGAACAAAGTTTGCCAATCCCAATTATGATTTATCTCTATGCATCTTTTTGTGACTCCCATACTTGTTTCAAGCTAAGTTATATAATCGTGAGTTGCTTTCTACTATGAGTTGTATATTAGTAAGTGTGATGCTTCTTGTTTGTATTCTTTTTATCGACACTTCACTCCATAAACCTGTGGACATGTTTACTGAGCTCAGTTTTCGCTTGGGGACAAGCGAAGGTCTATCCTTGGGGTGAGTTGATACATCCAATTTGCATCACCATTCTATATCATAATTTGCCTCTATTCATTGATATATTTCGTATTAAGAGGTGTTAGTTATGTCTTTTCATCTATTTTTGCATGTTGGATGATTTTTGGAGGATGAACTGGCGGAGTCAGGATTCTGATGGAAAAAGCGGTGTTTTGATGCAATTTCGCGAAGATCAGAAAAATACCATAAAAACTACGGAAAATTCTATTTTCCCAAAAGACGAAGGATGCCAGAAGGGGAGGCGGAGTTGGGCCACAGGGGTCCCACACACCCCAGGAGCATGCCACCCTAGGCCGCGCCTATAGGGGGTGTGGCCAACCTGGCCCACCTCTGTCTCCGCCCTCTCGCCTATATCTTCTCCTCGAAATCCTAATACACGGGGAGCAACCACAGAAAGATTCTGCCGCCTCTGCGGGGCGGAAAACACCGAGAGAGAAAGAGCTCTCCGACAGAAAGATTTCTGCCGGGGAAATTCCTTTCCGGAGAGGGTATATCGTCACCATCAACACCATCATCAAGCTAGAATTCATCAGGATCATCATCATCCACACCATCATCTCCACCATCACCATCATCGTCACTCCATCCCGCTGTAACAATCGTGTTGAATCTTGCATAGTTCTTAGGGGAAACTTTCCCGGTGTTGATTACTATTGTAGTTGATGCTTGTGAGTGGAACCATTGAATTATTGTTTATGTTCATATTGTTATCCATTATCATTCCATCTCTGATCTTGATCCATATGATGTCTCGTGAGTAGTCCGTTTAGTTCTTGAGGACATGGGAGAAGTCATGTTGTTAGTAATGGATTTGTGTTGAGGTATTATTCAATGATTTAATATTTAAGTTATGGTGCTATTCTTCTAGTGGTGTCATGTGAACGTCGACTACATGATACTTCACCATTTATGGGCCTAGGGGAATGCATTGTGTATTTGGCTACTAATTATGGGGTTGCCAGAGTGACAGAAACCTAAACCACCGTTAGGAAACGTTTGCACAAGGGAGTGTAGGATCTAAAAGTTTAAGGATGTGGTTAGGTTTATATCTTAATTGATTTCTTGTAGTTGCGTATGCTTACAAGGGGTTTAATCACAAGTATGTGTTAGTACAAGTAAGGTCGGTACATTAGCACAGGTCCACCCACACAACACTTATAAAACCAAAGAAGATTAATCAGCTATATGAAACGAAAGCACGATAGTATTCCCATGTGTCCTCGAGAATGTTTGGTCCTCATTAGTATTTCCACCGGCTTGTACTTTGCTAAGAAAGTATTGGGCCACTTGCTGTAATTATTTGTTGTCTTATTTACTTGCACTTTATTTCCTTGCTTTATCAGAAAACCCCTAAAAATCCGTTTGTTAAGTATTTACAGATATTTCCTGCAAGTTACCACTAGTCAACACCTTCTGCTCCTCGTTGGGATCGACACACCTATTTATCGAAAGTACTACGATACACCCCCTATACTTTTGGTTCATCACTAACAAGTACCATAATTTTTGGAAGCTCTTTATGATACTTGAAATCCCTGCTTCCCTTTATGAAGAGCCTTTCTTCCACCATTATATTGAGTCTCCACCTTCTATCCTTAAGCACCAATTAAGAGAGCATAGTTCCCATTCTTAGTTCTAAGTGCATTGCCCCAAAACATATTGATTGATTCATATTGTTGATATTGCTTGCTCATGAATTATTTGTATCTAGTCACTCTTATGAACTTTGAAGGTGTCCTATGCATTTATTGATACTCCATGAGGGACAAGCTGAATGCCACTATGCTATATTTTCTATATGTGATACAAACAAACGTCTTTCAATGCATTGTTATTCATGATTTTTGTTTGTAACCTTTCATGTTGCATGCATAGTTACTTTGTCTTATTGTTAGAACTTCTTCTTGCATGCTCATGTTTAGAGTTCTTTGATCCCAGCTTTCAATGCTTGCAAATGGTTTGATCTTGATTTTGATGGTGCATGTCACCTCAAAAATTATTCTTTTTATCACTTACCTACTCGAGGATGACCATGAGTTAAGGTTGGGGATGCTTGATACGTCGTAAACGTATCTATAACTTTTGATGTCCCATGCTTGTTTAGTATCTACTTTGTTTTGCTTTGTCTACACTTTGAGGTATTTTTATATGTTTTCTGGTACTAACCTATTAACAAGATGCCACATTGCCAGTTGCTTGTTTTCTTCTGTTTTTGGTTCCAGAAAAGGCAGAAAATCAATATTCTCGTAATTGGACGGGACAAAAGCCACAGTCAATATTTTACATGGGGAACACGGATCCAGAATACGAGACGGAGGGGAGCCACCAGGGGGCCACACACCCTGGACGCGCGTCCTGGCTGGGCCCGCGCCTAGGGGGTGCAGCCACCCTGGGTTCCCCCCGCCTCGCCTCTTCGCCTATAATAAGCCCCCGATACCAAAACCCTAAGTACCCGATCAATCTTCCACGAAACAGTCCGTAGCCGCCGCCACCATCAATCTTCTAGTCATAGATGCAGTTGGATGGCAGTCTATGTATCTTGTTGTATTGCCCAATCGAATATCATAGGATTATGATGTCTAGTATTGCATTGTTTTGCCTTGCTCAGTCTTGTCCATTGCCCTGCTGTATTTTGTTTACCCAACATGCCATGTTTGTTTATCTAAGGAGAACACCTCTAGTGAACTATGGACCCCGGTCCAATATTTACCATTGATACATCTTCCATTGTTCTTGTTTACTTTCTGAAAACTACCATTACATTCCACACCATACATTTAATCCTTTGTTTTCAGCAAACCGGTGAGATTGACAACCTCACTATTCGTTGGGGCAAAGTCTTGAGTTTGTGTTGTGCAGGTTTCCAGTTGCTAGCAACACCTTTGAGTCGTTTCCTTCCTCTTACTGGTTCTATAACCTTGGTTTCTTTCTGAGGGAAGACTTGTTGATGTGCTCATCATACCTTCCTCTTGGGGTTTCCCAATGAAGCTCTACATTGATCTGAGCGCATCAGTTATTCTTGGCACAAAAACCAAACAAAAAGGATAAGGAGAGGTTATTATGGAGGAATAACTTCCAAGAATCAAGAAAATAAAAACTTACTGAAATAAAAATTGGGTTATCTCCCAAGAGTGCTTTTCTTTAATGCCTTTCAGCTAGGCATAGAAAGCAAGAATCAAGTATTTTCGAATAAAGAAGCATCAACATCACAATTTGTTCTAAGAGGATCAAAAGATAGCTTCTTTCTTTTTCTAGGGAAGTGTTCCATACATTTCTTGAGTGGGAATTGATATTTAATAGTGCCTTCCTTCATATCAATAATGGCACCAACAGTTCAAAGAAAAGGTCTTCCCAAAATAATAGGACAAGAAGCATTGCATTCAACATCCAAAACATAGAAATCAACGGGGATAAAGATATTGTTAACCATAATAAGAACATCATTAATTCTCCCCATAGGTTTCTTTTTAGCATTATCATCAAGATGGACATCCAAATAACAATCTTCCAATGGTGGTAAATCAAGCATATCATAAATCTTTCTAGGAATAATAGAGACACTAGCACCAAGATCACATAAAGCTTTGAAATCAAAATCACTCACTTTCATATTAATGATGGTCTCCCAACCATCTTCTAATTTCCTAGGAATAGAGGCTTCATGTTTCAATTTTTCTTCTTTAATTTTCATAACGGCATTTGTAATATGTTTTGTAAAATCCATATTCATAGAACTAGCATTAGGACTTCTATCAAGCTTTTGGAAGAACATAATTAATTTAGATATATTGAAACCATCAAGATCAAAATCAATATTATCATTTGAGGTAGTAGAACTATTGTCTCCCATATTTCGAAAAATTTTGGCATTTTTTTTAGAAAATGTTCTAGTGCGTTTAGGCAATGTTGCAAAAGGAATGGGGACTTTAGGTGGTTTTCTATCATCAACATTACTAGTGGTGGTAATGGTACAAATTTTATTCATACTATTATTTCTAGCAATTTCATCTTCTCTCTTCCACCTAGCAGGCAATTCAGCTAACATCCTAACATTTTCATCAATTCTAACTTGAATGGCATTCAAAGTCTTGATTTCTTTAACATCATGAGGCATTACCTTTAATTTAAGAAGTTCAACATCATGGGCAAGGCAATCAACTTTAGAAGCAAGATCATCAATTTTTCCAAGCTTTTCCTCAACACTTTTATTTAAAGTAGTTTGTTTACTAATAAAATCCTTAAGCATGACTTCAAGTTCAGAGGGTGCACTTCTATTGTTGTTGTAGGAATTTCCATAAGATTTTTCATAAGCATTATCATTATTAGAAGGATATGGTACATAATTATTATTACCCAAATTATTTCTATAAGCATTGTTGCCGAAATTATTACTTCTAATGAAGTTCACATCAACTTGTTCTTCTTGAGCAACCAAAGAGGCTAAAGGAACATTATTTGGATCAATATGAGCTTTTCCACTAACAAGCATAGACATAATAGTATCAATCTTATCACTCAAAGAGGAGGTTTCTTCAACAGAATTTACCTTCTTACCTTGTGGAGCTCTCTTAGTGTGCCATTCAGAATAATTTATCAGCATATTATCAAGGAGCTTTATTGCAGCATCCGAAGTGATGGTCATGAAGGTACCTCCAGCAGCCGAATCCAACAGATTTCTTGAAGAAAAATTTAGTCCTGCATAAAAGGTTTGGATAATCATCCAAGTAGTCAGTCCATGAGTGGGGCAATTCTTCACTAAAGATTTAATTTTTCCCAAGCTTGAGCAAATTGTTTAGATTTCATTATGTCACTTCTCATGGATATAATCTTAGCAGGAGGATAATATTTTCCAATGAAAGCATCTTTGCATTTAATCCAAGAATAAATACTATTTTTAGGCAAAGATAACAACCAATCTTTAGCTCTTCCTCTTAAAGAGAAAAGAAACAATTTAAGCTTAATAATATCTCCATCTATATCCTTGTATTTTTGCATCTCAAAAAGTTCAACAAAATTATTATGGTGAGTAGCAGCAGCATCAGTACTAACACCAGAAAATTGCTCTTTCATAACAAGATTCAGCAAAGCATGTTTAGTTTCATAGAAAGTAGCTTCAATGACTCATATGTCGGAAACGTATCTACAATTTTTGATGCTCTATGCTTGTTTAGTATCTACTTTGCTTTGCTTTATCTACACTTTGAAGTGTTTTTATATGTTTTCTGGAACTAATCTATTAACAAGTTGCCATAGTGCCAGTTGCCTGTTTTCTTCTGTTTTTGGTTCCAGAAAGGCAGAAAATCAATATTCTCGAAATTGGACAGGACAATAGCCAAAGTCAATATTTTACCGTGGGGAACACGAATCCAGAAGACGAGAAAGAGAAGGCTCACCAGGGGGCCACACCCCCTGGCCGCACGGGTGGGCCCACCCCGCGCCTGGGGGGTGCATCCGCCCTGGTGGCTCCCCTGGCTCGCCCCTTTGCCTATAAGAAGCCCCCGATGCAGAAACCCTAGGCACCCGATCAAAACTCCATGAAACCGTCTATAGCCGCCGCCACCATCGTCCCTAGATCGGGGGATCTGAAGTTCTTCCCGGCACCCTGCCGGAGGGGAGATCATCCCGGAGGCCTTCTTCTTCATCATGCCAGCCTCCGGTATAAAGTGTGAGTAGTTCCACCTTGGACTACAGGTTCATGTAGTAGCTAGATGGTTGTATATCCTCCTTGTGCTTTCATGTATAGATCTTGTGAGCTCCGTTCATGATCAAGACCTAATCTATTTATAATCATGCATGTTGTGTTTGCGGGGATCCGATGGATATTGAGATTACTATGTCAGATTGATTAATGGTTTTGTCTATTTGATTCTATCATGTCTGTGTTGTTTGTGATCTTGCATGCTCTCCGTTGTTAGTAGCTATCTTGGACAAGTAGTTGCTAGTGACTCCAAGAGGGGGTATTTATGCTCGATAGTGGGTTCATGCCTCTAGTTTCCAAGGGAAGTGATAGAAATATCTTCGGTTGTATATGTGTTGTTGCCACTAGGGAGAAAACAACGGTCTCTTGTTCATGGAACAAGTGGATTGTTTACCTTACACACTTTGCCTAAAGCAGTTGTCTGTTGCTTGCAACTTAATAGTGAAGGGGGTTAGGATGATAACCTAAAGGTGGAATTCTAGTCATAGATGCAGTTGGATGGCAGTCTATGTATATTGTTGTATTGCCCAATCGAATCTCATAGGATCTTTTTGTCTAGTATTGCATTGTTATGCCTTGCTCAGTTCCTATCAATTGCCCTGATGTAATTTGTTTACCCTTCATGCCATGTTGTTTATCTAAGGAGAGCACCTCTAGTGAACTATGGACCCTGGTCCAATCTTTACCATCGATACATCTTCCACTGTTACTTGTTTACTTGCTGCAAACCATCATCACCTTCCACACTGTACATTTTATCCTTTGTTACAGCAAATCGGTGAGCTTAACGACCTCACTGTTTGTTGGGGCAAAGTCTTGAGTTTGCATTGTGTAGGTTTCCACATTGCTTGCAACACCTTTGAGACGTTTCCTTCCTCCTACTGGTTCGATAACCTCAGTTTCTTACTGAGGGAAGACTTGTTGTGCTCTTCGCACCCTGCTCTTGGGGTTTCTAACGAAGCGCTCCCGCATAACACCGGGCGTCATCACGGACATCGTATTCAAGGGACATGAGATTGCAACTTATACTTTATCAAGCATATACTCCATAGTTTTCTCACTTTAATCTTAATCACTTCAAGATGATTATGATAGGGGCAATGAGAGCTAAAAGCTAACAAGTACCATAATTTTTGGAAGATATTTATGAAACTTGAAATCCCTGCTTCCCTTTATGAAGGGCCTTTATTCCACTATTATATTGAGTCTCCACCTTCTACCTTTAGGCACCAGTTAAGAGAGCATAATTGCCATTCTTAGTTCTATGTGCATTGTCCCAAAACTTATTGGTTGATGCATATTGTTGATATTGCTTGTTCTTGAACTATTTGTATCTAGTCACTCTTATGAATTTTGAAGGTGTCCTATGCATTTATGCTGCTCCATGCGGGACAAGCTGAATGCCACTATGCCATGTTTTCTATATGTGAAACAAACAAACGTTTTTCAATGCATGTTATTCATGATCTTTGTTTGTAGCCTTTCATGTTGCATGCATAGTTACTTTGTCTTACTGTTAGAACTCCATCTTTCATGCTCATGTTTAGAGTTCTTTGATGCCAGCTTTCAATGCTTGCAAATGTTTTGATCAACATTGTGATGGTGCATGTTACCTCAAAAATTATTCTTTTTTATCACTTACCTACTCGAGGACTAATAGGAGTTAAGCTTGGGGATGCTTGATACGTCGGAAACATATCTATAATTTTTCATGTTCCATGCTTGTTTAGTATCTACTTTGCTTTGCTTTGTCTACACTTTGAGGTGTTCTTATATCTTTTCTGGTACTAACCTATTAATAAGATGCCACAGTGCCAGTTGCTTGTTTTCTTCTGTTTTTGGTTCCAGAAAGGCAGAAAATCAATATTCCCGGAATTGGACGGGACAAAACCCGAAGTCATTATTTTTCCTGAAGCAACACGGAACCACGAAGCAGAGTTGGAGGAGGACACCAGGGTGGCCGCACCCCTAGGCGCGGTCCAGCCCTGGTGGCGCTCACAGGGGGTGTGGGCCCCATGGACCTCCACCAACCTTGCCTCATGTGCCTATAAGAATCCCCCGGGGACAAAACCCTAAAGAATCCAGAAGAAATCCACGAAAACCTCTATAGCGCCGCCGCCATCGAAGGGGAGATTCAAGGGGATAGAAAGTCTCTGTTCCGGCACCCTGACGGGACAAGGAAGTGCCCCCGGAGCCATATCCATAGATCTCCACCACCATCTCAATCGTCGTTGCTGATTCCCATGATAAGGAGGGAGTAGTTCTTCCTCGAGGCTAAGGGCTCTACCGATAGCTATGTGTTCATCTCTCTTTCTATGCATGATCATATTGTGATCATGAGCTTTTTAATCAAGTAGATCTGCTCTACTACTTAAGTGCTTCAATAGATCTCTGCTCTCCCCATGTGTGTGAAAGTGACAGTGTGCACGCCATGGTGGCACTTAGGGTAGAGTCTACATAAATACTCATCGTGCTTTAATAGATCTATGCTTTTCCCCACGTGTGTGAAAGTGACAGCGTGCGCGCCGTGTGTGGCACTTAAGCAAGGTTACATATATATATATATATATTCATGAGTTATATTTGAAGCTGGATGTCTCTATGAAATTGTGGTGTTTGTTGGAACCATATAGCGCTCAAGGTGACAGTATGGGGTTATCTAGATTGGGAAAGGTGGACTTTGAGGCGTGCTTTTGTAGCCCTACCATGGATTAGAGTGTCCAACCGGAGAGTAGTTAAGAGTAGTATCATTAAGATAAGATATTTATATGAGAGAGTGTACACTAGTGAAAGTATGATCCCTAGGCCTTGTTTCTAATCATTGAAACACCGTTTGCATCTAGATCTGTTGCATGTTTGCTTGCTTCCATCTTTATTTTAGTTTCACACACGTTACCCCACGTCAACAACAAGTCAGAAGCTATTTTATGTCACCATTACCACTTGTATTTCACTATATCTTCGCTGAACTAGTGCACATATACACCTGACAAGTGTATTAGGTGTGTTGGGGACACAAGAGACTTCTTGTATCTTGATTGCAGGGTTGCTTGAGAGGGATACCTTTGACCACTTCCTCCCTGAGTTCGATAAACCTTGGGTAATCCACTTAAGGGAAACTTGTTGCTGTTCTACAAACCTCTGCACTTGGAGGCCCAACAACTGTCTACAAGAATAGAAGTGTGTAGACATCAATGACAGGTGGAGCAATAGGTGTGCACATGAAATCACTATTGTTTGTGCTAGTGAAGTCACACAGCTTAGTGTTTTCAAGAGTAGTCATTTTTGCAAGATTAAAGCAAACCAAAAAAAATTGCAACTAAAGTAGGAACTAATTTTTTTGTGTTTTGGATAAAAAGAAGCAAACCAAACAAGGCTAAAGAAACAAAGCAAAACAAAAACAAAGTAAAAGAGATTGGCAGTAGAGACTCCCCTTGTAGAAATCTTCTTTCTCCCCGACAACGGTGCCAGAAAAGCTTGATGACAGGGAGGAAGAGATTGAAGCTGTCCTATATCTCCTAGGCAACAGCGCAAGCAAAGCTTGATGGTGGCTCTGTTGATGTAGAACATGTTGGGAACCCCAAGATCAAGGTATGATGAGCACATCAACAAGTTTTCCTTCAGTTGTGAAACCAAGGTTATCGAACCAGTAGGAGAAATAAACAGCTTCCAAAAGTGTTGCTAGCAATGTGGAACCTGCACAACACAACCAAAATACTTTGCCCCAACTTACAGTCAGGTTGTCAAGCTCACTGGTTTTGCTGAAAACAAAGGATTAAACGTATAGTGTGGAAGATAGTAATTGCTTGAAAGTAAATAGTAAATAGTGTTGGAGATATGCCCTAGAGGCAATAATAAATGTAGTTATTATTATATCTTTGTGTTTATGATAAATGTTTACATTCATGCTATAATAGTATTAACAAGGAAACATTAATACTTGTGTGATTTGTAAACTTAATTTAAAGTCCCTAGAAAAGCCTCTTTATAATACTAGCTTGTTGGTTAATAAATGATTGTGGTTTCCCTATCATGAACATTGAGATGTTATTAACAACAAGATCATATCGTTAGGAGAATGATATGGTGGACATACTCCTATAGATAAGCGTAGCATAAAGATCAAGTCATTTTAATAGTTCAATTGCTATATGCTTTCTAATACATAGTAACCTAATTCCTTCGACCATTAGATCATGCATATCACCTTCACCGGAAGGATGCTTTGATGACATCAAACACCACACCGTGGCGGGTGGCTATAAAGGTGGCATTGAGTGTTGGAAAGTATTGGTTGAGACACATGGATCAAGAGTGGGATTTGTCCATCCATATGACGGATAGATATACTGGCCCTCTCGGTGGAATGTCATCCAATTAGCTTGCAAGCATGTGACCGGCTCACAGGATCACATATCAGGAGCGAGAAAAGAGTACTTATCGATGTGAGGTTGAACTAGGTATGAGAGATCGAGCGATCATAACCTCGGATAAGTAAACTATCGTGAGACAAAAGGAATTGGTATCGTATGTAAGTGGTTCACTTTCGATCGCAAGTAATCTTAGAAATATGTGGGAGCCATATGAATTTCCAGATTCCTCTATTGGTTATTGTTGGAGAAGTGTCTCGATCATGTCCATGAATTCACGAACCGTGGGAGACACACTTAAGGATTGACGTTGTTTGAGTAGTTATGGAATGATGAGTAAGAGACCGAATGTTGTTGAGTCTCGGATGGGATCCGGGATATCACGAGGAGATCCGGAATGGTCCGGAGAATAAGATTCATATAAGGAAAGTCCTGTTTGAGGTTGGAGAATGGTTCGGTGTTTTCATCAGAATGTTCTAGAAGGTTCGGGAATGTCCCAAGCACTCCGGAGGAAGGGTACATGAATGTGTCATATCAAGTTGGAATGATTGCATCATGTACTAGGTGTCATCGCTGAACAAAATAAAGGGTTTAATCAAATCCTAGTTTGAAAAGTCAAACGCCAATTTGAAAAGTCAAACGGCTATTTTGTGAGGTGGAGGGGAAGTAGGAAACCTACTTGGGGAGGAGTTCCTCCCCTCCACCGCCGGCCCACTTGGGAAACCGAGTTGGGGAGGGACTCCCCTCCCCTGGCGTGCCCCCTCCACCTATATAAGGAGGGGCAGGGCTGCCCCTCCAAGCACACAACACCTCCACCCAAAACCCTAGCTCCCTGTCGCCGCCGCCTAGGGAAACCCTAGCCGCCGACTTGGGCTGCTCCAATTCCTAGCCGCCGGCTGTAGACCCTCCTCCTTGGTGCGTCTAAACCCTAGATCGCCAAGGATCTCTCTCATAGTCCACCATACTCGCTCCGGCTTAAGGTGAAGCCCTGCGAGATCCCCCCTCTACTTCCGGTACCACGTCGTTGTGCTGCCGGAATCGCGAGGAGAGTGCTACAACCTCCGCTGCCTGCTGGAACAAGGGATAGGAAGGTCTTCGTCGAGTACCGAACGTGTGATCGACTGCGGAAGCGCTGCCGGAACGCAGAGCTGGAAGGATCGTCTACGCGATCTTGAGATCGGCAAGAGTACGACTACATCACCCACGAGAATCTGCTATCGTTAAACACTTTGGAATCTTCGAGGGTGAGTTATTCCATCGACTCGTTGCTACAATCTAGTAGATAGATCTTGGCTTGTTTGTTTGTATGCGGTAGAATTTTTTTGTTTTCCATGCTACGAAACCCTACACTGGTATCAGAGCCGTGTCTATATGTAGATCTGTTGCACGAGTAGAACACAATGGTCATTGTGGGCGTTGATGCTTTTGTTGTCGATTGCTTCTTGTGTACTTTGCATCTTGCGGGATGGTGGGATGAAGCGGATCGGGCTAACCTTACATGACATCGTTCATGATACTTTCTCCACGCTTGACATGCAACTTGTATTGCATAAGTGGCTTTGCGGGTGCCTGTTTCTCCCAACATAGTTAAGATTCAATTTACAACGGCTGATTGACAATACTAGTATCAATGTTGTGGTTCTTGTTCGTAAGTTAGAACGACACTTATTGAAAGCCACAAACCACGTAAAACATGCAAAGAAAGTAGAGGCGTCTAACTTTGTTTTGCAGGGGTGTGCTGTGATGTGATATGGCCATGATTGTGATTATATTTGATGTATGCAATGTTCCTTATTGTAAGTTGGCAACCGGCAGGAGCCATATGGTTGTCTTTAAATTCTGTTAAGACCTGCGTGTCTATTCAAAGTAGTTGTTATAGTTGAAGCCGGTGGACGACAACCATGGAGCAGCGTCATTGACCTTGATGCAATGCCGGTGATGATGGAGATCATGTTCGTGCTTGAAGATGGAGATCGGAAGCACAAAGAAGAAAGGCCATATCATATCACATATTATGAATTGCATGTGATGTTAATCCTTTATGCATCTTGTATTGCTTAGTTAACGACGGTAGAATTGTAAGATGATCCCTCATGCACATGAATTTCAAGTTCTAAAGTGTTCACCCTTAGTAAGCACCGTTGCTAAAGCTTGTTGTTTCGAAGCACCACGTGATTATCGGGTGTGTTAGATTCCGCTAGTGTATACAACGTGAGCAAGCCAGATTTGCTCATGCGGAAGCTAAGGTTTGATATTGACGAGCCTAGCATGTACATACATGGTCTTGGAACACGGATCACCGAAAGGTAAAGCATGAATCATATAGTAGATATGATGAACATGTCGATTGTTCGCCATTGAAGCTACATCAACTCTCGTGATGATCGGTATTGATGTGGTGGATTTGGTTCGTATGATCACTAAAACAATGTGAGGGATATTTTTTTGAGTGGGAGTTCACCTAGATTAATTTAACTATAAATTAGAACTCAAATTGTCATAAACTTAGTCTAAACTATTGCAAATATGTTATAGATCAATGGAGGCCCCTACCATCAATTTTAATGCGTTCCTAGAGAAAGAAAAGTTGAAAAACAATGGAAGCAACTTCACGGATTGGTTCCGCAATTTGAGGATTGTCCTCACAGCTGGTAATTTGACCTACGTGTTGGATGCACCGCTGGGTGACCCACCTGCAACTACTGCTACCGATGAAGTAAAGAATGTTTACCTCGCTCGGAAAACTCAGTACTCCACAGTTCAGTGTGCTATCTTGTATGGTTTAGAATCGGAGCTTCAGAAAAGGTTTGAGAATTCAGACCCACATGATATTGTCCGTGATCTCAAATTGATCTTTGAGACTCACGCGGCAATTGAGAGCTATGAGGCTTCTGAAAAGTTCTTTAATTGCAAGATGGAAGAGGGCATCTCCGTCAGTGAGCATGTGCTTAATATGTCTGGGCACGCAAAACAAACTTCAAATCTTGGGTATAGTGATTCCTAATGCTTTGGGGATTTATCGTGTCCTCCAATCACTGCCACCAAGTTACAAGAACTTTGTGATGAACTACAATATGCAAAACATGAACAAGCAGTTGCTAGAACTCTTCGCCATGTTGAAATCTGCAGAAGTGGAGATCAAGAAAGAGCACCAAGTGTTGATGGTCAATAAGACCACCAAATTCAAGAAAGGCAAGTCTAAGCAAAAGGGACACTTCAAGAAGGGTGGTAAGAAAGTTACCGCGCCGACGTAGAAGACCAAGGCTGGACCTAAGCCTGATACTGAGTGCTTTTACTGCAAGGAGAAGGTCACTGGAAGCGGAATTGCCCAAAGTACTTGCCGTATTTGAAGAACGGCAACATCAAGAAGAAAGGTATATCCGATATACATGTTATTGATGTGTATCTCACTAGTACTCGTAGTAGTGCACGGTATTTGAATCTTGGTTGTTGCTCATATTTGTAACTCGAAACAGGTGCTGCAGAATAAACGGAAGCTAGCGAAGAACGAGGTGACGATGTGCGTGGGAAACGGATCAAAATTTGATGTGATCGCGGTCAGCACGCTACCTCTTCATCTACCATCGGGATTAGTTTTATACTTAAATAATTGTTATTTGGTGCCTGCGTTAAGCATGAACATTATATCGAGATCTTGTTTATTGCGAGACGGTTACTTGTTTAAGTCCGAGAATAATGGTTGTTTGATTTATATGAGTAATATGTTTTATGCACATGCACCTTTGATATATGGTCTATTCTTATTGAATCTCGATAGTGGAAATACACATATTAATAACATTGAGGCTAAACGTTTGAAATCAAGCGATAACTCGACTTATATGTGGCACTGTCGTCTTGGTCACATTGGAGTGAAGCGTATGAAGAAACTCCATTCCGATGGACTTCTTGAATCACTTGATTTCGAATCACTTGAAAGATGCAACGCATGTATGATGGGTAAAATGACTAAGACTCCATTTTCTGGTATGATGGAGCGAGCTACGGACTTATTGGAAATCATACATACCGATGTGTGTGGTCCAATGAGTGTAGCATCGCGCGGTGGTTATCGTTATTTTCTTACCTTCACGGATGACTTGAGTAGATATGGGTATATCTATTTCATGAAACATAAGTCCGAAACTTTCGAGAAGTTTAAGGAATTTCAAAGTGAGGTTGAGAATCAACGTAACAAAAAGATTAAATTTCTATGTTCTGATCGTGGAGGTGAATATCTAAGTTACGAGTTTGGCGAGCATTTGAAGAAATGCGGAATACTTTCACAATTGACACCACCGGGAACACCACAGCGTAATGGTGTGTCCGAACATCGTAATCGAACTCTCTTAGATATGGTTCATTCTATGATGTCACTTACAGATTTACCGCTATAATTTTGGGGTTGTGCATTAGAAACAGCCGCATTCACTTTAAATAGGGCACCATCTAAATCCGTTGAAATGACACCGTATGAATTATGGTTTGGGAAGAAACCTAAATTGTCGTTCCTTAAAGTTTGGGGTTGCGAAGCCTATGTAAAAAAGTTACAGCCGGACAAGCTTGAACCCAAAACGGAAAAATGCGTCTTCATAGGATACCCGAAGGAAACTATTGGGTATACCTTCTATCATAGATCCGAGGGCAAAATTTTCGTTGCCAAGAATGGATCCTTTCTAGAGAAGGAATTTCTCTTGAAAGAAGTGACCGGAAGGAAAGTAGAACTCGACGAGGTTGTTGAACCTTCTCTCGAACTTGCGAGTAGCGCAGCACCGGAATAAGTTCCTGTGACGCCTACACCAATAAGAGAGGAAGCTAATGATGATGATCATGAAACTTCGGTTGTAGTTGCTACAGAGCCTCGCTGGTCAACGAGAACTCGTACCACTCCTGATTGGTATGATCCTGTTATGAGTGTCATGTTGGTGGACAACACCGATGACCCTGCGACATATGAGGAAGCGATGATGAGCCCAGATTCCAATAAATGGCAAGAAGCCATGAAATCCGAGATTGGATCCATGTACGAAAACCAAGTGTGGACTTTGGTGGACTTACCGGATGGCCGGAAGGCTGTCGAGAACAAATGGATTTTCAAGAAGAAAACAGATGATGATGGTAATGTTACTGTCTATAAAGCTCGACTTGTCGCAAAAGGGTTTCGACAAATTCAAGGAGTTGACTACGATGAGACTTTCTCACCGGTAGCGAAGCTAAAGTCTGTGAGGATTATGTTAGCAATCACTGCATATTATGATTATGAGATATGGCAGATGGATGTCAAAACAGCATTCCTCAATGGAGACATTGATGAAGAGTTGTATATGATGCAACCCAAAGGTTTTGTCGATCCTAAAGATGCTAACAAGGTATGCAAACTTCAACGGTCCATCTATGGATTGAAGCAAGCATCCCGAAGTTGGAATCAACGTTTGATAAGGTAATCAAAGTTTTGGTTTTATACAAACTTATGGAGAAGCTTGTATTTACAAGAAAGTGAGTGGGAGCTCTGTAGCATTCTTAATATCGTATGTAGATGACATATTGTTGATTGGGAATGATGTAGACCTTCTTAATAGTGTCAAGGAATATTTGGATAATAGTTTTTCAATGAAGGATCTTGGTAAGCGACTTACATATTAGGCATAAAGATTTACAGAGATAGATCGAAGCGCCAAATATCATTGTCACAGTACATATTTGGACAAAGTTCTAAAGAGGTTTGGAATGGAAGATAGCAAAGGGTTCTTGCCCATGTTGCTCAATCGACCTTGAGTAAAACTCAAAGTCCGACAACAAGAAGATAGAGAAAGGATGAGTAAGACTCCTATGCCTCGACCATAGGATCTCTAATGTATGCCATGCTATGTACTAGACCCGACATTGCATATGTTGTTAGTTTAACTAGCAGATATCAAAGTGATCGAGTGGATCATTGACAATGATCAAAAACATCCTTAAGTACTTGAGAATAACTAAGGATATGGTTCTTTCTTATGGAGGTGATGAACAAATCGTTGTTAATGGTTACACCGATGCTAGTTGGAACACCGATCCGGATGATTCTAAATCACAATCTGGATACGTATTTACTTTGAATGGTGCGGCGATTATTGGAGGAGTGCAAAGCAAAGCGTTGTGGCGAGATCTTCAACTGAATCGGAATACATGGCTGCTTCGGAGGCTTCACAAGAAGCGATATGGATGAAAGAGTTCATTACAGAGCTGGGTGTGGTTCCAAGTGCACTGGACCCAATGTCTATCTACTGTGATAACATGGGCGCCATAGCCAATGCGCAAGAACCAAGGTCACACAAAAAGCTGGAGCACATCAAGCTACGTTTTCACGCTATTCGAGAACATGTACAAGATGGGGACATAAAGATTTGCAAAGTACACACAGATCTAAATGTGGCGGATCCGTTGACTAAACCTCTCCCGAGGGCAAAACATGACCAACACCAAACTGCCATGGGTGTTCGGTATATTACCATGTAATCTAGATTAGATGACTCTAGTGCAAGTGGGATACTGTTGGAGATATGCCCTAGAGACAATAATAAATGTAGTTATTATTATATCTTTGTGTTTATGATAAATGTTTACATTCATGCTATAATAGTATTAACAAGGAAACATTAATACTTGTGTGATTTGTAAACTTAATTTAAAGTCCCTAGAAAAGCCTCTTTATAATACTAGCTTGTTGGTTAATAAATGATTGTGGTTTCCCTATCATGAACATTGAGATGTTATTAACAACAAGATCATATCGTTAGGAGAATGATATGGTGGACATACTCCTATAGATAAGCGTAGCATAAAGATCAAGTCATTTTAATAGTTCAATTGCTATATGCTTTCTAATACATAGTAACCTAATTCCTTCGACCATTAGATCATGCATATCACCTTCACCGGAAGGATGCTTTGATGACATCAAACACCACACCGTAACTGGGTGGCTATAAAGGTGGCATTGAGTGTTCGGAAAGTATTGGTTGAGACACATGGATCAAGAGTGGGATTTGTCCATCCATATGACGGATAGATATACTCTGGGCCCTCTCGGTGGAATGTCATCCAATTAGCTTGCAAGCATGTGGTGGCTCACAAGGGATCACATATCACGGGAGCGAGAAAAGAGAGTACTTATCAAGAACGAGGTTGAACTAGGTATGCAGAGATACAAGCGATCATAACCTCGGATAAGTAAACTATCATGAGACAAAAGGAAATTGGTATCGTATGTAAGTGGTTCATTCAATCGCAAAAAGTAATATGAGAAATATGTAGCCATATGAATTTCGATTCCTCTATTGGTTATTGTTAGGAGAATGTCTCGATCATGTCCGCATAATTCACGAACCATAGGGAGACACACTTAAGGATTCGACGTTGTTTGAGTAGTTATGGAATGATGAGTAAGAGACCGAATGTTGTTCGGAGTCTCGGATGGGATCCGGGATATCACGAGGAGATCCGGAATGGTCCGGAGAATAAGATTCATATAAGGAAAGTCCTGTTTCGGGGTTGGAGAATGGTTCCGGTGTTTTCATCGGGAATGTTCTAGAAGGTTCCGGAATGTCCGGCACTCCGGAGGGGAAGGGTACATGAATGTGTCATATCAAGTTGGAATGATTGCATCATGTACTAGGTTTCATCGCTGAACAAAATAAAGGGTTTAATCAAATCCTAGTTTGAAAAGTCAAACGCCAATTTGAAAAGTCAAACGACTATTTTGTGAGGTGGAGGGGAAGTAGGAAACCTACTTGGGGAGGAGTTCCTCCCCTCCACCGCCGGCCCACTTGGGAAACCGAGTTGGGGAGGGACTCCCCTCCCCTGGCGCGCCCCCTCCACCTATATAAGGAGGGGTAGGGCTGCCCCTCCAAGCACACAACACCTCCACCCAAAACCCTAGCTCCCTACCGCCGCCTAGGGAAACCCTAGCAGCCGACTCGGGCTGCTCCAAGTCCTAGCCGCCGGCTGTAGACCCTCCTCTTTGGTGCGTCTAAACCCTAGATCTCCAAGGACCTCTCTCATAGTCCACCATACTCGCTCCGGCTTAAGGCTAAGCCCTGCGAGATCTCCCCTCTACTTCCGGTACCACGCCGTTGTGCTGCCTGAATCGCGAGGAGAGTGCTACAACCTCCGCTGCCTGCTGGAACAAGGGAGAGGAAGGTCTTCGTCAATCACGAGCGTGTGACCGATTGAAGGCCTAGGAACACTGGCCGGAAGGATCGTCTACGCGATCTTGAGATCGGCAAGAGTACGACTACATCACCCACGAGAATCTGCTCTCGTTAAACACTTTGGAATCTTCGAGGGTGAGTTATTCCATCGACTCATTGCTACAATCTAGTAGATAGATCTTGGCTTGTTTGTTTGTATGCGGTAGAATTTTTTTTCCATGCTACGAAACCCTACAAATAGTAGATGGAATATCAATGGGAAGGAATGGACCAGGGTCCACAGTTCACTAGAGGTGTTTCTCCAATTGACAGATAGAAAATGCATAACAATGCATGTACATGACATGATGATCACTATGAGATTCATTTGGGCATTACAACATGATACATAGACCGTAATCCAACAACATCTATGACTAATAATCCACCTCCGAGATATCATCCGAACAAACCTCGGGTATTAAGTTGAAAGCAACAGATAATTGCATTAAGCAAAGTGTGTAAAGTAAACAATACAATTGCCCTTGGACAAATGATTGTTGTTTTCTCCCTAGTAGCAACAACACATCTACAATCTTAGAGGTTTCTGTCACTCCCCCAGATTATTAGAGGCATGAACCTACTATCGAGCATAAATACTCCCTCTTGGAGTCACAAGCAAATACTTGGCCAAAGTAACTACTAGCAACGGAGAGCATGCAAGATCACAAATAACATAGACATGATAGAATCAATAATCAATCTTGACATAGTACTCAATATCCATCGGATCCCAACAAACACAACATGTAGGATTACAATAAGATGATCTTGATTATGATAGGCAGCTCACAAGATCTAAACATGATAACACAAAGATGATAACCAACCATCTAGCTACTGCATGGACCCATAGTCCAAGGATGAACTACTCACGCATCACTCCGGAGGCAGGCATGGTGATGAAGAAGGCCTGCAGGATGATTTCCCCTCTCCGGCATGGTGTCGGGGAGAGATTCGAATCCCTCTCGATCTAGGGATGGAGATGGCGGGGGCTACGGACTGTTTTATGGAGTTCTGATCGGGTCCTTAGGGTTTTTATCTTGGGCGAATATATAGGCGAAGGGGCAAGGCCAGTGGAGGTCCAGGGGGGCACACCCTAGGGCGGCGTGCCCTTCCTGGCCGCGCCAAGGCCAGGTGTGGCCGCCCTGGGGTGCGCCCCCCTCTCCTCTGTACTCTGTGTTCGCCTCTGAATAATAGGAAGTTCGCCTTTTTTCGTCCAATTCCGAGAATATTGCTTTACTAGCTTTTCTGAAACCAAAAACAGCAGAAAACATGAACTGGCACTAGGGCATCTTGTTAATAGGTTAGTTCCATAAAATGCATAAAAATGCCATAAAGTATAGACAAAACATAAAGCAATTGGTGTAAAATAAGCATGGAGCATCAAAAATTATAGATACGTTTGCAACGTAACACTTGCATACGGAGCGCCGGATGACAGTGTCGATGACTATCTCTATATGGCCGAGTCCATCGCCATCGATTGCTTGTACAGGTTCTGCAGGACAGTGATTGCAGTGTTTGGGAAACGATACTTAAGAACACCCACTGCTGAAGACACTGCTCGGATCCTCGCAGTCAATAAAAGTAGAGGATTTTCTAGGATGTTTGGAAGTATAGACTGCATGCATTGGCAGTGGAAGAACTGTCCATTTGCATGGCAGGGAATGTATAAAGGACACAAAGGAGGTTGCACTGTGATACTCGAGGCAGTTGCTACACATGATCTTTGGATCTAACACTCCTTCTTTGGCATGGCAGGATCGAACAATGACATCAATATCCTCAACTCCTCAAATGTCTTTGCCAAGCTTGTTGAGGGTTATGCTTCCCCTGTGGACTTTAAGATCAATGGGCACCACTACAACAAGGGATACTATTTAGCAGATGGCAACTATCCAAGATGGACAACATTTGTGAAGACTATCTCAAACCCAATGCTCCCCAAGCATTCCTAGTTTGCCAAGGAACATGAAGCTTGCAGGAAGGACGTGGAGCGGGCATTTGATGTGCTCCAACAGAGGTTTATAGTTGTCCGATTTCCTGCAATGACCTGGTCGAAAGATCAGATGTGAGAAGTGATGAACTGTTATGTGGTCTTTCACAACATAATCATTGAGGATGAGAGGAATGACCCAGTGAGCTTGGTCGAGCAGAACGAGCCATACTACAAACATGGACTTCTTGCCGAGTCTGATCATCAGGTACCTCCAACTTGGGCTGCCTTCATCGCAATGCGCCAGAAGATCCGAGATCCGGCAGTGCATCAACAGCTGCAGAATGATCTAGTTGAGCACCTATGGATACGTAAGGGCACACGTAGATACCGAGCATGAACTGACTGAACTAGACCAAAATATGTTGTATTTTCATTATACGCTGAACTATTTTTAAATTTATGCCAAACTATGGTCTATTTTATGCCGAACTAGGCTAAACTATACTTTGTATTCATATTATGCCAAACTATGCCAAAAACTGATGAATTTAGACGGAATTTAGGTAAAAAAATACGTCCCAGTAACTCGACATGTGAACTCGAGTAGAAAACTCAGCTTTTTTAGCTTAAAACCGAGTTTTGTCCAATCATATTTTGATCCGAATTTTAGGCTCAAAACGCCCGAGTGGGGAACGGGGATACTCTTAGCCCAGCGACGCAGACGGGATTGACACCAGGCGAGAGAGAAAAAAAAAGAAGAGATAAGAAAGAGAACGATGTGGGACCCGCCCCGTACAACGTGATGTCCCTCCAGCGCGGGGGACGTGGCCAGCGAACGAGCGAGCCGCGGGATCGCTGAGTGTTATCCCCGCGGTAACAGTATCGTTTTGCATAAATAAATCCACCATCGCGGCGTAATATTTGGTTCCACTTCGTGCGAGGATAGTTTGTCAGGTTCTGGTGATGGGGGCAGAAGACGAGGGTAGTCAGCCGCCGGCGCCAGAGGGCGCCGCCGTCCGGGCCGCGACCGCGGGCGTGGCGCCGCCCATCACCCCAGCTCAGTTCCTCTCCTGGAAGCAACGAAAGGTCTGCCCCTCTTTTCCTTCCCCTTTGCTAAACCATGTAAATCCCTAGTTACTTGTCTCTGGATGCACACGCCTGTATTTGGTGATTATGTTCCTTTGTTCTCTTAGGGTGCTATGTGTAGTATATGTTGTTAGAATTCGAATGATTGGTTATAAATTCCTTGTTCGATTGCCATCATCAGGGCTTTGTACATGAACAGGGACGAATGAAGACACCCATGTGAGAGCTATCTCAAATAATGCAAGAAAATCCTTGATGATCTAATATTTCTTGATTACAGATAATTGTTACTCCTTTGGATCCCAAATATAAGTACTATTAGAATCTCAGCCAGTCTATGTTTTAGGTTTAACCACCAATATTGAAACAATGGCCAACCTAGAAAACAACAAATTGATACCACTAGATCAACAATCAAATATAATCCACAATATGTGATTTATTTTTATTTGAAGCAACAGATTTGTTTCAGGTTCTCCACCTGAATTTTCATGAAAATGGTTAAAATAGAGGGGAGTAGCCGTAGTCACATTTTCCACATCTGCCACTGGGAACAGCAGCAGCCAGAGGGCGCTCCAATGGCACCTACACTCGTGTTTTGTTTAAGAACTGCCTACTTAAGCATCAATGTGTAGAATAGGCTGAAGACGGCAATGGGTCCTGCTTTTACCCTGATGCCTAGTCATCCAGATCAACCCCTTCGTGATCGTTTGCAATCCCTGCTGCAACTTCTTCCCAGCAACGCGTGCAGCCACTGGCAAACTGCGTCTCTCCTCACCCTCTGGGTGATATGGAAAGAATGCACTGACCGGATCGTCAACAACAACCGCAGCACCCCTGACCAGGTCTTCAGTCGAATTGTTGGTAAGGCTAGAACCTGGTGATCCGCTGGGATTCAGCCTGCTTCATGAATCTTCCAGCCACCCTAAATTTCTCCTCTCATGGCTGGTTGTATAGCACGGGCAACCAGCGCTGGATCACTGTTGTTTCTGTTTTCTAGCTCTTAGAATTTTTTGTTTCTTGCATCTGTTTTACTCCTACTTTATCAAAGAAAAAGAGCAGCCTTTTGTCTTTTCATCAGCCTCTCCAAAACAAAATTTATACATCCCCTTAGATGATATACTTATCTTCATAATATTGAATGGATCTGCTTAAGTGGTTAACTGCAAAATTGTCAACTTTTTGGTGTTTTGGGACAATGGATATCAGATTCTTGGGGGTAAATGGGGGCTTATCTCCCTGTAACGGCCCCCCATTTTGTTGTATATTTTCCAGGCTAGTTGTAGGAAGAATGATGCCACATATTTTAATGTTTGGTCCATGTGGACCTGCCAGAGATATACAAGTTGTTTATGTTCAATTTTAGATTTTTCCTTACCTTTTTATTAATTGCGCGAATTATTTTCATGGATCTAACATATTTCTTCCTTTGAGTTATTTGTCTTAATTCTTAGAGAGCACATATCCTTTAATTTTGTGTGGTTGTAGAGATGCAGTTTTCATGCATATTTTATTCATATAACTACATCAGCTATTCAGTATAAGGAGAACTGCACTGCTTGTGCATTTTATTTTCCTGGCAGTGTTCCCCAATCTGATTATTAAGAGGTTTGAGGGTTGCAATATTCATAATCTGTTCTTGGACACTTCTCTTCTATTTTTATTGCGAGATGTAACCTGTAATTATTAGTCCATTTCGTGTTTATGTCAGAGGACTTCTTCAGATTATTGTGGTGTTGCTTTGCTCAATTAAAAGGCTGTGCCTTTTATATACTCATGCCATCTTGACTATGAAATTAGTAACTCAAACTGAGACATAGAAATTTGATCATTGTTGTTTTCTGCTATTCCAAATGCAGAAGGGCATGCTAAGACGGTTGTTGCTAGATGATGTGTGATATGGTTACCATAGTCTTACCATGTTATCTTTTCTTCTAATTATTGCTGCATATCTCCTTACAAAATGTGGCGTTGAATGTATGTGATCATTGCTTGTAAGTGTTCATGTGAACTTAGATAATGACACTGTTGAACATATACCAATATTGGTGTTCTCGGTGGTTGCTAACTTCATCATTCTTGACTGTTCTGAGATCAATTCTCAGTTTCATTTTTGGGCACGTGTTTTTGGGATAATAAAAAGCACATATTCTATTGTGACTGAGTAAACAGGGGGGGGAGGGGGGGGGGGGGGGGGAGAAGTGAGAAATGTTGGTCCCTTTACCAATGTATCTTTATAAATGGTCAGCTGTCACAGTTTGTGGTTTACATGCATGGATGTGTACTTGAATGACAATACTCACAGGTTCAGTTAACTCTTGCGTCATATCCAAAGGTGCAATTTTTTTATCAGAACTTCTATTTTTGAATCGCTTGGGGATGAGTATTTACTTTCTGCATTTCTGCAACCTGCTCAATTCATCATACCGTAATTTGGATTTATGTGGAATTTTTTTAATGGTATTTATTTAGAAATTTGATTTCTGTGGAACTTGTGTACTTAATTTTGGACGGTCACTAGGTTAGTTTGCATTCTGCAATTAGCTCAATTCGCCAAACTGTAAGTGTTTAATTTATGTTGAATTCTTGTACTTGGTTTTTGGTTGCCAGATTTAATGAAAAAAAAAGCTGGTTCCTTTTCCTGAGTAAGAAAACGTTGATCTGAGTAGCATCTTTATTTCTTCTGAACTTCAGGATGCAGAGGAAGCTGCACAGAAAGCTGAAGCAGCTCAGAAGCGAGCCGCTGATATAGCATCAGGAGCAGTGCAAATGAATGGCCGAGAGCTGTTCCAGCACGAACCCTGGGTGTTTGACAATAACATTTACTGAGATGACCAAATCTGTGGAAATTCAAAAAACATGTATGCTGTGTTCACAGTGAAATCTGCAAGAATTGTTTTGCACAAGCCTCTAGAATCTGGAGCTTTGTTTTATGGAATTTGTACAATGCTTTACTGCAGATGAACGCAGACGGAAACTGTACCCACAATCTCACATCGCATCGTATCTCCCATGTTTCTGTTATTTAGTACGAATGTATACTGTGCTGTAAGTTGTGAATGTACACTCACTCGACCGAGACATGGCAACTATGATCAGAGCTAAGGTGTTAAGTGGGATCTCACCTAAATCTTACTTATAATTTATTTTAAATTTTGTATTTTTTCTTATTATAAAATTAATTGACTTAGATTTGTCTAGATTCGGATGTATCTAGACATGTTTTAGTTCTAGATACATCCAAATCTGGATAAACTTAAGTCAATTAATTTGCATCGAAGGGGTAGTGTAAAATTTACACTAAAAATCTTAAAATAAACGAGGTAGAACTTAGATAGAATCTCACTTAACACCCTAACTCAGAGCAATGCACCACAGAACTACACCGCATCATCATGGCGGCCTGGCAACGAGCGCTGTGCATGGCCAAGCAGCGGAATGCACCGCTTACGGGCTCGTGCATCTCCAAGACGAGACGCGTGAAACACAAGTAATAAGCTCCTTGTACCTGCCACCCATCCGTATTTGCTGACTCCGCCGTTGCTTGACCTTGATTTGTTCGCGGCCGGCCTACATAAATTCAGGCGATATTAGCTATGGTGCTATATTCGCAAAAAAAGAAGCTATGGTGCTATGCACACTATCTATTATTTTTCAAAATCAAAACACACTATCTATTCTACTACTAGCTTTGTTCCAGATCTTCCCACGGCGATCTGTGCAACGACTACAAAAGAGGTATGAAGGGATCAACTCAACCATGGCCATCTTTACAGCTTTGTTACTCCTTCCGATCCATAATAAGCATAGTTCATTTAGTACAAAGTTTACTAAATTAGACACCTATTATGGATTTGACAGAGTAGTTTTTTTTTGGAAGATTCAATAGCTAGAAGTTTTCCAAAGATCGGCATTTTGGCTCTCTAATTATTTCCTTTTTATGCTTGAGCCAATTTATGTTGGTGTTCTTTCCTGCTACCAATATTTTATATGCCTCATCCGTTGAAGTGACCTTTGAACTCCAAATATAAGTGAGCCCACTTCTTACCATTAACTTTTTTTTGAAATGGGGAGCATGACCCCAGCCTCTTCATCATCCGATGCACACAGCCCTTTTATTGCATTATTCAAGCGTAATTAAAGTTTTAGAATCATGAATCAGATAAGGTTGAGATATGTATCAACCATCTAAAAATAAGAAGCAACATAACTCTATCTATTTTGCAGCCTATTAATATGACGACATCCAGTAGCCTGAAAAAAACAGTCATGTGCAATCATAAGTAGGTGGGTGCATCCAGATTCCATATTCTTCCTCTGATCCTCCGGGAGAATCAAAGATCATTGTTGAATCCAACATGTCGCTCGACGAATAACCTGCAAAAAGTTTATACCATTCTGTTTGTTAAAAACAAAACCATTTCGAGTATTCCAAATAGCCCAACATAGTGCTGATACTCCAATACGAATTCTAGATTTATTTTGCTTGTCCACCCCCTGAAGCCAGTCACCAAACATATTTGTAATATTCGTTGGAGGGGTAATATCAAAAGCAAAGAAAGTAATTCGTCAAATAATTTGTGTAAATAGACAAGATAAAAATAAATGTTCAACCGACTCCAAAGAATCACAAAAACAACATTTTTGACATTCCGACCATTGCCTTTTTGCCAAGTTATCCTTTGTCAATAAAACTTTATTTTTAAGGAACCACATAAATATTTTTATCTTCAATGATAATTTCAGCTTCCAGAGATACTTGTGCAAGTAAACAGTGCGCCCTTTCATTTGTTCCGAGTATAAAGATTTAACAGAAAAAGAGCCCGAGGTGGTTAGCTTCCAAACAAACCGGTCTTTATCCTCATTCAAACGAACATTCATAAGCCTCTGACATAGATGCAACCAGCATCCACTTATCGCCGGTTAAACTTCTCCTAAAATCAATACGAAGAGGCGCTTGACTAAGAACCTTGGACACCATGACATTTTTCCGTTGAACAATATTATATAAAGTCGGGTATTGTTATGCCAGAGAATGTTCTCCCAACCAAACATCCTCGAAAAAACGAACACTCTGTCCGTCCCCAATTTTGAAAAATCCATGGGAGAAGAACAAATCCTTTACCCACAATAATACTTTCCAAAAGGCAGAATCAGTTGGTTTAGCTTCTACTTGAGATAAAGTTTTATCTTTGAGATATTTATTTTCTAAAATTTGTTGCCATATACTATCGTCAATAAGCATTTTAAATAGCCATTATTTATTCTTTATCTCTAATATCTCAATTCCTAAACCCCTTGGTCCTTTGGACGACACACAATATTCCACTTTGATAATTGATATTTCTTCTTATTACCATCGCTTTGCCAAAAGAAACGGGATCAAAAAAATCAAGTCGTTTTCTTACCCCTTTTGGAATTTTTATAAAAGATAACATAAACATTGGAAGGCTGGTCAAAACCAAATTTATTTATTAGAACTAGTCTATCCCCATACGCAAGCATTTTCCCTTTCCAACATCCAAGCTTAGATAGAGAGCGAGCCTCCACATGATTCCATTATGAGTTCCGTAGTTTTCTATACCGAATTGGCACAACCAGGTACCTGAGCCCGACTCACAACCCAAAATTTGTTTGTACTTGTGCTCACTATCTTTAGCCTTTCCAAAACAAAAAAATTCACTTTTATGGAAATTAACCTTAAGCCCTAAAATTTGTTCAAAGATGCATAGAATCAGGTTCATATAAACAACCTTCTCAAGATCGTATTTCATAAACAATATGGTATCATCAGCATATTGTAAAATAGAAACACCCCCGTCCACAAGATGAGGTATACAACCACCAATTTGGCCATCTTCCTTCGTAGGGGCAATGAGGATAGCCAACATATCAACAATGATATTGAAAAGAATCGGAGAAAGGGGATTCCTTGTCGCAACCCTTTTCTTGTCTGAAAATAATGGCCAATATCATCATTGACCCTTATTTCGACGCTACCTTCTTGGATAAATTATTTAATCCATTCACATCAAATAAGATCAAAACCTTTCATGTGAAGAACATTCTATAAGAAAGGCCACTTAAACTTATCATATGACTTTTCAAAATCAATTTTAAAATCACACCATCCATTTTCTTGCGATGAAATTCATGTATGGTTTTGTGAAGAACGACAACACCATCAAGGATATGACGTCCTGGCATAAACGCAGTTTGGGTAGGTCTAATCACTTTGTGAGCAATCTCAGTAATGCGATTAGTAACTACTCCCTCTCTTTCAAAAATATAAGATGTTTTAGGTTTATAAAGAAAGTGTATCTAGACTTGTTTTATGTATAGATTCACTTCAAACCTAAGTGAACCTACATACTAAAAGTAGTCTAAATATATTTGCTTCACAAAGATAAAACATCTTATATTTTGAAACAGAGGGAGTATCTTGGTAAAGATTTTGAAGCTAACATTGAGAAGACAAATCGGTCTATATTGTTGAATCTATATAGCGTTTTCTTTCTTGGGTAATAAAGTACCCAGAAATTCAACTTGAACAGAGGTAACTCTCCAACTTGTAATTTTCCAAAGAGAGCCATCAAGTAAAATTTATGAAAATCCAAAAGATTTGATAAAAATCAGCAGGGAACCCATCTGGTCCTGGAGCTTTATTATGTTTCATTTGCATTATGGCTTCTAACACTTCCTTCTCATTGAAGTTTGCAGTTAGAATTATATTTTCATCATTGGACAATTACGGGATATCATCAACCCGTTCCTCTAGCAAAGAGAAATCGTTATGTTTAGGCTCACCGAAGAGCCTCTTGTAGTACTCAGTAATATAGACCTTCAAGTTTTACTGACCAACTATGGTTCCTTCATCTTGTTCTAATTGAAAAATATGTTTTTCTTATGTTTGCCATTAGCAATCAGATGGAAATACTTTGTATTATTTCTACCTTCTTGTATATGTTTAACCTTAGCACGTTGGGCCTATTTGGTCTCCTCATCATGTCTAAGTTTGTTCATATTTTCATTTACTTTTTAAAAACTACCCTTCTCTGAATCATTCAGAGGATAAAATTCAGCCTTAATATCCAATTCATCAATAATGGATAAAAGTTGGTTTTTTTAATTTTCCACTTAAATTTTTTCCATCATTTCAAGAATCGGCGAATATGACGAATTTTGTTCTGCCAAATCTGAATAGGTGTATCACCACTTGATACAGCATTCCATTCAGTAGCAATCATGTGAAAAAAAATCATGTTTTAACCAAGATAACTCAAAAGAGAAGCGAGCATTATTCCCCAAGTGTGCCTGATTACCAGAATCAATTACTAGTGGCGTATGATCAGACCTTGAGCAAGATAAATCCCTAAAGGATACTAAGAGGGAACTTTTGTTCCCATTCCACATTTTCAAGAATACGATCCAACTTTTCATATGTTGGTGTTGCCTACCGACTAGCCCAAGTAAATTGTATTCCTGATAAAGCAATTTCTCTCAGGTCAAGACTCTCGATAAGGGCATTAAACATAAATGGCCATCAAGGATCAAACCTATCATTATTCTTATCCTCTTTCTTGCGTATAATATTGAAGTCACCCCTAACATAATTGGGAGCGGTTCGGACTCACACATCCAAACAATCTTAGAAAGGAATTCAGGTTTACGCGCATGTTGAGCGGCTCCATACACCGTTACAAAGACCCACGTAGAACCATCTAAACGAGATCCAAGTGTAATTTAACATAAAAGTCAGCCGTCATCACATTGGTAACTTGCAAAGATTGATTGTTTATTCCGACAAGGATTCCACCTAACCTCCAATGAGGAGGTAGAAAAAATCAAGAAAAATCCCAGCTAGCCGCCAAGTGGCTTAAGTAAGACACAGTAAAATTGGATGTGCTAGTTTCCAAAAGAGTAATGAAATCAAGACGATGCTCTCTAATCGATTCATGGACAAAGTTATGATTTCCTGGATCTCGAAACCCCTCACTGTTCCATATCATCCCCATTAGTCCAGATATTATGATTTTATTTTAGGAATCCTGGTGCGAGTACTTCTACGAAGATTAGTCTTATCATAATACTTCCGCCTACGAGTCGTAGCCACTTTATTTTCCTGAGCAACATACTTAGAAATGTCCTCATTAGGACTAAGTTCGTCCACCAAATCTTCACAAAGATTTGAAGCTTTCGAAACAATTAAGTGGTTCTCAACAAGTTCATCCGTTTTCTTCAAAATAAATAAGGACCGATGAATTTCATTATCTAAAATTGTCTTAGCCGAAACCTGCTCTTTATTGTTATTATTAACCAAAGAAACCCTATCCTCCTAGCTCACAATTTCTTGTTCGAAAAAGAAACAATAGAGTTTGGCAGTGAGATTAGTATATTGAGGAGTTTCATGTTTCTAAGTCATCATCATAGCCCGATCGAGCTGCATTGAATCCTCCATGGGGTTCGCCTGCAGCCGTGAACTTGAGCATCTAGAACTTGGAGGTTGCACTCCTCCAAACGCCACCACCTCCTCCTCAGTAGGTTCATCCTCCAATCCAATCTGCTTCAGTTTCGCCATCTCCAAACGCCTCAATGGGGAGTCCAAATCTAGTTTTGAAATAGCAGTATCGCCAGGCTGCAATACATCTAAACCCACGCTTGGGGTTCTAGGCAAGGAAGGCACCTTTCCAATCAACCCAATAGCAGCCCCATCAATATCCAGCGATTCATTATCAGAATGAATCACCGAAAAATCTATAGGTAACAAAACATTTTAAGAAATTTCCATCATGTTTAAAAAAGAAGCAGGAACATTGGATGATTCATTTGAAATAAAATATTGTGAATCATACAAACCTTCTGTTAACCCCCTACATTTAACAAGAACTGAAAGAGCATATTTGGTTAGGCGTTCGGTTTCCATCTCCGTTTGCCTTGTGCTTGGATGAGTTGCCACAAAATCCCTAAAAGAAATTGTATGTTCCATATTATTGGCGTTATGTGAATCAGCCGACACACCCTGGTTGGTTTCCCCCTTGGAGACATCCTCAGAGGGTCCGCCACCATCAGCATCATCCGCAATTTTATTTTCCTCATCAGTTCCATGGGCACCACCATCATCGCCATCCTTCGGCATGTCATGCATAGCCACATTCTCAGGTACAAGCGGCACATGTAATCCCTTAACTTGGAACCGTAGCTGATATAAGTTTTCCTTGATCAAAATATCCATTTTCTGAGACACTAGAGAAGGGTCCAGGCAAGCAATATAAATGTGCAGAACCTCAATAGCTTGAGTATATGGCAGATTAATATTAGTTTTTAACAAAAAGTATACCGAGAGCCCACAAAGTTAAGTAATCATCCAGTGACTTATTTGGTAAATCATATATCTTTATCCAAACTTTGTCAAGACCCCAAGCGGGCTGAACATCAATTTTCCAAAAATTATAAGACATGGAACATGGGCTATTAGGAACCTTATACGTACCAGAATGCTGAGAAGTAACTACTGTAGATCTTTTTTGCTTGGGAATTTAACCTGATAAACATTGTCACCTATTTGACGCACACTCCATTGGTATTGATCATCAGGAACAATCCACTGCAACTGTGAAACAATCTCAGGAATAGTCATGGTACTATCATGAATTGTGACCCTGCTCAACTTATTATTCTCAACTCGAGGCCTAATATTACCGGTCAAAGGAGCCTCAAAGAACATTAATCGTTCCATAGCAAAGCCATAGACCTGAATAGTTGGTTTAGGAGCTAAAAGTATTGGAAAATAATTTGAAAGATGATCAGGTGAGCGACCTACTTCACATAATACAGTTGTACAATCATCAAGATTATGTCCAGGCCTGTCACACCGAAAATATTTCAGACTCTTATACTTTCTAGCCCTCACGACTTGTCCATCATCAGGTCCAGCATACCCATTGGCCTTCCTGTGTGCCTAAGATTTTGTGTTACCAGCGAGCGATCCTGTGGCAGGAAATGATACTGTGTGCTGCGCTGAGCAGTCCCGGCAGGCTGCCACTGCGACACAACAGACTGCCTCGGGGGAACGGCAGGCTGTTTCCAGCCACTGCAGGCTGCCGCGAAGTCACAGCAGGCTGCCCCTACACCACGGCAGGAGGAGGCGCGGAGGATTGCTGCACCACTGAAACTTGCTGAAGCTTAGCCGCATGTTCGGCGAACTGTTTCGCGATTAACTTTGAAGCAAGAAAAAAACTTCGAAGAGCGAGGCATATAATCTTAATCAGAAATCCAGCAAAATAACACATCATTCTGTTCAATTTTGTACAGCGTCCAGCAATATAATCTTGATCACTTTTATCAGCCTTTTTTGTGAAGGCTATGGTCCTGAGAACTTGGGTTGAATAACCAGGAATGGTCATATCTTAAGGGTTAAGAGCAAATATGTCCAAATGCAAAAAAGAAACTGAAGGATGAATTATCCTTGTTTAACCGCAGTGAGAGAACAAAAGATATGCTAATTCTCGGATTGGGTGGACAACTTCAGCTAACCCTAGTACATCTTAAAAAGCTTAGTTCGATTTTTATTTATTATCCTTTTATACATATTATACCTAAATATTTAGAAAAAAAACATTGCTAAGAGTTTATATTTTCCTTAAAAATACACAATTCATTTCAATTTTGTACAAATATTTTTGAGGAAACTGAAGGCATGCATTGATTATTATTTTTCCAATGTGGAAGTATCAAAGTAATACACCGAGGATGCACATAAAACTAGTATATATCAATATGCAAACGATCCCATCTGCGCCACCACGAGGCCTCCCCACTCATCTCCTCCTTTGTCGTGGCCCCCACTCTCGAAGGGGTGGGGGAATCTCCGTTCTTCATGCTAGGCGGTGGAGTTAGTTTTGCGGGGCGGTGGCCCTTTTTCTTCAAGGTAATGGCGGTCGAGGCGGCCGCTTGGGCATGGTGGTGGTCAGACCTGAGGTTGCCCGTGGGGCTTCTCGATCGTTCGACACGTGGTTGTGGAGTCATGCATGTTTGATTCGAATAAAGGAGGTAGGGAGGATACGCTAGTGGTCTTTTTTCACCCAACTCGCTGATCTTCTTGCTGTCGGTCATTCTTGATCTAGCCACCGCCGAGTTGCAGATGTCTTCGCTGCAGGTTTTCATGAATGGGCGTATATGGTGCTCCTGGACCTCTAGATTGGATGGAAACCGATTGTGTGCGTCCAAAACTTTCAGCCCGTGGGGCTTCAAGGGGCATAGTCCCTTACGAAGCACACATGTTGGCAGAGGCTGAGTGTAATTGGTATCCTTCGATATTAATATACGCTCCTTTCCAAAAAAAAATGTTGGCAGAGGCGGGGAATATCAATACAACTATGATTAGAAGACCATATGGCCTTGATGGCTAAGCTATTGGCGGAAGTGGAGTCTAAGAGCATCTCTAGCAGATCCTTATCCATTCCAAAACCATAAAATAATCGTCGGTTTATAGTTTCGGTCGGAAAAAGTGGATGGATCAGACCCCACAAAAGATCTTTTTTAAGGGGGTCGAGAAAAACACCCCCGGGGCCCATAGATACCAAGGTTTCGCCTTGGACCCAACGCGGCCCTTATCGCTAGAAACCCTTGGTGGAAGGGACATTTCAACTCGTCCCCTTCCACTATGAATGGCCGCCGCCGCCACGCCACCGTAGATTGAGGCCGCGCCATGCCGATTCTTCTCGTGCAGAAGGACGCCGCCACTCGCCGGTACCATTCCCGACGGCAACAAAGATAGTGGCCATGGATAAAATAAAAAAGCTTCTCCAATCCATTGATTTCACAAACAGGGTGCACAACAGAAAGATGAATTAACCGTAATCTACTATTTTGCTTTCGCTGTCTTCGCCGACCACATCCTCCTTGTTGTCGGCTGCCTCCTCCTCATCAGAATTGATCTCGACGATCTCAACATTATTTTCCTCATCAGGAACTCTTCGCGCCACGCGTCGTCGATGATCCTGTAGATTGTGTGCCCAGGCACGACCCAGAATCGCGTCCTCCCTTCAGAGTTGCGGAGATCGGGGTGGACCTCCCGCCCATGAACAACGCAGAGGGCAAGCGCCGACCTATGCTCCTTCTTGAAATGTTGCCGCCAGTAGGAGCTCATTGGCTAGTACCGGGCCATAGTCCTCTTCCACTCTGGCATTTTGCGCCGGCACTCCTCGATTTCGCTTGCCAAATAGGCACCCCTCGAAAGCGGCCCCACCGGCACCCCGGCGTAACTGATTTCCCAGCTGGTCATAGCGTGGCACGCGATGGCACTAGGGTGTCGTAGTGGGCGAACATCGCCTCCTCGTAGAAGTTCAGAGTGGGTCTTGCCATGGTGCCGAGAGGAGAGAATGTAGATGGTGGGCATGAACCAGTCGTCGAAGGGGATATATAGATGGAGAAGATGTAGTGACGGTGGAATCAAAACCAAATATTCGATTTTACAGTTTGCGAATACAAGGTCTGTTCCTCCCTAGCCCACACAGACGGAAAAAACACACCATTCTCAACCCTAATACGTGTTTTATGGACCAGCCTTTTAAGGGATCTACTAGAGATGCTCTAAGGATGCGAGGAAGACATTGCTTCACAGACCGACGATAGTCTCGTCTGAACCACACATGTGCATGTGAGCCTAGAGATCAGTGCTTTGTAGTGGCGTCCCGTTGGGGGAAACATCACTCGGGGACTTCAATTTCGGTGGTGCTCTTCGACTACTGAATTGTGACAACCGACACACACGAGTTTTGAATCGGCCACATCTATGGTGCAATTGGAAAATTTCCAGTTGCAAGCATGATGCAACTGACCAGCATGAGTTCCTTGAAATAGGTTTTCGTCCCGCTTTATAAACAAAGCACACTGGTAAAACCGCTGCTCGGTCAGACATCACAACACCCAAAGACAGAGACACAACACGATACACGATGCAGGGGCAGCAGCACACACACGCCCGAACTAAAACAAGAAAAAACAAAAACAAATAGAGACGGAGACAGATCGAATAGACGAGGAAGACCGCAACTGCTGCGTGCTCCAAAGAATGCCCACCATGCTCCTAGCCATGACTCGTCAAGCACCAAGCAGCACCTTCAAGAGGGACCACTGCTACCTAGAATAGAGACTGACCCTAGGATTTCCCCCGGCACACAGAGGGAAATGGATGAAGGGAAGCCACGACGCCCTGCAGGAAGGAAGATGCCACCCGCAGGCGGCACCGCGTCGGTGTCGGTCGAGCCGGGAAGGATTTCTCCCAAGGACCCTACCCACTACCCCCGGACGAGCCGTTGCACATGAGACCTATGAGGGCGAGGCCTCGCCACCACCAAAACTTGCCGCCCACGAGCATGCGCTACTCCGGTCCCGACTTCGTCACCATCGTCTCACTGAGAAAGCCATCACGAGGTTTGCAACATCGAGACACATGTAGAAATGAAAAAGATCTCGCGGTACCGCGGCCGCGCGGGAGGGAACAACCTCCACCACCGGAGGGGGTAGTCGACCGGATGCGGTCACCGACACGCCATTCCTCCATAGGTCCGGCCAGGCCCAGCGGACCCGTAAAGCCTCCGTGGAGGCACACCAGTCCCATGGCGGTCCGGCCGGGCCCCGACGGGCTCGTAAAGTCCACGGCCACACTGCAACAGGACGGCTAAGGTCATCGTGGATCCCATCCAACCTACCCACTGTGGAGGGGGGGGGGGGGCGAGAGGAGCGCGGGTTGTTTTTGCCGTCAGGTCAATTGGCTTTTTTTCGACCAGAATGAGTTAACTGAGCTCTAATTTAATCGTCATTAAAATGAGAATTAGCAAAACTGTTAAAATAGAGCATTTTTACCATGTTCATTTAATTGTTTCCTTCGGATTGACTTTCCTAACAAAACTTTTTCTTGGATATAGCCATATAGGTCAACTTTCCCCCCAACACAACAATAGCTGAATTGGTTATGTTCTTCTAAGATGGAACGTCGAGAAAATATGATAAGTCAACTAATCCAAGGGGATAATAGATCAAAGTGGATCGCACATAGCAATCATAATGTGAGATGCTTCACAGAAGATGAGATAATAAGAGTTACCAACAACTATGAAAGTGTACTCGGGAGGGGCTCATTTGGACATGTTTACAAAGGAGTTCTTGAGGACCGAAGTATTGTTGCAGTGAAGAGGTTTATTCACAATGCAAAGGAAGACTTTGCCAAAGAGTTGACCGTCCATAGTGAAATCAATCACAAAAACGTAGTCAGACTGGTGGGCTACTGCGCGGAGTATATTGCTAAGGGGAACTTAAGCGACGTCCTTCACCGGGACAACACTCCCATCCCCTTGGATAGACGACTCAGAATTGGCATTGAATGTGCAGAGGCCTTGTGCTATATGCATTCACAAATGTATACTCAAGTTATTCATGGTGATATCAAGCCTGCTAACATACTCTTAGAGGAGAGACTAAATGCAAAATTATCGGATTTTGGAATATCAAGGCTGGTCAACACGGAAAATACTGTATACACTCTAAATGTGATAGGAAGTATAGGCTACATGGACCCGTTGTTTGCTCTGAATGGTCGGCTCACAGCAAAGAGTGATGTTTATAGTTTCGGAGTTACACTGGTGGAATTGATTACTAGAAGAAAAGCAAGAAGAGAGGATGGAGGGGTCGGCTTGGTTGAAAGTTTTACTGAATCTCTTGCAAAAGGGATTGGGAGGGCGAGGGAGATGTTTGATGCGGAAATTGCAATCCCGGGCGACGTGAAGACCGTCGAGGAGATTGCGAAGTTGGCCGGTAAATGCTTGAGGATGGAACAGGACAAACGTCCTGAGATGTTAGAAGTTGCCGAACGTCTTCGCAAACTTAGAAATGCTCTACATGAGGGACAAGGACAAGAGAGGATAGCTCTGTTTTCCTGGGGAAGGAAGTACAGGCCGGCAGCCCGAGCTGAGGCGACACCATCACAAGAAGAAAGGAGTAGCAAAATCCACTATCTGGGGACCCGGCTAGCGTTAGAGCTGGACGATTTGCTTCGGGCGCCGGCTAGTGTTCTGGGCAGGGGCACAGTTGGGACAATGTACAAGGTGACGCTGCGTGAGAGTGGAGTCGAGGTGGTTGTGAAGAAGGTGAAGGGAGTGGACTTGTCCAATACGGAGTTTGAGCGGCGTGTGAGGATGATTGGCGACATCCGGAGCGAACACATCGTGCCACTGCGTGCGTATTACTATGGCAAGGATGAGAAGATGCTACTTTTGTACGACAACTTCCCTATGGGTAGCCTAGCAGATGCTCTCTACGGTACTGTGTACAACCTTAGCATATAGTACTCCCTCTGTTTTAAAATATAAGATGTTTTAGCTTTGTGAAGCAAATGTATTTAAATTATTTTTAGTACGTAGGTTCATTCAGGTTTAAAGTGAATCTAAATACTAAAAGAAGTCTAGATATTTTTTTTTACAAACCTAAAACATCTTGTATTTTAAAACCAAGGGAGTAGTATACGTAGTTCTTTTGGTTGATCACTAACTCATGACGTTGGACGATCTAGGAGACCAAGACTATTGCCCAGCTCCGCTGGACTGGGAGCAGCGGTTAGCCATCTCGCTTGCTGCTGCGCGCGGTGTGGCGTCTACCCATTTAGTCGGGCCATCCAGCTGCCATGGTAACATCAAGTCTTCAAACATCCTGCTCACCGGCAACCACGATGCATGCGTGTCAGAGCACGGCCTCATAACACTTGCTATCTTCTCCAATGCCTCCGACTACCGCGCGCCTGAGGTCACTCAGAAAGCCGAGGTGTACAGCTTTGATGTCCTACTGATGGAGATTCTCACCTGCCACAAGACTCTGGATGACACGAGACTCCCGGGTCGCCTCGCGCGGGGCGGCTCCGTAGGCGACAAACCCTAGAAAAGCCCCGCCCCAATCTCCTCTCCCTCGGCCGCTGCCGCCGCCGGCGCCGGCGGTGGCGGCCGTGCCTGGCCGTCGAAGGCGGTGGGCGAGGGAGGCGCTCCCCCGACGGATCCCCTTCGCGCGGAGGCGGATCGTCACTGGGGTGGTGAGGGTGGTGTGTGGGAGGCGGCGAACCTTGGCGGGAAGGCAGTGGCGGCGCGGGGAAGGTGGCTCGGCGGCGCGAGGCAGCATGGAGGGCGGCCGAGGCTCGTCCGAGGCTGGCCTTGGCGGCCGCCTCGTCCCGTCTTTGGCGGCTTGTCCGTTCTTCCATGGCGGCGGAGTGGGGTGATCTGGTGGTGGAGGTGCGGCGATGGAATTCCGTTGGAAGACCTAGATCGGCTATCAACCTAGTTGCCTCCTCGATCCGTTCTCTGGAACCGGCGGCGTGTGGGGATCGCTGTGTCGGATCTAATAATGGTGGTGGTCCTTTGGTTTCCTTCACACGATGGCGAAGATCTGCTTGATGCGCCCTCGTTGATGCAGTGCGGAGGCGGGTTCGGAAGGCCGCTGCGAACTCCCATGGG
This sequence comes from Avena longiglumis, assembly GCA_030063025.1. Taxonomy (NCBI): domain Eukaryota; kingdom Viridiplantae; phylum Streptophyta; class Magnoliopsida; order Poales; family Poaceae; genus Avena; species Avena longiglumis. Next base: position 433,478,447 of record CP125975.1, read on the forward strand.
CGTATCATGCCTGGAAATTGCTGGATCGGAAGGTATTCGGTCGTGCGCATCTTGTTTTTCTGGCCGTTTGGTTTCAGCGAGAGCGTTGCGAAGCTCTGTTGTTTGTTCCCACCAAGTGCCATTCTTAGTGCCATGGTGAAGTCAGATGCGGAGAATGTCAGTAAAGCGGAATATGAGGGTAGCAATGGTGATTTTTGTTATTGTGGCGACGGCGATCTGGCTGCGTGATCTGGGACTCGTTACAGCGACTGTTGGTGCGAGAAGACAACACAGGGGGGGTTCCCAGTCTTATCTTGCAGGGTGAAAATCCAAGGTCTAGCCTTAACTGGTTGTGCCTGACAATGACCTTGTTGAAGACATTGTTTTGTGAGCAAGGACTTTCTCCTGGGTGAAAACCTATGATCTTTGATCGGACAACGACGGTGCTTGGGCACTGTTTCCTTCTTGAAGACGTTGTTATTGGAGTGGGGACTGCTGGTGTTGTTCTGATGGTGTCACTGTTGTTGCTTTGAGGATTAGTTCTCTGTAGCGGGACTTTTTTCTGTAGCGGGACTTTTTTTTTTGTAATTCTTTTTTCTTTTTTTTGGGCTGTGTACATCCGTAGAGCCGCTAGGACATGCGTTGTTGCAGAGGCCGGGTGTAATTGGTATCCTGTGATATTAATATATGCTCTTTTCAAAAAAAAAAAAACAAGACTATGGATAAAAGCATACGTCCTAACGAGGAAGTTCCACCGTGGACTTACAACGAGCATACATGGAGAACCTCGACAAACCGGCGGTTCCAGGAGTTTCACATGAAGAACCTCGCACTACAACGCGCGGACGAGGAAGAGGAATGCCAGCTACGATTCCTGAAGCTCGCCATACATTGCTGCAGTGATGATGCCAACTTGAGGCCTACAATGTCTGATGTAGTGCAGCGGATCGAGGAGATGACAACTTAAGGCCTACAATTAATGTCTCGTGACGGAACATGTACAGCCTGAAGAAGATCGACCGAAAGATTTCATCGGGACTCCCTTAGCGGCGGACCCAGAAACTTTTCGACAAACATGTCGAATGTGCCATTTCTTTTTTTGGACAAAATCTATAATGCAGGCTGCGGAGGGCTGGAGTGACCTTGGGTCCGCCAATGTATCTTCTTATTGTAGCGTTTGTAATCTATAGACTGTCATACATATTGGCATAGGCTCTGCATTATTCCAAACGAGAAGTTGCTTCGTAATTCTACCAGCTCAGCTGCAATGATTTTATTGGTATACACCACGGTTAGGTACTACAGTAGAACAAGGATTGCTATATTTGGTAGTTTAAGATTCTATCTCTTCTTGCAACCACTTCGTCTACTTAACGCGCAACCGACTATACATGGAGGTCTTCTCTGCTGCTTCCTCTGACTCTGGCTCGCATACTTTGTGATGGTTCTTGTTCTCGCACGTTCGGTATTGACAACACCGATGCGTGCCTTCGTTCCCGGTGCGCTCTGAGTTTGGAAAGCTCGGCACGATGTGTCACCTATCTCTACTACCACAACTCCAGCCGTGTCTACCTCGAGTTGACTACCATTGCAACCGACTTTTACTATTTTATTACTCCGGCGACTTCTCCCGGACTCAATACGATACCGACTAAAACTACATCAACCTGAACGACTTTATCAACGCCGACTACATCACCAACACTCACAACACCATCGACCAGGACTACAACGTCCTCACTCTCAGCTACATTCACATCGGTATCAAGGGCTATCATCCATCGCCATCCTCTCCGGTTGACGCCTTTGGCTTATGCTCCGGTCGGACCGTCCGCGATGTCCCTGTTGTTCGCGTCACTACCGATCCGACTACAGGGGGTGGTAGAGTAGACCACAATTAAGTATTACAATAGAACAAGGATTGCTATATTTGGTAGTTTAGAAATCTATCTCTACTAGGCTTCTTAGTCCCCAAGTCTTCTAATACTATATAAACAACCCAAGGGATCACATTGTAATAATGCAATACGTAATATCAATCTACCAACACAATCAACTATTATTGTCATCATTTATATATGTTTTCAGGAAGGGGAGCTGCACATAAAGCTGAACAAACTCATAACCTACCATATATAGAAGCAGGTGGATGGATTTTGGTTTGAAACCCTCCCCCTCGCGTTGCTCCGCTATAGCGGCCCGAGGGGTGAAACCCTAGCCTCCTCCCTCTGGTCCTCCTCCTCAGCCTCCTCTCCCTCCCCCATCGCGCCAGAGTCTTGCCGCCAGGAAGAGCCCATGTATCAGATGGAGGCAACGGGGCCTCTCCTCGCACCTTGGTGTGGTGGCGGTGCGGCGCCCAAGGACCCTCTTGATACTTCCGATCCGAATTACAGATGCAGTATGGTAGCTTTTTTCCTAGAAAAGAGGTAGGTTTATCGAACCTTGGGAAACAAATGCTAAAAGGAATCTGAGAAACTTTTAAAAGAGAAGATATGCTTTGTAGTCCAAAATTCTATGCTCAGTCTTTTCCATAACCTACAACGTACAACTAGGCACTACTAGGAAAACAGCTATAGGTAATCAGCACATCCGTGGCTCACATGGTTGAAGTGCCCCACGGCTAAAACAGGCGTGGCTCACCTATGGGCAGTGCCCTACTAGTAACTAGAACAACCGTGGCGCACATGGCCATAGTGAGCCACAGATATGTGGACAGGCCACATGGCGCATGCATACCCGTAGCGCACATAGGGGTGGTGCGCTACGGTTGTTGGGGATAGCCGTAGCGCACATGAGGCAAGTGCGCTACGCCTATGTGAAGCCCCCTCTGCTCCTTAAACGGGCATAAACATCCGTGGCGCACTCTGGCCATGTACGCCACAGATGTGATTTTTCCCTGTGGCGCACTGGGGCCATGTGCGCCATGGATGTGTCGACATGCACAAACATATGTGATCATGTGATCATCTCCACCACCCACACTTCACTTTCCCCTTCTTCTTCCTCCTTAGATCTAGTCGGGATCCTTCTCCTTCCCACCTCAATTTCTCCACCCATTCACCATTTTTAGCATGCAGAACTTGCCTTGGATGTTACATAAGTAATAGAGGAAGCTCTCCTCTCTCATCTCCTTCTCCGGTCTCGCGCGCACCTCTTCTTTCCATCTTCTCGCGATTGGTCTCTCATCTCGTTAAGTTGTCCATGTAAGGATGTGTTCATGTGTATATGGATGATATGGTCATATGTATGTAGATGATCGATGATCATGATGTGTGTATGGAGAGGATCGATATGGTCACATGTGTGTATATATGGAGAGTATCGATGATGCTCATGCATGTGTGTATGGAGAGGATAATGATATGTTCATGTGTGTATGGATCTCGGTCTCTCTCTCTCTTGTGTTTGTATGTGAACAAGTTGCCATTTGTTTTGCCAAAATGTTGATTCATTTCCATTTTGTCAAGACTTTGGCATTTCGCAAAGGTCCTAATTTTAGGATAGGTCATGCCGAAATTTTCTATCGACCATTGGATGCATGCATTCATTATGTGGTTCTAATAGACTTCTAATTATACCGTGTACACCATGCAGGCAAAAATGGTCCGCATAATGAGCGAAGGCATTGTGGCTAGATTTTTGAAATGTGCGACGGCCGACATGATACGAAATAACAAGACGGATATAAGATGTCTGTGCAGAAGATGAAAACTCAACTGGTTGATCGACCCAGATTCCGGGAATCTGCAGGCGCACCTGCTCCGCCATGGTTTCATGGATGGATACACTCGTTGGATAAGCGATGACGAAGACGATGGAGACGGTGAAGGTGGCCAACATGACGATGATCATCATCACGGTGCGAACGGGCGAGATGATGAAGAGTCTCCTGGAGATGGTGAAGGTGCGGAAGCAGACCGGGATGATGATGATCTAGATGCCGGAGGAGCAGACGACGATGGAACAATGTCAGGCTGGGTGCGGGACCCTTATGTGCAAGAGCTTCTTCTCAAGCAGACGAGTAACGCCAGGGCTTGCGCTAGAGAGAAAGCCAAGCTTGCGCAACTTGAGAAAGACGTGGTTACTCCATTGTATGAAGGATGCAGGCCCGATGATACCCGGTTGAATGTAACGCTCAAGGCTATGGAGATGAAGGAAAAACACAAATTGAGCGACGCAAGCTTCGACGATATGATGGCATTCTGGCACGATCGTCTCCAGGAGGGGAACACATGTCCAACTAGTATCGAGGACGCCAAGAAAATCACCTGTCCTCTCGATCTACCGCATGTTAGATATCATGTATGCATCAACGATTGCATCATTTATCAGGGCGAGGACGCGGAGAAAACCACATGTCCGGTGTGCGGCGTGACTCGATACAAGAAAGGTAAGAAAGCACCTCAAAAAGTGGTATGGTACTTTCCTATCACTCCTCGTCAGGAGCGCTATTTCGCGGACCCTAAGAAAGCGAAGATCATGCGATGGCATGTGGAAAGGAAGAAGCCAGGAGATGATGATGATGACCCCGAAAAGGATGAGCTGCCGACGCACCCTTCAGATGCTAGCCAGTGGAAAGCATTGGACCTCGAATTCCCAGAATTCGGTGGAGATTCGAGGAACATCAGGCTTGGTGCGAGCACCGATGGACTCAATCCGTTCGGTAGCCAGAGCAGCACACATAGCACTTGGCCCGTGTTTCTATGGATGTACAACCTCCCTCCATGGTTGTGCATGAAGAAGAAGTACATACAAATGAGTATGCTAATTCAAGGGCCGAAACAACCTGGTACCGACATCAATCTGTATCTTGGACTGTTGAAAGAGGAGTTAGCCACGTTATGGGAATCTGGATCCAATACTTACGACGTCGTCGCACAAGATTATTTCACTATGAGATCCGCGTTGTTCACTACGGTGCAAGACTATCCAGGTTGCGGGTATATCTCGGGGCAGGTTATCCAAGTATTCTGCGCATGCGTTAGGTGCATGGATAGCACAAGCTATCTCCAACTAGAGAAAGATCCAGGGTCATCGAAAACCGTGTTCATGGCGCACCGGAGGTGGCTCGGCAAGAATGATCCATGGAGAAAACGTGGAGACCTATTCGATGGAAAATCCGAGACCCGAGGAATGCCAGAGCATAGGAGCAGCGAAGAAGTGGAAGAGTTGCTGAAAAACTGGAAAGATTGTCCTAAGCCTGGAAACAAGCGAAAGAGGCAGCAACAAGACAAGCCGCTGATGAAGGTATGGAAAACAAGGTCTGTTTTCTGGGAGTTGCCATACTGGAAGTTTCTCCACACGCCTCATAGCCTCTACATCATTCATATCACGAAAAACGTGTGCGAGAGTCTGGTCGCCACCATAATCAACATGCCAGATAGGACGAAAGATGGTCCGAAAGCAAGGCACGACCTGATATGCTTGGGTATCTGGAAGGAGCTTCACGGAGGACGCACTACTCCTGATGATCAGGAAGATGCCGATGATCATGAGTCGGAGACGACACAAGGTCATCGGAAGGGTAAAAAGTTCAAGAAGAATGAATATTACTGCCCTCCTTCTTGCTTCACTCTAAGCTAGGATGAGATCAAACAGTTTTTCAAGTGCCTTCTAGGAGTCAAATTTCCTTACGGCTACGCGGGCAAGATAAGCAGATACCTAGACAAGGCGAAGCAGAGGTTCATGTTGGGAATATGCCCTAGAGGCAATGATGTATGATGATATTTCCCATTGTATTCATAAAGATATTAAGTAGTCCTTGTATAAACATCTGATGTGTATCATTGAATATGTGATTCAGTTGTGGAACTATGCATTCATGTTGTTTGTACTAAATATCCTTGGTCATTGAGGTTGTGCTGGACACACAACTTAGACCAATGTGAAAGTTGGCTTGATGACTCGGTTCCACTTGTCATGGGCATGGAGATGCTATTCCAACTTACACAGATTCGACTAAAGAGTTTAGCGAGTCGTATTGACCCATATTGAGGTACAACGAACAAGTTGTCATTTGTATATCTCAATCAATGTAATCCTTAGACCTAAGGTTATTGCATAGTCCGAGTTGAGGATCACCGACTTAGGTTACATCAAGCGATCCGTGGCTGAGGTTATAAAGGCAGAGTTCGGGTCGACTGAGAATCAAGCTGCGTGATGTGAATAACCAAGATGGGATTTTGCCCCTCCACTTGGAGAGATATTCTCTGGGCCCTTTCGTGAGATATGATTCGGAAAGCATGGCCATGCACGACTCAGTTAATTGTTAACCGAGGCGATCGACTAAGAGTTAGTCGGGTGAAGCACTTATCTCGGATCGAGAAGAGAGTCGGACTATTTAAGGGATGACATATATTCACCTATAGTATAACAAGGTATATCGTGAGGCAAAAGGTACTCGAACGTAAGTCGGATTGGAAAGGCAAGTCGTCATGACTCTTTGGTACTTGGGAGTCGGCATGTTCTGCTAGGAGCCGCTATCGACTGATCGATTGAGAGTCGGACTCCAATCGTGTCCAAGTAGCCATGAGCTCTTGGTCACACTTAAGAGCGGGAGCAAGTTCGGATTGGATCTGAACCTGTAATCCGGTTGGGTTGGACCTAAACCGGATTAGGACTGAGTTAGTGAGTTGGACTCACGGTGACTAGTGTTATATGGGCTTTAGTGAATGGGTCGCGCGAAGAGAGCCCACGTTCACTCCCTATATATAGTAGAGCACCGTAACCTAGAAAGGTTAATCGTTGTTCGGTTAGGTCATTCCATGTGTTGGAAACCCTAGCTCCACAGCAGTCCAGCCGTCGTTTCGAACCTAGCAGTTCGCCGCCGGTGCTCCTCCTTGTACGTGTGGATACCAGCAGAGGTGTTGTACGATCAGCACCAGGACGATCGGATTGTGAGGACTGCACTGGATCAACTGACGCGCTTCATCAGTAATCCGCAACTGCGCGTATAGTGGAACCTCGTGGCCTTCTACCTCAGCTAGATCTTGGGATCACCACGTTAGAGGAAAAAGTTTTGTTTTATCTCTGCGTGGCCCAACAGTGGTATCAGAGCGATAGCTTCTGGTTTTAGGCTCGAGATCTCGCATATGTGATATGCGGTAGGCTGTAGATGAGATCTATATGCTGTTTTGGTGGTCGATCTATGAGATAGATCGGTTCTGTATGAGGTTGATTGGATCAACTGTATTCGGGGACCGCCAGCTTCGCCCTGTCGTAGCGCCTTAGATGTCGTTGCGAGTTTCACAACGCCGGTAGATATTGTATCTATGCATAACTTGTTTTTGCAGGAAGTTGTGAATGGTATGGTTCATGTGCATGTGATGTATGTGTGTAATCCATACGTGATCTACGAATCACGGTTTTTGTCAGCCGACTGGAGCCTAGGTGCTGTCATTTTATTGTATAACGACCTGTGTGTCGGATTCTCCTTGTAATTTACTTTACTAAGCTAGTGTAGCTATTTGGAGAACCCGGAAGGCATGCAAGGCCTTGTACATGTCGGCGACATGGAGTAAGACGGCAAGTGACAAGAGTTGGCACGAGTCGGATTACAGGCTTTGTGGAGATGGAGATCGCCATGAAGAGAGCCATACCATTTCACATTATAAATGCTTTATTTTGTGTTATTGTTATGTCTCAGTTTTACCTCTATTAGATAGTCGATAATTTAATCCCTCAAAGAAGGTCTAGTCGGTTTTTCCGCCAGTGTTTGCACCATCACAAGTCAGACATTTTTGGTAGTGGGCTCATAAAATTGAGGTGCTGCCAATTCTTTCCGACTAGGTGGGTTCGAGTCGGACTCTTCTTTGAAACACTCGGTAAGCTAGGCGGGTCTATCACAGCAGTTGTGGGGCTCGGGAAAAGTCGATGGGGCGGGGCATGTGATGCCACCCGTCCAACAGGAGTCATATGAGATACGATTGACAAGGAGTTGTCTACCTAGATCACTTGGCGGCTAGCAGTGATGCTAAAGCTCACTAGCCGACTTGCTTATTTAGGATCCTGAATCACTAAGCAACCATCGGAGGGGTGTTGGTTCTAGTGGGATCATAAAATATTAAAATGTTTAATATGCTTGCTCTTTTATGAATACATGTATTAAGTGTTTTGCATATTTTCTGTTGTAGATCATGGCACCAAGTAGCAGTCACTCTAATATATCCGGTTTTGCATTGAGAACCATTCTTGAGAAAGATAAATTGAACGACACTAATTTTACCAACTGGTATCGAAATCTGAGAATTGTTCTCAAACAAGAAAAGAAGGACCATGTCCTAGACAACCCACTTCCAGATGAGCCGAATGAGAATGCGACTGTCGCTGCCACCAATGCCTACCGTCGGGCTAAGGATGAGTCCACGGATATTAGTTGTCTGATGCTTGCTCACATGGAACCGGACTTACAAAAGCAGTTCGAGCATGTTGAGGCCTACGATATGATCGAATGCCTCAAAAGTATGTTCCAGGATCAGGCGAAGACTGAGAGGTATCAAGTCTCTCAGGCTTTGCTGAGTTGCAAGCTTAAGGATGGTGATCCACTGAGTCCGCATGTGATCAAAATGGTTGGTTACGTGCAGTCCCTGGAGAGGCTTGGCTACCCCATTAGCGAAGAGTTCACTACGGATATAATTCTGAACTCTCTTCCTAGTGCGTATGGGCAGTTCATTTCGAACTACCACATGCATGGTATGGATAAGATGTATGATTTCGTAGCATGGAAAACAAAAAATTCTATCGCATACAAAAAAACAAGCCAAGATCTATCTACTAGATTGTAGCAACGAGTCGATAGAATAACTCACCCTCGAACATTCCAAAGTGTTTAACGAGAGCGGATTCTCGTTGGTGATGTAGTCGTACTCTTCCCGATCTCAAAATCGCGTAGACGATCCTTCCGGCGCTGCGTTCCGGCAGCGCTCCCGCAGTCGGTCACACGTTCGGTACTCGACGAAGACCTTCCGCTCCCTTGTTCCAGCAGGCAGCGGAGGTTGTAGCACTCTCCTCGCGATTCCGGCAGCACAACGGCGTGGTACCAGAAGTAGAGGGGAGATCTCGCAGGGCTTCGCCTTAAGCCGGAGCGAGTATGGTGGAGTATGAGAGAGTCCCTCGACGATCTAGGGTTTAGACACGCCGAGGAGGGGGCAAGGCCGGCGGCTAGGGTTTCACCCAGGCGGCGGCGGCGAGTGCTAGGGTTTGGAGGAGAGGATCTTGTGTGTCTCTAGGAGGGATCCCTGCCCCTCCTTATATAGGTGGAGGGGCCGGCTGGCCAAGGGGAGGGAGGGGATTCCCTCCCCAACTCGGCTTGGTGGTGCGCCGGCGGTGGGGAGGAGGGAATCCTCCCCAACTCGGTTTCCTCCTCCTTTTCCACTTCCCAAAAATAGTCGTTTGACTTTCAAACTAGCCGTTTGACTTTTCAAACTAGGTTTTGAATAAACCCTCTATTTTGTTCAGCGATGACACCAAGTACATGATGCAATCATACCAACTTGATATAACACATTCATGTACCCTTCCCCTCCGGAGTGCCGGACATTCCGGAACCTTCTAGAACATTCCCGATGAAAACACCGGAACCATTCTCCAACTCCGAAACGGGACTTTCCTTATATGAATCTTATTGTCCGGACCATTCCGGATCTCCTCGTGATATCCCGAATCCCATTCGAGACTCCGAACAACATTTAGACTCTTTCTCATCATTCCATAACTACTCAAACAACGTTAAATCCTTAAGTGTGTCTCCCTACGGTTCGTGAATTATGCGGACATGATCGAGACACTTCTCCGAACAATAACCAATAGAGGAATCTGGAAATTCATATGGCTCCCACATATTTCTACGATTACTTTGCGATCGAATGAACCACTTACATATGATATCAATTTCCCTTTGTCTCACGATAGTTTACTTATCCGAGGTTATGATCGTCGGTATCTCTGCATACCTAGTTCAACCTCGTTACTGATAAGTACTCTTTTCTCGTTCCCGTGATATGTGATCCCTTGTGATCCAGTCACATGCTTGCAAGATAATTGGATGACATTTCACCGAGAGGGCCCAGAGTATATCTATCCGTCATATGGATGGACAAATCCCACTCTTGATCCATGTGTTTCAACCAATACTTTCCGAACACTCAATGCCACCTTTATAGCCACCCAGTTACGGTGTGGTGTTTGATGTCATCAAAGCATCCATCCGGTAAAGGTGATATGCATGATCTCATGGTCGAAGGAATTAGATCACTATGTATCAGAAATCATATAGCAATTGAACTATTAAAATGACTTGATCTTTATGCTACGCTTAACTATAGGAGTATGTCCACCATATCATTCTCCTAACGATATGATCTTGTTGTTAAAAACATATCAATGTTCATGATAGGGAAACCACAATCATCTATTAACCAACAAGCTAGTATTATATAGAGGCTTTACTAGGGACTCTTATTTTATTCTACAAATCACACAAGTATTAATGTTTCCTTGTTAATACTATTATAGCATGAATGTAAACATTTATCATAAACACAAAGATATAATAATAACTATATTTATTATTGCCTCTAGGGCATATCTCCAACAGTCTCCCACTTGCACTAGAGTCATCTAATCTAGATTACATGGTAATATACCGAACACCCATGGCAGTTTGGTGCTAGTCATGTTTTGCCCTTGGGAGAGGTTTAGTCAATGGATCCGCCACATTCAGATCTGTGTGTACTTTGCAAATCTTTATATCCCCATCTTGGATATGTTCTCAAATAGCGTGAAAACATAGCTTGATGTGCTTCAGCTTCTTGTGTGACCTTGGTTCTTGCGCATTGGCTATGGAGCCCATGTTATCACAGTAGATAAACATTGGGTCCAGCGCACTAGGAACCACACCCAGCTCTGTAATGAACTCTTTCATCCATATCGCTTCTTGTGAAGCCTCCGAAGCAGCCATGTATTCCGATTCAGTTGAAGATCTCGCCACAACGCTTTGCTTTGCACTCCTCCAACTAACTGCTGCATCATTCAAAATAAATACGTATCCAGATTGTGATTTAGAATCATCCGGATCGGTGTTCCAATTAGCATCGGTGTAACCATTAACAACGAGTTGTTCATCACCTCCATAAAAAAGAACCATATCCTTAGTTCTTCTCAAGTACTTAAGGATGTTTTTGATCATTGTCAATGATCCACTCTGGATCACTTTGATATCTGCTAGTTAAACTAACAACATATGCAATGTCGGGTCTAGTACATAGCATGGCATACATTAGAGATCCTATGGTGAGGCATAGGAGTCTTACTCATCCTTTCTCTATCTTACGCGATGTCGGACTTTGAGTTTTACTCAAGGTCGTATTGGGCAACATGGGCAAGAACCCTTTCTTGCTATCTTCCATTCCAAACCTCTTTAGAACTTTGTCCAAATATGTACTTTGTGACAATGATATTTGGCGTCTTGATCTATCTCTATAAATCTTTATGCCTAATATGTAAGCTGCTTCGCCAAGATCCTTCATTGAAAAACTATTATTCAAATATTCCTTGACACTATTAAGAAGGTGTACATCATTCCCAATCAACAATATGTCATCTACATATAGTATTAAGAATGCTACAGAGCTCCCACTCACTTTCTTGTAAATACAAGCTTCTCCATAAGTTTGTATAAAACCAAAACTTTTGATTACCTTATCAAAACGTTGATTCCAACTTCGGGATGCTTGCTTCAATCCATAGATGGACCGTTGAAGTTTGCATACCTTGTTAGAATCTTTAGGATCGATAAAACCTTTGGGTTGCATCATATACAACTCTTCATCAATGTCTCCATTGAGGAATGTTGTTTTAACATCCATCTGCCATATCTCATAATCATAATATGCAGCGATTGCTAACATAATCTTCACAGACTTTAGCTTCGCTACTGGTGAGAAAGTCTCATCGTAGTCAACTCCTTGAATTTGTCGAAACCCCTTTGCGACAAGTCGAGCTTTATAGACAGTAACATTACCATCAGCATCTGTTTTCTTCTTGAAAATCCATTTGTTCTCGACAGCCTTCCGGCCATCCGGTAAGTCTACCAAAGTCCATACTTGGTTTTCGTACATGGATCCAATCTCGGATTTCATGGCTTCTTGCCATTTATTGGAATCTGGGCTCATCATCGCTTCCTCATATGTCTCAGGGTCATCGGTGTTGTCCACCAACATGACACTCATAACGGGATCATACCAATCTGGAGTGGTACGAGTTCTCGTTGACCTGCGAGGCTCTGTAGCAACTTCAACCAAAGTTTCATGATCATCATCATTAGCTTCCTCTCTAATCGGTGCAAGCACCACAGGAACTTCTTCCAGTGCTGCGCTACTCGCAATTTCGAGAGAAGGTTCGACAACCTCGTCGAGTTCTACTTTCCTTCCAGTCACTTCTTTCGAGAGAAATTCCTTCTCTAGAAAGGATCCATTCTTGGCAACGAAGATTTTGCCTTCGGATCTATGATAGAAGGTATACCCAATAGTTTCCTTCGGGTATCCTATGAAGACGCATTTTTCCGCTTTGGGTTCAAGCTTGTCCGGCTGTAACTTCTTTACATAGGCTTCGCAACCCCAAACTTTAAGGAACGACAATCTAGGTTTCTTCCCAAACCATAATTCATACGGTGTCGTTTCAACGGATTTAGATGGTGCCCTATTTAAAGTGAATGCGGCTATTTCTAATGCATAACCCCAAAATGATAGCGGTAAATCTATAAGTGACATCATAGAACGAACCATATCTAAGAGAGTTCGATTACGACGTTCGGACACACCATTACACTATGGTGTTTCCGGCGGTGTCAACTGTGAAAGTATTCCACATTTCTTCAAATGCTCGCCAAACTCGTAACTTAGATATTCACCTCCACGATCAGAACGTAGAAATTTAATCTTCTTGTTACGTTGATTCTCAACCTCACTTTGAAATTCCTTAAACTTCTCAAAAGTTTCGGACTTATGTTTCATGAAATAGATATACCCATATCTACTCAAGTCATCCGTGAAGGTAAGAACATAACGATAACCACCGCGCGATGGTACACTCATTGTACCACACACATCGGTATGTATGATTTCCAATAATTCCGTAGCTCGCTCCATCATACCAGAAAATGGAGTCTTAGTCATTTTACCCATCAGACATGCTTCGCATCTTTCAAGTGATTCGAAATCAAGTGATTCAAGAAGTCCATCGGAATGGAGTTTCTTCATACGCTTCACTCTAATGTGACCAAGGCAGCGATTGCCACATATAGGTCGAGTTATCGCTCGATTTCAAACGTTTAGCCTCAATGTTATTAATATGTGTATTTCCACTATCGAGATTCAATAAGAATAGACCATCTATCAAAGGTGCATGTGCATAAAACATATTACTCATATAAATCGAACAACCATTATTCTCGGATTTAAACAAGTAACCGTCTCGCAATAAACAAGATCCCGATATAATGTTCATGCTTAACGCAGGCACCAAATAACAATTATTTAAGTATAAAACTAATCCCGATGGTAGATGAAGGGGTAGCGTGCCGACCGCGATAACATCAACCTTTGATCCGTTTCCCACACGCATCGTCACCTCGTTCTTCGCTAGCTTCCGTTTATTCTGCAGCACCTGTTTCGAGTTACAAATATGAGCAACCGAACCAGTATCAAATACCCAGGCACTACTACGAGTACTAGTGAGATACACATCAATAACTTGTATATCAGATATACCTTTCTTCTTGATGTTGCCGTTCTTCAAATCCGCCAAGTACTTTGGGCAATTCTGCTTCCAGTGACCTTCTCCCTTGTAGTAAAAGCACTCAGTATCAGGCTTAGGTCCAGCCTTGGTTTTCTTTGTTGGCGTGGTAACTTTATTACCACCCTTCTTGAAGTGTCCCTTCTGCTTAGACTTGTCTTTCTTGAATTTGGTGGTCTTATTGACCAACAACACTTGGTGCTCTTTCTTTATCTCCACTTCTGCAAATTTCAACATGGCAAAGAGTTCTGACAACGTCTTGTTCATGTTTTGCATGTCGTAGTTCATCACAAAGTTCTTGTAACTTGGTGGTAGTGATTGGAGGACACGGTAAATCCCCAAAGCATTAGGAATCACAATACCCAAGCTTTGAAGTTTGTTTGCGTGCCCAGACATCTTAAGCACATGCTCACTGACGGAGCTGCCCTCTTCCATCTTGTAGTTAAAGAACTTTTCAGAAGCCTCATAGCTTTCAATTGCCGCATGAGTCTCAAAGATCAATTTGAGATCCTCGACAATATCATATGGGTCTGAATTCTCAAACCTTTTACAAGCTCGATTCTAAACCATACAAGATAGCACCTTTGAGCGTAGTCTTGAGTCTTCCGAGTGAGGTAAACATTCTTTACTTCATCGGCAGATCATTGCGGTGGGTCACCATGATGCATCTAGCACATAGGTCAAATTACCAGCTGTGAGGACAATCCTCAAATTGCGAAACCAATCCGCGAAGTTGCTTCCATTGTTTTTCAACTTTTCTTCCTCTAGGAACGCATTAAAATTGATGGTAGGGGCTGCCATTGATCTACAACTTATTTGAAATATTTTAGACTAAGTTTATGACAAATTGAGTTCAAATTAATAATAAAATTAATCTAGGTGAACTCCCACTCAAAACAATATCCCTCACATTGTTTTAGTGATCACACGAACCAAATCCACCATATCAACACCGATTATCACGAGAGTTGATATAGTTTCAATGGCGAACAATCGACATGTTCATCATATCTACTATATGATTCATGCTTTACCTTTTGGTGATCTGTGTTCCAAGACCATGTTTGTACATGCTAGGCTCGTCAAGATCAAACCTTAGTTTCCGCATGAGCAAATCTGGCTTGCTCACGTTGTATACACTTGCGGAATCTAACACACCCGATCATCACGTGGTGCTTCGAAACAACAAGCTTTAGCAACGGTGCTAACTAAGGGTGAACACTTTATGATTTGAAATTCATGTGCATGAGGGATCATCTTATAATGCTACCGTCGTCTACTAAGCAATACAAGATGCATAAAGGATTAACATCACATGCAATTCATAATATGTGATATGATATGACCTTTCTTCTTTTTGCTTCCGATCTCCATATTCTAGCACAAACATGATCTCCATCATCACCGGCATTGCATCAAGGTCAATGACGCTTCTCCATGGTTGTCGTCCACCGGCTTCAACTATTACAACTACTTTGAATAGACACGCGGGTCTTAACATAAATTAAAGACAACCATATGGATCCTGCCGGTTGCCAACTTACAATAAGGAACATATGCATACATCAAATATAATCACAATCATGGCCATATCACATCACTGCACACCCCTGCAAAACAAAGTTAGACGCCTCTACTTTCTTTGCATGTTTTACGTGGTTTGGGGCTTTCAATAAGTGTCGTTCTAACTTACGAACATGAACCACAACATTGATACTAGTATTGTTAATCTCCCGTTGTAAATTAGATCTTAACTATGCTAGGAGAAACATGCACCCGCAAAGCCACTTATGCAATACAAGTTGCATGTCAAGCGTGGAGCAAGTCTCATGAACGATGTCATGTAAGGTTAGCCCGGGCCGCTTCATCCCAACATACCGCAAGATGCAAAGTACACAAGAAGCAATCGACAATAAAAGCATCAACGCCCATAATGACCATTGTGTTCTACTCGTGCAACAGATCTACATATAGACATGGCTCGATACCCTTTGTAGGGTTTCGTAGCATGGAAAACAAAAATTTTCTATCGCATACAAACAAATAAGCCAAGATCTATCTACTAGATTGTAGCAGCAGTCGATAGAATAACTCACCCTCGAAGATTCCAAAGTGTTTAAGGAGGCGGATTCTCGTGGGTGATGTAGTCGTACTCTTCCCGATCTCAAGATCGCGTGAGCGATCCTTCGGTGCTGCGTTAAAGGCGCTCCCATGACCGGTCACATGTTCGGTACTCGTGAAGACCTTCCTCTCCCTTGTTCCAGTGACGGAGGTTGTAGCACTCTCCTCGCGATTCCGGCTGTGGCGTGCAGGAAGTAGAGGGAGATCTCGCAGGGCTTCGCCGTAAGCCGGAGCGAGTATGGTGGAGTATGAGAGAGTCCCTCGACGATCTAGGGTTTAGACACGCCGAGGAGGCAAGGCAAGGCGGCTAGGGTTTCACCAGGCGGCGAGTGCTAGGGTTTGGAGGAGAGGATCTTGTGTGTCTCTAGGAGGGAGCCCTGCCCCTCCTTATATAGGTGGAGGGCCGGCCAAGGGAGGGAGGAGTCCCTCCCAACTCGGCAGTGGTGTCTTGGCGGTGGGGAGTAGGGACTCCTCCCCAACTCGGTTTCCTCCTCCTTTTCCACTTCCCAAAAATAGTCGTTTGACTTTCAAACTAGCCGTTTGACTTTTCAAACTAGGATTTGAATAAACCATCTATTTTGTTCAGCGATGACACCAAGTACATGATGAATCATACCAACTTGATATAACACATTCATGTACCCTTCCCCTCCGGAGTGCCGGACATTCCGAAACCTTCTAGAACATTCCCGATGAAAACACCGGAACCATTCTCCAACTCCGAAATGGGACTTTCCTTATATGAATCTTATTCTCCGGACCATTCCGGATCTCCTCGTGATATCCCGAATCCCATTCGAGACTCCGAACAACATTCAGACTCTTTCTCATCATTCCATAACTACTCAAACAACGTCGAATCCTTAAGTGTGTCTCCCTACGGTTCGTGAATTATGCGGACATGATCGAGTCACTTCTCCGAACAATAACCAATAGAGGAATCTGGAAATTCATATGGCTCCCACATATTTCTACGATTACTTTGCGATCGAATGAACCACTTACATATGATATCAATTTCCCTTTGTCTCACGATAGTTTACTTATCCGAGGTTATGATCGTCGGTATCTCTGCATACCTAGTTCAACCTCGTTACTGATAAGTACTCTTTTCTCGTTCCCGTGATATGTGATCCCTTGAGAGCCAGTCATATGCTTGCAAGCTAATTGGATGACATTTCACCGAGACGGCCCAGAGTATATCTATCCGTCATATGGATGGACAAATCCCACTCTTGATCCATGTGTTTCAACCAATACTTTCCGAACACTCAATGCCACCTTTATAGCCACCCAGTTACGGTGTGGTGTTTGATGTCATCAAAGCATCCATCCGGTAAAGGTGATATGCATGATCTCATGGTCGAAGGAATTAGATCACTATGTATCAGAAAGCATATAGCAATTGAACTATTAAAATGACTTGATCTTTATGCTATGCTTATCTATAGGAGTATGTCCACCATATCATTCTCCTAACGATATGATATTGTTGTTAATAACATCTCAATGTTCATGATAGGGAAACCACAACCATCTATTAACCAACAAGCTAGTATTATATAGAGGCTTTACTAGGGACTCTTATTTTAGTCTACAAATCACACAAGTATTAATGTTTCCTTGTTAATACTATTATAGCATGAATGTAAACATTTATCATAAACACAAAGATATAATAATAACTATATTTATTATTGCCTCTAGGGCATATCTCCAACATAAGAAGCTCATTGAATTACATGGGATGCTCAAGCAGGCAGAGGCGGATCTCAAGAAGGGCGCCAGTCAAGTGTTGATGGTGCAGAATAAGGCAAAGTTCAAGAAGAGTTCTTGGACTAAGAAGAAGGCTAAGTCATGAGGAAAGCAGGCTTCGGACCCGGTCCCAAGCGCTTCCTCAGGCACTAAGCCATCTCCTTCAGCCGGATCCACTTGCTTCTACTGCAAGGCGGATGGCCACTGGAAGAGGAACTGCAGCAAGTACTTGGATGACAAAGCCAAGAGTGGAGGTATGACTTCCGACTCAGGTACACTTGTTTGCAATGTTATAGACATATATCTTGCTGATGCACCTAATAGTTCTTGGGTATATGATACTGGATCAGTTATTCACATCTGCAACTCGTTGCGGAGGGTAAGAACTAGGAGCGTAGCAAGAGGCGAGGTTGATATTCGGCAACAAAGCAAGAGTTCTGCATTGGAAGTCGACACGATGCAACTTCATTTACCTTCGGATTCATTATGGGCCGAGTAATTGTTATTATGTTCCGGTGCTCGATCGAAACATTATTTCTGCTTCATGTTTGATGAGGCAAGGCTATGAGTCGAATATCAAGAATAATGGTTGTTCTTTGTATTTGAATGATATGTTTCACGGCTTTGCACCCGTCCAGGACGGGTTATTTATTTTGAATCTTGATGGTGAGTCGGTTTATAACATAAATATTAAAAGATTGAAACCAAATGATCTGAATATGACTTACTTTTGGCATTGTCGGCTTGGTCATATAAGTTGGAAACGCATGAAGAAGCTCCATGATGATGGACTCCTAACTTCGTTCGACTTGGAGTCGTTCGAGACATGCGAATCTTGCCTACTCGGCAAAATGACCAAGACACCTTTTGCAAAGAGTTGCGAAAGGGCGTCCGACTTGTTGGGACTAGTACATAGTGATGTATGTGGACCAATGAGCATGACAGCCAGGGGTGGTTATGAGTACTTCATTACCTTCACTGATGATTTGAGTAGGTATGTCTAACACCCTCAGAATCGACCCTATGCAAGTTTCAGCGATTCCCGCCAAACCCGCATAGAAACGATTCAAAGGTGCCCACCAGGCACTTTCGTGCGGGTGGAAAACGAAGTAATAACATTACACAATAGTCCTCGATGGGACCCACAGAACAGATATATACAACAGTGACTCCTCGAGTCAAGAATACAGATATAATGTACAAAGATCCAAATCACCTTGAAAATGATAGAGTGTCCGACTACGAACAAGATTCAAATGGGGCTAAGAGCCCTGAAGAATAACCAATGGCGTCCATAACCCTGCCCAGGCCAAGCCGGAAGGGTAACCCTGCTAACGACGTTGATCTCAAAACCTGCTTAAACAAAAGAGGTGCCGACAAAGGGCAAAGGAAAAAGAGGAGCGTCAGTACTGAGGCCAGTACACGGCGAGTCTAGAATTCGGCGGTCCTCGCCTACATAGGTATGGTGGACTGAGCGGCAGCGGCAGCATGCACTAAACAACCTATAGAGACTCGATACAACTGTCGGCTATCAGAGAGGGATAAGAAAGACCTATTCGGAACCATTCTGAAACTACCACCAAACAAACCCATCCTGGTGTTTCCCCCTCGAGACCAAACGAGGAAGTCAACCGAGGAACTCACACAGTTGGCAGTTTTATTTATTCAGTTATCGTTGCAGCAATTACTAGTCAAATATAGATAGTCATCCTGATAAAATAAGCAGTGGGCAATTTTAGTTAACCATTCCGTTGTAGTTGCGACATTTACTAGTCAAATACATTTAGCATGAGATAACCCAAAACCCAGCAGTTGTTGGTACTTTTATTTAGCCATTCCGTTATAGTTGCAATACTTACTAGTCAGGTACAATGGTCGCGAGCGACAACCCAAACAAGCAATTGTTGGCAGTTTTATGTAGCCATTCCATTATAGTGAAGCTGTTTACTAGTCATTATAAAGTCAAATTTATAGCACTACTTTAGTTATAGTTTTCTATGATCGAGATACTGTGCTCCAAGTCGTCCATAACCGCGGACACGGCTTTCAGAAAGTTTTACCCTGCAGGGGTGCACAAATAGCAACACACACTCGATCAACCTCGGAAAAACCAAATCAAACCCAACGAGGCTTTCACGACAAAGCAATCACAGGATTCAGAAATATTTTAAGGGGCCACCCCATTGAGTAGACCCGCAACGAAGTTAGCTGACTCCGAGACGGACTCAAGGTTTGCGACAATGGCTGTAAACGACTGGGAACCCAAAACTGGGATCGTCGATACCGCGAAAACACTCCGCTTACCTAAACAGTACGGCGTGCTCCTCGCACAATCGTAATAAAGCAGTAAAGCATGGCATAAGTACAGGATAGTAAATAAAACCTCAAACTAGTTTGTGGCCCCAAGAAATAAGAATGAATCAAGCTCTGGCTCAGGGGGGTCCCATAATCCTCCCGGATGTGGATAGCGCGAAAATTCAAGGAACAGGTATCAAGTACTCGGGGTCCTACGGGACACAAGTGGACGGTTAACAACCAAATAACATCTATTGCCCACCTGTGTCTCTGCTTACTTACTTCCATTTTAGTTGTTAAACAGTAATTAAAGTGAACGATAAGTAAAGCCATGATCATCTCCAACATCAAACATGCGGCAATACTCCAACAACTGTGGTTCTGGACGACACGCAACAGCACTTGAGCAAGCGACTACGACGCGCAAGTCCAACTATCTACCAAACAACAGGTAATAGGATGTGTCCAAGGCAATATAAGGCTGCAAGGGATATCACGGGTACGAAAACTAGAGCAACGCAACACAGATAGCAATAGATCAACAGGAGGGAATAAATACTATAAAAGTAAGATAGGTAGAAAGGGGAGATGCTCGCCTGAAAACTCTGCCGAGGGTTCAACCGAAGATCGGGGCGAAGCTCACATCAACTCAACGGCCTTATCCGCGAAGAAGCAAAACACTAGAATAAACACCGGATGCAATATTTAATATTACGGCAAAAGATCGGGCATGATGCATGTATGATGTATGACATGGCAAGCATGCGATGCAATTAGGCAATATTAAGTGGAACCGGGGTCCCGACATGTAATTAAACGGTTCAAGTTATTTATCTACCCCGCAATTTAAATGTTGTCTTATCAGGGCAAAAGATATCACCGGTTCGATGCACAAATTTAAATGGGGCCATTATAAGACTAGATTTGCCCGCATATGGGCCCCATATTTAATTATATGGTGAATCGGCATAAGGCCCCCAAACCACACAAATATGCATGCATGAACAATTTAATATGCAACAATTTGATATTACATTTATAAAATAGGGCTCGAGAAAAGGGTCACACATTAGGGTTCGGCGATCTTGGGGTTCGGTGGGTTCGGGGTTGGTCTCAGGGTTCGACGGGATCGGGATTGGTACGGGAAGGAGGTCTTGTCGCAACCGGGAAGCAGGACTTGGTTGGCGTCAGGGCGCATCGGGTCCGTCCTGGTCGGTGTCGATCTTGGCGTTCTTTAGGTTCGGGTCTCGGCGTCCGAGAGGAGTACTTGGCGTTCCGGATCGGTCGCGGATCCATGAAGCAGATCTCGTCGGGGCCTCAAGTCGCTCTTGGGTTATCATGTGCAATTGTCGGTCTTGTCCGCGGATGAACTTGACTTGACGGTTCGATGTCGTTGCGGCGCTTGGCGTCGGCGGGATCGGCCTTCGGATCTTGGTCGGGTCGGCGGTAGATCTTGTCCATGTCGAAGATCTTGCCGGAGGTTCGTCGAGTGCCACCGGTTGGTACGGTCTTCGGTCTCTAGGGAGGTCTTGGTGTGGCCTTCGAATTACCGGGATCGGTCTTCGGACGTCGAGCAGGACTTGGCATCTTGGTCCGAGACAGCTTGGTTTTCCTTGACGAGGGTCCTAGCGAGGAGTGTAGGGGTCATGATGGTCGTCTCTTCGTCCGTGGCGAACTTGGCCGATGGCATTCGGCTTACATCAACCTAGGGCCAAACTTGTCCAGTACCCACGCGGAGATCTTGGCAGCGGCAGTTGGTCGCGAGGGGCCGAGCTCGGGCAGAGCCAGCTCGAGCAGAGGGGCGTGGCGGGGCTGCACGCGGGATTGGCCCGAGGAGAAAAACACGGGCTCGGCGTCGGCTTGCAAGAAGCCCGCGGTGGCGGCGCTGGCCTGCGGGCGACGACGCGCAGGAGGCGACCGGAAGAAACCCCGGCGGGCAGCGGTGGCAGCGGCGCTGCAGGCCGAGATGGTGTGATGCCGAGCAGAGGCGGCGAGGCGGCGCCAGGAGGTGGCGGTGGCAGGCGACATGCGGCGGAGGAGCTCGGGCGAGTCGCGGCCGGGCTGGCGGGCTCGGCGGAGGACGGCGGGAAGAGGCGAAGGAGGAGGGGACGCGCCAGCTTTCAGGCGGGCGCGAGGAGGCGGGTGGGCCTTGGCGGCGGCGGCACCGCAGTGGAGAGGAGCCCGGGAGGAGAGGAGGCCGGAGGTGGTCTGCAGGCGGCAGGAGGAGAGCAGGCGTTGGGGCGGGGTCCGCGGGTGGCGTCGGGCGGCTGGCATGAGGAAGGTGGAGGTCGAGCGGCGCACGAGGCCGGTGGAGGCGGGGGAGGGCAGGGGTGGGATGGCGAGGTGGGAGGCACGGAGGCGCGGCGGGAGGTCGGCGGCGGTGAGGGAGCGGGAGCGGGCGATGGGGAGGGAAGAGAGGCAGAGAGGAGGGAGGTGGGGGAGAGGGCCACGCGGGGGAGGAAGAGAGAGAGACGCGGGCGCGGGTGGGGAAGAGGTAGGTGGGGCCGGTGGGGCCAGGGGGTGGGTCCAGGCGGGGGTGAGTGGGGGTGGGGCTGGCTCGGTGGGGACCGGGTGCAGAGAGAGTGGAGAGTGGGGGAGTGGTGAGAGGTGGGGCTGACGGGTGGGACCGGGGAGGTTGGTGGTGGCTGGTGGATTGATGAGGTGGCGGGGGTGAGATGAGGTGGAGGGGAAGGTGAGGTGGAGGGAGGGGATTGGTGGGTAGACTAGGATTGGGTAGATTAGGGATTTTGGGGTGGACCGTTTTGACTGGGGGTGGCCGACTGGGTCGGATCGGCCCGGTTTGGCTGCCCCCAATAAAATAATTAAATATTTTATTTGTTTTAAACAGGTTTTTGCAAACCGTTGGCCGACAAAACAAATTAATCCGGAGACCCGGTTTTGTGTTTGAACAAAGACAGGGCGTTTAGAAAACAAAAATAGGTTTTTCCGGAAATAATTTTATGCAAGCAAATGCAAGATGATGACGATGCTCAAATGCAATGTGGCATGATGACATGAGCATGCGGTCATGATGATGCAATGCACAAAAACAACGCGATTTTCTAGTAGTGGTTTTGCGGGATGCCACAGTATGGATATATCTACTTGATGAAACATAAGTCGGAAGCCTTTGAAAAGTTCAAAGAATTCCATAATGAAGCACAGGATCAACTCGGCAAGAAAATAAAGTTTCTTCGGTCGGACCGAGGAGGCGAGTACATGAGCCATGAGTTTGATGACCATCTGAAAAGTTGTGGAATAGTTCCTCAACTTACTTCGCCAGGAACGCCACAAAGGAACGATGTTTCGGAAAGGCGGAATCGGACCTTGCTGGACATGGTACGGTCAATGATGAGTCGGACAAATCTGCCTTTATCATTTTGGGGTTATTGTCTAGAAACAAAGGCGTCCACACTAAACAGAGTACCATCAAAATCGGTAGAGAAGACACCGCATGAGATGTGGACAGGCAAAAAGCCGAGTTTGTCTTTTCTTAAGATTTGGTGTTATGATGCATTTGTCAAGCGACGATCGGACAAGCTTCTGACCAAGTCGGATAAGTGTATTTTCGTGGGATATCCGAGGGAAACCTTGGGTTACTACTTCTACAACCGAGAAGAGGGCAAAGTGTTTGTCGCTCGGAACGGTCTCTTCCTTGAGAAAGAGTTTCTCAGTCGGGGAGTAAGTGGGAGCGCGGTGCAGCTCGAAGAAATTCGAGAGGAACAGGCTAGTAGCGAGTCGGCAAAAACCTTGGAGGTTGAGCCGGTCGTGGTAACTGAGCCGGAAGCAACACCTGTACTACGAAGATCGGCAAGATTACGAAGTGTTCATGATGTGTTACTGTTAGACAGTGATGAGCCGGCAAATTATTTGGAAGCGATGGTGGGATCTGATTCCGAGTCATGGCTTGGAGCCATGAGATCCGAGTTAAAGTCCATGGATGAAAATCAAGTTTGGAACTTGGTTGATCTGCCAGACGGTGCAAGACCCATCGAGTGCAAATGGGTCTTTAAGAAGAAAACTGATATGGATGGAAATGTTTCAATCTATAAAGCACGCCTTGTCGCGAAGGGGTTCTGACAAGTTCAAGGAGTTGATTATGACGAGACTTTCTCACCCGTAGCGATGCTTAAATCAGTTCGGATCATGTTAGCTATAGAGGCCTATTTCGACTACGAGATATGGCAGATGGATGTCAAAACGGCTTTCCTTAATGGAAATTTAACTGAGGACGTGTATATGATACAGCCTGAGGGTTTTGTTGATCCGGCTAATGCTAACAAGGTGTGCAAACTTCATAAATCCATTTATGGGTTGAAGCAAGCATCTCGGAGTTGGAATATTCGCTTTGATGAGGTAGTCAAATCGTTTGGCTTCATCAAGAGTGATCATGATTCTTGTTTGTACAAGAAGTTTAGTGGGAACAAAGTAAATTTTCTAATCTTATATGTGGATGACATATTACTGATTGGAAATGATGTCCAGATGTTGCAAGAAACCAAGGAATCATTGGAAAGGAGTTTCTCAATGAAAGACTTGGGTGAGGCAACATACATCCTCGGAATCCGGATCTATAGAGATAGATCAAGGAGGCTCATTGGATTGAGTCAGAGTACTTATTTGGACAAAGTGTTGAAGAAGTTCAACATGGAATCGTCTAAGAAGGTGTTCTTACTGATGTCCCATGGTGTAAAACTTAGCAAGACTCAGTGTCCTTCGACAACTGATGAGCGAAGTCGAATGAGTGCGATTCCATATGCTTCTGCAGTCGGATCCATCATGTATGCCATGATTTGTACTAGGCCGGATGTTTCCTATGCTCTAAGTGTTGTGAGCAGATACCAGGCTGATCTGGAGATCCACTGGACAGCGGCTAAAAATATCCTGAAGTACTTGAGAAGGACTAAGGATATGTTCTTGGTTTATGGTGGTGAAGATGAACTCAGTGTAAAGGGTTACACGGATGCGAGTTATCTTACCGACTCTGATGATTCTCGTTCACAATCCGGATACGTGTTTATTATAAACGGAGGTGCTGTGAGCTGGAAGAGTTCCAAGCAAGAGACTGTGTCTGCGTCTACAACAGAGGCTGAGTATATTGCCGCCTCGGAGGCAACAAAGGAAGCTGTTTGGATGAGGAATTTCCTCATGGATCTTGGTGTGGTTCAGGGCTCGTCCAATCCGTTGGACGTGTATTGTGACAACAATGGTGCTATTGCACAAGCCAAGGAACCTAGACAGCACCAGAAGAACAAGCACATACTCATGCGGTACCACCTGATTCCCCTTCGTGGATCAGGGTGATATCAAGTTATGCAAGGTACACAAAGATGCAAATATTGCGGATCCGTTGACAAAGCCGTTACAACAGCCGAAGCATGAGGCGCACATGAGAGCCATGGGCATTAGATGCTTAGACATGTGATGTCGGAAGATTGACTCTAGTGCAAGTGGGAGACTGTTGGGAATATGCCCTAGAGGCAATCATGTATGATGATATTTCCCATTGTATTCATAAAGATATTAAGTAGTCCTTGTATAAACATCTGATGTGTATCATTGAATATGTGATTCGGTTGTGGAACTATGCATTCATGTTGTTTGTACTAAATATCCTTGGTCATTGAGGTTGTGCCGGACACACAACTTAGACCACTGTGAAAGTTGGCTTGATGAATCGGTTCCACTTGTCATGGGCATGGAGATGCTATTCCAACTTACACAGATTCGACTAAAGAGTTTAGCGAGTCGGATTGACCCATATTGAGGTACAACGAACAAGTTGTCATTTGTATATCTCAATCAATGTAATCCTTAGACCTAAGGTTATTGCATAGTCCGAGTTGAGGATCACCGACTTAGGTTACTCAAGCTGATCGTAACTGGCGGTTATAAAGGCAGAGTTCGGGTCGACTGAGAATCAAGCTGCGTGATGTGAATAACCAAGATGGGATTTTGCCCCTCCACTTGGAGAGATATTCTCTGGGCCCTCTCGTGAGATATGATTCGGAAAGCATGGCCATGCACGACTCAGTTAAGTGTTAACCGAGGCGATCGACTAAGAGTTAGTCGGGTGAATCACTTATCTCGGATCGAGAAGAGAGTCGGACTATTTAAGGGATGACATATATTTGCCTATAGTCTGTCAAGGTATATCGTGAGGCAAAAGGGACTCGGACGTAAGTCGCATTGGAAAGGCAAGTTGTCATGACTCTTTGGTACTTGGGAGTCGGCATGTTCTTCTAGGAGCCGCTACCGACTGATCGATTGAGAGTCGGACTCCAATCGTGTCCAAGTAGCCATGAGCCTGCGAGGTCACACACTTAAGAGCGGGAGCAAGTTCGGATTGGATCTGAACCTGTAATCCGGTTGGGTTGGACCTAAACCGGATTAGGACTGAGTTAGTGAGTTGGACTCACGGTGACTAGTGTTATATGGGCTTTAGTGAATGGGTCGGCAGGCGAGCCCACGTTCACTCCCTATATATAGTGGAGCACCGTAACCCAGAAAGGTTAATAGTTGTTCGGTTAGGTCATTCCATGTGTTGGAAACCCTAGCTCCACAGTAGTCCAGCCGTCGTTACGAACCTAGCAGTTCGCCCTCGGTGCTCCTCCTTGTACGTGTGGATACCAGCAGAGGTGTTGTACGATCAGCACCAGGACGATCGGATTGTGAGGACTGCACTGCATCAACTGACGCGCTTCATCAGTAATCCGCAACTGCGCGTCTAGAGGTAAACCTCGTGGCCTTCTACCTCAGCTAGATCTTGGGATCACCACGTTAGAGGAAAAAGTTTTGTTTTATCTCTGCGTGGCCCAACAGTTTAATGGCATGAAGCCTCACGACTATGCCGTGCTAATGACGTAGGTACTTCCGGTCGCACTAAGAGGGATAATGGACGAGCACGTCCGTGAAACGTTATTTGGCCTCTGCAAGTTTTTCGACGTCATCTCTAGGAAGTCGATTGGCGTGAATCAGCTCGGGAGGCTACAGGAGGAGATCGTGGTGATACTATGTGAGCTTGAGGTCTACTTCCCACCCGCATTCTTCGACATTATGGTGCATCTGCTGGTCCATGTCGTGGAGGACATCGTACAACTCGGGCCGATGTTCCTCCGCAGCATGATGGCGTTCGATAGGATGAACGGACACATCAAAGGATACGTTCGCAACAGGTCCCATCCAGATGGAAGCATAGCCAAGGGCTTTCTGGCCGAAGAGTGCATCTCTTTCTGCACGAATTATCTAGACATCGAGAACCCTGTCGGTCTTCCCGTCAACAGGCACCTTGGCAAGCTCGACGGATCTGGTCACCGAGAGGGTCGTCGCATACTGCATGCAGACTTCGATTTTCGACGCGCGGACTTTGATCGAGCAAACCTCGTCGCGCTACAGCATTTAGAACTGGTCGATCCTTGGGTACAGAAGCACAAAAGGTTAATCGAGAAGAAGTACAGTGACCGGGGCATACAGAGGACGCAAGGAGAAATAATCAAAGAGCACAACTCAGATTTCACGCGTTGGTTTAGGCAGACGCTCCTTGATAATCCCCCGCGATCGCATTCTTATGACACGGAAAAGATCATATTCACCTTGTCGCAGGGACCGATGCAAAACCTGGTGACCTATCAGGCGTATGATATCAACGGCTACACATTCTACATGGAGGAAAAGGACGACAAGTATGATTATCAGAACTCAGGCGTAACGTCGGAATTCTACACCGATGACAATATGAAGGAAAGATTCTACGAAAGAATCGAGGAGATCTGGGAGCTCGACTACTGTGAAGAAAAGGTGCCGATGTTCTGTGTCAGATGGGCAAAGAGCGTCGAAAGAGAAGACCGGTATTTCACAACCATGGTTATACCCGAAGCAGCCAAATCCAAGGCCGTCGGTGCGAACGTGGCCGCGAAAAATGAACCGTGGGTACTGGCTACCTAAGTGGACCAATGTTTTTTCATTACCGACCCGAAAAAGCCTAGTCGTGTTGTCGTGAGGAGAGGAAAAAGAAACATCATCGGAATGGATGGAGTCGCCAACGAGCAAGACTTCGACCAGTACGGCGATCCAAAGATTGAAGATGACGACGACTACGATGCAGCAACATACATCACAAGAAGAAAAAGGACAACCCTACAAAAAAAGGTAGCCCGTTCGAAAGAAGAAACATTAAAGTGCCGGTGTAAAACGCGTGGTCGAAAAAGATTGTAAAACGCTAGCTCAAAAAATATTGTAAAACGCTTGGTCGAAAAAGATTGTAAAGTGTGGGTGTGGTCGAGTAGGGCCGTGCCCAATTCATATTATTATGGACAAATTATTATGAAATTTAGTTATACTTTGAATCATATTATTTGTACCACTTTTATGACATATATTATCACTTTTGGGCATTTTTGGAATATTTAAAAGTATTTATAAAATAAAAACAAAACAAATATGGCATATATTACCACTTTTGGGCATTTTTGGAACATTTAAAAGTATTTTTTAAATAAAAATAAAAAAGGGGGCACCAGGATTCGAACCTGGGTGCTCAGAAGTTTAGAATAGAGTAGTAGGCAGAACCAGTGGGATAGGGTAGTGAATCTGTTAGATAGTAGGACGGCTTTTTTCTTATACGGTTGCTAGAGGCAAAGATAGGCATAGCGCACTCTGGCATAGTGCGCTACAGACTGTAGCGCACTATGCCAGAGTGCGCTACGCCTATCTTTGCCTTATCCACACGTGCACGCACAGGCACGTCCCTCATCCCCGTAGACGCGCCCACCCATCTCGCTCGAGCCCCCGCCGCTGCTGTCGATCCGCCGCCTCGCCAGCCCTGCCAGCCGCCGCCACTCGAGGAGGAGACCGTGGAGGAGGAGGCCCACGCCGCTGCCAATCTGTGGAGGAGGAGGTCGTCGTCGCTGCCGAGGAGGAGGAGGCCACCGCCGCTCGAGGAGGAGGAGGCCACCGCCGCTCGAGGCTGAGGAGGAGGAGGCCGCCGCCTCGCCCGCGCGCTCGTCATCGTCCTCGTCTCAGAGGTGAGCCTTCTCCCCTCTCTCCCTCTCTCCCCTCTCCACTTCTCGGTTGATTTAGGTTTAGGTTTAGGCATAGGCTTAGGCTTAGGCATTGATTCATTGTAGGTTTAGGTTGATTTAGGTTTAGATTTAGGTGGACATGCCGGAAATTTAGTTCAGTACTAAATTTTTAGGTTTAGGTTGATTTGATGATGTTTAAATTCCATTCAGTCATGGATATGATGGTACAGTCTTGCTCACCTTACATTGTGTAGTAGTAGCTTTGCTAGAAATGGATGGTGTGTTATTGGTAGTAGTAGCCTCTGACAGTGATCAAAGTATGACTTTGACAGTGATTCATTTTAGCAATGTACTAGATGGTTAGGGTTTGACAGTGAGCAAATTATGCCTCTGACAGTGATACATTTTAGCAATGTACTAGATGGTTAGGGTTTGACAGTGAGCAAATTATGTTCTTGTGCATTATGGTTAGGGTTTGACAATGAGCAATGTACTAGATGGCCACACTGTTATCTTTATTGTGACTTATCTGCAGATGTCATACTGTTATCTTTCACAAGAAGTCAGTGCTACTTGTTTATATAAATGATTAGAGAAGATAAAATCATCTCATGGACAGTCTATGTACAAGAAGATAGCTAGGGTTCACCCCCTAGCATCTGGTTTTGCACTCCTAGGTGCATCCCCCTAGCTTCCCCTGCCTAGCAGCAACAACAAGTTCTGTAGTGGCTGATACAAGTTCTGTAGTGGCTGATACAAGTTCTTCCTAGCATCTGGTTTTGCACTCCTGGATTTGTTTAGCTTGATTCATTGTAGTGGATGTAGTAGCTTGCAGTTAGCTTGTAGTTGCTGTAGTAGGTTAGTGTTAGCAAATTTTATTGTAGTTGTTGTAGTAGTTGCCTAGCATATGGTTTTGCATTCCTGGATTTTAGTGTTGTTTGTGGCTAGGAGATATATGATCCTAGTTATGCTGATGATGATCCTAGTTTGTGGCTGATCCTAGTTTAGTGCTGATCTAAAATGCTCCTGGTGATGGTCTAGTAATGCTGAAATTGTGACCATATAATCTGACCATATTTGCTAGTGCTGATCTAAAATGCTCCTGGTTTAAAATGCTCCTGGTTTGAAAATACATGGTGAAAACTTGCTGTCATATAATCTGACCATATTTGCTATCATATTTGCTGTCATATAAGTTATTTGTTGTCATATAAGTTACTTGTTGTCATAGAAACTTGTTGTCATATAAACTTGTATTTGCTTGCTGTCATATAATGACAGGTGCTATAATCTGCATGTATTTGCTTGATATCATCAATGACATGTGATATAATCTATGGTGATATAATTGTAGCACTTGAAATTGTGCTTGTGCTTGTATGAGGC
The DNA here is from genome assembly GCA_030063025.1 of Avena longiglumis. NCBI lineage: Eukaryota > Viridiplantae > Streptophyta > Magnoliopsida > Poales > Poaceae > Avena > Avena longiglumis. Next base: position 433,508,794 of record CP125975.1, read on the forward strand.
ACTTTATTATGTCGTGTATGCAGGTTCTTGTATGAAATGAGTCCCGATTTTTGCCGGGATGTTGATTAACTTCCGTTTCGGCCGAAATCGGGCACTCCTAGTTTAAGAAAATTAGCAAAGGGCATGCAGGATTTTTCGTGCATTTAACCAATTATTTGTTTTTTATTAGTGCAAAGATGTGTGACAACGACGAGGCTGGATGTTCTAAGCGCATCAGCGCTAAAGGAGAACTCAGACCTCCGAATAAACAATTGACATTCTGGGAGGCGGCCCAGTGGCTAGAAGACGATGAAGAATACCATCCCTCGGAGAGCGAGGATGATGAGATGGAAGACGCGGAGGAAGAAGCCGAAGGAACGGCGGATGATGAAACCACTGATGGCGGCGAGGGCACAGGGAGTGGTAGCAATCCTCCTAAGAAGAAGAAGAAGCCGAAGGAACGGCGCCCGAACACGGTCGGCACCGTCAGGAAGGAAATTACCAAAGTGAGCCCATTAGGGGTTCCTTTGGAGCCCGCCCTTGTCGTCAAAGGGTATGGTGGGAAAGTGGCGGCGATCACCCGGACAACCATCTCGATCAACACCGAGAATCTCCGGCATAAAGATAATGGCCACTTGCGCACACTCCTCTTCGAGAAGCTGCACGCAAGATACAAGTTCCCCGCTAAGTATCAGAACACAAAATATCATGGGAACGAAGTAAACAAATCCGCCCTCACAAAGATGAGCACCGCCCTGGCCAGCTAGAGAACCCGGATAAAGAAGAAGATCTATAAAAAAGGCAAAAGTCTCGAGGAGATCCAGAAGATTGACCCGCAGATCACCGCAGATCAGTTCCGGGAGTTCAAGGAGAGGTGTGAATCCGAAAGAGCCCTGGCCAATAGTAATCGGGGAAAGGTGCTGCAGGCGATGAATATAGGTCATCACCATCTTGGATCTGGTGGATACAGAACCGCGGAGGCCAAATGGAATAAGGAGGACGAAGAGTATAGATCCAAGGGGATAGAAAACCCCTTTGCGAAATTCGAACCCGGGCAGGTTCGAAACTTAATCAGGGCCCGTTACCATGTGAACCCAAAAACCAAACAACTCATCGCGGATCCTGCGATGAAGGAATTCGAGGAAATTGTGGTAAGTAATCTAATTACCGCGGATCAACTCGATTGCAATCTAATCGATGATCTAAACGATTCACTGTTACTTCTTCTGCAGGAGGAGGAAATTGTTGCTAGTCATGGATCCCAGGGTTCCTCATCCCAGGGGTCGATGGCGGCCACCCGGTGGGATAACCCTTTTAACAGGGCGATGAACCGGGTCAAGAAAATAGAGCCGGTTACGCTCGGGGGTAAGAATTGTGTGGATCATTTTGGTCCACCGTCGAGGACGCATGTGGCGCCGTCGAGAAGGAGCGAGGAGGAAAACCGCGAGGTTCAAGGACTTAAGGAACAAGTGGCGCAGATCCCGCAGATCATCCAAGACAACCTGGCAATCACCCTCACGTCCTTCCTGCCTACCTTGGTGGAGTCAATAGCGAACTAGAGTGCGGGTGTGTAGGGGTTCGTAGCATGGAAAACAAAAATTTTCTATCGCATACAAACAAACAAGCCAAGATCTATCTACTAGATTGTAGCAACGAGTCGATGGAATAACTTACCCTCGAAGATTCCAAAGTGTTTAACGAGAGCGGATTCTCGTGGGTGATGTAGTCGTACTCTTTCCGATCTCAAGATCGTGTAGACGATCCTTCCAAGGCTGGCAGCGCTTCTGCAATCGGTCACACGTTAAATTTTCAAGAAGACCTTCCTCTCCTTGTTCCAAAGAAAGTGGAGGTTGTAGCACTCTCCTCGTGATTCCGCAAGGCACTGGCAGTGGTACAGGAAGTAGAGGGAAATCCGCAGGCTTCGCCTTAAGCCGAGTATGGTGGAGTATGAGAGAGGGCTATTAGTGGTCTAGAGATTAGACACACCAATTAGAAGGCTCTAATCCGAGGCTAAAGCAATTAGAAGCTCTAAACCAAAACGGCTCTAAACCGGAGATTAGAGGATAGGAACTTGTGTCTAGAGGAGGAGGCCCTGCCTCCTTTTATAGGTGGGAGGGCGGCCAAGGGAGGAGTCCCTCCCAAGTCGGCCTTGGTTGGCGCGGCTTGGAGGACTCCTCCCCAAGTCGGTTCCAACACCTCTTGTTTCCCACAGTTTCCTGTTTCCCACAGTTTCCTGTTTTCCACAGTTTCCTGTTTTAGCCGTTTGACTTTCAAACTGGCAGTTTGACTTTTCAGTTTTGGAACAGAAAAAACACTTAGTACATGATGCAATCATTCAATATGTAATGACACATTCATGTACCCCCCCCCCGGAGTGCCGGACAATCCGGAACCTTCTAGAACATTCCCGATGAAAACACCGGAATCATTCCCGAACTCCGAAACGGAACTTTCCTTATATGAATCTTATTCTCCAGACCATTCCGGATCACCTCGTGATATCCCGGATCCCATCCGAGACTCCGAACAACATTCGGTCTCTTTCTCATAATACCATAACTACTCAAAACAACGTTGAATCCTTAAGTGTGTCTCCCTACGGTTCGTGAATTATGCGGACATGATCGAGACACTTCTCCGATCAATAACCAATAGAGGAATCTGGAAATTCATATGGCTCCCACATATTTCTACGATTACTTTGCGATCGAATGAACCACTTACATATGATACCAATTTCCCTTTGTATCACGATAGTTTACTTATCCGAGGTTATGATCGTCGATATCTCTGCATACCTAGTTCAACCTCGTTACTGATAAGTACTCTTTTCTCGTTTCCGTGATATGTGATCCCTTGTGAGCCAGTCACATGCTTGCAAGCTAATTGGATGACATTTCACCGAGAGGGCCCAGAGTATATCTATCCGTCATATGGATGGACAAATCCCACTCTTGATCCATGTGTTTCAACCAATACTTTCTGAACACTCAATGCCACCTTTATAGCCACCCTGTTACGGTGTGGTGTTTGATGACATCAAAGCATCCATCCGGAAAGGTGATATGCATGATCTCATGGTCGAAGGAATTAGGTTACTATGTATCGTAAAGCATATAGCAATTGAACTATTGAAATGACTTGATCTTTATGCTACGCTTATCTATAGGAGTATGTCCATCACATCATTCTCCTAATGATATGATCTTGTTGTTAATAACATCTCTATGTTCATGATCGAAACCATGATCATATATTAACCAACAAGCTAGTTTAACAAGAGGCTTTACTAGGGACTCTTATTTTAGTTTACAAATCACACAAGTATTAATGTTTCGGTTAATACAATTATAGCATGGTATGTAAACATTTATCATAAGTGTGAAGATATGATAATAACCACTTTATTATTGCCTCTTGGGCATATCTCCAACAGTCTCCCACTTGCACTAGAGTCAATAATCTAGTTTCAAACCTTTGTGTATATAACACCTATGGCTTTCCTGTGTTGTATTTACACGATTGCTAGTGGTCAACGATCTCCGGATCACACTTCCAGGTCCGTGTGTAATTGCATGTCTTTGCGTCTCTACGCATCACTCATTCTCTAATGAGATGGCTTTGTATAAATTTGGTCTTTCGGTGTGACCTTCAGTTCTTTGGGGTTAAAACATGTTGATAATATTGTCGCACAATATATCTTCATAGTATTATCCTCTGTGAACTACACCTAGTTTGATAACAAACTACTTGACACAAATGCCCTCTTTTCGCTATAATAGCAGTCATATACTTAGCCTTTTGTTGTAGTATCTGTCACAATGTCTTAACTTTGGAACTCATCCAAATCCATTATGGAACTCACTTTCCATTATATTGTGCCACCCTTAGTTTAGATTGAGATAAACTTAATTTGTACTTTGTGACAAAGCTAGTATCAATGTAGTACTTTTACAAAGAACTAACCATATATTTGTCACTTCTACAAATAATATACTCTTAGTTCTTCCAAAAGATCATAAGAATATCCTTACTATTGTCCAATGATCATCTTACGAATCATTCTGGTATATGCTCACAACATTTAGAGCATAGGACATATCTGGATTTGTACATATCACAGTATGATTGATATAAATACTCTTTGTGATTTCATACATCAAGTATCAATCTATACTTGATTATTTGTTTCACTTTACCAAATTTCAATACACTTGAATATATCATCAACATTGAACTCTTTCAATCCTTTCTGTGCGACAAGAACCTTTTCTTGTAGTTTCTATATTGAACTCATTCAATATCTCGTCTATGTACTTCTGGCACAACCATATTAGCGTCTATTGATGCCAAATATTTGGGTTTTGCCAAAGTCTTTCATCGGGATGAAATTCTTTAATATGTGTTAATAAAAGATACATTATTTCCAATCAACAATATGTCTTCCACATAATGTATTACAAACATGTCTTAGCGCTCCCACTTAATTTCTTGCAAATGCAAGCATCTTCATTGTCTCTAATGAACTTTTAAACTCCTTTAACAGTTTCATCATAGTGAAGATTCCAACTCCGCGATGCTCACTTCAACCATTGAAGTTTGCATATGCTTTTAGCATCCTTTGAATTAACAAAACCCTATGGACCGTGTTATGCACATGTCCTAGGTAACGATTCTATTAGAAGAACTTGTTTTGTTTATTCAACTACCACATAACAAATTATATGTAGTGGTTGCTACATTAATCCGTCTAGACTAAAAATCGCTATGAAAGATCAAATCTTGTCATATACAACCTTTGAACATTGTTGTGAACTCTTTCCCAACATGTCGACTATTTCATAGATGTGAAACATCCATGTCCATTTCTTTATAGATCCAAATACTACTGTAAGGTCTTGTACCTTCCCAGAGGGTCTATCAAGTTCAAATCTTGATCTTATCGTATATGGAACTATCAAGGATTTTATGGCTTCAAGCCATTTTACGGAGTCAGGGCCCATCATCGCTTCTTTGCATGTAGTACGTTCATTATTCTCAAATAATGATTCAACCCTCAAATCTTGGTATTTGATTGTTTACTTGACCTACTTGGTTCAACAGAAACTTTGACCTTCATAACCACAACCTTTGAGGCACGTGAGCCATGAGCATTGTTGCTGCCTCCAGAACACTTTTCGGTGCTGCGCAACTCTGCACATATAGCTAAGGTTCTTTTAACCTTATCAAAGTTCTATTGTCCTCCCACTTAACTTTTCACGAAAAATTCCTTCTAAAAGAGACTTGACGTTCTAAGTGACAAACACTTTTGTCTCCGGTGTTATGGAGGAATACTTTAACAAAGACAGGTTCATCCGACTTTGGTTGCAAACATCTTTCTTATGCATAGCATACCAATGTTTAAGAAAGGACAACTTGGGTTTTATCCCAAACCATAACATACGGTGTCATTTCAACGGATTATGATGGAGCTCTTTTCACTGGAAAAACGGTAATCTCTAAAGCTTTTAATCTTTAAAATATAATGGCAGTTTTATAAATTACACCTTCGATCTTACCATGTCAAACAAGGTTTAATTACATATCTCGAACGCTCCATACTCTTATGGTGTTTCGGGAAATGCAAATCCACGGAACGATTCCTTAAATCTTAGGTATTATGCTAAACTCTGTAACTCAAATATCTTCCTTTATGATCTTTATCATAAACTGTTTATATTCTTGTTACAATGATTTTGCACTTCATCTTGAAAAACTTTGAACTTTTCAAATATTTCACGCTTCATCCTTATTAAGTAAATATTCATATATTCACTCAAATTTTCGGAGAAAGCATATGAAGTTGAAATCCATCGCTCTTGACTACACATAATGGATTTCGTACAACAATATGTACAATTTCCAATAAGCTAGTCTTCCGTTCCCTTTTGGCCTATGAACGAAGTTTCAATTATCTCTAGGAAAGTTTCACAAGCGTCATTTGATCAAAATCAAAAAGACTCTAAAATTCCATCCACATGGAGTTTCTTCATGTTTTCTTTCCAATATAATTTAAACTGCGATGTCACTTCCTAAGTGATCTTTTAATCAATTTGTCTTTCGACATTTTTAGCACCAGTTCTATGGATGTGATTTCTCCATCGAGATTTGTGAATAATCCATCTTTTATAGATTACGGCAATTATTTGAACAACCCTTTTGTTCTCATAATACCTGATAAAACAAATCTTGAAGGCAAGCTTTGATGTTTAACGAGCAACACAATAACCCTTTATTTGTTCTCGATGAACATCATCACATATTCTTTTGCTAGTTACTTAGGCCATTGTAGTTCATGAATTGTGTTGTTTCGTATGACGATTCATACCAACAAATTCAGTATCAAATACTTAGGAACCACATTGTTTAATAAGCAAAGAATATAGCCATAACACGTATATCATCTATATACTCAAGCTGAACAATTCTAGTCTTTTCTTTTCTGCCATATATTTATGAGATTCTCTTTCAATATTTCCTTTTCTGTTTGAAAGAATCTATCAACATCAATAGTGGAGTCATACATATGACATATAGTCCAAAGCGTGTATAGTTAAATACCAATGTCTTTGGACTTGCACTTTGAAATAGATCACCATCATCAAATGTTTGGTGTTCTTTCAAATTCCTTTCTTTAGTAATCTCTTGGTGTAGTAAATATTTTACCTACATCAAACATTCACCCTTATCAAGGAATCGTCCATGATCAAGCTACTTATAGCTTATAACGATGAATTATGAGTATAATGTTGCTATCCAAAACCTTTTGGAGGATTAGGATAACAAGTGTCTCCAACCTTTTGCAAATTCTCATCAAATATGAGAACATGACTTTTGCCATATTATACTCTATCATGTTGTAACCAATACTTCGTTTCAGATATCACAATATCTTCCACACATCATGGTTTCTGAAACAACTCTTTCAGATCCTAGATAACCTCGATATTAAGAGAATCCTTTGAATATCAAGAATCATGGAGACAAACATGATACTTATATACTAACACTTGGAATTGTTACTCTTGATCTAATACTAATTATTAAACTTCATGGAGTAACCGAACTTCTTGAAAGTTTGCAATAGGACTTTTAAACTTTAGATTAACACTTCAAAACAATACGATACCAGTTAAGTAAAGTAACTAACCAGAATTCTATAGTTCTATCATCTCAATTATAACTAAGCTTAAGGTGGTAAACGGATGCCAATGACTACAACAACTATGCAAATTCACTTTGATTTAGTTTATGATAAATTGAGTTCTAATTAATAATTAAATTAATCTAGGTGAACTCCCACTCAAAACAATATCCCTCACATTGTTTTAGTGATCACACGAACCAAATCCACCACATCAAAACCGATCATCACGAGAGTTGATATAGCTTCAATGGCAAACAATCAACATGTTCATCATATCTACTATATGACTCATGCTCTACCTTTCGGTAATCCGTGTTCCTGAGGACATGTCTGTACATGCTAGGCTCGTCAAGATCAAACCTTAGTTTCCGCATGAGCAAATCTGGCTTGCTCACGTTGTATACACTTGTAGAATCTAACACACCCGATCATCACGTGGTGCTTCGAAACAACAAGCTTTAGCAACGGTGCTAACTAAGGGTGAACACTTTATGACTTGAAATTCATGTGCATGAGGGATCATCTTATAATGCTACCGTCGTCTACTAAGCAATACAAGATGCATAAAGTATTAACATCACATGCAATTCATAATATGTGATATGATATGGCCTTTCTTCTTTGTGCTTCCGATCTCCATCTTCTAGCATGAACATGATCTCCATCATTACCGGCATTGCATCAAGGTCAATGACGATGCTCCATGGTTGTCGTCCACCGGCTTCAACTATTACAACTACTTTGAATAGACACGCGGGTCTTAACAGAAATTAAAGACAACCATATGGCTCCTGCCGGTTGCCGACTTACAGTAAGGAACATTGCATACATCATATATAATCACAATCATGGCCATATCACATCACTACACACCCCTGCAAAACAAAGTTAGACGCCTCTACTTTCTTTGCATATTTTACGTGGTTTGGGGCTTTCAATAAGTGTCGTTCTAACTTACGAACAAGAACCACAACATTGATACTAGCATTGTTGATCACCCGTTGTAAATTGGATCTTAACTATGCCAGGAGAAACAGGCACCCGCAAAGCCACTTATGCAATACAAGTTGCATGTCAAGCGTGGAGCAAGTCTCATGAACGATGTCATGTAAGGTTAGCCCGGGCTGCTTCATCCCAACATACCGCAAGATGCAAAGTACACAAAAAGCAATTGACAATAAAAGCATCAACGCCCACAATGACCATTGTGTTCTACTCGTGCAACAGATCTACATATAGACACGGCTCTGATACCACTGTAGGGGTTCATAGCATGGAAAACAAAAAATTTCTATCGCATACAAACAAACAAGCCAAGATCTATATACTAGATTGTAGCAACGAGTCGATGGAATAACTTACCCTCGAAGATTCCAAAGTGTTTAACGAGAGCGGATTCTCGTGGGTGATGTAGTCGTACTCTTTCCGATCTCAAGATCGTGTAGACGATCCTTCCGACGCTGAGTTAAAGCAGCGCTTCATGATCGGTCACGTTGGGTACTCGTGAAGACCTTCCTCTCCCTTGTTCCAAAGCAGGCGGAGGTTGTAGCTCTCTCCTCGCGATTCCGGCTGGCGTGGTACAGGAAGTAGAGGGGAAATCCATGAGGCTTCGCCTTTAAGCGGAGCGAGTATGGTGGAGCATGAGAGAGGGCTATTAGTGGTCTAGAGATTAGACACACCAATTAGAAGGCTCTAAACCGCAGGCTAAAGCAATTAGAAGCTCTAAACCAAAACGGCTCTAAACCGGAGATTAGAGGATAGGAACTTGTGTGTCTAGAGGAGGCCCTGCCCTCCTTTTATAGGTGGGAGGGAGGCCAAGGGAGGGAGTCCCTCCCAAGTCGGCCTTGGTTGGCGCCCGGCTTGGAGGACTCCTCCCCAAGTCGGTTCCAACCACCTCTTGCTTGTTTCCCACAGTTTCCTTTCCCACAGTTTCTGTTTTAGCGTTTGACTTTCAAGCGCAGTTTGACTTTTCAGTTTTGGAACAGAAAAACACTTAGTACATGATGCAATCATTCAATATGTAATGACACATTCATGTACCCTCCCCCCCGGAGTGCCGGACAATCCGGAACCTTCTAGAACATTCCCGATGAAAACACCGGAATCATTCCCGAACTCCGAAACGGGACTTTCCTTATATGAATCTTATTCTCCGGACCATTCCGGATCACCTCGTGATATCCCGGATCCCATCCGAGACTCCGAACAACATTCGGTCTCTTTCTCATAATACCATAACTACTCAAAACAACGTCGAATCCTTAAGTGTGTCTCCCTACGGTTCGTGAATTATGCGGACATGATCGAGACACTTATCCGATCAATAACCAATAGAGGAATCTGGAAATTCATATGGCTCCCACATATTTCTACGATTACTTTGCGATCGAATGAACCACTTACATACGATACCAATTTCCCTTTGTCTCACGATAGTTTACTTATCCGAGGTTATGATCGTCGGTATCTCTGCATACCTAGTTCAACCTCGTTACTGATAAGTACTCTTTTCTTGTTCCCGTGATATGTGATCCCTTGTGAGCCAGTCACATGCTTGCAAGCTAATTGGATGACATTTCACCGAGAGGGCCCAGAGTATATCTATCCGTCATATGGATGGACAAATCCCACTCTTGATCCATGTGTTTCAACCAATACTTTCTGAACACTCAATGCCACCTTTATAGCCACCCTGTTACGGTGTGGTGTTTGATGACATCAAAGCATCCATCCGGAAAAGGTGATATGCATGATCTCATGGTCGAAGGAATTAGGTTACTATGTATCAGAAAGCATATAGCAATTGAACTATTGAAATGACTTGATCTTTATGCTACGCTTATCTATAGGAGTATGTCCATCACATCATTCTCCTAATGATATGATCCTGTTGTTAATAACATCTCTATGTTCATGATCAGGAAACCATGATCATATATTAACCAACAAGCTAGTTTAACAAGAGGCTTTACTAGGGACTCTTATTTTAGTTTACAAATCACACAAGTATTAATGTTTCCGGTTAATACAATTATAGCATGGTATGTAAACATTTATCATAAGTGTGAAGATATGATAATAACCACTTTATTATTGCCTCTTGGGCATATCTCCAACAGGGTGGTAGAGTAGGGCCGTGCCCGATTCCAAGCATGGTCAGCAGCCACTCGAACAATGCGGCGCCGACGAATCAGGCGAACTACGTGTTCGTGACTCCGCCCGCTAGCACCGCGGTGCCACAAGTGTTGGTGACTCCCCCTGTCATCACCGCGGCGCCGGAGTACATGTTGGTACCCCCTGCCATCATCGCGGCGGCACCGGAGCTCCAAGCACCCGTCGATAGGGAGAATACACCGGCGGCCAGCACCGCGCCATCAAGCAGCCCTTCCATCTCTTGCACGCTCGTCGCCGTATGCGGTGTGTCGACATTAGCCGATCTCGACGCCATCACGGTAAACAAATTGCTTTACCGCCTTTCACGCCATCTATTACTCTTATGGCATCTCTGACGACACCGTACATGTTTTTCGCAGAAGGATGTTCCTTGCACTCTCTTATGCTACATGAACAACGAGCTGAGGGATGTTGCCAAGGGTACCATCGTTCAACCCTTGCATCGCACGTTCCACTCAAGGCCGATGCCAGATAGCATGCACAGGGTTAAAATTAGTCGGGTGCTAAGGGGCTGCGACAACCTGGAACCTCCCATTCAACCCCCAGGAGCGGATGAAGAATAGCCGGCTGTCCTCAGAACTTGCTTCGGCTTATTCTTGCAATGGACAAAGAGCATGATCCATTTGGGGACGGCGGGGGCCATCACGCCACAGACAACAGCACCGCCTGTCGTGCCAGCGACAAGCGGTGGCAAGGCCCCCTTACCGCCCTCGCTGTCACCTCCACGCGGTGGGTCGGATGATCATGTTGATGATATGCACATGGCCCAGGATCCGGACGAGGACGACGAAGACTGGAATGATCACTTCTTCAACACTCAGTTTAGCAACGAAGACCTAGCTGGTGGCCCCACAGAGAAAGCCACTATCACCAAGCGTCTGTTTGGTTCTCAGGAGACGCCTCCAGCTTGCGCCTTTACAGATCCAGCTGATACAACCAACCGACCCTTTATTCTAAGCCCTGACACACTACATAGGGCGGTCGGTGCTCAGATTGCGGTGCCTGCCTGCTCTCCAAAATGAAAAAAGGGCAGGAAAAGAAAATCTAGTAGCTCGAGCCAGCCGGTGGCGTCAACAACTGCGAATCCGATCAAGTTTCGGGACGGGCCACCAAGACCCGAGGGTATTATGTGGAGGATTCATGTGGCGGGTGAGCCCATGCTACCTAAGAATTTGCGGAAGCTCGCCGATCGAATCAGAGTGTGCATGACGGCGTGCTGACGATAGAGAGACGCCTTCTATCGGAGAAAGATCCCTCGCACCCGGTATTCGTGGTTAAGGTGCCACCAGGCTTGGGCTTCGTCGACAATGCCCATGCGGATCTATTCTTCCTGCGGTTCGACGACATCTTCAATATGTTCCACCTATACCCGCTGCACTATACCATGGTCCATCTGTTTTCTCTCAGCCTGGCCATGCAGATCATTAGAGAGAACACACCAGGCATCGCTATAGTGGACCCCTACTACATGCGTGACGGCTGCTTGGGTTCCCCCGCCGAACGACGTATCGTGGCCACGTACTGAAGGGAATATGCCCTGAGAGGCAATAATAAAGTGTTTATTATGTGTATTCCAAGTATATGATAGATGTTTATTTTGCATGCTATAATTGTATTAATACGGAAACGTTAATACATGTGTGTTTAATAAACAAATAGAAAGTTCCTAGTTATGCCTCTCTCATAAACTAGCTCGTTGATTAACAAGATGATCAAGGTTTCCTGATCATGGACATTGGATGTTGTTAATAACGGGATCACAACATTAGTGTAATGGTGTGATGAACATTCATCCGAAGTATAGCATTACGATCAAAGTCATTGAGTTTATATTGCTATAACAACTTACGAAGTGATCCTAATCCTTAGACCATGAGATCATGTCAATCACTAACACCGGAAGAGTTTCTTGATAACATCAAACGTCACACCGTAACATGGTGATTATAAAGATGGATTCAGAACTAATAAAGTGTTATGTTGAGGCTCATGGATCAAGAGTGGAATTTGTTCATCCCGATGACGGATAGATATACTCTGGGCCCTCTCGGTGATATCACATTGATTAGCTTGCAAGCAAGTGATTTGATCACTAGAATGTTATATCACAGGAACGAGAAAAGAGTGCATGTCGGTAATGAGATCAAACTAGGTATGGAGATACCGATGATCGAATCTCGGACATGTAATATATCGTGAAACAAAGGGATTAAGATACTAGCGTAAAAGGTTCCGATGATCACAAGAAAGTCATCGTTGAATGTGTGGGAGTCAGTATGGGTATCCAGATCCCGCTTCTGATTATTGATCCGAGAGGGGTCTCGATCATGTCCGCATTATTCACGAACCGTAGGGTGACACACTTAAGAGATACCGACATCCAATTGGAGCAAATGTTTCATGCCGAAAGAATGAACAAGCGCAGGAATTTATTTCACTAGATACCGAAACAGGTTTTCGGGTGAAATTGCATAAAGTGGTTATGCATGTGAAATAGAATTCTAGCAAGGGGTTATTTGTCAATGTTTGTCATTAAAGTAATTGACAAAATTCTGAATAAAATAAAAGAGTTTTATTTAATGAGAGTTTGCATTAAATTTGGTGGAAATTTAATGGGAATTTGAGTGGACTTTTGAGTGGAGGGAATTTAAAGGAGATTTGTGAGTGGAGTGTCCACCCACATGAAGAGGGGAGGGCAAGGGGGCAGCCCCCATGCGCCGGCCACCCCCTTGGGGTTCCCCCCTCCTCCTATAAAAGGAGCCCCCCTCCTCACTTGTCTCATACACCTCCTCGTGAAGATACTTTACACGGGTAGTACACATATGAGTATGTGGGCGATGATGATCATGTTGTTGCTCCTTTGTTGTAATTTTGGATATTGGTGGCATAGTGGGATGAAGCGGCCCGGACAAACTTTACATGTCCTCGCACATGAGACCTGTTCCACGCTTGACATGCAACTAGTTTGCATAAGTGGCTAGCGGGTGTCTGTCTCTCCTACTATAGTCAATATCTATTTTGCAAGCGAGTTGTCAACAATTTGATTATCCTCGTTGTGGTTCATGTTCGTAGGTAAGAACGGATCTATCTCGAAAGCCCTAAGCCACGTAAAACTTGCAATGGATAAATTAGAGGCGTCTAGTTTAGATTGTTGTTGGGCTAGTGTTATGATATGGTAGTGTTGTAAGTAGAAGTATGAGATGATACTCTTACAACACACATAGCGTGTAAAATCCATAGACCTTGGATTTACACATATAGGTATGATAGTGATCATACCACGATGCACATGATAGAGATCATCTGCGGGAACCATATCATTTCACTAATAAACATATGATGTTTTGATAGCATCTTATATTGCTTGTTTAGCGCTTTGTTAGCATAATAAGATGATCCCTCATTTAAATATCAAGATAAGAATGTGTTCTTCCTTTAGTATGCACCGATTATGTTTCGTCGCTCCAAGACATCACGTGATGATCGGGTGTTCTTGGATCCACGACCATATTTCGGGTGTAAAACAGTTACACACGCGAATACTAAGGTTCTAACTTGGCGAGCCTAGAACGTATAGACATGGCCTCGAACACATTTGAAAGGTTAAGCATGAGTCATATAGTTGATATGATGCCCATTTGATGCTCGCCTTTGAAGCTATACCGACTCACGTGATGATCGGACTTGGTATAGTGGATTTGGTTCATGTAATCACCAAAAGGCACAAGGGATGTCGTTTTGAGTGGGAGTTCATTGATAATATGGATTATTTGAACTCAATCTATCATACACTTAGTCTAAACTTTACAAATTCTGTTGTAGATGGCACCACCGCTTTTAATTTCAATGTGTTCATGGAGAAGAGAAACTAGCAACAAACGGTAGCAACTTTACCGAATGGGCCATGAATTTGAGGATTCTCCTCTCACGCACAAAAGCAATATGTGCTAGAAGCGCCGTTAGGCCCCCCACCTTTAGATGATGCCCCTGACGAGGAGAAGAATGTCTATCAGACTCGTCAGGAGGACCACAACTTAGTTCATTGCGGCATATTGTATGGGCTAGAGCCGGAACTTCGAAAGCGTTTCGAAAACGGCAATGCATTTGATACAATGGGTGAGTTGAAAATGATTTTCGACACACATGTTGTTGTAGAGAGCTACAACGCTTCAGAAAAGTTCTTTAGCTGCATGATGGAAGATCACATCTCCGTTAGTGAGCATGTACTCAAGATGTCGGGTTACGCCGATAAGCTTGAGTCCTTGGGAATATCGATTCCCATTGACTTAGGCATCTATCGTGTTCTGCAGTCTCTGCCACCTAGCTATAAGATCTTCTTGATGAACTATAATATGCAAGGCATGAAGAAGTCTCTCCCCGAGCTTCTGTCAATGCTTAAAACTGCAGAAGTGGAGATCAAAAAGGAACATCAAGTGTTGATGATCAATAGGAACACTGGTTTCAAGAAAGACAAGAAGGAAAGCGGAAGGAAGTAAGGCGGCAAGCCTGTTGCAGCGTCTGAAAAGAAACCCGAGTTGGACCTAAGTCGATTCCGAAAGTGCTACTATTGTAAGGGGCAAGCGCCACTGAATCGCCCCAAGTATGGCGCGACAAGAAGGCCGGCAAGGCAAACAAAGGTATATGTGATATACATGTTATTGATGTGTACTTGACTAGTGCTCGCAGTAGCACCTGGGTATTTGATACTGGTTCAGTTGCTAATATTTGTAACTCGAATCAGGGGCTGCGAAACAAGCGAACGCTAGCAAGGGGTGAGGTCAAGATGCGTGTCGGCAATGGATCAAATGTTGATGTAATCGCCGTCGGAACGCTGCCTCTCCACTTACCGTCGGGATTAGTTATAAACTTGAATAAATGTTATCGGTGCCTCGAGCATGAACATTGTATCTGGATCGTGTTTGATGCAAAGTGGTTATTCATTTAAATACGAGAACAATGGTTGTTCCATTTATATGAATGAAATCTTTTATGGTCATGCACCGATGATGAATGGTTTATTTCTATTAGATCTCGATGATAATGTTACACATATTCATAATGTTGATGCTAAAAGGATTAAACTTAATGATGATATATCCGCATATATGTGGCAATCGCGTCTAGGTCATATTGGCGTTAAGCATGAAGAAGCTCCATTCGGATGGACTTTTGGAATCACTTGATTATGAATAATTTGATACATGTGAGCCATGCCTTATGGGCAAGATGACTAGAACGCCGTTTTCGGTTCAATGGAGCAGGCGCAGATTTATTGGAAATCATACATTCGATGTATGTGGTCCAATGAGTGTGTCGGCATGAGGTGGATATCGTTATTTTGTTACTTTCACAGATGATTTGAGTAGATACGGTTATATCTACTTGATGAAACACAAGTCGAAACCTTTGAAAAGTTCAAGGAATTTGAATGAAGTGGAAAATCATCGTAATAGAAAGATCAAATTTCTGATCTTGCGACCGTGGAGGTGAGTTTCTAAGTTACGAGTTTAGCACTCACATGAAAGAGTGTGGAATTGTTTCACAACTCACACCTGCCGGAACAACACAGCGAAATGGTGTGTCTGAACGTCGTAATCGTACTTTATTAGATATGGTTCGATCTATGATGTCTCTGACGGACTTGCCGTTGTCATTTTGGGGTTATGCACTAGAAACTGCTGCATTCACTTTAAATCGGGCACCATCTAAATCCGTTGAAAAGACACCGTATGAATTGTGGTTTGGAAACAAACCTAAGTCATCATTTTAAAGTTTGGGGATGCGATGTTTATGTGAAGAAACTTCAACCGGATAAACTCGAACCCAAAGCGGAAAAATGCGTCTTCATAGGATACCCTAAAGAAACTATTGGGTATTCCTTCTATCAGATCCGAGGGCAAGGTTTTGTTGCCAAGAATGGATCCTTTCTAGAAAAGAGTTTCTCGCGAAAGGTGTGAGTAGTCGGAAGGTAGAACTCAAGAGGTTGTGGAACCTTCTCTTCAAAGTATGGCGAGTAGCGCAGGGCCGGAAGTTGTTCCGGAGTTGGCTCCACCTGTTGAAGAGGGAACTAATGATAATGATCATGAAACTCCGAAAGAGAGTACTACCGAACCTCGCAGGTCAAACAGGACGCGTGCAGCTCCCGAGCATACGGAAATCCTGTCATGAATTTCATGGTTGATGAAAATGATGACCCTGCGACGTATGAAGAAGCGATGATGAGCCCGGATTCCAACAAATGGTTAGAAGCCATGAAATCCGAGATGGAATCCATGTATGAAAATCAAGTTTGGAACTTGGTGGAATTACCTCACGGCCGAAAGGCCGTGGAGAACAAATGGATTTTCAAAAGGAAAACTGATGCTGATGGTAATATGACCGTCTATAAAGCTCGACTTGTCGCAAAGGGATTTCGACAAATTCAAGGAGTTGACTACGATGAGACTTTCTCTCCCATAGCGATGCTAAAGTCAGTTAGGATTATGTTAGCAATTGTTGCATATTTCGATTATGAGATACGGCAAATGGATGTCAAAACCGCGTTTCTCAATGGTAATATTGAAGAAGAGTTGTATATGATACAACCAAAGGGTTTTGTCGATCCTAAGGATTCTAACAAGGTGTGCAAGCTTCAGCGATCCATCTATGGATTGAAGCAAGCATCACGAAGTTGGAATCTCCGCTTTGATGAGGTGATCAAAGAGTTTGGATTTGTCCAAACTTATGGAGAAGCTTGTATTTACAAGAAAGTGAGTGGGAGCAATGTGGCATTTCTGATATTATATGTGGATGACATATTATTGATCGGAAATGATATAGATCTTTTAAACAGTGTTAAAAGTTATCTAAACAGCAAATTTTCAATGAAGGACCTAGGTGAAGCGTCATACATATTAGGCATAAAGATCTATAGAGATAGATCTAGGCGCCTAATAGGACTATCGCAAAGTACATACCTTGATAAGATTTTAAAGAAGTTTAAAATGGACGGAAGTAAGAAGGGGTTCTTACCTATGTTGCAAGGCAAGACATTGAGTAAGACTCAAAGTCCGGCTTCGGCGGAAGAAAGAGAGATAATGGACAAAGACCCCTATGCTTCAGCCATAGGCTCTATAATGTACGCCATACTATGTATAAGACCGGATGTGGCACATGCTATTAGTTTGACTAGTAGGTACCAATCGGATCCAGGTTCGGAACACTGGATAGCGGTCAAGAATATCCTTAAGTACTTACGAAGAACTAAGGATATGTTTCTTGTATACGGAGGTGAAGAAGAGCTCGTCGCTAAGTGTTATGTCGACGCTAGCTTTGACACCGATCCGGATGACTCTAAGTCTCAATCCGGATCATTATTTCTCATGAATGGCGGAGCGTTAGTTGGAGGAGCTCCAAACAACCTGTGGTAGCGGATCAACAACAGAGGCGAATATGTTGCTTTGCTTGAGCTCAGGAAGCAGTTTGGATGAAGGAGTTCATATCCGAACTAGGAGTGGTGGCAAACGCGTTGGACCCAATGGTGATCTATTGTGAAAACAATGGTGCCATTGCCAATGCCAAAGATCCAAGGTCTCACAAGCATTCCAAGCATATTAAGCGCCGGTTTCACTCCATCCGCGAGCATGTCAAGGATGGAGATATAAAGATTTGTAAAGTACATACGTATCTCAATGTAGCAGATCCGTTGACTAAAACTCTCCCTAGAGCAAAACATGATCAACACCAGAACTCAATGGGTGTTAGATTTATCACTATGTAACTAGATTATTGTCTCTAGTGCAAGTGGGAGACTGAAGGGAATATGCCCTGAGAGGCAATAATAAAGTGTTTATTATGTGTATTCCAAGTATATGATAGATGTTTATTTTGCATGCTATAATTGTATTAATACGGAAACGTTAATACATGTGTGTTTAATAAACAAACAGAAAGTTCCTAGTTATGCCTCTTGTAACACCCTCAGAATCGGCCCTATGCAAGTTTTAGCGATTCCCGCCAAACCCGCATAGAAACGATTCAAAGGTGCCCACCAGGCACTTTCGTGCGGGTGGAAAACGAAGTAATAACATTACACAACAGTCCTCGATGGGATCCACAGAACAGATATATATACAACGCGACTCCATGAGTCAAGAATACAGATATACATAACAAAGATCCAAATCACCTTGAAAACGATAGAGCGTCCAACTACGGACAAGATGCAAATGGGGCTAAGAGCCCTGAAGAATAACCAATGGCGTCCATAACCCTGCCCAGGCCAAGCCGGAAGGGTAACCCTGCTAACGACGTCGATCTCAAAACCTGCTTAAACAAAAGGGATGCCGACAAAGGGCAAAGGAAAAAGAGAGAGCGGTCAGTACTGAGGCCAGTACACGGCGAGGCTAGAATTCGGCGGTCCTCGCCTACATAGGTATGGTGGACTGAAGCGGCAGCGGAAGCATGCACTAAACAACCTATAGAGACTCGATACAACTGGCGGCTATCAGAGAGGGGTAAGAAAGACCTATTCGGAGATAACCTGATACTACCATCAAACAAACCCATCCTGGTGTTTCCCCCTCGAGACCAAACGAGGAAGTCAACCGAGGAACTCACACAGTTGGCAGTTTTATTTATTCAGTTTTCGTTGCAGCAATTACTAGTCAAATATAGATAGTCATCCTGATAAAATAAGCAGTGGGCACTTTTATTTGACCATTCCATTGTAGTTGCAACAGTTACTAGTCAGATATAATTAGCATGAGGTATCCCAAAACCCAGCAGTTGTTGGTACTTTTATTTAGCCATTCCGTTGTAGTTGCAATACTTACTAGTCAGATACAATGGTCGCCAGCGACAACCCAAACAAGCAATTGTTGGCAGTTTTATTTAGCCATTCCATTATAGTGAAGCTGATTACTAGTCATTATAAAGTCAAATTTATAGCACTACTTTAGTTATAGTTGTCTATGATCGAGATACTGTGCTCCATGTCGTCCATAACCGCGGACACGGCTTTCAGAAAGTTTTACCCTGCAGGGGTGCACAAATAGCAACACACACTCGATCAACCTCGGAAAAACCAAATCAAAACCCAACGAGGTTTTCACGACAAAGCAATCACAGGATTCATAAATATTTCAGGGGGCCACCCCATTGAGTACACCCGCAACGAAGTTAGCTGACTCCGAGACGGACCCAAGGTTTGGGTGGACGGTTGTGAACGACTGGGAACCCAAAACTGGGCTTGTCGACACCGCGAAATCGTGTCCCGATCATAAACAGTACAGGTTCTCCTCGCACAATCGTAAATAAAGCAGTAAAGCATGGCATAGGTACAGGATAGTAATAAAACCTCAAACTAGTTTGTGGCCCCAAGAAATAAGAATGAATCAAGCTCTGGCTCACGGGGGTCCCATAATCCTCCCGGATGTGGATAGCGCGAATATTCAAGGAACAGGTATCAAGTACTCGGGGTCCTTCGGGACACAAGTGGACGGTTAACAACCAAATAACATCTATTGCCCACCTGTGCCTCTGCTTACCTACTTCAATTTTAGTTGTTAAACAGTAATTAAAATTATGAACATCTCCAACAATAAACATGCGGCAAATACTCCAACAATTGTGGTACTTGGCGACACGCAACATCACTTGAGCAAGCGGCTACGACGCGCAGGTCCATCTATCTACCAAACAACAGGTAATAGGAGGTGTCCAAGGCTATATAAGGCTGCAAGGGATAACACGGGTACGAAAACTAGAGCATCGCAACACAGATAGCATTAGATCAACAGGAGGGAATAAATACTATAAAAGTAAGATAGGTAGAAAGGGGGAGATGCTCGCCTGGAAAACATTGCCGAAGGTTCATCCGAAGATCGGGACGAAGCTCACATCAACTCAACGGCCTTATCCGCGAAGAACCAAAACACTAGAATAAACACCAGATGCACTATTTAATACTATAGCAGAAGATCGGCATGATGCATGTATGATGTATGGCATGGCAAAGATGCGATGCAACTAGGCAATATTAAGCGGAACCGGGGTCCCGACAATTAGTTAATAGGTTCATGTTATTTATCTACCCCGCAAATTAAATGTTGTAATAACAGGGCAAGATAAGTTACCGGTTCGCTACACCATTTTAAATGAGACCGATATACGACTAGATTTGCCCGCATATGGGCCCCATATTTAATTATATGGTGATTCGGCATAAGGTCCCCAAACCACACACAAATATGCATGCGAGATGAATGATTTAATGCAACAAGTTGATATTACATTTATAAAATAGGGCTCGAGAAAGGGGGTCACACATTAGGGTTCGGCGATCTCGGTCCGGGGGTTCGGGGTCGGTCTCAGGGTTCGGATCTGGGGTTCGGTCTCGGCGGGAGCGTTCTCGGATAAGAGGTAGATCTTGGCATCCCGTGAAGAAGGACTTGGTTCGGCGTCGGGGGCGCAACGGATTCGTTCTGGTCGGTGTCGATCTTGTCATTGCGAAGATCTTGTCGGGTCCATGGATCTGGTCGGATTGGCGTTCGGGGTGAAGAACTTGGCGTTCTCGAGGACGAACTTGGCGTATCCGTGTCGACGACCTGGGCGTCCGGGTTCTCGGGCATCAGATCCTGGAAGAAGTACTTGTCGCATCTGGGGTCTTCGGGTACGGGGGTCTCGGCGAACTTGGCGTGTCGAGGTTGGGTTTTCGGGTCCGACGCCGGAAAGGAGAACTTGGTGTTTTCGAGGGGGATCTCGACGCTCCACTGTCTTGATGGTTATTGAAGGGCTTGGTATCACGCATGACGCTCTTGACGAATCAACACACCGAAAGGCTAAAGGTCTTGAGTAGAACACACATACGGCAACACCTTCACTTCACCTAGTCATGCCGAACTTGGTCACACGAGCCTTCACAAGCACACGCTGACTGTAGGAGGACGCGCCGGGCCTCGCATGAGAACCAACTTCAACACTTGGTGTCCAACAGAAGGAGCATCAGGAGGCCGGCTTGTCGGCACATGCAAGGAGGCTACACACGCGAGGCAGAAGGGATGGTGCAGCCGTGCTGGAGGGCGAGCAGGGGAACGACGGGGTGGCAGACGAGACCCGGGCGCCGGGGAGGAGCAGGGCAGACGAGGATGGTTCAGGCGAGCAGCGCTGCAGACGTGCGGGGCCGCTGGCAGGGAAGAAGGGTCGGCGAAGCGCTCAGGCCGGGAAGCCGGCGACGGGCTCTGCGCAGGAGGCAAGGAGGCCGGCGTCGAGGGACTCGCGCGGGAGAGAGGCCGAGGCGGCCAGCCGGCGACCGTCTCGGGATGGCGGGGGCGACGGGGCTTGATGCTGCGCCGGGGACCGGCGAGGAAGGGCGCGCAGAGCTCGGGCGGAGGAGGGCTTGCGGCGGCCGAGCGGGTAGGCGAGGAGACGGGCGGCGCCTGCCGGCCTCGGAGCTCGACGAGGAGGTGGGGGCGGCGCGGCCCACGGCGGAGACGGAGGAGAGCCCGAGCGGAGGAGGGCTCCCACGGAGAGGAGGGAGCGCCCATGAGAGGAGCGAGGCGTCGGCGGAAGGAGGCTCCGGCGGGGTTGGTGGTAGTGGCGGCGAGCTCGAGCGGCCGCTGGGAAAAAGGCGGAGGGAAGGAGCGGGGCGGGGCAAGGCGGAGAAGGGCCGTCGGCGGGCACGCGACCATGGGCGGTGGTCGAGACCGCCGGAGCGGGGAAGCCCAGGCGGAGGCCGACGGGCGGCTGCTTGGCGCATGGCGCGAGGTGGAGAGAGAGGGAGACGAGGCAGGATGGGGAGAGCGGAGAAGAAGGGAGGAGAGAGAGACGCGGGGCCGGAGGGGGACGCGGTCGGGTGGGAAGGGGTGGGGCCAGGGTGCAGGCGGTGGACGGGTCAGGTGGTGGGGCCCGGGTGTCGGTGGGGAGTGGGGTGGAGCAGGCGGGTGGTGTGCGTGGTGTGGGTGGGCTGCTGTGGGGAGGGGGTAGAGGGAGAGAGCGTGGAGGGATGAGGGATTGATGAGGTGGCAAGGCGGGTGGGGATTGGGGTCCAGGGGGTGAGGTGGCTCAGGGAGGTGAGGTGGAGGGCTGGGAGTGGCTGGGTAGGTTAGAACTAGGTAGAAAAGGGTTTAGGGGTAGCCTGGTTTTGCACTGGGGGTGGGTAGGATTAGAGTTGGGTAGGCAAATATTTAGGACTAGATATTTTAGGCTAGGTTTTTCTAATTTATTTTAAAAGCCTTTTATAAATTGCTTTTAGACAAACTGAGATACCCGGAAGCACCGGTGTGTAATTTGAAATAAAAGGGAGGGGATTAATATAGAAAACAAAATAGGGTCTTAGCAAAAATAGTTTTAATCAGTGAGCTGCATGATGATGTCATGATGATGCAATGCGCAAAAAAAACAACGCGATTTTCTAGTAGTGGTTTCGCGGGGCGCCACACCTCTCTCATAAACTAGCTCGTTGATTAACAAGATGATCAAGGTTTCCTGATCATGGACATTGGATGTTGTTAATAACGGGATCACAACATTAGTGTAATGGTGTGATGAACATTCATCCGAAGTATAGCATTACGATCAAAGTCATTGAGTTTATATTGCTATAACAACTTACGAAGTGATCCTAATCCTTAGACCATGAGATCATGTCAATCACTAACACCGGAAGAGTTTCTTGATAACATCAAACGTCACACCGTAATAGGGTGATTATAAAGATGGATTCAGAACTAATAAAGTGTTATGTTGAGGCTCATGGATCGAGAGTGGAATTCGTTCATCCCGATGACGGATAGATATACTCTGGGCCCTCTCGGTGATATCACATTGATTAGCTTGCAAGCAAGTGATTTGATCACTAGAATGTTATATCACAGGAACGAGAAAAGAGTGCATGTCGGTAACGAGATCAAACTAGGTATGGAGATACCAATGATCGAATCTCGGACATGTAATATATCGTGAAACAAAGGGATTAAGATACTAGCGTAAAAGGTTCCGACGATCACAAGAAAGTCATCGTTGAATGTGTGGGAGTCAGTATGGGTCTCCAGATCCCGCTTCTGATTATTGATCCGAGAGGGGTCTCGATCATGTCCGCATTATTCACAAACCGTAGGGTGACACACTTAAGAGACACCGACATCCAATTGGAGCAAATGTTTCATGCCGAAAGAATGAACAAGCGCAGGAATTTATTTCACTAGATACCGAAACAGGTTTTCGAGTGAAATTGCATAAAGTGGTTATGCATGTGAAATAGAATTCTAGCAAGGGGTTATTTGTCAATGTTTGTCATTAAAGTAATTGACAAAATTCTGAATAAAATAAAAGAGTTTTATTTAATGAGAGTTTGCATTAAATTTGGTGGAAATTTAATGGGAATTTGAGTGGACTTTTGAGTGGAGGGAATTTAAAGGAGATTTGTGAGTGGAGTGTCCACCCACATGAAGAGGGGAGGGCAAGGGGGCAGCCCCCATGCGCCGGCCACCCCCTTGGGGTTCCCCCCTCCTCCTATAAAAGGAGCCCCCCTCCTCACTTGTCTCATACACCTCCTCGTGAAGGATCTCTCTCCCCCTCTAGAATTTATCCCCCATGGTCTCGGACTAGCGAGATACATGTTCCCGGTGGCTATTCGGCAAGAAAGAGTTGTGCTTCCGCTGCATCGCTGGAGCGAGGAGGCGGAGGTTGCTCGGTGCCTCGAACGTGTGTGCGAGCACGGATGCGCTGCTGATTTGCGGCGCTAGGACTTCCTCTTGATCTTGAGATCGGCAAGAGATCGTCTACATCAACCACGAGTTGAACTCATTAAGCTTTGTCGGTCTTCAAGGGTATGTTCTCTACGGATATACATCCGCCCGTTGTTTGTATCTAGTAGATAGATCTTGGTATATAGTTCACATCGTAGGAAAATTTTTGTTTTCTATGTTGCGAACCCTACACGTACCTAAAAAGAATCCTCGTGGCGAACATGACAAAGGAATACATTCTCGTGCCTTACTTTCCCGAGTAAGTCGTTATTCACTCGCCACCGTCGATTGGCTTTATTAGATTATCATCATTCTTTTTCCAACACATTCCATTTGAATTTTTTGCGCAGAGATGAACACTGCACGCTCATATCCTTATCGCTGAAGCATTCCCACGCCACGTATTTCGACTCGGGGAGTCTAGAAAAGAAGAAAAACTACGACAAGATCAAGGAAGTTCTGGATGATGCTCTCACTGGCTTTGCCTCGACGGAAGGCACCACCTTCGTGCATACGAAGGTCAAGTTCGGCAGGCACGTCTTCAACCACGTAACGGAGTTCCCCTGCGTGAAGCAGCCAGAAAACAGTAAGAAGGAAGCCTACTACGCACTCCATCACATGAGGGCGTTCCTACTTGACCAGCAGAATTCTACGCTGCCAGATCATCTCAAACAATGGGCCGAAGCAAAGGCCAAGATCACTGATTCAGATATTAGACAAGAGATGTATCGCATCCAGCTGCAGTTTGGGGCAATCATCTTTCCTGATGTCATGACTTCGGGGGGGGGGATCTTCTACGGAGGAAATATCCTGAATAACCGTGACATAGAAGATCGCCTAGAGATGCAGTGTGACTATAGGAAGTTCATGACGAGACAAGGCGTCCTCCCGTTCCCTAAGCCGAGCCAAAAGGCTTGATGTTGGCCTAGTTGTAGTTACAAACTATAGATGACCTTTGTGTGTGTGTGAACAAGTGTACATGCTACTATACTTATCTTATTAGGTTTATGAATCATAGCTTACTTCTTTTGCTTATTATTATTATATATCAATCAATGCTTGATTTTTTTTGCTTACTCTTTGGTCCTTTGCTCACTTTGGTCCTTCTTTTTTTCCTTACTCTTTTTTCGAGAATAATGCCAATGATTGAAATGTCGTGGCACACTATATATGTGAATGTGCTACGATGGGATTGTGAGCCTTGTGATATGCACAAGTCCAGGTCTTGTGCATCCTACTTGGATCACAGTTCCATCGTAGCATATTCCTGTGTCCAACGACCTATGTATATATATGAGGCATTCTTTTCGAGTTATTTTTGTCTTTTTCGAGAATAATGCCGATGATTGAAATGTCTTGGCACAATATATATGTGAATGTGCTACGGCGGGATAGTTAGCCTTGTGATATGCACAAGTCCAGGAATTGTGCATCCTACTTGGCTAACCATTCCGTCGTAGCATATTCATGTGTCCAACGACCTAGCTAGTTATATATGAGGCATTCTTTTCGAGTTACTTTGGTCTTTTTTGAGAATAATGTCGATGATTGAAATGTCTTGGCACAATATATATGTGAATGTGCTACGACGGGATTGTGAGCCTTGTGATATGCACAATTCTAGGTCTTGTGCATCCTACTTGGCTCACAGTTCCATCATAGCATATTCCTGTGTCGAATAACCTAGTTATATATGATGCATGCTTTTTGAGTTTGGTCTTTTTGATTTAGGAGTACTTTCTATAAGTGTAAATCTTCATATGCGAATTTAATTATATATGTTTTTTTTCAATCATCGGTTAATTATTATTGTCAACTTATAGATGACGTGGTACGTCGTGTACAAGGGACGGGTTCCCGGAGTCTACGATGATTGGGAAGACTGCCGGAGACAGGTGCACCGTTTCAGCGGAAATAGCTACAAAGGGTACAACATTATGGCGGAGGCGGAATCTAGATACACGCATTATCTAGCGGGAGTTAGGAAAAGGAACCGGATGAAGACCTACACCTTCGTCGCGGCGGTGATCATGCTTATCTTCTTTGGTTGTTTATCCCACGTTTGTGTTTAGCTAGTTTAGATGTCTAGGCGAGCTTCCGAGCTCTAACTTGTTCGATCGATACATGTATTCGCATGTCACCAACTACTTTGTAACTTGATCGAAACAATGTAACTTATACTATGTATTCATGTATGAGACTTATCTATATGTATTTGTTTCAATCTTGTTTTTCAAATTGTGTATTTATATATATATTGTATATCTTGTATTTGTGTGTATATATCTGCCTGTAATATTGTATATAATCTGGCTCAGAAATTAAAAAAAACAAAAAAACACCTGTGGCGCACATGACCTAGCTTTTGTGGCACACTACGTCTAAAGAGCACCTCAGAAGCTTAGTGGCGCACTGGAAAGTGCGCCACAGAAGATCCTACGCGTAGCGCACCTGCCCACATAGCCGTGGCGCACTAGTAGGTGCGCTACGCCTATCTCGACATAACCGTGACGCACCAGGCAGTGCGCCACGGCTAGGAGATAGCCGTAGCGCAATGCCCGTGGTGCACCCCTAGTGCGCCACAAATGATGTTTACAGGTGCGCCACAGACGACCGTTTTCCTAGTAGTGAGGAACTGAAAAGAAGGTTAAAAAATGTTATAGACAGTAGTAGATCACCTTATCCTCATCAAAGAAACAAACCGGTTTCTCATGAACGGTTATTACAAATTTTAGTGACCATAGTATGTATTACATAGTACTCTATATATAACTCCATACAAAGCAGAGCTTTGAGGTTTCTGCTGTGAAAAAATCCCTTGTCTTCTGATGTCCCTTTTCTTGTAATGCTATGTTAGCACTCGTACTGACAAGGAGGACCCACAAGAGACGGCAACCAGGGAACGGCGTGATAGGAAGGAGAGTTGCCGTTATCCAGCCCACACCTGGACCCACGTATGATTTGGCAACACCAGATTGGTCTGTGCTATAAGAATCGCGTCGATGACTAAAGACGTTGGCGAATTGTTTGGCGGCTGCGGCCTTGCCTTGTAACTTTAGCTTTCCTGATAGTCTGATTCCCCTTCCGGATTTTCCGAACTGTTGTAATCCAAACCTTGTGCTGAAATCCAAGAGAGATCCGAGAGCTAGCCTAACATTTGGTATCTTGAACCATAAAATTTTCCCCATCTTCATCTTCGCGAACTGGAGACCCGACGGCAAGCAGCGATCGATCGAGCCCGTGCACAGATCATGGAGTCCCTCTCCACGGAAGGTCGTGCGATTTATGACACGGTGCTGAAATTGGCGGATGAGCGGCATGAGCGGCACCAAGCGGACATCAAGGCCCTCATCGCTTCCTCTATCGACGCCGCGATGCAGCGCACCTTGGATTCCACCATTCATACCTGCGTCTCCAAGGCCTAGGCGGATATGCAGGTATACACTGATGGTGTTGAAACCAATCTCCTGCAGAATTTGGATGCGTTCCGTGCGCAACTGGGTCTCGCCAACACCGATGAGCTCGATTTCCTGGCCAAGGCCACGGTGGTTGACGCGGAGACCGGCCCGGATGGGCACCGTGGTGTTCCGACTACACGGAGGACGGGCATAGGGGCCACTGGTCCCTATATACCTCCTCCGGCACGAGGTATACGCAACCACCACAATTCTCCTGCAGTCCCTCGTACGTTTGATTTGAATGATGATACTGCTGAACATGTTTCTCGTTCCCGCATGCCGAACATGGATGTACCGAAGTTTGACGGGGATCAACCGAAGCTATGGCAGATTCAATGTGAGGATTATTTTGATATGTATGGGACAGCGCTAGCTTTGTGGGTCAGGTTAGCGTCTCTGCAGTTTACTGGTCTTGCGGCTCGATGGTTGGCTTTTATCAAATCTTCTATTCGCAAGTATACTTGGCATGAATTCAGTCAAGAGGTGGTACGGCGATTTGGTCGTAATCAACATCAGTCACTAATTCGTCGCCTGTACATATTGGTTCAGACAAATACAGTAGAAGAGTATGTTAGCCAATTTGCTGAGTTGATCGATCAGTTAGCTTTTTATGAGGAAAAACCTGATATATTGCATTATATTACTCGCTTCATTGAGGGGTTAAAGCCTGGTATTCGTATGCTGGTAGCTGTGCAATTTCCTCAGGATTTGGATACAGCGTATAACATTGCTCTGGTTCAGGAAGAAGTTGGTGATGGCATTACTACATTGAACGCAGGCATGGTAGTGTGCAAACGAGCACCTGCTCAGTCTTATGCTCAGAGTCATCAATTAGAAGATCGTACTCCTATTGCATCCGTTAAGCAGTCAGAAACTGTCAGGTTTTCTGATGACAAGTTAGCTGCTCTGAAGAATTGTAGGAGAGCTAAAGGGCTCTGTTTCACATGTGGTGAAAAGTGGTATAAAGATCATAAGTGTCAAGCTACTGTCCAGCTGCATGTAGTTCAAGAAATGGTTGAGTTCCTCCAAGCTGCCAAGGAGTCTAATCTTTTTCTCATGCAGATACTGTGGTTGATATGGAACTGATGTAGTTATCTTCTGATGATGAGCAGTATGCAAATCCTGAGCGCTCTATCATCTTAACTTGTGCTGTGAAAGAAAAGGAAGTGATATTCCTGCTTGATTCAGGGAGCAATAATTCTTTTATCAGTCAGAAAATGGCAGACTGGTTGGGCGGTAGTGTCGAATTATCTCAACCGAGAAGGGTGAAAGTTGATGGTGGAGGTATTCTTCAATGTACTCATTTTCTGCCAAAATGTACTTGGTCCTGTGGCGTAACAGAATTTTTTTCACCTTTTAAGGTTCTCCCTCTACAAGGTTATGATGGGATAATAGGAATGGATTGGTTATCTCATCACATTCCTCAAGTGGTTGACTGGAATGATAAATGCCTTGCATTCCAGTATCAAGGCTCATGGGTTTGTCTGCAAGGTCAACTTCCCTCTGAATTTTCTTGTGCTGTCGTTGAAATATAGTAACTGTCTGCTGAATGTACTATAGATCAAGTGCCACCGGAAATTCAGCAAATTCTACAATCATTTGCCGAAGTCTTTTCTGAGCCAACTGGTTTGCCACCAAAGAGAGGAATGACTCATTCTATTCCTTTGGTCCAAGGTGCCCAACCTGTGCAAATTCGTCCTTATCGTCTTGTTCCTGTTCCTGCTCTCAAGAATGAAATTGAACTCCAGATAGCTGATATGCTTAAATCAGGGGTCATCAGACCTAGTAATAGCAATTTTACTTCCCCATTGATCATGGTCAAAAAGAAGGACAATACTTGGCGCCCCTGTGTTGACTACAGGAATTTGAATGCGTTGACAGTGAAGAGAAAATACCCTCTGCCAGTAATCGATGAATTGTTGAATGAGCTTCATGGAGCATGTTGGTTTTCAAAACTAGAATTGCGAGCTGGTTACCATCAAATCCGCTTGACAGAGGGTGATGAGTTTAAAACGGCATTCCATACGCATCACGGTCATTATGAATTTACAGTAATGGCATTTGGACTCATAGCTACTTTCCAAGCCGAAATGAATAGAACCTTGGCTCCTCTCCTTCGTCGTTGTGCCTTGGTTTTTTCGACGATATCCTCATTTACAGCAAGGATTATGAGGGTCATCTACTACATGTGAGGCAAGTGTTGGAATTACTCTCTAATAATCAGTGGAAAGTTAAGATGACAAAGTGTGCTTTTGCTCAAACCAGTATAAGTTATCTTGGGCATGTTATTTCTGCTTCTGGGGTTGCTACAGATGATACAAAAATTAGTGCAGTGAGATATTGGCATGTTCCTATTGATGCTAAGCAATTGCGTAGCTTTTTGGGTTTAGCTGGCTATTATAGAAAGTATGTGAGAAATTATGCCTCTATCAGCAAGCCTTTGACAATTTTGCTGCACAAGAACACACCCTTCATTTGGACCACTGATTCTCAATTGGCATTTGTTACACTAAAAGTTGCACTAGTATCTGCACCAGTTTTGGCTTTACCTGATTTCCAGTGTATATTTGAGGTGGAAACCGATGCTAGTGAGCCAGGCATTGGTGCTTTTTTGATTTAGAAAAATCATCCTTTGGCTTTTGTCAGTCGAGCGCTTGGCACCAGAAATCGTGGACTCGGCACATATGAGAAGGAATATATGGCTATCTTGTTGGCGGTTGAACAATGGCGCCCTTATTTGCAACATAGTGAGTTCATTATTCGAACCGACCACGCCAGTTTAGCTCATCTCACTGATCAACGTTTTCACACTCCCTGGCAACACAAGGTTTTCACCAAATTGATGGGTTTGCATTATCGTATCTTGTACAAGAAAGGTATTGAGAATCGTGTGGCAGATGCATTGTCTCGTCGACCTCATTTGCCTGAAGAACTGATGGCTATTTCAGTTTGTCAACCTACTTGGCTTCTCACTATCATTGATGCTTATCAGCAAGATCAGGTAGCTCTGAATTTACTCCAGCGTCTATCTGTAGCTACTACTCCTGGAGATCGTTATACACTACATCAAGGAGTCATTCGCAAAGATGGAAAAATTTTGATTCCTGCTGTACCAGCCTTGCAGAATTCCATTATTCATCAGCTACATTCTAGTCCAGTGGGTGGACACTCTGGCATTCCTGTGACTCTGCGAAGACTGAAGCAATTGTTTTCTTGGCAGGGGATGTCCAAATCTGTGCGTATATTTGTGAAACAATGTCTGATTTGTCAACAGGCCAAACCTGATCGCTGCAAATATCCTGTCCTATTGCAGTCTCTTCCTATTCCAGATGCAGCTTGGAAGGTAATCTCGGTGGACTTTATTGATGGTTTACCACGATCGGGTCGTTTCAACTGCATACTAGTTGTCGTGGACAAATTGAGCCGGTATGTGCACTTCATTCCTTTGGCACATCCATTCTCAGCTTCAGATGTTGCAGTTGCTTTTATGGATAATGTCTTCAAGTTGCACAGCGCCCCCGAGCAGATAATCTCTGATCGTGACCGGGTGTTTAACAGTCAATTCTGGCGCCAATCGTTTACTCTGACTGGCACAACTCCAAGCATGAGTTCATCGTATCATCCAGAAACTGAGGGTCAGACTGAACGTGTTAATCAGTGCCTCGAAGGTTACTTGCGCTGTTTCGTTCATGCATGTCCAACTAAGTGGATCAGTGGTTGTCTCTTGCAGAATTTTGGTATAATACCAGTTACCATTCATCCTTAGGCAAATCTCCTTTTGAAGTTCTATATGGCCACTCTCCTCGGCATTTGGGAATCTCATCTGATTCCACTTGCTCTGTTCCTGATTTGGACTCTTGGCTTCTATAAAGGAAGCTTATGCAAGAATTACTCAGGCAACATTTGGAAAGAATTCGACTCGGGATGAAACATCAGGTCGATAGAAACAGGACAGAAAGGACATTTGTTGTGGGTGACATGGTGTTCTTGAAATTACAGCCTTATGTGCAGTCGTCAGTCGCTCCTCGTGCTCATCATAAGTTGCTCTTCAAGTACTATGGGCCGTATGAGGTGACAGAACGAATTGGGGAAGTGGCATATCGTCTAGCATTACCTCCAACCAGTCGTATTCATCCCGTTATTCATGTTTCCCAGCTGAAGAAGGCCGTGAGTGCTAATGTTTAGGTACAATCTGTACTTCCATCTCCTCTGGATGTTCTACAGGTGCCTACTCGTATCTTGCAACGACGCCTCCAACAACAAGGCAACGTTTCTGTCAGTCAAGTGCTAGTGCAGTGGTCAGGGCAACCGGAATCTTTAGCTACATGGGAAGATTTCGACAAACTCAAGCAAAGATTTCCTCGATCACTGGCTTGGGGACAAGCCAGTTTCCGAGAAAGGGGGATGTTAGCACTCGTACTGACAAGGAGGACCCACAAGAGACGGCAACCAGGGAACGGCGTGATAGGAAGGAGAGTTGCCGTTATCCGGCCCACACCTGGACCCACGTATGATTTGGCAACACCAGATTGGTCTGTGCTATAAGAATCGCGTCGATGACTGAAGACGGTGGCGAATTGTTTGGCGGCTGCGGCCTTGCCTTGTAACTTTAGCTTTCCTGATAGTCTGAATTCCCCTTCCGGATTTTCCGAACTGTTGTAATCCAAACCTTGTGCTGAAATCCAAGAGAGATCCGAGAGCTAGCCTAACATGCTAGAGTAGAGCGAGGGAGCTCTACGCGGTGTGCATTAGCAATATACTTCGGTGCTTGGGGAATATGATCAAATTAGAAGAAAATGAACTCGCATCATCCCTGAGGACCTAGAAGCAACAAATGCATCATCTAACATATGAAGCAACGTTTTGGGACACGACAGTCCCGGTGCACATATGACTGAAATCTTGTTAATTTTAGTCACCAACTCGCGGAACATTATATCTATATCTCTCTTCTCTACCCTATAAGCACGGAAGCATGAGCGCTTCTAGGGCTGAAAACTTCTAAAATTAAGGTAATTCCAGATAGTAAATACGCCGATTTTCTAGAGAGCATAGATGACTACAATTACCTTAAATTCCAGGTCCAATAATCATATATCAAACTCCAGAAAATTAATTCCCATATTCAAAAAATGGCCATGGCGACCTGCTTATTTCCAAGTGTGGGGAAATAAACTATAGTTTTAGAATTCATCTGAATACTGGAGCAATCAACCACAAGTAATAAGCTGAACAGTTTGGCAAAAAAAAGCTGAACAAAGATGCTGAGAGATTTAGCTCATCTGGAATTGGACCTTAATCAGGACAGAATAGATGCACATATGTCGTTCTCTTAAAGAAAGCGGGTGCACACACTCACCTGTCGATCTGGTCGAGAGGAGAAGCAAAACCAAAGCACCGCTTGATAAAGATGCCCGGCCGTCGATCTAGCCCCCAACCCCGACGGTAATGCAGTCAAGACCAAGAAGCGAAGCCACCGTGGCGTCTCCAGCCATGCCACCGGCCAAGGGAAGCCATCATGGCGTCTTCGGCCATGCCACTTTTGTTGTTGCGGCGATGATCGATGAAGGATTTCAGAGAACACACGAGGAAGACAAAGTTTTGTGCGGTGTAAAAAGTGTACTGTGTTTTCTGTTTCTCTGTTATTTAACCGACCTCTATCAGATCCGATTACAAAGGAGATCAAAACAAAATAATAGCGAGGACTGAGCACTAACGACGCGCCATCCCACGTCCGCTCTGATCCAGCTATGATGCCGGTGCATGAACTGAAATCGTGCCATCCCACGATGGTCATGCAGCGACCTAGTCTATCTAGACTTATCTGAATTTAAACTATATATAGTGAGGTGTATAGGCACACACAAACACGACACATGTTATTTTCTAGAGGAAAACAGTAAAGAAGAAGCTCAGGAGGGTTTATGCTAACATTCACCCCCTTAAGCCCGATCTACAGCTTTCACCTCAATGACACCAAGCCTCTGCCTCATTTCAACAAACTTGACTCGACCTAGTGCCTTTGTGAGGAGATCTGCTAGTTGATCATTTGTTCCAATGTGTAGGACATCAGCCTTCCCCTCCCCAATGCAAGATCTGATGAAGTGATACTTGGGATCTATGTGTTTGCTTCTATCATGATGCACTGGATTCTTTGCGAGTGCTATTGCTGACTTGCTGTCCACCCTTAGTGTGAACTTTTCTGGTGCTTGACCAACCATTTCAGCAAGTAAACGGTTGAGCCAAACGCCCTGACAGGCTGCACTTGTTGCTGCTACATACTCAGCTTCACAAGAAGACACAACAACAACCTTTTGCTTATGTGAACTCCAAGTTATGACATTACCTCCTAGGAAGAAGACAACTCCAGATGTGCTCTTTCTGTCATCAACATCTCCTGCAAGGTCACTGTCGCTAAAACTTGTCAATACAACATTTCTCTGATCTGATCTATAACAGCACCCATATCTGA
This sequence comes from Avena longiglumis, assembly GCA_030063025.1. Taxonomy (NCBI): domain Eukaryota; kingdom Viridiplantae; phylum Streptophyta; class Magnoliopsida; order Poales; family Poaceae; genus Avena; species Avena longiglumis. The sequence goes on from CP125975.1 coordinate 433,542,790, forward strand.
TTGTACCCTGTACATATCTCAGGATCTGTTTTATCAGCGCCCAGTGCTGCTTGTTTGGAGCCTCCATGTAACGGCTAGTAATTCCCACCGCATACGCAATGTCAGGTCTTGTATTCACAAGGTATCGGAGGCTTCCGATCACACTTCTATAGAGTGTTGTATCCACGGGTTCAGTGCCATGGTTTTTTCTGATCTTCAATCTACATTCCATTGGTGTTGCACACGGGTTGCACATGCCTATTCCTGCATTCTCCAGAATCTTGCGAGCATAACTGCTTTGGCACACCCTAATCTCGCTGTTGCTCTGCTCAACCTCAATTCCCAGATAATAGGACAGTAAACCCAAATCACTCATCTTAAAAAGACGCTGCATCTCGGCCTTAAAGTCCTCAATTTCTTGAGCATTGGTTCCAGTGATGACGAGGTTGTCAACATACACTCCTACGAGCAGATAGGAGCGAGAATCTCCCCTCCTGTACACGGCATGCTCGAGTTCACTTCTGACAAAACCGAGCACAGTCAGTGATGCATCAAGTTTAGCATTCCAGGCGCGTGGGGCCTGCTTCAACCCATACAGTGCTTTCTTCAGCTTGAGGACCTTCCCTTGATCTGCACCTTGTACAAAACCTGGAGGCTACTGGACATACACAGTTTCTGCAAGCTCACCATTCAAAAATGCAGACTTCACATCCATATGGTGTACCTGCCATCCACTATGTGCGACAAGAGCGAGGAGTAGACGCACTGACTCCATCCGCGCCACCGGTGCGAAAACTTCCTCAAAGTCCACCCCTTGACGCTGAGCATACCCTTTAGCTACCAATCGTGCCTTGTATTTCACGATGTTGCCGACAGGGTCCTTATTAACCTTGTAAACCCATTTCAACCCGATGGCACGATGACCGGATGGCAGGTTAGGGGGCTCCCAGGTGCCATTGTCGATGATGGCATCAAGCTCTTCCTCCAGGTTAGTGGTATTAGACCATGTCCAAGACTCCGTCGGAGAAGCTGAAGGCCGCGGCTGAGGCAGAGGTAAGCGGCAAGTCCAAGCCGCCGGGGACCCAGGGTCACCGAACCTCTGTGTCTCTGGTCGTGTGACGCCGCAGGAGCCCGTCGCGGCGCGGCGGTGGTGTCGAGGAGGTTGTCGATGCGACGGTATCGATGGGGCCCTTCTGAACCCGTGTGCAGGTCATCATCATGTGTTGGTGGCATGTTGTAACACCCTCAGAATCGACCCTATGCAAGTTTCAGCGATTCCCGCCAAACCCTCATAGAAACGATTCAAAGGTGCCCACCAGGCACTTTCGTGCGGGTGGAAAACGAAGTAATAACATTACACAACAGTCCTCGATGGGGCCCACAGAACAGATATATATACAACAGCGACTCAATGAGTCAAGACTACAGATATAATATACAAAGATCCAAATCACCTTGAAAATGATAGAGCGTCCGACTACGGACAAGATGCAAATGGGGCTAAGAGCCCTGAAGAATAACCAATGGCGTCCATAACCCCTGTGCCAAGCCGGAAGGGTAACCTGCTAACGACGTCGATCTCAAAACCTGCTTAAACAAAAGGGTGCCGACAAAGGGCAAAGGAAAAGAGAGAGCGGTCAAGATCGAGGCCAAGATTGCAGCGAGGCTAGAATTCGGCGGTCCTCGCCTACATAGGTGTGGTGGACTGAAGCGGCAGCGCAGCATGCACTAAACAACCTATAGAGACTCGATATAACTGACGGCTATCAGAGAGGGGTAAGAAAGACCTAACCGGAACCAACCTGATACTACCACCAAACATACCCATCCTGGTGTTTCCCCCTCGAGACCAAACGAGGAAGTCAACCGAGGAACTCACACCGTTGGCAGTTTTATTCATTCCGTTATAGTTGCGGCAATTACTAGTCAAATAAAGATGGCATGAGTCATCCTGATAAAATAAGCAGTGGGCAGTTTTAGTTAAACATTCCATTGTAGTTGCAACACTTACTAGTAAAATATACGATTAGCATGAAATATCCCAAAACCCAGCAGTTGTTGGTACTTTTATTAAGCCATTCCGTTGTAGTGAAGCTGATTACTAGTCATATCGGATACAAGTCAAGTTATAACAGTAAACTTTAGTTATAGTTGTCTATGATCAAGCACTGTGCTCCAAGTCGTCCATAACCGCGGACACGGCTTCTCGAAAATATTTAACCCTGCAGGGGTGCACCAAAGTTTCCACACGCACTTCGACCCTTTTTGCCAGATCAATTGACATACACCCATCGGTATGTCGGCGGGGCCTAAGTCATGACGTTTCCCAGACCCAAAGCAAGCACGGGGGGCCACCCCACTAAGTCTACCCGCAACGAAGTCGGCTGTCTCCGAGACGGACTCAGGGTTTGGGTGGACGGCTGTAAACGACTGGGAACCCGAAAAGATGACTGGGCTTGTCGATACAGCGAAAACGTGTCCCGATCCTAAACAGTACAGGTGCTCCTCGCACAATCGTAAATAAAGCAGTAAAGCATGGCATAAGTACAGAATAGTAATAAAGCCCCAAACTACTTGTGGCCCCCAGTACAGTACTTTGAAATCAGGTACTAAATCGATGGGGTGCCCATACATCCCACATGTGGTTAGCGCGCTCGATCTCGGAACAGGTGTCAAGAACTCGGGGTCCTACGGGACACCAGTGAGCGGTCGGAAACCAAATGTTATCTATCACCCACCGGTGCCTCTGCATTTACCTACTTCAATTTTAGTTATTAAACAATTAATTGAATTAAACGATAATTAAAGCCATGCTCATCTCCAACAATAAACATGCGGCAATACTCCAACAACTGTGGTACTTGATGACACGCAACAGCACTTGAGCAAGCGACTACGACGCGCAGGTCCAACTACCTACCAAACAACAGGTAATAGGATGTGTCCAAGGCAATATAAGGCTGCAAGGGATATCACGGGTACGGAAACTAGAGCATCGCAACACAGATAGCAATAGATCAACAGGAGGGAATAAATACTATAAAAGTAAGATAGGTAGAATGGAGGAGGTGCTCGCCTGAAAACATTGCCGAAGGTTCGTCCGAAGATCGGGTCGACACTCGCATCAACTCATCGGCCTAATCCGCGAAGAAGCAAAACACTAGGATAAACACCGGATGCACTATTTAATACAACGGCAGAAGATCGGCATGATGCATGTATGATGTATGACATGGCAAAGGTGCGATGCAATTGGGCAATATTAAGTGGAACCGGGGTCCCGACAATTAATTAGGTGGTTCATGTTGTTTAGCTACCCCGCAATTTAATTGTTATCTTAACATGGCAAAAGATAGCACCGGTTCGCTACACAAATTTAAATGGGACCAATATACGACTAGAAAAGCACGCATATGGACCCCATATTTAATTTAGGTGAATCGGCATAATGCCCCCAACCCACATGATATGCATGCGATATGAACAATTAATATGCAACAAGTATATGTCATATATTATAAAATAGGGGTCTTGGAAAGGGAATCACATTAGGGTTCGGCGAACTTGGGTTAGATGGGGTCCGGGGTTGGGTCTCAGGGTCCGGATCTGGGGTTCGGTCTCGGCGGGATCGTTCTCGGATAACGGAGTAGATCTTGTTGTTTTGTGTGAATCTTGTCGTCACGAAGATCTTGTCGGGTCCTCGAATCCGATTGAAGGTCTTGGCGTTCGGCGAGATCGGTCTTCGGGTCTTGGTCGGGTCGCCGGTAGTTCTTGGTGTCCAGGGATGCTCCGGTCCGGGGTTCGCCGCTCCGTGAGGTAGATCTTGTCGATTCGCCGCCCCTAGTTTCCACGAAGTACTCGGGGTTCCACTCGATTGTCGGTGTCGAGCTTGGTCTTCGTACCTTCAGATCTCGGGTTCTCGAATACACGATGGAGGACTTGGGGTTCCGGGAAGGCGACCTTGGCGTTCGGTTTCGGTGGTATCAGGCTTCGAACTCCGTGAATGGGGCTTTGGTTCCGCATCCATGAAGCAAAAATTGTTGTCGAAGGTGATCAGGAACAACACATCGGTGCTCCAACAACACATCGGTGCTCCAGGCTTCAACAACACATCGGTGCTCCAGGGACATACGGGTGCATGCGGCGAGGAGCTTCGGTCTTTGGGTTCGAGGAGAAGACGGAGAAGGGCGGCCAGACGCGGAGGTTACGCGCGGCGGCGGCCGGCACTTGGATGGCGGCGAGAGAGAGGCCGGGGAGCTTGGGTGGTCCCTTGAGGAGGCGCGCGTCGATGACCCTGGCAGAGACGGGACGTGGGCGCGCGAGGCCGGGAGGATGTAGAGGCAGCATCGTCGCTGCAGGAACGGGCAGCTTGGCTCGGGAGAAGGCGGCGCAGAGGTGGCAGCGGACTCGAGGCGAGCGGCGGTGGTTGGTGACGGAGGCGGGCGAGGTCGCCGCGGCGCCGGAGGAAGGCGGCACAGCAGGGCGAGGACGGCGAGGCCGGCCGGAGAGGAGGGCGACGGGGCGACGCGGGAGGAGGAGCCGGCGCCGGTGCAGAGGCGGCGGGAGGCAGACGCGGGAGGAGCAGGGGTGGCGGCTCGTGCTTGGGGAGACGGCGGCGGAAGGAGGGAGTTGTGGGCGGGGGAGGCGGGCGGCTCGGCGCCTGGGCGAGGAGAGGAGGCGGTCGGAGGGAGGAAGAAGGGGTCGTCGAGAGAGAGAAGGAGAGAGAGGAGCGGGGGCGCTGGTGGGGAAGAGGACAGAGGAGAGGAGGCTGTCGGGGCGGCGCTCGGAGGCGGGGACCGTGGCCGGAGAGGGTGGAGGCGGGGCGCGGCCGATGCTGGAGGGGAGGTGAGGCGAGACGGGGAGCAGCTCGGGGTTGGGGAGAAGGACGAGGGGAACGAACGGGAGGAGAGGCAGGTGGGTCCGGGGGGAGGGTCGGTGCAGTGGGGGTGGGGTGGACAGGGGAGAGAGAGAGAGGGACCCGCGGGGCAGGTGGGCCAGCAGGGTGGTGGTGGCTGGGGATTGGTGAGGTGGCTGAGCTGAGGATGAGGTGGAGGGAACGGTGAGGTGGCAAGCTATGGTTGGTCGGGGTGAGGTGGAGGGGGCTGGGTAGACTAGGTTTAGGTAGAAAAGGGTTTAGGGTTAGATATTTTAGTCTAGGGTTTTATTTTATTTAAAATAAATTTTGTAATTAGTTTTAGATGAATAAAAGATCCGGCTGGACCGACGGTTTGGTTTGAACAAAGGGGGAGGATATAAAAGTAGAAAACAAAGTAGGTCTTTCAGCAAAATAGTTTTAATCAATTAGATGCATGCTGATGTCATGATGATGCAATGCACAAAAACAACGCAATTTTCTGGTAGTGGTTTTTGCGGGGCGCCACAATTCGACACCACTAACAATGGATCTCGCCCTCGAGATCCGCCTCATGGTACCGGAGAGAAGGCCGGCGATCTGAATCTTCTCGCTTCGTGTAGATCCTCGCGACACCACTAACAAGAGGTCGTTGTCCGTGATCGTCAAGAGAACACTCCGGGAAACAAAAGTTCGAAGGTAGAGGTATCAACAAGTAAAGCCACCTCTAGCTTCGATAGAAAGAGAGAATCGATGCATTCTCATCCACTTCAATGTACAAAAGCGAATAGAAGGGGTAGTCGGCATGGGGGCCAATCCATCACGCACCCAAACTATTACTCTGCACAATCAGTAGAAGAGCGTGCAACCATTCTCGAATCGATCAAGATCTCGACAATCGAGGTTCGAAACAAAGGAGTGATGCGCATCGGATCGGATCGTAGATGATGTCGCGTCGGAGAAAACACGGAAGGCACGAGAAGGAACAAAGAGAAGTCCACCGAGAAGGATTCCTCAGATAGCATGAAGACCAGATGTAGCAACACCGTTACCAAAGGAGGAAGCGAAACCCTGAAGGTACGACGAAATCCCGACCACGAGAATTCCTGGACTCGAAGAAAGAGAAGAGAGCGGATTCAAAACGCGTAGAGGTAAGAGGAGAATAAGAGGTAAGGAGTAAAAGACCTAATCGATCTATCCAACCGATTTTGCAAAATAGTTTTGACACTCTACTTGCCGTTAGCTAGGTTATCCTACAGTTTGGACTTAGGGGTATCGCAAGCCGAGCTCGATACCACTCAGAACACCCTCAGAATCAACCCTATGCAAGTTTCAGCGATTCCGCCAAACCCTCATAGAAACGATTCAAAGGTGCCCACCAGCACTTTCGTGGTGGAAAGCAGTAATAACATTACACAACAGTCCTCGATGGGTCCCACAGAGATATATATACAACAATGACTCAATGAGTCAAGAGTACAGATATAATATACAAAGATCCAAATCACCTTGAAAATGATAGAGCGTCTGACTACGGCCACGATGCAAATGAGGCTCAGAGCCACGAAGAATAACCAATGGCCCATAACCCCGGGCCAAGCCGGAAGGGTAACCCCGCTAACTACGCTATCTCAAAACCTGCTTAAACAAAAGGGTGCCGACAAAGGGCAAAGGAAAAGAGAGAGGGTCAAGATCGAGGCCAAGACACGGCGAGGCTAGACGGCGGTCCTCGCCTACATAGGTGTGGTGGATCAAGCGGCGCAGCATGCACTAAACAACCTATAGAGACTCGATATCCGGCGGCTATCGAGAGGGTAAGAAAGACCTAACCGAACCAACCCGATACTACCACCAAACATACCCATCTGGTGTTTCCTCGAGACCAAACGAGGAAGTCAACCGAGGAACTCACACCTGGCGCTTTTATTCATTCCGTTATAGTTGCGGCAATTACTAGTCAAATAAAGATGGCATGAGTCATCCTGATAAAATAAGCAGTGGGCAGTTTTAGTTAAACATTCCGTTGTAGTTGCAACACTTACTAGTAAAATATACGATTAGCATGAAATATCCCAAAACCCAGCAGTTGTTGGTACTTTTATTAAGCCATTCCGTTGTAGTGAAGCTGATTACTAGTCATATCGGATACAAGTCAAGTTATAACAGTAAACTTTAGTTATAGTTGTCTATGATCAAGCACTGTGCTCCAAGTCGTCCATAACCGCGGACACGGCTTCTCGAAAATATTTAACCCTGCAGGGGTGCACCAAAGTTTCCACACGCACTTCGACCCTTTTTGCCAGATCAATTAACATACACCCATCGGTATGTCGGCGGGGCCTAAGTCATGACGTTTCCCAGACCCAAAGCAAGCACGGGGGGCCACCCCACTAAGTCTACCCGCAACGAAGTCGGCCGGTCTCCGAGACGGACTCAGGGTTTGGGTGGACGGCTGTAAACGACTGGGAACCCGAAAAGATGACTGGGCTTGTCGATACAGCGAAAACGTGTCCCGATCCTAAACAGTACAGGTGCTCCTCGCACAATCGTAAATAAAGCAGTAAAGCATGGCATAAGTACAGAATAGTAATAAAGCCCCAAACTACTTGTGGCCCCCAGTACAGTACTTTGAAATCAGGTACTAAATCGATGGGGTGCCCATACATCCCACATGTGGTTAGCGCGCTCAATCTCGGGACATGTGTCAAGAACTCGGGGTCCTACGGGACACCAGTGAGCGGTCGGAAACCAAATGTTATCTATCACCCACCGGTGCCTCTGCATTTACCTACTTCAATTTTAGTTATTAAACAATTAATTGAATTAAACGATAATTAAAGCCATGATCATCTCCAACAATAAACATGCGGCAATACTCCAACAACTGTGGTACTTGATGACACGCAACAGCACTTGAGCAAGCGACTACGACGCGCAGGTCCAACTACCTACCAAACAACAGGTAATAGGATGTGTCCAAGGCAATATAAGGCTGCAAGGGATATCACGCACGGAAACTAGAGCATCGCAACACGTATAGCAATAGATCAACAGGAGGGAATAAATACTATAAAAGTAAGATAGGTAGAATGGGGAGGTGCTACTTTGAAAACATTGCGAAGGTTCGTCAAGATCGGGTTGACATCGCATCAACTCATCGGCCTAATCCGAAGAAGCAAAACACTAGGATAAACACCGGATGCACTATTTAATACAACGGCAGAAGATCGATGATGCATGTATGATGTATGACATGGCAAAGAAGATGCAATTGGGCAATATTAAGTGGAACCGGGGTCCCGACAATTAATTAGGTGGTTCATGTTGTTTAGCTACCCCGCAATTTAATTGTTGTCTTAACATGGCAAAAGATAGCACCGGTTCGCTACACAAATTTAAATGGGACCAATATACGAATAGAAAAGCACGCATATGGACCCCATATTTAATTTAGGTGAATCGGCATAATGCCCCCAACCCACATGATATGCATGCGAGATGAACAATTAATATGCAACAAGTATATGTCATATATTATAAAATAGGGGTCTTGGAAAGGGAATCACATTAGGGTTCGGCGAACTTGGGTTAGATGGGGTCCGGGGTTGGGTCTCAGGGTCCGGATCTGGGGTTCGGTCTCGGCGGGATCGTTCTCGGATAACGGAGTAGATCTTGTTGTTTTGTGTGAATCTCGTCGTCACGAAGATCTTGTCGGGTCCTCGAATCCGATTGAAGGTCTTGGCGTCGCGGATCGGTTCGGTCTTGGTCGGGTCGCCGGTAGTTCTTGGTGTCGTGGATGCTCCGTCCGAGGTTCGCCGCTCCGTGAGGTAGATCTTGTCGATTTGGCGCCGCCTAGTTTCCACGACGAAGTACTCGGGGTTCCACTCGATTGTCGGTGTCGAGCTTGGTCTTCGTACCTTCAGATCTCGGGTTCTCGAATACACGATGGAGGACTTGGGGTTCCGGGAAGGCGACCTTGGCGTTCGGTTTCGGTGGTATCAGGCTTCGAACTCCGTGAATGGGGCTTTGGTTCCGCATCCATGAAGCAAAACTTGTTGTCGAAGGTGATCAGGAACAACACATCGGTGCTCCAACAACACATCGGTGCTCCAGGCTTCAACAACACATCGGTGCTCCAGGGACATACGGGTGCATGCGGCCGAAGCAGAGGAGCTCGGTGCTGTGCTGGGTTCGAGGAGAAGACGGAGAAGGGCGGCCAGACGCGGAGGTTACGCGCGGCGGCGGCCGGCACTTGGATGGCGGCGAGAGAGAGGCCGGGGAGCTTGGGTGGTCCCTTGAGGAGGCGCGCGTCGATGACCCTGGCAGAGACGGGACGTGGGCGCGCGAGGCCGGGAGGATGTAGAGGCAGCATCGCCGCAGGAACGGCGCGCTGGCTCGGGAGAGCGCGACGGCGGGCAGAGGCGGCAGGACTCGAGGCGAGCGGTGGTGACGGAGGCGGGGCGAGGCGCCTGGAGGAAGGCAAGACAAATAGGGGCAGGGACGAGGCCGGCCGGAGAGGAGGCGACGGGCGACGGGAGGAGGAGCCGCCGCAGTAGAGGCGGAGGCAGCGGGAGGAGCAGGCTCGCGCTTGGGGAGACGGCGGCGGAAGGAGGGAGTTGCGGGGCGGGGGTCGCGCGGCAGCGAGGGAGGCTCCATGACGCGGGCGAGGGGAGAGGAGGTCTGAGGAGGAAGAAGAAGGCGGGTTCGGCGAGAGAGAGAGAAGGAGAGAGAAGGGGGCGGGGAAGAGGACAAAGGAGAGGAGGTCGTCGGCGCGGAGGCGGGACCGTGGCGAGAGGGTGGAGGTGGCGGCCGACGCTGGAGGGGAGGGCGAGACGGGAGCAGCTCGGGGAGAAGGACGAGGGGAACGAACGGGAGGAGAGGCAGGTGGTGGGGCCGGGTCCAGGGGGGAGTGGGTCGGTGCACAGGTGGGGGTGGGGTGTGGGCAGGGACAGGGGAGAGAGAGAGAGGGACCCGCGGGGCAGGTGGGCCAGCAGGGTGGGGCCAGGGGGTGTGGTGGTGGTGAGGTGGGTGAGCCGAGGCTGAGGTGGAGGGAACGGTGAGGTGGCAAGCTATGGTTGGTCGGGGTGAGGTGGAGGGGGCTGGGTAGACTAGGTTTAGGTAGAAAAGGGTTTAGGGTTAGATATTTTAGTCTAGGGTTTTATTTTATTTAAAATAAATTTTGTAATTAGTTTTAGATGAATAAAAGATCCGGCTGGACCGACGGTTTGGTTTGAACAAAGGGGGAGGATATAAAAGTAGAAAACAAAGTAGGTCTTTTAGCAAAATAGTTTTAATCAATTAGATGCATGCTGATGTCATGATGATGCAATGCACAAAAACAACGCAATTTTCTGGTAGTGGTTTTTGCGGGGCGCCACACATGTTGAACTTGATCGAAGCAGGCGACGGTGTACAATCCGGTGTAGTTGCAGCAGGAGATGCTGTTGGTGAAGCGCAGCTAGGAGTTGCAGCCATGACAGGGTTTAGACCTGTCACCACAGCATCTTCAGTGTGTGTCGAGTAGATCATACTGAATGTGGCTGGTCCAGAGAACATCTCTGCTCCTCCTCGAGCCTCCCAGTCCCAACGCCGACGTTCCTCAAAGATCACGTCGCGTGAGACATGGAGCTTCTTTGTGATCGGGTCAAAAACCCTATACGCCTTTGATCCTTCTTCGTACCCTACAAAGATGCCAGGGAACGATCTATCTGCCAGCTTGTGGACTCCTGGACCTAGCCTTTTCACATGAGCAACACAATCGAAAATTCTGAAGTGATGCACATTGGGTTTCTTAGCAAACCAGGCTTCATACGGAGTGACGCCATACAAACTCCTTGATGGGGCACGATTGAGGATGTAGACTACTGTTTTCATAGTCTCGCCCCAGAACGTGCCCGGCAGCTCCATAGCTTTCAGCAGGCACCTGCCATCTCGCCCACCGTCTGCTTTCTCCGTTCCACCACCCCGTTTTGTTGGGGAGTGTACGGTGTCGTGGTCTGGTGGTTAATGTCGTTGGCGTCGCAGAACTCAACGAACTCGCCGGAGTTGAACTCCCCTCCACGATCTGAACGGAATGCAAGCAGCTTGCACTCCCGCCCGGACTCTGCAGTAGCCTTGACCTTCTTGAAGAAAGAGAGAGCCTCATCCTTCGTCCGGAGCAGCTCGAGCCACATGTAGCGCGTGCAGTCGTCGACGACAAGGATGAAGTACTTGCGGCCGCCGGCGGTAGGAGGAGTGATCGGGCCGCACAGGTCCGTGTGAACCATCTCCAATGCGCGCCGTGCCCTGAACGTGCTGGCTTGAGGGAATGGATGTCGGTGTTTCTTCCCGAGCACGCAGCCGTCAAAGAATTCCTCGACGTGGTCTATCTCCGGTAGCCCACGCGCCATGCCTTTTCGAGCAAGTGTGCGCAGCGCACGGAAGTGGAGGTGTCCGTACCGGCCGTGCCAGAGCCACGCGCTATTGCTGTCCTTCTGCTTCAGCAGGTTTACTGGCGTGGCAATCGGCAGGCGCACCGTGTACAGGCGGTTTCCAGTGCGGTGCACCCGGGCGAGCACCTTGCGTGGCCTGTCCAGGATTCTCATCACAGCATCCTTGATGGTGATCTTGCACCCATTCTCATCAAGCTGACCCAACGAGACAATGTTGCTCTTGAGGCTTGGTATGTAATACACGTCTCCAAGGACGCGGTGGTCGCCGGTAAGGCACTCGAAGACGACAGCGCCGCGGCCCTTGATGCTAACGATGTAGCCGTCGCCAAAACGAACCGTGCCATGCACGGACTCGTCGAGGAATGCGAACATCTCGCGGACGCCAGTCATGTGGCTGCTCGCGCCGCTATCCAAATACAATATGCCATCTGGGGACGGCACTAGAATGACCCGCTCCTCGTTCAGGTACACCTCTTCAGGAGCGTCTTCGGCGGCGTGCACCACCGTGCACACTTGCGCCATGAGAAGGCCAGGCTTCTCTATCTCCTCAACCTGGGCGAGATTGGCGACCTCACTGCCTTGGATCTCGCGCTCTCGATCGCGCTTGACCTTGCGGCATTCCTTGGCCCAGTGGCCAGGTTTGCCGCAGTAACGGCAGTTGCCCTTGCGGCGCTCCGGAGCGTCCGACGGAGCCGTGCGCGGCCTTGTCGCCGCCATGCGGTTTGGTCTTCCGCGTGCCCTTGCCGCCCTTGTCGCCGCCAGACGACGCGCCATGGGCGCTCTGGCGTTGCCTCGACGCCCACTCCTCCTCGGTCAGGAGCAGATTGCCGGTGCCGTCGGTGATGTCGTCCAGCTCGTACCCCTCTTCGCCGTGATGAAACGGCCGGTCAGTTCCTCAATGGTGAGGGACCTGAGGTTGACGGTCTGCTCGATGGCCATTGCCATCATGCGGTACTTCTTGGGGACGACGCGCAGGTATTTGAGCACAGCTTTGTACTCATCGACGGGGTCCCCGAGCAGCTCGAGATCGTTTACGATGGCCGTCGCCGGATCGCGAAATCCTCGATGGACTCGCCGGCCTTGAACCGGAGCTCTTCCCACTCGCGGCGGCGCGTCTGCGCCTTGGCCTCCCTCACGCGCTCGCATCCGAGCCGCATGGTATTGATTGTCTCCCACGCCGTTTTGGCGCAGTCTTTGACCTGCAGCGTGCGCACCAATTCCGGCGGGACGGCACGGAGAAGGGCAGCGAGCGCCGCGCGGTCGTCGTCGACTCCGTACTCAATCACGTCCTAGAGGTGCTGCGCTTGAAGCTGCACCCTCATCACCATAGCCCACTCCGCGTAGTTCGAGCGGGTGAGAGTTGGGTACTGCGCGGAGCCGGTGCTCTCCAGCACGACGCGCTCACGCACAACCATCTCACCACCGCCGCGCCGCGATGGGCTCCTGCCGCGTCGCACGACCGGAGACGTAGAGGTTCGGCGACCCTGGGTCCCCGGCGGCTTGGACTTGCCGCTTCCCTCTGCCTCAGCCGCGGCCTTCAGCTTCTCCGACGGAGTCTTGGACATGGCTCTGATACCACGTGTTGTTGTTGTGGCGATGATCGATGAAGGATTTCAGAGAACACACGAGGAAGACAAAGTTTTGTGCAGTGTAAAAAGTGTACCGTGTTTTCTGTTTCTCTGTTATTTAACCGACCTCTATCAGATCCGATTACAAAGGAGATCAAAACAAAATAATAGCGAGGACTGAGCACTAACGACGCGCCATCCCACGTCCGCTCTGATCCAGCTATGATGCCGGTGCATGAACTGAAATCGTGCCATCCCATGATGGTCATGCAGCGACCTAGTCTATCTAGACTTATCTGAATTTAAACTATGTATCGTGAGGTGTATAGGCACACACAAACACGACACAGGTTATTTTCTAGAGGAAAACAGTAAAGGAGAAGCTCGGAAGGGTTTATGCTAACAGCCATCACTGGAACACAGCCATCACTGGAACGCTGCAGCAAAAGGGAGGACGCCCGAGCCTCGATGTTCTGTGCTTGGAGGGGTCCTCACTCCTCTCTTGTACCGCCGCTGTGACAGGCTGTAGCGAAGGGGAAGAGGAATAGGCCGAGAGATCAGGAACTAAATAAGTGCTTGTGTTGCGGTGGCGCGATTGGGCAAAAGAGGACCACTTCCAATCATATTTTTAACCTCCCCAAGACCCTCCATCAGGTTAACACCATGGACGAACTCCTTCAAGTGCAGGTCTACCTGTAGAACCGCAACTTCACGTACACACACCAAGACCATTGCCTTCTGTAGATAGATAGTTTTTCGTTGTGGTCGATCTCGTCTCCATCGCTTGTTCCATGGATCGATGGCCGTGGGTAGTTCTTCGTCCAGATTGATCTCGTCTCCTGCATATTAGTTCTTAGGCCTCTCCTGGATCTCAGGTGTGTTTATATGGAACCAGGTGTAGGAGATAGAAACGCGCCCGCTACGAAAGCATGCACTTCTCGACATGGAGTTCTTTTCTTTGACGACAACATAACCCGCGAGTCCGATCTCACCGATATCTCTTACGTACGAGACCAAGGCTTTGTTTCGCTTACCCGTTGTTGTTGGTGGTAATACTTGGTTTTGTGGAAGGGTAAATCTATCTAAATAAGTGTTGCACCGGAAAAAACACTTCGTTCTTTATTATTAGGTATAGATTTGAGGAACAAATCCCCAAGCTTAGACTTTTGCAAGCCTTGTTGTTGCTTATTGTGGTGGTGAAAGATAGTCTCCCAAGTTCCATTATATGCTCCAATCGATGACCTGGGAGGAGAGGTTCGCGGTGGAGTCTCGAAGGTTGACAGCGAGGTTGTTCATGTTCTTGTTGTCCCCTTCGAGCACATACACATCTTTGTTTCTGAGTAAGAAAACGTTGATCTGAGTAGCATCTTTGTTTCTTCTGAACTTCAGGATGCAGAGGAAGCTGCACAAAAAGCTGAAGCAGCTCAGAAGCGAGCCGCTGATATAGCAAATGAATGGCCGAGAGCTGTTCCAGCACGAACCCTGGGTGTTTGATAATAACATTTACTGAGATGACCAAACCTGTGGAAATTCAAAAAAAACATGTATGCTGTGTTCACAGTGAAATCTGCCAGAAGTGTTTCGCACAAGCCTCTAGAATCTGGAGCTTTGTTTTATGGAATTTGTACAATGCTTTACTGCAGATAAATGCAGTCGGAAACTGTACCCACAATCTTGCATCGTATCTCCCATGTTTCGGTTTTTTCATACAAATTTATACTGTGCTGTATGTGGATGAGTGTACCCTCACTCGTTATCAAGGAGTACTATCAACTTGTTAGGCCAACATCACACTCTCCGAATAGGAAAGAACGACCGTTGGCAATCAGATTAATCCACCTCACTTGCCACAGAACTTCACCGCATCATCATGGCGAAGCAGCGGAAAGCACCTTTTACAGGCTCGTGCATCTCCAAGTCTGAGGCGTGTGAAACATAAGTAAGCTCCTTGCTCCTTGTACCAGATCTGAATATTGCCACCCATCTGTATTTGCCGACTCCGCCGTTGCTTGACCTTGTCTTGTTCGTTAATGTTCAAAACTGACACAGTATCCAGTTAACATCTCTGGTCATGAATTTCTTTATGTGTAAGTTATAGTAGCTTTTAATAAAATTTTAAAAATTTGTATAGAAGTAACCATATTATATAACATTGAGTATGGTATTTAAAAGCAAAATCTTGGAGTATATCAACACCGCAGATCAGTGTATATGCCCTATATATAAGTGCATAACTTCAGCATAAAAGACGTCCTGTATAAAACAAGAGAGTTAGAGAGGGAGTATGTCACATTGTCCTAAAGTCAAAATTTATCCATATTGCGGTATCTAATTTGATTCTTTTATCTTTTTACATTTGCAATCATGACCGGAATCCAACAGTAGGGAGAACTTCTGGTGATGAGACGCCCTTATGCAGTAACTCGTTAGGCATGACCATATTATTTAATTCAGTAATTGACAGCAGTTGTCAAGGACCCCAACCTCCACAGGTAAGGCCATCCCATTGATGTTCTGAGAGTTGACCATCGATATTGGCAATTCATCAAATAAACTAATAGGCTATATTGGCTATACACTATCTCTTCTTCTTCCAGATCCAGTCCATGGCGATCTGCGCGACCAGTAATAACAGGAGGCTCTATTGACTGTGTTACGTCTTCCATTCGGTATGTTCGGTTCAACAATGCCCATCTCCCAGTCTTTACTACATTTTGTTAGACCTCACTCTGATTTTTTCACCAAGATATTAGCAGCTTTCAGTTAAATTCTCCATTTCTTTGTTTTAGCCGATTCCAACCTGTTTTCTACATGTTCAAAACGTTGTTTCATTTCCCTGTAAGGAAGAAATTATGTAGAATTATCAAAATTGTATCATGAAGCTGTTATTAAATATCCACAGCAGAACTGAACAATAGATTTAATTTGCCTCTCCTACTTTGTATTTTCTCTAGCAATGTAGTACATCGACAAACACAGATGATTCTCTGCAGTGTTATGTAAATATCTAAAACAGTAGAGTAGCAGTCTAGTTTGGTGATATTTGGCAGCTAGAGGAGATGTTTTTCTGAATGAACATTAATGGAGTATAAGCAACATCCCTGTTCCCAGTGGGCATCTGAAGTCCCTACACTCCTGCGTATGTTGTTTATTTGTTTCCTCATTATATGTTGGATTAAATTTGACTTTTAGCACTATCAAAACTGTTTTCAAGGTCAATTTGTCTTCCAACATTGAATAAGTTCCTGTCTACTTACAAAGATGGATCATCCAGAAAACACAGTAACAGAACTTATCCAGGAAGAGCATAGATCGAAATGGATTGCGCGTAGCAATCACAATGTGAAATGTTTCACAGAAGATGAGATAAAAAGATTTACCAACAACTATGAAACTTTACTCGGTAAAGGTGCCTTTGGAGAGGTTTATGAAGGTGTCCTTGAGGACAAAAGTATGGTTGCAGTCAAGAGGTTCATCAGCAATGTGAAAGAAAATTTTGCCAAAGAGTTGACCGTCCACCGTGAAATCAATCACAAGAATGTAGTCAGATTAGTGGGCTACTGTGTAGATGAAAATGCCCTAATGGTGGTCACAGAGTATATTCCTAAAGGAAATCTGAGTAACATCCTTCACCAAGATATTAGTATTCCCATCCCTTTGGATGCACGGCTAAGAATTGCAATTGAATGTGCAGAAGCGTTTGGCTATATGCATTCTCAAATGTATACTCAGGTAATTCATGGTGATATCAAGCCTGCTAATATTCTTCTGGATGATGGGTTCAGAGCAAAAATATCAGACTTTGGAATATCAAGACTAGTCAACACTGAAAATACTCTGTACACGCTAAATGTGATAGGAAGTATAGGCTACATGGACCCTCTGTTTGCTCAGAATGGCCGCCTCACAGCGAAGAGTGATGTTTATAGTTTTGGAGTTGTGCTCCTGGAACTGATAACCAGAAAAAAAGCAAGAACAGAGGGCGGGGAGCTTGGCTTGGTTGGAGGTTTTATTAAAGCTCTTTCAAAAGGGTTTAGGAGTGTGAGGGAGATGTTTGATCCTGAAATTGCAACATCGAGCGACATGAAGACTGTCGAAGAGATTGCTAAATTGGCAGGTAAATGCTTGAGAATGGAAGTACAAACGTCCTGAGATGTTAGAAGTTGCCGAACGACTTCGCAAACTTAGAAAAGCGCCACATCAGGTACAAGAAAGACTAGCTCTGTTTTCTTGGGGAAGGAAAAATAGACTAGCTCCAGGCCAAGGCCAAACACCAGCGCTAGAAAGCAGTAGCAGTAATAACCAAAACGTGAGAAGTATAGGTCCAGATGTGGGTGGAGGCAAAGCAGGAGGCGCAAAGCAGAAGAGACAAATTATTGAGGGGGTCAAAGTACTAAAATACACAGCTATTAGCCAAGAAAACCAGGGATCTAAGCAAAAAAACTCCATTTTACCATCACAAGAAAGTAATGGCAGTACCCCAAAAATGGGAATTGTGGCTCCAGCAAAAGCGGCACCATCACAGGAAAGCAGTAGCAGTATCCGAAATGTGGGAAGTTTTATCGTTACGTCGACAGAGAGAGGCCGGTTTTCTGAGTTGGAGGACCTGCTTAGGTCGTCGGCTGATGTTCTGGGCAAGGGTACAGTCGGGTCAACATACAAAGTGACACTTGCTAGTGGATACGAGCTGGCGATCAAGAGGTTGAAGGATGTGGACTTGCCGAAGGAAGAGTTTGAGCAGCATGTCACGCTGATTGGCGCAATCCAGAACAAACACGTTGTGCCATTGCAGTGGTATTACTATAGCGACGCGGAGAAGTTGCTACTGTACAATATCTTCCCCATGGGTAGCCTAACAAAAGCGCTCCACGGTAATATATAATGTACACTGCTATCATGTGCTTGCCTCAAGAACTTGTAGTAATGTTTTCTGTGCATCACTAATTCATTATTATGTGTGAATCTAGGTGACACGGTCTCTGGCCCAGCTCCGCTGGACTGGGAGCAACGGACAGACATCTCGCTTGCTGCGGCGCGCGGAGTGGCGTCCATCCACTCAGCCAGATCATCGAGCTGCCATGGCAACATCAAGTCTTCAAATGTGCTGCTCAGGAGCACCCACGATGCATGTGTATCGGATCATGGCCTCGTAGCACTTGGCCTGTTCCCCAATGACCACGGATACCGTGCGCCCGAGGTCACAAACCATAAGTTGGTCTCCCAGGAAGCCGATGTGTACAGCTTCGGCATCCTACTGCTGGAGCTTCTCACCCGCAAGGTTCCTACTGCTGTAAACGACACTCAGCTTGTGGACGGAGTGGATTTGCCACAGTGGGTATGTTCCGTTGCACGCGAGGAGTGGGCGGCGAAGGTGATAGACGCTGAGCTCGTAGCACTAGCAGGACAGCACAAGGACAGGGGAGAGGAATGCATGGTGCGGTTCCTGGAGCTTGCCATACATTGCTGCAGTAAAGACATGTCTGATGTAGTGCAACGGATCGAGAAGATGCCAACTTGAGGCCTAGGATGTCTCATGCCGGAGCATTTTACAACCCGGAGAAGATCAACTGGAAGTCTTTATTTATTACCTCAATCTCATTCAGGTGTCGTAGTAGATTTTTCGGGACTCTCTTTCAGCGGGTTATGCTTGATCGCTACAACCGTGGAACAGATGAAGACATACTTTCGTGTAAGTTCCTAATGTATGGAATGTCATATACATATTGGCATGTACGCTCTGCAGCACTCCAAATGAAACGTGGGGCTCGCAATTGAACCAGCTGAGCTGCAGATACATGCAAGGAACCAGAACCTGCTATACGTTTCCAGCATGCAGAGGAAGCTGCCCGAAAAGATGAAGTAGCACATAACCGACCCGCCGATATATATAGCTTCAGAAGCAGTGTATATCAATGGCCGCGACCTGTTATAATAACATGAACCCTGGTCTATGTTTATGTTTGACAATAACATCTACTGATAACAGGTGATCAAATCTGCGAAAATTCGTAAAGCACTATAAACTCCACGTCAGATTGGCATTCGTACAAGCCGCTTGAGTTTTGTAATTCTGTTTTATGGAATGTATACAATGTTTGCAACTGAGTTCACTGAGGTGTGCTTCGGTCCCCCCCAAACTTAAGCTGTATGGGCCGTTTTATTTTTTTGACCCGTGGAAACCCATATCGAGGCCATGTATATCTCCTTATATGTGTACTCGGTCGAACCGGATATAATCCACGTTCCGGTCGGCTGATCCCACCTTCCATTATCGCGATCTATGTCTTTGCATGTCATATTTTAATTTTTTTTTGTTGTTGTTATATAACTTCCGATTTTCGCCTTCCGAAGGCACATGAGTATACGTATCCGGTGAGTATACGTCTAAGAGGACCATACGTACTTTGTGTGGGTTCGTACGGTCCGCTAAACAATCGTATCAAGTTTTTGTTTGTCAAAGTTTGAAACAGAGGGGGGGACCGAAGCAAAAGTGTTGATGAACATAAAGAAGGACCTACATTTTTCGCATTCCAGATATTCACCCATCCGTAGAGAATGCGCGCTAGGCGTACCTCAAGCAGGGTCCTAGCTTCCTAGCCCAGTTTATTCTATCTAATCCTCAATTCCTAGAATGATTCAAAAAAGATAAGATTCGATTGGAGAAAAAATATGTGCTATTATAGAAAAAGGTTAATCCCTAATACAAAACAAAAAGAATGACATAGCCAGAGACCTTGTAGTAAAACAATTATACTAGTATAGCAAAATCACAAAACGGTTATAGCAAAAGATTTATGCCAATGTAGCATTGTTGCAGCCCGACGGACAAAAAGTCCAGTAAGACCTCAACCGAGATCGCGTAGCAAAATTTTGCGCTATTGTAGCAAAATCACGGAAACGATTGTAACAAAAAATTCTTCGTACAATGTAAAATCACATGACGTTTGTAGCAGATATTTTCTTCCTATTCTGCAAAATCCAAAAAAGGATGTAGAAGAACAATTTCTCCTATGGTGCAAATCCTTCGGAAGCTAGCAACATCGACCTTCTTCCCTTATCATCACGAACACCCTCCGCTAAGCACCGCCGCCTCGCCCTCACAAGGCGTCGAGTTTGATTGCAGCACCATCGTCGGTGTGGGAAGCACCTTCTTGCAGCCCAACACATGGCATTCACCATTGGTCCACACCATGCTACATTAACCACACCCTCAAAGGTGAACTCATTCCATACCCCACCCTCCTTTGGCTATCATGTGAATGGAATCCTACTTGAGACACGTGCCAATGCTATGACCAGGACCATGACCATGACACCGAGAGGAGATGACAAGAGGACCCCAGAGATCAAGACCCCCAAGCAAGAGGCCTGGAAGAGAAGACGCAAGAAGCTGCTGAAGCTAGGCCGGAGTCTCCGGTCTACCACACCGGAGTCTCCGATCCATCTCCGGACCGACCCCCAAACCAGCGCCCAGGACAGTCAGAATGCCCCTCCGGAGACGACACCGGAGATTGACCGGAGTCTCCGGTCCAGACCGGAGTCTCCGGACCCCACACCGGAGTCTCCGGACCAAGCGTATCGGGCCTGCGTACCTCGGGTTGGGCCTGGCCCATGTAACGCCCAGAACTTCCTATTTATGTCTGTTTTACCCCTAGCTTGTGGCTGGCCTATATATAAGCCCCCACCCCCTCCTTGAAACCCTAGAGTTGATGATGAAAGAAGGCTTGTGCCTAACCCTAGATGGGAACCCCTCTCTATAGTTAATCTATGAGTTGTACAAGTCCTTGGAGTTCGGTTGTTCGTCTCCAAGTCGTCAAGACCCTCCTCAAGTGTTTGGTCTCTCCTCATCAAGGATTATAGTAGTGCTAGGTCTCTCCCTTTGGGATTCTACTTGGTTGCTACTCTCTCCTTTGATTTGGATTCTATCATCCGCTTGCCGATCTCTCCTTTGGTGATTCTACCTAACGGTCTCTCACCGAGGATTCTATTGGATTGGTTGTTCGAGCCAACGGGAGCAAATCGAATCGGGTTGTGTTTGCGTGTGTTTGTATCTTTACCTTGTAGTTGTGTTGCGTTCATCGTGTTCATCGGGTTTCCCCTCACTCCCCGCATCAAATCCGTGAAGATCGGGCCACCCTAGGGTCAATCCCCCAAGGGATCCCATATCAACTGGTATCAGCAGCTTTTGGTTGCCACGGATTTGACTTCGTTCCCCCATATCCACCATAAATTCGAAAATACCAAAAAATTTAGCCCCAATTTGCTTTTGGATCGATCTCTTGATTTGGTGAGTTGATTGTGGTTTTGATCCATTAGAAACTTGTCCTTGGATTTGGTCTACCTTTGCCCTGCGTTTCCTAGCCCAATTTGGTCGAAATTTTCTGGATTTGAGGGTTAAAGGGGCGAATTTCCGCTCACGAACTCGAGCTGTTCGTCGTGCTGGAACCAGACCGGAGTCTCCGGTCATCACACCGGAATCTCCGGCCCCAACACACTGGAGTCTCCGGCCCTGAACAAAAATTTGACCCCTTTTCCTTTTTCGACTAATTTCCTTTGTGTGTTTGTGTTTCGCCTGAGTGTCTATCAACTAACAAGCTTCCGCAACGCCAACAACACCTCGTGCTCGACATCGACACCGCGGAACTCGAACCATCCCTTCACCAACGTTTTCAAGTTCAACATCACCAAAAGGTATAACTTGCACAACCATTGTTAACCCCCTTCTTCCTGTGTGTGTTACCTAACCTATCGAGAGTAGCCCTCCTATGTTTGCCGAAGCATTGTGCGCTTGCTCTTGCATAGTCATGATATAGAGGCAATAACAAAATTGACTCCATAGTGTAAAAAAAAGCTTCTAAGCAAAAGAAACAAAGAAAAGATACCAATAGCTAAAGAGAGTCCAAAGCTTATAAGCAAGAGTGCGAGCAAGAGCAAGGCAAGCGTACAAATCCGTTGCTTCTCAACCTTGTGCGAACGGGCTACGGTCTCTCCTAGTGTTGGCATGACACCGAGCATTAGTCTTTGTTAGGTCGAATTTTGTTCTTTGCTCATTTTTCATAGTCGTGCTAGCCACATTAATCTCCACCATGTGTGTATAGTCGTAGGTTCTCGTCACCCTTTTTGACCTTTTCCTTTGACTTTGTTTTTGTTGGATTTTACCCACTTTTGACAATATCCTTTTATTTTGGTTGTTCCATTTGCTATCCACCTTTCTAACCTACCACCATAGGCCTTTGTGTGTGTGTGTGTCTTGTGTACCCGCTATTCGCTTTGCTCTCGGCAACAACAATCTTTCTAATCGTTGACTCCGGTGAGGCAAGGTAGCAATTACCATTCCACCAATCTCACCATATCTATCAAGTGTGTTTGTGCACCATGTCTAGGGCAAGTGGAGCTAGCGGAGATAGCAATTTCAACAACCAAGATGGCTTTGCCACGCGCCACAACTTATGGGCGCAACGCCAAGAATTCAACAATCAATTTGAGCGACTTGAGCACCGTCTTGATGATACTTTTCGAGAATTTGAGTACCGTGAGCGGCAACGTCAAGAGGAGCACCATGCTCAATTCCAAGCTCTTCACCAAGCTATTGCCAACCTTGGCAACCGACACAGTCATTGCTCAAGCTCGTCAAGTTCCTCCCGCACGCGCTCCTCAAGTCGACATGGAGAGTCTTCAAGGTCACACTCCCACCGCGGAGAATCCCACCTCCATAATGGGGACCCACAAGCTCGTCATCGTCGCCCTCAAGCGGTGGACCCAAATGCTCCCCAACCTCAACAACAACGACAAGATCATGGTCCACCACCACACCAAGCAATCATCTACGTGCACCAACCTCAAGAACGCCAAGATGAAGCTAACCATAATGATCGGCGCCGCCATCCTCCTCATGACCACCACGAGCAACGTCAACAAAATCAAGAACCGGTATGGGACACAAGTGATGATGATGAGGATGCACGCCAAGCTCGACGCAATAACCGACATGCACAACACCACCACCGACACCGTCAAGCTATGAACGTCAATGATGCCGACCAACGGCGAAGAAGAGACTTCGAGCATCATCAAGCTCACCCTCCACAACAACCTCAAGGCAATCAAGAGCCTCCTCCTCCGCCTCCACGCCCTCCAAGTGACGCAAGTATGCACCAAGAACGTCGCAACAACCACCATGAGCGTGATGATGGCAAGTTTGGGAAGCTCAAGTTCATTATGACCAAGTTCAAAGGAGAAGAAAATGCCGATGCATACCTTGAATTGGAGCTCAAAGTTGACAAGATCTTCCGAGTCCACAACTTTTCCAAAGAGAAGAAAGTGGCAATGGCATCCCTTGAGTTTGAGGACTACGCCAATGTTTGGTGGGAAGACTACCAAAGCAATCGTGAGAAGCAAGAAGAGCCACCGGTCACCACTTGGACCGAGATGAAGAATGTGATGTTTGCAAGATTTGTCCCCGAGCACTATCGCCAAGACCTTTTCGACAAGCTAAAAAACTTGAAGCAAGGCACAAAGACAATTGAAGAGTTCTATAAGGAGATGGAGATGACTATGATGAGAGCCGATGTGAAGGAACTTGAGGAGCAAACGATCACACGGTTCCTCAATGGTTTGAGCCGCCAATATGCAAGATAGTCGATTTCCAACCTTACAAGACTCTCGTGAACCTTATTCACCAAGCAACCAAGGCCGAGCGCCACTTGCAAAAGGAACATTCTTATGAGAAGCAAAGGGCGTACTACACTTCACTCAACTCGAGTAGCCCCTCCAAGCCAACAAACCAAACAACAAGCTCCTCCAAGCAATCCAAGACACCTATGGCATCCACCTCCAACACAACAACGGAAAGTCAAGTAGTTTTCTACAAGTGTGGAGGAAAGGGCCACAAGTCTTATGAGTGCATCAACACAAGAGTCATGCTAATGGATGAGAACGGCGCAACATATTCCGTGAGCGAAGACGAATTTGAAGCTATGAACCAAGCCGCTATAGCAAAAGATGTCGCAATGCAAGATGAGGACACACTTATTTGTGAACATGATCCAAGCCCCTCACTTGTCATCTCCCAAGTTTTGACGACCAACTCCATCCCAAGAGAGGATCAACGCCTCAATATCTTCCAAACCCGAGCCGGAATTGATGGCAAGTCCATAAAAGTTATCATTGATGGAGGAAGTTGTCACAACCTTGCGAGCATCGACCTTTGTGAGAAACTCAAGTTACCATACATGGAGCACCCTCATCCCTATCATGTCAAGTGGCTTGATGACAATGGCACCATTCAAATCAAACACAAGGTCAACGTCTCCTTCAAGATTGGTCCATATCAAGACACCGTCGAGTGTGATGTCGTGCCTATGACCGTGTGTCACATGCTCCTTGGAAGACCATGGCAATACGACAAGAGTGCACTACATGATGGTACCTCCAACCAATACTCCTTTAAGTGGAATGACAAGACATTGGTGCTACAACCGATGACGCCAAGCCAAATTATCACTTCCAACATGACGTCGCTGCCCAAGATAAAACAAGCTAAGGACCCTTGTGAGCTAAGTGGTGAGAGAATGATCCACCAACACGTGCGTGAGAGCTACAAGCCCCAAATGAGTGGAAAAATCATGAGTGCCATGTCGCAAGCCACCACACGTGAGAAGAGTGATTTGAGCGTACCCAATACTAATAATCCTTCATACAACTCTTTCTCCTTGTTATCGGTTTTGCAGGATACACAGCATCACCTACCACCTACAAGGAACACGCTACCAGATCTCCAACCACACCTTGATGACAAGCTCAACTTCAAGATCTTCGACCAATTTGAACGAGGCTACGACACCGGAGATCCCACAACACACAAGCTCAAGACCTGGCACACACCTTCCTCCCTATATGATGATGGAACTTCATCGAGGACGACTCGTTTTGAAGCGGGGGGGGGGGGGATGTTGCAGCCCAACACATGGCATTCACCATTGGTCCACACCATGCTACATCAACCACACCCTCAAAGGTGAACTCATTCCATACCCCACCCTCCTTTGGCTATCATGTGAATGGAATCCTACTTGAGACACGTGCCAATGCTATGACCAGGACCATGACCATGACACCGAGAGGAGATGATAAGAGGACCCTAGAGATCAAGACCCCCAAGCAAGAGGCCTGGAAGAGAAGACGCAAGAAGCTGCTGAAGCTAGGCCGGAGTCTCCGGTCCATCTCCGGACCGACCCCCAAACCAGCGCCCAGGACAGTCAGAATGCCCCTCCGGAGACGACACCGGAGATTGACCGGAGTCTCCGGACCCCACACCGGAGTCTCCGGACCAAGCGTATCGGGCCTGCGTGCCTCGGGTTGGGCCTGGCCCATGTAACGCCCAGAACTTCCTATTTATGCCTGTTTTACCCCTAGCTCGTGGCTGGCCTATATATAAGCCCCCACCCCCTCCTTGAAACCCTAGAGTTTATGATGAAAGAAGGCTTGTGCCTAACCCTAGATGGGAACCCCTCTCTATAGTTAATCTATGAGTTGTACAAGGCCTTGGAGTTCGGTTGTTCGTCTCCAAGTCGTCAAGACCCTCCTCAAGTGTTTGGTCTCTCCTCATCAAGGATTCTAGTAGTGCTAGGTCTCTCCCTTTGGGATTCTACTTGGTTGCTACTCTCTCCTTTGATTTGGATTCTATCATCCGCTTGCCGATCTCTCCTTTGGTGATTCTACCTAACGGTCTCTCGCCGAGGATTCTATTGGATTGGTTGTTCGAGCCAACGGGAGCAAATCGAATCGGGTTGTGTTTGCGTGTGTTTGTATCTTTACCTTGCAGTTGTGTTGCGTTCATCGTGTTCATCGAGTTTCCCCTCACTCCCTGCATCAAATCCGTGAAGATCGGGCCATCCTAGGGTCAATCCCCCAAGGGATCCCATATCACACCTCTCGGGCTCGGAGCATCGGTGTAACACCCTCAGAATCGGCCCTATGCAAGTTTTAGCGAAACCCGCCAAACCCGCATAGAAACGATTCGAAGGTGCCCACCCGGCACTTGCGTGCGGGTGGAAAAAACAAAGTAATAACATTACACAACAGTCCTCGATGGGACCCATGAGAGAGATATATAACAATGACTCAAAGAGTCAAGAATACAGATATACGGTACAAAGATCCAAATCACCTTGAAAGACGGAGCGTCCGACTACGGACAAGATGCAAATGGGGCTAAGAGCCCCAAGAATAACCAATGGCGCCCATAACCCCCCTGTGCCAAGCCGGAAGGGTAACCCCGCTAACGGCGCCGATCTCAAAACCTGCTTAAACAAAGGGGTGCCAAAAGGGCAAAGGAAAAGAAGGAGCGTCGATCGAGGCCAAGACACGGCGAGGCTAGAATCGCGGTCCTCGCCTACATAGGTATGGTGGGTCGAGCTGCAAAGCATGCACTAAACAACCTATAGAGACTCGATACAACTGGCGGCTATCAAAGAGGGGTGAGAAAGACCTATTCGGATCCAACCTGAGACTATCATCAAACAAACCCATCCTGGCGCTTCCTCGAGACCAAACGAGGAAGTCAACCGAGGAACGCATACGCTTGGCGCTTTACTTATTCGATTATCGCAAAGGCAATTACTAGTCGTTTAGATAATCGCCCCGATAAAGTAAGCAATGGGCACTTTTAGTTAGTCATTCCGTTAAAGTGGCATCACTTACTAGTCGATACAATTATCATGAGATAACCCCAAAACCAGCATTGTTGATACTTTTACTTAGCCATTCCGTTGTAGTGAAGCGATTACTAATCATATCGGAAACAAGTTAATTTAAACGGTAAACTTTAGTTATAGTTGTCTATGATCGACATCGTGCTCCAAGTCGTCCATAACCGCGACACGGCTTCTCGAAAAGATTTAACCTGCAGGGTGCACCAAAGTATCCACAGCACTTGACCCTTTTGCCGATCGCTTAACATACACCCATCCAGATGTCGGGCCTAAGTCACGACGTTCCTGCACCAAAGCAAGCATGGGGCCACCCCACTAAGTACACCAACGAAGTCGGCCGGTCTCGAGACGGACTTAGGGTTGCGCCAATGGTCAGAAGCGACGATGCCCCAAACGGGATCGCCGATACGCGTAATCACCCGCTTCCTAAACAAAGACAAAGGTGAAGTACCGCACAATTTAAATACGTAAAGTAGCATGGCATAAGTACAGGATAGTAAATAAAACCTCAAACTAGTTGTGGCCCCAAGACAATACTTTGAAATCAGGTAATTATCAATGGGGCCCATATCTCCCCATTGTGGTTAGCGCCGATCTCGGAATGTGTCAAGAACTCGGGTCCTACGGGACACAAGTGGGCGGTCGGAAACCAAATCTTACCTATCACCCACCGATGCCTCTGCTTAATTCAATTTTAGTTGTTAAACAGGAATTAAAGTGAACAATAAGTAAATCCATGATCATTTCCATAATCAACATGCGGCAATTCCTCCAACAATTGTGATACTTGACGACAAGCAAAACACTGGAGCAAGCGACTACGACACGCGGGTCCAACTATCTACCAAACAACAGGTAATAGGATGTGTCCAGGGCTATATATGGCTGCAAGGGGGATATCACGGGTACGAAAACTAGAGCATCGCAACACAGATAGCAAAAGATCAACAGGAGGGAATAAATACTATAAAGTAAGCTAGGTAGAGAGGGGGAGATGCTCGCCTGAAAACATTGCCGAAAGGTTCATCCGAAGATCGGGGCGAAGCTCACATCAACTCAACGGCCTTATCCGCGAAGAAGCAAAACACTAGAAGAAACACCGGATGCAATATTTAATACAACGCCAGAAGATCGGCATGATGCATGTATGATGCATGGCATGGCAAAGGTGCGATGCAATTAGGTCAAGATTAAGCGGAACCGGGGTCCCGACAATTAATTAAATGGTTCAAGTTGTTTAGAACCCCCGCAGTTTAAATGTTGTTATAACAAGGCAAGATAAGATACCGGTTCGCTACACAATTTTAAATGAGGCCAATATAAGGCTAGATTTGCCCGCATATGGGCCCCATATTTAATTATTAGGTGAATCGGCACAAGGCCCCCAAACCAATGCTATGCATGCGGGAATGACAATTTAATGTGCAACAAACTGATATGTTATAAAATAGGGTTCGAGGAAAGGGGTCACACATTAAGGGTTCGGCAGATCTTGGTTCGGGGGGTTCGGGGTCAGGGTCCAGGGTTCGACGGGATCGATCTGGGGTTCGTGGTTCACGAACTTGACGGGTCGCTCAGACATCGGGGGTAGAACTTGGCGTTCCGGAAGCAGGACTTGGTTGTATCGGGTCGGTCTTGCCTTGCCAGGGTGTCGAACTTGGCGCATCGGTTTCTCGGCGTCCTCGAGGGAGTACTTGTCGTACATGTGTCTTCGGTTCCGTGCCGATGATCCTGTCGTTCGATGTCGGGGTCTCCAGGGTCTTGACGGCTTCGGGTCCGAGAGGGAGATCTCGGCGTCGGGGTTTCCGTGAAGAAGATCTTGACGAGCGCTCTTCGGGGTTTCCGGTTCCGGGAAGCCGATCTCAGGGCTTCGGCTTCGAGAAGGTCTTGTGGTTGCCATCTTGTTTTGCCGGTGTCGGGATCGGGTTCCGCGCCGGGTTCGGCGAGGTCGTTCTTCGGGGTCTCGGCGTCCCGCTCCAGGGACGGTATTGAGGTCGATGGAGTACTTGGGTTACCGTTGGTGCGGTCTAGGCGTCCGAAGGGGAACTTGAAGTCCGCGATGGAGATCTTGTCGGGTTCTTGTTGTTCTCCTGGTGCCGCGGGCTCTCGGTGTAGATGGCCTTGACGGGTTGGAGGAGAATGTGCATGCAACCATGGGTCGTCGCCTTGGTACATCGAGCAGCATCAACACAAACACGCAGGAGCACAAACGCAGTTCGGAGGGGGTTCTGACGGTGGACGCGTGGCCAGCGGGGATGGCGGGCCGGGCTCGACGCGGTGGCGGCGGAGGACAGGCCCACGGGCGGCCACGTGAGAGGCGACTCGGCGAGGTCGCGGCGGGCGACAGGAGCCCGCGACGGCGCTGCGCGGAGGGTCGGAGACGGTGGACGGGCGGGCACTGGCGCCCGGCCGCAGACGGCTCGGGCGAGACGCGGGACCGCGCCGGCGAGGGTGTTGGGCAGCGGGCGGCGCGGCGGGCGGGCGGAGACGGGCCGGGCTGGCGCGCTGGCTGGGAGCGGAGGAGGGAGACGGGGCGCGCGGAGGTCGGGCGACGGGTGCGGCGAGGGAGGCTGAAGCTCGGGCCGGAAGGGCGGACGAGACGGGCGGGCGAAGCTCAGGCGGGGCGGCGGGTTTGGGAGCGGGTCGGGCGGAGCCGACGCGGAGGCGAGGCGCCGGGCTCGAGGAGGTGGCGCGGGCGGCGGCGACCATGGGCGGCGGGTGAGGTGGTCCGCGGCGTGGTGGCTTGCGGCAGGGAGGTTGCAGGCGGGCGCTGCAGGAGGACCGCGGAGGCGGCGGGTCCTGGCGCGGCGGCGGGCGACGTGGGTCGGCGGCGAGCGAGGGACGGCCGCTGTGGGCGTGGAGGAGGGGTGCGGGTGTCGGGCGGTGTCGCGGGGGGAAAGGGAGGAGGAAGGAGAGAGGGTGCGGGGTGTGGCGGGCGGGCCCATGGTGGATGAGGACGGGCGTGGCGTGCGTGCGTGGGGGCTGGGACGCGGGTGGATGAGGACGGGCGTGGCGTGCGTGCGTGGGGGCTGGGAAGTGTGGCGATGTGGGGGCCGTCCGGTGGCCCAGAGGGTGGGGGGCCCCAGTGGTCGTGGGTTTGGTGGGTGAGTGTAGATGGGCGTGGGGTGGTGAGAGGGTGAGAGAGAGAGGAAAAGGGAGAGAGACTGGGGCTAGGTGGGCATGGTGATAGGATGAAAGGGTGAGGGTAGATGAGGTGGCGCCCGTGATAGGTGGGAGTGAGGTGAAGGGCTGGGTTGGGTAGTTTCACAGTAGCTGTAGGGATTCGTGGTGGACCGATTTAGTTTTCGGGCGGTTGTTCGGGTTCGACTGCTCGACGCCCCACCAAAATTAATTATAATTTTTATTTGTTTTGATAACTCCGTTTGCAAACCGATAGCGGCAAAACAAAATATTCCGGGGTCCCGGTTTTGAGGTTTGAATAAAGAGGGGCGTTTAGAAAACAACACGGGTTTTGCAAACATAGTTTTGGCAAACAATGCATGATGATGACGATGCAATGCACAAATTCAACGCGGTTTTCTAGTAGTGGTTTTGCGGGATGCCACAATCGGCGATGGAGAAGGGAGGTGCGGTGACGACTTCCAACTGGGGTGGTGGCCCGCCATGGATGCAGGGCTAGGACGCGCATGGCAGAGAACTACCTTTGGTCTACTTTTTTCCTGCGAGGGGGCCGAACTACATCAACAAACCTCGTCGACCGCGCCTAGGAGAGGAGGAGCAGCGTCGATGACGTTTGGCAACACCATCAACAGAGGGGCGTCGAGGAGATGCTCCAGCACCAAGAGTGAAAGGGCATGTATGCCCCCATGTGTGGTTTTGGTAATTAATGACAATCTCTATGGATTAATGTGTAAATTGAGTTTCACTTATAGGTTTGTCCATTGGCATCGCTTGGACCATGTGTTGGTCTCAAGGTTGGAAGATGAAGAAATGTCCAAGGGATTTGTGCACATTGGAATCATGAAGAAAGAAGGAGCTTGAAGGTCGATCAAGGCATGTGCAAAGAGTTGCATCAAGATGGATCAACCTCAAGTAGGGATGAAGAAGGGCGAGATCAAGATGCGCCATCTCTAGAAGATCTCATGCTTGAAACTTGCCATCCTTGTGCTCATGGAATGATGAAGACAAGTTCAAAGAAGAGGTTTCCCCATGGAGTATGGGGGAGCAATTTGCAAGTCTTCATCTTCATCAAGCAAGAGCATCCAAGAAAGGTGTTCCCACTATAGAAGAACAAGACGGTCTATATCAAGTTCATGTGGGATGCTCAAGGCAAAGGTATGTTCTTGATAGGGCTTTTCTTTTGCCGGTCTCGTATTGTTAGTTGGGAGACCGGGTTTAGGATAGATAGCCGTACTATCAAGAGGGGATCTCAAGCGGGTGTCTCGTTTGCATCGTTCGAAGAGAGCTCAAACCTTTGCATTCATAGCCTCATCTTTCTTGGTTGTTATTTGGTTCTTGTCCATGAGAGGATCTAGAGCTTGTGGTCATCATCATAACAAGCTCTAGTTTATAATTTAAGGATTTCACTTGCATATTTTATTGCGGTTTTTGATCTTGCGAGTTTTCCGGCTCCACACCTTGGGGGACACTTCACATATATATTCATGGTATTATATTTCCAACAAAATTGGTTTCATCCCATTTGGAGTTCGGATGCAAAAGTTATTGCATTTCTGGTTTTCTGGTTTCTGGAATTTCCCTGACCGGAAGTTCCGGCTTGCCATCGGAAGTTCCGCTAGGGAATTTTTGCCGCCGAAAGTTTCGGTGGAAGTTCCGGGTCTTCTTCCACTCGCACTCAGTAACCTTATGTTTTGGATGTGCTATTTGACGGAACTTCAGTCGGAATTTCCACCGGAAGTTCCGCTCCCACCGGAAGTTCCGGCCAGGGACCGGAAGTTCCGCTCAGGCCGAAAGTTCCGGTTGAATTTCCGGCTCTTGTTCCGCTCACATTTAGTAACCTTCTGTTTTCGTTGTGTCTATTTGACGGAACTTCTGTTGGAACTTCCACCTGAAGTTTCGCTCCCACCGGAAGTTCCGGTGAACCGGCGGAAGTTCCGACCAGGGTTTGCTTTTCCAGTTTCTCGCTCCGCAGTTTTTGACCGTTGGCTGTGTGCCACCGGAAGTTCCGGCCAGGAGTCACGAATGCCCATAACGGGCAGATCTGGGAGCCCTTTAAAAGGGGCTCCTCTTCCCCTTTGTGGGCACTAGCTCTTTTCTTGGTTCTTGACTTTCTCTCTCTCCTCCATTGGTAACCTTGAAGAAGCTTTCCCTCTCCCCTTTCCCTTCCTATGATTCTTGCATCTTTTTGAGGGATTTGAGAGAGGAGATCTAGATCTACAATCCTCCAAGCTAAATCCCTTCTTTGTGAAGGAATCATTGGGATCTAGATCTTGGAGAGTTTTGTATTCTCCTCTTGTGTTCTTCCTCCCTTATTCCCCCAATAGCTTTTGTAGCTTTGTTGGAATTTGGGAGAGAGGGACTTGCCCTTGCATTTAGTGCATAGGTTTGAGTTCTCCTCGGAGATTCGGCGAGTTCAAGCTTGTGAGCTTGTTTCTCTTGGGTTCCTTGGAACCCTAGACGGTTGTGTGGTTGGATTGTTAACCTTTTGTGGTCTTGATTGACCTTTTGTGGTCTTGTAGCCTTTTGTGGCGTTGTTGGCCTTTTGTAGCATTGTAGCCTGTTGTGGCTTTGTTGTTGAGAGCCTCCAATTGATTTGTGGAGTTAGCCCCAATCTTGTACGGGTTCGGTGACCGCCCT
Organism: Avena longiglumis; assembly: GCA_030063025.1. Classification (NCBI taxonomy): domain Eukaryota; kingdom Viridiplantae; phylum Streptophyta; class Magnoliopsida; order Poales; family Poaceae; genus Avena; species Avena longiglumis. Next base: position 433,575,110 of record CP125975.1, read on the forward strand.
CAAGCGTCCCATAGTGGAGCGAGTGCCCGTCTTTTGTGGTGCGCACTCGGGAGAATAGGGTGAGCCTTTTGTGGCGTCGGTGAGTTGCGTGCTTCCACATCCGGGGTGAGGGCTTGTGTGGCGTTGGGTGAGCATCGAGCCACCACACCTCGAGGTGAGCCATTTGTGGTGTTCGGAGAGCATTGCGCCATCGCACATCTCCAACAGAGACGTAGCTTCTTTGGAAGTGAACTTCGGGAAACAATTCTTCGTCTCCGCGTCCATCGGTTATCTCTCAACCGAGCCCTTTACTTATGCCTTTACATTGTGATAGCCATCGTGCTTGAAGTATTTATACCTTGCTATCACCTTGTTGCTTGTATTGCTTAGCATAGGTTGTTAGTGCACCTAGGTGAACTTAGTGGCTAGGTTTTGTGCTCAATAAATTAAACGTTAGTTTTATTTCGCATTTACTTGAGACTAAGCCGTAATAATTTTAAAAGTCTATTCACCCCCTCCCCCCTCTAGGGGACTTCCTTTGTACTTTCAAAGAGGACCCTCGATTTTATACCACACCTCCGTTCTCGTGAGGTCGTCGTGGAGAGATTATGTGGACTGTTTAGGGCTAACCTAATCCCAAGTTTTAGTTTTTGAGAGATTCGTGTTCAAAATTGGTTAGACTAGTTTTAGTTTTTTTAAGTCTAATCTAAACTAACTTTCTATTTTCACGGGATTATTCAGATTGCCACTTGCAAACCCTAGTTTTGTTTTATGGAATGTATACAATGTTTTGCAATTGATGAATAGAAAGAAGGAGCCACATTCTTTCAAAAAATAAAGAAAGAAGGAGCCACATTTTTCACGTTCTGGATATTCACCCATCCCTAAAGAATGCATAAACTAAGGACGTGTTTGCTTGTCTTTTTTTATTTTTTCTGAATGGGTCAGAAAAAAATAAGGATGTTTGGCTTATTGGGTCACTTGTGCTGTTTGCATCGAACAAACTTTAAATTAAATCAAAACTTGCTTTACCGGAAACATCAAAATCGAGCGTTTCCATAAAACCGGACCTTGGAAGTGTAAAATCTGACTCGTTGCGTGCAGCCATGGTACCTAATCTTGCTCGTTTAGCATGGTTAACTTAATCCCTCTTATCTAAATAATGATGCACCGATTTAAAATAAGTTATATATGAAAAAAATGCGTATCGATGTTGTGAATCCATCCCCACAATCAGTTCTCAGTTTCGTTGACTTTTTAGTAGCCTATTTCGTGTTCATGTTCATACATTTTATAAATAAATTTTTGCCAAATTCTTTGTTCATGGGATACTATTTGAAATTTCCTTCAAGGTGTAGGTTCGCCTCACCATTTCATACAACTTTCGTATTATAAGTTTTTCATTTTAATATTATAAATGAGTAGATCTAATATGTCCTAATATATGTATATTTATGTAGATATACTCGTATAGCAATATCGAAACAAAAAACTTGCAATATAAAAATCATGTGAAATGTTGAATTCAAGCTTCCTCTCAAATAAAATTTCAGATGATTAACTATGTATAACGAATTTTAAAAATTTATATAAATAAGCTCTAAAAACATACGACGGCGTGCGGTCCCTACATGTGCAAATTGTATCCGTGGAAAATGACGCAAAACTACCACATTTGAGACACTCTTGTTAAAAATCTACCATCTTAAGTATTTTTGACACATAAAAACCACTTTTGAGGTAGGGGTGTGACAGAAAACTCTAAATCGATGTGTTTAGCCGTTTAATAGCCTTTCTGGCAGGTGGGCCCTGCTGTCGGTGCTTACGTGGCAGGGGACTTGATGGAGAGAGCCTTGGCTAGCCGCTGCAGCCCGGGATGCACGGCCGTCATCCCATTAATACCGCCCCTGCGCCCGGCTCCGCGGCAACGTACTTGCTTAGTTGCTTCTTCTACTTGTTCCCGGCCGCCGACGCATCCCCACTGGCATCCGACACATTCCCACTGGCATCCAGCTGCCATTTATTCCTCCTGCCGCCGTTGCTCGCGGGCGGAGCGTTGCAACACGACGGACTCGGGGTTCATGGGCACGGTGTCCGTTCTGGCATCGATGGTCATGACTTTCGCGCCACGCTGAGAGGGGATAGCACCGGCGCCTTGACGCGGTCGCCATGGCGAGGACGAACGGATCAAAATCCGGACCGGGCCTTCCCAGGCCTTGTAGTCGTGGAGACCACATCGCGGACCTGGCTGACTGTGGCGACGACCTGCCGCTTCCGCTGTCGAGCAGATGCAACGGCGGCTTCAGGGGCCGGATTTTTCCTTTGTCGAAGGGCTGGTCGGTCGTAGTCAGCGCAGGGCATCGAGCACGGCAGCTGGCACGCGACGACGAGCTGCGGGAGCAGGACATGGAGCTGCGGACACGGGACGACGAGCTGCGGGCGCGGCAGCAGGCGAGCATGCTGCAGACACGGGCGACGAGGCGAGCTATCAGCGGGCGTGGGGCAACGGCCGACGAGCGTGGCGGCCAGCGTGCTATGGACGTGGGCGACGAGGTGAGCGCGTGGGACAGCAAACTGCGCGAGCTATGAGTGGGCGGCCGGTGAGCTACTCGAGGTGCGGGCGCAGGGCAGCGGCCGGCGAGCTGCGGCCATGGGGCAACACGGGGCAACGGCCGACGAGCGCGGCAACCGACGAGAATGGGCCAGTGTGCTACGGACGTGGGCGAAGAGTTGAGCGCGTGGGACGGCGAGCTGCGCGAGCTACGAGAGGGCGGCCGGTGAGCTACTCGAGCTGCGGGCACAGGGTTGCGGCCGGCGAGCTATGGGTGCAAGGCAACGGCCGATGAGCATGGCGGCCAGCGTGCTACAGACGCGTGCGACAAGGTGAGCATGTGGAGTCGTGAGCTGTGCGCGTGGGGCAGCCGCCGGCAAGCTGCGACCGCGGCGGCCGGTGAGCGGCGACACGAGCGGCAGGCTGGCCACGATTGGTCAACGCCGTGAAGAAAAATAGGTTAAAGAAATAAAAGAATAGAAACTGGAGAAATATAAAAGCATAATCTCACGGCCGTTGGCTCTCTCCGTCAAGTCTCCTGCCACATAAGCACCGACAGCGGGGCCCACCTGCTAGAAAGGCTGTTAGACGGCTAAACACATCGAATTAGAGTTTTCTGCCATACCCCTACCCTAAAAGTGGTTTTTATGTGTCAAAATTTCTTAAAATGGTAGATTTTTAACAAGAGTGTCTCAAATATGGTAGTTTTGCGTCATTTTCTCCGTTTCCGAAAGTAGAATACACACCTACACAGTTATCCAAGGAAACGCATTGCGTTGTCTTTCCGAGGCTTTATTCCCTTTTCCTTGGTCGGCCGTCGGCGCCTCCGGGCCCGGCCAGAATCCGTAGTTGCTCCATGTCCTTGGCCATCCTACCATTGCCTATTAGGCGTTGGCGTCGCACTCGCGCCGCGTTAGATCGGATTTAGTTGTGTTTCAGGTCGGCGGTAAGACGCGTGAGTTTTTATCTCGGAAGGACCTTATCCCCTCGCCCCGTCCTTTTCCCCTCGCCCCCTTGAGAGTTCGCCGCCGCCGGCCGGCCCAATCCGCCGCCCTCTCCGCCGGAATAGCTGACCGGAGTTGGGAACGGAGAGGCGCTGGAGCTAGATCTAGGTCTGGTAGGTTTAGTGTGTGGCTTGATGCCGTAGTCTGGCATGATGCCGGGAGTTGGTGTGGAGTTCTTCAGGCCGAGCTCCTCCCTTGCCTACTGGTGGTGCTCCTATTGCTCCGGTGGCCGGAGCTGTTGGTGGAGGACGGCCATGGCTGCTCCATAAATAAGGACCTGGGCGTCCTCCCTCTTGTGGTGCTTCCTCTGCTTCTCCCTCCTCTGTTGGCAGGCCGTGGCGGCGAGGGACGAGGGTGTGAGAGCAGGGCCAGGAGCCGGTGGGAAGGAGGCCGGGAAGTCATCCCTGCGGTGCTGTGGCGCGGCGCCGGCAGGGAGGTACCGAGCCTCTGCGTCGTGCCTCCATGGAAGAGGAAGACAAGGTGCGTCTCGGTTGCGGGCTTCCACTGGAATAAGCGCTTTTATATTTCCTGTCTTGCTCCGAGGGACGCGGCGTGGTTCTCCCTCCTCTCGGTCGGCCGTGGTGGCGAGGGGGAGGGTGGAGACCTTGTTGTTTCTTCTTGGGCGAGGCAGGTGGTGGATGGGGTCATCAGCTTGCGATTCCCCGCGAGTGTCATCTCGTCGGCAAGAGGGCCGGTGCTATCTGCTCTCCTGGGTGTAATGGCGAGCTCGGCCGCAGAAGCAACAAAAAAGCAATGAAGTTGGGAAGCAATCTTCTTGAGCACCACCTCGGCGGCAGGTGATAGCCGTCCGACATCCAAGGCCAGAAAACGGCCTATCCAGAAGCCGGCGAAGTGTCCCGGCATTTGTCAAACCTCCTCAGAGAGGCCCCTATTGAGGTCGACGACCGCGTTTCCCGTCTGCTCGGAAGCAAGTGGTTTTGTCCCCGCGTCCGAGTTTGATGGCGGTGTGTTCGACTTCCAGCTCGGCGGTGGAGAAAGAGAAGGACCTGATTGTTATCTTTCATCTTTTAGCGAGGTCTTTTCTGCTTTTAACAGGAACCTATATTTTTCTCTTTATTTTATAGGGTCCTTTGTTATCCGTTATACATCCACCGTTTGGATTTAATATATGCTTCCACTCCCTTCGGAGACATCCTTGTTAAAAAAAAAGGTCGGCGGTAACATCGATGAGGCAAGAGTGGGTGGGTGGCTGGCTGCTTGCAACGAGGAAGGATATGAGCTCGCGGCCGGCCTCCGAATCTGAGTGGTACTCTGCTGTGGCGGAAGAGAATCGAGGCGCTGGTCTCCATGGGGCCCCCTGTGGCACTGTAGGACGAAACAGCGAGCGTAGTGGATCTTCCAGACCAGGTGCAAACCAAACGACCTCAGCTCATTCAGAAATTATCTATATATAATGTTAGTACCTCCGATTCATATTAATAACCTTAACTTTATCTAGATTCATATGTATCTAATTAAAAGCATCTCTAATGAAGCCCTTAAACGCCTAACTTGTAAATTGCGAGTATAACTTGTAAATTGCGAGTATAAACAGCTGTACTCGCAATTTATAGGTTCGAGTCCATCGACGCAGATCGAAGCCCGTAAAATCAACCCGCAAATCTGAATTTAAAAAACTCCGGCAAGAAATTTAACGCATGAACGCACTAGTTCGTCAGCAGATCAAGCAGTTCATACAAAATATATCATAATCATAAAAAAAATTAAATAGGGGGGGAGAGCTCGCGGCGCATCCGCTTCAGGAACGATGAAGAGGACGAGGATGACGCCTCGCCGGAAGGGGGTAGGAGAGCTTGCGGCGCCTTCGCTTCGTGCAGGCCTGCGACATAGGACGCCAGCAAGAGGGGCGGCCGTATACCCTTGTTGGTCCAGTGGCGCGCCGCCCGGCCCTTGGCCCGATGGACCGCACTAGCTTCACGTCCGCTTCGTCGGAGCAGGGATGTAGGGACGACCACAGGAGCGGCCGCCGGCCACCACCTCCTCCTCTGCCGCTACGGCCTCCTCCCTGCCCGCATCCGCCGTGTAGCATTGACATGGCGAGGACGCCATCGTCGATCTGCAACTGCCGTGGCCTGATTCGCTGCGTGGTGGTGGTAGGGGGATAGGGTTTGTTGTGCGGCGGCGGTGTGCGGGTTGGAACCCGTATTCGCCCACACGCACACTACTTGTAGGGGCTAGGGAGGGTGGTTCAAGGGGGCCCATGAAAAAAGAATACAGACCAGGGTCTTTACGGGCTCGGTTAGCTCGACCTCTCGGCCCACAGCCCATATTCTTGCCGGAATTTCACGGGTTTGGCCCTTTTAAGAGCTCCATTGGAGATGCTCTAAGTACTTAGATATGTGCATTCATATTTAGACAAAGTTGAATCCATTAACATGGAGCGGAGGGAGTAAAAAATATATAATTTAAAAAAAAAACCCGAATGATAAAGAGGCCAGGGGCATAAACGCATTTAAAAAAAAATAGTAAGGAGCCAAAAATGGAGCACTCCACACCTTCTAGTCTTCTAGCAACCAGTATTTTTCCAAGACCAACCAACCAAACGTCCAAAAAACATCCAGTACTATAAGAGAAACAAAATCAAGAAAAAACTTTCGTCCCAATAATGATCACGATCAGCCGTCTGGTTCCGCACTGCTGTACACGACTATGCATCAATGCATGTTTAATCATTTGAGTCTATATTTGAGTCTATAAAGGCTGCCTGACCCATTTCTGCACATAAAAAAGGAAAAAAATATTATTTTCCCCAAAATAAGTAGAAGATAAGACAAATGCACAACGTGTGGATGCAATGAAGAGTTGACCAGGCAGCAAGTGATGAAGAAGCACCACCACTTCTTATAATTGACCCCTCCGCATGCTATGCCATGTGAAGCCCAAATTCTGCGAGCGGCAGGTGATCGACTCATGCTCTGTATTCGTACACAGGTTCATAACAGGTATGTTATGTATTTAGTTGTTAGTAATTTTAATTTGGTGTAGTAGCTCTTTAGAGCTGTGATGCAACCAATTTCGATCCATCTTGATTTACACCCCAAAGCAAAATAGAATTTGACTGTTTTCAAATTAATCTATATGAGATTCTGCCGCTCAAGCTACATCATCAACATCTAACTTCTTAAACAGGTTTGAAATAGCCCAGCAGTTCCTACTCACATCTTCCCACTCTACATCGTTTAAAGTTATAAAGTGAATCTAACGCAACACATCACAATTCAACTTCTGCAAACTAGATCTTAGAACATCATGCTTCTCAATTTTGCCATGAAAGTTAGCTGGAACGTCATGTATAACGTTGAACTGTTATATGTATATTGGTCATGAAATTATAATTTAGTACTCTCTATACTACTTTTAGGCAAAAATATCTGCAGAATTGTGGCCAAATCTAGCGGCTAGCCGGCTACATACACTATTCTACGATTTTCTCAAGATGTATTATCCGGATAGCATGGTAAGAGAACTAATCCAAGGGGATGATAGATCAAAATGGATAGCACATAGTAATCACAATGTGAAATGTTTCACACAAGAGGAGATAGTAAGATTTACCAACAACTATGAAACTATGCTCGGGAGAGGTGCCTTTGGAGAAGTTTATGAAGGTGTCCTTGAGGACAAAAGTGTGGTTGCAGTCAAGAGGTTTATCAACAATGTGAAAGAAAACTTTGCCAAAGAGTTGACCGTTCACCGAGAAATCAATCACAAGAACGTAGTCAGATTGGTAGGCTACTGTTTAGAAGAAAATGCCCTAATGATGGTGACGGAGTATATTCCTAAAGGAAACCTAAGTGATGTCCTTCACGGGGACAATGCTCCCATTTCCTTGGATACACGACTGAGAATTGCCATAGAATGTGCAGATGCGTTGGGCTATATGCATTCACAAATGTATACTCAGGTCATTCATGGTGATATCAAGCCTGCAAATATACTTTTGGATGATGGACTCGGAGCAAAAATATCAGACTTTGGAATATCAAGACTAGTCAACACTGAAAATACATATACTGTACATATCATAGGAAGTATAGGTTACATGGACCCTCTGTTTGCTCGTACTGGTCGCCTGATAGCAAAGAATGATGTTTATAGTTTTGGGGTAGTGCTCTTGGAACTGATAACAAGAAAAAAGCCAATAGAGATGTTTGATGCTGAAAATTTTACTAAAGCTCTTGCAAAAGGTATGAGGAGTGTGAGAGAGATGTTCGATTCTGGAATTGCAATCCCGAGCAACATGAAGACTATGGAACAAATTGCACAACTGGCAGGTAAATGCTTGAGGATGGAACTCAACAAACGTCCTGAGATGTTGGAAGTTGCAGAACATCTTCGCAGACTTAGAAAAGCTCTACACCAGAGACAAGAAAGACGAGCTCTGTTTCCTTGGGGAAAGAAAAACAAACTACCTCCAACTGACACACCATTGCAAGAAGGTAGTAGCAGTAGCCATTATGTGGGAATTGTAGATCCAGATAAAATGACAACATCAGAAGAAAGCAGTAACGAATACGTGGGAACTTTTATCATTGGGTCAACGATGACTTGTCCATTGTTCAATTTGGACAACCTGCTTAAGGCCTCGGCTGAAGTTCTGGGCAAAGGTACCGTCGGGACATCGTACAAGGCAACGCTTGAGAGTGGGGACCAGCTGGTCGTCAAGAGGCTGAGGGCAGTGGACTTACCAAAGGAGGAGTTTGAACTGCGTGTCACGGTGATTGGCGCAATCCAGAACAAACACATTGCGCCACTACAGTGGTATTACTATAGCAAGGATGAGAAGATGCTAGTGTACAATATATTCCCGATGGGTAGTCTAGCACATGCCCTCCATGGTAATATATGTTGTAGTACAATGCTTAATTATCCTACGTCTTGTATACAGGTTCTAATGCTTTTGATGGTGTGTGAATCCAGGAAATCGGGTATCCCCAGCTCCGCTGGGATGGGAACAGCGGGCAGCCATAGCACTTGCTGCGGCTCGCGGTGTGGCATACATCCACTCAGCCGGACCATCGAGCTGCCACGGAAACATCAAGTCCTCTAACATCATGCTCACAGGCACACACGATGCGTGTGTGTCGGAGCACGGCCTGACAACGCTTTGCCTGCCTGGCCCTGTTTCCGGCTACCGCGCGCCTGAGGTCATGGTCTCTCAGAAAGCCGACGTCTACAGCTTTGGCGTCCTACTGCTGGAGCTTCTCTCTCGTCTGACTCCGGTGAAAGACACACAGCTTGAGGAGGGTGTAGATTTGCCACACTGGGCACATTGCGGTATTCGCGAGGACTTGACGTGGGAGATGTTCGATGTGGAGCTCCTAGCACGACAGCGAACAGACGTGGAAAAGGAATGCATGCTGCGGTTCCTGAACCTCGCCATACATTGCTGCAGCGATGATGCCAAGTTGAGGCCTACAATGTCTGATGTAGTGCAGCGGATCGAGGAGATGACAATTTGAGGCCTATAATGTTGTCTCATGCTGGGGCATGTACAACCGGAAGAAGATCAACCGAGAGCTTTCATCAGGACTCTCTTTCAGCCCTTATCCTGGAGCACCACTTCCGCGGAAAACATATCTTCTCATTGTACGTTTGGAATCTATCGACTGTCATATATACTAGCAGAGTGTCTTGGGGATATAATCTATCCAACAACATGAAGTTAGTGCAGAGAAGAGGATGCATTTGTGCAAGTTTTTCTAGGAGACGGTCCAACTTTATTGGTTAACTAAACAAGTAGGGAATACGAGGGACCAAAATCAACTTATTTTGCTCTGCTTCAGCAATACATACATCTTAATTGTTGAAGTGACATGAAATCACCAGCTCTATATTGTTCTTGATGTCCTCATCCATGAAAAACACTTGTCTTAGCGTAAGAAGGGTCGGGTACTATAAGTCCTAGAACACACATAATTTGTGTGAATTAGTAAACCATATATTATTTTCACAATGGTTAATAATTTTATCATCAACAAAAATAACCGTCAATGGCATGGTATGGATCATTCACAAAGCTAGTAGCACCAAACTTAATAAATCGTAGGCACATCTACATGGATAATAAAATGAGATATGAGAGTACATGTAAGCTAACCAAGCCGGCAGCCATTGCAAATCATGATCTTCAGGATTGGCCACATCAAACCACCAGAAACAATGTCCATTCTCCAATACCTTGAACCTACGGCAAATGAAAAAAAAGTTTGAACATAGTAGAACACAGTTGGAACACGTGAATTTTAGGGTTTCTAGAAGTAACACACAAACCGGTGTGTAGTATTAGAGCTAACAGCACATGCAACAAATCGGTACAAATAATACTATCATTTTTTCCGAAAAAATCTGAACCCAGATATTTATGTAACAGACGTCCGTGTGAGACCATTTCCTTGCATCTACAATACCAATGATCAGGGATAAATTCAGACGCAGAGACTATTTTCATGCTAAGACAATTGTATCATGTTGCGTACCTGTTCAAGCAACAAAAATGATTTCACAGCAGCCAACAAGCATATGAACTATGAAAAAACAGAGATATATTTTTGCATGCCAAGGTAATCAAGTATGGTTGAACACGAGTTATTACTTATTACAACAATTGATTTTTCAGAGAAACCGTGTAAGCAATCTGGTAAGTTTCTGCAGTAAAAAGAGTAAGCTATCGTTATAGTATATGTTAAAACCACCCTAACTTAGCTCCCTCCACGGTTGCACCATTTCATCATAGATTACATAATCGCAGAGATCAACTGACTAACTATTGCCTAATCATCCTCGGAGACCATCTCACAGTGGACTTCTACTTATTTTTATGACTTATTTGTGGTTCATGGTGAAAACAATCGAGGACCGGATTAATTACTCCGTTGCGAACAGGGCATGCTGAAATCGGGGTTACCAACAACAGATGAATTTTCTCACCCCATGTCTTCCAGCAAGAAAATACTATCAAAGTATGACTTCCAAGCAACTCACAGATAAGTAAATATATACGAAAGAAAAAATCAAGCCGAGAATAATACATGATTTCTAGGTGTAAATATTGAGGAACCATAAAAAGGACAATGTTTTTCATGCAAAAAATGACATCATTGGTCTATGATTTGTTGCTTGTTTTACAAAATCTTCTGGCTCTTATGTTGTAAAGGCATTGCTGAACTAACTATAAGAAGGTTTTAGCCCATCCGAGGTCAGCCCTACTGATGTACATGCGATGAATTTGAGTAGGGGACATTATGTGTGGATAAATTATTACTTGGTACTTAGATAACCTTCTTCTAAACCTGATGATTTTAAGTGTATAAACATAAAATCGACAATTGCCAATTGGGCCCTCTGTTTTCTTCAAACCATAATTCATTAGGTGTTGCCTGCTTCTTCTCATAGTACTGACTACTGTTTTTTAAACTGAATTGCAGTGTAATATTGTTTTTCGAAACAGATATAATATATTACATACTAAGCAACACCCTAAAATCATGGAAGGATAAGTAGAAAGGCATACATGATTGTTCTCACTAACCACACTAATAATTTCAAGTAGCCTACTTCTACATCAGCTCACAAAATAGCCGCATATTAATTTATGACGACAGTTGACCACCACAAAAGAAATAGGGAGTTAAACACCAATATAATGTCTCGTAGAGCCTGCAAGGCTGCAATATCAGTGAGATGGACAAACCTTGAATGCTACAGCTATGTGGAGAATCAACAAAACTTCTGCCAGGAACTCTGATCAATCTTCACGTCGCTGGGTGTGTGCGACATGTTTGGCAAGCATTCTATGATAGCTAGACCCTGTAGTAGATGCATCAGCTCCCCACTCAAACGCACCGTGCATATCAACTTGCACTAACCCAGGTCTGATAATAAAATTCTACTGTAGAATTAGCAATAGAATAAACCTTATCATGCAAATATGTCCAATTATCTTTGATGTTTTCGTTCAGTGGCAAAATTGCAATAGCATGAATAAAATTAGATGAGATCAAGATTATTAGAGAGAAGGAAGTAACGACCGAGGCAAGATTTCTGGGCATCATTCTTGACAAAATATCCAACTAAATGTGTCAAATATAACAATTATCTTTGTGTGGGCATAGAATAAAGATCTTCCAGTGCACCTGATGAACCCCACCTCTAAATTATACCACAAAATAGTGCATGTTTATTATGAGTAAACACTGAATTTGTTTTATGCATGGACAAGAGAAATTGGTACATTTAATTCGTTCAGGTATATTTTAACCAGCTCTGTCACACGATACATCATAAATAAAATTAATAGCATTATCTCGATGCTACAGCTACATGTACAATACCATTTCACCAAATCAAATGAATGACAATGCTACCACAACCGTGAAATATAATGCCATGAATTTAGGACGTTGTGACATACCAAGCTTTCGATTGAAACTCCAAGGACCTGAGTGTTTATCTTCTCAAATTACTCATGTCTATAGCTGAAAGCAGTAATCTCTGAAAAAACCAGGCACACACATTTATCAGAGACTTCTCGCAGATCGACGCTTGTTCTCATCCAATGCGGAACTTCGAACTCACTTGTTGGGAAGACGCAGGTGAAATCCAAAGGGTAGAAGAAGAGAATCTCATACTTCTTGCTGATGTAATTAGATAGCTTCACCTGCAAAGACGCAGGATATAGCAACCGCATGAGAAATAGTTAGAGTCTTGGAATTCGGGACATATAGAGTCAACGCACTACGGCTACAGGAAGATGCAAGCGAGCGCTTACATTGATGAACTCCTGGTCGAACACGGCCTCAACGTCGAAGTCGGCGCCTTGTTCCCGACCAATGGAAAATCGTCCTACAATGCACAAAACATCATGGCCGGTGAGAAGGAGGTGAATCCAAATCCGATACAGGGTCGTGGGGCTATGAAGGTTACCACTCCCCCGGCGTCGTCCTGCAACGCTGCGCCATTTAGAACAGGGGAACATGGAAGAGCTGGTCATCACCAGCCGCTAGGGCGGCGCATGAGGAGGCAAATGGACCGCTGAAAGACCGATCTTCGGAGTCGACCTGGGTGGACCGTCGGCGGGGCGACCACAGCTTGTGTGGCTCTCGATCTTGACGGCTCGTAGAAACCATCCTCATCCAACGCATCTATGTCGCTCTCCGCCGACTTCCTCATTGTGGCGTTACTCTCCGTCCACGCTTCTTGGCCTCACATATCTTCCTCATATGTGATGCATGACTTATATTAAATAGATCGAAATTGTTGAATACTGCATTAGTCAACTGACATATTTTGTACACTCCCTTTTCTGTATCATATTTCAGATTCCGTTCCAAATATATTGGAGTAATTTTCTTTCCAAAAATATGTAACCTTGGCAAACATGTCAATAATAAGTCCCTTGTCATGACTTATATTTTATTCTTTTGAGAGGATGTCCACCAATATGTCGTACGCGGTATTTGGCATTCTCTATAATTTAAAATTAAAATCAGAATTCAGTTTGACTAAGCATATTTTATGTGATCCATCTGTGCACATATTTCACTTGAAGCTAGATCCGACGGTACATTCAACATATGAACAAACAAGATTAAACCATGGATCGATGTTTACCTTCTTGTTGGGTCCAATGATCATGCTGATCCGTAAAATACCATGGTGAGCTCATATCCAATATTGGCGGCACCGTGGTCCATGGTGCTCACCGGCATGCTGCCCCGACCCTTCCAGCTCCACCTCCAACTTGTGATGCTCCTTAATGTCGGGGGCAGCTCTACATACCGCAAACACAGCTACATCGGACTTTTTTATGTATACATACCACCTCCGTTTTTAAAATAACCTACGTAGCCTACCAAGACATCTCATATTAGAAAACAAAATAATAACTATTACAACATATACCTAGGCGGCGGCACCCGCCTTTCCACCCGCAAAACTAAATCAAAGCAAAACGAAGCAGCAGAAACTAGCAAATTTAAAACATGATTAGTACAAATGTTCAACCCGCAACCCGTCCCGCTTGCCACCCTACATATACCCAACTATGTCATGAAATGAGTAATTAATTCAGCAAACCTCATATGCTTAAATACTCGCCAAGCTTTTCATAACATCAATTTATAATTGATATGGGTATGCACAATCAGCAAAATATACAGAATCTAATTACTGTGATATGAATTTTCATGGTTTACTATGAGAAATCAATTATCGCATATCTCAAATACTAAGAGTATGCTGTTGGTGTTGTAGAAACAGTAGAAATGAAGAGTCTGCTGCTGGTGTTGTAGACAGGCAGAGCAAAAAACCTAAGTAGAAAAAACATGAGGGAGCCGGTCGGTGGTGCTTGGAGCCTTGCACAAAGAAGGCGACGCCGGTCCGAATCCACTTCGGACCTTCCTCACCTGGCACCTTCTCAGTCCTCACCTCTGTCCCCCTCCATTAGTCCCTCCTACCTCACCTACGTGCTTGTTCCCCCTGGCCTTCTGTTTTTCCAATTTCTCCATTGGTCCCTCCCCTTTCTTTCCTCACCAATTTCTCCCCTCTAGCAGCAGGACAACACATTTGTACTGAATACTTGACATAGAAAGCAAAAGAATTCCCCTTCCCCTCCCCTCGCGCCGCCCCCTCCTGGCGATCGAGGAGACCCAACCCTAAATCCTGCCGCCACCCTCCCTCCTCCTGCTCCTCACCTCCTCGTCGCCCCCAGAGGGCCACCGGCCGAAGGCAGGGCTTCGGTGAAGGGGGCAGCGGGGGCTTCGTTCTTGCTGCTCTCGCACGGTGGAAGGGAGGGACTCTCCCGCGCTAGAGGGCGCCGGTACGTCGGGGCGGTGGCCCCATACGGCGAGGATGTCGATCCTGGCGGTGGGTAGCGTTCGTGGTACGTGTGGGATGGTTGCCTCGGTCGCATGGGCGGCGGCCGGAGGTCACGGCCCAGGGGACGACCGTGGGCTTTGTATCTAGATCCAATGGAGTATCCCTTCCCCTGATATGTCCCTCCTCCTGCTCGATCTGGAGCCCGGCGGCCTCGTCAGTGCTTGATTGGGTCAGGTTGGTAGTGGAGGCGGTGGGTACTAGGGGAAACCCTTGGTCAGCGGTTCTGACCACGACGGTGGCAGCACCGCGGGCGTCATGCCCTTCTTCAAGGCCCCATCGAGGTACCACACCTACTACCCAACCTAGCTTGGGTGAAAGCCCTGGTCCCCTTTGGAACGACGACGGCGTTGTGACATCATTTCTCTTCTTGGAGTCGTTGTCTTGGTGACCGTAGGGGTCGAAGGGGTTCGGCAGAAAATAAAAAAATTCCTATGTTAGGAACACTTCAACTGTTCAAGATCTATCTATTAGTAATGCAGTAACGGATAAGGTTTCATATACATACTCTTGTAGTCTGAAAGCGGTTAACGTGGTTAATGTATTCGTGCTCGTAGTTGACCTTAAGGTCGTGAAGCTCCTCGCAAGTCACCTCTTGCTCCATCACGTAGCAGTCCGGCTCACGACATCCAAGATCCCATTCATGACAGCACCCTCGAGGTTTCATACACATACGGTATATGATGACGACCTACGGTTCCCTAATCCCTGTCGAGAGTGCGGAAGTAGATCTCCGGCTTATAATCCTTGCAGTGCAAGAGCGTGCTATAGGTGCACCGTCTCTTGTGCGTGCAGTCCTTTCTTGGGACCGTGTCAATGCATGAAGACAACTAGAGAAAGAGAGGAGGGAATTCTCTAAGGAATTCTCTTGACACCCATTTATATAGGCGGAAGGGGTGTGCCTTTCCCAAAGGCTCTCCCATGTGGGACTAATAAAAGTCAAGGAAATAAAAGGAAAAGGAGGCCAGTCGGCTGGGCTGACTAGGTGTACCCGGGTGGGCTGACCTGGGGCCAGCCCAGCTAGCGGCGATAGCAGAAAAGCAGCAACAACGGTGCCGGGTGGGCCGACACGCCCACCGCGGCCTAGTCCGCAAGGCGGTGGCGTGGCCAGCGACGACCCGGGTGGGTTGGCTATAGCATGCGCGCGTGTGACCCAGTCGCGGGGTCTAGGCGGTGGTAGCGGCAAGGCCGAGTGGGCCGACTCGCCAAGACTGGCACAATGCTTTTACCCGCCCGCTTGGCGCATAGTGGTGGCCAATGGCGTCTGCAATGTTGTTTGCTTTGCTATTTTACTTTCCCCGATGGTTTTCTCCTAGGCCAATTCCCTCCGGGGTTTTGGCCTAATGAGAAAGTTGCCCTATAAATTTTAATTTAAATATTTATTTAGTACATATATATTATAATTTTTCATTTATCTGAAACACCTTTCAGTCCTTTCCTTTCTTCCCCGAACAATTTTGGATTTCTCTTCGGAATCATTCCGGGTTTCTCTTTCTCTATGGTGATTCCAACTTACAGAAGATAAGCTCATCGTACCCTTAAGTGTATACCCCTACGGCTCGGGAATGGCACAGACATAATCTCCATCAATGATCAATAGCGGAACCAGGATGCTCATATTGACCCCTATGCATTCCATGATGACAATGTCGTTTGAACCGTAAACGTCGAGTCCAATTTTCTTTGTTTCTTTGATACGACTTGTCTGAGATCCGATCATTGGTATTACATACCTTGTTCAATCTCATTACCGACAAGTACCATTTCATTTGTTCCCGTAATATTACATCCCCATGACCTAGTCATATGTTGCAACGTTATGGATGTAATATCACCAAGTCGGCCTTATATATCTTACCCGTCACGCGGGTAAACAAATCCCGCTCTTGATACATAGGCCTCAACCGTACCTCTAGAATACCTAACGTACACCTTTATAATCACGGTTTTACCGAGTGAAGTTTGATGCATTTGAAGCAACATCGGAGACAATGATTAATATGATCTCACGGTCTAAGGAGAAGGAGACCATGTTTCTAACTATTGTAACGATGAAATTCGTGACTTAATCATGTCATAATGTTTGGGTATTGTCCATCACATCATTCACTAATGATATGACCTTGTTGTTAACTAGCATAAAAGCTCCATGATCAGGAAACCTTGATCACCGGCTGCCCAATGAACTAGTATGAATAGAGGCTACTAGGGAATTATGTTTCAAATCACACTTGTATCAATGTTTCCACTTCCTCGTACCGCTGTGCTTCAATGTTTGACTCGATGTAATAAAGAGCGTCGTTTGGCGAGAGAGATCTACGCCTTTGAGGCTCGCGGCTTGTGCGCGGCGGAGTTGGATTTCTGCTTCTCCTTTCACCATTTCCGCCTCAGCCTCTGCGGATTCCGTGGCTGCGATGAGATCCCTCATGGTCGCTGCCTGGAGGCGATGGTGGCCCTGATGGATTGTTTTCGGCTGGGTTACACGGTGGTGGTGGTGGAGCCTCATTATGCTGACTCCGAGGTTGGTTTCTTCGGGCCCTGTCCCTACTTGATTCAGGACGGTCCGGATCATCTTTTTGCCCGTCGTTACCAGCCGGAAGGTTTGGGGTGGCATTCTTAGCCGATCATGTTCTTTCTAGCGGCGCACCTCTAGGTCTTCTCTATGGCGATTGTTCTGTCGACGATGGCCCTGGTGAGGGACCAATGCCCTGATGGCATCCTCAGACGCAGCCGAAATAACTCTCGACCAGTCGCGCGCGGGCCTGCGATGATGACCGTTTGATCCGGTCCTTGTTCTCCCCTGGGATGATAGCATTGATCCGTATCCCTGTGGGGTCTTTCATCATCGCTTTGGTCAGCTCCAGTGTGGCAAAATTCCGACTTTGAGGCCAGCTTGCCACTGAATGACGCGGTCGTCTTATGCTGTTTCAATCCTTTGTCCAGCAATGCTATGCATTGTCGGACTTTCTCTGGAGATGGATTATTCGCTAGGATAGCCCGAGCATCCGCGACGTTTTTCTAACAGCGTGCTATAGACTCGGATCTTCTCTCCGTATTTTCCGTCAAATAGATATCTATGGACATCCGGGTTCTTATTAGCAAGAACAGGACCTCCCCTTGTCTTGTTTGGTAGTCGCTTGAATTCTGACTGGTACTTGGCGGGATCACTGTCTAGCTGCTGCTTGAGCTCGACGATGCGCGCAGCTTCCTCGAGCAAAAACAAACGGTGCTTTTCCAGGTCTTTAGCCCTTTTCTCCAACGCATACGGAGTAAGATCCAAAGCAGTTGGGATTGGTATTGTGAGAGCGTCTCTGTAAATTTCATGCACACCCGTTGGTGACAACGTGTCCATCCATAGGAGGATCGATCGGTGTGGGATTGATCGGATATCCGTCCTGATTCTCCATCTCGATCTCTTCATCAACCTTTTTCTTTGTTGGTTTTCTTGTTCTTATTCTTCTTCTTCTTCTTTGACCGCCCAGTAGCCTTAACGTGCGTACCGGTGGCAAAGACGGATTTCGGTCCGGTACCAGGAGATAAACTTCCGTCGGTACTTTCTGTTGTAGTTGGCTTCTGGACCTCGGATGAATCTCCGGTGTCCATGTCATCTTGCTAGGTGTAATCTTCGTCCATGCTATCGTACGGACTCGGAGGGGTCTCTGGCTCACCTTGCGCTGGTTTGGAGGCGTATTCTTCTTCGTATGCCTCCATATATTTCTCGAAGTTCCTGCAACGTTATTGACTCCTGAGGGGAATCAGGTAAGTCGGCACTTTCTTCGATTGCATCAAGAACTGAATCATTTCCGGCTCTGGCATCGACAGAGTCGGATCCAAAGCTTACATGGTATATGAAGCAGTGCTTCCTATTTGCGTTCTCGAGGGACTGGAGCGTCCTGATCTTTGTCTCTAGTTCGTAGTTGGAGCGGGGGCGTCTCTTTGGCCTGATCTTGTACCTTGTGAACAGTTTTTCTGCCTCAGCATCGACATAGTCGGATCTGAAGCGAATATACTCTTCATCCATGAATCCGATCTCAACTTGGAGATCAGTCCGGATTTTTCTTCCACCACTTCTTCCACTACAGGAGCGGGCTGGGTGGGTTCAGGTTTTTTCGGGATCTTGAACTCTTCCGCCTCTATGGACAGAGCAGATCCGGACTGTTCTTCTGCCATGGTCATCACCTCAAGGGTGGGTTGGGCGGGTTTAGTGAAGCCGAGGTAGATATCGATCTTGCCAATGGACATGATTGTGTAGGTTGTCACGGGCTCCCTAGCCGGAATCCAAGTCTCGTCGAGAAGAACAGGAGGGACATCACTGGCGTAAACCACGCGACCCATAGCGATTGTTTCACCGATTCCTGCACGCGCAGATTCTGCCTGGAACGAAGCTCCAAAAGTCAACCACCCCACTGTGGGCGCCAACTATCGTCGGATTGTCGACAAGTATGCCATAGGGGGTCCTGACGGCGTTGAAATATGAGGTGTGAGACGTCGGATGTTCCAGGAATGGTGAGCACAAGTTTACCCAGGTTCAGATCCGACTGCGGTGATCGGATCCTACTCCTGCTATCAACTCAGTAATATATCGGCGAGAGTCGAATGTTACAACGGATTACAAGAGAGGTTCACCTATGCGAGTAGGTTGCGGTTGATCTATGATATGGTGCCCTAAAGGCTCCCATAGGGCCGGCTTATATAGTCACCCGGACCTAAGGTTACAGGAGAGACCTATCCGACTACGTTACAGAGTCGGTAATTAGATACAACTTGGACTACAAGTAATACTATATGCCTAAGTCAGTAACTCTTCTGGGCCTTGTCGTAGCCGGAAGTGGCTCCTCCTCTTTCTCTGACTGGGCCACCCATGAAGCAGCTCTAATCCGTTGGTAGGCCACCCTGGTTAGTGAGTCCTGTGGGTATACCCAGAAAGTATATCCCCAACATGAGGCATAGGAGATGCAACACATCTCTTCCTTTATTTTAACCATAGTTGTAATACCGAGACTAACTCAATGATCCATACAAGTAAGTACTTTCTTTACCTTGTTCCATTCTGAACTACTTCAGAATCTTGTCTAGGATATTCTGAACAACTTCAAAATTAAGTCCAGAAAATATTCAACATTAATGTTTTATTAAACTTACCAATCTATCTCAATAGATTTCATTGTTTAATAGTTTTTCAACTTCATCCGTAGAATATTTGCTAACTTAAATATCATTAATACTAATTACATCATTGGTTGTTGGAGATATGCCCAAGAGGCAATAATAAAGTGGTTATTGTCATATCTTCATGCTTATGATAAATGTTTACATACCATGCTATAATTGTATTAATCGGAAACATTTATACTTGTGTGATTTGTAAACATAAAAGAGTCCCTAGTAAAGCCTCTTGTTAAACTAGCTTGTTGGTTAATATATGATCAGGGTTTCCTGATCATGAACATAGAGATGTTATTAACAATAGGGTCATATCATTAGGAGAATGATGTGATGGACATACTCCTATAGTTAAGCATAGCATAAATATCAAGTCATTT
Source organism: Avena longiglumis (assembly GCA_030063025.1). Classification (NCBI taxonomy): domain Eukaryota; kingdom Viridiplantae; phylum Streptophyta; class Magnoliopsida; order Poales; family Poaceae; genus Avena; species Avena longiglumis. The sequence goes on from CP125975.1 coordinate 433,595,083, forward strand.
AATATAGTTCACTTGCTATAAGCTTTCTGATACATAGTAACCTAATTCCTTCGACCATGAGATCATGCTAATCACCATCACCGGAAGGATGCTTTGATGACATCAAACACCACACCGTAACTGGGTGGCTATAAAGGTGGCATTGAGTGTTCAGAAAGTATGTGTTGAGGCACATGGATCAAGATTGGGATTTGTCCATCCATATGACGGATAGATATACTCTGGGCCCTCTCTATGGAATGTCATCCAATTAGCTTGCAAGCATGTGACTGGCTCACATGGTATCACATATCATGGGAACGAGAAAAGAGTACTTATTGGTAACAAGGTTGAACTAGGTATGTAGAGATACCGACGATCAAACCTCGGATAAGTAAAGTATCATGAGACAAAGGGAAATTGGTATCGTATGTAAATGGTTCATTCGATCATGAAGTAATCGTAGAAATATGTGGGAGCCATATGAATTTCTAGATTCCTTTGTTGGTTATTGATCGGAGAAGAGTCTCGATCATGTCTGCATAATTCACGAACCGTAGGGAGACACACTTAAGGATTCGATGTTGTTTAGTAGATATGGAATGTGAGTAAAGAGACGGAATGTTTTTTGGAGTCTCGGATGGGATCCGGGATATCACGAGGAGACCCGGAATGGTCCGGAGAATAAGATTCATATAAGGAAAGTCCAATTTCGGAGTTCGGGAATCATTCCGGTGTTTTCACCGGAATGTTCTAGAAGGGTCTAGAAGGTTCACCGATCCGGAAGGGGAAGGGTACATGGATGTGTCATGACAAAGTGTAATGGTTGCATCATGTCCTAGGTCACTTGGCTGGACACTTGGAAGAGAGAAATAAAACTCTAATTTGAAAGTCAAAAAGGCAGTTTGAAAAGGTCAAATCCCAACATGGTTTCCGAGTTAGGGAGGGTTTCTGAGTTAGGAAGGGTTTCCACCTGGGTTGGGAACACCCTTGGACGCCCCCACCTATATAAGGAGGGGTAGGGGCACACCCCAAGGTATCCCCCTTGCCCTAGGCGCCCAAGAAACCCTAGGTTGGCTGCCGCCCCCCTCTCTAGTTGCGACCAATCTAGATCTCCTCTAAACCGCTACCGACTAGCTAAACTCTAGTTGCTAGCTACCTCTAAACCTCGGCCCTCTAAACCCTAGATCGCTAGGGCTCCCTCTACTCCACCATACTCGCTCAGGCTTAGGCGAAGACCTGCGGGATCTCCCCTCTACTTCCGACACCACGTCGTCATGCTGCCGGAATCGCCAGGAGAGAGCTACAACCTCCGCTGTCTGCTGGACCAAGGGAGAGGAAGGTCTTCATCGAGTACCGTATGTGTGACCGACTGCGGGAGCGCTGCCGGAACGCGGCGCCGGAAGGATCGTCTACGCGATATTGAGATCGGCAAGTGAACGACTACATCACCCACGAGAATCTGCCCTAGTTAACCGCTTTGGATCTTCGAGGGTTAGTACTCTACCAACTTGTTGCACCGATCTAGTAGATAGATCTTGGCTTAATCATAGATTAGATCTTGATTGTGTGTTCATGCGGTAGAATTTTTTTGTTTTCCATGCTACGAACCCCTACAGTGGTATCAGAGTCGTGTCTATATGTAGATCTGTTGCATGAGTAGAACACAATGGTCATTGTGGGCGGTGGTGCTTTTATTATCAATTGCTTCTTGTGTACTTTGCATCTTGCGGTATGGTGGGATGAAGCGGCCCGGGCTAACCTTACATGACATCGTTCATGAGACTTTATCCACGCTCGACATGCAACTTGTATTGCATAAGTGGCTTTGCGGGTGTCCGTCTCTCCCATCATAGTAAAGATTCAATTTACAATGGGCACTTGATAGTTCAAGCATCAACGTTGTGGTTCTTGTTCGTAAGTTAGAACGACACTTATTGAAAGCCCCAAACCACGTAAAACATGCAAAGAAAATTAGAGGCGTCTAACTTTGTTTTGCAGGGGTGTGCTGTGATGTGATATGGCCATGATTGTGATTATATATGATGTATGCAATGTTCCTTATTGTAAGTCGACAACCAGCAGGAGCCATATGGTTTTCTTTTAATTTCGTCTAGACCTGCATGTCTATTATTCAAAGTAGTTGTAATAGTTGATGCTAGTGGACGACAACCATAGAGCGGCGCCATTGACCTTGTCGCCACGCCGGTGATGATGGAGATCATGTTCGTGCTTGAAGATGGAGATCGGAAGCACACGAAGAAAGGCCATATCATATCACATATTTTGAATTGCATGTGATGTTAATCCTATTATCACAAGAAGAAAGGCCATATCATAGATGATTCCTCTCAAAAAATATCAAGTTATAGAGTGTTCGTCCTTAGTAGGCACCGTTGCCAAAGCTTGTTTTTTCTAAGCACCACGTGATGATCGGGTGTGTTAGATTCTGCGAGTGTATACAATGGGAGCAAGCCAGATTTGCTCATGCGGAAGCTAAGGTTTGATCTTGACGAGCCTAGCATGTACAGACATGGTCTCGGAACACGGAATACCGAAAGGTAAAGCATGAGTCATATAGATGATATGATGAACATGATGATTGTTTGCCTTTGAAACTATATCATGTCACGTGATGATCGGACTTGGTATAGTGAATTTGGTTCGTGTGATCACTAAAACAATGTGAGGGATATTGTTTTGAGTGGGAGTTCAATAGCAATATGATTAAAAGTTGAACACTATTTATCATAAATTAAATCAAAGTAAATTTGCATAGTTGTTGTAGTCATTGGCATCCGTTTACCACCTTGCGCTTAGTTATAATTGAGATAATAGAACTATAGAATTCTAGTTAGTTACTTTACGAACTAGTATCGTATTGTTTTGAAGTGTTAATCTAAAGTTTAAAAGTCCTATTGCACACTTTCAGTAAGTTTCGGTTACTCCGTGAAGTTTAATAATTGGTATTAAATCAAGAGTGACAATTCCAGTGTTAGTATATAAGTATCATGTTTGTCTCCATGATTCTTGATATTCAAAAGATTGTTTTAATATCAAGGTTATCTAGGATCTCAAAGAGTTGTTTCAGAAACCATGATGCGTGGAAGATATTGCGATATCTGAAATGATGTTTTGGTTGCAACATGAGAGAGTATAATATGGCAAAGTTTATGTTCTCATATTTGATGAGAATTTGCAAAAGGTTGGAGACGCTTGTCGTACTAATCCTCCAAAAGGTTTTGGAGAGCAACATTATACTCGCGATTCACCGTTATAAGCTAAAAGTAGCTTGATCATGAATAGTTCCATGATAAGGGTGAATATTTGATAAAATGTTTACTACACTAAAAGATTACTAAAGAATGGAATTTGAAAGAACACCAACTATTTGATGATGGTGATCTACTTCAAAGTGCATGTCCAAAGACATTGGTATTTAACTATACATGCTTTGGACTATGTGTCATGTGTATGGCTCCACTATTGATGTTGGTAGATTCTTTCGAACAGAAAACGAAATACTGAAAGAGAATCTCATAAATATATGGCAGAAAAGAAAAGACTAGAATTGTTCAGCTTAGGTATATAGAGGATATACATGTTACATATATATTCTTTGCTTATTAAACAATGTGGTTCTTAAGTATTGGATACTGAATTTGTTGGTGTGAATCGTCATACGAAACAACACAATTCATGAATTACAATGGCCTAAGTAACTAGCAAAAGAATATGTGATGATGTTCATCGAGAACAAATAAAGGATTGTTGTGTTGCTCGTTAACATCAAAGCTTGCCTTCAAGGTTTGTTTTATCAGGTATTATGAGAACAAAAGGGTTGTTCAAATAATTGTCGTAATCCATAAAAGATGGATGATTCACAAATCGCGTTGGATAAATCACATCCATAAAAATATTGCTAAAAATGTCGAAAGACAATTGATAAGAAAGATCACTTAGGAAGTGACATCGCCGTTTAAATTATATTGGAAAGAAAACATGAAGAAACTCCATGTGGGTGGAATTTTGGAGTCTTTTGATTTTTGATCAAATGACGCTTGTGAAATTTTCCTAGAGATAATTAAAACTCCGCTCATAGGCCAAAGGGAACGGATGACTAGCTTATTGGAACTTATACATATTGTTGTATGAAGTCCATTATGTGTAGTCAAGAGCGATAGATTTCAACTTCATATGCTTTCTCCGAAAATTTGAGTGAATATATGAATATTTACTTAATAAATATGAAGTGTGAAACATTTGGAAAGTTTAAAGACTTTCAAGATGAAGTGCAAAATCAATGTAACAAGAAAATAAAGAATTTATGATAGGATCATAAAGGAAGATATTTGAGTTATAAAGTTTAGCATAACACCTAATATTTGAGGAATCGTTCCATGGATTTGCGTTTCCCGAAACACGATATGAGTATGGAATAATCGAGATATGCAATGAAACCTTGTTTGACATGGTAAGATCAAAGGTGTAATTGATAAAACTGCCATTATATTTTAAAGATTAAAGCTTTAGAGACTACCGTTTTTCCACTGAAAAGAGCTCCATCATAATCCATTGAAACGACACCATATAAAGTTATGGTTTGGGATAAAACCCAAGTTGTCCTTTCTTAAACATTGGTATGCTATGCATAAGAAAGATAATTGCAACCAAAATCGGATGAACATATCTTTGTATGTTATTTTGAATAATCGTTGAGTATTCCTCCATAACACCAAAGACAAAAATGTTGGTCGTTTAGAACGTCAAGTTTCTTTGAGAAAGGAATTTTTCGTGAAAAGTAAAGTGGGGGGACAATAGAACTTAGATATGGTTAAAAGAACCTTAGCTATATGTGCAAAGTTGCGCAGCGCTGAAAAGTGTTCCGGAGGCAGCAACAATGCTCATGGCTCACGTGCCTCAAAGGTTGTGGTCACAGAGGTCTAAGTTCCAATTGAAACAAGTAGGTCGGGTAACCAATCAAATACCAAGATTTGAGAGTTAAATCATTATTTGACAATAATGATCCGACTACATGGAAAGAAGCGATGATGGGCCCTGACTCCGTCAAATGGTTTGAAGCCATAAAATCCGTGATAGTTCCATATACAAGAGATCAAGATTTGAACTTGAAAGACCCTCTGAAAAGGTGCAAGACCTTACAGTCGTATTTGGATCTGTAAAGAAATAGACATGGATGTTTCACATCTATGAAATTATCGACATGTCGGGAAAGAGTTCACGACAATGTTCAAAGAGTTGACTATCACAAGATCTGATCTTTCATTAAGCGATATTTAGTCTAGACGGATTAATGTAGCAACCACTACATATAATTTTGTTGTGTGGTAGTTGAATAAACAAAACAAGTTCTTCTAATAGAATGGTTACCTAGGATGTGTGCATGACACGGTCCAAAGGGTTTTGTTGATTCAAAGGATGCTAAAAGCATATGCAAACTTCAATGGTTGAAGTAAGCATCGCGGAGTTGGAATCGTCACTATGATGAAATTGTTAAAAGAGTTTAATTTCATCGAAGACGATGAAGATGTTTGCATTTGCTGGGAGCGCTAAGACATGTTTCTAATACATTATGTGGAAGACATATTGTTGGTTGGAAATGATGTATCTTTTTATTGACACAGGTTAAGAATTTCATCTCGATGAAAGGCTTAGGCAGAACCTGAATATTTGGCATCAATGTCTATATGGATAAATTGACACGCTAATATGGTTGTGCCAGAAGTACATAGATGAGATATTGAATGAGTTCAATATAGAAACTACAAGAAAGGTTCTTGTTGCACAGGAAGGATTGAATAAAGATTCAAGTATTTTTTATATTTGATATATAAAATCACAAAGAGTACTTTATCAATCATGCTGTGATGTGTATAAATCCAGATATGTCCTATGCTCTAAATGTTATGAGCGTATACCAGAATGATTCATAAGATGATTATTGGACGATAGTAAAGATATTCTTATGATCTTTTAGAAGAACTTAGAATATATTATTTTGTAGAAGTGATAAATAGATGGTTAGTTCATTGTAAAAGTATTACATTGATACTAGTTTTGTCACAAAGTACAAATTAAGTTTATCTCTATCTAAACTAAGTGTGGCACAATATGATGGAAAGTAAGTTCCATAATGGATTTGGATGAGTTCCAAAGTTAAGACATTGTGATAGATACTACAACAAAAGGCTAAGTATATGAATGCTATAATAGCAGCGAAAGAGGGCATTTGTATCAAGTAGTTTGTTATCAAACTAGGTGTGGTTCACAGCGGGATAGTACTATGAAGATATATTGTACGACAATATTATCAACATGTTTTAACCCCAAGGAACTAAAGGTCTCACCAAAGGACCAAATTCATACAAAGCCATATCATTAGAGAATGAGTGATGCGTAGAGACGCAAAAACATGCAATTACACACGGACCTGAAGTGTCGGATCCGGAGATCAGTTGACCACTAGGAATCGTGTAAATACAACAGCGGAAAGCCATATGTGTTGAATGCACAAAGGTTTGAAACTAGATTATTGACTCTAGTGCAAGTGGGAGACTGTTGGAGATATGCCCAAGAGGCAATAATAAAGTGGTTATTGTCATATCTTCATGCTTATGATAAATGTTTACATACCATGCTATAATTGTATTAACCGGAAACATTAATACTTGTGTGATTTGTAAACATAAAAGATTCCCAGTAAAGCCTCTTGTTAAACTAGCTTGTTGGTTAATATATGATCATGGTTTCCTGATCATGAACATAGAGATGTTATTAACAACAGAGTCATATCATTAGGATAATGATGTGATGGACATACTCCTATAGTTAAGCATAGCATAAAGATCAAGTCATTTAATATAGTTAACTTGCTATAAGCTTTCTGATACATAGTAACCTAATTCCTTCGACCATGAGATCATGCTAATCACCATCACCGGAAGGATGCTTTGATGACATCAAACACCACACCGTAATTGGGTGGCTATAAAGGTGGCATTGAGTGTTCGGAAAGTATGTGTTGAGGCACATGGATCAAGATTGGGATTTGTCCATCCATATGACGGATAGATATACTCTGGGCCCTCTCGGTGGAATGTCATCCCAAGAATGTGACTGGCTCACAAGGGATCACATATCACGAGAACGAGAAAAGAGTACTTATTGGTAACAAGGTTGAACTAGGTATGTAGAGATACCGACGATCAAACCTCGGATAAGTAAAGTATTGTGAGACAAAGGGAAATTGGTATCGTATGTAAATGGTTCATTCGATCACGAAGTAATCGTAGAAATATGTGGGGGCCATATGAATTTCCAGATTCCTCTATTGGTTATTGATCGGAGAAGAGTCTCGATCATGTCTGCATAATTCACGAACCGTAGGGAGACACACTTAAGGATTCGATGTTGTTTAGTAGATATGGAATGTGAGTAAAGAGACGGAATGTTTTTTTGTAACACCGTGGTTCTGAAAAGACCGAGGCTTTTATGTGGCATGCCAATCCCTGGATCGGTTCATTGGCCCACTATAGAATAAGATGAATAACATAGCAAAATATCCGTGTATCATGAATAACGAAGATCCAGAGTACCATTATTACAATAAAAGCTTAGCCCAAGGCTAGCTCAAATTATTCAGGTAGCAACATAAATAAAGTAAATCCTCCATTCTTCAAATTGCCCACAAGTGAACAAGTGTCAAGTGGAGTACCGTGGCCTATATCGATTACTCAGAATCGGAATATCCTGCAACATGAAATGTAGCAGCCCCGAAGGGTCAATACATGGAATGTATGGCAAGTAGAGCTAGTAAAGGAGACAATAGTACTAACATCTACATGCATATTTGGCAATTGGAGCTGTGTCTGGCTTGCATTTGCAAATACCTTTGTCCTACTTTCATAAACAGTTTTTGATTTTTCTTTGAAAAGATACCAATTAAGTTAACCCAACAATGTTAAAGCAATTATGAAATTAGAATGAGCGAGAAACATGTCATGGAATCAATATCAAGCAACTCAGTTGTCCATAACCGGGGACACGGCTAACCGATTAGATTATACACCCTGCAGGGGTTAGTACACTTTACCCATGTGACTTGGCCAAATTTCGTACCATCACTCTCATTATGAGTGATGATAGGGAGAAGTCCAAGAAGGGACTGCTCGAAGTAGCTCCCCAATCCCGACCAAGACCGGTCCAACCTACCAAAATTCTACATCTCTGGATACGCGGGTTCGGGTTACCACAACCTACTAAGTCCAACCAACCGCCCATTTTATTATTGGCACATGGTTGTACACGTAAGCTACCAAATAAAGAAGCCAATCAATTTCTCTCGATACCTGGGTGCCTTTCCGCAATGAAACCACCAAAAATTATCAATACCATCACACCCAGGGGATTCATTGATTAAGTTGTTTTAGTTTTCACAAACCAATACTTTTGGAAACAACTCTCAATGATATAACCCAGCCCTCGTTCAACATAGCATGGCTAAGCACATCTACCAACGGTGGTTCATCTACAAGGAAGGCCCTATCACATAATAGGACATAGCATAGCGATAATATCATCCTACACATGCGTCTACAAAATACACGACAATGCATAGAAAATAGTAGGACAATATCATGAACAAAGTAGCATCTACTTGCCTTGGTTGTAGCGGTCAGAAGAACAATCCACACACGAGCAAGCGTTGCACTCGTCACAATCTACACGATACAATTGCAATCATAAACAAACAATCCACAAGCATATGCAACAAAGATGATGCATGAATGCATGCATGACAAGTGGATTGGTGCTACAGCTGCACCACATAGTAGAAATCAGTAGAGGTACTGATTGCATGCATGGAAAATAGTTTTAGCGCAAGGAAAACTAATATGCAAAATATAATGCTCAAAACTAGAGCTAGAACCCAATTAATTCACTACCGGTAGTATACTGTTTGTAAAATCTTGGGAAAATTCTACAGTATAGGCATTGCTATTTAGAAACAGTACCAATTGGAATTACTCAAAAAGGAATTATAAAACTCCCCGAGTAATTAAAAAACTACAGAAAGCCACTAGACAGTTTCTGCAGAAGTTTTTACTGTAAGCCTATCATTTTAATTCACGATGAGATTCCCCTCGTCCTACTGAATCCAGGGACATATTACACGCAATTTTTGGAGTTATAGATCTTTTTCTACGAATTAATTACTCCAAAAGGCCATTAACTAATTTGATTAAACTGTACTAAATCTTGCTGCAAAAGTGTGAAACTAAGGTACAGCAAGATTCTACACGACTTACTGAACCTACACATGTTTTATTTGCAATTTTTGGCCAAGCGGTTTAATTTCTACGAAATTAACAAGTTTCTACCGAAATCTGCCAACTAAATCGATTAAAGAAAATACCCAGTCAACTGTGTCTGTTGACTGGTCAACGCGGCAGCTGACTAGGCGTTTGACTAGTCAACGCCTGGGGCTGACCAGTCAACGGCTGATCTGGACCGCTGATCTGAGATCCAATGGTCCCAAAAGATGGCGGCTACGGACTCACCGGAGACGAACGGCTGAAGCTTCGGATATGGGCGATCGGTTCCTGACGGAGGTTCTGTGCGGAGGGGAAACGGTCGCGCGTGGAATGCGGTCACGCGGCGAGTGGCGGGCGGTGCACGCTGGCGGGAGCGGCGCGAAGCGGCGGGCGGCCGCGGCGGGCGGGCGCAAGCGCGGCGGGCGGCTGGGCGGCGACGCTGCAAAGAAGGCGGCGGGCGAGCGAGGCGGGGAGAGCGCGCGCGCTGGCGGAGGGCGGCGCGGGCGGGCAGCGGCGAGGAGGCGCGGCGCGGAGGCGGCACGAGGACGCGTGGGCAACGCGCGGCGGGTGCGCGCTACTCGAGGCGGCGGCGGGCGGCGATCCCGAGGCGGCGGCGCGGTTCTGTGAGGCGGCAGCAAGGAGGAAGGCGGGGTCGGGCACGGGAACCGAGGCGCGGGTGCGGCCTCTTATGTGGGGCCCCCCTCACGGGGTCCTACGCGGACACGGGGCCGGGCAGATTTTTTTTGGGCCGTTTCTTTTCTCTTTTTGCCTTTTGTAAAACCTCCGTAACTTTTCCGTACGAGCTCCGAATCGGGTGATTCTTGTTCCTAAATTTTTGTAAAATCGAGGGGAACAACCTAGGGTCAAGGGTTGAGTGAAACCTCTAGGCTACAAGGGTGTACAACACAAGTCCTACTAAAGCCTCCCGCAGGAGCCTCGTAGTAAAATAGAATAGGGTTTAGAAAATAGTGTTTTGCCGAATCCTTTCAATCGATGGTTTTGCATGGAAAAGTATGATGCAATGGCATGAAGGCTATGCAGAACCAAATTCTAAAATTTGGGATGTGACAAGACTAACCCCCTTAAGATGAATCTCGTCCCCGAGATTCGGCGCGACTAGCAAATAGGTGTGGGTAGTCCTCTCGGATGTCATCCTCACGCTCCCAAGTGGCTTCCTCTTTAGTGTGGTGGCTCCACTGCACCTTGCAAAACCTGATCGTCTTGGTACGGGTAGTCCTCTCCGATGTCTCCAGAATCTTGACCAGTTTCTCCTCATAGGTTAAATCATTCTCAAGCTGAACCTCCTCTAGCGGTACAGTGTCTCTCAATGGTGTATCCACCATCTCCGGATGGCACTTCTTCAGCTGGGACATGTGGAACACATTGTGAACAGCGGACAGAGCCTCTAGCAACTCCAACTGATAAGAAACTTCTCCTTTGCGTGCTAAGACCCTGGACGGTCCAATAAATCGAGGTGCCAGCTTACCCTTAATTCCAAATCTCTTGATTCCACGAAGTGGCGACACTCTGAGGTATGCTCTATCACCTATCTCATACACCACTTCCTTGCGCTTGGCGTCAGCGTAGCTCTTCTGCTTTGATTGTGCTACCTTCATCCTGTCCCTAATCAAGGCGACCTTCTCCTCAGCATCCTTGATCAAATTAGGCCCAAAAAACTGACGTTCTCCTACTCCATCCCATAGCAATGGTGTTCGGCACCGTTTCCCATACAGCACGTCGAACGGTGACGTCTTGATGCTGGTTTGATAGCTGTTGTTGTAGGAAAACTCAGCATAAGGCAAATTCTCATCCCAACTCGAACCATGAGCCAAAGCGCAAGCTCTTAGCATGTCCTCCAAAATCTGATTCACCCTCTCGGTCTGTCCATCAGTCTGTGGGTGAAACGCTGTGCTAAACTCCAACCTAGTACCAAGTGACTCATGCAGCTGGCGCCAGAAGTGTGAGGTAAATTGGGTGCCTCTGTCAGATACAATGCTCTTGGGGACTCCGTGTAGGCACACAATTATGTCCATGTAAATCTTGGCTAACTTTGCACTCTTATAGGTCGTATTTACCGGTATAAAGTGGGCTACCTTGGTCAAATGGTCGACCACTACCCAAATGGAGTCATATCCTGACCTGGTCCTGGGCAATCCTGTGATAAAATCCATCCCCACTCTATCCCACTTCCAATCCGGCACGGGCAATGGCTGTAGCAATCCTGCTGGCTTCTAGTGTTCCGCTTTCACTCGGCTACATACATCACATAGGGCAATATGCTCCGCGATGTCTCCCTTCATGTTGTTCCACCAGAATCTGTCCTTTTGGTCCATATACATCTTCTTATTGCCTGGATGTATGGAATACGGCGAGTCGTGAGCTTCCTGCAGAATCAACTTCCTTATCTCGGGATCGTTGGGACGCACAAACGATCACCGTACCACAAGGTTCCTTGCTCATCCTCGCGGAATTCCCTTGCTCGACCCTCCTTCATCTTTTCTTTAACTTCATCTATCTCTTTGTCTCCCACTTGAGCCTTCCTGATTCTGTCCTGTAGCGTTGGTTGGACTTCCATTGCTGCCAAGTATCCTTCAGACACTATCTCCAGCCTAAGGTCCTTGAATTGCTTGCACAAATCCTCGGGCAATTCCCCAATTGTCAAACCATTGGCATAAACCTTCCGGCTCAGAGCATCTGCTACTACATTGGCCTTTCCTAGGTGGTATTGTAGATTCATATCATAGTCCTTGATAAGTTCCAACCATCTCCTTTGCCTCATGTTCATTTCCTTCTGCGTAAATATGTACTTCAGGCTCTTGTGGTCGGTGTACACATCACATTGTTTTCCCATTAAATAGTGCCTCCATACCTTGAGCGCATGAACCACTGATGCTAACTCCAAGTCGTGTGTGGGGTAATTCCGCTCATGGTGCTTGAGTTGCCGCGAGGCATATGACACTACTCTCCCATCTTGCATCAGCACACTCCCAAGTCCCTGTCGAGAAGCATCACAGTACACTTGGAAATCCTTCTGAAGGTCTGGTAAACACAGAACAGGTGCAGTCACTAGTTGACGCTTCAATTCCTGAAAGTTGGCTTCACACACATCCGTCCATTCGAAATTCCTCTCCTTCTTCAGAAGTTCAGTCATCGGCTTAGCAATCTTGGAGAAGTTTTCAATGAATCTCCTGTAATATCCAGCAAGTCCCAAAAATCTTCGTATCTCTCCTGCATTCTTGGGTGCTTCCCACTCGCCATCGCGTCACTTTGCTTGGATCAACAATGACTCCTTCTCGACACCACGTGTCCAAGAAATCCAACATGTTAAGCCGTAATTCACACTTGCTGAATTTGGCATACACTTGTGTTCCTCGCCTTCTCCATAATCAGTCGCAGATGCTTCTCATGCTCAGCATCATCCTTGGAATATATCAGTATGTCATCAATAAACACCACCACGAACTTGTCCAAGTACTCCATAAATACCTTGTTCATCATGGTCATGAAATATGCCGGCGCATTCGTTAGTCCAAAAGACATAACCGTATACTCATATAAACCATACCTAGTGGTGAAGGAGGTTTTTGGTATGTCCTCCTCCCGGATCTTCAATTGGAAGTAGCCAGATCGTAGATCAATCTTGTTGAACACCTTTGCTCCTTCCAGTTGATCAAACAAATCATTTATGTTCGGCAGGGGGTATTTGTTCTTGATAGTCACTTCATTCAGCGAGCGATAGTCCACCACTAATCTCTTGCTGCTGTCTTTCTTCTCCACAAACAGAACAGGTGCTCCCCATGACGACGAACTAGGCTGAATGAATCCTTTGTCCAACTGCTCCTTCAGCTACTTCTTTAATTCCTTCAGCTCATCCACATCCATCTTATATGGTCTCTTTGCTATAGGTCATGTTCCCGGCATCAGGTCGATAAGAAACTCTACTTCCCTGTCAGGTGGCATCCCTGGCAGCTCTTCTGGAAACACGCCAGGGTAATCCCTAATCAGTGGCACAATATCCATGCTAACCCCCTTAAGAGAATTCAGCTTACATCTTCCCGGTCGTGCTGCTGACTTGAATCTAATTCTCTTACCATCCGGGGTTTTGAGTGATACAGCTCGCTGTGCACAATCTATGTGTCCCTCATGCATAGACATCCAATCCATGCCCAGAATAACATCCAACCCTTGCGATTCCAACACTACTAGATGTGCAATGAAGTTGTGTGTTCCAATCCTCACAGTCAGGCCGCGGCATCCCGCGCTAGCTATCATATCTCCTCCAGGTGAAATCACTCTAATAGACCCTTTCATGGACTCGGTAGGTAACATATACTTATCCACAAATGCCCTTGATATAAATGAATGAGATGCACCAGTATCGAAAAGTATGAAAGCTGGGTGAGTGTTGATTGGGAACTTACCAATCACAAGGTCAGGCTCATCTGGAATCTCCTCCACATTCATGTGGTTCACTGTGGCCTTCTCGTTGTTGGTTGGATTCAGTCCTTTCCTCTCCGGGCAGTTGTCAGCATAGTGTCCCTTCTGTTTACACTTGAAGCATGTCACCTCACTCAGATCCTTCTTCACAAAGCTGCGATCACGGTTGCGGTCTTGTCCACCGTGTCCTCTAGAGTGGTGAGAGTGTCCTCCCTTGTGGCTGTGGTGGTTACTCTTGTGGTTGTCATGGCGATGTCCATCGCCCCCATGGTGGTGGCGATCATGGCTCCCATGGTCACTTCCTCCATGCTTGGAGTATCCATCATATGAAGTGCGATACTTGTGATGTGAACCAGAGTGGTGATTATTGCTCTTTCTCTTGCGGTTCTCCACCTGTTTGTGCTTCCCTTCCAAGATCCTGGCCTTGTCCATAAGCTCCTGGAAAGTGGGGCAATAAACCAACAGTAGCTGCACTGAAAGCTCATCACTGAGGCCATCCAGGAATCTCTCCCTCCTTTTTGCATCAGTGTCAACATCCTCAGGTGCATAACAGGACAGGTTGTTGAACTCCTCAATGTACTCAGCCACAAGGCGGTTTGGCAAGTTGCGGAACTCCTTCCTCTTCAGGCTCAGAACTCCTGAAGACACGTGGTTGGTCCTGAAACCTTCCTCAAACATTGCCCAAGTCACAGTGTCTAGCGGGTGGGTGATCTGAAAAGTGTCCCACCAAGAAGCGGCTGGTCCCTCCAGTAGGTGAGCGGCAAACCTCACCTTCTCAGCATCCGTGCATCCAACAGTTACCAGGTCCTTGTTGACTGAACGTAACCAGTCGAGAGCAACCATTGGTTCCATTGCAGTAGAGAACTTAGTTGGCCTTAGCCTCAGAAATCTGGTGAGAGCATCTCCCTGAGGATGGTTGTTTCCATTGTTGTTGTTCTTGTTCTAAGCTTCCATGAACTGAGTCATAACTTGGGTAAGCTGTGCCTGAGCTGCCATGAGCTGCTCCAACTCAGTGGGTTGACGGCGGGGAGGCATCTGCGGTTCAGCACAGGTAAGTTTAGAGAGAATCAACTACGATAATAGGACTCTACCCATGCATTATGATCAAACAACAACAAGCAATGGCAGACAATCACAAGCAACCAACACATCAACAAACAAGTGATCCAGAAACATCCCAGGGGTTATCCTAGCAGTATATACCTACTGAAATAGTTTTACAAGAGTTGGCAATGGTTAACTAAACAGTTGATCAACTAAACAACAAAAACAGCAATCTGCCAGAACAGTCCAGCAGCATTCACGATTTTTTCTACCTGACTTAGACTCGTCAGAAAATTTAGCTGATTTTTTCACATACAGTACAGAGAGTTTCACATCAGCCCAATTTTTTTCAGATTTTTCCCGTTTACCAGAAAAATATGAAAAATCGTACAGTACTGCTGTATCAGCAGAAAACTGCAGCGAAAATAACACAGATGTTAACCAATATTGCCATAACTCTTTCATAAAATTCGCCCAAATAATTCCTAGGATATTGGAGTACACAAATAAGCAACTAAAACACTCTTAAACTAAAAGCAACTAAGTTTCACATCGATCGTGGCTAATCCTAACGAATTTACCTAACAAGGACTAATTGGTGGACTTCTATCTACTTCTTGAAGAGGTTGCGGTAGGTCCTTGCACTCATGCGTTGACGCTTCGGTCCACGGTTCAACCATGGTGGCGGAGTGTACACTTCTCCTGAACCATCACTTGAGATCTCAAACTCCACCTCTTCTGGATCCTCCTCTTCTTCTTCACTCTCAGCTGCAACTGCAACTGCTTCATCTCCTCCACCATCATCGTCTCCATCATCATCATCCTCGTCCTCATCATCATCATCGTTCCCACTGTCATCATCATCCCCATTGTTGCCATCATCTCCATTGTCGTCATCAGAGGGTGGATTCAGCTGTGCTTGGAGAGCGGCAATCTGGGCCGTCATAGCTTCAATAGTTTGATCCCTTTCCTGGACGGTCCCTTGCAACTGTTGTATGCTCTGGGTGTTCTCCTGCACAGTACCATGAAGATGAGCTATGGTTGCATCTCTGGCTATCAGGGCATTCTCCAGAACTCCCACAGCTTCATGCAAGGTGTCAATCTCCTGTCCTTGGACCACCATACCATTGCTAGCAAAATCTGCAATTTCCTTTATCATCATCACTTTCTCAGCTAGAGCTCCATTCTCCCTTTCCATGTCCTCTATGTGCCTCCGATGGGGCGGCATGTTGTTCCTGTCGCCCGGGGTAACCACAATGTGTCCATCTTCATCACGCCTCCCATAGTCACGGTAGGGTGAATCTGCTGGCAGCAAGTGTCGGACATGATGGCACTGGCGAGACAGGGCTTCATGTATGGCCAAGTTGATTCCAAGTCCCCAGTTACAGTATGTCTTGGTGTAGATCAGGTGCACCAGATTTGGCAAGGAGGCATCCCTGAAGATGAAGGTAGTGATCTCCCATGCATCCTCTCCATATCCATAGGTGTACAACCTTCTTCCCTTGAACATGGGCAGTGGCAATCCCAATGACTGCGAGAGCTGTGCTAACTGTCTTGCAAAGGGCCTTGGTGACTCCATGGTTGCATACTCAGTCCTGACTTCTCCCATCTATCAATTAAAAGAGGAAAGTGTGAGAATAGCATATGGTAAGAATTTACGAGAGTGAAAGGCATAAGATGAAAGATAGAGTTAATATAAGCCTTAATAATTCTATGGTTTCCTAATCCAATCCTAGGTCACGATCCTACAGTCGACACACGGGCTCTGATACCATCTTGTAACACCACGGTTCTGAAAAGACCGAGGCTTCTATGTAACATGCCAATCCCTGGATCGGTTCATTGGCCCACTATAGAATAAGATGAATAACATAGCAAAATATCCGTGTATCATGAATAACGAAGATCCAGAGTACCATTATTACAATAAAAGCTTAGCCCAAGGCTAGCTCAAATTATTCAGGTAGCAACATAAATAAAGTAAATCCTCCATTCTTCAAATTGCCCACAAGTGAACAAGTGCCGAGTGGAGTACCGTGACCTATATCGATTACTCAGAATCGGAATATCCCGCAACATGAAACGTAGCAGCCCCGAAGGGTCAATACATGGAATGTATGGCAAGTAGAGCTAGTAAAGGAGACAATAGTACTAACATATACATGCATATTTTGCAATTGGAGCTGTGTCTGGCTTGCATTTGCAAATACCTTTGTCCTACTTTCATAAATAGTTTTTGATTTTTCTTTGAAAAGATCCCAATTAAGTTAACCCAACAATGTTAAAGCAATTATGAAATTAGAATGAGCGAGAAACATGTCATGGAATCAATATCAAGCAACTTAGTTGTCCATAACCGGGGACACGGCTAACCGATTAGATTATACACCCTGCAGGGGTTAGTACACTTTACCCATGTGACTTGGCCAGCCCAGCTCGTACCATCACTCTCATTATGAGTGATGATAGGGAGAAGTCCAAGAAGGGACTGTTCGGGAAGTAGCTCCCCAATCCCGACGCGCACCGGTCTAACCTACCAAAATTCTACATCTCTGGATACGCGGGTTCGGGTTACCACAACCTACTAAGTCCAACCAACCGCCCATTTTATTATTGGCACATGGTTGTACACGTAAGCTACCAAATAAAGAAGCCAATCAATTTCTCTCGATACCTGGGTGCCTTTCCGCAATGAAACCACCAAAAATTATCAATACCATCACACCCAGGGGATTCATTGATTAAGTTGTTTTAGTTTTCACAAACCAATACTTTTGGAAACAACTCTCAATGATGTAACCCAGCCCTCGTTCAACATAGCATGGCTAAGCACATCTACCAACGGTGGTTCATCTACAAGGAAGGCCCTACCACATAATAGGACATAGCATAGCGATAATATCATCCTACACATGCGTCTACAAAATACACGACAATGCATAGAAAATAGTAGGACAATATCATGAACAAAGTAGCATCTACTTGCCTTGGTTGTAGCGGTCGGAAGAACAATCCACACACGAGCAAGCGTTGCACTCGTCACAATCTACACGATACAATTGCAATCATAAACAAACAATCCACAAGCATATGCAACAAAGATGATGCATGAATGCATGCATGACAAGTGGATTGGTTCTACAGCTGCACCACATAGTAGAAATCAGTAGAGGTACTGATTGCATGCATGGAAAATAGTTTTAGCGCAAGAAAAACCAATATGCAAAATATAATGCTCAAAACTAGAGCTAGAACCCAATTAATTCACTACCGATAGTATACTGTTTGTAAAATCTTGGAAAAATTCTACAGTATAGGCATTGCTATTTAGAAACAGTACCAATTGGAATTACTCAAAAAGGAATGATAAAACTCCCCGAGTAATTAAAACACTACAGAAAGCCACTAGACAGTTTCTGCAGAAGTTTTTACTGTAAGCATATCCTTTTAATTCACGATGAGATTCCCCTCGTCCTACTGAATCCAGGGACATATTACACGCAATTTTTGGAGTTACAGATCTTTTTCTACGAATTAATTACTCCAAAAAGGCCATTAAATAATTTGATTAAACTGTACTAAATCTTGCTGCAAAAGTGTGAAACTAAGGTACAGCAAGATTCTACACGACTTACTGAACCTACACATGTTTTATTTGCAATTTTTGGCCCAGCTGTTTAATTTCTACGAAATTAACAAGTTTCTACCGAAATTTGCCAACTAAATCGATTAAAGAAAATACCCAACAATCGCGGTTCATTGACTAGTCAACGCGTTGCCGATCGGCCGACTAGGCGTCTGACTAGTCAATGCCTGGGGCTGACCAGTCAACGGCTGATCTGGACCGCTGATATGAGATCCAATGGTCCCAAAAGATGACGTCTGCGGACTCACCGGAGACGAATGGCGGCGAGCTTGGGACGGTGGCGGCGATCGGTTCCGGCGACGGCGGTTCCTGCGCGGAGGGGAAACGGTCAGCGCGTGGAACGTGGCGGTCAATGCGGCGAGCGGGCGATACTGGGCGCGAAGGGCGGCGGGCGTCGCGCGGCGAAAAGTGGGCGCGGCTGGAGGCGGCCACAGGGCCGGGCGAAGCGAGGTGGGAAGCGGCGGGCTGGAGGGCGGCGGGCGTGAGTGAGGCGCGGCATGGGCGAGGCGGCGCAGAGGGTGGTGCAGGGCAACGCGGCGGCGGGCGCTTACCTCGAGGCGGGCGGCGGCGATCCTGAAGGCTGCGCGGCCTGTGGAGGCGGCGGAGGAAGGCGGGTCAGCACGGAACCGAGGCGCGGGTGCCTCTTATGTGGGCCTCAAGGGTCCTACGCGACACGGGCAGATTTTTTTGGGTCCGTTTCTTTTCCCTTTTTGCCTTTTGTAAAACCTCCGTAACTTTTCCGTACGAGCTCCGAATCGGGTGATTCTTGTTCCTAAATTTTTGTAAAATCGAGGGGAACAACCTAGGGGTCAAGGTTTGAGTGAAACCTCTAGGCTAAAAGGGTGGACAACACAAGTCCTACTAAAGCCTCCCGCAGGAGCCTCGTAGTAAAATAGAATAGGGTTTAGAAAATAGTGTTTTGCCAAATTCTTTCAATCGATGGTTTTGCATGGAAAAGTATGATGCAATGGCATGAAGGATATGCAGAACCAAATTCTAAAATTTGGGATGTGACATTTTTGGAGTCTCGGATGGGATCCAGGATATCACGAAAAGACCCGGAATGGTCCGAAGAATAAGATTCATATAAGGAAAGTCCAATTTTGGAGTTCAGGAATCATTCTGGTGTTTTCACCGGAATGTTCTAGAAGGGTCTAGAAGGTTCACCGATCCGGAAGGGGAAGGGTACATGGATGTGTCATGACAAAGTGTAATGGTTGCATCATGTCCTTGGTCACTTGGCTGGACACTTGGAAGAGAGAAATCAAACTCTAATTTGAAAGTCAAAAAGGCAGTTTGAAAAAGTCAAATCCCAACATGGTTTCCGAGTTAGGGAGGGTTTCCACCTGGGTTGGGAACACCCTTGGACGCCCCCCACCTATATAAGGAGGGGTAGGGGCGCACCCCAAGGTATCCCCCTTGCCCTAGTCGCCCAAGAAACCATAGGTTGGCCGCCGCCCCCCTCTCTAGTCGCGACCAATCTAGATCTCCTCTAAACCGCTACCGACTAGCTAAACTCGTTGCTAGCTACCTATAAACCTCGGCCCTCTAAACCCTATATCGTCGGGGCTCCCTCTACTCCACCGTACTCTCTCAAAGAATGAGGCGATGTTCTTCTCCTCCTTCAGATCCGATCTCTCCTCTTTTGGAATATTTTGCGGCGGATGTGTTATGTTTTTTGTCTCTAGCCTAATATAGAAGTTGTTTGTATTGATATAACGAAGACGCTGGAGGGTCGTACGGCCGGGTGGTATGAGCGAGTTCCGACCGTACTAGTGGTTGTTACGTGCCCTAGACGCCTCTAATGAAGGGGGCTTTAATTGAAGATTAGCTTCTTTAGTTGTAAATAGCTCATAAATGCTCCAACATCTTCCATAAATGTTTATTGCCTGAAATTCATCACAAGAAACCAAGGTTTCGCTAATTCGCGATGTTAACATTAGTTCAAAGATAAAATCCAACAAAAGTCGGCAAAAACCATAGGAAAATAATTGGTAAAAAGTGTCATAATTTGGAGCTATCATAGAACAAGTATCCAATACTTTGTAAACTGCAACGAGTTTTGCAAGAATTACATTTATAATTTGTATATCTAACATATAACCTTTTTCATCCATGACCTCCTCTACAACCATTGCAGATTCATTGGACTATATCCTAATGGTTATTGTATCAAAAAGATAAGATCATCTATTGCGACGATATCCCTCAGGTGTGGGTATTAATCTATCAAGTTGGATCCTTCTGCTAAATTGCACATCAAGAAAGAAATTTCCCATGCTCGCAAAGGACCTCTATGGGATATGCCATGATCTGTTAAGATATTTAAAAATAGACATCTAGACTAAGTTCATAATATGATTTCAATTCATAATTGAGATCCCACTAAAACAAATATCCCTAAAGAAGTTTTAGTGAATACATGATCCCAATTCACTATGTCACCCCCGATTGTCATGGCTAGCAACATAGCTGCAGAGGTAGACATTCTCCAATGTTAATCACATCATTCATGTGACTCATGCTCGATCTTTTGATCATCCATGTTCTGAGGCCATGTCTGTACATACTAGGCTCGCCAATTCAACCTCTAGTGTATTCGATGTGCAACATGGCTTACACCCAATGTATGCGAACAAATATATGTCTGACACCCGATTGTTACGGCATGCCTCATAACGGAGAACTTTATTGGTGGTGCACACTAAGGGACAACACAATATTGGTATTAAGGGATCATCTTATCTAATATGCTACAATTGAGTATCTAATACTAGCACACAATAAGATCTATAATAGGTATCAACATCACATGTATATTGTGATATGATATGGTCCTTCTTCTCACGCCTTGATCTCCATCAAGCGCTCCAGCATGATCTCCATCTTGCCAAAAGTTTGACGCCAAGTCCATGCCGCGACAAACAGGTCGTCCATCGAAATGATGACTATTACTATACTACTTAGTAACATAAAAGTAAACCTCTTTGCATTCGTAATGACCAAGACCATATCAAATCACTATCCCTTGTGCAAAATAAAGTTAGATGCCTCTAATTTATCTTCTGCAAGTTTTACGTGGTTGTTAGGGATTTAGTAATAGAACTGTTCCTAATCTACGAACTTTCCAACCACAAAATGGATCCACTAGTTGTCTCTGCTACACCCCTTTCGGGGCCCTCAGTTGTAAATGCTATATAAACTATTGAATGAGACACAGACCCCTGCTAGCCACTTATACGGTACAAGCCGTATATTGAGCATGGAACCAATCTCACGTAAGGATACGAGTAAGATCGGTATGGGCCGCTTCATCAAACAATACTGCGATATAAACAAGTATACATTAGAGGGTAACAACTAGAGGGTCAACACTGATGCTAAATGTCGCAAGACGATGATTGAATTTCACTTAATTGTGACACCATCGTTTAGGTCATTGTCACATCCCAAAATTTTCCCAATTTTGAAATGTGAAAAATAAATAATTGTTGAAAATTTAGGGTGAAAAGAAACTTTTTGTTTCTAAAAGGAAACATTAAAACCCTTCTTGAACAAACTTTGAATAAAATGGAATCCAACAAATTTCAATCAAGTGAAAAACATTCATCAATGAATGTATCTTGAAATTTAAACACTTGGGAAGTTAAACCAAAACCCTAAAACCCTAATGGAAGAAAATCATATTCAAGATCTCTCTAAGACTATGGATTTGATACATATAAAAATTTAGCAACAAACATTTGTAAGTGATCAAAATGACAAATAAAAATATTATAAAACCATATAAATTGGTTTCACTCATTTTGGAAACATGGATAAAAACTTATGAATTTAATAAAGTTTAAGGAAATAATTTCTAAAGCTAATAAAGATCCTATCTAAAATCCATACTAAATTGTGAGCAAAATAATCCTTAAAGGATTTAAAAATATAAACAAATATCAAATAAAAATATACAAATTGGAATCACCAATTATGGATCTGTAAATAAAAAGATATGGATTTGATAAGGCAAAGAAAGAAAATAAATAAATAAGGAATATTTAAAAGCCAAATTAAATCTTGGCCAAATCCATGAGCAAATGGAAGAAAGATAATTCAAATAAAATAAAGGGATAGAGAATATCCAAATAAAATTATATGACATAAACCATATTCTAATTATATTTGAATAAAGATAAAATCCCTAAGATAAATGGATAATTAAATCATGAGAAAATAATAAATAGAAATTTCCCAAGGTGGATATAAAAGTTATTTAATTAACTTAAATGGAATAAAAGAATCATTTAAATAAAATTTATATGGAATTAAAACCATATTTGATTTTAATGGAATAAAGACAAATGCCCAATTTAAATGATTAATAAATCATATTAAAATATTTCAAATAATTCAAAGTGAATAAATAAAAAACCTACTGGAAAATTAGAATTTAAATAAGAGTTTGAAATTATAATTAAAATCTTATTTGAATAAAGGCAAGTGCCTATTTTAAATAAATAATAAACCATAAATGAATAAAAGAATTATTCCAAAATGGTCTTTAAAATACAGTAATAAACCAGTATAAAAACTTACTGAAAGTTGAGAAAAGTTTGAATTCAAACAAGTGTTTGAATCATTAAATAAATTCAAAAAAGAAAAAAAAAGAAAAAGAAACAAGAAGAAAAATAGAAAACAAACCTCAGCCCAGCGACCAGGCCCAGTCCGGCCCAACTAGCCCACCCCTCTCTCCCTGAATCGTTTTCTGTCACTCGCGAAATGACCCGTGCAGATGCTGATAACCAGACCCCACTAAAACCCCCTCACTCGCTGGCCAACTAACCCCACTGCCCCGTCACCATCTTCCTCACCCTGTGATGACCAAGCCCCCCTCTCTCTCCCGTTTCTGCCGCTGATTTCTCTCTTCAATTCGTCTTAATGTCGCGATTAAAACACCAGCATGTTGGAGATATGCCCTAGAGGCAATAATAAATATAGTTATTATTATATCTTTGTGTTTATGATAAATGTTTACATTCATGCTATAATAGTATTAACAAGGAAACATTAATACTTGTGTGATTTGTAAACTTAATTTGAAGTCCCTAGTATAGCCTCTATACTTCACTAGCTTGTTGGTTGA
This sequence comes from Avena longiglumis, assembly GCA_030063025.1. Taxonomy (NCBI): domain Eukaryota; kingdom Viridiplantae; phylum Streptophyta; class Magnoliopsida; order Poales; family Poaceae; genus Avena; species Avena longiglumis. The sequence goes on from CP125975.1 coordinate 433,618,655, forward strand.
TTAAATGGTTGTGGTTTCCCTATCATGAACATTGAGATGTTATCAACAACAAGATCATATCGTTAGGAGAATGATATGGTGGACATACTCCTATTGATAAGCGTAGCATAAAGATCAAGTCATTTCAATAGTTCAATTGCTATATGCTTTCTGATACATAGTAACCTAATTCCTTCGACCATGAGATCATGCATATCACCTTTAGTGGATGGATGCTTTGATGACATCAAACACCACACCGTATCGGGTGGCTATAAAGGTGGCATTGAGTGTTGGAAAGTATTGGTTGAAACACATGGATCAAGAGTGGGATTTGTCCATCCATATGACGGATAGATATACTCTGGGCCCTCCCGGTGGAATGTCATCCAATTAGCTTGCAAGCATGTGACTGGATCACAAGGGATCACATATCACGGGAACGAGAAAAGAGTACTTATCAGTAACGAGGTTGAACTAGGTATGCAGAGATACCAACGATCATAACCTCGGATAAGTAAACTATCGTGAGACAAAGGGAAATTGGTATCGTATAAGTGGTTCATTCGATCGCAAAGTAATCGTAGAAATATGTGGGAGCCATATGAATATCCAGATTCCTCTATTGGTTATTGTTCGGAGAAGTGTCTCGATCATGTCCGCATAATTCACGAACCGTAGGGAGACACACTTAAGGATTCGACGTTGTTTGAGTAGTTATGGTATTATGAGAAAGAGACCGAATGTTGTTCGAGTCTCGGATGGGATCCGGGATATCACGAGGTGATCCGGAATGGTCCAAGAATAAGATTCATATAAGGAAAGTCCGTTTGAGTTCGGGAATGATTCGTGTTTTCATCGGAATGTTCTAGAAGGGTCCGGATTGTCCAAGACTCGGGGAGGGTACATGAATGTGTCATTGAATGATTGCATCATGTACTAAGTGTTCTTGCTGTTCCAAAACTTGAAAGTCAAACGCCAATTTGAAAGTCAAACGGCTAAAACAGAAACTGTGGAAAACAGAAACTGGGAAACAGGAAACTGGGAAACAAGCAAGAGGAGGTTGAAACCAACTTGGAGGAGGTTCCTCTCCTCCAAGTCGGCCAGCCCTAGGCTGAGTTGGGGAGGGACTCCTCCCTCCTGGCGCCTAGGCCCCTCCACCCATAAAAGGAGGGGCAGGGCTCCTCCTTGAGACACACAAGTTTCTACCTCTAATCTCAGGTTTAGAGCCGTTTGGTTTAGAGCTTCTAATTGCTTTAGCCTGCGGTTTAGAGCCTTCTAATTGGTGTGTATAATCTCTAGACCACTAATAGCCCTCTCCCATAATCCACCATACTCGCTCGGCAAGGCGAAGCCTGCGGATTTCCTCTACTGGGTACCACGCCATTATGCTTGCGGAATCGCGAGAGGAGAGTGCTACAACCTCCGCTCTGCTGGAACAAGGGAGAGGAAGGTCTTCGTCGAAACCGAACGTGTGACCGATCATGAAGCACCGCCAGTAACGCATACGGAAGGATCGTCCACACGATCTTGAGATCGGAAAGAGTACGACTACATCACCATGAGAATCCGCTCTCGTTAAACACTTTGGAATCTTCGAGGGTAAGTTATTCCATCGACTCGTTGCTACAATCTAGTAGATAGATCTTGTCTTGTTTGTTTGTATGCGATAGAAAATTTTTGTTTTCCATGTCGAACCCCTACAAGGGTATCGAGCCGTGTCTATAGGTAGATCATTGCAGAGTAGAACACAATGGTCATTGTGGGTGTTGATGCTTTTATTGTCGATTGCTTTTTGTGTACTTTGCATCTTGCGGTATGTTGGGATGAAGCGGCCCGGGCTAACCTTACATGACATCGTTCATGAGACTTGCTCCACGCTTAACATGCAACTTGTATTGCATAAGTGGCTTTGCGGGTGCCTGTTTCTCCTAGCATAGTTAAGATCCAATTTACAACGGGTAATCAACAATGCTAGTATCAATGTTGTGGTTCTTGTTCGTAAGTTAGAACAACACTTATTGGAAGCCCCAAACCACGTAAAATATGCAAAGAAAGTAGAGGCGTCTAACTTTGTTTTGCAGGGGTGTGCAGTGATGTGATATGGCCATGATTGTGATTATGTTTGATGTATGCAATGTTCCTTATTGTAAGTTGGCAACCGGCAGGAGCCATATGGTTGTCTTTAATTTATGTTAAGACCCGCGTGTCTATTCAAAGTAGTTGTAATAGTTGAAGCCGGTGGACGACAACCATGGTGAAGCGTCATTGACCTTGATGCAATGCCGGTGATGATGGAGATCATGTTCGTGCTTGAAGATGGAGATCGGAAGCACAAAGAAGAAAGGCCATATCATATCACATATTATGAATTGCATGTGATGTTAATCCTTTATGCATCTTGTATTGCTTAGTAGACGACGGTAGCATTATAAGATGATCCCTCATGCACATGAATTTCAAATCATAAAGTGTTCACCCTTAGTTAGCACCGTTGCTAAAGCTTGTTGTTTCGAAGCACCACGTGATGATCGGGTGTGTTAGATTCTGCAAGTGTATACAACGTGAGCAAGCCAGATTTGCTCATGGAGAAACTAAGGTTTGATCTTGACGAGCCTAGCATGTACAGACATGGTCCCGGAACACGGATTACCGAAAGGTAAAGCATGAATCGTATAGTAGATATGATGAACATGACGATTGTTCGCCATTGAAACTATATCAACTCTCGTGATGATCGGTGTTGATGTAGTGGATTTGGTTCATGTGATCACTAAAACAATGTGAGGGATGTTGTTTTCAGTGGGAGTTCACCTAGTTTAATTTCATTAATTAATTTGAACTCAATTTGTCATAAACTTAGTCTAAACTATTGCAAATATATTGTAGATCAATGGCAGCCCCTACCATCAATTTTAATGCGTTCTTAGAGAAAGAAAAGTTGAAAAACAATGGAAGCAACTTTGCGGATTGGTTCCGCAATTTGAGGATTGTCCTCACAGCTGGTAATTTGACCTATGTCTTTGGATGCACATTTGGTGACCCACTGCGGTGATGCTTCCGATGAAGTAAAGAATGTTTACCTCGCTCGGAAGAATCAGTACTCCATAGTTCAGTGTGCTATCTTGTATGGTTCAGAATCGGAGCTTCAGAAAAGGTTTGAAGAGTCAGACCCATATGATATTGTCGAGGATCTCAAATTGATTTTTGAGACTCATGTGGCAATTGAAAGCTATGAGGCTTCTGAAAAGTTCTTTAACTGCAAGATGGAAGAGGACAGCTCCGTCAGTGAGCATGTGCTTAAGATGTCTGGGCACGCAAACAAACTTCAAAGCTTGGGTATAGTGATTCCTAATGATTTGGGGATTTGGCGTCCTCGATCACCGCCACCAAGTTACAGGAACTTTGTGATGAACTACAACATGCGTAACATGAACAAAGTGTTGCGAGAACTGTTTGCTATGTTAAAGTCTGCGAAGTGGAGATCAAGAAAGAGCACCAAGTGTTGATGGTCAATAAGACCACCAAACTCAAGAAAGGCAAGTCTAAGCAAAGGGACACTTCAAGAAGGGTGGTAAGAAAGTTACCACGCCGTAGAAGACCAAGGCTGGACCCAAGCCCTAAACCGAGTGCTTTTCCGCAAGGGAGAAGGTCATCGAAGCGGAATTGCCCAAAGTACTTGGCGGATCTCAAGAAGGCAACATCAAGAAGAAAGGTATATCGATATACATGTTATTGATGTGTATCTCACTAGTACTCGTAGTAGTGCTCGGGTATTTAATCTTGGTTCGGTTGCTCATATTTGTAACTCAAACAAGGTCTTTGCGAATAAACGGAAGCTAGCGAAGAACGAGGTGACGATGCGCGTGGGAAACGGATCAAAGGTTGATGTGATCGCGGTCGGCACGCTACCTCTTCATCTACCATCGGGATTAGTTTTATACTTAAATAATTGTTATTTGGTGCCTGCGTTGAGCATGAACATTATATCGGGATCTTGTTTATTGCGAGATGGTTACTTGTTTAAGTCAGAGAATAATGGTTGTTCGATTTATATGAGTAATATGTTTTATGCACATGCACCTTTGATAGATGGTCTATTCTTATTGAATCTCGATAGTGGAAATACACATATCAACAACATTGAGGCTAAACGTTTGAAATCAAGCGATAATTTGACCTATATGTGGCACTGTCGTCTTGGTCACATTGGAGTGAAGCGTATGAAGAAACTCCATTCCCATGGACTTCTTGAATCACTTGATTTTGAATCACTTGAAAGATGCGAAGCATGTCTGATGGGAAAAATGACTAAGACTCCATTTTCTGGTATGATGGAGCGAGCTACGGACTTATTGGAAATCATACATACCGATGTGTGTGGTCCAATGAGTGTAGCATCGCGCAGTGGTTATCGTTATGTTCTTACCTTCACAGATGACTTGAGTAGATATGGGTATATCTATTTCATGAAACATAAGTCCGAAACTTTCGAGAAGTTTAAGGAGTTTCAAAGTGAGGTAGAGAATCAACGTAACAAGAAAATTAAATTTCTACGTTCTGATCGTGGAGGTGAATATCTAAGTTACGAGTTTGGCGAGCATTTAAAGAAGTGCGGAATACTTTCACAATTGACACCGCCGGAACACCACACAGTAATGGTGTGTCCGAACGTGAATCGAACTCTCTTAGATATGGTTCGTTCTATGATGTCACTTACATTTACCGCTATCATTTTGGGGTTATGCATTAGAAACAACCGCATTCACTTTAAATAGGGCACCGTCTAAATCCGTTGAAACGACACCGTATGAATTATGGTTTGGGAAGAAACCTAAATTGTCGTTCCTTAAAGTTTGGGGATGCGAAGCCTATGTAAAGAAGTTACTGAGGACAAGCTTGAACCCAAAGCGGAAAAATGCGTCTTCATAGGATACCGAAGGAAACTATTGGGTATACCTTCTATCATAGATCCAAGGCAAAATCTTCGTTAAGAATGGATCCTTTCTAGAGAAGGAATTTCTCTCGAAAGAAGTGACTGGAAGGAAAGTAGAACTCGACGAGGTTGTTGAACCTTCTCTCGAAATTGCAGTAGCGCAAGACCGGAAGAAGTTCCTGTGGTGCTGCACCAATTAGAGAGGAAGCTAATGATGATGATCATGAAACTTCGGTTGAAGTTGCTCTGAGCCTCGGAGGTCAACGAACTCGTACCACTCCATTGGTATGATCCCGTTATGAGTGTCATGTTGGTGGACAACACCGATGACCCCGAGACATATGAGGAAGCGATGATGAGCCCAGATTCCAATAAATGGCAAGAAGCCATGAAATCCGAGATTGGATCCATGTTCGAAAACCAAGTATGGACTTTGGTGGACTTCTTGGGATGGCGGAAGGCCGTCGAGAACAAATGGATTTTCAAGAAGAAACAGATGTCGATGGTAATGTTATGTCTATAAAGCTCGACTTGTCGCAAAGGGTTTCGACAAATTCAAGGAGTTGACTACGATGAGACTTTCTCACCAAGAGCGAAGCTAAAGTCTGTGAGGATTATGTTAGCAATTGCATATTATGATTATGAGATATGGCGGATGGATGTCAAAACAGCATTCCTCAATGGAGATATTGATGAAGAGTTGTATATGATGCAACCCAAAGGTTTTGTCGATCCTAAAGATGCTAACAAGGTATGCAAACTTCAACGGTCCATCTATGGATTGAAGCAAGCATCCAGTTGGAATCAACGTTTTGATAAGGTAATCAAAAGTTTTGGTTTTATACAAACTTATGGAGAAGCTTGTATTTACAAGAAAGTGAGTGGGAGCTGTAGCATTCTTAATACTATATGTGGATGACATATTGTTGATTGGGAATGATGTAGACCTTCTTAATAGTGTCAAGGAATATTTGAATAATAGTTTTTCAATGAAGGATCTTGGCAAGCGACTTACATATTAGGCATAAAGATTTATAGAGATAGATCGAAGCCAAATATCATTGTCACAGAGTACATATTTGGAAAAAGTTCTAAAGAGGTTTGGAATGGAAGAAAGCAAGAAAGGGTTCTTGCCCATGTTGCTCAATCGACCTTGAGTAAAACTCAAAGTCCGACATCGCAGAAGATAGAGAAAGGATGAGTAAGACTCCTATGCCTCAGCCATAGGATCTCTAATGTATGCCATGCTATGTACTAGACCGACATTGCATATGCCGTTAGTTTAACTAGCAGATATCAAAGTGATCCAGAGTGGATCATTGGACAATGATCAAAAACATCCTTAAGTACTTGAGAAGAACTAAGGATATGGTTCTTTCTGATGGAGGTGATGAACAGCTCGTTGTTAATGGTTACACCGATGCTAGTTGGAACACCGATCCGGATGATTCTAAATCACAACTGGATACGTATTTATTTTGAATGGTGCAGCAGTTAGCTGGAGGAGTGCAAAGCAAAGCGTTGTGGCGAGATCTTCAACTGAATCGGAATACATGGCTGCTTCAGAGGCTTCACAAGAAGCGATATGGATGAAAGAGTTCATTACAGATATGGGTGTGGTTCCTAGTGCGCTGGACCCAATGTCTATCTACTGTGATAACATGGGCGCCATAGCCAATGCGCAAGAACCAAGGTCACACAAGAAGCTGAAGCATATCAAGCTGCGTTTTCACGCTATTCGAGAACATATCCAGGATGGGGATATAAAGATTTGCAAAGTACACACAGATCTGAATGTGGAGGATCCATTGACTAAACCTCTCCCGAGGTCAAAACATGACCAACACCAAACTGCCATGGGTGTTCGGTATATGACCATGTAATCTAGATTAGATGACTCTAGTGCAAGTGGGAGACTGTTGGAGATATGCCCTAGAGGCAATAATAAATATAGTTATTATTATATCTTTGTGTTTATGATAAATGTTTACATTCATGCTATAATAGTATTAACAAGGAAACATTAATACTTGTGTGATTTGTAAACTTAATTTGAAGTCCCTAGTATAGCCTCTATACTTCACTAGCTTGTTGGTTGATTAAATGGTTGTGGTTTCCCTATCATGAACATTGAGATGTTATCAACAACAAGATCATATCGTTAGGAGAATGATATGGTGGACATACTCCTATTGATAAGCGTAGCATAAAGATCAAGTCATTTCAATAGTTCAACTGCTATATGCTTTCTGATACATAGTAACCTAATTCCTTCGACCATGAGATCATGCATATCACCTTTAGTGGATGGATGCTTTGATGACATCAAACACCACACCGTGAATCGGGTGGCTATAAAGGTGGCATTGAGTGTTCGGAAAGTATTGGTTGAAACACATGGATCAAGAGTGGGATTTGTCCATCCATATGACGGATAGATATACTGGGCCCTCTCGGTGGAATGTCATCCAATTAGCTTGCAAGCATGTGACTGGGTCACAAGGGATCACATATCACGGAACGATAAAAGAGTACTTATCGGTATGAGGTTGAACTAGGTATGCAGAGATACCGCGATCATAACCTCGGATAAGTAAACTATCGTGAGACAAAGGGAAATTGGTATCGTATGTAAGTGGTTCATTCGATCAAAGTAATCGTGAGAAATATGTGGGAGCCATATGAATTTCCAGATTCCTCTATTGGTTATTGTTCGAGAAGTGTCTCGATCATGTCCGCATAATTCACGAACCGTAGGAGACACACTTAAGGATTGACGTTGTTTGAGTAGTTATGGTATTATGAGAAAGAGTCCGAATGTTGTTCGGAGTCTCGGATGGGATCCGGGATATCACGAGGTGATCCGGAATGGTCCGGAGAATAAGATTCAGATAAGGAAAGTCCGTTTGGAGTTCGGGAATGATTAGGTGTTTTCATCGAATGTTCTAGAAGGTCCGGATTGTCCGGCACTCGGGGGAGGGTACATGAATGTGTCATTGAATGATTGCATCATGTACTAAGTGTTCTTGCTGTTCCAAAACTTGAAAGTCAAACTGCCAATTTGAAAGCCAAACGGCTAAAACAGGAAACTGTGGAAAACAGGAAACTGTGGGAAACAGGAAACTGTGGGAAACAAGCAAGAGGAGGTTGAAACCAACTTGGAGGAGGTGTTACTCTCCTCCAAGTCGGCGCCCAGCCCTAGTCCGAGTTGGGGAGGGACTCCCTCCCTCCCTGGCGCGCCTAGCCCCTCCACCTATAAAAGGAGGGGCAGGGCTCCTCCTTGAGACACACAAGTTTCTACCTCTAATCTCAGGTTTAGAGCCGTTTGGTTTAGAGCTTCTAATTGCTTTAGCCTGCGGTTTAGAGCCTTATAATTGGTGTGTATAATCTCTAGACCACTAATATCCCTCTCTCATAATCCACCATACTCGCTCCGGCTTAAGGCGAAGCCCTGCGGGATCTCCCCTCTACTTCCGGCACCACGCCCGTTGTCTTGGGAATCGCGAGAGTGCTACAACCTCCGCTGCTGGAACAAGAGAGGAAGGTCTTCGAAGTGCGAACGTGTGACCGACTGAAGCAGCAACTTAGGAGCATGGCGCGGAAGGATCGTCCACACGATCTTGAGATCGGAAAGAGTACGACTACATCACCCACGAGAATCCGCTCTCGTTAAACACTTTGGAATCTTCGAGGGTAAGTTATTCCATCGACTCGTTGCTACAATCTAGTAGATAGATCTTGGCTTGTTTGTTTGTATGCGATAGAAATTTTTTGTTTTCCATGCTGCGAACCCCTACACAGCAATCACGCCCTACTTAATCGCCTGTCTCTCCTCTCTCTTTCCCCTCTCACGCCATGCCCAGTGAGCCACCAGGCTGCACTAATTTTTTCTCACGCCACGACTACCTCCGACGAGGTTATCGGCAAATTCCGGACAGTACCTACCTCCCCTTGCCTCCCAGGTCCCACAAGCTTGTTACCTATCTCCCTACGCACCTACCCGTTCCTTCTTCTCGCTCGCGCGTGCCCCGTAGCCTCAGCAACGACTTCGATAGAGCACCGCCGCCGTCTGCAGCAACTCTGTTGAGCTCTCTCGGTAGTTTCTGACCACGCCTCCTCCTCTCTTTGACGCTCGCACCTTTGCCTCTTCTTTTCACGTCTAACAGCACCCTTCTCTGGTTTTCCCATGGTCTATAGCCTCGCCCCCGACGACGAACAGAGGCGCCCGACGCCGACAGCAACTTCGGCGAGGAATCGCCAGCAGCATCGTACGCCCCCTGCCCTCCTACGCGTACGTTGAGCTTCCCGACGTCACGACGAGTCTGGTGAGCATCTTCCCCTCCCTCTCGCTTCCTAGTTTGCCGGCAATGCCACCTCCAGAGCGCTCCGCTGCTCGCCACCGTCACAGCGCCGCCCATCTGTGGTCGCCACCGTTTGAGCCATTCGATTTAGATCTGATGGATGCGATAGATTCACTTAACGAAGGGGTACGACATCATCTGTGCCGCACCATTTTATTTATATCCAACGCTCTGTGTTGGCCGATCCAACCGAAGCGGTACTGTCCAATAGGATGGCTCCACGTGGCCAGTGTTTTGATTTAAAAACAGAAACATTACTATTAGATGTTAGATTTTGCAAAAATCATAGCTTTAAATCTACACATCCAAAATTTACAAATTTTATATCATTGGAATCAAGAAAAAGAATACTTTGCAACCATGCCCTTTGTTTAGTGAATTGCTTCTGTAAAATTGTTTTTTTCATAAACATGTGTAGGCCTAATTTGAGTATAAAAATTATTCTAAAAATGTTTTTAGGGTAAAATCTTTTGTAAATGGTTTGATTTGAACCTACTGACCATAAAAACCAACTTTTAGATTTAAAAGTATATTTTGTGATGCTAAAGAATAAATCTTTGAATAAAAGCATTTCTAGTTAAATAAAAATGTTGATTATGGTTTAAAAATGATTTTTGAGTAAAACTCTCTAACCCTAAACTCTAAGTTTTTGGATTTAAAAATGTATTTGATTAAACCCTAGAAAATTATTACTTTGATTAAAGGCATTTCTAGAAAAGTAAAATGTTTCTTTGATTTAAAAATAGTTTTTTAGTGAAACCTTTTGTAAATGATTTTGTTTTTAAACACTTTGACCATAAACACTAACATTTGTGTTTAAAAATATATTTGGCAAACACTAGAAATTATCCCTTTGATTTAAATCATTTCTAGCAAAACAAAATGATTTAAATTGGCCATTTTCACTAACTTAATATCAAATGGTTTTGCCACTTTTATAAATGACCAATATGTGTTTTAAAATGTTTATAACCTATTAGAAACCACTTTTCCAAATAAAACAATATTTTGCATGCTTGCATGCATTGTTTTGTTTTATTTGTTTTATATGGTGAATTGTTTGAATGCTAGATTGAATTTGTGCCTTGATTGAATTATAGTGAAATTTGAAGAGTGTGAATATTGCAAGATCAAGGAGTGAACTTATATTCTCTACCAAAAAGGCAAGTGGTGCTTCATACTTTTGTCCCATTATTTTCACTATGCATTAGTGATATTTCTAAGTAGGACTTGCATGGAATTTTCTATGTGTTAACTATGCCATGGGAAATCCTAGTAGATGAAGCCTTAGTAGAATTTACCCTAAGTTAAGATTCCTACTACTATCATGCTTAGCCTAGCTAGTAGAAAACAAGGGTGGATTATATTCATGCTATGAAATATTTCTAAGTCAATGACTTGTGTTTTGTTTAATAAAACAACTATGTGAATGAATCACCTTGGTGGAATGGTTGTGAATGGGTTATGTTGAGTGGTTACACAGGGCCCCATATTTATGGCCTACCCTAGTGTATCTCACTTGTGGAAAGCCACCCAAGTACAAAGAGATTTGAGATGTCAAATGTTGAGAAGCTTCAAGTGCAGCCACATGGCATTATGGGCTCTGCCTGGATCATATAGGTTGCAATAACTTAGACAAATGGACAGTTGGTGGTAGGGGTGATAGGTTTGGAGCGCGTCAATTTTGGTCTAAGGGAAGGTTTCTGAAAGATCTTGTCTCAGTGCATGTCGAGTCTTGTGGGGAAAGTGCACCACCTCTCTCGAGAGTAAAATATAAGTACTTAGCCGTGTCCCCGGCAATGGACAATTTGAGCATCAAGACATGGAAGCTATCAAGGATCTCCTCATCCCAATTTCTAAGTTAAAAACTTGTGGTTGAACAAGGGTAAAGGATCACCAATTTCTATTGGTAGATGCCTTGGGTGATTTTGACAAACAAAAACTTAGTGTTTACAAATGATAAGGAAAATCTATTTTGAGCAAAGCAAGCCTAAGCTCCACTTAGCCAAATGCATATAGATGATAGACTCCACAATTCTACCATAGTATCACTTGCCAATACAATTCAAATGTATTGACCCTTGTGGCTGTAACTTATTATGTTGCAGGTTTGTTTGATGTTAGTGAAGTGTGTTGATTAGGATTACAAGTCTACAACCAACATGATTGCCTGTGGCACTTTGAAGATGAAGGACTCCATGCTATATAGTTATTTCCGCTACATTGTAATGAGATAGGCAAATGAGCTATGTAAGATGTAATGAATTATTTTATTCCTGATTATAAAGTTGTATTATGACCTTTGTTTCTTGATATTACATCTTAACTGTGGATGCTAGCTATTGATCCAGGGACTAGCATTGTAAACACAGGGATCTCTACCTTATTAAAGGTTGGGACCTCTATAGTCATATTACAAAGAAACACGTGAATAAAATCCATGTTGATGGACTTTTGGAGTCATTTGACTTTGAATCAATTGACACTTGTGAGACTTATATAAAAGAACAAAACTCTGTTCACAGGCCAATATTGAACGAACGGCTAACTTGTTGGATAGCATACATGTTTATGTGTGTAGTCCATTATGTGTAGCCACGTGTGGTGGATTCGTCTACTTCATATACTTTCACCGATGATCTGAGTGTATATATATGGATATATATATATTGAAGGGAATATGCCCGAGAGGCAATAATAAAGTGGTTATTATCGTATTCCTATTTATGATAAATGTTTATTTTACATGCTATAATTGTATTAATACGGAAAAGTTAATACATGTGTGTTTAATAAACAAAATAAAGTTCCTAGTTATACCTCTCTTATAAACTAGCTCGTTGATTAACAAGATGATCATAGGTTTCCTGATCATGGACATTGGATGTTGTTAATAACGAGGTCACAACATTAGTGTAATGGTGTGATGAACATTCATCCGAAGTATAGCATTACGATCAAAGTCATTGAGTTTATATTGCTATAACATCTTACGAAGTGATCCTAATCCTTAGACCATGAGATCATGTCAATCACTAACACCGGAAGAGTTTTTGATAACATCAAACGTCACACCGTAACAGGGTGATTATAAAGATGGATTCAGAACTACTAAAGTGTTATGTTGAGGCCCATGGATCGAGAGTGGAATTTGTTCATCCCGATGACGGATAGATATACTCTAGGCCCTCTCGGTGATATCACATTGGTTAGCTTGCAAGCAAGTGATTTGATCACTAGAATGTTATATCAGGAGCGAGAAAAGAGTGCATGTCGAAGAATGAGATCAAACTAGGTATGGAGATACTGATGATCGAATCTTGGACATGTAATATACATGAAACAAAAGGATTAAGATACTAGCGTAAAGGTTAGACGATCACAAGAAAGTCATCGTTGAATGTGTGGGAGTCGGTATGGGTCTCAGATCCGCTCGATTATTGATCGAGAGGGTCTCGATCATGTCCACATTATTCATGAACCATAGGGTGACACACTTAAGAGACACCGACATCCAATTGGAGCAAAAGTTTCATGCCGAAAAGAAAAGGAAAGCGCAGAATTTATTTCACTAGACAAAGCTGTTTCGGTTGAAATTGTTGAAACTGTTCGCATGTGAAATGGAATACTAGCAAGGGTTTTATGTGAATGTTTGTTAATTAAAGTAATTAACAAAATTCTGAATAAATAAATAAAGAGTTTTATTTAAATGAGAGCTTGCATTAAATTTGGTGGAAATTTAATGCATGTGAGTGGATTTTGAGTGGAGGCTTTTTAATGGGAGTGGAGGCTTTTCATTTTGAGTGGGAGATCCACCCACATGAATGTGGAAGAGGTGGGGCAGCCCATGGCTGGGCGCCATGCCCCTTGGGTGCCCCCATCTCCCCTATAAAAGGCCCCCCTCTCCTCCTCTCACAAAACACCTCCTCGTGAAGGATCTCTCTCCCCTCTAGAATTTATCCCCCATGGTCTCGGACTAGCGAGATACATGTTCCCGGTGGCTATTCGGCAAGAAAGAGTTGTGCTTCCGCTGCATCGCTGGAGCGAGGCGGAGGTTGCTCAGTGCCTCGAGCGTGTGTGCGAGCACGGATGCGCCATGTTTTGCGGCGCTAGGACTTCCTCTCGATCTTGAGATCGGCAAAAGATCGTCTACATCAACCACGAGTTTGGACTCGTTAAGCTTTGTCGGTCTTCAAGGGTATGTTCTCTACGGATATACATCCGCCCGTTGTTTGTATCTAGTAGATAGATCTTGGTACATAGTTGTTCCCATCGTAGGAAATTTTTTGTTTTCTATGCTGCGAACCCTACAGTGGTATCAGAGCCGGATCTATGCGTCGATACTTTGCACGGGTAGTACACATATGAGTATGTGGGCAATGATGATCATTTTATTGCTTCTTAGTTGTACTTTGGATATTGGTGGCATAGTGGGATGAAGCGGCCCGGACAAACTTTACATGTCCTCGCACATGAGACCTGTTCCACGCTTGACATGCAACTAGTTTGCATAAGTGGCTAGCGGGTGTCTGTCTCTCCTACTATAGTCAATATCTAATTTGCAACGAGTTGTCAACAATTTGGTTATCCTCGTTGTGGTTCATGTTCGTAGGTAAGAATGGTTCTATCTTCGAAAGCCCTAAGCCACGTAAAATTTGCAATGGATAAATTAGAGGTGTCTAGTTTAGATTGTTGCTGGGCTAGGGTTATGATATGGTAGTGTTGTAAGTAGAAGTATGAGATGATACTCTTACAACACACATAGCGTTGAATCTCCATAGACCTTGGATTTACACATATAGGTATGATAGTGATCATACCACGGTGCACATGATAGAGATCATCTGCGGGAACCATATCATTTCACTAATAAACATATGATGTTTGATAGCATCTTATATTGCTTGTTTAGCGCTTTGTTAGCATAATAAGGTGATCCCTCTTTTAGATATCAAGATAAAAATGTGTTCTTCCTTAAGTATGCACCGACAATGTTTCGTCGCTTCAAGACATCACGTGATGATCGGGTGTACTTGAAACCATGAGCATATCTCGGGTGTAAGACAGTTACACACGCGAATACTAAGGTTCTTACTTGGCGAGCCTAGCATGTACAGACATGGCCTCGAAACACGGACCGAAAGGTTAAGCATGAGTCATATGTTTTGATATGATGACCATATGGATGCTCGCCTTTGAAGCTACACCGACTCACGTGATGATCGGACTTGGTGTAGTGGATTTGGTTCATGTAATCACCAAAAGACACGAGGGATGTCGTTTTTGAGTGGGAGTTCATTTCTAATTTGGATTAGTAGAACTCAATTTATCATAAATTACATCAAAGTGAATTTGCATAATTTCTTGTATTTATTGGCATTCGTTCACCACCTTATGCTTAGTTGTAATTGAGATAATAGAACTATAGAATTACGGATATATACTTTCTGAACTGGTAACGTATTGTGTTGAGTGTCAATCTAAAGTTTAAGTCCTATTGCAAACTTTCAGCAAACTCTATTTACTCGTGAAATTTAATAGTTGGTATTAAATCGAGAGTAACAATTCGATGTTAGTATCTTAAGTATCATGTTTGCCTCCATGATACTTGATTTTTTTAATATCAAGTTTATCTAGGAGCTGAAAGAATTGTTTCAGAAACCATCATGTGTGGCAGATATAACGATATCTGAAACAATGTTTTGGTTTCAATATGATAGAGTATAATATATGTTCTCATATTGGACGAGAATTTACAAAGGTTGGAGATGCTAGACATCCTAATCATCCAAAAGGGTTTTGGAAAGTAATGTTATACTCACGATTCGCCTTTATAAGCTACAGTAGCTTGATCATGAAAGTCGTCATGATAAGGATGAATAGAAGATGTATGTAAAGTGTTTACTACACTAAAATATTACTAAAGAATGGATTTTGAAAGAATACCGATCATTTTGATGATGGTGATCTACTTCAAAGTGCAAGTCCAAAGGTATTATTATTTGAATATACACGCTTTGGACTATGTGTCATGTATATGGCTCCACTTTTGATGTTGATAAATTCTTTTAAAAGGGAAAAGGAAATCTGAAGAGAATCTATAAAATATACTTGGCGAAAAGAAAAGATTGGAAATATCCAATTTAGGTATATATATGATATACATGTTATGGTTGTATTCTTTGCTTGTTAAACAATGTGGTTCTTGGGTATTGGATACCGAATTGGTTGGTATGAAATTTCATACGGAACGATGCAATTCATGAACCACAATGGCCTAAGTAACTAGAAAGAGAATATGTGATGATGTTCATCAAAAACAAACAAACCGTTGTTTGTATTTCTCGTTGACATCAAGGCTTGACTTCAAGATTTGTTTTAATAATTGTTATTTGAATCAGGTATTATGAGAACAAAGGTTGTTCAAATAATTACCATATTCCATATAAGATGGATGATTTACAAATCTAGTTGAAGAAATCACATCCATAAAACCTAATGCTAAAATGTCGCAAGACAAATGATTGAAAGATCACTTATGAAGTGACATCATTTAAATTATATTGGAAAGAAAACATGAAGAATCTCCATATTCATGGATTTTTGGAGTCTTTGATTTGATCAAGTGACGCTTGTGAGACTTTCCACGTGATAATTAAAACTTCGTTCAAAGGCCAAAGAAGAACGAACGACTAAATTATTGGAATTTATACATATCGATGTATGTAGTCCATTATGTGTAGTCGTAAGCGATGGGTTTCAACTTCATATGCTTTCTCCGGAATTTTGAGTGAATGTTCACTTAATGAGAAAGAAGTATGAAATATTTGGAAATGTTTCAAAGACTTTCAAGATGAAGTGGAAAATCATTGTAACAAGAAAAATAAATGAATTATGATTTGATCATAAAGGGATTTATTTGAGTTACAAGTGTAACAACAAAATAAATGAATTATGATTTTATCATAAAGGGATTTATTTGAGTTGCAAGTTTAGCAAAACACCTAGATTTACATCTCTCGAAACACCATAGGAGTATGGAGTGTTTGAGATTTGTAATGAAACCTTGTGAGACATGGTTGGATCAAAGGTGTTATTTATAAAACTGCCATTATGTTTTAAAAGATTAAAGCTTTAGAGACTACCGCTTTTACACTAAAAAGAGCTCCATCTAGATCCGTTGAAATGACACCATGGAAGTTATGGTTTGGGTTAAAACCAAAGTTGTCATTTCTTAAATTTTGGTATGCTAAACATAAGTAAGATGTTTACAACCGAATTCGGATGAGCATGTCTTTGTAGGTTATTCCAAATAACAATTGGTTATTCCTCCATAACACCGAGGACAAAAGGGTTTGTCGCTTGAAATGTGAAGTTTCTTGAAAAAGGAATTTTTCGCAAAAGTTAAGTGGGAGGACAATAGAACTTTGATAAGGTTAACGAACCTTAGCTAAATGTCTTGAGTTGCAGTAGGAAATCGATTCGGAGGCTGCCATAATGCTCATAGCTTATGTGCCTCAAAGGTTGTGGTCACGGAGGTCTAAAGTTCCTATTGAACCAAGAAGGTCGGTTAAACAATCAAATGCTAAGATTTGAGAGTAAATCATTATTGTTTCACAATGATGAACCGAATACATAAAAAGAAGCGATGATGGGCCCTGACTCCGTCAAATGGCTTGAAGCCATAAAATCCGTGATAGTTCCATATACGAGAAATCAAGTTTTGAACTTGGAAGACCCTCTGGAAAGGTGTAAAAACCTATCGTTCGTATTTGGATCTATAAAGAAACAGACATGGATGTCTCACATCTATTAAATATTCGACATGTCGTAAAGTATTTTATGACAATGTTGAAAGAGTTGACTATGACAAGATTTGATCTTTCATAGCGATATTTAGTCTGAACGGATTAAAGTAGCAACCACTACATATAATTTGGTATATGGTAGATGAATAAACAAAACAAAGTTCTTCTAATAGAATGGTTACCTAGGACGTGTACATGACACGGTCCAAAGGGTTTTGTTAATTCAAAGGATGCTAAAAGGGCATGCAAACTTCAATGGTTGAAGTAAGCATCATGAGTTGGAATCTTCCCATGATGAAAAATGAGTTTTCATCCGGAGACGATGAAGATGCTTGCATTTTCAAGAAATTAAGTAGGAGACATATTTCTAATACATTATGTGAAGGACATCTTGTTGATTAGAAATGATGTATCTTTTATTGACAAAGGTTAAGAATTTCATTTCGATGAAAGACTTAGGCAAAACCCGAATATTTAGCATGAATGTGTATAGTGGATAGACTTTAACGCTAATATGTTTATGCCAAACGTACATATATGAGATATTGAAGGAGTTCAATATAGAAACGACAAGAAACAGTTCTTGTTGCATGGAAAGGAATTGAATCAAGATTCAAGTGTATCGACACTTGATAAGTGAAACAAGATTCAAGTGCTTTGACACTTGATGAGTGCAATCACGAGAATGTTTTGATCAATCATACCATGATATGTACACATCCAGATATGTCCTATGCTCTAAGTGTTATGAGCATATACCAGAATGAATCATAAAATGATCATTGGACGATAGTGAGGATATTCTTATGATCTTTTGGAAGAACTAAGAATATATTTGTGTAGAGGTGACAAACAATTACAAATAGTTCATTGTAAAGCGTTACATTGATACTAGTTTTGTCACAAGATACAAATTAAGTTTATCTCAATTTAAACTATGGGTGGCACAATGTAATGGAAAGGAGATTCCATGATGGATTTGGAAGAGTTCCAAAGTTAAGACATTATGACGAATACTACAACAAAAGGCTAAGTATATGAGCTATAGTAGCGACAAAGGAGGAATTTGTGTCAAGTAGTTTGTTATCAAACTAAGGTGTGGTTCATAGCGGGCTAACACTAAAGATATATTGTATGACGATAGTATCGATGTGTTTTAACCCCAAGGAACTAAAGGTCTCACCAAAAGACCAAATTTATACAATGCCATCTCATTGGAGAATGAGTGATGCGTGGAGACGCAAAGACATGCAAATACACACGGACTGAGCGTCGGATCCGTAGATTATGTTAACCACTTGCAATTGCGTATTTGGAACACCAGAAAGCCATAGGTGTTCAATACACAAAGTTTTCAAACTGGATTATTGTCTCTAGTGCAAGTGGGAGACTGAAGGGAATATGCCCGAGAGGCAATAATAAAGTGGTTATTATCGTATTCCTATTTATGATAAATGTTTATTTTACATGCTATAATTGTATTAATACGGAAACGTTAATACATGTGTGTTTAATAAACAAAAGAAAGTTCCTAGTTATGCCTCTCTTATAAACTAGCTCGTTGATTAACAAGATGATCATAGGTTTCCTGATCATGGACATTGGATGTTCTTAATAACGAGGTCACAACATTAGTGTAATGGTGTGATGAACATTCATCCGAAGTATAGCATTACGATCAAAGTCATTGAGTTTATATTGCTATAACATCTTACGAAGTGATCCTAATCCTTAGACCATGAGATCATGTCAATCACTAACACCGGAAGAGTTTCTTGATAACATGTAGGGGTCCCAACCTGATAAGGTAGAGTCCTCCTGTGTTTTACAATGCTAGTCCCTGGATCAATAGCTAGCATCCACAGTTAAGATGTAATATCAAGATACAAAGGTCATATTATAACTTTATGACCAGGAACAACATAATTCTATTACATCATACATAGCTCATTGGCTATTACATTACATTGCAGCGGAATAACTATAGTCATGGGTCCTTCCTCTTAAAAGTGCCACAGGCAGATGTTGGTTGTAGACTTTTTAATCCTAGTCAATCAAACAATCTTCGTTTAAAACAATCAACCTGCAACATTACAAGTTACAGCCACAAGGGTCAATACATTTGAATTGTATTGGCAAGTTTCACTTTTATATGTATAATAAGAATGGATCCTATCATTATATGCATATTTGGCTAAGTAGAGTTTGAGGCTTATTTGCATAAAGCAATATTTATCCTATCTTTTCAAAATGGTTTTGGTCCTTTGTCAATTCTCTTTTCCAAGTTCCTTGAACTCCTTGGTAGACACTCAAGTGTTCAAGTCCTTGTCCAAAAATCCCTTGAGCTACTTGGTAACCCCAAGTGCTACAAGTTTTCTCAAAACTCATGAGTTCCTTGGTAACCCCAAGTACATCATGCTCTTTCGCACCTTGGTAACCCCAAGTGCAACAAGCTTAACAAAATCTCTTTGAATTCCTTGGTACCCCCAAGTGCATCAAGTTTTTATATTAGAAATTAGAATGTCGAGATCTCCCATAGTTCAAACTTTAGTTGCTCAGTATTGTCCATAACCGGGGACACGGCTAAGTACTTAGATTTTATTAACTTCTGCAGAAGGAGTACACTTTACCCACATGACACAATCCCATCTTGTTGCCACCAGTGGCCTACTGGATTAGTGCTCACCGAGATGGAGTACTGGCAGACTGAGAATGTGACGAAGTCTTTCCAAAAGGTCCTTCCATACATCATTGCTAGCTTGTCTTCAGCCCCCATGAAGCATTCTAGATCCCCATGTCCGGTAACTAAAGACAATGTATGGATCTTCCTAATGTAGTTGACTAAGCCAGAGCCATAATAGCATGTGGTTGTACACGAAAGCCACAATTGGAGAAACATGTTCAATCTCTAAGTTTCCTAGGTGGTTTTCAGTTGGAGCACAACACAAAGTGATTGCCATAGACATGGTTCCCTTTTGTTGCCACCTTCTCCAAAACATAAAGTGTCCACCACCTAGGTGGTTCATTGAGTCCTTGTTTTATTATATAAATCACAAGTCTTTTCACAACCTTTGTAAAATCTCAACATGTATCTCTTTTCAAAACATAGCATGGCTAAGCATGTACAACTTCAATATTTTACTAAGGAGTGTATAGGGAATCCTATTAGGATTAGCATAGCTTAAGTATAAAATTCTTTTCATGCATGTTTTCAAAATCCACTAAGTGTAATGAAAATAGTAGGAGTTTAGATGATAGTGTCACTTGCCTTTTTGTTAGGGAATGATAGTTACTTCTTGATCTTGCTAGTCTCACACTTTGTTAATTTCACTACAATCAAACAAGCATATTATCAAGTGGCATTCCAACATTCAAAGAATATTTCACATACACAAAGCAATGGATCCTAAGTCTTGTAGAAAGAGGGTTCTATTGCAAAGTTGGTCTCTACTAGGTTTATAAACTTTGTAAGGTCCACATTGGTCATTTACCAAAATGGCAAAGTCATTAGTTAAAGGGTTTTACTCAAAGTCTATTTTAAAATCCATTCAATATTTCATGTGGTGAAAATTATTCTTTTCAAAGCAAAACTTTAAGTTTTTCACCAAGTAAGTTGCCTTTGGCAAGGCTTGGTGTTTTGGGTCAGTAAGTTTGGTCCATAACATTTTTCCAAAGTTTTCCTTGCAAAAACTTTTCCATAATAAAATTTAATGAGTTTATTTGGCTAGAAAATGACTAAGTTAACTAATTCAACTTAAATTTCACAAAAATCATTTTTAACACTATGGGTTGGTTCCTAGGGTCAGTAAGGTCACACAAATCCATTTTGCAAAAGATTTAATCCCAAAATCAATTTTAAACAATTTTTATTCTCTAAATAAGTACACAAATGTTTCTGTAAATTAAAACAAGATAACAGATACTATTTTCAAAACTAAGGCCATGGTTGGCTAGGGCTTGTTCTCCTGAATTCATTGACATAAAATTTGCCAAATTTGGACGTGTGGTTTGAAAGTTACAAGGGTTTGAAAATCCTATCTAAATCAGGTTTCAAATCTGTTTTTAAATTAAAAGGGGACACGCGGCGTGTTCTTACTGGTCGATACCGGTTCGGTCGGATCGCTCTTGAGGTGCGTTGGATCTAATCGAAGATGTGCGGCGACGCATACCTTCGGTAAGTGGTTCTATTATAGCCATCCGATCGACATCGGACGGCTCCTGCTGCCTGGCCAAGGACTGGCGGTGCTAGGTCGACGGCGAGCGGCGGAACGGCTAGTTGGCGGCGGCGCTAGCGAAACATAACGCGAAGAAGAGGGAAGGATGCTCACCAGCTCGCAATACTGGCGATGCTCAACGTGGGACTGGTTCGTCGAGGCGCACGGTGGGCGTAATTCCTCGCGGAGTTGGTTACGGCGACGGACGCTCGGTCGAGGTCGGCTACGTAGTTCACGAGAAGACAAACGGAGGGTTGGGTTAGCTGCGTAGGACCATGGCAAAGATGTGTGCGTGATCCAGAGGGTACGGGGTGGTCGGAGTTAACCTGTGGGCGTCGTCGGAGTTGAGGCAGACGACGGCGGTATTGGAGTTTGTTGTTGGCGAGGCTCAGGGGTGCCCGCGGTTGAGTTGGATGCACTATCAGATGCGCCTGAGAGTGGAGAAGCTGCTAGAGTGCTTAGGGATGCAAGGGGCGGTGGGGTTTCGTCGGAATCATCACTGGAACATCGTCGGAGCGGCGGCGGTACAGGGAGAATTGGAGGCAGCCTAGGGGCGGAATGGAGGCGTCGTCTGGGGAAAGTGACAGAGGAGAGGGAGGCGCTCTTATCGTGCGTGATGGCTGGCGAATTAACGCGGCATTCAACGCAAATTGATGCCCGCAAATTCATCACTGAAACGGGGGGGAGAGGGAGAAAACGGTCGCGGGGGTGAGGAAGAAGAGCAGTAGGATGTGGGGTCCGCTGTCAGTGGGAATAGAAACGAGGGGAGGTGGTCCACCTGTCAGCTGCTTAGTGGGTGCGATACTGAGTGAGAAAAACGGTTCGGGGGAGAAAAGGAGCTGGGCTGGGTCAAATTTGGGCTTTGTTGAAATTTGTTATTTTTTTTCTGTCTAACTCTTTTTCTTTTTCTATTTCTATTTCCTGATTTGTAATTCAAACAATTATTCAAGCATTCAAATAATTCAACAATTCAAACAATCATTAAACTTTGCATTGTGTTTTTGGTTCTGTTCATCAACATAATCCAACACTCCAAAATAAAATACTATTTTAAATCCTTTTAGGTTTCATTTATTAATTAAATAAGATGGACTATGGTTTATTAAATAAAATTGGGTTTGGTTTAATTAATAAAATCCCATTTGAAATCAAACATTTTTCAAAACCAATTCAGTAGGTTTTATTTGAGAATATAAGATACTTGAAAAACTTGTTAAAATAAAATAACATTTTATTATAGGGTCCATTAACAATTAATATAATAGACTTTCATTATTATTTCTAATAAGTTTTATTTTATTGTGATATTTATTTTGAATCTTAAAATAAAACCAAAATATTTTAGTAGATTTTATTTGTGAATTTCAAATAATTGAGATAACTTATTTTAAATAATTTAATAAGTTTTGATGTTTCAATTTAAATTGGTAAAACTTCTTATTTAAATAAAGTTGGATATTAAAATCTTATTAATTTATTTAAATCAACTTTTGCTATTTTTATTAAATGTTTTAATTTCCAAAGCTTGGTCAAAGTTTAATTTGGCTTTATTAAATAAACTTTATTTATAATTCTACTTTTTCTTTTGAAAACCAAATCTTCCATTAAAGGATCCAAAAAAAATAGTACTTCCAAAACATTTTTAATTTCCTTTAAATGTTTAACTTTATGAATCCCTTTATGTTTTATTTAATTCAAATGGGTTTGAAGTTCCAATTGAATTCCAAAAGTTTCTTCTGGCTCTGAAATTCAACAAAGTTCTATTTTATTCATTTATTTATCACATTACAAGATTTGGAAAATCTTGGGATGTGACATAACATCAAACGTCACACCGTAACAGGGTGATTATAAAGATGGATTCAGAACTACTAAAGTGTTATGTTGAGGCCCATGGATCGAGAGTGGAATTTGTTCATCCCGATGATGGATAGATATACTCTGGGCCCTCTCGGTGATATCACATTGGTTAGCTTGCAAGCAAGTGATTTGATCACTAGAATGTTATATCACGGGAACGAGAAAAGAGTGCATGTCGATGCTTGAGATCAAACTAGGTATGGAGATACCGATGATCGAATCTTGGACATGTAATATATCGCGAAACAAAAGGATTAATATACTAGCGTAAAAGGTTCCGACGATCACAAGAAAGTCATCGTTGAATGTGTGGGAGTCAGTATGGGTCTCGGATCCGCTTCGATTATTGATCGAGAGGGTCTCGATCATGTCCACATTATTCATGAACCGTAGGGTGACACACTTAAGAGACACCAACATCCAATTGGAGCAAAAGTTTCATGCCGAAAAGAAAAGGAATGCGCAGAATTTATTTCACTAGACAAGCTGTTGGAAATTGAAATTGAAACTGGTTCTGCATGTGAAATGGAATACTAGCAAGGGGTTTTATGTGAATGTTTGTTAATTAAAGTAATTAACAAAATTCTGAATAAATAAATAAAAGAGTTTTATTTAAATGAGAGCTTGCATTAAATTTGGTGGAAATTTAATGCATGTGAGTGGATTTTTGAGTGGAGGCTTTTTAATGGGAGTGGAGGCTTTTCATTTTGAGTGGGAGATCCACCCACATGAATGTGGAAGAGGTGGGGGCAGCCCCATGGCTGGCGCCATGCCCCTTGGGTGCCCCCATCTCCCCTATAAAAGGCCCCCCTCTCCTCCTCTCACAAAACACCTCCTCGTGAAGGATCTCTCTCCCCCTCTAGAATTTATCCCCCATGGTCTCGGACTAGCGAGATACATGTTCCCGGTGGCTATTCGGCAAGAAAGAGTTGTGCTTCCGCTGCATCGCTGGAGCGAGGAGGCGGAGGTTGCTCGGTGCCTCGAACGTGTGTGCGAGCACGGATGCGCTGCTGTTTTGCGGCGCTAGGACTTCCTCTCGATCTTGAGATCGGCAAAAGATCGTCTACATCAACCACGAGTTTGGACTCGTTAAGCTTTGTCGGTCTTCAAGGGTATGTTCTCTACGGATATACATCCGCCCGTTGTTTGTATCTAGTAGATAGATCTTGGTACATAGTTGTTCCCATCGTAGGAAAATTTTTGTTTTCTATGCTGCGAACCCTACAGTGGTATCAGAGCCGGATCTATGCGTCGATACTTTGCACGGGTAGTACACATATGAGTATGTGGGCGATGATGATCATTTTATTACTTCTTAGTTGTACTTTGGATATTGGTGGCATAGTGGGATGAAGCGGCCCGGACAAACTTTACATGTCCTCGCACATGAGACCTGTTCCACGCTTGACATGCAACTAGTTTGCATAAGTGGCTAGCGGATGTCGGTCTCTCCTACTATAGTCAATATCTAATTTGCAACGAGTTGTCAACAATTTGGTTATCCTCGTTGTGGTTCATGTTCGTAGGTAAGAATGGTTCTATCTTCGAAAGCCCTAAGCCACGTAAAATTTGCAATGGATAAATTAGAGGTGTCTAGTTTAGATTGTTGCTGGGCTAGGGTTATGATATGGTAGTGTTGTAAGTAGAAGTATGAGATGATACTCTTACAACACACATAGCGTGTAAACTCCATAGACCTTGGATTTACACATATAGGTATGATAGTGATCATACCACGGTGCACATGATAGAGATCATCTGCGGGAACCATATCATTTCACTAATAAACATATGATGTTTGATAGCATCTTATATTGCTTGTTTAGCGCTTTGTTAGCATAATAAGGTGATCCCTCTTTTAGATATCAAGATAAAAATGTGTTCTTCCTTAAGTATGCACCGACAATGTTTCGTCGCTTCAAGACATCACGTGATGATAGGGTGTACTTGAAACCATGAGCATATCTCGGGTGTAAGACAGTTACACACGCGAATACTAAGGTTCTTACTTGGCGAGCCTAGCATGTACAGACATGGCCTCGAAACACGGACCGAAAGGTTAAGCATGAGTCATATGTTTTGATATGATGACCATATGGATGCTCGCCTTTGAAGCTACACCGACTCACGTGATGATCGGACTTGGTGTAGTGGATTTGGTTCATGTAATCACCAAAAAGACACGAGGGATGTCGTTTTTGAGTGGGAGTTCATTTCTAATTTGGATTAGTAGAACTCAATTTATCATAAATTAAATCAAAGTGAATTTGCATAATTTCTTGTATTTATTGGCATTCGTTCACCACCTTATGCTTAGTTGTAATTGAGATAATAGAACTATAGAATTCTGGATATATACTTTCTGACCGGTAACGTATTGTGTTGAGTGTCAATCTAAAGTTTAAGTCCTATTGCAAACTTTCAAACTCTATTTACTCCGTGAAATTTAATAGTTGGTATTAAATCGAGTAACAATTCGATGTTAGTATCTTAAGTATCATGTTTGCCTCCATGATACTTGATTTTTTAATATCAAGTTTATCTAGGAGCTGAAAGAATTTTTTGAAACCATCATGTGTGGAAGATATAACGATATCTGAAACAATGTTTTGGTTGCAATATGATAGAGTATAATATATGTTCTCATATTGGATGAGAATTTACAAAGGTTGGAGATGCTAGACATCCTAATCATCCAAAAGGGTTCTGGAAAGTAATGTTATACTCACGATTCGCCTTTATAAGCTACAGTAGCTTGATCATGAAAGTCGTCATGATAAGGATGAATAGAAGATGTATGTAAAGTGTTTACTACACTAAAAGATTACTAAAGAATGGATTTTGAAAGAATACCGATCATTTTGATGATGGTGATCTACTTCAAAGTGCAAGTCCAAAGGTATTATTATTTGAATATACACGCTTTGGACTATGTGTCATGTATATGGCGCCACTTTTGATGTTGATAAATTCTTTTAAAAGGGAAAAGGAAATGCTGAAAGAGAATCTATAAAATATACTTGGCAGAAAAGAAAAGATTGGAAATATCCAATTTAGGTATATATATGATATAAATGTTATGGTTGTATTCTTTGCTTGTTAAACAATGTGGTTCTTGGGTATTGGATACCGAATTGGTTGGTATGAAATTTCATACGGAACGATGCAATTCATGAACCACAATGGCCTAAGTAACTAGCAAGAGAATATGTGATGATGTTCAACAAAAACAAACAAACCGTTGTTTGTATTTCTCGTTGACATCAAGGCTTGACTTCAAGATTTGTTTTAATAATTGTTATTTGAATCAGGTATTATGAGAACAAAGGTTGTTCAAATAATTACCGTATTCCATATAAGATGGATGATTTACAAATCTAGTTGAAGAAATCACATCCATAAAACCTAATGCTAAAATGTCGCAAGACAAATGATTGAAAGATCACTTATGAAGTGACATCATTTAAATTATATTGGAAAGAAAACATGAAGAATCTCCATATTCATGGATTTTTGGAGTCTTTGATTTGATCAAGTGACGCTTGTGAGACTTTCCACGTGATAATTAAAACTTCGTTCAAAGGCCAAAGAAGAATGAACGACTAAATTATTGGAATTTATACATATCGATGTATGTAGTCCATTATGTGTAGTCGTAAGCGATGGGTTTCAACTTCATATGCTTTCTCCGGAATTTTGAGTGAATGTTCACTTAATGAGAAAGAAGTATGAAATATTTGGAAATGTTTCAAAGACTTTCAAGATGAAGTGGAAAATCATTGTAACAAGAAAAATAAATGAATTATGATTTGATCATAAAGGGATTTATTTGAGTTACAAGTGTAACAAGAAAATAAATGAATTATGATTTTATCATAAAGGGATTTATTTGAGTTGCAAGTTTAGAAAAACACCTAGATTTACATCTCTCGAAACACCATAGGAGTATGGAGTGTTTGAGATTTGTAATGAAACCTTGTGAGACATGGTTGGATCAAAGGTGTTATTTATAAAACTGCCATTATGTTTTAAAAGATTAAAGCTTTAGAGACTACCGCTTTTACACTGAAAAGAGCTCCATCTAGATCCGTTGAAATGACACCATGGAAGTTATGGTTTGGGGTAAAACCCAAGTTGTCATTTCTTAAATTTTGGTATGCTAAACATAAGTAAGATGTTTACAACCGAATTCGGATGAGCATGTATTTGTAGGTTATTAGAATAAAAATTGGTTATTCCTCCATAACACCGAGACAAAAGGGTTTGTCGCTTGAAATGTGAAGTTTCTTGAAAAATTTTTCGCAAAAAGTTAAGTGGGAGGACAATAGAACTTTGATAAGGTTAACGAACCTTAGCTAAATGTCCGAGTTGCGCAGAGGAAATCGTTCTGGAGGCTGCCATAATGCTCATAGCTTATGTGCCTCAAAGGTTGTGGTCACGTAGGTCTAAAGTTCCTATTGAACCAAGAAGGTCGGTTAAACAATCAAATGCTAAGATTTGAGAGTAAATCATTATTGTTTCACAATGATGAACCGAATACATACAAAGAAGCGATGATGGGCCCTGACTCCGTCAAATGGCTTGAGTCCATAAAATCCGTGATAGTTCCATATATGAGAAATCAAGTTTTGAACTTGGAAGACCCTCCAGAAAGGTGTAAAAACCTATCGGTCGTATTTGGATATATAAAGAAACAGACATGGATGTCTCACATCTATTAAATATTCGACATGTCGTAAAGTATTTTATGACAATGTTCAAAGAGTTGACTATGACAAGATTTGATCTTTCATAGCGATATTTAGTCTGAACGGATTAAAGTAGCAACCACTACATATAATTTGGTATATGGTAGATGAATAAACAAAACAAAGTTCTTCTAATAGAATGGTTACCTAGGACGTGTACATGACACGGTCCAAAGGGTTTTGTTAATTCAAAGGATGCTAAAAGGGCATGCAAACTTCAATGGTTGAAGTAAGCATCGCGGAGTTGGAATCTTCCCCATGATGAAAAATGAGTTTTTCATCTGGAGACGATGAAGATGCTTGCATTTTCAAGAAATTAAGTGGGAGCGCTGAGACATATTTCTAATACATTATGTGAAGGACATCTTGTTGATTAGAAATGATGTATCTTTTATTGACAAAGGTTAAGAATTTCATTTCGATGAAAGACTTAGGCAAAACCCGAATATTTAGCATGAATGTCTATAGTGGATAGACTGTAACGCTAATATGTTTATGCCAAACGTACATATATGAGATATTGAAGGAGTTCAATATAGAAACGACAAGAAACAGTTCTTGTTGCATGGAAAGGAATTGAATAAAGATTCAAGTGTATCAACACTTGATAAGTGAAACAAGATTCAAGTGCTTTGACACTCGATGAGTGCAATCACGAGAATGTTTTGATCAATCATACCATGATATGTACACATCCAGATATGTCCTATGCTCTAAGTGTTATGAGCATATACCAGAATGAATCATAAAATGATCATTGGACGATAGTGAGGATATTCTTATGATCTTTTGGAAGAACTAAGAATATATTTGTGTAGAGGTGACAAACAATTACAAATAGTTCATTGTAAAGCGTTACATTGATACTAGTTTTGTCACAAGATACAAATTAAGTTTATCTCAATTTAAACTATGGGTGGCACAATGTAATGGAAAGGAGATTCCATGATGGATTTGGAAGAGTTCCAAAGTTAAGACATTATGCCCTAACTGTGAAGAAAATCATTCCGTTGGACAATGTCCCACCTCTCAAGCCACTTGTTATTTGTGTGAAGGAAACAATCATGTCCCTATCCAATGCCCCATCTATGCCATTGTGGAACAAAGGAAACAAGAAGGATCCAAGTATGCCAAGAATGTTGATGGAAAAGGAAAAGGACCACTTATACCTCCAAACAAAACAACCCAATTCAAAGGATCAAAGAAACCCAAGAAGCAAAAGATAGACAAAAGCCATGTGCAATGTCATCAGTGTAAGGAAATGGGACACTATTCTGGTGAATGCCCAAAGAATCCGAAGAATAAAGAGATTGGCCAAGTAGTATGCAACAACTGCAGAGAGCTAGGCCACTATGTAGCAACTTGTCCACAAGAGCCACGTAAAGAACTCAAGGACATCCATTGTTTCAACTGCAAGAATCCAGGACATTATGCAAGCAACTGTCCAGAAAAGATGAAGAACAAGTTGAACAAGCCTATGGAGAAACTCAACCTTGGCCCATGAGTCAAGAATGGAAACCAAGGACACAATGCAAAAGATTACTTAGAGAAGTTTCCCCAGGATCCCAAGAAGGACAATATGTAATTTTTGTTTGAGAATTTTTAAGGGTGGTAGTACCCTAGTTGTTTTGAACCTGCTTGTAACCCTACCCTCCCCAAATCTCGGGACGAGATTTATTTTAAGAGTGGTAGCCTGTCACATCCCAAGATTTTCCAAATCTTGTAATGTGAAAATAAATGAATAAAATAAAAAACTTTGTTTGATTTTCAGGGCCAGAAGAAACTTTTTGAATTCAAATGGAACCTCAAAACTATTTGAATTAAATAAAATCCTAAAAGGATTTAAAAAGATAAAACATTTTAATAAAGGAAAACAAAATATTTTGGAGATACTATTTTGGATCTTTTAATAAAAGATTTGGTTTTCAGAAGAAAAGGTGGATTCATAAATAAAGATTAATTTTATAAAGCCAAATTAAACCTTGGCCAAGCTTTGGAATTAAAACATTTTGAGGATGTGACATGGACTATCTTTGAATATGGTTTCCGTACCACTCCCATCTCATCCGGAGTGATGAGTTTGAAGCAGAAAGAGTTCCATAACTTGAAGCAGCGCCACCACAGCGTGGCTAAATATATTGAGGAGTTCAACAATCTGGCGCGATATGCACCGGATGAAGTTGACACAGATGCTGAGAGTAAGGAAAAGTTCCTTGGAGGGTTGAATGATGAATTGAACCTGCAGTTAGTTGTGGCCTATGTTCCCTGTTGGAGATATGCCCAAGAGGCAATAATAAAGTGGTTATTATCATATCTTCATACTTATGATAAATGTTTACAAACCATGCTATAATTGTATTAACCGGAAACATTAATACTTTTGTGATTTGTAAACATAAAAGAGTCCCTAGTAAAGCCTATTGTTAAACTAGATTGTTGGTTAATATATGATCATGGTTTCCTGATCATGAACATAGAGATGTTATTAACAACAGGGTCATATCATTAGGAGAATGATGTGATGGACATACTCCTATAGTTAAGCGTAGCATAAAGATCAAGTCATTTAATATAGTTCATTTGTTATAAGCTTTCTGATACATAGTAACCTAATTCCTTCTACCATGAGATCATGTTAATCACCATCACCGGAAGGATGCTTTGATGACATCAAACACCACACCGTAACTGGGTGGCTATAAAGGTGGCATTGAGTGTTTGGAAAGTATGGGTTGAGGCACATGGATCAAGAGTGGAATTTGTCCATCCATATGACGGATAGATATACTCTGGGCCCTCTCGGTGGAATGTCATCCAATTAGCTTGCAAGCATGTGACTGGCTCACAAGGGATCACATATCACGGGAATGAGAAAATAGTACTTATCGGTAACGAGGTTGAACTAGGTATGTAGAGATACCGACGATCAAAACCTCGGATAAGTAAACTATCGTGAGACAAAGGTAAATTGGTATCGTATGTAAGTGGTTCATTCGATCGCAAAGTAATCGTAGAAATATGTGGGAACCATATGAATTTCCAGATTCCTCTATTGGTTATTGATCGGAGAAGTGTCTCGGTCATGTCCGCATAATTCACGAACCGTAGGGAGACACACTTAAGGATTCAATGTTGTTGAGTAGTTATGGAATGATTAGTAAGAGACCGAATGTTGTTCGGAGTCTCGGATGGGATCCGGGATATCACGAGGAGATCCGGAATGGTCTGGAGAATAATATTCATATAAGGAAAGTCCTATTTCGGAGTTCGGGAAAGTTTCCGATGATTTCATCGGAGAGGTTCTAGAAGGGTCTAGAAGGTTCACCGGTCCGAAAGGAGAATGGTCCATGAATGTGTCATGGGTAAGTGGAATGATTGGATCATGTCTAAGGTCACTTGGTGTTGGCATATGCAAGAGAGAAATAAAACTCTAAATTGAAAGTCAAACGGGAAGTTTGAAAAGTCAAACTGGAACAATGGTTTCCTAGTGGGAGAAGAAACAAGTTCCTTATCTCAATCCAACTTGGGTTTTGGTTTGGATTCAAACCCACCCCTCCCAAGGCTGCCCCTCCCTCTCATAAATAGAGGAGGAGGGCTGCCCCAAACAACACAAGTTCCAAGCCCTCTCCACGAGCCAAGGCCATGCATGCTTGGTCTGTCGCCGACACATCCTCCTCCTCCCGGATCTCTAAACCCTAGTTTTCGGGAAACCCTAATCCAACATACTCGCCGCTTAAGGCGAAGCCTCATGAGATCTCCTCTACTTCCGGTACCACGCCGTCTTGCCGGAATCGCGAGGAGAGTGCTACAACCTCCGCTCTTTGGAACAAGGTAGAGGAGGGTCTTCATCGAGTACCGAACGTGACCGATCGGAAGCGCCGCTAACGCAGGGAAGGATCGTCTACGCGATCTTGAGATCGGCAAGAGTACGACTACATCACCCACGAGAATCTGCTCTCGTTAACCGCTTTGGAATATTCGAGGGTGAGTTCCTCCATCGACTCGTTGCTACAATCTAGTAGATAGATCTTGGCTTGTTTGTTTGTATGCGGTAGAAATTTTTTGTTTTCCATGCTACGAACCCCTCAAAGGTATCGAGCCGTGTCTATATGTAGATCTGCAGAGTAGAACACAATGGTCATTGTGGGCATTGATGCTTTTGTTGTCGATTGCTTCTTGTGTACTTTGCATCTTGCGGGATGGTGGGATGAAGCGGCCCGGGCTAACCTTACATGACATCGTTCATGAGACTTGCTCCACGCTTGACATGCAAGTTGTATTGCATAAGTGGATTTGCGGGTGCCTGTTTCTCCCAACATAGTTAAGATTCAATTTACAACGGGTGATTGACAATACTAGTATCAATGTTGTGGTTCTTGTTCGTAAGTTAGAACGACACTTATTCAAAGCCCCAAACCACGTAAAATATTCAAAGAAAATTAGAGGCGTCTAACTTTGTTTTGTAGGGGTGTGCTGTGATGTGATATGGCCATGATTGTGATTATATTTGATGTATGCAATGTTCCTTATTGTAAGTTGGCAACCGGCAGGAGCCATATGGTTGTCTTTAAATTCTGTTAAGACCCGCGTGTCTATTCAAAGTAGTTGTAATAGTTGAAGCTGGTGGAAGACAACCATGGAGCAGCATCATTGACCTTGATGCAATGCCGGTGATGATGGAGATCATGTTTGTGATTGAAGATGGAGATCAGAAGCACAAAGAAGAAAGGCCATATCATATCACATATTATGAATTGCATGTGATGTTAATCCTTTTATGCATCTTGTATTGCTTAGTTCATGACGGTAGCATTATAAGATGATCCCTCAAGCACACAATTTCAAGTTTTAAAGTGTTCATCCTTAGTAAGCACCGTTGCTAAAGCTCGTTGTTTCGAAGCACCACGTGATGATCGGGTGTGTTAGATTCTGC
Organism: Avena longiglumis; assembly: GCA_030063025.1. NCBI lineage: Eukaryota > Viridiplantae > Streptophyta > Magnoliopsida > Poales > Poaceae > Avena > Avena longiglumis. Next base: position 433,651,494 of record CP125975.1, read on the forward strand.
GAGTGTACACAACGTGAGCAAGCCAGATTTGCTCATGCGGAAGCTAAGGTTTGATCTTGACGAGCCTAGCATGTACAGACATGGTCTCGGAACACGGATCACCGAAAGGTAAAGCATGAGTCATATAGTAGATATGATGAACATGTTGATTGTTTGCCATTGAAGCTTCATCAACTCTCGCGATGATCGGTTTTGATGTGGTGGATTTGGTTCGTGTGATCACTAAAACAATGTGAGGGATATTGTTTTGAGTGGGAGTTCAATGGCAATATGATTAAAAGTTGAACACTATTTATCATAAATTAAATCAAAGTGAATTTGCGTAGTTGTTGTAGTCATTGGCATCCGTTTACCACCTTGCGCTTAGTTTTAATTGAGATGATAGAACTATAGAATTCTGGTTAGTTACTTTACGAACTGGTATCTTATTGTTTTGAAGTGTTAATCTAAAGTTTAAAAGTCCTATTGCAAACTTTCAGTAAAGTTCCGGTTACTCCATGAAGTTTAATAATTGGTATTAAAACAAGAGTGACAATTCCAAGTGTTAGTGTATGAGTATCATGTTTGTCTCCATGATTCTTGATATTCAAAGGATTGTCTTAATATCAAGGTTATCTAGGATCTGAAAGAGTTGTTTCAGAAACCATGATGTGTGGAAGATATTGTGATATCTGAAACGAAGTTCTGGTTACAACATGATAGGGTATAATATGGCAAAAGTCATGTTCTCATATTTGATGAGAATTTTCAAAAGATTGGAGACACTAGTTGTCCTAATCCTCCAAAAGGTTTTGGAGAGCAACATTATACTCGCGATTCACCGTTACAAGCTAAAAGTAGCTTGATCATGGATAATTCCATGATAAGGGTGAATATTTGATGTAGGTAAAATGTTTACTACACCAAGAGATTACTAAAGAAAGGAATTTGAAAGAACACCAAACATTTGATGATGGTGATCTACTTCAAATTGCATGTCCAAAGACATTGGTATTTTACTATACATGCTTTGGACTATGTGTCATGTATATGGCTCCACTATTGATATTGATAGATTCTTTCAAACAGAAAAGGAAATACTGAAAGAGAATCTCATAAGTATATGGCAGAAAATAAAAGACTAGAATTGTTCAGCTTAAGTATATAGATGATATACATGTTATGGATATATTCTTTGCTTATTAAAACAATGTGGTTCTTAAGTATTTGATACTGAATTTGTTGGTGTGAATCGTCATACAAAACAACACAATTCATGAACTACAATGGCCTAAGTAACTAGCAAAAGAATATGTGATGATGTTCATCGAGAACAAATAAAGGGTTATTATGCTGCTTGTTAAACATCAAAGCTTGCCTTCAAGATTTGTTTTATCAGGCATTATGAGAACAAAAGGGTTGTTCAAATAATTGCCGTAATCCATAAAAGATGGATGATTTACAAATCTCATTGGAGAAATCACATCCATAAAACTAGTGCTAAAAATGTCGAAAGACAAATTGATTGAACACTTAGGAAGTGACATCGCCATTTAAATTATATTGGAAAGAAAACATGAACAAACTCCATGTGGATGGAATTTTGGAGTCTTTTGATTTTTGATCAAATGACGCTTGTGAAATTTTCCTAGAGATAATTAAAACTTCGTTCATAGGCCAAAAGGGAATGAATGACTAGCTTATTGGAACTTGTACATATTGTTGTATGAAGTCCATTATGTGTAGTCAAGAGCGATGGATTTCAACTTCATATGCTTTCTCTGAAAATTTGAGTGAATATATGAATATCTACTTAATAAGGATGAAGTATGAAGTATCTGAAAAGTTCAAAGATTTTCAAGATGAAGTGCAAAATCATTGAAACAAGAATATAAATAGTTTATGATAAGATCATAAAGGAAGATATTTGAGTTACAAGTTTAGCATAATACCTAAGATTTAAGGAATCGTTCCGTGGATTTGCATTTCCCGAAACACCATAAGAGTATGGAGCGTTCGAGATATGTAATTAAACCTTGTTTGACATGGTAAGATCAAAGGTGTAATTCATAAAACTGCCATTATATTTTAAATATTAAAAAGCTTGAGAGACTACCGTTTTTCCACTGAAAAGAGCTTCATCATAATCCGTTGAAATTTCACCATATAAAGTTATGGTTTGGGATAAAACCCAAGTTGTCCTTTCTTAAACATTGGTATGCTATGCATAAGAAAGATGTTTGCAACCAAAGTCGGATGAACCTGTCTTTGTATAACTGTTAAGTATTCCTCCATAACACCGAAGACAAAAGTGTTTGTCGCTTAGAACGTCAAGTTTCTTTGAGAAGGAATTTTTCGTGAAAAGATAAGTGGGAGGACAATAGAAGTTTGATAAGGTTAAAAGAACCTTAGCTATATGTGCAAAGTTGCGCAGCGCCGAAAAGTGTTTCGGAGGGAGCAACAATGCTCATGGCTCACGTGCCTCAAAGGTTGCGGTCACAGAGGTCTAAGTTCCTATTTGAAACAAGTAGGTCGGGTAAACAATCAAATACCAAGATTTGAGAGTTAAATCATTATTTGACAATAATGATCCGACTACATGCAAAGAAGCGATGATGAGCCCTGACTCCGTCAAATGTCCTGAAGCCATAAAATCCGTGATAGTTCCATACACGAGAAATCAAGTTTTGAACTTGAAGGACCCTCGAGAAAGGTGTAAGACCTTACAGTTGTGTTTGGATCTATAAAGAAATAGACATGGATGTTTCGCATCTATGAAATGGTCGACATGTTGGGAAAGAGTTCACAACAATGTTCAAAGGTTGACGATGACAAGATTTGATTTTTCATAGCGATATTTAGTCTAGACGGATTAATGTAGCAACCACTACATATAATTTTGTTATGTGGTAGTTGAATAAACAAAACAAGTTCTTCTAATAGAATTATTACCTAGGACATGTGCATAACACGGTCCATAGGTTCTTGTTAATTCAAAGGATGCTAAAAGCATATGCAAACTTCAATGGTTGAAGTGAGCATCGCGGAGTTGGAATCTTCACTATGATGAAACTGTTAAAAGAGTTTAATTTCATCAGAGACAATGGAGATGCTTGCATTTGCAAGAAATTAAGTGGGAGCGCTAAGACATGTTTCTAATACATTATGTGGAAGACATATTGTTGATTAAAAATGATGTATCTTTTATTAACACATATTAAGAATTTCATCCCGATGAAAGACTTAGGCAAAACCCAAATATTTGGCATCAATAGACGCTAATATGGTTGTGCCGAAAGTACATAGATGATGTATTGAATAAGTTCAATATAGAAACTACAAGAAAGGTTCTTGTCGCACAGAAAGGATTGAATGAGTTCAATATTGATGATATATTCAAGTGTATTGACACTTGGTAAGTGAAACAAAGATTCAAGTATAGATTGATAGTTGATGTATGAAATCACAAAGAGTATTTATATCAATCATACTGTGATATGTACAAATCCAGATATGTCCTATGCTCTAAATGTTATGAGCATATACCAGAATGATTCATAAGATAATCATTGGACGATAGTAAAGATATTCTTATGATCTTGTAAAAGAACTAAGAATATATTATTTTGTAGAAATGACAAATAGATGGTTAGTTCATTGTAAATGAATTACATTGATACTAGTTTTGTCACAAAGTACAAATTAAGTTTATCTCAATCTAAAATAACGGTGGCACAATATGATGGAAAGTAAGTTCCATAATGAATTTGGATGAATTCCAAAGTTAAGACATTGTGACAGATACTACAACAAAAGGATAAGTATATGACTGCTATTATAGCAGCAAAAGAGGACATTTGTGTCAAGTAGTTTGTTATCAAACTAGGTGTAGTTCATAGTGGGATAGTACTATGAAGATATATTGTATTACAATATTATCAATATGTTTTAACCCCAAAGAACTAAAGGTCACACCAAAGGACCAAATTTGTACGAAGCCATCTCATTAGAGAATGAGTGATGCGTAGAGACGCAAAGACATGCAATTACACACGGACCTGGAAGTGTCAGATCCGGAGATCAGTTTACCACTAGCAATCGTGTACATACGACACCAGAAAGCCATAGGTGTTGAATACACAAAGGTTTGAAACTATATTATTGACTCTAGTGCAAGTGGGAGACTATTGGAGATATGCCCAAGAGGCAATAATAAAGTGGTTATTATCATATCTTCATACTTATGATAAATGTTTACATACCATGCTATAATTGTATTAACCGGAAACATTAATACTTGTGTGATTTGTAAACATAAAAGAGTCCCTAGTAAAGCCTCTTGTTAAACTAGCTTGTTGGTTAATATATGATCATGGTTTCCTGATCATGAACATAGAGATGTTACTAACAACAGGGTCATATCATTAGGAGAATGATGTGATGGACATACTCCTATAGTTAAGCGTAGCATAAAGATCAAGTCATTTAATATAGTTCATTTGCTATAAGCTTTCTGATACATAGTAACCTAATTCCTTCGACCATGAGATCATGTTAATCACCATCACCGGAAGGATGCTTTGATGACATCACACACCACACCGTAACTGGGTGGCTATAAAGGTGGCATTGAGTGTTTGGAAAGTATGGGTTGAGGCACATGGATCAAGAGTGGGATTTGTCCATCCATATGACGGATAGATATACTCTAGGCCCTCTCGGTGGAATGTCATCCAATTAGCTTGCAAGCATGTGACTGGCTCACAAGGGATCACATATCACGGGAACGAGAAAAGAGTACTTATCGGTAACGAGGTTGAACTAGGTATGTAGAGATACCGACGATCAAAACCTCGGATAAGTAAACTATCATGAGACAAAGGGAAATTGGTATCGTATGTAAGTGGTTCATTCGATCGCAAAGTAATCATAGAAATATGTGGGAACCATATGAATTTCCATATTCCTCTATTGGTTATTGATCGGAGAAGTGTCTCGGTCATGTCCGCATAATTCACGAGCACTTAAGGATTCGATGTTGTTGAGTAGTTATGGAATGATTGGTAAGAGACCGAATGTTGTTCGGAGTCACGGATGGGATCCGGGATATCACGAGGAGATCCAGAATGGTCCGGAGAATAAGATTCATATAAGGAAAGTCCTATTTCGGAGTTCGGGAAAGTTTCCGATGATTTCATCGGAGAGGTTCTAGAAGGGTCTAGAAGGTTCACCGGTCCGAAAGGAGAATGGTTCATGAATGTGTCATGGGTAAGTGGAATGATTGGATCATGTCCAAGGTCACTTGGTGTTGTCATATGCAAGAGAGAAATAAAACTCTAAATTGAAAGTCAAACGGGAAGTTTGAAAAGTCAAACTGGAACAATGGTTTCCTAGTGGGAGAAGAAACAAGTCCTTCTCTCAATCCAACTTGGGTTTGGGTTTGGATTCAAACCCACCCCTCCCAAGGCTGCCCCTCCCTCTCATAAATAGAGGGGGAGGGCTGCCCCAAACAACACAAGTTCCAAGCCCTCTCCACGAGCCGCCGCCGCTGCGCCGCCGCCGGTCTGTCGTCGCCGCCTTAGCCACCGCCGACACCTCCTCCTCCTCCTGGATCTCTAAACCCTAGTTTTCCGGGAAACCCTAATCCAACATACTCGCTTCGGCTTAAGGCGAAGCCCTGCGAGATCTCCCCTCTACTTCCGGTACCACGCCGTCGTGCTGCCGGAATCGCGAGGAGAGTGCTACAACCTCCGCTGCCTGCTGGAACAAGGGAGAGGAGGGTCTTCATCGAGTACCAAACGTGTGACCGACTGCGGAAGCGCTGCCGGAACGCAGCGCCGGAAGGATCGTCTACGCGATCTTGAGATCGGCAAGAGTATGACTACATCACCCACGAGAATCTGCTCTCGTTAACCGCTTTGGAATCTTCGAGGGTGAGTTCCTCCATCGACTCGTTGCTACAATCTAGTAGATAGATCTTGGCTTGTTTGTTTGGATGCGGTAGAAATTTTTTGTTTTCCATGCTACGATCCCCTACATTCCCACATACCAGTCTCTTTGTGACAAGGCTGCTATTTTGGAGAGCAAAATGAAACAAGTTGAAAGCAGGAAGAGGAAGCACTCTGACAAGCACAGCTCTGGATCGTCTCACAAGAGTTCCCATTATGATGATAGTGGGAGTTCTGGATCCCACGAGCATGGGAAGTTCAACAAGCATCACAACCACAACCGTCATCATGACAACAAGCACCACCGTATTCATGACAATGACAAGTACAAAAATCACAAGAGTGGATATAAGAGCCACCACAATGGAAGTGGAAGTGGCAGTGGAGGCTAGCCTGTCAAGAAGGATCTTAGTCAGGTTGAATGTTTCAAGTGCAAGAAGATGGGGCATTATGCAAATGAATGCCCAGAAAAGAAAGTTGAAGGACCCAACAAGCCCAACCCCTTTCAAAAGGGACAAGTGAACCACATCAATGTGGAAGAAATCTATGAGGAACCTGATGCTGTTGCTGGTAAGTTCAAACTCAATTCTGTTCCGGCATTTGTTCTCTTTGATACTGGTGAATATCATTCATTCATATCAAGAGCATTTGTTTAAAGAAATGAACTACCGGTAGAAACTATTGGGTGTCCTATAAAAGTAAGTTCTCCTGGCGGAGAAATGAAAGTGAATTCAGGTTGTCATGATCTAGTCATAGAGTTTGGGAAGTATAAGTTTCCCATTAACCTGATAATCCTAAACTCCCAAGGATTGGATGTTATTTTGGGAATGGACTGGATGACTAAGCACAAGGGAGTGATAGATTGTGCCAACCATACTTTCTCACTCACAACTCCAGAAAACAAAAGGATCAGATTCAAGACCAACTTTGAAGCAAAAAGGAGTAAGCTTAATTCTCTTAAGGGGGTTAGCATAGACAGTGTGCCAATTGTGAGTGAATATCCGGATGTGTTTCTGGAAGAATTGTCGGGAATGCCACCAGATAGAGATGTGGAGTTTCTTATTGATTTGCTACCAGGATCTAGACCAATAGCAAAAAGACCGTACAAGATGTCAGTTGATGAGTTGAAAGAACTCAAGAAGCAACTTGGAGAACAGTTGCAGAAAGGTTTTACCCAACCAAGTTCTTCATCTTGGGGAGCACCAGTTTTGTTTGTGGAGAAGAAAGATAGAAGTCAAAGGTTATGCATAGATTACCGTTCACTCAATGAGGTGACTATCAAGAACAAATACCCTTTGCCAAGAATCAATGACTTGTTTGATCAGTTAGAAGGAGCTTGTGTGTTCTTAAAGATTGATCTCCGGTCAGGTTATTTCCATCTCAAGATAAGGGAATAAGACATACCTAAGACATCTTTCACCACAAGGTATGGATTGTATGAGTATACCGTGATGCCATTTGGTTTGACCAATGCACCAGCATACTTCATGAATATGATGAACAAGGTGTTCATGGAATTCCTTGATAAGTTTGTTGTCGTTTTCATCGATGAAATTTTGATCTACTCCAAGAGCAAAGAAGAGCATGAAGGAAATTTACGTTTGATACTTGAGAAACTTAGAGAGCATAAGCTGTATGCCAAATTCAGCAAGTGTGAATTTTGGTTAAATGAAGTTGGTTTTCTTGGACACGTTGTGTCAGGAGATGGTGTAGCAGTTGATCCTGCTAAAGTTTCAAAATGGCGAATGGGAATCTCCCAAGTCAGTGAAAGAGGTTCGTAGTTTCCTTGGCTTGGCAGGATACTACAGAAGATTTATTGAGAATTTCTCCAAGGTAGCTAAGCCTATGACAGAATTTCTAAAGAAAGACAAGAAATTTGCTTGGTCTGAAGGTTGTGAACTCAGCTTTCAAGAATTGAAGAAGAGACTAGTGACAGCACCAGTCTTATGTCTGCCAGATTTGGAGAAAGATTTCCAAGTATATTGTGATGCATCTCATCACGGATTAGGTGCAGTACTTATGCAAGAAGGGAAATTTGTGGCTTATGCCTCGAGACAACTCAAAACTCATGAAGTAAACTACCCTACTCATGATTTAGAGTTAGCCTCTGTTGTCCATGCACTCAAAACATGGAGACATTATCTTTTGGGAAAGCGATGTGAAGTGTTCACAGATCACAAGAGTTTGAAGTATATCTTCACCCAGAAAGAAATTAACATGAGACAAAGAATATGGCTAGAACTCATCAAGGACTATGACTTGAGTTTGCAATACCACCCCAGTAAGGCAAATGTTGTAGCGGATGCTCTAAGCCGGAAAGTTTTTGTGAATGGCCTTACTAAGGGAGAATTGCCAGATGATCTGTGTGCCCAATTTAGAGATCTCAGATTGGAGATTGTGCCCGAGGGACATCTCATGTCTTTGGATGTTCAACCCACTTTGTTGGACAAGATCAAAGAAGCCCAAAAGACAGATATGGAAATTGAAGAGATTAAGGAAAAGATTGGCAAGGGAAAAGCCAAAGGATTCCATGAAGATGAACAGGGTACTTTATGGTATGGAAAACGTATCTGTGTTCCACAAGATCCGGAGCTTCGGAAACTGATTTTACAAGAAGCCCACAACTCACCATATTCCATTCATTCGGGTAACACCAAAATGTACATGGATACGAAAGAAAGATTTTGGTGGAATAATCTTAAGAAGGACATCACCGAACATATTGCTTTGTGTGATGTATGTAGTAGAGTGAAAGCGGAACATCAGAAACCAGCAGGATTGTTACAACCACTCCTATTCCTGATTGGAAGTGGGACAAGATTGGTATGGATTTCATCACCGGATTGCCAAGGACCAGGTCATTATATGATTATATTTGGGTAGTAGTGGACCACCTAACTAAAGTGGCTCATTTCATACCCGTGAAGACAACCTACACAAGTGCTAAGTTAGCCAAAATCTATATGAGCAGAATTGTATGTCTACATGGAGTACCCAAGAGTATTGTGTCTGATAGGGGAACTCAATTCACTTCTCATTTTTGGAGGCAGCTACATGAGTCATTGGGAACGAGGTTGGAATTCAGCACTGCATTTCATCCTCGATCGATGGGATGCAGAAAGGACCAATCAGATTCTTGAAGATATGTTGAGGGCATGTGCTCTAGACTATGGAGCCAGTTGGGATGAAAGTCTACCTTACGCAGAATTCTCTTACAATAATAGCTATCAAGCCAGTATTGAGATGGCACCATTTGAGTTTCTCTATGGGAGAAAGTGTACCACCCCATTGCTATGGAATGGTGTGGGAGAAAGAAGTTTGTTCGGACCAGAACTAATCAAAGAGGCTGAAGAGAAAGTCAAGCTAGTAAAGGACAGACTAAAGATAGCACAATCCTGACAAAAGAGCTACGCAGATCCTAAGCGTAGAGAAGTCACCTATGAAGTAGGTGATAGAGCTTATCTTAGAGTGTCACCACTTCGTGGAGTGAAGAGGTTTGGTGTCAAAGGTAAATTGGCCCCAAAATATGTTAGACCATTCAAGATTCTGAGTCGTAAAGGAGAAGTAGCTTATGAGATTGAATTGCCAGAGTCTTTGTCAGCTATTCATAATGTGTTTCATGTGAGTCACCTTAAGAAATGCCATCCAGAGATGAAAGAGACTTCTTTGAAGGATACTATACCTTTGGAAGAGGTCCAATTGGAAAGTGATCTCAATTATGAGGAGAAAAATCAAGATTCTTGAGACTGCAGAAAGAGTTACTCGGACTAAGACTATCAAATTATGCAAAGTTCAATGGAACCATCATTCTGAAGAAGAAGCAACATGGGAAAGAGAAGATGATATTCGGAAATACCACCCTCACCTATTTGCTAGCCAACCCGAATCTCGAGGGCGAGATTCACCTTAAGGGGTTAGATTTGTAACAACCCTAAAATCATGATTCAAAACTCATGCATATCATCCATGCATCCATGATCATTTAGGGTTCCATTTCAAAACCATTTCAAAAACAGGAGTATATGTTGCTCATTATTTTATGTAAGTATGCTCTAGCCTTAGTGCTACTTTGTAAGATCCCTCCTTTATAAAGGAAAAGGATCCCTGTGATTGCAATGCTAGTCCCTGGATCATTACTAGCATCCACAGTTTAAGATGAAGTACACAGAAACAGAGGTCATTATTACAGGCATTCCAGAGACAAACATAGTCTTTACAACTCCAAGGCCACAGGCCTAGTACAAGAGTTTGAATAAGTAAATAAATAAAAGTCTTCATCTTCATGTGCCACAGGCAAACATGTTGAGTGTAGACTCATGACTCCTAATCCTCATCAGAGTAACCTGCAACATCACAAGTTACAGCCACAGTGGGTCAATACATTGGAATAGTATTGGCAAGTGATACCTTAGTATAATTTAGGTGGACTAGATACTATATGCAATTTGGCTAAGTGTAGCTTGGCTTGCTTTGCTCAAAATAGGTTTTGCCTATTAGTTGAAATCACTAAGTTTTTCTTTGTCAAAACTTTTCCCAAGGAACCACCAATAGACATTGAGGTCCTTCACCCTTGTTCACCCACAAGTTTTTACTTAGAAATTGGGATGAGGATATTCTTGATAGCTTCCATGTATTGATGCTCAAGTTTTCCTTTTCCAGGTACATGGCTAAGTACTTAGATTTTTCCATCTGCACAGACTTGATTTTCACCAAGACAGGACCTTTCAGAAGCCTTCCCTTGGACCAAATGGACGCGTTCCAACCTATCATCCCACTACCACCAACTGTCCAAATGACTAAATTTAGCAACATATGTGATCCAGGCAGAGCCCATATTGCCAAGTGGCTGCACTAGAAGCTTCTCAACACTTGGCCTCTAAAATCTCTTTGTTCCTGGGTGGCTTTCCACAAGTGAGATACACAAGGTTCACCAGTCCCCTGGACTTGTGTAACCACTCAACACAAACCATTCCTTCCATTCCACCCAGGTGTTTCATTACTTAGTTGTTTTATTAGGCAAAACACAAGTCCAAAGACTTAGAAATATTTTCATCATAACATGTATATATTTCACCAACCCTTGGTTGCTACTAGCTAGACTAAGCATGGCATAGATAAGCATCTTAACTTAGAAATTTCCTAGCAATTATACAACTACTAGGATTTCCCAACATGGCATATAAGCAAAATATAGCATGCAAGACTAGCAAAATATTTCTAATGCTTAGTAGAAAACATAGGAAAAAATATTCATGAAGTACCACTTGCCTTGGTAGTTTGGAGAGTAGCTACACTCCTCACAATCACAATCACTAGCACCAAAATCTACACAAAGAATCATAGCCACAAATCACACACAAAACATATACAAACAAAAATATATGCATGCATGCAATATGATAAGTGATGATTTTTAAAACTCAACAAAGCAAGTGTACAGTACTGGTTCATAAACAAGTTAAAAACTTGCCAAAAAACATTTAATTAAACCCTAAATCAATTCTTAAATAAATCATATACTCAAATTAGCCCTACACAAGTTTCTGCAAATAAAACCATTTTAACAGAAGAAAAACATTAAACACATTTCATATTTAGAAAGGGATTGCTCTCCTGATTCCAACGATATAAACTTTGTCAAATTCTAACGTGGGGATCAAAATTTATAGCCAAAACAAATTTAAACATCTAATAGATTCAAATTCTGTTTTTAAACCTAAACAGCTGCCACGCGTCTTAATCTAATTGGCCCGTACCGCTTCGCTCAGGATTGCGCCCAGCTTTGGTCGTTTGATCCAGAGCCATTGGATCCAGATCCAATGGCTCTGGATCAAACGACCAAAGCGGCTACCGGTGGCTATCGGCGGCGGTGATTACGCTACTGGCCAGATGGCTAGGGGGTCGTCGGAGATGCTTACCAGAAATGCGATGACGTGCTGATGCTCAACCTGGCGACGACTTGGCAAGGGGCGCACGGACACAGTCGCTGGAGCTCGTCGGAGTTGCGGGCGGCGTCTGTTGCTTGATGTCAAGGTTGTTGCCGAGGCTCTGCGTCGACCGAGCACAAGCCAGAGGGTTTAGGAGACGCGCAAGGGTCTGGCGAACAGGACAATACCAAAGGGAAGGCAAGGGGCGCTCGATTCTTACCGCTATTGCTCGTCGGAGTCGAGCGGCGGCTCTAGTGGTTGCGGGCGTGAACGAAGACGGTGACCTGGGTCACGAGCAGGCAAACCAGGGGTGTTAGCAGATGCACAAGGACACAGCGGTCACGCTCGTTTGAACCAGAGACAGGCTTGAGCTACCGAATCGCCGCCGGAGTTGTTCTGCGGTGCGGTGAGGCAATTGCGGGCAGCCTGGGGGCGTAGAGGTGGCGCTAGGTGAGGGGAAATGGACGCGGTGCAGAGGGGATCTTATAGCCAGAGCGGGGGCAAGGATCGCGCGGCGTATCAATGGCAATAAAGCCTGTAGTAACAGCGGCGAGGTAACGGCGGAGCGAGCGTCGCGGCCGCGCGTGATTGACGACGAAGGCGACGTGGTCGCAGGGTCCACTCGTCAGCGAGTTAAATAGAGAGGGTGGGGTCTGGCGCCTCTCTCCGGTGAGTTCTTATGCAGTGAGAAGGATAGAGGAACCGGGTGGGCTAAGGGCTGGATCTATTCTTTGTTGGCTCAATTCTCGGCGGCCTTTTTCTATTTCTTTTCTCCTTTTCTTTTCTGTTTTGATTTTCTGAAATGATTTTTAAATCCAAATCAAATGAGTTTGAATTCAAAACTTCTCTAGGTTTTTATACTATAAACCTTGCACTCAAATGTGTGTCAAACACTACTGTTTAATCAAAACACTTTGTTCATATGAAAATAAAATAAAACCAAGCCTTTATGATATATATTCAAATAGGAATAATATTGGTTTATTCACTCATTTTGTTTTGAAATTTTGTTCAAACTTTTGGTGGTGCCTGAGTTTGAATTATCAAACTTTACTGAATCAAAGCAAATATTCTTCTCATTGGAAGATAACACTAAGGCTTGAGCAAACTTACATGAAATAATAAGCATGGAAGCTTCTGTTTTGAAATGATTTGTTTGAAATGAAATTCATATGATCATGGATGCATGGATGATATGCATAAGTTTGAATCATGATTTTAGGGATGTTACAAATCTAACCCCCTTAAGGTGAATCTCGCCCTCGAGATTCGGATTGGCTAGCAAATAGGTGAGGGTGGTCTTTCCGAAGATCATCTTCTCTTTCCCATGTTGCTTCCTCTTCGGAATGATGGTTCCACTGAACTTTGCAAAACTTGATAGTCTTAGTCCATGTGACTCTTTCTGCAGTCTCAAGAATCTTGATAGGTTTCTCCTCATAAGTGAGGTCACTTTCCAATTGTACCTCCTCCAAAGGTATAGTATCCTTCAAAGAAGTTTCTTCCATTTCTGGATGACATTTCTTAAGCTGACTCACATGAAACACATTATGGACAACTGACAAAGACTCTGGCAATTCAATTTCATAAGCAACTTCTCCTTTGCGACTTAGAATCTTGAATGGCCCAACATATCTTGGGGCCAACTTTCCTTTGACTCCGAACCTCTTCACTCCACGAAGTGGTGACACTCTAAGATAAGCTCTATCACCAACTTCGTAGGTGACTTCTCTACGCTTAGGATCCACGTAGCTTTTCTGTCGGGACTGTGTTATCTTCAATCTGTCTTTAACCAACTTAACTTTCTCTTCGGCTTTTTTGATAAGCTCTGGTCCGAACAAACTTCTTTCTCCCACACCATTCCATAACAATGGGGTGGTACACTTTCTCCCATATAGAAACTCAAATGGTGCCATCTCAATGCTGGCTTGATAGCTGTTGTTATAAGAAAATTCTGCGTAAGGCAGACTTTCATCCCAACTGGCTCCATAGTCTAGGGCACATGCCCTCAACATGTCTTCAAGAATCTAATTAGTCCTTTCGTTTTGCCCATCAGTTTGAGGATGAAAAGCAATACTGAATTCCAACCTCGTTCCCAATGATTCATGTAGCTGTCTCCAAAAATGGGAAGTGAATTGAGTTCCCCTATCAGACACAATACTCTTGGGCACTCCATGTAGACATACAATTCTACTCATGTAGATCTTGGCCAACTTAGCACTTGTATAAGTTGTCTTCACGGGTATGAAATGAGCCACTTTAGTTAGGCGATCCACTACTACCCAAATAGAATCATATCCTGATCTGGTCCTTGGTAATCCGGTAATGAAGTCCATACCAATTTTGTCCCACTTCCAATCAGGAATAGGTAGTGGTTGAAGCAAACCGGCTGGTTTCTGATATTCCGCATTCACTCTACTACACACGTCACATAAAGCAATATGTTTAGCGATATCCTTCTTGAGATTATTCCACCAAAATCTTTCTTTCATATCCATGTACATCTTGGTGTTACCAGGATGAATGGAATACTGTGAGTTGTGTGCTTCTTGCAAAATCAGTTTCCGAAGCTCCAGATCTTGTGGAACACAGATACGTTTCCCATGCCATAAAGTACCATGTTCGTCTTCATGGAACCCTTTGGATTTTCCTTTGCCAATCTTTTCTTTAATCTCTTCAATTTCCTTATCAATCTTCTGGACTTCTTTTATCTTGTCCAACAAAGTGAGTTGAACATCCAAAGACATGAGATGTCCTTCGGGCACAATCTCCAATCTGAGATCTCTAAACTGGGCACACAAATCATCTGGCAATTCTCCTTTTGTAAGGCCATTCACAAAAACCTTACGGCTTAAAGCATCCGCTACAACATTTGCTTTACCGGGATGGTATTGCAAACTTAAGTCATAGTCCTTGATGAGTTCTAGCCATCTTCTTTGTCTCATATTAATTTCCTTCTGGGTGAAGATATACTGCAAACTCTTGTGATCTGTGAACACTTCACAACGCTTACCCAAAAGATAGTGTCTCCATGTTTTGAGTGCATGGACAACAGAGGCTAACTCCAAATCATGAGTAGGATAGTTCACTTCATGAGTTTTGAGTTGTCTCGAGGCATAAGCCACAACTTTTCCTTCTTGCATGAGTACTGCACCCAAACCATGATGAGATGCATCACAATATACTTGGAAATCTTTTTCCAAGTCTGGCAAACACAAGACTGGTGCTATCACAAGTCTCTTCTTCAATTCCTGAAAGCTGAGTTCACAACCTTCAGACCAAGCAAATCTCTTGTCTTTCTTTAGCAATTCTGTCATAGGCTTGGCAACCTTAGAGAAATTCTCAATGAACCTTCTGTAGTAACCTGCTAAGCCAAGGAAACTACGAACTTCTTTCACTGACTTGGGATATTCCCATTCAGTTACAGCTGAAACTTTAGCAGGATCAACTGCTACACCATCTTTTGTCATCACATGTCCAAGAAATCCAACTTCATACAACCAGAATTCACACTTGCTGAATTTGGCATAAAGTTTATGCTCTCTAAGCTTCTCAAGTATCAAACGTAAATGTCCTTCATGCTCTTCTTTGCTCTTGGAGTAGATTAAAATGTCATCGATGAAAACGACAACAAATTTATCGAGGAATTCCATGAACACTTTGTTCATCATATTCATGAAGTATGCTGGAGCATTGGTTAAACCAAATGGCATCACGGTATACTCATACAATCCATACCTTGTAGTGAAAGCTGTTTTAGGTATGTCTTGTTCTCTTATCTTGAGTTGGAAATAACCTGACCGGAGATCAATTTTTGAGAACACACAAGCTCCTTCTAACTGATCAAACAAGTCATTGATTCTGGGCAAAGGGTATTTGTTCTTGATAGTTACCTCATTGAGTGAACGGTAATCTATGCATAACCTTTGACTTCTATCTTTCTTCTCCACAAACAAAACTGGGGCTCCCCAATATGAAGAACTTGGTTGAATAAATCCTTTCTGCAACTGCTCTCCGAGTTGTTTCTTGAGCTCTTTCAGTTCATCAACTGACATCTTGTACGGTCTCTTTGCTATTGGTACAGATCCTGGTAGCAAATCAATAAGGAACTCCACATCTCTATCTGGTGGCATTCCCGGTAATTCTTCCGGAAGCACATCCGAATACTCACTCACAATTGGTACACTGTCTATGCTAACCCCCTTAAGATAATTCAGCATACTCATTCTTGCTTCAAAGTTGGTCTTGAATCTGATCCTTTTATTTTCCGGAGTTGTGAGTGAGATAGTATGGTTGGCACAATCTATCACTCCCTTGTGCTTAGTCATCCAGTCCATTCCCAAAATGACATCCAATCCTTGGGAATTTAGGATTATCAAGTTAACGGGAAACTTATACTTCCCAAACTCTATAACTAGATCATGACATCCTGAATTCACTATCATTTCTCCGCCAGGAGAACTTACTTTTATAGGACACCCAATAGTTTCTCTGGCGGCAGTTCATTTCTTTCAACAAATGCTCTTGATATGAATGAATGAGATGCACCAAGATCAAAGAGAACAAATGCTGGAATGAATTGAGTTTGAACTTACCAAAGACAAAGATCGGGCTCCTCATAGATTTCCTCCACATTGATGTCGTTAACTTGCCCTTTCTGAAAAGGGTTGGGCTTGTTGGGTCCTTCAACTTTCTTTTCTGGGCATTCATTTGCATAATGCCCCAACTTCTTGCACTTGAAGCATTCAACCTGACTGTTGTCCTTCTTGACAGGCTGGCTTCCACTGCCACTTCCATTTCCACTGTGGTGGCTCTTATATCCACCCTTGTGGTTCTTGTACTTGTCATTGTCATGACTACGGTGATGCTTGTTGTCATGATGGTTGTGGTTGTGGTGCTTGTTGAATTTCCCATGCTTGTGGAATCCTGAGCTTCCACTGTCATCGTAATGGGAACGTTTGTGAGACGATCCCGAGATGTGCTTGTCCGAGTGCTTTCTCTTCCTACTCTCAACTTGCTTCATTTTGTTCTCCAAAATAGCAGCCTTATCACAAAGAGACTGGTATGTGGGAACATATGCCACATCCAACTGCAGGTTCAGCTCATCATTCAACCCTTCGAGGAACTTTTCTTTCCTCTTAGCATCAGTGTCAACTTCATCCGGTGCGTAACGCGCCAGATTGTTGAACTCCTCAATATATTCAGCCACACTGCGGTGGTGCTGCTTCAGGTTATGAAACTCTTTCTTTTTTAGACTCATCACTCCAGATGAGATATGAGCAGTACGAAAGCCATCCTCAAAGATAGACCATGTCACATCTTCTATGGGAGTGGTGATCTGGAAGTTATCCCACCAAGTGGCGGCTGGTCCTTCCAGCAAATGTGCTGCAAATCTGACCTTTTCTGCATCAGTACATCCCACAATTACCAAGTCCTTGTTCACAGAGCATAGCCAATCATTGGCCACCATGGGATCAGTTGTTCCTGAGAACTTTGCTGGCCTTAATCTCAAGAACCTGGTAAGCATGTCAAAACCCGGTGGGTTGTTGTTGTTATTGTTGTTGTTATTGTTGTTGTTATTGTTTTGGTTCTGGATGAACGTCGTCATCATTTGCATCAGCTGAGTCTGTTATGTCATCATTTGTTGCATTTCTGGAGTGATGTTGTTGTTGTTGGGGTTGGCACGACGGGGAGGCATCTGTGGTTTGTTCAATTGAGATAAGAATGAGATACCCATAGATGCTTTCATGCACAATACATCACATAAACAATCACAAAGCATGTAACATTATGATAAAGGTTCACAACCAGATAACAAGTTCGCAAAGTAAAACACACACAAATAACAAGCCATCCATATGTCGGAAGGTCAAATAACAAGTTCCCAACAAAAAGTATGATAATAAATGATAAGTGAGTAGTCAAATATACTCCTCGGCATCAACCTCCTCCTCGACAAAGGTAAGACCTGCGTTCTCCATCGCGGTCTTGTATTCCTCGATGCTGGTGGTCAAGGTCTCTATCTTGGCTTTGAGAGCCCTCTTCTGGGAACGAAGCCTCTCAATCACCGTCTGCTGATGCTCGAGCTCGAAGTCCTTGGCCTGCAGTTCTTCAGTCATGTCTCGAATCTTCTTGTTCCTATCCTGGACTCGCTTCTCCTGACTCTTGAATTTCCTGTCCTGGCTCTCGAACTTCGCCTCCATCTCCTTGACTATCTCATCTTGCTCCGCGAAGAGCTTGTCCTTCTCGCGAAGCTGCACCTCGAGTTCGTCATTGTTGAGCATGACGTTGGTCCTATCAGAATCCACGTGCCTAATGAGAGCCTCCAAGTCCCGGAGGTATAGACGAATGGGCTCCGCTGTCTCCCTCGAAGTGTCCTCGAAGTCGATGGACTCTCCATCCTCATCACGTCTACCGAAGACGTGGAAGTGAGTACCTCTAACCTGTCGGGAGTGTCTCCCCAACAGACGTCCTATCAGATCCTGCATGACCACCTCAAGGCCTCTCTCCTTGTCATCGTGCATGAGCTTGAAGACGATGGCCTCCGTGGTAGGCTCAGCCTGGCGTCCGGGCTGGTTGACCTTGAAACCCCAAAGGTCTTTCCTCTCAAACTTGGTGAGGGGAAGCACCATGATGGTAGGAAGAGGGAGATTGAGCAAATTAGTAAGCTCAACAATACGAGGACCAAAGCGAGTTCCCTAGAACTCATCAACAGTGCTGATGGTAACAGTAGGCATCTATTTATAAGATAGAAAAGTTAGAACAACACAATTTAAGATGAAACACAAGGCAAAACATCACATACATAACCTTGGAAATCAAAACACACAAGTCATGGCATACAAGAATCCATTACATCAACCAAGGTTCAACTTATTTAAGGTAACATTTGGAAAATAAGGTGATAAGTGGTGGTCCAACTAACGTTGTACGTTTACAATCCTATCTCACTGGATCTGTTGGCTAACATAATATTTCTAGAAGCAAGCAGTCTATCTTGTTCACATGACTCCATCACTAAGTCTATAATGTCTCCTCTTAAAGTTTGGTTGGTAGCCTCCAACTCTTGGGTATGTTTCTTCTCTTCTTCTAGGCTATTTTGGATGTTGAACATTCTGCACTTGACTCTTGCACCAAGTTCTTTGATGGTCTTCCAAGCTGCATCCCTTGCTGATTCAAAGAATGTAGGGTGCACCACTGAATTGGTGAACATGCAGAATCCTGAGTCCTTGTGGTTGTCTTCCTTGTTTTTGTACAAGTGAAGTTGCACCCACCAGTACTCAACTCCTTCATCCATCACAGGAAAACCTTTGTACACAACTGCACCATGTATTTCCATTGCAACCATGAGGTCCTTGAGAGCCTTGGGGAATTCTGTCTCACACTCCAAAGTCATTGTCATGAGTGGTCCTTTCCTCACGGCTTCGTTGATGTTTTTCATCTACAATTAGAGATGAAAAAAGAAGATTAGAAAAGTTTACGAGAAGAATAGACAAGTGTAGAAGTTGTTGAATTTTTTTCCTTAGTGGTTTCCAATCCTAGGGTCATAATCCTACAGGCAACACAGTGCTCTGATACCATCTGTAAGATCCCTCCTTTATAAAGGAAAAGGATCCCTGTGATTGCAATTCTAGTCCCTGGATCATTACTAGCATCCACAGTTTAAGATGAAGTACACAGAAACAGAGGTCATTATTACAGGCATTCCAGAGACAAACATAGTCTTTACAACTCCAAGGCCACAGGCCTAGTACAAGAGTTTGAATAAGTAAATAAATAAAAGTCTTCATCTTCATGTGCCACAGGCAAACATGTTGAGTGTAGACTCATGACTCCTAATCCTCATCAGAGTAACCTGCAACATCACAAATTACAACCATAGTGGGTCAATACATTGTAATAGTATTGGCAAGTGATACCTTAGTATAATTTAGGTGGAGTAGATACTATATGCAATTTGGCTAAGTGTAGCTTGGCTTGCTTTGCTCAAAATAGGTTTTGCCTATTAGTTGAAATCACTAAGTTTTTCTTTGTCAAAACTTTTCCCAAGGAACCACCAATAGACATTTAGGTCCTTCACCCTTGTTCACCCACAAGTTTTTACTTAGAAATTGGGATGAGGAGATACTTGATAGCTTCCATGTCTTGATGCTCAAGTTGTCCTTTTCCAGGGACATGGCTAAGTACTTAGATTTTTCCATCTGCAGAGGTTGTGCACTTTCCCCACCAGACTTGATTTTCACTAAGACAGGACCTTTCAGAAGCCTTCCCTTAGACCAAATGGACGCGTTCCAACCTATCATCCCATTACCACCAACTGTCCAAATGACTAAGTTCTAGCACCTTATGTGATCCAGGCAGAACCCATATTGCCAAGTGGGTTCACTAGAAGCTTCTCAACACTTGACCTCTAAAATCTCTTTGTTCCTGGGTGGCTTTCCACAAGTGAGATACACAAGGTTCACCAGTCCCCTGGCCTTGTGTAACCACTCAACACAAACCATTCCTTCCATTCCACCCAGGTGTTTCATTACTTAGTTGTTTTATTAGGCAAAACACAAGTCCAAAGACTTAGAAATATTTTCATCATAGCATGTATATATTTCACCAACCCTTGGTTGCTACTAGCTAGGCTAAGCATGGCATAGATAAGCATCTTAACTTAGAAATTTCCTAGCAATTCTACAACTACTAGGATTTCCCAACATGGCATATAAGCAAAATATAGCATGCAAGACTAGCAAAATATTTCTAATGCTTAGTAGAAAACATAGGAAAACATATTCATGAAGTACCACTTGCCTTGGTAGTTTGGAGAGTAGCTACACTCCTCACAATCACAATCACTAGCACCAAAATCTACACAAAGAATCATAGCCACAAATCACACACAAAACATATACAAACAAAAATATATGCATGCATGCAATATGATAAGTGATGATTTTTAAAACTCAACAAAGCAAGTGTACAGTACTGGTTCATAAACAAGTTAAAAACTTGCCAAACAACATTTAATTAAACCCTAAATCAATTCTTAGATAAATCATATACTCAAATTAGCCCTACACAAGTTTCTGCAAATAAAACCATTTTAACAGAAGCAAAACATTAAACACATTGCATATTTAGAAAGGGATTGCTCTCCTCATTCCAATGATATAAACTTTGTCAAATTCTAACGTGGGGATCAAAATTTATAGCCAAAACAAATTTAAACATCTAATAGATTCAAATTCTGTTTTTAAACCTAAACAGCTGCCACGCGTCTTAATCTAATTGGCCTGTACCGCTTCGCTCAGGATCGCGCCTGTGAGCCGTTAGATCAACATAATCTGCACGGCCCGGATCTACTCGTAACGGTTCGTTAAGTGATCTAATCTCGCACGTTGGATCCAGATCTAATGGCTCTGGATCAAACGACCAAAGCTGGGTGGCGCTGGCGGCGGCGAGTTCTGCCTACGGCGGCGCGGCGCTACAGATGGCTAGGGGGTCGTCGGAGATGCTTACCAGAAATGCGACGACGTGCTGATGCTCAACCTGGCGACGGCTTGGCAAGGGGCGCACGGACATAGTCGCTGGAGCTCGTCGGAGTTGCGGGCGGTGTCTGTTGCTTGATGTCGAGGTCGTTGCCGAGGCTCTGGGTCGACCTAGCACTAGCCAGAGGGTTTAGGAGATGCGCAAGGGTCTGGTGAATAGGACAGTACCAAAGGGAAGGCAAGGGGCGCTCGATTCTTACCGCTATTGCTCGTCGGAGTCGAGCGGCGGCTCTGGTGGTTGCGGGCGTGAACGAAGACGGCGACCTGGGTCACGAGCAGGCAAACCAGGGGTGTTAGCAGATGCACAAGGACGTGGCGGTCACACTCGTTTGAACCAGAGACAGGGGGCGGTCAGAGCTTACCGAAATCGCCTGCCGGAGTTGTTCTGTCTAGGGCGGTGCAGAGGCAATTGCGGGCAGCCTGGGGGCGTAGAGGTGGCGCTAGGTGAGGGGAAATGGCCGCGGTGCAGAGGGGATCTTATAGCCAAAGCGGGGGCGAGGATCGCGCGGCGTATCAATGGCAATTAAGCCTGCAGTAACAGCGGCGAGGTAACGGTGGAGTGAGCGTCGCGGCCGCGCGTGATTGACGACGAAGGCGACGTGGTCGCAGGGTCCACTCGTCAGCGAGTTAAATAGAGAGGGGGTGGGGTCCTGGCGTCAGTCTCTCAGCGGGTTCGTTTGCGAGTGAGAAGGAGAGAGGGGGAACCCGGGTGGGCTAACTGG
Organism: Avena longiglumis; assembly: GCA_030063025.1. Lineage (NCBI taxonomy): Eukaryota > Viridiplantae > Streptophyta > Magnoliopsida > Poales > Poaceae > Avena > Avena longiglumis. Next base: position 433,673,606 of record CP125975.1, read on the forward strand.
GCTGGATCTGGTGCTGGGCTCAATTGCTGGCGCTGGCCTTTTACTATTTCTTTTCTCCTTTTCTTTTTCTGTTTTGATTTTCTGAAATGATTTTCAAATCCAAATCAAATGAATTTGAATTCAAAACTTCTCTAGGTTTTTATACTGTAAACCTTGCACTCAAATGTGTGTCAAACACTACTGTTTAATCAAAACACTTTGTTCATATGAAAATAAATTAAAACCAAGCCTTTATGATATATATTCAAATAGGCATAATATTGGTTTATTCACTCATTTTGTTTTGAAATTTTGTTCAAACTTTTGGTGGTGCCTAAGTTTGAATTATCAAACTTTACTGAATCAAAACAAATATTCTTCTCATTGGAAGATAGCACTAAGGCTAGAGCAAACTTACATGAAATAATAAGCATGGAAGCTTCTATTTTGAAATGATTTGTTTGAAATGAAATTCATATGATCATGGATGCATGGATGATATGCATAAGTTTGAATCATGATTTTAGGGATGTTACATACTTTCTAATGAGAAAGATACTTATTTTATTCAGTAATGTTTTGAGTTCAAACTTAAGAGTTTTCCAAAGCTTGGGCAAAGATTTCAAAACAAAGTATGAATATAAAACCAATTTTTATGCCTATTATTTATATCCCATAAAGGCATGTTTTATTTTATTTTTCAATTGATCAAAGTGTTTTTGAGTAAACAGAAGTGTTTGACACTCATTTGAGTACAAATTTCACTTTATAAAAATCTAGAGAAGATTTGAAATCAAACTTGTTTGAATTAGGGTTTGAAAATCATTTCTAGAAAATCAAACAGAAAAAGAAAAGAAAAAGGAAAAATAATAATACCTGGCGCCAGCCTTTTGGCCCAGCACCACAAACAGCCCACAAGCCCACCCGGGCCGTTTCCCCATCTCCGCTCGTTTCCTACCCCGAGCACGCGTACCCACTCGCTGACGACTGGGCCCTCACTGCCATGTCACCCCTTCGTCCTCAATCAACGCCGACGACCACCTCGCCGCTGCCGTTTCCCCCACTGATGTCGCGCTTAATTGCATTGATTCAGCGAGTGATTTCCGCCCTCGCTCTGGCTACATAAAACCCTCCCCCTCGCGACCATTTCCCCCAACAGAGCTAGCCAGAAGTGCCACCAGGCTGCCCGCAATTTTGCTCGCACCGCCACGGTACCGAGCCACTCCGGCGGACGATTCCGGTAAGCTCCGTCCACCCCACTCGGTCTCATTCACGCTAGCATGCTTCCTTCCACCACGCGACTCACGTCATGCGTTTTCCTTGTCTGCTCGTGGCCTAGATCGACGGATTCGACAACCACCGCAGGTGCCCGACGCTTTCCTCAACTCCGGTGAGAAATCACGGTACGAATCGAGCTCCCCTTGATCTCTCCTTGAAACCATCTTGCTCATTGTGACTTTGCGCACCCCCTGATGTGTTTTATTCATGCAAGGATGGCGCAGATCCTCGGCAATGTTGACGTCTGCAACCACCCAACGCCGCGCACGACTCCGACGAGCTCCAGCCACCACCTCTGCGTGCCCCTTCGCCAACGAAGCCTACCTCGAGCATCAGCAGCACACGGCGAGCATAGTAAGCCCCTTCTCCCTCTCCCACGCGACCTAGAACGTCGGCAACGACTCTGACAGAGCCGCCGCCGCCACCGCTTAGCGCCGCCTGCGTGGTCGATAGATCTGGCGTCAGAGGATCTAGATCCAACGTATAAGATTAGATCTATGACGAAGAGGTAAGGAGCAGATCTGGCCGTGCGTTTTAGTTAGATCTAATGGTTCGCAAGCGCGATCCAGCGCGAAGCGGTACCAACCAACCAGACGCTGCCGCGTGGCACGAGTTTCGTTTTAAAAATTTGAATTAGATCTAATAGATGTTTAAGCTTGTTTAATTCATAACTTTTGATTCCCACGTCCAAACTTGACAAATTTTATATCAATGGAATCAGGAGAGAAAAACCTTTCTGTTTATGAAATGTGTTTAAAGTTTAGCCTCTGTTAAAATGGTTGTTTTTGCAGAAACATTTGTAGGCATAAATTGAGTATATTAATTATTTGGAAAATATTTTGTTGTTCAAATAAAGTTTATTTAGATTGTTTTGTACTTGTTTATGATTCAGTACAGTGCACTTGTCTTGTTTGATGTAGAAAAATCATCACATGGCATATTGCATGCATTCATGTATTTTTTCTTGTATTAATTGTGTATGTGATTTTGGTACTATTATTTTATGTGTAGATTTTGGTGCAAATAGTGATTGTGATTGTGAGGATTGTAGCTACTCTCCAAACTACCAAGGAAAGTGGTGCTTCATGATTTATTCCTATGTTTTTCAACTATGCACTAGAAATATTTTGCTAGACTTGCATGAATATTTTTTGATCTATATGCTATGCTTGGGAAATCCTAGTAGTTGTAGAATTGCTAGAAATTTCTAAGTTAAGATGCTTATCTATGCATGCTTAGCCTAGATAGTAGCAACCAAGGGTGGTTATATTTTCATGCTATGATAAAATATTTCTAAGTCTTTAGACTTGTGTTTTGCTTAATAAAACAACTAAGTGAATGAAACACCTGGGTGGAATGGAAGGAATGGTTTATGTTGAGTGGTTACACAAGGCCCATTTCTATGGTTTACCTTGTGTATCTCACTTGTGGAAAGCCATCAAGGAACAAAGGGATTTGAGATGCCATATGTTAAGAAGCTTCTAGTGCAGCCACTTAGCAATATGGGCTCTGCCTGGATCACATAGGTTGCAATAACTTAGCCATTTGGACAATTGGTGGTAGTGGGATGATAGGTTGGAACGCGTCCATTTGGTCTAAGGAAAGGCTTCTGAAAGGTCCTGTCTTGGTGAAAATCAAGTCTTGTGGGGGAAAGTGCACAACCTCTGCAGATGGAAGAATCTAAGTACTTAGCCATGTCCCTGGTATTGGACAACTTGAGCATCAAGACATGGAAGCTATCAAGAATCTCCTCATCCCAATTTCTAAGTAAAAACTTATGGTCGAACAAGGGTGAAGGTTCCCCAATGTCTATTGGTGGTTCCTTGGGAAAGATTTTGACAAAGAAAAACTTAGTGTTTTCAACTAATAGGTAAAACCTATTTTGAACAAAGCAAGCCTAAGCTACACTTAGCCAAAATGCATATAGTATTTAGTCTACCAATATTCTACTAAGGTATCACTTGCCAATACTATTCCAATGTATTGACCCACTGTGGCTGTAACTTGTGATGTTGCAGGTTATTCTAATGGTGATTAGGGGTTATGAGTCTACACTCAACATTCTTTCCTGTGGCACATGAAGATGAAGACTTATTTATCTTATTACATATTTAAACTCTTGTACTAGTCCTGTGGCCTTGGAGTTGTAAAAGACTATGTTTGTCTCTGGAATGACTTTTAATAATGACGTTTGTTTATGTGTACTACATCTTAAACTGTGGATGCTAGCATTGATCCAGGGACTAGAATTGCAATCACAGGGATCCTTTCCTTTACAAAGGAGGGATCTTACAATTAATGACAATCCCTTCACTGAGTTTTATATGAAGGAATATTCCATAGGTCATGATTGTAGTCTATGTGTTGGATTCAAGTATGGATGCCATGAAGATAAAGATATAACTTGAGTACTGACATCAAGATCATCAAGTTGAAGAGAAGAATATGATATGATAAAGATCTTAAGAGTGTGATCTTAATAGAAGAATTCAAGATATGGCTCTAAGACGGTGTCATGATAGCCTTATTAGTTGAGCTATGATTGACTAAGATTTAGAGCATGTAATCAAATTAAGAGTTCATTATGTACCTCAAGATATTGAGATGGAGCATGAGAATATACATGGTTGACCTATACAAAGTGTGAAGAGTGATTTCAAGTTGGTCAACACATGAAGCATAAAGAATGTACCACATGGATCTTGTGTGTAGGGGTCCCAACCTAATAAGGTAGAGTCCTCCTATGTTTTACAATGCTAGTCCCTGGATCAATAGCTAGCATCCACAGTTAAGATGTAATATCAAGAAACAAAGGTCATAATATAACTTTATAACCAGGAATAACATAATTTTTATTACATCTTACATAGCTCATTGGCTATTACATTACATTGCAGCGGAATAACTATAAGCATGGGGTCCTTCATCTTCAAAGTGCCACAGGCAGATGTTGGTTGTAGAATTTTTAATCCTAATCAAACAATCTTCACTAAAATCAATCAAACCTGCAACATACAAGTTACAACCACAAAGGGTCAATACATTTGAATTGTATTGGCAAGTGATACTATAATGGTATAGTGGAGTCTATCATCTATATGCATTTGGCTAAGTGGAGTTTAGGCTTGCATTGCTCAAAATAGATTTTTCTTATCATTTTGAAAATACTAAGTTTTTGCTTGTCAAAATCATTTTTCTCAATCAAAGATTTCAAGATCCTTGTACCAAGCCATCTCTCCATCAATGATTGAAGAATTCAAACAACCCTTGTTCAAACCACAAGATTTTAATTTAGAAATTGGAATGATGAGATTCTTGATTGCTTCCATGTCTTGATGCTCAAATTGTCCTTTACCAGGGACATGGCTAAGTACTTAGATTTTTCACTCTGCAGAGGTGGTGCACTTTACCCACAAGACTTGGTTTCCCAAGACAAGATCTTTCAGAAGCTTTCCCTTAGACCAATATGGACACGTTCCAACCTATCAAACACTACCACCCACTGTCCATATGGCTAAGTTCTTGCAACCTATATGATCATGGCAGAGCCCATATTGCCAAGTGGTTGCACTTGAAGCTTATCAACATTTGACATCTCAAATCTCTTTGTTTCCTGGGTGGCATTCCACAAATGAGATACACAACCCAAGTCCATGGCTTTGTGTAACCACTCAACACATCCCAATCCTTCCATTCCACCCAGGAGGTTCATTAACTTAGTTGTTTTATTAGACAAAATCACAAGTCCTCAGACTTAGAATATTTTCCATAGTGTGAATATATGTTCCACCCATGTTTTGTATTAGCTAGGCTAAGCTTGGTAGTAGTAGGAATCTTAGCTTAGGAAAATCCTACTAAGGATTCATCTATTAGGTTTTCCTATAGCAAGATCTATACTTAGCAAAATCCATGCAAGTTTACTTAGCAAAATCACTAATGCATAGTGAAAGTATTGGGATAGAAAGTATGAAGCATCACTTGCCTTTTTGGTAGGGAATGGTGGTTCACTCCTTGATCTTGCTAGTCTCACACTTCACTACAATTCAATCAAGCAAACACCAATTCAATTTTCATTCCAAACCAATAATCACTCAAACAATTTCACACACACAAATCAATGGAAACTAATTCATGCATGGGAGCATGCACAAGATAGTTTTATTTTTGCAAAGGGGTCTCTATGGGGTTTCTAAACTTTGTAAAATCCAAATTGGTCATTTACCAAAGTGGCAAAGTCATTTAGCAAGGGGGTTTGGTCCAAAAACTATTTTTAAATCCATTTATCATTTCATGTGGTGAAAAATGTTTTTATTAAGACAAAACTCTTAAGTTGTTCACCAAATGAGTTGCTATTGCAAAGCTTGGTGTTTTTGGGTCAGTAGGTTTGGTCCAAACCATTTTCTCAAAGATTTCTTTCCATAAACATTTTTATAATAAAATCAACAATTTTATTTGGCTAGAAATGGACTAAACTAATTAATCCATTCCAAACTTTTCCAAATTTATTTTCCAAACCATGGGTTGGTTCCTAGGGTCAGTAAGGTCACAACAAACCATTTTGCAAAAGTTTTAACCCTAAATTCAATTTTAAACAATTTTTATACTCTAAACAAGTACACAAATATTTCTGCAAATTCAAATAAGCTAACAGATACTATTTTCGAAACTAAGGCCATGGTTAGCTAGGGCTTGTTCTCCTGAATCCATTGATATAAAATTTGTAAAATTTGGACGTGTGGTTTGAAAGTTACAGGGGTTTGAAGTTTGCAAATCAATCTGATTTCAAATTCAGTTTTAAAACAGATCCTGCCACGTGTCGCTGTCTCATTGGGAGATACCGGTTCAGCCGGATCACGCTGCGGTGCGTTGGATCTACTCCTATCGTGCGGTACAGATTGCTCGATACCGCTTCGCTCTATTTTCTATCCTATCCACCGGATCCAGATCGGACGGCCTCGGTTCTCCCGACCATAAGTCGGCGCTGGGTCCGGGCGGCGGCGACGCTCTGCTAGCGGCGGAGCTGGCGATGCAGGAAGCGAGGGAGAGGCTGGCAAGGATTACCAGGCTCGCAGAGACCTGCTGATGCTCGAGGTGGGGTCGTCTACTCGAGGGGCGCAAGGGGTTGCTGCTAATTGCTCGTCGAAGCAGCTGCGGGCGATGGTGCTCTCAGGTTGTCGTCGTTGGCGATGTTTAGGACCGCGCTAAGGCAAAGGAGAGGTACGGTTAGGTGCACGGGATCAAGGCAAATCTGTGTGCTTGAACGAGAGGTGAAGGGGTGGTCTGGTCTCACCGGTGGGACTCGTCGGAGCGGAGGCAGACGGCGGCGATGCTGGAGGTTGTCGTTGTCGACACTCTGGAGCGCCCGCGGTCGTACAAAGGGCACAGGCGGATGCGCCTGGATGTGGTGAATATGCCTGCGTGTAGAGGGAGTCGAGGGACGGTCGTGGTTCGCCGGATTTCGAGTAGGACCTCGCCGGAGTTGGTGAGGTTGCAGTGGCCAATTGGGGTAGCCTCATGAGAGGAACTGGAACCAGAGGGAAAACGGAGAGGAGTGACTGGTGATTTAACACGCGTGATCACTGCAGGTTTTACTCGTGGCATCAAGGCGAATTAAGCCGAGGAATCAATGGCAGGGCGGGGGAGAACGGTCGAGGCGGGTGAGAAAGATGAACAGGAGGAGTGGGGTCCGCTGGCAGTGAAAGAAAGGGAGAAGGAGGGTCCACTTGTCGGTTGCTCGAGGGTTCTTTCTACGGTGAAAACGCTCATGCGGTGGAAATTGGGCTAGGTGGGCTGTTTGGGCCGGCCAGTTGGTCAGTCCTTTTCTATTTTTTTTCCCGCCTGTTTGTTTATTCTTTTCTATTTCTATTTTCTGATTTGATATTCAAACAAACATTCATACATTCAAACAATTCAAACATTCAACACTCTTTGCACTTGATTTTTGGTTCTGTTTTAGTAGCATATACCAACTTCCAAAATAAAATAATATTTTAAATCTTTTTAGGTTCCATTTATTAATTAAATAAAATGGTCCATGGTTTATTAATAAAACAAGGTTTGGTTTATTTAATAAAATCTTCATTTGAAATCCAAATGCTTTCAAAACCCAATCAGTAGGTTTTATTTGGAAATAAAGAATATTTGGAAAACTTGTTTAAAATAAAATAATCCTTTTACTTTAGGGTCCATTAATAATTAAATAAAATGGACTTTCATTATTATTTCAAATAGGTTTTATTTTATTGAGATATTTATTTTGAACCTAAAATAAAGCCAAAACATTTTAGTAGATTTTATTTGTGAATTTCAAATAATTGGGAAAACCTATTTTAAATAATTTAATAAGTTTTGATGTTTCAATTTAAATTGGTAAAACCCTTTATCTTCAAATAAGGTTGGGTGTTAAATCCTTAGTACTTTATTTAAAATAAACTTTTATTATTTTCATCAAAGAAAACTCTTTGGTTTCAAAATCTTGGCCAAGTTTAATTTGGCTTTATAAAATAATCCTTATTTATAAGTCCATCTTTTCTTTTGAATACCAAATCCTTTTATTAAAAGATCTAAAATAGTATTTCAAAAATATTTTATTTTCCTTTGTTAATTGTTTTATGTTTTTAAATCCTTTTGGGATTTAATTGTTCAAAATAGGTTTGAAGATTCCTATTGGAATTCAAAAAGTTTCTTCTGGCCCTGAAAATCAAACAAAGTTTTATTTTATTAATTTATTTTCACATTACAAGATTTGGAAAATCTTGGGATGTGACAGGCTACCACCCTTAAAATAAATCTCGTCCCGAGATTTGGGGAGGCTAGGGTTATAAGCACGTTCAAAACAACTAGGGTACTACCACCCTTAAAATTTTTCAAACAAAAATTACATATTGTTCTTCTTGGAATCCTGGAGAAAATTTCTCATAGCAAACTTTTGCATGTGTCCTTGGTTTCCATTCTTGACTCATGGGCCAAGGTTGAGATCCTTCATGGACTTGTTTAACTTGTTCTCCATCCTTTCTGGACAAGTGTTTGCATAGTGGCCTAGTTCCTTGCATTTGAAACATGTGACAAGGTTGATATCCCTCATAGGCTTGTTTATCTTATGCTTCATCTTTTCTGGACAGTAGTTTGCATAATGTCCCAACTCTTTGCAGTGTTTGCACATCATTTGGCTAATATCCTTCCTCATCTTAGGTTTCACTAGCCTTTGTTTGTATTCTTGGTTCTTCTCCTTTTCTGGGCATTCATTAGCATAGTGTCCCATCTCTTTGCATTTGAAACATTGCACTTGTGTAATATCCTTCTTGCTAGTGTTGGGGAATTTCTTCTTCTTGGGTCTCTCCAAAGCTAGGAGTTCTTCTAGTTCATGTTCTTCATAGGTGGGAGATCTTTCTCTCTTCTTGGGGTATTGATCTTCATGTTCCTTGGATGCATGATCCTTGTCCCTACAAATATTGCTAGCTTGGGTTCCTTCTAGAATAACATCTTTGTCATCCTTGTTGTCATTAGCTCCTTGGGAAAAGTTTTCTCTCTTGTTGATCATTTGAGTAACTAATCCTTGCAACAATTGGGATTGAAGTTTCAAAATCCTTTGTATGGCAGGGTCTAGTCCATTGTTGTTGGCTAAAAGCTGAGTTGTCTCTTGGCTCAACTGGTTTTGGGTTGCTATAATATCTCTCAAGTTGTCCTCTTGGTTGTTGTTGATGTCATCAACCTTGATGTTGGAGTTTCTTGGAGAAGTCATCTGTTTGGGTTGAGGGGAGATTAGAACAGGAAAGATATTTCTAGGGATTAATTCTAATCACACACATCACAAATCACTCAAACAATGTGCAAGCAATCACAAACAAACATTTCACTCAATCAACAAGGTTCAAGCACATTTTTAGGCAAACAAAAATATTTTTGTTACACCACATAAGTTGGTGTGTTTGACTTAACTAAAATATGGTGGTCCATCTATATGGTTTACTTGTAATTTTCCTTCCTTCTTGGTTCCTTCCTCTTACTTGGGATCATGGTTTCCTTGGAAAAACTTTTGGTCACAATACTTCAAGTGATGTAGGCTCCTTCTATCTTTTGCATTCCCTCAGTCTCTAACTTTTGAGTAAGATTTCCCTTGTCTCACTTGTCGTCCTTAGTAGTTTCCAAGTTGGAAGTCCTTGGTGAAGAGGTTGAAGATGTTGAAGTCATTAGAGTTGAAGAAGTTGAAGAAGTCCTTTGCACATGGTGTAGTCTTTGGTCATGGTTAGGTTTTTCCATCAAGTTGAAATAGAAGAGATGTAGAGTTGAAACCAAAATGGTTGAGAAAAGAGTTTACAAGTGTTTTTGTAAATAAATTTTGGATTTAAAACATAACTCCTATATTTCTAAGGGTTTTTGTCCAATCCTAGGTTTACAAATCCTACAGGAAACACAATGCTTTGATACCATCTGTAGGGGTCCCAACCTAATAAGGTACAGTCCTCCTGTGTTTTACAATGCTAGTCCCTGGATCAATAGCTAGCATCCACAGTTAAGATGTAATATCAAGAAACAAAGGTCATAATATAACTTTATAACCAGGAATAACATAATTTTTATTACATCTTACATAGCTCATTGGCTATTACATTACATTGCAGCGGAATAACTATAAGCATGAGGTCCTTCATCTTCAAAGTGCCACAGGCAGATGTTGGTTGTAGACTTTGTAATCCTAATCAAACAATCTTCACTAAAATCAATCAAACCTGCAACATACAAGTTACAGCCACAAAGGGTCAATACATTTGAATTGTATTGGCAAGTGATACTATAATGGTATAGTGGAGTCTATCATCTATATGCATTTGGCTAAGTGGAGTTGAGGCTTGCATTGCTCAAAATAGATTTTTCTTATCATTTTGAAAATACTAAGTTTTTGCTTGTCAAAATCATTTTTCTCAATCAAAGATTTCAAGATCCTTGTACCAAGCCATCTCTCCATCAATGATTGAAGAATTCAAACAACCCTTGTTCAAACCACAAGATTTTAATTTATAAATTGGAATGATGAGATTCTTGATTGCTTCCATGTCTTGATGCTCAAATTGTCCTTTACCAGGGACATGGCTAAGTACTTAGATTTTTCACTCTGCAGAGGTGGTGCACTTTACCCACAAGACTTGGTTTCCCAAGACAAGATCTTTCAGAAGCTTTCCCTTAGACCAATATGGACGCGTTCCAACCTATCAAACACTACCACCCACTGTCCATATGGCTAAGTTCTTGCAACCTATATGATCATGGCAGAGCCCATATTGCCAAGTGGTTGCACTTGAAGCTTCTCAACATTTGACATCTCAAATCTCTTTGTTTCCTGGGTGGCATTCCACAAGTGAGATACACAACCCAAGTCCATGGCTTTGTGTAACCACTCAACACATCCCAATCCTTCCATTCCACCCAGGAGGTTCATTAACTTAGTTGTTTTATTATACAAAATCACAAGTCCTCAGACTTAGAATATTTTCCATAGTGTGAATATATGTTCCACCCATGTTTTCTATTAGCTAGGCTAAGCTTGGTAGTAGTAGGAATCTTAGCTTAGGAAAATCCTACTAAGGATTCATCTATTAGGTTTTCCTATAGCAAGATCTATACTTAGCAAAATCCATGCAAGTTTACTTAGCAAAATCACTAATGCATAGTGAAAGTATTGGGATAGAAAGTATGAAGCATCACTTGCCTTTTTGGTAGGGAATGGTGGTTCACTCCTTGATCTTGCTAGTCTCACACTTCACTACAATTCAATCAAGCAAACACCAATTCAATTTTCATTCCAAACCAATAATCACTCAAACAATTTCACACACACAAATCAATGGAAAGTAATTCATGCATGGGAGCATGCACAAGATAGTTTTATTTTTGCAAAGGGGTCTCTATGGGGTTTCTAAACTTTGTAAAATCCAAATTGGTCATTTACCAAAGTGGCAAAGTCATTTAGCAAGGGGGTTTGGTCCAAAAACTATTTTTAAATCCATTTATCATTTCATGTGGTGAAAAATGTTTTTATTAAGACAAAACTCTTAAGTTGTTCACCAAATGAGTTGCTATTGCAAAGCTTGGTGTTTTTGGGTCAGTAGGTTTGGTCCAAACCATTTTCTCAAAGATTTCTTTCCATAAACATTTTTATAATAAAATCAACAATTTTATTTGGCTAGAAATGGACTAAACTAATTAATCCATTCCAAACTTTTCCAAATTTATTTTCCAAACCATGGGTTGGTTCCTAGGGTCAGTAAGGTCACAACAAACCATTTTGCAAAAGTTTTAACCCTAAATTCAATTTTAAACAATTTTTATACTCTAAACAAGTACACAAATGTTTCTGCAAATTCAAACAAGCTAACAGATACTATTTTCGAAACTAAGGCCATGGTTGGCTAGGGCTTGTTCTCCTGAATCCATTGATATAAAATTTGTAAAATTTGGATGTGTGGTTTGAAAGTTACAGGGGTTTGAAGTTTGCAAATCAATCTGATTTCAAATTCAGTTTTAAAACAGATCCTGCCACGTGTCGCTGTCTCATTGGGAGATACCGCTTCAGCCGGATCACGCTGCGGTGCGTTTGATCTACTCCTATCGTGCGGTACAGATTGCTCGATACCGCTTCGCTCTATTTTCTATCCTATCCACCGGATCCAGATCGGACGGCTCGGTGCCCGACCATAAGTCGGCGGCGGGCTCAAGGCGTGGCGGCGGCGCTCTGCTAGCGGCGGAGCTGACGATGCATGAAGCGAGGGAGAGGCTGGCAAGGCTTACCAGGCTCGCAGAGACCTGCTGATGCTCGAGGTGGGGTCGGCTACTCGAGGGGCGCAAGGGGTTGCTGCTAATTGCTCGTCGGAGCAGCTGCGGGCGACGGTGCTCTCAGGTTGTCGTCGTTGGCGATGTTTAGGACCGCGCTAAGGAAAAGGAGAGGTACGGTTAGGTGCGCGGGATCAAGGCAAATATGTGTGCTTGAACGAAAGGTGAAGGGGTGGTCTGGTCTCACCGGTGGGACTCGTCGGAGCGGAGGCAGACGGCGGCGATGCTGGAGGTTGTCGTTGTCGACACTCTGGAGCGCCCGCGGTCGTACAAAGGGCACAGGCGGATGCGCCTGGATGTGGTGAATATGCCTGCGTGTAGAGGGAGTCGAGGGGCGGCCGTGGTTCGCCGGATTTCGAGTAGGACCTCGCCGGAGTTGGTGAGGTTGCAGTGGCCAATTGGGGTAGCCCTGGGGCGGAGAGGAACTGGAACCAGAGGGAAAACAGAGAGGAGTGACTGGTGATTTAACACGCGTGATCACTGCAGGTTTTACTCGTGGCATCAAGGCGAATTAAGCCGAGGAATCAATGGCAGGGCGGGGGAGAACGGTCGAGGCGGGTGAGAAAGATGAACAGGAGGAGGGGTCCACCGCGGTGAAAGAAAGGGAGAAGGGGAGGGGTCCACTTGTCGGTTGCTCCGAGGGTTCTTTCTACGGTGAAAAACGCTTCGCTGCGGTGGGGTGGAAATTGGGCTAGGTGGGTTGTTTGGGCCGGCCAGTTGGTCAGTCCTTTTCTATTTTTTTTCTGCCTGTTTGTTTATTCTTTTCTATTTCTATTTTCTGATTTGATATTCAAACAAACATTCATACATTCAAACAATTCAAACATTCAACACTCTTTGCACTTGATTTTTGTTTCTGTTTTAGTAGCATATACCAACTTCCAAAATAAAATAATATTTTAAATCTTTTTAGGTTCCATTTATTAATTAAATAAAATGGTCCATGGTTTATTAATAAAACAAGGTTTGGTTTATTTAATAAAATCTTCATTTGAAATCCAAATGCTTTCAAAACCCAATCAGTAGGTTTTATTTGGAAATAAAGAATATTTGGAAAACTTGTTTAAAATAAAATAATCCTTTTACTTTAGGGTCCATTAATAATTAAATAAAATGGACTTTCATTATTATTTCAAATAGGTTTTATTTTATTGAGATATTTATTTTGAACCTAAAATAAAGCCAAAACATTTTAGTAGATTTTATTTGTGAATTTCAAATAATTGGGAAAACCTATTTTAAATAATTTAATAAGTTTTGATGTTTCAATTTAAATTGATAAAACCCTTTATCTTCAAATAAGGTTGGGTGTTAAATCCTTAGTACTTTATTTAAAATAAACTTTTATTATTTTAATCTAAGAAAACTCTTTGGTTTCAAAATCTTGGCCAAGTTTAATTTGGCTTTATAAAATAATCCTTATTTATAAGTCCATCTTTTCTTTTGAATACCAAATCCTTTTATTAAAAGATCTAAAATAGTATTTCAAAAATATTTTATTTTCCTTTGTTAATTGTTTTATGTTTTTAAATCCTTTTGGGATTTAATTGTTCAAAATAGGTTTGAAGATTCCTATTGGAATTCAAAAAGTTTCTTCTGGCCCTGAAAATCAAACAAAGTTTTATTTTATTAATTTATTTTCACATTACAAGATTTGGAAAATCTTGGGATGTGACATTGTGGTATGGTAAGCCTTGTCAATTGTGCATCATGAACTAACCCATTATATATGCGCCTTTGCGTTTTATATATGGGATAGGTATCTTTACATGGGCATGCTTCAAAAGTAAAGATCTTATATAGCCCATGAGAGGATGACATCAAGTGGTGATAGTCATCAAGGTTGAGAAGGGCAAGTTCAAGATAAGCATCTCGAGAAGATCATTTGCTTGAAGCTTGCTGTCCATATTGGTGATAATGGACATTTGAAGACATGTATTAATGAAGCTATCCAATAGTGGTGTATGGGGAGCAAATTAGGAGTCTTCACGAAGCAACAATGATCAAGTGATGCATTCCGGCTTGGATGGAGATTGAAGTGTTGTCATCAAGATCAAGCAGGATGCACAAAGCAAAGGTATGTCCTTGCTAGGTTTTCCTTTTACCGGTCTCAAGGTGCTTATTGGGAGACCGGGTTATAGGATACATAGCCGCACTATTAAGAGGGGCTTTCGGTTGGGTAACTTGATCACATCATCATAGGGAGCTCAATCCTTTGCATTATTTGCATCTTACTATTTTGTTGCTTCTTGGTGTTTCTCCATGTGAGGTTATTGAGCTTGTTCTAGATCTTCAACAAGCCCAAGTTCATCGAAAACGGAATTCGTATGCATCTTCTATGGCATTTTCGAGTTTGAAGGTTTTACCAGTTCTTCTTATAGGGAGGCTTCATACCTTTCTTCATTTGGTTATATCCTTCTTTGCTGGACTATGATTTTTCTCTACACCATATTTTAGAGCTTGTTGTCCTCATCAAAACAAGCCCAAGATCATCGAAATCGGAGTCCGAACGAAAAATTTATCGTCATTTTCGTGTGCCGTGTTTGGTTCCAGCGGACCGAGTCTGTGGCTGGAATTTCCGGCGACCGCCAGAAATTTCCGGCAAACCGCCGAAAAACTGTTTTGTATGATGTTTCGGTTTGTACCGGAACTTACGGTTTTGACCGAAAATTCCGGCAGCTCATCCGGCGGTGCCGGTTTCGTCGCCGGAACGTGTTCGTCCAGCGCATCTTGCTTCCAACGGTCGTCCCCCTTGAAGGGGTATAAAAGGGGCCTTCTTCCCCAAAGTTCTAGGGTTCTTCAACACGTTTTTGACCACCATTGTTGACCCCTTTATCTTGCTTCCTCTCCCTTCCCTCCTATGATTCTTGCATCTTTTGAGGGCTTTGGAAGAGGAGATCTAGATCTACAATCCCCACCAATCAATTCCTCCTCTAAGTGTGGGGAACCCATTGGATCTAGATCTTGGAGTCATTTGTTGGTTTCCACCATTGTTCTTCCTTCCTAATTCCTCCCTAGCACTTGTTTCTTTGGTGGGATTTGAGAGTGGAGGATTTGAGCACCCTTGGTGTTCTTGATTTGCATTCTTTCATAAGTGTTGAGCTCTTCATTTTGATTTGTTTGAGTGAGAGACCGTGAGCTTGTTACTTTTGGAGGGTGACCTCCTAGTTGGCTTGGCGGTTGGTATCGTGGTGTCCTATTCGTGGAAGATTGTGAAGAGACTCGGGCTTCTCCTTCATGGAGCTTGTGAAGTGGTTGTGGAGCTTGCCATCTCCGGAGTGGAGAAAAAGCTAGCCATAAGGAAAGGGCCTATTCCTTCGTGGGATAGACTCGGAGAAAAAGGTGATCTTTCGTGGCATTGGGAAATCCTTCATGGAATCCCACACCTCTCCAACATGACGTACCTTACTTGTAAGGGAACACGGGAATACATCTTCGTCTCTGCGTGCCTCGGTTATCTCTATACCCGAGCTTACTTTCCTTGTGATAGCCATCGAGCTTGAAGTACTTATATCTTTCTTAGTTTAACTTGTTGTTGATGCACTTAGTTGAGCCTAGTGTATTTAGGTTTTGTGCTTGTAAAATAAACGTTAGTATAATTCCGTATTCTATCAAGCCAAAACCGTAATAGTTTTGAAATTGCCTATTCACCCCCCCTCTAGGCGACATCTCTATCCTTTCAATTGGTATCAGAGCAAGGTCTCTCCTTGTTTAAGCTTCACCGCCTAGAGTGTAAAGATGTCGGCTAGCAGTATAGTGCACAATGACACAATTATCTTTGATGGCACAAATTATGCTTTGTGGAAAAATTGCTTTGTCACATCCCAAGATTTTCCAAATCTTGTAAATGTTGGGACCTCTACATGCTTGCTTTGTAATCTTAGGTCCTTGTGTCCAAATATTGAGCGATTTATAGATGTAGGTTTTTCTCCTCTGATGGATCCTCAAAATCTATCTTTAGAGGATGAGAAAAATTTACATCTTGAGTCTCAAGTATCAATGAGAATATTTTGTCTTTGAGCCCCACAGTTAATTTTTTCTTGAAGATTGTAAAGCGCAAGTCGTCTCATGAGAAGTGGACCAAGCTTAAAGAAATATTTTGTGGTTCCATATCTAATATTTTCAATGGTTTCTCCGAGGAGATATCTTTTCCTTCACATCATGAAGAGCTACAAGTTGCTTCCACCTCCGGCCACGATGAGTTCTCTTCTTCACCCACTTCACCAACGTGTGGCAAGACACAAGGTAAAGATATGGTGAGTGGTGTTGGGAATTGCAATGTTGATATTGTGCTTGCTAATGATGATCCTTCATCTTTATCCCATTGCAATGTTTCTTCTTTGGACTTAAGAACTTCTTGCAACAATAATGCTATATCCCCTTGTGTTGCTAGTCCTTGTATATCATCTAGAAATTATTTGAGTGCTAGTGTAGATGATATGCTTGATTTGCCTTGTTCCCATGAACAAAATGCTTCTATTTCCTCTAGTTGTTTATCTAACAATGTAGAGGAAATTAAACATTCTATGGAGCAAGACATGATCATGAATGAAGATTCAAGAATATCCTCATCTTCATCCTCCCATGCTCACATGTGCCTTATGGCAAGATGATCAAATGTATCTCCTACTTTGGATCCCAATATATCTTATAAAGATAATAGCAATGATAATAATGATAGTGATGATGACATTGATGAGGATACTAGTGCTCTCTTGCTTGAGTTGACTTTTTTGTGTACCTCTTTTTGTGGTAATAATAAGGCCGTTACTTGTCTCAAACATGTTATGGACACCATAACTAGACAAACGGGAACCATAGAGGAGTTGGATTTCCAACTTGATGATGGGAGTCAGAGATTCAATCTCCTTAAGCAAGAGCTTGCCAAGGAGAAGCACACTAAGTGTCTCCTCACACAAAAAATTGAATCTTATGAGCTTGAAAAGAAAAATTCCATTAATGATGCTTGTGCTACTAACTCTACTTCTTGTGAAGCATCTACCCTAAGGGAGAACGTTGAGCTAAGGGCTCAACTTGAGTTGCTAACTAGCAAGTATAGGAAATTGGAAGAAAGTCATGAAAAGCTCTCGGGCTCTCATAATGATCTTCTAATCTCCCATGATGGGCTAATGTTAGCTCGTGCGGCAAGTATTACCAAGGTAACATCTTGTGAGCCTCTTTTGGACATTAGCACAACTTCTACTCAAAATGCTATTTTGCCGTGTGCTAGTCCTAGTAATCCATCTAGACATACTATTGATAAACCTTGTGTTGGATTACTTTCTTTGCCTTGTTGCTCTAACAATGAAGCTTCTACTTCCTCTAGTACTTGTATTTCTACTAACCATGTAGAGGAAATCAAAGAGCTCAAGGCCCAAGTCACTTCCTTGAGGAATGACTTGGAAAAGAGTCATGAAGGGAAATCCACACTCGATAATATTTTGAGTGTGCAAAAATCCCCTAATGATAAAAGTGGACTTGGATTCAACTCCAATAACAATAACAAGTCCAAGATAAACAAGAAGAAGGGCCAAAACCAAGTCAAGAATTTGGCCAAGATTATTTGCTTCAAGTGCAAGGTTGAAGGACATCATGTAAGATCTTGTCCATTGAATAAAAAGCACTTGAGTGAGAAACAACAAGGGAAGCGGCCACAAGTACAAGATCAAGCCTAAGTTTAAGTTAGGCCACTTCCAAATAAGAATCAATATAATGCTCCCCAAGCCAAGAAATCAATGAAGAGAAAGGGGAGCACTTGTTGCTATATATTTCGTTTGAAGGGGCACTTTGCCTCTTCATGTTCAAACGATACCTTATCTAATCCTATCATTATTAATGATGATTATTCTCTTGGGAAGGATAAGGATGGCAATGTGTTTGCCAAGTTTGTTGGAACTCAAAGTGGTGTCAAGAAAAGAACCATTTGGGTTGCCAAGCCTATTGTTACTAACCTCTTAGGACCCAACTTAGATGGGGACCAACAAGCTCAAACTTGATCAATAGGTGTTTTTGGAGGGCATTGGAGACTTTTATAACTCATGAAGAATTAAGGGATCTTCATATATTATATTTGATCAAGCAAAGTCATAAAGATTATCATTTCCCTATCTTATATCCAATGTGCCTCTTCACGGTAACTTGTACTTAACTCATCTATTTTGTAAGTTACTTGC
Organism: Avena longiglumis; assembly: GCA_030063025.1. Lineage (NCBI taxonomy): Eukaryota > Viridiplantae > Streptophyta > Magnoliopsida > Poales > Poaceae > Avena > Avena longiglumis. The sequence goes on from CP125975.1 coordinate 433,691,863, forward strand.
CCCCTTTACATGCTTTGGTTTTGTACCAAGTATGTGTTTGTTTTTGGTGTGCCTCATGCTTGATTATTTTGTGTATTCAAGTATGTATAGGTGTTTGGCACATCATTTACTCGTGTCTTTTGCTTGGATCCTCTAATGCATCTTGATGATATCTTATTTGGCTCTTTTTGAGTGGTTAATGGAACATCCCATTTTGGGGGAGTGATATGCCTCGCGCATATCTCAAACCTTAAAATGTGTGTGCATGAGTACTACCACTTAGTATTGATATTTCAAGCTTATCTAGCCACTATGTGGTGTGTCATACTCATGAGAAATTTAAATTCTAAATGTCCATTAATTCTCTCTAGTTGAGGTTGCTTTTCCTCTTATTAAGAAAAATTGAATATCACATTATGGGGGAGTAATATGCTTCTTTCGCATATCATAATCCTAGGAAATGTTAACATATGAGGTAGTGCCACTTAGAGTGATATTGTTGATTATCTTGTTTCTAGGTGGCATGTTGACTCAAACAAGGTCCTATTTTTGTTAGAAGCTTTTATTGCTCGTGTTTTTTGTCTTTGTTTGAGCAAGAAATTATTAATGCGGTCTTACTAAAATACATATCTCTATATCTTTTGGGGAGACCATTTGCTTCAAGTTATTCTAATCATTGCTTTGCATGATTGTGTGACTAGATTGAAGCTATCAAGAATCTCTATCTTTGCATAGTGCTTAATCATTTTATTCCTATCCTATGATTTTTATTGTGAAGATTTATCTTTAATATCCGTGCAATATACCATCGGAAATCAATTCCAATACACTCATTGTCTTGGACAATTGATATACTTATGTGTGGTAGCATTTGTGGATCATCTTCACCTTGGATTTCACCTCTTATTGCCTTATTTTCTTTTCAAAAAAATTGTTATGGCTCCCATTGTATTCCTTGGATTTTGAACATCTCTTTGATGATGTTTTTGATTATTATAAAATGTGTTTTAGTGGAAGACAAACCTTTTCTTCTCGGAACCTTGTGCCATTGTGAAAAGTGTTAAGGGTTTGGTTTATTTGTTGAAACCTTGCTCTTTTGGGAGTTTGTTATCTCATTCTTTCTTCTCTATTTTATTTGCTTGAATGAGATAAATCCTTGAGTATTTCTGTTTTATTTCATATTTTTTCTCAATAGTTTTTGCTTAGTTCATTTGTTGAACTCGTTGAACAAATCTTTTGTTGATTTGATTCTTTGATATAGTTTGGGCAACAAATGTGTTTTGTCACACCTTGTATGCCGTCTTGAATATTTTGCTGTTTTTCCAAATTATATATTATTTGGATATTGAAAGTCTCCATGTGTTTGCTTTCTTTGATCCAATATATATGTTATACTCCATCAAATCCTTAAACGGCTAAGATGTGCATGAAATTCAAATTTCATCTTTAAATATGTACATATTTTTATGGAGTGTGTCCTATGTGTTGTGGTTAGTCTAACCACTTTGGACCCAATAAGTTTGGGGACCACTATGTACTTGAATGTTGTTTTAGGTACATTGGAGAAGCAATGGGTGCTTGTCTCGTCTATAAGGAAAGTGTTGTCATCACATGATAATTGGAGCCAATCTAGGATGATCGAAAAATTCTTATCTACTACTTCATACCATTGCTATCTCGGTAACAAGTATCTTATTCATGCATACTATTCTTTCATCCAATATCTTGTAGGTTGCATCTTGGCATGAATTTATCTGTTTGTAAATGTTGTGGTTCTTGCAAGGATCTTTGAATGACTTCTTTATCCTTATTGCTTATGTGAGTAATTTGAGATGATGCATATAATGGGGAGTATATAAAATCATGTTCATGATTCACCAATTCCAAATATTCCTTCTAGCAATTTATTGCATATCAATTCCTCAAGGTACTCTCATGTGCAATATTGTTGAAATTGCTTTGAATCCTTCCTTTTGCTACTTGTTGCCTTTCTCAACGTATCACAACTAGCATTTGTTCCCTTAGTGTTAGTTGTGATGTTTTTGAGGTTTTTCTTTTTTCTTTGGTGAAGTTCATTGATATACCAAACTAGAAAATAGAGCCATGGGCTATATATGTAGTTAAGCAAAAAATATCATGTTTGGTATATCTTATGACTTCCTCTTGGATATCATGTTTTGTTATTTCATTAACCTCTTATGTGTGGTTGTTTATTTGTGGATTATTATTTTTGTCCACTTATAAACTTATATACACGAGAGTGTTAATCTCTCGCCTTGATATCATCGCTCTCTGTCCACCATATCTCTTATCCTCTTGGTTTTAATTGTATTGGTAAGATCTTGATTTATGAGTGCTTGGTTTACTTTTATTGCATCTTCACGCACTCATATCTCATATTTGGTTTCTTTTGGACTTAAGCTTGTTTTGACAAGTGTATTTATTTATGTCTAGTCCTTATATCTTGGTTGTGTTCTAAATGATATAGAGGGAGTGAGGATTCCATGTTTGTACATATTGTATTCAAATGCAATAATTAAAATTTATGCACGAACCTTGGGGAGCTTCTTTATTTCATTTAGAGCACTATTTTTCCATTTGATTTTTTGGATCATTGGATTGCTTGCTTCATCCATTGAAGTTTGTTCACTGTTTTATCCTTTTAGCAATCTTTGATCCTCAATATAGCTTGATTTCCTCCAAATATTCGTCATTGGATACGTGCATTTGATTTCACTCAAATTATGAGAAATGCACACCTTGGGGAAGAACTCATACTATATTGACCTTCTAACTTTGTCATCCATTTTGGCACTTGTTGTCAATGGGGAGAAGTTTAGAGGGTTTAAGGGAAACGGTTTTATACTTAAGATTGGTTTGTTCTTAAGTGTTTGCCTTTCATGCATTTCGTATTTATTATGTTTTGCATGGTTGTATATATAGTGTAAACTCTCCCAAAGTTTATTCTTGACAATGTATGCAATGAAATTCAAGTTCATCACACATGCATATATTGTGGGGTAGTTTGTTCTATATATGTTGGTTCTACTCACATCTCTTGCATTAGTTGTAGTTTCTATGAGTAGAATCAATTTTGATATGGGCTAGTAGCTTTTGTACTTGACCATATCAAATACAACCTTTTGTACATAACTTATTCTCGAATAAGCTGCGTACTTGTTTCTAATATTCATTAAATAAACCCTCTTGTTGTGATTTTCATCAATTACCAAAATGGTGAGATTGAAAGATTAATTGCCCCTATGTGTGGTTTTGGTGATTAATGACAATCCCTATGGACTAATGTTTTCACTGAGTTTTATATGAAGGAATATTCCATAGGTCATGCTTGTAGTCTATGTGTTGGATTCAAGTATGGATGCCATGAAGATAAAGATATACCTTGATTATTGGCATCAAGATCATCGAGTTCAAGAGAATAATATGGTATGATAAAGATGTTAAGAGTGTGATCTCAATAGAATAATTCAAGATATGGCTCTAAGACTGTGTCATGATAGCCTCATTAGTTGATCTATGATTGACTAAGATTTAGATCATGTAATCAAATTAAGAGTTCTTTATGTACCTCAAGATATTGAGATGGAGCATGAGAAGATACATGGTTGACCTATACAAAGAGTGAAGAGTGATTTCAAGTTGGTCAACACATGAAGCATAAAGAATGTACCACATGGATCTTGTGGTATGGTAAGTCTTGTCAATTATGCATCATGAACTAACCTATTATATATGTGCCTTTGCGTTTTATATATGGGATAGGTATATTTCCATGGGCATGCTTCAAAAGTAAAGATGTTATATAGCCCATGAGAGGATGACATCAAGTGGTGATAGTCATCAAGGTTGAGAAGGGCAAGTTCAAGATAAGCATCTCGAGAAGATCATTTGCTTGAAGCTTGCCATCCATATTGGTGATAATGGACATTTTAAGACATATATTAATGAAGCTATCCAATAGTGGTGTATGGGGAGCAAATTAGGAGTCTTCACGAAGCAACAATGATCAAGTGATGCATTCTGGCTTGGATGGAGATTGAAGTGTTGTCATCAAGATCAAGCGGGATGCGCAAGGCAAAGGTATGTCCTTGCTAGGTTTTACTTTTACCGGTATCAAGGTGGTTATTGGGAGACCGGGTTATAGGATACATAGCCACACTATTAAGAGGGGCTTTCGGTTGGGTAACTTGATCACATCGTCATATGGAGCTCAATCCTTTGCATTATTTGCATCTTACTATTTTATTGGTTCTTGGTGTTTCTCCATGTGAGGTTATTGATCTTGTTTCTAGATCTTCAACAAGCCCAAGTTCATCGAAAACGGAATTCGTATGCATCTTCTATGGCATTTTCGAGTTTGAAGGTTTCACCGGTTCTTCTTATAGGGATGCTTCATACCTTTCTTCATTTGGTTCTATCCTTATTTGCTGGACTATGATGTTTATCTGCACCATATTGTATATCTTGTTGTCCTCGTCAAAACAAGCCTAAGATCATCGAAATCAGAGTCCAGACGTAAAAGTTATCGCCGTTTTTGTGTGCCTTGTTTGGTTGCAGCAGAATTCCTGCGGACCGAGTCTGTGGCTGGAATTTCCGGCAAACCGCCGAAAACTGTTATGTATGTTGTTTCGGTATGTACCAGAACTTTCGGTTTTGACCGGAAATTCCGGCGGCTGATCCAGCGGTGCCGGTTTCGTCGCCGGAATGTGTTCGTCCAGCGCATCTTGCTTCCAATGGTCGTCCCCCTTGAAGGGGTATAAAAGGGGGGCTTCTTCCCCAAAGTTCTAGGGTTCTTCAGCATGTTTTTGACCACCATTGTTTACCCCTTTGAGCTTGTTTCCTCTCCCTTCCCTTCTATGATTCTTGCATCTTTTTGAGGGCTTTGGAAGAGGAGATCTAGATCTACAATCCCCACCAATCAATTCCTCCTCTAAGTGAGGGGAACCCATTGGATCTAGATCTTGGAGTCATTTGTTGGTTTCCACCATTGTTCTTCCTCCCTAATTCCTCCCTAGCACTTGTTGCTTTGGTGGGATTTGAGAGTGGAGGATTTGAGCACCCTTGGTGTTCTTGCTTTGCATTCTTGCATAAGTGTTGAGCTCTTCATTTCGATTTGTTTGAGTGAGAGACCGTGAGCTTGTTACTCTTGGAGGGTGACCTCCTAGTTGGCTTGGCGGTTGGTTCCGTGGTGTCCTCTTCGTGGAAGATTGTGAAGAGACCCGAGCTTCTCCTTCGTGGAGCTTGTGAATTGGTTGTGGAGCTTGCCATCTCCGGAGTTGAGGAAAATCTAGCCATAAGGAAAGGGCCTATTTCTTCGTGGAATAGACTCGGAGAAGAAGGTGAGCCTTCGTGGCATTGGGAAATCCTTCGTGGAATCCCACACCTCTCCAACATGACGTACCTTACTTGTAAGGGAACACGGGAATACATCTTCGTCTCTGCGTGCCTCGGTTATCTCTATACCCGAGCTTACTTTCCTTGTGATAGCCATCGAGCTTGAAGTACTTATATCTTACTTAGTTTAACTTGTTGGTGCACTTAGTTGAGCCTAGTGTATTTATATTTTGCGCTTGTAAAATAAATGTTAGTTTAATTCCGCATTCTATCAAGCCAAAACCGTAATAGTTTTGAAATTGCCTATTCACCCCCCCTCTAGGCGACATCTCTATCCTTTCAGAATTGTTTTTGGGTTTTTGGTTGGTTGAAACAGTAAAGTAAAGTGAAGTAAAACTTAATGCAGAAAATAGTAATCGTGTGCGTCAGAAAGATTGAAACTGCAATAGGGAAAGGCGTTCTTAGGGAGTAGTGGATACACCGCTAGCAATTTAGACCAAGTGATCAAGATTATTATAATGAATATTCTCATGATATGCATGTATGTGGGAGGAGATTCATATATGGATGATGAGACAACAACCACTGCTCACATCATCCTTCATAACCATAGCTGACAGATAAATGACATCAATCGTATTACCCCACTGTTAAGGGGTCTCTCCCGTGGCATGGACGTTCTCCTTGGTTCCCCAAGGTAGTACGAAAAGGATGACAACGACTTTATAGTCACAGTAAGTGCTACCATCCATCCGTCTACCAACAAGTAATCACCTTCATATGATGATGTATAACATAATAATCTCTATCTCATCTCAATCATATACCAGAGTTTCTCCATCTCCCCAAGAACTAATGATCTACTCAGACATGGAGGCAATCAGCATCATGACAATGGTAATGAGTACTTGTATAAATCCACAACTAGTGCAAGAGTTACAACAATATCTAGATGGGATGGATGGGGGTGATGGATATGTAGCGGTTGATGAAGATGGAGATCGATGCCTTGGCCTCCCAGATCTGCTTAGGGCGAAGATGGATCCCTAGGGCAAGTTACCCCTCCAGATGCCTTCCGGAGGTGAGGTTTTTATGATTTCTGGGTGTTCTGTATGTCGTCTCTCCAAACCAGTTGCACGGGGTGAAACTATTTGAGGAGGTGGAGGAGGCGCCAACTATACGGCCGGAACTATATGGCGGCGGGCCGTATAGTTGGTCGTCAACTCCTCTGCCTCCATTTCTCGCTTTGGGTTTTCTTCTGGTATTATTAATATTTCCCCAATAAGCAATTTACGTAGTTTTTGGCTCCTTTCTCTCCAATACACCTGCTCCAAGAATTGTGTCCATTGGATCCATCATCTGATCTGATCCTGGTGAAAATAAACATAAAAAGTGTACGCGAACGTGATGTATACGCACTTCTATTCTTGTAGACAGTTGTTGGGCCTCCAAGTGCAAAGGTTTGTAGAACAGCAGCAAGTTTCCCTTAAGTGGATTACCCAAGGTTTATCGAACTCAGGGAGGAAGTGGTCAAAGGTATTCCCTCTCAAGCAACCCTACAATCAAGATACAAGAAGTCTCTTGTGTCTCCAACACACCCAATACACTTGTCAGGTGTATAGGTGCACTAGTTCGGCGAAGAGATAGTGAAATACAAGTGGTAACGGTGCCAGAAAATAGCTTGACGGTGAAGTAAAGACTAAAGGCAAAAGGATGGAAGCGAGCAAACATGCAACAGATCTAGATGCAAACGGTGTTTCAATGTTTAGAAACAAGGCCTAGGGATCATACTTTCACTAGTGAACACTCTCTCATATAAATATCCTCTCTTCATGATACTACTCTTAACTACTCTCCGGTTGGACACTCTAATCCACGGTTGGCCTACAAAAGCACACCTCAAAGTCCGCCTTCCCCATCTAGATAACCCCACACTGTCACCTTGAGTGCTAGATGGTTCCAACAAACACCACAATTTCATAAAGACATCCAACTCCAAATATAACTCATGAATATATATGTAATCTAGCTTAAGTGCCACACATGGCGCGCACGCTATCACTGTCACACACGTGGGGAAAAGCATAGATCTATTAAAGCACGATAACTATTTATGTAGACTCTAGCCTAAGTACCACCATGGCGTGAACGCTGTTACTTTCACACACATGAGTAGCAAGGTAGATCTACTAGATTACAAAGCTCATGACCACAACAAGATCATGCATAGAGAGAGATGAACACGTAGATCCCTTAGCCTCGAGGAAGAACTACTCCCTCCTCATCATGGGAATCAGCAACGGCGATGGAGATGGTGTTGGAGATCGATGGAGATGGCTCCGGGGGCACTTCCCCGTCCCGGAAGGGTGCCGGAATTGAGACTTTCTGTCCCCTAAATCTCCCCTTCGGTGGCAACGGTGTTGTGGAGGTTTTCATGGATTTCCGCCACATTATTTAGGGTTTTTGGGTCGGATACTTCTTATAGGCGAAGGAGGCAAGGTCGGTGGAGGGCCAGGGGGCCCACACCCCCTATGGGCGCCACCAGGGCTAGCACGCGCCTAGGGGGGTGCGGACACCCTGGTGTCCTCCTCCACCTCTGCTTTGTGGTTCCGTGTTGCTCCGGAAAAAATAATAACTTTGGATTTTGTCCCGTACAATTCCGAGAATATTGATTTTATGCCTTTTCTGGAACCAAAAACAGAAGAAAACAGGCAACTGGCACTGTGGCATCTTGTTAATAGGTTAGTCCAGAAAGTGTATAAAAATACCTCAAAATGTAGACAAAACATAAGACAAATGATATAAAACAAGCATGGAACATCAAAAATTATAGATACGTTTACGACGTAACAAGCATCCCCAAGCTTAACTTGTGTTCGTCCTCAAGTAGGTAATTGATAAAAAGAATAATTTTTGAGGTGACATGCACCATCAAAATCAAGATCAAACCATTTGCAAGCATTGAAAGCTGGGATCAAAGAACTCTAATCATGAGCATGAAAGATGGAGTTCTAACAATAAGACAGAGTAACTATGCATGCAACATGAAAGGTTACAAACAAAGATCATGAATAACAATGCATTGAAAGACGTTTGTTTGTTTCACATCTAGAAAACATAGCATAGTGGCATTCAGCTTGTCCCTCATGGAGTAGCAAATAGATGCATAGGACACCTTCAAAGTTCATAAGAGTGACTAGATACAAATAGCATAAGAACAAGTAACATCACAATATGCATCAATCAATAAGTTTTGGGACAATGCACATAGAACTAAGAATGGCAAGTATGCTCTCTTAATTGGTGCCTAAGGATAGAAGGTGGAGCTCAATATAATAGTGGAAGAAAGGCCCTTCAAAAAGGGAAGCAGGGATTTCAAGTTTCAAAAAGAGCTTACAAAAATTATGGTACTTGTTAGCTTTCAGCTCTCATTGCCCCTATCATTAGCATCTTGAAGTGATCAAGGTTAAAGTGAACAAACTATGGAGTATATGGTTGACAAAGTATAAGTTGGCAATCTCATGTCCCTTGAATATGAGGGCCGCAATGCATGCTACTCAACTTTAGTCACCTTTAAGTTCTTGTCATAGTAAGTACATGCGTATCATAGAGAACCTCCAACGGGGTACCCCTTGCACATGGTACAGGAGCTATCCCATAACCAAAATGACAAGGCAAGCAGACAATGAGCATCTCAGCGATCTTTTTATTTTCTATTTGCATAGGTTTTTATTGAGGATGCTTCACAAATTGCTCATTATGGTGATGCTGCAAGTTTCCACCATGATTAGGCATGGCTTAGGCTAGCGGTCTAGGCGTTTCTCTAACACAAAATACATAACTCCATGGACTTACAAGCTCCCTTTTTATTTCACGCTAGCGACATCCATAGACAAAAGAGCATGATATCAACTGTGTACAAAGTACAAGTGCAATGTTGAAAACGTTCCCCATGACAACATGGTTCTGCTAATTCCAACGTATAAGTGCAAGCATATACAACATAGATGGCACAATGGTTCAAGTTTATTAGGGGCAAGATATATAAAGTGTGCCATCAAGTTCGTGAGAGCTTTAATCACTAAGTTTTCACATAACAAGTTTAATTTGGAAGATAGACAAAACAAGAATATACTTGGAATGGTGTAACACACCATGCATAGGAATTTATAGTGGACACTTTGGAATAACTTGGTTTCTTGGGAGTTGGATGCATGAGTAGAGCTTACTCATACAAGTGGAGGGTAGCAAAATATTGGGAGCGACCAACTAAGAGAGCAATAATGGACATAATCATGCAGAGCGACAAAACATTACTAATCAAAGCATAGAGTGGTACTACAAGTCAAGGACTAAATGATCATAGAGGCTAGGGTGACTGGTTCATAGCCATAACATGGTTTGAGCATGTGCCAAGTCAACCCAAACAAAGCATCAAAGGAGAATACCACAATACTATGTTTTTGTATGCTAAAACAACGCATGATTCCTTCAAGGCACATTAAGCAATCCTAATTGTTTGGAACAAGTCATGCTATAGAAATAATCACTAAGCATAAGGTCAAAACAACACCTAGCATGACATGATAAAGTCTAAGTCATAGTCAAAGCAAGCTCCTCTTGTACTACTCAAGCATTCTACTCCTCTCCAACACCAAACAACTTATTTGAAACAAGCCACAAGGATAATAATCAATAAAGATCAGTGAGCATGTATCACAAATACACAAAAAAGAACTAAAAAGTTCTAAGCTGAAAGCACAAGAAAACTAAGGCTAAACACGGTGCTAGCAAAAGAGAACACTCACAAGACAATAAGAATGAAAACTAGAGTGTTCTAAGCAATGAAAACAGAGTGTGTCTCTTTCCAAAAGAAGTGTGTTGAGCTCAAACTGACGAGGTTTGATCTCGTCAATGCCCATTGTTATGGACTTGGGTTTTGGAGAAGATGGGGATGCTGGAGATCGCGGAACGGTTAGCAAACAAGCAAGACGGGACACGAGGTTTACCCAGGTTCAGGCCCCTGGAGGGAAAACCCTACTCCTGCTTGTCTGCTCTTGATTACGGCAAAACTGGTGATTACAGGGGTGCGCAGATGCAATCTGGCGTGGAGGTGCGTATGCGAAAGTATGAGAGAGAGAGAGATCTAGGTCGTGCCCTCCTGGACTTTATATAGACTTAGGCAGGTCCTGTGCATGATCTAGTCGATTCTGTGTTCTAGGGTTTACCGCTTTGAATTTCCTATCTACTCTAGTCTTGCTCTCCAAGGATCCGAAGGCGTCATGGGCCTTGGCCACCCGAAAATCTTCATGGGCCGGCGTATATTTGTCGTGGGCCTTCCTTGGGCTGGACCAGGTATGCTGAGATTGTGTACCCACGGGGTATAACCATGTCAGTAGCCCCCGAGTATTCAGTCGAATCGTACATTCGACTGAGGACTCTTCACTCCTTTGGGTACAACTCTGTCTTTCAAGAGAAATGTGTAGGGATTATTGATGCGTGTGGCTGACTCTCCCGACGGATCAGGGTCAATTAACTGTCTTAGGACAAAACAACACGACCTTCTTCAGGTTCGAGTCCCTCGACTCGAACCCGGAACATATGCTGGCATAATTCGACTCAGGCCGCGGAGGACTTACATGAGTGGAATTCCAGTGAATTTAATTGATGTACCCAACGCGTCCGTCAGGATTTTTCATCGGGCCTGTTGGCACGGGTTTATACTAGCAGAGCGCAGTCATGTGCGTTACCAGGCCATCAAATGATATCTGTAGGTCAGCATCCGAATTTTATCACCGCGGAGATGTTTCGGGTAGCCAAGGAGAATGCTACTCACTTAGTATTTAGTTGGGGCAGAGTTGCCGAAAAGTTTTTGCGTACTGATCCGAAGGATCGCAGTCGAAATTTTATAGGATGCACGACCAGCGCTCCCTATGGCAGTAGCCCCCGAGTGTCTATTCGAGTCGTAGACTCGAGCGGAGACTTTAATTCAGTCTTTGTTCACTTTTAGGTCCGTAGGACACAATTTTTTTCGGATGCTTAAATCCATCCTCCCTATGGGAGTATCCCCCGAGTCCGTACTGGAGTCGTAGACTCAACGTAGGACTCGAAGAAACAGTTTAGTGTTGTATCGTGTTGTTCATATTTCGGGTGCGCGGATAGCGCTCCTGATAGGAGTAGCCCCCGAGTAATTTGTCGAATCATAGATTCGAGTGAGTACTCTTAGCTTTGAAGCCGAAGAAATTGTGGCTGTTGCTAGTATAGCTTTTGATGACGTCAGTGCTGACGATCGATGACCTCAAGCGTCTGCTGCGCCAGAGATGACTTGACTGGACGAACATGGGTCCCACTTTCTGACCTTGAATTGACCAGTCACGCATGGCGTGGAGATAATTATGGCGTCGCCTCGATTTCTGCGCGTAGTGGACGGCGTGTTAGCGACGGTTCGTTGCGATGCTGACACGTGTATGGCCAGATCCTGCCGTTGGCGTTAGGTCTTCTCGATGGACGGTTGTCGTGCATCATCTTCGTCTTTATAATCATTGGGGAAAACTTTAGTTTGTTTTTACTGCAGCTATTCTTGTTTCACTACTTCCTTGTTCTCTGAGAGTTCTTGTTGCGCGCTGGAATATCCTTTCACATTTCCTTCTTCCATCATGCGCTCTCGCTGCCGGCGCCGCCGTACCGCGATGGGGAAGTCGAAGAAGTCTTCTTCTGCGGTTGGTACCAGCACTGCTGGAGGGAAAAAGAGTGCCGCCGCTACCCGTGTCACCGACGGTGGCTGGCGGCGATCGGAGACGCGGGAGAGTGATCTCCGCAAGCTTCGCGAGCGGGGCTTGATTCCGCAGGATAGGGAGGCCGTCAAACTCCCAGGCAACAAGGTAATCCCCCGTCCTCCCGCTGGGTTCCGGGTTATGTTCCTTGCCTTCGTTATTCGTGGATTTTCCTTCCTAGTTCACGACTTCCTTCGTGGACTGCTTTTTCTTTACGGTGTCCAATTGCATCATCTTTCCCCCAATTCTCTTCTTCACATTGCTTGTTTTATCACTTTCTGCGAGTGATGGCTTGGTATCGAGCCGCACTTTGGCCTCTTCCGGAAACTCTATTCCGTGAAGGGGTAACCTGGTTCGGATGGTGTTTATCCCATTGGGGGTTGCATCATCTCCCTCAAACCCAATCTGCTTTTTTTTCATGTCCGAATATGTCCAGTACTGGCGGAGGCGATGGTTTTATATTCGCGACTCCACAGTGGCTGGGCAGCATTTTGGTCTTGCTCCCTTCGACCCCTCCCAAAAGATCGAGCCGAAGATGTCCTGGAAAAACCAGATCTTGGATGGCAAGGTAGGGGAGATAGAGGCTCTCTATCGTCGAGTGGAGGATCTCCAGTTGATTCCAGAGAAGGAAGTGAACGGTGTGGATATCATCCGCACGTTTCTTGAGCGTCGGGTGCATCCACTCTAGTCTAGGGTGCACCCGATGTTCCTTTATGCTGGCCGCCGTGATCCGACGAGGGTTTCGGCTGAGAAATTCTCCCAGGGAGATCTCGAAGTTCAAGGATGGAGAGGATATCCCAGGGAAGTCGCTGACTTCTCCGTTTTCTTCTCCGCTTCCTGTTCCACAGGTGTAGATCCGTGCGCGTAGCGCTATTTTCGACTGCATTGTATTTGCATTCGTTTGCTAACAAATTTTCTTCTCTTGTGCAGAGCTTCAAAGTGCCGGGCATGTCGCCTCCATTACCCGAAGTGTTTCTGGATGCTCCAGATAATGATGTGATGGATTCCATGTCCGAGCTGCCGTCGGCGCGGTCTCCGGCTGAAGAGGCTAACGAGTCGAGCGAATACCACACTCGCAAACGGTCACGGAGCTCCATCGAGTCTTTTGATGCCTCGACTCCTCCGACTTCTAGGAACCCGCTTGTAACTACCTCGGTGAACTACGCTCCTAGATACAAGCCTGGATGAGTGGTAGCGGTTGAAATAGTACGGTGGGGCCCCAAAAGCCACTCACTGGTAGTCCTTTCAGACGTCCCAACCGCTACCCTCTCAACGGGACCTGTACGGGCGGCGTAGTCGGCAGGAGAAGGGATCAACTACGTACACAAGTGGGTATGTACGCAAGCCACCATACAAGAGTACATCAGAGCCAAACCATCTATAAGAAAGGAAATATACCAACGCCATACGGCAAGATTCAAATGACCTAGATAAATCTATATTTTAGGATAACTCCTCATACAACACACATCAGAGTATCATGCGAAGGCAAACAAGATCCGAGTACGGATAAGAAGCAAATCGGCATAAGATGCCAGAGAAATAAGCACATCCCGCTACTGGTCTCATGGATCCCGCTCCGGAATCTCTACACGAACGATCGTTGCCCATCATCGGCTTCTTCCACCCAAGATCCGTCCCGAGAAGGTACTGCTCATCCGAATCAAGAATTTATCGTGTGAGACCCTAAGGGTACTCAAAGAAGTCTTAATGCCTCTAAAGGGGACACAACTGGGTGACGAATTGCAAAGAAAAGATAAACCCTAGCAATTCTACAGATAACGCTAACCATCCGCCTAACCAATGATAGACGGATGTCCGTGAATTTAAGTACAACGCTTATAATGGTAATCTCATCCGATCTATCCTCCTCCTCGCTTAACAAGGAAGCGGACGAACAACCCCCATCCGTTGGCAATTTTATTAACCATTCCATGAGTATTGCACTATTTACTAGTCAAGTTATTTTAGTCGATTAAAGGTACTTTAGTTATGCTTGTCTATGATCAAGAAACTGCTCCAAGTCGTCCATATCCGCGGACACGGCCAGAAAGTTTTACCCGCCGGGTGCACCAATAGCAACACACGCCGATCAACCTCGAAAACCAAATCAAAACCCAACGAGGCTTTCACATTGAACAATCACAGATTCAGAATTATTTCAGGGGCCACCTTGTAGTATACCCGCAACGGTAAGCAAGCTCGAGACGGACCCAAGGTTTAGGGGCGTGGTAACGACAACACAGTCCCCAAACGGGATCCGATACCACGAACGGGTCACAATTCCTAAACAAGACAAAGGTGAAAGTAGCATGGCATAAGTACAGATAGTAGTAAAACCTCAAACTAGTTCAGGCCCCAAGAAATAAGACGGAATCAAGCTCGCCTGTGGGGGTCCCATATACCTCCGGATGTGGATAGCGCGATAAAACAAGGAACAGAATCAAGTACTCGGGGTCTTACGGACACAAGTGAGCAGGAAAACCAAATACCGATGTTGCTCACGGTGCCACTTTCTTTAGTTATCCCGTAACTACTGTGTTAAGTTGTTTAGGTACCTCGTTATCCATCAGACTCTCACAAACCCTACACATGCTGTTCTACGACTCGCATGGCTCAAACAACTCCTACAGTAGTGGCTCATGGGATGGAGGAAACAAGCTTGGTGGGGTTTAAAAGTAAAGGCTATGCATACTTGGGGTTCAATTTAATGCAATCGCGACTCGATGATGCAAGAATAAGATAGAGGCAATAGGTACTGTATGTATGCAAGCATGTGGAAGTGCTTGCCTGGTATCTCTGTTGAAGCAAAGGACGGTTCTGGGTAGTGCTCCTGGTTCTCTTGATACAGCAATTTCGGTGTCTATCCGAGAAAAACCAAACAAACAAGGCCAACATGAATATAGAGCACAAGCATTGGAATTAAATGCGTCAAGCAAACAATCATGCCATGATGAATGATGCACAAGTTGCATGGCAATAAGTAGCATGGCATGGGTGAGGTGTGGAGGACAAGAAAATAACATATGAATTGGGTTTTAGTCATATTTTTGCCATAATAGTTGCTGTTCATTATATTTTATATGATGCATGCTGCAATTGAAGACATGGATATCATAAACAGAAAGGTCCGTCGAAATGATCAATTTAGACATATCATTTGCTAAATTTGGAGTTTTAGAACAAAAGTTATTAAATATTTAAATTCTAGTGGCAATAGTTGTAATTTCAACAAACTTGGAATTTTATTTGTGCAAAAGACAAAATGGATGGCATATTTGAATTCCTCTCATTTTTCTGATATCCAAACATATATTATTTGCCCAATTTGGATTTAGTATGAAAAAGTTATTTAAAACTGATTTGAATTTGAATTTGCAATTTATTTAAACAGAAATTGAATTTAAAACAGCTCTGAAATGTTTTCTACACAGTCTAAACTAGCCTGGCTCATGGACAGGTGGGGTCCCTCCGCCCACACGCCTTGATGCTGAGAACAAACAGGACCGCTGGGTTGAATCTCGGAAACGCCAGAGCCTATTTGTAAAATTGCAATGACGACAAGGGCCAGGCTGGGTTGGTGAACCAAAAAGGCAGGGGTAATTTCGAAACACACACGCGGCACCGGGAGGATCTGGTTTCTTCCAGTAAACACGAGTCCCTTTTGCAAAGCGACAACGCCACCGATCGTGGGCCTGGAGGCGCGGGATGCGAAGGACAAACAGGGGGTATACGCAAAACAACCACGCCACACTGTTCTTCTTCTCTCGCGTCGTCCCGGCCGCGCGCGTGCGTGAGACAGGGCTCGAACTTGGGACCTGGGGCGCGCGCGCAGACGCGGCTGCCACTGGGCTAGGCTGGGTAGGTGCTGGTGAGGGGGGCGTGCGCTAGATAGGGTGGTCGCGTCTGGGAGTTAGCAGGAACGTGCTCGCCGCCGACGATGCAGGCCGCTCGATCTCGCGTCCCAGAAACTACTAAGCACGGGAGGTTGTGCAGGAGGTTCAGAGGCTCACCGCGAGCGTCCGGGCGTGGTCGACGTGGCGCGGGAGCAAAGCGATCGCGAAGAGGTCGGGCGGCGTGCGCTAGGGTTTCCTCGGGGCGCGGCAGGTCCTGGCGAGCTGGGGCTTCTCCTCCTCGCGTCTGGCTCCAGGGCGTCGCAGGCGAACCTTCCAGGCTTCCTCGACAACCTCTACTCCGCGCCCGCCTCCTGGAAGAGTGTGTGCTGGCGAGGTGGACGTGGTGGCCGGCGTGAAGGAGCTGAGCGGTGGAGAAGGCAGAGGGGAGCGAGGCAAGCCTCAGGGGCGGATCTGGGGAGGTCAGAGAGGGGGCTGAGAGGATAAGAAGGAAGAGGGGGCAGGTGGTTGCGTGGGGGAGGGTTTGATGGGAGGAAGGTGGCATCGGCCACCTTTACTGCTCACGTGCTTGACATGGGGGCCAGGGATGGCGTGGTCGAGCTGGGGAGGGGAGAGAGAGACTGGCAGGTGGCCCTGGGGGAGGCTCGTGGCCAGGGGCCGCCTTGGCTGAGAGAGAGTTAGAGGGGAAGGGGTAGCCTCGGGTAGATAGGTTGGGAGCTAGGGTAGGAGAGAGAGGGGCATGGGTCGGGCTAGGGTTATGGTGTGGGGTCCTGGGGCGTGTGGGGGGTAGCTAGGGTCGCTGGGGGTGGGGCCTGCATGGCTGGTAGAGAGAGGGAAGGGCATGGGGAGAGACATGCTAGGTAGAGAGAAAGAGGGGGTAGGTTTTTGGGTTTGTTTATGATAGATGTAGTTAGGGTTTAGGTTTAGGATAGAAAGGGGAGAGAGGGAGCACTTGGTGTTGCATAGACTAGGTGGGTTTGTGGATTAGCTAGATTGGGGTTTGGGGTTGGATTAGGGTTTTTGCTAGAGAGGGAAGAGATGGTGGTGCTAAGGTTGATCAAGCAAGCTCCATGAACAAGCACACTAGATCAAGAAAAGCAAGAAAGAAAGAGAGGGGGAGAGGGATTACCAGGTGATGGAGGGGTGCTTCCTTGGTCCATGCATGCTCCCACAAAGAACAAGCAAGCTCAAAGAAAGAGGAGGGTAAAGGTTGGTTTGTTATGCATGCCACATGAGCACATGTGTGTGCATGGGGCATGGGGGTTAGCTAAGAGGAGAAGATGGGTAGATGAAAAGATGAAGAACACTACAAGCCAACAAAAGATTTAAACAAAAGAAGATGATCCAACTAGAATTCAAATAAACCCAAATACTAGATTAGGTGCCACTTGCATGGCCCATGCAACATAATTAATGCCCCATGGTTATATTGTGAAAACAACATTATTTCATGTGGCTTTAATCCTTGCATTCCCAAAAGTGGGCAAAGGCCAAGCAAAAGATGATGGGTGGATCCAACCAACAACATGAGCTAGAGATAAATCAACAAAGCCAAGCTCAGATTAGTTGGGTGGTGGAATTAACAAGAGAGATGCCCTCAACTCAACTTGGGCATATAACCATGTATCAAGAGCCAAATACAATATCAAGAGGAAAATACAATTAATCATGCACATGAGATAAGAACCAAACAAGAAAGGGTTTTATATGATGCTCAAATGCAAGGGGACATGATGACATGAGCATGATATGATGATGATGCAACAATTATATGTTGGAAGTGGCCCATTTTATTATTATGACATGTAGCATTACAGGGGTTAGACAACTGGGATGCTACAACTCTCCCCCACTAAACAGGAATCTCGCCCCGAGATTCTAGGAAGAAGAAGAAGACACAAAGAGAGAAGGATGGTTGACACGGAGTTCATCTTCACGCTCCCATGTTGCTTCATCAACAGAATGGTGTGACCACTGCACCTTGCAAAACTTGATGGACTTGTTGCGAGTCCTACGTTCTGCGGTCTCAAGGATTTTGGTGGGGTGTTCCTGATAGGACAGATCTTCTTGAAGGTCGATTAGCTCATGATCCACGGTCTTGCCGGGGTCTTTGAAGCACTTCTTGAGCTGAGAGATGTGGAAAACATCATGGACTTTGAGTTTTTCCGGAAGCTCCAGTGCATAAGCAACTTCTCCTCTTCTACCACGTATCTTGAAAGGACCGATGTATCTAGGAGCCAACTTTCCTTTGATACCGGCTGTGTTCCTCTCATGGGAGTGACACGAAGGTAGACGAGATCACCAGGGGCATATACCATATCTGTGTGCTTCCTGTCATAGTTGCTCTTCTGACGACTTTGAGCAATCTTCAGGTTCTCCAGAATGATATGCACCTTCTCCTCTGCCTAAGTCACAATGTCAGGGCCAAACCAGATTCTTTCTCCTGCACCTGACCAACCAATAGGAGTTCTGCACTTGCGTCCATAGAGAGCCTCGAATGGTGCCATCTTCAGACTCTTCTGGAAGCTGTTGTTGTAGGAGAATTCAGCGTATGGAAGGCATTCCTCCCACTTCATGCCAAAAGAGATGACGCAAGCTCTAAGCATGTCCTCCAGAATCTGATTGATCCTCTCCACTTGTCCTTGAGACTGAGGGTGGTAAGCAGTGCTGAAGTTCAACTTCGTTCCCAAAGCTTTTTGGAAACTCTCCCAGAACTTTGAGGTGAAGATGCTCCCACGGTCTGAACTGATTTCAAGTGGAACCCCATACAAGGAGACAATCCTGTTGATATAGAGCTCAGCCAACTGAATTCCAGAAATTGTTTCTTTGACTGGGAAGAAGTGAGCCACTTTAGAAAGCCTGTCGATGACAACAAAGATTGCATTGTTGCCCTTCTGCGACCTTGGAAAGCCAGTGATGAAGTCCATCTCTACTTTCTCCCATTTCCATTCCGGAGGTTTCAATGGTCAGAAGACCAAATGGTTTCGATGGACAGCCTTGACTCCTGCATGAACATCACATTCTCGAGACATACTTGGCACAATACCTTTTCAACCTGTGCCACCAAAGATTGTGTTTTCGGTCCATGTACATCTTTGTGCCAGATGGATAGAAAGAACCGAATCATGTGCCTCCTTGAGAACTTGGTCTCTCGACCGGGTAGTTTGGAACAAACATCCGGTGTTCAAAGAAGAGCGTTCCTTGATCATCAACATGAAAGGACTCATACTTCGGAAGGTCAAGCTTAGCGATGAGCTTTTTGGTGTGCGGATCACCAAGCTGACGAGAACGAATCTGTTCTTCCAAGAGAGGAGTAGCCAGAAGGTTCAGGAGATGCCCTTGTTCCACAACTTCAAGGTTGAGCTGACGGAATTCCTCGCACAAGAGAGGCTGCTGCTCTTCCACCATGAGGTTGTTGACATAAGCTTTACGGCTAAGCGCATCTGCCATGACATTTGCTTTGCCTGGAGTGTAGTTGATGGTCACATCGAAGTCATTGATTGCTTCAATCCATCTCCTCTGCCGTAGGTTGAGATCCGGTTGAGTGAAGATATACTTCAAACTCTTGTGGTCCGAGAAGATCTCACAACGGTTACCAAGCAAGTAGTGCCTCCATAGCTTCAAAGCAAAGACCACTGCTGCTATCTCAAGGTCATGCGTGGGATAGTTGACCTCATGCGTCTTCAACTGACGAGAGGCATAAGCAACTGCCTCTCTTGCATAAGGACCGCACCCAATCCTTGCAAAGAGGCATCGCAATATCTGGAAAGGCTTAGATGTATCCGGAGGAACCAAGACTGGTGTGGAAGTGAGCTTCTCTTGAGTGTCTCAAAACTTTCTTGGCAAGGTGAGTCCACAGGTACTTCTTGCCTTTCTTGAGGAGATCGGTAAGAGGCTTTGCTATCTTCGAGAAGTTCTGCACAAATCGACGGCAATAGCTAGCCAAACCGAGAAAACTCCGCACTTCCTTGACATTCGCAGGAGGAAGCCATTCAACTATTGTCTTCACGGTTTCCGGGTTGACTGCAATGCCCTTGGCAGAGATAACATGACCCAGGTATGTTACTTCAGCAGAACTCACACTTAGAGAACTTTGCATACAAGCGGTTCTCACGAAGCTTGTTCAGGACACACCGCATGTGCTCTTCATGCTCCTCCTTGGACTTGGAATAGACCAGAATATCATCCAGATATACCACCACGAACTTGTCCAGGTACTCCATGAAAACTGAGTTCATCAGCCTCGAGAAGGTAGCAGGTGCATTGGTGAGACCGAAAGACATGACCGTGTACTCATACAGGCCATAGCGGGTGGTGAAAGCTGTCTTGGGCACATCCTCTTTGCGAATTTTGATTTGGTGATAACCACTTCTCAAGTCCAGCTTAGAGAACACCACAGCTCCTGCTGATGATCAAATAGATCATTTATCCGAGGGAGAGGATATTTGTTCTTGATGGTTTTAGCATTTAGAGCCCGTAGTCAACACATAGCCTATCGGTTCTCACGCTTCTTCACAAAGATTGTTGGGCTACCCCAAGAAGAAGTGTGTTGAATGAAACCCAATTTCTCTTGTTCATCAAGTTGTCGCTTGAGTTCACCAACTCGAAGGACCCATTTTATATGGCCTCTTGGAGATAGGAGCCGCCCAGTTCAAGCTCAATCACGAATTCAACTTCGCGATCCGGAGGCATACCGCAACTCTTCAGAAAAACATCCGGAACTCACGGACCATCGGTACACCTGAATAGCTTCCATAGCATCATCATTCGAGCAGCCAAGGAATAGAGTCGACAGGAGTCGACTTGGAGAAAAGACTACATGGCCTTCGTGAATCTTGAGATACCGAGCGCTCAAAGACAATCAATCACAGCTGCATTTGTCAACCAATCCATGCCCAAAATGACATCAATGTCGAGTTGCCCGTAAGAATTAAAGAAGCCAAGAATGAAGAACCACCAATCTCGATCCGATTGCCAAGACCGATATGAGCAGCCTCATGTTTGACCTGGAGATAGCACCACCAGACGGCGTGATAAAGGAACCCTATCCAGTTATTCTCTTGTGCAAACTTATGCGATACAAAAGAATGCGATGCACCGTAATCAAAGAGAACTCGTGCAGGACCGAGTTAACGGATAGCATACCCATTACGACCTGTGTGAGCTCACTTGAGAGGCGTTGATTTAGCGATGCGAACAACCGCAGACCCGGGCTTAGTGTTGATGTTGAGAGCCCGAGGTGGCGCATTTAACCGAAGGAGAGCTTGTCGCAGATCTTGGCGGGGTTGAGGGAGAGCTTTGTTCTTCATTGACAGCTTCGTTCGATGTCCGTGATCTCCACACACAAGCACTAGCCGGACGTGAGCGAGTAGCCAGGGACTCCGCCAGCGCCCAGTAAGGGTTGTTGTAGCCCCCGGAGCCGCAGTGAAGTTTGGTGGCCTTGACGTGAAACTCGCAGGTCTTGGTGGAGCCGGGACGGTGGGGTGTTAGGAACCCACACGCCGCTTAGAAGGAGCTGCCATAATCGCAGAGCTTGATGCATCCTCGTTATGTTTCTTGGACTCCTCGAACATCCGCCTACTAGCCTCCTCTTGCATTGCCATATGCTGCAGTTCAGAAGGTTGCCGGTCTTGCATGCGTGAGTGCATACTTGATCGACGCATTGAGCCCTTGCTCGAATCTTTTTCGCTTTCTTGTCATCAGATACCTCATCACCACCATAGCGAGACAGGTTCATAAAGTTCCTGATGTAGGTGTTGACGTTATCATTTCCCTGCTTCAGGTTGAGGAAAGCCTCCTTCATCCTTTCCATCACAATTTCTGAGAGAAACTGTTCTTTGAAAGCTCCAGTGAACCTCTCCCAAGTAGGCTGGAACCCAGTGCAGCTAGCCTTCAAGTAGTTTTCCCACCATAGAGCTGCATCTCCCTTGAGAAGGTGAGTAGCACACTTTACCCACTCCTGTTCTGGAACATCAGCAGTCTCGAGCAACCTTGAGATCTCGCGCAACCAATCATCCGCGTCAAGAGGTCGGTCAGACACATCAAACTGTCGCGGTTTGAACTTGAGGAAGCTCTTGATGTCACCACGCTTGGGAGGTGGAGGAAGTGGAGCAAACTCATTCCTTCTGACGCTCTCCTCAAAGCGCAGCTGGTTCTCTTGCATTGCCGCCAAAGCATTAGCTATGCTTGACAAATAATGAGCCCAGCTCCGAGGAATGTCCTCTTCATCCGCGTGGGGAGCCATCCTATCATTGATATAAAACTCAAGTCAGTACTATAATGGAGAATGATAATAATCCAAAATAGTACCAAGATGGAATTAACCAAGATTAAAGGATACAATTTATTGAGATGATATTAAAATATCAACAAAGTTCATAGCACCTAAAAGATATTAAGCATATCGCACACGACTGAAAAGGAGTGTGGTACACAAACATATCAAAGAAATTTTTTCCACAAATTTCGGCATTAAAATACCAATAGATGCGCAAAATTACTTTAACGAATCAAGATTAGTGACTCTACCGATTCAATATACAAAAGCGAATGATACAAGTAGTGGTATGGTTGCGACTCCATCCCGCACTCAAATCATTACTCCGCACATGAACAAGTGGAACACATATCCTAACCCCTTCTTCTCACGACGAAACCTAAAGATTGGTAACTCTGACGAACACCCCAAACAAGATAGCGTCGGATACAAGAGGAAGATAGATTGCGTCGGTTTACAAAAGCCTGTTGGTATGGAATGTACCAACAGTTGATAACCAAAGGCAGATAAGATAACAACTTGGATGCAACAGATCGACAAGGGATTCCACACACACACACACACAACCTATGGTACTACGGAAACCCAGAACACGTGAATCCTAGTTTGAACTTTGAGAAGAGAATTGAAAACGTTGCACTTCCTTACCAGAAAAGGGTGGGTGGGAGGGTAATAAGAAAATGAAGCAGTCCTACTCTCGCGTTTTGTTTTTCCCTATATACATAACTACTAAAATATTTGCTAGACCGACAACGACCGCTTGTTGAAACCTCAAGGTCGGGATGGCTCGATACCAATTGTAACTACCTCGGTGAACTACGCCTAGATACAAGCCCGGATGAGTGGTAGCGGTTGAAATAGTACGGTGGGGCCCCAAAGCCACTCACCGGTAGTCCTTTCAGACGTCCCAACCGCTACCCTCTCAACGGGACTGTCAGACGGCGTAGTCGGCAGGCGAAGGGATCAACTACGTACACAAGTGGGTATGTACGCAAGCCACCATACAAGAGTACATCAGAGCCAAACCATCTATAAGAAAGGAAATATACCAACGCCATACGGCAAGATT
The DNA here is from genome assembly GCA_030063025.1 of Avena longiglumis. Classification (NCBI taxonomy): domain Eukaryota; kingdom Viridiplantae; phylum Streptophyta; class Magnoliopsida; order Poales; family Poaceae; genus Avena; species Avena longiglumis. The sequence goes on from CP125975.1 coordinate 433,715,170, forward strand.
CAAATGACCTAGATAAATCTATATTTTAGGATAACTCCTCATACAACACACATCAGAGTATCATGCGGAAGCGGCAAACAAGATCCGAGTACGGATAAGAAGCAAATCGGCATAAGATGCCAGAGAAATAAGCACATCCCAGCTACAGGTCTCATGGATCCCCGTTCCCGGAATCTCTACACCGAACGATCGTTGCCCACATCATCGGCTTCTTCCACCCAGTATCCGTCCTGAGAAGGTACCTGTTCATCTGAATCAAGAATTTATCGTGTGAGACCCTAAGGGTACTCAGCAAGTCTTAATGCCTCTAAAGGGGACACAACCTGGGGTGACGCAATTGCAGCAAAAGATAAACCCTAGCAATTCTACAGATAACGCTAACCATCCGCCTAACCAATGATAGACGGATGTCCGTGAATTTAAGTACAACAGTTATAATGGTAATCTCATCCGATCCATCCTCCTCCTTGCTTACCAACAAGGAAGCGATTTAACAACCCCCATCCGTTGGCAATTTTATTAACCATTCCATGAGTATTGCACTATTTACTAGTCAAGTTATTTTAGTCGATTAAAGGCGTACTTTAGTTATGCTTGTCTATGATCAAGAAACGTGCTCCAAGTCGTCCATATCCGCGACACGGCTTTCGAAAGTTTTACCCGCCGGGTGCACCAATAGCAACACACGCCGATCAACCTCGAAAAACCAAATCAAAACCCAACGAGGCTTTCACGGTGAACAATCACAGATTCAGAATTATTTCAGGGCCACCCTTGTAGTATACCCGCAACAAAGTAAGCAAGCTCGAGACGACCCAAGGTTTGTGGGGCGTCATGTAACGACAAGAGGTCCCCAAACGGGGGCTGATACCACGAACGGGTCACAATTCCTAAACAGTACAGTGTGAAAGTAGCATGGCATAAGTACAGGATAGTAGTAAAACCTCAAACTAGTTTGTGGCCCCAAGAAATAAGACGGAATCAAGCTCTGGCCCAGGGGGGTCCCATATACCTCCCGGATGTGGATAGCGCGATAAAACAAGGAACAGGAATCAAGTACTCGGGGTCTTACGGGACACAAGTGAGCAGGAAAAACCAAATAGCAGATGTTGCTCACCGGTGCCACTTTCTTTAGTTATCCCGAACTACTAAAGTTAAGTTGTTTAGGTACCTCGTTATCCATCGACTCTCACAAACCCTACACATGTCGTTTCACGACTGCATGGCTCAAACAACTCCTACAGTAGTGGCTCATGGGATGGAGGAAACAAGCTTGGTGGGGTTTAAAAGTAAAGGCTATGCATACTTGGGGTTCAATTTAATGCAATCGCGACTCGATGATGCAAGAATAAGATAGAGGCAATAGGTACTGTATGTATGCAAGCATGTGGAAGTGCTTGCCTGATATCTCTGTTGAAGCAAAGGACGGTTCTGGGTAGTGCTCCTGGTTCTCTTGATACAACCAAAGGTTCATCCGAGAAAACCAAACAAACAAGGCCAACATGAATATAGAGCACAAGCATTGGAATTAAATGTCAGCAAACAATCATGCCATGATGAATGATGCACAAGTTGCATGGCAATAAGAAGCATGGCATGGGTGAGGTGTGGAGGACAAGAAAATAACATTTGAATTGGGTTTTAGTCATATTTTGTTGCCATAATAGTTGCTGTTCATTATATTTTTATATGATGCATGCTGCAATTGAAGACATGGATATCATAAACAGAAAGGTCCCGTCGAGCTGATCAATTTAGACATATCATTTGCTAAATTTGGAGTTTTAGAACAAAAGTTATTAAATATTTAAATTCTAGTGGCAATAGTTGTAATTTCAACAAACTTGGAATTTTATTTGTGCAAAAGACAAAATGGATGGCATATTTGAATTCCTCTCATTTTTCTGATATCCAAACATATATTATTTGCCCAATTTGGATTTAGTATGAAAAAGTTATTTAAAACTGATTTGAATTTGAATTTGCAATTTATTTAAACAGAAATTGAATTTAAAACAGCTCTGAAACGTTTTCTACACAGTCTAAACTAGCCTGGCTCGCAGACAGGTGGGGCCAGGGGTCCTCTGGCCCACACGCCAGTGCCTGAGAACAAACAGGACCGCGGGTTGAATGCTGGAAACGCCAGGAGCCTATTTGTAAAATTGCAACAGACGCTGACAAGGGGCCAGGCTGGACTGCGGGTTGGTGAACCAAAAAGGGCAGGGGGTAATTTGCGAAACACACACGCGGGCACTGGGGAGGACTGCGGGTTTCTTCCAGGTAAACACGAGTCCCTTTTTGCAAAGCGGACAACGTCACTGACTGGTGGGCCTGGAGGGGCGCGGGATGCAGAGGACAAAACAGGGAGGGGGTATACGCAAAACAACCACGCCAAGATCGTTTCTTCTTCTTCTCGGCGTCGATGCTTGTGCGCGGCGTGGCGAGGAGGCTCGAACTTGGGACTGGGCTACAGGGCTAGGGCCGGGTAGGTGCTTGGTGAGGGGGCGGCGCTAGATAGGGTGGTCGCACCGAGTTAGCAGGAACGTGCTCGCCGCCGATGCATAGAGGCCGTTCGACGGAACGATCTACGCGTCCAGGAAACTACTAAGCACAGGAGGTTGTCTGGGAGGTTCGTAGGCTCACCGCGAGCGTGCCGGCGTGGTCGACGTGGCGCGGGGAGCAGGCGATCGGCGAAGAGGTCGGGCGGTGCGCTAGGGTTTCTCGCGCGGCAGTCTGGCGAGCTGGGGCTTCTCCTCCTCGGCTCTGTATGCGCAGCGAACCTTCCAGGCTTCTCGACAACCTCTACTCCGCGCCCGCCTCTGGAAGAGTGTGTCTTTGGTGGACGTGGTGGCGGGCGTGAAGGAGCCGAGCGGTGGAGAAGGCAGGGGAGCGAGGCAAGCCTCGGATCTAGGGAGGTCGAGAGGGGCCGAGAGGATAAGAAGGAAGAGGGGGCAGGTGGTTGCGTGGGGGAGGGTTTGATGGGAGGAAGGTGGCATCGGCCACCTTTACTGCTCACGTGCCCAGCATGGGGGGCAGGATGGCGTGGTCGAGGGAGGGAGAGAGAGGTGTACAGCCCTGGGAGGCTCAGGCTGGGGCCTTGGAGAGAGAGAGTTAGAGGGAAGGGTAGCCTGTAGATAGGTTGGGAGCTAGGGTAGGAGAGAGGGCATGGGTCGGGCTAGGGGTTGGGTGGGGCGTGTGGGGGTAGCCTGGTCCTGGGGTGGGGCCTGCATGGCTGGTAGAGAGAGGGAAGGGCATGGGGAGAGACATGCTAGGTAGAGAGAAAGAGGGGGTAGGTTTTTGGGTTTGTTTATGATAGATGTAGTTAGGGTTTAGGTTTAGGATAGAAAGGGAGAGGAGCACTTGGTGTTGCATAGACTAGGTGGGTTTGTGGATTAGCTAGATTGGGGTTTGGGGTTGGATTAGGGTTTTGCTAGAGAGGAAGAGATGGTGGTGCTAAGGTTGATCAAGCAAGCTCCATGAACAAGCACACTAGATCAAGAAAAGCAAGAAAGAAAGAGAGGGAGAGGGATTACGGTGTGATGGAGGGGTGCTTCCTTGGTCCATGCATGCTCCCACAAAGAACAAGCAAGCTCAAAGAAAGAGGAGGGTAAAGGGTTGGTTTGGTGTTATGCATGCCACATGAGCACATGTGTGTGCATGGGGCATGGGGGTTAGCTAAGAGGAGAAGATGGGTAGATGAAAAGATGAAGAACACTACAATCCAACAAAAGATTTAAACAAAAGAAGATGATCCAACTAGAATTCAAATAAACCCAAATACTAGATTAGGTGGCACTTGCATGGCCCATGCAACATAATTAATGCCCCATGGTTATATTGTGAAAACAACATTATTTCATGTGGCTTTAATCCTTGCATTCCCAAAAGTGGGCAAAGGCCAAGCAAAAGATGATGGGTGGATCCAACCAACAACATGAGCTAGAGATAAATCAACAAAGCCAAGCTCAGATTAGTTGGGTGGTGGAATTAACAAGAGAGATGCCCTCAACTCAACTTGGGCATATAACCATGTATCAAGAGCCAAATACAATATCAAGAGGCAAATACAATTAATCATGCACATGAGATAAGAACCAAACAAGAAAGGGTTTTATATGATGCTCAAATGCAAGGGGACATGATGACATGAGCATGATATGATGATGATGCAACAATTATATGTTGGAAGTGGCCCATTTTATTATTATGACATGTAGCATTACAGGGGTTAGACAACTGGGATGCCACACCGCTGTGTCTTGAACGTCACAGTGATGGGCATGGAGGCTCTTCCTCTTCAATTCCTTCCGTTCCCGTGCGGGTTGTGGCGCCGCACTCGCCGGCGAAGCGGAAGAAGGAAGAAAAGAAGGAAGAGAAGAAGGAAGAGAAGAAGGAAGAGAAGAAAGAGGAGAAGAAAGTCCGGAGGACCCCTCCTGTCTTCAACCTGAGCGAGCTTGACTCGTAAGTTTCCTTTGTCCTGCACTGCCTTTTCTTGCCTATTTACTTTGTACTTGTGCTAATTTGTCCTTGTGCAGGCACTCTTCCAACGACTCCTCCAGCGATGGTGCTCGGGAGATGATGGGGGAGTCGAAAGTCGCGTTTCCTCCTCCTCAAACGGTGGCTACCTCTAAAGGTGCTGCTCCAGGCCCTTCTCCGCAGGAGGTTCGGGTGGTTGCGCCTCAGAAGGCTACAAGCGGACCTTCAGAGTCGCCATCGGATCATGTGAGTAGTTCTGCCTCCTGCCATGGGGGAAGCCCCCGAGCATCTGTAAAAGAGTTTTGTTGCTTGTTCTTCCTTCGGGTCTCGGGGGAGCCCCCGAACGTTTTCGTGTGTGTATTTTGCTTCTGCTATTTCTTTTGGGCGTAGCCCCCGAGTCCTTCTCTTGACTAGTAGGTCTTTTTCCTGCAGCCTTTTGTGCAGGATGCCAAACGTTTGGTGCAGCAGCACCTGGCGCTCGAGGCCGGCCTCAAACAGCTTCAAGGTACTTTTATGCCTGGATGTTTGCGTCTTCTTGTATTCTTGTCTTGTTATCCGACGTTTGTATTATTGAGTGTAGAGGAGCACAACACCTCCCTTCGTGAGATTGATGCTCTCAAAAAGAGCCTCGGTCAAGTGGAGAAGAAGTCTGAGGTCACCGTTGGTGCGAAGGAGCGCCTCGAGCTGGAGCTGGCCACTGCGGCCGAGGCTAAGGAGCGCATGCAGCGGGAGGCCACGGACCACGAGGAGCAGCTTGCCACCGCCACGGCTGCGCGCGAGAGAGAGGTGGTCGGCAAGCTTATGGCGGCTGCCAAAGCTGTTTCGGGTGAGTATCTTCGTCGTCCTCTTTTGATTTCCTTGTCTTTCTTTTGCGGTGCTCTGGATGATGCTGCTGCGGCGGTTGAAGATCGTTGTGGCACCGTCGTCAACTCGCTTGCCAAGGACAAGGAGGTCCTTGGGCGCTTCTACAAGGAGCTTGTCCCCAAGGGCGCGGCCCTTGATGATGTTGATGCTCTGGCGGAGGCGTTGTCAGCCGAAGCACCGGCGGCGTACAAGCGCAAGCAGAAGGGCATCGGTGCATCCGTCGGGCTGGCAATGGCCTTGGCGGTCTGGGGCGGAGCTGGACCTTCCCCAGATCACTTCCAGGATGCCAACGACTACTGATGGATCCGAGGTAGCCTTCGCTACCTATTCTACTCGTTGTAAGCGTTATGTGTCGAAGCTGATTAATCTGCTGGCCGAGTACGCGCTACGGCAGCAGGGGGAAGCCAAGGAGAGGCAATCCGGCTCTGAGGCTACTCAGGGTGCCGCGTCTTAAGCGCTGTAGATGTAGGATAGTTGTAGTATCTTTTGTTGTAATTATTTTGATGAACAAATCCTTGTGCCACGTAGTGGCTTTTGATGCACTTAATGAATTTGTTGAGTTATGTGCTTCTTCGTCTGCGTGTTCATGTCTTTGACTTTCTGCTGATCTAGGGTCCTTCGGTCTGATCCGTTGACACCGCTCGCAGACGGCTGCGGGCATCCTTGGATGATTCGTCGCAGCTTGCTTTTCTTCGAGACCGTGTTCATAGTCTCGAGAAAGAGTTGCTTGGGGTGCATGGCCATGCCGACGTTTGGAAGTCCAAGGCGGATCGCGGTGCTGCCAGAGAGGAGTACTTGATGGCGGAATTGCTTCGATTATCTGAGCAGCTTCACTGTAAGTTTTTCGAGCTGTTGTCCATTTCTTCGGATGCGCCTGCTGGCATTGCATCTTACTTTTGTGCAAGTATTGCAGGTGCTAACCTTGCTCCAAGGAAGGAGAAGGAGCGTGTTGCTGTTCGGGTCGATTGTTTGACTCAACAGGACATGGAAGCCGGCGGGTTCTTCTGGATGGATCCTGACCGTGCCATGGTCCTTACGACTGTGCAAGATCGTGTTCACCAAGTATCGCGGGTGCTTCATCAGGTGCAGACTTCACTCGCGTCGGTTCTGCATGTGATGTTTCCGCTGGATGCTGCACCAGCAACCCTTTCTAGTCTTCTGTCGAAGTTTCGGAACGTGAATCGTGTCAAGGAGTTGGTGCGGCATCAGCTCATCGCGGGAGTGAAGGCTGCGTTGTCCCTTGTGAGGCTGCATCGCCCTGATATAGATCTGTCCGCTGTAGCGGCTGGGCCACCCCTCGATCAGATGGTGGTGTGTGGGACATGCGTCCGCATTACGCGGCTGTAAGGCAGTATGCCGAAGAGATCGTAGATCTATTTTAGCAGCATGCTCAGGTTATTCTTCGGAATAGGTAGTGCCTGTAAAAGAGATAGATGTAAAATTTGTATATATTTGACTGGGCGTGTTTTGCCCTTTGTTATAATGGTTTGGTTGTTGTTTGAGCACGTAGTGCTTTGTTCGCATACGTGTCCTTTTCGTTAGCCTGACGTGGTCAGCTACTCAGGCATACATGTGTTATCCTCAGTTGACGAAATCGTGAGGTGGGGAGAGCCCCCGAGTGCGTTTGTAGCATGGAGTAAAAGTGCGAATAGAAAAACGAATTTTTTTTGGGGCGAGACACTTAGCTTTATTTATATCGTAATGGAGGAGGTACATTGTTTGGCTGAGTAGCCTTGGCTGAATAGCCTTATTGAAAGTAAAGGGGTAGGTAGCTAGGGGTAGAATCGTCGCATCTGTGCGACGTTCCATGGGTTGGAGTATGTGACTCTAGACTCCACGTGCTTGAGGCGATAGGCGCCACCTGGGATGAATTCGGTGATGATGTAGGGTCCTTCCCATGGTGACTCGAATTTCTTCGGTTGCTCTTGCTTGAGTCGCAAGACGAGGTCTCCTTCGACAAAGGACCTTGGGCGCAGCCGTCGGGTGTGGTAGTTGCGGAGACTCTGCTGGTACATCGCTGATCGAGCTGCTGCTATGTCTCGTGCTTCGTCGAGTGTGTCGACGACATCTTCGAGTGCAGCCGTGGATTCGGCTTCGCTATAAGCGATGACCCGGGGGGCCTGGTGGCGTACTTCGGCTGGTAGCACGGCTTCGGCTCCGTGCACCATGAAGAACGGCGTGTAGCTGGTGGAGCTGTTTGGAGTGGTACGCAAGCTCCATAGGACGGAGGGTAGCTCTTTCGTCCAGGCTCCTGCGAGTCGCTCGAGTGGGCTCATGAGGCGCTTCTTGATGCCAGCGCCGATGAGGCCATTGGCCTTTTCCACCTGCCCGTTCGTTTGCTGGTGCACCACAGAGGCGTATGTGATGTTGATTCCGAGGCCTTCGCAGAAGTCTTGGAATTCTTTGGAGATGAAGTTCAATCCATTGTCGGTGATGATGCTATGCGGTATGCCGAACCTGTAAACAATGGATTCAAAGAACTTGACGGCAGTCTTGCCCTTTTGGTTAGTGACCGGCATGGCCTCGATCCACTTGGTGAATTTGTCGATCGACTGTGAGGTAGACGTGCCTCCTTTCGAGGACCTTGGCAGTTTGCCGATCATGTCGAGGCCCCATTGGGCGAGGGCCAGCCAAGGGTATGGGCACGAGCTCGACCCGGTGCGTGGTTTGTCAACGAACCTTGGCACTGTTGCATCTTCGACGATGTCTTTTATGCGTTCATGGTCAAGAGAATCCAGCGTAGAGCTTTGGCGACAAAGGGAGCATCGCTGCGTGATGGCCGCAGATGCCCTCATGGATGTCTTGAAGTATGGTTTTCCCGTCACCGATGGTGACGCATCTTTGTAGTACACCCGAAATGTTGCGCTTGTACAGCTCACCATTGATGATAGTGAAGGCTTTTGACCGGCGAGATATGCGCCGGCATCCGCTTGCCATCGTAGTTCTCCGCTTATCAAGTACTGGAGGTATGGCCGTGTCCAGGTTTCTTCAACTGCCATGACCTGCATCAGGTTGACCATGGCGACCTCTGTGTCCAGTTTTTCGGGTCCTTCATGACCTTCGGGTAGCGTAGCGCCCGAGTGTTCTGCTTCTTCAGGTGATCCCTTGGGGAATTTCCGCTTGATGGATGGCACGCAGATCTGTTCGAGGAACACACCTGGTGGCACCCTTGCGCAGGTGGAGCCGATGTTGGCGAGTATGTCGGCCTCCTCGTTGCTTTCTCTTCCAACGTGCCGAAGCTCGCAGCCATCGAATTCTCCTTCGAGTGAGTTGTAGAGTGCGCGGTACGTGATCATGTTTTCGGCGTGTGCGTCCCACTCATTCATCGTCTGTTGGAAGACGAGGTTGGAGTCACCGTAGATGAACAGGCGCGTTGCGCCGCAGATTTTTGCCATCCTCATGATGTGGATGAGGGCTTCGTATTCGGCTTCGTTGTTGGAAGCTCAGAATTTCATCTGAAGGATGTACTTCATCTTGTCGCCCTGTGGGGAGGCCAATATGACCCCGGCTCCTGCTCCAGCTTCGCGCTTGGAGCCGTCGAAATGCATCGTCCATGACTGCGACATGTCTGGGGTGTCTGGCAGCTGCAGCTCCATCCAGTGTACAAGGAAGTCCGGGAGGACCTGAGACTTGATTGCGAGTCGCTTCTCGTAGATGATGTCTAGTGGTGACAGCTCGATGCCCCACAGGGCCACGCTCCCTGTGGCCTCCGGGTTGTTTAGGATGTTGTTCAGGGCTGCTTCGTTGACGACCATCACCTGGTGCTCCTGGAAGTAATGGCTCAACCGACGAGCCGTCATGAACACGCCGTAGGCGAGTTTCTGGTAGTGAGGGTACCTCTGCTTTGTTGGCGTCAATACCTCGCTGAGGTAGTAGATTGGGCGTTGGACCCCATGGGTCTTGCCTTCTTTGGGTCGCTCGACCACCAGCACGGTGCTTACCACCTGGTGTGTGGTTGCTATGTACAGCAGTAGAGGCTCGCGTTCCTTTGGCGTAACCAAGACGGGCGAGGTGGAGAGCAGTCGCTTTAGATCTTCGAATGCGTCGTCCGCTTCAGGCGTCCACTCGAATTTATCTGCCTTGCGTAGAAGTTGGTAGAATGGCAGGGCTTTCTCGCCCATGCGGCTGATGAACCTGCTCAATGTCGTTATTCGTCCTGCGAGCTGCTGGACACCCTTGAGGTTCTTCGGCTTCTCCATGGCCATGATGGCCCGGATTTTCTTTGGGTTCGCCTCGATTCCTCGCTGGGAGATGAAGTATCCGAGCAGCTGACCCGATGGGACGCCGAAGGCGCACTTTTCGGGATTGAGCTTGATCCTGTAGCGGTCGAGATTATCGAACGTCTCGCGGAGATCGTCGATGAGCATTCTTGCCTCCCTGGTTTTGATGACTATGTCGTCGACATAGACTTGGACGTTGCGACCAATCTGGTCCTTCAGACATGCCTGCATGCATCGTTGGTACGTGGAACCTGCGTTCTTTAGCCCGAAGGGCATTGTGTTGTAGCAGAACACTCCGAACGGTGTGATAAATGTCGTTTTCTCTTGATCTTCGACCTTGAGCCGAATCTGGTTATAGCCTGAGTAGGCGTCGAGGAAGGAGAGTTTCTCGCATCCTGCAGTCGAATTGATGATCTGATCAATCCGAGGAAGAGGTAAATGGTCCTTTGGGAAGTGCTTGTTCAGCGACGTGAAGTCTACGCACATCCGCAGGATGTCCGTATCCTTCTTGGGGACCATCACTGTATTTGCGAGCCACTCTCTTTCTTTGATCTCCCTGATGAAGTCTGCAGCGAGTAGTCTGTTGATTTCCATTCCGATGGCTTCGGCCCGCGGCTCGGGCAGTCTCCGGATGGACTGCTTGACGGGCTTGGTGTCAGGAAAGACGTTTAGTGCGTGCTCGGCGAATTCCCTGGGAACTCCTGGCATGTCCGCAGGACACCAGGTGAAGATTTCCCAGCGCTCACGGAGGAATTTGATGAGCGCGCTTTCCTATGAGGGGCTGAGATCGTTAGCAATCAGCGCCGTCTTGGAGGCATCCTTCGGATGGACCTGTACCTTCTTTGTGTTGATGGTGGAGCCAAAAGACATATCAGGTGCGTTTTTTTCGTGCGACTGGGGGTGCCCCGTTGTCCGTCACCTCGCGGAGCCTTACGAGCTCATCCTGCATGCCGAATGACTGGGAGATTCTGTTGAAGTCCCTGTCGCAGTGGTCCGATCGGGTGAAGCTCCCGTGGACCGTGATGACGCCCCTAGGTCCTGGCATCTTGAGTAGCAGGTATGCGTAGTGTGGGACAGCCAAGAACCTTGCGAATGCTACACGCCCGAGGATGGCGTGGTATTGTGATGGCTAGTCCACCACTTCGAATTTGAGCCGCTTGCATCGGAAGTTGTCCGGTTGCCGAAGATGACGTCGAGCCATATTTTTCCCAGGGGGAATATGCCCTTTCCTGGGACGATGCCGTGGAACTTTGTGTCTAATTGTTCCAGGCTGCACAGCGGGATCCGCATTGCTGCTAGAGTGCTTGCAAACATCAGGTTGATGCCGCTGCCGCCATCCATGAAGACGCGACTCATCTCAAAACCTCCGATCTGCGCCTCCAGCACCAGGGCAGCATGACCTGGGCGAGGGATCTGGCAAGGATGATCTGAACGGCTGAACGTGATGCAGGACTCCGATCCGCTGAGGTACTCAGGGATGGCGGGTGGAGTTGTCACGGCCAGGTTGATCTGACGGGTGATTTTCTTCTACACCCTATTCGTGGGCGCCTTCCGATCATCGCTCCTTCGTGGGGATACCCGTGCCAAGGTTGTTCTGTGCCAGCGATCGGGTTGGTTCGGGCCTCCGACAGGTGGCGGTGGAGGAGCTCCATGCGCTATTTCACCTGGTGCGGGTGCGTTCCCGAATCCAGGGGGTGGAGCTTGCTGCCTCATCTGAGCCATGCTTTCGCTGAGCTTCTGGAACTCGCGGCAGTCCTTGAGCATATGGCTTGCCTTCTTCTTGCCATCCTGCTTGTCGATGTAGAAGTGGATGGTACATGGACCCGAAAGTTTTTCGTATGCTGAGGGTCTGTTATCGCGATCGCGGCGCTGCCATGACTGTGCTGGGCGTCCTCCATCGCGGAAGTTGCCTCCGCGGTATCCACCGCTGTTGCGGTTGGCATCGTTGCGGCGATCGGCGTAGCCGGCCGCGACCATGTCGGGTCCATCGCGATCGTCATAGATGCGCGGTCTCCTCTTGTTATGGCGTTCCCTTCGTCGGTCGTAATCGTCCTCTTCCTCTGATTGTGCCCGGTGGACGGAATCTTCGCCGTCGGCCCACCTGTTGGCGATGTCCATGAGGTGGTCAAGTGTCTTGGGCTTGACGCGCCCAAGTTACTCCTTGAAGTCCTGGCGCTTGATGCCGTCCTTGAAGGCGTCGATGGCCCTTTCTTCGGAGATATGCGCCACGGAGTTCTTGGTGTTGGACCAGCGCAGTATGTACGAGCGGATGGATTCGCCCGTTCGTTGAGTACATGCTCGCAACTCCTCGATCGAGGCGGGCCTCTTGCTGGTGCCTTTGAAGTTTCGGATGAAACTGTAAGCCAGCTCCTCCCAGCTTCGGATGGATCCCGAAGATAGGCTAAGCCAATCCGGCTCGCTGTCACCGCTGTGAAGGCATTGCATGGCGGTTTCCTTGTTTCCACCATGCAGCTTGTCGGATGACAGGTGGTCGCTGAGCCACGCCTTGGGGTCCTGTGTGCCGTCAAACTTCGGAGTATCTGAAGGAAGCTTTAAATTTCGCGGAATCCGTGTCCGTCAGACAGATCTGCTGAAGCACCGGGCTCCGTAGAGTTCTCCTTCGTCTTTGTCCATCTCGGATTCAGACGAGCATGCGCGCTTGGCTTGCGCTTTGTTGATTTTGCGTTGTGTTAGCGCGTCTCTGGCGTCGTAATCGCGGCTGCGATGACGCGAGCTCTTGTTCCTTCGAGGAAGGTCATGGTCCTCTTCTTCGGATGAAGGAGTGGGGCTGCGGTCGAACCTGACCGTATCTTTCTTTTTTGGCTCCGTAGGAGTTTCTTCATGGAGCGCAGCTCCGACGAGTCCGAGTCCGGTGAGTGCAGACTTGTGCATGGCTCTTTTCGGGTCCCCCTCCGGAGGTGGGTGGGCCGCGAGGTACGCAGTGGCTGCTATGATCGCAGCTTGCGGTGTCTTCGGGATGATGTTGTCGTCGGCATCCATCTCCATGAAGGATGCGTGGAGGGTTCGGGTCACCTCACGGCGCTCCTTGGGGTCCATGTTATCTGTCCGGGAGCGGTGCTTATTGCCGTTCGAGCTGGAGCCAATGCCCATGGCGGAGATCGCAACTCGTCGCGCGCTGGACTCTGAGGCTGCTTGCTTACGTTTGTCAAGCACCTCTTGCATCTTGACCTACTTCTTGTGCTCCTCGATCAGGAGCAAATGGTATGCCATCAGCAGGTCCAGTGAGGCGTCTGCATGTAGGACCGTGCTGCCCGCCACGACGGCGCGTGCCTGGGCCCATCCTTCTTTGCTAAGGAGGATGACATGGCGATGTTATTCTCGGGTTGGGGACCGCTTCTTCCGCTTCACCGGTCTTGCGGGTTAGGTGTCGGGTTGGGCGGAGGATTGGGTGTTTGCTGCTCCACGTCGCCCTGGATGACTACGGCACATTGGTAGCGCTCGTAGATTGGTCCACTGCTGCCGCATCTTTCAGATCCGGAACCGTAGGTCCCTTCATCCGATGGCGGATCGCACAGATCAGAGTTGCAGCTGCTACTGTCATATGACTCATCTGTTGATGATGATGTGCGTAGCATAGGGTGTGGGGCCCATGAAGCGGGCCTGATTGATGGTAGGGGCACCCACTCTAGTAGGCGGAGGGTGCCGGTTTGCCCTACCTGGAAGCAGAAGCTCTCGAACAGGATCTCGAGTCCGTCGCCTATGGGCTTGAAGTCCTTCATGGTGGCCGGTGAGTGGGCGGTGAAGTCGAAAGCGCCGAAGAGGAGGTGACTCTCCGTCGCCGCAGAGTTGTAGGTCGCTCGGGTTGGGACCGTCACGATCGACACCGGCCCCTTCCCACAGACGGCGCCAATTGACGAGGTTTGATCTCGTCAATGCCCATTGTTATGGACTTGGGTTTTGGAGAATATGGGGATGCTGGAGATCGCGGAACGGTTAGCAAACAAGCAATATGAGACACGAGGTTTACCCAGGTTCAGGCCCCCGGAGGGAAAACCCTACTCCTGCTTGTCTGCTCTTGATTACGGCGAAACCAGTGATTACAGGGGTGCGCAGATGCAATCTGGCGTGGAGGTGCGTATGCGAAAGTATGAGAGAGAGAGAGATCTAGGTCGTGCCCTCCTGGCCTTTATATAGACTTAGGCAGGTCCCAGGCACAGATCTAGTCGGTTACAGGTTCTAGGGTTTACCCCTTTGAATTTCCTATCTACTCTAGTCTTGCTCTCCAAGGATCCGAAGGCGTCATGGGCCTTGGCCACCCGAAAATCTTCATGGGCCGGCGTATATTTTCCGTGGGCCTTCCTTGGGCTGGACCAGGTATGCTGAGATCGTGTACCCACGGGGTATAACCATGTCACAAACCAACTTACTCAAGGAAACTAAGCAAAAGAAAACAAAAACAAAAACTAAGACGCTCTAAGAACAACACAACAATGCATGAAACAATAAAAACGAAGTGTCTAGAAAGACCTGAGATTTTTATTGATGAAGAAGGGGATGCCTTGGGCATCCCCAAGCTTCGACGCTTGTAACTCTTGAATATTTTTTGGGGTTACATGGGGTGGCATCCCCAAGCTTGAGGTTTTGTCCATTCTTCATCTCATTACATCATTCTTTCTCTACACCTGCAAAATTTTCCTTCATACAAAACTACACACAATCTTCATTAGCAACATTAGTGTATTCAAAAGATAATAGACCCTTGGGTTTAGCTATAGAACAGGAAATCTTTTCACTAAAAACACAATCTACTGTAGCAATTCTCTCAAAAATCTCAATTTCCCAAAAAGAACCCAAAAAGGAATCAATAAGAAGCAAATGCAAATAATGGCAGAAATCTGTCAAAACAGACTAGAAGGTAGAAACCGATTTTTTCGAAGACCTTTTGTTGTTTAAATAAAAAAGTGTTGAACCCTAACGAAAGTTATCTAACATACTAGGGGATTTATTTGTCAATTTTCAGCTCAAACCGACGTACAGAGACTCCTCGCGAATTTTTATGATGGAGGATAGAAATCTGTTTTGGGACAGCAACTCCCCAAATCTTACTTCCATCTCATTAGAGGTCATTCTTGGCACAAAAGGCAAACAAAAAGGATAATAATAGGTCATTACTGAAGTAATAACTTCCAAGACTCAATAAAACTCTTGAGTTATCTTCCAACAAGTACTTTTCTTTAACATCTTTAAGTTAGGCTTGATAGTTTGAGAAGATGCTCACATAAGAAATATGAATTGAAGTAAAAGAGATCATCAAGAAGCAAATTCAAAACACATTTAAGTCTAACCCACTTCCTATGCATAGGAATCTTGTAAAGAAACAAATCATGAAAGCACAAAGCAACAAGCATAGGAAAACAAAACTAGTGCAACTTCAAAATTTTCAACATAAAGAGGGGAAACTTAATATTGTTGAGATACATAAGACCATGTTTCCCTCTCTCATAATAACTTTCAGTAGTAACATGAATAAAATTAACAATATAACTATCACATAAAACATTCTTATCATGAGCTACATGCATAAAATGATTATTACTCTCCACATAAGCATAGTTATTCTTATTAATTGTATTGGGAGCAAATTCAACAAAATAGCTATCATTATTATAATCATCACCATAATCATCAAATATAGGAGGCATATTGTAATCACAATTAATTTCCTCCTCAATAGTAGGTGGACTGAAAAGATCATACTCATCATTGTAATCATCATATATTGGAGGTTTGGTATCATCATAAGTAATAGAATAGCTATCTTCCAAGGCCGTGGAACTAAAAAGATCATTTTCATAAAAACTATCTTCCCCAGGCTTAGACGTTTTCATAGCATTAGCAATAATGGTGTCCAAAGAATTCATACTAATAACATTGTTGTTAGCATGCAAATAAAGTTCCATAGGTTTTTTAATTTTCTCTTCAAACACTTCATGTCCTAACTCAAGATAAATACTTTAAAGCTCTCTAATTTTTTTGTTGTTTTCCATTAAGCCTAACTAGTGAAAACAAGAAACAAAAAGACAAAACTGCAGAATCTAAAGGAAATAACTTCGAGAACTCACACCGGAGGATGTGAGTACCTTATACCTTACCTCCTCGGCAACGGCGCCAGAAAATAGTTTTGATGGAGCTTGACGTGGAGGAAAGGTAAAGGGCCCAAAACCTCCCCGGCAACGACGCTAGAAAATAGCTTGATGTCTACGCACTTTTATTCTTGTAGACAGTTGTTGGGCCTCCAAGTGTAGAGGTTTGTAGAATAGCAGCAAGTTTCCCTTAAGTGGATTACTCAAGGTTCATCGAACTCAGGGAGGAAGTGGTCAAAGGTATTCCCTCTCAAGCAACCCTGCAATCAAGATACAAGAAGTCTCTTGTGTCCCCAACACACCCAATACACTTGTTAGGTGTATAGGTGCACTAGTTCGGCGAAGAGATAGTGAAATACAAGTGGTAACGGTGCCAGAAAATATCTTGACGGTGAGGTAAAGACTAAAGGCAAAAGGATGGAAGCAAGCAAACATGCAACAGATCTAGATGCAAACGGTGTTTCAATGTTTAGAAACAAGGTCTAGGGATCATACTTTCACTAGTAAACACTCTCTCATATAAATATCATCTCTTCATGATACTACTCTTAACTACTCTCCGGTTGGGCACTCTAATCCATGTTAGGCCTACAAAAGCACACCTCAAAGTCCGCCTTTCCCATCTAGATAACCCCACACTGCCACCTTGAGTGCTAGATGGTTCCAACAAACACCACAATTTCATAAAGACATCCAACTCCAAATATAACTCATGAATATATATGTAATCTAGCTTAAATGCCACACACGGCGTGCACGCTATCACTGTCACACACGTGGGGAAAAGCATAGATCTATTAAAGCACGATGAATATTTATATAGACTCTAGCCTAAGTGCCACCATGGCGTGCACGCAGTCACTTTCACACACATGGGGAGAGCAGAGATCTATTGAAGCACTTGAGTAGCAAGGTAGATCTACTAGATTACAAAGCTCATGACCACAACAAGATCATGCATAGATAGAGAGATGAACACATAGCTACCGGTAGATCCCTTAGCCTCGAGGAAGAACTACTCCCTCCTCATCATGGGAATCAGCAACGGCGATGGAGATGGTGTTGAAGATCGATGGAGATGGCTCCGGGGGCACTTCCCCATCCCGACAGGGTGCCGGAACAGAGACTTTATGTCCCCTAAATCTCCCCTTCAGTGGCGACGGTGTTGTGGAGGTTTTCGTGGATTTCCGCCACATTATTTAGGGTTTTTGGGTCGGAGACTTCTTATAGGCGAAGGAGGCAAGGTCGGTGGAGGGCCAGGGGGCCCACACTCCCTGTGGGCGCCACCAGGTCTAGCACGCGCCTAGGGGTACGGACACCCTGGTGTCCTCCTCCACCTCTGCTTCGTGGTTCCGTGTTGCTCCGGAAAAAATAATAACTTTGGCTTTTTTCCCGTCCAATTCCGAGAATATTGATTTTATGCCTTTTCTGGAACCAAAAACAGAAGAAAACAGGCAACTGGCACTGTGGCATCTTGTTAATAGGTTAGTCCAGAAAGTGTATAAAAATACCTCAAAGTGTAGACAAAACATAAGACAAATGATATAAAACAAGCATGGAACATCAAAAATTATAGATACGTTTACGATGTATCAGAACACCGTAAAATACCAAGATCCTACATCTACAATGCAAAATAATAACCTAAAACATGATGCAAATATGCACTCATCAACTTCCCCAAGCTTAGACTCTTGCTCGTCCCAAGAAAATTTACCTTAATGGATGTGATCCGCATATTCATGAAGCTGAGTCGATAAAATAAATATAAAGGATGCGTTTACCATAAAGGATACATATAAATAAGTTCATGAATAGCACCTTACTCGAACCATCCGAATAATATTAGCAGGCTTCCACGCCTTAGCAATTAACAGTTCATAAAAGATTATTCTCAATATGATGTAAAAGTGTTTGGTTCAACCGAATGAGTTAGTGAGGTAGTCCCCAAGTGTTTTTAGGATTAACATATTCACTTGGGATTTAAAATCTCAAACGTCTCTTTGTCTTACTATAATATAGTGGTATATGGTTATTTCCTCTTTGCACATTCGCTCTTTTTCTTCATATTTCTTTTTCTTCGTTTTCTATATATATTTATGCTCACACTTTTGTTTAAGTGTTGTGCAAAGGAGCTAGCCATATAATCCACTTCATGTAGGAATTTCAAAGTTTGACAATCTCAATTACCAAATTCCAAATATATATGAAGCAATCTTTATAACTTGAGTATTCTACCTCAACTTGTTCTCACTCTATTTGATAGCACTTATAATTTCTCCTTTGTTTAAGGTTTTCTTCTTCATCTTAATTAATTAGATCATCTCTCCTTTTTGTAAATAAAACCATTGACCTACAACATATTGATCAAATTATCTTTTAAATGTTACATTAATACCGATGGTGTGGAAGACTCCTATTGCTATCATCAAGTGCAGGTAAAATCATACTCAAGCCATTCATATATCCAATAAAGAAAACTCAAACTCAATAATGCTCAATATATTATAATAAACTCAGAATTTCATAGATGGGATCAACTATTCCTGAAGGGAATCCTAATGATGCAATCTTTATTTTTGAGCTTGAACTAATGCAAAACTAGAATAGACATAAAACTTATAAAATTGATTACAAGGTTTTAGATATCTCCCCAAGCTTGGAATCAAGCCAGGCGGTATCAAATAACTACATGCTAATACCTATTCCTCCTCCTGTGTAGGAAGAGCATTGCCTTCCTCTCCTTTAGCCACGCTTGCTAGGGGGTGCTGAGCTTATCCATGTCGTATTGAAGATTCAAGATTTTCCTCTTAATAAATATCTTTTCATCTGTCAACTCAAAACAGTTTTAATCAAGAAACCAACCCTACCGTCGATGTCATTGACCTTTTTCTCAAGGTATTTGCTCATCATATAGTAGGATTCAATCCCTCCTCCAATAGTTTCAACACATGCCTTTGAAGCTTTTTCCAATTTATAGATCTTATCATGAATCTCATCTTGCCCCACCTCCTTAGGTCTGAGAGGTGGCGGACTAAGAGGAGTTTTATAATAAGATCCTATGTTGTGATGGTAAGGGTTAGGGAGATATTCATCCTTGCTCCTTATCTGATCTGATTGACGCATCATCTCCATCCTTTGTGGGAACATGTCCTCCCAATTTGGGAGAGGCTTGATCTCCGAATTGGATGATGATGATGCTTCTTTTGGTTCCACCTCCTCGATCCTATTCACGGGCTTCTCTTCCTTATTCCTCCAAACCTTGTTGACATGGAAAGGCTGCATGGCTTTGCTGCGCAAATGTTGTTAGAAGGTATGTGTATGGAGAGGGCGATGGTTTTTTTAGGCTGGAGGCTGTAGTTCTGCGAAAACATAATGAAAAAGGTTAGATGCAACCGCCTTTAAAACGGCAGGTCAAAAACCCTAGCCTCCAGGCTTAACGAGCAACTATACGGGCGCGTCCCGCCGTATAGTTACGAACTGACAATAGATTTTTTATTTATCTATGGAGGTACCAACTATACGGCCGCAACTATATGGCTGGAAAATTTCTTCCCGCCGTATAGTTGGTCGTTAACCCTTCTGTATGTTGACACAAAAAATTGACAATGCGATGAATAACTATACGGTCACAACTATACGGCCAGAATTTTTATTCCCGCCGTATAGTTGGTCGTTAAACTTTCAGTATTTCAGAAATAAATTTTTGGGGATGGTGTAGATAACTATATGGCCAGAATTTTTATTCCTGTCGTATAGTTGGTCGTTAAGCTTTCTGGAATAACCAAAAATTAACTGTTTCTTATAGAATTCTTTATTAGACTGAACTTTAACGAAATACCAACTTTTGACAGGAAAGTGACAACTTAAAATTTTGACCAACATTAGCATCAAATGAACTAGATTTCATCATAACCAAATTTCCTTTATTCCTCAAGAGCTTCTGATGACCCACAAGTATAGGGGATCGCAACAGTCTTCGCAGGTAATATTACCCAATTTATTGATTCGACACAAGGGGAGCCAAAGAATACTTGCTAGGCTTAACAACTGAGTTGTCAATTTAGCTGTACCTGGAAATAGTTTTTTCTCACAGAAGTTTATCAGTAGCAACAGCAAAGCAACAACAATAGTGAAACAGGAGCAATAGTAACAGTAATAGTAAACAGTGGGATTCGAGTGCGATAGGAATAGGGATGGATGGACGGGCGTTGCATGGACGAGTCTAAACATGTAACTTCAAGATCTAGGGCATTACAGATAAATAATAACAAGCATCCTATTACTAAACAATCCTAGGCATGTGCTCCAAATATAGTCATACGTGCTCGCAATGAGAACTTGCACAACATCTTCTGTCCAGCTAGCCCGTGACAGCGGGGCCTCTAGGGAACTACTGACAATTAAGGTGATCCTTTTAATAGAGCACCGGAGCAAAGCATTAACAATCCATGAACACATGTGATCCTCACACCACAGCCATCCCTTCCGGTTGTCCTAATTATTGTACTTCGGGGCCTTTGGATCCGAATAATGATATGTGTACACAACTTGCAGATAATATCATAAACAATACTATCATAATGATTCAATAATAAGTTCAGATCTGAGATCATGGCACTCGGGCCCTAGTGACAAGCATTAAGCACAACAAGTTGCAACAAAGTCAAATAACACTAATAGAGATACTAGGCACTATGCCCTAAAAATCTTATTCAATTACATGATAGAACTCATCCAATACCTACCATCCCCATAGCCTACGGCGGGGGATTACTCACTCATGGATGAGGGAAACATTGATGTTTGATGGAGAGGCGTTGGTAACCATGATCCTCCCCAAATTCCCCGTCCCGGCAGGGTACCAGAACGGAGTTTCTGGTTCCAAATCTTGTCTCTGGTGGTGGCGGCGCAGTGGAACTCTTTTGTGGAAAACGTACAAACCCCCTCGGTTTTTAGGTCAAGGGGCTTCTTATAGGCGTAGAGGGAGCCCAAGGGGGTGCCTGGGGTGGCCGCACCCCCTAGGCACGAGCAGGGCCCACCCACGCCTGGAAGGGGTGTGGGCCCCCCAGGTGTCCACTCCGTTTCGTCTTCTGGCTCTGTGGATCTTCTGGTGAAATATAATTTTTGGCATATTTTCCGGGATTTTTCCCGATAATTGATTTTCTGCACAAAAACTAGACACCAAGGTAATTATGTTGAAAACAGCGTCAGTCCGTGTTAGTTGTATCCAAATCACACAAGTTTAGAGGATAAAAAATAGCAAAAGTGTTCGAGAAAGTAGATATGTTTTGGATGTATCAGCTTCATGTGTTCCTTATTCAATCATAAAATCAACTAAAACTTCCTCAAAGACTCGCTCAACCTTTTATTTCACATGAGTTGCCTCCCATAAAGCGCTCTTTTATGGTCTGTAGCTCGATTATAGTGTTGTTCACTTCATCTCAATCTTGCCCTTCTTCTAGTTACCTTTCCTTCCATACTTTTGCTCAATCAACTCTTTTGGAGTAATAATTCGTACAGTGATTGCACTTATATCTTCTTTTGCACGATAATGCTTCAAGCGTTGTCCATTCACTATCCATGAAAGAGAAGGTGTTTTCCCCTGGAGGTTCACTGCTCCTCATGCATAAACTTCTTCAACTATATAGGGGCCTTCCCACTTTGATCTGAGCTTTCCTCGAAATAACTTAGGAAGAGAGTTATACAGCAGGACTTTATCTCCACTTTAAAAAACCTTATCCTCTATTTTTCTATCATGGCATCTTTTTACTTTCCCTTAAACGTCTAGAATTTTCATAAGCCTCACTCCTAAACTCGTCTAAAGCATGTATGTATAATAAACATTTTTCTCCTGCTGCTTTAAGATCATAGTTTAAGTTCTTGATTGCCCAAAAGGCTCTATGTATGGTCATACAAGATCATAGTTTAAGTTCTTGATTGCCCAAAAGGCTCTAAAGGTAGATGGCATGCCAAGATCATAGTTTATGTTCCAAGCTATCCCAACTAACCATGTATGACCAATCTTTTCTTGATTTATCCATCGTCTTCTCGAGTATGGTCTTAAGTTCTCTATTAGAGAGTTCCACTTGACCACTCGTTTGGGGATGATATGGTGAAGTAACACGGTGAATTACTCCATATTTACCAAGGATTTTCCTGAAAGTTCCTTTCATAAAATGAGAACCACCGTTAGTAATTAAAAATCTAGGAACTCCAAACCTGGGAAATATTACATCCTTGATCATATTCATGGAAGTGGCTGCATCTACATGGTTAGTTGGGATAGCTTAAACCCATTTAGTAACATAATCGTCATCAACAAGAATATGAGTGTAACCATTTGATTCTATAAAGGATCCCATGTAATCCATTCCCCATGCATCAAATGGTTCAATAATAAGACTATAATTTGTGCCATCTCTTGTCTTCTGCCTATATTACCTCTTATTTGGCAAGCATCACAATATTCCACATACCTTTGTGCATCTTTGAACAAGGTGGGCCAATAGAATCCGGATTGAAGTACCTTTTCCGCAATTTGGTTGCCTGCATGATGTCCTCCATAGGGGCTGCCATGACAAGCTTGCAAAATTGCATTCATTTCATGGTTAGAAACATACTTTCGAATCATTCCATCGGGTCCATGATGATAAAGAAACAGATCATCCCAAAAGTAATGTCTAAGATCATTACAAAATTTCATTCTTTTGTTTCTTGTCATACCGGGAGGTACAAATTTTGCTACTAGATAATTAGCATAATCGGCATACTACGGATCAACTACTTCAATTTTTGCTAAGTACTACCTCAATAAAAATCTATGCACATAGTAAATAAAAATATCGCTGAGATGCTCATTGTCTGCTTGCCTTGTCATTTTGGTTATGGGAAAGCTCCTGTACATGTGCAAGGGGTACCCCGTTGGTGGTTCTCAATGATATGCAAATACTTACAATGACAAGAACATACATGTGACCAAAGTTGAGCATGCATGAGGAGTGGCCCTCATATTCAAGGGACATGAGATTTCCAACTTATATTTCGTCAAGCATATACTCCATCTTTGTTCACTTTAACCTTAATCATCTCAAGATGCTTATGATAGGGGCAATGAGGGCTCAAAGCTAGTAAGTACCATAATATTTTGGAAGCTCTTTATGACTTGTAATCCCTGCTACCCTCTAAGAAGGGACCTTTCTCCCACTTCCAAGTTGAGTCAGTAAACCTACTTCCTCTCTATCTCCGGCAAGCATTTGAGTTGTTGTGTTTCAAGCATTCAAATGACGATTTATTCAATCGTGTTATTTATCTTCCTTGTTTTCACAAAACTCTTATCTATTGAGTACTACTTTGAAAGCCTTCACTTGTGAAAAACCTTTTTGAGCAAAGAGTGCTCCTGTTTTGAAACTTATACAAAAAGCTTTTATGAAGCTATTTGCCAGGTGTTCTCTGACCAAGAACAAGTTTGCCAATTCAAATTATGATTTATCTTTATGCATCTCTATTGTGACTGATGTACTTGGTTGCAATCTAAGTTGTATAATTTGTTTTCTTCTATGAGTTGTGCAATGGTAAGTGTGATGCTTCTTGTTCGTATTCTTTTATCGACAATTCACTTCATAAACCTGTGGACATGTTTACTGAGCTCAATTTTCGCTTGGGGACAAGCGAAGTCTAAGCTTGGGGGAGTTGATATGCCCAATTTGCATCACCATTCTATATCACAATTTACCTCTATTCATTGATATTTGTCTTATTATGAGGTATTACTTATGGATTTTCATATGTTCATGCATGTTGGATGATTCTTGGAGGATGGACTGCCAGAGTCTGGATTCTGATGGAAAAGAAGGCGTTTCAGTGCAATTTCACGAAGATCAGAAAAATACCAAAACAATATGGAAACATATTATTTTACCAGAAGACGAATGAAGCCAGAAGGAGGGACGAAGAGGGGCCTCAGGGGGCCCACACCCCCTAGGTGCGGGCCCACCTGACCCCGCTCCTAGGGCAGGTGTGGCCCACCTGCCCGGCCTCTGACTCCGCCCCTTCACCTATATCTTTCCTTCGTAACCCTAAGCCTCAGGGAGCGACCACAGATAGATTTTCGCCGCCTCTGGGGGCGGAAAACACCGAGAGAGAGAGAGAGAAAGATCTCTCCGGCAGACAGATTTCTACCGGGAAAATTCCTTCCCGGAGAGGGGATATCGTCGCCATCAACACCATCATTAAGCTAGGATTCATCGGGATCATCATCCACACCATCATCTCCACCAGCACCATCATCACCACTTCATCCCGCTGTAACAATAATGTTGAATACTTCCATAGTTCTTAGGGTAAACTTTTCCGGTGTTGATTACTATTGTAGTTGATGCTTGTGAGTGGAACCATTGGATTATTTTTTATGTTCATATTTTTATTCATCACCATATCATCTTTGATCTTGATCCATATGATGTCTCGTGAGTAGTTCGTTAAGTTCTTGAGGACATGGGAGAAGTCATGTTGTTAGTAGTGGATTTGTGTTGAGTTATTATTCAATGGTTTAGTATTTAAATTGTGGTGCTATTCTTCTAGTGGTGTCATGTGAACGTCGACTACATGATACTTCACCATTTATGGGCCTAGGGGAATGCATTGTGTATTTGGCTACTAATTGTGGGGTTGCCGGAGTGACAGAAACCTGAACCCACGTTAGGACA
Source organism: Avena longiglumis (assembly GCA_030063025.1). Taxonomy (NCBI): domain Eukaryota; kingdom Viridiplantae; phylum Streptophyta; class Magnoliopsida; order Poales; family Poaceae; genus Avena; species Avena longiglumis. The sequence goes on from CP125975.1 coordinate 433,739,542, forward strand.
CCTTTGCACAAGGGAGTGTAGGATCTCAGAGTTTAAGGCTATGGTTAGGTTTATATCTTAATTACTTTCATGTAGTTGCGGATGCTTGCCGGGGGTTTAATCACAAGTATGTATTAGTCCAAGTAAGGTTGGTACATTAGCACAGGTTCACTCACACAACACTTACAATACCAAAGAAGAGTACTCAGCTATTTGAAGCGAAAGCACTTGACAGAATTCTCATGTGTCCTCGTGAACGTTTGGTCCTTATAAGTATTTCCACCAGCTTGTCCTTTGCTAAGAAAGGATTGGGCCACTTGATGCGTTTTCTTGTTGTCTTTACTACTTGCACCTTGTTTTTTTTCTTTATCAGAAAACCCCTAAAAATCCGTTTGCTAAGTATTTACAGAGATTTCCTGCTCCATACCACTAGTCAACATCTTCTGCTCCTCATTTGGATCGACACTCCTATTTATCGAAAGTACTGCGATACACCCCCTATACTTGTGGGTCATCAAGACTATTTTCTGGCACCGTTGTCGGGGAATGAAGCGCTATTGAAGAGTGGAACTGGTAAGGGAAACTTCTACTATGAGTATTGCCTTTTGTTTCTGTTTGTTTCTTTGTTTCCATTATGGATAACCCACTTAGTTTTCTGTTTGGCAAAACTACTACCACTGTTAGGGTAGTAGATGAACCACCACCTGTTGAGATAGATCCTTTTAAGATACCTACAAGTATTGTTGATCGTGTTATGGATAATTATTATTTAGGGGATGGAACTGTCCATCCTGGTGATCATTTGCTTTTTATACATGAATTATGTGGGTTGTTTAAGTGTGCAGGTATCACAATTGAACATGTGAAGAAGAAGTTACTCTCCATATCCTTGAAAGGGAGAGCTAAAGAATGGTATAAGCTGCTGAAGAATGGACAATCCATGGAATGGGAGGAAATGGCATCTCTCTTTTATTCTAAATTCTATCCTCCTAGTGAGATTCATAAGGATAGAAATCTGATATATAACTTTTGGCCTCGTGATGGAGAGAGTATAGCTCAAGCTTGGGGGATATTGATGTTACTAATGCTTAAATGTCCTATTCATGAACTCCCTAACAATATTATTATCAATAACTTCTATGCTAGGCTTTCTCTTCATGATAAAGATTTACTAGATGCTTCTTGTGATGGATCATTCACACGTATGAAGGAAGAAGCTAAATGGGATCTACTAGACCGTATTCAAGAGAACACTGAAGCCAGGAGAATGACAAAGGAAGAAAGTCAGGTATGATCTATGATTATGAATGCATAAATATTTTATGGGGACTAATGACTTTCGTGATATTAGCAATGAGTTTGGTTTTGATCCTCAAGTTCTTGCAAAATGTTTTAAGGCCTTTGCCTCTTATAATGAAATTCCCAAGAAAGAGTGGGACAAGTACCATGCTCCTTATAAATACATTGTTACCCATATTCCTTCTAGCATAGAGGTTTGTACTATTGATCCTATTTTGCATGAACCTTATGTTGAGAAAATCCCTTTTCCTACTAAGGTAAAGGAACATTCTATCATAGCTAATGTGGTTAGCAAAAGTGCAAAGAAAACTATGGAGCCCGATGAGAAAATTAATATTGAGCCTATGGTAGCTATTGTGAAAGATCTTGTCACTCGAAATATAGAGGATGAGCACATTGTCTTCTGTGAAGACGCTACTAATATTATCTCTCATCCTAGTAAGGCTAGAAAATCTAGTGTCCCTGTGCTTTCTGTTAAAATTGGTGATCATTGCTATTATGGTTTATGTGATATTGGTGCTACCTCTAGTGATATTCCTTATGAGCTTTACAGGAAAATTATGCATGAAATTGGTCCTTGTGAGCTTGAAGACATTGATGTGGTTATTCACCTTTCCAATAAGCAAACCATTTGCCCCATTGGTATTGTAAGAGATGTGGAAGTCCTATGTGGTAAGATTAAGTATCCTGCTGATTTTCTAGTGCTTAATTCTGCAGCTAGTAAAACTTGTCCTATCATTTTTGGTAGACCTTTCTTGAACACTTGTGGAGCTATTATAGATTGTAAGAAGGAATTTTTTTAACTAAGTTTGATGGAGATTCTTATGAGTTTAACTTTTCCAAATTTGCTAAAGCTCCTTGTGAAAATAGCTTGCCTAATGAAGATTTCAGGATGGAACAACTTGTTTCTATTGATCCAGTTTATGACCTTGGGCCTCTTTTTGGTGATTGTAAGTATGCTCTTTCTGATGATAAAGTTGTTTCTAGTGATAGTTATATTGTCAACTTTATTCAAAGTGCTACTTAAAGTTATTATGAGAGAGGGAAACATGGTTTTATGCATCTCAATAATGTTAAGTTTCCCTGTTTTATGTTGAAATCTTTGAAGTTGAATTTGTTTTGTCTTCCTATGCTAGTGGCTTTTTATTTCAACAATTTGTTTTCTCATGATACCCCTATGCATAGAAAGTGGGTTAGTGTAAGGTTCCCAACCTTTAATAAGGTAGAGATCCCTGTGTTTACAATGCTAGTCCCTGGATCAATAGATAGCATCCACAATTAAGATGTAATATCAAGAAACAAAGGTCATAATACAACTTTATAACCAAGAATAAAATAATTCATTACATCTTACATAGCTCATTTGGCTATTACATTACATTGCAGCAGAATATCTATAAGCATGGGGTCCTTCATCTTCAAAGTGCCACAGGCAAACATGTTGGTTGTAGACTTGTAATCCTATTCAACAAACTTCACTAACATCAAACAAACCTGCAACATAATAAGTTGCAGCCACAAGGGTTAATACATTTTGCATGTACTACAGGTAATTACGCTCCAGATCCTATTGTTTTGGATTTTTCTGAGTTACCAGTAAAATATAAAAAATCGCGCGGTACAACAGGTCATGCAGAAAACTGCAGCAGTAAAATCACGAATTTTAATCAATTCACACCATTAAACTAATTTAAAAACCTCATCACAATTTCAGAAACATTAGAGTTCAAAACTAACTGATCTTAAACAAAGCATCACATAAAATAGCTCAATACAACCAAGCAATCAACCTATATTGTCATACCACATAAGTTGATAAGAACAATATGCTAACACGATAGCGATGATCTCCTAAAGAGATAGAACATGGTGGTCTAGACCTAACCAAACTTTGATGAGATGATTATTTATGTCATACTATTTGTTCTTTTACTTAGCTAACTCTCATATAGGTATCATAAGAATGGACAACTATAAATGTTTGCATAGGAAGAGGTTCTAGAAAAGATAGATAAGGAATATAAGAACTCTAATAAGTAGAAAATATGATAGTTCTCCTAATAGAGGTCTCCTATTGCTAATCCATTTCTAAGGTCACGATCCTACAGTCAACACACAGCTCTGATACCATCTTGTAACACCCTCGCCTGATAAGGCTGAGTTCATGTGTATAGTGCCAATCCCTAGATCGGTTCACTGGCACACACAGTACAAAATGATACCAAATATAACTGTGCATCATAAATACAACGAATATGATCCAGAATTTACATTATTTATACAAGTACACAGCAGAAAACGAATACAAGGTAGATCTCCATCCTTCAAATGTGCCACAGGCGAACAAATGTTGAGTGGAGTCTCGCGACCTATGAACGATCACTCGATATTTATATAACCTGCAACATGAAACGTTGCAGCCACGAATGGTCAATACATTGAATGTATGGCACGTAGGCTAAAGTGGTTAACAACAGATCTATCAACTACATGCTTATTTGGCCAAGTGGAGTTCAGGCTCATTTGCATAAAGCAACAGTTTTAACCTAACATTTGTAACAAAGTAGTTTTCCAATACGATAAATAGGACACTCTGGTTCACTCCCAGGTGCTCCTACCCAATTAAGTTCACCCAACAAGTTTTAGATAATTAAGAAATAAGGATGAGTGAGAAATATCATAGCATCAGTATCAGGTCGCTCAAATTTTCCATAACTGGGGACACGGCTAATCGATTAGTTTATACACCCTGCAGGGGTTAGTACACTTTACCCATGTGACTTGGCCAGCCCAGCTCGTACCACCACTATCATATTAGGTGATGATAGGGAGAAGTCCAAGAAGTAACCGTTCGGGAAGTATCTCCACAATCCCGACGCGCACCGGTCCAACCTACACTATCTACATCTCTGGATACGCGGGTTCGAATTACCACAACCTACTGAGGTCAACCAACCGCCCATTCCATTATTGGCACATGGTTGCACACGAAAGCTTCCAAACAAAGAAACCAATCATTTCTCAGTGTCCTGGGTGCCTTTCCACAATGATACCACCAAAAATTATCAATCCCATCACACCCAGGAGATTCATTGATTAAGTTGTTTTAGTTTTCGCAAACCAACACATTTAGAAACAACTTTAGTGATGTAACCCAATCCTCGTTCATCATAGCATGGCTAAGAACATCTACCAACGGTGGCTCATAAACAAGGAATGCTAGGGAATAATATGGGACATAGCATATCATATACACATCAATTCCTACATATGCAATTCTATAAAAACATCTATAATGCATAGGAAAACAATAGGACATTTATGACCAAGATAGCACCACTTGCCTTTGTTGTAGATGTAGTCGATTAGATAATCCTCACAATTCTCATAGATATAATGGTTGCTCTCATCATAACCACAATACTTGCAATCATAGTAGTTGCAATCACACACGTTGCACTCCTCGCAATCTATCGATCAAACAATTGCATACAACATAAACAATAGCACATATAGATCAAACAAATACAACAAATGCATGCATGACAATTTAATAAGTCACAATGGTTGTTACTTTAGTTCTGAACATAGTTAGATTACATGATGCATGTGGAAAGTCATTTAATGCACTAAAGCTTTTATTACTAAAGTTGTATCGATTTAATATGGTGTATACCACTTTAATTGAACTAAATATGTTTATATCGTATTAAATTGTGAACTAGATGTTATTGGATAGAGGTAATGCAATTTAGAGACAGTAGAAATTTGAATCACCTAAAAAGGAGTTATAGATATTTTCTTATGATTAAAACACTATTTCAATGGGTTTAAATATTTCTGTATGAATTTCTGTTTTAACAGTACCAAATAATTTGTCATGCAATTTCTCTGTATAGATATTGTCAATACAAAACCTTAGCACTTGGATTCACCCTAATCGGAGTTATAGATCTTTTTGTATGATTTAAATAGTGTTTAACGGGTTTTATATGATTCATATAGTTTCTGTTGTCTAAAAATCAAACTAAAATTATATCTGTAATATCCACGGAATTGTGATTTCAGGGACATATTATCTGTTATTTTTTCTGAATAGTATTTATTTTCTTATGAATTTATTACTCTAAATAGGCCATTAAACCATTTAAATCTTCACGGCAAAACCTTACAGTAAAATGCTGAACTAATTGCATATTGATGATCTACATGGAACCAGCTTTCCATCGGTATATCATTTATATTTTTGTGACAAGCAATTAATTTACTATGAATTTAATGATTTATAAAGCCATTAAAACTAATTAAATTGCTACGTTTTAAATAATCCGCAAAGGCTAGATCCAACTAGATATTATTAATGTACATTACAGTAGCTTCAATTTGATATATTGTTCATATTTTTCGGAGTTACAGATAATTTCTTATGAATTTATTAACCTAAAAGACCATTAAAAGTAATTAAATTACTGCAGTAACCACGTACAGTAAAAGTTGGATCTATTCTGATAAGATGATTCTACGTAAAATTATCTTCAATTTGATATATTATACGCAATTTTTGCACGTGGTATGAATTTCTAATGAATTTTACAAGTTAGATCTATAATATGCAATTTTAAATTCGAACGGAATATTCCAGAGAATTTTCCGCTGACTGGACAGGTTGACTTTGCATGCTGACTGGGACTAGATGTTGACCTGACGTTAACGTGGCGTTGATGAGGACGCTGACCGGGATGACGACATGGCACGCACCGGTTTGATTGGATCTCGACCGTCTGGATAGGATCCGATGGCTAGAAGAAGAGATTGACCCGATTTTGCCCCAGAATAGACAAGAAACAGATATGTGTTAGAGAGACAAATCCGTAGGTCAAATTGAAAAACTTAGAACACGAAAGTTGTGGGGAATCATTATTCCTACCTTCTAACCAAAGGAATTTGGATTTGAAGAAATGAGCGTGAGTACATCTTGGATTTACACCGTAAGATCTGAAATATTGTGATACTAAATTCTCCGGCTGTGGTGGATGAAAAGAGGTGAGGTTTGTCGGGATTGAAATATTTCGACGATTCCTACAACTTTCGTTTTTTGACCGAAGGCAAACGACGAAGTCTAGATGGGTTAAAAAGCGAAATAAGATTCGGGCATGTGTGGATTCGGGATTTCGAGAAAAGAAACTCATACAGCTGTGGCTCCACAAGTTTATATGGAGGTTTGGGACGGTGGGGAGATAGGTATTGGAGTAGGGAACAAGTAGAAACAAATGGAAGTCGATTCGGAGTTGTAGATAAAAAGTTATAGCAGTTTAAATAGAGATAGGTTTAACAAAACAGATTTTGCACGCTTTTTAAAGCAACCAATCGATCCATCCTTCCCGTGCGTGCTGGTTCGATCCGGGTGGGCCGGCCCATTAGGTTTTTTTCCTTTTCTTTTTCTATTTACTTGTTTTCCTTGTATCTTTTGCATACGAACTCCAAATGACATGATTCTTGTTTCTAAATTTTTCTAAAATCGAATAGATCATTATAGGATCAAATTTGTAATATTTTTACTAGTTTGGAAGTAGTGGATTTACAAATCCTTGTATATTTCATTTTATTTATATCTTTATGTGTTTGTATTTATTTCATAACTTTTTCATACTAGCTCCAAATAAGCTCAATTTTGTTTCTAAAATTTTGTAATATTAATTGGATCTTTTTAGGCTATAGTTTAGCAATAATCGCTGCCTTAGCAACAGTGGGTTTTATAAAGTCAATTTAATTTCCTTTAGGAACATTTGGGCAAATCAACTATAGGATTTAGATACCAGGATTTGGATTTAGTTTGTGAGAACTTTGCATGGATGTAATGAAATGCTTATGAATGCTTCAAGATTTTCATTTTGAAATCTTGCACACCAATTCTACAATCCATAATCAATCCATGCCCTTTTGCCTATATGGCTACTTAGGTCATAACAAAAGAATATAAGATTTTGAATTCAAGGTTGAGAGGATTTTCTATTCAAAAAGTTTCTTCTCATTGAGAATTTTCAACATAGTCAAACAATCAATCAAACTTATTTATTTATTTCACATTCCAAAATTAGGAGAATTTTGGGATGTGACAGACTACCACCCTTAAAAGAAATCTCGTCCCGAGATTTGGGAAGGCTAGAAAGAAAGAAAGGTTCGGGATCCATTAGGATGCTACCGCCCTTAAAATAAAATTGACTAGGTCATTTCTTGAGGATTCACTTAGCTCAGATTGGTTCTCATTTAGACTTTTATTGGCACAATATCTCTAGCACATTCTAAACATCATGATTGATAGTTTCTGAGAAAGCACTTCTTAAACTAGCAAAATTCTCATGGTGGTCAATTAGGGGATGTTTACTTCACGGTGCCCATTAATAATGGTTGGAATTCATCCTTTCCGTATATTCCTACGCTTAGCAATGAATGCTTTTATAGAGGTGGAACAATCTACCATTCTAAGGTTTAGGCTCAACGCCGGCTCTCTACTAAGGCTGAAAGGCACTCAAGATTCGCAAAGCCAGCAGTACAAGAGCGAATAATAAGAGTAGTAGGAATGGTGATCAATCCATCCTGCACCCAAATCATTACCCTGTATGAGGATAGGTGAATCACGTTTTTCTATCACTCAGGCATCCTCACTTGCCTTGAAGAATGTTTCCATGGGCATGAGCTAATGCTCTATGTATACTCCCTTGTATTCAATCAACAAAGCTACTACTAAAACTAAACTATTGATACTTCAACTTTCAGGTTGTGTAATCTAATACATAACATCATGTGGAACACTTCATACTTCCACATCCTTTTTTCCATTAGATAAAGCATTATCCTTCCTAAATGCATTGTGTTGTCAAACCTTCCGCTTAACACATCCTTATATCTCCAAGGGTTCAAGATAGGGAAGAATAGATTATATAGAAAAGAAACGACTAAGGAAATAATCCTACCCATAACTATATGAAGCAATCAATGTCACAAACAAGGAAACAATCATAGGCGATCAACACACAATCAAACACTTGTATAATAACATTACAGGGGTATAAACTTAGTAGTATATAACCACAAAATAGTTTGAAAGCATTGGGAACAATACTAGAGTAAAATAGAGTAACATATAAGCAATAAACTAAATATGTCAAAACGGTACAGCAGGTTTAACGAATTTTTCTGGGCACCTTAAACTCGTCAGGAATTTTAGCCAATTTTTTTGCATGTACTATAGGTAATTACGCTCCAGATCCTATTGTTTTGGATTTTTCTGAGTTACCAGTAAAATATAAAAAATCGCGCGGTACAACAGGTCATGCAGAAAACTGCAGCAGTAAAATCACGAATTTCAATCAATTCACACCATTAAACTAATTTAAAAACCTCATCAAAATTTCAGAATCATTAGAGTTCAAAACTAACTGGTCATAAACAAAGCATCACACAAAATAGCTCAATACAACCAAGCAATCAACCTATATTGTCATACCACATAAGTTGATAAGAACAATATGCTAACACGATAGCGATGATCTCCTAAAGAGATAGAACATGGTGGTCTAGACCTAACCAAACTTTGATGAGATGATTATTTATGTCATACTATTTGTTATTTTACTTAGATAACTCTCATATAGGTATCATAAGAATGGACAACTATAAATGTTTGCATAGGAAGAGGTTCTAGAAAAGATAGATAAGGAATATAAGAACTCTAATAAGTAGAAAATATGATAGTTCTCCTAATAGAGGTCTCCTATTGCTAATCCATTTCTAAGGTCACGATCCTACAGTCAACACACAGCTCTGATACCATCTTGTAACATCCTCGCCTGATAAGGCTGAGTTCATGTGTATAGTGCCAATCCCTGGATCGGTTCACTGGCACACACAGTACAAAATGATATCAAATATAACTGTGCATCATAAATACAACGAATATGATCCAGAATTTACATTATTTATCAAGTACACAGCGGAAAACGAATACAAGGTAGATCTCCATCCTTCAAATGTGCCACAGGCGAACAAATGTTGAGTGGAGTCTCGCAACCTATGAACGATCACTCAGATACGATATAACCTGCAACATGAAACGTTGCAGCCACGAATGGTCAATACATTGAATGTATGGCAAGTAGGCTAAAATGGTTAACAACAGATCTATCAACTACATGCTTATTTGGCCAAGTGGAGTTCAGGCTCATTTGCATAAAGCAACAGTTTTATCCTAACATTTGTAACAAAGTAGTTTTCCAATACGATAAATAGGACACTCTGTTTCACTCCCAGGTGCTCCTACCCAATTAAGTTCACCCAACAAGTTTTATATAATTAAGAAATAAGGATGAGTGAGAAATATCATAGCATCAGTATCAGGTCGCTCAAATTGTCCATAAACGGGGACACGGCTAATCGATTAGTTTATACACCCTGCAGGGGTTAGTACACTTTACCCATGTGACTTGGCCAGCCTAGCTCGTACCACCACTATCATATTAGGTGATGACAGGGAGAAGTCCAAGAAGGAACCGTTCGGGAAGTAGCTCCCCAATCCCGACGCGCACCGGTCCAACCTACACTATCTACGTCTCTGGATACGCGGGTTCGAGTTACCACAACCTTCTGAGTTCAACCAATCGCCCATTCCATTATTGGCACATGGTTGCACACGAAAGCTTCCAAACAAAGAAACCAATCATTTCTCAGTGTCCTGGGTGCCTTTCCGCAATGACACCACCAAAAATTATCAATCCCATCACACCTAGGAGATTCATTGATTAAGTTGTTTTAGTTTTCACAAACCAACACATTTAGAAACAACTTCAGTGATGTAACCCAACCCTCGTTCATCATAGCATGGCTAAGAACATCTACCAACGGTGGCTCATAAACAAGGAATGCTAGGGAATAATATGGGACATAGCATAGCATATACACATCAATTCCTACATATGCAATTCTACAAAAACATCTATAATGCATAGGAAAAGAATAGGACATTTATGACCAAGATAGCACCACTTGCCTTTGTTGTAGATGTAGTCGATTAGATAATCCTCACAATTCTCATAGATATAATGGTTGCTCTCGTCATAACCACAATACTTGCAATCATAGTAGTTGCAATCACACACGTTGCACTCCTCGCAATCTATCGATCAAACAATTGCATACAACATAAACAATAGCACATAGAGATCAAACAAATACAACAAATTCATGCATGATAATTTAATAAGTCACAATGGTTGTTACTTTAGTTCTGAACATAGTTAGATTACATGATGCATGTGGAAAGTCATTTAATGCACTAAAGCTTTTATTACTAAAGTTGTATCGATTTAATATGGTGTATACCACTTTAATTGAACTAAATATGTTTATATCGTATTAAATTGTGAACTAGATGCTACTGGATAGAGGTAATGCAATTTAGAGGCAGTGGCAATTTGAAGCACCTAAAAAGGAGTTATAGATATTTTCTTATGATTAAAACACTATTTCAATGGGTTTAAATATTTCTGTATGAATTTCTGTTTTAACAGTACCAAATAATTTGTCATGCAATTTCTCTGTATAGATATTGTCAATACAAAACCTTAGCACTTGGATTCACCCTAATCGGAGTTATAGATCTTTTTGTATGATTTAAATAGTGTTTAACGGGTTTTATATGATTCATATAGTTTCTGTTGTCTAAAAATCAAACTAAAATTATATCTGTAATCTCCACGGAATTGTGATTTCAGGGACATATTACCTGTAATTTTCTGAATAGTATTTATTTTCTTATGAATTTATTACTCTAAATAGGCCATTAAACCATTTAAATCTTCACGGCAAAACCTTACAGTAAAATGCTAAACTAATTGCATATTGTTGACCTACATGGAACCAGCTTTCCATCGGTATATCATTTATATTTTTGTGACAAGGAATTAATTTACTATGAATTTAATGATTTATAAAGCCATTAAAACTAATTAAATTGCTACGGTTTAAATAATCTGCAAAGGCTAGATCCAACCAGATATTATTAATGTACATTACAGTAGCTTCAATTTGATATATTGTTCATATTTTTCGGAGTTACAGATAATTTCTTATGAATTTATTAACCTAAAAGACCATTAAAAGTAATTAAATTACTGCAGTAACCACGTACAGTAAAAGTTGGATCTATTCTGATAAGATGATTCTACGTAAAATTATCTTCAATTTGATATATTATATGCAATTTTTAGACGTGGTATGAATTTCTAATGAATTTTACAAGTTAGATCTATAATATGCAATTTTAAATTCGAACGGAATATTCCAGAGAATATTCCGCTGACTGGACATGTTGACTTTGCATGCTGACTGGGACTAGATGTTGACCTGACGTTGACGTGGCGTTGATGAGGACGCTGACCGGGATGACGACATGGCACGCACCGGTTTGATTGGATCTCGACCGTCTGGATAGGATCCGATGGCTAGAAGAAGAGATTGACCCGATTTTGCCCTAGAATAGACAAGAAACAGATCTGTGTTAGAGATACAAATCCGTAGGTCTAATTGAAAAACTTAGAACACGAAAGTTGTGGGGAATCATTATTCCTACCTTCTCACCAAAGGAATTTGGATTTGAAGAAAAGAGCGCGAGTACATCTTGGATTTACACCGTAAGATCTGAAATATTGCGATACGAAATTCTCCGGCTATGGTGGATTAAAAGAGGTGAGGTTTGTCGGGATTGAAAGATTTCGACGATTCCTACAACTTTCATTTTTTGACCGAAGGCAAACGACGAAGTCTAGATGGGTTAAAAAGCAAAATAAGATTCAGGCATGTGTAGATTTGGGATTTCGAGAAAAGAAACTCGTACAGCTGTGGCTCCACGAGTTTATATGGAGGTTTGGGATGGTGGGGAGATAGGTATTGGAGTAGGGAACAAGTAGAAACAAACGGAAGTCGATTCGGAGTTGTAGATAAAAAGTTATACAGTTTGAATAGAGATAGGTTTAACAAAACAGATTTTGCACGCTTTTTAAAGCAACCAATCGATCCATCCTTCCTGTGCGTGCTGGTTCGATCCGGGTGGGCCGGCCCATTAGGTTTGTTTTTTTCCTTTTCTTTTTCTATTTACTTGTTTCCCTTATATCTTTTGCATACGAACTCCAAATGACATGATTCTTGTTTCTAAATTTTTCTAAAATCGAATAGATCATTATAGGATCAATTTTGTAATCTTTTTACTAGTTTGGAAGTAGTGTATTTACAAATCCTTGTATATTTCATTTTATTTATATCTTTATGTGTTTGTATTTATTTCATAACTTTTTCATACTAGCTCCAAATAAGCTCAATTTTGTTTCGAAAATTTTGTAATATTAATTGGATCTTTTTAGGCTATAATTTAGCAATAATCGCTGCCTTAGCAACAGTGGGTTTCATAAAGTCAATTTAATTTCCTTTAGGAGCATTTGGGAAAATCAACTATAGGATTTATATACCAGGATTTGGATTTAGTTTGTGAGAACTTTGCATGGATGTAATGAAATGATTATGAATGGTTCATGATTTTCATTTTGAAATCTTGCACACCAATTCTACAAATCCATAATCAATCCATGCCCTTTTGCCTATATGGCTACTTAGGTCATAACAAAAGAATATAAGATTTTGAATTCAAGGTTGAGAGGATTTTCTATTCAAAAAGTTTCTTCTCATTGAGAATTTTCAACATAGTCAAACAATCAATCAAACTTATTTATTTATTTCACATTCCAAAATTAGGAGAATTTTGGGATGTGACAGCATGGGTCTTCTACTGTGTATTTGACTAAGCCAGAGCCCATTTAGCATGTGGCTGTACACGGAAGCCACTGTACGAGAAACATGTTCAATCTCTAAGTCCCTGGGTGGTTTTGTTCTAGTGCACAACAAAAAGATATAGCCATATAAACATGGTTCCTTTTGTTGCCACCTTGTCCAACATTGAGTATCCTTGTCCACCCAGGTGGTTCATTGAGTACTTGTTTTATTATATAAAACATATATCTTTTCAACTCTTCATATAATCATAACATGTATCCCATCCCATTATATAGCAGGGCTAAGCATACTATAACTACAATGTTTCCACTAAGGAATATATAAGGGTATCCTATTAGGATTTAGCATACAATAAAATATAGTAGTCCTTTCCATGCATGTTACAAAATCCACTAAGTGTAATGAAAATAGTAGGACATGGATGATAGTGTCACTTGCCTTTTTATTAGAGAATGTTGGTTCACTTCTTAATATTGCAAATATCACACTCTTCTAATTCCACTACAATTCAATCAAGCAAACACATATTCAACACAATATTCAAACAATTTGTCACACATAAAATAAAAACAAGGTCATGCATGCAAGTATGCAAAATATAGTTTTATTTGCAGAAGTGGTTTCCACTAAGCTCTAAACATAAAAAAGTTCAAAAGTGGTCATTTACAAAAGTGGTAAAACCATTTGCAAAAGGTTTTATCTATAAACCATTTTTAAATCAAATCATTATTTTATGTGGTTGAAAATGCTTTTAGCAAAGCAATATTATTTAAAGAGTTCACCAAATATTTTTTAATTTCTCAAAACTTGGTGTTTAGGGTCAGAAGGTTTGAATCAAATCAGTTACCAAAGGTTTTACTCAAAAATCATTTCTAAATCATAATCAATATTTTTATTTGACTAGAAATGAGCTAATTCAATTATTTATTCCTAAACTTCACAAAATGCACTTTTAAATCCATAAGTTGGTTCCTAGGGTCAGAAGGTTCAAAACAAACCATTTTGCAAAGATTTCACATTAAAATTATATCTAGAACAATTTTTATATTCATAATAAGCCTACACATGTTTCTGTAATTTCAACCAATTTTCTAGAAGCAAATCATTAAATAAATTGCATGGTTGCAAAGTACTTGTTCTACTGATTCCATTGATATAAAATTTGCAATTTTTGGACGTGTGGATCAAAAGTTATGCAATTTACAAATTTGCAATTCAATCAGATTCTATTTCTGTTTTTAAACTAAACCTTGTCCACGTGGCTTGTTCTTATTGTCCGATACCGCTTCGGGTGGATCGAGCTCTCTGGACGCAGGATCTTATATAGATTGCACGGTGCAGATCAACTCGTACCCTTTCGTCTAGTTCTAATCTCAGCCAACGGATCCTGATCTAACGGATGTCATGCGATTGACCAAGAGTGGGCGCTTGGCCATGCATGTTGGCGACGCCGATGGGGATATGCCTACCGGGTATAACCAGGGGCGTTTCCGAGCCCGAGAACTGGCGAGTGGGCTGCAAGATGGCGGCGGATCAAGACCGGTGTGGATCCAAGCGATGGAAGTCAAGGCCCGAGTAGATAGGCTCAGTCGGATTAGGTTAAACGAGTACCGAAGCCTTAACTGATTCGGTTGAGATATGTAAACCCTAGGGAAGGTGAGTCTATATAAACCTCCCTACAGTGAGTATAGAGACACGTTCATCATACACCCAAGCGACTCGCCGCCTAGCCGCCGAGTTCGTACCATTGTACCACCATCATAATACAATCTAGCAGGAGTAGGTCTTTACCCTCCGGGGGGGCGAACCTGGGTAAAACCATGTGTCTCTGCCCTCATCTCGTACCGCAGATGGCTGTCCGCCCTTGCCCCTCGTTCTAATACTCGCTGCTGATTGCAGCATCTGCCGTGACCATTCCCACGACAGTGGCGCCCACCATGGGGCCTGGCCGGTCTGGCCGGTGTTCTGTGGCGAGATCCAATCTTCCCATCAACAAGATGGTCGCCACTGGCCGCATGATAGCGATCGGCGAGATGCTCCAGATCTTGCCGAGCAGCTACGTCCCGGCGGCACGACCCGTCACGCACATCATGATCTTGCCGGTCGGCACGATCAGCCTCTTCATCGGCCTCACCGACGTCATCTCCTCGGAGTACGCGGCTCGCATCCGCGAGTCGCCGCCACGCGACCGGCTCTCCGAGAGCCAGGTCCGCACGATCCATCGCCTCGCCTCCGAGTACAACTCGGCCCACAGCAACGTGGCCGGAAACTCCGCGGCCGCGGAAGACGCGGACCTCAACGACGACGCCGACTCGGCGACCCCGGCGTCACTCGCCGGATCCATCACCGCGGCTTCACCCGTGGGCTCCATCACCCAGGTCTCCAACATGGGAGACTTCGAGGATCCCTCCATCCTTGGGATCTTCGAATTCGACTCCGGATCGGAAAACTCCGCCGATCTCCACGACGGTACCGGTCGCCACGCCGCGACCTACATGGCGACCGGCACCGATCCGCTGGAGGGTCCCTTCTCCACCCCGATCCCTCCTAATGCCACGGCAACGGAGGTCGAGGAACTCCGCCTGAAGCTGGCAGAGGCAATCCGTAAGGAGCAAGCCAAGCGCGAAAAATTTCGCCTCGAGCAGGTGACGGCGCAGGTGACATGGTTATACCCTACGGATACGTAACTTTAGCATACCTAGTCCAGCCCAAAGAAGGCCCACGGCAGACATACGCTGGCCCATGAAGATTTTCGGGTGGCCAAGGCCCATGACGTCTCCGGATCCTTGGAGAGCAAGACTAGAGGAGATAGGAAATTCAAAGGGGTAAAACCCTAGAACTTGTAACCGACTAGGACTACGCCCGGGACCTGCCTAAGTCTATATAAAGGCCAGGAGGGCACGTCCTAGGGCAACTCGACTCATACTTTCGCACGCATCCACGCCGGATCGAATCTGCGCACCTGTAACCTTCGGTTCGCCCGTAATCAAAGAGCGGACAAGCGAGTAGGGTTTTCCCTCCGGGCCTGAACACAGGTAAATCTTGTGTCCCTGGTTGCTTGTCTGTTAACCGTGCCACGATCTCCATCATCCCCATCTTCTCCAAAACCCAAGTCCATAACAATGGGCATTGACGAGATTAAACCTCGTCAATTGGCGCCGTTTGGGAATTGGGCTGATGTCTTGATCGTGGCGGTTCGACCCGATCGATCTACAACTCATGGCGGAGAATCACCTCCTCTTCGGTGCTTTCGACTTCACCGCCCACTCGCTGGCCACCATGAAGGATTTCGAGCCCATAGGCGACAGACTCGAAATTTTGTTCGGGAGCTTCTGCTTCCAGGTGGGACAAACTGGCACCCTCCCTCCTGGCGGGTGCCCGTCGTCAATCAGGCCCGCCGTGGGCTCCACACCCGTGCTCGACGCGTCACCATCAACAGATGAGTTCTACAGCAGCAGCAACTGCAACTCCGATCTGTGCGATCCACCTTCGGATGAAGGAACCTACGGTTCCGGATCCGAAAGCTGCGGCAGCAGCCGGCCAATCTGCAAGCGCTATCTGTGCGCCGCAGTCATCCAAACCGACGAGGAAACGCCTAACCCGCGCAATCGAAGCGGCGAGCGGCGAAAAAGCGGTCCCCACCCAACAGGAAAGCAACGCCACGTCATCCAACTTAGCAAAGAAGGATGGGTCGGGCTCGCCGTCCGTCGCGGTGACATCGTCTTACTGCAGACGCCACGTGACCTCGATGGCATACCACTACCTCCTCATCGAGGAGCACAAGAAACAAGTCAAGATGCGAGACGCTAGACAAGCGCAAGCAAAAGCCTCCGAGTCCGGTAGCGAGCTGCGCTCTCCGCCATCGCACCTGACTCTAGCACAAACGGAAACCAGGGAAACAAGCACCGCTCACGGGTGGAAAACATGGATCCCAAGGAGCGGCGCGACGTGACCCAAACTCTCCACACATCGTTCATGGATATGGATGCCGACGGCAACATCATCCCGAAGACGCCACAAGCTGCGATCATGGCAGCCACTGCGTATCTCGCGGCTCACCCACCTCCGGAGGGGGACCCGAAAAGGGCCATGCATAGGTCTACACTCACCGGACTAGGACTTATCGGAGCTGCGCTCCACGAAGACGCTCTGAGCCGAAGAAAGCTCGGCCAGCGCGAGCCCCACCCTCATCTCGAAGAGGAAGAGGAGCACGATCTCCTCGAAAGAAGAGCTCGCACCGCCATAAACGCGACTACGACTCAGAGACAAGCGACACAGCGAAGATCGACAAAGCACGCGCTAAACGCGCATGCTCGTCCGAATCGAGATGGATGAAGACGAAGGAGAACTCTGTGGAGCTCGATGCTTCAGATCTGTTGTGACGCAGATGCCACGCAACTTCAAGCTTCCTTCGGATACTCGAAGTTCAACGCACGCAAGATCCAAAGTCTGGCTCGGTGACCATCCATCCGTCAAGCTTCACGGAGGCAACAAAGAAACCGCCATGCAATGCCTTCATTGCAGCTAACGGTAGCGGCCGGTCCGCTTAGCGACCTATCATCAGGATCCATCCGAAGCTGGGAGGAGCTCGCCTACAGCTTCATCCAAAATTTCAAAGGTACCAGCAAGAGGCCCGCCTCAATCGAAGAGTTGCGAGCCTGCACCCAGAGAACGGGTGAATCTATTCGCTCGTACATACTACGCTGGTCTACAACCAAGAACTCCGCAGCACACATCTCCGAAGAGCGGGCCATCGACGCCTTCAGGGACGGCGTCAAGCGCCCAGACTTCAAGGAGGAACTTGGGCGTGTAAAGCCCAAGACACTCGACCACCTCATGGAAATTGCCAACAGTTGGGCAGACGGCGAAGATTGCATCCAGCGAGCGCAATCAGATGAAGAGGACGACTACGGCCGAAGACGCGAACGCCGCAGCAAGAGGAGATCGCGCGTCTACGAGGACCGCGACGGACCCGACATGGTCGCGGCCGGCTACGCCGACCGCCGTAACGACAACAGCCGCAACAGCGGAGGATACCGCAGCGGAAACTTCCGCGACAACGGACGACCAACGCAGTCGTGGCAACGCCGCGACCGCGACAACGGACCCTCAGCATTCGACAAACTTTCGGGTCCATGCACCATCCACTTCTACATCGACAAACAGGATGGCAAAAAGAAAGCCAGCCACATGCTCAAGGACTGCCGCGAGTTCCAGAAACTCAGCGAAGGCATGGTGCAGATGAGGAAACAAGCTCCAATCCCTGCGTTCGGAAACACACCTGTGCCAGGTGAAATAGCACATGGAGCTCCTCCACCGCCGCCTATTGGAGGCCCAAATCAACCAGTCGCACCAGCGCAAAACAACGCCGGAGTCGCATACCCCCCACCAAAAGGAGCACTCAATATGATACAGAAGGGACGCCCCACAAATAGGGTGCAGAAGAAAATCACCCGACAAATCAACTTGGACGTGGCAACTCCGCCTGCAATCCCTGAATACCTTAGCGGATCGGAGTCCTGCATCACATTCACTTGCGCGGATCACCCTTGCCAGATCCCTCGCCCAGGTCATGCTTCCCTGGTGCTGGAGGCGCAGATCGGAGGCTTCAAGATGAGTCGCGTCTTCATGGACGGCGGCAGCGGCATCAACCTAATGTTCGCAAGCACTCTAGCAGCTATGCGGATCCCGCAATGCAGCCTGGAACAATCAGACACAACGTTCCACGGCATTGTCCTGAGGAAGGGCATCTTCCCCAGGAAAAATAGGGCTCGACGTCATCTTGAGCGGACAAATTTCGGCAGGAGCGCCTAGAATTTGAAGTGGTGGACTGGCCGTCGCAATACCATGCCATCCTGGGACGTGTAGCATTCGCAAGGTTCCTGGCCTTCCCACACTACGCATACCTACTACTCAAGATGCCAGGACCAAGGGGCGTCATCACAGTCCACGGGAGCTTCACCCGATCGGACGAATGCGACAGGGATTTCAACAAAATCTCCCAGTCCTTCGGCATGCAAGACGAGCTCGTAAGGCTCCGCGAGGTGACGGACATTGGGATACCCCCAGTCACAAAGCAGAACGCACCCGACATGTCCTTCGACTCCACCGTCAACACCAAGAAAGTGTAGGTCCATCCGACAGACGCCTCCAAGACGGCGCTGATCGCCAACGACCTCAGCACCGAATAGGAAGGCGCGCTCGTCGAATTCCTCCGTGAGCGCTGGGAAATATTCACGGTGTCCTGCGGACATGCCGAGTTCGTGGAATTCGCCGAGCACGCACTCAATGTCTTCCGGACACCAAGCGGTCAGCGGTCTATCCGAAGGCGCCGGAGCCACGAGCGAAGCTATCGTCAGAAATCAGCAGTTACTCGCAGAGACTTCATCCGGGAAATCAAGGAAAGCGAGTGGTCGGCAACACGGTGATGGTCCCGAAGAAGGACACGGACATCCTGCGGATGTGCGTGGACTTCACGTCACTAAATAAACACTGCCCAAAGGAACACTTCCCTCTTCCTCGGATCGACCAGATCATCGATTCGACTGCAGGTTATGAGAAGCTCTCCTTCCTCGACGCCTACTCAGGCTATAACCAGATTCGACTCAAGGTCGAAGATCAAGAGAAAACGGCGTTCATCACACCGTTCGGAGTATTCTGCTACAACACAATGCCCTTCGGGCTAAAGAACGCGGGTGCCACGTACCAGCGATGCATGCAGGCCTGCCTCAAGGACCAGATCGGTCGCAACGTCCAAGTCTATGTCGACGACATAGTCATAAAAACCAAGGAGGCAAGAACACTTATCGACGATCTCCGCGAGACGTTCGACAACCTTGATCGCTACAGGATCAAGCTCAATCCAGAAAAGTGCGCCTTCGGCGTCCCCTCGGGTCAGCTGCTCGGGTACTTCATCTCTCAACGAGGGATCAAAGCGAACCCGAAGAAAATCAAAGCTATCATGACAATGGAGAAGCCGAAAAACCTCAAGGGCGTTCAGCAGCTCGCAGGGCGAGTAGCGGCACTAAGCAGGTTCATTATCCGCATGGGCGAGAAGGCCCTACCATTTTACCAGCTGCTGCGCAAGGCAGACAAGTTCGAGTGGACACCAGAAGCCAACGACGCATTCGAAAGCCTCAAGCGGCTCCTCTCCACCTCGCCCGTTTTGGTCACGCCAAAAGAGCGCGAGCCCCTGTTGCTGTACATAGCAGCCACACACCAGGTGGTCAGCACAGTACTCGTGGTCGAACGACCCAAAGAAGGCAAGACCCACGGGGTACAACGCCCAATTTACTACCTCAGCGAGGTTCTCACTCCAACAAAACAGCGGTACCCGCACTACGGCTGGCCTCACGTGTTCATGACGGCTCGACGACTGAGCCACTACTTCCAGGAGCATCAGGTGATGGTCGTCAACGAGGCACCCCTGAACAGCATCCTGAATAACCCAGAGGCCACAGGACGCGTGGCCCTGTGGGGCATTGAACTATCACCCCTGGACATCGTCTACGAGAAGCGACATGCAATCAAATCTCAGGTCCTTCCAGACTTCCTGGTACACTGGATGGAGCTGCAGCTGCCTGACACCCCAGATATGTCACAGTCCTGGACAATGCATTTCGACGGCTCCAAGCGCGAAGCAGGCGGCGAGTCATCGACCTCCCGCAAGGTGACAAAATGAAATCGTTCTTCGGATGAAATTGAGCCTCCAACAACGAGGCCGAATCTGAAGCCCTCATCCATGGCATGAAGATGGAAAAATATGTGGCGCAGCGTCTGGTCATCTGGTGACTCCAACCTTGTCGTCTGACGATGAATGAGTGCGACGCACATGCCGAAAACATGATCGCGTGCAGCGCTATACAACGACTCGAAGGAGAATTCGG
This sequence comes from Avena longiglumis, assembly GCA_030063025.1. Lineage (NCBI taxonomy): Eukaryota > Viridiplantae > Streptophyta > Magnoliopsida > Poales > Poaceae > Avena > Avena longiglumis. Next base: position 433,760,547 of record CP125975.1, read on the forward strand.
CTGCGAACTTGACGCGTTGGAAGAGAGAGCAACGAGGAGGCTGATAGACTCGCCAACATCGGCCCCACTTGTGCAAAGGTGCCACCAGGCGTGTTCCTCGAACATATCTGCGTGCCATCCATCAAGCGAAAATTCCCCAAAGGATCACCCGAAGAAGCAGAACACTCGGGGGCTACGCTACCCGAAGGTCATGAAGGACCCGAAAAGTTGGATACCGAAGTTGCCATGGTCAACCTGATGCAGGTCATGGCAGTTGAAGAAACTTGGACACGTCCATACCTCCAGTTCCTGACAAACGGAGAATTGCCTGACAGCACGATAGATGCCCGGCGCATATCTCGTCGATCGAAAGCCTTCACCATCATCAACGGCGAGTTGTACAAACGCGGCATTACGGGTGTATTGCAACGGTGCGTCACCATCAACGACGGCAAGGCCATACTCCAAGATATCCATGAAGGCATCTGCGGTCACCACGCAGGCAGTCGCTCTCTCGTCGCCAAAGCTCTGCGAGCAGGATTCTACTAGCCAACGGCCATGAGCGACGAGAAGGACATCGTCCGAAGATGCAACGGGTGCCAACGGTTCACCGACAAACCGCACGCACGTGGGTCCGAACTTCGACCCATACCCATAGCCTGGCCTTTTGCCCAATGGGGCCTTGACATGATCGGCAAACTGCCAAAATCTTCGAAAGGAGGACACGTCTTCCTCCTGGTCGCAGTCGACAAATTCACCAAGTGGATCGAGGCCATGCCAGTCACCAACCAGAAGGGCAAAACCGCTGTCAAGTTCTTCGAATCCATTGTCTACAGGTTTGGCGTACCGCGACAAAGATCATCACCGACAACGGATCAAACTTCATCTCCGAAGAATTCCGGGACCTGCGAAGGCCTCGGGATCAATATCACGTATGCCTCGATGGCACACCCGCAAACAAGCGGGCAAGTGGAAAGACCAGCGGCCTAATCGGCGCGGCATCAAGAAGCGCCTCATGAGCTCACTCGAGCACAAAGCTGAAGCGGGCGAAAGAGCTACCGTGCATCTGTGGAGCTTACGTACTACGCCAAACAGCAGCTCCGGGTTACACACCATTCTTCATGGTGCACGGTGAGGCCGTGCTACCAAATCGCCACCGCTCCACGAGTCATCGCTACAGTGGCCGAATCCACGGCTTTCGAAGCTGCCGTCGACACACTCGACGAAGCACGGAATATAGCAGCAGCTAGATCAGCGGTGTACCAGCAAAGTCTCCGCAACTACCACAGCCGCCGGCTGCGCCCAAGGTCCTTCGTCGAAGGAGACCTCGTCTTACGACTCAAGCAAAAGCGACCGAATAAATTCGACTCACCATGGGAAGGACCCTATGTCATCACCGAAGTCATCCCAGGTGGCGCCTATCGCCTCAAGCACGTGGAGTCTGGAGTCGCATACTCCAACCCATGGAACATCTCGCACCTGCGACGATTCTACCCGTAGCAACCTGCCCCCTTTTACTTTCAATAAGGCTTTCAGCCAAGGCTACTCAGCCGAACCATGTACCTCCTCCATTACGATATAAATAAAGCTAAGTGTCTCACCCCCAACCTTCGGTTGACTATTTTTCTGCAACTTTGCTACATGCTACAAACGCACTCGGGGGCTCCCCCACCTCACGATTTCATCGACTGAGGACCAAACGTGTACACGAGTGGTGACTCGTCGGGCAAGCGAAAAGAACGCGTACTCAATCAAAGCACTGCGTGCTCACAAACAAGCAAACCTTTACAACAAAGGGCACATAAGCGCCCACCGCAATATACAAATTTTACATCTATCTTTATTTTCAGGTCCTACCTACTCGAAGAATAACCCGAGCACGCTGCTCAAACAAGTCTACAATTTGTTGCATATCTTGCCTTCTGACGCGTAATGCGGACGCATGTTCCACTCGCCACCATCTGGTCGAGGAGGTGGCCCGATCGCCACAACAGCCAAATCTCGTCGGCGGTGCACCCTCACAAGAGACAAGGCGGTCTTCACCCCTGACGAGCTGCTGCGCACCAGCTCCTTGACATTCTGGCACTCAAAACTTCGTCGAAGACCTGCAAGGGTCGTTGCACGGCATCCAACGAAACATGACGTGCAGACCGAGGAAAGTGATGTACACTGGCGGAGCACCGCGAAACCTGGTAGACACGATCCTGCACCGTCGCCCGAGCGGCGCGATCACGATCCATCCGGAAGAAGCCGGCCTACATGTCTGTTGAGTCAAGCAATTGACTCGACAGCAATACGCTCCTTTTCTTCCCTCGGAGCAAGATTGGCACCTGCGACAACCGCACAAAACAAGAGTAAGGCCAGCAGGCTCACCCGAAGAACTGAGCTATAGCCCGAAGAAGGATCAACTTACATTGCAGCTGCTCGGACAGCCGACCCAGCTCCATCAAATACTCCTCTCTGGGCTGCACCACGGTGCGCTTTGGATTTCCAAATGTCGGTAGCGTAACTTAAGCAAATCTCTCTCCAAGCTGCGCGCGATCTCGAAAGCGAGCTGCGAGGAATCATCCAATGATGCTCGCAAGGGCCTTTCGGATGAAGTGTCAACGGGTCAACACCGAAGGAACCTATAGCAGAGAAAAAAGAAGGCACAGACATTCACCAAGGATAAAAGCACAACTCGGAGGAATTCATTAAAATAAGGCCACTCGTGGCACAAGGATGGTACTACAAAAGATATTTACAACAAAATAGACTAAAACTACCCTCATTATCATGCCTAGGCGGAGGGCATCGAGTCGCCTCGAACCATCTTTGCCTAGCTTTGGCCTCGCCCTTTGCCGCATGCGTACTTTCAGACAAGTCAATGAGCTTGGGCCCATATAAATGCGTGCAGCGAGTAGGCGGCGAAGGCTACCTCGGATCCATCTGTGGCCGTCGGCATCCGAGAAATGTCTGGGGCAGGTCAGCTCCGCCCGGCCGCCATGGCCATCGCCCGGCCAGGACGCCCGATGCCCTTACGCTGCTTATACGCTGCAACCGGTGTGAGCCTGCCAGGCATCCACATCTTCAAGTGCGCCCGGGAAGAGCTCTGGTAGAAGCGACCAAGGACCTCTTCGCCTTGGCAAGGAGTTGATGAGTCTTTGCGGCGGTCTTCGACCGCTACGGTGGCATCATCTAGAGCACTCCGTGCTCGAGCACATGGTCGAACTCGATACTGCGGCGTCGAGACAAAAAAGAAGAAAACATGAAGAAAGGCAACACGAAGAAGATCCGTAGGAAAAGAAGCAAGTACAAAGCTAACGCTCACCGAAATAGCCTTGGCGTGACCATGAGCTTCTCCACCCCTTTTTCACGAGCAGCCGCGGTGGCCAGCTCCTCACGATCTGCGGCCTCTGCTGCGAGCGCTCTTCGCGGCTGCCTTCGCCAGCTCCAGCTCAAGGCGCTCTCTCGCACCAGCGGCAGCTTCGGCCTTCTGCTCCGATTGGCCAAGGCTCTTCTTCAGAGCATCGACCTCACGGAGAGAGTCGTTATGCTCCTCTGCATTTACAACAAGCAAATGTCAAAGAACAGGACCAGGATAAGCAAGAGAAGTACTACAAGGCAGACGAATACCTTGAAGCTGCCGCAGTTTCGCCTCCAGCGTCAGGCGTTCCTCCACCAGCCGCTTGGCCTCTTGGACAAAAGGCTGCAGCAAAAGGCAACAGTAGTAAGAACAAGACTTGGGGGCTACGCCCAACACAAAGAAGCATAAACAACATCAGCATACGAAGACACTCGGGGGCTCCCCCCGTAACATCAAGCAGAAAAACTTACGTGCTCCGAAGGCGAACCCGCAGGCCCGCCTGCGAAATTCTGGGGCGCAACCACCAGCCTCTCCTGCACAGGAGGAACTGGCGCAGCGTCACCAGAAGTCGCCACCGTCTGAGGAGGAGCCGACGCAATGTTCGACTCCCCCATCATCTCGCGCGCACCATCACTAGAGCCGTCGGAGGATTGCCTGCATACGAACCAATCAACACAGGTGCAAAAATAACAAAGGAACAAAGGACAACAGTGGCAACAAGAAAACTTACGAGCCCAACGCGCTCAGGTCGAAGATAGGAGAAGCCCTTTGGGCCCTCTTCTCCTCCTTCTTTTCTTCCTTCTTCTCCTCCTTCTTTTCTTCCTTCTTCCGCTTTGCTGACGGGTGCGGAGCAACAGCCCGCATAGGAATGGCAGGAAGGGGAGAGGAAGAACCCCCATGAACATCATCATGACGCTCAAGGCCCAGAGGATTTCTGGGAGTCGGAGGAGTCAAGGCATCCGACGATTCGCTAGAGCTCCGTGATCTCTTGCGCGAATGGTCCTCACTCGATTCGTCGGCATCCTCCGCTGGGGATCGCGCTGACGGTAGCTCGGACACGGAATCCACCACTTCATTATCCGGGGCATTCGGATACCTTTCGGGCAATGGTGGTGCCATGCCCGGCACTTTGAAGCTCTGCAAAAGGAAAAGGAACTTTGTTAGCAAACAAAGGTAAAAAGTACACAGCTGACAAAAACAAAAGGGGAGCATTACGTGCGCAAATCTACACCTTCGGTATGACCAACGTCGAAGAAAAGGGAGGAGTCTGCGACTTCCCCGGGATTTCTTCGTCAGCCTTGAACTTCAACAGCGCGCGAAGAGCCTTGTCAAGTTCCACCTCGGAGATTTTATCACTCGAAACCCTCGTCGGATCACGGCGCCCAGAGTAAAGAAACATCAGATGCGCCCTCGCTTGGAGGCTGCACCAGCGCTCAAGCGTCCGGATGACGTCGACACCGTTCACCTCCTTCTCGGGGAATCGTTGGAGATCCTCCACCCGACGGTACAGGGCCTCTATCTCCGCCACCTCACCGTCTAAGATTTGGTTTTTCCAGGATCTTTTCTTCTCAATCAATTGGGAGGGGTCAAAAGGAACGAGACCAAAATCTTGCCCAGGCTGTACGGAGTCACGGATGTAAAACCATTTCCTCCGCCAGTACTGGACAGATTTGTACATGGAAAAGGAAAAGAATTGCACATTGGGACTGAGGGAGATGATCAAACCCCCAATGGGATACACACCGTCCGAACCAGACTTCCTCTTCACGGAATAAATCTTCCGGAAGAGGCCAAAGTGCGTCTCAATGTCCAGCCAGCACTCGCAAAGGGTGATAAAACAAGCAATGTGGAGAAGAGAATTGGGAGACAGATGATGCAACTGAACCCCATAGAAGAAGAGCAGTCCACGAAGGAAGTCATGGACTGGATACGAAAACCCACGCAAGACGAAGGCAAGAAACATAACCCGGTACCCAGATGGGGGACGGGGGATTACCTCATTGCCGGGGAGTTTGACGGACGTCGTATCCTGCGGGATCGAGCCCTTCGCGATTTGCGGAGATCGCTCTCGCGTCTCGATCGCCGCCACCATCGGTGTGACGCGGTGCTCTTCTTGCCTCCGGCGGCGCTGGTCCCAACCGCAGATGAGGATTTATTTTTCTTCCCCATGGCGCTACAGCGGTGGTGTCGTTGGCAACGACGAAGGACAAAGGAAATGTGGAGGAAACTCTCAGCGCGCAGCAAGAATAGCTCAAGAACGAAGAGGCAGTAAATAGATGAACTGCTGCGGTGAAAAACAAACCACGATTTCACCAGAGATTATAACAAGACGAAGGCGCTGTCCGTCCATCGAGAAGACCTAACGCCAACGGTAGATCTGGCCGTACACGTGTCAGCACCAAAACGAACCGTCGTTACCACGCCGTCCACTACGCGCGGAAATTGAGGAGACGCTGTAATCATCTCCACGCCGCGCGTGACCGGTCAATTCAAAGTCAGCAAGTGGGACCCACGCTTCGTCCAGTCAAGTCATCTCTGGCGTAGCAGACGCTTGAGGTCATCGATCGTAAGCACTGACGTCATCAAAAGCTATACTAGCACCACTTTGGCTCCACAACTAAGAGTACTCACTCGAATCTACGATTCGACTAAATACTCGGGGGCTACTCCTATCAGGAGCGCTGGCCGCGCACCCGACAGACAAATGAGGACAAAATTACTTCTCTGAGTCCTACGTAGAGTCTACGACTCCACTACGGACTCGGGGGCTACTCCCATAGGGAGGATGGATTTAAGCATCCGAAAATTTTCGAGTCCTGCGGACCTAATGATTGAAACAATGCTTGAACTAAAAGTCTCTGTTCGAGTCTACGACTCGAACAGACACTTGGGGGATACTCCCATAGGGGCTGTCGCGCACCCTATGAAATATTCGACTGCGATCTTCCGGATCCGCATGCAAAAACTTTTTTGGCAACTCTGCCCCAACAAAACGCTAAGTGAGCAACAATCTCCTTGCCACCCGAAACACCTCCGAGGTGATAAATGTTCGGATGCTGTGTCTGCGACGCAAAGATAAGACCTACAGATATCATCGATGGCACGGCAACGCTGCGCTCTGCTAGTATGAATTCGCACCCGGTGCGATGAAAAATCTGACGGCGTTGGGTACACCAATTAAAATCACCGGAATTCCACTCCTATAAGTCCTCCGCGGCTCGAGTTGAATTACGCCATATGTTCGGGCCGGGTTAAGGGACCCGAACCTGAATAAGATCGTGTTGTTTAGGTCCTAAGAGGCTTAATCGACCACGATCCGTCGGGTGAGTCAGGCTGCGCATCAACAATCCCTACACACATATACTATTAACATATAGTTGCTCGAAGGATGGAAGAGTCCTCGGCCGAATCTATGATTATTTGATCACCGGGGCTCTTGACATGGTTATACCCTACGGATCGTAACTTGACATACCTAGTCCAGCCCAAAAGAAGGCCCACAGCGGACATATTTGGCCCATGAAGATTTTCGGGTGGCCAAGGCCCATGTCTTCGGATCCTTGGAGAGCAAGACTAGAGGAGATAGGAAATTCAAAGGGTAAAACCCTAGAACTTGTAACCGACTAGGACTACGCCGGGACCTGCCTAAGTCTATATAAAGGCCGGAGGGCACGTCCTAGGGCAAATCGACTCATACTTTCGCACGCATCCACGCGGATCGAATCTGCACCTGTAACCTTCGGTTCGCCCGTAATCAAAGAGCGGACAAGCGGAGTAGGGTTTTCCCTCCGGAACTGAACACAGGTAAATCTCGTGTCCCCGGCTGCTTGTCTATTAACCGTAGTGCCGATCTCGGCATCCCCATCTTCTCCAAAACCCAAGTCCATAACAATGGGCATTGGCGAGATTAAACCTCATCGCAGGAGGCTCGGCGCTACCACCAACAGCGAATCGGTCGGCGCTGAACCCCACCGTCGAGGCGCCTTGAACTTGAAGGCGAACGACCGGCCCGTGTGGCAGCGCGATCTGAACGCGCCGCCAGGGAAGCGCCGGCCCCACCAGGGTCGACGGTGAACGGCGCCCCACCTCCACCCAACCGCACACCTCCCAGGGACCAGCCGCGGATAGTGGTCTCCTCACGGGAGCGAGATGCGAATGGCCTACCACTGTTCTCCACCCCGATGGACAACCTTGTGGCAGGTCGAGCAGCGGCCGACAACATCACGGCCACCGGCGACGGCGCCCTACAGATCCAGTACGTGAGGGCCCTGCTCGCAAAGGCGGTCGAGCAGCAAAACACGGGCTCCGACTCGCAGGGTCGGGTGTACTCGCGTTCTTCGGGCAGCAAGGCGGCCTCAAGCGGCCGCCCGCTGGCGGCAAACACCCTCAACTGCCCGCCACCAGAGCCACTGCAGCTCCAACATCGACCCACGAACGCGGCACTCTCCACCAACGACCCCAGACCAGCGACCAACTTCGTCGCCGCCAATGTTCAGCCCGTCGACGCCCGCACCCACATCATTAACAACCAAAGCTGGCGCGCACGCCAGCCCGACGACCTACGACACACCCTAACCAATCGCCGTGACGGCGATGGTCGCTGAGTCGACTCGGGCCCAGTGCTTCGGACCGATGATCCGGCGAAAAATACCGGCGAACTTCAACGCGAAGGAAATAGAAATGCGACCCTCGTCGACCCTCTGTGTGGCTGGATACATACCTCATGGCGATGGGGATCGCGGGCCACACCGACCTGCTAGCCGCCCGTTACCTACCCTTGATGATGGAGGGGACGTGCAGGCAGTGGATCAACCCCCCCCCCCCCCGCCAGGATAGCATCGACTCCTGGGAAGAGATGCGCGACGCCTTCGTCAGGCACTTCGAGTGCTCCTACACGCGTGCCACCACCATCGAGGACCTGGAGCGATGTGTCCAGGGACCCCGCGAGTCAACCCGCAACTGGGTCCAGCGGTGGCAAGAACTATGGTACAACGCGGTCGGCATCCACCCGGACACCGCGATCCTTGCTTCAAGACCTCGTGCCGCTACGAGCCATTGGTCGCCAAGCTCAAGCGACATTCTCGCACGCTCGACAACATACCGGATCTTTTCGAGATCGCCAAATGGTACGCGGAGGAAGATCCAAACCAGGAAACCGATGACGAGTCAGGAGGCCAACGCCGCACGAGCGGCAACGACAACGGACGACGGTCCGACCGACGCTACAGCAACACTCGCCTCACCGGCAAGCGCCGTAGTAACGGGCGAGTCGACTTTGTCGCCAACGCCGGGAACGCGCAGCGCGAGCCCAAGAGCTTCCGCCGCGACGGAGGACAACGCCGCGACGTCGGCAATTACAAGGCGAAACCAAGGTTCGACCCCGCGGCCCTCCTTAACCAACCTTGTGCATTTCACAGCAGGGAAGGGAAGCCCGCTACACACACGACCGCCGACTGCCACACTCTCAGGGAGATTGAGAAGGCACGTCGAGCGCGGGAGGACCCCGACAACAACCCGCCAAACGGCGGAAAATTCGGCAACGTGGCCGGCTCGCTCCATACCTTCACAGGCTTCAACACGAAGAGCGAGAAGAAGGTCATCGCCCGCGCTGTCGCCGTCAACGCGGTGGCCTAGGTGGACGTTCCCCAGTTCCTCAACTGGTCGGAGCAGCCCATCACCTGGAGCCGCCAGGACCACTCGCCACGCATCGAGTACCCAAGCCGAGTCGCCCTAGTGGTCAAGCCTAAGGTGGGCGATTCTTGGCTCCCCAAGACATTGATGGACGGCGGCAGCTCCATCAACATCATGTACCTGGATACCTTCAGGCGACTGCGACTCCCGCAGTCGATGGTCGACACGACCTATACTACGTTCCACGGCATCGTCCCCGGTCGGAAGGCATACCCGATCGGCAAGGCCACGCTTCCCGTCACCTTCGGCACACCAGCAAACTTCCGCACCGAGCGGATCGTCTTCGAGCTGGTACCATTCGATAGCCCCTATCACTGCGTCCTGGGGCGCCAGGCGTTCGCCAAGTTCATGGCAGCGCCCCACTACGCGTACAACGTGATGAAGCTCCCCGGGCCGTGCGGCGTCATCATCATCAACGGCGACACCAACATGGCCGCCGAGTGCGAAGCCAAAGGAGCTGAACTCGCCGACGCCGTCATCGCGGCAGAAACCAACCACGCCGACGAGCTCGCCAAGTACGCGAGCGGGGTCAATAACGACGACCCCACCATACTCAAGAAGCCCAACTCGGAGGGCGCAAACACCTCAGCCTTCGAGGCAACGACGCACACCCGCACCGTCGAGCTGGTCCCAGGCGACTCCAGCCAGACGGTGACGATCGGGACGGGCATGAGCCCAGCCTAGGAAGGAGCGCTCATCGAGTTCCTCTGTGAGAACAGGGACATCTTCGCATGGAAGCCCTCTGATATGCCTGGTGTCCCTAGGGAGCTCGCTGAGCACAAACGAAACGCCGACCCCAAAGTGCGACCCGTCAAGCAGTCGCTGCGGTCCTTCAATGAAGAGCGCCGCCGAGCTATCGCCGAGGAGGTGCAGCGTCTACTCGCTGCAGGCTTCATCCGGCCAATTAAATACTCAAAGTGGATGGCAAACCCAGTCTTGGTCGAGAAGAAGAACGGGACCTGGAGGATGTGTATAGACTACACAAACTTGAACAGCGCCTACCCGAAGGAGCAGTTCGTCCTTCCGCGGATCGACCAAATAATCGACTCCACCGCGGGCTCGGAGTCGCTGTGTTTCCTCGACGCCTACTCTGGGTACAACCAGATCAAAATGGCTGTCGAGGACGAGGAGAAAACGGCGTTCATCACGCCATTCGGAGCCTTCTGCTACACCGCCATGACCTTCGGCCTCAAGAACGCCGGGGCGACCTACCAGCGCTGCATGCAGGAGTGCCTCGCGAGCCAAATTGGCCGCAACATCCATGTCTACATCGACTACGTGGTCGTAAAGTCCGCTCGCTAGGACGATCTACTCTCCGACCTGGCGGAAACATTCACCAACCTGCGGAAATACAAGATAAAACTTAACCCAGGCAAATGCACCTTCGGTGTACCAGCAGGACAACTACTGGGGTACGTCGTCTCCAAGCGCGGGATCGAGGCGAACCCCACCAAGATCGGCACGATCGCTCGACTCGGCAAACCCGAGTGCCTACACGACATCCAGAAACTGGCCGGGCGAGTAGCGGCTCTCAGTCGCTTCATCCCCCGCCTAGGCGAAAAGGCGATGCCCCTATACCGCCTGATGCGCAAGAACCCTACCTTCCAGTGGGACAAGGAGGCAGACGACGCGCTCCACGAACTCAAGAAGGTGCTACTCGCCGCACCGCTACTCGCCGCCCCTGCCGACAAAGAACCCATGCCGGTCTACGTCGCAGCTTCCGAGTGCGTCGTCAGTGCCATCATGGTCGTCGAACGGCCAGAGGAAGGAAAGGAGCGCCCGGTGCAGCGACCGGTGTACTACATCAGCGAGGTCCTCAACGAGTCGCACCAGCGGTACCCGCAGTACCAGAAACTGGTATACGCGGTCTTTAGAGCACAGCGGCGCCTGCCGCACTACTTCCAGGAGCACCCAATCACGGTCGTCTCCTCAGCACCATTGCAGGACATCATCCGCAACCGCGAGGCGACCGGGCGAGTCGCCAAGTGGGCCTCGAAATTGGCGTCCACAACATCAAGTACGAGCCACGAAAAGCGATCAAGTCACAGGACCTAGCGGACTTCATCGCCGATTGGGAAGAGGCCCAGCAGCCAGAAAAGCTGCCATACCTCCACTACTGGAGCCTCCACTTCGACGGCTCCAAGAACGCGGACGGAGGCGAGGATCGTCTTGACTTCACCGAAGGGCGACAAGCTCCGCTACGTCCTCTGCCTCGACTTCACCCCCTGCACCAACAACATGGCCGAGTACGAGGCACTCCTCCACGGCATGCGAGCTGCCAAGGAGATGAACGTCAACCGCCTACGCTGCTACGGAGACTCCGACCTCGTCGCTGGCACCTGCGACGCCGTCTCTCCCACCATGGCGGCATACCGCCAAGCAGTAGACAAGTTGGGGGACATTTCGCAGGGTACTCCGCCGAGTGGATTGACAGGCGGAAGAACGAAGAGGCTGACTCACTCTCTCGCATCGCATCGGCTCGACTCGCACCACCCGCCGGCATCTTCCTCGACACGATCACCAAGCCTTCAGTCTCTCCCCCAAGGGAGATCGACATCGGAGTCCCACTGCAGCCCTGGCCGCACTCGTCGCCGAGCCAGACGACTGGACCAAGCCGTACGCCGCCTACCTGGAGGCTGGCACCTTGCCGGCAGACGAGACAGACGCCCGGATGATTGCACGCCGATGCAAATCCTTCACCATCATCGATGGCGAGCTCCTGGCGCTTGGCGTGACCGGCGTGTTCCAACGCTGCGTCCAACCCGCCGAAGGACGCAAGATCCTCCACGACATCCACTCCGACGACTGCGGCCACCACGCCGGCGCCCGCTCTCTGGTCGCCAAGGCTATGTGGCATGGCTTCTACTGGCCCACCGCACACGCCGATGCCATCGACATTTTCCAGCGGTGCGCTGGGTGCCAGAAGTACGCCAACCAGACGCACGTGCCGAGCTCAGCGCTCAAGACAATCCCCATCACATGGCCATTCGCCGTGTGGGGTATGGACATGGTAGGCCCCTTCAAAAAGGCCCCCTCTGGCTACATCCACCTCCTGGTCGCGGTCGACAAATTCACAAAGTGGGTGGAGGCCAAACCAGTCCGGAAATGCGACGGGAAGACCGCCACTAAATTCCTACGCGAGCTCATATATCGCTAAGGGTTCCCAAACAGCATCATCACGGACAACGGCACCAACTTCGCCAAAGGAGCCATGGCCGAGTTCTGCGAGGAACACCACATCCGGCTCGACCTCGCGTTAGTCGCCCACCCGGAATCCAACGGCCAGGCGGAACGGGCCAACCAGAGCATCCTCCACGGCCTGAAGCCGCGCCTCCAAGTACCACTCGAGCGCACCGCCGGGTGCTGGGTCGAGGAGCTACCGTCATCTGGGGCATCCGCACCTCGGTCAACAGGTCGACAGGGTTCACCCCCTTCTTCATGCCCACTGACCTCGAGCACGACTCGCCAAGGGTCGTCCACTACACGGAGGCTGCGAATGAACTCGCCCGTCAGGATGGAGTCGATCAACTCGACGAGGCACGTGACCTCGCTCGATCACGCACCGCCATCTACCAGCAAGGACTCCGCTGCTACCACAGCCGGCGGGTGAAAACTCGCACCTTCCAAGAAGGCGACCTGGTGCTGCGCCTCATCTAGGACAACAAGGGCATGTACAAGCTTTCCCCTCCGTGGGAGGGACCATTCGCCATCGGGCGAGTACTCGGCAACGACGCCTACTACCTCATCGACGTCCGCGGGGACGGCAAACTCGACGTCAAGCGACCGTGGAATGTAAACCTCCTACGGAAGTTCTACTCCTAGAACCCCACATATGTACCCCCCCAGTCGCTATGAAATAAAAAGAATTGGTTACCGCAAATTGCGCCTACTCTCCGTGTCTTGTGCCACTCGCACTCGTAATAATAGCGTCAAGCTAACTGCAGAAGTCAACCTTTGGTACAGCGATCGGCACGGCCAAGTAGTGCGTTACAAGGGCACTGGCTCACCTCAGGTCTTGCAACGTCCACGAAAAACGCCTACCCGGAGCCCCATTGGAGTTGCCTAGCTCGACTGGCTCTACGAGCCAAGACAACTGCCTTCGCTTCTCACAGCGACCATGATCCTCCGCATCCTCGACATAGCGACTCGAACAGCCAAGTACCACGCTCGGGGACTGACGACCAGTTCAGCACGAGCGGCTAGGGAAAACGCCAAGTATGAGAGCATGCCCAGGACTCGCCATGTGACTGACCCGACGGGTCAGGCAGGAGTGATGCGCTCACCCTAACGCGCCAAGTCCTCACCCACCCTCGAGTCGCGCCTAGAACAGCCAAGTACCACGCTCGGGGACTCAGCCACCCGACCTCGTTCGCGCAAGGGAAAACGGTGAAGTACAGAGCACTCATGGGAGTCTCCTTGCGACTGGCTCTCCGAGTTCGGGCGAGTCAACCCCAATAAACAAAACATTCAAAATAGCAAACACATAACAAACGAGGTAAACCCCATAAAAAAGGGCGGACGCGCTCGGGGACTCGTTCAAACCTTAAATCAGAAACACACGACAATTCACAAAACAACAAGATATTCCATTCATATCTTGTCGCAAGCGTTACAAAATACAAAGTATGTCCAATGGCAGCACTGTCACTAACGCCCCAAGGCACAATATTCTACTCTGCAGGCTTCGACGACGACTCGCCACCACTCTTGCGATTGCAAATGAAGGGAGTGTACGGGTTTGACGGGTATGTCGTCAGCTCACCCGCCATCGCTGCACGGAAGGGTTGCTCGATCTTGAAGTCCCGATGCTGCGGCTTGGGGTCGTTGGGCGCGACGACCGTCTCCTGGTAAGGAAGGAGGTCGCCTATCGCCCAGACGCGCTCGGAATATACCGCGACGCGGTCCGTCAGCTTCAACACCTCGAGACCTCCACCGAGCCGGTCGACGACGGGTAACCACTCGTCACATCGTCCATATCGAAGTCCTCCGGGAAGTGGGCGAGCCCAAGGCTAAGTGTCGTTGCCGCTCCGCGTCGGAACGCCGATCGCGTCATGAATTCGACGACCGACGGCGCCTTCTCCAAGTATCGCCACACCTCGACGAGGTCGCTGGGAATCACCTCCGTGGGTGACACTTCCTGGAGATACGCCCGTATGCACGTCGCCGACAACGTGGCCGAGTCGACCAGCGTGGCCACACATTGCCGTGCGTCGAACGAACTCGCCTCCTCCGCGCTGTCAATGATCCGACCTGCGAACAGAAAGCAACAGTGAGTACTCCGAAATTTACACAATACAAATACTAAAGGCAGAAGCAGGCACACTCACCAATCAGGGGACGGGAGAGATCCGTGATTAAGCTCTGAAGAGAAGTGTAGTCATCTTGAAGCCCAGCAACAAGGGCGTCGGAGACCTTATCTCCTCAGCGGCGGCTGTAACGGCAGCCTTGGCTCGCCCATCCGCCGAAGTTGCCTCCTCCTTCGCCTCCTTCAGCTCGTGCTCAAGGTCGGCGATCCGCTTCTCGGCCGAGCTCAGCGCAGTCTGAGCTGCCGCCAACTCACTCGCTGGGACAAGGCCCTGGCGGACCTCCTCCGCCTTCGCGATCGCTGGAGTCCCTTGTTCGCCTCTTGGACGGCAAGTTCTTCCTCCGCGACGCTTCATGACCCGGTCGGTGACTTCGCGCAAACCTTGAACACAAGCCAAACAGTCAGCAACATCGAAAATCCTAAGTGCCCACCCGCTGAAATTCAGTGAGTGCACACTCGGGGACTGGCAATCGAAAATCCTAAGTGCCCACCCGCTGAAATTCAGCGAAGCACTCGAGGGCCCAACAATCGAAAATCCTAAGTGCCCACCCTCGAAATTGGTGAGCGCTTCGGGGCTGGGCGAGAATTAAAAACAAGACATTAAAGAATTAGACCCCGCAACACGGCACGATCCTCGGGGACTAGACATACACGGATGTCGCGCCAAAGATGCCATGAAGCTGCAGTGCATCCACGGAGGTAAGAAGGGCCGGAGTGTGCCCGCGCCGCTGCTCGACCTCCGTCTCGGCGACTCCGGGTGCGCGGCTCGACGGTGTGGCACCACTCGTCGTGGCCGCTCTAGCCATGAAGCGCGGGAAGGTCGCGATGGACGCGCCGGCACCAAAGGAGGTTGGCTCGGCCTCCCCTCGCGAAGGAGCACCATCCTTGATTGCCGAGGTCGTCGCCCGCCACAGGATCACTCGGGGCCACTATCGTGTCGTCTGACACCGTGACGACCTCGTCGTTCTTGGCCTTCTTGGCACCATCTGTGGGGGCAGCGACCTCGTCAGCCTTCCTCTTCCGAGAGGGGTCCTCCTCCGCGACGACTGGCGGCACCTTGGCCACAGACGGGTGGCCTATCTTCTTAGCTCCGGTCCTACAAATTGATCGCGTGAGCAGAATACTCCGAGTACAATGAAAGACAAAGGTAGGTGAGCAAAACTCACTTGGCGACTAGAATGAAGCGTAGCCCCGTGCGGGCGGTGGCTTCTCGATTCGGGGCCGGTCGGCGAGTCCCATCTCCAGGACATCGCGTGCCCAAGACACGAACGGTTTCTTTGTTGTCGAGGCTGCGGCTGGAGTTTCCGAAACATTTTCGGCAGGAGCATCTTTGGGCGGCGAAGCTACCGAGACCGGAGCGGCCCCCGACCCAGAGACTGGGGCGAACGGCGGAGGCATCGAGGCCAGGGGCACCTCAGTCAGGACGGCGGTGATATCCGGTGTCGTCGCCATCTGTGGAGCTTCACCCCTGGCCAGGCTGCTGGCGTCGGAGCTGCTTGGCGAATGAGGCGGAGATGCCTGTTTCGTTGGCTTCGCCTTCTTTGGAAGGGCCTTCACCTCCTTATTCTTCTTCTTCGATGGAGTGGCCTCGTGACGCGAGGTGTTCTCGGGGAGCTCGTCGTCATCATCATCATGACGCTCGAGGCTTTTGCTCGCTTCGAGCTCATGCTGCCGCTGTCCGCGTGTTTTCCGGACCAGCGGGGCGACCTCTTCCTCGGATTCGTCGTCGCCGCCGCTCCCGTCACTCTCGACGCCTCCCTTTGCTGGAGGCGACTCGCCCACCTCCTGGACGGACGAGCTCGAATTCTCGTCGTCCGCGGGCGAAAGCCACCCTTCCACCACTTGAAATAGCTGCAATAAGCATAAACAACATCAGTATGACCGCGACTGCATTTAACTGCGACTGCGAATGATGGAAAGATGACTTACCGTCGGGGCTGGATACTTCGCGGTATAGGGGGCGACCCCAGCCTTCGCTTCGAGGTACGCCGCCTCGGTGATTTTCTTTAGTGCCAGAAGGTAATCCTCGAGTTGCCACTCGACGAGGCAGGACTTCGTCGAGTCCTCCCGGCCCGCGTACTTGTACATGTAGTGGTCGCGGCGGGCTAGGGGGATGAGTCGCCGCCCGAGCCAGCAGTTGTACAAATTGATGGGCTGGAGACCCCTCTTCTTCAGGCCACGGATGGTCTGAAGCATTTCATCCACAACCATCTGCTGGTCTATGGGAAGCTTGCCGACTTGGAGTCGGCGTGGTTCAGGCCGGTCGGCGGAGTATCTTGGGATCGCCACCTCGCCGTCCGGAGTCGCCTCGGTTACATAGAACCAAGACTTCTTCCATTCACTCGCCGCCTTGGCGGGTAGCATCAGATCAAAGAAGGAAGCCTTCGATTTCAGCTGAAACGTCAGGCCACCCGCGGCGAGCATTGGGCCGCCCGCTTCCTCGCGACTGATCCGCCCGTGGAATAGATCTTGCCACAGGGGAAAGTAGGGCCTGCAGCCCAGGTAGCACTCGCAGAACGCCACGAAAATGGCGAGCTGCTCGATGTTGTGCGGGCCCAGGTCCGACGGTTGGATCCCGTAGAAGGCGCAGAAGCGCCGGAAGAAAAGAGATGTTGGGAATCCCAGCCCCCGCTCTAGATGGCTGGTGAAGCAGACGAACTCTCCCTCACGTGGATCCGGGGTCACCTCTCCGGCCGTAGGGATGCGCCACCTGCCGACGCGCAGGATCCCGACCTCCTCGAAGGACGCCAGTTGCGCCCTCGTGCACTTGGACCTGCCCCATGGTTCGGTGGAGGGAGCCATTGGTGGAAGGGTTCGTGGGGGTCGGAAGATTTTGGCTCGGCTGGATCGCGATGCGGGGGAAAACGAAGGTGCGCGCAATCGGAGGAAATGACAAGGAGGTGGTTCTCCGATCACCTACCATCCCCTTTATATAGCGGTTGTTGACCGCCAAATCAGGGAGCCGTTACTACACGGTGATTACGCCAAAAGTTACCATTGGATTACCCCAATGGCTAGTTTGACTGCGTTTTGACGGTCCAACTTCGGCCACTCGGCTCGCCGACCCGATCACTATAAACAGTGACTAAATATTTCGCTGATCCAATCGCCAAAGCTGCGACCAGAATGACTAGTTTCCTCCTTTATACAGGAGCCCGCCACCGATTCGACTGGATGTCCGTGTTGAAAGCCGTATACTCCGACTGCCAGCAACCACCTGCGCCCAATCGACGACGGCCTCGGGGACTACTGATGGGGATATGCCTACGGTATACCGGCGGGCGTTCCGAGCCCGAGAGCTGGCGAGTGGGCCTGCAAGACGGCGACTGGATCAAGGCCCTGTGTGGATCCAAGCGACTGGAAGCTGAAGGCCCAGGCGAGTAGATAGGCCCAGTCGGATTAGGTTAAACAAGTACCGAAGCCTTAACTGATTCGGTTGAGATATGTAAACCCTAGGGGAGGTGAGTCTATATAAACCTCCCTACAGGGCGTATAGAGACACGTTCATCATACACCCAAGCGACTCGCCGCCTAGCCGCCGAGTTCGTACCATTGTACCACCATCATAATACATACTAGCAGGAGTAGGTCTTTACCCTCTAGGGGGCCGAACCTGGGTAAAACCCTGTGTCTCCACCCTCATCTCGCACCGCAGATGGTTGGCCGCCCTTGCCCCTTGTTCTACTACTCGCTGCCGATTGCAGCATCTGCCGTGACCATTCCCACGACACACGCTCGGGCTGCGGCGGTGCCAGCGGTACAGGACGCAAGAGAGGTAGCGGGGGTGCTCACCGTGCTCGCAGAGAGGTGCTGAAGCTCAACGTGTTCACGATGGGGCAGGGGGCGCACTGGAATGGAGGGAATCTCTCGCCGGAGTCGGTGGCGGCGTCGGGCGTCTCTGGAGGTCGTCGGGGATGGAGCTACAGATTGTGCCGAGGCAAAACAAGGACATGGTCAGATGCGGAAGAGCATGGGGAGTACGCGAGTGTCAACAGGAGAGCTTGGGGCGGTCGGAGTTACCGGGGAAAGGTCGCCGGGGCAATGGTAGACGGCGGTGGCAAGTTGAGCTTGTCCTTGCCGACGCTCTGGGGAAAGCGCGGGCGAACAGGAGGCACTGGCAGGTGCGCCTGGAGGTGGAGAACCAGCTCACGTGCAGATGGAGGCGAGGGGCGGCCGTGGTTTGCCAGAATTGACCGGGGAAGTCGTCGAGACAGAGAAGGTTTGAGCTAAAATTTCGGCAGCCTAGTGGCAGAGAGGAGGCGGTGTTTGGGGGAAAGATAGAGGGGAGAGGGGCGCTTATACACGCGTGGTCACCGGAGGAGTTAAGGCCGTCATCAACGCGAATTCAACGCCGGAGTTACTGCCAGAAACGGCGAGGGGGGGAACGGTCGAGTGGAGACGACGACGTGCTGGCGCTGTGGGGCCTGTCTGACAGTGAGAGGGAGAGAGAGGGCACGGGGTCCACCTGTCTGCGTCTCTGCGGGTGCGTGTGTGGGTGAAAAACGTTTTGCGCGTGGGGGAGAAGTTGGGATGCGTTGCTGGGCTGTTGGGCCAGATGGGTTGGGCTGCTGTTTGTTTCATTTTTTTATACAGAATCTTTTTCCTTTTCCATTTTGAATTTTTGATTTCATTTTATTCAAGCAATTCAAATAGCCAAATGAATTCAAAACTTTGCCAAACTTTGTGTAAGTTTTAATTCTGTTTAACAACACCAACCAAAGTCAAAACAAAATAATTTTTATTCTTTTTAAGATCCATTAATAATTAAATAAATAGACCCTAGTCATTAATTCAAATAGGGTTTAATTTATTTTAAATCTCTATTTGAAATCTAAAACAATACTAAAATCAAATCAGTAGGTTTTATTTGAATAAATAAAACACTTGGGAAAACTTATTTAAAATAAAATAACAAGTTTTAATGTTTATTTAAAATGGCAAAGCCTTTACTTTAATAAAATTGGATATTAATAAATCCTCATTATTTTATTTAAATAAACCTTTACTCTTTTTATCAAATAGAAATATTTTATTTGAAAATCTTGGCTAAGATTTAATTTGGCTCTATAAAATAATCATTATTTATTATTCTACCTTTTCTTTTGAAAACCAAATCTTTTTATTAAAAGATCCAAAAATAGTAATTCCAACTATCATGATTTTATTTATTAATTGTTTATCTTTTTAAATCCTTTTAGGATTTTATTTGATCAAAATAGGTTTTGATATTTCCAATTGGAATCAAAAAGTTTCTTCTCACCCTGAATTTCAACAAAGTTTTATTTTTTTTATTTAATTTTTCACATTTCAAAATTTGGAAAATTTTGGGATGTGACAGGCTACCACCCTTAAAATAAATCTCTTCCCGAGATTTGGGAAGGCTAAAGGTTACAAGTTGGCTTCAAGGCAACTAGGGTACTACCACCCTTAAAAATAAAGCCTCATAGGGTTACATTGATGGTTCACTTGACTATGTGTTTAACACTTGATATCCTGACAAGGAATCCTTATTTGACTCAACTGAGTTAACTAGTTCCTGACATCCACTTCTTCTATATCTTCAAAGTTTCCATCCATGTCAATGTGGTTCACATGTCCTTTCTGGGTCACATTGGAGTCATTTCCATTGGCTCTTCTAGCATCCTTTTTATTTTTCTTCTCAGGACAGTCTGATGCATAGTGTCCAAGCTCCTTACAATTATAGCACTGCAACTGGCTAATGTCTTTCTTCTTGAAAGTGTCATGTTAGTTCTGACCAAGGTCATACAGTGTCATTTCCATTATTCTCACTTCCATTGTTGTTGTGGGAATACTAATGTGGTTTAGAATCTTCATTGCCATTTTTGAATGAATGCTTCTTTTTTGATGATCCTGAGTGATTCTTGAGTTTATGCTTCCTCTTTCTGTTCTCAACTTGATTCATCTTGTTTTCCAATATAGTGGCTTTGTCACAGAGTGATTGATAAGTTGGAACATAAGCAACAGCTAGCTGCAGGTTCAACTCATCATTAAGTCCTTCAAGAAATTTCTCCTTTCTCTTAGCATCTGTATCAACTTCATCCGGTGCATATCGTGCCAGATTGTTGAATTCTTCAATGTACTCAGCCACACTGAGGTGACGCTGTTTCAGATTGTGAAACTCCTTTTTCTTCAAGTACATCACTCCTGGTGAGATGTGAGTTGTTCTGAATCCTTCTTCAAAAATAGCCCAAGTTACATCTTCAAGGGGAGTGGTGATCTGAAAGTTGTCCCACCATGTTGTTGCTGGTCCTTCAAGCAGAAATGCTGCAAACCTAACTTTTTCTTCATCGGTGCAGCCAACAGTCACTAAGTCTTTGTTCACTGAACGTAACCAGTCATTGACTTCCATTGGATCATTTGTTCCAGAGAATCTTGCAGGCCTAAGTTTCAGAAACTTGGTGAGCATGTCAAGTGCTGGAGGATTATTCTGATTGTTGTTGTTGTTGTTCTGATTCTGTATGAATGTGGTCATCTGCTGCATCAGTTGTGTGTGAGCTGCCAACATCTGATGTATCTCAGGGGGAATGTTGTTGTTTTGGTTGGGGTTGGCACGACGAGGAGGCATCTGTTGGTTTGATAGGGATAAGTATTGGTGGATAGGTTTTTAAGAAGTTTTAACACACAACTCAAAACCAACCAAGTTCAATCAAACAATCAACAAGCAACTATCCACTTAACAACTTATGAGCTTAACTCATGAGTTGAAGGAAACAACAAGTTTTCTTGAAAATAATAACTTAGTATAATCATACCTCATAGGTCAATATGATCCATACTCTAACTTGATATCAATGTCTTTGGTAGGCAATCTAATGTCTCTTGGTTTTTCACTTGTAGTCCTTAGTGATGTCTAAGTTGAAGTCCTTGGTGAAACTAAAGTTGAAATCACTTGAAGATGTTGAAGTCATTAGAGTTGATGAAATCTTTTGCACATAGTGAAGTCTTTGGCCATGGGGTAGGCTTTGTCCATCAAGTTGAAAAGGAAGAGATGTAGAATCAAAAACAAAATGGTTGAGGAAAGAGTTTACAAGATTGTTTGTAAATAAGTTTTGGAACAAATGCAACTCCTATTTTTCTAAGGGTTTTGTCCAATCCTAGGGTTACAATCCTACAGGCAACACGGTGCTCTGATACCATCTGTAAGGTTCACAACCTTTAATAAGGTAGAGATCCCTGTGTTTACAATGCTAGTCCCTGGATCAATAGCTAGCATCCACAATTAAGATGTAATATCAAGAAACAAAGGTCATAATACAACTTTATAACCAGGAATAAAATAATTCATTACATCTTACGTAGCTCATTTGGCTATTACATTACATTGGAGCAGAATATCTATAAGCATGGGGTCCTTCATCTTCAAAGTGCCACAGGCAAACATGTTGGTTGTAGACTTGTAATCCTATTCAACAAACTTCACTAACATCAAACAAACCTACAACATAATAAGTTGCAGCCACAAGGGTCAATACATTTTGAATTGTATTGGCAAGCTTCACTACTATGTAGAATTAAGTGGATCCTATCATTTACATGCATATTTGGCTAAGTAGAGTTTAGGCTCTTTTGCAGAAAACAATATAGTTTTATCCTATCTTTTCAAAATAGTTTTTGATCTTTTGTCAAATCTTTCTGAACTTCTTGGAAAACTCCAAGTGCTTCAAATCCCTTGTTGTCACCATCAAGTTTTACTTTGAGAAATTGGAATGTTGAGATCTTCCAAAGCTTCAGGCCTTAGTTGCTCAGTATTGTCCATAACCGGGGACACGGCTAAGTACTTAGAATTTTGATCTTCTGCAGAAGTTGTACACTTTACCCACATGACACAATCTCATCTTGATGCCACCAGTGGCCGCTGGATAAGTACTCACCAAGATGGAGTACTGGCAGATTGAGAATGTGACAAAGTCTTTCCATAGGAGTCCTCCCAATACACAATGCTATCTTGTCATCCAGGCACCAATGTAGGGTTTCAAGTTCCCTTACACAATCCTAGTTAACCCGAAGATGCCAATGCATGGGTATTCTACTATGTAGTTGACTAAGACAGAGCCCATTTAGCATGTGGCTGTACACGGAAGCCACTGTACGAGAAACATGTTCAATCTCTAAGTCCCTGGGTGGTTTTCTTCTAGTGCACAACAAAAATAGATAGCCATATAAACATGGTTCCTTTTGTTGCCACCTTGTCCAACCTTGAGTATCCTTATCCACCCAGGTGGTTCATTGAGTACTTGTTTTATTATATAAAACATATATCTTTTCAACTCTTCATATAATCATAACATGTATCCCATCCCATTATATAGCAGGGCTAAGCATACTACAACTAAAATGTTTCCACTAAGGAATATATAAGGGTGTCCTATTAGGATTTAGCATAGCATAAAATATAGTAGTCCTTTCCATGCATGTTACAAAATCCACTAAGTGTAATGAAAATAGTAGGACATGGATGATAGTGTCACTTGCCTTTTTAGTAGAGAATGTTGGTTGACTTCTTGATCTTGCAAATATCACACTCTTCTAATTCCACTACAATTCAATCAAGAAAACACATATTCAACACAAAATTCAAACAATTTGTCACACATAAAATAAAAACAAGGTCATGCATGCAAGTATGCAAAAGATAGTTTTATTTACAAAAGTGGTTTCCACTAAGCTCTAAACATAATAAAGTTCAAAAGTGGTCATTTACAAAAGTGGTAAAACCATTTGCAAAAGGTTTTATCTATAAACCATTTTTAAATCAAATTATTATTTTATGTGGTTGAAAATTCTTTAGCAAAGCAATATTCTTTAAAGAGTTCACCAAATAAATTTTAATTTCTCAAATCTTCGTGTTTAGGGTCAGAAGGTTTGAATCAAATCATTTACCAAAGGTTTTACTCAAAAATCATTTCTATATCATAATCAATATTTTTATTTGACTAGAAATGAGCTAATTCAATTATCTATTCCTAAACTTCACAAAATGCATTTTTAAATCCATAAGTAGGTTCCTAGGGTCAGAAGGTTCAAAACAAACCATTTTGCAAAGATTTCACATTAAAATTATATCTAGAACAATTTTTATATTCATAATAAGCCTACACATGTTTCTGTAATTTCAACCAATTTTCCAGAAGCAAATCAGTAAACAAATTGCATGGTTGCAAAGTACTTGTTCTACTAATTCCATTGATATAAAATTTGCAATTTTTGGACGTGTGGATCAAAAGTTATGCAATTTACAAATTTGCAATTCAATTAGATTCTATTTCTGTTTTTAAACTAAACCTTGTCCACGTGGCTTGTTCTTATTGGCCGATACCGCTTCGGGTGGATCGAGCTCTCTGGACCGCAGGATCTTATATAGATTACACGGCGCAGATCAACTCGTACCCTTTCGTCTAGATCTAATCTCAGCCAACGGATCCTGATCTAACGGATGTCATGCGATTGACCAAGAGTGGGCGGCGACTGGCAGCGCACGCTCGGGATGCGGCGGTGCCGGTGGTACAGGACGCAAGAGAGGTAGCGGGGGTGCTCACCGTGCTCGCAGAGAGGTGCTGAAGCTCAACGTGTTCACGATGGGGCAGGGGGGCACTGGAATGGAGGGAATCTCTCGCCGGAGTCGGTGGCGGCGTTGGGCGTCTCTGGAGGTCGTCGGGGATGGAGTTACAGATTGTGCCGAGGCAAAACAAGGACATGGTCAGATGCGGAAGAGCATGGGGAGTACGCGAGTGTCAACAGGAGAGCTTGGGGCGGTCGGAGTTACCGGGGAAAGGTCGTCGGGGCAATGGCAGACGACGGTGGCGAGTTGAGCTTGTCCTTGCCGACGCTCTGGGGAAAGCGCGGGCGAACAGGAGGCACTAGCAGGTGCGCCTGGATGTGGAGAACCAGCTCGCGTGCAGATGGAGGCGAGGGGCGGCCGTGGTTCGCCGGAATTGACTGGGGAAGTCGTCGGAGACAGAGAAGGTTTGAGCTAGAATTCCGGTAGCCTAGTGGCAGAGAGGAGGCGGTGTTTGGGGGTAAAGATAGAGGGGAGAGGGGCGCTTATACACGCGTGGTCACCGGTGGAGTTAAGGCCGTCATCAACGCGAATTCAACGCCGATTCTTGCGAAGCGGCGAGGGGAGCAGTCAGTGGAGACGACGTCTTTGGCTATGGGGCCTATCTGACAGTGCGAGGGAGAGAGAGGGCACGGGGTCCACCTGTCTGCGTCTCTGCGGGTGCGTGTTTGGGTGAAAAACATTTCGCGCGTGGGGGAGAAGTTGGGCTGCGTTGCTGGGCTGTTGGGCCAGATGGGTTGGGTTGTTGTTTGTTTCATTCTTTTTATACAGAATCTTTTTCCTTTTCCTTTTTGAATTTCTGATTTGATTTTATTCAAGCAATTCAAACACCCAAATGAATTCAAAACTTTGCCAAACTTTGTGTAAGTTTTAATTCTATTTAACAACACAAACCAAAGTCAAAACAAAATAATTTTTTTTCTTTTTAAGATCCATTAATAATTAAATAAATAGACCCTAGTCATTAATTCAAATAGGGTTTATTTATTTAATTATTAATGGATATTATTTAAATAAATAAAATAAATAGAATTAATATTAATGGATAATTCTTTTTATTTGAATAAATAAAACACTTGGGAAAACTTATTTAAAATAAAATAACAAGTTTTAATGTTTATTTAAAATGGCAAAGCCTTTACTTTAATAAAATTGGATATTAATAAATCCTCATTATTTTATTTAAATAAACCTTTACTCTTTTTATCAAATAGAAATATTTTATTTCAAAAGCTTGGCTAAGATTTAAATTGGCTCTCTAAAATAATCCTTATTTATTATTCTACCTTTTCTTTTGAAAACCAAATATTTTTATTAAAAGATCCAAAAATAGTAATTCCAACTATCATAATTTTATTTATTAATTGTTTATCTTTTTAAATCCATTTAGGATTTTATTTGATCAAAATAGGTTTTGATATTTCCAATTGGAATCAAAAAGTTTCTTCTCACCCTGAATTTCAACAAAGTTTTA
The DNA here is from genome assembly GCA_030063025.1 of Avena longiglumis. NCBI lineage: Eukaryota > Viridiplantae > Streptophyta > Magnoliopsida > Poales > Poaceae > Avena > Avena longiglumis. Next base: position 433,785,919 of record CP125975.1, read on the forward strand.
TTTTGTTTATTTAATTTTTCACATTTCAAAATTTGGAAAATTTTGGGATGTGACAGTTAGACTCAAATGTGTTGGTTATTTCCTTCTTGATGCTCTTTTTCACTTCAAATATTTATCTCCTTTGTGAGCATCTTTGAAACTTTCAAGCCTAACTTAAAGCATTAAAGAAACGTACTTGTTGGGAGATAACCCAAGAGTTTTGTCGAGTCTTGGAAGTTATTACCTCGGTAATAACCGCTCCTTATCCTTTTTGTTTTGGTTTTTGTGCAAAGTTCAACTACTTTTGTGAAGTAGAGGAGTTGTGAAAAGTGGCTGTCCTGGGACAGATTTTTTGTGCTGCATTGTAAAAATTCATGAGGGAGCTTAGTACTTCGGATGGAGCTGTATTTTTCTATGCTTGTTGTCCAAGTTGTTTCCCAACTTTCATTAGTTTTTCACTTTTTGTTTTGAACAACAGAAGGTTTTCAAAAAAAAATATTTACCTGTTGGTCTGTTTTGATAGATTTCTACCATCATTTGCATTTGCCTCTTACAGTAGCTTTTGCTTTGATGGATTTCATTTGAAGTGTGAACCTAAAGGTTTATTGTTTTTACTTAGACTAATGTTGCCATTGAAGTTTGAGTATTGCCTTGTGAAGAAAGGAATTTCCAGGAGAAGGAGGAAAGGAGTCTGCAGAGTTCGTCTTTGAGTAGGTAAAAGTGGTGAAAAACAGAAGGTTCGTGAAAACCCAATCTTTTATATTTTTGATGTTTTTAATACATATGGAAGATTATGAGATGGAACAAAGGAGGAAACGGAGGCCGGGGTGGCCAAAACCACCCCAGGAGCAAGCCCCAGCTGGCCGCGCCTGGAGGGGGTGTGAGCCCCCCGAGCTCCGTCTCCGCCTCGTTTTTGTATCGGTACCTTCCTTATGATTTGGAACTTCGTAATATATAACCCCCCGGGTTCCCCGAGGTTCGTGCATCATGTTCTCGTCGTGTTTTTGTTTCGATATGTTTCTGTCCGGAAATCTTCTCAAGTTTAGAGCACCATGGTCTCTACCAACGACAAAGGCAAGAAGCCCGAGGAAGATGATCCTCAAAACCCCAAGGAGGAGGAGATTTTGGTTGAGGATGAAGAACACATGGAAGAGGACAAGCATCCGGACACCCGTACTACCGTCGCAAGGATTGGAGTGGTGGCAAAACCTACCAAGCTTAGGAGGACAACACGGATGTCTACCGGAGGGTAACCTCCACGTCTTATTTACAATCCACGGTCATCTCCTCCATGTACCAAGAGACCCTTCCATACTATTATACATGAGCATCAATACCAACATGTGCCCAAAGGGAACTTACCCTCAGTTTGGGATATGCCTCACTCTAACCATGTAGGGAAGGAACATACTGTAGGTATACGGGTAGACTACACTAGCGCAAATCAAAATTTTCTACCGCGTAAACCAGGAATACTGTTGTCATAGATCACGGGATTACCACTAGACGCGCAGTTGCGGAATTGATGAAGCGCGTCGAGGCAGTGCAAACGTTCCACGTCTCCTCCTTGTCCTCATCCCACGAGAATCTCCCCTTGCGCGGCTCGTCCAAGTGCCACAGATGCAGCACCTCCGAGGTATCCACACGTGCGGGGTGGAAGCGTCAGACGCCGGACTGCTAGGTCCGCGCGTGCAACACAGGCATGAGGTGTGGCTGCTGGGTGGAATGGTCTCTATCTAGTCAGCTTGCCCCACCCTCTCTTATATAGGCGTCCCTAGTGGGCTTCTACATTAATAGCCCATTAGTAGCCTAAGCCTGGTCTAATTCGGATCTAATCCTCATTAGGCTTCCATCCCCTTAAGTGTATGACCCTATAGGTTCATATACGTGTAGACATGACACGAATACACTTATTCTGTCAATAGTTGGTAGCAGCCTCTAGCAAGACGTGCCAACTCCTAAACGAATACAAAGATCATATCGGACGAACCATCACAAGGTTCAGTACATGTCTTTCCATTTGCCTCACGATATTTGGTCTAGCTCCAAGCTGACCTCTCTTTCTCGATATCGTAACTCGGAATCCCTTTACTAGGTTAACTCTTAAACTTATATAGCACGGCCATGCATTTCTGGATCCGATCACTCGAGGGGCCCAGAGATATCTCTCTCAAGTAGAGAGGGGCAAATCCCATCTTGATTGACCATGCCTTTCAGCATGTTTCAGGACAAACCCGAAAGCTACCTTTATAACTACCCAGCTATGGAGTAGCGTCTGATAACCACAAATTAGGTCGATCCACATCTCAAGTACATGCGACAATCTCAGGTCTAAGGACAAAACGTACACGATGTGTAGAGAGAGCTGCAAGTCTAATTGCCAGTCTCATGTTGGGTCAATCCAACCCCATGTTCATAACATGTATCCACATCATTGGTTTGACATCTCCATGTCTATGACTTGCGAAACATAGTCATCAACCAATCGATGTGCTAATCTAATATTCACGTGTGTCCTCACATGAACTCCGACTAGGGACAACTATTAAATAACCATACAAGTAGAGAGTTTCACAAACAATTCACATAATTGCCAATCAATACAAGTTTCCTGATATGGATATTCAAGGAACATTACAATAACTCATGGATACATATGAAATATAATCATCTCTATGATTGCCTCTAGGGCATATTTCCTTCAGTCTCCCACTTGCACTAGTGTCAATCTAAAATGTATCTAATACCAATTGCTCTTGTGTGTGCTTCATGCGCGGGCTGTGGGAGAGGCTTAGTCAAGGGATCAGCAACATTTGAGTCCGTATGTATTTTGCATATCATGACACTACCATCCTCAACGAACTCACGAATCTGATGGTAATGCATGCGAATATGTTTGTTCTTCTGGTGCTGTCTAGGTTCCTTGACTTGTGCAATAGCACCATTGTTGTCACAATAAACGTCCAAGGGATTGGACGCGCCCTGAACCACACCGAGAGCGATCAGGAAATTCCTAATCCAAACAGCTTCCTTTACGGCCTCCGAGGCAGCAATATATTCAACTTCTGTTGAAGAGGAGGTCACCGTATCTTGCTTGGAACTTTTCCAGCTCACAACACCACCATTCAAGACAAACACATAACCTGATTGCGATTTCGAATCATCTGAGTCGTTAAGGTAACTCGCATCTATGTAACCCTTTACACTGAGTTCATCCTCACCTCCATAAACTAGGAACACATCCTTAGTCCTTTTCAAGTACTTAAGGATGTTCTTTACCGCTGTTCAGTGACCTTCACCTGGATTAGCCTGGTATCTGCTCGTAACACTTAGAGCATAGGAAACATTTGGGCGAGTACATATCATTGCATACATGATGGGTCCGATAGCCGAAGCATATGGGACCCTGCTCATGCGCTCACGCTCATCAGTAGTCGAAGGACACTGAGTCTTGCTGAGTTTAATGTCGTGAGACATGGGCAAGAACCCCTTCTTAGCCTCTTCCATGCTGAACCGTTTCAACACTTTGTCAATGTATGTACTCTGGCTTAATCCAATTAGCCTCCTTGATATATCTCTATAGATCTTGATGCCCAGAATATATGCTGCTTCTCCCAAGTCCTTCATCGAAAAACTATTTTTCGATGAGGTCTTAACAGACTCGAGCATAGGAATGTCATTTCCAATTAGCAATATGTCATCTACATATAAGATTAGAAATACCAGTGCTCTCCCACTTTCCTTCTTGTAAACACAAGGTTCTTGTTCGTTTTTTATGAAGCCAAACTCCTTTACAACTTCATCAAATCGAATGTTCCAACTCCGAGATGCTTGCTTCAACCCATAAATGGACTTCAGAAGTTTGCATACCTTTCCAGCATTGTTTGGATCGACAAAACCTTCGGGTTGCATCATATACACGTCCTCGGTTAGGATTCCATTTAGGAAAGTCGTCTTGACATCCATCTGCCATATTTCATAGTCGAAATGTGCAGCAATGGCTAGAATTATCCGTATATATTTAAGCATCGCTACAGGCGAGAAAGTCTCGTCGTAGTCAACTCCTTGAACTTGTCGAAAACCTTTTGCAACAAGTCGAGCTTTATGGACGTGAACATTTCCATCCATATCAATCTTCTTCTTATAGATCCATTTGCACTCGATGGCTTTAAAACCATCAGGCAGGTCAACCAAGTTCCAAACTTGATTGTCACCCATGGACTCTATCTCGGATCTCATGGCGATCAGCAATTTCTCAGAGTCTGGGTCCACCATCGCTTCTGCATAGGTCGCAGGCTCATCATTATCTAACAATAATAATTCCTGCGCTCCGCAGAACCTCGCCGACCTTCGTGGTTGTGGTGCTTTTGTTGCCATGGGTTCCTCAACTTGTTCTGCTACAATAGCATCACTCGTAGAAGCATCCCCAAATGGCTCATCTTGAACTTCTTCAAGTCGCACTGACCTTCCACTTGTTCCCTTTGTGAGAAACTCTTTCTCTAGGAAAACACCGCTATGAGCGACAAACACTTTGCCCTCTTCTCGGTTGTAGAAGTAATACCCTAAGGTTTCCCTCAGATATCCCATGAAAATGCACTTAAACGATTTAGGTGTTAGCTTGTCCTACTGAAGTCGCTTAACAAATGCATCACAACCCCAAATCTTTAGAAAAGATAAACTGGGATTCTTTCCAGTCCACATCTCATATGGTGTATTAACTACGGATTTAGATGGTACCCTATTAAGTGTGAAAGCTGCCGTTTATAGAGCGTAACCCCAAAATGATAATGGTAAATCTGATTGGCTCATCATCGATCGAACCATGTCCAACAAAGTTCGATTGCGCCGTTCCGAGACCCCGTTTCTTTGAGGCGTTTCGGGCGGCGTGAGTTGTGGAACAATTCCGCAACTCTTAAGATGATCGCTAAATTCGTGACTCAAATATTCACCTCCATGATCAGATCGCAAGGCCTTTATTTTCTTGCCACGTTGATTCTCTACCTCACTCTGAAACTCCTCGAACTTTTCAAAAGTTTCGGACTTATGACTCATCAAGTAGACATAACCATATCCACTGAAATCATCAGTGAAAGTAATGAAGTAGTGATATCCTCCTCTGGCTGTCGTGCTCATTGGTCCACATACATCAGTATGTATGAGTTCCAACAAGTATGTCGCTCTCTCGGGTAAACCCGAAAAAGGCGACTTGGTCATCTTTCCAAGTAAACAAGCTTGACATGTCTTGTATGATTCAAAATCAAACGAAGTTAGAAGACCATCACCATGGAGCTTCTTCATGCGCTTTTCACTTATATGCCCCAAACGACAATGCCATAAATAGGTAGGACTCAAATCATTAGGCCGAAGCCTTTTAGAACTAACATTGTAAATAAATGCATCATCAAGATTTAAAATAAATAACCCATTCACAATGGGAGCATTAGCCATAAACATATCATTCTTAGAGATTACACAACCATTGTTTGCACTCGCGAATGAATAACCATCCCTCATCAAACATGAAGGTGATAAAATGTTTTGACCCATACTAGGAACGTAATAACAATTATTCAACTCCATAATAAATCCCGACGGAAGGTGAAGTTGCATGATGCCGACGAACAATTCAGCAACCCTTGCTTTATTTCCGACGTGAAAATCCACTTCGCCTTTCTGCACTTCTATAGTCCTTATTAGCCCCTGCATCGAATTGCAAATATGAGCAACCGATTCGGTATCAAATACCCAAGAGTTAACATAGGAATCAGCGAGAAGAATGTCCACAACATTTACAACAAGCGTACTTGAGCGGGAAGTACTCTTACTTCCACTCTTCTTCAAAGAAGCCTGGTACTTGCTGCAGTTTCTTTTCCAGTGGCCATGTTCATGACAAAAGAAGCACTCAGTGTCTTCTACAGGTCCAACCTTTTGCTTGGGTGCAGGCTTAGGGATCGTATCCTTAGCCTTGCACTTATTCTTCCAAGAAGTACCCTTTTTCTTGAAGCTAGGCTTGTTCTGCATAGCCATCACATGGCAATGCCCTACACACTTCTTCATGTCACTTTCTACTGTTTTAAGCATCCCACATAATTCATTAAGGCCCTTCTCCACCCCATGCATATGGTAGTTCGAAATGAACTGCCCATAGATGGATGGAAGAGACGCCAAAATGAAGTCAGTGGCCAACTCTTGGCCTAGTGGAAAACAAAGCTTTTCCAAAGTCCTACTGTAACCAACCATTTTTATCACATGGGGACCTACAGCTGCTCCCTCTGCTAGCTTGCATTCGACAAAGGACTTGGCAACATTGTACCTCTCAGTCCTTGCCTGATCTTGGAACATGTCCTTAAGCGCAACGATCATATCGTACGCATCCTGATCCTCAAACTTATTTTGGAGTTCAGGTTCCATGCATGCAAGCATAAGGCAGCTAACCTCAAGAGAATCATCACATGCTCTCTTGTAGGCATTCTTTAGGGAAGCAGATGCATTATCAGCAGGTTCATCGGGGATTGGGGTATCCAGAACCGTTTCCTTTTTATCAGACCTGAGAACAATTCTCAGGTTACGGACCCAGTCCGAATAGTTTGTTCCATTTAGTTTATCTTTGTCAAGAATCAAACGCAAAGAAAAAGGTGATGTAGTGTTCGGTGCCATAGATCTACAACAGAAAACATGCAAAATACTAAGTCATGTAACCATGAAAGAGTAAAACATATTAAACAATTTAATAGCATATACTCCCACTTAAATCAATATACCTCTATTGATACTAAGTGATTCAAGATTCATAATTAACAAGTCGCCTAGTGAGCTTTAGCATCACTGCTAGAAGACAAGGTAAATCAGTTAGCAACACTTGCTAATCATATCACATATGACTCTTGTTGTTGGGTGACATATCTAAGTCAAAACTAGGCGCCCAACCTTTATGCCCCAAGGTCCTTAACTGTTAAGATTACCTTGTCAATCTCACCAACCCTTATGCGTGTAGGTATCCGGTACAAACCCATCCAGCCAAGGAAAACCGCGGCACCCTAATTTCATAGGCCCACCAACGATTGTACATGGCATAGGATGGTGCAAGGTTTGGTTGGGAGGGCACAGTTTAACTTAAACTTTGTGAGGGATCGTTCTACTTCTATCATCTAAACATGCATAGTAGTAAAACACATAAGAATAGCATTCACATAGATGTGACACAGTATGGCCCATTTTCTCATGGTGATCTCCATCGCCATAGAACCTGTCCACCATGATGATCTCCATCTTCATGTTCCATGCGAGCCATCCTCCAAGTGATGAGTCCTCCAAGAACTAATACAAGCTATTACTCCTAACATCTAGTAATCAAAATTACATAGTATTGGGATCATCACAAGTTGGCACGCAGGCCATTACAATAATTGACAACACATATGGCTACAGCCATGTTGCCCTACTCACAACACGCAGGTCATGAAAAATTTCATACATGCATCACATACATATATGGGCCATACTGATCACATACATCCTGCAAAAATAAGTTATGCATAGAATCGCATTCTATCGGATCATGTGAACTCGCAGCACCTAGTTACCTTAACGAGATACAAAAGGGGCTACGACTAGGGGGGTCCAGGGGGTCTCCCCCTGCGGGGTTCGAAGGGGCAACGCCCCTCGCAAAACCGTGAAAATGAGAGATTGAATCTTCACAAATTTCTTTAAGGATTTTGATCGGCAAATCAAATTTACCATAAACCGACTCCTGTCTCGATTCAATCAAACTCCTTTGATCTCGGTACATCGATTTTAGATCTAGGTTCCGATTCGATCAATCATATTGATCTTCGTGTGATTCAACAGGATTTATGTGTCACTGTCTACCCCGATGGCGGAAACCGACCGGTAGGGGTAAGTCGTTCGACAACCTCAGAATCACGATCACGGAAAGCAAGATCATAGATCAATCCTGAACCACCGCCATATAAACAATCACATCATTCATATCAATCTGCATATCACCATATGCAAACATCCCGAACCTATAACTGAACAGCATTGGCTCTGATACCACTGAAGGGATACGGGTAGGCTACACTAGCGCAAATCAAAATTTTCTACCGCGTAAACCAGGAATACTATTGTCATAGATCACGGGATTACCACTAGATGCATAGTTGCGGAATTGATGAAGCGCGTCGAGGCAGTGCAGACATTCCACGTCTCCTCCTTGTCCTCGTCCCACGAGAAGCTCCCCTTGCGCGGCTCGTCCAAGTGCCACAGATGCAGCACCTCCGAGGTATCCACACGTGCGGGATGGAAGCGTCGGACGACGGACTGCTAGGTCCGCGCGTGCAACACAGGCGTGAGGTGTGGCGGCTAGGTGGAATGGTATCTATCTAGTCAGCTCGCCCCACCCTGGCTTCTACATTAGTAGCCCATTAGTAGACTAAGTGTCACATCCCAAGATTTTCCAAATCTTGTAATGTGATAAATAAATGAATAAAATAGAACTTTGTTAAATTTCAGAGCCAGAAGAAACTTTTGGAATTCAATTGGAACTTCAAACCCATTTGAATTAAATAAAACCTAAAGGGATTCATAAAGTTAAACATTTAAAGGAAATTAAAAATGTTTTGGAAGTACTATTTTTTTTGGATCCTTTAATGGAAGATTTGGTTTTCAAAAGAAAAAGTAGAATTATAAATAAAGATTATTTAATAAAGCCAAATTAAACTTTGACCAAGCTTTGGAAATTAAAACATTTAATAAAAATAGCAAAAGTTGATTTAAATAAATTAATAAGATTTTAATATCCAACTTTATTTAAATAAGAAGTTTTACCAATTTTAATTGAAACATCAAAACTTATTAAATTATTTAAAATAAGTTATCTCAATTATTTGAAATTCACAAATAAAATCTACTAAAATATTTTGGTTTTATTTTAAGATTCAAAATAAGTATCTGTTGCCGATCAAAACTCACTGGCGGGCAGTGATGAGCAACACGAAGAGCCGGGAGGCTCCCAGAGCGGCTGGTGGGCCCTGGTCCCTCGGTCGACGTCCATAAATCTTCCGACGCGCCGCAGCGTCTGTCTTGGTTCGGCGTGCCACCTATACCTGGTCGAAGGTGATGGATTGTTCGATTGGTTTCTGCACGGTAAACAAGTATCGTAAAATTGAGCCGTGATCGGCTCCCAGGTTTCCCTGTAAATCGGCTTTCAGAGCCGATTGTCCCCATGGCTTTGCATTGGATCTATGATAACATGGGGTTTTGCTTAATTACTACAAGTTAAATCGATCTACGATAGTTTAACGTTTTCACCACGCAACGGAACGTCCGCGTAGTTGAGCCTAATAGATCTGAAAAATAGTAGAAAACCGATCCTAGAGAGGGCCTAAAACCAACATAACGTCAATTCCGGAAACATCCCTCTAAGATCAATAAACCATACCTTCGTATTAGGATCGTTCAACCCGTTTGTGAGGCCTAACCACGTAGATATCAAAATAAACCTTGATGAACAAGGCACAACTATAACAGATCAAATCGACTTAGCAGGAATCAAGCAAGATGCCACCTTTACACCGGAGGCGGTGCAAAGGCGAGATAGCTAGAGATAGCATAAATAAGCAATCATAGTAAAAGCATCGATGCTAGCTCTAACAAATATGTGGTAAGGGTGTTACTCGCCATCAACAAGGCTTAGTACGAGTAACACGGATAACGATAGTAAATCTTGCCTAAATCGCAAGACGCGATCTAGGCGACATGGCACTACAGAAAAACCCTAGAAACAAGGGGTGGCGATCTTGCGAGATTGTTGTTGGTTGTGAGCGTGATTGTCCTTTTTTCTCAATAACCCTAAGTACATATTTATAGTCAGGAGACTCTCTATGTTTGGAATAACTCTACAACTCTATCTTTATCTAAACATAAGCGAACCTAAACAACTCGACTCCTACTAAGATACAAGATACACGGGCAATTCACCCAAATCTACGTATTAGGCCGATCCAACAACACGTTGAATATATGTATCTTCTAAGCCCATCTTGATCACGGCCCATCCCATCTTAGGCCAAAATATGGCGATAACATGCCCCCGGTTTTGGCAATGATAATTCCAAAACCACTACGTGTGTTTTTTCCTTCTCTGGGTTTTTTTATCGGACTCGCGTCGTCGAGCAGCGTGGCGATCGCCAGATCACGCCACCCCTTCATCATGATGCCTGTCTTCTCAACTCCTCCGATTGCATGATTTGACGATTTTGGCGGTAATCTGAAACTGCTATGGCATTGAACCGTTTCTTCACTATTCCTCTTTATTTAAATCCACTGAGCAGTTCACAATCCCCATCTTCCTCCGTAGCGAAAACCCTCTTTCTCCACGGAAAAACCCTCTTTCTTGCCATGGCCTCCTCTGCTTCCTCGATCTCTCCTCCCACGCCTCCAATAGCCTCGGTGACTGAACCAACTCGGAGCACCCGCAATGGCGTACAAAACTCGCCCCACAATGGTGGGACGAGAGGGTTGGGACTTTGCTGCAGTCGGAGGACGATCGTCCACAGACGGCGAAGAGAACCTTCGATTCCTCGCCGACGGGGGCTGGAGGCCAGCTGACAGCACGCCATGTCACGGGATGGCGTCGATTCCTCAAGAAGAGGAAGAAGAAGAGAGGAGGAGGACACCTCCTCAGGAGTACCAGCCGGTGAGGTACCGGGCGGGTCCGAAGACGGCGACGGCGAAGGCGAGGGCGAGGCCTACCGGCTTCCTCAAGATGGCGAAGACGGCAGCTGGCGGCCAAGAAAGCGAGGAAGGCGGCGGCGGCGGCAGCAGCGACCTCGGCCCGATTAGGACTTAGTAGCAATGGCGTAGCATTAGCAGGCCTTTTATGTCGAATCTTGTAAGCAATGCCCTTCGAATGAATGAAAACTTTGTTTCCCAAATGCTGCTCCTTTTTGCTTTAATTCGCCAATAACCAAAAGCAGTCGATGTTCCATAAGCCGATGACACGGTATCGGCTCTTTCTAAACAGTCAATTTGCACAAAGCCGATGACCACCCATCGGCTCCTTCTAAAAAAGCGTTTGGCGGTCCACCTCAATTGAATCACAAGCTAGTTCTTGATGCGAAGCGGTAACCAAACCTCCATCGCCCATCGAAAAACGTGCCTGAGCGAACACTATCGACCAGCAAGGATGATGACGGCGAAGTTGAGATAAGCGAGTTCGTCGGCGCTCTCCATGCCCTCAAAGCATTTTTTTTCTTATTCGGCGATTTTCAACATCGCCCATATTCTTGCCAATCGACTTAGCCGATCTCTCTCATCGACCCCTCAAGTTTTATTGTCCCATATCCCACATGCCCGGAAAATACTTCTTGAGATCTGCCATTGGCGCCACTTGAAATTTTTCACCATCCAACTGCTCAAGCATGTATCGTTCCCTCTTAAAACTTGGTGACCTTACGGCCCGTGCCAATTTGGAGACCATTTACCATATCTTTGCGTCCTTAGTACCCAAAGGGCAACTGACTTCCCACACCAAATCTCCAACGTGGAACTCCTTTGGCTTCACCTTCTTGTTGTAGGCACGAGCCACTTTAGCCTTGTTCTCTTTTATTTTCTCAGCGACCACACCTAAGCTCGGTCACATCTTCCATTGTCACTCATCAAAGTTGCATATTCTTGATCGTTAGCTCATTACGAAAAGTAACACGTCTCGATCCAGTAATTTCCCAAGGCAATACGACTTCTTGCCCATAGACCGGATGGTGCGGAGAGGTTTTTATCGCCCCATGACACGACATGCGATAAGCCCATAAAGCTTCGATAAAACCTCATGCCAACGCCTCGGTGTTCATCGATTTTCCTCTTGATCAGCTTGATAAGACTCGGTTGGGCCTCGGCTTGCCCATTTGCTTGGCGTAATGCGGAGACGACCGTAGCGATTTAATCCTGTGTCTTCAGAACTTTCTCAATTCGTGAGAAACAAAACCGAACCTCCATCGGTTGTGATAGTCAGGGAATCCCAAACCTATGAATGACGTGCTCTTTCACGAAATTTATGACATCTTCGAACTTCTTGACTTCATAGGGACGCTTCCACCCACTTGGTAAAATAATCGTGATGGCCAAGATCCACATATGGCCTTTGCTTGATGGAGGATTGATCTTGCCGATCATGTCCATGCCCCAACCTCGGAATGGCCAAGGTTTGATGATGGGATTCATTCTTGATCGGGTACCATCTGGATTTTCCAAATTTCGACATGCTTGACACCCTTTGTAATAGTTGAAACAGTCCTCAAGCATAGTGGGCCAATAAAACCCTGATCGCCTGATCAACCACTTCATCTTATGAGCCGATTGGTGAGTTCCACAGGCTCCTTCGTGTACCTCATGTAGGAGCTGATTGGCCTCGGCTGTCCCAGCATTTGAGCAATAGCCCTTCCAGTCTGTAAAACATGTCATCCCCAATAAGCACGTACTTCATGGCTTTGTACCTTATCCGTTTAGGTGCCCCCCGAGCCGAATCCTTCAAGTAATTGAAGATATCGGCTCTCCAGTCGTCTACTTCTAGGAAGGCCACGGACATCGGCTCCTTCTACCATATCCTTGTATCCGAAGCTATCTGCGCAAGATCGTTCGCCTCGGTATTACTGCGCACGTGGGATCCAAGTGAAGTTGATGTACGAAATTGCGTCATCATTTCATGGCGGTGCAGCCATAATGGGAAGAGGGACTCGCTCCGCACTTGTAGTCCTCCGTGGTGGGAAATCACCAACTTGGAGTCTCCAAAAATTTCCACTGCTTGCTCGTCGAGTAGTAACTCCATCCTTGCGCGTATTGCCTCGTGCTCGGCTACATTGTTAGTAGGAGAGGTAGACAATCGATGGAGAAGGAAAATGTTGCCCAGGCGACACGAGGAAAATGCCGATGCCGCAGCCATCGTCACAAACTGATCCGTCGAAAAACATAGCCCATGCTTTTATGGACAGTGCTGCTATGTTAGTGTTGATCCTCTCGGCAATAAGATCAGCCAGCGCCTGTCCCTTAACAGCTTTCGCAGGCTGATACCGGATGTCAAACTCTGATAATGTCTATAGCCATCTGGATCAATGTGGCTTATCCCCAGGACCAATGTCGATCTCTTCTAGCTCATCAGCCGATGTAAACCCATACCCTAGCTTTCCATCACCTGTCAAATCGATGCTAAACACAGGGCAAACGATGGATAAGGACAACAAAAATAATTTGGGCCGATCGCCTGAATCGGCCCCCTTCTTGCTTGCGTATGCCAAGGATGGTTTACACCTTATTATTTTACAGTGGCAGAGTATCTCTCTGCTACGACTACATGCACTGCTTGTCGTATGATCGCCGCTTTTTATTTTTTGTGGCCGATCGCAGGGATCGGCCGTACCACGGATGATCGTGGGCTTTTCTACTCTGTAAGGCCAGTGGATAAGACCAGCCTCACCCCGTTTTTTGTAGCTTCAATACGCTCGCGGCCGTCTAGATTGATTCGAGATCGGCTCTTGGTCTTCCGCCGGATGTTCATGCCAGCGGTGGAAACCTCGATGGAATCGTCTGCATGGGCGACCTCCACTTCATCCCGTCCCTTTGTATCGAACCGGTGCATCGTGGATGGGATGCGGCGATTAGCGTGGATCCAATCCCTTCCTAGCAAGGCGGCGTGGTACTTTTGCTGTTCACGACGAAGAAAGATGTGGGTATGGTTTTCTTGCCCGGTCGGATCCACGTTTAGAACGCCTTGAGTTTCCGACGGTAGCGTTGAAGTCACTTAAGGTGACGTTGGTTTTGATCAGTCTGCGGTGGGCGTCCCAAAGCGTCGTAGCATGGGTATGGCATGATATTAGCGCCGCTCTGTGTCCACCAACATCTTGGCGGGTTGTCCATTGATGTAGCCCCGGTACGTAGCTTTCGGATGTTTGTAACCCTTCTCACGTGGCTTCTCGAAGATAACGGCCGTGGGCGCGATCAAGTTGTGCCTTTGGTAGCATGTTGGTTTGTGGCGCGAGAACTTCTGCGGAGCACGAACACCATGTTCGTGCCGATGCCGATGCATCGGCTTTTATTGTATCTTGGGTCGCCACTCTTTCCTTGTCGCGCCCTCCGTCTCAGATCGCCTTATTTTGACGGCGATCAGGCGTGCTTTCTTTAGCGTGGAGATCTGCGCTTGGCCTCTTCTAAGTTACGTAGCGTTGCACTCTCGCTTACGGTGTGTCCGAGTCCATGGGCACCACCTTGGGCGGTGAAACCTGTCTTCTTCTTTATCATCCACAGGCCTATCAAGGCCCTTCGCTCAGCGGACTCCTTAGCGGCTCGAGGTTGGAGAGGTCCTAAGCGTTCGAACAACGGCCTCGTGCCCTTCTTTCGTTGTCCACATTACGGGCGGTTGTCGGTGTGGGCAATCGGCTCATTCCACGTCCAGCAATGCTTGAAAAAGGGCAATCCCAATGTTTGTCTGCGCCTTCCTTCTCTTCGACGGCCCCCTAGCGGTGCTCATATCGTCTGTTGTCTCTCGTCTTTGGCGGCGTTGGTCATCTTGGCGCTCATACTTATTAAGGAGATCGTGGAATGTGGCTTACGATATCGCACTCTCCTTACTTGTTCCTCTGTTAAGTGTCGCCCGTTATCGTGGCCGGGCGATCGCGTGGACCAGCCTTCTCTCTTTCTTGGCCCCAGGGTGATCGCCTCCTTCACCGTCGTGTCATGGTGGTGCCTGACCCAGCCATGTTGACACCGACGAAAAGTCCGATTGGCGTCTCGCGGCAGAGCCCTATCATGTTGACACGGGGAGCGGGTTCGTGTCCACTTTCATGGCGGCGGCGAGATCGAGGCCTTGTTCTATAGCCATCTGGATTTGGCGGCGAAGCTCCTTGCACTCGTTGGTGGGGTGAGTGAGCGAATGATGCCACTTGCGGTATGGTCTCCCATTCATCTCACAGGCGAGGGATTTTGTGTCCTTCGGCAACCTCACCGCTTCTCCTTGAAGCAGATCGAATATCTGCTCAGCTTTGCTCACATCAGTCGAACCTCTCGCAGCCCTCTGTTTCACCCATTTACAGCCACGGATCGCCCCGAGCCCATTCAGCTCGGCCACCTCCTGGTCTGCGTAGGATCTTCCTCTTACGCATCGACCCGGGCTTATCGGTCTGAATTTGTCTTGTACAGCTCAGGTGGCGCTCATACATCGTCGGTTCAGGCCATGTGCGCCAATGAGTTGTATTCTACGGAATGCCACGTCCTTGATGGGTCTTGAGAGGCACATCGCCAGCTCGATTGCTTCCTTCTCGATTAAGCGAGTAACATCTGTTCTTGATGGTCTGAAGCTGGATGTATTGCTACATTTTCTCCCGCTTCATCGTGCGCCAGTGCGCAATGCCGCCTCGGTAGCTTCGAATGGTATTGGATGTGGAACTGTTCTTCTAGTTGTTTCAGTGCGAATTGAATCGGTGGCGGTGTACCACCCAAAGGCTGGTCTTAGAGATTGTGCAAAGAATCTTACGCATTTGATCCGATGCGAAATCATGCCTAGTTGTGCGGTATCGGCTTACGTGCTCGATCGAGCTTGACCCCGATCCGCTGAATCTTGAGAACTCGGGAGCTTATATTTGGGTGGTAGTGGAATCAGGTCAAACTCGTTGGAATGCGGCTTTGAGTAGCCGATGGTGCGTCTTTTCGCACGGCGAACCGATCTCTCGGGATGGTAGTGATTTGATCCTTTGTTTGAGCTGCAGGGCTAGACTCTCATGGCTTGTGCGGTGGCATACTTGGCTATGCACTTGTTTGTCGGCGTCCATCGGACATCGTTGCTCGAGAACGCTGCTCACGAAGACCTGCGGTAGGAATCCGCGCGGACACTCCTCTGATTCGCGATCGGTGCGCGCCAAGTTGTTGCATCGACGCGTGGCACATACGTACCCATGCGGGATCTCTTTGGGTGGCTCGACAGGAATTGGCAATCACTGGATCGCCTCGGCCTACAGAGACAATATATCTGCGATCTGGCGGCTCTGAGCTGCAGTGTGAATGGCGATTGCGCTGGTGTGGGCGGTCTTTCTCCTTGGTGGGTTCCTAAAGTGGGCCCGACGGAGAATCTTGATGTTTCATGATCTCTGGACCACTTGACCGCGACCCGCTCGAGCAACGTTCACGGGCTCTCGAGTGGCGGTGTAGAGAATGAGCCACCATGTAGTTGACCTCTGTCGTAGAGCCTGGGCGTTCCTCAAGGAGCAGAGCGGATCCACTTCATCGAGGGCACCCTCGGGGAGAATCCTTCCACCGATGCCACTTGAGCAACGGTCCTCTCGAAAGAGCCGATGAGGTCGGCTTCAAGAGCCCTTGATCTCGTCATGCCGCTTTGTGCTCGCAGAAGCTCGTCGTCACGTGACGGCCTGTTCTCCATCGTGGCGTCGGACATTTGATGTAGATGTTGTTGAATGTCCCACCGTGCGAGAATGTGTTGCCGATCAAAACTCCTGGCGGGCGGTGATGAGCAACACGAGCCGGGAGGCTCCAGGCTGGTGGGCCTGGTCCTCGGTCGGCGTCCATAAATCTTAAACGCACGCGTCTGTCTTGGTTCGAGCGTGCCACGACTATACCTGGTGGAAGGTGATGGATTGTTCGATTGGTTTCTGCGGTAAACAAGTATCGTAAATTCGAGCGTGATCGGCTCCAGTTTCCACAGAATCGGCTTTCGAGCCGATTGTCCCCATAACTGCATTGGATCTATGATAACATGGGGTTTTGCTTAATTACTACAAGTTAAATCGATCTACGATAGTTTAACGTTTTCACCACGCACCGGGCGTCCCACGCGTAGTTGAGCCTAATAGATACGAAAAATAGTAGAAAACCGATCCTAGAGGGCCTAAAACCAACATAACGTCAATTCCGGAAACATCCCTCTAAGATCAATAAACCATACCTTACGTATTCGGGATCGTTCAACCCGTTTGTGAGGCCTAACCACGTAGATATCAAACTAAACCTTGATGAACAAGGCACAACTATAACAGATCAAATCGACTTAGCGAGAATCAAGCAAGATGCCACCTTTACACGGAGGCGGTGCAAAGGCGGCGAGATAGCTAGAGATAGCATAAATAAGCAATCATAGTAAAAGCATCGATGCTAGCTCTAACAAATCTGTGGTAAGGGTGTTACTCGCCATCAACAAGGCTTAATACGAGTAACACCGGATAGCATAGTAAATCTCGCCTAAATCGCAAGACGCGATCTAGGCGACATAGCACTACCGAGAAAAACCCTAGAAACAAGGGGTGGCGATGTAGAGATTGTTGTTGGTTGTGAACGTGATTGTCCTTTTTTTCTCAATAACCCTAAGTACATATTTATAGTCCGGAGACTCTCTATGTTTGGAATAACTCTACAACTCTATCTTTATCTAAACATAAACGAAACCTAAACAACTACGACTCCTACTAAGATACAAGATACACGGGCAATTCAGCCCAAATCTACGTATTAGGCCGATCCAACAACACGTTGAATATATGTATCTTCTAAGCCAATCTTGATCACGGCCCATCCCCATCTTAGGCCAAAATATGGCGATAACAGTATCACAATAAAATAAAACTTATTAGAAATAATAATGAAAGTCTATTATATTAATTGTTAATGGACCCTATAATAAAATGTTATTTTATTTTAACAAGTTTTTCAAGTATCTTATATTCTCAAATAAAACCTACTGAATTGGTTTTCAAAAATGTTTGGATTTCAAATGGGGATTTTATTAATTAAACCAAACCCAATTTTATTTAATAAACCATAGTCCATCTTATTTAATTAATAAATGAAACCTAAAAAGGATTTAAAATAGTATTTTATTTTGGAGTGTTGGATTATGTTGATGAACAGAACCAAAAACACAATGCAAAGTTTAATGATTGTTTGAATTGTTGAATTATTTGAATGCTTGAATAATTGTTTGAATTACAAATCAGGAAATAGAAATAGAAAAAGAAAAAGAGTTAGACAGAAAAAAAATAACAGCAGCCCAACAAAGCCCAGCCCAACAGCCCAGTCCAGCCCAGCTCCTTTTCTCCCCCGAACCGTTTTTCTCACTCAGTATCGCACCCACTAAGCAGCTGACAGGTGGACCACCTCCCCTCGTTTCTATTCCCACTGACAGCGGACCCCACATCCTACTGCTCTTCTTCCTCACCATGCCGTTTCTCCCTCTCCCCGTTTGATGATGAATTTGAGGGAATCAATTTGCGTTGAATGACGCGTTAATTCGCCAGCCATCACGCACGATAAGAGCGCCTCCCTCTCCTCTGTCACTTTCCCCAGACGACGCCTCCATTCCGCCCCTAGGCTGCCTCCAATTTTCTCTGTACCGCCGCCGCTCCGACGATGTTCCAGTGATGATTCCGACGAAACCCCACCGCCCCTTGCATCCCTAAGCACTCTAGCAGCTTCCCCACTCTCAGGCGCATCTGATAGTGCATCCAACTCAACCGCGGGCACCCCTGAGCCTCGCCAACAACAAACTCCAGTACCGCCGCCGTCTGCCTCAACTCCGACGACGCCCACAGGTTAATTCCGACCACCCCGTACCCTCTGGATCACGCACACATCTTTGCCATGGTCCTACGCAGCTAACCCAACCCTCCGTTTGTCTTCTCGTGGACCACAGAGCCGTCTTGACCTCGGCCAGCGCGTCCGTCGCGGAACCAACTCCGGCGAGAAATTGCGCCGACCCGTCGCCTCGGCGAACCGGTCCCGTTGAGCATCGGCGTTGCATTGCGAGCCTGGTGAGCATCCTTCCCCTCTTCTTGGCGTTATGTTTCGCTAGCGCCGCCAACTAACCGTTCGCCGCTCGTCGACCTAGCACCGCCATCCTTGGCGAGCGGGAGCCGTCCGATGTCGATCGGATGGATATAATAGAACCACTTCGAAGGGGTATCGTCGATCTGCGCCGCATCTTCAGTTAGATCCAACGCACCTCGGTGGCGATCCGAGAACGGTATCGACCATGAAACACGCGTGTCCCTTTTAATTTAAAAGCATTTGAAACCTGATTTAGATAGGATTTTCAAACCCTTGTAACTTTCAAACCATACGTCCAAATTTGGCAAATTTTATATCAATGAATTCAGGAGAACAAGCCCTAGCCAACCATGGCCTTAGTTTTGAAAATAGTATCTGTTAGCTTGTTTGAATTTACAGAAACATTTGTGTACTTATTTAAAGTATAAAATTGTTTAAAATTGATTTTGGGATTAAATCTTTTGCAAAATGGATTTGTGTGACCTTCTTGACCCTAGGAACCAACCCATAGTGTTAAAAATGATTTTTGTGAAATTTAAGTTGAATTAGTTAACTTAGTCATTTTCTAGCCAAATAAACTCATTAAATTTTATTATGGAAAAGTTTTTGCAAGGAAAACTTTGGGAAAATGTTATGGACCAAACTTATGACCCAAAACACCAAGCCTTGCCAAAGGCAACTTATGTGAAAAACTTAAAGTTTTGCTTTGAAGAGAATAATTTTCACCACATGAAATATTGAATGGATTTTAAAATAGACTTTGAGTAAAACCCTTTAACTAATGACTTTGCCATTTTGGTAAATGACCAATGTGGACCTTACAAAGTTTATAAACCTAGTAGAGACCAACTTTGCAATAGAACCCTCTTTCTACAAGACTTAGGATCCATTGCTTTGTGTATGTGAAATATTGTTTGAATGTTGGAATGCCACTTGATACTATGCTTGTTTGATTGTAGTGAAATTAACAAAGTGTGAGACTAGCAAGATCAAGAAGTAACTACCATTCCCTAACAAAAAGGCAAGTGACACTATCATCTAAAGTCCTACTATTTTCATTACACTTAGTGGATTCTGAAAACATGCATGAAAAGAATTTTATACTTAAGCTATGCTAATCCTAATAGGATTCCCTATACACTCCTTAGTAAAATATTGAAGTTGTACATGCTTAGCCATGCTATGTTTTGAAAAGAGATACATGTTGAGATTTTACAAAGGTTGTGAAAAGACTTGTGATTTATATAATAAAACAAGGACTCAATGAATCACCTAGGTGGTGGAAACTTTATGTTTTGGAGAAGGTGGCAACAAAAGGGAACCATGTCTATGGCAATCACTTTGTGTTGTGCTCCAACTGAAAACCACCTAGGAAACTTAGAGATTGAACATGTTTCTCCAATTGTGGCTTTCGTGTACAACCACATGCTATTATGGCTCTGGCTTAGTCAACTACATTAGGAAGATCCATACATTGTCTTTAGTTACCGGACATGGGGATCTGGAATGCTTCATGGGGGCTGAAGACAAGCTAGCAATGATGTATGGAAGGACCTTTTGGAAAGACTTCGTCACATTCTCAGTCTGCCAGTACTCCATCTCGGTGAGCACTAATCCAATGAGCCTTGGTGGCAACAAGATGGGATTGTGTCATGTGGGTAAAGTGTATTCCTTAGGAAGTTAATACAATCTAAGTACTTAGCCGTGTCCCCGGTTATGGACAATACTGAGCAACTAAAGTTTGAACTATGGGAGATCTCGACATTCTAATTTCTAATATAAAAACTTGATGCACTTGGGGGTACCAAGGAATTCAAAGAGATTTTGTTAAGCTTGTTGCACTTGGGGTTACCAAGGTGCGAAAGAGCATGATGTACTTGGGGTTACCAAGGAACTCATGAGTTTTGAGAAAACTTGTAGCACTTGGGGTTACCAAGTAGCTCAAGGGATTTTTGGACAAGGACTTGAACACTTGAGTGTCTACCAAGGAGTTCAAGGAACTTGGAAAAGAGAATTGACAAAGGACCAAAACCATTTTGAAAAGATAGGATAAATATTGCTTTATGCAAATAAGCCTCAAACTCTACTTAGCCAAATATGCATATAATGATAGGATCCATTCTTATTATACATATAAAAGTGAAACTTGCCAATACAATTCAAATGTATTGACCCTTGTGGCTGTAACTTGTAATGTTGCAGGTTGATTGTTTTAAACGAAGATTGTTTGATTGACTAGGATTACAAAGTCTACAACCAACATCTGCCTGTGGCACTTTGAAGAGGAAGGACCCATGACTATAGTTATTCCGCTGCAATGTAATGTAATAGCCAATGAGCTATGTATGATGTAATAGAATTATGTTGTTCCTGGTCATAAAGTTATAATATGACCTTTGTATCTTGATATTACATCTTAACTGTGGATGCTAGCTATTGATCCAGGGACTAGCATTGTAAAACACAGGAGGACTCTACCTTATCAGGTTGGGACCCCTACACTAAGCCTGGTCTAATTCGGATCCAATCCTCATTAGGCTTCCAGCCCCTTAAGTGTGTGACCCTATAGGTTCATATACATGTAGACATGACACGAATACACTTATTCTATCAATAGTTGGTAGCGGCCTCTAGCAAGATGTGCCAACTCCTAAACGCATACAAAGATCATATTGGACGAACCATCACAAGGTTTAGTACATGTATTTCCCTTTGCCTCACGATATTTGGTCTAGCTCCAAGCTGACCTCTCTTTCTTGATACCGTAACTCGGAATCCCTTTACTAGGTTAACTCTTAACCTTATGTAGCACGACCATGCATTTCTGGATCCGATCACTCGAGGGGCCCAGAGATATCTCTCTCAAGTAGAGGGGCAAATCCCATCTTGATTGACCATGCCTTGCAGCATGTTTTAGGACAAACCCGAAAGCTACCTTTATAACTACCCAGTTATGGAGTAGCGTCTGATAGCCCCAAAGTAGGTCGATCCACATCTCAAGTACATGCGACAATCTCAGGTCTAAGGACAAAACATACATGATGTGTAGAGAGATGCAAGTCTAATTGCCAGTCTCATGTTAGGTCAGTCCAACCCCATGTTCATAACATGTGTCCACATCATTGGTTTGACATCTCCATGTCTATGACTTGCGAAACATAGTCATCAACCAATCGATGTGCTAGTCTAATATTCACGTGTGTCCTCACATGAACTCCGACTAGGGACAACTATTAAATAACCATACAAGTAGAGAGTTTCACAAACAATTCACATAATTGCCAATCAAGACAAGTTGCCTGATATGGATATTCAAGGAACATTACAATAACTCATGGATACATATGAAATATAATCATCTCTATGATTGCCTCTAGGGCATATTTCCTTCACATACTAAGGAGGAAGAGTGGGGAAAGAATAACAAGGACTGGAATTCTCGGCCTGACATGATCATGAACTGCATTGAGAATAATTCGGAGTTGATTCGTACTCTAACCTTTGAGATTGAGGACTTGAGGGAGTTAATTTAAGAGCTTCTCAAGATAACACCACCACCACCGAAGGAGTAATTCGTCATCAGGTTTGGCATCCCCTTGGCTTGTTCCAAGCATGGGAGGAGTGCCGCGGTATCACCACCATTATCTTTTATCTTTTACCTTTTTAGTAGATTCATATCTTTGGTAGAGAAGTTATCTTATAGTTTGGTTTGCATGTGGAAGTATCTCTCCTTTAGTTGATTATCTATGTATCCCTTGGTGTGAGTGCCTTTATGGAATATTAATGAGAAGTCTCATCTTTTACTTTTTGCACTTCTTATTATAGTTTGCAATCTCTATTATATGATGGATCTTGTTGATCAGTATTGGCATCACTTTGGGAGCATCAAGTAAATCTAAATTGGTTTTGGCAAACCGATCTCTGGTCACTAGCAACACTTTTTAAGGTTTGAAACAAAAAGAAAAAAAAGCTTACAGGTATTTTGCATCATTTATTTTCTTTCTTGTTGGCTCATAAGCTTAGTATTCTTTATTTAAGATCTTTTTGTGCCTTTAAGGAAGATTGCATGTTTGGCTTTATCACTTGTAGGTTTGCTTGTTTCTTTCAACTCTTTTTCTTGCTACCCAGCCTTGCTAGCCAAAAACCTATTTTGAGAAGGCATACTTCTCATGTTTCCAATCCCTTTGAACCAAAACCTATGCCATTTGTGTCCACTATATCTACCTATTAGCATTGTTGGTATTTTGTTATGTGAAAACTAGTTAGTAAAGCTCTCACGAACTTGATGGCACACCTTATTTTCTTGCCCCTAATAGACTTGAACCATTGTGTCATCGAAGTTGTATATGCTTGCATCTATACATTGGGATTAGCAGAACCGTACTGTCACTTTCAACACTTTTGGATACTTATCCAGTTGATATCATGCTCTTTTGTTCGCGAATGTCGACGGTGTGAAATAAAGAGGGAGCTTGTAAGTCCATGGAGTGATGTATGTGTGTTAGAGAAACGCCTGGGCCGCTAGCCTAAGCCATGCCTAATCATGGTGGAAACTTGCAGCACCACCATAATGAGCATTCTGTGAAGCATCCTCAATAAAAATCACATAGTAAATAAAAAGATCTCTGAGATGCTCATTGTCTGCTTGCCTTGTCATTTTGGTTATGGGATAGCTCCTATACCATGTGCAAGGGGTACCCCGTTGGCGGTTCTTTATGATACACATGTACTTACAGTGACAAGAACTTACCGGTGACCAAACTTGAGTAGCATGAGGAGCGACCCTCGTACTCAAGGGACATGAGATTTCCAACTTATATTTTCATCAAGCATATACTCCATCCTTGTTCACTTTAACCTTAACCATCTCAATATGCCTATGATAGGGGAAATGAGGGCTCAAAGCTAGTAAGTACCATAATCTTTGGAAGCTCTTTATGACTTGAAATCCCTGCTTCCCTCTATGAAGGGACCTTTCTCCTAATTCGAAGTTGAGTCAGTAAACCTACTTCCTCAATATCTCCAGCAAGCATTTGAGTTGTTGTGTTTCAAGCATTCATATGTTGATTTATTCAATCATGTTCCTTATCTTCCTTGTTTGCACAAAACTCTTATCTATTGAGTATTACTTTGAAAGCCTTCATTGTGAAAACCTTTTTGAGCAAAGGGTGCTCCTGTTGTGAAAACTTCTACAAAAGCTTTTTGTGAAACTGTTTTCCAGGTGTTCTCTGACCAAGAACAAAGTTTGCCAATTCCAATTATGATTTATCTTTATGCATCTCTATTGTGAATCATGTACTTGTTGCAAGCTAAGTTATATAATGGTGAGTTGCTTTCTTCTATGATTTGTGTAATGGTAAGTGTGATGCTTCTTGTCCGTATTCTTTTATCAACACTTCACTCCATAAAGTTGTGGACATGTTTACTGAGCTCAGTTTTCACTTGGGGACAAGCGAAGGTCTAAGCTTGAGGGGAGTTTATACGTCCAATTTGCATCACCATTCTATACCATAATTTGCCTCTATTCATTGATATATGTCTTATTATGAGGTATTACTTATGTGTTTCCTCTATTTTTGCATGTTGGATGATTCTTGGAGGATGGACTACCGAAGTTTGGATTCTGATGGAAAAGAGGTGTTTTGATGCAGTTTCGTGAAGATAAAAAAAATACCAGAAAAATATTGGAAAATCATATTTCCCAGAAGACGAAGGAAGCTAGAAGGGGAGGCGTAGCTGGGCCACAGGGGGCCCACACACCCCTAGGCCGCGCCTAGGGCAGGTGTGGCCAACCTGGCCGGCTCCTGACTCCGCCCTCTCGCTTATATCTTCCTCTCGGAACCCTAATACCGAGGGAGCGACCCTAGAAAGATTTCCGCCGCCTCTGAGGGGAGGAAAACACCGAGAGAGAAAGAGCTCTCTAGCAGACAGATTTCTGCCGGGGAAATTCCTTCCCGGAGAGGGGAGATCATCGTCATCAATACCATCATCAAGCTAGGCTTCATCGGGATCATCATCATCATCCACACCATCATCTCCACCAGCACCATCATCACCACTTCATCCCGCTGTAACAATCGTGTTGAATACTTGCATAGTTCTTAGGGGAAACTTTCCCGGTGTTGATTACTATTGTAGTTGATGCTTGTGAGTGGAACCATTGGATTATTGTTTATGTTCAGATTGTTATTCATAACCATATCATCTTTGATCTTGATCCATATGATGTCTCGTGAGTAGTTTGTTTAGTTCTTGAGGACATGGGAGAAGTCATGTTGTTAGTAGTGGATTTGTGTTGAGTTATTATTCAATGGTTTAGTATTTAAGTTGTGGTGCTATTCTTCTAGTGGTGTCATGTTAACGTCGACTACATGATACTTCACCATTTATGGTCCTAGGGGAATGCATTGTGTATTTGGCTACTAATTGTGGGGTTGTTGGAGTGACAGAAACCTGAACCCCCGTTAGGACACCTTTGCACAAGGGAGTGTAGGATATCAGAGTTTAAGGCCGTGGTTAGGTTTATATATTAATTACTTTCCTATAGTTGCGGATGCTTGCATGGGGTTTAATCACAAGTATGTATTAGTCCAAGTAAGTTCGGTACATTAGCACAGGTTCACCCACACAACACTTACAACACCAAAGAAGAGTACTCAGCTATTTGAAGTGAAAGCACTTGATAGAATTCCCATGTGTCCTCGAGAACGTTTGGTCCTTATAAGTATTTCCACCGGCTTGTCCTTTGGTAAGAAAGGATTGGGTCACTTGCTGCGTTTGCTTGTTGTCTTTACTACTTGCACCTTGTTTTGTTGCTTTATCAGAAAACCCCTAAAAATCCATTTGCTAGGTATTTATAGATATTTCCTGATCCATACCACTAGTCAACACCTTCTGCTCCTCGTTGGGATCGACACTCCTATTTATCAAAAGTACTGCGATACACCCCCTATACTTGTGGGTCATCATCAGGCGATGTGGTCGGTGCTACTTTGGTGTTGTGGCACCTTCGTAGTATTACCGGTGCTACGCGTCCCTCCGTGACCACTGAGTCTACGGCTTGGTGCGGGTTGAAGTGCCTTCGGGTGCTCCCTATGTCGTTGTGGACCTTGTTGTTGGACACCCTGCTTCCTCTTCTATAACCTAGCGAGGACCTGTGGTAAGTTTACCTTCTCCCATTTCTTATTCTCTTAGTCTCTCTCACTACCCTCTGTGTGCTTGTAGTGAGGAATCCCTAATTAGGGTTCATTCTTAGTGCTAGGGTTCTTCCTCTTTTACTGTGGTTATCAAAGCTAGTGGATGATTGCTTCATGAATAACCTGTGGTGACTAGACTATGTAGAACTACTATCTATTGATGAACTTGGAATTGATAACATTGTCTCTGTCAGATGAATTCTTATATGATATTTACTTGTTGTCACTGTAAGTTTGATGATGTTGTGGCTCTGAACTAGATTGAGATATAGTTATTTGTTGGGGGATGACCCCAGGTAGGGTCAAGCTAAGGTAAAAGGGTAAATCCCACCGAGGTATTTAACGAGTAAAGGCATGGCCCGGCCGAGGTATATGACGGTCGGCCGAATAAGGGCCGGATTACCCTAAACTAAGTAGCTATGGTATGACTCGACCGACATATAAGGTATGTCGGCACG
Organism: Avena longiglumis; assembly: GCA_030063025.1. Taxonomy (NCBI): domain Eukaryota; kingdom Viridiplantae; phylum Streptophyta; class Magnoliopsida; order Poales; family Poaceae; genus Avena; species Avena longiglumis. The sequence goes on from CP125975.1 coordinate 433,812,371, forward strand.
AAGTCTAGCACATTTTCTATCTGTGACATGGTTAAACCCCGTGGGTACATGATCTCAGCATACCTGGTCCAGCCCAAGGAAGGCCCATGGCAAATATACGCCGGCCCATGAAGATTTTCGGGTGGCCAAGGCCCATGACGCCTTTGGATCCTTGGAGAGCAAGACTAGAGTAGATAGGAAATTCAAAGGGGTAAACCCTAGAACCTGTAACCGAATAGATCTGCGCCTGGGACCTGCCTAAGTCTATATAAAGGCCAGGAGGGCACGACCTATATCTCTCTCTCATACTTTCGCATACGCGCCTCCACGCCAGATTGCATCTGAGCACCCCTGTAATCACTGGTTTCACCGTAATCAAGAGTAGACAAGTAGGAGTAGGGTTTTCCCTCTGGAGGCCTGAACCTGGGTAAACCTCGTGTCCTGTATTGCTTGTTTGCTAACCGTTCCGCGATCTCCAGCATCCCCATCTTCTCCAAAACCCAAGATCATAACAATGGGCATTGACAAGATCAAACCTCGTCAATTGGCGCCGTCTGTGGGAACTGGGGACACTGATTGTGCGATCGTGACGGTCCCAACCCGAGCGATCTACAACTCTGCGGCGACGGAGAGTCACCTCCTCTTCGGCGCTTTCGACTTCACCGCCCACTCACCGGCCACCATGAAGGACTTCGAGCCCATAGGCGACAGACTCGAGATCCTGTTCAGGAGCTTATGCTTCTAGGTAGGGCAAACCGGCACCCTCCGCCTACCAGAGCGGGTGCCCCTACCATCAATCAGACCCGCTTCATGGGCCCCACACCCTGTGCTACACACATCATCATCAACAGATGAGTCATACGACAGCAGCAGTTGCAACTCCGATCTGTGCGATCCGCCATCGGATGAAGGGACCTATGGTTCCGGATCTGAAAGCTGCGGCAGCAGCGGACCAATCTACGAGCGCTACCAATGCGCCGTAGTCATCCAGGGCGACGTGGAGCAGCAAACACCCAACCCGCCGCCCAACACGAAACCTAACCCGCAAGACCGAAACGGTGGGAACAGAAGAAGACAGTCCCCCCACCCAAAGGGGATAACACCGGCCATGTCATCCGCCTTAGCAAAGAAGGATGGGCCCAGGCATGCGCCGTGTGGCAAAGACGGCCCTACCGCAGACGCCTCACGGACTCCGATGGCATACCATTTGCTCGATTGAGGAGCACAAGAAGGTGTCAAGATGCAAGAGGTGCTTGACAAGCGTAAGCAGCGCCTCAGAGTCCAGCCGACGAGCTGCACTCTCCGCCATGGGCATCGGCTCCATTTCGAGCAACCACCAAGAACAAGCACCGCTCCCGGACGGAGAACATGGACCCCAAGGAGCCGTGAGGTGACCCGAACCTCCACGCATCCTTCATGGAGATGGATGCCGACGCAACATCATCCCGAAGACACCGCAAGCTGCGATCATAGCAGCCATCACAGACTCGCCCACCCACCTCCGGAGGGACCCAAAAGAGCCATGCACAAGTCCGCACTCACCGGACTCGGACTTTCGGAGCTGCGCTCCATCAAGAAACTCCCACGAGCCAAAAAATAAAGCTACGATCGAGTTCGAGCCCCCTCCTTCATCCGAAGAAGAGGACCATGACCTTCCTCGAAGGCACAAGAGCTCGCGTCATCGCAGCCGCGATTACGATGCCAGAGACACGCTAACACAGCGCAAAATCGACAAAGCACGAGCCAAGCGCGCATGCTCGTCTGAATCCGAGATGGACGAAGACGAAGGAGAACTCTGCGGAGCCTGGTGCTTCAGCAGATCTGTCCGACGGACACGGATGCCGCGAAATTTCAAGCTTCCTTTGGATACTCCGAAGTTCGACGGCACACAGGACCCCAAGGTGTGGCTCAGCGACCACCTGTCATCCGTCAAGCTGCACGGTGGAAACAAGGAAACCGCCATGCAATGCCTTCATTGCGGTGACGGTAGCAACCGGATCTGGCTTAGCAGCCTATCTTCGGGATCCATCCGAAGCTGGGACGAGCTGGCATACAGTTTCATCCGAAACTTCAAAGGCACCAGCAAGAGGCCCGCCTCGATCGAGGAGTTGCGAGCCTGTACTCAACGAACGGGCGAATCCATTCGCTCGTACATACTGCGCTGGTCCAACAACAAGAACTCTGCAGCGCATATCTCCGAAGAAAGGGCCATCGACGCCTTCAAGGACGGCGTCAAGCGCTAGGACTTCAAGGAGGAACTTGGGCGCGTCAAGCCCAAGACACTTGACCACCTCATGGACATCGCCAACAGGTGGGCCGACGGCGAAGATTCCGTCCACCGGGCACAATCGGAGGAAGAGGACGATTATGACCAACGACGGGAACGCCGTAACAATAGGAGACCGCGCGTCTAAGACGATCGCGATGAAACCGACATGGTCGCGGCCGGCTACGCCGATCGCCGCAACGATGCCAACCGCAACAGCGGCGGATACCGCGGAGGCAACTTCCGCGATGAAGGACGCCCAGCACAGTCGTGGCAGCGCCGCGATCGCGATAACGGACCCTCAGCATACGAAAAACTTTCGAGTCCATGTACCATCCACTTCTACATCGACAAGCAGGATGGCAAGAAGAAGGCAAGCCATATGCTCAAGGACTGCCGCGAGTTCCAGAAGCTCAGCGAAAGCATGGCTCAGATGAGGCAGCAAGCTCCACCCCCTGGATTCGAGAGCACCGCACCGGTGAAATAGCGCATGGAGCTACTCCACCGCCACTGTCGGAGGCCCGAACCAACCGGTCGCACCAAAGAGGAACGCTGGGCACGGGTATCCCCGCCGAAGGAGCGCGATGATCCGGAAGGCGCCCCACGAATAGGTGCGAAGAAAATCACCGTCGATCAACCTGGCCGTGACAACTCTACCGCCATCCACGAGTACCTCGGCGGATGAGTCTGCATCACGTTCAGTCGTTCGGATCACCCTTGCCAGATCCCTCGCCAGTCATGCTGCCTGGTCTTTGGAGGCGCGTCGGAGGTTTCGAGATGAGCCGCGTCTACATGGATGGCGGCGGTAGCATCAACTGATGTTCGCAAGCACTCTAGCGACAATGCGGATCCATGCGACTGGAACAATCAGACACAACGTTCCACGACATCGTCCCAGGAAAGGGCATATTCTCCCTGGGAAAAATATGGCTCGACGTCATCTTCGGCAAGCCGGACAACTTCCGATGCGAGCGGCTCGAATTCGAAGTGGTGGACTGGCCATCACAATACCACGCCATCCTCGGGCGTGTAGCATTCGCAAGGTTCTTGGTTGTCGCACACTACGCATACCTGCTACTCAAGATGCCAGGACCTAGGGGCGTCATCACGGTCCACGGGAGCTTCACCCGATCGGACCACTGCGACAGGGACTTCAACAGAATCTCCCAGTCATTCGGCATGCAGGATGAGCTCGTAAGGCTCCGAGAGGTGACGGACAACGGAGCACCCCCAGTCGCACGACAAAACGCACCTGATATGTCTTTTGACTCCACCGTCAACACAAAGAAGGTACAGGTCCATCCGACGGATGCCTCCAAGTGGACGCTGATTGCTAACGATCTCAGCCCCGCATAGGAAAGCGCGCTCGTCGAATTCCTCCAAGAGCGCTGGGAAATCTTTGCCTGGTGATCTACGAACATGCCAGGAGTTCCCAGGGAATTCGCCGAGCACGCACTAAACATCTTTCCTGACACCAAGCCCGTCAAGCATTCCATCCGGAGACTGTCCGAGCCACGGGCCGAAGCCATCGGAATGGAAATCAACAGACTACTCGTTGCAGACTTCATCAGGGAGATCAAAGAAAGCGAGTGGCTCGCAAATACAGTGATGGTCCCCAAGAAGGACACGGACATCCTGCGGATGTGCGTAGACTTCATGTCGCTGAACAAGCACTGCCCAAAGGACCATTTCCCTCTTCCTCGGATCGATCAGATCATCGATTCGACTATAGGATGCAAGAAAATCTCCTTCCTCGACGCCTACTCAGGCTACAACCAGATTCGACTCAAGGTCGAAGATCAAGAGAAAACGGCGTTTATCACACCGTTCGGAGTGTTCTGCTACAACACAATGCCCTTCGGGATAAAGAACGCAGGTGCCACGTACCAACGATGCATGCAGGCATGTCTGAAGGACCAGATCGGTCGCAACGTCCAAGTCTATGTCGACGACATAGTCATCAAAACCAGGGAGGCAAGAACGCTCATCGACGATCTCCGCGAGACGTTCGATAATCTCGACCGCTACAGGATCAAGCTCAATCCCGAAAAGTGAGCCTTCGGCGTCCCATCGGGTCAGCTGCTCGGATACTTCATCTCCTAGCGAGGAATCAAGGCGAACCCGAAGAAAATCCGGGCCATCATGGCCATGGAGAAGCCGAAGAACCTCAAGGGTGTCCAGCAACTCGCAGGACAAATAGCGGCATTGAGAAGGTTCATCAGTCGCATGGGCGAGAAAGCCCTGCCATTCTACCAACTGCTACGCAAGGCAGATAAATTAGAGTGGACGCCTGAAGGGGACGACGCATTCGAAGATCTAAAGCGACTGCTCTCCACCTCGCCCGTCTTGGTTACTCCAAAGGAACGCGAGCCTCTACTGCTGTACATAGCAGCCACACACCAGGTGGTAAGCACCGTGCTGGTGGTCGAGCGACCCGAAGAAGTAAGACCCATGGGGTCCAACGCCCAATCTACTACCTCAACGAGGTATTGACGCCAACAAAGCAGAAGTACCCTCACTACCAGAAACTCGCCTACGGCGTGTTCATGACGGCTCGTCGGTTGAGCCATTACTTCCAGGAGCACCAGGTGATGGTCGTCAACGAAGCACCACTGAACAACATCCTAAACAACCCGGAGGCCACAGGGCGCGTGGCCTTGTGGGGCATCGAGCTGTCACCACTAGACATCATCTACGAGAAGTGACTCACAATCAAGTCTCAGGTCCTCCCGGACTTCCTTGTACCTTTGGATGGAGCTGCGGTGCGGACACCCAGACATGTCGCGGTCATGGACGATGCATTTCGGCGGCTCAAGCGCTTGGCGGAGCCGGAGTCATCTTGACCTCCCAGGCGACAAGATGAAGTACGTCCTTCGGATGAAATTCTGAGCTTCCAACAACGAGGCCGAATACGAAGCCCTCATCCATGGCATGAGGATGGCAAAAATCTGCGGCTCAACGCGCCTGGTCATCTATGGTGACTCCAACCTCGCCGTCCAACACACGATGAATGAGTGCGACGCACACGCCGAAAACATGATCGCGTACCGCGCACTCTACAACTCACTCGAAGGAGAATTCGACGGCTGCGAGCTTCGGCACGTTGAAAGAGAAACCAACGAGGAGGCTGACAGACTCGCCAACATCGGCTCCACCTGCGCAAGGTTGCCACCACGTGTGTTCCTCGAACAGATCTGTGTGCCATCCATCAAGCGGAAATTCCGCAAGGGATCACCCGAAGAAGCAGAACACTCGGGCGCTAAGCTACCCGAAGGTCATGAAGGACCCGAAAAACTGGACACAGAGGTCGCCATGGTCAACCTGATGCAGGTCATGGCAGTTGAAGAAACCTGGACATGGCCATACCTCCAGTACTTCATAAGCGGAGAACTACCTGATAGCCCGACAGATGCCTGGCGCATATCTCGCCGGTCAAAAGCCTTCACCATCATCAATGGCGAGTTGTACAAGCGCAGCATTTCGGGTGTACTACAAAGATGCGTCACCATCGGTGACGGGAAAACCATACTTCAAGACATCCATGAGGGCATCTGCGGCCATCATGCGGATCGCTCCTTTGTCGCCAAAGCTCTGAGCTAGATTCTCTTGGCAATGACCATGAGCGACATAAAAGACATCGTCCGAAGATGCAACGGGTGCCATAGGTTAGCTGACAAACCACATGCACTCGGGTCAGAGCTCAGGCCCATACCCTTGGCCTGGCCCTTCGCCCAATGGGGCCTCGACATGATCGGCAAACTGCCAAGGTCCTCGAAAGGAGGGCACGTCTACCTCCTGGTCGCAGTCGACAAATTCACCAAGTGGATCGAAGCCATGCCGGTCACTAACCAAAAGGGCAAGACTGCCGTCAAGTTCTTTGAATCCATTGTCTACAGGTTCGGCGTACCGCATAGCATCATCACCGACAATGGATCGAACTTCATCTCCAAAGAATTCCAAGACTTCTGCGAAGGCCTCGGAATCAACATCACATACGCCTCTGTGGCGCACCCGCAAACGAACGGGCAGGTGGAAAAGGCCAACGGCCTCATCAGCGCTGGCATCAAGAAGCGCCTCATGAGCCCACTCGAGCGACTTGCCGGAGCCTGGACGAAAGAGCTACCCTCCGTCCTATGGAGCTTGCGTACCACGCCAAATAGCTCCACCGGCTACACGTCGTTCTTCATGGTGCACGGAGCCGAAGCCGTGCTACCAGCCGAAGTACGCCACCAGGCCCCCCGGGTCGTCGCTTATAGCGAAGCCGAATCCACGGCTGCACTCGAAGACGCCGTCGACACACTCGACAAAGCACGAGACATAGCAGCAGCTCGATCAGCGGTGTACCAGCAGAGTCTCCGCAACTACCACCGTAAGCAATTGCGCCCAAGGTCGCCGTCGAAGGAGACCTCGTCTTGCGACTCAAGCAAGAGCAACCGAAGAAATTCGAGTCACCATGGGAAGGACCCTACATCATCACCGAAGTCATCCCAGGTGGCGCCTATCACCTCAAGCACGTGGAGTCTAGAGTCGCATACTCCAACCCATGGAACGTCGCACAGCTGCGACGATTCTACCCCTAGCTACCTACCCCTTTACTTTCAATAAGGCTATTCAGCCAAGGCTACTCAGCCGAACAATGTACCTCCTCCATTACGATATAAATAAAGCTAAGTGTCTCGCCCCAAAAAAATTCCGTTTTTCTATTCGCACTTTTACTTCATGCTACAAACGCACTCGGGGCTCCCCCCACCTCACAATTTCGTCGACTGAGGATAACACGTGTACGCCTGAGTAGTTGACCACGTAAGGCTAACGAAAAGGACACGTATGCGAACAAAGCACTACGTGCTCAAACAATAACCAAACCTTAATAACAAAGGGCAAAACCCGCCCAGTCAAATATATATAAATTTTACATCTATCTCTTTTACAGGTACTATCTATTCTGAAGAATAACCTGAGCATGCTGCTCAAATAGATCTACGATCTCTTCGTCATACTGCCTTACAGCCGCGTAATGCGGACGCATATCCCACACACCACCATCTGGTCGAGGGGGTGGCCCAGCCACTACAATGACGGATCTACATCGATGCAGACCTCACAAGGGACAACGCAGCCTTCACTCCCTGACGGTGATGCCGTACCAACTCCTTGACACGATTCACGTTAAAACTTGACGAAGACCGAGAAAGGGTTGGTGCAGCATCCGGTGGAAACATCACATGCGAGAACCGACACAGTGAAGTGCACTTTGAAGCACCCGCGATACTTAGTGAACGCGATCTTGCACCGTCGCAAGGACCATGGCACGGTCACGATCCATCCAGAAGAACCCGTCGGCTTCCATGTCCTGTTGAGTCAAACAATTGATCCGAACAGCAACACGCTCCTTATCCTCCCTTGGAGCAAGGTTAGCACCTGCAATACTTGCACAAAAGTAAGATGCAATGCCAGTAGGCGCATCCGAAGAAATGGGCAACAGCTCGAAAAACTTACACTGAAGCTGCTCAGATAATCGAAGCAATTCCGCCATCAAGTACTCCTCTCTGGCAGCACCGCGATCCGCCTTGGACTTCCAAACGTCGGCATGGCCACGCACCCCAAGCAACTCTTTCTCGAGATACGAACACGGTCTCGAAAAAAAATAAGCTGCGACGAATCATCCAAGGATGGCCGCAGCCGCTGCGGCGGTGTCAGCAGGATCGACACCGAAGGACCCTAGATCAGCAGAAAGGCAAACACATGAACACGCAGACGAAGAAGCACATAACTCAACAAATTCATTAAGTGCATCAAAAGCCACTACGTGGCACAAGGATTTGTTCATCAAAATAATTACAACAAAAGAGACTACAACTATCCTACAGCTACAGCGCCTAAGACGCGGCACCCTGAGTAGCCTCGGAGCCGGATTGCCTCGCCTTGGCTTCCCCCTGCTGCCGTAGCGCGTACTCGGGCAGCGAATCAATCAGCTTCGGGCCATAACGCTTACAGTGAGCAGAATAGGTAGCGAAGGCTACCTCGGATCCATCAGCAGTCGTAGGCATCCGGGAAGTGATCTGGGAAGGTCGGCTCGCCACCGCCAAGGCCATTGCCGCCCGCGGATGCACCGATGCCTTACGCTTGCGCTTATGCGTGGGTGCCGGTGACAACGCCTCGCCAGAGCATCAACATCATCAAGGCGCCTTGAGGGACAAACTCCTTGTAGAAGCCCAAGGACCTCCTTGGCCTTGGCAGCGAGTTGGCAGCGGTGCCACGATCTTCAACCGCGCGGCGGCATCATCGAGCACTCCCGTGCTCTGAGCACCATGATCAAACTCGATGCCGTGCATCTAAAACAACAAGGAAGAAGAATGAGCGACAACACCGCAAAAGAAAGACAAGGAAATCAAAAGAGGCGAAGATACTCACCGAAAGCGCCTTGGCCGCCATAAGCTTGCCGCCACCTCTCTCTCAAGGCCGTGGCGGTGGCAGCTGCTCTCGCGATCCGTGGCCTCCCAGCTGCGCTCCTTAGCATCGGCCGTGGCGGCTCAGCTCGGCGCTCGCCCGCTTGCGGCGACCTCGGCCTTCTTCTCCGCTTGACCGAGGCTCTTTTTGAGAGCATCAATCTCACGAAGGGAGGTGTTGTGCTCCTCTGCACTCAAATAATACAAATGTCGGATAACAAGACAAGAATACAAGAAGACGCAAACATCCAGGCATAAAAGTACCTTGAAGCTGTTTGAGGCCGGCCTCCAGCGCCAGGTGCTGCTGCACCAAACGTTTGGCATCCTGCACAAAAGGCTGCAGGAAAAATACCTACTAGTCAAGAGAAGGACTCGGGGGCTACGCCCAAAAGAAAGAGCAGAAGCAAAATACACACACGAAAATGTTCGGGGGCTCCCCCTGAGACCCGAAGGAAGAACAAGCAACAAAACTCTTTTACAGATGCTCGGGGGCTTCCCCCATGGCAGGAGGCAGAACTACTCACATGATCGGATGGCGACTCCGAAGGTCCGCTTGCAGCCTTCTAAGGCGCAACCACCCGAACCTCCTGCGGAGAAGGGCCTGGAGCAGCACCTTTAGAGGTAGCCACCGTCTGAGGAGGAGGAGACGCGACTTTCGACTCCCCCATCATCTCCCGAGCACCATCGCTGGAGGAGTCGTTGGAAGAGTGCCTGCACAAGGACAAATTAGCACAAGTACAAAGTGAACAGGCAAGAAAAAGCAGTGCAGGACAAAGGAAACTTACGAGTCAAGCTCGCTCAGGTTGAAGATAGGAAGGGTCCTCCGGACTTTCTTCTCCTCTTCCTTCTTCTCTTCCTTCTTTTCTTCCTTCTTCCGCTTCGCCGGCGGGTGCGGTGCCACAAACCGCACGGGAACGGCAGGAATCGGAGAGGAAGAGCCTCCATGCCCATCACTGTGACGTTCAAGACATAACGGGTTCCTAGGAGTCGGAGGAGTCGAGGCATCCGAAGACTCGCTGGAGCTCCGTGACCGTTTGCGAGTGTGGTCTTCGCTCGACTCGTTAGCCTCTTCAGCCGGAGACCGCGCCGACGGCAGCTCGGACATGGAATCCACCACATCATTATCTGGAGCATCCAGGAACACTTGGGTAATGGAGGCGACATGCCCGACACTTTGAAGCTCTTCACAAGAGAAGAAAAATTGTTAGCAAACAAATGCAAATACAATGCAGTCGAAAATAGCGCTACGCGCACGGATCTACACCTATGGAACACGAAGCGAAGAAGAAAACGGAGAAGTCAGCGACTTCCCCGGGATATCCTCTCCAGCCTTGAACTTCAGCAGCGAACGAAGGGCCCTGTTGAGATCTCCCTCAGAGAATTTCTCAGCCGAAACCCTCGTCGGATCACGGCGGCCAGCATAAAGGAACATCGGGTGCACCCTAGCACAGGTGGATGCACCGGCGCTCAAAAGCGTCGGATGATATCCACACCGTTCACTTCCTTCTCCGGAATCAAATGGAGATCCTCCACTCGACGATAGAGAGCCTCTATCTCCGCTACCTCGCCATCCAAGATCTGGTTTTTCCAGGACCTCTTCGGCTCGATCTTTTGGGAGGGGTCGAAGGGAGCACGACCAAAATGTTGCCCAGCCACTGTGGAGTCGCGAATATAAAACCATCACCTCCGCCAGTACTGAATAGATTCGGACATGGAAAAAAAGCATATTGGGTTTGAGGGAGATGATGCAGCCCCCAATGGGATAAACACCATCCGAACCAGATTGCCTCTTCACGGAATAGAGTTTTCGGAAGAGGCCAAAGTGCGGCTCGATACCAAGCCAACACTCGCAGAAAGTGATTAAACAAGCAATGTGAAGAAGAGAATTGGGGGAAAGATGATGCAATTTGACACCGTAAAGAAAAAGCAGTCCACAAAGGAAGTCGTGGACTGGGAAGGAAAATCCGCGAATAACGAAGGCAAGGAACATAACCCGGAACCCAGCGGGGGGACGGGGGATTACCTTGTTGCCTGGGAGTTTGACGGCCTCCCTATCCTGCGGGATCAAGCCCCGCTCGCGAAGCTTGCGGAGATCACTATCACGCGTCTCCGATCGCCGCCAGCCACCGTCGGTGACACAGGTAGCGGCGACACTCTTTTTCCCTCCAGCAGCGCTGGTACCAACCGCAGAAGAAGACTTCTTCGACTTCCCCATCGATGCAGCGGCACCCGTGGCGAGGCCTTGAGATGGAAGAAGGAAATGTGAAAGGATATTCCAGTGCGCAGTGAAACAAGAATAGTTGCGGTGAAAACAAACTAAAGTTTCCCCCAATGATTATAAAGACGAAGACGACGCACGACAACCATCCATCGAGAAGACCTAACGCCAACGGCAGGATCTGGCCATATACATATCAGCATCGCAACGAACCGTCGCTAACACGTCGTCCACTACGCGCGGAAATCGAGGCGACGCCGTAATTATCTCCACGCCGCGCGTGACCGGTCAATTCAAGGTCAGAAAGTGGGACCCATGTTCGTCCAGTCATGTCATCTACGGCGCGTGAGCGGCTTGAGGTCATCGATCGTCAGCACTGACGTCATCAAAAGCTATACTAGCAACAGCCACAATTTCTTCGGCTTCAAAGCTAAGAGTACTCACTTGAATCTACGATTCGACCAATTACTCGGGGGCTACTCCAATCAGGAGCGCTGGCCGCGCACCCGAAATATGAACAACACGATACAACACTAAACTGTTTCTTCGAGTCCTACGTTGAGTCTATGACTCCACTACGGACCCGGCGGCTACTCCCATAGGGAGGATGGATTTAAGCATCCGAAAAAATTTGTGTCATATGGACCTAAAAGTGAACAAAGACTGAATTAAAGTCTCCGCTCGAGTCTAAGACTCGAACAGACACTCGGGGGCTACTCCCATAGGGAGCGCTGGTCGCGCACCCTATAAAATTTCGACTGCGATCCTTCGGATCAGTACACAAAAACTTTTCGGCAACTCTGCCCCAACTAAACGCTAAGTGAGTAGCATTCTCCTTGGCTACCCGAAACATCTCCGCGGTGATAAAATTCGGATGTTGTGTCTGTGACACAAAGATAAGACCTACAGATATCATCTGATGGCCTGGTAACGCACATGACTGCGCTCTGCTAGTATAAACCCGTGCCAACAGGCGCGATGAAAAATCCTGACGGACGCGTTGGGTACATCAATTAAATTCACTAGAATTCCACTCCTGTAAGTCCTCTGTGGCCTGAGTCAAATTACGTCAGCATATGTTTCGGGTTCGAGTCGAGGGACTCGAACGAAAATAAATGTTGTTTTGTCCTAAGGCAGTTAAGCGACCACGATCCGTCGGGAGAGTCGAACACGCATCAACAATCCCTACATTTCTCTTGAAAGACAGAGTTGCACGAAGGATTGAAGAGTCCTCGGCCGAATCTACGATTATTTGAACACTCGGAGACTCTTGACATGGTTATACCCATGGGTACACGATCTCGCATACTGGTCAGCCAAGGAAGGCCCACGGCAAATATCTGCCGCCCATGAAGATTTCCGGGTGGCCAAGGCCCATGGCCTTCGGATCCTTGGAGAGCAAGACTAGAGTAGGTAGGAAATTCAAAGGGTAAACCCTAGAACTGTGACTAGATCTATGCAGGACCTGCCTAGGTCCATATAAAACGAGGAGCACGACCTAGATCTCTCTCTCTCTCATACTTTCATCGCACCTCCACGCGGATTGCATCATGCACCTGTAATCACCGCCCGAAAAATCAAGAGCAGACAAGCAGGAGTAGGGTTTTCCCTCCGGGGGCATGAACCTGGTTAAACCTCGTGTCCCGTATTGCTTGTTTGCTAACCGTTCCGCGATCTCCAGCATTCCCATCTTCTCCAAAACCCAAGTCCATAACAATGGGCATTGGCGAGATCAAACCTCGTCAATCTGCAGGTACGAGCTTGGCCGAGTCATATTGTATGAGGCCGAGTCAGGAGATGGCTTGCTCGATAAGTAGATAGCGAACCCTGATACGTCCAAAACGTATCTACTTTCCCGAACACTTTTGCTATTGTTTCTCCTTTAAACTTGTGTGATTTGGATACAACTAACATGGACTAGCGCTGTTTTCAGCAGAATTACGTGCAGAAAATCAACTATCGGGAATAATCCCGGAAAATATGCCAAAAATCCTATTTCACCAGAAGACTCACGGAGCGAGAAGACGAGACGGAGTGGGGCCCTAGGGGGCCCACACACCCCAGCCGTGCGGGCCAGGCCTGGCCGCACCTGGAGGGTGTGTGGCTGCCCTAGGCACCCCCTCGGCCTCCCTCTTCGCCTATAGGTTGCCTCTTTACCTAAAGACTCATGGGAGTCGATGTTTTTCCAGAAAGAGATCCGCTGCGCCGCCACCACCAGAAACCGCAATTCGAAACCAGAAACTCCGTTCTGGCACCCTGCCGGGACGAGGAATTTAGAGAGGATCATCGCCATCATCATCACCGACGCCTCTCCATCAACCATCCATGTTTCCCTCATCCATGAGTGAGTAATCCCCCACTGTAGTCTATGGGGATGGTAGGGATTGGATGAGTTCTATCATGTAATCGAATAAGATTGTTAGGGCATGGTGCCTAGTATCTCTATTAGTTCTATTTGACTTTGTTGCAACTTGTTGTGCCTAATGCTTGTCACTGGGGCCCGAGTGCCATGATCTCAGATCTGAACTTATTATTGATTCATTATGATAGTATTGTTTGTGATCTTATCTACAAGTTGTGTACACATATCATTGTCCAGATCCAAAGGCCCTGAAGTGACAAAAATTGGGACAACCTGAGGGGATGGCTGCGATGTGAGGATCACATGTGTTCACGAAGTGTTAATGCTTTGCTCCGGTGCTTTATTAAAAGGAGCACCTTAATTGCCAGTAGTTCCCTTGAGGCCCCGCTGCAACGGGCTGGCAGGACAAAGATGTTGTGCAAGTTCTCATTGCGAGCATGCATGACTATATATGAAGCACATGCCTATGATTGTTTAGTACTTGGATGCTTTATCTTATTTATCTGCAATTGCCCTAGATCTTGAAGTTATATGAATAGTCTCGTCCATGCAACGCCCGCCCATCCATCCCTATGCCTACCGCACTCATATCCTACTGTTTGCTACTAGTGTTACTATTGCTCTTGTTTGCTGTTGCTGTCGCTCTGCTGTTGCTACTACAAAACTGTTGCTACTGATAAACTACTGTGAGCAAGAACTATTTCTAGGTGCAGCTGAATTGACAACTCAGTTGTTAAGGCTTGCAAGTATTCTATGGCTCCCCTTGTGTCGAATCAATAAATTGGGTAATACTACCCTCGAAGACTGTTGTGATCCCCTATACTTGTGGGTCATCAAGCCCCAAGGTCAACAATGTCCACTATCTCTCCCTCGGGAATCCTAGCAGTGACAAGCGCTACAGACAAGGACCTGAGGGGCAGAGGGACAGAGGAGATGTCACGGAGGTGACGGTCCCAGGGTCCAACATTCACATGTCGTGGGCTCTGGGTCATTGTCGTCGATAAAAGGGCGACAGGGGAAAGACACCCGCCGAGTTACCCTTTTGGGAATAACATATGTTAGGAATATGTTGTCCAGCTCAGCCCTAATTGTAACTTGGCCACCCCTTTGTAAGGTGAGCCAGGGCCTCCTAGAGGGGAGATCGATTCATTTGACACTAAGAGAAACCCTAGAGTATGAGAGGAGAGAAGTATCATATTATTCCTCTCTCTGATACAACTCAAGGAGAAAGTGTAAACCATTATTGATCTAGAGAAAGATCGTGAGAGCATTCTTCGTGTGTGTAGATCCACTACACTAATCCTCCCTGAATCCCACTAGTGCTCATTGGCCCCATCTTTAGCCTACCCATGGAATCTGCCGTGTGTAACACCCTCAGAATCGGACCTATGCAAGTTTGAGCAAAATTCGCCAAACCCGCATAGAAACGATTCAAAGGTGCCCACCAGGCACTTTCGTGCGGGTGGAAAACGAAGTAATAACATTACACAACAGTCCTCGATGGGACCCACAGAACAGATATATATAACAGCGACTCAAAGAGTCAAGAATACAGATATAATATACAAAGATCCAAATCACCTTGAAAGTGATAGAGCGTCCGACTACGGACAAGATGCAAATGGGGCTAAGAGCCCTGAAGAATAACAATGGCGTCCATAACCACCTGGCCAAGCGGAAGGGTAACCCGACTAACGGCGTCGATCTCAAAACACGCTTTAAACAAAGGGGTGCCGACAAAGGGCAAAGGAAAAAGAAGGCGTCGATCGAGGCGATGCAGCGAGGCTAGAATTGGCGGTCCTCGCCTACATAGGTATGGTGGTGGCGGCGTGACGCATACACTAAACAACCTATAGAGACTCGATACAACTGGCGGTTATCGAGAGGGGAGAATGACCTATCCGGATCCAACTTTGAAGCTAGCACCAAACAAACCCATCTGGTGTTTCCCCTCGAGACCAAACGAGGAAGTCAACCGAGGAACTCACGGTTGGCGCTTTACTTATTCGATTATAGTTGTGGCACTTTACTAGTCGATTTAGGTAATCGTCCTAATAAAGTAAGCGATGGGCACTTTTAGTTGACCATTCCGTTATAGTTGCAACAATTACTAATCGGAATCTGAGATAGCATGAGATAAACCCAAAACCCAGTTGTTGGTACTTTTATTGACCATTACATTGTAGTTGCAATACTTACTAGTCGATACAATTGTATGGCGACAACCAAACAAGCAATTGTGGGCGTATTAATTAGCCATTCCATTATAGTGAAGCTGAATACTAGTCATTATAAGTCAAATTTATAACAATAAACTTTAGTTATGCTTGTCTATGATCGAGATATCATGTGCTCAAGTCGTCCATATCCATGGACACGGCTTTGAAAGTTTTACCCGCCGGGTGCACCAATAGCAACACACGCTCGATCAACCTCGGAAAAACCAAATCAAAACCAACGAGGCTTTCACGAACAATCATAGGATTCAGAAATATTTGAGGCCACCCTTGAAGTACACCATAGCAGTAAGCAAGCTTCGAGACGGACCCAAGGTTTGCGACAATGGTACGTAAATGGCAGGTCCCCAATCGGGCTGTCGATACAGCGAAAACATTACGCTTACCTAAAGATGCGGTGTGCTCCTCGCACAATTTAAATACAGAAAGTAGCATGGCATAAGTACAGGATAGTAAAAACACCTCAAACTAGTTTGTGGCCCCAATAAATAAGAATGAATCAAGCTCTGGCTCAGGGGGGGGTCCCATATACCTCCCGGATGTGGATAGCGCGATAAATCAAGGAACAGGTATCAAGTACTCGGGGTCTTACGGGACACAAGTGGGCGTTCGGAAACCAAATATTTTCTATCACCCACCGATGCCTCTGCTTATTCAATTTTAGTTTTCAAACAGAAATTAAAGTGACGATAAGTAGAACTAGCATCATCTCCAACATCAACATGCGGCAATACATCAGCAACTGTGGCATATGACGACACACATCAGCACTGGAGCAAGCAACTACGACGCGCAAGTCCAACTATCTACCAAACAACAGGTAATAGGATGTGTCCAAGGCAATATAAGGCTGCAAGGTATTTCAGAAACGGAAACTAAAGCATCGCACATACAGATAGCAAATAGATCAACAGGAGAATAAAGACTATAAAAGTAAGATAGGTAGAAAGGGGAGATGCTGCTTTGAAAACATTGCGAAGGTTCAACCGAAGATCGGGGCGAGCTCACATCAACTCAACGGTCTTATCCGCGAAGAAGCAAAACACTAGAAGAACACCGGATGCAATATTTAATACACGGTAGAAGATCGGCATGATGCATGCATGATGGATGGCATGGCAAGGTGCGATGCAATTAGGTCATATTAAGCGGAACCGGGGTCCCGACAATTAATTAATAGGTTCATGTTGTGTATCTACCCCGCACATTAAATGTTGTTTGAACAAGATAAAAAAGACCCGGTTCTATGCAAATTTAAATGAGGCCAATATGAGACTAGATTTGCCCGCATATGGGCCCCATATTTAATTATTAGGTGAATCGGCATAAGCCCCCAAACCACATGATTATGCATGCAAGTATGGCAGTTAAGATGCAACAAGTTGTTATATTTAGCATTTATAAAATAGGGCTCGAGGAAAGGTTCACACATTGAGGGTCTCGGCGATCTTGGGGTTCGGTCGAGTCCGAGGTTCGGGGATCGGATCTCGGGTTCGAGGTTCGAACTTGACGGGATCGTTCTCGTGCATCGGGGGTAGAACTTGGCGTTCCGAGGTCTTCGGGTCATGTCGACGGTCATGTCGTCTCTCGCGGGGTCCTTGGCGTTCGGGAGGAGTACTTGTCGGGGTCGGTGTCGGGTAAAGATCTTGGCGTTCTCGGCGATCTTGCATCTGTGGCGAACTCGGTGCGGGAAGACGAGCTTGTCATGGCGAGTCTCGGTGTCCTCGGCGCCTTCGATTAGTGAAGTGCTCGGTGATCCGTGAGGAAGAGCTTGGGGCCTCCGGGTACAATATCCGGTCTCGGTGGCCTTGTTGGCGAGATCTTGGTAGATGGTTCCATGTCGGCGATTCCTCGGGTTCGACAAGGGTCTTCAAGGAGACCTTGTGGTGAAGATTCTCGTAGCATATTCATCGGATTAGTCTTATGGCAGCCTCACGGCATCCTCATGGGTCATCACGTCCACGCCGGGTAGGGCGTCGAGCCATTGATCTACATCCTTAGAACACCAAGCGCCACCACTCCCCAACGAAACGCCTCAAACAAGCCACCACAGTTAGGCGTCACACGAATGTCTGCATTTAACAAGAGCTCATGACGGTGCGATGTGCTCCGCAAGCCTAGGACGCGAGGCCGAACTTCGTGTGAGCAGGAGGCCGCTGACCGGAGCTCCTTGGCGGCGGACTTGCGCGGAGAGACACACGGCCGAGGGCGGTTGGCCGAGGCAAGGGCGAGGCTGCGCGGGGAGCCAGTGGGGTCCCAAGCGGCGGGAGATTGATGGCGGCGTGGTCGCCGGGCGAGCAGCAGAAGCGTGGTGGCGTCGCCAAAGCCAGGCGGCCTGAAGCAGCAAGGCGGGCGGCGCTTGGCCTAAAGCGAGGCAGGCAGCGGCAGCTCAGCGAGGCGGCCTTCGGAGGAAGAAGATGGCTGGTCAAGTGGAGACAATCCAGGCGGCGGGAGAGTGGGCGGCGAGGCGGGCGGTGGTTAGGAGGCAGCAGCGGCAGGAGGAGAAGCGGCGGTGGCGCGGGCGGCATGAGAGCAAGGAGAGAAGGCTGTGTGAGCTGTGGCCAGGCGAGGGCGAGGTAGGGAGCCGGGCGGAGGTGGAAGGAGGATCTGAGTCTTGAGGCGGTCGGCAGTGGTGCTGAGGGAGGCGGCGGGGTGGCGTCAGGGGCTGGGAGGGGCTTCGGGGGCTGCATGATGGGAAGGAGGAGAGGGAGAGGACGGTGGGACAGGAGGCGCATGGTGGGGCAGGAGCGGGCCAGGGTGAGGCGCCCGCGTGGGTTGGTCGGTTCTGGTGGCCACGCGGGAGGAGTGGGTGGGGCTGGTTGGTG
This sequence comes from Avena longiglumis, assembly GCA_030063025.1. NCBI lineage: Eukaryota > Viridiplantae > Streptophyta > Magnoliopsida > Poales > Poaceae > Avena > Avena longiglumis. The sequence goes on from CP125975.1 coordinate 433,830,707, forward strand.
GAGGTTGGATGAGAGAGGAGAGAAGAAAGAGGAGAGGGAGGCCACGTGGCAGCATGTGAGAGGAGGGGAGAGGAAGGAGATGAGGTGTGGCGGTGATTGGAGGGTGAGGTGGAGGGATGGGTTGGGTAGGATAGTGGGTGGTGTAGTATTTAGAGGGCTGGTTTGGGGTGGACCGTTTAAAATCTCGGCGGTCGTTCGGGTCGGGTTGGCCTGATTGACCGCCTACTAAAATAATTATAAATTTTATTTGTGTTAATTGGACCATTTGCAAACCGATAGCGACAAAACAAAATACTCCGGAGCCCCGGGGTTTGGCGTTTGAATAAAGATGGGGCGTTTTAGAAAACAAAACGGGCTTTGCGAAAATAGTTTTGGCAAACAATGCATGATGATGACGATGCAATGCACAAATTCAACGCGATTTTCTAGTAGTGGTTTTGCGGGATGCCACAATTCGACACCACTAACAAGGGATCTCGCCCTCGAGATCCGCCTCATGGTACCGGAAGGAAGGTCGGCGATCTGACCCTTCGCGCTTCGTGTAGTTCCTCGCGACACCACTAACAAGAGGTCGTTGTCCGGCTCGTCGGAAGAACACTCCGGAAACAAAAGGGCGAAGGTGGAGGTATCAACAAATAAAGCCACCCCTAACTTCGATGGAAAGAGGGAACCGATGCATTCTCATCCACTTCAATGTACAAAAGCGAATAGAAGGGGTAGTCGGCATGGGGGCCAATCCATCACGCACCCGAACTATTACTCACTGATCAGTGAAAAGAGTGCAACCATTCTCGGATTGTGAAGATCTCGACAAGCGAGGTTCGGAAAGGGAGGATGAGACTACGCATCGGATCGGGCGTAGATGATGTCGTCGGCGTCGGAAAACACGGAAGGCACAAACAAGGAACAAAGAATGGTAACACCGTGAAGCGGATTCACCGGCGGTGGAACCTTGGGATGGTGGAACACCGTTATCGAGGAGGAAGCGAAACCACGAAGGTACAGCGGAAACCCATCCACGAAATCTGGACTCGAAGAAAAGGCGAGGCGGATTCAAAACACGTAGAGGTAAGAGGAGAACAGCAGAGGGTAAGGAGTAAAATCAGACCTAGCGAACTATCCAACCGATTTTCAAAATAGTTTTGACACTTCTACTTGGTAGTTAGCTAGGTTATCCTACAATTTGGACTTGTGGGTATCGCAACTGCCGGGCTCGATACCACTCAGTAACACCCTCGAATCGGACCTATGCAAGTTTGAGCAAAATTCGCCAAACCCGCATAGAAACGATTCAAAGGTGCCACCAGCACTTTCGCAAGGGTGGAAAGCGAAGTAATAACATTACACAACAGTCCTCGATGGGACCCATGAGCAGATATATATATGACTCAAAGAGTCAAGAATACGAATATAATATACAAAGATCCAAATCACCTTGAAAGTGATAGGCGTCCGACTACGGACAAGATGCAAATGGGGCTAAGAGCCACGAAGAATAACAATGGCGTCCATAACCCTGCCTGTGCCAAGCGGAAGGGTAACCCGACTAACGGCGTCGATCTCAAAACCTGCTTAAACAAAGGGGTGCCGACAAAGGGCAAAGGAAAAAGAAGGAGCGTCAAGATCGAGGCTAGTACAGCGAGGCTAGAATTCGCGGTCTCGCCTACATAGGTATGGTGGATCGAGCGGCAAAGATACACTAAACAACCTATAGAGACTCGATACAATGGCGGTTATCGGAGAGGGAGAATGACCTATCCGGATCCAACGAAGCTAGCACCAAACAAACCCATCCTGGTGTTTCCCCTCGAGACCAAACGAGGAAGTCAACCGAGGAACTCACACAGTTGGCGCTTTACTTATTCGATTATAGTTGTGGCACTTTACTAGTCGATTTAGGTAATCACGATAAAGTAAGCGATGGGCACTTTTAGTTGACCATTCCGTTATAGTTGCAACAATTACTAATCGGAATCTGAGATAGCATGAGATAAACCCAAAACCCAAAGTTGTTGGTACTTTTATTCACCATTCCGTTGTAGTTGCAATACTTACTAGTCAGATACAATTGTATGGCGACAACCAAACAAGCAATTGTGGGCGATTAATTAGCCATTCCATTATAGTGAAGCTGAATACTAGTCATTATAAGTCAAATTTATAACAATAAACTTTAGTTATGCTTGTCTATGATCGAGATCTCGTTCTCCAAGTCGTCCATATCCATGACACGGCTTTGAAAGTTTTACCCGGCGGGGTGCACCAATAGCAACACACGCTCGATCAACCTCGGAAAAACCAAATCAAAACCCAACGAGGCTTTCACGATGAACAATCACAGATTCAGAAATATTTCAGGCCACCCTTGAAGTACACCAACGAAGCAAGCAAGCCGAGACGGACCCAAGGTTTGCGACAATGGTACATGGCAGCGGGTCCCCAATCGGGGCTTGCGATACATGAAAACATTACGCTTACCTAAGCGAAGGTGCTCCTCGCACAATTTAAATACAGAAAGTAGCATGGCATAAGTACAGGATAGTAAAAACACCTCAAACTAGTTTGTGGCCCCAAGAAATAAGAATGAATCAAGCTCTGGCTCAGGGGGGTCCCATATACCTCCCGGATGTGGATAGCGCGATAAATCAAGGAACAGGTATCAAGTACTCGGGGTCTTACGGGACACAAGTGGGCGTTCGGAAACCAAATATTTTCTATCACCCACCGATGCCTCTGCTTATTCAATTTTAGTTGTCAAACAGAAATTAAAGTGACGATAAGTAGAACTAGCATCATCTCCAACATCAACATGCGGCAATACATCAGCAACTGTGGCATATGACGACACACATCAAAGACCTTTGGAGCAAGCAACTACGGCATAAGTCCAACTATCTACCAAACAACGGGTAATAGGATGTGTCCAAGGCAATATAAGGCTGCAAGGTATTTCACGTACGAAACTAAAGCATCATAACACGGATAGCAAATAGATCAACAGGAGGAATAAAGACTATAAAAGTAAGATAGGTAGAAAGGGAGATGCTGCTTTGAAAACATTGCCGAAGGTTCAACCGAGGATCGGTGAAGCTCACATCAACTCAACGGCCTTATCCGAAGAAGCAAAACACTAGAAGAACACCGGATGCACTATTTAATACACGGCAGAAGATCGGCATGATGCATGTATGATGCATGGCATGGCAAAATGCGATGCAATTAGGTCATATTAAGCGGAACCGGGGTCCCGACAATTAATTAATAGGTTCATGTTGTGTATCTACCCCGCACATTAAATGTTGTTTGAACAAGATAAAATACAGCACCGGTTCGCTATGCAAATTTAAATGAGGCCAATATGAGACTAGATTTGCCCGCATATGGGCCCCATATTTAATTATTAGGTGAATCGGCATAAGCCCCCAAACCACATGATTATGCATGCAAGTATGGCAGTTAAGATGCAACAAGTTGTTATATTTAGCATTTATAAAATAGGGCTCGAGGAAAGGTTCACACATTAGGGGTCTCGGCGATCTTGGGTTCGGGTCGTGGTCCGTGGTCTGACGGGATCGGATCTCGGGGTTCGAGGTTCCAGACTTGACGGGATCGTTCTCGTGCATCGGGGTAGAACTTGGCGTTAAGGTCTTGGTCATGTCGACGGTCATGTCTCTCATGAGGTCCTTGGCGTTCGGAGGAGTACTTGTCGCGTCGGTCTCGTGTCGGTAAAGATCTTGGCGTTCTCGGCGATCTTGGCATCGTAATGGCGAACTCGTGCAGGGAAGAGCTTGTCGCACCGAGTCTCGGTGTCCTCGCCTTCGATTCCGTGACGAAGTGCTTTCGGTGATCCGTGAGGAAGAGCTTGGGGCCTCGTACAATATCCGGTCTCGGCGTGGCCTTGTTGGCGAGAAGATCTTGGTAGATGGTTCCATGTCGGCGATTCCTCGGGTTCGACACGGGGTCTTCCGGAGACCTTGTGTGGTGAAGATTCGTAGCATATTCATCGGATTAGTCTTATGGCAGCCTCACGGCATCCTCATGGGGTCATCACGTCCCACGCCGGTAGGCGTCGAGAGCCATTGATCTACATCCTTAGAACACCAAGCCACCACTCCCCAACATCAAACGCCTCCAAACAATGACCACACAGATTAGACGTCCACGAATGTCCAGACGAACAAGAGCTCATGACGGATGCCGATGTGCTCCTGCAAGCCTAGGGGCGCGAGGCCGAACTTCGTGTGCAGCAATGAGGCCTGGCCACCGGAGCTCCTTGGCGGCGAGGACTTGCGCAGAGAGACACACACAGCCAGGCGCGGCCCAGGTCTGGCGAGGCAGCAGCCAGCGCAGTGGGTCCCAGCGGCAGAGGCGTGGTGGAGCGAGCGGCGGCACAGGCCATGGCGGCCAGCCTTGGCGAGCTAGGCGGGCAGCGCTAAGCCGGGCAGGCAGGAACGAGCAGCTTCGGAGGGAGCTTCGGAGAGAGGATGGCAGGCCGGCGCAGCATCCATGGCAGCCAGGTGGAGGGCGAGGAGGCGAGGCCGCGGTGGTTGGGAGCCAGCAGCAGCGAGAGGAAGGAGAGCGGCGCTGGCCTTGTGGAGAGCATGAGCCTTGCTGTGGCCTTGGCAGCGAGGGCGGCGGCAGGCGGAGAGGTGGAAGGAGGATCTGGCGAGGCGGGCGTCGGCCGGGTGGTGCTGAGGAGGAGGCGGGAGGGAGGAGTGGCGTGGGGGGCTGGGAGGGGGGCTTGCGAGGGCCTTGTGATGGGGAGAGGAGGGAGAAGGGGGAGAGGACGCGGTGGGACCCAGGAGGGCGCATGGTGGGGCCGGGAGCGGGCCAGGGGTGAGGGGGGCGCCGCGTGGGTTGGTCGGTTCCTGGTGGCCACGCGGGCAGGGGAGTGGGTGGGGCTGGTTGGTGGAGGTTGGATGAGAGAGGGAGAGAGAAAAGAGAGGGAGGGGAGAGGGAGGCCACGTGGCAGCATGTGAGAGGAGGGGGAGAGGAAGGAGATGAGGTGGCAAGCAGTGATTGGAGGGGGTGAGGTGGAGGATGGGTTGGGTAGGATAGTGGGTAGTCAGTAGTATTTAGAGGGCTGGTTTGGGGTGGACCGTTTTAAAATCTCGGTGATCGTTGGTCGGGTTGGCCTGTTCGACGCCCTACTAAAATAATTATAAATTTTATTTGTGTTAATTGGACCATTTGCAAACCGATAGCGACAAAACAAAATACTCGGAGCCGGGGTTTGGCGTTTGAATAAAGATGGGCGTTTTAGAAAACAAAAGGGCTTTTCGAAAATAGTTTTGGCAAACAATGCATGATGATGATGCAATGCACAAATTCAACGCGATTTTCTAGTAGTGGTTTTGCGGGATGCCACAATTCGACACCACTAACAAGGGATCTCGCCCTCGAGATCCGCCTCATGGTACCGGAAGGAAGGTCGGCGATCTGACCCTTCGCGCTTCGTGTAGTTCCTCGCGACACCACTAACAAGAGGTCGTTGTCGAATCGGAAAGAACACTCCGGAAACAAAAGGGCGAAGGTGGAGGTATCAACAAATAAAGCCACCCCTAACTTCGATGGAAAGAGGGAACCGATGCATTCTCATCCACTTCAATGTACAAAAGCGAATAGAAGGGGTAGTCGGCATGGGGGCCAATCCATCACGCACCCGAACTATTACTCTGCACAATCAGTAGAAAAGAGTGCAACCATTCTCGGATTCAGACTGAAGATCTCGACAAGCGAGGTTCGGAAACAAGGGAGGGATGCAGACTCTGCATCGGATCGGGCGTAGATGATGTCGTCGCGTCGGAAAACACCGGAAGGCACAAACAAGGAACAAAGAATGGTAACACCGTAGACGGATTCACCGGCAGCTGGAACACCGGATGGTGGAACACCGTTATCAGAGGAGGAAGCGAAACCACGAAGATGCAGCGGAAACCCATCCACGAAATCACGGACTCGAAGAAAAGACGAGAGCGGATTCAAAACACGTAGAGGTAAGAGGAGAACAGCAGAGGGGTAAGGAGTAAAATCAGACCTAGCCAGAACTATCCAACCGATTTTCAAAAATAGTTTTGACACTTCTACTTCGGCCGTTAGCTAGGTTATCCTACAGTTGGACTTAGGGGTATCGCAATCCTGGGCTCGATACCACTCAGAACACCTCGATCGGACCTATGCAAGTTTGAGCAAAATTCGCCAAACCCGCATAGAAACGATTCAAAGGTGCTACCAGCACTTTCGTATGGTGGAAAACGAAGTAATAACATTACACAACAGTCCTCGATGGGACCCACGAGCAGATATATATACGGCGACTCAAAGAGTCAAGAATACAGATATAATATACAAAGATCCAAATCACCTTGAAAGTGATAGGCGTCCACTACGGACAAGATGCAAATGGGGCTAAGAGCCACGAAGAATAACAATGCCCATAACCCCTGTGCCAAGCAGGAAGGGTAACCCGACTAACTTGCCGATCTCAAAACCCGCTTTAAACAAAAGGTGCCGACAAAGGGCAAAGGAAAAAGAAGGAGCCAAGATCGAGGCTAGTACACGGCGAGGCTAGAATTGGCGTCCTCGCCTACATAGGTATGGTGGATCGAAAGCGTGAAGATACACTAAACAACCTATAGAGACTCGATACAACCTGGCGGTTATCGAGAGGGGGAGAATGACCTATCCGGATCCAACTGAAGCTAGCACCAAACAAACCCATCTGGTGTTTCCTCGAGACCAAACGAGGAAGTCAACCGAGGAACTCACGGTTGGCGCTTTTACTTATTCGTTATAGTTGTGGCACTTTACTAGTCGATTTAGGTAATCGTCACGATAAAGTAAGCAAGGCACTTTTAGTTGACCATTCCGTTATAGTTGCAACAATTACTAATCGACAGATAGCATGAGATAAACCCAAAACCCAGCAGCTTGTTGGTACTTTTATTCAGCCATTCCGTTGAAGTTGCAATACTTACTAGTCGATACAATTGTCGTGGCGACAACCAAACAAGCAATTGTGGGCAGTATTAATTAGCCATTCCATTATAGTGAAGCTGAATACTAGTCATTATAAGTCAAATTTATAACAATAAACTTTAGTTATGCTTGTCATGATCGAGATATCGTTCTCCAAGTCGTCCATATCCGCGACACGGCTTTCGGAAAGTTTTACCCGCCGGGTGCACCAATAGCAACACACGCTCGATCAACCTCGGAAAACCAAATCAAAACCCAACGAGGCTTTCACATTGAACAATCACAGATTCAGAAATATTTGAGGCCACCTTGAAGTACACCCGAACGGTAAGCAAGCCGAGACGGACCCAAGGTTTGACAATGGTCAGAACGACAGGTCCCCAATCGGGATCCGATACCGAAAACATTACGCTTACCTAAATAAAGACAGGTGCTCCTCGCACAATTTAAATACGTAAAGTAGCATGGCATAAGTACAGGATAGTAAAACACCTCAAACTAGTTTGTGGCCCCAAGAAATAAGAATGAATCAAGCTCTGGCTCGGGGGTCCCATATACCTCCGGATGTGGATAGCGATAAATCAAGGAGCAGTATCAAGTACTGGGTCTTACGGGACACAAGTGGGCTCGAAACCAAATATTTTCTATCACCCACCGATGCCTCTCGCTTATTCAATTTTAGTTGTCAAACAGAAATTAAAGTGACGATAAGTAGAACTAGCATCATCTCCAACATCAACATGCGGCAATACATCAAGAATCGTGGCATATGACGACACACATCAAGACCGGAGCAAGCAACTACGACGCCGCAAGTCCAACTATCTACCAAACAAGGTAATAGGATGTGTCCAAGGCAATATAAGGCTGCAAGGTATTTCACGTACGGAAACTAAAGCATCGCAAATACGGATAGCAAATAGATCAACAGGAGGAATAAAGACTATAAAAGTAAGATAGGTAGAAAGGGGGAGATGCTCGCCTGAAAACATTGCCGAAGGGTTCAACCGAGGATCGGGGCGAAGCTCACATCAACTCAACGGCCTTATCCGCGAAGAAGCAAAACACTAGAAGAACACCGGATGCAATATTTAATACACGGTAGAAGATCGGCATGATGCATGCATGATGGATGGCATGGCAAGGTGCGATGCAATTAGGTCATATTAAGCGGAACCGGGGTCCCGACAATTAATTAATAGGTTCATGTTGTGTATCTACCCCGCACATTAAATGTTGTTTGAACAAGATAAAATACAGCACCGGTTCGCTATGCAAATTTAAATGGGGCCAATATGAGACTAGATTTGCCCGCATATGGGCCCCATATTTAATTATTAGGTGAATCGGCATAAGCCCCCAAACCACATGATTATGCATGCAAGTATGGCAGTTAAGATGCAACAAGTTGTTATATTTAGCATTTATAAAATAGGGCTCGAGGAAAGGTTCACACATTAGGGGTCTCGACGATCTTGGGGTTCGGGGTCAGGGTCCAGGGTTCGACGGGGATCAGATCTCGGGGTTCAGGGTTCGACGAACTTGACGGGATCGTTCTCGTGCATCGGGGGTAGAACTTGGCGTTCCGAGGTCTTCGGGTCATGTCGACGGTCATGTCGTCTCTCGCGGGGTCCTTGGCGTTCCGGGAGGGAGTACTTGTCGCGTCGGGGTCTCGGTGTCGGGTAAAGATCTTGGCATTCTCGGCGATCTTGGCATCTGTGTGGCGAACTCCGGGTCTGGGGAAGACGAGCTTGTCGCACCGGAGTCTCGGTGTCCTCGGCGCCTTTGATTCCGTGACGAAGTGCTCGGTGATCCGTGAGGAAGAGCTTGGGGCCTCCGGGTACAATATCCGGGTCTCGGCGTGGCCTTGTTGGCGAGAAGATCTTGGTAGATGGTTCCATGTCGGCGATTCCTCGGGTTCGACACCGGGGTCTTCCGGGAGACCTTGTGTGGTGAAGATTCTCGTAGCATATTCATCGGATTAGTCTTATGGCAGCCTCACGGCATCCTCATGGGGTCATCACGTCCACGCCCGGGTAGGGCGTCGAGAGCCATTGATCTACATCCTTAGAACACCAAACTGCCACCACTCCCCAACACTGAAACGCCTCCAAACAACAGCCACACAGATTAGACGTCACACGAATGTCCAGACGAACAAGAGCTCATGACGGGGTGCCGATGTGCTCCTGCAAGCCTAGGGGACGCGAGGCCGAACTCGTGACGGAACAGCAGGAGGCCGCCTGACCGGAGCTCCTTGGCAGCGAGGACTTGCGGCAGAGAGACACACACGCGAGGGCGCGGTTGGCTGGTGCAGGCGAGCTGGCGGCAGGGGCCCGCGGTGGGTCCCAGCGGCAGAGGCGGGAGATTGACGGCGGCGCGCGGGTCGCCGGGGCGACGGCGAGGCAGAGGGGGCGTGGTGGCGTCGCCAAGGCCATGAGCGGAGGCGGGCGAGCCGGGAAGCGGCAGCGGCCGGGCCGAGGAGCGGGAAGCAAGCTCAGCGGGAGCGCCTTCGGAGGAAAGAGGATGGCCGGGCAGGGCGGTCGCGGCGGGCCGAGTGAGGCGGCGAGGGAGGCGAGGGTACGGCGGTGGTTGGGGAGGCGGCGGAGAGGAAGGGAGAGCGGGCGGCGACGAGCACGGCCATGAGAGGCCATGTGGCGGGCGAGGGCGAGGCGAGGGGGCCGGGCGAGAGGTGGAAGGAGGATGCGGGGTGCAGAGCGGGCGGGCGGGTGGTGCTGAGGGAGGCGGGGGAGGAGGGAGTCGGGCGGGCTGGGAGGAGGGCTGTGATGGGGAGAAGGGAGAGAGGAGAGAGGACGGTGGGACCCGGAGGCGCATGGTGGGGCCGGGAGCGGCTGGGTGAGGGGCGCCGTGGGTTGGTCGGTTCTGGTGGCCACGCCAAGTGGGTGGGGCTGGTTGGTGGAGGTTGGATGAGAGAGGGAGAGAGAAAAGAGAGGGAGGGGAGGCCACGTGGCAAGCATGTGAGAGGAGGGGAGAAGGAGATGAGGTGGCAAGGTGATTGGAGGGGTGAGGTGGAGGGTAGGATGGTGGGTGCTGTAGTATTTAGAGGGCTGGTTTGGGGTGGACCGTTTTAAAATGCAGGTCGTCGGGTTGGCCTGCCTGACGCCTACTAAAATAATTATAAATTTTATTTGTGTTAATTGGACCATTTGCAAACATAGCGACAAAACAAAATACTCCGGAGCCCCGGGGTTTGGCGTTTGAATAAAGATGGGGCGTTTTAGAAAACAAAACGGGCTTTGCGAAAATAGTTTTGGCAAACAATGCATGATGATGACGATGCAATGCAAAAATTCAACGCGATTTTCTAGTAGTGGTTTTGCGGGATGCCACACCGTGCCACCACCACGATAGTTGGCGCCCACCGTGGGCCAGCAACGGTGCTAGCTGGAGTCAATATCCGGACGAGAAACTTTTTCGTCACCGGAAAGCGCATCGTCTCCGGGCTGGTCTAGCGATTCGACTCGCGGGACTACGTCAGCGACAACGCACTCGGCTTCGGCAAGCACTGATGACTCCAAGTGCACAGATCGTTTGTAGCTAGTTTCTAAATAAAGATATCAATCCCATAGGGAGCAGGAGTTTGAAGTCTAAATAACTCTTGAACTAAATACTAAAATAGTAATGCTAAATAACGTTTTAAGTAATAAGATAAAATGCGAGTTTTGTGTAAAAGATATTTTTTGGTTTTCAAATAAGAGAACAATACGTAAACTAAAGTTGTAAGTAAACAAGAGCATGCGAGTATATTTATGAAAGTCTGCAAGCTGATGGAAAGAGTTCTCAGGGAGTAGTGGATCCACCGCTAGTAATTAGAAAGAGATATCAATATTATTATAATGAATAAGACCATTTATGATATGTGTTGGAGGAGCTCCATAAATGGACAAATATGCAGCAACCACTTCTCACATCATCCGTCATAACCACAGTAGACAACAATCGACATCAATCAAATTACTGCGCTATTAAGGGACTTTACCCCATAAGATGTATCCCATGGCATGGACAATGTTCTGTGAGTTCTCCTCGGTTTCTAAGTTGATACGTAAGGAATGACAACAACTTTATAGTCACCATAAGTGTTATCATCCCTCCGTCTACCAACAAGTAGTTCCTTCCATCTAGTCCTCAATGAGGCAAATATTGAGTGGCGTGCTTCACCCAACATCAAGATGAAGGAAATCTAACACAGACACATATGAACAATATCACATAATAATCTTTATCTCAATTCAATCACATATTAGGGTTTCTCCATCTCCCCAAGAACAAAGGAAACTACTCACACATGAAGGCAATCAACATCATGGATAGAATATGGATGAAGTACAATGATACAATTGAGGACAAGTGCAAAACCAAGATTCAGTTTAGAATTACAACAAGTAACCAAAGGGGATTGATGATGGAGACGTTGTTGATGAAGATGACGATGTAGATCGATATGGAGGACTTCAAGATCCTAGTCCCTTCTCCTCTTGTATGATGGTGATGGTGTAGATCTGATTGGAGGAGTCTATGGCGGTGGCATGGTGGCAGGGCTCCGTCGTGGTGGATAATATGGATTGGTGGCTCTCTCTTGGCTCCTCCCTCCTTTATATAGGCCTTGGGGGTTCCCTAGGATTCCCCCAATACCGTCATATGACTTAGGGAAGGTTCTGGAGCTTCTAGGGGGCGAAATCCCGTCGTTTCCGACCTTTTTAGCAACTATACAGCGGGAACTATACGGCCGGAAAAAGGCTTCCCGTCGTATAGTTGCTCGCCAAACCTTTGGGCTCCCTAGTGTTTTGGCCGCTATTTATTAAAACGAACTCCATTTTGGGTGTTCCTGGGCTCGTTGGATTCGTGTCGATGAGGGCTACAATCTAGCGGTCTTGGATATTTATTTTAAGCAGTTGGAAAATTCACTTTTTCCAACACCCCAAATGGCTAAGTTTGGTCCCTACAGCTCCTCCATACTATGCTCTCTTTGTTCCTTTTGCCTCTGCTTTATCCATAACCATAATCAACACCTACACACATGTCAAAGACAAGGAAAGTGATAAAATTCTACCTAAACTACTAAATATGCAAAGCCCATATGAAAATGAATAAAAACATAAACTATGCATATTTGGCATAACCGTAACTAGATAAAGCATGAGATGGGTGGTTGATATGCATAAAATACTTCTATAAAAGTGTACATAAATTCCACTCATCAAGCATCCTCATCCGTGCAACGGTGTCTTCATCAACCTTGGCACGCACAAGGTCTACGTCGGCGTGGGCGTCTCCTGCGTATACCTGCAGTGAGTCATTCTCGCGGGAGAGCCTCCCCTCTGCGCTGCTCTCGGTCCGCGTATCACTCGCCCCACAGACATCGTCGAGGTGATGATGACCACGCCCTCTCCAGCAGCAGGCGTTGGAGCCGGCACCAGCAAATATCCAACAGCGACAAACCCGACACCAGTAAACCCAGCAGATGCGGGTAATGTGATTTTTAGAATACCTCGTACAAGGGGCCCTCCGTTAGAGAGGCTTGAGAATATCCCGCAGGAAGCAATAGACAATTTAACTAGTCTTGTAGCTCCCATCGTAGATCCGGCTCAGAGAAAAATAAACAGCTTAAGAATATCCTTCATGAAGTAATAGGCAACTTAACTCATAGCAAGACACCTTCCATTGCTTCCAACCAACCAATATCAATATAAGAACCATGGAAATGAGATGAGCAAAAGACTTTAGAGCACTCACCATACTACCCGTGCGGTTGACGCGAAGAACGTCTTCCTTATATCCACAGCTCGCGCCAATACGAACCCGAGCCAGCACCGACGCCTATCCTCTTCCCATGATGGACGACGCTACGATCATGATGACAACAACCGACCTAGCATAGACTAGGACGATAGATAAGAGCGACTGATAGAACGACGACGGAAAAATATGTATAAGCAATAAAATGATGAGAGCGAATCTATCATGCTATAAGCCTAGCCTTGCGGTGATACGCGTCTTTCAAGACAAACCGAGAACATGCGCATAATAATAACATGACGATTATCCAAATATATACGTACGGATAAGGATCTGACACACGATCTTACCACGATAAACCGTGCGTGTGCACGACGTGGAGGTGCCAGAGCAGTCCTAGCCTGACTCCACCAGCTCAAGGGCGAGAATTTGCGCTGCCAGTTGGATTATCGAATGCGAGAAAATGCTTTTAGCAAATGTTTCAGATGCCACGTCCACTGCCAGGTCAGCTATCGCTGGTGAAACCGTGCATACGTGGAAAGAAAACGCTGCCAGCTCGGCCGGTGGCCGCGAGAACCCGTGGTGGTCTATAGCCTACGTTTCCAGATAGGCGGTAAGCTGGCCGCGAGAACACACGAAAGTCTATAACTTACGCTACCAGGTCAGCCCTCCGCCTCGAGAATACGTGTCCGCCCATGCTCTACGACGCAACCTAAACTGCCAGCTTAGCTCTCCACCGCGATAACCCCAGCGCACATCCATGTTGTACGTCGCCATGTCGAATCCCGACGGGCCTCGCCACCCCGGCGGGTGCGGAGCGCTATCGTGCCTAGGACTCCTCTCACTGAGCATGGTACAACCCGTAGATGTTGATGGTAGACCCACCACCCGCACGAGGTCCATCGTCCAACGACGTGGGGTGCAACGGGGAACGCTACACCCTTTCGCGACATGGAATCTTACGCCCTGGCCCGCAGCGGGCCTCATCTCCTAGAAGAGCAGGGCTCCGTTGCGAGCGTGCCGCATGTGCTCTTCGACGTCCATCCCACATACGAAAAGAATTGGGACAATGTGGATAGCATTTTCGGGCAAAACAATCTAATGCTATTATTTACTCTGATTTTTAGCTCGTGGCGCACCATGGAAAACCTATAAACCTCCACTCATTCGAGGTTTGGCCTTTCTTCTACACCCTAGCATTGATATGGCTGGAACTGAAATTTATAACCTCCACCTCATACTCAGGCAACTAGAACAAACATGGTCCACCACCAAGTCCCTCACTGTTCATCGCAAAACAACACCAAAGCCAAGTAGGCTTTGGAGCAACTAAACTCTTTTCATGCTAATCCTAGTCTCGATGATAAAGGCCAGTACATGACCTTCTTGCTTCACAATATTATGAAGCTCTCGAACAACCTTGGGGTTTCATGCCCCAATAGTTCCAGCCAATACAACTCATTGGGATGGAAAGGGCTGATTCACAACCTCTACCGAATTTGTTGAGTTGTTGAGAGCCTTCCTTTCTTACTGGATTCACTTTCATTAGTTCCGTCTTTTCCAGTGACCTAAAGCACCGAGAAAAGTACCATCTCTTATTTTCGTTTGTGTCTATCCCTACTGCACCCTACAGAACACCCACTCGTCGGTACTCCTGTTTTTGTTGCTCCCCTTTCCTCTTCCTCGTCTCCTTCATTTTTTATGGGGAATTAACCTTAACCCCATACTTTGCGGCTTCAATATTGCTCAAGGACATGGATTCTCTCTTGCTCCCCACAAACTGATCCCAAGACGAGCGACCCAAATTTCTTTCGTTCATATGGTGCCCTCAAGCTAGCCTCATACATTAGATTTTCTTCCACATATCTAGACACATGCGTCGTACAAAACAAAGAGTGACCCAAACAACCGCACGAGAAACAAAAGTGAGGGATTTGTTCATATTGAAATTCATAACAGTCCCTACCATTCCTCGCCTTCGAGTAGATCAGAATGCCTCTTCTCAAAGGCTTCGATATATCAATTGTAACTCTTGCCCTCAAGAAGCCACCAACAAGATCAAAGGCCATTTGCATCGCATTCTTGTCGATCTCCTTAGAATCGCCTCCCTTAGGCCGGGCTTCTCAGATCAAATGGCAGGTTCAAAACCCTTACCAAAGTTGTAGCTTGTCGAACTTGAGTTCAGAGGGCTGCACCAACTCAACAAGTTCTTCCAAGATCACCGCATTCTTTCTAACATTCCACGGCGACCCATCTCTCACGTGATCACGATATCGCTGAGACATAAATTCTGCAACAAATGAATTTACGCCCGCCGGGTAGAATTCCAAACCTCTAGGGTTTCCCATGCTTGACAGAGAGCGCTAGCAATAGTCTCTATGTGAAAGACATCACGGAACAGGACCTTCCCCGCTAGCATCCACTTCACCTTCTCTCTTTCTTCCACATCATTGAGCACAAGAGGAGTCTTTGCCTTCACTTCCGTCAGGCCCAGTTTCCCTATCGCCTCGTCTTCCTTTTCTAGCGATCTGCCAAGAAGCTCATCCCTCAAGCCTTGCGGGCACACCCCGCTGATGATTCGATGTGCGCCGCCACAATCCCTGAAAAACCTAGTCGCCACCGCGAGGGCTCCTAGTTTTTCGGGATTTTTTTATTGAACTTCATGAATGGAAAATTGTTGATTCGCTCACGAAAAGATAAGGAGTAATACGTATGGAAAACAGTGAAAGCGTATTTGTTACAAGGACCCACATGTCAGCGTTAGCATCCACGGTTCCCCACGGCCGCTACAAACGATCCCAAACCCCTCCTGTTGGCCTCTCCCTGCCCTTGCCCCGCATACCACACGCGCCCGCACATCCTCTTCTCCCCTCGTCTCCTCGCCTCGCTCCGCCGCGACCCAAACCCTAGGACCGCAGCGGAGGCGATACACCCGAATCCACAGTTTTTCCCGCAGAATCCCCTGATAAACTAGCCTCCCACCCCTCCTCTCTCCTCTCCTTCCGGCGGTGCCATCCTCTGTTCTATTTTTCCGAGATTTTACTTTGGAATTTCTTTGGTGTTTTTCTTTGTTTATTTCAGGAGCAAGCAGCCCCGGAGGAATTGCGCGGCTGGTGCGTCAAATCAGCTCTCCCTTCCTCGCGTATCTACGATTTTGGTAGGATTTTTAGGGCTCGATCTGAAATCTGTGTGTTCCAGGGCTAGGGTTTTGGAGTCTCCGTGAAGGGTGTTCCGTTCTGTGTTCCAGCGTGAGGGCTGTTAGGTGAGCCCTACTCGGATGTACTTCATTACTCTTCGTGGCCAGATTGAATCTCTTTTGTTTGTGTTTGCTCGTTTCCCCCGAGAGTCCATGAATTTCCGTTCGTCAGATTTTTCAGTTTGAGCATGATGTAGATTGCAGCTATTACCATATTATTGCATTTTATTAATCTAGCCATCTTGCGAACTTCATAGATTTCAATCGATGAATTAGGATACTTGTCAAATGTAGGGCAACTTAGTCCATGAAAAAAATCACCTGAGATCTGATGATGGAGACTTTAGTTCTTATTGGTTTCTTCTGTTCACAGTTACCATGTCGTCATTCCCTGTGCTAAAGAACCGACCTATCGATCAATGGAAAGTTACCGAGTTGAAGGATGAACTCCGAAAGAGGAAGCTCCCTATTAAGGGTCTGAAAGAAGAATTGGTGAGGCGGCTCTTTGACTCTATTAAGAGTGAAGAGGCATCGGATGAATCTGCTGAAGATGTCGGAGCCAATGAATCAGCTGATGAAGGTGCTATAGATGTTGAAGCCAATGCACCAGTTGATGAAGACACTAAAGGCGTGGGAGTGAATGAACCAGTTGACCAGGCACCTGAAGAACATACTGTTAGCCAGAAAGTTACAGTTTCTGTGACAGAAGTTCATGCAACTCAGGAAATTACACTTCCTCTCTCAGAAGACCCCCCCAAGGATAATCAGGTGGCAACCCACGAATCGCTGTCAACTGAAGCCCAAACAGAAAAAGGAGATGAGCCAGAATCAGTTGATGGAGAAAATTCTACAGTGCAAGAAGGGCACCCACATACAGAGCTAGTTGCTGAGGAGACTCCAAAGATTGGTACTAATGAGACAATTGTTGCCGGTGATGTGACCAGTGCTGATCTGAAATCCGACTTAACTTCCTCTGAAGTCAAGTCAGATGCCACTAGAGCCAGCAATGCTGATAAACAGGACAAAGTACCAGCACCTGTGGATGCCCAAATACCAGATACTGATCCTATGAATACTGATGTTGCAGCTGCATCAGTGAACAATGATGCAGAGCCTGAGAATGATTTGGGCAACAATACTTTGGCCAATAATGAAGAATACAAAGATTCTGATCTCATGAATGAGGATTGCAAGCCCATTGTATCTAAATCGAGTAATCAGGTACCTGAGATTAGCCCAGATTTAGGGTCTCCAATTAAGTGTGAGTCAATTTCTAGCGATGATATATCAAATAACAAAAAAAATCTAAAGGATAACTTGAATGCTAATAATTTTGATTTAGAACTAGAGATTAAGCCAGAGATGGTCAAACCATCGTCCGGCATTACTTCCTTAGGTGGGGATTTGCAGCCATTGGATGGTGACAAAGAGCTGGTCAAGAACCAGTTGTCTTTGGAAGACATAGATTCCACAGCTAATGTGGATGAAGTTGGCTCTCCAGAGAAATTAAATTTGGACAGGAGTTCAGGTGATGAGTCGATGGAGGAGGATGTTATGGAGATTAAGCAAGTTGAGTCCAATGTTAAATCTGATGATCTCAGAGGAAAGACTGAGCTTAACTCAGAACATGTGAAAGAGGTGACCCTCCCTGATTCTGTTGCTGAGGTTTCCTCTGTTGATACAAAGGAAGTTATAGCTGAAGACAAGCCATCAGCTTCAACTGAAAAGAGGAAACTTCAAGGTTTACACCTCTCCCATGCCCGCTCTTTCTAGTTTTGTTAATGCCACCAATATCTGCAGGTTTTTGTTGTGCCCTTTCTTCATTTGCAAGTGCGTTATAGCTGTGCCTGTAATGTATCCCATTTCGAATGACGTGTCAGATTATCCTTATAGTTCTGATTGCTTGCAAATATTGCACTGAAGAAACTCCCCTTCCCTAGTTTCTTTATCACAGCAATGCATGCAGGTTTTTGTTCCCCCTAGGCATGTATTTCTTCATGTGCAAGTCTATCATAGCTGTGCCTAGAATAGGGTGCCATCTTGAATGATGAGTCAGATTAAACTTGGTAGTTCTGATTGGTTGTTGCACCAGAGAAATTAAAAAGTTTTACTCCATTTATAGTGCTTTTATGACCACATGAAAAGAAAATGTGTATTCACAATAGTTTGTTTAGGCACATTCTTTTTCTTGCATATAAATTTGTGGTTACTCCCTCCGTCTTAAAATATAAGATGTATTAGCTTTGTGAAGCAAATCTATCTAGACTACTTTTAGTATGTAGGTTCACTCAGGTTTGGAGTGAATCTAGACACTAAAAATAGTCTAGATACATTTTCTTCACAAACCTAAAACATCTTATATTTTGAAACGGAGGAAGTATTTGATATGTGATGATTCACAAAGAAATCGTTATCCTGAAGCTTATTTGTGTTACCATGTTTGGTTTTCTATAAACAGAATTTTGGTAGTGCTTCAGAATGTGCAATTTAGTTTACTCTGGGAAGGCACATGTGAGTATTATTGTTAAATGCAAAGCATGAACTGGAACCCTTTGATGTTAGATATACTTGTGATGTTGTATTGCTTCACCAGATTGTTTGGTCATTCTGTATTAACTCCCTGTTGATCACACAGCTGAAGAACCTGTTACAAACACTGAGCCAATCAAACGTCAACGTCGATGGGCTGCAGACAGTGGCAAAGTCCCAGAAAGACAACCATTGAGTCAAAGCGGTTCTGATGCTCCTAAAGAAATTTTCCAGCCTGCTCTAAAACGTTCTTTTGGCAGGTCTGATTCAACAGCAAGTGGAGATTCTCCAAAGGAGCGAATTGGTGAGTCCTTATTTTTTACCGGTTCTTTCATTACCAAGTATTTATATTGAGTTGGTTCATTGAATATTGTAAACTAATTGCTTCTCTTTGTTTTGGTCTTACAGTGCCACCATCTCAGAAACCTGCTACAACTTCCTTGAGAATCGACCGATTTGTACGGCCATTTACCTTAAGAGCTGTGCAAGAGCTACTTAGTAAAACTGGATCTGTTTCTAGCTTCTGGATGGATCATATCAAGACCCACTGTTATGTTACAGTATGTTTCTTCGTTATTCACAGCTTCATACTATTCTCACCTATCTTCATTTTACTAAGGATTGCTCTTTGTAAGTTTATGGATTTCAATACAACGAACCTGCAGTTATATATGTACTTGTAGGCCAGTATTTTCAAAATGTGTCCATCATGCTTTTAGTGAATCATTTTGACATTCTGTATTTCTCAAGCCAATTTTGTTTTACTCTACAGAAGACAATCTGGAAGCATTTATTGAGATGATGCTTTTCTGTATACCTTTCCCAATATTGTTCTGCTGACGTTGTGTCTGTCCTGTCTCTTATTTGCAGTTCTCATCGGTTGAGGAGGCTATGGCTACTCGTGATGCTGTTTACAACCTGCAGTGGCCTCCAAACAATGGCAATCATTTGTTAGCTGAATTTGTTGATCCCCAGGAAGTGAAATTGAAGCTTGAACCCCCTCCCCCAGCAGCAGCCACAGCAGTGGTGGCACCAACCGTTCCTATTAGCCCAGCTACTACACCAAGGGAGCCTCCTTCTCAACAAGCTCAGGCTAATCAAAATGTTCCTCGCCAAGCTGCTACACCAAGGGAGCAATTGCCGCCTCCACCACCTCTTATGAAGCCTCCTACATCTGATCCAGGATCTGCAAGGGACAAGCTCCCGCCCACTCCAAAGAAGCCAGAACCTCCTGTTGTGACACTTGATGATCTCTTCAGGAAGACACAATCCTCTCCAAGGATTTATTATCTGCCATTATCAGAAGAGGAGGTGTCAGCCAAGCTTGCTGCACAGGGCAAAGCAAAATAGTGTGCTTGCCTATCGGCTTCATGTTCTTTTTTCGTGGTATGTAGAAGCAGCAACATGTATTTTTCTGCAAAGACTTATTTTACCTCTTCTAGATTGTATGCCTGCCTGACTCAAAGTTGCTTTGGACCGCTGAGATACTGGTTTTAGTTTGAACATCCAGGAACTTTTGATATCCTGGCCTTTGTGAATAAACATTCTGGAGAATGCTTATTCGTGTTACATTTATATTTTCTTGGGACTTTCGGTGTGTTCTTAGTCGTCCTGTTTTAATTGGTCATGATGATGCCTAGATGCTGCTGTCATGTGGGTTATAATGATACAGACCTGACGATTAAACAAATCGGATGCCTTATCTGTTTGACGTGTGCCAAGTACAATCAACAGTTATGCTGGATACCTCTGCTAGGATAAGGTATCTGTAAGTACGTGGCCTCGGCATAATAGACGGTCTAGCAAAATGGCCCGATTTGTGTGTAACAGATCATCAATGATCCATTTTTTTTGGAAGGATCTTTCTAATCCTTGGTTGATGATAATCTGCACGAGTTGCTCAATTGCTTTGCCTCCTGCGTTATAAGAACTTGTGGGCACATATATGGAATGCTAACTTTTGAAAAAGACAAATCATATGGATAGCTGGTGCAGGATATGTACTTTGAAGAGAATAAAATAGAGTTATATACACTTTTGGTCCCACATATTGTATAAATAGAGCTATGTACACTTTTAGTCCCACGTCTTGCATCATAAGACCGTTTTAGTCCCATATATCTTGTAAAATAAGTAACACAGTCTCACAACTTATATACCGAGAGCATTTTGGATTCTTCGAACTCAACACCATTGAGTAGCTTTATACCGCACAAGCCACTACGTCAAAGGCCAAAGCTACTGTTTGCAACTTTTATTGATGCAATTATCTTTACATGTACAATTTTTTTTGAGAAATACAGTACAATGTAAGACGCTTACAAGTACAATCTAAGACGCTTACAATACGTACATACACCCATCCCTATGAACACACACATGTATACCCTACTTTTATCAGCACCTCCGTGAGAATGATCGGCGGATCGGGTTTTGAGATTAAAGAAGTCATCACAGGTGCCTCGCTGTCGATGGAAACGTCGTCTCTTACTAAAAAAATATTTTGTCTTTTATACAACACACAATGTCAAACCTAAGGTTTGAGCTCTGTTGGCTAGGAGTACAATCACCCTCCTAGCCACCTAACTGTGGTTTGCACAAGGGAGTACAATTTAAAACCACAGACACACATAAAAATACTTACGTATTGTTAGCATAATCTTTTTTCACACTTTTAGTCACTATAAAACGTACCCGCGGTACAAATTGCAGGACTAAAAATGTATATATTTCAATAAAATATCACTGACGCATTTGGGTCTTAAGTGTGGAGATTTAGAACATTCTATTGGGACAAACTGAAGTGCCGGTTTCAAGTGGCAATGGACGGGAAAAAGGTCACACGAGATTGCTTTGCGTATCAGGATCTAGGCATGTTAAGCCAAGTGCAAAAAGACTTACTTTCTTTGTTCAAAAATATAAAATATTTTAGCTTTATAAAATAAATGAATTTATACACCCGAACCTAGAAACTAAAAGACGTCTAGATATATTTGATTCATAGAGTTAAAACGTATTATATTTCTAAAGGGAGAGAATATTTTGGTCGTGCCATGATCCCGCCTCAAAAGTCAATTTAGTGTATAGTACTAAATTAGAAGGAGAAGAGACCACGGCGGAGTGGTGACGATCTGACACTGTCCTCCCTCCTAGTCTTAGCGGCGGACCCATACCTGTGGCTATGGATTTCATGTTAAGCCAAGTGCAAAAAGACCCTTCGGTCTCTCCTCTCTTCCTCCTCTTCCATGCTACAGTTTTCCAATATCTTCCCGAGGGCACCGGGCCACTCCAAAGCCGAACTCACCGGCGTTGTCGGTCGAGGGAGGCAGAGCAGTGGCTCCGGTGCATGTGGTCTAGGTCGCCGGCCTCTCGCCGTAGGAGTCGTAGGATTAGGTTTAGGGTTTTTTGTGTTTGCCCTTGTGGCATATGGCGAGATGCCGCTAGGCCTGCCCCTCCCCCCTCCCGATGCTCCTGCACGACGTCAGGGGCTGTCTTCTGTCGGTTCTGGTCAGCTCCCATGGTGGGAGCTCGCTGGGATTTGGGTCGTGGGTGGAGGCCTCTCCAATAAGTTCTTCGGCTGCTGCTCTACCTGCAGATCTTGCAGTGTTCTTCTTCTTCTGGCCGGCCTTGGTGGCGGGGGGTTGGAGAAGGATGAGGCACGGGCTGTTGGATGTGTGTGGCAGCCTGGAAGCTTGATGCGGGTCCGTTCTGACCTGACCTTGCATCTGCTGGAAGAGAAGGATCCTACTATGGCGCTCCGATGGTTGGGGACGGGTGCAGGTTCTCTCTTCTTCTCCGACGGCTTCCTGCATAAGGTCAGTGTGCTTGATTGGCTGCTGTCGTTCGTGAGTCTTCGCCAAGTTTCTGTGGCCGGCCTTGGTGGCGAGGGGAGAAGCTGTGGCGATGGTGGATGTCGGTCTGCAGCTCAATCAAGCCTGCATCACCAGCGATCTCAACACGCGGCGGGCAAGACCGCCCTCACGATCTGTGGCCGTATCGATGGCCTTCTTGGACGCACGATATGTGTCTACTCAACCTCCAAGATGGAGGCTACTCCTAGAGCTCAGCGACGGCGTTCTGCACTCTCTCGACGCCAAGTGGTTCGTCCCCGGCGACGGAAGGGTGGCCGGAGCTGGAGTCTTGCCGACGGTGGCGGAGGACAAGGACTTGATTGCTTTTTATTTCTTTTCCCAGGGTCCTATTTGTAAAAACATAGGCCGATGAAATGTAGGGGCCTGGGTGCATATTTGTACCCACCGCTTTGACTATGAATGCTGCATCGCGGTCCTTCCAGACCCCTCTACCGTTTAAAAAAAAGCAGTTGTTGCTAGCCCGCATGAAGGGGGATCTGCCTGCTCGGGTCTGTGATTTTATCGACTAGACCTTAGCCACGTGAGAAATCAGAAGAATTCTTTCTTTTGATGGACGTAGAGATCATCGTACTGTTGATGATTATTAATAGATCGGTGGAATTTTCGCAAAAAAAAAAGTCACATCGATTTTTTTTTGGGCATGGCACTAGGAGCATATCGGAGTTTTCACCGTTTCAACTGACAAATGTAAATACACTAGCTAAATACCCGTGCGTTGCTACGGATAAATCTTGACTAAATTTATATCCCGAACTTATGGGGCACATGACATGTAATAGGTTGCAGCTTATTACAATATCAAAGGTTATTTGTATGAAGAAAGCTACGATGGATTAATCAGTACCGTCTAGTTTAAAAATGTTCGCTATTAATACATTCAGCGATTGAAGAGGGAGGCTATCCCGATGGTTTTCTTGTTTTTCTTTCTTTCTTCCGAAATGGAGACTTAGCCTAGGCCTATGCGTCGGTAGATACATACGGCTTTTTATTAAATTATTTTGATGGTATACTTGTGTCTTCCCCAAAGGAAAAAGGAAGGTATGAGAGAGAAAATGCAATAGTAGCGGCCATAAAATTCAAAGGTAAGAGTTGATTCCATGCGCATAAAAACTTTGCACTCAACACGGATAAAAAAATTGAGGGAGGGAAAAAAATTTCTGTAACCTAATCCTGATACTTCCAGCGAAGCTTTATAGGAAAGAAAAAACCGAACACAACTGCTGCAACGAGTGCCCTCGATTCTACATGCATCTGCAAGAACAACTCTTGAATAACATATTTTTATAAACAAGTCAAACTTATGAGGCATCAAACATCCCGCTCTTTGAACATGCTACACTTCTAGCTCATCCTCGTTTCAAATCTTCCTGCACGGAGTGATCGAAAAGCATAACCGAAAAATCCACTCATTTCATGCATGAAGGCCTTCTCTTCCAATTTCAAACAAATACGTGTCCTAGAGCATAAGCGCACATAAGATGATGACATAGACCTCGGTGGCGGAGGCACACTCGTCATGGAATTTGATCGGTCGATGCAGCCAGGTGACAAACAAAGCACGGGACACGGACATGACATCCTCAACTGTGGCTAGGTGAGCTCGCTCGAACTCACATGTAGTTTTGATGAAATTTCCGCGAAGTCTGTTGGTCCTTGGCATGTTTATTTTTGTTGTGAAGAGGAGTGTGGAGTTTCATAGTTTCTGGGACCTGATTAGCGTTGAAGGAGAAGTAAAATGTGCACAAATGGAGAGATTTTTACGTACATACTTCCTTTGTTTTAAAATATAAGATGTTTTAGGTTTGTGAATAAAATATATCTAAACTTTTTTACATGTTGATTCACTTCAATACTAAGTGGACCTATATACTAAAAGTATTTCACAAAGCTAAAACATCTTATATTTTCAAACGAGAGAGTAGGAGAGAAGATATGAGAAATTGATAGGTATTATGCATTTTTAATGCTTGTACAGAACGACAACTAAGATGAGTAAACCTATATACTAAAACAAGTCTAGATTCATATTCTTCACAAATCTAAAACATCTTATATTGTGAAACGGAGAGAGTACATGATAGCGAGTCTGTAGCTATGGATAGATCGATCCATCCATCTACAGGGTTCAATGGAAACGGGTGATGGAGTGACGGCTTCGATCTAGGCTTCCTGCCATCCACGACTAATGGAACGATCGAACATGTAACCCAGATGGGCTCTTTTTGTTAACAAATGGGCTTTGCTATGCATATACAAGATGAATTAGTATCAAGTTTAGGCCTAAATGCTAATTATGTAGGGCCATTAGTGCATAAACTAGCATATATATAGTGCTAGAAACATTGAGGGGGGCTGATCGTTAGGGGGGTGGGGGTGGGTTATAGCCCCTGCTCGCCCCTCTTTGTATCCGCCCCTGCCCGGCCATTTCACCCTTTCATCTACCTCGAGTTTCACCCTTATCGTAGCGTCTGCCATCGCCTGTGTCGTTGGACACTTTCCACACACCCTCTTCATCTGCCTCTAGCCACATGTGTTCATCCCTCCTGTCGTTGTTGTTTGGACATCGTAGTTGGTAGGACCCTTGAAGCAAACTCCGGTGTCGTAAGAGAAGGTCCAGTGTCTTCGTCCCACTTGCCGCCGTTGTTCCAACACCGCTAGTGCCGGAGGAGGTTCCGTGCATGCGACCGCACTTCCGGACCGGCCAGAACAACATGATCTCCGTGGCCATTGTTTCGGGCGACCACGAATTTCGTCACCCACGACCCGTTCGACCAATTGCCCTGGTCAGCTAATTATGGAATTTTCTTCAATTAGATATTTGAGCAATGGCCTAGGGATGTATATATGACCATTGTTTCTACATTTTTCGTATAGATCGTGATGAATAGATTGGATGAGTTTTTCTATACCGATGTCATCGACACATCAGACTACTCCGATGATTCTCATTTCCTTGTGGAAAGGGTTTTTCTCATCTTTGAGCACAATTCAGGGGCTCGATGAAGGGACGTGCGTTGGTGTTGGATCGAAAGAGAGAGGCCGGCCATGTCCAACTCTACAATGACTACCTCTATCACTATACACTCTAGCCCAGTTTTGGCGCCGATTCCGGACAAGAAAGCCTATGTTTACGCGTCTTCTGCATGGATTGAGAGCTTACAATGATTATTTCCGATTGAAGAAAGATATCACCGGTAAAGTTGACTTCACTTCTGATCGACCTCAAAATGATTTGGTTAAGTATATGTGGGCTCATGTAGGAACCACTAGTCCTTTT